>CM039678.1:388196798-392996798 GCA_022496015.1 Hordeum marinum | reverse complement strand
AACTGATAACAGATTTTAATGAAATATGTGGTTCCCAAATATTAAAGATCGGTATACTGAATTTCATGACTGAATAACAAAAGCAAGAGAGGTAAGTAACCGAAGATGAAAATGTCTCACAACTGACATTAGTCATTAGAATTACCAACCAAGTATAGCAGGTTTAGTTCAGCACAGCTTACCTCTCTTATTGAGGAGAGGTCATGCCTCTTTGTCGGTAAGAAATCTGAACAAGATACAATTTTGGCACTGTGCTTGTTTGTGTTTGGGTTGATGGGTAGTTGGGAAACAGAATTCAAATTATTGCCATGTAAGATAACTGAATGGTGTGATTCACCACATGTAGCAGTCGGGCCTTCAACTAGGTAAGAAACATGAGGACCTCTGAGATTAGCAGCTGTAGATTCAATGAGTGAAGAAAACCTGGCTTCAATGCCTACAAAAGGTAAGAGATGGTAAATTATGCCTTTCGTTCAGTAGAGGACGGTTTATAGTTCCTGCTACAATTTCCTTTTTTGTTTTGTAAGAAAACACGATTTCAATAAAAAAAATAGGAGAAGTGCTGCAAACATGATTATTATGTCTTAAGAAATCCCTCTACATATGCTTGCATCATTTTTTCTGCAAGTGCACCTTCACCAGGCCCACGAAATCACAGTCAATTTGGTATTTAACCAATGATTTTGTTTACAAATTGGGGTGAAGAATTGCACGGAAATAATACTCCCTCCATTTCTGTACACAAGGCCAATTATTTTTTCATGTCAACTTCATAAAAATATGAAGTGGCCTTGTATATAGAAATGGAGGGAGTAATTATTATGCAGCTATTCAAGTATAAAGGTCAGAGCATTATCCTGAAAAATGCAACCCACGAAGTAAAATAGAATGAGTTGCTGAGTAACCAAACTAACAAAGGGTACATGTACTCAAAATTATCCATATGATAACTGGGAAGAAAGGAATTACATCTTACATATCAACCCTCAATTGTTTATTTCTTAGTTCCAAAGTATAAAATAAAAATGCAAAAATTCTGGCATTTTACCAGTATACAAGAAAATCATGGAACTGGAGATAATACTAGCATGAGATTTAAGTACGGCAAAGTTCACTTTTCAATTCTCAACCATATGAAACCGATGCAAAATAAGCACTGATGAACACGAAAGCCGCAAGAATTTTACAACACGAAAGCTTTGCATACTTCAGATGCATGATTTCATACTCGACACACACAAAGTTAAGCCATATACTTGGATAATCAAAATTCAGAAGGACGGCTGAAGGAGTGGGGGGCACTTACCAGACATCGTCTCATCCGAAGGAAGATAGAGTGGCAGCTGCAGCTGCAGCTCGCAGCGCAGAAGGCAGCCCTTCTCCAGCAGCGACCTCCCCGGCTCATCCCCCCACAGAACCTCCTGCCCTTCCACCACCTCTGACCCGTCACTCTCCGAAACAAGAAACCGGATGTCCCCGGTGGACGCATCCGCGCAGCCTCCAACCATGCCATGGCTCGCCCTTTCGCCGAACAGCCGCTCCCTCAGCTGCCCAGCCAGTTCCAGCGCTCTGCCGGCATCGGACTCGAAATTCGCGCCCCCGACGAACAGGGCCCCCACGATGTCGAACCCCCTCACGAGCAGTCCACGGATTTCGTCTGCACAAAGCAGAGATTGTCAGGTGAGAAAGACCATGAGTGGGGCTAGCTGCATCGGATAGAGGACACAAAGTTAGGGGGGTGGGTGTGAGAGACTTGCCTGCTTCGTGGGGAAGATCGGGGGAGAACGGGCCGTCGTCAGACAGGACGCGGAGGCAGCGGAGGGCGGCAGCGACGGTGATGGGCTGGAGGAAGCGAGGGGAGCCGACGAGCCAGAGGAGGGATGGGAAGGGGGAGGAGAGGACGGACTTCTTGGGGCAGAGGAGGCGGAGGGCCGGCGGGCGGCGCGAATCATCGGCGGCAGTCTCCATCGGCGGCGATCGGGAGGATGGAAACGCCGGTGTGTACGCTTCGCGTGAGCACTGTGGGACTTTCCTCGGAGGCAAGATCCAGTTAGGCCTTCTTCAGTTGGGCCGGGGTCAGCCGGAATTGGCCCAATCCCCAGGGTGAGCCCGACGCAGTTTAGTTCCCGGGCCAGCGAAAAGGATTTTTTTTTTCAAAACTAGTACCAAAATGTATCAAATTCGAAAAACGTATGTCCATTTTTAAAAAAATAAAAAATATGATCCCGTCGGCCTCAGCTGGGCCGACGACCGGCCGGCCCACGGCAGGCCGAAGAGGGCCCGTCGGCCTCCAGGAGGCCGAAGAGGCTACCGTCGGCCCACGGCAGGACGAAGAGGGCCCGTCGGCCTCCAGGAGGCCGAAGAGCCCCTGGATAAGGCCCGACGCCGGCTTCTTCTTCCTCCTCCTCGCTCTGACTGCTCATCCCCTCTCTCTCTCTCTCTCTCTCTCTCGTTTAAAGTGACCGAAATTCCCCCCTCCTTGATCTCCTCCATCCTCCACCCATTTTCTGTTTCAATCCACTGAAACAATAGATCGTGTCCCTTTTTCCCGTCGTACAGTCTCATTTTTTGCCATGGGATAGTGTGTTGTTTGTTTGGAGGAGACATGATAGGGTGCTGGAGGTGTGAATGGTGAGGAAGAAGAAGGTGGAGAGGAAGAAGAAGGGCACACACACGTCGAAGGTATACCTTTTTTTGTTAGTTTAGGTTAATTTTTTTAATGTACGTAAAATTAGTTTAGGTTAGTTTTTTTAGTGTAGTGATTTTAGTGTATGTGTTAATAGTGTAGGTTTATTTAGTTTAGCTAGTGTAGTCATTTTCAGTTGAAGCTTGCTATTTTAGCGTAGGTTCATTTTAGTGTAGGTTTATTTGTACGTAAGTATATTTTAGTGTAGGTTTATTTTAGTGAAGTTCATTTTAGTGTAGGTTTATTTAGTATACGTAGGTATATTTTAGTGTACATTTATTTTAGTGTAATTTGTTCGTTGCGAATAATGAGAAGCTGACAATGTCTGACAGGTGAAAATGTCTAAATCCGTAAATTTCACTGTGTATTATGGCCCTGGTAATGTTCGAGATAATGAGTTGGGGGTTGATCTTAGCGAGTTTAAAAAAGGCGTCATGACACTTTTAGAGCCGGACAGACAAGACATTAGGCAGTTGAAACATTGGTTGATTGCTAGTTTTGGCCTGGATCCTGAAGTTTGTTCCGTTAGTATTCATGCATTGTGGACCAAATCCTGTAAAAATGTCAAGTGGGAGTTGATCCCGATAGATAGGAGTCAACATTGGTTGTCCCTGTTAAGTCGTTCCAAAGACCGAAGAATCCATCTGTATGCTCTAGTGCAACCAGTGGCGAAGGAGGAGAATATCGTATAACTCAACGTGGGGTATGAACCAGGCCAGAGTAGTCAAGTGGCTAACGAGATTTATATATCCGGGTCACAGCCACCGGATGTGGATGCTAGCCAAGCCGAGAAAGAGTCAGATTATGTGCCACACAATGTTAATGGTCATGATATTGGGCAGAGTATTCAGTCGATAGTATTAGCCGCCTCTGGTGTTGCTGATGGGGATGAGGAAGGCGATGAAATGCAGAGGGTGATGGAGGAAGAGGACAAGGATGGGATCACGGAGGATCTTGATTCTGAAAATTCCGAGGATGAGGTGGAGGTACCGATTTCTGCTGCATGGGATCAGGACATATCCTCCTGTTGGAAATATGCCCTAGAGGTAATAATAACTTAGTTATTATCATATTTCATTGTTCATGATAATTGTTTATTATCTATGCTATAATTGTGTTGATCGGAAACTCAGATACATGTGTGGATACATAGACAACACCATGTCCCTAGTATGCCTCTAATAGACTAGCTCGTTGATCAAAGATGGCTATGGTTTCCTAGTCATGGACATGAGATGTCATTCGGTAACGGGATCACATCATTAGGAGAATGATGTGATGGAC
Organism: Hordeum marinum; assembly: GCA_022496015.1. NCBI lineage: Eukaryota > Viridiplantae > Streptophyta > Magnoliopsida > Poales > Poaceae > Hordeum > Hordeum marinum. The sequence continues at coordinate 392,992,828 of CM039678.1, read as the reverse complement.
AAGACCCAAACTACAAACGTAGCATATGATCGTGTCAGTTTATTGCTACTGTTTTCTGCATGTCAAGTATATGTTCCTATGACCATGAGATCATGCAACTCACTGACACCAGAGGAGTACCTTGTGTGTATCAAACGTCGCAACGTAACTAGGTGACTATAAAGGTACTCTATAGGTATCTCCGAGGGTGTCTGTTGGGTTGGCATGGATCAAGACTGGGATTTGTTACTCCGTGTGACGGAGAGGTATCTCAGGGTCCACTCGGTAATACAACATCACAACAAGCCTTGCAAGCAATGTGAATAAGTGTTAGTCACGGGATCTTGTATGACGGAACGAGTAAAGAGACTTGCCGGTAACGAGGTTGAACTAGGTATGGAGATACCAACGATCGAATCTTGGGCAAGTAACATACCGAAGAACAAAGGGAACATCATACGGGATTAATTGAATCCTTGACATAGAGGTTCGACCGATAAAGATCTTCGTAGAATATGTAGGAACCAATATGGAAATCTAGGTCCCGCTATTGGTTATTGACCATAGAGGTGTCTCGGTCATGTCTACATAGTTCTCGAACCCGCAAGGTCTGCACACTTAAGGTTTGGTGACGTTTCGGTAGTATAGAGTTATGTATGGTGGTGACCGAAGGTTGTTCGGAGTCCCAGATGAGATCCCGGACGTCACGAGGATCTCCGAAATGGTCTGGAGGTAAAGATTGATATATAGGAAGTCCTATTTTGGTCGCCGGAAAAGTTTCGGGCTCATCGGTAGTGTACCGGGAGTGCCGGTAGTGTACCGGGAGACCATCGAGAGGGGTATTTCGACCCAAGAGGCTACATGGGCTGTGGGAGAGTGAATACCAACCCTTAGTGGGCTGGTGTAAGTCCCACACAAGGCCCATGTGACTGGGAGAGAAAACCCAAAGAGAAAAGGTGGAAAAAGGCAAAATAGGGAGGAATCCTAGTCCTACTAGGATTGGAGGAGGAGTCCTCCTCTCCTCCTTGATTCGGCCGAACCAAGGGCTGGTCCCTTGAGGGCCAAGACTCATACTCTCTTCCTCCTATATATACTGGAGGTTTTAGGGTTTTTGGCACTAGATTTTCAGCACGTGCTACCCGTTCCTCTAGTGCATAGTTTCTCCTCTAGATCGGTTTTCTGCAGTGCTTAGGCGAAGCCCTGCCGGAATAGCTCTACCACCATCGCCGCAACGCCGTCGAGCTGCCGGAGAACTCGTCTACCTCTCCGCTCCCTCTTGCTGGATCAAGAAGGCAGAGATCGTCATCAAGCTGTACGTGTGCTGAGCGCGGAGGTGTCATCCGTTCGGCGCTAGATCGGAAGGACCGTGATCAAGATCACGAGACAGATCATGATGAGATCGCGGGATAGATCGTGATGAGTTCGCGGGACGGATCGTGATTGGATCGCGGGATGGATCGTGATGAGATCGCGGGATGCTCGGCGATTTGGATCGCAAAGACGTTCGACTACACCAACCGCGTTTCTTAACGCTTCCCGCTTAGCGATCTACAAGGGTATGTAGATCCACTCTCCCTCTCGTAGATGCTCATCACCATGGATAGATCTTGCGTGTGCGTAGTTTCCCATGCAACGTTCCCCAACAGTGGCATCATGAGCTAGGTCTATGTGTAGATGAGATCTCGAGTAGAACACAAAGAGTTTGTGGGCGTTGATGCTTAGATTGCTTCCTCCCTTGGTCGTGTTTTGGTTCACGGTATTGTGGGATGAAGCAGCCCAGACCAACCATACTTACGAGAGACCGGTTCCATCGACTAACGTGTAACCTCGTTGCACAAAGATGACTGGTGGGTGTCTGTTTCTCCTACTTTAGTTGGATCGGATTCGACAAAGGCGGTCCTTGAGAAGGTTGAAAAGCAACTTATGTATCACCGTTGTGGTTTTTGCGTAGGTGAGAATTGTTCTTGCTAGATACTCGTAGCATCCACGTAAAACATGCAACAACAAATAGAGGACATCTAACTTGTTTTTGCAGGGTATGTTGTGATGTGATATGGCCAATTACATGATGAGATATATGTGATGTATGAGTTGATCATGTTTTGTATAGAATATCACGACTTGCATGTCGATGAGTACGGCAACCGGCAGGAGCCATAGGGTTGTCTTTAATTATTGTATGACCTGCGTGCCAATCATTAAGTGCTATGTAATGCTTTACTTTATCACTAAACGGTAGCAATAGTAGTAGAAGCATGGTGGGCGCGACAACCCCGATGGCGACACTTTGATGGAGATCAAGATGATGGAGATCATGGTGTCATGCCGATGACGATGGAGATCATGCCGGTGCTTTCAAGATGGAGATCAAAAGCACAAGTTCATGGCCATATCATGTCACTTATGATTTGCATGTGATGTTAATCCTTTTATGCACCTTGTTTTTCTTAGGACGACGGTAGCATTATAAGGTGATCCCTCACTTAATTTCAAGATAAATTGTATTCTCCCCGAGTGTGCACCGTTGCGAAAGTTCATCATGTCGAGACACCACGTGATGATCGGGTGTGATAGATTCTACGTTCACATACAACGGGTGCAAGCCAGTGTTGCACATGCAGAACACTCGGGTTAAACTTGACGAGTCTAGCATGTACAGACATGGCCTCGGAACACAAGAGACCGAAAGGTCGAACATGAGTCATATACTAGATATGATTGATGATGTTCGCCATTGAAACCACCTCAACTCACGTGATGATCGGACTTGAGTTGGTGAATTTGGATCATGTATCACTCGAGTGACCAGAGCGATGTCAATTTGAGTGGGATCTCTTCAGTAATATGATTAATTGAACTCATTATCATGAACATAGTCCTTAGTGTCTTTGCAAATTATGTTGTAGATTACTTGCTCGCGCTGTAGCTCCCTTGAATTTTTATATGTTCCTAGAGAAATAGAGTTGAAAGATGATGGTAGCAATATTGCGGACTGGGTCCGTGATCTGAGGATTGCGCTCATTGCTGCATAGAAGGCTTATGTCCTTAATGCACCGCTCGGTGCGTCAATCCCTCTAGCATCATCTGTAGATGTTGTGAACATCTGACAGGCATGTTCTGATGACTACTTGATAGTTTAGTGCGTCATGCATTACGACTTAGAACTGAGGCTTCGAAACATTTTGAACGTCACGAAACATATGAGATGTTCTAAGAGCTGAAATTAGGATCTTAGGCTCGTGCCTGTGTTGCGAGATATGAGATCTCCAACAAGATTCTTTGCCTGCAAGATGAAAGAGAATAGCTCAATCGTTGAGCATGTGCTCCGATTGTTGGGGTGCTACAATCGCTTGAATCGAGTGGGAGTTGATCTTCCAGATAAGATAGTGATTGATATAGTTCTCCAAGTCACTGTCACTAAGCTACTAGAACTTGGTGATGAACTATAAAATGCCAGGGATAGAAATAATGATCCCTGAGCTGTTCGCGATGTTTGACACCGCGATGGTAGAAATCAATAAGGAGCGTCAAGTGTTGATGGTTAGTCAAACCACTAGTTTCGAGAAGGGCAAGAGCAAGGAGGGAAACTTCATGGATAGCAAGTCAGTTGCTACTCCAGTGAAGCAACCCAAAGTTGAACCCAAACCCGAGACTAAGTGCTTCGATTATGAGGAGAGCGGTCGCTGAAGCGGAATAACCCTAGATACTTGGTAGATAAGAAGGCTGGCAACGTCGATAGAAGTATATTTGATATACGTGTTAATGATGTGTACCTTGCTAGTACTCCTAATAGCACCTGGGTATTGGATACCGGTTCGGTTGCTAAATGTTAGTAACTCGAAATAAAAGCTACGGAATAAATGGAGAACTTGCTAAGGGTGAGGTGACGATGTGTGTTGGAAATGTTTCCAAGGTTGATGTGATCAACATCACACGCTCTCTCTACCTTCGAGATTAGTGATGAACCTAAATAAATGTTATTTGGTGTTTTGCGTTGAGCATGAACGTGATTAGATCGTGTTTATTGCAACATGGTTATTCATTTAAGTTAGAGAATAATGGGTTCTGTTTACATGAATGGTGCCTTCAATGGTCATGCACCCAGTGAGAATGGTTTGTTGAATCTTGATCGTAGTAATACACATGTTCATAACATTGATGCCAAAAGATACAAAGTTAATAATGATAGTACCACATACTTGTGGCACTGCCGCTAAATGTTATATTGGTATAAAGCGCATGAAGAAACTCCATGCTTATGTATCTTTGGACTCATTCGATTTCGAATCGGTTGAGACATGTGAACCATGCCTCTTGGGCAAGATGACTAAGGACCCCATTTTCCAGATGGATGGAGCGGGCAAGTGATTTATTTGAAATGATACATGTTGATGTATGCAATCCAATGAGTCTTGTAGCGTGCGGTGGATATCGTTATTTTCTTACCTTCACTGATGATTTGAGTAGATATAGTGTATATTTACTTAATGAAACACAAGTCTGAATCATTTGAAAGGTTCAAGCAAATTCAGAGTGAAGTTTAAGATCATCATGACAAGAAGATAAAAATGTCTGCGATATGATCGTGGAGGTGAATATCTGAGTTACGAGTTTGGCATACAACTTTAGACAATGTGAAAGTTGTTTCACAACTCACGCCACCTGGAACACCATAGTGTGATGGTGTGTCCGAATGTCATAGTCGTACTCTATTGGATATGGTGCGTGCTATGATGTCTCTTATCGTTTTGCTATAATTTTGGGGTTATGCATTAGAGACAACTACATTCACTTTAAATAGGGCACCATCTAAATCCGTTGAGATGACACCGTGTGAATTAGGGTTTGATAGAAACCCAAGGTGTCATTTCTTAATGTTTGGGGCTGCGACGCTTGTGTGGAAAATGTTTTCACCGAATGAGCTCAAACCCAAAGCGGACAAATGCATCTTCATAGAATACCCTAAGAACAGTTGGGTGAACCTTCTCTCTCAGATCCAAGCATAAAATGTTTGTTGCTAAAACTAGGTCCTTTCTCGAGAAAGAGTTTCTCTCGAAAGAATTGAGTGGGAGGAAGATAGAAGTTGATGAGGTTGTTGAACCTTTGTTCAACCAGAGAGTAGCGCAACACGGAAAGATGTTTCTGTGAAGCCTACGTTAGTTGAAGAGGAAGTTAATGATGATAATCATGAAGCTTCGGATCAAGTTACTATCGAACCTCGTAGGTCGACAAGGATGTGTACTGCTCCTGAGCGGTACGACAACCCTGTCTTGGAGGTCATGTTGTTGGACAACGATGAACCTACGAGCTGTGGAGAAGCGATGATGGGCCCGGATTCCGACAAATGGTTAGAGGCCATGAAATCCGAGAAAGGATCCATGTATGAAAACCAAGTATAGACTTTGGTAGACTTGCTCGTTGGACGGCAGGTCGTCGAGTACAAATGGACCTTTAAGATGAAGACAGATGCTGATGGTAAATATCACCATTTATAAAGCTCGACTTGTTGCAAAGAAGTTTACGACAAGTTCAATGAGTTGACTGCGATGAGACTTTCTCACTCGTAGCGATGCTAAAGTCTGTTGGAATTATGTTAGCAGTTGCTGCATTTTTCAATTATGAAATCTGGCAGATGGATGTCAAAACATCATTTCCTTAACGGTTTACTTGAGGAAAGGTTGTATGTGATACAACCAGAAGGTTTTGTCAGTCCTAAGGATGTTAAAAGGTGAGCAAGCTTCAGTGATCCTTCTATGGACTGAAGCAAGCATCTCGGAGTTGGAATATACACTTTGATGAGGTGATCAATGTTTTTGAGTCTATGCAAAGTTTATGAGAAACTTGTATTTGCAATAAAGTGAGTGGGAGCACTATAGAGTTTCTGATAAGTATATGTGGATGACATATTGTTGATTGGAAATAATGTAGAATTTCTGGAAAGCATAAACGGTTGTTTGAAAAGTGATTTTCAAAGGAAGACCTGGATAAAGCTACCTAATTGTTGAGCATTAAGATCTATAGAGATGGATCAAGATGTTTGATGAGACTTTCAATGAGTACATACCTTGACAAGATTTTGAAAGAGTTTAAAATGGATCAGTCAGAGAAAGAGTTCTCACCTGATTTGTAAGGTGTGAAGTTGAGTGAGACTCAAAGCTCGACCACGGCATAAGAAAGAGAAAGGATGAATGTTGCCCCCTATGCCTTAGCCATAAGCTGTGTATAGTATGCCATGATGTGTATCGCACCTGTGTGTGCCTTGCCATGAGTACATCAAGGGGTACAAGAGTGATCCAGGAGTGGATCACTGGACATCGGTCAAGATTATCCTTAGTAACTAAAAGACTAAGGAGATGTTTCTCGATTATGGAGGTGATAAAGAGTTCGTCGTAAAGAGTTACGTCGATGCAAGCTTTAACACCAATCCGGATGACTCATAGTAGCAATCTGGATATGTATAGTGGAGCAGCCATTTGGAATAGTACCAAGTGGAGTGTGGTAGTAGTGTTTACAGTTTGACATAGAGATTTACGAAGTACACACGGATCTGAATGTCGCAGACCCGTTGACTATAAGACCTCTCTCACATGCAAAGCATGATCGAGCCCCAGAACTCATTGGGTGTTAGATTCATAACAATGCGAATCACATGGTGATGTGAACTACATTATTGACTCTAGTGCAAGTGGGAGACTGTTGGAAATATGCCCTAGAGGTAATAATAACTTAGTTATTATCATATTCCTTGTTCATGATAATCGTTTATTATCTATGCTATAATTGTGTTGATCGGAAACTCAGATACATGTGTGGATACATAGACAACACCATGTCCCTAGTATGCCTCTAATAGACTAGCTCGTTGATCAAAGATGGCTATGGTTTCCTAGTCATGGACATGAGATGTCATTTGGTAACGGGATCACATAATTAGGAGAATGATGTGATGGACAAGACCCAAACTACAAACGTAGCATATGATCGTGTCAGTTTATTGCTACTGTTTTCTGCATGTCAAGTATATGTTCCTATGACCATGAGATCATGCAACTCACTGACACCAGAGGAGTACCTTGTGTGTATCAAACGTCACAACGTAACTAGGTGACTATAAAGGTACTCTATAGGTATCTCCGAGGGTGTCTGTTGGGTTGTCATGGATCAAGACTGGGATTTGTTACTCCGTGTGATGGAGAGGTATCTCAGGGTCCATTCGGTAATACAACATCACAACAAGCCTTGCAAGCAATGTGACTAAGTGTTAGTCACGGGATCTTGTATTATGGAACGAGTAAAGAGACTTGCCGGTAACAAGGTTGAACTAGGTATGGAGATACCGACGATCGAATCTCGGGCAAGTAACATACTGAAGAACAAAGGGAACATCATACGGGATTAACTGAATCCTTGACATAGAGGTTCGACCGATAAAGATCTTCGTAGAATATGTAGGAACCAATATGGACATCTAGGTACTGCTATTGGTTATTGATCGTGGAGGTGTCTCGGTCATGTCTACATAGTTCTCGAACCCACAGGGTCTGCACACTTAAGGTTTGGTGACGTTTCGGTAGTATAGAGTTATGTATGGTGGTGACCGAAGGTTTTTTGGAGTCCCGGATGAGATCCCGGATGTCATGAGGAGCTCCTAAATGGTCCAGAGGTAAAGTTTTATATATAGGAAGTCCTATTTTGGTCGTCGGAAAAGTTTCGGGCTCATCGGTAGTGTACCGGGAGTGCCGGTAGTGTACCGGGAGACCATCGGGAGGGGTATTTCGACCCAAGAGGCTACATGGGCTGTGGGAGAGTGAATACCAGCCCTTTGTGGGCTGGTGGAAGTCCCACACAAGGCCCATGTGGCTAGGAGAGAAAACCCAAAGAGAAAAGGTGGAAAAAGGCAAAATAGGGAGGAATCCTAGTCCTACTAGGGTTGGAGGAGGAGTCCTCCTCTCCTCCTTGATTCGGCCGAACCAAGGGCTGGTCCCTTGAGGGCCAAGCCTCCTCCTATCTTCCTCCTATATATACTGGAGGTTTTAGGGGTTTTGGCACTAGATTTTCAGCCACGTGCTACCCGTTCCTCTAGTGCATAGTTTCTCCTCTAGATCGGTTTTCTGCAGTGCTTAGGCGAAGCCCTGCCGGAATAGCTCCACCACCATCGCCGCAACGCCGTTGCGCTACCAGAGAACTCGTCTACCTCTCCTCTCCCTCTTGCTAGATCAAGAAGGCAGAGATCATCATCAAGCTATACGTGTGCTGAACGCGGAGGTGCCGCCCGTTCGGCGCTAGATCGGAAGGACCGTGATCAAGATTGCGAGACGGATCATGATGAGATCGCGGGACAAATCATGATGAGTTCGTAGGACGAATCGTGATTGGATCACGGGACAGATCGTGATGAGATCGCGGGATGCTCGGCGATTTGGATCGCAAAGACGTTCGACTACACCAACCGCGTTTCTTAACGCTTCCCGCTTAGCGATCTACAAGGGTATGTAAATCCACTCTCCCTCTCGTAGATGCTCATCACCATGGATAGATCTTGCGTGTGCGTAGGAATTTTTTTGCTTCCCATGCAATCTTCCCCAACACCACCGGCATTACTGTCAACGATGGCCATGAGACTCCATGGCAATATAATCTGAACCAAGTCCAGATCGGGGCTATGTTTGACACAAAGAAAAAAATGAAGTATGCGGTGATAAAGTGGGATATGTCTATGCAGAGGGTTTTCCAGACACACATATCGAGTCCAACAAAATATACCATGAAGTGTGTTGAATCACGTTGTCCTGCGAAGGTTCACAACCATGTGCCAAAGTATAACATCCATTGGGTTGTCACCAATGTTGTCCCGCATAATTTTGTGAGGAAAAACCTGTTGGTTCGTCATCCAAACCTTACTTCAACTCTCATAGCATGTATACTGAGATAGTGAAGAATAATGATATGGAAGCAAAACACATCCAGACAATAGTGAAGGTCAGATGGAGTTATGACATTCCATATGGGAAGGCTTGGAGGGCTAAGAAGAAGGCTATGGAGGAAAGGTTTGGGACGTTCTTCGACTCATATGATAATGTTGTCCGTCTCCTTGACATACCGAAGGAGAGGAATCTCAACACTTATGTTAACATACAACACACAAGGTTGGAGAGTATACCAGATTACAAGGTGTTTAAACGACTATTCTTCTCTTTTGGTATGTGCATCAAAGCTTTCCAGCATTATCCTCCTGTGATGTTTGTGGATGGTACATTCCTGACTAGCCAGTACAAAGGGCAAATCCTGACTGCTATTGGTGTGGAAGGGAACAACCAAATCATCCCACTAGCCATGGCATTTGTGGAGGGTGAGAACTTTCTAAGCTGGGTATGATTCTTCCGGCAAGTTAAAATTGCGATCGTGAAGGACCGAACAAATGTGTGTGTCATTCATGACAGACATCCTGGTATATTGAAGGCCGTGAAGACACTGAGTAATCCAACAGCTGACGAGCCAACACCTTGGAAGGACTTGCAAAGCCGGTGGTGCATGCGCCATCTAGGTGCAATTTTTTCCTCACAGTTCAACAAACGGTTGATGAACTTGTTCAAAAAGTTATGCAAGCAGAACCAGCGGCACAAATACGAATTTATTTGGTCAAAAGTAGATGAGTTCACTAAGAAGCAGGTCCTTGCTAGGAAGAAAATGGAAAAAGACCAGGTTAAATTAACAACACTCATCGCGGAGCTTGAGGAGCCAGTTGGTCTTTGTGACTTGCCAGCAATTGACCCTCCTAATACGAAGAGAAAGAAGGGCATGGCAATAAAGATTTTTTCTGAGTGGATAGAGAAAGAGCCTCCAATGAATTGATCTTTGCTGCATGACACCCATGGAGCTAGGTATGGCCACATGACAACCAATCTTGCAGAGGTGTATAACTTTGTACTAAGAGGGAATAGAGCATTGCCACTGACAGCTATTGTGGAGGGTGTATTCCATGGCACTTTGAGATATTTCAAAGAAAGGCACGAGTTAGCAAAGAAGCATATTGCAGATAATCAGAACACTCCTTATTGTAGCCGTGTCATGGAGTACATGGCTCAGAAGATAAAGAAAGCAAAAAAGCACACTGCCACACTCATAGGTAATCAGGAAAGGAGGTATGAGGTTCAGCTTCCTACTGATGGTTTTGGTTCTGCAAATGAGGTGAAGACGCATGAGGTTAAAATTGGAACAAATTTTTATCCAACTTGTGAGTGTACATGCAACAAACCGCAGTTATTGCACCTGTCTTGCTCACATGTGTTGGCTGCCTGTGGCCAGATTCAGTTGGACGCTATCTCCTTCGTGTCTCCGTACTATTCAAAAGAGGCAGTACTCAATGTTTAGACACGTGAGATGACATGGTTTAGAGTCGTCGGCAATTTCAACAAGGTAAACGATAGTGAGAGAGTATACATCCCGGATCTTGGACTTCGGCGAACTAGCAGGGGCAGGCGTAAGGTAAAGCGCATCCGAAACGATATGGACCAATCTGAAGCTGGTGGAGCAACCAGACAATGTTTGCTCTGTGCGGCTTATGGGCATAGGATGAAATATTGCCCCGACCTAAAGAAAGATAGTGCTTCCACATCGACAAGTGCTTCCACATCGACGATTGCGACAACAATAGCAAGAGGAGGTCCTGGCAGTCATGGTGGACGTGGCAGTCGAGGCCGAAGGGGCGGACGAGGAATGAATAACTCAGAAGCTACATAATGTGTGGGACTATGTTTTAATTTGTAATATGCCAGATTATGTTTTTATTTGTAATATGTCTGCACTATGTTTTAATGTGAAATATGTGGGACTATGTTTTTATTTGTAATGTGCAAACACCTATGTTTTATTTTGTAATAAGTTTGGACTATGTTTTAACCTGTAATATGATGGACTATGTTTTATTCTGTAATATGTGTGGACTATGTTCGAATTGCAGATATGGCTTCGTATCCGTTGCTTAATGGTAATATCGATAGAGGGCACCGAGGACATACCTGCGACAGCGAGGACGATGGCCGTGGTGCATACACCTATGATATCTCGGAGATAGTTCTTGCCACTCCACCACCACCATCGACGCAGGAGACACAGACACCGATGGACGAGGTGGTCTATGGTTGTCACGCCCAAGATGCGCGCCTATCCATTTTAAGACACGAGGGCCTCGCAAGGGATAGAGGCGCATCTTGCCATTTGCAAGTATAGTATCATTGAATCATACATTACAAAAGAGATGAGAATACAAGTTGGCTTACACTCGCCACATACTAAATTACAATACCACACAGAGCATAGAAGAGGAGTAAAAAGAATCCTACTCTTCAATATAACTAGACTCAAAATAATTTTTACTAGACTCGACTCGGCCAAATTCGATCAAGCAAAGGCTCCTATGGTTGTATGTCTCTGATACCAACTTGTCATGCCCAAGATGCGCACCTATCCATTTTAAGACACGAGGGCCTCGCAAGGGATAGAGGCGCATCTTGTCGTTCGCAAGTATAGTATCATTGCATCATACATTACAAAAGAGATGAGAATACAAGTTGGCTTACACTCGTCACATACTAAATTACAATACCACACATAGTTCAAATCATCAAGATGAAGACAGGGTCCGACTACAAATGAAATCAAACGATAAAACAGATGCAAATGACACTATCTCGCTATCCCAAAGATCACGACCATGGACCCCTACTCGTTTGGATAAGTCACATACATCCTGCCTCTTTCCTCATCATATTCCCACTAGAGCTGGGTCAGATCATCCTGCACGAACTCATCTGTACCTGTACCTGGAGTGTTGTAGTAATCTGTGAGCCACAAGGACTCAGCGATCAAGCGCTCGGGTACCGAGACTATTCAAGCTTAAGGTTGGGAAGGGTATGTGTTTAGTTTACATCACCACTAAGCATTTATGGTGGCTAACTTACGCAACATGAAGATAAATATGAGTGTCCTACGATGAACAATCGAAAACTAGAAAGATCTCTATGAGATCCTGAACACTTACTTACGTCAATCATAACCCCACCGTGTTCTCTCTCGGATCATGTTCACGAGCAAAGACGATCACGGTTACTCACACAGTTGGCATACTTAATTAGAATTTACTTCAAGTTTACTATAACCGGATGTTAAAAAAATATCCAAGTTGCCACATAACCACAGGCACAACTTCTCGAAAAGATTTAACCCTGCAGGGGTGCTCCAACTAGTCCATCACAAATTAACCACACTCCGCGGGAATAGCCTCGACCACGGATCTCGTGATCATCATAGGTAACTCCAAAGAATTCCAACACCTCAAGATAACCCTAAGAAAGTCAGAGCCCACACACAAGACGCTTGATAAAGGTAAAACAAATCCAGCAAGACCACCCGACGTGTCGACGAACCCGATAAGAGCCGCGTATCTCGTTCTCAGGACACGACGGATAAACACAGCGTACAGTGGCCTGATAGAAATCTCCCGAGTTGCCCCGGGTTGGCCCCGCACACGGCTCTAGTTTGGACCAAGACTCATGAGGAGCACTGGCCCGGGGGTTGATTAATTATCCACGGGGTTGCAAAGCCCTATGCAAACTTTATTAAGTTGTTAAGCAAACGTAGTACCAAAGTTGGGTCTTGCCAGATAAGTTTTAATCTCAATCGAATAAACAAGGGAGTCCCCATAACAACCCTGAGCAACTTGTCACGCCCAAGATGCACGCCTATCCATTTTAAGACAGGAGGGCCTCGCAAGGGATAGAGGCGCATCTTGCCGTTCGCAAGTATAGTATCATTGCATCATACATTACAGAAGAGATGAGAATACAAGTTGGCTTACACTCGCCACATACTAAATTACAATACCACACAAAGTTCAAATCATCAAGATGAAGACAGGGTCCGACTACGGACGAAATCAAACGATAAAACAGATGCAAATGACACTATCTCGCTATCCCAAAGTTCACGACCATGGACCCGTACTCGTCTGGATAAGTCTCGTACATCCTGCCTCTTTTCTCATCATATTCCCATTGGAGCTGGGTCAGATCATCCTGCACGAACTCATCTGTACCTGTACCTGGAGTGTTGTAGTAATTTGTGAGCCACAAGGACTCAGCAATCAAGCGCCCGGGTACCGAGACTATTCAAGCTTAAGGTTGGGAAGGGGTATGTGTTTAGTTTGCAACAACACTAAGCATTTATGGTGGCTAGCTTACACAACATGAAGATAAATATGAGTGGCCTACGATGAACGATCGAAAACTAGAAAGATCTCTATGAGATCCTAAACACTTACTTACGTCAATCATAACCCCATCGTGTTCTCTCTCGGATCATGTTCACGAGCAGAGACGATCACGGTTACTCACATAGTTGGCATATTTTATTACAATTTACTTCAAGTTTACTATAACTGGGTGTTAAACAAATATCCAAGTTGCCACATAACCGCGGGCATGGCTTCTCGAAAAGATTTAACCCTCCAGGGGTGCTCCAACTAGTCCATCACAAATTAACCACACTCCGCGGGAATAGCCTCGACCACGGATCTCGTGATCATCATAGGTAACTCCCAAGGAATTCCAACACCTTGAGATAACCCGAAGAAAGTCAGAGCCCACACGCAAGACACTCGATAAAGGTAAAACAAATGTAGCAAGACCACCCGACGTGTCGATGAACCCGATAAGAGCCGCGTATCTTGTTCTCAGGACACGACAAATAAGCACAGCGTACAGTGGCCTGATAGAAATCTCCCGAGTTGCCCCGGGTTGGCCCCGCACATGGCTCTAGTTTGGACCAACACTCATGAGGAGCACTAGCCCGGGGGTTGATTAATTATCCATGGGGTTGCAAAGCCCTATGCAAATTTTATTAAGTTGTTAAGCAAATGTAGTAACAAAGTTGGGTCTTGCCAGACAAGTTTTAATCTCAACCAAATAAACAAGGGGGTCCCCATAACAACCCTGAGCAACTTGTCACGCCCAAGATGCGCGCCTATCCATTTTAAGACACGAGGGCCTCGCAAGGGATAGAGGCACATCTTGCCGTTCGCAAGTATAGTGTCATTGCATCATACATTACATAAGAGATGAGAATACAAGTTGGCTTACACTCGCCACATACTAAATTACAATACCACACAGAGTTCAAATCATCAATATGAAGACAGGGTCCGACTACAAACGAAATCAAACGATAAAACAGATGCAAATGACACTATCTCGCTATCCCGAAGATCATGACCATGGACTCCTACTCGTCTGGATAAGTCACGTACATCCTGACTCTTTCCTGATCATATTCCCACTGGAGCTGGGTCAGATCATCCTGCACGAACTCACTTGTACCTGTACCTAGAGTGTTGTAGTAATCTGTGAGCCACAAGGACTCAGCAATCAAGCGCCCAGGTACCGAGACTATTCAAGCTTAAGGTTGGGAAGGGGTATGTGTTTAGTTTGCAGCAGCACTAAGCATTTATGGTGGCTAACTTACGCAACGTGAAGATAAATATGAGTGGCCTACGATGAACGATCGAAAACTAGAAAGATCTCTATGAGATCCTGAACAGTTACTTACATCAATCATAAACCCACCGTGTTTTCACTGGGATCATGTTCACGAGCAGAGATGATCACGGTTACTCACATAGTTGGCATATTTTATTAGAATTTACTTCAAGTTTACTATAACCGGGTGTTAAACAAATATCCAAGTTGCCACATAACCGCGGGCACGGCTTCTCGAAAAGATTTAACCCTATAGGGGTGCTCCAACTAGTCCATCACAAATTAACCACACTCCGCGGGAATAGCCTCGACCAGAGCATAGAAGAGGAGTAAAAAGAATCCTACTCTCTGATATAACTAGACTCAAAACAGTTTTTCTCTAGACTTGACTCGGCCAAGTTCGATCAATCAAGGGGGCTCCTAGGTCGGTACAGGATCCGATACCAACTTGTCATGCCCAAGATGCGGTCCTATCCTTATTTTGGCATGAGGGCCTCGACAGGGATAGAAGCGCACCTCATCGTGTTGCAAGAATGGATATCATTACAAGTAGATGTACAGAAGAGATGAGTATATGGAATTGGCTTACACTCTCCACAAGGTACATCAGAGTCACATCAATACAACAACATATGCAAACATCATACAGAAGAGCAGGGTCCGACTACAGACGAAAACAAACGACAAAATGACATCCATCCTTGCTATCCCAGGCTGCCGCCTGGAACCGATCCTAGATTGATGATGAAGAAGAAGAAGAACTCCAAATCAAATCAAGCAATGCGCTCACGTGAAAGCATCACATTACTTGTACCTGCAACTGTTGTTGCAGTAATCTATGAGCCACAACGACTCAGCAATCTCATTTCCAAGGGTATCAAGACTATTAAAGATTAATAGGTGAGGTATGGTTAAGTGGTGAGGCTGCAACAAGCGACTAAGCATTTATTTGAGTTGCTAACTTACGAGTACAAAAATTAAAGTATGGTGGTCCATGGACGTGAACCAGTAATGATCACTAACTGATCCTGAACACCTACTTACGTCAAACATAACCCCATCGTGTTCTCTCTCGGATAAGAACTCACGAGAAGAGATAGTCACGGTTATGCACATAGTTGGTGTATTTTATTTGAGTTTACTTCAAGTTTGCTATGACCGGGTGTTAAACAAAGTATCCAAGTTTGCCACATAACCGCAGGCACGGCTTCTCGAAAAGATTTAACCCTGCAGGGGTGCTCCAACTCATCCATCACAAATTAACCACACGCGATGGGAATAACCTCGACCACGGATCTCGTGATCATCCTAGGCAATTCGAAAGGAAATCCGACACCTCAAGATAGCCCAAGAAGATCAGAGTTCCTCACTCAAGACGTTCGAGAAAGGTAAAACAAATCCAGCAAGACCGCCCGACGTGTCGACGAACCCGATAGGAGCCGCGTATCTCGTTCTCAGGACACGACCAGATAAGCACAACGTACAGTGGTCTGATAGAAATATCCCGAGTTGCCCCGGGTTGGCCCCGCACACGGCTCTGTTTTGGACCAGCACCAGCAGCACTGGCCCCCCTGTATTATGTTAAATTAATCCACAAGGGGGCGACCCTCTATGCTTTAATAAGGTGATCGGTATTATTATGATGGGAAAATGTAGTACCAAAGTTGGGCCTTGCCAGACAAGTTTTATCCTAAAACTAAAATCAAGGGGGTCCCCATAACAACCCCGAGCATGTTAGGAGCGCTCAATTATGGAACATAACACCGGTTCACAAGTAACTAGGGGCGGCGAGAGCGGAACAAAACACCGAGCTAAAGGCCAAGCCTTCCACCCTTTACCAAGTATATATGTGCATTAAATTAAATAGCAATAATATTGTGATAACAAAAGAATGTCCATGTTGACACATGGAAGCAATTGCACCTGCAGCTAGAAACGCTATAAGAAGGGCTGAGCAAGCGGTAACATAGCCAAACAATGGTTTGCTGGGATGTGAAGGGGTTAGAGGCTTTTCATGGCAATGTTGGGAGGCTTGACAAACAAGTGGTAGGTAGCGTGAGATAGCGAAAGAAAACAAGACATCTAGCATGGCAATGATAGTAATGGTATCCAGGGAAATGTGTCATCTTGCCTGAGATCCCGCTCGGAAGAAGATCGAGTCCATGAAGAAGACGACCCAACGTAGCCGAACGAATCCTCACACTCCGAACTCTTTCGGAACTCTATCGAGAAGGAACAATCCGAAAACAACAATAAACACACGATACACACAACATATGCATGACATGATGCACAAACAAATATGATGCATGCCCGGTTTAAATATGCAAGGCATGGCAAATCACAACGAACAACTACTACACATTAAAGTGAAGCTCAATATGCAACGAGTTGCATATTGACGAAAATCCACGTTCGAATTATTTAGTTCACTCTCGTTAGGTACTCATCAATATTAAATGTTTTTAACATGGGTGGTCATGGCATAAGGCGGATATGGAATTAAGCAATTTTTAAATGGAGAGGGACAACATACATATAACAAAATAATAACTCTCCATATTATGAGAAAGTGGTTAATGTTATTTATCATGGCAAGAGGTGAAGCATGAATAACCATACCGTCTAGGCATTTTAAATGAGGCCGAAAGCAATATATGGCATTTTCGAAACAACCCCATATGCATATTATGATTTCGTTCCAGTTATGTACTAAACATGTTTTAGAGTTGTTAAACAGCGAAATAAATGTCACCATGAGATTCTACACATTTTGTTAGTCAAGTTACATATGTGGAACATTTTTATCGGAGCTACGGTTTAAAAGTTATTAAATAATTCATATCGGCATGGCAATTATGCAAATTAAATGAGAACAGCAGGTTAAACATTTTTATCACATGTGAAAGTTGGATATTATGAAACTACACGAAATTCTAGTCAAGTTTCATATATAAAGTTTTTAAATCTGATGCACGGTTGTGGAGTTATTAAATGCATGATCTAGGGGGACTTTTCTGCAAATCTGTAATTCTCTGGTTAATTAGGAAATTCGCATTAGGGAAAAAACACTTGGGCCAAATCTGGGCGCATGATAGCTAAGCGGTGGCACCGGGCGGGGCTTAGCGGGGTGGCGCTCACCTTGGGCTTGGAGGCGAGGTGGGCCGGCGAAGGCGTGGCCCACACGGCGCTGCGAGCGGGCGAGCGAGGCCAAGCGCGGTCGTCGACCTCCCGTGCTGTCCATGAGCACGGGGCCATGGCACCGGTGCAAGGAGGCGGGGACGAGGCTTCTAGCGGCGGGATCCGGCCGGGAACTAGCGGATCCAAGGTCGAGGGTGCCGGATCCGTCCATCTCCGGCAACTACGGGCACGCAGCGACGGCGGCGCGAGCTCTAGATCCATGGCGGCGGGGTCCTACGGGAAAAGAGGGAGGCCGGGGGTGAGAGAGATGGAGGAGGAAGAGAAGGAAGGGGAAGGAGAGAAGGTGTCGGGGCTCCGGCAGGGCTGCGCGGGTGAGGACGGTGGGGCACGCGAGGGGCTGTGGGACTACGGGCTGCTCTGTGGTTGCCGGACAATGTTCGGGTTGGCCGTTGGACATGTCCGGTAGGTGGGATTTTTGGGCGATTTTCAGCCTCTAGATCGCGATCCGAGGGCCGAAAAGAGGCAGACGGTTGGGGCTGCGGGATCTGGAGGAGGAGGGCTAGCAGGTGGGATATTTCTAGGGGTGTGGCTGCGATTTTACATGGGGAAACCCTAGAGAGTGAGGGGCTCTCTCTCCATGGGGTTTTAAATAGGGAAGGCACTAGGGTTGGGGGTTGGACCTTGTCCGTCCGATCACGATCCGATGACCGTGAACGGAGGAAGGGGCTAGGTTGGGCTAGCGGGCTGTGTAGAGGTCCTTGGGGGAGATGAGAGGGAAGTTTGGTGGCCCTTGACACGAGGTCTTAAAACACCAAAAACGTTCGACGACTAACCGATGACCGCACTGCTACGGTTGACCGACGGGTATCAAACGACCTCGGAATGTGACAAAATTCGACAGGCGGCCTACCTACACTATAACAAGATTGCACACCATGTTTTCAACCCAATCCGAGAATATTTTTCGCGCGCTTTAAAAACGATTTTTTTAAACGATGTCGCGGGCGCGTGCATGTGTGGTTGGTCTCGAAACGATTAGCGACACGAACGGAGAGAACCGGCAGCTACTCACGGATGCAAGTTTTTCAAAAATGAGTGATGATGCCATGTAGATGATGCGAATGATGCAAATGATGCAATGATGAATGCGACAACCAAACGAATCACATGACGAGAATGGAATAAAAGGGGAATCTTCTGGAGCGTCCGTCCCGGGCTGTTACAACTCTCCTCCACTACACGAGGATCTCGTCCCGAGATCTAGATGAGAAGGGGAAGAGAAAGAGCAAGAGGTAAAACTTAGTTGCTTCTCTGACACATGAGTGAAACCAATGAAAACATGAAGGTTGGAGAGATGAAGAATAACATGGGAACAAGGAAGAATTCACAAGAAATTTCGGCAACACTTCGGTAGGATAGAGAGGAAAAATTATATATGATGGAAAGAAATTGAAAGAGAGACATCAAACTTTGGTTGGATTAGAATCAAAACTTCATAAGACAGAAGGATCATGAAAAGATTTCACAGCACTCCGGTAAAATGAATAAGCAAAGAAAGAACATGATATTGATAAACAAGATGATGGATTAAAGAGAGTAACATCACAAGGCCTCCATAACAAGAGAATAGAAACTGGATTGACGGAAGGAAAAGAATGAATAAGAAAATGACAACTTCCAGCACAAATGAATTTGAAAAGCATAGGTTGAATGGAGTTGATGAAGAATCAACAATGAAAGAATAGCTTGTTATAGGCTTATGAAAAACATCTCAAAATTATGAGGTGACAACCTGCCACAACTAAACAAATGATTGATTGAGAGCAACAAGATATGGAAAACTTCTTTCACCAAGAGAAGGAGAAAACTTGGATCATTTATAAGACCCTGATAGCAACAATCCTTAGGAAATGCTTTAGGTGAAATCCAACCCAAGATAACTCCGAGAAGACAAGACGGGTTTACTTATCTCATTCTTGACAATTTTCCTTCGAGACTCCTCATGATCAAGAATTTAATAACACCATCTCAAAAGACAGGAATTGAACTTAGAAATCCAAGATAAAGAGCACTTAAGCACCTCCAACAAGAATCTTGAAGAACACTTGGAAATGAAAGAAATCTTGATGAACCACCATGAAGAACCTCTAGAAGAACTCTAAACCGAAAGGATGATAGAAAGAATTGAAGGATGCAAAAAGAACAAGATTGAGGCCTTGCTATGAATTAGATGAAGCTTAGCGACAAGATACTTGAGAAAAACTAGGAACTTCGGAAAAGAAAGATGACCACTTGGGATAAGGAATTTGATATCATGAACAACTTTGGAAGAAGGATTGAGATCACTTGGGTGAAACAAGAATAATAATTATGATATGCCTATCCTTCATCAAGTTAAATTGATGACAAACAACGAATTTCGCACACCACTTATTCTTGTTGCAAAAGATAGGAAATATAGATAGAGCACAAACTTGAAGAGGTCTTGAACGATACACCGGAAAGAATTAGAAACTAAAGAGGACACATGAGAATGAAGAGATCAAGATTTTCCTAATACAAACTGAACAAGGCACCGGAATAATTGAGATACGAACGAAGGAACAACAATTGAAAAGAATTTGAGAATGAAAGCTGAAAGCTGAGAACGAGGAAATCTTCTGAAATGATGGCCTTCGGAGGATCGAGAAATGAGAACAATTATGAAATGCACCGGAGAGATATGGGAGAAATTACTCATGATCAAAAACAATTTGAGATGATAGCAACAAGCTGAAACCATAAATCTTCAAGAGAATGAGCAAAGATTTAAGAGAACCACTCCTTCGGTATTCAACACAGAGAATGATGACGAGAAACAACATCATGAATTATCGAAGCACTCCGAAAGAATGAATAAATAAAAGGTTGAGCCAACAATGAAAATGATTTAGAAGCGATCTTCAAGAAGGCATATGACTAATTCATTCTTATGTCATATTTTAAGAGAGCTAAGAACATCTCCGGAAAGATTAGAAGAGTCAGGTAGGATCCTGGAAAAAAAACTGTGGGTTATGGGCCCACTCAAAAGAAACCACCGTTGAAACAATTGCTTAGGAAGAGAGATTGCACCGGTACAAATTAAGACTTGATGATATGAGACCCTTGAAATAATTTAAGAGGATAAGAATGAAAATGAATGTCTTCTGAGATATCTTCAACACTCCAGATAGAATAGAGAGGGATGAATAAACAAGAGAGGCTTGGAAAAGAAACTCCCACATGGAAACCATTGAACGAATGAGAAAGGATAAGATGAGCACCGAAGCTTGAATTGAATCCACCGAAGAAGAATAACAACAAGAACAAAGAATATGAGGATAGATCTTGAAATTGAAACTCCTGAGAATATTCACAAAGAATCACCGGAAACAAGAGAGAAGAAAAGATAGTAGAAGCATTACATGAATAGAAAAGACACTTGGATGAGAATTTAATCATTGAAGAAAAAGGGCGGGAGGGTGGGAAAAACAAAGAAAACTGGGACAGATGAGACAATCTCCGGAGAAGAATAAGAGGATTGATCTTGCAAATATTGGAGATGATAGAATTAACTTGAAGAGAAGCACACTGGCAGGAAAAGAATTGATATGATAACTTGATTGGGAAAAAGAATTAGCAATCCCACAAAAATATGAGAACACTACTTTGCAAGATATGAAATCACCACTTGACATCGAAGCAACTCAAATTACAATATACAAAACAAAATGAAGGATGGGGCTTATGAAACAAGCCAAAACAAATACATACCCACTATGCACTTGTTGGAAAGATAATCCTAGGTACCTACTTGAAAATGCTTGAGGACTTCAATCCAAGCATTGAGTATACTCCTGGGAAAGCAAATGTCATTGCAGACGCGCTCAGCCGTAAGGCGTACTGCAATAGTCTCATTCTGAAGCCTCTTCAACCCGAGCTTTGTGAAGCCTTCCACAAGCTCAACCTTCAGATGATTCCGCAAGGATTTCTTGCAAATCTTCAAGTTTCTCCGACTCTGGAAGATCAGGTTCGCCAAGCAGCTTCTTGACGCTATGGTGAAGAAAGTGAAGAAAGGTGTGGCCAAGAGCATTCCGAAGTATAAGTGCTTTCACGTTGATGGCAAAGATACCTTGTTCTTTGAGGACTGCCTTGTGGTTCCAAAAGGTGATCTCAGAAAGGTTATCATGGACGAAGCACATAATTCTCTTCTATCCATTCATCCAGGCAGTTCAAAGATGTATCAGGATCTCAAGAAAACCTTCTGGTGGACTCGCATGAAACGTGAAATTGCTCAGTTCGTGAACGAGTGTGATGTTTGTCGCACAGTGAAGGCAAAGCATCAACGTCCAGCAGGTCTTCTTCAGCCTTTGCCTATCCTAGAGTGGAAATTCGATCATGTGGAGATGGATTTCGTCACTGGATTTCCCAAGTCCAAGAGAGGCAATGATGCCATCTTTGTGGTTATCGACAACCTGTCAAAAGTTGCTCATTTCCTGCCAGTCAAAGAATCTATCTCGGCAGCTCAACTTGAAGAGTTGTATATGTCAAGGATAGTATCTTTGCATGGTATTCCTTAGCTCATCTCTTCTGACCATGGAAGCCTCTTTACTTCCAAGTTTTGGGAGTCCTTCCAGACTGCTATGGGTACCAAAATCCGTTTCAGCACTGCGTTCCATCCGCAGACAAGTGGTCAAGTTGAGAGAGTCAATCAGATCCTTGAAGATATGCTCAGAGCCTGTGTGATTTCGTTCGGCATGAAGTGGGAAGACTGCCTTCCATATGCTGAATTCTCACACAACAATAGCTTTCAAGCTAGCTCAGGCAAGGCCCCATTCGAGATTCTCTACGACAGAAAGTGTGGTACCCCGCTTAACTGGTCTGAAACCGGTGAGCGTCAGATATTGGGCAATGACATGATCACTGAAGCAGAAGAAATGTGCCGTGTCATTCATGAGAACCTCAAAGCAGCTCAGTCCCGACAGAAGAATTATTACGATAACAAACATCGGGATGTTTCTTTTCAAGTGGATGATCTAGTCTATCTCAGAGTCTCTCCCATGAAGGGTACTCAGCAGTTTGGAATTAAAGGGAAGCTAGCTCCTCGTTTTGTTGGTCCTTTCAAAATTGTTGGCAAGAGAGGTGGACTTGCATATCAACTAGAGCTTCCTCCAAATTTCGCAAATGTGCACGATGTCTTCCATGTTTCTCAGCTCCGGAGATGCTTCAAGACTCCTGAGCGAACCATTGACCTCCAAGACATTGATCTCCAAGAAGACCTCTCTTATCGTGAGCATCCAGTTGCAATTCTCGAAGAAACTGAGCGTAAGACTCGCAACAAGTCTATCAAGTTCCTCAAGGTGAAGTGGTCTCATCATTCTGACAAAGAAGCTACTTGGGAACGTGAGGACCTTCTCCGTTCCGAATTTCCATACTTCTTTCGTTCCTAGATCTCGGTCGAGATCCTCTTGTAGTGTGGGAGAGTTGTGACAGCCCAAGTGCTGTCCCTACCTTTTATGGCATGTAATCTCTTGTATGAACCTTGTGTCATGAGTTATGAAATGATTTTCACCTTGTCATACCATGTCTTGTCTTGCATTCATGTATCATGCATCATAGCATTCATCTTGCCATGCTTGATTCTTATGTGACCTTATTTGTGAGTGTGGCTTGTGTTGTGTGATGTGGTTGGATCATGTGTGGTGCACCTCCTTCTCTTCCCCTCTCACTTGCTTTTCAACAAAACCCAACCTAATGCCTTTATTTCCCATGTTACTTTATAAACAGATTTAACTTGCTTTGGAAATTGTTTAAAATGTTCAAGTGTTAGCCTAAATTGTTTTGAGCATGTGAGTGTTGGTATTTTGTTGTTTTGAGCTTTCATGCATTTCGGGTATTTAAATAACAGGGGCTGCTATTTTAAAAATATATTTAAATTAATTGTCCTAAAAATCATTTTGATAGTTTTAGTGAGTAGTGCATTTTATTTTCATTGCAAAAGTATTTTTGCTCTGCACCAAAAATCCTTTATTTTTTATCTGTTTTTTTCTTGTGATGATGTGATTTGAAAAAGATAAAAACATCTTTGTTTTATTTGTTTTTGGGAGAGAGAGCCAGAGTGGGCCTTGTCTTCCCCGCGGCCCAGCCCGCTTGGGGAACGGCCACCTGCCCCCTTCTGTTGTCTCTGTCAGGTGTAGGCAGAGAGAGCGCTCCGCCGTCTCCTTTTCCGTTGGCCGTCGCTGTCAGCCTCGGGAGTATTTAAACCCTCTCGGCATGCGTGCCTCCTCTGCTAGGTTTCCTCTCTCCCCTCACGCCGCCGCAGCTCCCATCTCCCTCTTAATTCCTCTCCCTCCTCTCTTCTTCCTCCCTGTTAGGTAAGCTTCACTAAGCGTCAGAGAGGTTCAGGGTAGTTCGCCAGTGACCTGCTCGTCGTCTCCGTCGGCCTCGTCGTCGATCATGGCGTCCAGGAGCTCGGGATTCCTCCCCGCGTTCAATTCCTGCCGCTAGGAGCCCCGAAGAGAATCTGCAGCGACGGCCCCGTCGTCGTCTTTGCTGGAGGGTTCCGCTCCGCCGTCTTCTTCCCCTGCTTCGACTCCGGCGCGCGTCTCCGACCCCCCTCGTCGTCTTCTTCTCCTCTAGCAGCCCCGTGGTGAGTAGCTAGTCCTCCGCCGTGGCCCCCTTTGTCTTGTTGCGTGCGCGAGCTCGCCATGCCCGACGAGCCCGTGTTCGTTTCCGCCGAAGCTTCGCCGTAGTTGCAGGTGCCCTTGCCTTGGGTGCTTGTCAGAGTTAGATGTGGGGATGCGCCCCCTGTAGATGCAGCTTCCTCTGCTCTGTTCCCCCCCGCCGCTAGTGCCGTGTGTTCGCCGGAATTGCCGCCGTCGTGCTCTGTCGCCATGGTGTCGTGCGGTTCAGTTTCGTGAGTATAGTGTGTGTGTGTATTAGAGGGCCCGAGCCCCTCCTCTGTTAAGATCCATGCATGTAGCAGAGTGGTGTGGCTCGAGGGGAACGACCAGGTGGTCGTGGGTTCGATCCCGAACCCTCCCCCCTTTTGTTTTGTTTTTCTTCTTTTGATTTTCTTTTTTTCCCTTTTGTTTATGTATGTATGTGTATAGATGCAATTCTTGCATGTATGGTTGTTTTTCTTTTCTGTTCATATGTGTATGTATATATGTATATGTGCAGGTGTGTATGTGAGTGTATGTGCCATGTGCACTTGTGAGTGTGAGTGGTGTGAGTGCCTTATGCATTGTGCCTATATGGTGCTTGTGTGTGTGTGGATGAACACCCCCCTCATGGGTGGTATGTTCTTGAGTGAGCTTGTGCTCATATGCCCTTAGGCATATGGAGCATGTGTGTGTGTATGCTTATGTAGTGGTGTGTGTAGAGTGTATGTTTGTGTGTGGGGGGACAAGTGGGTCCTTTCCCCCACTTGTCATACCCTTTGTTGGTATATGCATGTTTGTAGGTTTGTTAGATCTTTTCGATGTTAAACTAAGTCTCCAAATCTGGTTATGTCCATTTATGCTCCTGTGCATTTTAAGCAAGTTTTAACTTATAAGAGACGTGATAGTTTTGCTAGTATAGTGGTGCCATGTTGCTTCACATGTATATATGAGTATGACACATGATATTGGGGTAGAAAGAGACAATGAATCCAGTGGTGCAATCAGGTATCACTTTTGGGCAAGTTTATATAACTGTCATTTTTTTGCTGTGATGCTACTTTGTCATTTTTGCATGAATTAATCCATGCTTGCTTTGGGGCATGTGCCAACATGGAAGTGTTAGTGTTTTATGTCTATTATGCCATGGTATTTTTGTTTGACATAAGAATCACCCATATAAGTGGGAAACATGCTACAAAGTAGCTAACTTGATGTTTCTGTTTTCACCATGCTAAATATTTCTAAGCCTGAGAATCAGCTGTTATTTTTTATGCCATGAAGAGTGGTTGACATCTGGTGATATGTTGAGAATTAGCTCATGCTCAGTGTTAGTAGTTTGGAGTACATGTTGTCTACTACCACCCTGTTAATTTTCATGCCAAGAGGTGGTCTCTAGAACCTTTAACTTATGCCGTCAACATGCTACCAGATTAACTCAGATTCCAGAAAACCGTTATTTTCAGTAAGTCCCAGAAAACCGTTTCATCATGCCAACTTGGTAGCCTCATGCTTATTGATGTATGCCTCCTTTGCAGATTGTGTAGTTGGATAATTTGGTAAGCATGTTGTGTAGTTTCTGTCAATACCTTCTTTGTGGCTGTAGGATTCCTGTAGCTCAAGTTGTGGGCTCTGTAAGTTGCTATGTTGCTGTTTTGTGGCAGATTGGTTGTTTTATTGTTTTGTGATTTGTCGCAACTATACTCCATGGAATTGCTTGATATTTGAGTCTATTATGGTTGGTTTTTCATTGCCTAACTAGTGGATACCTTGGAATGCCAAGAATTAGCCCATGGCCTTGTTGTCTTGTGTTTTGCCTTCTTACCTTGTCGTGAGCGTATCGCGAGAACCGTAGCTCCGTTTCTTATGTTCTTCATATGCATTTTTATCGTTTTCACATGATGCATCCATAATTGCCATGTTCATGCATGTCTAAACAACTTAACATAAGATTATGTCCAGATTCATTAATAATCAATTCTTGCATGTGAAACATGACTAGAATTAGATTGCCATGTTAAATTCTTCATAAATGAATCATGCATCATCTTGGTTGTGCATTGCACCATGGTTGTTTGTTTATTCTTGCTGTTTCTTTTGGGTAGACGCGAGTGTTGAAACTGAGTACGAGGACCCAGGAGAGTACCACTATGAGGATCCCGCTACTTGTTCCACTGAAGAATCAACAGGCAAGATGATCGTACTAGGATCTCGATACTATTTTTGCTTGCTAGTTTCTCGCTCTTATCGTTACAGTTGCGCTACCTACCACTTGAATATCAGCCTCCTAATTGCCATGACAGCCTCTAACCCTCCACATCCTAGCAAACCTTTGATTGGCTAAGTTAGCGCTGCTCAGCCCCTCTTATAGCGTTCTTAGTTGCAGGTTCACTTTGTTCCATGTGATAACATGGATTTGGATATCACCATATTATCTATTATTTAATTTAATGCACATATATATCTTGGTATTGGTGGAAGGCTTGGCCTTTTGCTAGGTGTTTTGTTCCGCTGTTACTGCCATAGTTTCTTGTTACCGGTGTTATGTTTTCCATACTTTGCACTCCTAACATGCTCCGGGTTGTTATGGGGACCCCCTTGTTTATTCGGTTGAGATTAAAACTTGTCTGGCAAGACCCAACTTTGGTACTACATTTGCTTAACAACTTAATAAAATTTGTATAGGGCTTTGCAACCCTGTGGATAATTAATAAACCCCCGGGCCAGTGCTCCTCATGAGTGTTGGTCCAAACTAGAGGTGTGTGCGAGGCCAACCCAGGGCAACTCGGGAGATTTCTACCAGGCCACCGTACGCTGTGCTTATCCATCGTGTCCTGAGAACAAGATACACGGCTCTTATCGGGTTCGTCGACACATCGGGTGGTCTTGCTGGATTTGTTTTACCTTTATCAAGTGTCTTGCATGTGGGCTCTAACTTTCTTCTGGTTATCTCGAGGTGTTGGAATTCCTTTGGAGTTACCTATGATGATCACGAGATCCGTGGTCGAGGCTATTCCCGTGGAGTGTGGTTAATTTGTGATGGACTAGTTGGAGCACCCCTGCAGGGTTAAATCTTTTCGAGAAGCCATGCCCGTAGTTATGTGGCAACTTGGATATTTGTTTAACACCCGGTTATAGTAAACTTGAAGTAAATTCTAATAAAATATGCCAACTGTGTGAGTAACCATGATCGTCTCTGATCGTGAACATGATCCGAGAGAGAACACGGTGGGGTTATGATTGACGTAAGTAAGTGTTCAGGATCTCATAGAGATCTTTCTAGTTTTCGATCATTCATCATAGGCCACTCATATTTATCTTCATGTTGCGTAAGGTAGCCACCATAAATGCTTAGTGCTGCTGCAAACTAAACACATACCCCTCCCCAACCTTAAGCTTGAATAGTCTTGGTACCCGGGCGCTTGATTGCTGAGTCCTTGTGGCTCACAGATAACTACAACACTCTAGGTATATGTACAGATGAGTTCGTGCAAGATGATCTAACCTAGCTCCAGTGGGAATATGATGAGGAAAGAGGCAGGATGTACGTAACTTATCCATACAAGTAGGGGTCCATGGCCGTGATCTTTGGGATAGCGAGATAGTGTCATTTGCATCTGTTTTATTGTTTGATTTTGTCTGTAGTCGGACCCTGTATTCATCTTGATGATTTGAACTCTGTGTGGTATTGTAATTTAGTATGTGGCGAGTGTAAGCCAACTTGTATTCTCATCTCTTCTGTAATGTATGATGCAATGATACTATACTTGCGAATGGCAAGATGCGCCTCTATCCCTTGCGAGGTAGAGCGCTAGGGGCGCTGGATAGCGCGGCTGGGGGGGGTTCATCTAGTGGGCCTGGCCCATGCAGTGGGGAGGCTAGCTGGGCCTAGGAGGCTGGCACTGGATCCAGCCCACGCGTGTGAGGCGCTGCGGGATCGAGCGTTGTCTCCCTCCTGCTCCAAGACAGCCATGGCGGCGGTCAACGGGGCAACGGCTGGAGCTGCTGCGGCTCACCAGCGGCGAGGCGAACCCGATCCAGCGCGGGGACGGATGGATCCGGCAATGGGGTCTCCGTTTCCGTTGACGGAGAGGCTTGGGGCGGCGCGAGCAAGGAGATTGGCAACGAGCTTCAAGCTTTTGCCATGGCATGAACAAAGAGAGAGGGGGGTTATAGAGAGGGAAACGACGGGGGAGAGAAAGCAGCGGGAGGAGGAGGGCACGAGGGGCCTGTCGCAGAGGTTCTCCGACGGGCTGTGGGGGACTGGCAGGGCTCGCGGGCCGGCAGCGGGAGCTTGCTTCCCTCGATCTAGATCGGGATCGGGGAGGCTCTGGCTGGGGGATGCATCTTGGGCCATTGGATCTCAAATCCGACGGTCCAGATTGCGTAGGGCTTGGATGGCTGCAGGATGGGCTGCCAAGTGGCAAGATCCGGCTGGGCAGCACGTAAAACAAGGTGGGAGGCTAGGGATTCTGGAAATGACATGGGGGAGCTGCTTAAATAGGCAGGTCTAGGGTTAGGGGTGGTTTTGCGCCGTTTCGAGCCGTACGATCGAGATCGGACGGCTCCGGTCGCGGGAATAGGTTAGGTGGCTAGGTGGGTTGTGTAGAAGGGCTTGGAGGAGATGAGAGGGAGGTTTGCGGCCCGTGACACGAGGTTTTAAAACACCGAAAAACGTCCGACGGATAAACCGATGATCGCACTGGTACAACTGACCGACGGGGTACCAAACGAACTCGGAATGCGACGAAATTTGGCAGGCGGCCTACCTACACTATAATAAGACCGCATGCCAGGTTTCGACCCAATCCAAGAATATTTTAAAGGCACTTTAAAAACAATATTTTTCAATGCCGTGGGCGTGTGTGTGTGTGTGGTTGGTCTCGAAACGGGCAACGACAAGAACGGAGAGAACCGCGACTACGAACGGAAGCAAGTATTCGAAAACGAGTGAAGATGCTATGCAGATGATGCGAATGATGCGATGATGAATGCGACAACCAAACGAAACACGGACGAGAATGGAAATAAAAGGGGAATCTTCTGGAGCGTCGGTCCCGGGCTGTTACAACTCTACTCCACTACACGAGGATCTCGCCTCAAGATCTATAATGAAAAGGGGAAGAGAATGAGCAATAGGAAGAGGTAAAACTTTATTGCTTCTTGACAAGCAAATGAAACCAATGAAACATGAAGGTTGGAAAGAGATGAAGAATGACATGACGAACAAGCAAGAATTCACAAGAAATTTCAGCAGCACTTTGGTAGGATAGAGGGACAAAATTGATACAAAGGAAATAAATTGAAAGAGATACACCAAACTTTGGTTGGATTAGAATCAAAACTTCATAAGATGGAAGGATCATGAAAACATTACACAACACTCCGGTTAAATGAATAAGCAAAGAAAGAACATGATCTTGACAAAGCAAGTTAATAGATTGAAGAGAACAACATCACAAGGCCTCCGTAACAAGAGAATAGAAACTGGAATGATGGAAGGAAAAGAACGGATAAGAAAATGACAATTCCCAGCACAAATGAATTTGGAAAGCATAGGTTGAATGGAGTTGATGGAGAATCAACAACAAAAAGAATAAGCTTGTTGTGGGCTTAAAGCCAACATCTCAAAATTATGAGGTGACAACCTACCACAACAAAACAATTGATTGCTTGAGAGCAACAAGATATGCAAAACTTCTTTCACCAAGAAGAGGAGGAGAAAACTTGGACCATTTAAGACACCATGATAGCAACAATCCTTAAGAAATGCCTCAGGTGAACTTCACCCCAAGATAACTCCGAGAAAACAAGATGGGTTTACTTATCTTGTTCTTGACAATTTTCCTTTGAGACTCCTCATAATCAAGAATTTAATAACACCATCTCAAAAGACAATGGAGAAGGAATTGAACTTAGGGATCCAAGATAAAGAACACTTGAGCACATCCAACAAGAATCTTGATGAACACTTCGAGAAAGACTTAACTCCTTGACGAACCACCAAGAGGAACCTCCGGAAATTAGAGGATGATAGAAAAGAATTGAAGGTTGAAAAAATAATAAGATTGAGGCCTTGCTGTGAATTAGATGAAGCTTAGCGGCAAGATGCTTGAGCAAAACTAGGAACTCCGAAAAAGAAAGATGACGACTTGGGATAAGGAATTTGATATCATGAACAACTCCAGAAGAAGGATTGAAATCACTTGGATGAAACAAGAATAAGGATTATGATATGACTATCCTTCATCAAGTTAAATTGATGACAAGCAATGGATTTCACACACCACTTATTCTTTTGGAAAAGATAGGAAAGATAGATAGAGCACAAACTTGAAGAGGTCTTGAATGATACACCGGAAAGAATTTGAAACTAAAGAGGACACATAAGAATGAAGAGATCAAGATTTTCCTAATAGAAACTGAAAAAGCACTGGAATAAATGAGATACGAATGAAGGAGCAATAGTTGAGAAGAATTTGAGAACGAAAGCTGAAAGCTGAGAACGAAGAATCTTCTGAAATGATGGCCTTCGGGAGGATCGAGAAATGAAAACAACTCTGAATGCACCGGATAGATATGGGAGAAATTTCTCATGACCGAAACAATTTGAGAGGATAGCAATAAGGTGAAACCACACTCTTGAAAAGAACGGACAAAGATTTAAGAGAAACTCTCCTTCGGACTTCAATGATGAGAATGAAGACGAGAACACCACCAAGAATTACTGAGATACTCCGGAACAATGAATAAAGAAAAGGTTGAACCAACAATGAAAATGATTTAGAAGTGATCTTCGAGAAGGCACATGACTGATGAAATTCATTCTTACGTCATATTGAAAAGAACTTGAGGACATCTCCGAAAAGAATAGAAGAGCCAGGTAAGATCCTGGGGAAAAACCTGTGGGTTATGGCCCACTGAAAAGAAACCACCGTTGAAACAACTGCATAGAAAGAGAGAGATTGCGCTGGTACAAATTAAGAACTTGATGAAATGACCCTCGAAATAATCTTGAAGGATTGAAAGAAAACACGAATCTTCTAAGAATTCTTCAGCCTCCGGAAAGATTAGAGATATGAATAAGCAAGAGAGGCTTAGATACGAATTCCAACATGGGAGAGAAATTAGAGAATGAAAATGATATGATGAACACCAAGAACTAGAATTGAATCCACCGGAGAAGAATAACAACAAGAACAAGAATATGAGGATAGATCTTGAAACTGAAACTCTTGAGAATATTCACAAAGAATCACCGAAACAAGATAGAAGAAAATATAGAGGAAGCATTACATGAATAGAAAGACACTTGGATGAGAATTTAATCATTTAAGAAAAAGGGTGGGAGGGCAGGAAAACAAAGAAAACTTGGAACAGATGGAAAGAACTCCGAGAAAGAATAAGAGGATTGATCTTGCAAATATTGGAGATGATAGCAATATCTTGAAGAGAAGCACACCGGATAAAAGAATAGATATGACAACTTGGTTGGGCAAAAGAATTACCATTCCCACAGAATGAGAACACTACTTACCAAGATATGAAATCACCACTTGACATCGAAGCAACTCGAATTACCATATTCAAAACAAAACAAAGGATGAGGCTTATGAAACAAGCCAGAACAAATACATACCCACTATGCACTTGTTGGAAAGATAATCCTAGGTACCTACTTGAATTCCCACCTAAGAACTTCCGAAAACTTTCTGGTTATGCAATCCGGTGTGGGGGATACAAGGAGGAAATATCTCACACAACTAGCAATCATACACCCCAACTATATCCATCCTTCAACACATAACCAGAGGCTTTCGCAAGTCCATCTAACTCAGATCCTCGAAAACACAACGATACTAACCATGGTGGTATGCCGGACGCCTCCCCAGTACTGGGTGACTCCGATCTTATCTCACCACGACAAGTATTGAAGCAATTCCGAACACCCTCCGTCCTGAGATACTAAGGAAGCTGAATGATAACAATGTGCCAAGAATCCCCTGGAGCTCAACTCCCCGGAAGAAATCAAGTCAGATAGGAGGCACCAAGACAGAACTCCGTCACATCGGCATCATATAGTTTCCAAAATACTCGTGTGATCCTAAATTTTTTTTGAACGAGAAGAGAAGTAGAATCAAAATTCCTAAGTCGAATACCTCACCAGAGCATAGAACATGAGTAAAAAGAATCCTACTCTCCGATATAACTAGACTCAAAATAGTTTTTCTCTAGACTCGGCTCGGCCAGGTTCGATCAATCAAGGGGCTCCTAGGTCGGTACAGGCTCTGATACCAACTTGTCACGCCCAAGATGCGGTCCTATCCTTATTTTGGCATGAGGGCCTTAACAGGGATAGAAGCGCATCTCATCGTGTTGCAAGAATGGATATCATTACAAATACATGTACAGAAGAGATGAGTACATGGAATTGGCTTACACTCGCCACAAGCTACATCAATGTCACATCAATACGACAACATATTCAATCATCATACAGAAGAGCAGGGCCCGACTATGGACGAAAACAAATAACAAAATGACATCCATCCTTGCCATCCCAAGCTGCCGCCTGGAACCCATCCTAGATTGATGAAGCAGAAGAAGAATAACTCCAAATCAAACAAGCATCGCTCTCACATCAAATCATTGCATTACCTGTACCTGCAACTGTTGTTGTAGAAATCTGTGAGCCACAGGGACTCAGCAATCTCATTTCCAAGGGTATCAAGACTATTAAAGCTTAATAGGTGAGGTATGGTTAAGTGGTGAGGCTGCAGCAAGCGACTAAGCATTTATTTGAGTGGCTAACTTACGAGTACAGAAAGTAAAGTATGGTGGTCTATGCATAACGAACGAGAATTAGTAATGATCACTAACTGATCCTGAACACGTACTTACGTCAAACATAACCCCACCGTGTTCTCTCTCGGATAAGGACTCACGAGAAGAGACAGTCACGGTTACGCACACAGTTGGTGTATTTTATTAGAATTTACTTCAAGTTTGCTATGACCGGGTGTTAAACAAAGTATCCACGTTTGCCACATAACTGCGGGCACGACTTCTCAAAAAGATTTAACCCTGCAGGGGTGCTCCAACTCATCCATCACAAATTAACCACACACAGCGGGAATAACCTCGACCACGAATCTCGTGATCATCCTAGGCAATTCCAAAGGAAATCTGACACCTCGAGATAGCCTGAAGAAGATCAGAGTTCCTCACTCAAGACGTTCGAGAAAGGTAAAACAAATCCAGCAAGGCCGCCCAACGTGTCGACGAATCCGATAGGAGCCGCGTATCTCGTTCTCAGGACACGAACGGATAAGCACAGCGTACAGTGGCCTGATAGAAATCTCCCGAGTTGCCTCGGGTTGGCCCCGCACACGGCTCTAGTTTGGACCAACACTCGTGAGGAGCACTGGCTCGGGTTGTTGATTAATCCATGGGGTGATCATGCCCTATGCAAATTTTAGTTGTTATTAAGCAAATAGTACCAATGTTAGGCCTTGCCAGACAAGCTTTATCCTAAAAATGAAAATCAAGGGGGTCCCCATAACAACCCCGAGCATGTTAGGAGCACTCAATTATGGAACATAACACCAGTTCACAAGTAACTAGGGCGGCAAGAGTGGAACAAAACACCGAGCAAAAGGCCAAGCCTTCCACCCTTTACCAAGTGTATAAGTGCATTAAATTAAATAGCAATAATATTGTGATAAAAAAAGAATGTCCATGTTGACAAATGGAAGCAATTGCACCTGCAGTTAGAAACGCTATAAGAAGGGCTGAGCAAGCGATAACATAGCCAAATAAAGGTTTGCTGGGATATGGAGGGGTTAGAGGTTTTTCATGGGAATGTTGGGAGGCTTGACAAACAAGTGATAGGTAGCATGACATAGCGATAGAAAACGAGACATCTAGCATGGCAATGATAGTAATGGTATCCAGGGAAATGTGTCATCTTGCCTGAGATCCCACTCGGAAGAAGATCGAGTCCATGAAGAAGACGATCCAACATAGCCGAACGAATCCTCACGCTCCGAACGCTTTCGGAACTCTATCGAGAAGGAACAATCCGGAAACAATAATCAACACACAAAACACACAACATATGCACGACATGATGCATGTCCGGTTTAAATATGCAAGGCATGGCAAATCACAACAAACAACTACTACACATTAAAGTGAAGCTCAATATGCAACGAGTTACATATTGACGAAACTCCATGTTTGAATCATTTAGTTCACTCCCGTTTAGGTACTCATCAATATTAAATGTTGTTTAACATGGCAAACGGTGAAGCATGAACATTATATCATCTAGGCATTTTAAATGAGGCCAGAAGCAATATATATCATTTCCGAGACAACCCCATATGCAATTTAAGATTTCGGTCCAGATCTGAACTAAACATAATTTTGAGTTGTTAAACAGCAAAATAAATGTCACCATGAGATTCTACACATTTTTCTAGTCAAGTTACATATGTGGAACATTTTTATCGGAGCTACGGTTTAGTAGTTATGAAATAATTCATTTTAACATGGAATTTACGCAAATCAATGCAAACAGCAAGTTAAACATTTTTATCACATGTGATAGTTGGATATTGTGAATCTACATGAAATTCTAGTCAAGTTTCATATATAAAGTTTTTACATATGATGCACAGATGGAAAGTTATTAAATTCATGAAGAACGGGGGTTTTTCCGCATTTTTTATTATTCGGTGGATAATTGGCAAATTCGCATATTTAAAAAAAACTAAGCGGGCCAAATCTGAACCAGGGTCCAATAGTGCATAAGCACAGGATAAAGCAGAGCGCCAGGGGCGCTGGATAGCACGGCTGGGGGGGCTCACCTAGTGGGCCTGGCCCATGCAATGGGGAGGCTAGCTGGGCCTGGGAGGCTGGCACTGGATCCAGCCCACGCGGGTGAGGCGCTGCGGGATCGAGCATCGTCTCCCTCCTGCTCTAGGACAGCCATGGCGACGGTCAACAGGGCAGCGGCTGGAGCTGCTGCGGCTCACCGGCGGCGGGGCGAACCCGATCCAGCGCGGGGAAGGATAGATCCGGCGATGGGGGCTCCATTCCCGTTGACGGAGAGGCTTGGGACAGCGTGAGCGAGCAGATCGGCGACAAGCTTAAAGATTTTGCCTTGCACGAATAGAGAGAGAGAGGGGTTATAGAGAGGGAAACGACGGGGGAGAGAGAGCAGCGGGAGGAGGAGGACGCGAGGGGGCGCGTCACAGAGGTTCTCCGGCGGGGCTCGCCAGCTGGCAGCGGGAGCTTGCTTCCCTCGATCCAGATCGGGATAGGGGAGGCTCTGGCTGTGGGATCTGTGGGATGCATCTTGGGCTGTTGGATCTCAAATCCGATGGTCCAGACTGCGTAGGTCTTAGATGGCTGTGGGATGGGCTGCCAAGTGGCGAGATTCGGCTGGGCAGCACGGAAAACAAGGTGGGAGGCTAGGGATTCCGAAAATACCATGGGGGGCTCCTTAAATAGGCAGGTCTAGGGTTAGGGGTGGTTTTGCGCTATTTCGAGCCGTACGATCGAGATCGGACGGCTCCGGTCGCGGGAATAGGTTAGGTGGCTAGGTGGGTTGTGTAGAAGGGCTTGGAGGAGATGAGAGGGAGGTTTGCGGCCCGTGACATGAGGTTTTAGAACACCGAAAAACGTCCGACGAATAAACCAATGACTGCACTGCTACGACTGACCAACGGGGTACCAAACGAACTCGTAATGCGACGAAATTTGGCACGCGGCCTACCTACACTATAATAAGACCGCACACCAGGTTTCGACACAATCCAAGAATATTTTAAAGGCACTTTAAAAAACAATATTTTTTAATGCCGCAGGCGTGTGTGTGTGTGGTTGGTCTCGAAACGGGCAACGACAAGAACGGAGAGAACCACTACTACGAACGGAAGCAAGTTTTCGAAAACGAGTGATGATGCTATGCAGATGATGTGAATGATGCGATGATGAATGCGACAACCAAACGAAACATGGACGAGAATGGAAATAAAAGGGGAATCTTCTGGAGCGTTGGTCTTGGGCTGTTACAACTGAACGCTTGGCCTTTTGCTAGGTGTTTTGTTCCGCTATTACCACCATAGTTTCTTGTTACCGGTGTTATGTTTTCCATACTTTGCGCTCCTAACATGCTCGGGGTTGTTATGGGGACCCCCTTGTTTATTCGGTTGAGATTAAAACTTGTCTCGCAAGACCCAACTTTGGTACTACATTTGCTTAACAACTTAATAAAATTTGCATAGGGCTTTGCAACCCCGTGGATAATTAATCAACCCAGTGCTCCTCATGTGTGTTGGTCCAAACTAGAGCCATGTGTGGGGCCAACCCGGGGCAACTCGGGAGATTTCTATCAGGCCACTCTACGCTATGCTTATCTGTCGTGTCCTGAGAACGAGATACGCGGCTCTTGTCGGGTTCGTCGACACGTCGGGTGGTCTTGCTGGATTTGTTTTACCTTTATCGAGTGTCTTGCGTGTGGGCTATGACTTTCTTTGGGTTATCTCGAGGTGTTGGAATTACTTTGGAGTTACCTATGATGATCACGAGATCCGTGGTCGAGGCTATTCCCGCGGAGTGTGGTTAATTTGTGATGGACTAGTTGGAGCACCCCTGCAGGGTTAAATCTTTTTGAGAAGCCGTGCCCGCGGTTATGTGGCAACTTGGATATTTGTTTAACACCCGGTTATAGTAAACTTGAAGTAAATTCTAATAAAATATGCCAACTGTGTGAGTAACCGTGATCGTCTCTGCTAGTGAACATGATTTCAGAGAGCAAACGGTGGGGTTATGATTGACGTAAGTAAGTGTTCAGGATCTCATAGAGATCTTTCTAGTTTTCGACCGTTCATCGTATGCCACTCATATTTATCTTCATGTCGCGTAATTTAGCCACCATAAATGCTTAGTGCTGCTGCAAACTAAACACATACCCCTTCCCAACCTTAACCTTGAATATTCTCGGTACCCGGGAGTTTGATTGCTGAGTCCTTGTGGCTCACAGATTACTACAACACTCCAGGTACAAGTATAGATGAGTTCGTGCAGGATGATCTGACGCACCTCCAGTGGGAATATGATGAGGAAAGAGGCAGGATGTACGTGACTTATCTAGATGAGTAGGGGTCCATGGTCGTGATCTTTGGGATATCGAGATAGTATTTGCATCTGTTTTATTGTTTGATTTCATCTGTAGTCGGACCCTGTCTTCATCTTGATGAATTGAAGTCTATGTGGTATTGTAATTTAGTATGTGGCAAGTGTAAGCCAACTTTTATTCTCATCTCTTCTGTAATGTATGATGCAATGATACTATACTTGCGAACGGCAAGAGGCGCCTCTAATAGACTAGCTCGTTGATCAAAGATGGTTAAGGTTTCCTAGCCTTGGACATGAGATGTCATTTGATAACGGGATCACATCATTAGGAGAATGGTGTGATGGACAAGACCCAAACTACAAACATAGCATATGATCGTGTTAGTTTACTGTTACTGTTTTCTGCATGTCAAGTATATGTTCCTATGACCATGAGATCATGCAACTCACTGACACCGGAGGAGTGCCTTGTGTGTATCAAATGTCGCAATGTAACTGGGTGACTATAAAGGTACTCTACAGGTATCTCTGAGGATAGCTGTTAAGTTGGCATGGATCAAGACTGGGATTTGTTACTCCGTGTGACGGAGAGGTATCTCAAGGCCCACTCGGTAATACAAACATCACAATAAGCCTTGCAAGCAATGTGACTAAGTGTTAGTCACGAGATCTTGTATTACGAAATGAGTAAAGAGACTTGCCGGTAACGAGGTTGAACTAGGTATGGAGATACCGACGATCGAATCTCGGGCAAGTAACATACCGAAGAACAAAGGGAACATAATACGAGATTAACTGAATCCTTGACATAGAGGTTCGACCGATAAAGATCTTCGTAGAATATGTAGGAACCAATATGGGCATCTAGGTCCCACTATTGGTTATTGACCGTAGAGGTGTCTCGGTCATGTCTACATAGTTCTCGAACCCGCAGGGTCTGCACACTTAAGGTTCGGTGACGTTTCGGTAGTATAGAGTTATGTATGGTGGTGACCTAAGGTTGTTCAGAGTCCCAGATGAGATCCCAGACGTCACTAGGATCTCCGGAATGGTCCGGAGGTAAAGATTGATATATAGGAAGTCTTGTTCTGGTCGCCGGGAAAGTTTCGGGCTAATTGGTAATGTACCGGGAGTGCCGCTAGTGTACCGGGAGACCACCGGGAGGGGTATTTCGACCCAAGAGGCTTCATGGGCTGTTGGAGAATAATTACCAGCCTTTTGTGGGCTGGTGGAAGTCCCACACAAAACCCATGCGGCTAGGGAAAGAAATCCCAAAGAGAAAAAGTGGAAAAAGGCAAAAATAGGATGAATCCTAGTCCGACTAGGATTGGAGGTGGATTCCACCTCTCCCACCTGGTTCGGCCTCCTCCTTGGAGGCTTGGCCCTTGGTCCAAGCCTCCTCCTCTCTTCCTCCTATATATACTGGTGGTTTTAGGGTTTTTGCACATAATTTTTAGCCACGTGCTGCCCGTTCCTCCAGTGCATAGTTTCTCCTCTAGATCGGATTTCTCCAATGCTTAGGCGAAGCCCTGCCGGAATTGCTCCACCACCATCACCGCAGCGCCGTCACACTGCCGGTGAACTCTTCTACCTCTCCACTCCCTCTTGCTGGATCAAGAAGGTGGAGATCGTCGTCGAGCTATACGTGTGCTAAACACGGAGGTGCCGTCCGTTCGGCGCTAGATCGGGACAGATTGTGATTAGTTCGTGGGACGGATTGTGCTGAGTTCGCGGGACGGATCGTGATTGGATCGCAGGACAAATTTTGATAAGTTTGCAGGACAGATCGTGATTGGATCACGGGACGGATCATGATGAGATCGCGAGATGCTCGGCGATTTGGATCACGAAGACGTTCGACTACACCAACCGCGTTTCTTAACGCTTCCCGCTTAGCGATCTACAAGGGTATGTATATCCACTCTCCCTCTCGTAGATGCTCATCACTATGGATAGATCTTGCGTGTGCATAGGAATTTTTTTGTTTCCCATGCGACATTCCCCAACAGTGGCATCATGAGCTAGGTCTATGTGTAGATGAGATCTCGAGTAGAACACAAAGAGTTTGTGGGCGTTGATGCTTAGATTGCTTCCTCCCTTGGTCGTGTATTGGTTCAGTGGTATTGTGAGATGAAGTGGCCCGGAACAACATTACTCGTACACTTACGAGAGACCGGTTCCCTCAACCGCAACTTGTTGCATAGATGGCTTGCGGGTGCCAGTTTCTCTCACTTTAGTTGGATCGGATTCAACAAAGGCGGTCCTTGATAAGGTTGAAAAGCAACTAGTGTATCACCGTTGTGGTTTTTGCGTAGATGAGAATTGTTCTTGCTAGATACCCATAGCAGCCATGTAAAACATGCAACAACAATTAGAGGACGTCTAACCTGTTTTTGCAGGGTATGTTGTGATGTGATATGGCCAATTACATGATGTGATATATGTGATGTATGAGATGATCATGTGTTGTATAGAATAGCACGACTTGCATGTCGATGAGTACGGCAACCGACAGGAGCCATAGGGTTGTATTTAATTATTGTATGACCTGCGTGTCAATCATTAAGCGTTATGTAATGCTTTACTTTATCGCTAAACGATAGCAATAGTAGTAGAAGCATGGTGGGCGCAACAACCCCGATGGCGACACATTGATGGAGATCAAGATGATGGAGATCATGGTGTCATGCCGGTGACGATGGAGATCATGCCAGTGCTTTCATGATGGAGATCAAAAGCACAAGTTCATGGCCATATCATGTCACTTATGATTTGCATGTGATGTTAATTCTTTTATGCACCTTGTTTTGCTTAGGACGACGGTAGCATTATAAGGTGATCCCTCACTTACTTGCAAGATAAATTGTGTTCTCCCCGAGTGTGCACCGTTGAGAAAGTTCTTTATGTCGAGACACCACGTGATGATTGGGTGTGGTAGACTCTACGTTCACATACAACGGGTGCAAGCCAGTGTTGCACATGCAGAACACTCGGGTTAAACTTGACGAGCCTAGCATGTACAGACATGGCCTCAGAACACAAGAGACCGAAAGGTCAAACATGAGTCATATGGTAGATATGATCAACATGATGATGTTCACCATTGAAACCACCTCAACTCACGTGATGATCGGACTTGAGTTGGTGAATTTGGATCATGAATCACTTGAATGATTGGAGGGATGTCAATTTGAGTGGGAGTTCTTAAGTGATATGATTAATTGAACTCATTATAATGAACATAGTCAGCAGTGTCTTTGCAAATTATGTTGTAAATTACTAGCTCGCGCTGTAGCTCCCTTGAATTTTTATATGTTCCTAGAGAAATAGAGTTGAAAGATGATGGTAGCAATATTGCGGACTGGCTCCGTGATCTGAGGATTGTCCTCGTTGCTGCATAGAAGGCTTATGTCCTTAATGCACCACTCAGTGCGCCAACCCCTCTAGCATCGTCTGTAGATGTTGTGAACATCTGACAGGCACGTTCTGATGACTACTTGATAGTTTAGTGCGTCATGCATTACAGCTTAGAATTGAGGCTCCGAAACGTTTTGAACGTCACGGAACATATGAGATGTTCTAAGAGCTAAAATTAGGACCTCAGGCTCGTGCCCGTGTTGCGAGATATGAGATCTCCAACAATATTCTTTGCCTGCAAGATGAAGGAGAATAGCTCAATCGTTGAGCATGTGCTCAGATTGTCTGGGTGCTACAATCGCTTGAATCGAGTGGGAGTTGATCTTCTAGATAAGATAGTGATTGATATAGTTCTCCAAGTCACTGTCACTAAGCTACTAGAACTTGGTGATGAACTATAAAACGCCAGGGATAGAAATAATGATACCTGAGCTGTTCGCGATGTTTGACACCGCGAAGG
Organism: Hordeum marinum; assembly: GCA_022496015.1. Classification (NCBI taxonomy): domain Eukaryota; kingdom Viridiplantae; phylum Streptophyta; class Magnoliopsida; order Poales; family Poaceae; genus Hordeum; species Hordeum marinum. Next base: position 392,951,474 of record CM039678.1, on the reverse strand, counting down.
TAGAAATCAAGAAGGAGCGTCAAGTGTTGATGGTTAGTCAAACCACTAGTTTCGAGAAGGGCAGGAGCAAGGAGGGAAACTTCATGGATAGCAAGTCAGTTGCTGCTCCAGTGAAGCAACCCAAAGTTGAACCCAGACCCGAGACTAAGTACTTCGATTATGAGGAGAGCGGTCGCTGAAGCGGAACAACCCTATATACTTGGTAGATAAGAAGGCTGGCAACATCGATAGAAGTATATTTGATATACGTGTTATTGATGTGTACCTTGCTAGTACTCCTAGTAGCACCTGGGTATTGGATACCGGTTTTGTTGCTAAATGTTAGTAACTCGAAATAAAAGCTACGGAATAAACGGAGCACTAGCTAAGGGTGAGGTGACGATGTGTGTTGGAAATGTTTCCAAGGTTGATGTGATCAACATCGCACACTCTCTCTACCTTCGGGATTCGTGACAAACCTAAATAAATATTATTTGGTGTTTTGCGTTGAGCATGAATGTGATTAGATCGTGTTTATTGCAACACGGGTTATTCATTTAAGTTAGAGAATAATGGTTATTCTGTTTACATGAATAATACCTTCAATGGTCATGCACCCAGTGAGAATGGTTTGTTGAATCTTGATCGTAGTAATACACATGTTCATAACATTGATGCCAAAAGATACAAAGTTAATAATGATAGTACCACATACTTGTGGCACTGCCGCTAAATGTCATATTGGTATAAAGCGCATGAAGAAAACTCCATGCTGATGGATCTTTGGACTCATTCGATTTCGAATCGGTTGAGACATGCGAACCATGCCTTTTGGGCAAGATGACTAAGGACCCCATTTCTAGATGGATGGAGCGGACAAGTAATTTATTGGAAATGATACATGTTTATGTATGCAATCCAATGAGTCTTGTAGCATGCGGTGGATATCGTTATTTTACCTTCACTGATGATTTCAGTAGATATGGTGTATATTTACTTGATAAAACACAAGTTTGAATCGTTTGAAAGGTTCAAGCAAATTCAGAGTGAAGTTTAAGATCATCGTGACAAGAAGATAAAAATGTCTGCGATATGATCGTGGAGGTGAATATCTGAGTTACGAGTTTGGCATACAACTTAAGACAATGTGAAAGTTGTTTCACAACTCACGCCACCTGGAACACCATAGTGTGATGGTGTGTCCGAACGTCATAGTAAAGCTCTATTGGATATGGTGCGTGCTATGATGTCTCTTATCGTTTGGCTACTATAATTTTGGGGTTATGCATTAGAGACAACTACATTCACTTTAAATAGGGCACCATCTAAATCCGTTGAGATGACACCGTGTGAATTAGGGTTTGATAGAAACCCAAGCTGTCATTTCTTAATGTTTGGGGCTGCGACGCTTGTGTGGAAAAATGTTTTCACCTAATGAGCTCGAACCCAAAGCGGACAAATGCATCTTCATAGATTACCCTAAAGAACAGTTGGGTGAACCTTCTATCTCAGATCCAAGCATAAAGTGTTTGTTGCTAAAATAGGTCCTTTCCCAAGAAAAAGTTTCTCTCGAAAGAATTGAGTGGGAGGAAGATAGAACTTGATGAGGTTGTTGAACCTTTGTTCAACCAGAGAGTAGCGCAGCGCAGGAAGATGTTTCTGTGAAGCCTACGTTAGTTGAAGAGGAAGTTAATGATGACAATCATGAAGCTTCGGATCAAGTTACTATCAAACCTCGTAGGTCGACAAGGACGTGTACTACTCCTAAACGGTATGACAACCCTGTCTTGGAGGTCATGTTGTTGGACAACGATGAACCTACAAGCTATGGAGAAGCGATGATGGGCCCAGATTCCGACAAATGGTTAGAGGCCATGAAATCCGAGAAAGGATCCATATATGAAAAACCAAGTATAGACTTTGGTAGACTTGCTCGTTGGACGGCAGGTCGTTGAGTGCAAATGGATCTTTAAAATGAAGATAGACGTTGATGGTGAATGTCACCATTTATAAAGCTCAACTTGTCACAAAGAAGTTTCCGGCATGTTCAAGGAGTTGACTATGATGAGACTTACTCACTCGTAGCGATGCTAAAGTCTGTTGGAATTATGTTAGCAGTTGCTGCATTTTTCAATTATGAAATTTGGCAGATGGAAGTCAAAACATCGTTTCCTTCCTTAAGGAAAGGTTGTATGAGATACAACCAGAAGGTTTTGTTAGTCTAAGGATGCTAAGAGGTGTGCAAGCTTCAGTGATCCTTCTATGAACTGAAGCAAGCATCTCGGAGTTGGAATATACACTTTGATGAGGTGATCAAAGTTTTTGAGTCTATACAAAGTTTATGAGAAACTTGTATTTACAATAAAGTGAGTGGGAGCACTATAGAGTTTCTGGAAAGCATATGTGGTTGACATATTGTTGATCGGAAACGATGTAGAATTTCTAGAAAGCATAAACGGTTGTTTGAAATGAGTTTTTCAAAGGAAGACCTGGATAAAGCTACCTAATTGTTGAGCATCAAGATCTTTAGAGATAGATCAAGATGCTTGATGAGACTTTCAATGAGTACATACCTTGACAATATTTTGAAAGAGTTCAAAATGGATCAGTCAGAGAAAGAGTTCTCGCCTGATTTGTAAGGTGTGAAGTTGAGTAAGACTCAATGCCCAGTGATTGCAGAAGATAGAGAAAAGACGAGTGTCATCCCCTATGCTTCAGCCATAGGCTCTATCATGTATGCAATGCTGTGCACAAGACCCGATGTCAGCCTTGCCATAAGTATGGCCGGAAGGTTTCAAAGTGATCCTGGAATGGAGCACTGGACAGCGGTCAAGTTTATCCTTAGTAACTAAAAGACTAAGGAGATGTTTCTCGATTATGGAGGTGATAAAGAGTTCGTCGTAAAGAGTTACGTCGATACAAGCTTTAACACCAATCCGGATGACTCGTAGTAGCAATCTGGATACGTATAGTGGAGCAGCCATTTGGAATAGTACCAAGTGGAGTGTGGTAGCAGTATTTACGGCTTGACATAGAAATTTGCAAAGTACACACGGATCTGAATGTCGCAGATCCGTTGACTATAAGACCTCTCTCACATGCAAAGCATGATCGAGCCCCGGAACTCATTGGGTGTTAAACTCATAACAATGCGAATCACATGGTGATGTGAACTAGATTATTGACTCTAGTGCAAGTGGGAGACTGTTGGAAATATGCCCTAGAGGCAATAATAAATTAGTTATTATCATATATCCTTGTTCATGATAATCATTTATTATCCATGCTATAATTGTATTGATAGGAGACTTAGATGCATGTGTGGATACAAAGACAAAACCATGTCCCTAGTATGCCTCTAATAGACTAGCTTGTTGATCAAAGATGGTTAAGGTTTCCTAGCCATGACATGAGATGATATTTGATAACGGGATCACATCATTAGGAGAATGGTGTGATGGACAGGACCCAAACTACAAACATAGCATATGATCATGTCAGTTTATTGCTGCTGTTTTCTGCATGTCAAGTATATGTTCCTATGACCATGAGATCATGCAACTCACTGACACCGGAGGAGTGCCTTGTGTGTATCAAACGTCGCAACGTAACTGGGTGACTATAAAGGTACTCTACAGGTATCTCCGAGGGTGTCTGTTGAGTTGGCATGGATCAAGACTGGGATTTGTTACTCCGTGTGACGGAGAGGTATCTCAGGGCCCACTCGGTAATACAAACATCACAATAAGCCTTGCAAGCAATGTGACTAAGTGTTAGTCACGTGATCTTGTATTACGGAACGAGTAAAGAGACTTGCCGGTAACGAGGTTGAACTAGGTATGGAGATACCGACGATCGAATCTCGGGCAAGTAACATACCGAAGAACAAAGGGAACATCATACAGGATTAACTGAATCCTTGACATAAAGGTTCGACCGGTAAAGATCTTCGTAGAATATGTAGGAACCAATATGGGCATCTAGGTCCTGCTATTGGTTATTGACCGTAGAGGTGTCTCGGTCATGTCTACATAGTTCTCGAACCCGCAAGGTCTGCACACTTAAGGTTCGGTGACGTTTCGGTAGTATAGAGTTATGTATGGTGGTGACCGAAGGTTCTTTGGAGTCCTGGATGAGATCCCTGACGTCACGAGGAGCTCCGGAATGGTCCGGAGGTAAATATTGATATATAGGAAGTCCTGTTTTGGTCGCCGAAAAAGTTTCGGGCTAATCGGTAATGTACCGGGAGTGCCGGTAGTGTACCGGGAGACCACCGGGAGGGGTATTTCGACCCAAGAGGCTTCATGGGCTGTGGGAGAATAATTACCAGCCTTTTGTGGTCTGGTGGAAGTCCCACACAAATCCCATGCGGCTAGGGAAAGAAAGCCCAAAGAGAAAAAGTGGAAAAAGGAAAAAATAGGATGAATCCTAGTCCTACTAGGATTGGAGGTGGATTCCACCTCTCCCACCTGGTTCGGCCTCCTCCTTGGAGGCTTGGCCCTCAGTCCAAGCCTCCTCCTCTCTTCCTCCTATATATACTGGTGGTTTTAGGGTTTTTGCATAGAATTTTTAGCCACGTGCTGCCCGTTCCTCCAGTGCATAGTTTCTCCTCTAGATCGGATTTCTGCAGTGCTTAGGCGAAGCCCTGCCGGAATTGGTCCACCACGATCACCACAGTGCTATCACGCTGCCGGTGAACTCGTCTACCTCTCCACTCCCTCTTGCTAGTTCAAGAAGGCGGAGATCGTCATCGATCTATACGTGTGCTGAACACGGAGGTGCCGTCTGTTCGGCGCTAGATCGGGACGGATCGTGATTAGTTCGCGGGACGGATCGTGAAGAGTTCGCGGGACGGATCGTGATTTGATCGCAGGACAGATTGTGATAAGTTCGCGGGACGGATCGTGATTGGATCGCGGGACGGATCGTGATGAGATCGTAGGATGCTCGGCGATTTGGATCATGAAGACGTTCGACTACACCAATCGCGTTTCTTAACGCTTCCCGCTTAGCGATCTACAAGGGTATGTAGATCCACTCTCCCTCTCGTAGATGCTCATCACCATGGATAGATCTTGCATGTGCGTAAGAATTTTTTTGTTTCCCATGCGACGTTCCCCAACACATCCTGCACGAACTCATCTGTTCCTGTACCTGGAGTGTTGTAGTAATCTGTGAGCCACAAGGACTCAGCAATCAAGCACCCGGGTACCAAGACTATTCAAGCTTAAGGTTGGGAAGGGGTATGTGTTTAGTTTGCAGCAGCACTAAGCATTTATGGTGGCTAACTTATGCAACATGAAGATAAATATGAGTGGCCTACGATGAACGATCGAAAACTAGAAAGATCTCTATGAGATCCTGAACACTTACTTACGTCAATCATAACCCCATCGTGTTCTCTCTCGGATCATGTTCACGAGCAGAGACGATCATGGTTACTCACACAGTTGGCATATTTTATTAGAATTTACTTCAAGTTTACTATAACCGGGTGTTAAACAAATATCCAAGTTGCCACATAACCGCGGGCACGGCTTCTCGAAAAGATTTAACCCTGCACGGGTGCTCCAACTAGTCCATCACAAATTAACCACACTCCGCGGGAATAGCCTCGACCAGGGATCTCATGATCATCATAGGTAACTCCAAAGGAATTCCAACACCTCGAGATAACCCGAAGAAAGTTAGAGCCCACACGCAAGACACTCGATAAAGGTAAAACAAATCCAGCAAGACCACCCGACGTGTCGACGAACCTGATAAGAGCCGTGTATCTCATTCTCAGGACACGACAGGTAAGCACAGCGTACAATGGCCTGATAGAAATCTCCCGAGTTGCCCCGGGTTGGCTGCGGACACGGCTCTAGTTTGGACCAACACTCATGAGGAGCACTGGCCCGGGGGTTGATTAATTATCCACGGGGTTGCATAGCCCTATGCAAATTTTATTAAGTTGTTAAGCAAATGTAGTACCAAAGTTGGGTCTTTCCAGACAAGTTTTAATCTCAACCGAATAAACAAGGGGGTCCCCATAACAACCCCGAGCATGTTAGGAGCACAAAGTATGGAAAACATAACACCGGTAACAAGAAACTATGGCGGTAACAACGGAACAAAACACCTAGCAAAAGGCCAAGCCTTCCACCAATACCAAGATATATATGTGCATTAAATTAAATAACAGATAATATGGTGATATACAAATCCATGTTATCATATGGAACAAACTGAACCTGCAACTAAGAACACTATAAGAGGGGCTGAGCAGCGCTAACTTAGCCAATCAAAGGTTTGCTAGGATGTGGAGGGTTAGAGGCTATCATGGCAATTAGGAGGCTGATATTCAAGTGGTAGGTAGCGCAATTGTAACGATCAGAGCGAGAAACTAGCAAGCGAAAATAGTATCGGGATCCTGGTACGATCATCTTGCCTGTTGATTCTTCAGTGGAACAAGTAGCAGGATCCTCGTAGTGGTACTCTCTTGGGTCCTCGTACTCAGTTTCAACACTCGCGTCTACCATGGTTGTTTGTTTCTGGTTGCTGCTTCTTTTGGGTAGACGCGAGTTTTGAAACTGAGTACGAGGACCCAGGAGAGTACCAGTACGAGGATCCCGCTATTTGTTCCACTGAAGAACCAACATGCAAGATGATCGTACCCGGATCTCGATACTATTTTTGCTTGATAGTTTCTCGCTCTGATCGTTACAATTGCGCTACCTACCACTTTAATATCAGCCTCCTGATTGCCATGATAGCCTCTAACCCTCCACATCCTAGCAAACCTTTGATTGGCTAAGCTAGCCCTGCTCAGCCCCTCTTATAGCGTTCTTAGTTGCAGGTTTAGTTTGTTCCATGTGATAACATGGATTTGTATATCACCATATTATCTGTTATTTAATTTAATGCACATATATATCTTGGTATTGGAGGAAGGCTTGGCCTTTTGCTAGTTGTTTTGTTCCGCCGTTACCGCCATAGTTTCTTGTTACCGGTGTCATGTTTTCCATACTTTGCGCTCCTAACATGCTCAGGGTTGTTATGGGGACCCCCTTGTTTATTCGGTTGAGATTAAAACTTGTCTTTCAAGACCCAACTTTGGTACTACATCTGCTTAACAACTTAATAAAATTTGCATAGGGCTTTGCAACCCCGTGGATAATTAATCAACCCCGAGGCCAGTGCTCCTCATGAGTGTTGGTCCAAACTAGAGCCGTGTGCGGGGCCAACCCGGGGCAACTCGGGAGATTTCTATCAGGCCATTGTACGCTGTGCTTACCTGTCGTGTCTTGAGAATGAGATACACGGCTCTTATCGGGTTTGTCGACATGTCTGGTGGTCTTGCTGGATTTGTTTTACCTTTATCGAGTGTCTTGCGTGTGGGCTCTGACTTTCTTTGGGTTATCTCGAGGTGCTGGAATTCCTTTGGATTTACCTATGATGATCACGACATCCGTGGTCGAGGCTATTCCCGCGGAGTGTGGTTAATTTGTGATGGACTAGTTGGAGCACCCCTGCAGGGTTAAATCTTTTTGAGAAGCTGTGCCCACGGTTATGTGGCTACTTGGATATTTGTTTAACACCCGGTTATAGTAAACTTGAAGTAAATTGTAATAAAATATGCCAACTGTGTGAGTAACCGTGATCGTCTCTACTCGTGAACATGATCCGAGAGAAAACACGGTGGGGTTATGATTGACGTAAGTAAGTGTTCAGGATCTCATAGAGATCTTTCTAGTTTTCGATCGTTCATCGTAGGCCACTCATATTTATTTTCATGTTGCGTAAGTTAGCCACCGTAAATGCTTAGTGCTGCTGCAAACTAAACACATACCCCTTCCCAACCTTAAGCTTGAATAGTCTCGGTACCCGGGCGCTTGATTGCTGAGTCCTTGTGGCTCACAGATTACTACAACACTCCAGGTACAGGTACAGATGAGTTCGTGCAGGATGATCTGACCCAACTCTAGTGGGAATATGATGAGGAAAGAGGCAAGATGTACATGACTTATCCAGACGAGTAGGGGTCCATGGTCGTGATCTTTGGGATAGCGAGATAGTGTCATTTGCATCTGTTTAATCGTTTGATTTCGTCCGTAGTCGGACCCTGTCTTCATCTTGATGATTTGAATTCTGTGTGGTATTGCAATTTAGTATGTGGCGAGTGTAAGCCAACTTGTATTCTCATCTCTTCTATAATGTATGATGCAATGATACTATACTTGCGAACAACAAGATGCGCCTCTATCCCTTGTGAGGCCCTCGTGTCTTAAAATGGATAGGCACGCATCTTGGGCGTGACAATGGTCGTGGTCATCATGACACTCGTCCACCGCCTCAATGCTTATCGCCTTCCGCTCCACGTCCGAGGAAGCCCAAGATTCGTCACCATCCCTAGCAGTGATATGGTTATCTACATATGAGACATGACTATCTATTTATGTATGAGACATATGTCTATTTTATGTATGGGACATATTCATGTATGCGACATATTCATGTGTGAGACATATTCATGTTCTATTTCAGTGGTCATTTGGTTTAGAGAGACAACACTACTACTGCAAACTAAATGCATCCAACTAAATTAAACAATACAACTGAATTAAATGTTACAACTTAATTAAACAACACTATAGAAAACAGTACTACATGAATGCATCATCATCATCATCTGTCGATGCAGATCTCTTGCCCTTTTTTGATGCAGAACTCTTGTCCTTCGAAGATGCGGTCGTCTTGACCTTGGTTCTCGGCATGAAGATGTCGTCTTTATCCTCCGTCGATGCAGAACTCTTCCCCTTCGTCGATGTAGAACTCTTCCCCTTCATCGATGTAGAAATCTTGCCCATGCCCGTCGACAATGCGGTAGTCTTCACCTTGGTGCTCGACATGGAGAGGTCGTCTTCGTCCTCACTATCTGCTGACCATAAATCTAAATTATTCACAGCAATCCCGAGGTAAGCTTCACCCTTGTGCAGTTGCTTTTGACATCTCCTGAGAAGTTCTTTCCATATCTCCTCAAAAGTCCTGGGAGGCCACCCACTCCTAGCTAATGAGTGAGCCAACTCATTCATTATGGTGTCACTACTAATGAGTTCCTCCCATGGAACTACTCTATCATCCATCTTGAAATTGGCAGCTAGACGGAGAAGACGATCGGACATACCAGAGTGAAAACTACGATCAAAAGGATAGTGAGGATGAGACATCTTCACGAAAGGATGGCGGGAGAGAAAGGATGGCGGGAGCGAAAGGGAAAGGAAGGGCCTGCTGACCGACCGTACTGCGGATGTGGTTATATAGGTTCACAAGAGAAGATGGCGGGAGAGAAAGGCAGGAAAGAAATTGGCAGGAGAGAAAGGCAAGAAAATTAATGGCAGGAGAGAATGGCGGGAAAGAAAGTGGCGGGAGAGAATGGCAGGAAACAAAGTGGCAGGAGAGAATGACGATGCAGAATGGCAGGAAAGAAAGTGGCGGCAGAGTATGGCGGGAAAGAATATGGCGGGATAGTAGGGCGGGAAAAGAAAATGGGGATAGTAGGGCGAGACAATACAATCACTATGGCAGATAGCTGAAAACAACAACTAGCTCCTGTTCACGCTGTTTGAAGGTTATGAGCACCAAATTGTTGACTTCAATAGATGATGCGAGCAGAAAATTATCGAAACCTTCCTTCTTCAACACCATTCTATCACCCAAGCCAATGAAGTAGGAACAAGGAATGCTCACAAATATATCATCATCTTCAGAATCCGAAGTAATTTCAAGAGTTAAAGAACCAGTCCTAGGAATTGACACAAATTCCTTCAAACTCCTCACAACCATGGTAGGAATAACCTGACAAAAAACAACAAGTTATATGATATTCACCTTACAAATTTAAAACATTATGATACAACAAAGAACAAATAAATAAAAAATACCCGAAACCAAAGCTTACCATATGTTTAGAAATAACATTCATGTGATCCATCCTATGGACAAAAGGAGTACACAATATGTAGTTGTCATCAAAGAGTTGTCACGACATGACATACATTTGATAATAATTCAGAGTGACACCCCGACTATAAAAACAGCTGTCAACAAGTTCCCTCTGAGTTTCACTCAGATCCTCAAGAGCTACAAAAAAATAATTTCACAAACTGAGCATAACAGCAAAACGTATAAGCTGAAACAAAACTAAAAATCAGTCAAACAAATAACTTACCAACATGTGGTAAAGGAAACGACATAACACCATCCCGATGAAAATCGACACTAATCATAGTTCCATAGTGCTCAAGCCTAGCAGTCATCATGTCACGATGACGGAGACCATAATCATTCACAAGTTCCTCCCACGAAGGACCATGGAATTTACTACTCATCCGACCATGTCTAAACAAAACATGGTATAAGTTACCATCAATGTTGTGAAGAGCAAGATCAATATCTGTGTCACCTCTCCGAATAGCTAAAGCTCTACACTCCTCAATGTACCGAGCAAGATCTGATCTAACAGTGAACGGAACATACCACAACAAGAATGGAAGCAAACATCATAATCATATAAACAAATGCATTCGAATACATTTCGACCAAAAAAACATCAACCATATGCCATAGTCAGATAAACAAGATATAGAATCTTACAACACGCCTTGAACATCTACGATCCAGCACCATAGTAAATACAGACACACGAAATCAACGGGAGAACAAGGTCCACCTGGAGCTCAGCAAAATGGGCAAGCCATTTACCTGCAAACGGACGGTGTGACCAATAAGAACTAAATCCACAACCGAGTTGAAAGTTGACATTTCATTGAGTTGGAAGCCAAAAAAATACCATAGGCCGGTGGAGAGCGCCCTGATCTATTGTTTATGCGGGTTGGATACGAAAATGGGTGGTCAAGCGAAGAGATCGGCGTGGCGGTGGAAGAACCGGAGAGCAACGGGAGTGAGAGGTGGAGATGGGGAGCCTAGAGGACGGGGGAGGGTGAAAGAAGTGGTCAGAGGAGAAAGAAAACAGTCCTCGGCCTTATCCAGGGGCCAATCGGCCTCCCACTGGTCGACAGGCAGCTCTTCGCCCTCCCTCTAGCCGACAGGCCACTCTTCGGCCTCCCTATGGCCGACAGGTGGCTCTATGGCCTCCCTCTGGCCGACGGGCGCCTCTTTGGCCTCCCAGAGGCCGACGAGGTGCTACATTTGCTATTTTCATTTTCGACATATGTTTTTTGAATTTGGTACATTTTTGGTACTAGTTCTGAAAAAAATCCAGCGAAAAGCGTGTCACCTCCTCTTCCCTTCCCTCTCTCTGATCTCGAAGAGGTTAGGGTTTCCTCAAAAAGATAAAACAAAAGTTAGGGTTGATTGGAATTCTCAATACATGGATTCTTGGATGCTGCCCAATTTTTCTCTGAAATCACTAGTTAAGTTGTATCCGTTGAAAAGGCCACTCTCACCTTTTCTTGTGATGACAAATGACGCATTGTATATGTCACACTTGTCACGACCTCGAAGTTTTGCGGTTTTTCTTAGATTCACCTTTTCATCAAAATGTTTTATCTTTTGAACTGTGCGTCTGAATCATGAACCGTTTACACCATTGGGTTCTCCCATTGAAATTTTTAAAACTAGATAACATGTTAATACGTTTGGACAATTTTTTTAAACAAAAAAACTAGGGAAAAAATGAAAACCAGGAAAAACAAAAAATGTTAAAAACAGGAGACGAGAAAATGAAAACCGAGAAAAAATAGAAACCGGATACCATAAAACAAAAACTGGAAAGCCCAATTATGCCTTTCAATATTTTTTTGAAAGCAGCTTCTCACTTTTCGAAAAAAACATGTGTGGTTCACATGGGAGCACAATTGTGATTCATTGTGAAGCACATTTGTGATTTTCACTTTTTGAGAAGCACATCTTTGCTTTTCACTCTTCGAGAAGCACAAATCGCAAAAGCACAACTATGCTTTTCACATTTTGAAAAGCACATATGTTCTTCACGCCAAAGCACAAGTATGCTTTCCCGTGAAGCACACCCGTGCTTTCCACTATTGGGAAGAACAATAATGCTTTTTCACATGGAGTGCTTCACTCGACAATACAAAAGATAAAGACTAAAACCTGGAAAAATCAAATAACATCCAAAAACCAAGAAAGAACATGCATGAAAAAAAACTTTCGTTGGGTTGCCCTCGAAGAGGTAGCCACTGAATAGTTGCTAACATTGTCCTCGGGTTCATGCAACCATGTCGACTTGTGCGAAGGGCAGCCCAATGGGCTAACCATGATGCATAGGCATCATAGTCTAAAATACTTTTTGTATTGTCTATCATCTTCGTGAGCCCTAGGGTGTGTTTGGCAGCCGTAGCAGCTAGCCTTGGCTACCTGAAGGGTGTCCCACAAGAGTCTGGTTGAGGAAAAACAACCTCTAAACCAACATATGTAACCTATTTGGTTGCCTGCATTTCGTTCTCACGCATTATGGGTCATCTTAGAGCGCGATGTTTAGTTGCCTGCATCGTTCGAAGTCACACATAAGCATGTTGTTTGGTTGCATACAGGGTGTGAGGTGTGCTAATCTTGTACCCTATGTGGTGACGTTACCTCACACATGATCATACCTAGCACACCAACGCCACAACAGAGCAATGGAGACGAACTACACGACGATGATGAAGTTCTTCACTGCAAGGCGTGGCGCCGCCTTGCCAACTTCAACCACGCCAACTATGTGCTTTCACACATAGTTAGCGTAAGCTTCTTATGTCGCACGCCTAGTATTAAACCCTCTATAGCTGTTGTTGGGAGAGAGGCAACTTGTTCACCACAATCTTCCCAAGAACTGTAAACCCTAGGTACCTTCCTGACGAACACTGCATACCATTTGCCCTAGTAGTGCAAAAGAGGAGCAGTTGAAGCAGCAAGCAAATGAATAATCAAGAAGCAAGCAGTGTACTAGAAGTAGTAAGCATGCATGATCATATGGCATAGCAAGTTCTAACCTAGCACTTCCTTGGTGTCAACCTACCACCACATCCAAAAGAGGGTGTCATCCTACCACCGCAAGTTCACTATCATCATGAGGGGTTAGTATATACCATCTCAACAAAATATACAGACCATCAAACAGTTTTCAAGACCTAGCTACACAAAATATACGCCGTCCGTCATTGTCGTCGCCATCGCCATCGCCACCCAGGATCATGCACGCGGCAACCAGTAGCAAGCTCTAGTACTAGTGCTTTCCCAGCCAGCTCTTGAGCCAGAGCACCCTATGAGCGTCTGCCGTGGCAACAAACCCAACACCCTGGGCCTTGTTGTCCAGTAGGTGGCTCAGAGCTGCCATGAGAGCCTCATCGCTTAAGTCACCTTGCTCCATGATGGTGTTGTATAGGTCAGGGTGTACGTCGAGGGTCTTGCTCTCCCTAATGGCGGTTGCCACCTCCTTCACGGCCTCAGTCATGCTGGTGAAGACACTGATTTCCTCATCCACTAGGCCGCCCCTCTTCCTCTTCCTATCGAGCACAGGGACAAGCTCAAATGGCTTCTCAGGGCCATCAAGCACTGCCTCTATGTCCGAGGTGCCTGGAATCTTCAGTTGTTGCCACGACGAAGGAGAACCGAGAGTCTCACCAGAGCCCATGGCATGCTTGCCGGTTGCCAGGGCGAAGGAGAAGATGTGTTGCATCTGGTTGTAGTTTTGGATGGGTGTGTTGAGGAACTCAGCATCCTTGGGGTGGTCCTAAGATAGAAGAACAAATGTTGTTAGTTGCTAGAAGGGAATGGTTGACAGTGTGCAAAACAAAGGGATAGTGAGCTAACCGCGACATGGCCGGTGTAGTGCTCTGCCTCCACAACTATAGATCAAGTGCTCTGATCCCAGGAGGCGCCGCTAAGGTCTCTGAGCCTGTACACTTGGATCCATAGGGCCCTCCACTTCCTCACGTGGTTGTACACCTGGTTGGCGCTCACCTCCTAGCCATATAACTCGAACACTTGCTTCGCAGTGGTGTTCAAGTGCACCTCCTTGAAGCCCTTGTCAGTCCTAGCCCCGCTAGAGATGAGCTCGCACATCTGTTTAGCACGAATGTGGAAAAGAATGGATGCCACTTCATATTGTCCCCCCTACCATCCTTCTTGGTCGTCATTGCAATGGCAATAGTAGCAGAAGTGGGAGTTGGCTCAACGAGCACAACTGGCACAAAGATGGACGCACCAGGTGACACCGCGAACACATCTGAATCATGAGGCATGTTCTGATCAGGGAGGGGTTGTGAGTCCTCGACGTAGGAGGCCGCGAACTGGCGGTACGAGAGGACAATGGCCCAACTAAGATCTTGCGTTTATGTGGTCATGTCCTACAATATTATCACGCATAGACAGTAAGCATAGCAAAGATAGTATCACAAACATCACAATCGATAGCTATGTGTCAACATCAGAACTATCATACTACTCTAGCTACACAGATCCAACATAGACAGTTAGCATAGCATATTGTTCATCCATGGTGTTCATCACTGTCATACTACTCTAGCTACACAGATTTAACACAAATAGCTACCACATCATCAAAATCTAGCATGTGCTAAAAGATCACATCCTACCACATGCTTGCACATTGAACCCTATGACCACATCCTATAAGATGTAGCCACAACGAATAGTGAGAAAAGAGGTGATTTAAATCACAAAGGCCATGGATGCAACTCGGGTGCACGTGCGAGGGGTCGAAGAAGCTAAGGAGGTGAATCGCCACCACCATGGACCGCCAACCGGTGAAGGAGCTCCACTTACCTCGTCATCGGTGCAGATGCGCGTCAGCGAGAAAGATCGAAAGAGGGGATAAGGGTGGAGGGGCTTTGGGTGATGAGAGGAGGGGGCTAAGTAGGGTGATGAGTACATCAATACCATTGTTACACCCACAAGCCCTGCTGCTATACATACCAGACCAATTAGTAGAGCTCGCGCACACCAATTGAATTACCAGATATACTTTCATTTCTTGGAAATCCTTATAATGTCGATGAACATATGATATTGCCTAAATTAGATACTTTTGTTTTACTTATGAATGAAGGACCTATCATGGACAAGAAGGATGGCCATTGGAGCAGGATCAAGTATGGAGGAGAAGGTGCGCACGCGGGAAAGAACAATTGAGTTTCCAGCGGTGTTTTTCGTACTTTGAAGCCACCATAAGGAGATCATGAAGGCTTGGACGAAATATACAAGATGCCACTTCACAAATTCTGCCCATAGGCTATTATAGGTGCTGCATCACCTTATTTTTGGGCCAGGCCCATGCAATTTTGAAATACCACTTTATAGGCTGTTTTTAGAGTCCGTATGTGTGGGGAAACAAAGTTAGGGTTGGTTTTGGACCCCTCCTCCAAGGAGTCACGAAATTCCCCCTATATTCCCCATATATACAGCCCTTAGGGCACCGTTTAGACTTGGGTTTTCTTTAAATTAAAAGTTTGTCATAGCTGCAACTTCGCGTTCTTCGTTTGTGTTCTACGACCAGACCAAGATGTCACATGACCCCACTTTCATCAATAAAGCTTTCCTCTTATATTCGCAATATCCAGATTGCAATTTCAATTTCTTGGTTGTTCTTTGTTTGCGTGCAGGAAATAGACCTTCGTTGTGTGGTTGATTGTGCTCCAGGGTGGTCAATAACCTCTCGGAGTTGGTTTAGAGATTGCTAAGGCACGACATCCTCACACGTTCGTAGTCGGATCGTCAAAGACTACTCCAGCAAAAACGATAGCCACCATCTCATCGAAAGACGGGATACCCTTGTCTCTATCAAGTGGTATCAGATTTCCAGGTTGCCCGGTGAGATTTTACTAGTTTTTCGTAGTTCAGATTGCATTTGTGCTTCATACCTACAATCCACCAAAAGGACACAAAAATAGGGTTACATCATCATATCCAAACCAATTTGAGCCTTTACAATTTTCTATTTGGTGTTTGCTTTGTTGAATTTTCGGTTGCATCATCATGTCAAGTTGCTGGTCTTAGCATCTAGTCTTAGAGTTTGAGTTCTGTTCATAAGTTGTCACGCCGCCATATCCACCATCATAATCACCGCTGTCATACCCACCTTCATCAACACCGCTGCCATACCCACCATCAGTATCCCCGCTGCCATACCCACCATCATCATCATCGCTGCAATACCCACCATCATCAGCACCACTACCATACCCACCATCATCATCAACGTGTTCATATATCACCACCATATATCTAGCATCAATCCGTGTCCATCTATACCACCACATATCCGCCACCAATCCGAGTCCATCACATATTAGGTTTGCTTTCGAGATTCCTTTTTTTCCAGTTTCGTGTTTCCTTGCCCGAGTGGGTTTCGAAAAAAAAGTCCGGAGACCCCAGACAATTTTTAGGACAAAATTTTGGTGGGTGAATTTTTCCCTATCCTATTTTTTGGCATTGTAGAGCGTTTTGAGACACTCGCCACCATAGTGATTTTTTGTCGCCATTTTTCATCATCACAACCCCGAATCGTTCCAGAGAAAAGATCGCCATTTTTTTGTGCACATCCTGTTGATACGCCTTGGGAAGAGTTTTGAGACAGTCGCCATTATAGGATTTTCTAAAGAAAAAAGAGCACAAAAAGAGGTGCAAAAAATGATTTTTCCGGAGTGTGATCTTCCCTTGATTACGTGTAGCATCGTGATTTTTTTGGTGTTCAATGATCGTATCCCTAGTACGCTCTAGCCTAGGACTAGCACAGTACCATCGTTAAGTGTTTATTTACTTTGCTTCTCTGAATTGATTATTGCTGACCCCTTTTACTACCATATTGAATACGTGTGGATAAAAGGGGGTCAAAGGGGGATGGAAGGGATTGGGCTGTGTAGAACTCGTGAAATAAATGGGCCGTCGGGGATTAGTGAGTTTTCTGGGCCCCGCGGGGTTAATCCTATGGAAACCTCCCTGATCCCTTCCTGTCAAACGAGGCCTCAAGGGATGCTAGAGGAGTGCGGTGATTCATGAACTATCGGAGTGCCGCATCGGTCACCGCTTCCGACGACACGGGGGCCACCCCATCCGACAAAGACATAGGGCGCAGACGCTGCTTCTCAGGGTGTTGCTGTTGTTGAGGCCCATCACCCAACTGTGCTCCTGTGGGCCAACACCCAAAAATGGATCCTAGTGGCATCCCCGCTCGAGGTCATCTACATCTTATCTACTGCAGAGTAAGAATCAATCCACCCTATCATCTCCCCAAGCCCTATCATGCACACCTGGATTGGATCCATGAGGTAGCAGCTGATTCAAGACTTAGTATTTGGTGATGTCTTGTTACACTATGGGAGGCAATAATTTAGTTTCAAGCGAATTGGGGGATATTGAGTAGTAAGAAACTGCAATTCAAGAAATAACAAATATTACAGTGGTCGGGGGTGCTTATAATTGTGGTTGGAAGTTAGAACGGGGAGGTCCAGATCGAGTGTCTGATGCTACGCTTTCCCTTGGGAGATTTATCCATTTTTCCTGCATAGATGAAGCATATATATTTGTAATCCTCCATGGACTATGCCAAATGTCAGCATGGTTCATTTATGTTTGTTCTTCCTGTACTTGCTGACATGAAGGGATTATGATATACAAAATGACACTTTTGTCAAGCTTCTAGGAGAGAATCACTTTGTATGAAATATTTAGCATGCTCTTCTCGAGATATTACTCCCTCCGTTCCTAAATATAAGTCTTTTCAGATATTGCACTACGGACTACATCGAGATGTATATTGACATACTTTAGAGTGTAGATTTATTTATTTTACTTTGTATGTATTTTGTAGTGGAATCTCTAAAAAGACTTATATTTAGGAACAGAGGGAGTAGTTAGCAAATGTGGTATCTGGTATGATGTAATAGTCCTCCTGCCAAGCAGCCTTTTCTGTAAAGAGAAAATATTCTACGGTGACATGCAATTTGATAAGTAATAAGTGGTAGAAGGTTCCTAAATTGACATGCCAGCATGATTAAATTTTCTTTACTTGACCATGTTACTTATGGGCAATTGCCATATTTTGACATAGGTTCCTGGTTTCCTCACTTCTGTCGAGGCGAAGGCTATTAGTCGATGTGAAAATTTGAAGGAACCACTGGGGAACCTGATGACCCACAAGTGTAGGGGGTCAATCATAGTCCTTTCGATAAGTAAGAGTGTCGAACCCATTGAGGAGCAGAAGGAAATGACAAGTGGTTTTCAGCAAGGTAATTTCCGCAAGCACCGAAATTGTAGGTAATAGATAGTTTGATGTCAAGATAATTGGTAACGAGCAAGTAATGGTAACAATAGATAAGGTGCAGCAAGGTAGCCCAATCATTTTATGGCACAGGATAGGACAAAACTATCTCTTATAATAATCAAAGTGTTCTTGAGGGTACACGGAAATTTCATCTAGTCACTTTCATCATGTTGGTTTCATTTATGTTCTCTACTTAGATAATTTGATATGTGGGTGGACCGGTGCTTGGGTGCTATTCTTACTTGAAAAAACCTCCCACTTATGATTAACCCCCTTGCAAGCATCCGCAACTACGAGAAAACTATTAAGATAACATCTAACCATAGCAGTAAACATGTGGATCAAAATCAGCCCCTTACGAAGTAGCGCATAAACTAGGGTTTAAGCTTCTATCACTCTAGCAACTCATCATCTAATAACTACTCCACAATGCATTCCATTGGGCTCAAGGATGGTGAAGTGTCATGTAGTCAATGTTCACATGACACCACTAAGGGAATCACAACATACATATCATCAAAATATTGAATACATATGAAATTCACATGATTACTTGCAACATGACTTCTCCCGCGACCTCAAGAACAAAGTTAAATACTCACAAATAATATGCATGCTCAAGATCAGAGGTGTATTTAATATCATAATGGATTTTAACATATAATATTCCACCAAATAAACGATATAATAATCAACTACACAAGGTAATCAACATTACTAGTCACCCACATGTACCAATCTGAGGTTCCGGTACAAAGATTGAACACAAGAGATGAACTAGGGCTTGAGAGGAGATGGTGTTCTTGAAGATGTTGATGAAGAATGGCCTCCAAAGATGAGAGGGTTATTGGTGATGACGATGGCTTCGATTTCCCCCTCCATGAGGGAAGTTCCCCTGGCGGAATCGCTTTGTCGGAGGGCAAAAGTGCTCCTGCCCAAGTTCCACCTCGAGACGGCAGCATTCCGCCCCGAAAGTCCTCTCCTATTTTTTTCTAGGTCAAAACCACTTCTATACCAGAAGATGGGCTCTTGAGGTGGGCCGTGCTGAGCACAACCCACCAGGGCGCGCTTGGGGGGCCTGGCGCGCCCTGGTGTCTTGTGCTCACCAGGGTGGCCCCTTCGATAGTTATTTGCTCTAATATTTCTTATATATTCCATAAAAAATCCCCGTGAATTTTCAGCCCATTTGAATATGTTCATAATAGGTATCTCTGACATGCTTTTTTAGGTCCAGATTTCCAGCTGCCGATATTCTCCTCTTTGTGCAAACCTTGCAAATTATGAGAGAAAAGGCATTAGAAATACTCCATGAAGCATTATTATTCATAAAAACATTGTAAATAACAGTAGGAAATCATGATGCAAAATGGACGTATCAACTCCTCGAAGCTTAGACCTCGCTTGTCCTGAAGCGAAAGCCGATATTGAAAAACATGTCTACATGGTTTGAGAGAGAGGTGTCAACATAGTAGCATCATACTTATTATTGTAACAACAAAAAAATTTATCATAGAATTTTTTCATATAACTTTTATTTCATAACAACATCATACTAAACTTTTATTCAACTAAATCATGAAAAAATCTAAGGATTGAAATAAAAAGCAAAGGTAAAAAGTGATGGTGATACAATAGCGGGGCATCTCCCCCAAGCTTGGATCAATCCAAGGGGAGTGCCCATACCCGTGTACTCAAGTCTCCTTTCGTGGTGATGATGATGAAGGAGGTGGTGATGAAGGGTTAGTAGGTTTGTCCTCCGGCTTCCAAGGCAAGGGCTCACCGTCAAAAGTTGATGCACGAGTCCCCTGAGTCCCGCAACTGGCAGCTAAACTCATACCTTTAAATCTTGCTTCATATTCAAAAACTTGATTTTGAAGATCATAAATTTGATTTTGCAGAAAGTTGATTTGCTCGTTGAAGGAGAAGACGATGTCCTTTATGGACTGACCATCCACCATGTGGTCACGGGTGAATTCCGTGATCATAGAGTGATTGACACTAAGTCCACGCTCCACCATCCCTTTGCACTTGAAGATGTATTGTTCCACTGCTTCAAGCCTGGCCTCCACGCTTCCCATCTTCTTAGGCCCTTAAACATCGTGGATATGGAGCACCCCCTCACGCATCTCAATGTTTTGAGGGTGCTTCTTCACCTCCGACAAGTACAGATTGATAACCTTCTTGAAGAACTTGTCCTTGGGAGAACTTAGTGAAGCCATGGAGATCTAGATCTGACAAGAAAACAACACGAAACAAGAACAGAGAATATTTCCACGATGCAGTGGTCAAAACAATCAGAGATATATAGAGATAATTTTTATTCTTGGAAGTCAAGCAAACCGAAGGAAAACGGAGTCGGGAAGGTTCTCGAGGCGGGCACAACCCACCAGGGCGCGCCAAGAAGGACATGCGCGCCCTGGTGTATCGTGCTCACCTTAGTTGCTTTCCGATTTATTTCCCATTTTCCTATTTTTTGTAATATTCCGAAATTGATAAAAAGTAGTTTTGCAGATTTTTTAGAGTCCATTTACTTACCATGCCATGTACCTCTTCCTTTTCACGATTCTAGAGTGTTCTAGAAGGTTTCTCTTATGTGTTCCTCGGGTGTCATGGTTTGGATAACATTGCTTTCAACATTAATAGGCGTACCTGAGATATAATGTTTAATTCTTTGTCCATTGAACACCTTCAGGTTGGTACCTTCGGCATTATTAATCTTAATATCTCCAGAGCGATAAACCCCTTTGATAACATATGGTCCTTTCCATTTGGAGGGAAGTTTTCCTGCAAAAAAATATGAAACAACAATTGTACAAAAGAACATATTCGCCAACTTTGTATTCTCACTTTTGGATTCTTTTGTCATGCCATCTTTTAACTTTTTCTGTAAATATTTTGGCATTTTCATAAGTTTGGGTTTTCCATTCATTTAGTGAGCTAATATCAAATAACCTTTTTTCACCGACAAGTTTGAAGTCATAGTTGAGTTCTTTAATTGCCCAAAATGCTTCCTGTTCTAAATCTAGAGGCAAATGACAAGCTTGCCCATATATCATTTTGTATGGAGACATACCCATAGGATTTTATAAGCTGTTCTATAAGCCCAAAGGGCATCATCTAGTTTCTTAGACCAATTCTTCCGGGACCTATTGACAGTTTTTGGTAATATCAATTTTATTTTTCTATTGCTAAATTCAACTTGACCACTAGATTGAGGATGATAGGGTGATGCAATTTATGGTTAACATCATATTTAGCAAGCATTATACGAAAATCACCCTGAATAAAATGTGAACCACCATCAGTCATTAAGTATCTAGGGACTCCAAACCTTGGGAAGATAACTTCTTTAAGCATTTTAATGGAGTGATATGATCAACACTACTAGTTGGAATAGCTTCTACCCACTTAGTGACATAATCAACGACAACCAAACTATGAGTATACCCATTAGAGGAAGGAAAAGGTCCGATATAATCAAAACCCCAAACATTAAATGGTTCAACAACAAGTGAATAATTCATAGGCATTTCCTGACGCTTACCGATATTACCAATTCTTTGACATTCATCACAAGACAAGACAAACTTACGGGCATCCTTGAAGAGACTCGGCCAATAAAAACCAGATTGTAATACCTTATGAGCAGTTCTATCTCCCACATGATGTCCTCCATAAGCTTTGGAATGACATTTTTGTAGGATTTTTTCCTGTTCATGCTCAGGTACACAACATCTAATAATACCATCTACTCCTTCTTTATGAAGATGTGGGTCATCCCAAAAGTAATGTCTTAAATCATAGAAGATTTTTTTCTTTTGTTGGTATGTGAAACTAGCTGGTATATATTTAGCAATAATGTAGTTAGCATAATAAGCATACCAATGAGTGTTTTGAGAAACATTTATTGCAGCTAATTGTTCATCGGGAAAACTACCATCAATAGGTAGTGGGACACCAAGAATATTTTCTAACCTAGACAAGCTATCATCTATGGGGTTCTCAACCCCTTTCCTATCAGTGATATGTAAATTAAATTCTAGAAGTAGGAGAACTCACCTAATGAGTCTAGGTTTGGCATCTTTCTTTTCCATAAGGTATTTTATAGTAGAATGGTCGGTGTGAACAATAACTTTGGAATCAACAATATAAGATCAAAATTTATCACAAGCAAACACAACTGCTAAAAATTCTTTTTCAGTAGTAGCTTAATTTCTTTGGGCACTGTCTAGAGTTTTGCTAGCATAATGGATATCATTTAGTTTCTTATCAACTCTTTGTCCTAGAACAACACTAACATCATAATCACTAGCATCACACATAATTCCAAAAGGCAAGTTCCAATCAGGTGGTTGAACAATAGGTGCAGCGGTTAAGGCTTTCCTAAGTGTTTCAAAGGATTCTACACAATCACCATAAAAACAAAGGGAATATCCTTTTGTAAAAGATTAGTAAGAGGCCTAGAAATTTTGGAGAAGTCTTTAATAAACCTCCTATAGAAACCAACATGACCGAGGAAACTCCTAATACCTTTGATATCTTTAGGACATGGCATTTTCTCAATTGCATCAACCTTAGCTTGATCCACTTCAATACCTCGTTCGGAAATTTTTATGCCCCAAGACAATACCTTCATTAACCATAAAGTGGCACTTCTCCCAATTCAAGACGAGATTAGTTTGTTCACATCTCTGCAAAACTTGATCAAGGTTGCTTGATAAATCATCAAAAGAAATTCCATAAACAGAAAAAGCATCCATGAAAACCTCCACAATCTTTCACAAAAATTAGAGAATATAGCATGCATACATCTTTGAAAGGTTGTATGTGCATTGCATAAACCAAAATGCATACGTCTATAAGCATAGGTTCCAAAAGTACAAGTAAAGGTGGTTTTCTCTTGATCAGATTGTGACACAGGTATTTGAGAGAAACCAGAATATCCATCCAGGAAACAAAAGTGTGTGCGTTTAGATTATCTTTCTGACATTTGATCAATGAAAGGTAGAGGGTAATGATATTTTCTAGTAGCTTTATTTAGTTTTCTAAAATCAATTACCATTTTATAACTAGTAACAATTCTTTGTGGGATAAGTTCATTTTTATCATTAGGAACTACAGTAATGCCTCCTTTATTCGGGACACAATGAACAGGACTTATCCATCTACTATCAGCCATGGGATAAATTATACATTCTTCCAGAAGCTTTAATATTTCAGTTCTTACCGCTTCTTTGATCTTAGGAGTCAATCGTCGTTGGTGATCAACAACGGGTTTAGCATCAGTTTCTATATTAATCTTGTGCTGACATAGAGTGGTACTAATGCCCTTAAGATCATCAAGAGTATATCCAATAGTAGCCCGATGCTTCCTCGGAATTTTTAATAATCTTTCTTCTTCATGTTCTAAAAGGTTAGCACTAATAATAACCTGATATATCTTTTTCTCATCAAGATAAGCATACTTCAAAGTGTCAGGCAATTGTTTTAATTCAAACACAGGATCACCTTTAGGTGGAGGAGGACCTCCTAGAGTTTCGATTGACAAATTATGTTTTAGTAGAGGTTGTTGTTCAAAGAATTTTTTATCTATTCCATTAGTTTCACGCAAGTGCATATCATTTTCATGGTCAAGCAAATATTGTTCTAGTGGATCATTAGGAGGAACGACAATAGAAGCAAGACCAATTATTTCATACTTACTAGATAATTCCTTATCACGAGGTTGTCTACTAAACTTGGAAAAATTAAACTCTTGAAACGCATCACCAAACTCAACACTGACGATTTCTTTTTGACAATCTATCTTAGTGTTCAAGAAAGGTCTACCAAAGATAATGGGACAAAAGTCATCTTGTGGGGAACCAAGAACTAGAAAATCAACAGGATATTTTCTTTTTTCACACAAGACTTCAACATCTCTAACAATCCCAAGTGGTGTGATGGTGTCTCTATTAGCAAGTTTGATAGTAACATGAATTTCTTCTATTTCAGTAGGTGCTATGTCATTCATAATTGCTTGATATAAGGTAAAAGGAATATCACTCACGCTAGTGCCCAAATCACATAAGCCATGATAACAATGATCCTATTTTAACTGAGACAATAGGCATGCCAACTACGGATCTATGTTTATCTTTTTCATCAGGCTTAGCAATTCTAGAAGCTTCATCACAGAAGTAAATAACATGCCCATCAATATTTTCTACCAAGAGATCTTTAACCATATAAACACTAGGTTATACTTTAATTTGTTTAGAGGGATTAGGTGCTTTAATATCACTCTTGTGAACCACAGTTGATACCTTAGCATGTTCCTTTATCCTAACAGGGAAAGGTGGTTTATCAATATAAGTAGTAGGCACAACTGGATCAACATTATAAATAATAATCTCTTCTTTAGATATGACCGGTTCTTTGTTTTTTAATAGGGGGATGATATTTAAACCACTTCACCTTAGGGATATCAACATGAGTAGCAAATGATACACAAAAGAGGCTGCTATCTCAGAGTCGAGTCCATATTTAGTGCTAAACTTGTGAAAAGCATCGGTATTCATAAAAGATTTAACACAATCAAACTCAATCTTAAAACCTGACTCATTACCTTCGCCGAGTTCCCAATCTTTAGAGTTGTGTTTAATTATTTCTAATATATCCCACTTGAATTCAATAGTCTTCTTCATAAAAGAACCAGTACAAGAAGTATCGAGCATGGATCGATCATTGTGAGAAAGCTGAGCATAATTTTTTTGAATAATAATTTCTCTCGAGAGATCATGATTAGGGCATGAATATAACATTGACTTAAACCTCCCTCAAGCTAGAGCGATGCTTTCTCCTTCATGAGGCCAAAAATTATATATATAATTCCGGTCACGGTGAACTAGATGCATAGGATAAAACTTTTGGTGGAATTCCAATTTCAATCGATTCCAGTTCCATGATCCAATATCATCACATAGGCTATACCATGTCAATGCTTTTTAATTCAAAGATAAAGGGAAAACCTTTTTATTAACTTCATCTCCGGATAAACCTGCATGCTTAAATAATCCACAAATTTCATCAACATGTATTAAGTGCATATCGGGATGTTTAGTTCCGTCTCCTCCATAAGGATTAGCTAGCAGTTGTTCTATCATACCCGAAGGAATTTCATAACCAGTATTTTCAGTAGGCGCAGTAGGTTGAGGGGCATCTAATCGTGGTTCGGGTCGAGGTGAAGATACCCCGAACAGATCCCTCAAAGGATTGTTCTCCATAGTAACAAGTGACAATAAATTTCAGCATGTAGTATAAGTTTTTCCTTACCAATTTCCACTTACCAAGAGTGCTTCACTCCTCGACAACGGCGCCAAAAAAGAGTCTTGATGACCCACAAGTGTAGGGGGAAATCATAGTCGTTTCGATAAGTAAGAGTGTCGAACCCAACGAGGAGCAGAGGGAAATGACAAGCGGTTTTCAGCAAGGTAATTTCTGCAAGCACTGAAATTGTAGGTAATAGGTAGTTTGATAGCAAGATAATTGGTAATGAGAAAGTAACGGTAACGGTAGATAAGGTGCAGCAAGGTAGCCCAATCCTTCCATGGCAAAGGACAGGCCAAAACTATCTCTTATAATAAGCAAAGTGTTCTCGAGGGTACACGGGAATTTCATGATTAGTGTTTGCTACTTTGATAATTTGATATGTGGGTGGACCGGTGATTGGGTGTTGTTCTTACTTGAACAACCCTCCTACTTATGATTAACCCCTCGCAAGATCCATAACTACAAGAAAAATATTAAGATAACATCTAACCATAGCATTAAACATGTGGATCCAAATCAGCCCCTTATGAACTAGTGCATTAACTAGAGTTTAAGCTTCTGTCACTCTAGCAAGCCATCATCTAATAACTACTCCACAATGCATCCCCTTAGGCCCAAGGGTGATGAAGTTTCATGTAGTCGACGTTCACATGACACCACTAAGGGAATCACAACATACATATCATCAAAATATCGAACACATATGAAATCCACATGATTACTTGCAACATGACTTCTCCCATGACCTCAAGAACAAAGGTAACTACTCACAAATAATATGCATGCTCAAGATCAGAGGTGTATTGAATAGAAAAATGGATCTAAACATATGATCTTCCACCAAATAAATCATATAGTAATTAACTACACAAGGTAATCAACACTACTAGTCACCCGTAGGTACCAATCTGAGGTTCTGGTACAGAGATTGAACACAATAGATGTACTAGGGTTTGAGAGGAGATGGTGCTGTTGAAGATTTTGATGAATAATGCCCCCCCAAAGATGAGAGGGTTGTTGGTGATGACGATGACTTCGATTTCCCCCTCCGGGAGGGAAGTTCCCCCGGCAGAAATGCTCTGCTGGAGGGAAAAAGTTCTCTTGCCCAAGCTCCGCCTCAAGATGGCGGCGTTCCATCCCGAAAGTCCTCTCCTGATTTTTTCTAGGTCAAAACCACTTATATACCAGAAGATGGGCTCCGGAGGTGGGCTGTGCTGAGCACAACCCACTAGGGCGCGCCTGGGGGGGGGGGGCTCGCGCACCCTGGTTTCCTGTGCTCACCAGGGTGGCCACCTCTGGTAGTTATTTGCTCCAATATTTCTTATATATTCCATAAAAAATTCCCATGAAGTTTCAGCTCATTTGAAGATGTGTAGAATAGGTATTTCTGACATGCTTTTTTAGGTCCCGATTTCCAGCTGCCGATATTCTCCCTCTTTGTGCAAACCTTGCAAATTATGAGAGAAAAGACATTAGAAATACTCTATGAAGCATTATTATTCGTAAAAAATTATAAGTAATAGTAATAAATCATGATGCAAAATGGACATATCAGAACCGCCGCCACCGCCTTTGGGGATGTGGGAGTCACAACTATCACCACCATCAGGACACGCTAGCTGCAGGGGACACATGCGCACGTGGAAGTCGCTGCTACTGTTGACATGGGGGCACATGGAAGCCCATACTTCTCACAAGTTCAATTGATGTTTTTGTGCTACTCTACTTTTAGTTATGTTTCCTTATTGATATGATATTTCATTACTGGGGTAGAAAACATTTACTTTTTATGCTGTTCTTCAGTGACAACTAAAGGTGACAATGAGCATGAATCTGTTTTCCTTTGATGAATCATTCTACATTAAATCGTAACTTTGTCAGTACATGTTTCACTTAAATTTCTTATGGTTAGTTGTAGAATATCCGCTTTTTTGTGTGCATTTAGTAGATGCTTATATGAATCTATGCCATGTTCTCTCTCTTGCTGAAGTTTACATCTAATCCAATTAAAATTTACATTGAACACTTCACTCTCCATCTAGGCTAATTTAGGGAGTTTTACTGGATCATATTCACTCTGTATCCTTTCCTTCGGACATTCAGGCAATTAAATTTTCTCATCCACGGTGTCCAGCTATTCTCACTTAATTTGCTCCTCATGCATGTGTTAACCTGTGCTGAGATTGCCTTTTATCTGTTTGTAATGTGATGCATTTATTTCAAGAATCTGGTTAAGCTCATGTTTAGCTCCTTTAATGGTTTTTTGCTCATTGACCCATCAAATATATTTCCCCATTCCTTAACTATCTACAAATTCAGGAAATTTAGTGATATTTCAGGAACTTGGAACCAAAGGAAGACACAAACTCCGAGCACCACATTCTCTGAAGGCCTTTCTGTTTAAAATACACTTATCTAGACGTATGACTTCATTGCTTTTGTATTGTATGTAACTTTTTGTTTGAAATACACTTATGCAGAAGTATGACTTCAGTGTTACTGTATGTGACTTATTATTTGAAATACACTTATGTAGAAGTATGACTTCAGTGTTACTGTACTCTTCTATCTGTATGCACTTCTGAAGACCATTTATATGTCTTGCATGCCACATAATTGTACCTAAGCTCGACTCTATCTTGAATATATATTGACTTTTCATGCTATTTTTAATGCAAATAAAACGCATCCATGGCAGTGAGTTAAAGAAGCAACTAGCGGAAGCTAATTTACCATTCCACGAGTAGCATCTAGCATGTGGTGTTACTGATGCACAAAATATAGTAGTTTGGTGTCTGTGTATTTATAGTCATCTAACTGAATGCTACAGTAGGATGACTCAATTCCTTTCCAGTTTGTAGTTTCATTTTTCTGATCTTTTGATCAAAATAAAAAATTGTTGTCTGCAGGCATTAATATTCCAAATTGAAGAGTTTAGAAACCTTGGTGTGCCTCTTGCAATTATTCTATAGCTACAATTTTCCGCTTTTCTGCCTCTAACAATGTCTCGGAAGAAAACATACATCTTATACTCTCGATGCATTTTATATTCTGATGATTAATCACATCTTGCATGTTCACTTGCAATTTTGACACGTATTGCATGTTGACAGTTTGAACTCTTTGAGTGGCAACTAAACAGTTGTTGCTGCTACAAAGAGTTCACCCATCCTTGAAGTTGTACCCCTTCCTTTGGTTTGCTCATTGTTCTAACTTCAGATCATCTATGTGCTTGCTTACGTACTATGCTTCCACTATCTACCTTGGCAAGTCTGTAAACTGAAATCATTGTGTTTTCATAAGATTGTAATCTTCTTCTTATTTTGTATTTAGCTGTTTTTATTTTACGAGGTGTGTATGCAGTTCGAAATTCTGATGATATTACCATGTTGCGACATAGACGCTTAGTAAATTCTAATTATAACCAGAATGCAATAATTTTTTTAGGTTCATTTAAATTACAGCGATTTCTATATCTTGAGAATTTGGATTGTGTACAAAAGGTGACAGTCTCAAACTTTGCTTCATGTACATGTTCATTTTTATTTGTTATGTTGCTTGTAAGACAACTGCCCAGCCATCATTTTACGGTTTCTTGTGAGCTTACAAGGTGTGCCTGAAATTTCTCTAAACATTGTGCTGACTTATATACTTCAAAATCAGGTTTCTATGCATTACTAACCAGAGTGTGCTATCTTTATATGTTCGGTGTTTCTACACATATGTTTGCATGTGCCATCAACACATTTTTTTAATTTCTAAATTTGTGCTGCTGGAGTTGATTTATTTTAAGTTGTTACATTTGGAACTCCTTTCACTTCAAATAGGGGTTGAATGGTCTAAATTGCAGGATGTGATTTTTTTCTTCTGACGTGAACAATCTATATAAATACATTTTTGAATATTTGACGTATAAATTCTTTAAGTTTCTTTTGATGTACATTTGGTTAATGGTTAGGTATAGATGATCATAAGAGTATTTTTATTGTTTGATAGTATTACACATAAGGGAGTGTAACACTAGTAGAAAATAGGGCTTTGGTTGAGGCCAGGATAAGGGCATTAATCCTGGTTCACTTACAAACAGGAACCAAAGGGTGCATCAGTCCCGGTTCGTGAGGCCAGGGCACCGGCCGAGCCTCGGAGGCCATTGGTCCCGGTTCATCTGACACTTTTGGTCCCATTTCCATACACGAACCGGGACCAATGGGCCTCACTCCTGGCCCTAACACCTAGATTTCCGGTTCTTGGCTGGAACCGGGACGAGAGATCAACATTCTGTCCTGATTCTAGCCACCAACCGGGACTAAATATATTAGCCTATATATACCCCCGCCCCTGCCCGCTTACTCTCTGTTTTTTGGCCGGCCGACATGTGCACATGAGGTGTGTGTTGCTCTAGCTCTCACCTCCTATGCACATGAGGTGTTTGATGAAATGCCCAAGCCACACTTAAGCTTTCTCCTCTCCAAGCTCGACCTCCAAGCTCCATTTTCCTCAAGATTTGTCTAGGTTTAGCAGTCCATCGTATTCCGTCCCCGTCCTCACCGGCGTCGATCGCCCGCGCCGATCCCGTCGCCGACACCACCGTGGTGAGCCTCTTGTTCTTATCTTCTTCTTTTTAAAAAAAATTCTTACTTGTATGATTTAGATAGATACTTGTATAATTTTCTTACTTTTATTATTGTTTGATATTATATAGTGCCATGGTTCTGGTATCCACCACCGTCGGCCCTCGTCCTGTCTATGCTTCGGATGTGGTATATTATATTTTATTACTATTTGTTTCATTTGGTGTTTATGACAATTATGCCGACCAACGTGACATAGATGTTTTTATCTAGGAGTTATGTGAACCGGAAATTCTAACCGACATAGAAATTCTTGTCGAGAAGTTAAATTTGGTTGAAAAAGAATACAATTACTTGAAAGAAAAATTAAAAAGAGTTGAAGAGGAGAAGATGAAATTGGAGTTGCATGTTGCCGATGTGGTCGACGATCATAAGATCAAGATGGATGCAATGTGCTTGAAGATTAGAAAGATTAGAAAATATGCCATTCATACCAAGGCTTGGTACCATTATGCCGTTGGATCAATTGGTACCTTAGTTGCGGTTATGATCGCATTTGTTGTTGCATTTAATTTTTTTACATAGTTTCAATGTATGTTTTAATTAGATGCTCTAGAGAGCTATATGTTGTTCAATGAGAACTATGTATGAACTTTATGTATTTATTTTGGTCACTACTGTACTTTGGCTTTAATGTGATGATGAATTTCTAATAATTTGGTCACTTATCTATTCATGATGTTCTGTAATAATTTTTGATACACTTAATTATATAATGCATGTAGATGAACCGACAATGAATGTACAATGACCGATGCACCTCCGAGTATATTAAGGGCCTGCATAATTTTCTCGAAGCGGCTGAAGCAAACAAGCATAATGGTTTTATGCATTGTCCATGTACTGTCTATGGGAATACAAAGGATTACTCCAACTCAAACCCTTCACTTCCACCTGCTTGAGAAGGGTTTCATGCCACACTATAATGTTTGGACCAAGCACAGAGAAAGAGGGGTTATGATGGAAGACAATGAAGAAGAAGAGGATGATGACAATTACCCGCCCCCTGAATACGGTGATGCTGCAATGGGGGAAGTTGAAGATTAAGAGGAACCAGACGATGTGCCCGATGATGATCTTCGTTCGGTCATTGTTGATGCACAGAGAGAATGCGAAAGTGAAAGGGAGAAGTTGAAGTTCAATTGCATGTTAGAGGATCACAAAAAAGGGTTGTATCCAAATTGCGAAGATGACAACACAAAGCTCGATACCACACTGGAATTGTTGCAATGGAAGGTAGACAATGGTGTATTTGACAAGGGATTTGGTTCGCTACTGAAAATAATGAAGAAGAAGCTTCGAAAGGATAACGAATTGCCCGACAGTACATATGAAGCAAAGAAGGTTCTATGCCCTCTAGGATTGGAGGTGCAGAAGATACATGCATGCCCTAATGACTGCATCCTCTACGGCGGTGCATACAAGGATTTGAATGCATACTCGGTATGCGGTGCATTGCGGTATAAGATCAGACGAGATGACCCTGGTGATGTTGAGGGCCAACGCACCGGGAAGAGGGTTCCTGCCAAGGTGATGTGGAATGCTCCTATAATACCACAGTTGAAACGCCTGTTCAGGAACAAAAATCATGTCGACTTGATCCGATGGCACATAAAAGACTGTAAGAAAGATGGAAGTTAAGAGCACCTGCCGACGGGTCGCAGTGGAGAAAGATTGAGAGAAAGTGGAGGGACTTTACAGGTGACCCAAGGAACGTATGGTTTGGTTTAAGTGCAGATGACATTAATCCTTTTGGGGAGTAGAACAACAAGCATAGCACATGGCCTGTGACTCTATGTATGTATGACCTTCCTCCTTGGTTGTGCATGAAGTGGAAGTTCATTATGACGCCAGTGCTCATCCAAGGCCCTAACCAACCTGGCAATGACATCGATGTGTACCTAAGGAAATTAGTTGATGAACTTTTACAACTATGGAATGGAAAAGGTGTACGTGTGTGGTGTTGGAGATATGCCCTAGAGGCAATCATGTATGATGATATTTCGTATGTGTTTGTGAATAAAGATAATCCTTGGACAATATCAGTTATGTGTATTAATAAGTACGTGACTTGTTTGTGAGACTATGCATTGTATGATAACTATCCTAAATGGTCCCTAGTCCAAAGGGTTGTGTTGACGCACAACTAATCAGACTAGCATATGACACGATGGATGGCTCGGTCTCACTAACCATGTAGCATTGGATGCTAACCAGATAATATGGACTCAGAAAGGTCTAGTCGGATTTGACCTAGTCGGATCCGAGTCGAGATAAGGTCTGAGTTGGACAGACCCAACTACGAGACGTAGTGATAGATCATCTATGAGTCTCTAGTACAACATACGTTCTATGTCCTAAGTCCTGAGCTAGCGCATGTACTCGGGATGGTGACAGACTTGCTTTGGGCCGAACAAACGCTACTCCGTGACTGGGTAGTTAGAAAGGCAGGTTTCGGGCTTGTCCAAACCCATGCTGCGAGACATGGTCGAGCAAGATGGGATTTTCCCCTCCGATCAGGAGAGATATACCCTGGGCCCCTCGGGTGATCCGACCTGGATAAGCATGGCCATGCGATGAGGATTATGAGATGATCCAAAGTGTTGGTCGGATTCATCGGAACGACAAAGAGGTCATGCTGCAACAAGGATGACCATGTCGCCTTGTGCACAACAACATATATCGTGTGGCAAAGGGAACAAAAGTGTGAAGTACAGGTTCGCCTAACCAGCTTCATCAGACACTTGGGGTCGACACATCTTGCAAGAGGCCGCTACCGTCCGATCGAGTTGGATGTCATATGACTCGTGACCAAGTGGACGAGAACCTAAAGGGTCACGCGCTTAAGGGAAGGAACACGTGGGCTTTAGGATCCGTGCGAGGCCCAAGAGTTGAGCCCGCGCCGGATGCCTATATATAGTGGAGATGCGGCACACCCATCCGGTTGATCGCTTCTGCGCCATCATTAGGGCTTTGCATGACTTGCAACTAGCCACCTCCATTCGCCACCGCCGATCGTGTGATCGGACCTAGCAGTCCGCCGCATGGGTGTTCCTCCTGTACGTGCAGATACCGTTAGAGGCGGTGCACTTGCGGCAAACCTGTATGTGGGATCCGGCAACCGTCTATTCGAGGGAGATCGGAACGGCTGTTCGAGGGAGATCGGACGAGGAGGAGACAGACCACACAAAAGCGCTTCCCCAACTCTACTTGTGCTGCACGACACTACGCGTCTAGTGGTAACAATCTGTGATCCATCTCCGTAGCATGTTCTTGGATGTTCTGTGTGTAGGAAAATTTTAATTTGCGTGCGATGCACCTACGATAGAACCCAACAGTGGTATCAGAGCCTCTGTTATAGGATTTGGATTCATATCGGATGCATATTTGATATGCGGAGGCGGCAGATGAGATCCGTTGTCATTCATGACATCGGCTATGTGCAAGATTGATGAGATCAACTGCACATTGGGATAGATTGAGGCTATGTTTTCTGTCAATCAGAATCGATGAGGTCGTGACACAACCTACCCCTACCGGTCGTTATCCGCCATCAGGGTTAACCATGAAACGTAAATCCGAATCGGGTTCGCGATGATCGATGAGATCTGTCAGATCAGAAAATTCGGCGTGATTGGGACCGACGTGTGCATAACACCTTGTATTTTGTACATGATCACACAAACCGGTAGAATGCAATTCTATGCATAAGTTTGTTTTGCAGTTTTGATTTGAATAGTACGGCTCATATGTATGTGATGCATGTGTGTAATTTAACATGACTTGCGAGTCATGATTGTCAGCCGGCAGGAGGCAAAGTGCTGTCATTATATTGTATAACGACCTGCGTGTCGTCTTGTGATCCTCTATAAATTCATTACTAGTGGTAGTAGTTGGAGGACAGAGATTGAGTTCGAGGTTTTGGCAGCCTGGCGTGACGGACAAGATGGAGTTCTGCCTTTGTCATCGGAGTAGGAGCCGTCCATGGAAGGACGCCCATGAAGGAGCCATACTATTTCACATATTTATGTTTATATGTGTGATTGATATTGCTTCTTGTTTCTATGCATGTTATAATGGTAGAACTATCCCTCATTAATAGCAAGTATACTGCCATTCCGGATGTTGCACCTTCGCACGTCAAGTACGTCTAGTGGTGGGATCATAAAATTGAGGTGCTACTAGGTGTCCTTGAACCGGAGGGTTCATGTCGTACATGGACATGCACTGCATCGGGTTAACTTGACAAGGCTATCAAAACGGTTTTGGGCCTTGTGGCAAAGAAGGTTGGGAGTCGGGGTATGAGATACCTACCCAACCGACTGGAGTCGTATAGAGATACGATTAGCAAGATGTTGCTTACCGAATAGGCAAGTTGGCTAGGAGTGATGCTAAATATCACTAGTCGCTCGCGCTAAACGGGTCCTGAATCACTAAGAGTTTGCGGAGGGATGCCGACTTCAGTGGGAGTAGTTCTGTTTAAGGCTTGAATTACTCTACATAAACACATTGCTTAGTGATTGCGTATTTTTTGTTGTAGATCAATGGCACCGTGTGCTCAACCCAACTTTGTATTGAAATCAATTCTAGAAAAGGATAAACTGAATGGAACAAACTTTACCACCTGGTATAAAAATTTGAGAATTGTTCTCAAGCACGATAAAAAGG
This sequence comes from Hordeum marinum, assembly GCA_022496015.1. Lineage (NCBI taxonomy): Eukaryota > Viridiplantae > Streptophyta > Magnoliopsida > Poales > Poaceae > Hordeum > Hordeum marinum. The sequence continues at coordinate 392,916,596 of CM039678.1, read as the reverse complement.
AACATGTTCTAGAGGATCCACTTCCAGAGGAATCTGCCGAGAATGCTAACGACACAACCAAGAATGCCCGCTAGAAACTCATTGATGAATCAAACGAGATTAGCTGCCTCATGCTGGCTTGTATGGAGCCCAATTTGCAACAACATTTCGAAAACATTCAGGCTTTTGATATGATCGAGAGTTTGAAGATCATGTTTCAGGTGCAGGCTAGGACCGAAAGGTTCAACGTCTGGCAGTCCTTGACGGATTGTAAGCTGAAGTAGGGTGATCCACTGAGCCCGGATGTGATCAAGATGATCGGGTACATGCAATCTTTGGATCGGTTAGGCTTGCCACTTGGGGACGAGCTGTCCATAGATGCAATTTTGGGTTCTCTTCCACCTAGCTATGGGACGTTCATCTCAAACTATCATATGCATGACATGGATAATAGGCTCACTGAATTGCACGGGATGCTCAAGGTGGCAGAGCAAGATATTAAGAAAGGCACGCATCAAGTGTTGATGGTGCAGAACTCGGCTAAGTTCAAGAAGAGTTGGTCCAAGAAAAAGGGTAAGGCAAAGGGCACGGAGAAGGCTGTCTCTGCCACTGAGCCAAAGTCCGGACCGAACTCAAAGACCATTTGCTTTCATTGCAAGGAAGTTGGTCACTTGAAGAGGAACTATAGCAAGTGGCTTGCTGAGCACGACAAGAAGGCCGGAGATGCTTCTTTAGGAAAGGTACACTTGTTACATATGTTATAGACATTTACCTTGCTGACATACCTAGTAGCTCTTGGGTATTTGATACCGGATCGGTTGTTCATATTTGCAACTTGATGCAGGGGCTGGTAAGAACTAGGCATGTGGCACAAGGGGAGATTGACATCAGGGTCGACAACAAAGCAAGAGTTGATGCATTGGAGGTCGCCACGATGAAGCTCAAGCTTCCTTTTGGATTTATTTTGGAATTGAATAATTGTTATTACATTCCCTCACTTAGTTGGAACATTATTTCTGCCTCATGCTTGATGAGTCAAGGTTATGAATTCAATATAAAGCAGAATGGTTGTTCATTTTATTTGAATGGAATGTTCCATGGCTAAGCACCCATAGAAGATGGGCTATTTATTTTAAATCTAGAAACAGAACCAGTCTATAACGTGAATGTCAAGAGGCATAAGCCTAATGAGATAAATCTGACATACTTCCGGCATTGCCGGCTTGGACACATTAGTCTGAAACGCATGAAGAAGCTCCATGATGATGGACTCCTAATTTCGCCCGACATCGGGTTGTTCGAGACATGCGAATCATGCTTGCCAGGCAAGATGACTAAGGCTCCTTTTGCAAAGAGTTGCGAGAGGGCGTCTAAGCTGTTGGAGCTTATACACAGTGATGTGTGTGGTCCAATGAGCACAACGGCCAGAGGTAGCTATCAGTACTTCGTGACTTTTACCGATGACTTGAGTATATATGGATATATCTATTTGATGAGGCACAAGTCGGAAACTTTTGAAAAGTTCAAAGAGTTTCGGAACAAGGTTCAAAATCAGCTCGGCAAGACGATAAAACTTCTATGATCAGATCGTGGAGGTGAGTACATGATCCAGGAGTTTGATAATCATCTGAAAAGCCGAGGTATAGTACCTCAGCTCACACCTCTGGGTATGCCGTAGAGAAACGGTGTGTCAGAACGGAGAAATCGAACCTTGTTGGACAGGGTCCGGTCGATGATGAGCAAATCGGATTTACCCTTGTCATTTTGGGGATACGCTCTAGAAACTACAGCTTTCACAATTAATAGGGTACCATCAAAATCCGTAGACAAGACACCACATGATATGTGGACTGGGAAGAGTCCTAGTTTTACTTTTCTAATGATTTGGGGTTGTGAAGCATTTGTCAAGGGACTCATGTCGGACAAGCTTACACCCAAGTCGGATAAATTCATATTCGTGGGATATCCGAGGGAAACCTTGGGATATAACTTCTACAACCGAGAAGAGAACAAAGTGTTTGTTGCTCGGAACGGGGTCTTCCTAGAGAAAGAGTTTCTCAATCGGGAGGCCAGTGGGAGAACGATGCGACTCGAAGAAATTCGAGAGCCACTCAGGGATGACTCGACTGGTGATGAGATCACACCGGAGTCAGTCAGAGAACCCATAGTGGAGTCGGCATCGGAGCCACGGAGGTCGGAAAGATTGCGCAGAGTGCGCGATGTTTTGTTGCTAGAATGCAACAAGCCAGCCATGTATGCAGAAGCAATGGTGAGCCCAGATTCCAAGGCATGGCCAGAGGCCATGAGATCTGAGTTAAAGTCCATGGATGGCAATCAAGTCTGGGACTTGGTTGATCCGCCACCTGGCGTAGTTGCCATTGGTTGCAAATGGGTCTTTAAGAAGAAAACCGATGTGGATGGAAATGTTTAGATCCACAAAGCTCGGCTTGTTGCTAAAGGTTATGGAAAAGTTCAAGGAATTGACTACGACAAGACCTACTCGCCAGTAGCTATGCTAAAGTCGGTGAGGATCATACTAGCTATAGCTGCATAGTTCAATTATGAGATATGGCAGATGGATGTCAAAACGGCTTTCCTTCATGGAAATTTATAAGAGGATGTATACATGATACAACTCTAAGGCTTTGTCGATCCAACTAACGCTGGTAAAATATGCAAGCTCAAGAGATCCATTTATGGATTGAGGCAAGCAGCTCGGAGTTGGAACATTCATTTTGATGAAGTCATCGTTGACCTTGGTTTCATCAAGAACAAAGAGGACTATTGTTTATGCAAGAAGTCTAGTGGGATATCGGTAGTATGTTTGATCTTGTATGTGGATGGCATACCGCTGACCGGAAATGATGTTTCGATCTGAACTCAGTCAAGGAATCATTGAATGACAAGTTTTTGATGAAAGACCTTGGAGAGGCAGTGTACATTTTAGGCATCATGATCTATAGAGATAGATTGAGGAGGCTGCTCGGCTTAAGCCAGAGCACGTACATAGACAAAGTGTTGAAGAGGTTCAACATGAGTGAGGCCAATAAAGGGTACTTGCCCGTCTCACATGGTGTAAGGCTAAGCAAGACTCAGAGTCCTACGACTTCTGATGAGCGAAACCGGAAGAGTAGGATTCCATATGGCTCGGCAATTGGATCCATCATGTATGCCATGCTATGTACATGGCCTGATGTTGCTTATGCAATAAGCTTAACAAGCAGATACCAAGCCGACCCACGTGAGAGTCACTGGGCAGCTGTGAAAACTATCTTGAAGTACCTTAAAAGGACTAAAGAGATGTTCCTAGTTTATGGAGGTGAGGAGGAGCTCTGCGTAAAGAGTTATGGTAATGCTAGTTTTCAAACTGACATGGATGATTGTCGAGCGCAAACTGGATTCGTGTATGTCATGAATGGAGGAGCAGTGAGCTAGATGAGTTCCAAGCAAGATATGGTGGCCGACTCCACAACAGAGGCTGAATACATTGTTGCTTGTGAAGCCGCAAAGGAAGGTCTTTGGATTCGGAAGTTCCTGGAAGATGTTGGTGTGTTCCCGGGATGGTCAAAACCGTTGGACCTTTATTGCGATAATTCAGGTGCCATCGCACAGGCCAAGGAGCCAAGACAACACCACAAGACCAGGCACAAAGACCGAAATATCACTTGATATGAAAGCTCATACAGAAAGGTGATACCAATTTGTGCAAGATTCATACAGATGCAAACGTTGTAGATCCGTTGACTAAGCCACTTCCACAACCCAAGCATGAGGGGCACGTTAGAGCTATGGGCATTCGATGTCTATTTGATTGACTCTAGTGCAAGTGGGAGACTGATGGAGATATAACCTAGAGGCAATCATGTATGATGATATTTCCTATGTGTTTGTGAATAAAGATAGTCCTTGAATATTATCAGTGATGTGTATTAATAAGTACGTGACTTGTTTGTGAGACTATGCATTGTATGATAACTGTCCTAAATGGTCCCTAGTCCAAAGGGTTGTGTGGATGCACTACTAATCAGACTAGCATATGACACGGTGCATGGCTAGGTCTCACTCACCATGTAGCATTGGATGCTAATCGGATAATCTGGACTCAGAAAAGTCTAGTCAGATTCGACAGAGTCGGATCTGAGTCGAGATAAGGTCTGAGTTGGATAGACCCAACTATAAGACACAGTGATAGGTCATCTGTGAGTCTCTAGTACAACATACATTCTATGTCCTAAGACCTGAGCTGGCGCATGTACTCAGGATGGTGACAGACTTGCTTTGGGCCGAACAATCGCTACTCCGTGACTGGGTAGTTAGAAAGGCAGGTTTCGGGCTTGTCCAAACCCATGCTGCGAGACATGGTCGAGCAAGATGGGATTTTCCCCTCCGATCAGGAGAGATATACCCTGGGCCCCTCGGGTGATCCGACCTGGATAAGCATGGCCATGCGATGAGGATTATGAGATGATCCAAAGTGTTGGTCGGATTCATCGGAACGACAAAGAGGTCATGCTGCAACAAGGATGACCATGTCGCCTTGTGCACAACAACATATATCGTGTGGCAAAGGGAACAAAAGTGTGAAGTACAGGTTCGCCTAACCAGCTTCATCAGACACTTGGGGTCGACACATCTTGCAAGAGGCCGCTACCGTCCGATCGAGTTGGATGTCATATGACTCGTGACCAAGTGGACGAGAACCTAAAGGGTCACGCGCTTAAGGGAAGGAACACGTGGGCTTTAGGATCTGTGCGAGGCCCAAGAGTTGAGCCCGCGCCGGATGCCTATATATAGTGGAGATGCGGCACACCCATCCGGTTGATCGCTTCTGCGCCATCATTAGGGCTTTGCATGACTTGCAACTAGCCACCTCCATTCGCCACCGCCGATCGTGTGATCGGACCTAGCAGTCCGCCGCATGGGTGTTCCTCCTGTACGTGCGGATACCGTTAGAGGCGATGCACTTGCGCCGCTCCGGCGAACCTATATGTGGGATCCGGTGACCGTCTATTCGAGGGAGATCGAATGACTGTTCGAGGGAGATCTGACGAGGAGGAGACGGACTACACGAACGCACTACCCCAACTCTACTTCCGCTGCATGGCACTATGCCTCTAGTGGTAACAATCTGTGATCCATCTCCGTAGCATGTTCTTGGATGTTCTGCGCGTAGGAAATTTTTAATTTGCATGCAATGCACCTACGGTAGAACCCAGCATGTGGGATGAGAACGAACAAGAGGAATTTGACCTACATGCATTGCTGTTTGTAACCATCAATGATTGGCCTGCTCTCGGCAACCTTTCAGGACAGACAAACAAGGGATACCACGCATGCACGCTCTATTTAGATGACACCGAAAGTATATATTTGGACAAATGCAGGAAGAATGTGTACCTGGGGTATCGTCGATTTCTTCCGACCAACCATCAATGTTGAAAGAAAGGAAAGCATTTCAAATGTGAGGCACATCACCGGAAGAAGCCCGACCTCCGTACTGGTGATCACATACTTGATATGGTCAATGATTTACATGTAATCTTTGGAAAGGGTCGTGGCAGACTACCTGTTCCAACTGGCGATGAGGGACGCGCACCCATGTGGAAGAAGAAATCTATATTTTGGGACGTACCCTATTGGAAAGACCTAGAGGTTCGCTCTGCAATTGACGTGGTGCACGTGACGCAGAATCTTTGTGTGAACCTGCTAAGCTTCTTGGCAGTGTATGGGAATACAAAAGATACACCGGAGGCATGGAAGGACCAACAATGTGTGCACGAAAAACACGACATGCATCCAAAGCAGTATGAAGGTCCTGCCAGCTATGCTCTTACCAAAGAAGAGAAGGAACTCTTCTTTGAATGCCTGCTCAGTATGAAGGTCCCAGTTGGCTTCTCGTCCAATATAAATGGAATAATAAATATGGTAGAGAAAAAGTTTCAGAACCTAAAGTCTCATGACTACCATGTGATTATGACGCAACTGCTTCCAGTTGCATTGAGGGGGCTTCTACCGGAAAACGTTCAATTAGCCATTGTGAAGCTATGTGCATTCCTCAATGCAATCTCTCAAAAGGTAATCGATCCAGAAATCGTACCAAGGTTAAAGAGTGATTTGGTGCAATGTCTTGTCAGTTTTGAGCTGGTATTACCACCATCCTTCTTCAATACCATGACACACGTCTGTCATGGGAACAAGCCCGACAGTAGAAGGTAGGGGTACGTAAGGAGAGGGCAGAGTCCTAGCTACGACGATGATGTACACACGAATGTATGAGTTCAGGCCCCTCTCGTGGAGGTAACAACCCTACGTCTCAGTTCTCGGGAGCTTTCTATCGTGTGGAATATGAGTGTTACAGGGGGTGCGGACCCTTGTGCCAGAGGGGAGGGGCGGCTTATATAGAGTGCGCTGCCCCTCATGAATACCAAGCAACCAAGGGTTTGATCGTGGCTATAAAGGTTCGTGTTACTGATAACATATGTAATAAATGGTACTAATGATGATTAGTCGAACGCCTGCTTGTTGGCCTCCATGGGGTGCCTTCTGGTCTTCTGCTGTCGAGTGGCCATTGGTTCTTCCGAGTGAAAAGCTACTGTCGAGTGGAGGGAGAAACCTCCGAGTGGGTTATCTGTCGAGTGACTCATGCACTAAGGTGACTTCAGTCGGAGTCCTCCTCGTAATCTTTAAGTCCTCCCATACAGTGCCCTTAGGTAGGGTATGTAGGTCAGGTCTAGGACCCTACCCTATGTACATATCCTCATCATTAGCCCCCGAATGGATTGGGGTTCGAGTGAAAAAGGGATCGATGCTGGTTCTGATAAGGCACATAAATTCCGAATGCATCTCAGGGCTTTACGGAAATCTGCGTCGACTAGAGTCTTTATCATTCACCCTGATTGATTCTTCCTTGATAAACGTCTAAGTGAACTTGAGCACAGAAGCAGTTCCGACTGAACAATCAAGATCTTTTGATGCAACGGATCACTTCGTCAGGCTCGGATTCCATGGGATTCGAAAATTTGGGAAGCACGCGCTGCATGAAAACAATGCAACGACTAGGGCAAGTGGGGGCATGACGCCTCGATCTACACGCCACCTTTTATGCCACGTACATTGCTTCCTGTGTGGCCAGGATTCACAGGGATCCGGCAGGCCCGCAGGTCAGCGACTCACTCGGGTGCATATAAGATAAGGCCGCACAGAGGCGGGCACAGTGCTTCTCCCCCAAATCCCCTATTTTCCTCTGCCTCCTCTGCTCCATGCACGCCGCTCAGCTCCGCCTCGACGATCGCCGCCACGATGATGAAGAGAAAGATGGAGAAGGTCGAGCGCGCCAAGAAGGGAGGGGCCAAGGCGAAGAAGTCATCGGGCGCCCGATTCATGGTGCCCCCGGGCACCTGATTCAAGACGCCACCGGGGTGGATCCAGGGAGATTTTCTCCCATCGACAGTCAGGGCGGAGGACATCCAGAACCTCATCGCTGACGGGCTGGTAGCTGATGGCTCGTGGAGGCTGTCGGAGGGGGAGATCGAGCTGGAGCTGTGCAAAGGGGACCGAGTCCTCCTCCTGACCCATGTCGAGCGAGGTTTTTCTCCGTCTCCTCATCCATTCATCCATGGGTTCTTAAACTTTTTCGACGTGCAACTTCACCACTTTCCTCTGAATGCCATCTCGTACCTTGCCGCTTTCATAACCTTGTGCGAATGCTTCTTGGGCTATCCCCCTCATTGGGGTTTGTTCAAACATATCTTCACTATCAGATCCCAGTCGGTCAAAAAAAAGCCAACCCAGATGATAGCAAAACCCATGTCATCCAGTTATGTGGTGGCCTCGGACTCCAAAAGAGGGCTAGGAGTGTGTTTCCATCAATGACTTTCCCTGAATCTTTTTGGGGCTGGCAGTTGACTTGGTTTTACTGTAATGATGTTGCATCTCCCAATATGTCGACTGGCCTTCCCCCTCTTCACACCGGAGCGACCCACTACTCCCAAATCACTGTCAGTGATAGAAGGAGAGAAAGTCTAGGTAGGAACTTTAGTGAATGCGGTTGTGAATCTGATTCGTGGTGGAGTGACTGGTATGGATCTACTGGAGACATTTCTCAGTCGACAAATCCACCCCCTTCAAGCGCGGGACCACACTATGTGGCACTACTCAGGCCCTGACGACACCACTCGGACACATCCAGAGGAAGTCTCTGAGAAGACTGTTGCACAGTGGCTTTGAAGCATCACTGGTGCTTGTGACAACCCCCTGGGAGCCAAGCGGATCTTGCCCTTCTCTGCCAAGAACCCGCCGCCGAATCTGGTAAGTGATATCTTTGTCGAATGCTTTCATGTTTCGTCGAGTGATTCGGTCATCCGTCGACTGACTTTACTGTTTGTACCTCGCATGAGTTTATAAACATGTACTCGCTCGTGCCGAATGGAGATAAGCCCAATGGCGGAGAGGAGAGCGAGGGCGGCAGCATAGACATTGATTATGCCGAGGACAACAACGGCAATTATGAGGACTCAGAGGAGAGCGAAGAAGAGGCCAAGTCTCCTCCACGCACCGAGCATCGATCTAAGTAGCGCCAAGACCCAGTGGCTGCCCCAAGCAGAACCGTGACGTCGAGCACCAGGAACCCGAAGCACGACCAGGCTACACCAGTCGAGTCGACTGAACGAGCTGCGAAACAACTCAAGAATGATGCACCAAAACCTCGGAAGGCTCTACCCCGCATGAAGATTGTTGTACCCGTCCCATCAACGTGAGTGTTCATTTTCCTTTTCCTTTTGTTGTGGTAGAACTTCTTATCTTTGCTGACCGAGTGGAACTTGTCTGTCAGAGCCTCTACTTCGGTGACATCGCCTCCCCGAGATGAAGAGGAACATATGGATTTGGATACTGCTGACACGACCACCTCTCAGCGAGGTATAACAAACCTTCACTTTGCTCTACTTTTTCCTTGAAAATGATTCATCGATTGACTTAGCTAGCATTGTCGACTGGTACTTGCAGACGTCATCCAGTTGTAGGATGATGAGGAGCAGACTGGGGGTGAAGGTATGACCTTGGGTACCCCGCGCATACGTGCTCGGCGAACACCATCAGGGCAGACTCCTCGAAAGTCAATGGCAGCGTCCTCTAAAGGACTTGGCGATTTGTCTCGAGCAAGGACTGAACTTGTGGCCCCACTATCGAGTGCTCCGCTAGCCACTTCAACTCTTGTGGCCTCGTCGCCAATCAGGCAACCTCGAGCAACTCCCTTTACTCTAGCTGCAGCACCAACTCACCCGATGCCTGCCTTCCCTCTGTATCACATCCTAGAATACCAGACTAGAGCTGACAAATAGAACATGATCTAGGTTGAGCACATGATGCTGCGAACAAAGGAGGCGTGCGAGGCCAGCAAATTGGCCTATGATGCTAGCACAGCGCTTCCTGCCAATGTCCGAGTATGTGTGATTGTAAGTTCATTTCCGATTGAATTATTGTCCATCTTGATTCTACACCCACTGGGTGTTTTCTTTTGATGCACATTTGCTTGTTTTCCTCTCGAGTAAAGCAGGTCTTAGTCGAGTGGTTTCTGGTCCAGTGGGGGCACGCTGAGTGCACCCACTGGGTGTAGTCCCCAAGAGCGTTGTCGAATGGTGATGACATCGGCAGGGGTCTTAGAATTGTTTTGATAATTTCTTCACATTTGACAGGCCAGACCTGGTCGAGTGTTAGTAGGTCTAGTGGGGGCACGCTAAGTCCACCCACTGGGTGTAGTCCCCGAGACCGCCGTCGTGTGCTTGCATCAGCGGGGGTCTGATAGAGACAAAGTTTTTTTAGACAGGCCAGACCTGGTCGATTGGAGTTGTATCCAGTGGGGGCATGCTGAGTGCACCCACTGGGTTAGTCCCCAAGACTACTATTGATCGTTTGCGATGGGCAATAGTCTTATGAACTTGGACTCGGGATCCTTTTTCCTACGCAGAGTACGCTTGTCACTCGGTTCGTCGAGTGCTTCTGAATGCTTATCTTAGAGATGAAGATGTCAGAACCTATCCTGCAGGTTTCATGGATATCATTGCCATCAACCATGATATGACACAGGTTTCATGGACATCATTTCCATCAACCATGATATGACGCAAACTTCATAGACATCATTTCCATCAACCATGATATGACGCTTTGCAGGAGAGTGGGGTGGGCCGACGGGCCGCCATCCAATGGACTGCACTTGCATCTTTCCACCCGGGAGTGGAGAAATTTTAATGTCGTCTGAATTACTTCTTTGTTGATTTCAGAAAGCTTGTGCACTTGGGACTAGGTATGTTGACCTGGAGAAGGAGAAGAATCAGCTTCAACTAGATCTGGAGGTGTCCAAGAACAATCTGGACTACGCACAGACTGAGCTAAGGACCCCGGTAGGTAATCTTTGTCGACCAACTGCACTATTACTCTCATCTTCCATACTTTGAACCGAGTGTCCTCACTCGAAAAGACGTGCGTGATGAGAACCGCCGACTCCAAGCGTGACTCAACAATGCTATTTCTTTAGATACTATGAAGAAGGCGCTTGAAGACAAGGAAAAGCACTTGCTGACGCTTAGAAGGTGGCGAGAGAGAAAACCAAGGCTGCCGAGAAGAAACTTGCCACAGCCAAAAAGTTGCAAGATGAAAACAACAAACTCAAGCAGGAGCGGGCCAACTGGATCAGGAAGACCAAACAACTGTGCAAGAGGAGCAATGGTCTGGAGAAATACTTGGGAGACTTCGCGAAGAAGATGTTCAACATGCTCGAAGGTAACTTTCTTTTGTCGAATGAGTCTCCTTACTTCTTGTAGGACAGTAGATTGACCATCTTTCCATTCTCTTTGCGTAGAATTCTATGAAGACGTCAACAAGGAGACTGAAGAGATCGAGCCAAATTTGGACCCCATCAAGTCACCCATCAGGGACACAGTGGCCATGAACATGTTTCAGCTGGACGTCCGTCTCAAAAATGTTCAGGAGTATATCACTCGGCTGAGGGCTGCACTGGAGAAGAATGACAAAGAACCGTGGCCAGAAGACACCCTCCAAACTGACCTTGAGTCGATGATGACCCGCCTCAATGAGATTCCTAGTCGGGTGCAAGCATGGAAAAAATCTGTTGCTCGCTGCGGAGCCGACATGGCGCTTTCACTCGCCCGAGTCCATTGCAAGGAGGCAAAGGAGGACAAGCTGAAGACTCTCTAGGTGATCAACACGAAGAAACTTCAATTCAAGGACTTCATGGAGACCTTCATCGATGCCACCACTCGGATTGCTGATGGGATTGATCTAGACACTTTTGTCAAGCCCGCAAGTCCCATAGGTGCTTGATGAAACTTTGATCATAGTTAAAACATTATTTTCCTCAGTATGCCGAGTGCTGGTGTAACCATTTTAAATCATCGTTCAGGCCTTAGGCCTGAGTACTTTTTTTACGCGAACAACTTTTATCCGCGCTAGGAATTCTGGATTTATCTGCATTTTGCTTTCAATCCTTTGCTTGGCTGATTTTGTTTTGTTTCCGAATGGAATGGATGTTCATCACTCGGAAGGATTTCGAACTTAGGCGAAAAACTGGTTCACAGCTAAGTCCTCGAGTGAGAAGAATGTTCGTCACTCGGGAGTTTTTTTAACTTTGGCAAAGACTGGTTCATAGCTAAGTTTCTTTCGGATTTTTGGGAACGGGGGTACCCAGACTTGCCTGCCAGTGTCCCAAGGCATGGCCCACTTCATCAACCAAACATGGCCGGGCATGGCCTCACTCAAGACAAGGCCCTCGCAAGTTCCCTAGGCTCGCGAGGAGGAACGATGTCAGGACCAACAAGGATGGGCCTCCTCAAGCCCCCTCCGGAGCGGCGGAGATCTCTATGCATGCCTAGCCTCGGGAGTCAAGGGTGATGCAATGAAGGACAGGCGGGCACCAGCGCGCCAGACGACGCAGTTTCCCCTTTGGTGCAAAGGGAGAAAGGACATACGCGGGTTCCCAAAGCACCCCAAAGGTTTCCATTCTGGTGCAACAAGACCACAACCACCTGCCCCGTAGGGCGGATGTCATCGCTAAGCCCATCCCCGCTCCATCGATAGCTACTTTGCAGGCGAATACCGCCTTTGGGTAGGGCGGGCATGTACTCCTGTCCCCCTTTAAATTTGGCTATTGTGGGATCCCTTCCCTCCATGGTGATAAGGGAAGAGGACCCGGGCCGCCGCTATATATAGAGGGTAGGCTTCACCGTAGAGATGATCTGGATCCATTCCACCACTCGTCCATCACCAAGTCGTAGAGGGCCTCAAACACATCGAAGGGAGCCCTGATGAGGCCCTAAAACACTATACTAGTTCATCTACACAACCTCCCCGAGAGGCAATCCACCAAAGCAGGAGTAGGGTATTACGCTTCACAGCGGCCTGAACCTGGGTAAACTGTCATGTTCGTCCTCTTCCTCGTCATCGTGCGACTTCTCTGCTGTGTTCATCGAGTAGCAAGCTAGGTTAGACGAGGATTTTGGGGATCTTCACACATGCCCCTATGTTCAAATCTTAAGGGTTTTCCGAAGCTAGAAATCCGATATCGTGCCAGGTAGGGGGCGTGTCAGAGTCTCCCTCAAGCCAAGATGTTCTCCCACCTCACTGTTCTGATGTCTGATGCACGCTGAGCCCGCGTTGAGCGCCAAGCCACCCGTGTCACTCAAACGGTGCTTGTGGGCCGTGCCGGTGCACACAGGTCGCCCTCGTTTGTGGCGAACGCCGCCATGGACCTCGACGCCCACGAGCAACAGGACTCCTCCTAGCCGGTCACCGCGCAGCGCAACGGTCGCACCGCCACTCCGTCGATCATCCCAGCTTCCGAGTCGTCCTCCCATATTCGGCTAGGGTCGGTGCACGGCCAGGGCATGCTTGCCATGGCTAATGAGCTGCTTCACTACCACCCCGCCCCAGACCACTTCGACGACTGGCATCGGCACATCGCCGAAGCTCATCAGCGCTACCGACGATGATTCAGCACCCAGCTACTCGCTTCGACCTCAACCTTCCCTGGCAAACATCATGGCGCACGACACGCAACCTTCACCTTCGTAACGCGACATCGACCCAAAGCCCAGGCGGGAAGCGTGCCCCCGCAACCGGCCTAGCGTGCCACGGGCAAGGCTGGGAGACGAGGTAAGCTGCTAGGTGGTTCCCCACGCTACCGACCCAACGCCATGACCGGGTACCACTCGAGGTGGCCCCGCTGGAGCGCCAAGACCAGGACCCTCCCGCGCACGCAGCACCCGCCGAGCTGGTGAGGTGCCTCGCCATCGCCCCAGAGCTCTACCCGACCACGTGGCCTTGCAAGTTCAAGCCTTACCTGACCCCGCGCTACGATGGCACCCCAGATCCAGCCGAGTTCCTATAGCTCTACTCCCTGAGCATTCGGGCAGCCGCAGGAGATGACAAGGTCATGGCATGATGGTTCACCATGGCGCTCAAGGGCGGTGTGTTCTCCTGGCTCTTCAACCTCCCGAAGGCATGTATCACCTCCTGGGAAGGCCTGCGCAAACGCTTCACCACCAACTTCCAAAGCACCCGCCACCGCATGCCTACCGTCAATGACCTACGGAGAATCAAGCATCATTATGGAGAGACCCTGCACAAGTTTATGCAACGCTTCACGACCATGCGCCTCAAGATCCCGAGGGCTTCAAATGAAGCCATCATCTCAGCATTCACCGACGGAGTCACTGACCTCAAGATGAAGGAGGAGCTCGCCAGTGATGAACTGTGCTCCACTCTGGAGATGTTCAATTTGTTGGAAATATGCCCTAGAGGCAATAATAAATTAGTTATTATCATATTTCCTTGTTCATGATAATCGTTTATTATCCATGCTGTAATTGTATTGATCGGAGACTTAAATGCATGTGTGGATACATAGACAAAACCATGTCCCTAGTATGCCTCTAATGGACTAGCTCGTTGATCAAAGGATGGTTAAGGTTTCCTAGCCATGGACATGAGATGTCATTTGATAACGGGATCACATCATTAGGAGAATGATTTGATGGATAAGACCCAAACTACAAACATATCATATGATCGTGTCAGTTTATTGCTACTGTTTTCTGCATGTCAAGTATATGTTCCTATGACCATGAGATCATGCAACTCACGGATATCGGAGGAGTGCCTTGTGTGTATCAAACGTCGCAACGTAACTGGGCGACTATAAAGGTGCTCTACAGGTATCTCCGATGGTGTTTGTTGAGTTGGCATGGATCAAGACTGGGATTTGTTACTCCGTGTGACGGAGAGGTATCTCAGGGCCCACTCGGTAATACAACATCACAACAAGCCTTGCAAGCAATGTGGCTAAGTGTTAGTCATGGGATCTTGTGTTACGGAACGAGTAAACAGACTTGCCGGTAACAAGGTTGAACTAGGTATGGAGATACCGACGATCGAATCTCGGGCAAGTAACATACCGAAGAACAAAGGGAATGTTATACGGGATTAACTGAATCCTTGACATAGAGGTTCGACCGATAAAGATGTGGACGTCCAGGTCCCGCCATTGGTTATTGACTGTAGAGGTGTCTCGGTCATGTCTACATAGTTCTCGAACCCGCAGGGTCTGCACACTTAAGGTTCGGTGACGTTTCGGTAGTGTAGAGTTATGTATGGTGGTGACCGAAGGTTGTTCGGAGTCCCGGATGAGATCCCGGACATCATGAGGAGCTCCGTAATGGTCCGAAGGTAAAGATTCATATATAGGATGTCCCAGTTTGGTCGCCGGAAAAGTTTCGGGCTCATCGGTAGTGTACCGGGAGTATCGGTAGTGTACCGGGAGTGCCGGTAGTGTACCGGGGGACCTCCGGGAGGGGTATTTCGACCCCAAGAGGTTCATGGGCTGTGGGAGAATAATAACCAGCCCTTAGTGGTCTGGGAAAACAGCCACAAAGGCCCATGGCGCAGGAGAGAAAGTCCTAAAGCAAAAAGTGGAAAATTAGCCAATAGGAGGCAATCCTACTCCAACTAGGATTGGAGGTGAAGTAGGATTGCTCCCACCTCCTATTTCGGACGACCCAAAGGCCTTGGCTGCCTCTCCTCTCCTCTCCTCCTATATATACTAGTGGATTGGGTGGTTTTTGGACAGAATTTCCGGCCACGTGCTACCCGTTCCACCGGTGCATAGTTTCTCCTCTAGATCGGTTTTCTGCAGCGCTTAGGCGAAGCCCTGCCGGAATTGCTCCACCACCATCACCGGAGCGCCGTCACGCTGCCGGTGAACTCTATATCCTCTCCACCTCCTCTTGCTGGATCAAGATGGTGGAGATCGTCATCAAGCTGCACGTGTGCTGAACGCGGAGGTGCCTTCCGTTCGGCGCTAGATCGGAAGGACCGTGATCGAGATCGCGAGACGGTTCGTGATGAGATCGCGGAACGGATCGTGATGAGTTCACGGGACAGATCGTGATCAAGATCGTGAGACGGATCGTGATGAGATCGCGGGACGGATCGTGATGAGTTCACGGGACGGATCGTGATTGGATCGCGGGACGGATCGTGATGAGATCGCGGGACGCTTGGCGATTTGGATCGCGAAGATGTTCGACTACACCAACCGCGTTTCTTAATGCTTCCCGCTTAGTGATCTACAAGGGTACGTAGATCCACTCTCCCTCTCGTAGATTCTCATCACCATGGATAGGTTTGCGTGTGCGTAGGAAATTTTTTGTTTCCCATGCGACGTTCCCCAACAGTGGCATCATGAGCTAGGTTGATGGTTCGATGAGATCTCGAGTAGAACACAAAAGGTTTGTGGGCGTTGATGCATAGATTGCTTCCTCCCTTGGTCGTATTTTGGTTCAGCGGGATTATGAGATGAAGCGGCCCGGACCAACATTACTCGTACGCTTACGAGAGACTGGTTCCCTCGACGCAACTTGTTGCCTAGATGGCTTGCGGATGACAGTTTCTCTCACTTTAGTTGGATTGGATTCGACAAAGGCGGTCCTTGAGAAGGTTGAAAAGCAAACTAGTGTATCACTGTTGTGGTTTATGCGTAGGTGAGAATCATTCTTGCTAGATACCCGTAGCAGCCACGTAAAATATGCAACAACAATTAGAGGACGTCTAACTTGTTTTTGCAGGGTATGTTGTGATGTGATATGGCCAATTACATGATGAGATATATGTGATGTATGAGATGATCATGTGATGTATAGATTATCACGACTTGCATGTCGATGAGTACGGCAACCGGCAGGAGCCTTAGGGTTGTCTTTAATTATTGTATGACCTGCGTGTCAATCATTAAGCGCTATGTAATGCTTTACTTTATCGCTACGGTAGCAATAGTGGTAGAAGCATGCAGGGCGTGACAACCCCGATGGCGACACGTTGATGGAGATTAAGATGATGGAAATCATGGTGTCATGACGGTGACGATGGAGATCATGCCGGTGCTTTCTAGATGGAGATCAAAAGCACAAGTTCATGGCCATATCATGTCACTTATGATTTGCATGTGATGCTAATCCTTTTATGCACCTTGTTTTGCTTAGGACGACGGTAGCATTATAAGGTGATCCCTCACTTAATTTCAAGATAAATTGTGTTCTCCCCAAGTGTGCACCGTTGCGAAAGTTCGTCGTGTTGAGACACCACGTGATGATCGGGTGTGATAGACTCTACGTTCACATACAACGGGTGCAAGCCAGATTTGCACGCGCAGAAACTCGGGTTAAACTTGACGAGCCTAGCATGTACAGACATGGCCTCGGAACACAAGAAGATCGAAAGGTCGAACATGAGTCATATAGTAGATATGATCAACATAGTGATGTTCACCATTGCAGCCACCTTAACTCACGTGATGATCGGACTTGAGTTGGTGAATTTGGATCATGTATCACTCGAATGACCCAAGGGATGTCAATTTGAGTGGGAGTTCTTAAGTAATATGATTAATTGAACTCATTATCATGAACATAGTCAAAGTGTCTTTGCAAATTATGTTGTAGATTACTAGCTCGCGCTGTAGCTCCCTTAAATTTTTATATGTTCCTAGAGAAATAGAGTTGAAAGATGTTGGTAGCAATATTGCGGACTGGGTCCGTGATCTGAGGATTGTCCTCATTGCTGCACAGAAGGCTTATGTCCTTAATGCACCGCTCGGTGCGCCACCCCCTCTAGCGTCGTCTATAGATGTTGTGAACATCTAACAGGCACGTTTCGATGACTACTTTATAGTTTAGTGCGTCATGCATTACGGCTTAGAATTGAGGCTCCGAAACGTTTTGAACGTCACGGAACATATGAGATGTTCTAGGAGCAGAGATTGTGATCTCAGGCTCGTGCGTGTGTTGCGAGATATGAGATCTCCAACAAGATTCTTTGCCTGTAAGATGAAGGAGAATAGCTCAATCAAGTGGGAGTTGATCTTCCAGATAAGATAGTGATTGATATAGTTCTCCAAGTCACTGTCACTAAAGCTACTAGAACTTAGTGATGAACTACAATACACCAGGGATAGAAGTATTGATCCCTGAGCTGTTCGCGATGTTTGACACTTCGAAGGTAGAAATCAAGAAGGAGCGTCAAGTGTTGATGGTTAATCAAACCACTAGTTTTGAAAAGGGCAAGAGCAAGGAGGGAAACTTCATGGATAGCAAGTCAGTTGCTGCTCCAGTGAAGCAACCCAAAGTTGAACTCAAACCCGAGACTAAGTGCTTCTATTATGAGGTGAGAGGTCGCTGAAGCGGAACAACCCTAGATACTTGGTAGATAAGAAGGCTGGCAACATCGACAGAAGTATATTTGATATACGAGTTATTGATGTGTACCTTGCTAGTACTCCTAGTAGCACCTGGGTATTGGATACCGGTTCGGTTGCTAAATGTTAGTAACTCAAAATAAAAGCTACAGAATAAACGGAGAACTAGCTAAGGGTGAGGTGACGATGTGTGTTGGAAATGTTTCCAAGGTTGATGTGATCAACATCGCACGCTCTCTCTACCTTCAGGATTAGTGACGAACCTAAATAAATGTTATTTGGTGTTTTGCGTTGAGCTTGAACATGATTAGATCATGTTTATTGCAATACGGTTATTCATTTAAGTTAGAGAATATTGGTTATTCTGTTTACTTGAATAATACCTTCAATGGTCATGCACCCAGTTATAATGGTTTGTTGAAATCTTGATCGTAGTAGTACACATGTTCATAACATTGATGTCAAAAGATACAAAGTTAAATAATGATAGTACCACATACTTGTGGCACTGCAGCAAAATGTCATATTGGTATAAAGCGCATGAAGAAACTCCATGGTGATGGATATTTGGACTCATTCGATTTCGAATCGGTTGAGACATGCAAACCATGCCTCTTGGGCAAGATGACTAAAGGACCCCATTGGATGGAGCGGGCAAGTGATTCATTGGAAATGATACATGTTGATGTGTGCAATCTAGTGAGTCTTGTAGCGTGCAGTGGATATCGTTATTTTCTTACCTTCACTGATGATTTGAGTAGATATAGTGTATATTTACTTAATGAAACAAAAGTCTGAATCGTTTGAAAGGTTCAAGCAAATTCAGAGTGAAGTTTAAAGATCATCGTGACAAGAAGATAAAAATGACCGCGATATGATCGTGGAGGTGAATATCTGAGTTACGAGTTTGGCATACAACTTAAGACAACGTGAAATTTGTTTCACAACTAACGCCACCTGGAACACCATGGTGTGATGGTGTGTCCGAACATCATACTCATGCTCTATTGATATAGTGCATACTGTGATGTCTCTTATCGTTTTACTACTATAATTTTTGGGGTTATGCATTAGTGACAACTACATTCACTTTAAATAGGGCATCATCTAAATCCGTTGAGATGACACCGTGTGAATTATGGTTTTATAGAAACCTAAGCTGTCATTTCTTAATATTTGGGGCTGTGACACTTGTGTGGAAAATGTTTTCACCTAATGAGGTCGAACCCAAGGCGGACAAATGCATCTTCATAGAATACCCTAAGATCAGTTGGGTGAACCTTCAATCTTAGATCCTAGTGCAAAGTGTTTGTTGCTTAAACGGATCCTTTCTCGAGGAAATGTTTCTCTCGAAAGAATTGAGTGGGAGGAAGATAGAACTTGATGAGGTTGTTAAACCTTTGTTCAACCAGAGAGTAGCGCAGCGCAGAAAGATGTTTCTGTGAAGCCTACGTTAGTTGAAGAGGAAGTTAATGATGATGATCATGAAGCTTCAGGATCAAGTTACTATTGAACTTCGTAGGTCGACAAGGATGTGTACTGCTCCTAAGTGGTACGACAACTCTGTCTTGGAGATCATGTTGTTGGACAACGATGAACCTACGAGCTATGGAGAAGCGATGATGGGCCCGGATTCCAACAAATGGTTAGAGGCCATGAAATCCGAGATAGGATCCATGTATGAAAACCAAGTATAGACTTTGGTAGACTTGCTCGTTAGACGGTAGGTCGTTGAGTACAAATGGACCTTTAAAATGAAGACAGACACTGATGGTGAATGTCACTATTTGTAAAGGTCGACTTGTTGCAAAGATGTTTGTGACAAGTTCAAGGAGTTGACTACGATGAGACTTTCTCACTCGTAGTGGTGCTAAAGTCTGTTGGAATTATGTTAGCAGTTGCTGTGTTTTCAATTATGAAATCTAGCAGATGGATGTCAAAACATCGTTTCCTTAACGGTTTACTTGAGGAAAGGTTGTATGTGATACAACTAGAAGGTTTTGTCAGTCCTAAGGATGCTAAAAGGTGTGCAAGCTTCGGTGATCCTTCTATGGACTGAACCAAGCATTTCAGAGTTGGAATATACGCTTTGATGAGTTGATCAAAGTTTTTGAGTTTATACAAAGTTTACGAGAAACTTGTATTTGCAACAAAGTGAGTGGGAGCACTATAGAATTTCTGATAAGTATATGTGGATGACATATTGTTGATCGGAAATAATGTAGGATTTCTGAAAAGCATAAATGGTTGTTTGGAAAGTGATTTTCAAAGGAAGACCTGGATAAAGCTACCAAATTGTTGAGCATCAAGATCTATAGAGATAGATCAAGATGACTTGATGAGACTTTCAATGAGTACATACCTTGACAAAGATTTTGAAAGAGTTCAAAATGGACCAGTCAGAGAAAGAGTTCTCGCCTGATTTGTAAGGTGTGAAGTTGAGTGAGACTCGAAGCTCGACCATGGCAGAACGAAGAGAAAGGACGAACGTCGTCCCCTATGCCTTAGCCATAGGCTCTGTATAGTATGCCATGCTATGTACCGCACCTATGTGTGCCTTGCCATGAGTCTGTCAAGGGGTACAAGTGTGGTCCAGGAGTGGATCACTGGACAGCGGTCGGAATTATCCTTAGTAACCAGAGGACTAAGAAAATGTTTCTTGATTATGGAGGTGATAAAGAGTTCGTCGTAAAGAGTTACGTCGATGCAAGCTTTAACACCTATCCGGATGACTAGTAGTAGCAATCTGGATACATATAGTGGAGCAGCCATTTGGAAATAGTACCAAGTGGAGTGTGGTAGCAGTGTTTACGGTTTGACATAGAGATTTGCAAAGTACACACGGATCTGAATATCGCAGACCCGTTAACTATAAGACCTCTCTCACATGCAAAGCATGATCGAGCCCCAGAACTCATTGGGTGTTAGATTCATAACAATGCGAATCACATGGTGATGTGAACTAGATTATTGACTCTAGTGCAAGTGGGAGACTATTGGAAATATGCCCTAGAGGCAATAATAAATTAGTTATTATCATATTTCCTTGTTCATGATAATCGTTTATTATCCATGCTGTAATTGTATTGATCGGAGACTTAAATGCATGTGTGGATACATAGACAAAACCATGTCCCTAGTATGCCTCTAATGGACTAGCTCGTTGAGCAAAGGATGGTTAAGGTTTCCTAGCCATGGACATGAGATGTCATTTGATAACGGGATCACATCATTAGGAGAATGATGTGATGGATAAGACCCAAACTACAAACATAGCATATGATCGTGTCAGTTTATTGCTACTGTTTTCTGCATGTCAAGTATATGTTCCTATGACCATGAGATCATGCAACTCACGGATATCGGAGGAGTGCCTTGTGAGTATCAAACGTCGCAACGTAACTGGGTGACTATAAAGGTGCTCTACAGGTATCTCCGATGGTGTTTGTTGAGTTGGCATGGATCAAGACTGGGATTTGTTACTCCGTGTGACGGAGAGGTATCTCAGGGCCCACTCGGTAATACAACATCACAACAAGCCTTGCAAGCAATGTGGATAAGTGTTAGTCATGGGATCTTGTGTTACGGAACGAGTAAAGAGACTTGCCGGTAACGAGGTTGAACTAGGTATGGAGATACCGACGATCGAATCTCGGGCAAGTAACATACCGAAGAACAAAGGGAACGTTATACGGGATTAACTGAATCCTTGACATAGAGGTTCGACCGATAAAGATCTTCATAGAATATGTAGGAACCAATGTGGACGTCCAGGTCCCGCCATTGGTTATTGACCGTAGAGGTGTCTCGGTCATGTCTACATAGTTCTCGAACCCGCAGGGTCTGCACACTTAAGGTTCGGTGACGTTTCGGTAGTGTAGAGTTATGTATGGTGGTGACCGAAGGTTGTTCGGAGTCCCGGATGAGATCCCGAACATCACGAGGAGCTCCGGAATGGTCCGGAGGTAAAGATTCATATATAGGATGTCCCAGTTTGGTCGCCGGAAAAGTTTCGGGCTCATCGGTAGTGTACCGGGAGTATCGGTAGTGTACCGGGAGTGCCGGTAGTGTACCGGGGGACCTCCGGGAGGGGTATTTCGACCCCAAGAGGTCCATGGGCTGTGGGAGAATAATAGCCAGCCCTTAGTGGGCTGGGACAACAGCCACAAAGGCCCATGGCTGCCTCTCCTCTCCTCCTATATATACTAGTGTATTGGGTGGTTTTTGGACAGAATTTCCGGCCACGTGCTACCCGTTCCACCGGTGCATAGTTTCTCCTCTAGATCGGTTTTCTGCAGCGCTTAGGCGAAGCCCTGCCGGAATTGCTCCACCACCATCACCGGAGCGCCATCACGCTGCCGGTGAACTCTCTCTCCTCTCCACCTCCTCTTGCTGGATCAAGACGGTGGAGATCGTCATCAAGCTGCACGTGTGCTGAACGCGGAGGTGCCGTCCGTTCGGCGCTAGATCGGAAGGACCGTGATCAAGATCGCGAGACGGTTCATGATGAGATCGCGGAACAGATCATGATGAGTTCGCGGGATAGATCGTGATCAAGATCGTGAGACGGATCGTGATGAGATCGCGGGACGGATCGTGATGAGTTCACGGGACGGATCGTGATTGGATCGCGGGACGGATCGTGATGAGATCGCGGGACGCTTGGCGATTTGGATCGCGAAGATGTTCGACTACACCAACCGCGTTTCTTAACGCTTCCCGTTTAGCGACCTACAAGGGTACGTAGATCCACTCTCCCTCTCGTAGATGCTCATCACCATGGATAGGTTTGCGTGTGCGTAGGAAAATTTTTGTTTCCCATGCGACGTTCCCCAACACAATTTGGCGGACAAGTGCGCCAAGGTGGCGGAGCCAGAAGAAAAGAAGACCAAGGCCAAGGAGGCGAAGCGTAAGGCCCCTGTAGTGCTTGTGGCCGACTTGAGGCGAAGAGCAGTCAGGGTGAGGAACACCCCCCAGGGGGAAGACCCACCTGCATCTTCCATGGCACCAACAACCACGACACTGCCGATTGCCAGGAGCTCAGGCTGATCTGTGCCGAGCACTTCAGCAGGCGCCCTTGACGAGCTGACTGAGGCTTCGGACGCGGCAGTGGCCGCGGTGGAGGCCGCTGGGACAACCGGGAACCTCGTCAAGGGTGGCGCGATCAGCCCCAGGAGGACCGATAGCGCGATCAGGCTCGGGACGACCGCTGGCGTGACCAACCTCGTGAGGACCGCTGGCACGACGACCCTCAGAGGGTTCGCGACGCGGCTAGCCTCGCGTGGTTGGCCCTCATGAGGTCGGCCTACCACTGCTACCACCTCCACCCAGAAGGAAGGAAGAAGACAGTTAGGACGATGGGGCTAGGGGCCTCTAGGAGGTCAGGGTCGTGGCCTGTATCCTGGGCGGCGCCCAAGCCCCCGCATCAAACCGTGCCTTCAAGCAATTCGCACGGGAGGTGAATGCGGCTCTCCCAAAGCTCTAAGAAATGCACCCCCTCAATTGGTCCAGACCGCCATCACCTTCGACTGGAGGAACCAGCTCAGGTGCTCGTCCATTACTGGCAAGCTCGCTATGCTATGCACTCCAACCATCAACAACATCCTCGTCACCAGGAACCTCATCGACAGTGGAGCGGGGCTCAACATCCTCTCCATTGAGACCTTTGAGACGCTCCAGGTGTCGTATGAACAACTCATGCCGACCAAGCCCTTCTCTGGGGTCATGGAGGGATCCACCGTACCCATCGGGCAGGTGCATCTGACTGTCACCTTCGGTGGGCGCAAGAACTACCACACTGAGATCATCGTCTTTGACGTTGCACACATCCAACTTTCGTACAACGTGATCCTCGGATACCCGACGCTCGCCAAGTTCATGGCGGTGACCCACCATGGCTACAATGTCCTCAAGATGCCAGGGAGTGGTGGCATCATCACCATTGCTGTTGATGAAAAGGATGCTATCTACACCCTCAAGCATGCTTACCGCACTGTGGCGGCTGAATGCTCGGACGACGTGGAGGACGCCCTGCCCTATGTGGACCCGCATAGGAAGTAGAAGCAGATCACTTCCATGGGGCGTCTAGGGACCTCGAGCTGTGCGCACAGGGATGGGACCCCACCCACATTGTGTAGGAAGGCGCGCTCGGCGCCGCTCTTGGGGCGGGCCCGGGGGCTCCCACCCAGGGAGCTTCAGGCTCAGCCAGTGAGACAAGAGAGGCGCTCGAGCAAAACCTATAGGTGCAGTCTGATGCGCGTCGGCCCAAGCCGGGAGCACGACACGAGGCACCGAGCACGCAAGAGTCCGTCATTAGAGCGATCAAGGAACTTCGAGAAGCACATGCCCTGCAATGCGGGGGCTGCCCAGCACTACCAATCACAACCGCCATCATCGGCACAGTCGACCGGCCGTGCGTCTGCGTCAACGCGCTCGCGATTAACAATGCCGCAGCCCAGGGCCCCTTCTGGCCAGCGCGTGCCGATCATCGATGGTTCAACCCGAACGCCTACGTCCGCATGCCCTTCGGGCCGGCGAATGCAGGTGCCACGTTCTAGCGCCTTTATCGAGCCATGCTCATGCCTTGCTTGGCAAGGCGTGGCGAGGAGTTGGAGGAGATGCTCGGACCAGGCAAAGCTTCCGAGCCTCGGGAGACGACGGACCCATGAAGGTCGCGCTCGTGGGGGGCGAGAGATCGGGCTATGACGATAGCTTTAGCTCTTCAGTGGCATGGCCGCCAGGTGACCTTTTTGTGGGTTGTTGCCAAGTAATTTTTTGGTTTACTCCATTTCAAGGCGCCCAACGGGCCGCATTATCCTCAGGTGACCAGGGCACACCTCC
Organism: Hordeum marinum; assembly: GCA_022496015.1. Taxonomy (NCBI): domain Eukaryota; kingdom Viridiplantae; phylum Streptophyta; class Magnoliopsida; order Poales; family Poaceae; genus Hordeum; species Hordeum marinum. The sequence goes on along the minus strand of CM039678.1, from coordinate 392,892,016 downwards.
ACAGTTGTCTCATTTATGCGTATTTAAATAGTTTCTCATGTATCTGGTTTGTTTTCTAACATTCTGCCTTGCTTTGCATGGCTCCTTGCTAGCGTGAATGTGATGGACCACCCTCTATGAGTTGGTGTTTTGTAAGGGGTTGTGCACTACGACCCTTCCTGAGGCACCCCGGAACTGGGATGCAAGGCCCTGTCGCCTCAGGGACTTGTGTCTCTGGGCGGTTGACCCCCGCTCGGGGCTCCGGCCGCAGCGCGGTGCCTCAACACGGAGTCTCGAGAGGCCCCACGACCTCTTGAGGCAGCAGTAGACAGGGTGGAATGGGGGTCGCTCGGGCGTTAAAGGGGGCTCCTGAGCATCGTGCCTCAGGAGCCTTACCGGTCACATAGCCACTCGCCCCTTTGGTGTCGTCCTTGGTTTTCAGTCGACATCAAGGGTGGCGGGGCCTCGCCTCATAGTTGCGTCCTTGGTTTCCAATCATATACTGTGGCGGTAGGGAAATGTGCAGGACTAGGACCTTCAGACATAGAGCCACTTGAGCATCAAAGGGGGTTCCTCAGGAGCCTTACTGGTCATAATGCCACTCGACCCCCTGACGTCGTCCTTGGTTTCCGGTCGGCGTCAGGAGTGTCAGGGCCTCGTCCCATGAAGTGCGTCCTTGTTTTCTGGTCATACCTAATGGTGCTGGGGAAATGTGCAGGACTGGGACCTATGGACGTAGAGTGCCAAAAGGACTCCCAACCAGCCTCACTCAAGAAGATGAAGTCAGTAGGGCCTCGGACGACCCCATTTACGAGAAGACTCAGGCGCAAACCGCCTTTGAGGTAGGGACCTCGGGAGGCCAAAGCGCCCCCGTGAGCTCCCAAATACACCTCCTAGTACTGTCGTGCCAGCCACACGCACAGACTTTACGGGTTGTACACGCCCGGGGCCCCCACGAGGACGCGAAGGGGTTCCTCCCACGCAATGTGGCAGCCACAGCCCGGAGCTAGCGGAGAAGTCAACACTGCCCATCAATGGCTATGCCCATGCAACGTGGATGCCCTACGCTCAGTGTTGGGGGAAGATGAAGGCTAGCCTAGGTGCCGGACGCGACATTTGCTTGCTTCTTTTTGGTGTTTGAGCTGCCATTTTTTGGAATGAAGTATGAGAATTTCAAAACTTTATATAAAAAACGGGGCGGGAAATTTTCTCTCTGCGTTTCCTCATTTTGCTAGACTTGAAATCTCTCTTTCCGAATGGTGTTTCGCAAGGAGCCAAATGCTCCACGCCGCCCCAAGGCGTCTCAGAGCTGGACGGCGAGGACTTCGAGGGAAATTTTTAGATATCGACCCCCGCTCGGGGGCTATGACCACATCACCACAGTACAACATGGATTCTCGGGAGGCCCCAGGGCCTCCTGAGGCGGCACCTGGAGGAACGGAATGGGGGATCGCTCGAGCGTCAAAGGGGGCTCATGAGCAGAACACCTCAGGAGCCTTATGGTCATGTAGCCACTCGCCCCCCCTGATGTTGTCCTTGGTTTCCGGTCGGCATTGGGATTGTCGGAGCCTAGCCCCATGAAGTGCGCCCTCGGTTTCCGGTCATACCTAACGGTGGTGGCGAAATGCGCGCGACTGGGACCTGTCGACATAGAGCGGTTTAAGCGTCGAAAAGGGGGCTCCTGAGAAGCATGCCTCAGGAGCCTTACCAGTCATATAGCCAGTCGACCCCTGATGTCGTCCTTGGTTTCCGGTCGGCATCAGGAGTGTCGGGGCCTCGCTCTGTGAAGTGCGTCCTCGGTTTCTGGTCGTACCTAACGATGGTGGGGAAATGTGCGGGACTGGGAACTAAAGACACAGAGTACCAAAAGGGCCCCCAGACTGTTCAACAGACAGGGAGGAAGTATCCCGGACGAAGTCGCAGTTTGACAGAACGGCCCCGTCATGCCCCCGACGTGCGAGATCACCGACGTCATACAAAGCTAAGTATACTACCGAACCAATCTGGAGCCTCTCGGCCTAATGACCCTGAGGACGGGATAAGGATTACACACACTAATGTAAGGATGCATGAGCTGGGGTCACCACACGCGGCTGCCGAGGTCCTTGAGGAGTGAAGCAACAAGGAAGGCAACACATGGGGAGGGGCTCAATCACGACGATCCGCAGGGCCCAGGGCCCTATAGGAACGACAGTTGCGAGTAATACCTCAAGGGGGAGAGCCTCGCGAGGGCCCTACCGGTGGCTAACACGGGGCCGTGTCGATGGCGACAACAACCCACGCCATGACCGGCGAGTGACCAACAATTCGAGGAAGAAAGGCAAGACGACAAAGTTAACATGCAAAAGATTAACGCCCAACATGGCAGATTTCTTCTCCAAACATTACAGGAATTGGGAATGGGGAACAGAGGGCGCCTAGGAGGAGGAGTCACCGTCGCCACCCGCGTCGCCGGCCGGCTCGGCGTCAGAGTCGTTCTCCTCACTGGAGGCGGGCACCTGGATGAACCGCTCCACCATGGCCTCCACATGCGGGCGCACCTCATCCCGAAGGGGGCACTGGAGCCCGTCAGGCACCGGCTTCCCGACGCGTTGAGCTGCGGGGCGAGGCAACACAGGTTGGAGAAGATGAGCGTCAAGGCAAGGTCCAGAAGGTCGCATGCGCCGAACGTGTTGTCCGCATCCGCACGGGAGACGCCAGTCTCGAGCGCCTCCTCCAGCTTCTGGAAGAACTCAAGGTAGCCCCGTCGTCATGCACGTTCGGCAGCACGGGAGCGTCCCCAATGAATCTGCTCACCGCGCTGGCCGCGCGGCCGACGATGCCTTGGAACTACTTGGTGCGCAAGAACTCCAGCAGCCTAGCATGCGCCGCTTTGCCCTGGGCGGCCTGGATGGTGAAAACCACCCCATGGACCTGGGTCTGCAGGGACGCCAGTTCCGCCTTGGCTTTAGCCTCGCCCCAGAGGGTGGCTTGGAAGGCGGCCTTCACGGTGGTTTGCCGGGCTTGCAGCGTGTCCACTTCCTCGTGAAGCTCGCCAAGCTTGCGCTTCTTGGACGCGGGCGTCCTGGAAGGAGGAGGGGATCATGCTCGTGACGTTGAACAGATGAACCAGAGAAGAGGGAGGCGGTAGAATACTTACTCGTCGACCAGGGCCCATCGCCGGCGAACCTGGGCTGACCCTGAGGGCCCCCCACCGCTGCCCCGGAGGAGGAGGAGGGAGCCGAAGGAGGACGAGGGAGCCGGAGGAGCTATGCACATCCCTGCGCCCGCACCATTCCCACGGACGCCATGGAAGACGAGAAGATAGGAAGAAGAGAGGGTTTTTGTCGGCAGAGCAAGGGAAACAAGGAGAAGCCTCAAGACAACAATGCCCTTCCCTTGCCATGGGCGGGGCGGATTTATAGGTGTAACCACATCCACGAGGCCACATGGGAGAGCAGGTGTCGTGCACCTCTTGGGTGGCGCGAGGCGGTTCGGTCAATACAACACCACCCACGTCGCCCCTTCTGCCATCTGAAGGGTCACATCCACGTGGCCCAAAGCGGCAGCAATATTCAATGGGAAGCAATGATGCCTGGCGCTACACCCGGACGTCATGTTAATTTGACTACGGCGGTTCCGGACGCCCTCGGGGAGCGGGGACGCCACCGCCGGGTCTGGCCCGCAGGCGTTTGGGGCCCGCGATGCTTCTGACCATCCTCGAGGCGTCGCCCAAAAGCCAGCTCGAGCGCGCCTTGGACCCGGGGCTACCGTTGGCATTCTAGGAATGGGGGTACCCAGACCTGCCTACCTGCGGCCCAGGGCATGGCCCACTTCACCGACCAAACACGGCCGGGTGTGGCCTCACTCAAGACAAGGCCCTCGCGAGGGCCCTAGGCTCACGAGGAGGAACAACATCAGGACCAACAAGGGATGGGCCTCCTCAGGCCCACTCCGGAGTGGCGGAGATCTCTATGCAAGGCCCGGCCTCGGGAGTCAAGGGTGAAGCAATGAAGGACAGGCGGGCGCCAGTGAGCCAGACGACGTAGTTTCCCCTTTGGTGCAAAGGGAGCAAGGACGTACACGGGTTCCCAAAGCACCCCCAAAGGTTTCCATTCCGGTGAAACAAGGCCACAACCACCCGCTCGGCAGGGCAGATGTCATCGCTGAGCCCATCCCTGCGCCGTTGACAGCTACTTTGCGGGCGAAGACCGCCTTTGGGCAGGGCGAGCACCTACTCCTGTCGCCCTTTAAACTGGACGTTGTGGGACCCCTTCCCGCCATGGTGATAAGGGAAGAGGACCCGGGCCGCCGCTATATATAGAGGGTAGTCTTCACCGTAGAGATGATCCGGACCCATTCCACCACTCGTCCATCACCTAGTTGCAAAGGGCCTCGAACACATGGAAGGGAGCCCTCATGAGGCCCTAAAAAACTATACTAGTTCATCTAAACCCCTCCCCGAGAGGCAATCCACCAAAGCAGGAGTAGGGTATTACGCTTCATAGTGGCCTGAACCTGGGTAAACTGTCATGTTTGTCCTCTTCCTTGTCATCATGCGAGTTCTCTTCTGTGTTCATCGAGTAGCGAGCTAGGTTGGGCGAGGCTGCAGGGGATCTTCGCACACGCCCCTGTGTTCGAATCTTAAGGGTTTTGCGGAGCCTGAAATCCGACAGTTTCTGAGTGAATAGGATGTAATCCACTTGGAAGTTTTTTTAACTTAGGCGAAAGCTGGTTCGTAGCTAAGCCCCCGAGTGAGAGGATCACTCGTTACTCAGAGTGTTTTTAACTTAGACAAAGACTAATTCATAGCTAAGTTTTCGAGTGAACATGATGTTATCTACTCAGAAGGTTTTTTTTAACTTAGGCGAAAGCTGGTTCGCAGCTAAGCCCCCGAGTTAGAGGATCGCTCGGCACTCAGAGTGTTTTTGAACTTAGACGAAGACTATTTCACAACTAAGTTTTCGAGTGAATAGGATGTAATCCACTCGGAAGGTTTTTTTAACATAGGCGAAAGCTGGTTCGCAGCTAAGCCCCCGAGTGAGAGGATTGCTCGTCACTCGGAGTGTTTTTGAACTTAGACGAAGAATGGTTCACAGCTAAGTTTCTCAGTGAATAGGTAGTAATCTACTCGGAAGTTTTTTTTTTAACTTAGGTGAAAGCTGGTTCGTAGCTAAGCCCCCGAGTGAGAGGATCGCTTGTCACTCGAAGAAGTTTTGAACTTAGATGAAGACTTATTCGTGGCTAAGTTTCCGAGTGAATGGAATGCTATCCACTCGGCAGGAGTTTTAACTTTGGCGAAAACTGGTTCATAGCTAAGCCCCCGAGTGAGAGTGTTGCTCATCACTCGGAGAAGTTTTGAACTTAGACGAAGACTGATTTCCAGCTAAGTTTCTGAGTGAATGGAATGCTATCCACTCGACAGGGTTTTTAACTTAGGCGAAAACTGGTTCGTAGCTAAGCCCTCGAGTGAGAGGGTTTCTCGTCACTCGGAGAAGTTTTGAACTTAGACTAAGTCTGATTCGTAGCTAAGTTTCTGAGTGAATGGAATGCTATCACTCGACAGGGATTTTTACTTAGGCGAAAACTAGTTTGCAACTAAGCCCCCGAGTGAGAGCGTTGCTCGTCACTTGGAATATTTTTGAATATGGGATCATGTGATAGGGATCGACAAACGACTACAGGAGTCATAACTTTGATAAACAACATTGTCTGGATTACTGTTATTACATCAACACAACTCAATCATCAAGTATAAAAACGTCGAAGTAAATATGCATTCCAAGCACGCTGTTCATCGATCTTTTTTTGAGGTTGTATAGGTGGTAGGATCCATTGTTCAGTACTTTGGTGACGATGAAAGGACCTTCCCACGCGGGGGCGAGCTTGTGTGGTCACTGCTGATCCACCTGGAGCACCAGATCAACCTCATGGAATGACCGACTCTTGACGTGCCTTGCATGAAAGCGACACAAATCTTGCTGAGACACCGTCGACCGAATTAGAGCCATTTCGTGCTCTTCTTCTAGGAGATCCACACCATCTTGTCGTGCTTGTTCAGCCTCAGCCTTGGAGTCAAGTTCTACATGAGGAGAATTGTGAAGGGGATCACTCGGCAAAACAGCTTCAGCTCCATACACCAAGAAGAAAGGAGTGCGCCCAGTCGACCGATTAGGAGTCATCCTCAAGCCCCACAGTACAGACGACAATTCAGTCACCCAAGCTCCAGCTGCATGTTCAAGATCCCGCATGAGTTGAGGCTTTAATCCTTGAAGGATAACACCATTTCCTCTCTTAACTTGACCATTAGTCTGAGGGTGCGCAATGGATGCGTAATCCACCTGCGTGCCTTGGGTGAAGCAAAAGTGTTTGAACTCTTCCGAGTCGAAGTTTGAGCCATTGTTTGTAATGATGCTATGGGGAACTCCATACCGGATCGTAATCTCTCTCATGAATTTATTGCAGTGCACGAGTTCAGCTTCTTTATGGGCTTAGCTTCAATCCACTTAGTGAACTTGTCGAATGCTACAAGCAGATGAGTAAATTCACTCTGACCTGTTTGGAAAGGGCCGACCATACCCAAGCCCCATACAGCGAATGACCAGTCGAGTGGAATAGTTTTCAAGGCAGATGCAGGCTTGTGCGACAAGTTTGAGTAGAACTGACATCCTTTGCAGTGATCGAAAATCTCCTTAGCCATTTTGTTGGCACGCGGCCAGAGGAAACCAGCTCGGTATGCTTTATTGACAATCGTCCGAGAGGACGCATGATGACCACAAGTTCCCGAGTGAATTTCCTCCAGAATTAGTCGACCTTTCTAAGGGGAAATACACCGCTAAGTCACGCCAGTTATTCTTTCTCTGTAAAGTTGATCATCCATCATTGTCAAGGCCTTGGATCTACCAACAATCTATCAGGCTTAAACCTCGTCTTCTGGGAGTTCTTGCATCAGTATGTATGAAATATATGGCACCGTCCAATTGCGTATGATCACCAGAATCTCCATTATCATATCTATGACTGCCGTAATATCTACTTCAGTCGGATTAGAGGTGCTTATTGCTTGCGGGGCTCTTTAGTGAAGGGATCTTCTTGTACTGAAGGAGAACGCGGATGTTCCAGAAACACATTGCTAGGTACATGCTTCCGAGTGGATCCGATCTTTACCAACTCATCAGCTGCTTGATTCTTCACTCGGGTAATATGGTGGAGTTCCCTTCAAACTTCTTTTCAAGCTTTCTCACCGCATTGCAATATCCGGTCATAGCAGGGTTCCTGACGTCCCACTCTTTCATCACTTGATTAACTACCAAATCAGAGTCACTGTATACCATTGGGCGCCAGACGCCGAGTGAGATGGCCATACGCAACCCGTATAGGAGTGCTTCGTATTTAGCTTCATTATTGGAGGAATCAAAGTGAATCTGAAGGACATAACTGAGCTTGTCACCTTTTGGAGATACCAATACTACGCCGGCACCAGACCCATTCAACATCTTAGAGCCATCAAAGAACATGGTCCAGTGTGTCGAGTGGATTTGAATTGGCTTCTACTGTTCTATCCACTCGGCCATGAAGTCAGCGAGTGCTTGAGATTTGATTGCCTTTTTTGCTTCAAACTTGATATCAAAGTAGAGGAGCTCAATAGCCCATTTGGCCACTCGACTAGTCGCATCTCGATTGTTGAGGATCTCAGACAATGGAGCATCACTAACGATTGAGATTGAGTGATCCTGAAAGTAGTGTGCCACCTTCTTCGCTGATAGATATATACCATAGAGAAGCTTCTGGTAATGTGGGTACCTTTTCTTGGAAGGAGTCAACACTTCGGAGATATAGTAAACTGGACGTTGGACTTTATAAGCCTTGCCCCCCTCTTCCCGCTCGAAAGTGAGAATCATACTAACGACTTGATTAGTGGCTGCAATGTAGAGGAGCAAGGGTTCTTTGCTGTGTGGAGTAGCAAGCACCGGCTGGGTGGAAAGCAGGGCTTTGAGCTTGACAAACGCTGCTTCATCTTCGGGAGTCCACTCGAATGTATCAGACTTCTTCATTAGTTGGTATAAAGGCAATGCCTTCTCACCGAGACGAGAAATAAATCTACTCAACACCTCCAGGCAACCCGTGAGCTTCTAGACATCGTGCACACGCTCAGTGATTTTCATTCGGGTGATGGTGCTGATCTTCTCAGGATTGACGTCGATTCCCCATTCTGAAACGAGGAAACCGAGCAACTTGCCACCAGGAACACTGAAAGTACACTTGAATGGGTTTAATTTGATATCATACTTCCTCATATTGGCGAATGTTTCTGCCAAGTCAGTCAGCAGGTCGGACCCTTTGTGAGACTTGACAACAATATCATCCATATAGGCCTCAACATTCCGAGGGATTTGGTTGAGCAGGTATTTCTGAATCATGCGCATGAAAGTAGCGCCAGCATTTTTCAAACCAAAAGGCATGGTGATATAACAAAAACACCCAAAAGGGGTGATGATGGCTGTCTTTATTTCATCTGGACCATACAGACGGATCTAATGATAGCCAGAGTAAGCATCATGAAAGGATAAACGCTCGCATCCTCCAGTCGAGTCGACAATCTGATCGATGCGGGGGAGCGGAAAATGATTCGGGCAGACCCGATTGATATGTTTGAAATCAATACACATGCGGAGTGACTTATCTTTCTGGGGGACCATGACGATGTTCGAGAGCCACTCGGAGTGGTAAATCTCCCGAATGAATTTGCCCGCCAAGAGTCAAGCCACCTCCTTGCTGATTGCCTTCTGCTTTTCTGCCGCCGACCGACGCAAGTGCTCTTTCACAGGTTTGGCCTTCGGGTCAACTCTCAGTCGGTGCTCAGCCAGTTCCCTGGGTACACCTAGCATGTCAGCAGGCTTCCATGCGAAGATGTCCCAGTTCTCACGGAGGAACCGGTTGAGCTCGGCTTCCTATTTGCCGTTGAGTGTCATTGAAATGTTGGTCGGGGAAGGATTAGGATCCGTCGGGTGAATGTGTACTTTGTTCACTTCCCCTGCCGACTGAAAAGCAGACTCCTTGGCGGGCTTCTTGGCATGCAGAAGGTCGGTAGGATCAACACTCTTCTTGTACTCTTCCAATTTGACCACAACCATTTGATGGTCGGCGATTTTGGAGCCCTGCTGAAGGCACTCCTCAGCCCTTTGTCGATTCCCTGTGATTGTGACCACACCTTTGGTTCCGGGCATCTTCAACTTCAGATTCACATAACATGGACGAGCATGAAACATGCATAAGCCGGACGACCAAGGATGGCATGGTACACGCTCTGGAAGTCTACAACTTCAAACGTCAGTTTCTCCTTACGAAAATTCTGTCGGTGCCAAACATTACATCCAATGCAATCTGGCCGAGTGACTTGGCCTTCTTTTCGGGAATGACTCCGTGGAACTGCATGTTGCTTTCGTTGAGACAGGACATCGGAATGCCCATCCCCTTTAGGGTATCCGCATGCAGGATGTTCAAACCACTCCCTCCGTCCATGAGAACCTTGCGGAGTCGAGTGCCTCCCAAAATAGGATCCACCACCAAAGCTTGTTGACCGGGGGTAGCAATATGAGCAGGGTAGTCCGACTGGTCAAATGTAATAGCAGTGTGAGACCATTTGAGGTATGTGGGGGTTGCAGGAACAACCATATTGACCTCTCTATTAATAACTTTCAGTCGAATCTTGCTTTCTACATTAGCAGAAATCATCAAAGTGGCATTGACCTCAAGGAATTCCTCTTTGTCTTCATCGTCCTCCTTTCTAGGAGATTTCTCACTCGACTGACCTTCTTTGAACTGTTGGATCAACAATCTGCACTGTCGAGTGGTATGTTTCAGCAATATGAAATTGTCCTCCTCATCTTTCTTCATGTGGATTGCACACGGTAAATCCATAACATCTGTCCTGGACTGATTCTTTACTTTCTTGGGGATAAACTGCCCTTTAGGCTTCCCCTTCTTCTTTCCTTGTGCCGCCTTAGCGACCGCCTCTGCCTGAGCAGGGCCATCGGCTTTGCGTTTTTGTTTTTGACTAGAATTGTCGCCGACATCATTGTCCACTGCTTTTCCCTTGCCGCCGTGGAGGCGGTCTTCCTCTTCGCCAATGGCGTACCAAGTGGCAATCTCCATTATCTTGCTCGGTGAAATATCTCCTGTATGACCAAACTTCAGGTAAAGCTCTCTGTACTTAACACCAACCTTGAAGGCACAAACGGCTTGATGCTTAGAAACATTTTCCACTGTGTGATGCAGAGTGGACCAACGCTGAATTTAATCCCTCAAAGTTTCATTGGGATTCTGAACATAGTGCTGCAGGTCAACCAAACCAGCTGGACACTTGCATGTGCCCTCAAAAGTTCTAATGAACACTCGGGCAAGACCCCCCCAGCAGTAGATGCTAGAAGGAGCCAAACGATTCAACCACGCTCATGCCGAACCATCCAACATCAAGGACAAATGCTTCATGACTGTTATCATTCCCTCCACAATTATGCACCGCCACTCGGTAATCGTCTAGGCATGTTTCAGGCTTCGAATCTCCTGTGAACTTGCTGATTCCAGCCGCCAACCTGAAGTTGTGGGGAATCTCAGAATACCGGATGGCTCTATTATAACCATCCCTGTGAGCCCTACCTCTATCAATCCGCTTCTGTGCAAGTATATACCTTGCCTCAAATCTAGGATTCCGCTCATCACCGAATGGGCGCCTATCGTCATAGTGTCGGGGCACATACGAACCACTTGATGTCGCTTGAAGCTACATCGGTATTTCCCCAAAGAGGAAGGGATGATGCAGCACAGCGGCGGTAGTTATTTCCCTCAGATATGAAACCAAGGTTATCAAACTAGTAGGATAACCAAGCAACACAATGTAAATAGCCCCTGCACACAAATAACAAATACTCGCAACCCGACGTGTAAAAGGGGTTGTCAATCCCTTTCGGGTAATGACGCCAGAAAGGCACGAGGACGGGAGAAAGTTGTAAATGTTGATAGATCAAACGCCAAATGAAATAAAGTGCAGCAAGGTATTTTTAGGATTTTGGAAATATAGATCTGAAAATAAATGCAAGAGAAAAGTAGATCACAAAGGCAAATAATATGAGAAAGAGACCTGGGGGCCGTAGGTTTCATTAGTGGCTTCTCTCGAGAAAAATAGCAAACGGTGGGTGGACAAATTACTGTTGGGCAATTGATAGAACTTCAAATACTCATGACGATATCCTGGCAATGATCATTACATAGGCATCACGTCCAAGATTAGTAGACCGACTCCTTCCTGCATCTACTACTATTACTCCACACATCGACCGCTATCCAGCATGCATCTAGTGTATTTAGTTCATGGAGAAACGGAGTAATGCAATAAGAACGATGACATGATGTATACAAGATCTATCTATGTAGAGATAGACCCCATATTTTTATCCTTAGTAGCAACGAAACATACGTGTCGTTTCCCTTTCTGTCACTGGGATCAAGCACCGTAAGATCGAACCCACTACAAAGCACCTGTTCCCATTGCAAGATAAATAGATCAAGTTGGCCAAACAAAACCCAATTGTTGGAGAAGAAATGTGAGGCTATAAGCAATCATGCATATAAGAGATCAAAGAAACTCAAATAACTTTCATGGATGTAAAAAGATAGATCTGATCATAAACTGAAAGTTCATCGATCCCAACAAACACATCGCAAAAAGTTACATCATATGGATCTCCAAGAGACCATTGTATTGAGAATTCAGAGAGAGAGAAAGCCATCTAGCTACTAACTACGGACCCGAAGGTCTACAAAGAACTACTCACACATCATCGAAGAGGCACCAATGGAGGTGGTGAACCCCATCTGAGATGGTGTCTAGATTGGATCTAGTGGTTCTGGACTCTGCGGTGGCTGGATGAATATTTCGTCTGTCGCCCTAGGGTTTCTGGAATATTGGGGTATTTATAGAGCAAAGAGGCGGTCTGGGGGGCACCCGAGGTGGGCACAACCCACCAGGGCGGGCCTAGGCCTCCTAACATGCCCTAGTGGGCTGTGCCTCCCTCGAGGCACCCCCAGGCGCAGCCAGGGCCCGTTGTGTTCCTTCTGGCCCATAGAAAATCATCATGAAGTTTCGTGGCATTTGGACTTCGTCTGGTATTGATTTTCCGCGATGTAAAAAACATGGAAAAAACATTAACTGACACTTGGCACTATGTCAATAGGTTAGTACCAAAAAATGATATAAAATGACTATAAAGTGGTTATAAAAAATCCAAGATTGATAATATAACAACATGGAACAACAAAAAATTATAGATACGTTGGAGACGTATCAACATCCCCAAGCTTAACTCCTACTCGTGGAATGCTGCCCAACATGTCATATCATATTCTTTTTCTTATAGCATGGACATTTGGACTTTTAGTTGTTCAAAGCAATAGTCTAGTTTTGACATAATAATTTAGATACTCAAGCATATCAACAAGCAACCATGTCTTTCAAAATATCAATGCTAAAATGAGTTATCCCTAGCCCATCATTCTCAAACATTGATCCATTCACGAAACACACTCGAATATTAGCTACACCCAATACTTAAGTACGATCATATTGCCTCCTAGTTGGTGCTTTGGTAAGATAAGATGGAGACTCAAATTCAAAAATAAAAATTGCATAAAGTATAAGAAAGGCCCTTCGCAGAGGGAAGTAGGGACTTGTAAAGGTGCTAGAGCTCAAAGCGAAAAGCTTAGAGATAAAAAAACATTTTGGTAGGTGTATCCATCCCTCCAACGAAAATGACTTCGAGTTCCCAACACTTTCCATGCTAGATATATCGTAGGCGGTTCCCAAACAGAAAATAAAGTTTATTCCTTTTTCCACCATACTTTCACTTTCCATGGAATTTATTGTTTGACAACATAAAGTAAATTCATTTTTGCATTTCGGGACTGGGCATCCCTAATACCTTTGCCTTACTCTCATGCAATGACAAGTGAATAAACACTCATCGTGAGAATAACACATGTAGCATGGAAAATATTAGCCACCCCTCACTGCTTCGCAAGCAAAACACACACACAAAAGAGAAGTTTATTTTGAAAATTAGAGATGGCACATACAAATTTGCTTAGAACGGCACGGAAATACCGTATATAGGTAGGTATAGTGGACTCATGTGGCAAAAACTGGGTTTAAGGATTTGGATGCACAAGTAGAGCTCATACTTGGTGCAAAATGAAGGGAAGCAAAGTATTGAGAAGCGACCAACCAAGAAACGGATAATCTCATAAGCAAGCATTAAGCATAAATAACACCGAATAATGCACCACAAGTAGGATATAATTTCATTGCATGACTATTGACTTTCATTCTTGCATAGGGAATCACAAACCTTAACACCAATATTCTTACTAAAGCATAATTACTCATCAACATAACTCACATATCACATCATCATATCTCAAAACTATTACTAAGAATCAAGTTTATTTTGTCCAAGATCTTCATGAAAGTTTTTATTATATCCTTCCTGTATATCTATCACTTTGAATTTTCATGTGTTGCTTTTCATAAGCTCAAACAAATATAAGTGAAGATCAAGAGCATAATTTTTCTTCTTTATCTCAAAATATTTTAAATGAAGCAAGAGAGAATTTCTTGAAAATTTTACTAACTCTAAAATAAATCTAAGTGAAGTAAGAGAGCATTTCTTCAAAAATACTAAGCACACCGTGCTCAAAAAGATATAAGTGAAGCACTAGAGCAAGTCCATTGCTCATAAAAAATTTAAGTGAAGCATAGAGAGCAATTCTGACAAGTCATGACATAATTTTGGCTCTCTCAAATAGGTGTGTCCAGCAAGGGATAAAGACTTAAAACAAAAAATAAAACAAGCAAAGACTCATATCATACAAGACACTCCAAGCAAACACATATCATGTGACGAATAAAAATATAGTTTCGAGTAAAATACCGATGAACGTTGGAAGAAAGCGGGGATGCCACTCGGGGCATCCCCAAGCTTAGTTGGTTGCTCAGTTTTGGATAATAGCTTGGGATGCCAGGGTATCCCCAAGCTTTGTCTCTTCCATCCTTCCTTCATCCATCGTAAGACAACCCAAAACTTGAAAACTTCAATCACATAAAACTCAACAAAACCTTCGTGAGATCCATTAGTATAAGAAAAACAAATCACTACTATAAGTACTGTATTAAACCAATTGATATTTTGTTCTTGCATTATACCTACTGTATTCCCAATTTTCTATGGCAAAAACTCATCAAAGAAAACCATAGATCCATCAAAATAAGCACAGAACACAAAGAAAACAGAATCTGTCAAAACAGAACAGTCTGTAGTAATAAGATTTGTTCGAATACTTACGTAACTCAAAAAATTCTAATAAATTAGTAAGTACTAGTTAATTTGTTTATCAATCTTATGTAAAAAATTCATATCAAAATCACGTTTCTGTGATTTACTAAAATTGTTTTCGTGAGCGTGTAAGTTTCTGTTTTTTTCAGCAAGATTAAACAACTATCACCCAAGAAGATCCTAAAGGATTTGCTTGGCACAAACACTAATTAAAACACAAAAAACAAAATCATAACATTATCATAATTGTGTAAAAACTCAAGAACAGAAAGAAAAAAAAAGAAAAAACAAATTTTATTCATTGGGTTGTCTCCCAAAGAGCGCTATTGTTTTACGCCCTTAGTTAGGCATAAAGCAAGGATCTAAGTTTTGTCATCTTTGTTGTGAGATCCATAAGATGCCCTCATGATCAATTCATATGGTAGCCTAATTCTTTTTGTAGGAAAGTGTTCCATACGCTTCCTCAAAGGAAATTGGAACTTAATATTGCCTTCTTTCATATCAATCACGACACGATAGTGCGTAAAAACGGTCTACCAAGAATAATTGGACAAGACGGATTGCAATCAATATAAAGAACAATAAAATATATGGGCACATAATTCCTATTTGCAAGAATAATAACATCATTAATTATTCCCATAGGCTTTTTAATAGTAGAATCCGCCAAGTGCAAATTGAAAGAACATGATTCAATATCGGTAAGACCAAGCACATCACATAAAGATTTTGGAATTGTAGAAACACTAGCACCCAAGTCACACAAAGGAAAACACTCATAAATTTTAATCTTGACTTTGATAGTAGGTTCCCATTCATCGTGCAATTTTCTAGGAATTGATACTTCTAATTCCATTTTTCTCCGAAAGCTTTGATCATAGCATCAACAATATGTCTAGTAAAAGCTTTATTTTGTTCATAAGCATGGGGTGAATTTATCATGGATTGCAATAAAGAAATATAATAAATCAAAGAGCAACTATCATAATTAAAGTCTTTGTAATCCAAAAGAGTGGGCACATCACTAGTGAAAGTTTTGACCTCTTCAAACCCACTTTCATCAATTTTCTCAACTAGATTTTCACCCTCCGAAATATTGGGATGCCTTCTACCTAAAGTTGACTCTTCTATAGTCCCTTTTTCATCAATCTTAACTTTTATCTTCCAATGAGATTGGTTTAGCAGCCATTTGATTTACCAAGGTAGCTTGTGCATCAGATATTTTTCCCAACAAACTTTCAGCAAAGGGATACTTAGATTGAAGATTGCAAACTTCTCTACTAATATCATCAAGTTGTTTTGTAATAGCATCTAGCACAACGAAGTGTTCCTTAAGTTCTTCGGTAAAATACTTATTGTGCTCAAATTGTGTAGTAATATATTCCTTAGTACTTTTTTCAATTTCAAGCAAAATATTTGGGTAAGGAACATCATAATATTTCCTTTGAGGTGTCATGACTACGCAAACAAGAAAGCACACAAAAACAGACCCGGCAAAAAACGGCGAACGGAAAAAGAGAGGCGAATAAAACGACAAATTTTTGTGAAGTGGGGGAGAGGAAACCGAGAGGCAAATGGCAAATAATGTAAATTGCAAGGAGATGGGATTTCTGATTAGGAACCTGGTATATGTTGAAGATCCTCCTCGACAATGGCACCAGAAATTCCTTTTGATGTCGCTTGAAGCTACGTCGGTATTTCCCCAAAGAGGAAGGGATAATGCAGCACAGCGGCGGTAAGTATTTCCCTCAGATATGAAACCAAGGTTATCGAACCATTAGGAGAACCAAGCAACACAACGTAAACAACCCTGCACACAAATAACAAATACTCGCAACCCGAAGTGTAAAAGGGGTTGTCAATCCCTTTCGGGTAACGACGCCAGAAAGGCACATGGACAGGAGAAAGTTGTAAATGTTGATAGATCGAATGCCAAATAAAATAAAGCAGCAAGGTATTTTTGGGTTTTTGGAAATATAGATCTGAAAATAAATGCAAGAGAAAAGTAGATCGCAAAGGCAAATAATATGAGAAAGAGACTCGGGGGCCGTAGGTTTCACTAGTGGCTTCTCTCGAGAAAAATAGCAAACGGTGGGTGAACAAATTATTGTTGGGCAATTGATAGAACTTCAAATACTCATGATGATATACAGGCAATGATCATTACATAGGCATCACGTCCAAGATTAGTAGACCGACTCTTGCCTGCATCTACTACTATTACTCCACACATCGACCACTATCCAGCATGCATCTAGTGTATTAAGTTCATGGAGAAACGGAGTAATGCAATAAGAACGATGACATGATGTAGACAAGATCTATCTATGTAGAGATAGACCCCATCGCTTTATCCTTAGTAGCAATGATACATACATGTCGTTTCCCTTTCTGTCACTGGGATCAAGCACCGTAAGATCGAACCCACTACAAAGCACCTCTTCCCATCGCAAGATAAATAGATCAAGTTGGCCAAACAAAACCCAAATGTCGGAGAATAAATACGAGGCTATAAGCAATCATGCATATAAGAGATCAAAGAAACTCAAATAACTTTCATGGATATAAAAAGATAGATCTGATCATAAACTCAAAGTTCATTGATCCCAACAAACACACCACAAAAGAGTTACATCATATGGATCTCCAAGAGACCATTGTATTGAGAATTCAGAGAGTGTGAGAAAGCCATTTAGCTACTAACTACGAACCCGAAGGTCTACAAAGAACTACTCACGCATCATCAGAGAGGCACCAATGGAGGTGGTGAACCCCATCCGAGATGGTATCTAGATTGGATATGGTGGTTCTGGACTCTGTGGCGGCTGGATGAATATTTCGTCTGTCGCCCTAGGGTTTCTGGAATATTGGGGTATTTATAGAGCAAAGAGGCGGTCCGGGGGGCACCCGAGGTGGGCACAACCCACCAGGGCGTGCCTAGGCCTCCTCGCGTGCCCTGGTGGGTTGTGCCTCCCTCGGGGCACCCCTAGGCACAGCCATGGCCCATTGTGTTCCTTCTGGCCCATAAAAAACCATTGTGAAGTTTCGTGGCATTTGGACTTCATTTGGTATTGATTTTCTACGATGTAAAAAACATGGAAAAACAACAACTGGCACTTGGCACTATGGCAATAGGTTAGTGCCAAAAAACTGATATAAAATGATTATAAAACATCCAAGATTGATAATATAACAGCATGGAACAATCAAAAATTATAGATATGTTGGAGACGTATCACCACTCCGCGGAGGAGTGGGCACTCGACAGTGGTCATCATGGTGAAAACGCGGAGCAAACTGATCTCGTCCCTGATCTTGATACTGATCTTGATACCGATCTTCATGGTAACCACCTCCCCTGCGACGCATAGGTGACCTAGGGCTATGTGTCGACTTAACTCTATCTGCCTTGGGCGAATTGCTGTGTATCTTATTGCACAACTCAGAAACAACAGAATTCTGCCGTTGCGTAGCATCAAGCAAAGCTCGGATCTGCTACAAACCTCTGCCAGCCTCCGAACGCGATGGCTGAATGGAATCTGCAATCCTAGCAGCAGCCGCAACATTCAGAACTAGAGTACGAAATACCTCGACGTTGTTCTAAGATCCACTCGGAAACAACTGTCGCTGACATCAACTGGGAACGGGTGGGTGCTGGCGGGCATGCTTGTCGAGTTCTCTCTACATCTCTTCGAGCCGAAGGTGCGTGGCCTCCATGGCCTGGGACTCGACAGTCACACCGATGATGGGCATATGCAGGACCTCCCCATCTCGGTGCTGCTGCTCACTTGACGGTCCCCCAGTCTCATGTCTGCCATGGCCAAAGCCGGGCAGGCTTTGATGAGAACTAGCCATAAGTACCTCAGCTGCTGGATCGCAACTCTCACACTCGGACAGAACGTTAGACTGATCAGACACCGATTTGAACACACCGTGAAGTGATTCGGCGGGCTCGATAACCACGATCTGCGGAGATGCGGCCTGGCGAGCCGCTGCATGCCTCACCCAGCGTGGGAGCCGCGAACGACCGGATCGCTTGTGGCGACGAACAACGGGGAGGGCCAATAGGTATGGAGTCGACAGCTGCCAAAGAAGATTGCTGCAAGAGCTCGCACGAAAGTGTGCCGCCCCGTGGATCGAGAGTGCCTCAACGTCTAGAGGCGCTTCCTGAAGCCATGCCGAATTGTTGGCGATGAAAGTGAGCACACCGAGATGGATCTCATGGCCAAGGAACAAACCTCCGCCGGAAGACATGATGAAGGAAAAAATCGCAACCTCGTCGGATGTCGTTTAGATGCCTGCCCCATGGTGGGCGTCAACTATCATGGGAACAAGCCTGATAGTAGGAGGTAGGGGTATGTAAGGAGAGGGTAGAGTCCTAGCTACGATGAGGATTTACACACGAATGTATGAGTTCAGGCTCCTCTCGTGGAGGTAACAACCCTACGTCTCAGTGCTCAGGAGGTTTCTATTGTGTGGAATATGAGTGTTACAAGGGGTGCGAACCCTTGTGCCAGAGGGGAGGGCGGCTTGTATAGAGTGCGCTGCCCCTCATGAATACCCGACAACCAAGGGTTCGATCGTGGCAATAAAGGTTTACGTTACTGATAACGTATGCAATAAATGGTACTAATGATGACTAGTCGAACGCCTGCCTGTTGGCCTCCCCGGGGTGCATTCTGGTCTTTTGCTATTGACTAGCCATTGGTTCTTCCGAGTGAAAAGCTACTGTTGAGTGGAGGGAGAAACCTCCGAGTGGATTATCTGTCGAGTGACTCATGCACTAAGGCGACTTCAGTCAGAGTCCTCCTCGTAATATTTAAGTCCTCCCATACAGTTTCCTTAGGTAGGGTATGTAGGTTAGTTCTAGGACCCTACCCTAGGTACATATCCTCGTCAACGTCCTAGTTCATCTAGTCGACGAGATTGACATTCTGGGCCCTGTATTTCGACACAATATGTTCCCCTTTGAGAGGTTCATGGGAGTCTTAAAGAAATATGTTTGTAACCGTGCTAGGCCAAAAGGAAGCATCTCCACGGGCCATCAAACAGAGGAGGTCATTGGGTTTTGTGTTGACTTCTTTCCTGACCTTGAGTCGATTGGTCTCCCTCAATCGAGATATGAGGGGAGACTGACTGGAAAAGGCACGCTAGTACCGGACTCAATAATATGTAGGGACGAGCATTCTTGGTCTCAAGCACACTACATAGTTCTATAGAATTCTACCTTGGTAACCCCATATATCAATGAACACAAGAATATTTTGCACTCCAGACACCCGGAGCAGTGGGATGACTGGATTACATGTGAACACATCAGGACTTCCGATAGTTGGTTGCAAACACATCTCATGGGTAACACCACTGTTGCAGGTGAGTTGTACTCGTTGGCCAGGGGACCATCTTTGACTGTATTGACTTACAAAGGGTACGAGATAAATGGGAATACATTTTACACGATCACCCAAGATCAAAAGAGCACCATCCAAACTAGTGGTGTCTGCTTTGATGCACCAACCAACATGGGAAAGGACACATATTATGGTTACATAGTGGACATATGGGAACTTGACTATGGACATGATTTTAAGGTCCCTTTGTTTTGGTGCAAATGGGTTAATCTGTCAGGAGGTGGGGTACAGGTAGACCCGTAGTACGGAATGACAACAGTGGATCTGAAACATCTTGGGTACATAGACTAACCATTCGTCCTAGCCAATGATGTGGCGCATGTTTTCTATGTGAAGGACATGTCTACCAAACCAAGAAAAAGAAAAGATAAGGAAGCGAATACATCATACGATGAGCCAAAGTGCCACATAGTTCTTTCAGGGAAAAGAGACATCATGGGAGTAGAGGGCAAGATAGACATGTTTGTAGATTATGAAAAGTTTCATGAAATTCCTCCCTTCAATGTGAAGGCTGATCCAAGCAGCCTATTGAACGATGAAGATTATCCATGGTTACGGCGCAATAAGCAAGGGACACACACGAAGAAAAAGTGAAGACTTTCTCTCCACAATTATTCTGATGATGGCTTTGATCTAGAATATCACTACAGTTACATGTCAAGAAATGAAATGACTTTTGTAACAGACGTGTTTTCGTCCGAAACCCTGGTACTTCGAAAGAGATTGTCCATTTTGTACACGAAGTGCATCCAGTTTTTGCCATAACCCTCTCAACTTTTTAGCACATGCTATATGGATGAAATGATGGTACCATGCCAACTTTCAACCATTTAAGAGTTCATTTGCAGTGCTTTTCAATTCAGGGTCATTTTGGCTTAAAATAAATGATGAAATGCATGAAAAATAGCAAATGAAGTCAGAAAAGGATTGAAAAGGGATGATGTGGCTTTCAATGGTGCATACTAAATGCAGGAAAATTCTTGAGTTCAAATATGTTTAAAAAATTGAAATCCTTTTGTAACAGACGTGTTTTCGTCCGATAGAAGTTATATAACTAAACTTGATATTATATAGAATTTATGCAACTAAAATTATCAAAGTTATTTTTGTTAAATCTTTAATAGAAAAAGAATATTCATAAAGTATTTTTTGTTAAGAACTTTTAATATGCAAAAAAATAACATAAAAATAACAAAAGTGAAAATAGATGCGCTTATAGGGAAAATTCGACCTAAATTCAAAGTGCTAGTTAGGCGCCTAACTAGCATTTTAAATTTAGGTCGAATTTCCTGTATAAGGGCATCTATTTTCACTTTGAGAGGAGCTCAACGTCGCAGCCGCGGCGGGACTTATAAATAGGTTCGGGCGCCCTTCGCTTGGCGAGGTGGGACTAAACTCCCACCACACCGCTGCGCCAACCCTTTAGTCCCGGTTGGTGGCACCAACCGGGACTAAAAATATTTAATAGCAAACTAAAATAACATAGAAAATGAAAAAATCCTGCCTAATAGACAACCAGGGCCTGCATACGACTAGAAACCCATCTCAACATGGGCCAGGACATAGGCCCGCGGGCCCAGCAGGCCCAACATGGCAGAGGCAGAGTTTAGGCATGTATAGCCTGCATTGAAGAGGAGCTCGATGGCTCAGGTGCAGCGGGCTTAGAAACCGGTGTGGTTTCCCCTCGACTAGCGAGGTCGGACTGAACATTCGACACCGCTGCTCCACGCCTTTGGTCCCGGTTGGTGGCTCCAACCGGGACTCAAGGACCCCCTTTAGTCCCGGTTGGAGCCACCAACCAGGACCAAAGGCCTCTACTTCCCGCCCTTTGGGTTGCCGAAATTGGCCTTTTAGTCCCGGTTGGTGGCTCCAACCAGGACTAATGCCCCCCTTTAGTCCCGGTTGGAGCCACCGACCGGTACTAAAGGTCTCTGTATATAAGTGGGAGTTGGCAAAATTTGTAGATTTCACCTGCAGTTGCCCCGACGACGCCGAGCACATCGACACCGCTAGGCTGCCCGAGCTTGCTGTCGACGCCCTCGCCGCCCTCTGGCCCGTCGCCAACCCGACCCGCCGCCATCGCCCTCACCGCCGTCGCCGCTCTCCCCGTCGCTGCTACCTCTTGGGCTTGCGTTGGTTTTCCCTTGAAGAGGAAAGGGTGATGCAGCGAAGTAGATAAGTATTTTCCTTAGTTGATGAGAACCAAGGTATCAATCCAGTAGGAGGAACAAGAAAGTCACCAATGGATGCGCCTACACAAACAATCAAACTCTTGCACCCTATGCTATAAAGGGGTTGTCAACCCCTTCACGGTTATTTGCAAGGATTAGACCCAATAGAGATAGATGTAAATGAGAACGGAAAATAAAAGGTAAATAAATTGCAGCAAAGTATTTTTTTTCTATTTTTGGTTTATAGATCTGAAAATATATTATGGAAAGTAGACCTGGGGGCCATAGTTTCACTAGAGGCTTCTCTCTTGAAGGAAAATATCATGCTGGGTAAACAAATTACTGTCAAGCAATTGATAGAAAAGCGAATAATCATGTAGTTATCCAAGGCAATGATTATGCATATAGGCATCATGTCTGTGTCAAGTAGACCGAAACGATTCTGCATCTACTACTATTACTCCACACATCTACCGACTCCTGCCTACATGTAGAGTATTAAGTTCATGAAGAACAGAGTAACACATTAAGTAAGATGACATGATGTAGAGGGATAAACTCAAGCAATATGATGAAAACCCCATCTTGTTACCCTTGATGGCAACAATACAATACGTGCCTTGCTACCCCTACTATGTTACTGGGTGAGGACACGGCAAGATTGAACCCAAAACCAAGCACTTCTCCCATTGCAAGAATTACCAATCTAGTTGGCCAAACCAAACCAATAACTCGAAGAGACTAATAAGTATATGAAATCATGCATATAAGAATTCAGAGAAGATTCAAATAAGATTCATGGATAATCTGAACACAAACCAACAATTCATCGGATCTTCACAAACACACCACAAAAGAGTATTACATCGGATAGATCTCCATGAAGATCATGAAGAACATCATATTGAAGATCAAAGAGAGAGAAGAAGCCATCTAGTTACTAGCTATGGACTAGTAGGTCTGTGGTGGACTACTCACGCATTATCGGAGGGGCAATGGAGTTGATGTAGATGCCCTCCGTGATCGAAACCCCCTCCGACAGATTACCAGAAAAGGCTCCAAGATTGGATCTCCCGGGAATGGAGGCTTCTGGCGGCGGTAAAGTATTTTCGTGGCTTGATATGTCCATTTTGCATCATGCTTTTATGTTGATATTTATTGCATTATGTGCTGTTATGACACGTTATAATACAATACTTATGCCTTTTCTCTGTTATTTTAGAAGGTTTACATGAAGAGGGAGAATGCCGGCAGCTGGAATTCTGGACTGAAAAAGGAGCAAATCTGATATACCTATTTTGCGCAACTCCAAAAGTCCTGGAAATTTATGGAGAATTATTTTGGAATAAAAAAAATATTGGGCGAACCAGATGCCAGAAGGGGGCCACCGGGAGGTGACAATCCCGCCAGGTGCGGCCACCCCCCTGGCCGCGCCTAGCAGGCTTGTGACCCACTTGGCAGGCCCCCGACATCCATCTTCTGCTATATGGAGGGTTTTGACCTGGAAAAAATCATAAGGAAGCTTTCGGGACGAAGCGCCACCGTCTTGAGGCGGAACTTGGGCAAAACCAATCTAGAGCTCTGGCAGGGTTGTTCTGCCGAGGAAACATCCCTCTCGAAGGGGGAAATCGAAGCCATCGTCATCACCAACGATCCTCTCATCAAGAGGGGGTCAATCTCCATCAACATCTTCACCATCACCATCTCCTCTCCAAATCCTAGTTCATCTCTTGTATCCGATCTTTGTCCCAAACCTCAGATTGGTACCTATGGGTTGCTAGTAGTGTTGATTACTCCTTGTAGTTGATGCTAGTTGGTTTACTTGGTGGAAGATCATATGTTCAGATCCTTAATGATAATTAACACTCCTCTGATCTTGAAAATGAATATGCTTTTTGAGTAGTTCCATTTGTTCCTGGGGACATGTGATAAGTCTTGTTATAAGTAATCATGTGAATTTGCTATTTGTTTGATATTTTGATGATATGGATGTTGTATCTCCTCTAGTGGTGTTATGTGAATGTCGACTACATAACACTTCACAATTATTTGGGCCTAGGGGAATACATTGGGAAGTAATAAGTAGATGATGGGTTGCTAGAGTGACAGAAGTGTTGGAGATATGCCCTAGAGGAAATCATGTATGATGACATTTCCTATGTGTTTATGAATAAAGATAATCCTTGGACATTATCATTGATGTGTATTAACAAGTATGTGACTTGTTTGTGAGACTATGCATTGTATGATAACTGTCCTAAATGGTCCCTAGTCGAAAGGATTGTGTGGACGCACAACTATTCTGACTAGCATATGACACGGTGAATGGTTCGGTCTCACTGACCATGTAGTGTTGGATGCTAGCCGGATAATATGGACTTGGAAAGGTCTGGTCGGATTCGATGTTGTCAGATCCGAGTCGAGATAAGGTCTGGGTTGGACAGACCCAACTACGAGACACAACGATAGGTCATATGTGAGTCTCTAGTACAACATACGTTCTATGTCCTAAGACCTGAGCTAGCGCATGTACTCGGGATGGTGACAAACTTGCTTTGGGCTGACCAAACGCTACTCCGTGACTGGGTAGTTAATAAGGTAGGTTTCGGGCTTGTCCAGACCCATGCTGCGAGACATGGTCGAGCAAGATGGGATTTGCCCGTCCGATCAGGAGAGATATACTCTGGGCCCCTTGGGGGTGATCCAACCTGGATAAGCATGGACATGCGATGAGGATTATGAGATAATCTGATGTGTTGGTCAGATTCACCAGAACGAGAAATATATTGTGCTGCAACAAGGATGACCATGTCTCCTTGTGCACGACAACATATATCGTGTGGAAAAGGGAATAGAAGTGTGAAGTAAAGGTTCGCCTAACCAGCTTCATCGGACACTTGGAGTCAACACATCTTGCTAAAGGCCGCTACCGACCGGTCAAGTCGGATGTGATCTGACTCACGACCAAGTGGACGAGAACCTAAAGGGACGCGCGCTTAAGGGAAGGAACACATGGGCATTAGGATCCGTGAGAAGCCCAAGAGTTGAGCCCGTGCCGGATGCCTATATATAGTGGAGGTGCGGCACACCCATCCTGTTGATTGCTTCGACGCCATCATTAGGGCTTTGCATGTGTTGCAACTAGCCACCTTCACTCACCGCCGCCGACTATGTGATCGGACCTAGTAGTCCGCCGCACGGTGTTCCTCCTACATGCGTGGATACCGTTAGAGGTGGTTCACTTGCGCCGCTTCGGCAAACCTGTACATGGGATCCGGCGACCGGTTGTTCGAGGGAGATCGGGTCGGCTATTCGAGGGAGATTGGACGAGGAGGAGACAGACCACACGAACGCACTGCCCCAACTCTACTTCTGCTGCATGACACTTCGCGTCTAGTGGTAACGAACTATGATCCATCTCCCTAGCATGTTCTTGGATGTTCTGTGCGTAGGAATATTTTATTTTGCATGCGATGCACCTACGGTAGAACCCAATAGTTGTATCAGAGCCTCTGTTATAGGATTTGGATTCAGATCGGATGCATATTTGATATGTGGAGGCAACAGATGAGATCCGTCCTCGTTCGTGAGATCGGCTATGTGCACGGTTGATAAGATCAATTGCACATCGGGATCGTTGAGGCTATGTTTTCTGTCAATCTGAATCGAAGAGGTCGTGACGCAACCTACCCCTACCAGTCAGTTTTCGCCATCGGGGTTAAGTGTGAAACGTAAATCCGAATCGGGTTCGCAATGATCGATGAGATCGGTTAGATCGGAAAACTGAGCATGATCGGAATACAGATTTGATCTGTGATTTCCAAAAATGGTAGAATGAGATTCTATGCGTAAGTTTGTTTTGCAGGTTTGATGTAAATAGTATGGATCATATGTATGTGATGCATGTGTGTAATTTAACATGACCCGCGTGTCATGATTGTCAGCCGGCAGGAGCCGAAGTGCTGTCATTATATTGTATAACGACTTGCGTGTCGACTTGTGATTCTCTGTAAATTCATTACTAGTTGTAGTAGTTGGAGGACAGAGATCAAGTTCGATGCTTTGGCGTCCTGGCGAGACAGACAAGGTGGAGTTCCGCCCTGGTCATTGGAGTTGGACCCAACTAAGAAGGATGACCATGAAGAAGCCATACTATTTCACATATTTATGTTTATATGTGTTTGATATTGCTTGTTGTTTCTATGCATGTTATTATGGTAGAAAGATCCCTCATTAATATCAAGGACATTGCCATTCCGGATGTTGCACCTTCGCACGTCAAGTACATCTAGTGGTGGGCTCATAAAATTAGGGGTGCTACTAGGTGTCCTTGAACTGAAGGGTTCGTGTCGGACACGAACATGCACTACATCAGGTTAACTTGACAAGGCTATCAAAATGGTTTTGGGACTTGTGGCAAAGAAGGTTGGGAGCCGGGGGTATGAGATACCTACCTGACCGACATGAGTCGTATAGAGATACGATTAGCAAGGAGTTGCTTACCGAATAGGAAAGTTGGCTAGCAGTGATGCTAAAGCTGACTAGCCACTCGCGCTAGACGGGTCCTGAATCACCCACAGTTTGCGAAGGGATGTTGACTTCAATGGAGTAGTTCTGTTGAAGGCTTGAATTACGCTACATAAACACATTGCTTAGTGCTTGCATATTTTCTATTGTAGATCAAGGGCACCACCTACTCAAAACTTTGCATTGAAATCAATTCTGGAAAAGGTAAACTAAATGGAACAAATTTTACCACCTGTTATAGAAATCTGAGAATTGTTCTCAAGCACGATAAAAAGGAACATGTTCAAGAGGATCCACTTCCAGATGCACCTGTCGATAATGCTAATGCCACAACCAAGAATGCCTACCAGAATTTTGTTGATGAATCGAACGAGATCAGCTGCTTCATGCTGGCTTGTATGGAGCCCAATTTGCAATAGCATTTTGAACACATTGCGGCTTTCGATATGACCGAGGGTCTCAAGAGCATGTTTCAGGTGCAGGCTAGGACCAAAAGGTTCAACGTCTCGCAATCCTTGATGGATTGTAAGCTAAAGGAAGGTGATCCACTAAGCCCGCATGTGGTCAAAATGATCGGATATGTGCATGCTTTGGATCGGTTGGGTTTACCGCTCTTGGATGAGCTGGCGACTGATGTAGTTCTGGGTTCTCTTCCAGCTAGCTATGGGACGTTCATCTCAAACTATCATATGCACGACATGGATAAGAAGCTCACTGAATTTCATGGGATGCTCAAGGTGGCGGAGCATGATATTAAGAAAGGCACGCATCAAGTGTTGATGGTGCAGAACTCGGCTAAGTTCAAGAAGAGTTGGTCGAAGAAAAAGGGTAAGGCAAAGGGCACGGAGAAGGTTGTCTCTGCCGCTGATCTAAAGTCCGGACCGAACTCAAAGACCATTTGCTTTCATTGCAAAGAGGCTGGTCACTGGAAGAGGAACTGTAGCAAGTGGCTTGCTAAGCATGACAAGAAGGCTGGAGATGCTTCTTCAGGCAAAGAAACACTTGTTACATATGTTATAGACATTTACCTTGCTGACATACCTAGTAGCTCTTGGGTATTTGATATCGGATTGGTTGTTCATATTTGCAACTCGATGCATGGGCTGGTAAGAACTAGGCATGTGGCACAAGGGGAGATTGACATTAGGGTCGGCAACAAAGCAAGAGTTGCTGCGTTGGAGGTCGGCACAATGTAGCTAAAGCTTCCTTCTGGATTTATTTTGGAATTCAATAATTATTATTACATTTCCGCACTTAGTCAGAACATTATTTCCGCCTCATGCTTGATGAGTCAAGGTTATGAATTCAATATAAAGGGCAATGGTTGTTCATTTTATTTGAATGGAATGTTCCATGGCTATGTACCCATAGTATATGGGCTACTTATTTTAAATCTAGAAATCGAACCAGTCTATAACGTGAATGTCAAGAGGCATAAGCCTAATGAGATAAATCTGACATTGGAGTTGAAGAGGAGAAGATGAAATTGGATTTGCATGTTGCCGATGTGGTCGACGATCATAAGATCAAGATGGATGCGATGTGCTTGAAGATTAGAAAGATTAGAAAATATGCCATTCATACCAAGGCTTGGTACCATTATGCCGTTGGATCAATTAGTACCTTAGTTGCGGTTATGATCGCATTTGTTGTTGCATTTAATTTTTTTTACATAGTTTGAATGTATGTTTTAATTAGATGCTCTAGAGAGCTATATGTTGTTCAATGAGAACTATGTATGAACTTTATGTATTTATTTTGGTCACTACTGTACTTTGGCTTTAATGTGATGATGAATTTCTAATAATTTGGTCACTTATCTATTCATGATGTTCTGTAATAATTTTTGATACACTTAATTATATAATGCACGTAGATGAACCGACAATGAATGTACAATGACCGACGCACCTCCGAGTATATTAAGGGCCTGCATAATTTTCTCGAAGCGGCTGAAGCAAACAAGCATAATGGTTTTATGCATTGTCCATGTACTGTCTATGGGAATACAAAGGATTACTCCAACTCAAACCCTTCACTTCCACCTGCTTGAGAAGGTTTTCATGCCACACTATAATGTTTGGACCAAGCACGGAGAAAGAGGGGTTATGATGGAAGACAATGAAGAAGAAGAGGATGATGACAATTACCCGCCCCCTGAATACGGTGATGTTGCAATGGGGGAAGTTGAAGATCAAGAGGAACCAGACGATGTGCCCGATGATGATCTTCATCCGGTCATTGTTGATGCACAGAGAGAATGCGAAAGTGAAAGGGAGAAGTTGAAGTTCAATTGCATGTTAGAGGATCACAAAAAAGGGTTGTACCCAAATTGCGAAGATGACAACACAAAGCTCGATACCACACTGGAATTGTTTCAACGGAAGGTAGAAAATGGTGTATTTGACAAGGGATTTGGTTCGCTACTAAAAATAATGAAGAAGAAGCTTCGAAAGGATAATGAATTGCCCGACAGTACATATGAAGCAAAGAAGGTTCTATGCCCTCTAGGATTGGAGGTGCAGAAGATACATGCATGCCCTAATGACTGCATCCTCTACGGCGGTGCATACAAGGATTTGAACGCATGCCCGGTATGCGGTGCATTGCGGTATAAGATCAGACGAGATGACCCTGGTGATGTTGAGGGCCAACGCACCGGGAAGAGGGTTCCTGCCAAGGTGATGTGGAATGCTCCTATAATACCACAGTTGAAACGCCTGTTCAGGAACAAAAATCATGCCGACTTGATCCGATGGCACATAAAAGACTGTAAGAAAGATGGGAAGTTAAGAGCACCCGTTGACGGGGCGCAGTGGAGAAAGATTGAGAGAAAGTGGAGGGACTTTACAGGTGACCCAAGGAACGTATGGTTTGGTTTAAGTGCAGATGACATTAATCCTTTTGGGGAGTAGAACAATAAGCATAGCACATGGCCTGTGACTCTATGTATGTATAACCTTCCTCCTTGGTTGTGCATGAAGCGGAAGTTCATTATGACGCCAGTGCTCATCCAAGGCCCTAACCAACCTGGCAATGACATCGATGTGTACCTAAGGCAATTAGTTGATGAACTTTTACAACTATGGAATGGAAAAGGTGTACGTGTGTGGTGTTGCAGATATGCCCTAGAGGCAATCATGTATGATGATATTTCGTATGTGTTTGTGAATAAAGATAATCCTTGGACAATATCAGTTATGTGTATTAATAAGTACGTGACTTGTTTGTGAGACTATGCATTGTATGATAACTATCCTAAATGGTCCCTAGTCCAAAGGGTTGTGTGGACGCACAACTAATCAGACTAGCATATGACACGATGGATGGCTCGGTCTCACTAACCATGTAGCATTGGATGCTAACCAGATAATATGGACTCAGAAAGGTCTGGTCGGATTTGACCTAGTCGGATCCGAGTCGATATAAGGTCTGAGTTGGACAGACCCAACTACGAGACGCAGCGATAGATCATCTATGAGTCTCTAGTACAACATACGTTCTATGTCCTAAGACCCGAGCTAGCGCATGTACTCGGGATGGTGACAGACTTGCTTTGGGCCGACCAAACGCTACTCCGTGACTAGGTAGTTAGAAAGGCAGGTTTCGGGCTTGTCCAAACCCATGTTGTGAGACATGGTCGAGCAAGATGGGATTTTCCCCTCTGATCAGGAGAGATATACCCTGGGCCCCTCGGGTGACCCGACCTGGATAAGCATGGCCATGCGATGAGGATTATGAGATGATCCAAAGTGTTGGTCGGATTCATCGGAACGACAAAGAGGTCATGCTGCAACAAGGATGACCATGTCGCCTTGTGCACAACAACATATATCATGTGGCAAAGGGAACAGAAGTGTGAAGTACAGGTTCGCCTAACCAGCTTCATCGGACACTTGGGGTCGGCACATCTTGCAAGAGGCCGCTACCATCCGATCGAGTTGGATGTCATATGACTCGTGACCAAGTGGACGAGAACCTAAAGGGTCATGCGCTTAAGGGAAGGAACACGTGGGCTTTAGGATCCGTGCGAGGCCCAAGAGTTGAGCCCGCGCTGGATGCCTATATATAGTGGAGATGCGGCACACCCATCCGGTTGATCGCTTCTGTGCCATCATTAGGGCTTTGCATGACTTGCAACTAGCCACCTCCATTCGCCACTGCCGATCGTGTGATCGGACCTAGCAGTCCGCCGCATGGGTGTTCGTCCTGTACGTGCGGATACCGTTAGAGGCGGTGCACTTGCGGCGAACCTGTATGTGGGATCCGGCAACCGTCTGTTCGAGGGAGATCGGAACGGCTGTTCTAGGGAGATCGGACGAGGAGGAGACAGACCACACAAAAGCGCTTCCCCAACTCTACTTGTGCTGCACGGCACTACGCGTGTAGTGGTAACAATCTGTGATCCATCTCCGTAGCATGTTCTTGGATGTTCTGTGTGTAGGAAAATTTTAATTTGCATGCGATGCACCTACGATAGAACCCAACAGTGGTATCAGAGCCTCTGTTATAGGATTTGGATTCATATCGGATGCATATTTGATATGCGGAGGCGGCAGATGAGATCCGTTGTCATTCATGACATCGGCTATGTGCAAGATTGATGAGATCAACTGCACATTGGGATAGATTGAGGCTATGTTTTCTGTCAATCAGAATCGATGAGGTCGTCACACAACCTACCCCTACCGGTCGTTATCCGCCATCAGGGTTAACCATGAAACGTAAATCCGAATCAGGTTCGCGATGATCGATGAGATCTGTCAGATTAGAAAATTCGACGTGATCGGGACAGACGTGTGCATAGCACCTTGTATTTTGTACATGATCACACAAACCGGTAGAATGCAATTCTATGCATAAGTTTGTTTTGCAGTTTTGATTTGAATAGTATGGCTCATATGTATGTGATGCATGTGTGTAATTTAACATGACTTGCGAGTCATGATTGTCAGCTGGCAGGAGGCAAAGTGCTGTCATTATATTGTATAACGACCTGCGTGTCGACTTGTGATCCTCTGTAAATTCATTACTAGTGGTAGTAGTTGGAGGACAGAGATCGAGTTCGAGGTTTTGGCATCCTGGCGTGACGGACAAGATGGAGTTCTGCCTTTGTCATCGGAGTAGGAGCCGTCCATGGAAGGACGCCCATGAAGGAGCCATACTATTTCACATATTTATGTTTATATGTGTGATTGATATTGCTTCTTGTTTCTATGCATGTTATAATGGTAGAAATATCCCTCATTAATAGCAAGTATACTGCCATTCCGGATGTTGCACCTTCGCACGTCAAGTACGTCTAGTGGTGGGATCATAAAATTGAGGTGCTACTAGGTGTCCTTGAACCGGAGGGTTCATGTCGTACATGGACATGCACTGCATCGGGTTAACTTGACAAGGCTATCAAAACGGTTTTGGGCCTTGTGGCAAAGAAGGTTGGGAGTCGGGGTATGAGATACCTACCCAATCGACAGGATTCATATAGAGATACGATTAGCAAGATGTTGCTTACCGAATAGGCAAGTTGGCTAGGAGTGATGCTAAATCTCACTAGTCGCTCGCGCTAAACGGGTCCTGAATCACTAAGAGTTTGCGGAGGGATGCTGACTTCAGTGGGAGTACTTCTGTTTAAGGCTTGAATTACTCTACATAAACTCAATGCTTAGTGATTGCGTATTTTTTGTTGTAGATCAATGGCACCGTGTGCTCAACCCAACTTTGTATTGAAATCAATTCTAGAAAAGGGTAAACTGAATGGAACAAACTTTACCACCTGGTATAAAAATTTGAGAATTGTTCTCAAGCACGATAAAAAGGAACATGTTCTAGAGGATCCACTTCCAGAGGAACCTGCCGAGAATGCTAACGACACAACCAAGAATGCCCGCTAGAAACTCATTGATGAATCAAACGAGATTAGCAGCCTCATGCTGGCTTGTATGAGCCCAAATTGCAACAACATTTCGAAAACATTCAGGCTTTTGATATGATCGAGAGTTTGAAGATCATGTTTCAGGTGCAGGCTAGGACCGAAAGGTTCAACGTCTGGCAGTCCTTGACGGATTGTAAGCTGAAGTAGGGTGATCCACTGAGCCCGGATGTGATCAAGATGATCGGGTACATGCAAGCTTTGGATCGGTTAGGCTTGCCACTTGGGGACGAGCTGTCCACGGATGCAATTTTGGGTTCTCTTCCACCTAGCTATGGGACGTTCATCTCAAACTATCATATGCATGGCATGGATAATAGGCTCACTGAATTGCATGGGATGCTCAAGGTGGCAGAGCAAGATATTAAGAAAGGCACGCATCAAGTGTTGATGGTGCAGAACTCGGCTAAGTTCAAGAAGAGTTGGTCCAAGAAAAAGGGTAAGGCAAAGGGCACGGAAAAGGCTGTCTCTGCCACTGAGCCATAGTCCGGACCGAACTCAAAGACCATTTGCTTTCACTGCAAGGAAGCTGGTTTCTTGAAGAGGAACTGTAGCAAGTGGCTTGCTGAGCACGGCAAGAAGGCCGGAGATGCTTCTTTAGGAAAGGTACACTTGTTACATATGTTATAGACATTTACCTTGCTGACATACCTAGTAGCTCTTGGGTATTTGATACCGGATCGGTTGTTCATATTTGCAACTCGATGCAGGGGCTGGTAAGAACTAGGCGTGTGGCACAAGGGGAGATTGACATCAGGGTCGGCAACAAAGCAAGAGTTGATGCGTTGGAGGTCGGCACGATGAATCTCAAGCTTCCTTTTGGATTTATTTTGGAATTGAATAATTGTTATTACATTCCCTCACTTAGTTGGAACATTAGTTCTGCCTACTTCTTGATGAGTCAAGGTTATGAATTCAATATAAAGCAGAATGGTTGTTCATTTTATTTGAATGGAATGTTCCATGGCTAAGCACCCATAGAAGATGGGCTATTTATTTTAAATCTAGAAACAGAACCATTCTATAACGTGAATGTCAAGAGGCATAAGCCAAATGAGATAAATGTGACATACTTCCGGCATTGCCGGCTTGGACACATTAGTCTGAAACGCATGAAGAAGCTCCATGATGATGGACTCCTAATTTCGCCCGACATCGGGTCGTTTGAGACATGCGAATCATGCTTGCCAGGCAAGATGACTAAGGCTCCTTTTGCAAAGAGTTGCGAGAGGGCGTCTAAGCTGTTGGAGCTTATACACAGTGATGTGTGTGGTCCAATGAGCACAACGGCCAGAGGTAGCTATCAGTACTTCGTGACTTTTACCGACGACTTGAGTATATATGGATATATCTATTTGATGAGGCACAAGTCGGAAACTTTTGAAAAGTTCAAAGAGTTTCGGAACAAGGTTCAAAATCAGCTCGGCAAGACGATAAAACTTCTACGATCAGATCGTGGAGGTGAGTACATGATCCAGGAGTTTGATAATCATCTGAAAAGCCGAGGTATAGTACCTAAGCTCACACCTCTGGGTACGCCGTAGAGAAACGGTGTGTCAGAACGGAGAAATCGAACCTTGTTGGACAGGGTCCGGTCGATGATGAGCAAATCGGATTTACCCTTGTCATTTTGGGGATACGCTCTAGAAACTACAGCTTTCACAATTAATAGGGTACCATCAAAATCCGTAGACAAGACACCACATGATATGTGGACTGGGAAGAGTCCTAGTTTTACTTTTCTAATGATTTGGGGTTGTGAAGAATTTGTCAAGCGACTCATGTCGGACAAGCTTACACCCAAGTCGGATAAATTCATATTCGTGGGATATCCGAGGGAAACCTTGGGATATAACTTCTACAACCGAGAAGAGAACAAAGTATTTGTTGCTCGGAACGGGGTCTTCCTAGAGAAAGAGTTTCTCAATCGGGAGGCCAGTGGGAGAACGATGCGACTCGAAGAAATTCGAGAGCCACTCAGGGATGACTCGACTGGTGATGAGATCACACCGGAGTCAGTGAGAGAACCCATAGTGGAGTCGGCACCGGAGCCACGGAGGTCGGAAAGATTGCGCAAAGTGCGCGACGTTTTGTTGCTAGAATGCAACAAGCCAGCCATGTATGCGGAAGCAATGGTGAGCCCAGATTCCAAGGCATGGCCAGAGGCCATGAGATCTGAGTTAAAGTCCATGGATGACAATCAAGTCTGGGACTTGGTTGATCCGCCACCTGGCGTAGTTGCCATTGGTTGCAAATGGGTCTTTAAGAAGAAAACCGATGTGGATGGAAATGTTTAGATCCACAAAGCTCGGCTTGTCGCTAAAGGTTATGGAAAAGTTCAAGGAATTGACTACGACAAGACCTACTCGCCGGTAGCTATGCTAAAGTCGGTGAGGATCATACTAGCTATAGCTCCATAGTTCGATTATGAGATATGGCAGATGGATGTCAAAACGGCTTTCCTTCATGGAAATTTAAAAGAGGATGTATACATGATACAACTCTAAGGTTTTGTTGATCCAACTAACGATGGTAAAATATGCAAGCTCAAGAGATCCATTTATGGATTGAGGCAATCAGCTCGGAGTTGGAACATTCGTTTTGATGAAGTCATCGTTGACCTTGGTTTCATCAAGAACCAAGAGGACTATTGTTTATGCAAGAAGTCTAGTGGGATATCAGTAGTATGTTTGATCTTGTATGTGGATGACATACCGCTGACCGGAAATGATATTTCGATCTGAACTTAGTCAAGGAATCATTGAATGACAAGTTTTTGATGAAAGACCTTGGAGAGGCAGTGTACATTTTAGGCATCAAGATCTATAGAGATAGATTGAGGAGGCTGCTCTTATGCCAGAGCACGTACATAGACAAAGTGTTGAAGAGGTTCAACATGAGTGAGGCCAAGAAAGGGTACTTGCCCGTCTCCCATCGTGTAAGGCTAAGCAAGACTCAGAGTCCTACGACTTCTGATGAGAGAAACCGGAAGAGTAGGATTCCATATGGCTCGGCAATTGGATCCATCATGTTTGACATGCTATATACATGGCCTGATGTTGCTTATGCAATAAGCTTAACAAGCAGATACCAAGCCGACCCAGGTGAGAGTCACTGGGCAGCTGTGAAAACTATCTTGAAGTACCTGAAAAGGACTAAAGTGATGTTCCTAGTTTATGGAGGTGAGGAGGAGCTCTACGTAAAGGGTTACGCTGATGCTAGTTTCCAAACTGACAAGGATGATTGTCGATCGCAAACTGGATTCGTGTATGTCATGAATGGAGGAACAGTGAGCTGGACTACTTCCAAGCAATATACGGTGGCCGACTCCACAACAGAGGCCGAATACATTGCAGCTTGTGAAGCCGCAAAGGAATTTGTTTGGATTCGGAAGTTCCTGGAAGATGTTGGTGTGTTCCGGGGCTGGTCAAAACCGTTGGACCTTTATTGCGATAATTCAGGGGCCATCGAACAGGCCAAGGAGCCGAGACAACAACACAAGACCAGGCACATAGACCGAAAATATCACCTGATACGAAAGCTCATAGAGAAAGGTGATACCAATTTATGCAAGATTCATACAGATGCAAATGTTGCAGATCCGTTGACTAAGTAGGAGGGGCAAGTTAGAGCTATGGGCATTCGGTGCCTATTTGATTGACTCTAGCGCAAGTGGGAGACTGTTGGAGATATGCCCTAGAGGCAATAATGTATGATCATATTTCCTATGTGTTTATGAATAAAGATAGTCCTTGGACATTATCATTGATGTGGATTAACAAGTATGTGACTTGTTTGTGAGACTATGCATTGTAAGATAACTGTCCTAAATGGTACCTTGTCGAAAGGGTTGTGTGGACCCTCAACTAATCAGACTAGCATATGACACAATGGATGGTTCGGTCTCGCTGACCATGTAGCATTGGATGCTAGCCAGATAATATGGAATCGGAAAGGTCTAGTCAGATTCGATGTAGTCGGATCAGAGTCAAGATAAGGTCTGAGTTGGACAGACCCAACTAAGAGACACAGCGATAGGTCATGTGTGAGTCTCTAGTACAACACACGTTCTATGTCCTAAGACCTGAGCTGGCGCATGTACTCGGGATGGTGAAAAACTTGCTTTGGGCCGACCAAACGCAACTCCGTGACTGGGTAGTTACAAAGGTAGGTTTCGGCCTTTTCCAGACCCATGTTGGGAGACATGGTCGAGCAAAATGGGATTTGCCCCTCCCACCAGCAGAGATATACTCTGGGCCCCTCGGGTGATCCGACCTGGATAAGCATGGCCATGCAATGAGGATTATGAGATAATCCGAAGTGTTGGTCAAATTCACCGAAACGAGAAAGATATCATGCTGCAACAAGGATGACCATGTCGCCTGTGCACGACAACATATATCGTG
Source organism: Hordeum marinum (assembly GCA_022496015.1). Taxonomy (NCBI): domain Eukaryota; kingdom Viridiplantae; phylum Streptophyta; class Magnoliopsida; order Poales; family Poaceae; genus Hordeum; species Hordeum marinum. The sequence goes on along the minus strand of CM039678.1, from coordinate 392,855,224 downwards.
TGGCAAAGGGAATAGAAGTGTGATGTACAGGTTCGCCTAACCAGCTTCATCGGACACTTGGAGTCGGCACGTCTTGCTAGAGGCTGCTACCGACTAGTCGAGTCAGATGTGATCTGACTCGCGACCAATTGGATGAGAACCTAAAGGGTCGCACGCTTAAGGGAAGGAACACATGGGATTTAGGATCTGTACGAGGTCCAGGGGTTGAGCCCACGTCAGATGCCTATATATATTGGAGGTGCGGCACACCCATCTTGTTGATCGCTTCGGCGCAGTCATTAGGCCTTTGCATGTGTTGCAACTAGCCACCTCCACTCGCCGCCGCCGACTGTGTGATCGGACCTAGCAGTCCGCCGCACGGTGTTCCTCCTGCACGTGCAGATGCCGTTAGAGGCGGTACACTTGTGGCACTCTGGCGAACTTGTACGTGGGATCCGGTGACCAGTTGTACGAGGGAGGTTGGGCCGACTGTTCGAGGAAGATGGGACGAGGAGGAGACAGACCACATGAGCGCGCTGCCCCAACTCTACTTCCATTGCACGACACTGCGCGTCTACTGGTAACGAACTGTGATCCATCTCCATAGCATGTTCTTGGATGTTCTGCGCGTAGTAAAATTTTATTTTGCATGCTATGCACCTATGGTAGAACCCAACAAGAATCTTAAACCCTACTTTATGGATTTCTTTGTAAGGGGCTGATTTGGATCCACCCGTTTCACGCTATGGTTAGATTTATCTTAATTCTTCTTTCGTAGTTGCGGATGCTTGCAAGAGGGCTTAATCATAAATGGGAGGTTTTTGCAAGTAAGGGCAGCACCCAATCACCGGTGCACCCACATATCAAACTATCAAAGTAATGAACACGAATCAAATGAGCATGATGAAAACTAGCTTGACAGATTCCCATGTGTCCTTGGGAGCGCTTTGCTTTATATAAGAGTTTGTCTAGGCCTGTCCTTTGCTACAAAAAGGATTAGGCTACCTTGCTGCACCTTTGCTACACTTGTTACTTGTTACTCGTTATGAATTATCTTATCACAAAACTATCTGTCACCAATAATTTCAGTGCTTGGAGAGAATACCTTACTGGAAACCGCTTGTCATTTCCTTCTGCTCCTTGTTGTGTTCGACACTCTTACTTATCGAAAGGACTATGATAGATCCCCTATACTTGTAGGTCATCAAGACTCTTTTCTTGCAAAGTTGCTGGAGAGTGAAGCGTCTTTGGTAAGTGGAATCTGCTAAGGAAAAATTTATATAGTGTGCTGAAATTTACTATCACTTGTTACTATGGAAAGTAATACTTTGAGGGGCTTGTTTAGGGTATCTTCACCTTGACCGGAAACACGAAGAGTTGCCCTCAACCTACTGAAAATATTTATTATGAAATTCCTTCGGATATGATAGAGAAACTTCTGGCTCATCCTTATGCAGGAGATGGAACACTACATGCTGATTTGCATCTAATCTATGTGGATGAAGTTTGTGGATTATTTAAGCTTGCAGGTCTCCCCAAGGATCATGTCAAGAAGAAGGAATTTCCTTTATCTTTGAAGGAGAAGGTATTGACATGGTATATGCTAGGTGATGATATTGGATCATGGAGCTACAACCGATTGAAAATGGAATTTCATCAGAAGTTCTATCCTATGCATCTAGTTCATCGTGATCGGGATTATATTTATAATTTTTGGCCTTGTGAAGGATAAAGAATCGCTCAAGCTTGGGGGAGGCTTAAGTCAATGTTATATTCATGCCCCAATCATGAGCTCTCGAGAGAAATTATAATTCAGAATTTTTATGCTCGGCTTTCTCGTAATGATCAATCCATGCTCGATACTTCTTATGCTGGTTCCTATATGAAGAAAGATATTGACTTCAAATGGGATTTATTGGAAAGAATTAAACGCAACTCTGAAGATTGGGAACTCGACGAAGGTAAGGAGTCAGGTATGAACCTTAAGTTTGATTGTGTTAAATCCTTCGTAGACACCGATGCTTTTCATAAATTTAGCACTAAATATGGACTTGACTCGGACATAGTAGCTTCTTTTTGAGAATCTTTTGCTGCTCATGTTGATCACCCTAAGGAGAAGTGGTTTAAATATCATCCTCCCATTGAAGTGAAAGTAGTTGAACCTATTAAAGTTGAAGAGGAAACTATTACTTATAATGTTGATCCTGTTATTCCCGCTGCTTATATTGAGAAACCACCTTTTCCTCTTAGAATAAAGGAACATGCTAAGGCTTCAACTATGGTTCGTAAGAGCTGTGCTAGAACATCTACACCCCCTGAGAAAATTAAAGTTGAACCTAGTATTGCTATGGTTAAGGATCTCTTGGTTGATAATATTGATGGGCATGTTATTCAGTTTTGTGACGAAGCCGCTAGAATTGCTAAACCTAATGCTAAAGACAAACATAGACCTATTGCTGGCACGTCTGTTGTTTCTGTTAAAATAGGAGATCATTGTTATCATGGCTTATGTGATATGGGTGCTAGTGTGAGTGCAACTCACTTTTCCTTATATAAAGAGATTATGAATGATATTGCACCAGGTGAGTTAGAGGAAATTGATGTAACAATTAATCATGCTAATAGAGACACTATATCACCAGTTGGGATTATTAGAGATGTTCAAATATTGTGTGGGAAAATAAAATATCCTACTCATTTTCTTGTTCTTGGCTCCCCACAAGATGATTTTTGTCCCATTATATTTGGTAGACCCTTGTTGAATACCGTTAATGCTAGCATAGATTGTCAGAAGGAAACGGTTACCGTAAGTTTTGGGGATGTGTCTCATGAGTTTAATTTCTCTTAATTTCGTAGACAACCCCATGATAAAGAATTGCCTAGTAAGGATGAAATTATTGGTCTTGCTTCTATTGTTGTGCCTCCTACTGATCCTATAGAGCCTTATTTGCTAGACCATGAAAATGATATGCATATGAATGAAAGGAATGCAATAGATAATATTTTATTTGATCAACATCCTATTCTGAAAAACAACTTGCCTGTTGAAATGCTTGGGGATCCTCCTCCTCCCAAGGGTGATCCCATGTTTGAGCTTAAATAATTATCGGATACTCTGAAATATGCTTATCTTGATGAAAATAAGATATATCCTGTTATTATTAGTGCTAACCTTTCAGAGCATGAAGAACAAAGATTATTGAAAACTCCGAGGAAGCACCGTTTTGCTATTGGATATAATCTTGATGATCTTAAGGGCATTAGTCCCACTCTATGTCAACACAAAATTAAAATGGAGCCTGATGCTAAACCATTTGTTGATCATCAATGATGGTTAAATCCTAAAATCAAGGAAGCGGTAAGAAATGAAATATTAAAGCTTCTGGAGGCAGGTATCATTCACCATGTTGCTAATAGTAGATGGGTTACTCCCGTTCATAGTGTCCCTAAGAAAGGAGGTATTACCATAGTTCCTAATGATAAAAATGAATTGATCCTGCAAAGAATTGTTACAAGTTAAAGAATGGTAATTTATTTTAGGAAATTGAATAAAGCTACTAGAAAAGATCATTACCCTCTGTCTTTTATTGATCAAATGCTAGAAAGATTATCCAAACACACACATTTCTGCTTTCTAGATGGTTATTCTGGTTTCCCTCAAATACCTATGTCAAAAGAGGACTAAGAGAAGACCACCTTTACCTGCCCTTTTGGTACCTTTTCTTATAGATGTATGGCTTTTGGTTTATGCAATGCACCTGCTACCTTTGAAAGATGTATGACTGCTATATTCTCTGATTTTTGTGACAGGATTGTTGAGGTTTTCATGGATGATTTTTCTGTTTACGGAACTTCTTTTGATGATTGTTTGAGAAACCTTGATCAAGTTTTGCAGAGATGCAAAGAAACTAATCTTGCCTTGAATTGGGAGAAGTGCCACTTTATGGTGAATGAAGGCATTGTCTTGGGACATAAAATTTCCGAAAGAGGTATTGAAGTTGATAAGGTTAAAGTTGATGCTATTGAAAAAATGTCGCATCCTATGGATATTAGAGGTATAAGAAGTTTCCTTGGTCATGTTGGTTTCTATAGGAGTTTTATTAAAGACTTCTCTCAGATTGCTAGGCCACTCACTAATCTCTTGAAAAAAGATGTTCCATTCGTTTTTGATGATGATTGTGTAGAAGCTTTTGAAATTCTTAAGAATGTCTTGATTTCTGCACTTGTTGTCCAACCACCTAATTGGAACTTGCCCTTTGAAATCATGTGTGATGCTAGTGATTATGTCATTGGTGCTATTCTAGGGTAAAGAGTTGATAAGAAATTAAATGTTATTCATTATGCTAGCAAAACTCTAGACAGTGCTCAAAGAAAATATGCTACCACTGAAAAAGAATTTTTAGCAGTTGTGTTCGCTTGTGATAAGTTTAGACCTTATATTGTTAATTCTAAAGTAACTATTCACACTGATCATGCTGCTATTAAATATCTTATGGAAAAGAAAGATGCTAAACCTAGACTTATCAGGTGCGTTCTTCTGGTACAAGAATTTGATTTGCATATTGTTGATAGAAAGGGTGCTGATAACCCCGTAGCAGATAACTTGTCTAGGTTAGAGAATGTTCTTGATGACCCACTACCTATTGATGGTAGCTTTCCATATGAACAATTAGCTATCATAAATGCTTCTCGTAATGCTCCTTGGTATGCTGATTATGCTAATTACATTGTCCCTAAATTTATACCGCCTAGTTTCACATACCAACAAAAGAAAATGTTCTTCTATGATTTAATACATTACTTCTGGGATGACCAATACCTTTATAAATAAGGAGTAGATGGTGTTATTAGACGTTGTGTACCTGAGCATGAATAGGAACAAATCCTATAAAAGTGTCATTCCGAGGCCTACGGAGGACACCACGCTGGAGATAGAACTGCACATAAGATAGTACAATCTGGCTTTTATTGGCCTACTCTCTTCAAGGATGCTCGTAAGTTTGTCTTGTCATGTGATGAATGTCAAAGAATTGGCAATATTAGTAGACGTCAGGAAATGCCTATGAATTACTCTCTTGTTATTGAACCTTTTGATGTTTGGGGTTTTGATTATATGGGACCTTTTCCAACGTCCAACGGGTATACTCATATTTTAGTTGTTGTTGATTATGTTACTAAGTGGGTTGAAGCTATTCCAACTAGTAGTGATGATCATAACACCTCTATTAAGATGCTTAAGGCAGTTATTTTCCCTAGATTTGGAGTCCCCAGATATCTAATGACTGATGGTGGTTCATATTTTATTCATGGTGCTTTCCGTAAATTGCTTGCTAAGTATGATGTTAATCATATAATTGCATATCCTTATCATCCTAAGTCTAGTGGTCAAGTAGAATTAAATAATAGAGAAATTAAATTGATCCTGCAAAACACGGTTAATAGATCTAGGAAGAATTGGTCTAAGAAACTTGACGATGCATTGTGGGCTTATACAACTGCTTACAAGAATCCTATGGGTATGTCTCCGTATAAAATGGTTTATGGTAAAGCATGTCACTTAGCTCTAGAGCTAGAGCACAAAGCTTATTGGGCGATCAAAGATCTCAACTATGATTTCAAACTTGCTCGTGAGAAGAGGTTATTTGATATTAACCCAGGCCTATGAGAATGCCAAGTTGTTTAAAGAAAAAGTTAAGATATTGCATGATAAAAGGATACAAAAGTGTGAATTCAATGTAGGGTATCATGTCTTGCTATACAATTCTCGTTTAAGATTTTTTGTAGGAAAACTTCTCTCTAAATGTGAAGGACCTTACATTGTTGAGGAAGTATATCGTTCCGGTGCCATCAAGATCAACAACGTCGAAGGCACAAATCCGAAGGTGGTGAACGGGAAAAGAATCAAACATTATATCTCACGTAATCCCATTAATGTTGAAACCAATGTTATCAATACCATAACTCTGGAAGAGCATATTAGGGAGACCTATCCGAACGTTCCAGACTTCGAAAGGAATAGGTATGTGGTACGTTAAGTAAACCGACTCTAAAACCTTTCCAATACAAATTTTACTCAGTTTTGGAATATTTAAAAATTTAGGAAAATCAAAAGTAGCCTGAAGGACGAACAGGGAGGCGACAAGCCTGATAGGCGCAACCACCCCCTTGGCGCTGCCTAGGGGGCTTGTCACCACCCCGTGCGACCTTCGAACTCCATTTTCTTGTGGTACACTCCTTCGGGTTGGCAAAAAACCATTATATAATCTCCCGAAGGTTTGCACTTTCGTATCACGACATTACCTCCTGTTTTCGTTTTGAGCTGTTTCTACAGCAAATTTAGATCGTCATGGCGTTCCCCAGTGCTCCGAACGACAAGTTTTTTGAGAAGGTCATCAACCCTTATCTTGCAGAGTTGCTGCAACACCCTCAAACCATTGAGATGCATGAGGGGGTGCTGCACATCCATGACATTGAGGGGCCAAAGAAGATTGGAAGCATGGAAACAAGGCTCGAAACAATGGAGCAACAAGTCTTCAAGTGCCAAGGGATCATGGAATGTGGACTCAATGCCAATCATATGATGATCTCGGAGTTTACCAATAAACACAAGCTAGACACCAAGGACATCGGGGAGCACATCTTCAAGCTTTACCAGAAAATTGAGCATCTCCAAGCCCACATCTATGATATGCAAAACCAAAACTTTGATTACAAATACAAATTTAAGAGAATGAGTTTGGCTGCAGATTTGAGGATTCCGGAGACCTGTTCATCTTTTTACGATGGTGATCCTATGCCTTGGAAGACGGAGGACAAGATTCCATCATCATCAACAACTCCACCGCCATCACCTTCGAAGAAGGACACCTGAGCACATGGGTATGGGCACTACCCTTGGCTTGTGCCAAGCTTGGGGGAGGTGCCCCAGTATAGTATCACCATCACACCTTTTTCCTTTTCTGTCTTTCTTGTTTTTCTTAGTTTGATACTTTTTGATTTTTTTTGATCTAGTATAATAAATTTTTAGTTTGATCTAGCTTTATTTTTTTATTTTTGCTCCCTTTATGTAAGCAAGTCCAAGAGTTATATAATAAAAAGTAGTTCTGATGTGAGGGCTTTGCTAGCTTACTATGCTCTTGAGAGTAACAAATAAAAGAAGAATAGAATGAAATCAAAGAGTATACATAATGATCTTATGGGGAGTGATGACTTCACATATAAAAAGTATGTCGATTGAAATTTGTTGGGAGTTAACAAACATAGTAATTGGTCATTGGTGCAATTGAAAAGGAAGTGATAAACAAAGAGAGATTCACATATAAATATATTATCTTGGACATATTTTATGATTGTGACCACTCATTAAAATATTATATGCCAAGAAGTCGATTTTGGATAAGGAATACAACATAATGGGTTATGTTTGCTTGCCTCTGGATAGAATTTATATGGTTTTAGATCCTCCAACATGTAGTGCTTGCTTCCACCTCATATTAGCCAAAACTTCCGCATCAAGTAGAGATACTACTTGTGCATCCAAACACCTCAAACCAGCTTTGCCATGAGAGTCCACCATACCTACATATGCATTGAATAAGATCCTTCAAGTAAGTTGTCACCGGTGCAAAAAGCAATAAAAATTGCTCCTAAATATGTGTGATCTTTTAGTTTAAGGGAAATAAGCGTTGTACAAACTTGTGATAGTGAAGAAATAAAAGCGACAGACTGCATAATAAAGGTTGCTATCACAAAGGTAAATACAACACGGCGTTCCTCTGCATTAAGGGTTTGTGCATCCCAAAATAAAAAGTGCATGATAACCTCTGCTTCCCTCAGTGAAGGGCCTATCTATTACTTCCACTTTTTAAGTACTTACCTTTACACAAGAGTCATGGTGATCTTCACCACTTCCTATATTTTGCCTCTCTCTTGGCAAGCATTATGTGTTGGGGAATGATCTAGATGCATATACCCACTCGGAAGTGGGTGATCATGAGTTATTATTGTTGACACCACCCTTGAGGTGAATAGTTGGGAGACCAAACTATAAGCCCCTATCTTTCTCTGTGTCTGATTGAAGCTTTGATCTCACGGGTACAATGTGAGTGTTAGATATTGTGAAAGACTAAAAGATGATTGAGTATGTGGGTTTGCTTTACAAGCTCTTATATTGACTCTTTTTGATGTTATGATAAATTTCCAATTGCTTCATTGACTAAGATCATAGTTTGTTGGTTGTCAATAGAGTTCTTGGTTCATACTTTATCTTGTGAACGAATTATTACTCTAGCATAAAGATTCTCATACATTGTCGTTCTAAAGATTATCATGATGCCCTCATGTCCGTATTTTATTTTATTGACACCTCTATCTCTAAACATGTGGACACATTTATCGATCTCGGCTTTCGCTTGAGGGCAAGCGAGGTCTAAGCTTGGGGGAGTTGATACGTCCATTTTGCATCATGCTTTTATGTTGATATTTATTGCATTATGGGCTGTTATTACACGTTATGATACAATACGTATGCCTTTTCTCTCTTATTTTACAAGGTTTACATGAAGAGGGAGAATGCCGGTAGCTGGAATTCTGGACTTGCAAAGGAGAAAATCTGAGATACCTATTCTGGGAAACTCCAAAAGTCCTAAAAATTTACGGAGAATTATTTTGGAATATATAAAAAATATTGGGCGAAATAGATGCCAGAGGGGGGTCACCAGGAGGTGACAAGCCTCTCAAGCACGGCCACGCCCCTGGCTGCTCCTAGCAGGCTTGTGACTCACCTGGCAGGCCCCCGACGCCCATCTTATGTTATATGGAGGGTTTTGACTTGGAAAAATCATAAGGAAGCTTTCGGGACAAAGCGCCGCCGTCTCGAGGCGGAACTTGGGCACAACCAATCTAGAGCTCCGGCAGGGCTATTCTCACGAGGAATCTTCGCTCCCGGAGGGGGAAATTGAAGCCATCGTCATCACGAATGATCCTCTCATCGAGAGGGTGTCAATCTCCATCAACAACCTCACCAGCACCATCTCCTCTCCAAACCCTAGTTCATCTCTTGTATCTGATCTTTGTCCCAAACCTCAGATTGGTACGTGTGGGTTGCTAGTAGTGCTGATTACTCCTTGTAGTTGATGCTAGTTGGTTTACTTGGTGGAAGATCATATGTTCAGATCCTTAATGATAATTAATACTCCTGTGATCTTGAACATGAATATGCTTTGTGAGTAGTTCCGTTTGTTCCTGAGGACATGGGATAAGTCTTGTTATAAGTAATCATGTGAATTTGGTATTCGTTTGATATTTTGATGAGATGTATGTTGTCTCTCCTCTAGTGGTGTTATGTGAACGTCAACTACAAAACATTTCACCATTATTTTGGCCTAGGAGAAGACACTGGGAAATAATAAGTAGATGATGTGTTGCTAGAGTGACGAAAGCTTAAACCCAAGTTTATGTGTTGCTTCGTAAGGGGCTGATTTAGATCCACCCGTTTCATGCTATGGTTAGATTTATCTTAATTGTTCTTTCGTAGTTACGGATCCTTGCGAGACGGGTTAATCATAAGTGGGAGGTTTGTCCAAGTAAGGGCAGCACCCAAGAACCGGTCCACCCACATATCAAATTATCAAAGTAATGAATGCGAATCAAATGAGCATGATGAAAACTAGCTTGACAGATTCCCATGTGTCCTGGGGAGCGCTTTGCTTTATATAAGAGTTTTTCCAGGCTTGTCCTTTGCTACAAAAAGGATTGGGCTACCTTAACGCACCTTTCCTACACCTGTTACTTGTTACTTGCTACGAATTATCTTATCACAAAACTATCTGTCACCGATAATTTCAGAGCTTCCAGAGAATACCTTACTGGAAACCGCTTGTCATTTCCTTCTACTCCTTGTTGGGTTCGACACTCTTACTTATCGAAACTACTACGATAGATCCCCTATACTTGTGGGTCATCATGGCTCCCTTTGGTGTTGGGGGAATATTTGGGTATTTATAGGACGAAGAATAGGGTTAGGAGACCTTCCAGGAGACGGCAAGCCTGCCATGCGCGACCACGGGGGTGGCCGCGCCTACCAGGCTTGTGATCTCCTGGTAGATCCCCTGGCATGCACTCCAAGCCTGGTTGATTTGATTCCTTCCAGGAAAATCATTTCGAAGATTTTATTCCATTTGGACTCCATTTATTATTCCATATCTACAAAACTCAAAAACAAGGAAAAACAGAAACTGGCACTAGGCTCTAGATTAATAGGTTAGTCCCAAAAATAATATAAAATATCATATTAAGGCATATAAAACATCCAAAACAGATAATATAATAGCATGCCATCATAAAAAATTATAGATACATTGGAGAAGTATCAACATCCCTAAGCTTAATTCCTTCCCGTCCTCGAGTAGGTAAATGATAAAAACATAATTTTTGATGTGGAGTGCTACCTAACATATTTGTCCATGTAATATTCTCTATTGTGGCATGAATATTCAGATCCGTAAGACTCAAAACAAAATCTTAATATTGATATAAAAATAATAACATTTCAAGCATACTAGCAAAGCAATTGTATCTCTTCAAAATATAATGGCAAAAGAAAGTTATCCCTACAATATCATATGGTCTGGCTATGCTCCATCTTCCTCACACAAAGTATTTATATCATGCACAACCCCGATGAAAAGTCAAGCAATTGTTTTCACACTTTTATTTTCTCAAACTTTTTCAACTCTCACGCAATACATGAGCGTGAGCCATGGATATAACACTATAGGTGGAATAGAATATTGTGGAGGTTGTTAAGGAAAAGGAAAAGATAGTCTCACGTCAACTAGGCATTTCAACGGGATATGGAGATACCCATTAATAGATATCAATGTGAGTGAGTAGGGATTGCCATGCAATGGATGCACTACAGCTATAAGTGTATGAAAGATCAAGAGGAAACTAAGTGGGGGTGCATCCAACTTGCTTGCTCATGAAGACCTAGGGAAATTTGAGGAAGCCCATTATTGGAATATACAAGCCAAGTTATATAAAGAAAAATTCCCACTAGTATATGAAAGTGACAAAATAGGAGACTCACTATCATGAAGATCATGGTGCAACTTTGAAGCACAAGTGTGGAAAAACATAGCAGCAATGTCCCTTCTCTCTTTTATCTCATTTTTACTTTTTTCCCTCTTGTTGGTGGAAATCTAAGGCCTCTTCTATTTATTTTTATTTGGGCTTCGTTGGCCTCTCTTATTTTTCATAAAGTCCGGAATCTCATCCCCACTTGTGAGGGAATCATAGATTCCATCATCCTTTCCTCACATGGGACATGCTCTAATAATGATAATCATCACACTTTTATTTACTTACAACTCAAAAGAAAGTTACAACTTGATACCTATGACAAAATATGACTCTATATGCAATATGGAAGTGATGGTGCAAGTCATAAAAGGAAACGGTGGAAGTTGCATGGCAATATATCTCGGAATGGCTATGGAAATTCCATAATAGGTAGGTATGGTGGCTGTTTTGAGGAAGGCATATGGTTTCTATTTTGAGGAAGGTATATGGTGGTTGTTTTGAGGAAGGTGTTTGTTGTACCGGCAAAAGTTGCACGGTACTAGAGAGGCTAGCAAAGGTGGAAGGGTGAGAGTGCGTATAATCCATGGACTCAACATTAATCATAAAGAACTGTAGCGACCCGACCTGAAAGGTCGAATCTCCGGTGTTTCTGTACCATCCCAAGATCATGCTGGTACACACACGGTACATCAATGTATATATCAAAGGGAAATCACACAGCATTAATTAATCAAAATCTCATATCGAGTCCTTTATTACAATAAGGATTACAATAAAGTGGCTAAAGGCCAACTCATGAGATAAACTAAACCAAAGTCTTGCGGAAGCTCCATAGGTAGTTGAGTCCATCTGACTCCAAGGGCATCTCACCAAGCGTAGAGCGTATCCTCACTCCTGGTCGGAAAAGTACTCTGCAATATGATACGTTGCAGCCGTATAGGTCAGCATATTGAATATGCCGGCCATGTCACAAGAGAGGGGTAAAGTAATCATCTATTCTATATGCATATATGGCAGGTGGGGGTAGTAAGTTTTTGCATAAAGCCAAATTTTTCCTACAACAAGAGAGGGCAAAGGCATAATTACTACAATGTTGGTTGATTAATGAGATGGTTCCACCAACCAATTCTCATACCCAAGTTGACATTAAAATAATCACATCAATGTAATTTATGGTGTTGAGAGTTTGTAACATCCCAAAATTCCATTTTGGAATGTTATGATTTATAGCTATGCATCTATCATCACCATTGTTTGAATGTATGTGTTAGTTGAAATGCCTTCTCTGAATTTCTAAAACCCCTTTCTACTTTCCCTAAGTTGCTTTCACCTATTTGAAATCTTGGTAAAATGTTCAAAATAAGAGGGGAGTAACATGACACTCCACACCAGGGTCATTTTGGTGATCTATTTGAACAAAAATAACCAGGAGTTGTTTTGAAAATATTTGCAAAAAGGTTTTAAAAACAAATAGGCAATTTCTAAAAATATTTATTTTTTAAAATTGTTCAAATGACAGAATAAAAATGTTCATTAAATAGCATTTATTATTCTGTTAATTTAGATATATAATAACCCTATATTTATAAATGTTTTGAATGTTTTAAAAGCTTTTGAATATCGCTGGAAAATCATTAAAAGAAACGGTAATGGTTTCCTGTATTAAACGGGCCGGCCCAACGGCTTTAAAAGTCGAGACCGATACCGGTAGGCCGACCGACGCACAACGGACGCCTCCTCTCTCACTGACACTGGGCCCCACGTCGACCGACCGTTGCTCCGCCCGGACGCCTTCTTCCTCCCGCACGCGATGCCGGACCTCGCCGGCAGTTTCTTCATCCCCGCGGATCTCGCCTCCCATTACTCCCCGGCACTCCCCAGCGCCCCTATATAAGCCGGCCACTCCCCGCATCCATTTTTCCCTGAGCCCCCTCTGTCCCTCGCCGAATCGTTGCCGCAATTCCTCGCCGGAGTAACTCCGACCATCGAAGCTCCCTCCCCACGTGCCCGTCATCTCGAACGTCCCCTCGCCTCTCCGACCCCTCCGTTCGACGCCGGACCTCGCCCGCCGTCGTCTGAACCCCTTCGCTACCTCCCTCGACCACCGGAGCTCCTCGCCGTCGTCTTCGCCGCTTTCGGATCCACCGGAGACTTCCAACGCGAGCGACCTTTCCTCCGTAAGCTCCCTGGACCGTCGGATCTATAATCAACGTCTGAGATTAGATCGGAAATAATTCCGAACCGGTATCCCCTACCGACCGGTCGCCCGCCCACAAACACTCGCGCGCACAATCAAATTTGCTCAAAACATTCAAATCTGTATAACTAGAATTTGAAAGTAGATTTTGACATGAATCTTTTTGCTACTGTTTGATATTGGTTAGGACTATCACCATGTTTAGTTTGAGGATTTTTAGGATGATTTTGATTAGTGTTCTAGCTATAAACAGAATCTGCCTAGTATTATAGTATTTTTTTTATTTACTTAGTTTTAGTTAGTTTAACTTAGATTTAGTTTAAATTTGTTTAGTAGGTTCTGTTGATTTAAACATTTAGTGTTTTACTTACTGTTAATGAAAATATAAATTGTTTAGTTATTCCTTTGTTAATATAGGAATCACAACTTCTTTTCAAATAGGTTTATTTTTGATTAAAACAACTAGTTAGTAATAGTTTTGCTTTCAAACAAAGTTTTATATAATTTAATTTTGTTTTCTAAAACAAGTTTATTTGTAAATTCTTTTCTGTTAAGAACATGTTTTATTAATAACTAATAAGTTTTGTTTTGCTCTCTTGTTAGTAAAACTATATTTGTTCCATTTAGTGCTTATCAAAACTTTTACAAACTTTACAAAAGTTTTCTCAACAAACTTAAATTGATTTTCTTCCGTTTATTAATAAAAATATTTTATTGTTTCCTTGCTGTCAACAATTGTTTTGGTTATTTCAAAATAGTTTTATTATGTTAGTAGTGTTTTATCAATCACCTCCTAGTAAACAAAACTTTGTGTGTTTTCCTTACTTGTGATTTGTGCATTGTTTTGTCTTGACTGTTTACTAGTTCTTGATTGATGTTTGTGGGTTACAATATTCTGTTGTATGCTTATTGAGTGTTTGTTTGTTTCGTTAGATTATCCGGAGTGCGAAGCTTGTTACTTAGAGTCACTCACGTACGAAGATCATCAATCAAGCAAGTCACTTTGATCATGTTTTTATATGCATTAGTTCGACCATCTTCCCCAATTGCATGCAAGATAGGTTAGTTGGAAACTTGGTTACATTGTAGTAGTATCATGTAGTAGGAACCCCCTCTCAACCCTTGACACATTGGCCCCGGGAAACGTTGTTTTACATTTTGCTATGCTACTAGTAGACGGGGTTGGTTGTGTGATTCATGTGAGTTGAGAGAGTTAATAATTTCAAGACCTACATAACGATCAAGACTTCAAGACTCCGAGTTTTCAACATACCTCTGGGTGGATGATGGTTGAACGGCACCCTGGAGAAACCAGTGGAATTGCCTAGGTGATGCTGGAGATGGCCAGTATTCACGCGGAAAGATCCACCCAGGCACAAGGAGATGGATGGGTGCTTCAAGACCCAAGGCTTACCTGCACAGCCACAAGTCATTATGGGCTCTGGCTTGGTTGGATATCGTGGTGACCCTGGACAGGCGGTGCTACAAGATGTAGAAGAACGGTAGGAAAGGATGGGCACCGACAGAGTCGCAGTGAAACCCTTTGGAAGACCATGTTTTGGTCATCCGTTTCTCAAACACCCTGAAGTGCGAGAAATCAAACGGAGGCGACCAAATCTTGTGGGGAACGTGTGCAAAACTCTGCAGAGTACTCAAACCTAATCGATTAGCCGTGTCCACGGTCATGGACGACTTGAGCCAAAGGAACTGAAACATTCGGAATTCTCAACACAAGTAATATGATGATGTGCGTATTTAACAATTGGGTATGAGAATTGGTTGGTGGAACCATCTCATTAATCAACCAACTTAGTAATATTTTCTGCTTAGCCCTCTCTTGATGTAGGAAAAATTGGCTTTACGCAAAAACTTACCACCCCACCTGCCATATAAGCATGTAGACTAGATGATTATCTTTTCACCCCTCTTTTGTGACTTTGCCGGCATATTCCATATGCTGACCTACACGGCTGCAACCTATCATGTTGCAGAGTACTTTTCCGACCAGGAGTGAGGACACGTTCTACGCTCGGTGAGATGCCCTTGGAGTCAGATGGATTCATCTAACTTCGACGCTTCCGCAAGATTTAGACATTCTCATGAGTTGGCTTTCAACCACTTTATTGTAATCTTTATTGTAATAAAGGACTCGATATGAGATTTCGATTAATATAATGCTGTGTGATTTCCCTTTGATATATACATTGATGTATCGTGTGTGTACCAGCATGATCTTGGGATGGTACGGAAACACCAGAGATTCGACCTTTCAGGTCGGATCACTACAGAGTTCCAGATAGTTTCAGTTCCTTTGGCTCAAACCGTCCATGACCGTGGACACGGCTAATCGATTAGGTTTGGGTACTCTGCAGAGTTTTGCACACGTTCCCCACAAGATTTAATCACCTCCGTTTGATTTCTCGCACTTCAGGGTGTTTGAGAAACGGATGACCAAAACATGGTCTTCCAAAGGGTTTCCCTGCGACTCTGTCGGTGCCCATCCTTTCCTACCGTTCTTCTACATCTCGTAGCACCGCCTGTCCAGGGTCACCACGATATCCAACCAAGCCAGAGCCCATAATGACTTGTGGCTGTGCAGGTAAGCCTTGGGTCTTGAAGCACCCATCCATCTCCTTGTGCCTGGGTGGATCTTTCTGCGTGAATACTGGCCATCTCCAGCATCACCTAGGCAATTCCACTGGTTACTCCAGGGTGTCGTTCAACCATCATCCACCTAGAGGTATGTTGAAAACTCGGAGTCTTGAAGTCTTGATCGTTATGTAGGTCTTGAAATTATTAACTCTCTCAACTCACATGATTCACACAACCAACCCCGTCTACTAATAGCATAGCAAAATATAAATCCATGTTTCCCGGGGCCAATGTGTCAAAGGGTTGAGGGGTACCTACCACATGATACTACAATAAGTAACCAAGTTTCCAATTTACCTACTTTGCATGCAATTGGGGAGATGGAAGAACTAATGCAATAAAACATAGGCATACATGGTCAAAGTGACTTGCCTTGCTGACGATCCTCGTAATCAAGTGACTCTAGATAACAAGCTTCGCACCCCGAATGATCTAACGAATCAAACAAGAGTACACCATAAGCATAAACACAATACAATTCATTCAACAGTAAGGTAAACAAATGCTTCAACAAGCAAGAGCACAATCAAAAGAAGAATCACTTAAAGTATAAGACTATAAAAATATTGGTGTCAAAATCCCTACTAAGACATACAAGTCAAAATTTTGTTTTGAACAACTAGACATTTAGATAACAGAAAAGTAAAATACAATTTTTTTTTGAAAACAGAAGTATTTCATTATAAAAGTATTGTGCTAAAAGAATTACTACAAAACCTTCTTTTCTAAACAAAATAAATGGTGAAACAAGATGTACCTATTCAAACTAGAGCACAAAACAATTTGAAAAACATATTTTATTAACAGAAAATAATACACCTAATGTTGAATCAACAGAACCTAATGAAATCTAAAAACAAAGGTTAAACTAATTAGGTTCAAATTAAATAAAAATCAATTCAATTAAAATCTATTAAGAACTAAACAGATTCTATTTTTGTTAAAAACAGTAACCAAATTCATCCTAAAAATTCTTAAAGTATGTAGAATGATAGGTCTAACTAATACCAAATAGTGGCAAAAAGATTCACTCAAAAATATATTTTTAAACTCTAGTTATATAGATTTTAGTAATTTAAACAAATTTGATTAGATTCAAAATTTAAAGTTCAAATTTGAAATCTAAGCATACGGACATAAACTAAATCAAATTTGTGAACTAATGCAAAAAATAATCAAATAAAAACACCAAATATTTTAAAAGATATGATAAAAACAAAACAGAATACATTCTGTTTTCTAAAACAGAAAAGAAAAAGAAAAACTTCCTATCGATCGGACAGGGTCTACGTGGCATGCTATGATTGGCCGCGAGGGCATGCGCATGAGAGCTAACGAGCGGACGACCGACAACTAAAGCGTACCGGTTCGATTATTAAACAGATCTAATTTTGTGCGTTGACTATAGATCCGACGGCTACGGGTGGAGGTGGAGGCTTACAGAGAGGGGGTCGGGGTCTCCGGCGAGGTCAACGGCGGCCTGTGGTCGGAGATGCTCGGGGTCAACGGTGCGGTGGTCGGGGCAGCGTCCGAAGGCTTCAAACGGCGGCGGCGAGGCTCCGGCGTCGATTGGCGGCGGCGAAGGAGGCTGGGGGTGAGTGTGGCGATGGGCACGAGCTCGGGGACGTTCGGTTGGGTGTCGAACTCCGGTGAGGTCTGGGGCAGCGCTCCGGCGAGGGAAAAGAGGGTTTCGGGGGTGGAACGAAGAGAGGAGAGGCGGGGCTTTATATAGGGGCGGTGCGGTGGTCGGGGACGGCACGAGGGGCGAGATCCACGGAGAGGGATCTCCGGCGACGATGGTCGGGCGTGGGGAAGGGGATGACCGTGCTGACGCCACGGTCGGATGGTGGGTCCCACGCATCAGTGAGGGTGGGAGCATGGTTAGCGCGTCGGTGGCCGACCCGGAGTGGTTTCGGGAATTAAAGATGGTGGGCCGGCCCGGTTCGGTTTAAATAATTTCCTTTTCTATTTCCAGCGCAGTAAAAACTCTTTTAATGCATTCAAAACAATTCCAAACATAGGAATTATATATATATATGATCAGGAGAATTAATGCTATTTAATGAACATTTTTCCTCTGTCATATTGAATATCTTTTTAAATTTTATTTTCAGAAAATGCCAAATTGATTTTAAATCCTTTTGAGATAAATTTTCAAATAACCCCCTGGTTTTATTGCTCAAATATTTCACCAAGATGCCCCTGGTGTGGAGTGTCATGTTACTCCCCTCTTTCTTTGAACATTTCCAAAGGTTTTCAAATAGGTGAAACAAATACATGGGAAAATAGAAATGGCCTTTCAGAAAATCAAAAGAAGCACTTCAACAAATTCATTACATTCAAACGAAAAGATGATGATGCATAGCTATATTTCATAACATTCCAAAATGAAATTTTGGGATGTTACAAGAACTGACATACTTATTGCAAAACTCTATTAGTCATTGAAGCAAAGTATTAAAGCATGCTCCCACATGAGAGGTTGGTAGGAGTTAACCATCGCGCGCTCCCGATGCTCATACAAAGGTCAACAATCAATAAACAAATCATGCTCTGACTTACTTACATAATGGTTCACCATACATGCATGCTACGGGAATCACAAACCTTTACACAAGTATTTTTACCCAATCACAATTACTTCCTAACATGAATCTTAATATTACTATCTTTATATCTCAAAACTTTATGCAAGGAATCAAACTTCTCATAGTATTCAATGCACTTAATATGGAAGTTTTTATTATATCCCTCTTGGACGCCTATCATATTAGGACTAAATTCATAACCTAAACCAATTACCATGCTGTTTAGAGACTCTCAAAATAATAAAAGTGAGGTACGAGAGTTCAATTATTTCTATAAAACGCAAACACCACCGTGCTCTAAAAAAATATAAGTGAAGCACATAGAGCAAAATTGCCTATCTCAAAAGATATAAGTGAAGCACATAGAGTATTCTAATAAATTCACGATTTAGAGTGTCTCTCTCAAAATATGTGTGCATAAGGGATGATTGTGTCAAACTAAGAAGAAAAGACTCATATCATACAAGACGCTCCAAGCAAAACACATATCATGTGGTGAATAAAAATATAGCCTCAAGTAAATTTACCGATGGATTGAAGACGAAAGAGGGGATGCCTTCCAGGGCATCCCCAAGCTTAGGCTCTTTGTCATCCTTGGATATTACTTGGGTTGCCTAGGTCATCCCCAAGATTAGGCTCTTACCACTCCTTATTCCATAGTCCATCAAATCTTCGCCCAAAACTTGAAAACTTCACAACCCAAAACTTAACAGAAAACTTGTGAGATCCGTTAGTATAAGAAAACAAATCGCCACTTTAGGTACTGTTGTGAACTCATTCTTTATTTATATTGGTGTTATACCTACTGTATTCTAACTTCTCCATGGTTCATACTCCATGATACAACCCATAGATTCATCAAAATAGGCAAACAGCTCAAAGAAAACAGAACCTGTCAAAAACTGAACAGTCTGTAGCAATCTGAAAACTTCGTATACTTATGTAACTCAAAACATTCTGATAAATTAGAAAACCTGTAAATTTACATTTAAATCTTGTGTAACAATTTCAGACTCATTCCATGCTCTGAAAATTTTAATAAATTCCTGGACTGAGCGCAAAAGTTTCTGTTTTTCAGCAAGAACAAATCAACAACTACCATGATCACCCCAAAGGTTTTACTTGGCTCGAACACTAATTAAAACAATAAAATAAAACTACTACAGAAGTAATAATGTGGTAAACACTCAAAAACAGAACATAAAAATAAAATTGGGTTGCCTCCCAACAAGCGCTATTGTTGAACGCCCCTAGCTAGGCACGATGATTTCAATGATGCTAACATAAAAAGTAGTAATTGAAACATGCAAGAGAGCATCATGAATCTCATTACAAGCACATTTAAGTATAACCCACTTTCTATTCATAGGGATTTTGCGAGCAAACAATTTATGAGAGCAGGAATCAACTATCATAGGAAGGCAAAACAAGCCTAACTTCAAAACTTTGAACACATAGAGAGCAAAATTGATCTTATTGAAATTCCTACAAGCATATGTTCCTCGCTCATAATAATTTTCAGTAGCATTATGAAGGAATTTCACAATATAAATATCAAATAAATCATTATTTCCATCATCAATTATAGCATACGTGTCATCACCAAAACTTGGGGAACAAAATATATCATTTTCATCAAGCATAACATCCCCAAGCTTGTGGTTTCGCATATCATTAGCATCATGGATATTTAGAGAATTCATACTAACAACATGGCACTCATGATTTTCATTCAAGGAACTATCATGAATCTCCTTATAAATTTCTTCTTTCAATACTTCATCAAAATTTTCAGAATCATGATTTTCAAACAAAACTTCATAGAGATTATCAAGTGCACTCAACTCACTAGCAGTTGGTTCATCATAATTTGGTCTTTTGAAAACATTAGGAAGTGGATGAGATTCCATATCAATGGATTTTTAGCAAGCGAAGATGCAAGTAAATAGAAGGCACATGGCAACACAAGTACACATAGCAACGAAAAGGCAAACTAAAAAAAAGGCGAATAAAAAGGGCAATTTTTTTGGTTTTTTCTGAAAATCATTTTAGAAGTGGGGGAGAGGAAAATGAGAGTCAAATGGAAAATAATGTAAATGCAATAGATGAGTTTGTGATGGGTACTTGGTAGGCTTGATGTGTATCCTCCCCGGCAACGACGCCAGAAATCCTTCTTGCTACCTCTTGAGCTTGCGTTGGTTTTCCCTTTAAGAGGAAAGTGTGATGCAACAAAGTAGATACGTATTTCCCTCAGTTGATGAGAACCAAGGTATCAATCCAGTAGGAGGAACAAGCAAGTCACCAATGGATGCACCTACACGAAGTATCAAACTCTTGCACCCAACGCTATAAAGGGGTTGTCAATCCCTTCACGATTATTTGCAAGGATTAGATTCAATAAAGATAGACATCAACGAGAACGGAAAATACAAGGTAAATAAACTACAGGAAAGTATTTTTGGTATTTTTGGTTTATAGATCTGAAAATATATTATGGAAAGTAGACCCGGGGCCATAAGTTACACTAGAGGCTTCTCTCCTGAAGGAAAATATCATGCTGGGTAAAAAAATTACTGTCAAGCAATTGATAGAAAAACAAATAATCATGTAGTTATCCAAGGCAATGATTATGCATATAGGCATCACGTCCGTGTCAAGTAGACCGAAACGATTCTGCATCTACAACTATTACTCCACAAATTGACCGACTCCTGTATGCATCTAGAGTATTAAGTTCATGAAGAAAAAAGTAACACATTAAGTAAGATGACATGATTTAGAGGGATAAACTCAAGCAATATGATGAAAACCCCATCTTGTTACCCTTGATGGCAACAATACAATACGTGCCTCGCTACCCCTACTATGTCACTGTTGGAAAATATGCCCTGGAGGCAATAATAAATTGGTTATTATCATATTTCCTTGTTCATGATAATCGTTTATTATCCATGCTATAATTGTGTTGATCGGAAACTCAGATACATGTGTGGATACATAGGCAACACCATGTCCCTAGTATGCCTCTAATAGACTAGCTCGTTGATCAAAGATGGCTATGGTTTCCTAGTCATGGACATGAGATGTCATTTGATAACGGGATCACGTCATTAGGAGAATGATGTGATGGACAAGACCCAAACTACAAATGTAGCATATGATCGTGTCAGTTAATTTCTACTATTTTCTGCATGTCAAGTATTTGTTCCTATGACCATGAGATCATGCAACGCACTGACACCAGAGGAGTAACTTGTGTGTATCAAATGTCGCAATGTAACTGGGTGACTATAAAAGTGCTCTACAGGTATCTCCGAGGGTGTTTGTTGGGTTGGCATGGATCAAGACTGGGATTTGTTACTCCGTGTGACGGAGAGGTATCTCAGGGCCCACTCGGTAATACAACATCACAATAAGCCTTCCAAGCAATGTGACTAAGTGTTAGTCACGGGATCTTGTATTACGGAACGAGTAAAGAGACTTGCCGGTAATGAGGTTGAACTAGGTATGGAGATACCGACGATCGAATCTCGGGCAAGTAACATACCGAAGAACAAAGGGAACATCATACGGGATTAACTGAATCCTTGACATAGAGGTTCGACCGATAAAGATCTTTGCAGAATATGTAGGAACCAATATGGGCATCTAGGTCCCACTATTGGTTATTGACCGTAGAGGTGTCTCGGTCATGTCTACATAGTTCTCGAACCTGCAGGGTCGGCACACTTAAGGTTCGGTGACGTTTTGGTAGTATAGAGTTATGTATGGTGGTGACCTAAGGTTTTTCGGAGTCTCGGATGAGATCCCGTACGTCACGAGGAGCTCTGGAATGGTCCGGAGGTAAATATTGATATATAGGAAGTCCTGTTTTGGTCGCTGGAAAAGTTTCGGGCTCATCGGTAGTGTACCGGGGGACCATCGGGAGAGGTATTTCGACCCAAGAGGCTACATGGGCTATGGGAGGAGGTAAACCAGCCCTGGTGGGCTGGACGAAGCCTCCTCTAAGGGCCCATGCGGCTGGAGTCGTTTGAGAAGGGAAAAATCCAAAGGTGGAGAGGTGGAAAGAGTTTCCAAGTGGAAAGGAGGAATCCTACTCCTAATACGATTGGAGTAGGACTCCTCCACCTCCAATTTCGACCAAAACTTGACGGTTTGAGGCTGCCTCCTCCCCTCCCTCCCTCCTATATATACTAGAGTATTTAGAGGAAAAAGCTAACCCTAGTAGCCACATGCTACCTGTCCTCTAGATCGCAGTTTCTCCTCTAGATCGGTTTTTAGCGGTACTTACGCGAAGCCCTGCTAGAATAGCTCCACCACCATCGCCGCAACGCCGTTGCGTTGCTGGAGAAGTCATCTGAAGGCAGAGACCGTCATTGAGCTGTACGTGTGCTGAACGCGGAGGTGTCGTCCGTTCGGCGCTAGATCGCAAGGACCGTGATCAAGATCGCGAGACGGATCGTGATGAGATCACGGGATAGATCGTGATGAGTTCATGGGATGGATCATGATTGTATCACGGGATGGATCGTGATGAGATCGTGGGATGCTTGGCGATTTGAATCGCTAAGACGTTCGACTACACCAACCGCATTTCTTAACGCTTCCCGCTTAGTGATCTACAAGGGTATGTAGATCGACTCTCCCTCTTGTAGATGATCATCACCATGGATAGATCTTGCGTGTGCGTAGGAAATTTTTTTTTTCCCATGCAACGTTCCCCAACAGTGGCATCATGAGCTAGGTCTATGTGTAGATGAGATCTCGAGTAAAACACAAAGAGTTTCTGGGCATTGATGCTTAGATTGCTTCCTCCCTTGGTCGTGTTTTGGTTCAGCGGTATTGTGGGATGAAGCGACCCGGACCAACCTTACTCGTACGCTTACGAGAGACCGGTTCCATCTACTGACGTGTAACTTCGTTGCACAAAGATGGCTGGCGGGTGTCTATTTCTCCTACTTTAGTTGGATCGGATTCGACAAAGGCGATCCTTGAGAAGGTTGAAAAGCAACTTATGTATCACCGTTGTGGTCATTGCATAGGTGAGAATTGTTCTTGCTAGATACCCGTAGCAGCCATCTAAAACATGCAACAACAATTAGAGGACGTCTAACTTGTTTTTGCAGGGTATGTTGTGATGTGATATGGCCAATTACATGATGTGGTATATGTGATGTATGAGATGATCATGTGTTGTATAGAATATCACGACTTGCATTTCGATGAGTATGGCAACCGGCAGGAGCCATAGGTTGTCTTTAATTATTGTATGACCTGCATGTCAATCATTAAGCGCTATGTAATGCTTTACTTTATCGCTAAACGATAGCAATAGTAGTAGAAGCATGATGGGCGCGACAACCCCGACCGCGACACGTTGGTGGAGATCAAGATGATGGAGATCATGGTGTCATGCCGGTGACGATGGAGATCATGCCGGTGCTTTCAAGATATAGATCAAAAGCACAAGTTCCTGGCCATATCATGTCACTTATGATTTGCATGTGATGTTAATCCTTTTATGCACCTTGTTTTGCTTAGGACGACGGTAGCATTATAAGGTGATCCCTCACTTAATTTCAAGATAAATTGTGTTCTCCCCGAGTATGCACCATTGCGAAAGTTCGTCGTGTCGAGACACCACGTGATGATCGGGCGTGATAGACTCTACGTTCACATATAACGGGTGCAAGTCAGAGTTGCACATGCAGAACACTCGGGTTAAACTTGACGAGCGTAGCATGTACAGACATGGCCTCGGAACACAAGAGACCGAAAGGTCGAACATGAGTCATATAGTAGATATGATCAACATGATGATGTTCACCATTGAAACTACCTCAACTCACATGATGATCGGACTTGAGTTGGTGAATTTGGATCATGTATCACTCAAATGACCGGAGGGATGTCAATTTGAGTGGGAGTTCTTCAGTAATATGATTAATTGAACTCATTATCATGAACATAGTTAGTACTGTCTTTGCAAATTATGTTGTAGATTACTTGCCCGCGTTGTAGCTCCCTTGAATTTTTATATGTTCCTAGAGAAATAGAGTTCAAAGATGATGGTAGCAATATTGCGGACTGGGTCCATGATCTGAGGATTGTCCTCATTTCTGCATAAAAGGCTTATGTCCTTAATGCACCGCTCGGTGCGCCAACCCCTCTAGTGTCATCTGTAGATGTTGTGAACATCTGACAGTCACGTTCTGATGACTACTTGATGGTTTAGTGCGTCATCCATTACGGCTTAGAATTGAGGCTCCGAAACGTTTTGAACGTCACGGAACATATGAGATGTTCTAAGAGCTGAAATTGGGATCTCAGGCTCGTGCCCATGTTGTGAGATATGAGATCTGCAACAAGATTATTTGCCTGCAAGATGAAGGAGAATAGCTCAATCGTTAAGCATGTGCTCAGATTGTCTGGGTGCTACAATCGCTTGAATCGAGTGGGAGTTGATCTTCCAGATAATATAGTGATTGATATAGTTCTCCAAGTCACTGTCACTAAGCTTCTAGAACTTGGTGATGAACTATAAAATGCCAGGGCTAGAAATAATGATCCCTGAGCTGTTCGCGATGTTTGACACCGTGAAGGTAGAAGTCAAGAAGGAGCATCAAGTGTTGATGGTTAGTAAAACCACTAGTTTTGAGAAGGGCAAGGGCTAGGAGGGAAACTTCATGGATGGAAAGTCAGTTGATGCTCCAGTGAAGCAACCCAAAGTTGAACCCAAACCCGAGACTAAGTGCTTCTATTATGAGGTGAGCGGTCGCTGAAGCGGAACAACCCTAGATACTTGGTAGATAAGAAGGCTGGCAACATCGACACAAGTGTATTTGATATACGTTTTATTGATGTGTACCTTGCTAGTACTCCTAATAGCACCTGCGTATTGTATATCGGTTCGGTTGCTAAATGTTAGTAACTCGAAGTAAAAGCTACGGAATAAACGAAGACTAGCTAAGGGTGAGGTGACGATGTGTGTTGGAAATGTTTCCAAGGTTGATGTGATCGCATTGCACGCTCTCTCTACCTTCGGGATTAGTGACGAACCTAAATAAATGTTATTTGGTGTTTTGTGTTGAGCATGAACGTGATTAGATCGTGTTTATTGCAACACGGTTATTCATTTAAGTTAGAGAATAATTTTTATTTTGTTTACATGAATAATACCTTCAATGTTCATGCACCCAGTGAGAACGGTTTGTTGAATCTTGATCATAGTAATACACATGTTCATAACATTGATGCCAAAAGATACAAAGTTAATAATGATAGTACCACATACATGTGGCACTGCCGCTAAATGCCATATTGGTATAAAGCGCATGAAGAAACTCCATGTTGATGGATCTTTGGACTCATTCAATTTCGAATCGGTTGATACATGAGAACCATGCCTCTTGGGCAAGATGACTAAGGACCCTGTTTTCCGGATTGATGGAGCGGGCAAGTGATCTATTGGAAATGATACATGTTGATGTATGCACTTCAATGAGTCTTGTAGCGTGCGGTGGATATCATTATTTTCTTACCTTCACTGATGATTTGAGTAGATATAGTGTATGTTTACTTAATGAAACACAAGTCTGAATCGTTTGAAAAGTTAAAGCAAATTCAAAGTGAAGTTTAAGATCATCGTGACTAGAAGATAAAAATGTTTGTGATATGATCGTGGAGGTGAATATCCAAGTTACGAGTTTGGCATACAACTTTAGACAATGTGAAAGTCGTTTCACAACTCACGCCACCTGGAACACCATAGTGTGATGGTGTGTCTGAACATCATAGTCGTGCTCTATTGGATATGGTGCGGGCTATGATGTCTCTTATCGTGTTGCTACTATAGTTTTGGGTTATGCATTAGAGACAACTACATTCACTTTAAATAGGGAACCATCTAAATCCGTTGAGATGACACCGTGTAAATTATGGTTTGATAAAAACCTAAGCTGTCATTTCTTAATGTTTGGGTTGCGACGCTTGTGTGGAAAAATGTTTTCACCTAATGAGCTCGAACCCAAAGCGGACAATTGCATCTTCATAGATTACCCTAAGAACAGTTGGGTGAACCTTCTATCTTAGATCCAAGCATAAAGTGTTTGTTGCTAAAACAGGTCCTTTCTCGAGAAAAGTTTCTCTCGAAAGAATTGAGTGGGAGGAATATAGAACTTGATGAGGTTGTTGAACCTTTGTTTCAACCAGAGAGTAGTGCAGCACAGAAAGATGTTTCTATGGAACCTACATCAGTTGAAGAGGAAGTAAATGATGATGATCATGAAGCTTCGGATCAAGTTACTATCAAACCTCGTAGGTCGACAAGGATGTGTACTGCTCCTGAGTGATATGACAACCCTATCTTGGAGGTCATGTTGTTGGACAACGATGAACCTATGAGATATGGAGAAGCGATGATGGGCACGGATTCCGACAAATGGTTAGAGGCCATGAAAACCGAGAAAGGATCCATGTATGAAAACCAAGTATAGACTTTGGTAGACTTGCTCGTTGGACGATAGGTCGTTGAGTACAAACGGATGTTCAAAATGAAGACAGACGCTCAGTTGCTGCATTTTTCAGTTATGAAATCTGGCAGATGGATGTCAAAACATCGTTTCCATAAGGGTTTACTTGAGGAAAGGTTGTATGTGCCAGAAGGTTTTGTCAGTCCTAAGAATGCTAAAAGGTGTGCAAGCTTCAGTGATCCTTCTATGGACTGAAGCAAGCATCTCGGAGTTGGAATATACACTTTGATGAGGTGATCAAAGTTTTTGAGTCTATACAAAGTTTATGAGAAACTTGTATTTACAATAAAGTGAGTGGGAGCACTATAGAGTTTCTGGTAAGCATATGTGGCTGACATATTGTTGATCGGAAATGATGTAGAATTTTTGGAAAGCATAAACGTTTGTTTGAAAAGAGTTTTTCAAAGGAAGACCTGGATAAAGCTACCTAATTGTTGAGCATCAAGATCTATACAGATAGATCAAGATGCTTGATGAGACTTTCAATGAGTACATACCTTGACAAGATTTTGAAAGAGTTCAAAATGGATCAGTTAGAGAAAGAGTTCTCGCCTAATTTGTAAGGTGTGAAGTTGAGTGAGACACAAAGCTCAACAATGGCAGAAGAAAGAGAAAGGACAAATGTCGTCCCCTATGCCTTAGCCATAGGCTCTGTATAGTATGCCATGTTGTGTACCGCACCTGTGTGTGCCTTGCCATGAGTCCGTCAAGGGGTACAAGAGTGATCCAGGAGTGGACCACTAGACAGCGGTTAAGATTATCCTTAGTAACTAAAAGACTAAGGAGATGTTTCTCGATTATGGAGGTAAGAAAGAGTTCGCCGTAAAGAGTTACGTCGATGCAAGCTTCGACACCAATCCAGATGACTCTTAGTAGTAATCCGGATACGTATAGTAGAGAAGCCATTTGGAATAGCTCCAAGTGGAGTGTAGTAGCAGTGTTTATAGTTTGACATAGAGATTTGCAAAGTACACATGGATCTAAATGTCGCAGACCCATTGACTATAAGACCTCTCTCACATGCAAAGCATGATCGAGCCCCAGAACTCATTGGGTGTTAGATTCATAACAATGCGAATCACATGGTGATGTGAACTAGATTATTGACTCTAGTGCAAGTGGGAGACTATTGGAAATATGCCCTAGAGGCAATAATAAATTGGTTATTGTCATATTTACTTGTTCATGATAATCATTTATTATCCATGCCATAATTGTGTTGATCGGAAACTCAGATACATGTGTGGATACATAGACAACACCATGTCCTTAGTATGCCTCTAATAGACTAGCTCGTTAATCAAAGATGGCTATGGTTTCCTAGTAATGGACATGAGATGTCATTTGATAACGGGATCACGTCATTAGGAGAATGATGTGATGGACAATACCTAAACTACAAACGTAGCATATGATCATGTCAGTTTATTGCTACTGTTTTCTGCATGTCAAGTATTTGTTCCTATGACCATGAGATCATGCAACTCACTGACACCGGAGGAGTACCTTGTGTGTATCAAATGTCGCAATGTAACTGGGTGACTATAAAGGTGCTCTACAGGTATCTCCAAGGGTGTTTGTTGGGTTGGCATGGATCAAGACTGGGATTTGTTACTCCATGTGATGGAGAGGTGTCTCAGGGCCCACTCGGTAATACAACATCACAATAAGCCTTGCAAGCAAAGTGACTAACTGTTAGTCATGGTATCTTGTATTACGGAACGAGTAAAGAGACTTTCTGGTAACGAGGTTGAACTAGGTATGTAGATACCGACGATCGAATCTCGGGCAAGTAACATACCGAAGAACAAAGGGAACATCATACGGGATTAACTGAATCCTTGACATAGAGGTTCAACCGATAAAGATCTTCGTAGAATATGTAGGAACCAATAGTGGCATCCAGGTACCGCTATTGGTTATTGACCGTAGAGGTGTCTCGGTCATGTCTACATAGTTCTCGAACCCGCAGGGTCTGCACACTTAAGGTTCGGTGACATTTCGGTAGTATAGAGTTATGTATGGTGGTGACCGAAGGTTTTTAGGACTCCTGGATGAGATCCTGGACGTCACCACGAGATCCGGAATGGTCTGGAGGTAAATATTGATATATATAGGAAGTCCTGTTTTGGTCGCGAGAAAAGTTTCAAGCTCATCGGTAGTGTACCGGGAGTATCGGTAGTGTACCGAGGGATCATCGGGAGAGGTATTTCGACCCAAGAGGCTACATGGGCTGTGGGAGGAGGTAAACCATCCCCTGGTGGGCTGCCCGAAGCCTCCTCTAAGGGCCCATGCGGCTGGAGTGGTTTGAGAAGGAAAAAAATCCAAAGGTGGAGAGGTGGAAAGAGTTTCCAAGTGGAAAGGAGGAATCCTACTCCTAATAGGATTGGAGTAGGACTCCTCCACCTCCAATTTCCACCAAACCTTGAGGGTTTGAGGCAGCCTCCTCCCCTCCCTCCCTCCTATATATACTAGAGGATTTAGAGGAAAACGATAACCCTAATAGCCACATGTTACCTCTCCTCTAGATCGTAGTTTCTCCTCTAGATCGGTTTTCAACGGTGCTTAGGCGAAGCCCTGCTGGAATAGCTCCACCACCATCGCCGCAACACTGTTGTGCTGCCGGAGAAATCATCTACCTCTCCGCTCCCTCTTTATGGATCAAGAAGGCAGAGACCGTCATCGAGATGTACGTGTGCTGAACGTGGAGGTGCCGTCCGTTTGGCGCTAGATCGCAAGGACCGTGATCCAGATCGCGAGACGGATCATGATGAGATCATGGGACGTATCGTGATGATTTCGCGGGACGGATCATGATTGGATCGTGGGACGGATCGTGATGAGGTCGCGGGATGCTCAGCGATTTTAATCGCGAAGACGTTTGACAACACCAACCGCGTTTCTTAAAGCTTCCCGCTTAGCGATCTACAAGGGTATGTAGATCCACTCTCCCTCTCGTAGATGCTCATCACCATGGATAGATCTTGCGTGTGCATAGGAAATTTTTTGTTTCCCATGCAACGTTCCCCAACAGTCACTGGGTGAGGACACCGCAAGATTGAACCCAAAACCAAGCACTTCTCCCATTGCAAAATTACCAATCTAATTGGCCAAACCAAACCAATAACTCGAAGAGAATTATAAGGATATTAAATCATGCACATAAGAATTCAGAGAAGATTCAAATAATATTCATGGATAATCTGAACATAAACCCACAATTGTTCGGATCTTGATAAACACACCACAAAAGAGTATTACATCGGATAGATCTCCATGAAGATGATGAAGCACATGGTATTGAAGATCAAAGAGAGATAAGAATACATCTAGCTACTAGCTATGGACCCGTAGGTCTATGGTGGACTACTCAAGCATCATCGGAGGGGCAATGGAGTTGATGTAGATGCCCTCTGTGATCGAAACCCCCTCCGGCGGATTACCGGACAAGGCTCCAAGATTGGATCTCTCGGGAACGGAGGCTTCTTGTGGCAAAAAAGTATTTTCGTGGCTCCCTTTGGTGTTGGGGTAATATTTGGGTGTTTATAGGATGAAGAATAGGGTTAGGAGACCTGCGAGAAGACGACAAGCATGCCAGGCGCGGCCTGGGGGGTGGCCACGCCTAACAGGCTTGTGATCTCCTGGTAGATCCACTGGCGTGCACTCCAAGCCTGGTTGATTTGTTTCCTTCCAGAAAAAATCATTCTAAAGATTTTATTCCGGTTGGACTCTGTTTAACATTCCATATCTGCAAAACTCAAAAACAAGGAAAAACAGAAACTGGCACTAGGCCCTAGATTAATAGGTTAGTCCCAAAAATTATACAAAATATCATATTAATGCATATAAAACATCCAAAACAGATAATATAATAGCATGCCATCATAAAAAATTATAGATACACTCGAGACATATCAGTCGCCGCTCTCCCGGTCGTGCCGCCCTCGCCGCCCTTTGCCCCGTCGACTCCCCAGCCCAACACTGTCGCCCTCGTCGCCCTCATCGCTCTCCCCATCACGCCGCTCTCGCCACCCTTTGCCCCGTCGCTGCTCTACCCGTCTTGCCGCCCTCACCACATTCGCTGCCCTTGCCGCCCTCTACCCCATCGTTGCCCTGACCCGACGCCATCACCGCTCTCCTTGTCGCCGCTCTCCTTGTCGTGCCGCTCTCCACGTCAACCTCCCGATGAGCTCCTCGACAATCGTTTTAGTTGTCTTATGTTTTACTTAATTTGGTTTTTTATGTTTTAGTTAATTTAGTTGTTTCAATTGTTTTGTGTTTTAGTTGTTTTAGTTGTTTAGTTTTTTTATGTTTTAGTTAATTAAGTGTTCATATTATTTTAGTTAGTTTTGTTGTTTTATGTTTTAGTTGTTTAGTTGTTTTATGTTTTAGTTGTTGTATCGGTGACGCGATATCGAGGAGTCCCCAATGATCGTCGATGAGGGAGAGTCCCCGACGATCGTCGGTGAGGGAGCAAGAGTCCCCGACGATATCGATGATTTTATATTATGCAGATATATGATGTTTACATGCTTAAATGTTTAGTTGCATAGCATAGCCGCTGAGTCGACGATGCCTGGCCAGCATCCTCATCATCAACTTGGTGGCAACCACCTGCTTGAGAGGCGCCATGTCCGGGGCTGGGCTCCGCCGGGCTGGCACTGGGACGTGCTGTCTTCCGGGGCGCCCAACTTGGTGAGGAATCAGGGTCCCGTCATCGATCCGGAGGTTCTTTGGTGGTAGTCGCATGGACCATTGTCGGTGTAGAGGGAGCCGGCCCCCACGAAGGTGATACGTCGCCATGTCAGGGAGGAGGACGAGAATGTCCGACGCTACATGGCTACGTTGGACGCTAGGTTCTCCAATACCAGACAGGTTCTTCAGGGATCTCACCCGAGCTATGATCGTGTCATAGTTCCTTCTCTTTGGGTGTCCACCGCATATGTCATTAGACGTCAACTACATCTATATTAGTGATATTATATAATAATATTCGAGATGTATTAGTGATAATATATGATGATGTATTAGTGATACTATTCGATGATGTATTAGTGATATTATATGATCGTATTGTTGCATTAATGCCTTGTATTGATTTCCATATCTCATGTTTGTATATTGCCATGTCATAATATCTGCAGAAACTATGGATCATAGAGACATAGAAAAAGAAGACTTGTGGGGTATATAATTCGCACCAAGTATAATCCCTTGGCGTATCTCAACGACGCCGATGGTCAGGAAGCAGAGGACGCCTCCGGTGATCCAACAATGGAGGAGGCAAGAGATAATGACAGATCCGGTGATCGAATGGCGGAGGAAGGAGATCATGATCACGGCTCCGGTGACCGAATGGCGGAGGAAAGAGATCATGATCACGACTCTAGTGACCGAACGGAGGAGGGATCCTCAACCGTTGCAAAGTCCAGCGAGGTAAGGAGACGAGGCCCGAAGAAAAGGTTGCGCCAGGATGAAAGGTTCACATCATAGAAGTCGTGAACGATGGCCAATCGATTGCTCCCAAGTGGACCAAGGACGCATTTGTACATTAGTGTGGAGTTTTTGTTAGGGACTACGTCTCGATCAGCATCCAGCAATGGAATAAGAATAATAAGGACCCCGAAGTTTCTTATGTCCAGGATAGACTGAAATATGATCTTTGGACCGAGCTGATGAGAAATTTCATCCTACCGCAAGAGGAGGATCCGAATAACCGAGTTATAGAGCGAAAAGTCAAGTCGTGGGATCTTAAGAAGATGGCAGAACTATTCAGGAACTGGAAGAAAGAGTTGAACATAAAGTTTGTCGAAAAAGATGAGACTCGGAGTTCAAAGGTCGATATGAGAAGATAAGAATTCAATGGCCTGAATTTGTGGCCTACAAGAAATCGGAGAAGAGTAACAAAATATCACTAACAAACAGTATCACCATCACATGTGGTCAGGTGGCTACTACAAAGCCCGACCGTTGTGGGACAAAGCTAAGCAAGACTTGCTTGCTAAGAATGTCCACCCAGAGACATTGCACTTGCCAGATCGTTCAAGGACTTGGTTCTTCGGGGTTGGGGGAACTTTGGACCCAGAAACAGGGAAGTGTGTCTGGACGAAATCTCAACTTGCAATACCCATCACAAAGCTTCAGGCAGCAATCAAGGCATCGCAAGAAAGGAGGTTCATTCCCGACATAGATAAGGAAGATCTGACAGAGGCCCTCGGGAATCCCGAACACCCTGGACTAACATGAGGTACATCAGGCTCCGTTCCTTGGAAGCATGGGTTTCCCTACATCGGTGGTTATAGAAGCCGGGAGAGAAAAAGGAAACTGAAAGCAAGCGAAATGCAGAAGCTATGTGCAAGATTAGCAAAACTAGAGGAACTTGAGAGCCAGTGAGCTACCGGCCAACCATCTGAGCGGCATGAAGATCCTTCCTTCGACGTCGTCCCAGAAGCTGCCCCACCATCTCAGCGAGGAATCGGCATGGCTTCCACGGAGCTTGTTCAGCTTGATTTCACGGCTCCTCGCTACCCCATGGATAGTATCACGGAGGCTCAACATTGCGAGCTAATGACGAGATGCCAGAACCTGACCTTCAAGGCGGCGGTCGGCTCTGTTCTACCTCCTCGAGTTGAGGGAACTTTCCATTACCGTCCGATTCCACATGGCTATGCTGTTGTGACGGTGGATGAAATAATGGATGGATATGAGGCGCTGGAGCTTGACAACCCTACACATGAAGAGTATATTATTCTTCTGGAAAATGCTGAGAGGAGTACCTGTCTATGGAGAAAGGAGTACATCAAGCTTCTAAACTGGAAGCCTTAGGAGACTCAGCCTCCTCCGGCGCATCAGGGCACTTCGCCTCCTCCTCCTTCTCCTTCGCCTCCTCCAGCGCGTAAGGCCACTCCGCCTCCTCCTTTGCCTCCTCTGGTGTGTTAGGCCACTCCACCTCCTCCGGCGCGTCAGGCCACTCTGCCTCCTCCTCCTCCACCTCCTCCTCCCGCGCGTCAGGCCACTCTGCCTCCTCCGACATGTCAGCCACGACGGAAGAGAGCCGCTGCCGCTCCGATGGCTAGTAGTACAATGGGCGGGAAGAAATACAAATTTGGTCCAAGCCTCAAGCCTCTTCCAAAGTTACCATACGAGAGGACTGACAAAGAAAACAATGACATCAGTAAAGCTGAAGCGAAGGCCCATTTTGCACGGAAACATCCACCTCCAAAGGAAACGGTAGATCCAGTGAAAGCAAAGCGCACTGTGGATGCCATGAAGCGACCATCACCGCCTCCGCTTCCATCCAACTATGGTCGCTGTATTGTAAAGACATATAATGAAGCGCAGCGGTCGGGAAGTACTTCCAGTGCTACAAGAGTCAAAGAACGAAGAAGTGGGAAAATAATTCCCCAGCTCGGCGAACATGATAAGCAAGTGTGCCCCCCACTCAAGGAGTCTAGCGATATCGCTAATCATCCGGTGCTACTGCTCGGTACCAATCATGTTGATTACTTGGGGGATGATGTACATTTTGAAACGACTGAGGTAGCAGTACAAGACTTTAGATATGTGCACGGGAAGCCTCTCCTCAAACCTGATCATCCTCATCTAACAACGATGACGTACAAATTCCATGATGGTACGTGAAAACCTACAGCGAGTCTGGGAAAGATAGTGTGTATATCAGAATTAACAAAGAGCACGACTTCATTGGACTCGACCTGATGCCTATTGAATTTGTGGAGTTATTTCAGTTATACAATCAGCAAGCTGATGCGTCTCCGACGTATCTATAATTTTTGATTGTTCCATGCTATTATATTTTCTGTTTTGGATGTTTTATGTGCATTAAAATGCTATTTTATATTATTTTTGGGACTAACCTATTAATCTAGAGCCTAGTGCCAGTTTCAGTTTTTTCCTTGTTTTTGAGTTTTGTGGATAAGGAATATTAAACGGAGTCCAAACGGAATAAAACCTCCAAAAGATTTTTTCTGGAAAATATGGAAGCCACGAGACTTGAGAACGAAGGCAGAGGAGCTGCCACGGGGCCACAAGCCCGCTTGCCGCGAACAGGGGGGTACCCCGTGCTGGGTAGGCTTGTGGGCCCTTGCAGCTCCTCTAACCCTAACCTTTGGCCTATAAATACCCAAATATTCCATCATTATCAGAACGAGCCACGAAAACACTTTTCATCCGCCAGAAACCTCCGTTCCCGAGAGATCCAATCTTGGAGCCTTTTCCGGTAATCTGCCGGAGGGGGATTCGATCACGGAGGGCATCTACATCAACTCCATTTCCCCTCCGATGATGCGTGAGTAGTTCACCACAGACCTACGGGTCTATAGCTAATAGCTAGATGGCTTCTTCTCTCTCTTTGCTTCTAAATACCATGTTCTTCATGATCTTCATGGAGATCTATTCGATGTAATACTCTTTTGCGGTGTGTTTGTCGAGATCCGATGAATTGTGGGTTTATGTTCATATTATCCATGAATATTATTTGAGATTTCCTGAATTCTTATATGCATGATTTCATATCTTTGCAAGTCTCTTCGAATTATTGGTTTGGTTTGGCCAACTAGATTGGTAATTCTTGCAATAGGAGAAGTGCTTAGTTTTGGGTCCAATCTTGCGATGTCCTCACCCAGTGACATCGTAGGGGTAGCGAGGCACGTATTGTATTGTTTCCATGAAGGGTAAAAAGATGGGTTTTTCATCATATTGCTTGAGTTTATCCCTCTACATCATGTTATCTTGCTTAATGCGTTACTCTGTTCTTCATGAACTTAATACTCTAGATGCAGGCAGGAGTCGGTCGACGTGTGGAGTAATAGTAGTAGATGCAGAATTGTTTCGGTCTACTTGTGTCGGACGTGATGCCTACATGCACAATCATTGCCTTGGATATCTTCATAATTATTCGCTTTACTATCAATTGCTCGACAGTAATTTGTTCACCCACCATAATACTTGCCATCATGAGAGAAGCTATCTAGTGAAACCTATGGCCCTCGAGTCTATTTTCCATATTATATTTTCAGATCTAAAACCAAAAACACCAAAAGTACTTGCTGCATTTTTTACTTTAGTTTTACTTTCCGTTCAAGGATCCTATTATATCTATCTCTACTAGATCTCATCCTTGCAAATAACTGTGAAGGGATTGACAACCCCTTTATAGCGTTGGGTGCAAGAGTTTGATTCCTTGTGCAGGTATATCTATTGGTGGCTCGCTTATATCTCCTACTATATTGATACCTTGGCTCTCAAACACTGAGGGAAATACTAATCTACTTTGCTGCATCAAACCGTTCCTCTTCACGGGAAACCAATGCATGCTCGAGAAGTAGCAAGAAGGATTTCTGGCGCCGTTGCCGGGGAGATACATAGCAAGTCAAGAATACCAAGTACCCATCACAAAATCATCTCTTGCATTTACATTATTTTCCATTTGCCTCTCGTTTTCCTCTCCCCCACTTCTAAAACAATTTTCAAAAAGATTTGCCTTTCGCCCTTCTTCGTTCGTCTTCTCGTTTGCGTTTTGCTTGCTTGAGTGCTTGATTGCTTGCTTTGTCACGATGACTCAAAAGAATACCAAGTTGTGTGACTTTTCCAATACTAATAGTAATGATTTTATTAGTACTCCGATTGCTCCCACCACTAGTGCAGAATCTTATGAAATTAATGCTGCTTTGCTCAATCTTGTTATGAAAGAACAATTTTCCAGCCTTCCTGCTGAAGATGTCGCATCCCATCTAAATACTTTCGTTGAATTGTGTGATATGCAAAAGAAGAAAGATGTGGATAATAATATTGTTAAATTGAAGCTATTTTTGTTCTCACTACGAGATCGTGCTAAAACTTGGTTTTCATCTTTGCCTAAAAATAGTATTGATTCATGGAATAAGTGTAAAGATGCTTTCATTTCCAAGTACTTTCCGCCCGCTATGATCATCTCCCTTAGGAACGATATAACGAATTTTAAGCAACTTGATCATGAACATGTTGCACAATCTTGGGAGAGGATGAAACTTATGATTAGGAATTGCCCCGCGCATGGCTTGAGTTTATGTATGATTATACAAATTTTCTATGCTGGATTGAATTTTGCTTCTAGGAATCTCTTAGATTCCGTTGCGGGTGGAACTTTTATGTAAATCACATTAGGAGAATCTACTAAAATCCTCGATAATATTATGGCAAATTACACTCAATGGCACACCAAAAGATCTCCTAATAGTAAAAAAGTGCATGCTATTGAAGAAATTAATACTTTGAGTGAAAAGATGGATGAATTGATGAAATTGTTTGCTAGTAAGAGTTATCATATTGATCCTAATGATATGCCTTTGTCTTCTTTGATTGGGAATAATAATGAATCTATGCATGTGAATTTTGTTGGTAGGAACAATTTTGGTAATAACGCTTATAGAGGTAATTTCAATGCTAAACCATTTGCTAGTAATTCCTCTAATAA
The DNA here is from genome assembly GCA_022496015.1 of Hordeum marinum. Taxonomy (NCBI): domain Eukaryota; kingdom Viridiplantae; phylum Streptophyta; class Magnoliopsida; order Poales; family Poaceae; genus Hordeum; species Hordeum marinum. The sequence continues at coordinate 392,817,721 of CM039678.1, read as the reverse complement.
TTATGATAATTCCTACAGAAATTCTTATGGAAATTATAATAACATACCCTCTGATTTTGAGACTAATATTAAAGAATTCATTAGTACGCAAAAAAGGTTTCAATGCTATGATTGAAGAAAAATTGCTCAAGATTGATGATTTGGCTAGGAACGTTGATAAAATTTCTCTTGAGATTGATTCTTTAAAAATTATATCTATTCCACCCAAGCATGATATTAATTAGTCTTTAAAATCTATGAGAATTTCTATTGATGAGTGTAAGGAAAGAACCGCTAGAGTTCGTGCTAAGTGTGAATGGCTTGAAAAAGTATGTTCTCATGATAATATTGATGAAGATCTTAAAGTGATTGATGTGACGCCTATTGAATCTTTGTTTTCCAATGATAATGTTGATAATGGTGGACTTTATATGAGTCAACTTTAGTTAAAAGGCGTCCCAATGATTCAGAGTTTTTAGATCTTGATGCTAAGATTGATAAAAGTGGGATTGAAGAGGTCAAAACTTTAAATAGCAATGAACCACTCCTTTGGATTTAAAAGACTTTAATCATGGTATCTGATCTTTTATTGATTGTATTTCCTTGTTACAATCCATGTTGAATTCTCCTCATGCTTATAATCAAAACAAGGCTTTTACTAAACATATTGTTGATGTTATGATGAAGGCTTTTGAAGATAAACTTGAGTTGGAAGTTTCTATACCTAGAAAGATTTATGATTAGTTGGAACCTACTATTAAGATTAATATTAAACATTATGAGTGTCATGCTCTGTGTGATTTGGGTGCTAGTGTTTCCACTATTCCAAAACATTATGTGATGTGTTAGGTTTCCGAGAATTTGATGATTGCTCCTTAAATTTGCATCTTACAGATTCCACTATAAAGAAACCTATGGGAAGAATTAATGATGTTATTATTGTTTCAAATAGTAATTATGTGCATGTAGATTTCATTGTTCTTGATACAGATTGCAATCCTACATGTCCTATTATTCTTCGTAGACCTTTCCTTAGAACGATAGGTGCAATTATTGATATGAAGGAAGGGAATATTAGATTCCAATTCCCATTAAGGAAGGGTATGGAACACTTTACTAGAAATAAAATAAAATTACCTTATTAATATAGCATGAGAGCTACTTATGGGTTGCATACCAAAGATGACAATACCTAGGTCTATTGCGTTTTGCCTAGCTAGGGGCGTTAAACAATAGCGCTTGTTGGGAGGCAACCTAATTTTATTTTGCTTTAAGTTTTTTTCTTTTGTTTTTGTGTGTTTGGAACATTATTACTTCTTTAGTAATTGTGTTTTGTGTTTAAATTAGTGTTTGAGCCAAGTAAAACCTTTGGGGTGATCTATGGTAGTTGTTGATTTGATCTTGCTGGAAAACAGAAACTTTTGCGCTAAGTCCAGGATTTTTCCTAATTTTTCAGAGAGTCAAATTGATCTGAATTTTTTTCGAAGTATTTATATACAAATTTATCTGGTTTTCCTAATTTTTCAGAATGTTTGGAGTTCCGGAAGTATTCTAAGTTTACAGATTATTCTATTTTTGACAGATTCTGTTTTCTTTGTGTTGTTTGCTTATTTTGATGTATCTATGCATCGTATCGGGGGGTATGAGTCATGGAGAAGTTATAATACAGTAGGTATTACACAAATATAAATAAAGAATGATTTCACAATAGTACCTAAAGTGGTGATTTATTTTTCTTATACTAACGGATGTCATGAGTTTTCTATTGAGTTTTGTGTTGTGAAGTTTTCATGTTTTGCGTGAAGATTCTATGGACTATGGAATAAAGAGTGGAAAGAGCCTAAGCTTGGGGATGCCCATGTAACCCCAAGTCATATTCAAGGATACCAAAAATCCTAAGCTTGGGATGTCACGGAAGGCATCCCCTCTTTCGTTTTCAATCCATCGGTAAATTTACTTGAGGCTATATTTTTATTCACCACATGATATGTGTTTTGCTTGGAGCTTCTTGTATGATATGAGTCTTTGCTTGTTAGTTTGAACAATCATCCTTGCTGCACACATTTTTTGAGAGAGACACGCTGAATCGTGAATTTGTTAGAATACTCTATATGCTTCACTTATATCTTTTGAGCTAGGCAATGTTGCTCTAGTGCTTCACTTATATCTTTTTAGAGCATGGTGGTGTTATATTTTATAGAAATTATTGAACTCTCATTCCTCGCTTATATTATTTTGAGAGTTTCTTAAAACATCATGGTAATTTGTTTAGGTTATGAATTTAGTCCTAATATAATGGCATCCAAGAGGGATATAATAAAAACTTTCATATTAAGTGCATTAACAACTATGAGAAGTTGGATTCCTTGCATATAGTTTTGAGATAATAGGGATGGTAATATGATAGTCATGCTAGTGAGTAGTTGTGAAATGAAGAGATACGTGTGTTAAAGCTTGTCATTCTCGTATCATGAACGTATGGTGAACCGCTATGTAACGAAGTCAAAGCATGACTTGTCTAATGATTGTCGACCTTTGTGTGAGGGTCGGGAGCGCGTGATGGTTAACTCCTACCAACCTCTCCCCTAGGAGCATGCGTACAATGCTTTCTTTGATGACTAATAGACTTTTGCAATAAGTATGTGAGTTCTTTATGACTAATGTGAGTCCATGGATTATACACACTCTCATCCTTCCATCTTTGCTAGCCTCTCTAGTACCGCACAACTTTCGCCGGTACATCAAACCCTCTTTCCTCAAAACAGCCACCATATATTCCTCAAAACAGCCACCATACCTACCTATTATGGCATTTCCATAGCCATTCCGAGATATATTGCCATGAAACTTCCACCATGTAGTTTTTTTATGACTTGCACCATCACTTCATATTGCATATAGACTTATATCTTGTCATAGGAATCGAATTGTAATTTCTTTTTCTTTGAATTGTAAGTAAATAAAAGTGTGATGATTTTTCATTAACAGAGCATTGTCCCATGAGATAAAAGGATGATGGAGGCTATGACTCCCTCACAAGTTGGGACGAGTATCCGGACTTTACAAAAAATAAAAGAGGCCAGCGAAGCCCAAACAAAAAAATAAAAGAGGCCAAAGAAGCCCACCAAAATATAAAAAAATGAGAGAAAGAGAGAAGGGACAATTGCTACTATCTTTTTCCACACTTGTGCTTCAAAGTAGCACCATGATCTTCATGATAGAGAGTCTCCTATTTTGTCACTTTCATATAACTAGTGGATATTCATTGTGCACGACCACTTAGTTTTCTTTTTGAGATTCCATATACTTATAGATCTAAGTGCATTTTTTGCATGGCAATCCCTACTCACTCACATTGATATCTATTGATGGGCATCTTCATAGCCCGTTGATGCGCCTAGTTGATGTGAGACTATCTTATCCTTTTTCCTTGCACCCCCACCATATTCTATTCCACCTATAATGCTATATCCATGGCTCACGCTCATGTATTGCGTGAGAGTTGAAAAGGTTTGAGAACACCAAAAGTGTGAAACAATTGCTTGACTTGTTCATCGGTGTTGTGCATGATTTAGATACTTTGTGTGGGGAAGATGGAGCATAGCCAGACCATATGATTTTGTAGGGATAACTTTCTAAGGCCATGTTATTTTGAAAGGACACGAACACCTTGTTGGTGTGCTCGAAGTATTACTGTTTTTATGTTAATATTGGACTATAGTTTTGAATCTAACGGATCTGAATATTCATGCCACAATAAAGAATGTTACATGGATAAATATGTTAGGTAGCATTCCACATCAAAAATTCCGTTTTATCATTTACCTACTCGAGGACGAGCAGGAATTAAGCTTGGGGATGCTGATACATCTCCAATGTATCTATAATTTTTTATTGATCCATGCTATTAATATGTTTTGGATATTTTATATGCATTAATATGCTATTTTATATTAGTTTTGGGACTAACCTATTAATCTAGAGCCTAGTGCCAGTTTCTGTTTTTTCCTTGTTTTTGAGTTTCGCAGATAAGGAATATTAAACGGAGACCAAACGGAATAAAACCTTCGGAAAGATTTTTTCTGGAAAATATGGAAGCCACGAGATTTGAGAACCAAGGCAGAGGAGCTGCCACGGGGCCACAAGCCCGCTTGCCGCGGCCAGGGGGGTACCCCGCACCGGGCAGGCTTGTGGGCCCCTAGCACCTCCTCTAACCCTAATCTTCGGCCTATAAATACCCAAATATTCCATCATTATCAGAACGAGCCATGAAAACACTTTTCCGCCGCCAGAAGCCTCCGTCCCCGAGAGATCCAATCTTGGAGCCTTTTCCGGTAATCTGTCGGAGGGGGATTCGATCACGGAGGGCATCTACATCAACTCCATTGCCCCTCCAATGATGCGTGCTTAGTTCATCACAGACCTACGGGTCCATAGCTAGTAGCTAGATGGCTTCTTCTCTCTCTTTGCTTTTAGATACCACTTTCTTCATAATCTTCATGGAGATCTATCCGATGTAATACTCTTTTGCGGTGTGTTTCTCGAGATCTGATGAATTGTGGGTTTATGTTCAGATTATCCATGAATATTATTTGAGTCTTTCCTGAATTCTTATATGCATGATTTCATATCTTTGCAAGTCTCTTCGGATTATTGGTTTGGTTTGGCCAACTAGATTGGTAATTCTTGCAATAGGAGAAGTGCTTAGTTTTGGGTTCAATCTTGCGGTGTCCTCACCCAGTGACATAGTAGGGGTAGCGAGGCACATATTGTATTGTTGCCATCAAGGGTAAAAAGATGGGGTTTTCATCATATTGCTTGAGTTTATCCCTCTACATCATGTCATCTTGCTTAATGTGTTACTATGTTCTTCATGAACTTAATACTCTAGATGCAGGCAGGAGTCGATCGATGTGTGAAGTAATAGTAGTAGATGCAGAATCGTTTCGGTCTAATTGTCACGGACGTGATGCCTATATGCATAATCATTGCCTTGGATATCTTCATAATTATTCGCTTTTCTATTAATTGCTCGACAGTAATTTGTTCACCCACCGTAATACTTGCCATCATGAGAGAAGCTATCTAGTGAAACCTATGGCCCCCGGGTCTATTTTCCATATTATATTTTCAGATCTAAAACCAAAAACACCAAAAATACTTGTTGCATTGTTTTTTTACTTTTAGGTTTGCTTTTCGTTCAAGCATCATATTATATCTATCTCTACTAGATCTCATCTTTGCAAATAACCATGAAGGGATTAACAACCCCTTTATAACGTTGGGTGCAAGAGTTTGATTCCTTGTGCAGGTATATCTATTGATGGCTCGCTTATATCTCCTACTGGATTGATACCTTGGTTCTCTAAAACTAAGGGAAATACTTATCTACATTGACGCATCAAACTGTTCCTCTTCACGGAAAACCAACGCATTCTCGAGAAGTAGCAAGAAGGATTTCCCTCGACAAACAACTCATGACTTGCTACTATCTGCAAGTATTACTTCTATAGTTAAGTCTCTAGCTCACCTCATTCATTGCATGTATATATAATTATCCTCACTATATTATGCAGATTGAAGATCGTCGAATGCCAAAAAGTAGGAATCTTCGATGTTGGGTTCATTATCCTAGATGCCGTAAATGAATGGACGGTACGAAACAAAGTCAAAGATACTAAGGAGAACTTGTTAAATTTATTCCTTAGACATCGAAACAAAAGGAAAATACTCTTTCCTTACAACTTCAAGTGAGTGTTACTGTCTTCTGCATATTCGGTTTTGCTTACTCGAGGTTAAGTAATGTAATTGATGAGTTATATATGCATGCGCAGTTACCACTTTATTCTGTTATCCATTAAGATTGACGGGGCATTAGTAACTATCTCAAACTCGAGACGTAAAGATCCCGAGGATTATGCGGACATGACTGCAATGCTCCAGAAGTAAGTTCAATCAATACCGAGACCATATCGGCAACTTCCATTCATTTTCTGGTATCAAGTAATCATTTTCTTTGCCTGGCAGGGTTTGGAAAAAGTTCACCTGCAAGGTTCTTGGTATAAACAAAGAACTGCGATTTACACACGCCAAAGTAAGTAGTACTAGCTAGTTCCGCGCATCTCTAATTGATTCAAATTTTCATCAATAACATTACCATGCTTGCTTATCGGTTTGATTGAACTCTATTCTCGTAAAGTGCTTGTACTACAAATCCGGGACTGTTTTATATGGATACTATGTATGCTTGTTCATTCGCCACTCGACCTCTGAGCGGGGCTTCTTTGACAAACAATTCGAAGTACGTAAACAATATTCACAATTTTATTTTATATATTACCATCAATTGTGTTGAGTTTTATTCATATATATGCATGTATTGACCCCCTTTCTTTAAATTAGATCTGGCAGATGCGGGGTGAACTCCTACCACATGATCGCATACGAGCAATTGAAGAGGAATTTGCGGGGTTCTTTCTTGAGCACGTCATACCTAAAGACGGAAAATACCATGTGGAATTGCGACTGGATCTTAGGTAGATGATGTTAGGGATTGTAAGAGATGTTGTATTGTATATATGTAGTAGCGTCGGATAGATATATAAAAACTTGTTGTTCGACCAAGCACGGAGAAAGAGATGTCACTTCTCTCTATTATGTTCAGCATGACGATCTTGTGTAATTAATGGTTTCCTTCATTTCTTATTAGCTAGCGTCGAGTTCTCTCTATATGTATAGTAGCTAGCGTCGACCAAGCACGGAGAAAGAGAGGTCACTTCTCTCTATTAGCTAGCTAACACAATATGAAATCCCTAAATTAACCCTCCAAAACCCCAAAAAAAACTTCCAAAAAAACCCAATGCCTGACGCTTGGCTGTCTTTTGGTCCCGGTTGGTGTTACCAACCGGTACTAAAGATCCTTTTGCCTAGGCGTCCCGCATCGGCCACGTGGAGCCTCCGGTTTGTTTTGTCCCGGTTCCAGAACCGGGACTAAAGGCCCTCTGAAACCGGGACTGGTTCCCTGTTTTCTACTAGTGTAAAGAGCAAACTATCAAAAAGGATCACGACTTGTCCATATCCCCATTGTGTTCCAGGGATGTTATTTTGTACTATTGTTTTCCAGTGTCTACCCTTGGTATTTATTCGGTGCAATGTTGTTTTCGCATTTTGGCATGAAAGCTTGTTGGCTTGGATGAGGATGAACAGAGATGAAAGAGATGAAACTTTGTAGAATGGTCGAGTATGTTGCTTGCCAAGTTTAGCTTCAGATTTTCAGTGCTTTGACACTTTGTGCAGAATGAACTAAGCATTTACATCTCAAGAGCACCTTGATGCATATAAACAGTAATCGGCCGCATGAAATTCCGAGTTATATGGGTTGATTTATATTGTCCACTTTTATGTATGTTTGTGTGTACCAGACGTGATCATTCATTGTTTCTTGCCTTGTCAAGTTTTCCTATACACCACGAGGCACAAAGCAAGACATCTACTTGAAATATACATAATAATTATAGGTGTGTTGCATGTGCATGCTTACTAATATTAATTAATAGGCATCCGAACACTTTGTCTCAACATTCTCAAGAAAATGATTTATTTTGTTTAGTGCCACTATAGAAATGTGGACAAAGATATCAAGTTGTAGTTTCGTTGTGCATCATGCTTTTTGTGGGGGTTTCACTGCTTTCTCTTCATAATTTCTCAACAAGGTAGCATGGTGTACCATATCAAACCTATTGTTTGTGTGCTAGGTTTGTTTCACTACACAGGTCAACATGTGTTGGGTGCATGATCTTTCTTGATCTCGAGTCAGTTAGTTGTATTTCTTGTTTGCAAACAATTTCAAGATGGTTTAGCTGACAACTTGCATGTAATTTCAAGGTGGTTTTAAATCAGCAGGATGATCTCTCTACAATTAGTAATTCCTTACAGAGTTATTTTGAGTGTGGCTAGACTGGATGGTTGAAATCATATATTTATATTTGTTCTCTCCAAGATCATGTAGCAGTCTGATTATTTTTTGAGCAGTTTTAACGTGCTTCCTCTTACTCCCTGTTTTCACATGAGAGTTAAGAGTATATAATAAACCTGAGCCGTTAATTTTATTAATTAATGGTCAGATTAACTCTTACCTTCTTACCTCACATGTAAAAAAAGAGCTCTAAACTCTATTCTTCTCTTATTTAATAGACGATGCAAATCTTATGCCCCGTTTCGGAAAAAAGGAGGATAAGAGGGAGCATGTTAAAATTTGCCTTTTGCAGTTTTCCCAAGTATCCTTTTCCTTATTCTAGTTTTTGTATTGTTGCGTTGACAACGCTGGGGTTACACTGAAGGAAGATTGAGTAATCGTTAGAGTTGCTGTACTTATTGACTACATATATTGACATATGATGATGACCAAACAATATTTAATTATCTTCTAAATTTGTATGGTATTTTTACTGCTCAAAAAAGTTGTATGATTTTTTGCAATTTCTAATGTTTCAGTTGAGCTTGTTATGATATATTGGTAAGCCCTCTCCGGTTTTAGTTTGGTGCTTAGATTGTTGTATGATAAGGGAAAAATAAACTGACTACAGGTACTGTATGAATGAAACTGAGAGTGAAGTGGTATTTCTTTGTACTATTGCATAGCTTGACATGAAAAAGTAAGCTTTCTGGGATGAGATCATCGATTCATGCTAACTGCATAATTTATTCTCCTCTGCATTATTGGGATACAAAGGATTCAAGCTGAAAGAAAAACTCAGTGGATTCAAGGTCATGCAAAATATCATCTCAAGCTAGCATCTAGGACGAAAAGAAGACCATATATAGAACACGGTTAATTTCTAGGAAACTGCTGATACCAAAATCTAGATGACCGGCTAGTACAAACGTTACCACGATGTTTATTTGTATGAGTCATGATTTATTTTTAATGTTATAGAAAATACCCGGACGGAGTCACCATTTTTGCTATCTTGGCCTTTCTGTTGATCGCGAGTTGTTAATTTGTCAATAGGGTTTACCATGGGCATTCATTTCTATCGCTTTCAACAAATTGGTCTAAGATTTTGGAGAAAATATGAGAGGTGGTTGTTGTGGCCATAGCAACCTAAAGTTTATTCATGCTGATGACTTGGCCGACTTGTTTTTTGCATCTACACGATTGCCGACGGAGCAAACTTTTTCTCCACTATTAAGTTTCTTTATTTCTTTATTTGGGATTTGATAAGGTGTGAGATTACATGATCTTCTTTTTAGTAGAGAGACATGGACTTCCCGGCTGCAATTTTGAACTTACGTTTTAATATTTTTAGTCCAAATATGATCGTCTAGACTGGAATAAGCATCAGTTGAAGAGGAAGTAGACGATGGTTATAGACGATGCATGCAGCCACTTTATTAATTATTCAAAAAAAACCTTACAAAGTGATACAGTTATAAGTTTGAAGCCATCGTCTAGGCAACATCTGTCACTACTCCTATCAAGTTGATGAAGGGATGCTGATAGTCCGGGTCTAATACCAAACAGACCTCGCAGCTAAGCCTAACATCTAAGACCTGAGACCCCAACCAAGCCACTTGCCGGGTATGGGGCACCCACTAGTCCGGCGCACTCTCAGAGGCCGCCGCCGCCGACTGCCACCAATCCATCTTCAGAGCTATACTGACGCATCAAACTTGCTTGGTCTAGCTGTCGTCGACGCCGCCACGGTGCTAGACAACCCCACCGCCCTGCGGTCGTCTATCCAGCCACATCCGTCGTCGAGATCCAGCTATACCATGCCGCCAATACTCGTCGTCATCGACGCGGTAGACACAACGCCGCTCCTCTTGCCAACCTCCACACCGTCGCCATTGCTGGAGCTACTCGGAGCCCACCACCCATAGCACCTCTCCCCGATCATCTGAGCCTCCCAAGACGACGCCTCCATGGAGGTTATGATGCGTAGGACGCCGTCGCCGTCTAGTCCAGTCTGAATTTTGGACTTTCATCCGGGAGGTGTTCGGAGGTGGATAGGAGGGACCTCGGCTTCGCCTCCAGGAAGAGTAACGTCGTTTGAGGGACGCCGCTGATGCCGGGCCGGACCAGCTGACCAAAGTTTCCTCCGGTCCCCACCCTATACCAGCAAACCTTCGTCTGCTCCGGATCCGACAGCGAGCTAAGAACTGAAACCTACATAGATGAGATTGCCATGGGGATCAACCCAACAGGAGTCAAAAGAACATCCGCAGTAGTTATCCAGGCGCCGAATCAGCCGATCCAACGTGACCAGCGGCGAAGACCACCACCCCGCGCCGGCCGACCGCGTCCAGCATCAGATCAAGATCCGATCTGAACCCGGCGGCACCCGCAACCATCTGGCCGAGCGCATCATGTAGCCGTCACCACGCCGCGAGATGGGATCCCGTCGCCGCCGCGCCGCGCACGACGTCGGCAAGGTTAGCCCGCCCGCCGTGCCGTCGGACCCCACGTAAATCCAGCGGCTCCTCGCGATCCAGCCGTCCCGCACCGATGGAGATGCTCGAAGGGGAAGAAGTCCCGCCGCCACCCTGCCAGCCAGGCTTTGCCTGGTGGCGTCGCGGACAGCGGAGAGGAGGGTGGGAGGCGGAAGGGCTCGAGGGGGAGGGCGGCTAGGGTTTCCCCTGGGTCGCCCTAGATATATTGTTGCTACCACATATACATTATCTTTTAGTTGTCCTTGTATTTGATGGAATGTTGTAACGAGGCAACCTTCAATGCAAGATACATGATGAAGCAAAAGCTGAAAGCAGGATTGATAGCATTGTACAGTTTTATCTCACTGAAAAATTATGTATACTTATTATATAGATTGAAAACTGAGTTAAAAATATGTGCAACATTTTCTTTTGTGCATTAGTCAACACATACACGATCACTAGTTAAAAAGAAATTGTCGACAACTCTCACCAGCTCGTGTACCTGCGGTGACTGAAAATCTCTTTATGGCTCACCAGCTCGTGTACCTGCGGTGACTGAAAGTCTCCAGATGGAACTGTATCTGTATCGACCATATGGAGAGACAAGGGAGCGTCATGGTGCCTCACCACACAGTTCACTTAGTACTGGGAACTGAAAACGGAAATATTTTCAAAGACAAATAGTTTAATAACAACTATGAGCCGGGTACATTTCAGCGCAACCAAACAACAGATAATGCTGTGAATCTTCAGATTTGGATTTGAGCAGAAGAGCCAGTCATCATCGAGCAAAGAAGAGAAAATAAAAGCCAAACGACAACTTGAATCTTCAGATTTTTTTATTTTCATTTTTTGCTGAAAAAGGGTTTCTCCGGTTTGTATTACAAAGCAACCAACCGAGACATGTAGTGATAGGTGCTGAAACGGAAGCAGCACAGTCACGTCCAAAAAAACGACAGAGCAAAACCAAAGAAACAAATGCCGACAATGACGGATCAACAAAAACGAAGAAGCCTCGTGACCGCTGCGTCCACCGGGGATCAACCATCAAGCTCCAAGAGTCCGAAATGCCGGCACCAATCAACACCTCCAAGGAGGATCGCGACGATGACGACATTGCTGCCAAGGGTTTCCCCAGGTACTCGACGAGGCGGGAGGAAGGGTAGCCCCCTACACCCTTCAAGAAGGTCAAACGGCACCCATAGGCGCCACCGCGCTGGAGTTGGCCATGCCGACAGGGTTTCCCCCGATCCCAACCCGCACCTCAGGCGCTCCGGAGCCTGCCACCAAACCAACGACCATCCCGCGCCAACACAGTCTTGAAGCCCCCACTGTTGGAAATATGCCCCAGAGGCAATAATAAATTAGTTATTATCATATTTTCTTGTTCATGATAATCGTTTATTATCCATGCTATAATTGTATTGATCGAAGACTTAGATGCATGTGTGGATACATAGACAAAACCATGTCCCTAGTATGCCTCTAATGGACTAGCTCGTTGATCAAAGATGGTTAAGGTTTCTTAGCCATGGACATGAGATGTCATTTGATAACGGGATCACATCATTAGGAGAATGGTGTGATGGACAAGACCCAAACTACAAACGTAGCATATGATCGTGTCAGTTTATTGCTACTATTTTTTGCATGTCAAGTATATGTTCCTATGACCATGAGATCATGCAACTCACTGACACCGGAGGAGTGTCTTGTGTGTATCAAACGTCGCAACGTAACTGGGTGACTATAAAGGTCCTCTACAGGTATCTCCGAGGGTGTCTGTTGAGTTGGCATGGATCAAGACTGAGATTTGTTACGTCGTGTGACGGAGAGGTATCTCAGGGCCCACTTGGTAATACAACATCACAACAAGCCTTGCAAGCAATGTGACTAAGTGTTAGTCACGGGATCTTGTATTACGGAATGAGTAAAGAGACTTGCCGGTAACGAGGTTGAACTAGGTATGGAGATACCGACGATCGAATCCCGGGCAAGTAACATACCGAAGAACAAAGGGAACATCATACGGGATTAACTGAATCCTTGACATAGAGGTTCGACCGATAAAGATCTTCATAGAATATGTAGGAACCAATATGGACATCCAGGTCCCGCTATTGGTTATTGACCGTAGAGGTGTCTCGGTCATGTCTACATAGTTCTCGAACCCGCAGGGTCTACACACTTAAGGTTTGGTGACATCTCGGTAGTATAGAGTTATGTATGGTGGTGACCGAAGGTTGTTCGGAGTCCCGGATGAGATCCCGGACGTCACGAGGAGCTCCGGAATGGTCCGAAGGTAAAGATTCATATATAGAAAGTCCTATTTTGGTTGCCGGAAAAGTTTCGGGCTCATCGGTAGTGTACCGGGAGTACCGGGAGTGTACCGGGAGACCTCCGGGAGGGGTATTTCGACCCAAGAGGCTTCATGGGCTGTGGGAGAGTGAATATCGGCCCTTAGTGAGCTGGTGAAAACTCCCACACAAGGCCCATGTGGCTGGAGAAGAAAACCCAATAGGAAAAGGTGGAAAAAGGAAAAAAAAAGAGGAATCCTAGTCCTACTAGGATTGGAGGAGAGTCCTCCAATCCTAATAGGTTCGGCCGACTCCTATGGGGCCTTGGCCTTGTGCCAGCCCTCCTCCTCCCTCCCTCCTATATATACTGGTGGTATTGGGTGTTTTGCACTAGATTTTACGGCCACGTGCTACCCGTTCCACCCGTGCTCCTCTAGATCGGATTTCCACAGTGCTTAGGCGAAGCCCTGCCGGAATTGCTCCACCACCATCGCCGGAGCGCCGTCACGCTGTTGGTGAACTCTTCTTCCTCTCCACTTCCTCTTGCTGGATCAAGACGGTGGAGATCGTCATCAAACTCCACGTGTGCTGAACGCGGAGGTGACGTCCGTTCGGCGCTAGATCGGAAGGACCGTGATCAAGATCGCGAGATGGTTCGTGATGAGTTCGTGGGACGGATCGTGATGAGTTCACAGGACGGATCGTGATGAGTTCACGGGACGGATCGTGATGACTTCACGGGACGGATCGTGATGAGATCGCGGGACGGATCGTGATTGGATCGCGGGACGGATCGTGATGCGATCGCGGGACGCTCGGCGATTTCGATCGCGAAGATGTTCGACTACACCAACCGCGTTTCTTAACGTTTCCCGCTTAGCGATCTACAAGGGTACATAGATCCACTCTCCCTCTCATAGATGCTCATCACCATGGATAGATCTGCGTGTGCGTAGGAAAATTTTTGTTTCCCGTGCGACGTTCCCCAACAGTGGCATCATGAGCTAGGTCTATGTGTAGATGAGATCTCGAGTAGAACACAAAATGTTTGTGGGCGTTGATGCTTAGATTGCTTCCTCCCTTGGTCGGATTTTGGTTTAGTGGTATTGTGAGATGAAGCGGCCCAGACCAACATTACTCATACGCTTACGAGAGACCGGTTCCCTCGACCGCAACTTATTCAATAGAGGGCTTGCGGGTGCCAGTTTCTCTCACTTTAGTTGGATCGGATTCGACAAAGGCGGTCCTTGAGAAGGTTGAAAAGCAACTAGTGTATCACCATTGTGGTTTTGTGTAGATGAGAATTGTTCTTGCTAGATACCCGTAGCAGCCACGTAAAACATGCAACAACAATTAGAGGACGTCTAACTTGTTTCTGGAGGGTATGTTGTGATGTGATATGGCTAATTACATGATGTGATATATGTGATGTATGAGATGATCATGTGATGTATAGATTATCATGACTTGCATGTCGATGAGTATGGCAACCGGCAGGAGCCATAGGGTTGTCTTTAATTATTGTATGACTTGCGTGTCAATCATCAAGCGCTATGTAATGCTTTACTTTATCGCTAAATGGTAGAAATAGTAGTAGAAGCATGTTGGGAGCGACAACCCCGATGGCGACACGTTGACGGAGATCAAGATGATGGAGATCATGGTGTCTTGCCGGTGACGATGGAAATCATGCTGGTGCTTTCTAGATGGAGATCAAAAGCACAAGTTCATGGCCATATCATGTCACTTATGATTTGCATGTGATGTTAATCCTTTTTATGCACCTTGTTTTGCTTAGGACGACAGTAGCATTATAAGGTGATCCCTCACTTAATTTCAAGATAAATTGTGTTCTCCCCGAGTGTGCACTGTTGCGAAATTCGTCGTGTTGAGACACCACGTGATGATCGGGTGTGATAGACTCTACGTTCGCATAGAACGGGTGCAAGCCAGTGTTGCACATGCAGAACACTCGGGTTAAACTTGACGAGCCTAGCATGTACAAACATGGCCTCGGAACACAAGAGACCGAAAGGTCGAACATGAGTCATATAGCAGATATGATCAACATGATGATGTTCACCATTGAAACCACCTCAACTCACGTGATGATCGGACTTGAGTTGGTGAATTTGGATCATGTGTCACTCGAATGACCGGAGGGATGACAATTTGAGTGGGAGTTCTTAAGTAATATGATTAATTCAACTCATTATCATGAACATAGTCAGTAGTGTCTTTGCAAACTGTGTTGTAGATTACTAGCTCACGTTGTAGCTCCCTTGTATTTTTATATGTTCCTAGAGAAATAGAGTTGAAAGATGATTGTAGCAATATTGCGGACTGGCTCCGTGATCTGAGGATTGTCCTCGTTGCTCCACAGAAGGCTTATGTTCTTAATGCACCGCTCGGTGCGCCAACCCCTCTAGCGTCGTCTATAGATGTTGTGAACATCTGACAGGCATGTTCTGATGACTACTTGATAGTTTAGTGCGTCATGCATTACGGCTTAGAATTGAGGCTCCAAAACGTTTTGAACGTCACAGAACATATGAGATGTTCTAAGAGCTGAAATTAGGATCTCAGGCTCATGCCCGTGTTGCGAGATATGAGATCTCCAACAAGATTCTTTGCCTGTAATATGAAAGAGAATAGCTCAATCGTTGAGCATGTGCTCAGATTGTGTGGGTGCTACAATCACTTGAATCGAGTGGGAGTTGATCTTCCAGATAAGATAGTGATTGATATTGTTCTCCAAGTCAATGTCACTAAGCTACTAGAACTTGGTGATGAACTATAAAACGCCAGGGATAGAAGTAATGATCCCTCAGCTATTCGCGATGTTTGACACCGCGAAGGTAGAAATCGAGAAGGAGCCTCAAAGTGTTGATGGTTAGTCAAAACCACTAGTTTCGAGAAGGGCAAGAGCAAGGAGGGAAACTTCATGGATAGCAAGTCAGTTGCAGCTCTAGTGAAGCAACCCAAAGTCTAACCCAAACCCGAGACCAAGTGCTTCGATTATGAGGAGAACGGTCGCTGAAGCGGAACAACCCTAGATACTTGGTAGATAAGAAGGCTGGCAAAGTCGACAGAAGTATATTTGATATATGTGTTATTGATGTGTACCTTGATAGTACTCCTAGTAGCACCTGGGTATTGGATACCGGTTCGGTTGCTAAATGTTAGTAACTCGAAGTAAAAGCTACAGAATAAACGGATACTAGCTAAGTGTGAGGTGACGATGTGTGTTGAAAAGTTTCCAAGGTTGATGTGATCAACATCGCACGCTCTCTCTACTTCGAGATTAGTGACGAACATAAATAAATGTTATTTGGTGTTTTTGCGTTGAGCATGAACATGATTAGATCATGTTCATTGCAACACGGTTATTCATTTAAGTTAGAGAATAATGGTTATTCTATTTACATGAATAATACCTTCAATGGTCATGCACCCAGTAAGAATGGTTTGTTGAAACTTGATCGTAGTAATACACATGTCCATAACATTGATGCCAAAAAGATACAAAGTTAATAATAATAGTACCACATACTTGTGGCACTATCGCTAAATGTCATATTGGTATAAAACGCATAAAGTAACTCCATGTTGATGGATCTTTGGACTCATTCGATTTCGAATCGGTTGAGACATGCGAACCATGCCTCTTGGTCAAGATGGCTAAGGACCCCTTCTGTTTTGATGAAGCGGGCAAGTGATTTATTAGAAATGATACATGTTGATGTATGCAATCCAATGAGTCTTTTAGCGTGCGGTGGATATCGTTATTTTCTTACCTTCATTGATGATTTGAGTAGATATAGTGTATATTTACTTAATGAAACACAAGTCTGAATCGTTCGAAAGGTTCAAGCTAATTCAGAGTGAAGTTTAAGATCATCGTGACAAGAAGATAAAAAATGTCTGCGATATGATCATGGAGGTAAATATCTGAGTTACGAGTTTGGCATACAACTTTAGACAATGTGAAAATTGTTTCACTACTCACGCCACCTGGAACACCATAGTGTGATGGTGTGTCTGAACGTCATAGTCGTGCTCTATTGGATATGGTGCGGGTTATGATGTCTCTTGTTGTTTTACTACTATAGTTTTGGGGTTATGCATTAGAGACAACTACATTCACTTTAAATAGGGCACCATCTAAATCCGTTGAGATGACACGGTGTGAATTATGGTTTGGTAGAAACCTAAGCTGTCATTTCTGAATATTTGAGGCTGCGACGCTTGTGTGGAAAAATGTTTTCACCTAATGAGCTCAAACCCAAAGCGGACAAATGCATCTTCTGTTGGGGAACGTTGCATGGGAAAAAAATCCTACGCACACGAAGATCTATCCATGGTGATGAGCATCTACGAGAGGGAGAGTGGATTTACATACCCTTATAGATCGCTAAGCGGGAAGCGTTAAGAAACGCGGTTGGTGTAGTTGAACGTCTTCGCGATCCAAATCGCCGTGCGTCCCGCGATCCAATCACGATCCGTCCTGCGATCCAATCATGATCTGTCCTGTGATCCGATCACAATATGTCCCATGAACTTGATCTCGAACCATCTCATGAACTTGATCACGATCCTTCCGATCTAGCACAGAACGGACGGCACCTCCGCGTTTAGCACACGTACAGCTTGATAACGATCTCCACCGTCTTGATCCAGCAAGAAGGAGTGGAGAGGAATAAGAGTTCTCCGACAGCCTGACGGCGCTCCGGCGATGGTGGTGGAGCAATTCCGGCAGGGCTTCGCCTAAGCACTGCAGAAAACCGATCTAGAGGAGAAACTATGCACTGGAGGAACGGGTAGCACGTGGCTGAAAATCTAGTGCAAAAACCCTTAATACCACCAGTATATATAGGAGGAGAGGAGGAGAGGAGGCAGCTTGGCCTCCAAGCCTTCTAGGCTTCGGCCGAACTAGGAGACGAGGAGTCCACCTCCTCCACTCCTAGTAGGATTAGGATTCATTCCTTTTTTTTCCTTTTTTCCTTTTTCCACCTTTTTCCTTTTGGGTTTTCTTCTCCAGCCACATGCGCCTTGTGTGGGAGTTTCCACCAGCCCACTAAGGGCTGACATTCACACTCCCACAGCCCATGAAGCCTCTTGGGTCGAAATACCCCTCCAGGAGGTCTCCCGGTACACTACCGGCACTCCCGGTACACTACCGATAAGCCCGGAACTTTTCCGGCGACCAAAACAGGACTTCCTATGTATGAATCTTTACCTCCGGACCATTCCGGAGCTCCTCGTGGTGTCCAGGATCCCATCCAGGACTCCGAACAAACTTCCGTCACCACCATACATAACTCTATACTACCGAAACGTCACCAAACCTTAAGTGTGTAGACCATGCGGGTTCGAGAACTATGTAGACATGACCGAGACACCTCTACGGTCAATAACCAATGGCGGGACCTAGATGTCAACATTGGTTCCTACATATTCTACGAAGATCTTTATCGGTCGAACCTCTATGTCAAGGATTCAGTTAATCCCGTATGATGTTCCGTTTGTTCTTCGGTATGTTACTTGCCCGAGATTCGATCGTCCGTATCTCCATACGTAGTTCAACCCCGTTACTGGCAAGTCTCTTTACTCGTTCCGTAATACAAGATCCCATGACCAACACTTAGTCACATTGCTTGCAAGGCTTATTGTGATGTTGTATTACCGAGTGGGCCCTGAGATACCTCTCCGTCACACGGAGTAACAAATCCCAGTCTTGATCCATGCCAACTCAATAGACACCCTCGGAGACACCTGTAGAGCACCTTTATAGTCACCCAGTTACGTTGCGACGTTTGATACACACAAGGTACTCCTCCGATATCTGTGAGTTGCATGATCTCATGGTCATAGGAACATATACTTGACATGCAGAAAACAGTAGCAATAAACTGACATCATCATAAGCTACGTTTGTAGTTTGGGTCTTGTCCATCACATCATTCTCCTAATGATGTGATCCCGTTATCAAATGACATCTCATGTCCATGGCTAGGAAACGTTAACCATCTTTCAATCGACGAGCAAGTTCACTAAAGGCATACTAGGGACATTGTGTTTGTCTATGTATCCACACATGTATCCATGTTTCCAATTGATACAATTATAGCATGGATAATAAAAAAATTATCATGAACAAGGAAATACAATAAAAAGCACTTTATTTATTGCCTCTAGGGCATATTTCCAACAGTCTCCCACTTGCACTAGAGTCAATAATCTAGTTCACATCACTATGTGATTTACATTGTAATGAATCGAACACCCATGCAGTTCTGGTGTTGATCATGTTTAGCCCTTGGAAGAGGTTTAGTCAACGGGTCTGCAACATTCAGATCCGTGTGCACTTTGCAAATATTTATGTCTTTCTCCAAGATGTAATCGCGGATGGAGTTGAAGCGTCGCTTTATGTGTCTGGTCCTCTTGTGAAACCTTGGTTCCTTGACCAGAGCAATGGCACCAGTGTTGTCACAGAACAGGTTCATTGGATTCAGTGCACTGGGCACTACTCCAAGATCTGTCATGAACTGCTTCATCCAGACACCTTCCTTCGCCGCCTCCGAGGCTGCGATGTATTCCGCTTCGCACATAGAATCAGCTACCACGCTTTGCTTGGAACTGCACCAGCTTACCGCTCTCCCGTTAAGAATAAATACGTATCCGGTTTGTGACTTAGAGTCGTCCGGATCAGTGTCAAAGCTTGCATCGACGTAACCCTTTACGACGAGCTCTTCATCACCTCCATAACCGAGAAACATTTCCTTAGTCCTTTTCAGGTACTTAAAGATATTCTTGACCGCTTGCCAGTGCTCCATTCCAGGATCACTTTGAAACCTCCCGGCCATACTTATGGCAAGGCTGACATTGGGTCTTGTGCACAGCATTGCATACATGATAGAGCCTATGGCTGAAGCATAGGGGATGACACTCATCTTTTCTCTATCTTGTGCAATTACTGGGCATTGAGTCTTACTCAACTTCACA
The DNA here is from genome assembly GCA_022496015.1 of Hordeum marinum. Taxonomy (NCBI): domain Eukaryota; kingdom Viridiplantae; phylum Streptophyta; class Magnoliopsida; order Poales; family Poaceae; genus Hordeum; species Hordeum marinum. The sequence continues at coordinate 392,798,006 of CM039678.1, read as the reverse complement.
CCTTGTAATACAGGCAAGAACCCCTTCTTGCACTGTTCCATTTTGAACTTCTTCAAAACTTTATCAAGGTATGTGCTCTGTGAAAGTGCTATTAAGCGTCTCGATCTATCTCTATAGATCTTAATGCCTAATATGAAAGCAGCTTCTCCTAGGTCCTTCATTGAAAAACTCTTGTTCAAATATTCCTTCACGCTTTCCAGCATTTCTATATTGTTTCCAATCAGCAATATGTCATCCACATATAATACTAGAAATGCTATAGTGCTCCCACTCACTTTCTTGTAAATACAAGCTTCTCTGCAAACTTGTATAAACTCAAACGCTTCGATCACCTCATCAAAGCGCTTATTCCAACTCCGAGATGCTTGCACCAGTCCATAAATGGATCGCTGGAGTTTGCAAACTTTGTCAGCATTCTCTGGATCGACAAAACCTTCGGGTTGCATCATATACAACTCTTCCTCAAGGAAACCGTTGAGGAATGCTGTTTTTACATCCATCTGCCAAATTTCATAGTCGAAATAGGCAGCTATCGCTAACATGATTCTGGCAGACTTAAGCATCGCTACGGGTGAGAAAGTCTCATCGTAGTCAACTCCTTGAACTTGTGAAAAACCCTTTGCCACAAGTCGAGCTTTATAGACGGTGACATTACCATCCGAGTTTGTTTTCTTCTTAAAGAGCCATTTGTTCTGAATGGCCTTTCGCCCTTCAGGTAATACTTCCAAAGTCCATACTTTCTTTTCATACATGGATCCCATCTCGGATTTCATGGCCTCTAACCATTTCTCGGAATCCGGGCCCATCACTGCTCCTCCATAGCTCGTAGGTTCATTGTTGTCCAACAACATGACCTCCAAGACAGGGTTGCCGTACCACTCAGGGGTAGTACGCGGCCTTGTCGACCTACGAGGTTCAATAGCTGCTTGATCCGAAGCTTCATGATCATCATCATTAACTTCCTCTTCTACCGTCGTAGGTTCCACAGAAACATCTTTCTGCGTTGTGCTACATTCTGGTTGAAGTAAAGGTTCAATAACTTCATCAAGCTCTATTTTCCTCCCACTCAATTCTTTCGAGAGAAACTCTTTCTCAAGAAATGTTCCGTTTTTAGCGACAAACACTTTGCCTTCAGATCTGAGATAGAAGGTATACCCGACTGTCTATTTCGGGTATCCTATGAAGACGCATTTCTCCGCTTTGGGATCCAGCTTTTCAGGCTGAAGCTTTTTGACATAAGCATCACATCCCCAAACTTTAAGAAACGACAACTTTGGCTTCTTGCCAAACCACAGTTCATATGGCGTCGTCTCAACGGATTTTGATGGTGCCCTATTTAAAGTGAATGCAGCTGTCTCTACTACATAACCCCAAAACGATAGTGGCAAATCAGCAAGAGACATCATAGAACGCACCATATCTAATAAGGTTCGATTACGACGTTCGGACACACCATTACGCTGTGGTGTTCCGGGCGGTGTCAACTGTGACACAATTCCACACTGTCTTAAGTGACTACCAAACTCATAACTCAGATATTCACCTCCTCGATCAGATCGCAGGAACTTAATCTTCTTGTTACGATGATTCTCAACTTCACTCTGAAATTGCTTGAACTTTTCAAACGTTTCAGACTTGTGTTTCGTTAACTAAATATACCCATATCTACTTAAGTCATCAATGAAGGTGAGAAAATAACGATATCCACCACGCGTTGTAACATTCATTGGACAGCACGCATCAGTGTGTATGATTTCCAATAAGTCACTCGCCCGTTCCAATGATCTAGAGAAGGGCGTTTTAGTCATCTTACCCATGAGGCATGGTTCACAGTTGCATCGAGGGAACCGGTCTCTCGTAAGTGTACGAGTAATGTTGGTCCGAGCCGCTTCATCTCACAATACCGCTGAACCAAAATCCGACCAAGGGAGGAAGCAATCTAAGCATCAACGCCCACAAACCTTTTGTGTTCTACTCGAGATCTCATCTACACATAGACCTAGCTCATGATGCCACTGTTGGGGAACGTTGCATGGAAAACAAAAAATTTCCTATGCACACGAAGATCTATCCATGGTGATGAGCATCTATGAGAGGGAGAGTGGATCTACATACCCTTGTAGATCGCTAAGCGGGAAGCGTTAAGAAACGCGGTTGGTGTAGTCGAACGTCTTCGCGATCCAAATCGACGTGCGTCTCATGATCCAATCACGATCCGTCCCACGATCCAATCACGATCCGTCCCGCGATCTGATCACGATCCATCCCAAGAACTTGATCATGAACCGTCTCACGAACTTGATCACGATCCTTCCGATCTAGCACCGAACGAACGGCACCTCCGCGTTCAGCACACGTACAGCTTGATGACGATCTCCGCCGTCTTGATCCAACAAGAAGGAGTGGAGAGGAAGAAGATTTCTCCGGCAGCCTGACAGTGCTCCGGCGATGGTGGTGGAGCAATTCCGGCAGGGCTTCGCCTAAGCACTGCAGAAAACCGATCTAGAGGAGAAACTATGCACTGGAGGAATGGGTAGCACGTGGCTGAAAATCTAGTGCAAAACCCCTTAATACCACCAGTATATATAGGAGGAGAAGGGGATAGGAGGCAGCTTGGCCTCCAAGCCTTCTAGGCTTCGGCCGAACTAGGAGAGGAGGAGTCCACCTCCTCCACTCCTAGTAGGATTAGGATTCATTCCGTTTTTTTCCTTTTTGCCTTTTTCCACCTTTTTCCTTTTGGGTTTTCTTCTCCAGCCACATGGGCCTTGTGTGGGAGTTTCCACCAGCCCACTAAGGGCTGATATTCACTCTCCCACAGCCCATGAAGACTCTTGGGTCGAATATACCCCTCCCGGAGGTCTCCCGGTACACTACCGGCACTCCTGGTACACTACCGATAAGCCCGAAACTTTTCCGGCGACCAAAACAGGACTTCCTATATATGAATCTTTACCTCCGGACCATTCCGGAACTCCTCATGATGTCCAGGATCTCATCTGGGACTCCGAACAAACTTCGTTCACCACCATACATAACTCTATACTACCGAAACGTCACCAAACCTTAAGTGTGCAGACCCTGTGGGTTCGAGAACTATGTAGACATGACCGAGACACCTCTACGGCCAATAACCAATGGTGGGACCTAGATGTACACATTGGTTCCTACATATTCTACGAAGATCTTTATCGGTCGAACCTCTATTTCAAGGATTCAGTTAATCCCGTATGACGTTCCCTTTGTTCTTTGGTATGTTACTTGCCCGAGATTTGATCGTCGGTATCTCCATACCTAGTTCAACCTCGTTACTGGCAAGTCTCTTTACTCGTTCCATAATACAAGATCCCGTGACCAACACTTAGTCACATTGCTTGCAAGGCTTATTGTGATGTTGTATTACCGAGTGGGCCCTGAGATACCTCTCCGTCACACGGAGTAACAAATCCCAGTCTTGATCCATGCCAACTCAACAGACACCCTCGGAGACACCTGTAGAGCACCTTTATAGTCACCCAGTTACGTTGTGATGTTTGATACACATAAGGTACTCCTCCGTTATCTGTGAGTTGCATGATCTCATGGTCATAGGAACATATACTTGACATGCAGAAAACAGTAGCAATAAACTGACACGATCATAAGCTACGTTTGTAGTTTTGGTCTTGTCCATCACATCATTCTCCTAATGATGTGATCTCGTTATCAAATGACATCTCATGTCCATGGCTAGGAAACCTTAACCGTCTTTCAATCGACGAGCTAGTTCACTAGAGGCATACTAGGGACACTGTGTTTGTCTATGTATTCATGTTTCCAATTAATACAATTATAGCATGGATAATAAAAAATTATCATGAACAAGGAAATACAATAATAAACACTTTATTTATTGCCTCTAGGGCATATTTCCAACATCTTCATAGAATACCCTAAGAACAGTTGGGTGAACCTTCTATCTCAGATCCAAGCATAAAGTGTTTGTTGCTGAAACGGGTCCTTTCCCGAGAAAAGGTTTCTCTCGAAAGAATTGAGTGGGAGGAAGATAGAACTTGATGAGGTTGTTGAACCTTTGTTTCAACCAGAGAGTAGTGCAGCGCGGAAAGATGTTTCTGTGGAACCTACGTCAGTTAAAGAGGAAGTAAACGATGATAATCATGAAGCTTTGGATCAAGTTACTATCGAACCTCGTTGGTCGACAAGGATGCGTACTGCTCCTGAGTGGTACGACAACCCTGTCTTGGAGGTCATGTTGTTGGACAACGATGGACCTACGAGATATGGAGAAGCGATGATGGGCCTGGATTCCGACAAATGGTTAGAGGCCATGAAATACGAGAAAGGATCCATGTATGAAAACCAAGTGTAGACTTTGGTAGACTTGCTCGTTGGACGGCAGGTCGCTGAGTACAAATGGACTTTTAAAATGAAGATAGACGTTGATGGTAAATGTCACCATTTATAAAGTTCGACTTGTTGCAAAGAAGTTTCCGGCAAGTTCAAGGAGTTGACTACGATGAGACTTTCTCACTTGTAGCGATGCTAAAGTCTGTTGGAATTATGTTAGCAGTTGCTGCATTTTTCAATTATGAAATCTGGCAGATGGATGTCAAAACATCGTTTCCTTAACGGTTTACTTAAGGAAAGGTTGTATGTGATACAACCAGAAGGTTTTGTTAGTCCTAAGGATGCTAAAAGGTGTGCAAGCTTCAGTGATTCTTCTATGAACTGAAGCAAGCATCTCGGAGTTGGAATATACACTTTGATGAGGTGATCAAAGTTTTTGAGTCTATACAAAGTTATGAGAAACTTGTATTTGCAATAAAGTGAGTGGGAGCACTATAGTGTTTCTGATAAGTATATGCGGATGACATATTGCTATTCGGAAATAATGTGGAATTTCTGGAAAGCATAAACGGTTGTTTGGAAAGTGATTTTCAAAGGAAGACCTGAATAAAGCTACCTAATTGTTGAGCATCAAGATCTATAAAGATAGATCAAGATGCTTGATAAGACTTTCAATCAGTACATGCCTTGACAAGATTTTGAAAGAGTTCAAAATGGATTAGCCAGAGAGAAGTGTTCTCGCCTGCTTTATAAGGTGTGAAGTTGAGTGGGACTCAAAGCTCGACCATGGCAGAAGAAAGAGAAAGGATGAATGTCGTCCCCTATGCCTTAGCCATAGGCTCTGTATAGTATGCCATGTTGTGTACCGCACTTGTGTGTGCCTTGCCATGATTCCGTCAAGGGGTACAAGAGTGATCCAGGAGTGAATCACTGGACAGCGGTCAAGATTATCCTTAGTAACTAAAAGACTAAGGAGATGTTTCTTGATTATGGAGGTGATAAAGAGTTCATCGTAAAGAGTTACGTCGATGCAAGCTTTAACACCAATCCGGATAACCCGTAGTAGCAATCCGGATACATATAATGGAGCAGACATTTGGAATAGTACCAAGTGGAGTGTGGTAGCACTGTTTACGGTTTGACATAGAGATTTGCAAAGTACACACGGATCTGAATGTCGCAGACCCGTTGACTATAAGACCTCTCTCACATGCAAAGCATGATCGAGCCCCAGAACTCATTGGGTGTTAGATTCATAACAATGCGAATCACATGGTGATGTGAACTAGATTATTGACTCTAGTGCAAGTGGGAGACTGTTGGAAATATGCCCTAGAGGCAATAATAAATTAGTTATTATCATATTTCCTTGTTCATGATAATCGTTCATTATCCATGTTATAATTGTATTGATCGGAGACTTAGATGCATGTGTGGATACATAGACAAAATCATGTCCCTAGTATGCCTCTAATGGACTAGCTCGTTGATCAAATATGGTTAAGGTTTCCTACCCATGGACATGAGATGTCATTTGATAACGGGATCACATCATTAGGAGAATGGTGTGATGGACAAGACCCAAACTACAAACGTAGCATATGATCGTGTCAGTTTATTGCTACTTCTTTTTGCATGTCAAGTATATGTTCCTATGACCATGAGATCATGCAACTCACTGACACCGGAGGAGTGCCTTGTGTGTATCAAACGTTGCAATGTAACTGGGTGACTATAAAGGTACTCTACAGGTATCTCCAAGGGTGTCTTTTGAGTTGGCATGGATCAAGACTGGGATTTGTTACTCTGTGTGACGGAGAGGTATCTCAGGGCCCACTCGGTAATACAACATCACAACAAGCCTTGCAAGCAATGTGACTAAGTGTTAGTCACGGGATCTTGTATTATGGAACGAGTAAAGAGACTTGTCGGTAACGAGGTTGAACTAGGTATGGAGATACCGACGATCGAATCTCGGGCAAGTAACATACCGAAGAACAAAGGGAACATCATACGGGATTAACTGAATCCTTGACATAGAGGTTCGACCGATAAAGATCTTCGTAGAATATGTAGGAACCAATATGGACATCCAGGTCCCGCTATTGGTTATTGACCGTAGAGGTGTCTCGGTCATGTCTACATAGTTCTCGAACCCGCAGGGTCTGCACACTTAAGGTTTGGTGACGTTTCGGTAGTATAGAGTTATGTATGGTGGTGACCAAAGGTTGTTCGGAGTCCCGTATGAGATACCATACGTCACGAGGAGCTCCGGAATGGTCCGGAGGTAAAGATTCATATATAGTAAGTCCTATTTTGGTCGCCGGAAAGTTTCGGGCTCATCGGTAGTGTACCGGGAGTGCCGGTAGTGTACCGGGAGACCTCCGGGAGGGGTATTTCGACCCAAGAGGCTTGATGGGCTGTGGGAGAATGAATATCAGCCCGTAGTGGGCTGGTGGAAACTCCCACACAAGGCCCATGTGGCTGGAGAAGAAAACCCAATAGGAAAAGGTGGAAAAGGGGGGGGGAAGAGGAATCCTAGTCCTACTAGGATTGGAGGAGAGTCCTCCAATCCTAATAGGTTATGTTGGGGAACGTTGCATGGGAAACAAAAAATTTCCTACGCACACGAAGATCTATCCATGGTGATGAGCATCTACGGGAGGGAGAGTGGATCTACATACCCTTGTAGATCGCTAAGCGGGAAGCGTTAAGAAACGCGGTTGGTGTAGTCGAATGTGTTCGCGATCCAAATCGCCGTGCATCACACGATCCAATCACGATCCGTCCCGCGATCCAATCACGATCCGTCCGGCGATCCGATCATGATCCGTCCCACGAACTTGATCACGATCCGTCTCACGAACTTGATCACGATCCTTCCGATCTTGCACCGAACGGACGACACCTCCGCGTTCAGCACACGTACAGCTTGATGACGATCTCCACCGTCTTGATCCAGCAAGAAGAAGTGGCGAGGAAGAAGAGTTCTCCGGCAGCCTGACGGCGCTCCGGCGATGGAGGTGGAGCAATTCCGGCAGGGCTTCGCCTAAGCACTACAGAAAACCGATCTAGAGGAGAAACTATGAACTGAAGGAACGGGTAGCACGTAGCTGAAAATCTAGTGCAAAAACCCTCAATACCACCAGTATATATAGGAGGAGAGGAGGAGAGGAGGCAGCTTGGCCTCCAAGCCTTCTAGGCTTTAGCCGAACTAGGAGAGGAGGAGTCCTCCTCCTCCACTCCTAGTAGGATTAGGATTCATTCTTTTTTTCCTTTTTGCCTTTTTCCACCTTTTTCCTTTTGGGTTTTCTTCTCCAGCCACATGGGCCTTGTGTGGGAGTTTCCACCAGCCACTAAGGGCTGATATTCACTCTCCCATAGCCCATGAAGCCTCTTGGGTCGAAATACCCCTCCCGGAGGTCTCCCGGTACACTACCAATAAGCCCGGTACTTTTCTGGCGACCAAAACAAGACTTCCTATATATGAATCTTTACCTCCGGACCATTTTGGAGCTCCTCGTGACGTCCAGGATCTCAGCCAAGAATCCTAAAAACCTTCGGTCACCACCATACATAACTCTATACTACCGAAACGTCACCAAACCTTAAGTGTGTAGACCCTGCGGGTTCGAGAACTATGTAGACATGACCGAGACACCTCTACGATCAATAACCAATGGCGGGACCTGGATGTCCACATTGGTTCTGACATATTCTACGAAGATCTTTATCGGTCGAACCTCTATGTCAAGGATTCAGTTAATCCCGTATGATGTTCCGTTTGTTCTTCGGTATGTTACTTGCCCAAGATTCGATCGTCGGTATCTCCATACCTAGTTCAACCTCGTTACTGGTAAGTCTCTTTACTCATTCCATAATACAAGATCCCGTGACCAACACTTAGTCACATTGCTTGCAAGGCTTATTGTGATGTTGTATTACCGAGTGGGCCCTGAGATACCTCTCCGTCACACGGAGTAACAAATCCCAATCTTGATCCATGCCAACTCAACAGACACCCTCAGAGACACCTATAGAGCACCTTTATAGTCACCCAGTTACGTTGCGATGTTTGATACACACAAGGTACTCCTCCGATATCTGTGAGTTGCATGATCTCATGGTCATAGGAACATATACTTGACATGCAGAAAACAGTAGCAATAAGCTGACACGATCATAAGCTACGTTTGTAGTTTGGGTCTTGTCCATCACATCATTCTCCTAATGATGTGATCCCGTTATCAAATGACATCTCATGTCCATGGCTAGGAAACCTTAACCATCTTTCAATCAACGAGCTAGTTCACTAGAGGAATACTAGGGAGATTGTGTTTGTCTATGTATCCACACATGTATCCATGTTTCCAATTAATACAATTATAGCATGGATAATAAAAAATTATCATGAACATGGAAATACAATAATAAACACTTTATTTATTGCCTCTAGGGCATATTTCCAACAGTCTCCCACTTCCACTAGAGTCAATAATCTAGTTCACATCACTATGTGATTTACATTGTAATGAATCGAACACCCATGCAGTTCTGGTGTTGATCATGTTTAGCCCTTGGAAGAGGTTTAGTCAACGGGTCTGCAACATTCAGATCCGTGTGCACTTTGCAAATATTTATGTCTTTCTCCAAGATGTAATCACGGATGGAGTTGAAGCGTCGCTTTATGTGTCTGGTCCTCTTGTGAAACCTTGGTTCCTTGACCAGAGCAATGGCACCAGTGTTGTCACAGAACAGGTTCATTGGATTCAGTGCATTGGGCACTACTGCAAGATTTGTCATGAACTGCTTCATCCATTCACCTTCCTTCGCTGCCTCCGAGGTTGCGATGTATTCCGCTTCGCACATAGAATCAGCTACCACGCTTTGCTTGGAACTGCACCAGCTTACCGCTCCCCCGTTAAGAATAAATACGTATCCGGTTTGTGACTTAGAGTCGTCTGGATCAGTGTCAAAGCTTGCATCGACGTAACCCTTTACAACGAGCTCTTCATCACCTCCATAAACGAGAAACATTTCCTTAGTCCTTTTCAGGTACTTAAGGATATTCTTGACTGCTTGCCAATGCTCCATTCCAGGATCACTTTGAAACCTTCCGGCCATACTTATGGCAAGGCTGACATCGGGTCTTGTGCACAGCATTGCATACATGATAGAGCCTATGGCTGAAGCATAGGGGATGACACTCATCTTTTCTCTATCTTCTGCAGTTACTGGGCATTGAGTCTTACTCAACTTCACACCTTGTAATACAGGCAAGAACCCCTTCTTGGACTGTTCCATTTTGAACTTCTTCAAAACTTTATCAAGGTATGTGCTCCGTGAAAGTGCTATTAAGCGTCTCGATCTATCTCTATAGATCTTAATGCCTAATATGAAAGCAGCTTCTCCGAGGTCCTTCATTTAAAAACTCTTGTTCAAATATTCCTTCACGCTTTCCAGCATTTCTATATTGTTTCGAATCAGCAATATGTCATCCACATATAATACTAGAAACTTTATAGAGCTCCCACTCACTTTCTTGTAAATACAAGCTTCTCCATAAACTTGTATAAACTCAAACGCTTTGATCACCTCATCAAAGCGCTTATTCCAACTCCGAGATGCTTGCACCAGTCCATAAATGATCGCTAGAGTTTGCAATCTTTGTCAGCATTCTCTGGATTGACAAAACCTTCGGGTTGCATCATATACAACTCTTCCTCAAGGAAACCGTTGAGGAACGCTGTTTTTACGTCCATCTGCCAAATTTCATAGTCGAAATAGGCAGCTATTGCTAACATGATTCTGGCAGACTTAAGCATCGCTACGGGTGATAAAGTCTCATCATAGTCAACTCCTTGAACTTGTGAAAAACCCTTTGCCACAAGTCGAGCTTTATAGACGGTGACATTACCGTCCGCGTTTGTTTTCTTTTTAAAGATCCATTTGTTCTGAATGGCCTTTCGCCCTTCAGGTAATACTTCCAAAGTCCGTACTTTGTTTTCATACATGGATCCCATCTCGGATTTCATGGCCTCTAACCATTTCTCGGAATCCGGGCCCATCACAGCTCCTCCATAGCTCGTAGGTTCATTGTTGTCCAACAACATGACCTCCAAAACAGGGTTGTCGTACCATTCAGGGGTAGTACATGGCCTTGTCGACCTACGAGGTTCAATAGCTGCTTGATCCGGAGCTTCATGATCATCATCATTAACTTCCTCTTCTACCGTCATAGGTTCCACAGAAACATCTTTTTGTGTTGTGCTACTTTCTGGTTGAAGTAAAGGTTCAATAACCTCATCAATCTCTATTTTCCTCCCACTCAATTCTTTCGAGAGAAACTCTTTCTCAAGAAATGTTCCGTTTTTAGCGACAAACACTTTGCCTTCGGATCTGAGATAGAAGGTATACCCGACTATCTCTTTTGGGTATCCTATGAAGACGCATTTCTCCGCTTTGGGTTCTAGCTTTTTAGGCTAAAGCTTTTTGACATAAGCATCACATCCCCAAACTTTAAGAAACGACAACTTTGGCTTCTTGCCAAACCACAGTTCATATGGCGTCGTCTCAATGGATTTTGATGGTGCCCTATTTAAAGTGAATGCAGCTGTCTCTAATGCATAACCCCAAAACGACAGTGGCAAATCAGCAAGAGACATCATAGAACGAACCATATCTAATAAGGTTCGACTACGACATTCGGACACACCATTACGCTGTGGTGTTCCGGGCGGTGTCAACTGTGAAACAATTCCACACTGTCTTAAGTGACTGCCAAACTCATAACTCAGATATTCACCTCCTCGATCAGATCGCAGGAACTTAATCTTCTTGTTACGATGATTCTCAACTTCACTCTGAAATTGCTTGAACTTTTCAAATGTTTCAGACTTGTGTTTCATTAACTAAATATACCCATATCTACTTAAGTCATCAGTGAAGGTGAGAAAATAACGATATCCACCACCCGTTGTAACATTCATTGGACCGCACACATCAGTGTGTATGATTTCCAATCAGTCACTCGCCCGTTCCATTGATCCAGAGAACGGCGTTTTAGTCATCTTGCCCATGAGGCATGGTTCACATGTGTCAAGTGATTCAAAATCAAGTGACTCCAAAAGTCCATCAGCATGGAGCTTCCTCATGCGTTTCACACCAATATGACCTAAATGGCAGTGCCATAAGAAAGTGGTACTATCATTATCAATTCTACATCTTTTGGCATCAATGTTATGAACATGTGTGTCATCACTATCAAGATTCAATATGAATAAACCCCTAACATTGGGTGCATGACCATAAAAGATATTACTCATATAAATAGAACAACCTTTATTCTCTGATTTAAATGAGTAACCGTCTCGCAATAAAAAAGATCCAAATATAATGTTCATGCTTAACGCAGGCACTAAATAACAATTATTCAGGTTCATCACTAATCTTGATGGTAATCAAAGAGAGAGCGTGCCGACGGTGATCACATCAACCTTGGAACCATTTCCCACGCGCATCGTCACTTCGTCCTTTGTCAGCCTTCGTTTATTCCGTAGTTCCTGCTTTGAGTTGCAAATGTGAGCAACCGAACCGGTATCAAATACCCAGGCACTACTACGAGAGCTAGTAAGGTACACATCAATAACATGTATATAATATATACCTTGTTTGTCGTTGGCCGCCTTCTTGTCAGCCAGGTACTTGGGGCAGTTCCGCTTCCAGTGACCAGTTCCTTTGCAATGAAAGCACTCAGTTTCTAGCTTGGGTCCATGCTTGGGCTTCTTTGTAGGAGTAGCAACTGCTTTGCCATCCTTCTTGGTTTTACCCTTCTTGCCCTTGCCCTTGACTTTGCCATTTTTCTTGAAACTAGTGGTTTTATTGACCATCAACACTTGATGTTCTTTCTGGATTTCAGACTCAGCGACTTTTAGCATCGCAAACAGCTCGGCGACTGACTTGTTCATCCCGTGCATGTTATAGTTCATCACAAAGCTCTTGTAACTAGGTGGCAGTGATTGAAGAACTCTGTCAGTGATCGCCTCTGGCGGAAGGGAAATTCCCAACTCCGCTAGACGAGTTGAATACCCAGACATTCTGAGTATATGTTCATTGATAGACCCTTTTCCACCATCTTGCAAGCATAGAACTTATCGGAGGTTTCATACCTATCGATCCGGGCGTTCTTCTGAAAGATAAACTTCAACTCCTGGAACATCTCATATGCTCCATGACATTCAAAACGTCTTTGAAGTCCCGGTTCTAAGCCATACAATATTGCACACTGAACTATTGAGTAATCTCCAGTACGTGCCTCCCAAGCATTCTTAACGTCTTCGGAGGTCATGTCTTCTGGCTGGTCACCAAGCGGTGCATCAAGGACATATGATTTCTGGGAAGCCGTGAGGATAATCCTCAGATTACGGGCCCAGTCAACAAAGTTACTTCCATCATCTTTCAGTTTAGCTTTCTCTAGGAACGCATTAAAATTCATGGGTGCTACTGCACGAGCCATTGATCTACAACATAAATATGCAAAGTTCACTTAGACTATTGTTCAAGATAATGAGTTTAGTTAATCAAATTACTAAAGCTCCCACTCAAATTGACATCCCTCAGGTCATCTGAGTGTCACATGATCCAAATCCACCAACTCAAGTCCGATCATCACGTGAGCTGAGGTGGCTTCAATGGTGAACATCATTATGTTGATCATATCTACTATATGACACATGTTCGACCTTTCGGTCTCTTGTGTTCCGAGGCCATGTCTGTACATGCTAGGCTCGTCAAGTTTAACCAGAGTGTTCTGCGCGTGCAACACTGGCTTCCACCCGTTGTATGTGAACGTAGAGTCTATCACACCCGATAATCACGTGGTGTCTCAACACGACGAACTTTCGCAACGCTGCACACTCGGGGAGAACACAATTTTATCTTGAAATTTAAGTGAGGGATCACCTTATAATGCTACCGTCGTACTAAGAATAACAAGGTGCATAAAAGGATTAACATCACATGCAATTCATAAGTGACATGATATGGCCATGAACTTGTGCTTTTGATCTCCATCTTGAAAGCACCGGCATGATCTTCATCGTCACCGGCACGACACCATGATCTCCATCATCTTGATCTCCATCAACGTGTCGCCATCGAGGTTGTCACGCCCTGCATGCTTCTACTACTATTGCTACCGTTTAGCGATAAAGTAAAGCATTACATAGCGCTTAATGATTGACACGCAGGTCATACAATAATTATAGACAACCCTATGGCTCCTGCCGGTTGCCGTACTCATCGACATGCAAGTCGTGAAATTCTATACATCACATGATCAACTCATACATCACATATATCACATCATGTAATTGGCCATATCACATCACAACATACCCTGCAAAAACAAGTTAGACGTCCTCTAATTGTTGTTGCATGTTTTACGTGGCTGCTACGGGTTTCTAGCAAGAACGATTCTCACCTACGCATAAACCACACCGGTGATACATAATTTGCTTTTCAACCTTCTCAAGGACCGCCTTTGTCGAATCCGATCCAACTAAAGTGAGAGAAACTGTCACCTGCAAGCCATCTAGGCAACAAGTTGCGTCGAGGAACCGGTCTCTCGTAAGCGTATGAGTAATGTTGGTCCAGGCCGCTTCATCTCACAATACCGCTGAACCAAAATCCGACCAAGGGAGGAAGCAATCTAAGCATCAACGCCCACAAACCTTTTGTGTTCTACTCGAGATCTCATCTACACATAGACCTAGCTCATGATGCCACTGTTGGGGAACGTTGCATGGGAAACAAAAAAATTCCTACGCACACGAAGATCTATCCATGGTGATGAGCATCTACGAGAGGGAGAGTGGATCTACATACCCTTGTAGATCGCTAAGCGGGAAGCGTTAAGAAACACGGTTGGTGTAGTCGAACGTCTTCTCGATCCAAATCGCCGTGCGTCCCACGATCCGTCTCGCGATCCAATCACAATCCATCCCGCGATACAATCATGATCCGTCCCACGAACTTGATCACAATCCGTCTCACGAACTTGATCACGATCCTTCCGATCTTGCACCGAACGGACGGCACCTCCGCGTTCAGCACACATACAACTTGATGACGATCTCCACCGCCTTGATCCAGCAAGAAGGAGTGGAGAGGAAGAAGAGTTCTCCGACAGCCTGACGGCGCTCCGGCGATGGTGGTGGAGCAATTCCGGTAGGGCTTCGCCTAAGCACTGTAGAAGACCGATCTAGAGGAGAAACTATACACTGGAGGAACGGGTAGCACGTGGCTGAAAATCTAGTGCAAAACCCCTCAATACCACCAGTATAAATAGGAGCAGAGGAGGATAGGAGGCATCTTGGCCTCCAAGACTTCTAGGCTTCGGCCGAACTAGGAGGGGAGGAGTACACCTCCTCCACTCCTAGTAGGATTAGGATTCATTCCTTTTTTTTTCCTTTTTGCCTTTTTCCACCTTTTTCCTTTTGGGTTTTCTTCTCCAGCCACATGGGCCTTGTGTGGGAGTTTCCACCAGCCACTAAGGGCTGATATTCACTCTCCCATAGCCCATGAAGCCTCTTGGGTCGAAATACCCCTCCCGGAGGTCTCCCGGTACACTACCAATAAGCCCGGTACTTTTCTGGCGACCAAAACAAGACTTCCTATATATGAATCTTTACCTCCGGACCATTCTGGAGCTCCTCGTGACGTCTAGGATCTCAGCCGAGACTCCGAACAAACTTCGGTCACCACCATACATAACTCTATACTACCGAAACGTCACCAAACCTTAAGTGTGCAGACCCTGCGGGTTCGAGAACTATGTAGACATGACCGAGACACCTCTACGATCAATAACCAATGGCGGGACCTGGATGTCCACATTGGTTCCGACATATTCTACGAAGATCTTTATCGGTCGAACCTCTATGTCAAGGATTCAGTTAATCCCGTATGATGTTCCGTTTGTTCTTCGGTATGTTACTTGCCCGAGATTCGATCGTCGGTATCTCCATACCTAGTTCAACCTCGTTACTGGCAAGTCTCTTTACTCGTTCCATAATACAAGATCCCGTGACCAACACTTATTCACATTGCTTGCAAGGCTTATTGTGATGTTGTATTACTGAGTGGGCCCTGAGATACCTCTCCGTCACACGGAGTAACAAATCCCAGTCTTGATCCATGCCAACTCAACAGACACCCTCAGAGACACCTGTAGAGCACCTTTATAGTCACCCAGTTACGTTGCGACGTTTGATACACACAAGGTACTCCTCCGATATCTGTGAGTTGCATGATCTCATGGTCATAGGAACATATACTTGACATGCAGAAAACAATAGCAATAAACTGACACGATCATAAGCTACGTTTGTGGTTTGGATCTTGTCCATCACATCATTCTACTAATGATGTGATCCCATTATCAAATGACATCTCATGTCCATGGCTAGGAAACCTTAACCATCTTTCAATCAACGAGCTAGTTCACTAGAGGCATACTAGGGACATTGTGTTTGTCTATGTATCCACACATGTATCCATGTTTACAATTAATACAATTACAACATGGATAATAAAAAATTATCATGAATAGGGAAATACAATAATAAATACTTTATTTATTGCCTCTAGGGCACATTTCCAACAGGTTCGGAGAAGAAAACCCAATAGGAAAAGGTGGAAAAAGGAAAAAAACGGAGGAATCCTAGTCCTACTAGGATTGGAGGAGAGTCCTCCAATCCTAATAGGTTCGGCCGACTCCTATGGGGCCTTGGCCTTGCGCCAGCCCTCCTCCTCCCTCCCTCCTATATATACTGGTGGTATTTGGTGTTTTGCACTAGATTTTACGGCCACGTGCTACCCGTTCCACCGGTGCTCCTCTAGATCGGATTTCCGCAGTGCTTAGGCGAAGCCCTGCCGAAATTGCTCCACCACCATCGCCGGAGCGCCGTCACGCTGTCGGTGAACTCTTCTTCCTCTCCACTTCCTCTTGCTGGATCAAGACAGTGGAGATTGTCATCAAACTGCACGTGTGCTGAACGTGGAGGTGCCGTCCGTTCGGCGCTAGATCGGAAGGACCGTGATCAAGATCGCGAGATGGTTAGTGATGAGTTCGCGGGACGGATCGTGATGAGTTCACGGGACGGATCGTGATGAGATCGCGGGACGGATCGTGATGAGATCGCGGGACGGATCGTGATGAGTTCGCGGGACGGATCGTGATTGGATCACGGGACGGATCGTGATGTGATCGCGGGACGCTCGGCGATTTGGATCATGAAGATGTTCGACTACACCAACCGCATTTCTTAACGCTTCCCGCTTAGCGATCTACAAGGGTACGTAGATCCACTCTCCCTCTCGTAGATCTCATCACCATGGATAGATCTGCGTGTGCGTAGGAAATTTTTTGTTTCCCATGCGACGTTTCCAACACCCACGCCGTCTCACCACGGCACCATGAAGTGAGGACAACACGACGACGATTCGGAGCCGGGACCCGGGGTAGCAGCACCGTCGGCACGCGGGAGGGCTCAACCTCCACCGTCAATGACGGTAGCCGTGCGGACGCAATAGCAGGAGCACACCAGGCCCGTGGGCTCACAGGCCCGGCGAGGCACTCATAAGCCCGTAGAGCTCCCCCCTCGCGCTGCTGTAGGCACATCGTCGGCGTCGCCGCCCACATCCGAGTTGTTCCTCCTCCTCACCGCGCAGCAGACAATGAGGCCTTGCCGGGGACGGCCCGCTAGGACCCAGATGGGGCCCACAGGGCCCAGATCTGGGTCGGGGGCGCGCCGCCGGCCACCCAGCGCCACCAAGTCGTCCCGCTGCCAAAGAGCGGCGCCATCACCGCGCCCACCACCAGTTACCGCCACCGGGCCGTCGGACTGCCGTCCAACCAAGGAGCACCGCCGCCGCCCCCTTCCCCGGGAAGAGGAGACGTGCACGCGGGGAAGGGAGGGGCCTGCCGCCGCCGGCGCCACCCGGGCCAGGGCCGGGGGCGCCCGCCGGCGGCGGTGGGGAGGAGAAAGGTGTGGGGGGCACCCCGGCCACCTCCCGGGGAGGCGGCGCAGGGGCGGGAGCAAGGGAGGGGAGGGGGGGTTGGCGGGGGGGCGCTGCCGGCGGCCGGCGGCGGCGGGAGGGCGGGGAGTGGCCGAGACTTGGTAGCTATACATAAACTCAAGAGGGCACAATACATGCTGCTGGTACTGATTTTTTTCTAGCTAACTGAAGTCCAACTTCCTCTGAAGAAATAGGATGTCACAGATCAGCCGAGTCAACTGCTTTCAACTTGAAGCAAAAACCATCCATCGCATCCAGTGATCTTATCCTTGAAAGGTTCGGAATGTACCAAAGTTCAGAGGGCCAAAATACCGCATGGTCGGGTCCAAAGCAGGGGAAAGCACGCTCAGACGTCTGGCTTTCCAAGTTGTAAACCCCCACGCCTCTCCAGCCTCGAAGACCGAAATTGTCATGGTGTATCAGCCGAGGCGTGGTGAAGTAGACGCAGTTGGGCCTGAGCTCCGGAAACTCCCTGACGGGCAGGCACGCCAAGTGGTTCAAGCCGACGAACACCGCGTGCTCCCGCAGGGCCGTCGAAGAGCTCACGGCAACCTGCCTGCGCTCTTCGACGTTAACCTGGAGTACCTCTACCTTGATTTCTCTGGAGCGTTGAGTTTGTCGAAGGGTTCATATCTGCAGAAGACGGCCGCAGCCGGCGCATGGATACCAGGAACCTGGTGAGGACCCTCCTACGCCTCCTGTCCCCGTCGGCGATGATCGCCTCTCCGCTCGGCTCGTCCGGCCCGCGAAGGTCCCACGCCTCGACCACCCCGCGCATCGTCACCGTGTAGAATCTTCCATCATGGTAGACACAATCGGCATACCGATCGTCGCCCCCGTCGGCGAGAGCCGCGGCAAGTCGCCAGCGGCCCTCTCTTGCTCTTGTAAAGGAAAACCAGTTAGCATCATAGTGGATGGTCGCGGCAGTGTAGTCACCACCATGAGATGATGGATCGCATGACAGCACCACCTTCTGGTAGAACCACGTGCCAAGGTCTTGTGTACCGGGCTGACCAGGCTCATGCTGATGGTACTTCCCAAAACGATACCCCACAATGCCTCCGTCACCATCGTAGACACCCTTGACGCACTCCAGATCAGTTATGGGCGGGAGAGGGATGGTGTCAAAGTTGAAGGGATGGTAGAGCACGAGGTTGGAGAGCTCGTCCGATCCAACGAGCCATCCATGCGAGGCTCCGCACCAATCGAGCTGGCGCCGCCCAGCGGGCAAACTAACATTGTAGGTCCGGCGGGTGCCGAGGAGGTTCCGGAACTCACTGCTCCGGCAGTTACCCGGCTTCCAGCTAATGAGCCACGGCGCGCGGCCGCGAGGAACGCCGGCGACCACTGCGTCGGAGCACCATGAAGTGCAGACGGCTGCGGCAGCGAGAGCTTCGGGGAGCTCAAGGAGTTGCAAGACGCGGCCAAGGAGATCGCCTGGGAGATCCGTCCAGCCGCCGCTGCTTCTACTTGCACAGTGATCTGCCATTGTAAAGAAAAGTTGATTTTTCCTCTGTCGTACATGCTTTTACATTGAAAGAACGCAGTGTACGACTCGAACTAGGAGTCCATCCGGATTCTCAACTCGGTGAATAACGCGAGTGTACCGTAAAAAATCTCAACGTGACATATTCCGCCATGAGGTTGTTTTCTCTAGGTCCAGCTACATGGTACCGTTTAGAGCATCTTCAATAGATGATGTAAATTTAAAGATACATAAAACTAGCTTATGCAAATTTTACTTCTGTAAAGTATGCATTTTACATCTTCAAAATGAGGCAACTCCAATAGATGATGTATGTTGGTGATGTAAAAGTTTAACTCCAATAGATAATACAAACGAAGATGTAAAACTAGTCGGCCCGAGCCCGGCGACCGAGCACCGAGAGCCGGGAGGAGCGTCGGCGGACCGAGCGGCGGCAACAGGTGCGCCGACAGCCAAGTGACGAGAGCCAGGAGGTCGAATGAGGCGACGGGAGCTTGAACGGTCAACGACGCGGTTGTGAATTGAGCGACGGATTGGTCGCGGCGGGGCGGCGATGTGAGGCCGTGCGGCGCAACAAGGTCGAGTCTGGTGGCGGAAAAGCGATGACGGCATGGCGGCAGGTGTGCGGCTCGAATCCGATTGCGGCGGGGAGGCAGTGGGAGCTCAAATCATGCAGCACCGTGACGTCGATTCGGCGGCGGAGAAGCTGTCAATTCAGCCAATTTGGAGGCGCGCGACGGCGGAGCAGTGACGGAACCGGTGGCGGGGGCAATGGAGCGGCCGGATCTAGCAGCAGTCGGCTGCGGCATGGTGCGGTTGGCGAGTGGCGGAAGTGTGGCCGGACGGACTCAAATTAGTGGCTCCTCGGCGGCGGGCGGCAGGATATCAGGTGTGGTTGAGGATGAATGGACGCGTGGCGGCGGCAACATTTCCAACCAAAAATCACCGGCGGTGGAGGCGAGCAGCCGTCAGACAGGCAGGCGGAACAAAACTGAAGATGGTTGGGTGGTTGGCGCGTGGTCGCTAGTTTTGAATCTCCTATAGGTAGACATGTATATTTGCATTTCAAGGTGTTCTATTTTATATCTTTCGAAGATGAAGATGTAAACTTTCTTGCATCTACATCATCAGTTGAAGGTTGGTTTTGGGGCCTCAAAAATGCAAAAGTTAGTTATTTTTGCATCTTCATCATCTATTGGAGATGCTCTATGTTAGTCATCCACTTTTACATCACCATCCGTGCAGGCATATTTGTCTTTTTTGTTTCTCTCAAATGAAACCCATATAACTTCAAACTTTGCCGGACAATAAAACATTCTAACTACAGTGTGGGAAAAACTTTCCAATTTTTTCATGCATTTTAAATGCTTAAAATATATTTCTAAATAAAAAATATCTCATTTTGTATATTTACGTAGGACTAAAAAATCTAAAAGTTTCTTCACACATTGAAGTTCTAAAGTTTGTTTGACATGTATAGTTTTAAGTCCATATGTTGTTTTATTTGAGGAAAACAAAAAAGAGAAATTTCCATGTAGTAATTTAGTTGGCTAGCACAAATCTCAAAGCTATATTGAAGGGGTGAGAATAAGAGGTTTCATGTAGCTCGACCTCCACCAAAACTTTCTGTTGCATGAATACTAACATGGAACCACGGCCAACCAAAAACTCGGGTTCCTCTTTATTGAAGAACATGAAAGTTTTTAAGAAAGTGAGTCCAATTTGATGAGTATTTATTGTAGTTCCTTTGCTAACTCTGAGATTACAACATTCGGAAACATTGTGTATGGGTGGGTGGATGGAGGGTGGGAGCCAAGAATTATGAAGATCGATTCCATACCCCTCAGTCACAATGTGGGCAACATTATTCATTGTTCGACAACCTATTTAATTCTAAAATCATCTTAGAATCATAGGAATCATTTGAAATGGAGTCTCTTTCCTTATTAATGAGCTTGCTAACCACCGTGTCACTATCTATGCATGTTGTGGGTCTGTGTTGTTCGGTAACAACCATTAATGAATAAAGAATACCCAAAACCCCTTCTTCATCAACAACCATTATACGATCCCTTTTGAACCTCTTTTATTTAGTATTTCTTTGTTTGCATTTTTCTTGGAGTGTTCTTTTTTGTTTTTGCGTTTGAATAAATGTAAACATCACCTCTGGTCATTTGCATCAACATAGAGAGGAAGTTGCCTTTTTTATTTATTCTTTGTGAATCCGTTAGAGTAATAGTAGATTTAGTTAGAAACTTTTTGGACTTGGTTGGCACAAGTTTTAAATTATATATATTGATCTTATTATCTTGGACTTAGTATTGGACTTTAAGTCTTGCATGCTTGGGATAGTAATTAACATGATAAGAACACAAAAGTACAGTCTGTTTCAATAATAGTGATGCTTTGGCTTTCGTTTTGAGACTTTCTTATCACTATGGATTTGTCTGTAAAGTATCTATTGCTATTTCAAAATAGGATAATGAATGTTTAAATGAACTTTTGTGTTTCTTTCACGTAATAACAAAAATTGAACTCTAATGAGAAGCTGAAAATGCATAGTCTTGTTTGCATGCAACCATTGTAGACTAGCGACTTTGATGTGGCCGGGTCGAACGATGGTCTTGAAACGAGCAATCCTCCCCCATGGGATACTTGACTTATTGTGGTGTGCTCTAGTAATTCCATGAGACACTTATTTCGTTGGTGAGCTCTTTATGACTAATGCAAGTTTTTTAGTTATGTGATTTCACCCAAATAATCATATTCGTTAGCCTCTTCAGTATCAAGCATTGTTGACTCTCACACTGAGACATGATGCATTCTTTGTAGGTACATCCAACTATGCCCGAGGGGGGGGGGGCCTTTCTCTTGTCCACCTACACATAAACCCAACATCTCCTTAAAATGGCCATCATACCTACCTACATATGCCATAGCCATTGCGAGTAAATTGGCACACACTACCATGGTTCATGTTACATGACTAGAGATATGATGTTATTGCCATAGCCTTGCATGGTCATTATAGCTAGCATTGTGTTTTTTCAAGGTTAGGTCATTTTCTCACTCTATACAATGTTACACTAGAACACTGCACATTCTAGTACACTACCAAAGGCATCATTTCGAGAGTTCTTTTCATGTGCATAGAAAGAGCAATGTTTGCATACGTATGACGTTGAGAAAAGTGTATTGATCATCATTGTAAGTTGTTGCTTCTACCTTGAGAAGAAAAAATGTGCCAAGGAGGCACCAAAAAAGTGTATGCGTGCGTGCACGCATGCGCGCGTGTGTGAGAGAGAGAGAATGAGCAACATCATTATCATTTTTAGATTACACATCTGAAGTGCTTCAAAGTAGCACAAAGTATTCAAAATAGAAAAATTATAAAGTTCTTGAAAGTACACAGCTTCATGCATGTCATAGTTGAGAGTTCGGGAGTTTCATTGTCATATATACTACTTGGGAATTTACATTATAGAACTTGGCTTTGTATATTGCAATGAGAGCCTCCTCAAATGAGTTCTAGGTCTTCCCGATTCCTATGCAAGAAAGTTGGATGCACCCCCATACTCCATAGGAGAGGTTTCATTCGTATATAACTCTATGCATCCTAATTGCATGGCAATCCCTACTCATTGCACAATATCGATCATATGGTCTTCCTCTTGTCTTAATGGTTAGATGTGTTGTTGCAAGACTTTCTTGGTTTTTACTTCTTAATTCACATTGTCATTGATTATAGTATAGGCTCATACTTAGGTTCAAATTCTGAATTTGTAAGGATTGTGAAATAGAGCAAACATGCAACATGTAATGTGCAAGAAGCATTCCAAAGCATGAACAAGCACAACCATAGATAGCCTAGTGCAGCTGCTGCCCAGAGTAGCCAAGCATTTTTCCTAGTTGAGATAATGTGTATATTCAAGACTTAGAAACCCAACTTACTTAATCATCATTGTTACTCTCTCTCTTCTCTCTCTCTCTCCCGTTACTCACTCCACTCTCCCTCCCCCTCACTAAGGCGGCATGGTGGCGGCGAGATCTGCAAAATGCGGGGTCAGATCCATTGGCAGCGAGAGAAACACGTAGGAAGGGAAGCAACGTGTTCTCCTCATCGCCGGCAATAAGGTCGTCGGCTGATTTCGCCCGCAGGGTGGTGGACCTACCCACTATAGAAGTGCCACCCACGTGAGCTTTTTGAACATATCCTTGTATTTAGGGTTTCATATTGTCAAAAAAACTAGTTTATCATATTTGCACTGCCAGCTGGAGGGGATACATAATCTTTCTGAAATAGTTGAATGTTGGTGCCATATGTTTTACTCAATGTAGTTTAGTATTGAATCTTTCTAAACTAAATGGATGTTGTTGCCCATTTTTTACTGAATGTAGCTTAGATTAGTATCAGAACTAACTGAATGTAGCTTAGTACTGAATTTTTTGTTTCTAAACTAACTGAATGTTGTTGCATTTTATTGTAATTAGGAAAGCTGGCATTTGCAAAGTTAGTTTCCAATTCTTTGATAGGGATAACGTTGTACAAGAAAATGGCCAGCTCTGAAATCACATACAACACACTCTTGGCTATTATGGATTTGGAGGGCTTTGGGAGTACATATTTTATTTATTATGTGAAGCAAGAGGGAACTGGCATAGCTGGTTTAGAGTTGCTTGACAACAATGCAATGGTTGAGGAAATATTCAAAGAGTTTGAGCACAACAGATATGTTAAATTCATTGTACTTAAAGGAGATGCCCCAACTCCACTTGATGTGAACAGAGCTTCACAAATATGTGAGGAGCAAATCCCCATTAGTAACATAGGTGAGCCTGTTGTATATGCAGTTGACAGCAGAGTAATAACCTCCAGAGAAATGGCAAGTTAGGGTTACATTTTGAGGATTCAGAGCAATATGATGATGAAAGTGAAGACGATCAAGAAGAAAGGGGTTTCAGTGATGATTTTATTTGGCCACCTGAGTTTGCTTATGATCCTGGACCACTGGGTGTTGATGAAGAAGAGGTCTAGTTGCTTCATAGATTGGAGCAGCTCAGGTTGTAGAGGGAGGATCATTGGTACCATTATGAAGGAGATACAGATGTGGATGAGCTTTACCAGCCCGAGAAAGATGAAATGGAGGATAGTGATCTTGTGCCTTCTCCTCCAAGAAGAAGAGGCCAAACAGAGTTGGGCCTTCTAGCAGAGCTCATCATGAAGAAGAAATTGTTCCTTTTCATTACTGGGTTCCTTTAGATGAAGATGATGAACTGATCAATCCTTTAGATGTTAATGACAGTGATTATGACGGATCTGTGAAAAGGAATTTAATTTTATGTGGCAATAGGAAAAGAAAGCATAAGAAGAATGATGAAAGGATTTGGTATGACAGGGAAGCAGAAAATCCTCATCAGCAGATATGTGAGCACCTATATTTTGAAGATTTGTACCAATTCAGAAGTGCTCTAAGACAATTCCATGTTGGTCAGTTGAGGAATTATAGTTATTGGGGGGAATTGCATAGACAGGATAATTGTTCATTGCAAAGTTGATGGATGCCCCTTCATGATGATAACTTCTCAAATCAGGAATGAAAAGACATTTACCATTAGAAAATTGAGGATGCTACACACATGCCCTACAGATAGTGAGAACACAAAAGTGATAGCTGGTTTGTTTGCTAAGGAATGTGAGCGTGCAATTAGAAAAGATCCCAGGACAAAGGTTGAAACAATATTAGAAAATGCAAAGGAGAAGTACGGGGTGGAAATACCCAAGAGCAAGGCCTACGGGGCTAAGAGGATGGCTTTCAAAGTTGCTGAAGGACATGTTAAAGCACATTACACTAGATTAAGAGACTATTTGCACGTAGTTTTAGATACAAATCCTGGCAGTAGGTGTCTTTTGACAACACAAGAAGAGTAGTAGAACACCAAGATCAAACCCTAGATTTCATAGGATATTTATGTGCCTCAATGCATCTAGGGAATGCTTTCTCAATGGTTGTAGGTCATTCATAGGTATTGATGGATGTTTCATAAAGTTGAGCAGTGGCCAACAAATCCTGGCCGCAACAGGCAAAGATGGAAATAATAATCTCGTTCCTATTGCATTGGGTGTGGTTGACAAGGAAGATACCCCCTCTTGGAGCTGGTTGTTGTATCATTTGAAGCAATGCATTGGAGAAGGTAATAAATTCGGCATACACTTTCATATCAGATAGTCAGAAGGTTAGTGCACAACATACACTTTGTATTAAATCAAGAACTATTTTTTGTTTAATTATCACATTGTGAAATTTTTATTTATTTCCTTTGTAACATCCCAAATTTCATTTTGGCATGTTATATATTTTGTCATGCATTTGGATTTTTTCTCTATTCTTGAAATAGTGCTTTATTGAGTTTTTATTCAAAATATATTTTTATCTAAAAAAATATTTATGAGAATGGGTAAAATGACTCCCTACAAAGGAAGAGCACTTGAAAAGTATTTTGGATATATTTTGGAATCTTAAAAAGTCTTTTTGAATTGTTTTATGCATTAAAATGCCTCTACGATTTAGATACTTATTTATATAGTTTATTTTTGAAAACTAAAATGGGCACGAGGGCAACTATAGTCCCTAGTATTTATGTGCTAGTTTTCAAAACAAAATCTACAAATATTTTTTGTCATGTTTTGAAGGAATTTTGTAGCGCTGTTCCTTTTGAAAAAGAAGGGGCAACACCCGCGTCAGCCAGGCCGACGCCCCAGCCGGCCCAGCCAGCCACGAGCGCTGCACACTATGTACGCACGCCAGGAGCCACGCCCGCACGCCCCCAGCGCCCCAGGCACCGGTGAGAAGCAGGAAAAAAGCAACGAGGCCAGCGCCCTACCCACTTGATCTCATCTCTCTCTCTCGCCAGATCTCTCTCTCCTCATGTGATTCCCTCCCTCTCACGATCTCTCTCTCGCTCTTATCCCCTCGCAACTAGGACCCACGTCCCTGTTAACAGCCAAACAGGAATCACTCGAACTATCACTCTGCTTACGGATTCAGTGTCAATATCTGTTACAATTGGAGCGATGCGCGATGCACAAATTGAGGAGGGGAATCGAAGAGGAACAGGTAGCCGCCGCCGCCGTGCCGTGATCCACTAGATGCCCTCGCTTGTGGGTGAGGGGTTGCTGAAGTAGTCGAGTTGTACCACTGGCTCACACCCATTCTGGCCCGTGGACTCTGCTGTTGGGCTGTCGCTGACGAACAGGCCGAGCCGTGGGCGAGGCCGAGCCGCGGTCAGTTGAGATGGTCACCCTGTCAGTGGCCTTGACATCCCCTCATTCTTGCGAAGAGGCTTGCCCCAAGCCTCAGCTCTAGGGAAACAAGCCTGCAACTCTTGCTTATCTTCCCAAGTGTCGGCAATCGCCGCAGGGTCGGACCACCTGATGAGGACCTGTTCCACCATGGCGCCGCGCTTGCGGCGCCAGTGAGTGTCCATCATCTCTGTTGGGACTGCAGGAACATCGAGAGTGACACGTAATTACTGCTGAACTAGCGTACCTGGTAGGAGGGCCCTCCACAGCAATGAGACGTGAAAAACTGGGTGTACTGCTGCATCTGCTAGGAGTTCCAGCTTGTAAGCCACCGGGTTGACTTTGGCGATGATGGAGAACGGCCCAAAGTAGCGGAAAGAGAGCTTGTGGTTTGCACGCTTGGCCACCGATGTTTGGATATATGGTTGCAACTTCAAAAATACCTTGTCCCCCACCTCGAAAGCACGTTCTGAGTGCTTCTTGTCCGCTTGCTGTTTCATGCACAGACGCGCTTGCTGAAGATGTTGCTGGAGTAGATCTTGTATTGTGGCACGCTCGTCCAACCACATTTGAAGAGCTGGTACTGAGCAAGAAGAAGTGGCAGTGATGCCCCAATGTCGAGGCTCCTGACCGAACATGGCCATGAAGGGAGTCATGTCGATAGCAGAATGTGGGGCAATGAAACGGCGAAGAAAGGTTTCGAGGCACTGGTTGACACGCTCGGATTGCCCGTCAGTTTGTGGATGATTGGTGGTGCTCATGTGGAGTCCGGTGCCAGCATAGCGAAAAAGCTCTTGCTAGAAGTGGCTGGTAAAGACTGGATCGCGATCAGAGACAAAGGAGTTTGGGAAACCATGGATGGGATAGATGCGCTGCATGCATAGCAAGGCGACTCGCGAGGCAGTGTAGGGGTGGGCAAGCGGCAAGAAGTGAGCAAATTTTGTCAGCTTATCGACCAGGACCCAGATGCAGTTGAACTGACCTGACTGTGGGAGGCCATCGATGAAGTCCATAGTGACCATGTCCCATGATGCCCCTGGAATTGGGGAGAGGTTGCAGGAGGCCCGGTGACGCTACACGCTCCGCCTTAGACTATTGACAAATCTGACAACATTGGACGTACTAGAGAATGTGGGTCTTCATCTTGGGCCATGCGAATAATCGCCGCACACGCTTGTATGTGACGGGAAACCCCGAATGGCCCCTACCGGGCTGTCATGGAAGGCTGAGATAATCTTTTGTTGCAGTGCAAGGATGCCACCCAACCAGATGCAGTTGCGAAATCGCAGGATCCCTTGGGTGAGGCTGAAACGTCCTTTAGGGTCTGGCCGAATGGCCAATTGCTCGAGGAGATGCTGGGCCTGGGGGTTGGAGTTGTAGCTAGCTTCAATGTCCTCTAGCTAAGTTGGCTAGCAGCTGGAAACTGCCATGAGACTCTCCGGATGTGGAAGGCGAGATAAGGCGTCAGCAGCTCCGTTCTCGCTCCCCTTCTTGTAGATGATCTTGTATTGCAAACCCAGCAATTTAGTGAATGCTCATTGTTGCCAGGGTCTGGTGAGCCTTTGTTCTTGTAGGTAAACCAAACTGCGCTGATTAGTCTTGATTACAAATTCGGCTGATTGCAGGTACGGCCGCCACTGGTCAAAAGCTACGATGATAGCCAGGTATTCCTTCTCATACGTGGACAGCCCGCGATATTTAGCACAGAGAGATTTGCTCATGAATGCAATTGGGTGGCCTTCTGCTACAGAATTGCCCCAATACCTGCATCACACGCGTCAGTTTCCACCGTGAACTGTTTTTGGAAGTTGGGCAGAGCCAACATGGGAGCTGAGATCAAGTTGCGCTTGAGGATTTGAAAGCTTTGCTCCGTATTATCGGTCCAAACAAAAGGCACCCCTTTCTTGAGAAGGTTGAAAAGGGGCCGAGCCAGCACCCCGAACTGACGGACAAAACGGCAATAGTAGCCCGCTAGACCTAGAAACTGCCTGACCTCCTTGACACAAGTGGGCGTGGGCCATGCGGCCACTGCTTCGATTTTTGTTGGGTCTATTGACACCCCCTCCACACTGATGACATGCCCAAGGTAGGAGATCTTCTACTGTCCAAAAGCACATTTGCTCCGTTTCACCTTCCATTGGTCTCGACGCAGGAGCTCGAAAACTTGCCGGAGGTATGTTGCATGCTTAGTTAGAGTCTTGCTGAAGACCAGTATGTCATCGAGGAATGACAGGACACATACACGTAGCAAGGGATGCAGAGTGTCGTTCATGGCTCCTATGAAGGTTGCTTGTCCCCCAGCTAGCGAAATGATAGTACCTTGAATTCAAGTGTCCCGAATGAGTCTGGAAGGCAGTTTTGAACTCCTCTCCCTCGGCCAGACGGATCTGATGGTAACCACCTCGTAAGTCGAGCTTTCAGAACCATTTGACCCCGTGCAGCTCATCCAGAAGTTCCTCTGTCACGGGCACCGGGTACTTGCCAATGACTGTCATAGCATTGAGTTTCCGGTAGTCGATGCATAAGCACCATGTACCATCTTTCTTCTTAACCAATATCACCGAAGAGGAGAAAGGGCTGTGGCTTCCCTGGATGATGCCAGCCTTCAGTAGTTCGTGTGCTTGCTTCTCGATTTGGTCCTTATGTTCTGGCTTGTGTCTGTATGGTCTCAGGTTGACTGGTTGTGCTCCAGGCATTAGAGGAATTTGGTGATCACAGTTTCTTCGAGGCAGCAGATCAGTCGGCTCCCCAAAAACATCTTCAAATTGATCGATGACCCTCTGAATATTCTCAAGTGTGGGCGTGTACACTTCCTCCTCCTCTGTAATCTGATAAAGGTGTACAACTTGGGATAGAGAGCCTTGTCGCTGCAGTGACTGTAGCTGCAAGGCATTGACCTGTGAACAGACTGTTGTGCTCTCAGGGTGGCCTTGCAAATGGGCAGGGCCCTGCGGAGTCGTGATAAGCAGGTGTTTGCCTCGCCAATCCACGCTCATTGGGTTGTGTTCTTCCAACCAATCCATGCCGAGTATTGCATCATAGGCTCCGAGAGGTAGAACCTTCATGTCAGTGACGAACTCATGTGTTTGCGACACCCAGCTGCATTGAGGAATATGGAACGCACAACAGAGCTCTCCGCCGTCGGCGACCTTGACGCGGCAGGGACGCCATAGAGGTAACACGCCCGACAGAGAAGAGGCCAGCTGCGCGTCGATGAAGGATATGGTGCTCCCAGAGTCCACCAGCAGGAGAACCTCATGGCCTTGCAGCCAGGCGTGAAGACGGATGGCCTTGGCCGATGTGCCCCCGGTGAGGGCATGGCGAGAGATCGCCATCGCCGTCTCTGATGTTGTGTCGCCTTGCGGTGGGTGTAGATGTTCATCCACGTAGTCGACGCCGAAGAGCTCGAGCAACTCCTTGGCGACGTGGATTTGGACGCTGGTGGGGCAAGTGTGGTCCTGCCCCCAACGCTCCCCGCACTTGAAGCAGAGTCCCCGCGCGCGGTGGTATTCGCGCAGGGCCTTGAGCTTAGAACCATCAGCACGGTTGGTCTCCGTAGCGCGGTGATCGGTGGTGAACGGCGATGTTGGAGGACGGCCCGGCGGTGGCGGCGGCGGAAGTGCCATCGGAGTGCTCGAGCCGCCGCGGTTGACCCAGTCCGTGGCTGGTGGCCTGATCGGTGTAGAGCGCGCCCGCTCCCGCGAAACGCCATCGGCCACTTCCTCCTAAAGTAGTGCCAGGGCGCACGCGGTTTCCAGGTCCGGTGGTCGCTGCACCAGCACCACCGCACGAATGTCGGCTCGGAGTCCCTCGACAAAACGGGTAAGATAATAATAAGGATGAATGGATTCAGAGTAAGCAGACAAATGACTGATAATCTATTCGAACTGTTCAATGTAATCTGCGACTGAAGTTTTCTGGGACAGGGAATAAAATTGGCGGATCAGAAGTTGATGGCGATCACACCCGAATCTTGTGCACAACAGGGACGAAAAGGATTCCCAGTCAAATTCAGTCAGCTTCTTCTGAGCTGACTGTAACCACACCGATGCAGTGGCCGAAAAGTTCAGAGAGGCCATCGGGACCCAAAATTTCTCCTGGATGCCGAACATGTGGAAGTACTGCTCGCACATCGTCCTCCATAGACGCGGATTCTCACCCGTGAACTGGGGGAACCCGATTGATGGGTGAGCCTGACCAATTCTAGCGAGAAGCTGGTTGGCATGCACGTACAAAGAGGCGATGGAAGGTGATGCAGGAAGGGGGAACTGGGGAAACTGATCGTTGGTCGGGGTGGCCACCGACGCGAACGCCGGCGCCAGACCTCGAGGTAGCACGTCGATGCCGTGGTCGCTTGACCCGAGGGAGACGCCCTCTGTGCCTGCGCTGGTGCCAACGCGGTCACGCAGTGGCGTGGGTGGAGTTTGTGGGGAGGTGCGGGCAGCCGCAGCCGCCTGCTCCGCCTCTGATGGCGCGGCCCGCCCTTGCTGCAGTTCGGCGATCACCGAGGACAGTTGCTCGACGCGACGGTCCAGATCGGGGCGCCACTGGACCAGCTCGTCCCAGTTTGGCAACCGTGGAGTTGATCGCTGTGGTGTTGGCGCGGATGTCGGAGTGGATCGCGTCGATGGAGCTGGTCAACTTGTCAAAGTAGTCTTTGAAGGATGGATTCATGGCCGTGATCCGATCTCGCACCGATGTTTGGAGCTGGGTTTCGATGAGATGCGCCAGCGCTAGCAAGAACCTAGCTCTGAATACCAGATGTTAACAGCCAAACAGGAATCACTCGAACTACCACTCTGCTTATGGATTCAGTGTCAATATCTGTTACAATTGGAGCAATACACGAAATTGAGGAGGGGAATCAGAGAGGAACAGGTAGCCGCCGACGCCGTTGCCGTGCTCCACTGGATGCCCTCGCTTGTGGGTGAGGGGTTGCTGAAGTAGTCGAGCGGTACCGCGGGTTCACACCCATTCTGGCCCGTAGACTCTGCTGTTGGGCCGCCGCGGATGAACGGGCCGAGCCATGGGCGAGGCCGAGCCGCGGTCGGTTGAGATGGTCACCCTGTCAGTGGCCTTGACAGTCCCTTTCTTCTTCCTCATGGGCAAAGGATCCTATGTACCCGCACGAACCGAAGCCGACTTAGGTTCAATCTCGCCAAAAATTCTATCTCTAGCCTTTCCCTCGCCCACATTTTGTGTCCTATAAATACCCTAAGGCCTTCTCGATCGATTCCCCAAACCCCAATGCCCGAAGCCACCCCAAACCAACGCTCTCGTCGCTCCAATCTCACCGTGGTCGAGGCCGTTCGCCGTTGATTCCGACACCGGTTAGCATCATCTAGACTCCTCTTTTCTCCGTATGTTTTCCCTCGCCATCGCGAATGTTTTTGACATCCTCGTTTTTCCTAGATCGCGCCGGAGCCTCGCCCGACTCGCCGGAACACTTCGGAGCACCAAAGCTCGGCAAGCTTTCCCCACTCTCCCTGGACACCCCGGACGCCGTCTTCCGCGAAAACCGGACGCCCTCGCCGCACAACACCCGTGGGACATCACCAACGACGCGGCCGATGACCAGAGTTGCCACCCCGCCGACGTCGTCTTCCGTGTCGGCGCGTTGCTCATCTTTGTAAGCCACGATGCCACGACCTGTTCTTCCTAATAAAAAACGAAACAATTAAGTTTTTCTTTTATTAGATCGTAGCTTTGGTTTTCTACGGTTTAAGATCGAACCAGCCAGCGGTTTTGTTTTTGTTCTCTATTGTTAAGTCGTCGCCGCCGAAACCCTTAGGTATAGGCCATCCACTTCTTAGCCCCACAACAAACACCTCTCAGCCATCCAGAGATCGCCACGTGGCCACTGGCCGTTATTTAATGTTTTCACCAAAAACAGTTTTCAGGTTCTATTTCAATTTTCTTTTCATTGAATCTTTAGACCTGTAGATCTGATATCGATGATTCTTTTTCCTATGGTTTCATAAAATTCCCATCTATCTATAGAAACCAACCAAAAATATTTTTGAACTTTTAAATTTCGAATTCAAACAGATTTGTGTTAAACACTATTTTGGGTATAATTTTTATTTAAATTTTGATTTTCGAGTAATTCGTTTTGCTTTTGTTTTATTTATGTTATATCTAACCAGGAGACTAATAAAAATAACTTTTCTTTATACAAAAAACTAAATCTGATCAGATTTAAGATCTATCTTTAATAGGCCATAACTTTTGTTTGATAAAACCTTTTTAATTTATTCTTTTTGCTAGATAAAACTAATAGCAAATATTTTCTGTTAAACGAAAGTTTTATAATGGTTTATTCTATCAAAATATGTCTCTGTCCAGAAGCATTTTTTGGCAATTTATTCGAGTTCCCGATGTTTCTTTTGATGTTGTTTTGCATATGATCTTGTTTGCTTGATTGTGATCATGATTGCTTATTGTATGATCTTTGTTTGTCACGCTAGATTGTCTGAAGTGCTAAGCAGAATAGTATCACTCCTTAGACTCCAACAAATTTCAGCAAGGCAAGTTCACCATCTTGATAATATTTTTCATCCACCCATGTTTTACTATGCATTAGTTCCACCATTATACTTTGCATGAGTAGGATTGGGAATTTGTGGCAATGACAATGTAGTATGAGGTAGGAACTTATGTCCACTTGATCACCCTGGGAATCGTTGTCATTAAGTTAGATTGCTTAGCCATGCTTTATGTAGACGGGGTGGTATTCCTGATTCATGCAAGTTAAGAGAGAATAATTTTAAGGATCAACTTAAGTGAATCTGAATACATCAATGTGTGGAACGGTTGCGTGCTGAGGGGCACCTTGGAGTGACCAAGTGCTTGCCCGAGTATCCTGGAGGACCCAGTGATTACTCATTGTGGAAAGCCACCAAGGTTTAAAGGGATCATACGACAATTCATGACTAGAAGCTTCCGTGTGCAGCCACAAGCCATTATGGGCTTTGGCTTGGCTGATCATTGTAGTGACTCTTACTAGTTAGTGCTACGAGAGGTAGTGGGTTATAGTTGGACGGGCACTACCGGTGGCTAAGGGAAACTCCTTGAAAGTCCTTGTATCGATCTTCCATTCATGGAGGTAGACGAGTCTTGTGGGGAAACATGCACAAACCTCTGCAGAGTGTCAAACTAATTGATTAGTCATGTCCCCGATTAACGACAATTTGAGCCTCTAGAAGTGATTTTATCGAGTGATCTCAACACCATCATAATTTATTTAAGGAATTGGGTTTTATGTTAATTTTGGGTAATTGGATTGAGTTGGAGGAACCATCTCAATAATGGCATAATATTTGTCGGAATAGTTTAATTAATTTTTTCATAGGAAAAAATAGCTTTATGTAAATATTAAACTTAGAGCATCCACCATAGCCAAAATTGCATATAGAGATAGAAATATTTTCTTTGTTCTGCGGTGACCTTACCGGCATATTTCATGGGCAAACCTACATGGCTGCAACGTCTCATGTTGCAGAGTTTTCCAAGGAGGATTAAGATGCAATAGGTCATTGTTCTACACTGGGTTATTTGTCCATGGAGTTGGATGGTCTCATTTACCTTTGAAGCTTCCGCAGTTATTTATTTAGATGGCCTTCAGCCATATTATTTTAATAAATACTCTTTTGAGGACCTTGATGTAGTAAAGTGTGTGATTGAACACTGTATTATTTCATCAAGTATTGTATGTGCTAGCAAGTTCGATCCAAGGACTAGCAGGATATGCACAAAGACTCCAAGTTTCGGATTGGGTCACTACATCCTTAGGGCTTGCTAAATGATGTTGGCCAATTTTTTTCCAAATTCACCACGTAGGTATTGCCTTAGGCATATCTATGCAAATTTTCAAGCAGCATGTAGGCCTGAGGAACTGAAGTAGTATATGGATCACGCTAGTTATTCATATACTAAAAATGAATTTGATGTTACGATGGCTAAACTTATAGATGAGGATGAAGAAGCATGAAAATGGTTGGTTAGAATCCCAAAACAAACTTGGGGTAGACATGCAATGGACATGAATTGCGAAACTAATTTAGTTGTGAATAACGTTAGTGAGGTCTTTAACAGATACATACTAGAGCTGAAGTCAAAGCCAATGAAAGCAATACCATATGGGATACGATCAAAGTTGATGCTAAAGTATCAAGGAACCATGAACAAGATAGAGGAGGCTAAGTGGGATATAACCCCTACCTATGCAAAGATATAGATGAGTCCAAGAAGTATTCTAGGTTTTACAAAGCATCACAATTTGGCCCACTATTGTGGCGAGTTAGTAGTGGTGATAATATATATGCAGTGAACCTTGAGGCATGGACCTATGGTTGTAGAGGTGGGATATGACTGGTGTGCCATGCAACCATGTTGTGGAAGTGTGGGGACCCCGACTCATAAGTCATGATCACCGATTGCACGTGTATAGTGATCCCGGAGGTCAATGCTCACTGAACACACAGAAGCTGAATAACAAGAGTCTTACATCCTTACATACCATCTTACACAAATAAGGACCATGAAGGTCAGTCTTACATAGATAGGGCCACAAGGGTCAAACACATAAACATAACAAGCAGCGGAAATCTTGATCGAAAGCGTGAACCCATTCCATCTGCCTTAAACCTATAGGAATTCTGACTGGGAAGCGTCCTAGTTCGCATGTTCGTCACCAACGAACTCCTCACCGTACTCTTGTTCTTTCATGCCTGGCCAATTAAATAACCAGTGGCAAGCCAATGAGTACTTTGAATGTACTCGCAAGAAACCCATGTGTGGAACAAGGCAATAACAATGCATGATATAGAACTAAGTAGGTACTTTGCAGAAAGCTAATTTTGTATGCAATGACATGATCAAGTAACTTATGTAAGCATGCATCAATGGTTGACCGATATCCGTATGAACAAGTTCCAGATATTATGATAAACAGGAGGTCGAACATCTCATG
The DNA here is from genome assembly GCA_022496015.1 of Hordeum marinum. Taxonomy (NCBI): domain Eukaryota; kingdom Viridiplantae; phylum Streptophyta; class Magnoliopsida; order Poales; family Poaceae; genus Hordeum; species Hordeum marinum. Next base: position 392,762,825 of record CM039678.1, on the reverse strand, counting down.
TTCAGTCATCTCGTCAAGTCATCTGACTTATCTCAAGCATCACCTTTGTCATCATCACACACACATGCACCAAGTTTGGAAAACCATGGACGTAGCACAAGAGCGGTCATCCAACTTTCCTTGACCGTGGACATGGCTATTCGAATAGTTTTACACTCTGCAGAGGTTGCACACTTTACCCACAAGACTCGGGGAACTTCTGTGTCATCCATGACTCACGGTATATTTCATACCCGAGGTAAGCACCCGAACATTGCCTTTCCCCTAGCGATACTAAAAAGAGAGTCGACTCGTTGGTGCCATCCCTCATGATATACATCACACGTATCATCCATGAGGGCACACAACGGTGTGCCCGGTGCCTGTGAAGACAGTGCATGATCGTCCATTCCGGTACGACCCCGTATCAAGAGTGACCACTTCACTCCCGCTGCTAGTAATGCGGGCTCTATGCTAGTACCCACCAAGGTAATCAACAAAGCCCAGTCCCATAAGGGGTATCGTGGTCGTACATGTAAGGTTGGAATAAAGGTTTCAACTTACACCAATCCGTTTTCGAAAACCACACACACTCACTTGCTCCGGTACACCACTTCTTTATCAAGTGGCTACCTACCTCATCAACATCTCCCGCGGGCATTAGTGGCACCCGACGGGTTTTTCGAGAAGTCTTTGAAATTATATTGCTTCCATCACCATGCATAATCCCGATCCCACTTGTGTAGCATCTACTAGCAAACTAACTACTCCCACCCGCACAACCCTCATAAGGAGGTAGGGTCATGCACGATGCAAGTACCAACAAGAAGTATCGGGGGCATCCCACCAAAGTGGACTCCACATCATCATGATCAAACAACAAAATAAAGTGCTATATGCCTTGCAATAAAAATGGTTTCTTAACATGGTCAAAGGCATGCTTGCCTGGCTCAACACAGTCTTCGAGATCTTGAAAGTCTTCGGGTCTAACTCCCTCGTCAAGAGCGCAATCTATTGTCGTGATAAATAACGATAATAATAAGCATCACAAAAAAACAAAACACATAAAGCTACTATTAAAATGCTACCATGTTCTGATAAATACTAAAAACTATACTAAAAATATTTTTCTAGGGTTTTGCTTTGAAAACATTTTTAAAAACTATTTAAACAGAGGCAAAAAGATGCCTAAAATAGGTTTTAAAATAAAACAGTACATAAAAAAATTACAATTTTTTCACAAATGGCACTATTAAATTCTACATATTATTCTAAGATTTTAGGTGGAAAAATATTTGGCATTGGATTTTTATTTTGATCTGAGGGATTTTTGGAAATCACAACAGAAAAGAAAAAGGGGAAAGGGCACTGTGCCCTGGGCCGAATGTCTGGCCATACTGGTCCAACCGGCCAGGCCGGCCCAGCAGGGCTGTGGGCGCGCACGACCATGTTTGAACCTGACGCGCGGGCCCTAGCGTCAGCGAGAGAGAGAGAGGGAGAGAGGTGTGGGGATGACAGGGGGTCCCACCTGTCATCTCCCACCTCTGGACAGGAGGGCGGCGATGCTCATCGGTGGCGAAGGAGGGCACGACGAGGGAAAGAGAGCGCGGGGATGGACCCAGCGTCGAGCCGCCGATCTCCTGGAGGTGGAAGGGCGGCCGGAGGTAGTCTGGCTTGCTGGCGACGAGCACCCGCAGCAGAGGAGGTTCGGGAGGGGATCCTCGGTGGTGCTCCTCTACCGGAAATGGACGGGGAGGAAGGGGGAAGAGGTCGAAGGGACCCTATGAGCCCGATGGAGGAGAGAAGAGTGTCAGAGCGGGATTGTGTCCCGAGATCGATGGAGCTCCGCCGCGGAGGCGCCTCGATTGATCTCGAGCACTGGTGCTCGGGGGCTCCAACGGAGGCTCGGGACGGCCTAATGGGAGAGAGAGGGAGGTTCCAGAGAGGAGAGGAGGTGCGGGGAGGCCCTTTTATAGGTGCCCGGTGGTCCACCAAGCTTGGGTGCGCTGGCAAGCTCGGGGCCGAGGCCAGAGGCCACGGGAGGGGACGGAGGTGAGTCTGGGGCGTTCCTGGGGCTGGTCTAGCTCTAGGGGAGGGAAGAGAGAGGGATATGAGCGCGCACGTGTGAGACAGCTCACTGGCCGAACCGGGCGGCGCTCGGCTCGCACGGGAGGAGGGAGAAATAGGGGGAGAGGGGAGGGGGCGACACGGTGGCATGGTTCGGACATAGAGGGGGGCCAAGTGGCGAGAGGGGGGCCGAGGCCGCCGGAGCCATGTAGTGGGCAACGGCTACCATGCCTGTCGGCACTGTAGCATGCTCCAAAGCGCATGTATGGCATGCCACGGCATGCCAATGGCGTTTTGTGCACAGACAAAGGAGTCTAGGGGGTCTAGGGGCATCTAGGATAGGAGGCAATGGCATTGGATGCCATGGGAGTAAGATAAAATAAGAGGAGAGGGGAGAGAGGGGTGTTTTACTGCTGTCCAGAGGGTAGAAATGGGGTTTTCATCCCCCCCCCCCATTTTGGAAATATGCCCTAGAGGCAATAATAAATTGGTTATTATCATATTTCCTTGTTCATGATAATCGTTTATTATCCATGATATAATTGTGTTGATCGGAAACTCAGATACATGTGTGGATACATAGACAACACCATGTCCCTAGTATGCTCTATAGACTAGCTCGTTGATCAAAGATGGCTATGGTTTCCTAGTCATGGACATGAGATGTCATTTGATAACGGGATCACGTCATTAGGAGAATGATGTGATGGACAAGACCCAAACTACAAACATAGCCTATGATCGTGTCAGTTTATTGCTACTGTTTTCTGCATGTCAAGTATTTGTTCCTATGACCATGAGATCATGCAACTCATTGACACCGGAGGAGTACCTTGTGTGTATCAAACATCGCAACGTAACTGGGTGACTATAAAGGTGCTCTACAGGTATCTCTGAGGGTGTCTGTTGGGTTGGCATGGATCAAGACTGGGATTTGTTACTCCGTGTGACGGAGAGGTATCTCAGGGCCCACTCGGTAATACAACATCACAATAAGCCTTGCAAGCAACGTGACTAAGTACTAGTCACGGGATCTTGTATTATGGAACAAGTAAAGAGACTTGCCGGTAACGAGGTTGAGCTAGGTATGGAGATACCGACGATCGAATCTCGGGCAAGTAACATACCGAAGAACAAAGGGAACATAATACGGGATTAACTGAATCCTTGACATAGAGGTTTGACCGATAAAGATCTTTGTAGAATATGTAGGAACCAATATGGGCATCCAGGTCCCGCTATTGGTTATTGACCGTAGAGGTGTCTCGGTCATGTCTACATAGTTTTCGAACCCGCAGGGTCTGCCACTTAAGGTTCGGTGACGTTTCGGTAGTATAGAGTTATGTATGGTGGTGACCGAAGGTTGTTCAGAGTCCCGGATGAGATCTCGGATATAACGAGGAGCTCCGGAATGGTCCGGAGGTAAAGATTGAGATATAGGAAGTCCTGTTTTGGTCGCCGGAAAAGTTTCGGGCTCATCGGTAGTGTACCGGGAGTGCCGGTAGTGTACCGGGGGATGGCCCATGCGGCTGGAGTGGTTTGAGAAGGAAAAAATCCAAAGGTGGAGAGGTGGAAAGAGTTTCCAAGTGGAAAGGAGGAATCCTACTCCTAATAGGATTGGAGTAGGACTCCTCCACCTCCAATTTCGACCAAACCTTGAGGGTTTGAGGCTGCCTCCTCCCCTCCCTCCCTCCTATATATACGAGAGGATTTAGAGGAAAAAGCTAACCCTAATAGCCATGTCCTACCTCTCGTCTAGATCGCAGTTTCTCCTCTAGATCGGTTTTCAGCGGTGCTTAGGCGAAGCCCTACTGGAATAGCTCCACCACCATCACCGCAATGCCATCGCGCTGCCGAAGAACTCATCTACCTCTCCGCTCCCTCTTGCTGGATCAAGAAGGCAGAGATCGTCATCGAGTTGTACGTGTGCTGAACACGGAGGTGTCGTCCGTTCGGTGCTAGATCGGAAGGACCGTGGTCAAGATCACGAGACGGATCGTGATGAGATCGCGGGACGGATTGTGATGAGTTCGTGGGACGGATCGTGATTGGATCGCGGGACGGATCATGATGAGATCGCGGGATGCTCGGCGATTTCGATCGCGAAGACGTTCGACTACACCAACCGCGTTTCTTAACGCTTCCCTCTTAGTGATCTACAAGGGTATGTAGATCCACTCTCCCTCTCGTAGATGCTCATCACCATGGATAGATCTTGCGTGTGTGTAGGAAATTTTTTGTTTCCCATGCAACGTTCCCCAAAAGTGGCATCATGCGCTAGGTCTATGTGTAGATGAGATCTCGAATAGAACACAAAGAGTTTGTGGGCGTTGATGCTTAGATTGCTTCCTCCCTTGGTCGTGTTTTGGTTCTGCGATATTGTGGGATGAAGCGGCCCGGACCAACCTTACCCGTACGCTTACGAGAGACCGGTTCCATCGACTGACGTGTAACTTCGTTGCACAAAGATGGCTGGCGGGTGTCTGTTTCTCCTACTTTAGTTGGATCGGATCCGACTAAGGCGGTCCTTGAGAAGGTTGAAAAGCAACTTATGTATCATCGTTGTGTTTTATGCGTAGGTGAGAATTGTTCTTGCTAGATACCCGTAGCAGCCACGTAAAACATGCAACAACAATTAGAGGACGTCTAACTTGTTTTTGCAGGGTGTGTTGTGATGTGATATGGCCAATTACATGATGAGATATATGTGATGTATGAGATGATCATGTGTTGTATAGAATATCACAACTTGCATGTCGATGAGTACGGCAACCGGTAGGAACATAGGGTTTTCTTTAATTATTGTATGACCTGCGTGTCAATCATTAAGCTCTATGTAATGATTTAGTTTATCGCTAAACGGTAGCAATAGTAGTAGAAGCATGGTGGGCGTGACAACCCCAATGGTGACATGTTCATGGAGATCAAGATGATGGAGATCATGGTGTCATGCCGGTGACGATGGAGATCATGCCGGTGCTTTCAAGATGGAGATCAAAAGCACAAGTTCATGGCCATATCATGTCACTTATGATTTGCATGTGATGTTAATCCTTTTATGCACCTTGTTTTGCTTAGGACGACGGTAGCATTATAAGGTGATCCCTCACTTAATTTCAAGATAAATTGTGTTCTCCCCGAGTGTGCACCATTGCGAAAGTTCGTCGTGTCGAGACACCACGTGATGATCGGGTGTGATAGACTCTACGTTCACATACAACGGGTGCAAGCCAGTGTTGCACATGCAGAACACTCGGGTTAAACTTCACAAGCCTAGCATGTACAGACATGGCCTTGGAACACAAGAGACCGAAAGGTCGAACATGAGTCATATAGTTGATATGATCAACATGATGATGTCCACCATTGAAACCACCTCAACTCATGTGATGATCGGACTTGAGTCGGTGAATTTGGATCATGTATCACTCGAATGACCGTAGGGATGTCAATTTGAGTGGGAGTTCTGAAGTAATATGATTAATTGAACTCATTATCATGAACATAGTCTGTAGTGTCTTTGCAAAATTATGTTGTAGATTACTAGCTCACGCTGTAGCTCCCTTGAATTTCTATATGTTCCTAGAGAAATAGAGTTGAAAGATGATGGTAGCAATATTACGGACTGGGTTCGTGATCTGAGGATTGTCCTCATTGCTGCACAGAAGGCTTATGTTATTAATGCACCGCTCGGTGTGCCACCCCCTCTAGCGTTGTCTGTAGATGTTGTGAACATCTGACAGGCACGTTTCGATGACTACTTGATAGTTTAGTGCATCATGCATTACGGCTTAGAATTGAGGCTCCAAAATGTTTTGAACGTCACTGAACATATGAGATGTTCTAAGAGCTGAAATTGGGATATCAGGCTCGTGCCCATGTTGTGAGATATGAGATCTCCAACAAGATTCTTTGCCTGCAAGATGAAGGAGAATAGCTCAATCGTCAAGCATGTGCTCAGATTGTCTGGGTGCTACAATCGCTTCAATCGAATGGGAGTTGATCTTCTAGATAAGATAGTGATTGATATAGTTCTCCAAGTCACTGTCACTAAGCTACTAGAACTTGGTGATGAACTATAAAATCTCAGGGATAGAAATAATGATCCCTGAGCTGTTCACGATGTTTGACACCGCAAAGGTAGAAATCAAGAAGGAGCATCAAGTGTTGATGGTTAGTAAAACCACTAGTTTCGAGAAGGGCAAGGGCAAGGAGAGAAACTTCATGGATGGCAAGTCATTTGCTGCTCTAGTGAAGCAACCCAAAGTTGAACCCAAACCCAAGACTAAGTGCTTCTATTATGAGGTGAGCGGTCACTAAAGCGGAACAACCCTACATACTTGGTAGATAAGAAGGCTGGCAACGTCAACAGAAGTGTATTTGATATATGTGTTATTGATGTGTACCTTGCTAGTACTCCTAATAGCACCTGGGTATTGGATACCAGTTCGGTTGCTAAATGTTAGTAACTCGAAGTAAAAGCTACGGAATAAACGGAGACTAGCTAAGGGTGAGGTGACGATGTGTGTTGGAAATGTTTCCAAGGTTGATGTGATTGACATCGCACGCTCTCTCTACCTTCGGGATTAGTGACGAACCTAAATAAATGTTATTTGGTGTTTTGCGTTGAGCATGAACGTGATTAGATCGTGTTTATTGCAACACGGTTATTCATTTAAGTTAGAGAATAATTGTTATTCTGTTTACATGAATAATACCTTCAATGGTCATGCACCCAGTGAGAATGGTTTGTTGAATCTTGATAATAGTAATACACATGTTCATAACATTGATGCCAAAAGATACAAAGTTAATAATGATAGTACCACATACTTGTGGCACTGCCGCTAAATGTTATATTGGTATAAAGCGCATGAAGAAACTCCATGTTGATGGATCTTTGGACTCATTCGATTTCGAATCGGTTGAGACATGCGAACCATGCCTCTTGGGCAAGATGACTAAGGACCCCGTTTTCCGGATTGATGGAGCGGGCAAGTGATTTATTGGAAATGATACATGTTCATGTATGCAATCCAATGAGTCTTGTAGCGTGCGGTGGATATTGTTATTTTCTTACCTTCACTGATGATTTGAGTAGATATAGTGTATGTTTACTTAATGAAACACAAGTCTGAATCGTTTGAAAAGTTCAAGCAAATTCAGAGTGAAGTTTAAGATCATCGTGACAAGATAAAAATGTCTGTGATATGATCGTGGAGGTGAATATCTGAGTTACGAGTTTGGCATACAACTTTGACAATGTGAAAGTCGTTTCACACCTCAGCCACCTGGAACACCATAGTGTGATGGTGTGTCTGAACATCATAGTCGTGCTCTATTGCATATGGTGCGGGCTATGATGTCTCTTATCGATTTGCTACTATAGTTTTGGGGTTATGCATTAGAGACAACTAAATTCACTTTAAATAGGGCACCATCTAAATCCGTTGAGATGACACCGTGTGAATTATGGTTTGATAGAAACCTAATCTATCATTTCTTAATGTTTGGGGCTGTGACGCTTGTGTGGAAAAAATGTTTTCACCTAATGAGATCAAACCCAAAGCGGACAAATGCATCTTCATAGATTACTGTAAGAACAGTTGGGTGAACCTTCTATCTCAGATCCAAGCATAAAGTGTTTGTTGCTAAAACGGGTCCTTTCCTGAGAAAAAGTTTCTCTCAAAAGAATTGAGTGGGAGGAAGATAGAACTTGATGAGGTTGTTGAACCTTTGTTTCAACCAGAGAGTAGCGCAGCGCAGAAAGATGTTTATGTGGAACCTACGTCAGTTAAAGAGGAAGTAAACGATAATAATCATGAAGCTTTGGATCAAGTTACTATCGAACCTCGTAGGTCGACAAGGATGCGTACTGCTTCTGAGTGGTACGACAACCCTGTCTTGGAGGTCATGTTGTTGGACAACGATGGACCTACGAGATATGGAGAAGTGATTATGGGCCCGGATTCCGACAAATGGTTAGAGGCCATGAAATCCGAGAAAGGATCCATGTATGAAAACCAAGTATAGACTTTGGTAGACTTGCTCGTTGGACGGCAGGTCGTCGAGTACAAATGGACCTTTGAGATGAAGACAGACGCGGATGGTAAATGTCATCGTTTATAAAGCTCGACTTGTCACAAAGAAGTTTCCGACAAGTTCAAAGAGTTGACTACGATGAGACTTTCTCACTCGTAGCGATGCTAAAGTCTGTTGGAATTATGTTAGCAGTTGCTGCATTTTTTAATATGAAATCTGGCAGATGGATGACAAAACATTGTTTCCTTAACAGTTTACTTGAGGAAAAGTTGTATGTGATACAACCAGAAGGTTTTGTGAGTCCTAAGGATGCTAAAAGGTGAGCAAGCTTCAGTGATCCTTCTATGGACTGAAGCAAGCATCTCGGAGTTGGAATATACACTTTGATGAGGTGATCAAAGTTTTTGAGTCTATACAAAGTTTATGAGAAACTTGTATTTACAATAAAGTGAGTGGGAGCACTATAGAGTTTCTGATAAGCATATGTGGCTGACATATTGTTGATCGGAAATGATGTAGATTTTTTGGAAAGCATACAAGGTTGTTTGAAAGGAGTTTTTCAAAGGAAGACCTGGATAAAGCTACCTAATTGTTGAGCATGAAGATCTATAGAGATAGATCAAGATGCTTGATGAGACTTTGAATGAGTACATACCTTGACAAGATTTTAAAAGAGTTCAAAATGGATTAGTCAGAGAGAAGTGTTCTCGCCTGCTTTGTAAGGTGTGAAGGTTAGTGAGACTCAAAGCTCGACCACAGCAGAAGAAAGAGAAAGGATGAATGTCGTCCGCTATGCCTTAGCCATAGGCTCTGTATAGTATGCCATGTTGTGTACCGCACCTATGTGTGCCTTGCCATGAGTCCGTCAAGGGGTACAAGAGTGATCCAGGAGTGGATCACTGGACAATGGTCAAGATCATCCTTAGTAACTAAAAGACTAAGGAAATGTTTCTCAATTATGGAGGTAAGAAAGAGTTCATCGTAAACAGTTACATCGATGCAATCTTTGACACCAATCCGGATGACTCTTAGTAGCAATCCGGATACGTATAGTAGAGCAGCCATTTGGAATAGCTACAAGTGGAGTGTGGTAGTAGTGTTTATAGTTTGACATAGAGATTTGCAAAGTACACACGGATCTAAATGTCGCAGACCCGTTGACTATAAGACCTCTCTCACATGCAAACCATGATCAAGCCCCAGAACTCATTGGGTGTTAGATTCATAACAATGCGAATCACATGGTGATGTGAACTAGATTACTGACTCTAGTGCAAACGGGAGACTGTTGAAATATGCCCTAGAGGCAATAATAAATTGGTTGTTATTATATTTCCTTGTTCATGATAATCGTTTATTATCCATGCTATAATTCTGTTGATCGGAAACTCAGATACATGTGTGGATACATAGACAACACCATGTCCCTAGTATGCCTCTAATAGACTAGCTCGTTGATCAAAGATGGCTATCGTTTCCTAGTCATGGACATGAGATGTCATTCGATAACGGGATCACGTCATTAGGAGAATGATGTGATGGACAAGACCCAAACTATAAACGTAGCATATGATCGTGTTAGTTTATTGCTACTGTTTTCTGCATATCAAGTATTTGTTCCTATGACCATGAGATCATGTAACTCACTGACACCGGAGGAGTACCTTGTGTGTATCAAACATCGCAACGTAACTGGGTGACTATAAAGGTGCTCTATAGGTATCTCCGAGGGTGTCTTTTGGGTTGGCATGGATCAAGACGGGGATTTGTTACTCCGTGTGATGGAGAGGTATCTCAGGGCCCACTCGGTAATACAACATCACAATAAGCCTTGCAAGAAATGTGACTAAGTGTTAGTCACGGGATATTATATTACGGAACGAGTAAAGAGACTTCCCGGTAACGAGGTTGAGCTAGGTATGGAAATACCGACGATCGAATCTCGGGCAAGTAACATACCGAAGAACAAAGGGAACATCATACGGGATTAACTGAATCCTTGACATAGAGGTTTGACCGATAAAGATCTTCGTAGAATATGTAGGAACCAATATGGGCATCCAGGTCCCGCTATTGGTTATTGACCATAGAGGTGTCTCGGTCATGTCTACATAGTTCTCGAACCCGTAGGGTCTGCCACTTAAGGTTCGGTGACGTTTCGGTAGTATAGAGTTATGTATGGTGGTGACCGAAGGTTTTTTAGAGTCCCAGATTAGATCCCGGACGTCACGAGGAGCTCCAGAATGGTCCGAAGGTAAAGATTGATATATAGGAAGTCCTATTTTGGTCACCGGAAAAGTTTTGGGCTCATCGGTAGTGTACCGGGAGTGCCGGTAGTGTACCAGGGGATCATCGGGAGAGGTATTTCGACCCAAGAGGCTACATGTGCTATGGGAGGAGGTAAACCAGCCCCTGGTGGGTTGGCCGAAGCCTCCTCTAAGTACCCATGCGGCTGGAGTGGTTTGAGAAGGAAAAAATCCAAAGGTGGAGAGGTGGAAAGAGCTTCCAAGTGGAAAGGAGGAATCCTACTCCTAATAGGATTGTAGTAGGACTCCTCCACCTCCAATTTCGACCAAACCTTGAGGGTTTGTGGCTGCCTCCTCCCGTCCCTCCCTCCTATATATACTAGAGGATTTAGAGGAAAAAGATCGCCCTAATAGCCACGTGCTACCTGTCCTCTAGATCGCGGTTTCTCCTCTAGATTGGTTTTCAGCGGTGCTTAGGCGAAGCCCTGCTGGAATAGCTCCACCACCATCGCCGCAACGCCATCGCGCTGCCGGAGAACTCATCTACCTCTCCGCTCCCTCTTGCTGGATCAAGAAGGCAGAGATCGTCATTGAGTTGTACGTGTGTTGAACACAGAGGTGACGTCCGTTCGGCGCTAGATCGGAAGGACCGTGATCAAGATCGCGAGACGGATCGTGATGAGATCGTGGGACGGATCGTGATGAGTTCGCGGGATGGATCGTGATTAGATCGCGGGACGTATCATGATGAGATCGCGGTATGCTCGGTGATTTGGATCGCGAAGACGTTCGACTACACCAATCGTGTTTCTTAATGCTTCCCGCTTAGCGATCTACAAGGGTATGTGGATCCACTCTCCCTCTCGTAGATGCTCATCACCATGGATAGATCTTGCATGTGTGTAGGAAATTTTTTGTTTTCCATGCAACATTCCCCAACACCCTAATCATGGAGTTGTGGCCAAGCAATGTTTATTGGAGTTAAAATACCATTGCAAAATGATTTGGTAATAATTTGGGCTGAAGAAAAATAGAGGAAGGGGGTCAAACAGGGTTTTTGCCATTCTGGCAGAAGGTGTTTGATGGTGTTTAGGGCAAGCAAATGGACTTTGCTTACCATAGGAATCAACAGGATCAAATGGTGATTGGAATTAGGCCTGATCACCAAGTTTGAGCTTGATTGAAGAAAGTTCACAATGTAAATTTGTGAAACCCTAGAAATCAATAGAATCTGGTTTCTATAGATCTAGTCATGCTACGCTAATCCCATTGATGCACCACTTAGTGTAGCACCATTATTTGGTGATTATAACATGTCAACAAAGTTTGGGGTCAAGGGGAGAAACTTCACAATGTAAAGTCGCTCAAATTTGAATCTGGACACGGAGGGTTTTGGAATAGTTTCATGAATCAAAACAATTTGGATTGAGATGAAACTTTGCAAGATCATCACCTATGACAATGTTGACTTTCTGGAATTTTCTTGGAATTTAGTGAGAATATTCCTTGTAGAAATATTTCAAAAGCTTTATTTGGATAGAAAGGGTTTTGAGGAGTTTTGCCCATGATTTTGAACATGACCATGTGTTGAAACTCATATATATGGAAAATATATGTCCATTGAGTTTCCCTAAATTTTCTCAAATATTTTCAAAGTATTTAAATAATTTTTCCCTATTAAAAACCATTTTTGGCCTTAAGAAAAAGTCTTTTAAATAAATAGTAAAATAATCTTTAAAAATAATATTTTGTGGTTTTGGAAAGTCATGTCTATAGTAGGTTTGAAGTAAAGCCTGTGTGGAACAAGGATCCACCCTATTTAAGGACTTGCATTTCAAAACCTCAACTCCAGGGTTTTTGAAAACCTAATTTGAATAAAACCCTTTCAGTCAAAATAATATTTGGTAAAAATAGTTTTGGGCACTATTCACATGGCATGATCATTAGACAAGAAGTTTGGGTCAGGGAAGATGAATATGGAGAGGGATAGAATCTAAGAGTGCCATACACAAACAACCAAACAAGCAAACAAGCAACAATTCAAACAAGCACAAGCACTGAAAATGTTTTAATTGGCTCCAATTTTGTAAATCCAAGCATAGCAAGGTGATACAAACATAGGGTGTGACAGACCTACCCCCCTTACAAGAATCTCGTCCCCGAGATTCCTAGGCTAAGCGCTAAAAATATAAGGGAATTCAGATCTAAGATAGTCTTCATGCTCCCAGGTTGCTTCAGCTTTAGTGTGGTTGCTCCACTGGACCTTGAAGTACTTGATGGTGCGACTTCGGGTGCAACGCTCTGCTTCATCCAAAATGCGAACTGGCCTCTCACGATAAGTGAGGTCCGGCTGAAGATTGATGGCTTGATGGTCGATGTCCTTGTAGAGGTCGGGGCAGTTGGGAACTTGAAGACACTTCCGAAGTTGTCACACGTGAAAGACGTTGTGCACATCTGATAGCTTGGAAGGTAGCTCTAGTTGATAGGCAACTTCTCCTTGCATGTCGGTGATCTTGAAGGTGTCGATAAACCTTGGTGCAAGTTTTCCCTTGACGTGGAAATGATTGGTCCCTTTGAGAGGCGTGACACAGAGGTAAACATGGTCTCCAACACGGAAACTCATGTCCCGATGGTGAGAGTCGGCGTAGCTCTTCTGCCTAGTCTTGGCAGTCTTGAGACGCTCTCGGATGAGTTGAACTTGCTCTTCTGCTTCGCAAAGGATGTCTGGGCCAAAGACTAGCCCTTCTTTGATTTCCGACCAGTTGAGGGGAGTACGGCACTTGCATACATACAACACCTCAAAGGGTGCCATCTGAAGGCTCGACTGATAGTTGTTGTTGTAGGAGAACTCAGCAAATGGTAGGCAATCTTCCCACTTGGCACCATGCGCCAAAACACAGGCATGGAGCATATCTTTGAGTATCTGATTTACTCGTTCCGTCTGTCCATCGGTCTGGGGGTGAAAAGCAGTGTTTAAGGAGAGCTTGGTTCCCAAGGCTTCTTGGAACCTATTCGAGAACCTTGAGGTGAACTGGGTGCCTTGGTCCAATACAATCTCCTTAGGAACTCCGTGGAGGCTTACAATCCGGTTGATGTAGAGGTTGGCCAATTGGTTCCCATTGTAGGTCATCTTGACGGGAATGAAGTGGGCTACCTTGGTGAGGTGGTCGACAATGACACAAATAGAATCATGTACCTTGCTTGACCTTAGCAATCCGGTGATGAAGTCCATCCCGACTTTGTCCCACTTCCATTCAGGCACTTTGAGAGGTTGCAATAGTCCAGCGCGTCACTGATGCTCAGCTTTGACTCTCTGGCATATGTCACACTTAGCAACAAAGGTGCCTTTCTCCCATTTCATATCATGCCACCAGAATCTTGCCTTGAGGTCTTGATACATCTTGGTTCCTCCAGGATGGATGGAATATGGAGTGTCATGAGCTTCTTGTAGGATCAAGTTCTTGAGCTCTTCTTTGTTAGGTACGCAGATGCGCTTCCCAAACCATACAACTCCCTGTTCATCCACTGAGAATCCTAGAGCCTTTCCTGCCTTGATCTTCCTCTTGATGCCTTCAATGCTCTCATGTCCCTTCTAAGCTTCTTTGATATCATCGATCAAGGTAGGCTTTGCTTCGAGGTTGGCGAGGAATCCAGGTGCAACTAGTTCCAAGCCGAAGCTTTCAAGCTCTTCATACAAGGCGGGTAGCCTTTCCTTAATCATAGCATTCAAGGAACAAGCACTTCTGCTTAAGGCGTCTGCTACCATGTTAGCCTTGCCGGGGTGGTATTGAACACTGAGGTCATAATCCTTGATCAGCTCCAACCATCTTCGATGCCTCATGTTCAATTCCCTTTGGGTGAAAATATACTTCAAACTCTTGTGGTCTATGTATATCTCACATCGCTTCCCCAGAAGGTAATGCCGCCATGTTTTCAAGGCATGAACCACGGCTTCCAACTCAAGATCATTAGTAGCGTAGTTCTCTTCATGAGGACGTAGCTGTCTCGATAGATATGCTACGACTCTGCCTTCTTGCATCAGAACACCTCCAAGCCCTGTTCTTGATGCATCACAATATATCACAAACTCCTTGTGAATATCGGGGGTGGCCAAAACTGGGGCTGTGGTTAATCTCTTCTTGAGCTCCTGGAAGCTTTCCTCGCACTTAGCTGTCCATTCAAACTTCTTGTCCTTCTTCAAAAGGTGAGTCATGGGTCGGGCAATGCTCGAGAATCCTTCCACGAACTTGCGGTAATACCCTGCAAGTTCGAGGAAGCTCCTGACTTCCTTCACGGTGGTTGGGGATTGCCATTCAGTCACGGCTTCGATCTTGGCAGGATCCACTCAAAATCCTTCTACAGTCAACACATGACCCAAGAATCCAACTTCATGTAGCCAGAATTCACACTTGCTGAATTTGGTGTAAAGCGGGTGCTCTCGAAGCTTGTCTAGGACCAATCTCAAGTGTTGCTCATGCTCTTCTTTAGACTTGGAGAAGACGAGTATGTCATCAATGAAGATGACAACAAACTTGTCCAAGTACTCCATGAAGACCTTGTTCATGAGGTACATGAAGTAGGCAGGGGCATTGGTTAACCCAAATGACATGACCGTGTATTCATACAGGCCATACCGGGTTACAAATGACGTTTTCGGAATGTCTTGGGGTATGATCTTCAGCTGGTAGTACCCTGACCTGAGGTCGATCTTGCAAAACACCTTGGCTTCGTTCAGTTGACTAAATGTCTTCAATCTTGGGGAGTGGGTACTTGTTCTTTATTGTGACTTCATTGAGAGAATGGTAATCGACACAGAGTCTGATAGTTCTGTCCCTCTTTGACACGAATAGAACAAGTGATCCCCAAGGAGAGGCACTAGGGAGAATGAATCATTTTCTGAGCTGCTCTACCAGTTGCTTCTTCAATTCAGCCAACTCTTAGGATCCCATCCTATAGGGCTTATTAAAGATGGGCCTTGATCCGGGCATTAGCTCAATAATGAACTCAATGTCGCGTTCAGGAGGCATTCCGGGCAGCTCATCAGGAAATACATCCGGGTATTCACATACCACTGGCACTTGACCAACTCAATTCCCGATAGACGGTTAGCCTGAGGGGCTTGAGTGGAGGCAGGGTTGGGAACATACTTGACTTCTACTCCTTGGCTATTGGTCATGGTAACAATCCTCTTGGCACAGTCTAACAAGTTTTGATGCTTGGTTAACCAGTCCATGCCTAGGATCACATCCAAGCCTTCTGAATTCAGGATGATAAGGTCTGCTAGGAAATCTACCTCGTTGATGTTAATCTCAACTCCCTTACAACCTATCCTAGACTTCCTAACTGATCTCGGGGTTTGAATCAACATACGACTACCCTCTCTAGAGCAAACTTCATAACCACTCTCTAGAGCAAACTTTTGGGTGACAAAAGAATGTGAAGCTCCGCAATCAAACAATGTTGTTGTTGGGGTTGAGTTGATGAGAAATGTACCCAGTATGACGTCCGGGTCTTCCTGGGCTTCCTCGGCAGTGACGTGATTCACAAGACCCTTGCCATTGTTGGTTGGTTGCGGGAAGCTGGGATCCTTGGTGACGCTCCACGGCCTTGACCTTGTTTTGGCGCATTGGGGCTCGGGGCATCTGGCTTCTCGTTGGGGCATAGCTTAGAGATGTGTCTGGGCTGACCACACCCAAAGCAAGTGACTTGACCATAGTTGTTGTTGTTGTCGTTCCTGTCGCCGTTATTGTTATTGGGGTTGTTGTAAATCGGCCTGGTATTGGCATACTGCTAGGGCTGGTAGCTCGGACGAGGTGCAGGCTAGGGGCGAGGCTTCTGGTTGCTGGAGCTACCCTTCCTGACCATCTTGCGCTTGCGAGTGTCGTCTACGGCATGACGCTTGTCTTCCAGCATGAGGGCCTTGTTCACCAAGTCGAAGAAGGTATGACAGTCGCAGACGATGAGCTGATACTGTGGGGTCTCTTGAAGTCCTTCCATGAAGCGTTCCTTCTTGGCAGCCTCTGTGTTGACATCTTCAGGTGCATACCTTGACATCAGGTTGAACTTCTGTGGGTACTCCTTGACAGAGCCACTTCCTTGCTTCAGCGCTCACAATTCTCTCTTCTTAATAGCCATAATCCCAGAAGGAATGTGGGCGGTGCGGAATCCTTCCTTGAAGTCATCCCAAGTGATCACACGGTCGCCTTGCATGACCTTGAATCCATCCCACCAAGCTCGGGCAATACCTCCAAGGTAGTGAGAGGCATAAAGCACCTTCTTACGATCCTCATTGCAATTGACCAGTGCAAGGAGGTCCTCGATGGTGCGGATCCATTCGTCAGCATCCAAGGGTTTAGCAGTCTCAGTGAAGGTTGGGGGTGAATTCCTCATGAACTCAGACAGAGTGGGGCGACCGTTGTTGTTCCTGCCTTGCTGCTGGTTGTTCACAAGGGCCTGAGCCATTTGCTGAATAGCAGCATTGTTGGCTTGGCATTCCTCCCGGAGAACTTGGAGAAACTGAGCTATGGTCATGTTCTCCGGTGGAGGTGGTGGCGGGGGAATGTCGCCTTGTGGCTGCTCCTGGTGTCCTCCAGCCTGAGCAGTCCCACCAGCTCCATGTTGCTGGCTTGAGTTGTCGGCTTCAGGGTTGGCAAAGGAGCTATTGTGGGTAGCAGTCACCATCTTGTTTGGAGTAGCCAAGTCAAACAACTAGGATAGACGAGAGGAAAATCAACGATGGAAAAGCACGCCTAAGGGGGTCGGTCGAGTGCAAGTGTGTTGAAACAAAGGTCGAAGGACCAACACATATATTAAGATAAGATAGATGATGGAGTCGCTTACAGGCTGCCTAAGGCAAAAGCGCGACTTGCATTGGAACACAAACAGCAAGACAAACAACAAGCACACATGGTTTCATATGAACCATTACACGGACTTGACTTCGCATGAGGGGTACATGACTGATCCTACCCTAGGGGTTCTCGGACTCAGGTAGTGGAGTGCTTGGTCTCGTAGTCACGCTCTTATAAATCTTCCTCCTGTTCATCATCCGAATGGGCATCGTTTTCAATTGAAGGGGTCGGGACGAGGAGGTCCATCCCGACAACGCTTCGTCTGTGGGTCGGTGAAGAGCTCACGGTACTCCTTCGTACTCATGCGATGATGATGTGTCGGTGCGTCTCTAGATGGGGGTGCTCCTCCTCGATAAGCGAAAGCTAGTCTCCCTTCGGGGTCTCCATCCTTCTTGATCTTGTCTAGCTTCATCTTGTCTTGAAGAAGTAGCTCTCAGGTGTGGTGAAGTTCCTCGCGGAGCTTCACAGAATCCTTAATCAGGTGGTGAACCAGACTATTGGCAGAGAGGATGAAGTAGGTTTGGAACCTGAGTGGTGTGCCATCCCCCTGGGACGGAACCAACTTCCAACTCTTACCAAGATCATCCTTTCTGAAAGGTAAGTAGCGAGTAGCTGGCTCATCAGCCATTTCTGGAATGGCGTCCCGAAGGTGTAGGAGTGTCTTGCGTGCAGCTGACTCGACTGCGAGTACCATGGTCTCCATCTGTGGTCCTTCAAAGAACCAACTAGTCGGGGAGTCATTTGCCTTCACGACCACATCCACGTGGTACTCCTTCGTGATGGCATCGACCCAATCCTCGTGGTAGAGGAAAACGGGTGGTTGGCAAAACTGGCACTTCTCCAGGCTATCCCCAAGGAGTAAGGGAAAGCCGGATGTCAGGAAGGCTTCGGGTACGACGGTCATCTACAAAGGTTTGAAGGGAGGAGAGTCAGCAGAGTGTTGTGTGGAGAATAGAAGAGGTAAATAGTGCAGAATTCCTAAGTATAGGTGCTAGGTGTAGTTTTGAAAGCAGTTTTATCCTAACTAATGTCCATGCTAACTAAGGCCTTCCTACGGTTAGGATGGCTCTGATACAAGCTCTATGGGACCTCGACTCATAAGTCGTGATCACCAAATGCACGTGTACAGTGATCCCAGAGATCAATGCTCACTGAACACACAGAAGTTGAATAACAAGAGTCTTACATCCTTACATACCGTCTTACACAAATAGGGACCATGGAGGTCAAGTCTTACATAGATAGGGCTACAAGGGCCAAACACTTAAATATAACAAGCAGCGGAAATCTTGATCGAAAGCGTGAACCAATGCCATCTCCCTTAAACCTATAGGCATTCTGAGTGGGAAGCGTCCTAGTTCGCATGTTCGTCACCAACGAACTCTTCACCGTACTCCTGTTCTGCCATGCCTGGCCAATTAAATAATGAGTGGCAAGCCAATGAGTACTTTGAATGTACTCGCAAGCAACCCATGTTTGGAACAAGGCAATAACAATGCATGATATAGCACTAAGTAGGTACTTTGCGGAAAGCTAATTTTGTATGCAATGACATGATCAAGTAACTTGTGTAAGCATGCCTCAACGGTTGACCGATATCCGTATGAACAAGTTCCAGATATTATGATAAATAGGAGGTTGAACATCTCATGTTCAGTCATCTCGTCAAGTCATCTGACTTATCTCAAGTATCACCTTTGTCACCATCACACACACACACCAAGTTTGGAAAAGCATGGACATAGCACAAGAGCAGTCATCCAACTTCCTTGACCATGGACACGGCTATTCGAATAATTTTACACTCTGCAGAGGTTGCACACTTTACCCACAAGACTCGGGGAACTTCCGTGTCATCCACAACTCGCGGTATATTTCATACCTGAGGTAAGCACCCGAACATTGCCTTTACCCTAGCGATACTAAACAGAGAGTCCACTCGTTGGTGCCATTCCTCATGATATACATCACACGTATCATCCATGAGGGCACGCAACGGTGTGCACGATGCCTGTGAAGACAGGGCATGATCGTCCATTCCGGTACGACCCCGTATCGAGAGTGACCACTTCACTCCCACCACTAGTAATGCGGGCTCTATGCTAGTACCCACCAAGGTAATCAACAAAGCCCCGTCCCATAAGGGGTATCGTGGTCGTACATGTAAGGTTGGAATAACGGATGTAACTTACACCGATCCGTTTTCGAAAACCACACACACTCACTTGCTCTGGTACACCACTTCTTTATCAAGTGGCTACCTAGCTCATCAACATCTCCCGCGGGCATTAGTGGCACCTGACAGGTTTTTCGAAAAGTCTTTGAAATTATATTGCTTCCATCACCATGCATAATCCCGATCCCACTTGCGTAACATCTACTAGCAACCTAACTACTCCCACCCGCACAACCCTGATAAGGAGGTAGGGTCATGCACGATGCAAGTATCAACAAGAAGTATCGGGGGCATTCGACCAAAGTGGACTCCACATCATCATGATCAAACAACGAAATAAAGTGCTATATGATATGCAATAAAAGTGGTTTCTTAACATCGTCAAAGGGCTGCTTGCCTGGCTCAACAAAGTCTTCGGGGTCTTCAAAGTCTTCGGGTCCAACTCCCTCGTCAAGAGCGCAATCTATCGTCGCGATAAATAACGATAATAATAAGCATCACACAAAAATAGAACACGCAAAGCTACTATTAAAATGCTACCCTATTCTAATAAATACTAAAATCTATACTAAACTTTTTCTAGGGTTTTGCTTTGAAAACATTTTTGAAAACTATTTAAACAGAAGCAAAAAGATGCCTAAAACAGGTTTTAAAATAAAATAGTACATAAAAAATTTCAATTTTTTTCACAAATGGCACTATTAAATTCTACATATTATTCTAAGATTTTAGGTGGAAAAATATTTGGCATTGGATTTTTATTTTGATCTGAGGGATTTTTGGAAATCACAACAGAAAAGAAAAGAAAAGGGGGAAAGGGCACCATGCCCTGGGCCGAATGCCCGGCCGTACTGGGCCAACCAGCTAGGCTGGCCCAGCTTGGCTGCAGGCCCTAGCGTCAGCTAGAGGGAGAGAGGGAGAGGTGTGGGGATGACAGGGGGTCCCACCTGTCGTCTCCCACCTCTAGACACGAGGGCGGCGGTGCTCACCGGCGGCGAAGGAGGGCATGGTGAGGGAAATAGAGGGCGGGGATGGACCCAGCGTCGAGCCACTGGTATCATGGAGGTGGAAGGGAGGCCGGAGGTGCTCTGGCTTGCCGGCGACGAGCACCCGCGGCGGAGGAGGTCCAGGAGGGGATCGTCGGCGGTGCTCCTCTACTAGAAACAAACAGGGAGGAAGGGGGAGGAGGTCGGAGGGACCCTACGGGCCCTATGAAGGAGAGAAGAGCGTCGGAGCAGGTCTGTGTCCTAAGATCGATGGAGCTCCGCCGCGGTGGCGCCTCGGTCAATCTCGAGCACTGGTGCTCGGGGGGCTCCAACGGGGGCTTGGGACGGCCTAATGGGAGAGAGGGAGGTTCTAGAGAGGAGATGAGGTGCGGGGAGGCCCTTTTTATAGGCGCCCGGTGGTGCACCGAGCTCAGGTGCACCGGCGAGCTCGGGGCCAAGGCCAGAGGCCACGGGAGGGGACGGGGTGAGTCTGGAGCGTTCCTGGGGCTGGTCTAGGTCCAAGGGAGGGAAGAGAGAGGGAGAGGAGCACGCGCATGTGAGGAAGCTCACTGGCCGAGCCGGGCGGCGCTCGGCATGCACGAGAGGAGGGAGAAAGAGCGGGGAGAGGAGGGGGACAACACGGTGGTGTGTTGTGGACGCCGAGGGGGGCCAAGTCGCGAGAGGGGGAGGCCCGAGGCCGTTGGAGTCATGAAGTGGGAAACAGCTACAGTGCCTATAGGCACTATAGCATGCTCCAAAGCATGTGTAGGGCATGCCATGGCATGCCAACGATGTTTTGTATGCGGCCAAAGGTGTCTAGGGGGTCTAGGGGCATCTAGGCTATGGGGCAATGGCATTGGATGCCCTGGGAGGAAGATAGAATAAGAGGAGAGGGGAGAGAGGGGTGTTTTACTGTTGTCCAGAAGGTAGAAATGAGGTTTTCACCCCCCCCCCAATCATGGAGCTGTGGCCAAGCAATGTTTACTGGAGGTAAAATACCATTGCAAAATGTTGTGGTAAAAATTTGGGCTCAAGAAAAATAGAGGAAGGGGGTCAAACAGGGTTTTTGCCATTCTGGCAAAAGGTGTTTGATGGTGATTAGGGCAAGCAAATGGGCTTTGCTTGCCATAGGAATTGACAGGATCAAATGGTGATTGGAATTAGGCCTGATCACCAAGTTTGACCTTGATTGAAGAAAGTTCACAATGTAAATTTGTGAAACCCTAGAAATCAACAGAATTTGGTTTCTGTAGATCTAGTCATGCTAAGCTAATCCCCTTGATGCACCACTTAGTGTAGCACCATTATTTGGTGATTATAACATGTCCACAAAGTTTGGGGTCAAGGGAAGAAACTTCACAATGTAAAGTTGCTCAAATTTGAATCTGGACAAGGAAGGTTTTGGAATAGTTTGATGAATCAAAACAATTTGGATTGAGATGAAACTTTGCAAGATCATCACCTATGACAATGTTGACTTGGTGTAATTTTCTTGGAATTTATTGAGAATATTCCTTGTAGAAATATTTCAAAAGCTTGATTTGGACAGAAAGGGTTTTGAGGGGTTTTGCCCATGATTTTGAACATGACCATGTGTTGAAACTCATATATATGGAAAAATATATGTCCACTTAGTTTCCCTAAATTTTCTCAAATATTTTCAAAGTATTAAAATAATTTTTCCCTATGAAAAACCATTTGTGGCCTTAAGAAAAAGTCTTTTAAATATATAAAAATAATATTTAAAAAATAATATTTGGTGGTTTTGGAAAGTCATATCTATAGGTGGTTTGAAGTAAAGCCTTTGGGGAACAAGGATCCACCCTATTTAAAGACTTACAATGCAAAACTTCAACACATGGGTTGTTGAAAACCTAATTTGAATAAAACCCTTTTGGTCAAAATAATATTTGGTAAAAATAGTTTTGGGCACTATTCACATGGCATGATCATTGGGCAAGAAGTTTGGGTCAAGGAAGATGAATATGGAGAGGGATAGAATCTAAGAGTGCCATACACAAACAACCAAACAAGCAAACAAGCAACAATTCAAACAAGCACAAGCACTGAAAAAGTTTTAATTGGCCCCAAATTTTGTAAATCCAAGCATAGCAAGGTGATACAAACACAGGGTGTGACAGGAAGCCATCAATAAAGCCAAGCTCCACACCGAGGATTTTGTATTAGACTTTTTCAAGAAGCCACTCTACAGAGAAGCCTACAAGCACATCATCTATCATGTGTCTGGTCCTGACCTGTGGCCCAAAACCAACTCACAACACATTGGTCCACCTGTTTTCAAAAGCAGGAAAATAGTGCAACAAAGTGTTAGGAGGAAAGGCAAGGATGAGTTTGTTGTGCCCAAAGTTTGGTCCAGGATTGAAACCATAACCTGCAGTAATTGCAAAGATCAAGGACATAGATACTCCAACTATGTATCACTCTTACATCTTCTTTTAAGATAAGCAAAAAACAAACATAAGGTACTTCGTCCATCGATAACAAATGTGGTTTCTTTCAGGGGTGAATTTACATGCATTGGTGTAGGGGCATTCGCCCCCTCTCGTTTTTTAGGTCACATATACTAGGCCCAAGATATGCAACGTTGCCCCCACTCAACCCAAACTATTTACCCTCACTCCTTATTTTTCGGTTGTACATTTAAAGCCTATGTATGAGAAATAAACAATTTATTAGCCCAATAGCCCATCTAGAGAGAATACGAGCAGGCCTGATGCATATGATCATGGTTCTCAATTTGCTAGTTAGCTATTCGCTCGTCGCTAGAATAGAAAAGCATGAATTCAGATCTTCGGGGTCGAGAGTTTCACATGCAGTTGTGCCTTGGGACGTCCTACCTCTTGAGCTTGCGTTGGTTTTCCCTTGAAGAGGAAAGGGTGATGCAGCGAAGTAAATAACTATTTCCCTTAGTTGATGAGAACCAAGGTATCAATCCAGTACGAGGAACAAGCAAGTCACCAATGGATGCACCTACACAAACAATCAAACTCTTGCACCCAACGCTATAAAGGGGTTATCAATCCCTTCACGGTTATTTGCAAGGATTAGATCTGATAAAGATAGATGTAAACAAGTAAAAGATAAATAAATTGCAGCAAGGTATTTTTGGTTTATAGATCTGAAAATATATTATGGAAAGTAGACCCGGGGCCATAGGTTTCACTGGAGGCTTCTCTCTTGAAGGAAAATATCATGGTGGGTAAACAAATTACTGTCAAGCAATTGATAGAAAAGCGAATAATCATGTAGATATCCAAGGCAATGATCATGCATATAGGCATCACATCCGTGTCAAGTAGACCGAAATGATTCTGCATCTACTACTATTACTCCACACATCGACTGACTCCTGCCTGCATCTAGAGTATTAAGTTCATGAAGAACAGAGTAACGCGTTAGGTAAGATGACATGATGTAGAGGTATAAACTCAAGCAATATGATGAAACCCCATATTTTTACCCTTGATGGCAACAATACAATACGTGCCTCGCTACCCCTACTATGTCATTGGGTGAGGACACCGCAAGATTGAACCCAAAACCAAACGCTTCTCCCATTGCAAGAATTACCAATCTAGTTGGCCAAACCAAACCAATAACTCAAAGAGACTTTCAAGGATATGAAATCATACATATAAGAATTCAGAGAAGATTCAAATAATATTCATGGATAATCTGAACATAAACCCACAATTCACCGGATCTTGACAAACACACCACAGAAGAGTATTACATCGGATAGATCTCCATGAAGATCATGAAGAACATGGTATTGAAGATCAAATAGAGAGAGAAGAAGCCATCTATCTACTAGCTATGGACCCGTAGGTCTATGGTGGACTACTCATGCATCATCGGAGGGGCAATGGAGTTGATGTAGATGCCCTCCGTGATCGAAACCCCCTCCGACAGATTACCGGAAAAGGCTCCAAGATTGGATCTCTTGGGAGCGGATGCTTCTGGCAGTGGAAAAGTATTTGTGTGGCTCTTTCTGGCGTTGGCAGATATTTGGGTATTTGTAGGACGAAGAATAGGGTTAAGAGACCTTCCAGGAGACTGCAAGCCTGCCAGGCACGGCGAGGGGGGTGGCCGCGCCTACCGGGCTTGTGATCTCCTGGTAGATCCCCTGGCGTGCACTCCAAGTCTCGTGGATCTCTTTCCTTCCAGAAAAAAATCATTCCGAATGTTTTATTCCATTTGGACTCCGTTTAATATTCCATATCTGCAAAACTCAAAAACAAGGAAAAATAGAAATTGGCACTAGGCTCTAGAATAATAGGTTAGGCCCAAAAATAATATAAAATATCATATTAATGCATATAAAACATACAAAATGGATAATATAATAGCATGACATCATCAAAAATTATAGATACGTTGGAGACGTATCATGCCGCATGACCTCCTTGAGATCCGAAGCCCTCATGTCACCACTTGTGGTGCTACGCTACACATACGCCATGCCCCTCTAGCGATCAGCATCGATCCACAGTGTGCACGCCTATCGGCCGACTTGCCATCCCCGCGAAAGATGTTCTGTTGATCAATCATTCAATCAAGGTAAGCCCTAGTAGGTTTAGTTATCATATTATTCTATTATGATTTCCATGTTACAAAAGGATGGTTAATTTTATCAAATATCCGTATGTATATATGGTTTACAAATTGGTAATTTGATTGATTGAATCTAGCTTCACCTAATAATTCCATATGAATAAGTTTAAACGTGTGGGAGTAGAATAAAATATATAGGAATATCCTGCTTTCTTGTATTTAATTCAGTTTACTTAATGTTTCAACTACTTGGCATTGACAGACAAGCAAATGGAGTGATATTTGGCGAAATCGA
The DNA here is from genome assembly GCA_022496015.1 of Hordeum marinum. Taxonomy (NCBI): domain Eukaryota; kingdom Viridiplantae; phylum Streptophyta; class Magnoliopsida; order Poales; family Poaceae; genus Hordeum; species Hordeum marinum. Next base: position 392,737,608 of record CM039678.1, on the reverse strand, counting down.
TAACTAATACTATGCCGAAACTAGTCGATCCCAACAACTTACTTGGGATTCATCTAAAAGGAAGTTACTGGGAGATTTAATATCAATCAACATGAGTAAGTTAGAAAAAATCATCATGGGATTAAACGAAAGGAGGTGATGGGTTTACATTTTTCTCTATATTTTGGCATGTTTATTTTTCTCGCAGCTTGAAGGCTGGACATCCGGGACGTAGCAACAAAAACGGGTGACATATTAAAATTTCTCAACTTATTGTGCCTTAGATGGTTAGTTTACCTTTACTATGGCAATCAACATGACATTATCTTATAAGGAAATATATGATTTTGATTCTTACATACTGATACATGCAAACAAAACAAGGTAGTGTAGCACTTTTGCAGAAGTATGCCAATAAGTAATTGTCCCAACAAAGAGCAGAGGAGAGTATTTATGGAGGCGTTTCTGTTACACACAAGGTGTCACGGTTCTTGTGTGAAGTACTGCTTGAGCTTGTGCACATACTATTACTGTCCTGGGTAAACGATAAGCTAAGTATGATAGTGAAAAGAGGATTTGAAAGTGTCCACTAAATAACTAACAAAAATTAATAGTAAGAGCTTAAAATATAAATGGTGTTTCCTGCAATGACAAGATTAGGTGTGGAGTGATTTCAGTTCTTGGTAAGAGTATATGAATTGTGTCAGTGTGACGGTAATACCGGTTACCTTGTATTGTACTCACAGTATTTGATATAAACTTTCTGTAGGCGGCTCTCCCTAAAATCATAAAACTCCTCCGCTTAAGGTTACATTTCATTTCATGGTCCTGCTTCTCCATTGCCACAGAGTGGTCATTTCCACAGTTAAGGTCATAGGACCGGAACCAATTATTAAGTTGAATGGATCACTATTATCTCATATTGTCTTCTATTCTCATAGATATCTCCACCTGTCATGGCAGAGGTCACGGAGTTTCTAAGCAATATGTGTTACCTGTGTAGGTCTTGAGATCATGTTGCCTGGGCCCTTAAATTGTACAACACACATAGGATTAACCACGGTATAAGAACATACTAAATAGATCATACTACTAAGAATTCCAATGATGACATATAGGATATGCACATATCAATCTTAACAGTCATCTACATCTCCCGCACCTACGGGAATTACTCACACATCATAAGGGGGAATCAATCACAGCTGAGAGAGAAACCATGAAAAACATATTGACAGTAATGAGGGGATCCACAATGAGATGAAATGGTGCTCAAATAGTCTTGACTCACATGAGATGGAGTAGATATTACAAGTTCCAATCCCTCTTACAATGGTGAAGGAGATGATGATGATGATAGAGATTGATGACGCACAAGTATAGGGGATCAATCGTAGTCCTTTCAATAAGTAAGAGTGTCGAACCCAACGAGGAGCAAAAGGAAATGACAAGCGGTTTTCAGCAAGGTAATCTCTGCATGCACTGAAATTGTAGGTAACAGATAGTTTGATAGCAAGGTAATTTGTAATGAACAAGTAACGGTAACGGTCAACAAGGTGCATCAAGGTATACCAATCCTTTTGAGGCAAAGGACAGGTCAGAACAATCACTAGTAATAAGCAAAGTGTTCTTGAGGGTACACGGGAATTTCGTCTAGTCACTTTTATCATGTTGGTTTGATTCATGTTTGCTACTTTGATAATTTGATATGTGGGTGGACTGGTGCTAAGGTGATGTTCTTACTTGAACTAACCACCTACTCATGATTAACCCCCCTCACAAGCATCCATAACTATGAGAAAAGTATTAAGACAAGGTCTAACCATAGCATTAAACATGTGGATCCAAATCAGTCCCTTACGAAGTAGCGGATAAACTAGGGTTTAAGCTTCTATCACTCTAGCAACCCATCATCTAATAACTACTCCACAATGCATTCCCTTAGTCCCATGAATGGTGAAGTGTCATGTAGTCGATGATCACACGACACTACTAAGGGAATCACAACATACATATCATCTAAATATCGAACACATATCAAATTCACATGATTACTCGCAACATGACTTCTCCCGTGACCTCAAGAACAAAGGTAACTACTCACAAATAATATGCATGCTCAAGATCAGAGGAGTATTGAGTAGCATAATGGATATGAACATATAATCTTCCACCAAATAAACCATATAGTAATCAACTACGCAAGGTAATCAACACTACTAGTCACCCACAGGTACCAATCTGAGGTTCTGGTACAAAGATTGAACACAAGAGATGAACTAGGGTTTGAGAGGAGATGGTGATGTTGAAGATGTTGATGAAGATTGGCCTCCCAAAGATGATAGGGGTGTTGGTGATGACGATAGATTCGATTGGCCTCCCAAATATATTTTTGACCCCCCTTGTATCGAATCAACAAATTTGGGTAAAATACTTCCCTCGAAGACTATTGCGATCCCCTACACTTGTGGATTATCAAGACAATTTTATACTACGAATTCAAATGGTGACATATAGGATAGGCACATATCAATCTTACCAGTCACCTACATCTCCCACACATAGGGGAATTATTCACACATCATAAGGGGGGAATCAATCACGACGGAGAGAAAAACGATGAAAATCACATCGATAATATTGAGGGTATCCACAAGGATATGAAATGGTGCTCAAATAGTCTTTATCTCAGATGAGATGGAGTAGAGATTACAAGTTCTAATCCCTCTTACAATGGTGAAGGAGATGATGATGATGATGATGATGATGATGATGATGATGATGATGATGATGATGATGGAGATGAAAGGACTAAAAACTATGATGATCTCATGAGTTTTTCATATCCTCCTTTTTCCTGGTTTGGATGGTGTGGCGGCCGCTGGTGTTCTCTTCTCCTCGTGGTCCCTTCACGAAAGTTACTTGTATAGACGAGGAGGGGTAGTGGGCACTCCATACGACCACTCAAACTAGCGTGCGTGATCGTATGGAAGGTCAACTTTCACTCTTGAGCACCTGTTGACAATGCTCTCTTCACGAAAGTTGCTCCAATTGGCTTGATTTGCAGCAATCTCCTTCGGTTTCCTTCCAAATATGATATTTTCTGCCATCCAAAGTACAAAGTCAATTTTACTCTATTTTGTTGGATTAGCGTTAGAAATATCCGAAGAATAACAAAAATCCAATGAAACCAAATGGAAATCACTATAAAAACAACGCAATTTCTCGAGCCAGCACATACTATATGTATGCTTGTGTGGTTAGTTTTTTAGTTGATCCATCCATTAGTTTGTATACATGTTTCTGGAAAAATAATCATGTACATCTTTGCACCCTCTCAGTTTCCATCCTGGCTCCACCCCTGTTTTCTTTCATTGCTCACTTCGGCCATAGATATTTGTTTTCATGTGTAGCCAAATAGGAGCTCCAACAGTGAGGAGCTTGGATCATCAGCACAAGGCAATGCACAGACAACCTCAGTACAACAAGAAAGAGTGGACCAAATGCACCTGTCAGAGCAACTCATGTAAGCTCTGCCCCTCCATAAACTATTTTAGCTAGTGCTCCAACAACTACTGCACCAAAAAGGGTTGCATCTCCTGGAGGTAGGGCTCACCTAGGGATACATCTAGGGTTATAGCAAGGGGTCCACCATCTCCTACAGCTAATTCTCCATCAGCAACCAGGCCTCCACCTACATCTCATGTGATAAGATCAATGGCAGCAGCAGCCAAACTTGTCACAAGATCAAGGGTTGCAGCTATCAGGTAGACTAAAACAACAAGGTATAGTCCTTTCTCTGCCCCTAGAGCAGTTGTTAGCAAGGGTTTTCGGGTATTGATATAGAACAACTCATCTAGGGTTAGACATACGGTCTCGAGGTAGATCAACTCTGTAACCCCTTACACCATCAATACAATCAAGCAGGACGTAGGGTATTACCTCCATTGGTGGGCCCGAACCTGGGTAAACTCATGTCCCCTTCGTCTCCTGTTACCATCGATCCTAGTCTCACAGTTTGGGACCCCCTACCCGAGATCCGCCGGTTTTGACACCGACATTGATGCTTTCATTGAGAGTTCCTCTGTGAGCAAGATGGGATCGACACCTCGCTTTTTCATCAACGAAGAGGTCCGCAACATGGACGTTTTCATCCTCGGGCAGATCTTCGGCTTCGGCATCGTTGTGCTGCATGTTGATTCCACTAGCCATCTAGGCCGTGTGGAGAACTTCGCCCCCGATCAGGAAGTTAGATTCGGAAACCTAGAGTTTTCCGTCGACTCTCGAGGCGACATGTCACTACTCGGGCTCACGGCTTTGCCTGTAACCCCCAAGGACTCTGAGGCCTTAACCTCGAGCCCCTTCATCGGACATGCCAATGGGGTCACCCATGGCGGAAATCCGATCTCTAATCCCGGTATGGCCATCAAGCCATATGACCGGACATGTGTTCCTACCGAACACTCCCCATGGGTGGGCTTCATGGGGATTAACTCCACGAGTTCTGAACAGCTGGATTTGATCGGGCCCTAGCAGTCGACGAGGCCTTGGAGCAATTCTCGTCGATGAAGATCACTGACAATCCAGCCCCGATCTATGTCCGACCCGGTTACAGTTCGGGCAGGGACGGATTTTTCGACCCACCCACCACCCACTTGATAGCCACCGTCGAAGACTTAACCGACGTACTAGACTATGCCTCCGAGGAGGCAGAATACATGGATGAAGAGGACCGTGCTCCCACCCCCGTTAACACCGGGAGTTGAACCGCCACTTCTACATATGACATTTACATGGTGGATACTCCTGCCACCAACGGCGACAATACGCCTCACAACGACGGTGACAAATCGGGCGACGCTCCATCAAGGCGCCGGAAAATCGCATAAGCGGTCCAAACGCAAAAAGGGTAGAAAAGCTATTATCAGCAATGGGGGCGGTAATACCCCCGCCGATCATGGCAATCTCAATATCCCCGAGCACCCGTTTGAGGGTCCGGAAGAGCCTGAGGACCAGAATGACCCCGATACCGTCAATGACCCCGAAGGTGCTGATTACCTTCCCCCGGTCGAGGAGGAGGACTTACCAGAAGCCGATGACTTGTACATCCTTGATAACCTCGAGGATCGGGAAGAAATCAGGTAGCATCTCATAGCAACAGCTCGCAGCCTAAAGGCCAAGGAGCGGCAACTCAAAGTCGAATAGGCTGACCTCACTGATCAATGGACGAAAGTCCTCTCAGCCGAGGAAGTATACGGCACTGGTCTGTCAAACCAGCCCAAAAGCTACCCTCGGCGAAGACTACTGTCACAATTCGACGATGAGCTCACTGACACTCCGTCTCCGCATCATACCCCATATGACAAGCCGGACCGCCCTCCTCGTGGGTGTGACACAGTGGCCAAAGACACCGGTTATGTACCGACGATGCCCCAAAGACTGGGTAAGGAGCCATTCGAACCCAATGACATGTTCGACCTGTGCGACGACTTAAATCACAGAGCAGGTCATACAAGATCCATCTATGGATCCAGATATTACTCACCGGATAGACGGGGAGAGTATAGACCATGGTTCAACCAAAACCATAGAGGCCGGGAACGCAACCGTCCCCATACAGACGCCGAGTATAGGCAGGACATAGCTCAGGTCAAAGGCGCCGCTCAGCCACTATGCTTCATAGATGAAGTCATGCGGCATCAGTTCCCCGAAGGGTTTAAACCCATAAATATAGAACGGTATGACAGGACCACTGACCCAACTATATGGATTGAGGACTTCCTACTACATATCCACATGGCACGAGGAGATGATCTCCATGCCATCAAATACTTACCTCTTAAGCTTAAGGGGCCAGCTCGGCACTGGTTAAACAGCCTCCTCGAAAACTCCATAGGATGCTGGGAAGACTTGGAAGACGCATTTCACTCTAACTTCCAGGGGACCTATGTCCGCCCGCTGGACTCTTCCAACCTTAGTAACATTGTCCAGAAGCCCGGCGAGTCTGCCCGACAGTTCTGGAATCGGTTCTTAATTAAGAAGAACCAAATTGTCAACTATCCGGACGCCGAGGCCATTGCCTCCTCCCGACACAATATTCAGGATGAATGGCTAGCCCGCCAGCTAGGCCAGGAAAAGCCTCGGACTATGTCCGCCCTTACCTCCCTCATGACCCGCTTTTGCGCGGGCGAAGATAACTGGCTGGCAAGACGCAACCACAATTCTGAAGATCCTGTGGCACCTGAAGCCCGGGATGGCAACTCAAAGCTGAAGCGCGATAAGAACAAACGACGGCACAATAGCAATGATGTCGATGACACGGTGGTCAATGCCGGATTCTGCAACTCCAGACCCGGGCAGCGGAAGAAGCCACCTAAAGGCAATCGTGATGGACCCACTCAGCATGAGAAGATCATGGACAGAACTTGCCAAATCCATGCAACTTCGGAAAAGCCAGCCAATCACACACACCACAACTGCTGGGTGTTTAAACGGGATGGCAAGATACAACCTAAACACCAGGGCAAAAACTCGCGCAGCAAGGACGAAGATGAGCCTCGGGGTCCAACGGGTGGCGGTGGGAAGAAATTCCCTCCCGAAGTCAAAACGGTGAATATGATATATGCCACACACATAACTAAGAAGGAGAGGAAGCAGACCCTTCGGGAGGTTTATGCTGTGGAGCCCGTAGCTCCGAAGTATAACCCATGGTCAGCATACCCGATCACCTTTGACCGGCGCGACCACCCGACTAGTATCCGTCATGGGGGCTCAGCTGCCCTCGTCCTAGATCCCATTATAGATGGGTATCACCTCACTAAAGTCCTAATGGACGGAGGAAGTAGCCTCAATCTGATTTACTCTGACACGGTGAAAAAGATGGGTATAGATCCGTCAATGATCAAACCCAGCAGCACTACCTTCAAGGGAGTGATCCCAGGTGTTGAGGCCCAATGTACGGGCTCTGTAACCCTGGAGGTTGTGTTCGGCTCGCCCGATAACTTCCGCAGCGAGGACTTGATCTTCGACATTGTGCCCTTCCACAGCGGCTATCACGTGCTGCTCGACCGGACGGCGTTTGCTCGGTTCAACGCATTCCCACATTACGCATACCTCAAGCTCAAGATGCCAGGCCCCAAGGGGGTCATTACTGTCAACGACAATATAGAGCGGTCCCTTAGAACAGAGGAACATGCACTGGCATTCGCGGCCGAATTCAGCTACAAAGATGACCTGCAAGCTGTGGCGTTCACCATAAAGGTACAAAAGGCTAGGAAGCGAGTTCGGATTCAGACCGAAAACTCCGACCCCCCTTCCTCCCCTCAATAGGGACTCGCCTCCCACCGCACAACCTCGGGATCAGCGAAGTACATGCCGAGGAGGCACAACTTTGCACTTAAGATTCCATGGGTAGCGATGGGGAACTTACAACGGGGGTTCGGTTGTCCCGAACTGTTACCATCAACACGTCTTCGGACAAAATGCAGGCGCTCCTAAAAGAGCCTACCTATGGCGTAAAGCTCCAATTTAACATTGTGGCCTCTCAAGATTTTGTTCGCAAGATCCGCCCGCACTAACACCCATCAAGGTGCATATAAAAAGCAAGAGTCAACTAGCAACAGGGCATATCGAAGACATCCGGTCACCAATTGAAGCCCCCTGTACAACAGCTCCTGTAGGACTTTATTTCTTATCACGTACCTGTAAACAGTTCCTTCGGCAATCCGAGTTATAAGAGTTGTTGAGGAAATGTGAAATTGCATGGCGCACGTATGCCTCATTTGTCCTTTTTTGGCGCACACCCTTTTTCCTTCCCTCCCTCTTCTCGTGAACGAGTTCGGTAGGACTCGAGGTCACCCGCTAATAGACCGGGAGCTCGATTTAAAACACAAATCGCCTTAACCACTTTGTGTTTGGCGTCTTGGCGTTTCACTTTCTATGCATCGGTTCCGAACTATGTCTTTGGTCATTAAATTGGGTCGCCCGGCTCCTGTGCTTGCCCCTTTATGTTCCGCTCATTCGGCTAAAAGGGCAAAGGGAGCACCCCTGCGATTGTGCTTCTGGATATTCCGGTCAAGCACGTCAGGGGAGAAAGTCGAAAACGAACTATCATAGTATGCGTGATCCGATCTGTGAACCCCAAGTTAGAAGTATTATACTTCACCCTTGTAAGCGGTTATTCCGTGTTATACGAGGAATTCGCCCTTTGTGCAAATACTATGATGTCGGCTTTGGCCTTGGTTCATACGAACATCGCAAACACTCCGGTGGCTAATCGTACACTTCCTGCAATCCTTTTCGTGCCCCTTCGGTTAAGTGAAAGAAATAATGCACAATAGTCCGATTGCCTAGTCTATCGCACTAAACCGCCTTTGGATTCCTATAATTTGGCTAAGGGACACAGTGCATTGGCATAGACACCCCATGTAGTATCTATGTGGGGGTTGAAGTCGACGACTCGCATCTTTCAGTATTAAGAAACCATACAGGAGTTATAAAGGAATGCAAAACCATATAAGAGCGGATGCTAATTTCATTGCAAGTTATAACAAGTCTTCGGACATATTACAAGCTCATTCAAATATATTTTTCGCCTGAACACTGCGATGCTATCACCCGCGCACTCTCCATTACTCCATCGAAGTAAAGCTCGGGGCGTCGGTGCTCCTTTCCCGGCGGTGGGTCGGTGGCGACCTTCATCAGATTAAGACCTGGCCGGTGCACTTTGGCCTTAGGAAGGGCCATCCGGACTCCTTCGATGCAGGAGGAGCGCTTGACGGCGTCGAGGCGGGACATAGCATCAATCAGTCGTTGCACCAGGCCAAAGTAGCTGCCTAGGAGTGGCTTGTCGGGCCATAAGCGGATGCAGAGGTCCTTGATGGCCGGCTCCACCATTTGGTGCATCTCCATCAGCTGTTTCAGCTGCTCCATCAGGAGAGGAGGAAGCTCGGGGGCTCCAAACTGTGCCCAGAACGTCCGAGCTTTGTCTTCCTCTCCCCGCAAGGCAAGCAGCTGATTGGCGTCCGCCACACTCTTCTGGAGATCGGCGGCCACGCCTGAGGATCGCCACACCCAGGTCAGCAATTCGAATTTGCTATCTTCGAACACGCACTTTAGGGAGTACGGCTTACCATCGGCTATCTCCTTGGCTTGGCAAACTTGTTCCTCGAAGAACCGTCTATCCACCCGCTCCTTCTGGAGATCGGACTTCATGGTGGACAGTTCGCCTGAGATCGCCATATTCTTTTGCTCCAAGGACTCACACTCGTTGTTGGCGTCCTTGAGCTCATCTTGTATCTCCGCCACATGATCCTGGTGTTTATCACTGGTGGCTCATAGGGCGGAGAGTGCGGTGGCCGCTTCTTTGGCCGCCGCCTTTTCCACGGCCGCTTCATCTTTGGCCCGTTGAAGCTCGGCCTTGAGTTTTTCAATCTCTTTCGACGAAGGTGCATCACGATGCGACTTTATTAGGAATCTGCATTGACAGTATTTGGGAGAAAGTATCCAAATTTAGTTCCGACTTACCCTGCGCCTTGTCGAACCTCTTGTTGAGAGCTTCCACCCCATCCTCGGAGCGCTTGAGCTTCTGATGTAGGTCATCCAGCTTGGCACCATTTTTGGCCGCCGCTGATGATGAAGCCTACATTACACAATGCATACATCACATCGGCACTCGCTTCCCGAAATTAAAGTTATGACCCCTAGGTGAGCTTGTCCATCTCATCGAGGACTCGGAGGCTGCCATGTCTACAATACGGATAAAACAAATACTTAGCAAAATTCCGGGTGACTTACTTGAAAGCCCTCAAGGAGACCTTTGAAGGCCTCCTTCAGTCCGTTGTCAACGAACTAGACGCTTTGTGGTACCGCACCCATAAGGGTGTGGTGATCCTCGGGGATGGAGGTGCTCGATAGAGCCTCCACCATGGCCAACCACCTATTGGTCGGCGGTGCAGGGGATGATCGGATTTCCCGATCACCCACCGGGGATTGGACCGGTGCCTCCGGAGGCATAGTGTGCTACAGAGATATCCTTGGAGGGGACTGATGGCCCGTCCGTCCGGCCTCCTCGATGTCCGGACAGGGGATTGTCCCCTGGTCTTCGTGTTGGGGAACGTTGCATGGGAAACAAAAAAATCCTATGCTTCACCAAGATCAATCTAGGAGATGAGCATCTACTAGAGGAGAGATTGGATCCACATACCCTTGTAGATCGCTAAGCGGAAGCGTTAAAGAATGCGGTTAATGTAGTCGTACGTCTCCGCGGTTCAAATCGCAAGCCATCCCACGAACTCCCGATCAAGTGCCGAACGGACGGCACCTCTGCGTTCAGCACACGTGCAGCTCGATGACGATCTTCGCCTTATTGATCCATCAACAGGGAGCGGAGAGGTAGATGGGTTCTTCGTCATCATGACGTCATGGCGGCGGTGGTGGTGGAGCTGATTCGGCAGAGCTTCGCTAAGCGGCGCCGAATCAATCGACTAGAGGAGAAGCAATCGGGGAGGGAGGAAGGGCTGCGCCGTGACTTGTGTGTTGCATCCCTCCCTCCCCTCACATATATATAGGGGAAGAGGAGGGGATGTCCACCCTAGGGTGTCCCCTAGGGTTTGGTGTGGCGTCCAAGGAGGTGGGGTGGCGGCCATGGTGGCTTGGCCACCAAGTTTGGTGGCTAGCCCGCCCTTTTGGCCCAACGCTAGCCTCTAGCCGCATGGGCCTTGAAGTGGGAGGTGCGGACAGCCCACCAAGGGTTGGTACGCACCCTCTCACAGCCCATGTGGCCCTTCGGAGTAGATGGGCCCACCCGGTGGACCCCCGGAACACTTTCGGCACTCCGTCACACCACTCGCATGTCACGAAACTTTTCCGGAATTCAAACACCAACTTCCCATATATCAATCTTCACCTCTGGACCATCCCGGAGCTCCTCGTGACGTCCGGAATCTCATCCAGGACTCCGAACAACCTTCGCTCACCAACACACATAACTCATCTGTACCAAAACGTCACCGAACCTTAAGTGTGCAGACCCTGCGGGTTCGAGAACTATGTATACTTGACCGAGACACCTCTATGGTCAATAACCAATATCATGACCTGGATGCCCATATTGGTTCCTAAATATTCTATGAAGATCTTTATTGGTCGAACCTCTATGTCAAAGATTCAGTTAATCCCATATGATGTTCCCTTTGTTCTTCGGTATGTTACTTGCCCGAGATTCGATCGTCGGTATCTGTATACCTAGTTCAGTATTGTTTTTGGCAAGTCTCTTTACTCGTTCCGTAATACAAGATCTCGTGGCTAACACTTAGTCACATTGCTTGCCAAGCTTGTTGTGATGTTGTATTACCGAGTGGGCCCTGAGATACCTCTCCGTCACACGGAGTAACAAATCCAAGTCTTGATCCATACCCACTCAACAGACACTCTCGGAGATACCTGTAGAGCACTTTTTTAGTCACCCAGTTACGTTGCGATGTTTGATACACACAAGGCACTCCTCCAGTATCAGTGAGTTGCATGATCGCATGGTCATAGGAACAGGTACTTGACATGCAGAAAACTGTAGCAATAAACTGACACGATCAAATGATACGTTTATAGTTTGGGTCTTGCCCATCACATCATTCTCCTAATGATGTGATCCCGTTATCAAATGACATATGATGTCAATGGCTAGGAAACCTTGACCATCTTTGATCAACGAGCTAGTCTACTAGAGGCACACTAGGGACAAAGTGTTGTCTATGCATCCACACATGCAATGTGTTTCTAGTCAATACAATTATAGAATGGATAATAAACAATTATCATGAACAAGGAAATATAATAATAACCATTTTATTATTGCCTCTAGGGCATATTTTCAATAGTCTCTCACTTGCACTAGAGTCAATAATCTAGCTCACATCACTATGTGATTTACATTGTAATGAATCAAACACCCATATAGTTCGGGTGTTGATCATGCTTAGACCTTGGAAGAGGTTTAGTCAACGGGTCTGCGACATTCAGATCTGTGTGCACTTTGCAAATATTTATGTCCTCCTCCTTGATGTACTCACGGATGGAATGGAAGCGTCGCTTTATGTGTCTGGTCCTCTTGTGAAACCTTGGTTCCTTGGCCAGGGCAATGGCACCAGTGTTATCACAGAACAAATCCAATGGATTCAGTGCGCTAGGAACTACTCCAAGATCTGTCATGAACTCCTTCATCCAGACACCTTCCTTCGCTGCCTCCGAGGTTGCGATGTACTCTGCTTCGCATGTAGAGTCGGCTACCATGCTTTGCTTGGAACTGCACCAGCTTACCACTCCCCCATTGAGAATAAATACGTATCTGGTTTGCGACTTAGAGTCATCCGGATCTATTGTGGGAATGAGTCTGATAGTAGATGTTAGGGGTACAAAAGGAGAGGGCAAAGTCCTAGCTACGGCGAAGATGTACACACGGATGGATGAGTTCAGGCCCCTCTCGTGGAGGTAACAGCCCTACGTCTCAATGCTCGGGAACTTTTGTTGTGTGGAGAGTGTAAGTTATAGTGGTTGCAAACCCTTGTGCCAGAGGGGAGGGGTGGCTTATATAGAGTTTGCTGCCCCTCATAAGTGCGAGGCATCCAAGGGTTCGATCGTGGGTATAAATACGAGCGTTACTGGTAACATACATCATAATTGCTATTAATGACGAATGGCATAATGCTTGCCTACTGACCTCCTGCAGTGGCTTCTGGTCTTCTGGCATCGACTGGAAGTGAGGTTTTCTGAGTGACAGGTTACTGCCGAGTGAAGGGATAAGCTTCCGAGTGGATGAATGTCGAGTGACTTGAGCACTATGGTGAATCCAGTCGGAATCTCTCTTGTAATCTTCAAGTCCTTCAATATAATGTCCTTAGGTAGGGTATGTGGGTCAGGCCTAGGACCCTACCCCAGGTACTTATCCTCTTCATTAGCCCCCGAATGGATCAGTGTTCGAGTGATCAAAGGGGGTATCGATGCCAGTTCTGAACAAGGCACCAAATCTTTCGAATGAATTTCGGGGCTTCAACGAAACTTGCGTCGACAGAACTCTTCGTCATTCGCCCAGATCGTCTGTCTTGAAAGTGACCGAGTGAATTCTCCATGTCAATTTTGTTCTGAGTGACCTGAAGGAATCTTTGGACGTGACGGGTCGCTCTGTCAGGCCTAGATCTTGAGGGATATGAAAATTTGGGAAGCGCGCGCGTGTGCAATGATGACGCCATGACTGGGGCGAGTGGGGGCATGACGCCTCGATTCTCATGCCGCTCATTTTGCCACGTACTGGGCGGCGTGTGTGGTTAGGATATGCGGGGATCTAGCGGGCCCACAAATCAGTGAGACACTCAACGAGGTATAAATCCCGAAGTGTCGCGGTCTGTACAGTACATTTCCCCCAAATCTCCTCTCTTCCTCCACCTCCCCTGCTTCCAACGCACCACTCTGCTTTGCTCCAACGAGCCCCTCCGCCACGATGATGAAGGGAATGACCGACAAGCTAGAGCGTGCCAAGAAGGGGGCCATGAAGGGCAAGGCCAAGAAGCCCTTGACTGCGCGGTTCACCGAGCCGCCAGGCTGGATACGGGGGGATTTTCTCCCGTCGACGGTCACCGCCGCAAACGTCGAGAATCTCATTGTCGATGGGCTCGTGGCGGATGGTGCCTGGAGGCTATCGAAGGGGGAGCCCGAGCCGGAGTCGCGCGAGGGGGAGCGGGTCCTTCTCCTCACCAATGTTGAAAGAGGTTTCTCCATGCCTCCCCATCCATTTTTTCGAGGGTTTTTGAACTTCTTCGGAGCTCGGCTCCATCACTTTCCTCCGAATGCCATTTCCTACTTGTCTGCTTTCATCACTCTGTGCGAGTGCTTCTTGGGTTGCTCTCCCCACTGGGTTCTGTTCAAACACATTTTCACCATCAGATCTCAGTCGGTCAAAAAGTCCCACCCTGAGGATGGTAAAACTCATGTAGTCCAACTGTGTGGAGGTTTAGGAATCCAGAAGAGAGCCCGGAGTTCTTTTCCTTCTATGACTTTCCCTGAGTCAATTAGAGGTTGGCAGTCGACATGGTTTTATTGCAAGGATATAGCTTCTCCCAATATGTCGACTGGTCTTTCCCCTTTCACATTAGATCATCCTATCGTTCCCAAGTCCCTGAAAGTGTCGAAGGGAGAGAAAGTCCAAGTGGGAATCCTGGTGGACGTTGTAGTGAACCTTATCCATGCCGGAGTGACACGTATGGATCTCTTGGAGACATTCCTCAGTCGACGGATCCAACCGCTCCAAGCAAGGGACCACACTATGTGGCATTATGCAAGCCCCGAGGACTCGACCCGGACGCACCCGGAGGAGGTTTCACAAAAAATTATTGAGCAATGGCTTTGAAGCATCACCGGCGCTTGCAACAACCCCCGAGGGGGCGAGAGGATCCACCCTTACTCTGCTGAGAACCCACCGAAGAATCTGGTAAACTTTGCATTGTTGATTGTCATATTATTTTATCGAATGATTGATTGATATGTCGACTGACTTCATTGTTTGAATCCTTCAGGAGTGGACACACATGCACTAGCCCGTGCCCAACGGGAATCAGCCTGAAGATGGCGGGGAGAGTGAGGGTGGCAGCATGGACGCCGACTACGCGGATGATAGCGAAGATGCAAATGAATCCTCTGGCGAGAATGAGGAAGAAGTCGAGTCTCCTCCATGCACTGAACATTGCTCCAAGCCGCGTCAGGACCCTACGGCTGCTGCAGGTAAGACCTTGGTTTCGAGTGAGAGGAACCCAAAGCGGGACCGGACCTCAACAGTCGAGTCGAGTGAATGAGCCACGAAGCAGCCTAAGCCCAACATAGCGAAACCTCGTAAAGCTCTGCCCCGCATGAAGATGGTTGTGCCCGTCGTCTCAACGTAAGTGTTTGCTTTCGTCTTTCACTGTCGACTGTGACTTCAAGTTCTTGTTGACCGAGTGGAATTTGGTCTACCAGTGCCGCTACCTCAGTGACGTCGCCTCCAGGGAACGGAGAGGAGCAAATGGAAGTGGATACAACTGACGCGGCCACTTCCCAAAGAGGTAAACAAATCTTCGCTCAGTTCTGTTTCTTGAACATGATTCGTCAGTTGCAAGGGTTAACATTGCCGATTGGTATTTGCAGAGATCATTCAACTAGAAATGATGAAGAACAACCTCGGGGTATGGGGGGTGAAGGCAAGACCTTAGGCACCCTGCGCGTGCGTGCCCGAAGAAGACCGTCAGCACATACATCACAACGGCCGACTGCTGGATCATCCCAGGGGATAGGCGACTCGTCATGAGCCAGGACTGAACTCGCGATTCCTCTGTCGAGTGCTCCGCCAGTTGCTTCAACCATCGTGGCATCAACTCCAATCGGACAGCCTTAGACTACCCTGACTACTCTAGTCGTAGCATCACACCAGTCGGTGACTGCCTTTCCTCTGCACCATGTCCCTAAAGACCAAACTGGGGCCGCGAAGGAGGCCATGATCCAGGCAGAGCAAATAATGTTGCGCACCAAGGAGGCGTACGAGGCCATCAAGTTGGCTTATGATGCCAGTGCGGCGCTTCATACCAACGTCCGAGTAAGTGCGATTGTAAGTGCATTTCCTATTGAATTCCTATCTTCTTTGACTATACACCCACTTGGTGTCTTTGTTCCATAGAACATTCGTAAGTTCTCTACTCAAATAGATCAGGTCTTAGTCGAGTGAATTTCGGTCCAATGGGGGCACGCTTAGTGCACCCACTAGGTGTAGTCCCCGAGACCGCCGTCGAATGACAAAGACATCGGCAGGGGTCTTAGAAAAGATGATTTTCATATGCTTGCACATGGTGTTTTTTTGTTCTGCCACTCGACAGATCGAGTGTTGGCAGGTCTAGTGGGGGCACGTTGAGTGCACCCACTGGGTGTAGTCCCCGAGACCGCCGTCGAGTGCTTGCACTAGCGGGGGTCTAATAGAGACCATCTTGTACTTGGACAGGGCAGACCTTGTCGAGTGCTTTTAGCCGTACCACTCCGAAGCTACCTTGTAGGTTTCATGGACATCATTTCATCAACCATGATATGATGCTACTTTAGAGGTGCAGGGTGGGTTGGTGGGCCCTTCAAGGGCTACTCAACGGATCGAGTGTTAACAGGTCCAGTGGGGGCACGCTGAGTGCACCCACTGGGTGTAGTCCCTGACACTGCCGTCGAGTGCTTGCACTGACGGGGGTTTGATAGAGACCATCCTGTGGTTGGACATGGCAGACCCTGTCGACTGATTTAAGAGTCAGTGAGGGCATGCTGAGTGCACCCACTAGGTGTAGTCCCTGAGACTACTGATTGATTGTTGACAATGAGCAGTAGTCTTAAGAACTTGAACTCGGGGTTCTTTGGCATACGCGGAGTACGTTTGCCACTCGACGTGTTGAGTGGACTCTTTTCCTTTAGCTCTTTCTCTCCGGAACGCAGGTTTCATGGACATAATTTCCTCAACCATGATATGACGCTATTTCAGGGGAGGGGTGGGGCACTGTCATCCAGTCGACTGTTCTTAACATTCTTCACTCGGAAGTGGAGGAATTTCCATGTCGACTAAACTTGTTTTTTGATGATTCCAGAGAGCCTGCGAACTTGGCACCCAGTACAAGGACCTGGAGGAGGAAAGGAACCAGCTGCGACTAGATCTGGAGGTCTCAAGGAATAGCTTGGAGCGTTCGCGGACTGAACTGAAGACTCTGGGAGGTAACCTTAGTCGACCCAATGCATTCTTATTCTCACTTTCCATCCTTTGAACCGAGTGTTCTCACTTGAACAGACGTGCTTGATGAAAATCGTCGACTCTAAGTGAGACTCAACAATGCTATTTCTTTAGATACCATGAAGAAGGCATTGGAGGACAAAGACAGGGTGCTTGTTGATGCCCAAAATACGCCGAGGGAGAAGACTGAAGCCGCCGAGAAGAAATTGGTTGCTGCCAAGAAGATAGAGGAGGAGAACTCCAAGCTGAAACTGGAACGGGTTGAACTCATCAAGAAGACCGAGAAGCTGACCAAGAGGGGCAATGGCTTGGAGAAGAACTTGGGGGAGTTCGCGAGGAAGATGTACATCATGCTCGACGGTAATTGTCTTTGTCGAATAAATTTCTCCAACTCTCACTCGGTTAGAAATGTGATCATTTTCCCATTCCTTCTTCCTTATAGGATTTTGCCAAGACTTCGAAAAAGAGTCCGAAGAAATCGAGCCCAATCTGGATCCCACCAAATCACCTGTTGGCGACGCCGTGGCCATGAACATGTTCTGACTCAACGTTCGACTCTAGGGCGTCCAAGCATACATCCTTTGACTGAAAGTTGCGCTGGAGAGGATCGACAAAGAGTTGTGGCCCGAGGACACCCTTCAGAATGATCTTGCATCCATGATGGCCCATCTTAATGATATCCCCAGTCTAGTGCAAGCTTGGAAGAAGTCAGTTGCCTGATGTGGAGCCGATGTGGTGCTTTCCCTTGTCACAGTCCATTGCAAGGAGGCAAGGGAGGACAAGTTGAAGGATCTCCGAGTGATGAACACAAAGAAGCTTCAGTTTGAAGATTTCATGGAGACCTTCATTGATGTAGCCACTAGGATCGAAGATGGGATCGACTTGGACACCTTCGTCAAGCCAGCAAGTCCGTCTAGCGCTTAAAAACTTGATTCGCAAAGAAAACTTTATTTGCCTTGGAATGCCGAGTGAAACTGTATCAGTCGTAAAACTTCATTCAGGCCTTAAGCCTGAGCACCTTTGCTTGCGTGCGAAACCTTTACTCGCGCTGAAACATTTGGATTTATCCGGATTTGGTTTCCAATCATTTGCTCGACTGAATTTGTTTTTCACTTAGGCGAAAACTGGTTCGCAGCTAAGCCTCCGAGTGTGAGGGTTTCTCAACACTCGAAGGAGTTTTGAACTTAGACGAAGACTGGTTCGAAGCTAAGTTTCCGAGTGAATAGATAGAAATCCACTCGGAAGGGTTTTTAACTTAGGCGAAAGCATGTTCGCAGCTAAGCCCCTCAGTGCGAGGATTTCCCGACACAGAGTAGTTTTGAACTTGGATGAAGACTGGTTTGCAGCTAAGTTTCCGAGTGAATAGATTGCTATCCACTCGATAGGGTTTTTAACTTAGGCGAAAGCATGTTCGTAGCTAAGCCCCGAGTGCGAGGATTTCTCGACACTCAGAGGAGTTTTGAACTTAGACGAAGATTGGTTCGCAGTTAAGTCACCGAGTGAATGGACTGCTATCCACTCGGTAGGGTTTTTAACTTAGGCAAAAGCATGTTCGCAGCTAAGCCCCTGAGTGCGAGGATTGCTCGACACTCAGAGTGTTCCCAAGTGTGAAATTGTATGACTAGAATCGACGAAAAACTTTGGAAGTCAAAATGCATAAATGACATTGTCTGAAGTATTTTTATTACATCAACATCACTCTAATTTCAGGTATAGAAACATCAGAGCATATCTGCATTCCAGGCTTTTTCCTCGTCAATCTGCTTCTTGAGATTCTGCAGGTGATAGGCTCCGTTGTTCAACACCTCGGTGACAAGAAAAGGACCTTCCTGCGCTGGAGCGAGCTTGTGGGGTCACTGTTGATCCACTCAGAGCACTAAGTCACCCTCATGAAACGACCGACTCTTGACGTGTTTCGCATGGAAGCACCGCAGATCTTGCTGATATGTCGCAGTCCGAATCAAAGCCATCTCTCACTCTTCCTCTAGGATATCTACACCATCCTGTCTTGCTTGTTCAGCTTCAACTTCAGAGTAAAGATCCACTCGAGGAGAATTGTGAAACAAATCACTCAGCAGGACAGCTTTAGATCCATGGACCGGGCAAAAAGGAGTTCGTCCAGTCGACCGATTAGGTGTTGTTCTCAAGCCCCATAAAATAGATGGCAACTCTGACACCCAGGCTCTGGCAGCATGCTCTACGTCCCACATGAGATGAGGCTTCAGACCTTGTAAGATGAGGCCATTAGCTCGCTCGACCTGACCATTGGTTTGAGGATGTGCAACGGAGGCATAATCCACTCGAGTGCCTTGAGAAAAGCAAAAGTGTCTGAATTCTTCCGAGTCAAAGTTTGTGCCATTGTTTGTGATGATGTTGTGGGGAAATCCATACCGGTAGATTATTTCTCTCATGAACTTGGCCGCAGTACGAGAGTTCAGTTTCTTTATTGGCTTGGCCTCAATCCACTTTGTAAACTTGTCGACTGCAACAAGCAAATGAGTAAAACCACCATGTCCAGTCCGAAAGGGACCAACCATATCCAAACCCCAGACAGCGAACGGCCAAGCAAGGGGAATAGTCTTCAGAGCAGATGCAGGTTTGTGAGATAAGTTTGCATAGAACTGGCACCCTTCGCAGTGATTGACAATGTCCTTGGCCATCTCATTGGCACATGGCTAGAAGAAACCAGCTTGATATGCTTTAGCGACGATTGTCCGTGAGGACGCATGATGGCCGCAAGTTCCTGAGTGGATTTCATCGAGGGTCATTCGACCTTATTTAGGGTAAATGCATCATTGTGTCACACCGGTGACACTTTCTCTGAACAGTTGATCTCCGATCACGGTAAAAGCTTTCAACCTGCGCATGATCTATCGTGCTTCTGTCTCGTCTTCGGGAAGTTCCTGCCTTAGGATATATGCAATATAAGGCACTTTCTAGTCGGGAATGATGACCAGGACCTCCATGACCAAATCAATAACCGCAGAAACATCAACCTCGGTCGGATCAGAGGGGCTCATAGCTTGTGGGGGCTCTTTAGTGAAAGGATCCTCCTGCACCGAAGGAATGTGGAGGTGCTCCAAGAATACATTGCTGGGGACAGGTCGTCAAGTGGATCCAATCTTTGCCAATTCATCAACCGCTTGATTCTTCACTCGGGGAACATGATGGAGTTCCAGACCTTCAAATTTCTTCTTGAGATTTCCAACAGCATTGCAATATCCAGTCATAGCGGGGTTCCGAACATCCCACTCTTTCATCACTTGATTGACCACCAAATCCGAGTCACCATAAACCATCAGGCGCTTAACGCCGAGTGAGATAGCCATGCACAACCCATATAAGAGTGCTTCATATTATGCTTCATTGTTGGAGGAATCGAAGTGGATCTGCAGAACATAACTGAGTTTGTCACCTTTCGGAGACACCAGACAATGCCAGCACCGGACCTATTCAACATTTTAGAGCCGTCAAAGAACATGGTCTAGTGTGTCGAGTGAATCTGGATTGGCTGTTGTTGTTCGATCCACTCGGACATAAAATCGACAAGTGCTTGAGACTTGATCGCTTTCTTGGCTTCAAACTTGATGTCAAAGTATAGGAGTTCAATTGCCCACTTAGCCACTCGACCAGTTGCGTCTCGATTGTTGAGAATCTCAGATAACGGATCATCACTGACGACTGAAATCGAGTGGTCTTGAAAATAATGTGCTACCTTCTTTGCTGATAGATAAATGCCATAGACAAGCTTTTGGTAATGCGGGTACCTCTGCTTCGAAGGAGTTAACACTTCAAAAATGTAGTATACTGGGTGTTGGACTTTGTATGCCTTGTCTTCCTCTTCCCGCTCGACAGTCAAAACTGTACTGATGACCTGATTAGTGGCTGTGATGTACAGGAGCAAAGGCTCTTTGCTACGCGGACCAGCGAGCACTAGCTGGGTGGAAAGCAGGGCTTTGAGCTCGACAAACGCTGCTTCAGCTTCTGGAGTCCACTCGAACATGTCAGACTTCTTCATCAGTCGGTATAAAGGCAATGCCTTCTCACCGAGACGATAAATGAATCGACTCAATGATGCTAAGCAACCCGTGAGCTTCTGAACATCGTGCACTCGCATGGGACTTTTCATTCGGGTAATGGCGCTGATTTTCTCAGGGTTGACGTCGATCCCTCGCTCGGAAACGAGAAAACCGAGTAACTTGCCACCAGGGACACCGAAAGTACACTTAGCCGGATTCAGCTTTATATCGTACCTCCTCAAATTGGCAAACTTTTTGGCCAAGTCAGACAGAAGGTCGGAACCTTTGCGGGACTTGACGTCGATATCATCCATGTACGCCTCAACATTCCGAGGGATCTGGTCGAGTAAACATTTCTGAATCATGCGCATGAAGGTAGCGTCGGCATTCTTCAACCCAAATGGCATGGTGATATAGCAAAAACACCCGAATGGGGTGATGAAGGTTGTTTCTATTTCATCCGAGTCAAACAGACGGATCTGATGGTAACCGGAGTAAGCATCCAGAAATGATAAACGCTCACATCCCGCAGTCGAGTCAACAATCTGATCTATGTGGGGAGCGAAAAATGATCTTTCGGGCAAGCCTGATTTATATGCTTGAAGTCAATACACATGCGTAGTGACTTGTCCTTCTTGGGAACGATGACAACATTTGAGAGCCACTCAGAGTGGTAAATCTCCCGAATGAACTTGACCTGCAAGAGACGAGCCACCTCTTCGTCGATTGCTTTACGCTTCTCCGCCGATGATCGATGCAGATGCTCTTTAAACGGCTTGGCCTTCATATCAACTCTCAGTCGGTGCTCAGCCAGCTCCTTGGGAAACCCCGGCATGTCAGTAGGCTTCCATGCGAAGATGTCCCAGTTCTCACGGAGGAACTGGATGAGCTCGGCTTCCTATTTTCCATCGATTGTTGACGATATGTTGGTCAGCGCGGCAGTTGAATCTGTCGGGTGAATGTGCACCTTCTTCACTTCCCCTGCTGACTGAAAAGTTGACTCGGAAGTAGGATTCTTAGCACGTAGCAGGTCAGCAGGGTCAGCGCTCTTCTTGTATTCTTCCAGCTCGACCATAGCCATCTGGTGATCGGCGATTTTGGAGCCCTGCTGGAGGCACTCCTCAACCTGCTGTCGACTGTTAGTGATTGTGATCACACCTTTGGGCCCAGGCATCTTTAGCTTGAGATACACGTAACAAAGACGGGCCATTAAACGAGCATATGCTGGCCGACCCAGAATGGCATGGTATGCGCTTTGGAAGTCCACGATTTCAAACGTCAATTTTTCCTTGCGAAAATTTTTATCCGTCCCGAATGTCACATCCAATGTGATCTGGCCGAGTGACTTGGCCTTCTTCCCTGGGATGACTCCATGGAATTGCATGTTGCTCTCACTGAGTCGGGACATCGGAATGCCCATCCCTTTAAGGGTATCTGCATCCATAATGTTCAAACCGCTACCACCGTCCATGAGGACCTTGTGGAGTCGAGTGCCTACCACAACCGGATCGACCACCAAAGCCTACCGACCGGGAGTGGCCACATGAGCAGGATGATTCGTCTGATCAAACGTGATGGCATATTGAGATCACTTGAGGTAAGTGGGAGTTGTGGGAACGGCCATGTTGACTTCCCTATTTATGACCTTCAGTCAACTCTTGCTTTCAACATCAGCAAAAATCATCAGCATAGCGTTGACATCAGGAAACATTTCTTTGTCTTCATCATCATCCTTTTTAGGGGTTTTCTCACTCGACGGAGTCTCCTTGAACTGCTGAATCAACAGTCGACACTGCCGAGTGGTATGCTTGGGCAATATCAGATTGCCTTCGTCATCTTTTCTCGTGTGTATTGCACATGGTAAATCCAGGACATCAGTCCCTGACTGGGTTTTTCCTTTCTTGTGGTTGAATTGTCCCTTAAACTTCCCCTTGTTTTTCCCTTGGGCCGCCAGGGCGGCTACCTCTGCCTGGACAGGGCCTTCAGCCTTCTGCTTATGCTTCCGACTTGCATTACCACCGACATCATTGTCGACTGCCTTTCCTTTGCCGCTGTGGAGGCGGTCTTCTTCTTCACCATTAGCATACCGAATGGCGATTTCCATCATTTTACTTAGTGAGATGTCACATGTTCGCCCAAACTTCAAATAGAGCTCTCTGTATTTCACTCCAGCCTTGAAATCACAAAAAGCCTGGTGCTCGGAAACATTTTCCACTGTATGATGCAGAGTGGACCAGCGCTGAATGTAATCTCTCTAAGTCTCATTGGGCTTCCGAACACAATGTTGCGGATCAATCAGCCCGATAGGACGCTTGCAAGTGCCCTAGAACGTTCTGATGAACACTCGGGCGAGATCTTCCCAGCAGTGTATGCTAGAGGGAGCCAGGTGATTCAGCCATGCACGAGACGAACCGTCCAACATCAAGGACAAATGCTTCATTGCAATGTTATAATTTCCACTGCCAATATGAACTGCCACCCGGTAATCATCCAACCATGTCTCTGGCTTTGACTCGCCAGAAAACTTACCGATCCCAGCCGCCAACCTGAAGTTGGGGGGAATCTCTACAGACCGAATAGCCCTGCTAAAGCACCCTGGACCAGAAATAACAGCAGTGCTTCCACTCGGAAAATCTCTGCCATACCCATCCCTGTGGGCTCTGCCTCTGTCGATCCACCTCTGAGTGAGGAGGTCTCGTGCATCAAACCCTGCATTCCGCTCATCACCGAATGAGCGCCTTTCGTCCTGGTGCCGGGGCACGTGTGGACCACCCCGAGGAGGAGTGGGCACTCGATGGTGGTCGTCACGGTGAAACTGATCTCCGTACTGATCTTCACGAAAACCTCCGCCCCTTCGGCACAAGGGTGATCCAGGACTATGTGCCAACTGAACAGTCTCTGCTTTTGGTGAATTACTGTGAATCCTATTGTGCGACTATGAAACACCAGAATTCTGACGCTGCACTGCATCTAGCAATGCTCTAATCTGTAGCAACCCTCTACCAGCCTCTGACCGTGATGGCTGAATGGAATATGTTATCCTAGCTGCAGCTGCAACTTTAAAACTGGAGTATGGTATACCTCAACATTGTTATGCGAACCACTCGGAAACAGTTGTTCCTGACATCGACTGGGAGCTGGTGGGCGTTGGCGAGCGCGCTTGTCGAGTTCTCTCTGGAGTTTTTCGAGCCGGATGCGTGTGGCCTCCAAGGCCCGAGCTTCAGCTGTCGCATCGATGATGGGTGTATGGAGGACCTCCTCATCGCGGCGCGGCTACTCACTCGACGGTCCGCCAGTCTCTCGCCTGCCATGGGCGAAGCCCGGCAGCGGGCTTTGATGAGAACCAGCCATAAGTACCTCCGCTGTAGGGTCGCAGCTCTAGCACTCGGAGGGAACATCAGACTGATCGGAGTCTGACTCAAACACGCCATGAAGTGACTTGGTGGGCTCGATCGCCGCAATCTGTGGAGTTGAAATTTGGCGCGCCACCGCATGTCTGACTAGTGTTGGAGCCATGAGAGACCGGATCGCTTGCAATGGCGAACAACGGGGAGAGCCGAAGAGTATGGAGTCGACGGCTGCCACAGAAGCACACCACAGGATCTCTTGCAGAAGTGTGCGGCCCCACAAACTGGGAGCGCCTCGACGTCGAGAGGTGCTTCTTGGAGCCATGCCGAATCGTCGGCGATGAAGGTGAGCGCGCCGAAACGGATCTCATGGCCCAGGGAGAAAACACCACTGGAAGACATGACGAAGGGAGAAAAATGCAACCTCGCCAGAAGTCGCTTAGACGCCTGCCCCATGGTGGGTGCTAACTATCGTGGGAACGAGTCTGGCAGTAGAAGTTAGGGGTACGAAAGGAGAGGGCGGAGTCCTAGCTACGACGAGGATGTACACACGAATGGATGAGTTCAGGCCCCTCTCATGGAGGTAACAGCCCTACGTCTTAGTGCTCGGGAGCTTTTGTCGTGTGGAGAGTGTAAGTTATAGAGGTTGTGAACCCTTGTGCCAGAGGGGAGGGGCAGCTTATATAGAGTTCGCTGCCCCTCATAAGTGCGAGTCATCCAAGGGTTCGATCATGGGTATAAAGATGAGTGTTACTGGTAACGTTCATCATAATTGCTATTAATGACGACTGGCCTAACGCTTGTCTGCTGGCCCCCTAGGGTGGCTTCTGGTCTTCTCGCGTCGATTGGAAGTGAGGTCTTCTGAGTGACAGGTTACTACCGAGTGAAGGGATAAGCTTTCGAGTGGATGAATGTCGAGTGGCTTGAGCAGTATGGTGAATCCAATCAGAATCTCTCTTGTAATCTTCAAGTCCTTCAATATAGTGTCCTAAGGTAGGGTATGTGGGTCAGGCCTAGGACCCTACCTTAGGTACTTATCCTCATCAGGATCAGTGTCAAAGCTTGCATCGACGTAACCCTTTATGACGAGCTCTTGATCACCTCCATAAACAAGAAACATTTCCTTAGTCCTTTTCAAGTACTTAAGGATATTCTTGACCGACGTCCAGTGCTCCATTCCAGGATCACTTTGAAACCTTCCGGCCATACTTATGGCAAGGCTGACATCAGGTCTTGTGCATAGCATTGCATACATGATAGAGCCTATGGCTGAAGCATAGGGGATGACACTCATCTTCTCTCTATCTTCTGCAGTCATTGGGCATTGAGTCTTACTCAACTTCACACCTTGTAACACAGGCAAGAACCCCTTCTTGGACTGGTCCATTTTGAACTTCTTCAAAACTTTATCAAAGTATGTGCTTTGTGAAAGTCCTATTAAGCGTCTCGATCTATCTCTATAGATCTTAATACCTAATATGAATGCAGCTTCTCCCAGGTCCTTCATTGAAAAATTCTTGTTCAAATATTCCTTCACACTTTCCAGCATTTCTATATTGTTTCCAATCAGATATATCTCATCCCCATATAAAATTAGAAACGCTACAGAGCTCCCACTCACTTTCTTGTAAATACAAGCTTCTCCATAAACTTGTATAAACCCAAACGCTTTGATCACCTCATCAAAGCGCTTATTCCAACTCCAAGATGCATGCACCAGTCCATAAATGGATCGTTGGAGCTTGCAAACTTTGTCAACATTCTCTGGATCGACAAAACCTTCTGGTTGCATCATATACAACTCTTCCTCAAGAAAACCGTTGAGGAATGTTGTTTTGACATCCATCTGCCAAATTTCATAATCGAAAAATGCAGCTATTGCCAACATGATTCGGACGGACTTAAGCATCACTACGGGAGAGAAAGTCTCATCATAGTCAACTCCTTGAACTTGTGAAAAACCCTTTGCCACAAGTTGAGCTTTATAGACGGGAACATTACCGTCCGCGTTCGTCTTCTTCTTAAAGATCCATTTATTCTGAATGGCCTTTCGCCCTTCAAGTAATACTTCCAAAGTCAATACTTTGTTTTCATACATGGATCCTATCTCGGATTTCATGGCCTCTAACCATTTGTCAGAATCCGGGCCCACCATCGCTTCTCCATATCTCATAGGTTCATCATTGTCCAACAACATGACCTCTAACACAAGGTTACCGTACCACTCACGAGCAGTACGTGCCCTTGTCGACCTACGAGGTTCAATAGCAACTTGATATGAAGCTTCATGATCATCATCATTAACTTCCTCTTCAACTGTTGTAGGCTCCACAGAAACAAGGTGCATAAAAGGATTAACATCACATGCAACTCATAAGTGACATGATATGGCCATGAACTTGTGTTTTTGATCTCCATCTTGAAAGCACTGGCATGATCTCCATCGTCACTGGCATAACACCATGATCTCCATCATTGTGTCCCCATCGGGGTTGTCGCGCCCACCATGCTCATACTACTATTGCTACCGCTTAGCGATAAAGTAAAGCATTACATAACGCTTAATGATTGACACGCAGGTCATACAATAATTAAAGACAACCCTATGGCTCCTGCCGATTGTCGTACTCATCGACATGCAAGTCGTGATATTCTATACAACACATGATCATCTCATACATCACATATATCTCATCATGTAATTGGCCATATCACATCACAACATACCCTGCAAAAACAAGTTAGACGTCCTCTAATTGTTGTTGTAAGTTTTACGTGGCTGCTACGGTATCTAGCAAGAACAATTCTCACATACGCAATAACCACAATGGTGATACATTAGTTGCTTTTCAACCTTCTCAAGGACCGCCTTTGTCGAATCCGATCCAACTAAAGTGGGAGAAACAGATACCCTCCGACCATCTTTGTGCAATGAAGTTACACGTCAGTCGATGGAACCGGTCTCTCGTAAGCGTACGAGTAAGGTTGGTCCGGGCCACTTCATCCCACAATACCGCTGAACCAAAACACGACCAAGGGAGGAAGCAATCTAAGCATCAACGCCCACAAACTCCTTTGTGTTCTACTCGAGATCTCATCTACACATAGACCTAGCTCATGATGCCACTGTTGGGGAACATTGCATGGGAAACAAAAAATTTCCTACGCTTCACCAAGATCAATCTAGGAGATGAGCATCTACGAGAGTATAGATTGGATCCACATACCCTTGTATATCGCTAAGCGGAAGCGTTAAATAATGCGGTTGATGTAGTCGTACGTGTTGGGGAATGTTGCATGGGAAACAAAAAAATTCCTACGCTTCACTAAGATCAATCTAGGAGATGATCATCTACGAGAGGGGAGAGTGGATCTACATACCCTTGTAGATCTCTAAGCAGGAAGCGTTAAGAAATGTGGTTGATGTAGTCAAATGTCTTCGCGATCCAAATTGCCGAGCGTCCCGCGATTCAATCACGATCCATCCCGATCTAGCGCCGAACGGACGGCACCTCCGCGTTCAGCACACGTACGGCTTGATGACGACCTCCGCTTCTTGATCGGCAAGAGGGAGCGGAGGTAGATGATTTCTCCGGCAACGCGATGGCCTTGGGGCGATGGTGGTGGAGTTATTCCAGCAGGGCTTCGCCTAAGCACCACTGAAAACCAATCTAGAGGAGAGGTAGCACGTGGCTGTTTTTCTGTGTCACAAACCCTCAAAACCTCTAGTATATATAGGAGGAGGGGAGGGAGGAGGCTTGGCTCCCAAGGGAGCCAACCCTAGTTCGGCCAAAGTGGGAGGGAGGAGTCCTCCTCCTCCACTCCTAGTAGGATTAGGACTCCTTCCTTATTTTCCCACTTTTGCCTTCTTTCCACCTTGGGTTTTCTTCCCTAGCCGCATGGGCCTTCTGTGGGACTTCGGCCAGCCCACTAAGGGCTGGTATTACTTATCCCACAGCCCATGTAGCCTTTTGGGTCGAAATACCCCTTCTGATGGTCCCCCGGTACCCTCTCGGCACTTCCGGTACACTACCGATGAGCCCAAAACTTTTCCGGTGACCAAAACAGGACTTCCTATATATCAATGTTTGTCTCCGGACCATTTCGGAGCTCCTCGTGACATCCGAGATCTCATACGGGACTCCTAACAACCTTCGGTCACCACCATACATAACTCTATACTACCGAAACATCACCAAACCTTAAGTGTGCAGACCCTGTGGGTTCGAGAACTATGTAGACATGACCGAGACACCTCTACGATCAATAACCAATAGCGGGACCTGGATGCCCATATTGATTCCTACATATTCTATGAAGATCTTTATCGGTCGAACCTCTATGTCAAGGATTCAGTTAATCCCGTATGATGTTCCCTTTGTTCTTCGGTATGTTACTTGCCTGAGATTCGGTCATCGGTATCTCCATACCTAGTTCAACCTCGTTACCTGCAAGTCTCTTTACTCGTTTCCGTAATACAAGATCCCGTGGCTAACACTTACTCACATTGCTTGCAAGGCTTATTGTGATGTTGTATTACCGAGTGGGCCCTGAGATACCTCTCCGTCACACGGAGTAACAAATCCAAGTGTTGATCCATGCCAACCCAACAGACACCCTCAAAGATACCTGTAGAGCACCTTTATAGTCACCCAGTTACATTGTGACGTTTGATACACACAAGGCACTCCTCCGGTGTCCGTGAGTTGCATGATCTCATGGTCATAGGAACATATACTTGACATGCAGAAAACTGTAGCAATAAACTGACATGATCATATGCTACATTTATAGTTTGGGTCTTGTCCATCACATCATTCTCCTAATGATGTGATCCTGTTATCAAATGGCATATCATATCAATGGCTAGGAAACCTTGACCATCTTTGATCAACTAGCTAGTTTACTAGAGGCACACTAGGGACAAAATGTTGTCTATATATCCACACAAGCAATGTGTTTTCAATCAATACAATTATAGCATGGATAATAAAAAATTATCATGAACAAGGAAATATAATAATAAACACTTTATTTATTTCCTCTAGAGCATATTTCCAATAGTACGTCTCCACGATTCAAATCGCAAGCCATCCCACGAACTCCCGATCAAGTGCCAAACGGACGGCACCTCCGCGTTCAGCACACATGCAGCTTGATAAAGATCTCTCCCTTGTTGATCTAGCAAGAGGGAGCGGAGAGGTAGATGGGTTCTCCGTCATCAAAACGGCGTGGCGGCGGTGGTGGTGGAGTTGATCCGACAGAGCTTTGCTAAGCGGCGCCAAATCAATCTACTAGAGGAGAAGCAATCGGGGAGGGAGGAAGGGTTGCGTCGTGACTTGTGTGTTGCATCCCTCCCTCCCGTCACATATATATAGGGGAAGAGGAGGGGTTGTCTGCCCTAGGGTTTCCCCTAGGGTTTGGTGCGGCAGCCAAGGAGGTGGGGTGGCGGCCATGGTGGCTTGGCCACCAAGTTTGGTGGCTAGCCCACCCTTTTGGCCCAACCCTAGCCTCTAGCCGCATGGGCCTTGAGGTGGGAGGTGCGGCCAGCCCACCAGGGGCTGGTCCGCACCCTCTCACATCCCGTGTGACCCTACGGAGTAGATGGGCCCACCCGGTGGACCCCCAGAACACTTTCAGCACTCCGTCACACCACTCGCAGGTCACGGAACTTTTCCGAAACTCAAATACCAACTTCCCATATATCAATCTTCACCTCCAAACCATTCAGTAGCTCCTCGTGATGTCCGGAATCTCATCCCGGACTCCGAACAACCTTCGGTCACCAACACACATAACTCATCTGTACCAAAACATCACCAAACCTTAAGTGTGCAGACCCTGCGGGTTCGAGAACTATGTATACATGACCGAGACACCTCTACGGTCAATAACTAATAGAGGGACCTGGATGCCCATATTGGTTCCTACATATTCTACAAAGATCTTTATCGGTTGAACCTCTATGTCAAGGATTCAGTTAATCCCGTATGCCGTTCCCTTTGTTCTTCGGTATGTTACTAGCCCGAGATTCGATCGTCGGTATCTGTATACCTAGTTCAATATCGTTTCCGTCAAGTCTCTTTACTCATTACGTAATACAAGATACCGTGGCTAAAACTCAGTCACATTGCTTGCATGGCTTGTTGTGGTGTTGTATTACCGAGTGGGCCCTGAGATACCTCTCTGTCACATGGAGTAACAAATCCTAGTCTTGATCCATACCCACTCAGCAGACACTCTCGGAGATACGTGTAGAGCACCTTTATAGTCACCCAGTTACGTTGCGACGTTTGATACACACAAGGCACTCCTCCAGTGTCAGTGAGTTGCATGATCTCATGGTCATAGGAACGGATACTTGACATGCAGAAACTGTAGCAATAAACTGACACGATCAAATGCTACGTTTATAGTTTGGGTCTTGTCCATCACATCATTCTCCTAATGATTTGATCCCGTTATCAAATGATATCTCATGTCAATGTCTAGGAAACCTTGACCATCTTTGGTCAACGAGCTAGTCTACTAGAGGCACACTAGGGACAAAGTGTTGTCTATGCATCCACACATGCAATGTGTTTCCAGTCAATACAATTATAGCATGGATAATAAAAAAATTATCATGAACAAGGAAATATAATAATAACCATTTTATTATTGCCTCCAGGGCATATTTCCAACACTTCGGTGGCTGAAGCGTTAGCCTTGGCCACGGTAATATCTCCCTCGCCCCCTGCATCCGCCTCCATTTGAGTAGGCTGGGACGACACCTCCATGGCATCCTTTGTAGCACCTGGAGTGGTGGGGTGCGAGGCATCCCCGCTCTCCGCTAGTTCGGTGGGCGGGGTCTCCCCATCCGATACCAC
This sequence comes from Hordeum marinum, assembly GCA_022496015.1. NCBI lineage: Eukaryota > Viridiplantae > Streptophyta > Magnoliopsida > Poales > Poaceae > Hordeum > Hordeum marinum. The sequence goes on along the minus strand of CM039678.1, from coordinate 392,706,620 downwards.
CTCGGTGGGGATGACGCGCAGGGGGTTGTAGGACCAAGAACCTGCGTGTTAGAAAACTCTGAATTTACTAGTTATAGGAAGGATGGTCTTCGGATCCTAACCTAGATGGAGAGGGCTTGACCCTTAGGCTCCTCCGTGGAACCTCCTCGGGGTCTTCGGACGTGGAGCTTGAGTCCGAGCTATTGTTGGATAGGATCATCCGCACTTACCGCGCCCTCTTCGGGGCAGGAGATGTTGCCTGCCCTGAGGCGTCCGAAGATGCCGCTCTCTTCTTGGCGTGGGGGAAATTGCCTCCCCCTCACTTTCGACCTCCTCCTCCTCTTCTTCTTCCTCTTCGGCCTCCTCCTGATTTGAGGAGGCGGATGTCTTCAGATGCAGCATCAGGCTGGTCCTTGATGTGAAGGCCAGCCTGACTTGGTTTCTTCTTCTTCTCCTTCTTCGTGGGAGCCTCGTAGGGCTTCTCCACGAGTATCCTGGCTAACAGCCCGGTCCTCTCGTCTTCGGGCTGAGGAGCCGGACCGTTGATGTTGATGGCTTTCTTCTACCATCTCTGCCAGAATAGTTCGGATAAGAGGATGTGGGGATTCTTTACAAAGTAAAACCAACTAAGCTGGGGAATATCATACCTCAGAATCAGGCTTGCCAACGTGCAGACCCTTGTCCTCCTCCTTGGATGGCCATCTCTTCATTGATTTGAAGAGCGCCTTCCACAGCTTCTCTCGCATAGTGCGGAAGAGGTTCTGGACTGTGGGCTTGGCTTCGAGTTCTCGAGCCCACAAGGGAGTGTCCCGACGCTGGCAGGGGAGGATGCGTCTTCGGAGCATCACCTAGACCACATCGTCCAGCTTGATGCCCCCTCGACCAAAGAGCGGAGGCACTTCTGCAGATCGGTCATCTCTTTACCCGATCCCCAGACCAGGCCCTTTTCAGGCCACGAAGCTAGTCTGGTGGGGGGACCGGATCTAAATGCGGCGGCGGGGAGTTGGCCCTCTTCTCGTGGTTTGGTGACATAGAACCACTCCTTTTGCTATCCCTTGATGGTGTCGATGAAGGTGCCCGACGGCCACCCAACGTGGGCGAGCTTGCCGATGACTGCCTCGCCGCAGTCCGCGTGCTTGCCGCCAACGCACTTGGGCTTGATGTTGAAAACCCGCAGCCAGAGCCCAAAGTGTGGCTCGACGCGCAGGAAGGTCTCGCAGACGAGGATGAATGCCGAGATGTGCATGATGGAGTTTGGTGGGAGGTCGTGGAAGTCGAGGCCGTAGAAGAACACTAACCCCCTGACGAAGGGGTGGAGTGGGAAGCTCAACCGCCTGATGAAGTGGGGGGTGAACACCACCCTCTCGCTTGGCCTGGGGTGGGGATCACTTGGCCCTCCTCTGCCGCACGATGAGCAATGTCGGCGGGGAGGTAACCGGCCTTCTTGAGGTCGAGGATGTCCTTGTTGGTGACCGTGGAGGCCTCCCACTGGCCATTGGAGCCCGCCATTGATGAGCTCGGGAGCGGGGGTGGAGAAGCCTAGATCTGTGCTCTAGAGGCGCAAGGGGATAGGAGGCGGAGAAGTCGAATGGAGAGCGTGAAAGGCCTTCGGGGTTTTCTTTCCCCTTTTATGAGGTCTGCCGATTCGGGCTCCCCTTGTTGCGCCGTGAATCCCTCCACTTACCGAGACACACGAGCCGTTGCGCACACATGATTAAGTAAATCCCATATAAAACGGGACACGATCGACATGTTGATAGATCATGTGGATGGAACGGCCTCGAACCGCGCATCGAGTGCCTGTAACTGGCCTATCAGTCATGGTGGGCTGTGATCTTTCATCAAAGAGGTCGTCAGGAAACATTACCTTTTTCCCCCTGATGTTTGGCCTTGAAAGCCAACTTATTTCACAGAATTCAGACGTGCCACTATGCGGAAAATTGTTTATCATCGGAGACCGAACTATGGTTCGGCAGGAAGGAACTCACCTCGCAAGATGAAGACTCTGTTCGCGAAGCAATTGGAGCTGAAGATCCTTGGCATTGGAGGCAAGTTCAGGGGCTACTGAGGGTGTCCCGGATTAGGGGGTCCTCGGATAGCGGACCTGTTGCTTATGGGCCGGACTATATGGGCTACTTGCCGAACATTGGATGATTTGAAGGCCCAGTTCACATGATGGAATCTTCGAGGAGCACGGCTTGTGTTCCAAGTTTGATGTAGTAAATAGGCATGTTTATCTCTTCGGCATGTAACCGACCATGTGTAAACCCTAGACCTCCTCGGCAAGGGTTTTAGGGTATTGATATAGAACAACTCATCTAGGGTTAGACATACGATCTCGAGGTAGATCAACTTTGTAACCCCTTACACCATCAATACAATCAAGCAGGACGTAGGGTATTACCTCCATTGGAGGGCCCAAACCTGGGTAAACTCGTGTCCCATTCGTCTCCCGTTACCGTCGATCCTAGTCTCACAGTTCGGGACCCCCTACCCAAGATCCGCCAGTTTTGATAGGGGGTGCGGACGAGGGCTTAATACACGCGGTTGACACGGTCCGGCATGGCCACCTTGAACAGCACGTCTGTGTCCACTGGATCTGTCAGGAACCTACTTTTTAGCGGTCGATGCATAATCCAACGGTTGCGCTACCGGACATCACCTGACATCGACTCGAGCATTCACCACATGAGGACGGCTACCGCCAGCACGGCCTTGCAGGCATTGCGGAAGACGTGTGCCCTCTCGTCATCCCTGAACACCGGCAAGAGGCCTCTGGTGTGGTTGACGAGTACATGCAAGCTCTTGAACCGCTCAGTGAGGTCCCTACTGATGGCCTTCTTGGTTGGGTCATCATGGACGCAGTCGTCTGCGGACCTCTCTCAACTGCACATTGGCTTTTACTTCGACATCGGTGGGGTCGGCGGCGCCGACGGTGAGTGATGGGTGATGGGTGGTGAGGCGAGAGGCCGTGGAAGAGAGGATCAGTGGTTTTCTTTGCAAGCGAGCGACGTGACTGGTACTGAATGCGGGTGTCAGGAGGAAGACGAGGTTTTTTTGTTTTCAGTGGGAAACCGAACGGGCAGGGCTATGCAGCGAATGAACCACACCTAACTGAAGAAACGCGAACAGAACGGCCACGCCCGCTATGGAACAAACAAGTCAGTTGGCCAACGCGTCGACCGGCCCGCATCGACTGCGCCCGACCGAGCCACTTCCGACAACCAACCGACGACCGTTAACACCCGTTAGCGCCTTGCTGTCACCGTCGTCGGCCCCTGAGTGATCGGCCCGTCAAAACGCGCTCATTTTTTCGTTCCCTGTTTTTTGTCATTGTCAATTTTGCGGTGTGGTGTAAAGAGTCACATTTTGTAAAGTGGTGATTTTCCGAGAGCTATGACACTAAAGTGGTGGTTCTATGCATTTTACTCCTCCTAGAGCAGCCAAGCATTTTTCCTAGTTGAGATAGCATGTATATGCAAGACTTAGAAACCCAAGTTACTAAATCGATGATATTGAGTTTAAGCCTTCAATTCATGGAGCCTTGTTGCATCAGGTGGCTTAATCGTCAAATTTCCTCGGTGCAAGGTCAACCATATTGCTTAGGAAAATATTTGGGGCCGAAGCGTCGATAGAACACTCGGCCGATCTCCTCTCATCGGGTGGCCAGCCCTCTCGCATGATGGGATGCATGGCTGGCAGAGCCCACCAACCGCTCGCCATCAATGCCCTACGTTGGGGAAGGCTGAGGGATTCGCTCGGGGACTTTGAGGTGAGCCTCCCCTTCCTTCCTTGTATACGTAAAAGCCCCCGCGTCGCCCCCCTCTAGGGCGGCTCGGGTGGAAACCCTAGACCGCGCCGCCGGGCGCCTCCATCCTCATCCTCCCCTCCGTCGCCGCCGGAGGAATCCGCCGGGCAAAGCCTCGGGCGGCGGACGGTGGCAGCGGAGGATCTCTTCCCTCCTGCGTCAGATCGGGTGAGGAGGGTCACCCAATGGCGTTGGGGCGCTTCTTCCCGATTTGCATCGCGGCGGCATGGCGGATCGCCTCCGGCGATGGCGCAAGGTGGCGGCATGGTGATGGGCGAAGACAGCGGATTTGTAGTGCTTCGTGGAAGATTGGATGGTGCTGCCCAATTGGCGCATTCGTCGGGACACGACGGCCTTGGTAGTGGCGGCCGGCGGCTCGACGGGTCAGCGGCGGCGGCGAAACTTGGCCGGTGGCAGCGGCAACGTTTGGCCTGGATCCCGAGGCGGCGACCCTGGAAGGTGGAGGATGTGAAGCTCGGGCTTCCCGCGACGGCATGGCGTGGTGCAGTCCCTGTCCAAGGCGGATCTGTGTCGACGATCTAGTGGTTTTTGCTACGGACTCGTTCAGATCAGAGACGGCGACAAGCGCGGGGATCCATCTCGGCGGCTCTCGCGGTTTGGCGAGGTGGGGTAGGAGCTCTCCTCCCAGGCTCCACTAGTGGCACACTCAGGCAGTGGCCGGTGCGCCAGGGCTCCTACGATGGCAATGCTGTCATGGATGGTCGCCGGATCTAGGTGGCTAGATCTCGGGCTTTGAAGGCGGTCGGGACGGTGCACAGGTTGTCGGATGGATTTCTATGGGACGGATCCGGGTGAAAACCTGGTCTTTGGTCTGTGTCCAGAGCCGGTGATGACGGCACCCTTATCGTCGTTTCCTTCATGAAGGCGTCATCGAGGTGAAGCTCCCAAGTCCACCCAATACCGTCAGGGGAAACCCTAGATCAGCAGATCGGAGGACGGCGACACTATTGTGTCATTTCCCCCTTGGGGGCGTCCTTCTTGGAGGTGTACTCAGGCTCGAGGGACCAGTGGATGGCTTCTTTGGTGGAGTGGTGTTGTATCCTATATATTCATGGCGTTAGATCTCGGCGGCATGGAGCAGTGAAGGCTTGTCGTCCAATATATGGCGATGGACTCGCGCAGGAGGATGACGTTGTCTGGCGTCGTGGTGGCGTCGATGGTAGAGAGGCCTGACAAGGTGGATGCGTCAGTAGCTGTGAAGATAGATCGATGGAAGGCGGAGGTGACGGCCCTTGCAACGTGCATGTGTGGTGCCCACTGGGAGTGCGTCGGACCGGTGTGATACCCAGTCCCGGCATTGTGGCTTGGATGGGACATCCGGCTTTAGATGTTAGGCTTTGGTGCGATGTTTGTTTGGTATTTGGCCCGGACATTCGGCACCCCTTCATCAAGGGAATAGGAGTAGTGACATGTGTTGCCTAGATGGTGGCTTCTGGCTTACTGATGTATTACTTTGTAAGGTCTTGATGAATAATTAATAAAATGGCTGCATGCATCGTCATGATGCAGAGGCCAGAGGTACATCCTCCTTTTCTTAAAAAAATCAACGCCCTACGTGGCAGTCGTCCGCATCGCCGGTCCCCAGCCCCGCCTGTCGTCCTTCTCACCGTTCGCAGCCCTCGCTGGCCGGCCTCGACAGAAGCTGGAACCGTATCGTGGCCTCAGGGGCGAAGCCAGGGTAAAAGGTCGCTGGGGTCAACAAAAACAAGTAGCACTAATGTATCCCCTCACAAATAAAGTGACCAAGATATATGGCTAAAAACGACATACCTCGTATTAAGTAACATGTTTATAATGTTTGTTTTGTAACCTCATCATGATCAGGATCATTAGTTGTGGATGGCGGTGATTTTCTATTCAAATTCAAAAAACGCTCTATTATATTCTTATTACTACCTGCAATTTGAAATTTGCAAAAGAAGTAGGTAGTTAGTACTAATTAACATAGAGAAATTACTGTACAAAGAGACTACAAATCTTCCTTAGTAGCATGAGTATGAAAGTAAGAATTAGATGGAGAAATCGGCTCTAGTGCCACTTGCAGATCGGACAGGGTAAATCTTGAATTCAAATTGAGGAGACGAATGCAGAATGCCAAATTGGGTGCGACCTCGGAGGACGAACATATGGGCGGGGGTTGACCCGGAAAGAAATGACGAAGGGGCGGCAGGAGGGCGTGATCGATTCATCCAAGTCGTGGTCAGCGATCCTGGAGATCGATATATTTTTCTGGGTGGAGTCTGGAGATCAATCGGGAGTGGCCAATGGGCCTGCTTGGTGCGTGGATATTGTTATTGGGCTGCCTGCTCTTTTCTTAGGACTATTTGGGCTGCGTGCTGTCATTGCGGAACTGAGTCGGGGTCATTTGTTTTCTCACTGCGATCTTTTTTTTATGGGTTGTATGGATGTTACAGTGTTTGGTCCAAGGTCATCGGGGTCAATTGACCCCGGCCCACCACTGTAGCTCCGCCCCTGCGTGGCCTGCTGCAACCGGTGCCACCGGGGGAGCTGCCATCATGGACGGAGAGCAGGGTGACCACGAGCTGCGAGGACGGCGACGCTGTCCCGGGCAACACTATAGACGTTGTGTTTTTTGTTGCTACAATCGGCGTCACATTTTGTTACCATCGGCACACCACTCGGCTACAATCGGCATCGTTGTGTGATGTATGCTGCGATCGTGGTTGTTGTGTGAGCAACGTTTCTACTGCAGCTATAGCTGCTTTTTGCTACAACCTGTGAGAGTTTTTGCTACATCCATTTAAATGGCATTCATTGGCGGCCATCGTTCGGTCAACCCTGTGCAGCGTGCGTCCACAGATGGAGAAAAGCTTCAATCAGCATGAAAGAAAGCTTCAACTTGGTGCGAGCATGGCGGCGGTCATAATGTTTTATGCTACAACCGTGACCACGTTTTGCTACGACAAGGATCGAAAATTGTTGCCACGACGGCGGCCGTGTTTTACGACGTGCATGCACGGTGAGCTACAACCGGCAATTAGACAGCCACAGTTTTTTTGTTGCTACAATCATGTCTTTGTTTTGCTTCGACCAGCGACGAAAATGTTGCCACGAACGACTGCAAAAATTTTTGCTACAACCATGCCTCTGGCTGCGGGGTGGCCATCGGTCACGGAAGATGTGGCGGTGCGAGGTGCAGAGGCGGCGCGGCAGGCTCGATCCACGATGTGGCGGTGCAGGGTGCGGACGCAGAGGCAGCGCGGCAGTCTCGATCCACGACGACAGCGATGAGGGCGACGGCGAACACGACGAAGGCAGCGCAATGCTTGGAGCGACAGGGACGGCGCAATGTTTGGAACGGTGGGGGCGGCAGGAGGAGCGGCGCAGCACGAGGAAGCGGACCGTTTTCTTCGACAAAATCCAACGGCCCACGTCCTCGGATCCAACGGCTGCTCTGCGACCAGCCCGAATTTGGGCCGGGGCGCTAGCAGCTACCACCCCGCTATTGATTAACACTTGAAGTTCATCAATGCAACTTCTTTTAAGGGAAAAGGCAGGTCACCAAAAGCTAACTGGAAGTCCAAGGCACTACACAGAGTATCAGAAACATGCGAGACAGGGAAACTAATACCCGAGAAATATGAATGCATGCTTATCTACTAACCGTAGACACGCAACTTATATGTAAAAACACATCACCAGTTTTTCTAATTAAAATGATACTTTAATGTCGCAAGTTAAAAGCTCCAAAAATCTACACTGCAGTTTGTGAAGTTCCAGCCATATTAAACCAGTGCCATCTAGGGCTTTCCTCTAAAACAAAACCTCTGGTGTAAATCGGCAGCGTAACAGAAAACCAGATGAGCCCATTCATATATCTGTATGCTGGTCAACCAACCATCAGAGAAAGAGCACTAGGACTGAACCACTAACAGTTCAGGCCTTTTGGCAGCTTGTAATGCCACACCTTTAAGCTAATCATTACAAGCATCACAAATACAATAATTACTCCGCAAATGCTGCCCAACACCAAAAGAAGGTACACGAAAGAAACTGGCTGTATGTACAACAGAATTTCCGATGATTCACAAGAACCCTGCGCTTGCAACAAGTGAACAAAATATAATTGCTTCTGAGTAAACAAAATAGAATTATACCGAACCACACTTGCTATGAATTTCAAAATCTATAACTCGCCTACTACTCCGCAATAGGGGAACTTACCAAATAACTTATGTACTATGAGCAGAAGCTATCGCTGTGACAGAAATGGTACTAACAAGGATTCCATTCATCTTTACAAGCCACCGGCCTTATTAGCTGCAGTTTTGCTAGGCTTTGTTTTGGCAATGCTGACCAGATCACCAAAGAGTGAATCTTCGGGTCTTGCTGGCCTATTATTAGCTTGCTGAAGGGAAGAAGACGCGGGTGTGCCATACAAGACGTTGTTTTGCATGGCAAGTCCGTTCATTCTCTGAGAAAGCTCGCTCGCACCGGGATACCCGTATGCAGCATTTGGTACATAGTAGCCTCCAGGCTGCTGACCATAGCCATAGCCGGCCGCCATCTGCCCACCATACATCTGTTGCTGGTAGACATCTCCTGCCATCTGTTGGGGATACATGCCGCCTGCTTGGTTGCCTTGCATTGGAGGATACATGCCCCCATATTGTGGGTTTGGCATGGATTGCGGATGTTGAGCCCCAGGCTGCTCCACATATCCTGGTGGAAACGGCATTCCGCCTGGTTGTCCAGTCAGCAATGGTTGCGACAGTGAAACTTGCCCAGGCTGACCAACTTGAACAGGTTGGGGTGGAATGCCTCCAAACTGATCGCTTTCTGCAGGCTGAGTTTCCCAGGGTGGTGGTGGGAGGTCGCTGCTTTGATCATCTTGACCTGTCAATCACAAAGTGCCTACAGCTGAGGACAATCTTGTACATGACGTAAACAGAGGCAAGGCTACAAAAATATCTAGCGGACAGACAAAAACAAGAGTCCACACTACTCTCTCGAAAAACTTGTAGTGCAGAAATAGCATTTACGAAACAAGGCAAGCAAAACCTAGACATCAAACATAGATACTACTCCCTCCGTAAACTAATATAAGGCGTTTTTTGACACTATGACTGTCAAAAACGTCTTATATTAAGTTACAGAGGGAGTACTAAATAACATATAGGTCATTATATTGTAATTATAGAAGATAGTGTATGTACCATAATTTGGTGCCTGCTGTGGTTGATTCATTCCTTGAGCAAGCTGCCCATTCCACGAACTTGCGGGGTTTAGGTCAGAACCTTGACCATAAGTTGGGATTGTACTGGACGTCAATCCGTTGGAAAATGAGGACTGCTGTGGTGGAACAGGATGCTGTGGAGCGGGATATGCTTGTGGTGCCGGGAGATTAGGATTAGAGTTTAATATTGGGGATGATATAACAGGATTGTGATTGTTATTGCTAGCATCGCTTTGCGAAAACATGTCTACAAGGTCTAAGGTACTGTGGCCCGAAGCAGAAGCTGCAGGGGAATTGCTAACAGGAACAAGGGCTTGCGAATTCACAGGTTCTGGCTTGAAATAATCATCTCCACTCAGTAGGTCAATACTAGGGCCAACGGATGCTTCTCCAGGAGACTTTGAGGTGCTGGATGATGGAGGAGCAGGAAGTGCTAATTGCTCAAATGGAGAAACCTTACCGGCAGCTTCAGAAGACCTGACAGGTTCAGATGGTATATAATGAAAGAAGTCAGTCAGAGCATAATGCAGCACTCTACTATTTTAATCATTCCAATACTGTTTCAAGAGTTCTGAAACCGCATTACGCATGCATCATTTCAAGAGAGTAACATGAGCTGATTAAAACAGGATACTTGGTTATAAGATAACACAACCTTTGAGTTGGCTCCTTTGGCCCCTCTGGCTTTGCTGGTGGGGAACTATTCGCAGGGGCCTGTGGTGGTTTTGGCTTTTCTACCCGAACAGCTATGCCTGCAGCAATTGCATCATGTTTTGCTAGAACACGCTGCAAATCATCATTCAATGAAAGGCCCTGGCTTAGCAGCTCTTCATCGCTGTGACAATTTAATGCATGGAAATAGTTAAGAACCATATCATAATATGTACTCATATAAACACAACAGACTGTACAAAAATTCAACCAGTAATACAAAGCTACATGTGAAATCTAGTTATGGAAAAAGCAAACAGCAAGCATGAGTTCAGTAGCCCAATTTTCAGCATATAATACAGTCATGTACATAAATGGACGTATCTCAAACAGAACATAGTAATACAGCATCACACATAAATTTTGGACTAGAACATAAAAGAAGTATGCTATGGTATCCCCGCAAAAAAGATGTATATATTGTAGTAATGTGATTACCTACAGGGCTGAACTAGCTAATATATTTTCTTTCCGTTGTGTATTTCTGTTTAATTAGACAAATGGTGGATTAGGGGTACTACCACCACAATTTCTCTATATATTACTGATCTGAACGCGCCAATAACAAGTTGCCAATTGTTTCAGTAAAGCCGCATGCCTAAAATGTAGAGATTAGTGTGAAGTACCATGACACAAACTAATATATTTAGGAATTAATTAGAATAAAGAGCTGTTTTAGGAGTACTTAGGGAGTGAATGCAAGCTTATTCAAATTATTGCATCAAAACTGGCATATGTTGAGAACTGTGTGTTAGTAGTAGCAGTAGATTCATGCTTTGGTGTTGTATGCATATAACAAAGAAGAGTATCTGAGCTCACGGTGCCAGCGGCACTTGATCCAACCAAGGAGGCATGTGCCTCGCTGCCATGGTACGAGTTAGGACCAAGAGGGTCCGATAGGACAGCGGTGAATCCAGTTGAATGCAGCAGCTTTGTCAACCAAACTCCAGCTTGGTCAGCGGTGGTTTGTCTGCTGACACCAGCTGCACATGGATCAGCAGCTGGCAGGAGTTCCTGGGGAAGTGAGCTTGCAGTGGTCAGTGTGGCAAGAGTTATGAGCCACAGTACAAGGACAGTGGCTGGGGTTCCAGATATGGCTTCGAGAATGATATAGCCAACTATGTGTCATATGAATCACTGTCAACAGAGTACAAAGCCTTCATCGCTTTAATAAGTCTACAGTAGTCCCAACTCATTGGAGAACAACAAAGCAGATCCCTAGTTGTATCAGGCTATGTTGGAAGAGTTGGCTTGAGAAGAAGAATATGTGGGGCTTGGATCACTCAAAGGGGAAGGAAGACATTATCACCTGGACGTCGGTTGTTATTGTGATGCTGATTGGGCCAGATAGGAGATCAACATCAGTATTGTGTGTCTTTGTTGGAGGTTACTCGGTATCTTGGTGGTGTCCTGATCTATCTCCGGAGCAGAATATGGAGCCATGTCAGCGTGTTTCAAGATACTATGGATGAGAGGTCTTCTACCAGCGTTCAGGCTGGTGGCCAAATGGCGGTTGAAGCTTCTGTGCGGCAACAACAACGATGAATATTGCAAATAATCCAGTTAATGACCGAACGAATCATGTGGTAATATATATATATTCTCATCGAAGAGCGGATTTATGATGGACAATCTTGAAGTCCCATCTTGAGGGGTGGTGGTGTTGTATATTGAGCTGTGTGTGTTAGTAGTAGTAGGCCAAAGGTCCTTGTATATGGTGTTTTATGTAGCAAAGAAGAATAGAGAGAACTTGAGAGATTCCAGAAATTTTGTCAAGAAAATTTAAAGGTGTATAATTGGATAGCATTTAGCATAGATGTTCACAATTGCATCCTTGTTTCCCTCGGTTTTAACAAGAGGAAATTGAAATGAATTTGGTAGCAAAGGCAGTTAGTGAGTTATCAAAACTATTAATTAGGTCAGAAAAATGCATATCCTACATTCCCACTACCCGATTCCATGTAGTCCATATGCTGCTTAAACAGCCAGACACCACAGATGAAACTTACGAGGTCGTGTTGACGAGCTGAACCACTCTCTGCTTATAAGAACGACATTGGTCCACAAGGTCCACAATGACCTCCTGCCTTAGACCCTGCATGCTCGTTACAGATTTACAGTTAAGCAATATACTGACTTGACATCTAAATCATACAACCAGATATACTATGATTTATAGAGTCCAGTGTTAAGAATTTTTAGACTCTGAAACATGGCAGTATACATATCGAACTTTAAGGAAGAAAATTCAACATAGCCATGCAGGATGGTGTTATTTTTTCCTGCATTAACTTTCCGCAACAAAACTGATCACTGGATCGTTTTATGAACCACATATTGTTACAGCATGCGAGTAGGCAATGAGCAGTGAAATACCTCTCTGTTACCAGGATCAATAGCATTTAACATCTCTGAGAGAACATCCATGACACCACTTGCATTCTGAATTTCTGTCACACTGGAGGAAAAGGTTTTGGAAATTTGAAACATTCTTATGAAAGGGAACTTGAAGACTTCAAAGTAGTACACTGCTAACCATAGTGATGATGACACTGTGGTTACAGAATTGGAAAGGAAACTAAAAGCAATTACAGGTCCAAATAATGGATATAACTAGAAAATTACTGTACAGTAAAAGGCACACATTCAATATCTTAGGGTTCTGGTTAGGTTATGCCTTAACACTTACCTAGAAAATGATCTTAACGGAAATAATAATGTACACATACTGTCATCATATCAATTACATAAGTTTTGGAGGCAAATTGCATATAGTATATTAATGTGCAAAGGGAATAGCAGTATGTCAGCAATCAATTCTGTCATAATTCAAATGCGCACAAGATAATGGACATAGTTCACATTAGTTCTGAGCATAATTAATCCGTGCTGCATGGTCACTAGGTTCTTGAAGATAATGTACCTTAGTGTAGATACTTCTGGCACTGAAGATGATTCGGGTGCCTCTTGCCGATAGTCAGTATTACGTAAAGCAGGAGGAGGGTAGTTCTGTAGAGGTTGAGTTTGTGGTGGAGTATAGATTGGCACAGAACTCTCTGACCTTTGAGGAAATACGGCTCCAGCACGCTGGTATATCAGAGAGCAACATTATGATAAGTTGAAGGAAGTTTCATATATCAAAGAGCAAATGTATGATGTAGACTAGATCACAGATGTTTTCATGTTCCTGAATGCTGGCTTAAGAAATGCTCAATTTGTTTGTACAACTGATTTAATCTTATCTAGTAAAGGAAGATGAACGAAATGTCAGCATACTTAAAGTGAATAATACCAGCAGTTCTTGATATGCCGCATAATATTGTGGATATCTTGCACGAGCACCACCAAAAGCTTCTTGCCAGGTGTCAATCAAAATGAGTATCTTCTCTTTTACATGATAATCAGGCTTCAAAACAGAAGGGAAATCAAAACTGAAATCTTATTCTTAATATTATATTGTAAGACAGAACACTAATTTGCAGGCAGACCTTTTTCTTAACAATCTTCACCATTTCATGGAGTATATCTCTCTCAGCAACATGCATGTGAACAAAATCTCCACAATTTTTTATCAACGTCTCCAGCAGCTAAAAGGGGGGAAATAAAATGAAGTACTTCAGTACAGGCTTGCTTAGCTTTCTTGGGATTAGATTACAGAACAAATAAACCACACAAGTATGACTTCCAACTAGCAATATGCTACAGCAGATACAGAGATACAAGATACTGTTCAGCATAGGTTAAGGAAACTAACAAGTAACAAGGCTACGTTACATAGCCCATTATGTTCTCCCTCATAAATTCTTCTGAATCTGTCACCTAGACCACTCCTAATATTCACGATCCAAACAAACTTGCATTCACCATCATACCCATCCTTAGGATGCTATTCAAGCATGAATCGTTTAACATACAATGATGTTAAAGTGCTGACTGGAGCCTCTTCAATATCTTTTTGGCTCTGGCTGACTGTCAATCGTTGATCATTACATGAGATTCTCCGCTACACGTTATTATGGCTACCATCAACTTTCAAACAAGCAATCAGTAGTTCATCATGCTAGTTTTATCCTAGTTTAGGTTCTAGCCAACTTATCATTCAGAAATCACCACCAAGCCATAACATGACGCGATCAATATGGAGTCATTAATCCATTCATATGCAAGTAATACTGAAAGATGTATAGAACTTTGCATTATCATGGAGATAAGGACACAAGTGCACAAAATGATAGTTACCGTTAGTGCGAGAAGCTGGATCTTTGAGTTCTTGTGTCCAATCCGCTTCTTGATAGACTTGACTACATCTTTAGCTTGCCTATGTGCACATAAAGTATGAGAGAATATAGTAGTGAAAATATTAAATACAGCATACAATGCAACAATATAGCAAATAACTGGGGCACGAGCTAAAATTACATTTGGTCCGAGACTGTCTAATATAAGCATCAGACCAAAATCCTCGCGATTTCTTCGAAGTCCCTATGGCTTCGAAACATCAATACTACTCGTACCCGGTGATTATCTATTTTGATGGAACATACACTTACTGCACAAGCTTCATGAACAGCTCAACAGGTCAAGATTATTTACAATCATCGTCTATACGAAGTCAAAAACTATTAAGGAGTCCTCAAAATTCACTGGCACGGGCTCCACTAAAATCCTGCTTATTGAATATTTGTTTCTTCCATTCCATGCTAGTTTTCTTATCCTTTTCCAGCACCATTACTAGCTGCTACTGAACAGCTTGTTCATATTCACTTTTACAGGTCACAGAACAGTATATCAGCTATAATATTGGAATGGCGATTGGAAAGAACTGACCATGTCACATTTTCCCATCATGACCCCAATCGTCGACATTGCTTGACTATGCATAGCAAGCAAGCCAGGGGTGCAGATAACTCGGGTGTATTGCATCCCCAAACAAAATTCACACTAACCTGCCATCTCAGCTGTAGATTTAATTAACCAGGACACGGCATGGATTCCCTAATTTCAGTTTCTTTGCTTATTAGTGAATAGTGATTAGTGAAAGAAATCGCATTCACTCCATGTCTACTCTGTACCACAAAAATAGATTGAAACTCAGCTGAATTTCGCAGGACAACAAGGATCGATCAATCATTCCAGTCTGAACCCTCGCCCCGTGTTTCCCACAAGCGTCACCCCAACCTCCATCCTACAAAATCATGGGAAGACTGCCACAAAATAGCAGCGGGACAGACCAGACCCCGTCCCAATTAAGCACGGTGCCTCTCGGCTCTCGCCACGACCACGAGCACCACTCCACGCCGACGATGCCATGGACGATCAAAACAGACATGTGGATGGCAAAAGGGAGGGCGAAGAAGGGCTCACGAGGGGTCGTGGTTGAGGATATCGCAGATCTCGAGGTTGAGGGACCAGTCGGGCCCGATGAGCGATTCACTGGTCGCGCGATCGACCAGGACGGACTGCGGCATCGCGGCGGGGGGCCTGGTCGGCGTCACGGGGGCGGGAGAGAAGAGCAAGCGCAAACCCTAGTCGGCGAGCCTCGCTGTTCCTGTACCTTCGCGTTTGCTTGGCCTCTCTATGTCCGGTCGGTCGGACGACGGAAGGAATAAAAATTCTCTCTCTTTAAATAATTCCGGATTGGGAATCGGAATTTGATTTTGATCTGGCTCGGCCAGATTTGCTATAACTTTGGAATACATTGCCAGCCTTAGAGCAAAACAGGAGATATAAAATTTACATCTTTATTTAAAAAATGCTTTTACATTTTTTTAAAAGAGCCAACTCTAACCAATGATGCAAAAGTGCAACTCCAACAGATGATGCAAAATGAAGGTGTAAAAATTAAAAACTTCTAATTCAAACATAGCAAGTTTAACAACTACTTCATTTCAAATATGATTAAACATAGTTATAATTAAAATATAATTAAACATGGTTCTAACTAAAACATAATTAAACATAATTCTAATTTGAACGACTACTACTAGTTCTTCGGGGTCTTCGGGTGCGGGGGCGTTGGTTGTTGGCGAGGGTGGTATGGCTGATTCGCGGGGTTGTGGGAGTGCAGCGGTGCGGTAGGCGGGCGAAAATCGGGTGGCGACGAGGTCGGACGGCGTGGGGAGTGGCGAAAACACGACGTGTGGTGGCGGTCGGAGGTAGCTAGGGTGGGGCGACTGCGGCGTGGGACAGACGAAGGAGCGGCATCGAGCGGCGTCGGGGCCGAATCGGCGGCGGGAAGAAGCGGAGAAAAAAACACCGATCCGCTGCGTCAGGCGACAGCCAATGGCGGAGGAGCGTCGGAACCGACAATGAGGGTGACGGTGGGGCCAAATCTGGTGCGGGGCAACTGCGACATGGCGTGGTGGGAGGGCGGCGGTGGTGCAGCGGGATGTGGGAGGAAGAAAGGCAGGAAGTGAAAGGAAACGGCGGTTGGCGCGCGGCGGGCGTTTTTACATCTCCGGTAGGTGGGGATGTAAATTTGCATTGCGAGGTGTTGTATTTTACATCTACGGGAGGCGGAGATGTAATTTTTTTGCATCTACATCATCTATTGGAGAGGAGTTTGAGGGCCTCGGAGATGCAAAAATTAGTTAATTTTGCATCTACATCTTTTATTGGAGATGCTCTTATTTTCTCACGTGAGATTTGGGTGGACTTGTCAGAAACTTGTAAGGGCATCTTCAAAGCAGACCTTTGAACCGTCATGGTCTAGACGTGTTTAGCCATCCAGCGCATGTTTGTATCGGTCCGTCAAATGGTTTGGACGTACTTTTTTTGACAAACGCTAGACAAAATGAGGGGCTTTGCGGGAGTCCGAACAGCACGCATGTAGGACTCCGAGACCCCGGCCCACCCAAAACCCCTTTCGGGCCCCGCGACGTCATCCTCCAATTTTCTTTCCTCTATTGACTTCGCCACCGCTCCACCATCCCGATCACCACACCACACCCCTGCCGAAACTCGACAAGTATGTCACCTCTAACAGTACACACGGGCTCCCACGCAACTTCTCTTCGGCCGTCGTTCCACAACTCACCTCCGACCGCCACGCGGGTACCATCTGCTCCTACGATGCTCACCATGCCAGGCAACTGTTCGATGAATTGACCAAGCTAAAAAGATGTGTCCCTTCTTTATTAAGGCAATGGATTCGGATATGAAGTACTATGTTGAGTCAATCGACGGCTTGTCCAACGAGGAGGACTACACGAATGAGACGGTGATGATGCAGGCGGTGCTGGTAGACGCGTGGCATGCGGAGGAGCATGTTCTCCATTTCAAAGGATCGACCAAGGGTCATCGGGTGCTTAACCGCAATCGGGCCCCTTATGCCTTCTTCGCTGACAATTTTCGCCGACGCTTCCGGATGCGAAAAAATGTCTTCGATCATCTCTACCATGGCGTTCGGTCCTTTGATGACTACTTCATATTGAAGAAAGACGTCATGGGAAGGATTGGTTTCTTTGGCTGCGAGAAGTGCACGGTCACATTGCGGATGCTTGCATATGGCATGGTCGTTGATTCGTGGGACGAGTATCTATGGATGTCCGAGAGCACATGCGAAGATACCATGGTCGGGTTCTGCATCTGGCGTGGTCAAGGTATTTGAACGTCGGTACCTGAGAGAACCAACTATGGCACGCACTGAGAGGCTCTTGGCAATCTCGAAAGCAAGAGGGTCGCCAGGTTTGCTCGGATCTGTTGACTGTGTGCATTGGAAATGAAAGAACTACGTGAAGGCTTTTACAAGGACGATATTAGGGGCATGTTAACAAGCCCTCCATCATTCTTGAAGCAGTTGCATCACATGATCTTTGGATTTGGCATGCTTTCTTTGGCATGCTCGGGTTTCACAATGACATCAATATGTCTGTGGGCAGTTAAGGAGGGTAACAATGTTGGGATGTAATATTTGAACTTTTTAAATTAGAACTATTGTTGCATTTAAACATTTGAGCTATCTTAGACTATATATCTGCATTTATTTGAACATGCAGACCTTAAAAAAATGGGGTCGACTGTATGAATGCACCGTTGGATGGCCGCCTCCCGCAATCGTGTCCGCGAATTGGTCCCCCCATCCCTGTCCGCGGACGGATGCGGGAGGGAATTTGCGGGTCAACATTGGAGGTGCCCTAACATACTTAAAAAATGCGTCCAACGAGTGGTTGTTGGCTCGTTAGGGCATATCTAACACAGACCCTCAAACCACTCACATCCGGTTGAGCCCTACAGTCTGGACATGTTTTGTCATCCAATGCAGTCCCGCATCTGTCCGTTGACCAGTCCGAACGTCCTTTTTCCTATAATTTGGAAGGAAACTGGGGGGTTTGCATGCGTCTAGACTGTTGCCACCCATGTGTCCGACAACCTGGCCCACCCAAAACCATCTCCCTCGCTCATGCCCTTTCCCGCCCGAAGCGATCATTGCTGCTACAAAGTGTCAGCGCCACATTCATGCTGGCTAGAGTGGACTTGACCTCTAACTGGAGGCGGCATTGAAGTTGCATGGCTGTCAAGAGCGTCGCCCTGCCATTAAACCAATGTGTTTAACAAGTAACCTACTCCGGTGCCCACATGCGAGCGCCACACGTCCGTCCTCCTACCTACGACATTAAACATATCATCACTTGGCGCTTGCATCCGCCCTTTATTTGAACGTGGTCAGGTGTCTCGCAACAACCACATCAACACCTCTGCCCTCGATCCAAATCTCATCCACCGTGCTAGACGGATAGAGGTTGGCTTGCCGCCAAGTTCTCTGAAGGGCACTGACGCGGACGAGTGATACATCTCCAACTTATCGATAATTTATGAAGTATCCATGCCATATTTGCCTATGTTTACAATACTTTTATATGGTTTTGGTGCACTTCATATGATTTATTTATAACTAACCCGGACTGGCGTTGTTTTCAGCAAAATTACCGTGACGTTGTTTTTTGTACACAAAATAAAAGTTCTTGGAATCGCCCAGACTTTTTATGATTTTTTTGGAGGAAATGATAAATACTGGAGCGAAGAACCACCTGAGGGGAGCTATTTGTGAGCCACAAGGCAACAGGGCAGACCCACCCCCTGGGCGCGTCCTATTAGCTTGTGGGGCCCACGTGGCTCTGGTTGACGTGATTCCAACACTGAACATCCTATAAATCCAAAAAAACGAAAGTTAACCAAGAACTTCCGCTCCGCCATCACAGCTCTTTGTATCGAAGAAAACCCCATCTGGAGCCTTTCTAGTACCCTGTCGAAGGGTGAAATCATCATCGATGGCCATCTTCATCATCCCGTTGGAGGACATGATGAGGAGGGAGTAGTTCACCATCGGGGCTGACGGTATGTACCAGTAGCTATGTGTTTAATCTCTCTCTCTCTTGTGTTCTTCAGATGGCATGATCTTGATGTACCACGGGCTTTGTTAATATAGTTGGATCCTATGGCGTTTGTCCCTTGCTATCTTGTTGTGATGAATTGAATCTTTCCCTTTGAGATCTCGTTATGTTGGATTGAATATTTTGGGTTTGAGAACACTTGATGTATGTCTTGCATGTGGATACCCCTAATGACAATGGGGTATTCCATTGAATCACTTGATATATGTTACGGCATCAACTTGCGGATTCCGGTGACCTTGGGGATCTATGCATAGCGGTTGAATGCACGTTTTCATCCTACTTTCTCCGATAAAAATACCGGGGTCCTCTTTGAAGTTCTTTGTGTTGGATTGAATATGATGAATTTGAAATTGTTTGATGCATGTCGAATAATTAACCCACAGATACTTGAGGTGACATTAGAGTATCTAGGTGACATTAGGGTTGATTGATATGTATCATTGGTGTTATTTTAGTATGAACTCTAGAGTTGTTTGTGACGCCTATAGGAATAGCTCAATAGATTGATTGGAAAGGGTAACTTTGAGGTGGTTGTACTACCTGCAACAATTTCATCTCATGTTCTTCGCTAGATATGAACTTTGGGGTGATTCTTTGTTGCACATTGAGGGTGATCATATGATTCTATTATGTTAGCATCGTTGAGAGATTGCACTAGTGAAAGTATGAACCCTAGGCCTTATTTCCAAGCATTTATACAATGTTTTGCTGGTTGTTTTCCATTTTCTACCTTGTTGTTTTTATATTTTCAGATTAAAAAAAATTATATCTATCATCCATATTGCACATGTATCACCATCTCTTTGCCGAACTAGTGCACCTATACAATTTTCCATTGTATTGGATGTGTTGGGGACACAAGAGATTTCTTGTATTTGATTGCAGGGTTGTTTGAGAGAGACCATCTTCATCCTACACCTCCCACGGATTGATAAACCTTAGGTCATCCACTTGAGGGAAGATTGATATTGCCCTACAAAACTTTGTGCTTGGAGGCCCAGCAGAGTCTACAAGAATAAAGTCGTGTAGTAGACATCAAGCTATTTTTTGGCACCGTTGCTGGGGAGGTGAGTGCTTGAAGGTATATCTTTATATCTTGCAATTGAATCTTTTATTTTCTTGTTGATCACTAGTTTGGTCTATAAAAGAAAACTACAAAAATGGAATTGATGTTGCATCAAGTTCTTTACCTTTATGATGCTTTTCTTGAAAACGATGGATCGGAAAATTGTGCCAAAGTGTTAGAAGAAGAGTTCAATAAAATATTTGGCACTCAAAAGTGTTTCTCACAAAATGTAAAATGTATAGTCCTCACTATTTAAGCATGGCCAATCCTATTCCTTCCTTTCCTTGGGGATGTTCTCCACAAGACCTTTAGCCAACCCCTCTATGTGGACTAATCCTGAAATAAACTAGGTAAAACTATTAGTCCAAGAGACAATTTATGTTGTCATAAATTATCAAAACCACTAAGGGAGCATATGTGCTTTCAATCTCCCCCTTTTTGGTAATTTATGACAACATACAATCAAAGCTTCAATTTAGGGTATGCAAAGATATACTGAAGACTCCGAGAGACACATGACTAAGATTTGCTCCCCCAGATGTGTGCAATCCTTTTAAAGGATGGTTGCTTTGGAATGCATGACCACACACTTAGTGGAAGGGATATGTTGAGTCATGTATATCTTGACTATATGCATCAAATGTATGTGAATGAAGTATCTCCATGTTCAAGATTCACTCTTGCAAACAATATGTGCAAGAAGCAACAGATTATCTTGTACAAGGATATGATGCATATACTTACCTTGAAGTTCTGGAGCATTCTAATTAGTATGAACACACTTGAGAAAACAATGTTAGGAAACACAAGAGTATTCTACTGATTCAAATGCAAGAGAGTTCAAAAGAACCAAGATGTGGAGAACATATAGAAGATAGTGTTTCTTAAGGTTGATATGTCTCCAAAGGCATTTAGAACTTTCTCCCCTAAGTATGAAATTGTAATTCTTCCTCTCCCCCCTAAATCTTAGCATGTAGATATTTGGAGTACGTAGGGTGAGACAAGTCTAACATGAGTAGTCAAATAGAATTAAAAACATATTTTCTCAACTTCTTAAATGATTGAATAATTGTGGTATGCTCTCTCCCCCTTAAGTAGTGTTTCTCCACTTTGGGTAATCATGATATTTCTCCCTTCGTGAATAAGCATACACTTTGGTATTCTCCCCTTATTTATATTCTCCCCCTTAATGTTATATCTCCCCCTTTGGTATGAGCATGAGCTTTGAAGCTTTGGTATTTCTCCCCTTTGGCATTAATTTCCAAAAAGGTTCATACACAGCGTCAGATAAAGGGATCATTGAGTGAGAAGGGATCCTAGAGAACAAGGGTTATTGAAAGTAGGGATCACAGTGGGTAAGCATCATAGAGAGCTTTTGAGACTAAGGGATCCTTGAGTACAATTTCTCCCCCTTTTATTTCCTGAAAACTATTTAAGATTTCTCCCCTTTATCGAAGGGATCCTTGAAGAAATTGGGATTTTTCAAATTTTGACAAAGATCACAGAATATAGCAAAATCGGTGGCTCCGAGGCAAAAACATCCGGTGGAACCGATAAGTGGATATGCAGCATATCTGCCAAATCGGTAACACCGAGAGTTTTGAATTGGAGGCTCCGAGGTGCTAAATAGAAACTTGGCAATGTTTGTCAAAAAGCATTTTTCAGAAAGTCTCAAAAGATTCGAGAAAAATTGCAATGGATTTTCAAATAGATTTGCAAGGACTTTTCAAAAGGATTTCCAAGGAATTCTCAACTAGATGTAGATTGAGTGGTTCTAAGAAAGCATGCAACTATAAGATGAACCAAACAAGAAACTTCATCTAGATGATGGTCGGTGACTAGGTCACCTATATTAGAGTATATTGACTTAGGAACCAAGCAAGAATACTTGATCATAGGTCATACTCACCATTAAGCTCAAAATGGGGTTACCATTTTTCGTTTAAGCATTTTAATGTCTTCATATCACTTGAGTTGCTTTAGCTCATTTCTTGGAGTAAAGCTTTTTCAAGGATATGATCACATACCTTTGAGTGATGTTGATGATGTGGCATGTAGGAGAACTTCTTGTGGATGGTCAATGTTGATGAAGTTCATCTTGACTTGAGAGGTATCCTTGATCGTTTTGGTTCTCTTTTCACCTACATGGGTTGGTCATGCAAGGAAGAACAATATATATATATATATATATATATATATATATCCAAATGTCAAGAATGAAATTTGTTCATCAAATGTTGTCAAGGATATGGTTTGTGTTGTCTTCTTCCTTCCATCTGTTGGAGATATGCCCTAGAGGCAATCATGTATGATGATACTTCCTCTGTGTTTATGAATAAAGATAGTCCTTGGACATTATCAGTGATGTGTATTAACAAGTACGTGACTTGTTTGTGAGACTATGCATTGTATGATAATTGTCCTAAATGGTCCCTAGTCGAAAGGGTTGTGTGGACGCACAACTAATCAGACTAGCATATGACACGGTGGATGGTTCGGTCTCACTGACCATGTAGCATTGGATGCAAGCCGGATAATATGGGATCAGAAAGGTCTGGTCAGATTTGACATAGTTGGATCCGAGTCAAGATAAGGTCTGAGTTGGACAGACCCAACTATGAGACGCAGCGATAGGTCATCTCTGAGTATCTAGTACAACATACGTTCGATATCCTAAGACCTGAGCTGGCCCATGTACTCGAGATGGTGACATACTTGCTTTGGGCCGACGTCGGATGTCTATATATAGTGGAGGTGTGGCACACCCATCCGGTTGATTGCTTTGGTGCCGTCATTAGGGATTTGCATGAGTGATACGTCTCCATGGTATCCACTTTTCCAAACCCTTTTACCCTTGTTTTGGACTCTAATTTGCATGATTTGAATGGAACTAACCCGGACTTGCGTTGTTTTCAGCAGAATTGCCTTGGTGTTATTTTTGTGCAAAAATAAAAGTTCTCGGATCGTCCTGAAAATTTACGGAGAATATTTTTGGAATTAATAAAAAATTCTGGCGCAAGAAGTAACCAAAGGGGGGCACCTGCAGGCCACAAGCCTACTAAGTGCGGCCACCCCCTGGCAGCGCCTAGCAGGCTTGTGGGGCCCTCGTGGCTCCTCTGACCTCCTCTCCAGCTCCATATAACCCTATTCGCGGAGAAAAAATTGGAGAGAAGAGTTCATTGCGTTTCACGATACAAAGCCGCCGTCACCTCCTGTTCTTCCCCGGGAGACCAGATCTGGTGTCCATTTGGGCTCCGGAGAGGGGAAATCGTCGCCATCGTCATCACCAACCATCCTTCATCACCAATTGCATGATGCTCTCCTCCGTTCATGAGTAATCCATCATAGGATTGCTGGACGGTGATGGGTTGGATGAGATTTATCATGTAACCGAGTTAGTTTGGTTAGGGTTTGATACCTAGTATCCACTATGTTCTGAGATTGATGTTGCTATGACTTTGCTATGCTTAATGCTTGTCACTAGGGCCCGAGTGCCATGATTTTAGATCTGAACCTATTATGTTTTCATGAATATATATGTGTTCTTGATCCTATCTTGCAAGTTGTAGACACCTATTACGAGTTATGATCCGCATCCCCCAGGGTGACAATAACTGGGATTATTTCTGGTGATTACCGTAGTTTGAGGAGTTCATGTATTCATGAGGTGCTAATGCTTTGGTCCGGTTCTCTATTAAAAGGAGGCCTTAATATCCCTTAGTTTCCATTAAGACCCCGCTGCCATGGGAGGGTAGCACAAAAGATGTCATGCAAGTTCTTCTCCATAAGCACGCATGACTATATATGGAATACATGCCTACATTACATTGGTGAATTGGAGCTAGTTATGTGACACCCTATGTTATAACTGTTGCATGATGAATTACATCCAGCATAATTATCCATCACAGATCCATTGCCTACGAGCTTTCCACATATTGATCCTTGCTAAGTTACTTCTCCGCTGCTACTGTTACAATCACTACAAAACTGCTACTGTTACTTTTGCTACCGTTACCATTACTTCCATATTACTTTGCTACTGAATACTTTGCTGCAGATATTAAGTCTTTCAGGTGTGGTTGAATTGACAACTCAGCTGCAAATACTCGAGAATATTCTTTGGCTCCCCTTGTATCGAATCAATAAATTTGGGTTAAATACTCTACCTCGAAAACTGTTGTGATCCCCTATACTTGTGGTTTATCAATGAGTTGCAACTAGCCACCTCCACTCGACGCTGCCGGCTATGTGATCGGACCTAGAAGTCCGCCGCACGGTGTGTTCCTTCTGCACACACGGATACCATTAGAGGCAATGCACTTGCGCCACTCCGGCGAACCTATACGTGGGATCCGGTGGACGGGTTGTTCGAGGGAGATAGGGTCGTCCGTTCGAGGGAGATCGGACGAGCAGGAGACGGACCACACGGACGTGCTGCCCCAACTCTACTTCCGTTGCACGGAACTATGCGTCTAGTGGTAATGAACTATGATCCATCTCCGTAGCATGTTCTTGGATGTTCTGCTTGTAGGAAATTTTTATTTTGCATGCGATGCACCTATGGTAGAACCCAACAACATCTCAAAGAAGGGTTGTGGATACTTGGCCATGACAAGATTGCTTGTAATATGAGTTGATGGCAATCTTGTGGAGTGTAGTTCTTCCAAGTATCTACAAAAAGGTTAGTTGCAATACAAGGGAGCATAGGTTTCCATGATATGAAGCATTATCATGTTAAAGATATCACAGAATAGTCATGTAAGTGCATGCCCTTGCATGCAACCGGTGAGTCTAGCTCAAGTTTGTAGCATCAATAATGTTCAACTCACTCCTGAAGTGGCAAAACACTTTCTAATCAAGTGGCTTAGTAAAGATATCGGCCAATTGTTTGTTAGTACAAACATGCTTGAGATTGATATCTCATTTGGCAACAAGATCACAAATGAAATGATGTCGAACTTGAATATGCTTAGTTCGAGAGTGTTGATACGTCTCCAACGTATCTATAATTTTTGATTGTTCCATGTTGTTATATTATCATTCTTGGATGTTTTACAATCATTTTATAGCAACTTTACATAATTTTTTGGGACTAACCTATTGACATAGTGCCAAGTGCCAGTTGCTATTTTTTGCATTGCAGAATATTAGTACCAAACGAAGCCCAAACACCGGGAAACTTTTTGGAGCTTTTTTTGGGTCAGAAGACATTTTATAGCAACTTTACATAATTTTTTGGGACTAACCTATTGACATAGTGCCAAGTGCCAGTTGCTATTTTTTGCATTGCAGAATATTAGTACCAAACGAAGCCCAAACACCGGGAAACTTTTTGGAGCTTTTTTTGGGTCAGAAGACATCCAGTGGGCCAAACAAGTTCCATAGAGGAAGGCCGAGGAGGGCACAAGACACCAGGGTGCACCAGAGGCCCCTGGCGTGGTCTAGTGTATCGTTCCCACCTAGGGACACCTCTCCACCGCTTATCAGCTCTATAAATACCCAAATATTCCAAGAACCCTAGGGGAGTCAACAAAACACAATTCCAGCTATCGCAAGTTCTAGAACTTTGACATCCAATCTAACACCATCGTGAAGAGGTGCATCGTCTTCATGGGTGCCTCTCTGATGATGCATGAGTAGTCCACCATAGACCTACGGTCTGTAGGCAGTAGCTAGATGGCTTCCTCTCTCTCTCTCTCTCTCTTTTGATTCTCAGTACAATGGTCTCTTGGAGATCTATTTGATGTAATGACTTTTTGCGGTGTGTTTGTTGGGATCCGATGAATTTTAGGTTCATGATCAGTTTCTATCCATGAATATTATTTGAGTCTTCTTTGATCTCTTATATGCATGATTACTTATAGCCTCGTATTTCTCTTTGAATCTTTGGTTTAGTTAGGCCAACTAGATCGATTTTTCTTGCCATGGGAAGATGTGCTTTGTGATGGGTTCGATCTTGTGGTGTCCTTTCCCAATGACATAAGGGGAACAAGGCACGCATGTACCGTTGCTATTAAGGATAACAAGATGGGGGCTATTCCTACATGAATAGATCTTGTCTACATCATGTCACCGTTCTTATTGCATTACTCTGTTTTCCATAAACTTAATACACTAGATGCATGTTGGATAGCGGTCAATGTGTGGAGTAATAGTAGTAGATGCAGAATCGTTTCGGTCTATTTATATTGGACGTGATGCCTATATAATGATCATTGACTTGGATATCGTCATGATTATTTGATCTTCTATCAATTGCCCAACAGTAATTTGTTTACCCACCATGTGCTATACTCATGAGAGAAGCCACTAGTGAAACCTATGGCCCTAGGGTCTAATTTTCCAACATATTGCCTTCCGTCTATCTTTTTGCCGCTTTTGCTTTTAGATCTATTAATCCAAAAACCCAAAAATACCTTGTTGCACGTTTTATTACTTATTTTATTTTGTGTTCTTGTGAGATCTATTTTCCCAACCAATTACAATCTAATCTATCTTTTTTACCTTTGAGAGATTGACAACCTCTCTTACGCATCGGGATACAAGTATTTGTTCTTTGTGTGCAGGTACCGTTTACATAACGTTGCGTAGTCTTCCTCGTTGGATCGATACCTTGGGTTCATAACTAAGGGAAATACTTATCGTAGCTGTTTTGCATCATCCCTTCCTCTTTGGGTAAATACCAACGCAGTCTCAAGACACATCAAAGGAATTTCTAGCACTGTAGCCGGGGACGAGGTGCGTGAGTTGTCTCTCTTCAGTGTGCCAACCTCTGGCGCCGGGGAGGCATCATCAACATCTATCAGGTTCCTAATCACAAATCTCAACTCCTTGCAATTTACATTATTTGCCATTTGCCTCTCGTTTTTATCTTCCTCACTTCACAAAAATTTGCCATTTTATTTGCTCTTTTTTCCATTTGCCTTTTTTGCTTGTTTACTATCTTTGCTTGTGTTACCATGTGCCTTCTATTTGCTTGCGTCTTCGCTTGCTAAAAATCTATTGATATGGATCCCCATCCACTTGCTAATCTTTTCAAAATACCAAATTATGATGAACCAATTGCTAGTGAGTTGAGTGGACTTGATTATCTCTATGAAGTTTTGTTTGAAAATCATGAATCTGAAATTTTTGATGAAGTATTGAAAGAAGAAATGTATAAGGTGATTCATGATAGCTCCTTGATTGAAAAGCATGATTGCAACGATGTTACTATAAACTCTATTAATGTCAATTATGTTAATGATATTAAAAACTATAAGCTTGGGGATGATAATTTTGTCCTCCACTTCTTATTGCAATGATCATGATTGGGGTGATAATGCTTCTTATGATCTTGAAATTTATTTAAGCCTCATGTTGAATATGTTATTGACAATAATGTTTGCAATAGTATCGAAAGTGGGTTTGGGAGAGCATCAACTTTAGGTAAAAAGAATCCCACATATTTGGAGAGTGTTCAATCTTGTGAATTTTATGATAAAAGTGGGTTTGAAGAGGTCATAACTTTAGTTGATGATAATCCCACTATTTTGGAAGATGATAAAAACGTTATGCATGTTGATCATAAAGAGAGTATTGTTTATGATAGCTATATTGTTGAATTTGATTATGATCCTACATGTAATTATTATGACAGAGGAAATTATGGTTGTAGAAATTTTTATGATACTAGATTACCTCTTTTCATGTTGAGATTGCTATTGTCTCTTTCTTCTTCCTTCCATATGCTAGTTTTTGCTTGCCTTGATAATTTGTTTGCTTATAAATGCATATGCATAGGAAGTATGTTAGACTTAAGTGTGGTTTCCATATGCTTCATGATTCTCTCTTTGTGTTGCTATTATTATCTTTCATGAGGGCATCATTGAAATCTCAATGCCTTTGTGAAAGGGAGAAATATCATGGATGGGGTCCTGTCCTTGCACGAGATACTAAACTACACTCACGTGAAGAAAAAAGTAGGGATTGTCCTGAAGCTTGATTTTGAGAAGGCGTAAGATAAGGTCAATTGGGATTTTTTGTTGGATTGCCATAAACTTCGGGGATCTAATGATACCTGGTGTGGGTGGACCAGACAAATTTTGCATAATGGCACAATCAGTATTAAGCTCAATGGCAGTGTTGGCCCATACTTTCAGAGTGCTAAAGGTGTTCGCCAGGGCGACCCACACTCTCCATTCCTGTCTAATCTGGTGGCTGATTGCCTGGCAAAAATGATCACTAATGTGCAAAAGAACAATCTGCTAGTTGGCTTGGCGTCTGACCTTATTCCCCGGGGTGTAGCTGTGCTGCAATATGCGGATGATACCATCATCTACCTGGAGCATGATATAGACAGAGCGGTCAACCTGAAGTTGATTCTTTACATGTTTGAGATGATGTCAGGATTGAAAGTTAACTTTCAAAAAAGTGAGATTTTCACTGTTGGTGGGGATGACAATATTATTAAAGAGTATGCAACCTTGTTCAATTGTGACATAGGAAGTTTCCCCATCAAATACCTGGGCATGTCAGTTAGTTATACTAACCTCAAAAACTCTGATTGGGAATTCATCGTGGATAAGTACCTCAATTACTTTGAAGCTTGGATTGGTAATGCTGCTTCAATGGGGGGGGGGTAGACTTACTCTGCTCGATTCGGTGGTCACCCAACTCTCCTGATACCACATGTCCATGTGGCTAATGAACAAAACCTTTGTTGAGAAACTTGATAAACATAGAAGGAGATTTTTCTGGCAAGGATGTAATAAGAAGAGGAGGTATTATTTGGTCAAGTGGGACAAAATCTGTAGATCCAAAGAAAAAGTGGGTTTGGGGGTCAACGATCTGAGGAAACAGAATATCAACCTTATGGTCAAATGGTGGTGGAAACTTGAGACGCAAGAAGGGATTTGGCAAGATATTGTGCGGGCTAGATATCTCAAGAACGATACTGTGGCCTCTGTTACAACTAGATTTTCAAACTCCCCATGCTGGAAAGCCCTTATGAAAATCAAAAATATTTACTTTGTCGGGAGGAAAATTAAGATAGAATCTGGGAACATTACTAGAGTTTGGAAAGATCCTATAAATGATATGCCCCCCTTCTAGGAACAGTACCCCGTTCTATTTGATATCTATAATTCCCAGGACAATACTGTGGATAAATTCAAATCTGCGGTATCCCCTTCCCTATTTAGGAGGAGGCTGACCCCTTAATTGCAATTACGGTGGGATGATATGTGCCGGGCCATTTCTAGTATACAGTTGAGTGGAGATAGTGATAGGGTGTTTTGGGGGTTGAATAGTAATGGTAAGTTCTCCACCAAATCTGTTTACAAATGGTTGGAGAGTCCTCTTAGTGGCTGCCACTATCGATGGATCTGGAAAGCTAAACCCCCCTAAAGATTAAGATCTTTCTTTGGCAATTATTGCAAGATGTTGTTCTCACTAGGCAAGTCATGAAGAAAAGGAAATGGCCTGGAAACCCATGCTGCTCCTTTTGCAAAAATGTTGAGACATCCGAGCACCTGTTTTTTACCTTCCCTGTAGCTAGAGTTGTTTGGAGATCTGTGGGGATGGCCCTAGGCACTGATAGATGCCTGGGTAATTACTGGTAATACTATGCGTGGTGCCATGCTTTTATTCCTGACATGGAGAGATACTATATAGTGGGCTTAGCCACGGTTTGCTGGGCTATTTGGATTGCCTGTAACCGTGCTACCTTTGAGAAGAAACTGATTAAGACCCCATTTGAAATTGTTTTTTCTATATGTTCTTTCTTATGCTACTGGGCAGAACTTCAACACGAGGATGCTACTGAGGAGGTTCGCGCTGGGGCCGAGATGATCAAGTCTAGTGCGATGTGTCTGATGAGGGCGTGCGACGACATGCGACGAATGATAGTGGGAGAATGATGAGGCTCTCGCTGGTCCATGTTGTGGAATGGAGCGCTCTTTTGGTATTTTGATTTGTGTTATGTCTGCGCTTTTGATCAAAGTTTGTATTAGTTGGTCTTTAAACTCTGTAGAACCTTATGGTGTTGCCAGGTTTTCGCCCTGCGGTATCCGTCACGATGTCGGGCGGATGCTGTGGGTTTCCTGACAGTGCCCGAACTCTCCTTCCCCTCTTCCCTCATTATGTTTCTGGAACTATGTATTTCCGTTCATTTGCAATGGAAAGGGGTTGTGCCCGGTTCGAAAAAAATCATTGAAATCTCAAGCCTATCTTAATGGCTATAAAGAAAGAGCTTGTTGAGAGGCAACCCAATGAATAAAATTTATTTTACCTTTTATTTCTGTTTTTGAGTGTTTACACAATTATACCTCTGTTATGATTGTGTTTTTATGATTTAGTGTTTGTGCCAAGTAAAGCCTTTAGGATGATTCATAAGATGAGTAGAAACAATGTTGAATCTGAAAAAACTTTTACTCCAGTGTGCGAATTTCCATTTTTTACCGAAACATGATAATGAGCTAAAATTTTAACATAGCATTAATATACAAATTCTTTATGGTTTCCTATTTTTTAGAATTTTTAGAGTTACAGGAGTATGGATAGAGTACAAATTACCCAAGACTATTCTGTTTGAGACAAATTCTGATTTTGTTGCATTGTGTGCTTATTTTGATGAATCTATGGCTTGTATTAGAGTGTATAAGTCATGGTAAAGTTAGAATACAGTATATATAATGCAATAATGAAATATGAATGGGTTTGCAATAGTACTTAGAGTGGTAATTTGCTTTATTATACTGACGGATCTGACGAAGATTTTGTTAAGTTTTGTGTGATTGAAGTTTTCAAGTTTTGGGTGAGAGCACGATGGATGAAGGAATATGGAGTAAGAAGAGCCTAAGGTTGGGGATGCCCATGGCACCCCAAGATAATATCCAAAGAGTAACAAGCAACTAAGCTTGGGGATGCCTCGAGTGGCATCCCCTCTTTCTTCTAACAACCATCGGTATTTTACTTGGAGCTATATTTTTATTCGTCACATATCATGAGTTTTTGTTGGAGCGTCTTGTATTATATGAGTCTCTGCTTGATTTGTTTTTTATCCTTTCTGTAGACACCTATTTGATAGATCCAAATTATGCTATGATTTTTTAGAATTGCTCTATATGCTTCACTAATTTTTTTAGCTATGAAATCGCTCTAGTGCTTCACTTATATCTTTTTGAGCACGACGTGCTTTACACATTTTGAAGAAATACTCTCATGCTTCACTTAGATTAATTTTAGAGTTAGTAAACTTTGAATAAATTCTCTCGTGCTTCACTTATACTTTTTCTAGATGAAACTTTTATGCTCAGGATCTTCACTTAAATTTATTTGAGCTTGTCAAAAAGCAATGGCAATATTTGAAACTAGTCCCAAAGTGATAGATATTCACAAGGGATATAATAAAAACTTTCACGAAGATCATTGGACAAATTAAACTTGGTTCCTTGTAATGGTTTTGAGACATGATGATAGTAATATGTGAGTTATGTCGGTGAGTAATTATGCTTAGTAAGAATATTGATGTTAAGGTTTGTGATTCCCTATGCAAGCACGAAAGTCAATAGTTGTGCAATGAAATTACATCCTACTTATGATGCATTATTCGGTGTTAGTTATGCTTAATGCTTGCTTATGTGAATTTTCGTTTCTTTGTTGGTTGGTTCTCAATCTATTTGCTAGCATCCACTTGTACTAAGTACAAATACTACTTGTGCATCCAAAATCATTAAACCCAGTTTTGCCATATGAGTCCACCATACCTACCTATATGCGGTATTTCCATGTCGTTCCAAGCAAATTTGTATGTGCCATCTCTAATTTTCAAAATGAATTTCTTTTTTGTGTGCTTGTACCGCTCATGAAGCGGAAGGGGGTGACCGATATTTTTCTATGCTAGATGTGTTATTCTCAAGATGAGTGTTTATTCACTTGTCATTGCACGAGAGTATGGCGGTAATAGGGATGCCCAGCCCCAAAATGAAAAAACGAAATTTACTTTGTGTTGTAAATTAATAAATTCCTTGGAAAGTGTTAGTATGGAAGGCAATCGTGGATTCAGCTAGCCATGGATTGTGAAAGAATGGTGGAAAAAGGAATAAACTTTATTTTGTATTTGGGAACCGCTTATGATATATCTAGCATGGAAAGGTATTGAAAGCTACCGGTCGTTTTCGTTGACACAAAAGGCATGCCACCCAAAATATTTCTCTCTCTCAATTTAAACATTGAGCTCTGACACCTCTACAAATCCCTACTTCCCTCTGCGAAGGGCCTATCTATTTCCATTATGCAATTTTTATTTTTATTTGAGTCTCCATCTTCTCTTATAAAGTACAAACTAGGGGCACTATGATCGTACTTGAGCATTAGGTGTAGCTAATATTTGAGTGTGTTTCATGAATTATATTATCTGTTTTGGATGTTTTATATGCATAATGCTATTTTATATTATTTTTGGGACTAACCTATTAACCTAGTGCCGAGTGCTAGTTTCTGTTTTTTCCTTGTTTTTGAGTATTGCAGAAAAGGAATATCAAATGGAGTCCAAACGGAATAAAATTCTACGATGATTTTTCTTGGACCATAAGGAACCTACAAGACTTGAAGAAGAGGTCAAAAGGTCTACGGGTGGGCCACAAGCCACCAAGGCACGACCTGGGGGGCGCCCCTGGCTTGTGGGCCCCCCGTAGCTCCTCCAACCCTAATCTTCCGCCTATAAATTCAGAAATATTCCCCCAATACCAAAAAGATCCACGATAATACTTTTCCTCTGCTGGAAGCCTCTGTTCCCGAGAGATCCAATCTTGGAGCCTTATTCGGTAATCTGTCAGAGGGGGATTCGATCATGGAGGGCACCTGCATCAACTCCATTGCCCTTCCAATGATGTGTGAGTAGTTCACCACAGACGTACAGGTCCATAGCTAGTAGCTAGATGGCTTATTCTCTCTCTTTGTTCTTCAATACCATGTTCTCCATGATCCTCATGGGGATCTATCCGATGTAATACTCTTTTGCGGTGTGTTTGTTGAGATCCGATGAATTGTGGATTTATGATCAGATTATCTATGAGTATTATTTGAATCTTCTCTGAATTCTTATATGCATGATTTCATATCTTTGCAAGTCTCTTCGAGTTATTGGTTTGGTTTGGCCAACTAGAGTGGTAATTCTTGCAATGGGAGAAGTGCTTACTTTTGGGTTCAATCTTGCGGTGTCCTCACCCAGTTACATAGTAGGGGTAGCGAGGCACGTATTTGTATTGTTGCCATCAAGGATAAAAAGATGGGTCCTTGCTTGTTCCTCCTACTGGATTGATACCTTGGTTCTCAACAATCGAGGGAAATACTTAACTACTTTGTTGCATCACCCTTTCCTCTTCAAGGGAAAACCAACACAAGCTCAAGAAGTAGCAAGAAGGATTTCTCGTGCCGTTGCCGGGGAGGATACACATCAAGCCTACCAAGTACCCATCACAAACTCATCTCTTGCATTTACATTATTTGCCATTTGCATCTCGTTTTCCTCTCCCCCACTTCTAAAATGATTTTCAGAAAAAACCAAACAGATTTGCCTTTTTATTCCCCCTTCTTCCGTTCGCCATTTCGTTTGCTTTTTGTTTGCTTGTGTGCTAGATTGCTTGCTTTGTCACGATGTCTGAGAATACCAAATTGTGTGACTTCTCCAATACTAATAATAATGATTTTATTAGTACTCCGATTGATCCCGCCACTAGTGCGGAATCTTATGAAATTAATGCCGCTTTGGTTAATCTTGTTATGAAAGAACAATTTTCTGGCCTTCGTAGTGAAGATGCTGCATCCCATCTAAATTATTTCATTAAGTTGTGTGACATGCAAAAGAAGAAAGATGTGGATAATGATATTGTTAAATTGAATCTATTTCCGTACTCACTATGAGATCATGCTAAAACTTGGTTTTCATCTTTGCCTAAAAATAATATTGATTCATGGAATAAGTGTAAAGATGCTTTTATTTCCAAGTACATTTCACCCGCTAAGATCATCTCCCTTAGGAACGATATAATGAATTTTAAGCAACTTGATCATGAGCATGTTGCACAATCTTGGGAGAGGATGAAATTAATGATTAGAAATTGCCCCGCACATGGTTTGAATTTATGGATGATTATACAATTTTTTATGCGGGATTGAATTTTGCATCTAGGAAACTTTTAAATTCAGCCGCGAGTGGTACTTTTATGCAAATCACATTAAGATAAGCTACTAAACTCTTAGATAATATTATGGAAAATTACTCTCGATGGCATACCGAAAGATCTCCTACTAGTAAAAAGGTGCATGCTATTGAAGAAATAAATACTTTGAGTGAAAAGATGGATGAATTAATGAAATTGTTTGCTAGTAAGAGTGCTCCTATTTATCCTAATGATATTCCTTTGTCTTCTTTGATTGGCAATAATAATGAATCTATGGATGTGAATTTTGTTGGTAGGAACAATTTTGGTAATAACGCGTATAGAGGTAATTTCAACCCTAGGTCGTTCCCTAGTAATTCCTCTAATAATTATGGTAATTCCTACAACAATCCTTATGGAAATTATAATAATATGCCCTCTTATCTTGAAAATAATATTAAAGAATTTATTAGTTCTCAAAAGGTTTTCAATGCTTAGATTGAAGAAAAATTGCTCAAGATCGATGATTTGGCTAGGAACGTTGATAGAATTTTGCTTGAGATTGATTCTTTGAAAATTAGATCTACTCCACCCAAGCTTGATATTAACGAGTCTTTAAAATCTATGAGAACTTATATTGATGAGTGTAAGGAAAGAACCGCTAGAATGCGTGCTAAGCGTGAATGGCTTGAAAAATTATGTTCTCGTGACAACAATGATGAAGATCTTAAAGTGATTTATGTGACTCCTATTGAATCTTTGTTTTCTAATATAAATCTTGATAAAGATGGGACTGTAGATAAGTCAACTTTATTTAAAAGCCATTCCAATGATTCAGATTTTATAGATCTTAATGTTAAAATTGATGAAAGTGGGATTGAAGAGGTCAAAACTTTAAATAGCAACGAACCCACTCTTTTGGATTTCAAGGACTTCAATTATGATAGCTGTTCTTAGATTGATTGCATTATGCCTAGCTAGGGGCGTTAAACAATAGCGCTTGTTGGGAGGCAACCCAATTTTATTTTTATGTTTATGTTTTTTGCTTATGTTTTTGAGTGTTTCACACATTATTACCTATTTAGTGACTGTGTTTTGGTGTTTTAATTACTGTTTGAGCCAAGTAAGACCTTTGGGATGGTCTACGGTAAATGTTGATTTGATCTTGCTAAAAAACAGAAACTTTTGCGCCTAGTCATGGAATTTTATAAATTTACCAGAGCTACGAATGAGTATGAAATTTTTACACAAGATTTATATACAAATTTGCCAGGTTTTACTAATGTTTCAGAAGTTTTGGACTTACAGAAGTATTCGAAGTTTACAGATTGCTACAGACTGTTATGTTTTTGACAGATTCTGTTTTCTTTGTGTTGTTTACTTATTTTGATGTATCTATGGGTTGTATCGGGGGGTATTAACCATGGAGAAG
Source organism: Hordeum marinum (assembly GCA_022496015.1). NCBI lineage: Eukaryota > Viridiplantae > Streptophyta > Magnoliopsida > Poales > Poaceae > Hordeum > Hordeum marinum. The sequence goes on along the minus strand of CM039678.1, from coordinate 392,670,864 downwards.
TTGGAATACAGTAGATATTACACCAATATAAATAAACAATGAGTTCACAACAGTAACTAAAGTGGTGATTTATTTTTCTTATACTAACGGATGTCATGAGTTTTCTATTGTGAACTTTTCAAGTTTTGGGTAAAGATTTGATGGACTATGGAATAAGGAGTGGCAAGAGCCTAAGCTTGGGGATTCCCAAGTCACCCCAAGGAATATTCAAGGATAACAAAGAGCCTAAGCTTGGGTATGCCCCGGAAGGCATCCCCTCTTTCATCTTCAATCCATCGGTAAATTTACTTGAGGCTATATTTTTGTTCACCACATGATATGTGTTTTGCTTGGAGTGTCTTGTATGATATGAGTATTTGCTTTTTAGTTTGCCACAATCATCCTTGTTGCACACATATTTTTAGAGATACACGCATGAATCGTGAATTTATTAGAATACTCTATGTGCTTCACTTATATCTTTTGAGCTAGGCAATTTTGCTCTAGTGCTTCACTTGTATCTTTTTAGAGCACGGTGGTGTTTTATTTTTATGGAAATAATTGAACTATCTACCTCACTTATATTATTTTGAGAGTCTTTAAACATCATGGTAATTGGTTTAGGTCATGAATTTAGTCCTAATATAATGGGCATCCAAGAGGGATATAATAAAAACTTTCATATAAAGTGCATTGAATACTATGGGAAGTTTGATTCCTTGCATAAAGTTTTGAGATATAAAGAGGTGATCTTAGAGTCATGCTAGTGAGTAAGTGTGAATTTATAAAAATACTTGTGTTAAAGGTTTGTGATTACTGTAGCATGCACGTATGGTGAACCGTTATGTAACGAAGTCGGAGCATGATTTGTTTATTGATTGTCATCCTTTGTGTGAGGGTCGGGAGCACGCGATGGTTAACTCCTACTAACCTCTCCCCTAGGATCATGCGTCTAATACTTTGCTTCTATAACTAATAGAATTTTTCAATAAGTATGTGAGTTCTTTATGACTAATGTTGAGTCCATGGATTATACGCACTCTCGCCCTTCCATCTTTGCTAGCCTCTCTAGTACCGCACAACTTTTGTCGATGCACTAAACCCACCATACCCTTCCTCAAAACAGCCACCATACCTACCTATTATGGCATTTCCATAGCAATTCCGAGATATATTGCCATGCAACTTCCACTGTTTCGTTTATTATGTCACGCACCATCATTTTCATATTGCTTTGCATGATCGTAAGATAGCTAGCATGGTGTTTTCATGGCTTGTCCATTTTTTGATGTCATTTGCTATGCTAGATCATTACACATCCCGGTACACCGCTGGAGGCATTCATATAGAGTCATATTTTGTTCTAGGTATTGAGTTGTAATTCTTGAGTTGTAAGTAAATAAAAGTGTGATGATTATCATCATTAGAGCATTGTCCCATGTGAGGAAAGGATGATGGAAGCTATGATTCCCTCACAAGTTGGAATGAGACTCCGTACTTTATGAAAAATAAAAGAGGCCAATGAAATCCAAATAAAAAATAGAGGCCGAAGATGCCCACTAAAAAAATATATAAAAATGAGAGAAAAGAGAGAAGGGACAATGCTACTAACTTTTTACACACTTGTACTTTAAAGTAGCACCGTGATATTCATGATAGAGAGTCTGCTATTTTGTCACTTTCATATACTAGTGGGAGTTTTTCATTATATAAATTGTCTTGTATATTCCAATGACGGGCTTCCTCAAAATGCCCTAGGTATTCATGAGCAAGCAGGTTGGATGCACACCCACTTGGTTTCTTTTCGAGCTTTCATACACTTATAGCTCTAGTGCATCCGTTGCATGGAAAACCCTACTCACTCACGTTGATATCTAGTAATGGGCATCTCCATAGCCCGTGGATATGCCTAGTTGACATGAGACTATATTCTCCTTTTCCTCACAACCTCCACCATATTCTATTCCACCAATAGTGCTATATCCATGGCTCACGCTCATGTATCGCGTGAAAGTTGAAAAGGTTTGAGAACATCAAAGGTGCGAAACAATTGCTTGACTTGCCATTGGGGTTGTGCATGATATAAATACTTTGTGTGGGGAAGATGGAGCATAGCCAGACTATATGATTTTGTAGGGGTAACTTTCTTTTGCCATGTTATTTTGAAGAGACACAATTGCTTTGTTAGTATGCTTGAAGTATTGTTGTTTTTATGTCAACATTAAGATTTTGTTTTGAGTCTTATGGATCTGAACATTCATGCCACAATAAAGAATGTTACATGGATAAATATGTTAGGTAGCATTCCACATAAAAAAAATCTGTTTTTATCATTTACCTACTCGAGGACGAGCAGGAATTAAGCTTGGGGATGCTGATACGTCTCCAACGTATCTATAATTTTGGATTGTTCCATGCTATTATATTATCTGTTTTGGATGTCTTATATGCATTAATATGCTATTTTATATTATTTTTGGGACTAACCTATTAACTTAGTGCCCAGTGCCAATTTCTGTTTTCCCCTTGTTTTGAGTATTGCAGAAAAGGAATATCAAACGGATTCCAAACGGAATAAAATTCTATGATGATTTTCCTTGGACCAGAAGGAACCTACGAGACTTGGAGAAGAGGCCAAAAGGTCTACAGGTGGGCCACAAGCCACCCAGGCATGGCCTGGGGGGCGGGGCGCCTGTTGGCTTGTGGGGCCCCCCGTAGCTCCTCCAACCCTAATCTTCCACCTATAAATTCAGAAATATTCCCCCAATACCAAAAAGAGCCACGATAATACTTTTCCGCCGCTGGAAGCTTTCGTTCCCGAGAGATCCAATCTTGGAGCCTTTTCTGGTAATCTGCCGGAGGGGGATTCGATCACGGAGGGCATCTACATCAACTCCATTGCCCTTTCAATGATGTGTGAGTAGTTCACGACAAACCTATGGGTCCATAGCTAGTAGCTAGATGGCTTCTTCTCTCTCTTTGTTCTTCAATACCATGTTCTCCATGATCTTCACGGGGATCTATCCGATGTACTACTCTTTTGCGGTGTGTTTGTCGAGATCCAATGAATTATGGATTTATGATCAGATTATCTATGAATATTATTTGAATCTTCTCTGAATTCTTATATGCATGTTTTCATATCTTTGCAAGTCTCTTTGAGTTATTGGTTTGGTTTGGCCAACCAAAGCGGTAATTCTTCCAATGGGAGAAGTGCTTAGTTTTGGGTTCAATCTTGCGGTGTCCTCACCCAGTTACATAGTAGGGGTAGCGAGGCACGTATTTGTATTGTTGCAGTCAAGGATAAAAAGATGGATTTTTAATCATATTGCATGAGTTTATCCCTCTACATCATGTCATCTTACTTAATGTGTTACTCTGTTCTCCATGAACTTAATATTCTAGATGCAGGCAGGAGTCAGTCGATGTGTGGAGTAATAGTAGTAGATGCAGAATCATTTCGGTCTACTTGACATGGACGTGATTCCTATATGCATAATCATTGCCTTGGATGCCGTCATAACTATACACTTTTCTATCAATTGCTCGACGGTAATTTTTTCACCCATCATATTATTTTCCTTCAAGAGAGAACCCTCTAGTGAAACCTACGGCCTCGTGTCTATTTTCCATATTGTATTTTCAGATCTATAAACCAAAAATACCTTGCCGCAATTTTATTTACTTTTACTTCTAGAAAACTTCTATATATTTCTCTATCAGATCTCATCCTTGCAAGTAACCGTGAAGCGATTGAGAACCCCTTTATAGCGTTGGGTGCAAGTGTTTGATTGTTTGTGTAGGTGCATAAATTGGGGCCTTTCTTGTTCCTCCTACTAGATTGATACATTGGTTCTCAACAACTGAGGGAAATACTTATCTACTTTGCTGCATCACCCATTTATCTTCAAGGAAAAACCAGCGCAAGCTCAATAAGTAGCAAGAAGGATTTCTAGCGCCGTTCTTATTGCATTACTCCGTTTTCCCATAAACTTAATACACTAGATGCATGCTGGATAGCGGTCCATGTGTGGAGTAATAGTAGTAGATGTAGAATCGTTTCCATCTACTTATCTTGGACGTGATGCCTATATAATAATCATTGCCTTGGATATCGTCATGATTATTTGATCTTCTATCAATTGCCCAACAGTAATTTGTTTACCCACTGTGTGCTATACTCATGAGAGAAGCCACTAGTGAAACCTACGGCCCCCGGGTCTACTTTTCCAACATATTGCTTTCCGAACTATCTTTTTGCCGCTTTTGTTTTCAGATCTATTAATCTAAAAACCCAAAAATACCTTGCTCCACTTTTTATTTACTTATTTTATTTTGTGTTCTTGTGAGATCTATTTGCCCAACCTATTACAATCTAATATATCTTTTTACCATTGAGAGATTGACAACCACTCTTATGCGTCGGGTTGCAAGTATTTGTTCTTTGTGTGCAAGTACCGTTTACATAGCGTTGCGTGGTCTTCCTCCTTGGATCGATATCTTGGTTTCATAACTAAGGGAAATACTTACCGTAGTTGTGCTGCATCATCCCTTCCTCTTTGGGGAAATACCTATGTAGTCTCAAGCCACGTGAAGTGTTGCACGGGATTATGAGCAATTTTGATTGCACTCTCATTGTCACCTAACAATGGCACATGTTTCACATGTATCCCATAATCCTTAAGATTTTGAGTGATCCATAGCAATTGAAGACAACATGATCCGACGACAATGTATTCCACTTCGGCGGTTGATAGAGATACTGAATTTTGTTTCTTGGATGACCAAGGCATAAGAGATCTACCAAGAAATTGGCAAGTACCCAAGGTGGAATTTCTATAAACCCTATATCTGGCATAGTTCGAGTCGGAATAGCTAACAAGGTTGAAGGAATATCCCTTCGGATACCAAATGCCAAAGTTTGGTGTATGTATCAAGTATCTCACAATTATTTTCACGACCTTAACATGACACTCTTTAGGAGTAGCTTGATATCTAGCACACATGCACAAACTAAGCATAATATCGGGACGGGAGGCACATAGATATAGAAATGAACCGATCATTGATCGATAAACCTTTTGATCAACCGGTCTGTCCTCCTTGGTGAGATCAACATGTCCACAAGTAGGCATAGGAGTTTTCATACCTTTGCACTCTTGCATGTTGAACTTCTTGATCAAGTCCTTGGTGTACTTGGTTTGAGAGATGAAATTTCCTTCTCTTGTTTGCTTGATTTGCAAACCAAGGAAAATTTTCATTTCACACATCATGGACATCTCATACTTCTCGGACATCAACCTTCCAAATTTCTCACTAAATTGTGGGTTAGTAGATCTAAAGGTAATATCATCCACATAAATTTGGCACACAAATAATTCACCATTAACTCTCTTAGTGAATAAGGTTGCGTCATTTTTACCAATTTCAAAATCCTTTTCAAGAAGAAACTTCGTTAGACATTTGTACCAAGCACGAGGGGCTTGCTTAAGTCCATAAAGTGCTTTACGAAGCTTGTAAACATGGTTGGGTTTCTTAGGGTTCACAAAACCGGGAGGTTGCTTAACATAGACTTCTTCCTCAATCTCCCCATTTAGAAATGCACTTTTAATGTCCATTTAGTAAAGTGTGATGTCATGGTGATTGGTATAAGCAAGTAATATATGAATAACTTCAAGTCTAGCAACGGGGGCATAGGTCTCACCATAGTCCATACCTTCGACTTGTGTGTAGCCCTGCTCCACGAGACGTGCCTTGTTGTGAATGACTTGATCGTCTTCTTCTTTCTTGTTCCAAAACACCCATTTGGTACTAATGATGTTTTGCTCGTCTTTGGGATTCTCCACTAGTATCCACACTTCGTTCCTCTCAAGTTGTGTAGCTCTTTGTGCATAGCGTTCACCCAATCCAGGTCTTCAAGCGCTTCTTACACCTTCATAGGCTCAATACTAGAGATGAATAGGTAGTGCTCTCAAAAATTAGCTAAGCGGGTATTAGAGCGAGTCATTCTCTCGGTTTGAATGTCATCGAAGATTTGCTTTAAGGGGTGATTCTGGTTCACTCTAGCTCGAACTCGAGGTAGATTTTGCTTGTTGGATGGTGGAGCTTCCTCATCATCATCATCTTATTCATTGTTGTTGAAGGTGTCGTCTCCTTGAGGTGGTCGTGAAGGGGGTTGAGGTGGATCATCATGAAGTACTTCTTCCTCCTCTTCATCTTGTCGTGTACCGCTTGTGGATGCTTCCATGTCGTGTTGAGGTTCGCCTTGACATGAAGTAGGAGCTTCCATTTGGGTTGATGAAGTACTTTCCTTCACCTCCATAGGACAAATCATGCCAATGGACAATTCTTGGATAGCTTCCGAAGGTTCCTTATCTCCTACATCATTTGGAAATTGTTCGACTTGCGAACCACTAGATTCATCAAACTTCACATCTACTGTCTCTTCAACTTTTCGAGTGAAGTTGTTATAGACACGGTAAGTGTGAGAGTTTGATCCATAACCGAGTAGGAAACCTTCATGAGATTTAGGAGAAAATTTAGAACGCCGATGCTTATCAAGAATGTAATACTTGGAGCCGAATACCCGAAAGTATCCAACTTGGGGTTTGTTACCGGTGAGTAGCTCATATGTCGTTTTATCAAGAAGCTTTTGAAGGTAGAGTTGGTTCATAGCATGACAAGCTATTTCCATGGCTTCCGCCCAAAAGTGTCTTGGCATCTTGTATTCGTCGAGCATCGTTCTAGCCATCTCAATAAGAGTCCGTTTCTTCCTCTCAACAACTCCATTTTGTTGAGGCGTGTACGTAGCCGAGAACTCATGTAGAATCCCCTCTTCGTCAAGAAAGGTGTCCACATTTGTGTTCTTGAAGTCCGACCCGTTGTCATTCGAAACTTTCTTGGTCTTCACTTCGAATTAGTTTTTCTCTTTGTGAGCGAAGTTCTTGAAGATCTTTTGCACCCGCGACTTATCATCAAGAAAGAATACCCACGTAAATCTGGAAAAAATCATCAACTATAACTAGACCAAAGGAATTTCCACCGAGGCTTTTGTAAGCTCTGGGACCAAAGAGATCCATATAAAGCAACTCGAGTGGTCTCCTAGTAGTCAGGATATTCTTTACGGGATGACTTACACCTACTTGCTTTCCGGTTTGACAAGCAATACAAAGCCTATATTTGTCAAAGATAACATCTTTAACACCAAGTATATGATCACCTTTGATGAGCTTTTCTAGATTACGCATACCAACATGTCCTAGTCTTCTATGCCAAAGCCAACCTTTAGAAGATTTTGCAATAAGACAAGTACGAGGTTTGGATATCTTAGTGAAATCAACAATGTATAAATCACCTCTACGGAAAACGGTAAAGACCATGCTATGATTGTCTTGACGAAACACTGGGGAATCTACTTTGGTAAATAGCACATTGAAACCAAAGTCAGCAAGTCTAGATACGAAAAGAAGATTGTAGCCAAGGGATTCAACAAGCATGACATTTTTAATAGAGCTATCATGAGGCATGGCCACCTTACCAAGACCGAGTACCTTACCCTTGGAGTTGTATCCAAAAGTCACATACCTTCGCAGTTCATGGTTTGGTGTGATCTCTTGAAACATGTCTGTATCTCCGGTCATGTGATCGATGCATCCACTATCGAGAATCCATTCATTTCCTCCAGACATGTAGTCTTTGAAGTTTTCCGTGAGACTTACACTCTTCATAGTCTTCTCACATTCGATGTCGAACAACTCATCTTCATGATAGTAGCCATGTTCCACATCACCACCATCAATTTGGATATCATCGTCACAAGTGACAAGGCATTCGTTAGGGTTGTGATAATGACAATGTTCATGTTTATGAATGCGAATGGCTTCAACAATGATGTTATTGATGGTAATGACATCTCCTTTAGCACGGATGAGGTCATGAAGCTCAAACAATCATTTATCAAAGTTAGGATCACTAGGATTCATCTTGTGAAAGGGGGTAGCTTTATGAAGAATTTCATCAAGATTATTCATTGAATAATTTGGATATTGTTTCTCCAAATCATTCCACAAAGTATAAGCACATTCATAATTCTTTTTTTGATCAAACACAATTCTTGGCAATCCTTTAATGATAAGATTAATAGTTCTAAGATTGCGAATCATGTCAATTTCTTCTCCGTGTGTGGGATGTAAGGGATCAATGGGAGGTACATAGGGGCTCTTAACATACTTGCTTAAATGGAATTCATTGAGTAACTCAAGAATCTCATATTTCCATTGACTAGTACTCCCCATCGAGAATAGGCACTCTACAACTGAGACTCCCCAAACTAGACACATCCATATTCCTCCAACGATGATGAAACCGAAGCTATGGAGACCAAAGCTCTGATACCAATTGATGTATCACTAGAAAGGACATCTAGAGGGGGGGGGTGAATAGACTACTTGGCAAAAATAAAAACCTAACCTTTTCCCAAGTTAATTGGTTGGCAGATTTTAGCAATTCTAACAAGTCTAATGCACCCTACACATGCTAGTCAACATATGGCATCGGAAAGTAAAGACAAGCATATGTAACAAGGATTAGAGGTAGGAAGATCAAACACAATTGGACACACAGAGATTTTTCCCGTGGTTCCAATAGGTGGCAGTATCATACATCCACGTTTGTGGAGACTTCAACCCACAGAGGGTAACGGCCGCGAGAGTCCACGGAGGGATCCGCCCACGAAGGGTCCACGAAGTAGCAACCTTTTCTATTCCATGATGGCCTACGTCCATGGAGTACTAGCCTTACTCGGGCTAGATCTTCACGAAGTAGGCGATCTCCTTGCCCTTACAAACTTCTTGGTTCAACTCCACAATCACGAAGAAGGAGACTCCCAAACAACACCCAACCAATATAGGAGGCACCACACTCCAAAAGGTAATAGATGTGGTAGTATGATGAACTCCTTGCTCTTGTGCTTCAAAAGATAGTCTCCTCAACACTCAATCACTCTCACAGATTTGGCATGGGTAGAAGAGATTGATTGGATGGAAAGAAACTTGGGGAGGCTAGAAATCAAGATCCATATGGTTGGAGTGGATGATCTTGATCTCAACACAAGGGTAGGTGGTTCTCTCTCAAAAAATTGGATATGAGAAGTGGGTGGGTGTTTTGAGTGCTTCTCTTGCGACTGGGATGTGGTGGAGGGTTATTGAAAGGATGTGGATGTCTCCTAGAGGGGGGGTGAATAGGCGCTTTAAAATAATTACGGTTTAGGCTTGAACAAATGCGGAATAAAACTATCGATTAATCAGTCAAGCACAAAACCTAAAACAACAAGGCTCACCTATGTGCACCAACAACTTATGCTAAGCAAGATATACAACTAAGTGATAGCAAGATACATAACAATAAACAATATGGCTATCACAAAGTAAAGTGCATAAGTAAAGGGGCTCGGGTAAGAGATAACTGAGGCACGCGGAGACAACGATGTATCCCGAAGTTCACACCCTTGCGGATGCTAATCTCCATTCGGAGCAGTGTGGAGGCAAAATGCTCCCCAAGAAGCCACTAGGGCCACCGTAATCTCCTCACGCCCTCGCACAATGCAAGATGTCGTGATTCCACTAAGGGACCCTTGAGGGTGGTCACCGAACCCGTACAAACAAGGTTGGGGCAATCTCCACAACTTGATTGGAGGCTCCCAACGACACCACAAAGCTTCGCCACAATGGATAGTGGCTCCTAGGTGACCTCCAATGCTCAGGGCAATCTCCACAACCTAATTGGAGACCTCGAAGCTTTCCCGGAGCTTTGCACCACAATGATTGAGCTCCGAGGCACCACCAACCGTCTAGGGCGCCAAAGCACCCAGGAGGAACAAGCTCTAGGGTGCTCAAACACCCAAGAGTAATAGCTTCTCAACTTCTCACTTCCATGTATCACCGTGGAGAACTCAAACCTATGCACCAAATGCAATGGCAAGGGCACACAGAGTGCCCAAGTCCTTCTCTCCCAACTCCCACCAAAGCAACTAATGCTAGGGAGGAAATGAGAGGAAGAACGAAGAAGAACACAAAGAACTCCAAGATCTAGATCCAAGGGGTTCCCCTCACTTAGAGGAGAAAGTGATTGGTGGAAATGTGGATCTAGATCTCCTCTCTCTTTTCCCTCAAGAACTAGCAAGAATCATTGGAGGGATTAAGAGTTAGCAAGCTCAAAGAAGGTAAACAATGGGGGAAGAACACAAGCTCAAGAGATGAGATCCATTGGGGAAGAAGACCCCCTTTTATAGGGAAAAAATATCCAACCGTTATCTCCACCCTCAGCCCCGCGCGTCGCGGTACTACCGCAAAATATCATGGTACTACCGCAAGGGCTTGTGGTACTACCGTTGTGACATGCGGTACTACCGCTCCCACGGAAGTATCAGACTCAGGCCGATTGCACTAGGCAGCTAGCGGTAGAACCGCCAGAGCAGTACTACCGCAAGACCATGCGGTACTACCGCATGGTCGGTAGAGACTAACACTTGGAGATGCACGGAAGTAAAAAATTACTTCCATGCCTACCTCCCCTGAGGGCGAAGCTGCAAAAAAGTCCGGCACGGTAGTACCGGAAGTCATTTGCGGTACTACCGCCCGAGGGGCAGAAGTAAAAAATTACTTCCGTGCAACTCGCGGTACTACCGTCCTCGGGGTGGAAGTAAAAAAGTACTTCCGTGCCACTTGTGGTACTACCGCTCCGAGGAGTGGTACTACCGCTATCCACTGAACTGCAGCACCTACAACTAGGAAAATGAAAGAACACAGACAAAACCAGAACCGCCACAACTTCTGCAAACGAGCTCCAAATTGAGCAAACTCAAGCTTGTTGGATTCAGGTTTTCTTAATAAGAGGCAGTATAAAAATGCCAAAGGTATAGAGATGAGAAACCTCTTTCATTGAAGAATCGGCAATAACTCCAACATCGAAAACATCATAGAATATGCATATGGAATCCGTTTTCGATGAACTTGAGCTTGTCACGAAGTTGACCATAAGCTCAAGAAACCTCAAAGAGAAAAACCAGCCAAGAACCAAGAAAGATGATTATGCCAAGAATGCAATGGTTTGAGCTCTCAATGAACGATACGATCAAGCTACTCACTTGAGAGCCCCCTTGATAGCACGGTTACCTACCTTATAACCCAGTCTCCCAACTACCACTATGAGACCGGTAAAATAGAAAACCCTATCAAGGTCAAACCTTAGCCTTGCGCATATTCCACTTGAGCTAGATGATGACGATCTTGACTTCCTCAAGATGGACCACCTTTCTTGATTGTATTGGCTTGATGAAGACTAGATGATTGCTCCCCCATACTCCACTATGGGTGAGATACTGTTCGACACATCTTCACAAGTCCATTGACATCACAATGGTCGGCAAGCTTCAAGCCCGATCTCTCCGTGATGCTTCACTTGAACTTGCACACCGCAACCTTGATAACGATCACCACTTGATGTCATCTTTCATGGGTTGTATGGGATCTTCCTCTTGATGCAATCCCATGAACATATGCCTAACCCCACAAATAACTCTCACAAGGAACATGGGTTAGTACACAAAGTGTAATGGACAATGCTTACCATACCATGGGATCACTTGATCCCTCTCGGTACATCTTGCACGCTTTGTGTGTTGATCACTTGTTTCACTCTTTGACTTAGACTTGATCAACCTTGTATCTTATCTTCTCTCTTCATAAAGATGATGTCTTGAAGGTTATCATGAATGCTCACACAATCTCCTTCTTCAAGACATGCTTGCAATAAGCTCAACTCTCACATGACCAATCTTTGGATAAACCTTGAATACCACCTTGGTCATCATATAAACTCCTTGAAACCCAACAGATGGACTTCACGAAGTGCCTATGGACAAATCCTTCGAATATAACTCAAGGCAACCATTAGTCCATAGGGGTGTCATCAATTACCAAAACCACACATGGAGAAATGTGCTCTTACAGTTATATACAAGCATCTCCAAAAATCCAACTGTTACAACATTATTTCCCAACTCGGTGAAACCATAGTAAAAACTCGGTTGCACCGACTAGTGCAAAATAGGGCAACTTTGGCCTTTTTGGTGAGACCGATATATTAATCTCGGTGGTACCGATATGGGTGACCTAGGTAGTTTCCAAATCTCGGTGTCACCGATTCTTCAAATTTTGTGGGATCGACTTTAAGAAATTGGTTAACAGAAAGTTGGTCACCGGTTCCCGATTGCACCGAATGGAAACTTGGTAGTACCGAGATGCTAGGGTTTGGCTGGGTTTCTGTGTAGGGAAAAACTCAGTGGATCCGAATGAGAATTGATGGTGTCACTGAATTTTGACTTATGGCTTAGGACAGAAGGTTTTTGTGGGAAAGTGGGTGAGTATTTTTGGTGGCTAATCTCTAAGCACTTGAGCAACCATATCATCATAAATACCTCATCCCCTTTTAATTGTATTGGCTTTCCTATGGACACAAAAGTGATTTCTCACAAAATGTAAAATGTAGAGTCCTCAATCTTGAAGCATGGCCAGTCCTATTCCTTCCTTTCCTTGGGGAGGTTCTCCACACAGATCTTTAGCCAACCCTCTCTATGGACTAAACCTAAAATAAACTAGGTAAAACTATTAGTCCAAGAGACAATGTATGTTGTTAGGAATTATCAAAACCACCAAGGAAGCATATGTGCTTTCAACATTCAATTATTTGGTTAACTCTCGTTTAGGTACTCAACAATATTAAATGGTATTTATCATGGCAAGAGGTGAATCATAATTAAACTATTTATCTAGGCATTTTAAATGAGGTCGCAAACAACATATATCATTTTCGAAGCGACCCCATATGCAAATTTCAAACTTTGTACAAATCCTTCATAAAAATATTTTGTATTTGTTAAACAATAAAACAAAATGCACCATTTTATTCTACGCGTCATTCTAGGCGATTTACATACATAGACCTTTTAAAAGGGAGCTACGGCCTAAAAGATATGACCCACCAAAGATTAACATGTCAAGAATGCAAAATGCATGCCAACAACAACTACAAACATTTTCTCATGAATGCAAATAGATATTATAATATTACATGCAACTGCAAACAAGTTTCATGTATGGAATGGTCAAAAATAGAGACACGGTTCAAAAGTGTAAAAACAACACAAGTTTTAGTTACAATATGTCAACAACAACGAGATGCCTACTTTGGAGCAATAAAACATGAAGCTACATGATTCTAACGTGAAAATAACTAAAATGATGTTGTAGTACACTTAAAATGCTTCTGAGTTCATATAAAGATCATTTTCATAGGTATCATGGTTCAATAGATATGATTTTCACAAGATGCAAAGTTTTTGTCCAGATTAAGGACTTGGAGAAAATCACAGTTTTCATGCAAGCAGAAACATTGGAATGACATGTTGAATTCAACTTTTAAGTATGCTATAGGAAGTTTTCATGGCAAGAAAATGTATGGTGTGATAGAGTATATGATGAAGATCAAAACATGCTTAGTGAACATCTTCATATGACATCTAGATAATTGGAATTCATCAAGACAAGTTGACAAGTTTTAAAACAACAGTTTTAGACTTAGTGAAAATCTAGGATACACAACGGTTACTTCATGATGTTGTTTTGGGATGCACAAAACTATAGCTTAAGCATTTTTTATATTTACAAAATTGACATATACATGAAGTAGGCATGACAATGTTCAACTTACTCCATTGTCACTAATTCATAGGACACATGGATCAATTACTATGATTTTTACAAAATGAAACATTATGTTAACAAAATAGCAGTATTAACATGATGACCACTTAAGTGCAATAAATTGACATGATATTGATGTTTTACATGGAAACCAATGACATGGCATGATAGTGCACATCACATAGACCGAATCTCATGAAGGAACCACATGCATAAGAGCTATGGATTACATGCAATGATCAACGAAAGTTTGAACATTATAACAGTTTTCTACAGTTATTTCATAATGCACTTTTGTAACACAGTCTACAACTTGTAGATGGATCTTAATGTGGATGCAAATACCACCATCTCATCGAGCACAAAGTGTAGATGATTTTACATATAAGGATCTCCTCCATCGATCAACAAGCACAAAGTTATGGATGCTCAAAAATGCAATCATGTTGATTAAGGAGTCGACTTCGGGGTGAAAATCTGACCCTGATGAAAATGGGATGCCTTGGTGCGGTCCGAGGCGGTCCGAGGCTTGTTTGGTTCGGGGATGACGCGGTCTCGGGACGGCGCTGTCCCAGCGGTGAGGACGAGCAGAGGCGGAGCGCCAGGTGCGGCACGAACACGGCTCCGGTGGTTCGAGGCAACCGGGGAGGCGTGAGGTGTGGATGGGGTGACGGATCCATGGCGGGGGTCACCGGATCCGGCATCTCGAGTGACCGGTGGAACTTGGTGGCGGAGGCGACCTTGGGGATGGTGCTGGTCCTCTGGCAAGGCCGACCGATGGCGAGGCGGAGGAAGGAGCTCGGGCGACGCGTGGGTTCGGCGGTGGAGGCGGCTCGGGCGATAGCGACGCTGAGGTCCAAGAGGCGCGAACAGCGATTCGCAAGCGGCGAGGCGGCATGGGGAGGCGACGATCTCGGGCAGTGTCAATGTTGGTTGGCACGTGGGCTACCACGGGCCCCAAAGGGCTTGGGTGGGCCTGGCTTCGGTCCGAGCGGTGGAGGAGGGAGACAGAGGTAGCTAGCGACGGTGGTGCCCAATCGGGAGCTGCCAAGTGGCAGATCTGGGCTGGAGGGGCACGAATTCTGAGGAGGAGAGGGGCTAGGGTTTAGGCTAGGTGGGTCAAGTGGGTTGTGTAGATGGGCTAGCTTTAGAGAGGAGGGAAAAGATTGGTCCGACAACAGTTTTATTTACAAGACCGACAATTTGACCGGCAATGATGCCGCTACGGTTGACGGGGGAATGACCCCGGGGTAGCCTCAAGCGCCCCCTTTCTCCGGCCTTCTAACGCAACCAAAGGGCGGGCCGCCTCCCCCTGCGGTCCGGCTATGCCCTTCCGGCAGCGGCCCTTCGGCCAGAGCCCGCTGGCTATGCCCCGCCGGCTATGACGTGTCGTCCAGCTGGGGGCGTTGCCGCCTGGCCCCCCTAGCCGGCTGTGCATTGGATACCGTCGTCAGGGCATGCGTGGCGACAGTGGTCCCCATCCCATCGGGGGTCAGTGCCGGAGTGGCCATAGTGAAGGTGTCAGGGCCTCTGACCCTGGCGGATGGTGACCGGGCTTCCAACAGTGCCGGCACGCCCCAACCACTCCATTACCTGCCCCGACATGGCTATAGGGTGGCTGGCCGCACCGCTGACCTCGGCCGGTCGCCGCAAGACGACGCCACAAGGGGCGGCCCGTGCCGTGATGTGACCGGCGTCGGGCCTCGCCGCGCGGGCCCCGCCGGCTGCTGACGGGACCCTTCAGCCGGCGGGGCCTACCGGCTACAGGCCCCCACAGCCGGCGACCCCCACAGCCGGCTAGAGAGGCTGCCGGCTGGGGCCCCCCATGACCTTCTATTTGTATTGTAATCTGGGGGTTGGCCTATAAAAACCCCCGGGCCACCCCCATGCAAGGGGTCGGCTGATCCCCCAGTTCTCTGCACGTCCGCTCCACACACACGAGTAGAGAGGCAGAAGAGCGGGCTAGCTCCTTCTTCCTCCACGATCCATATAGCTCAAGGAGCCCCATTGTAATCTGACCATTGTCTCAACTAGACCAAGCAAGACTAGGGGTGTTACCTCCCACGGAGGGCCCCGAACCTGGGTACATCGTGTGTCCACCACCACTTGTGCCTAACCCCGCTCCCGGATCCCGCCGACGTCCTTCAGCCCCTCTCGATAAGCCTACCCATGGCATCTGCCGTGACGAAACCACGACAATTGGCGCCCATCGTGGGGCCGTCCATGGCGCCGACCGGAGTCACGCTCGGGCGGGGTCCTTCACCACCTCCCCCGGCTGCCTCGCGTCCGGGCGGAACTGTGTGCTCGTGGGGCTTGCTCTGGCGGGTCTTGCGGGCAACGCGGCCGGCATCTCTGACGAGCGCCTCGGCCGTGACCTCGCGCTCGACGTCGCTGTGCTCACTGGGCGGCTCAGCAAGCTGAGCCTTGCCGAAGAGCCGGCGGCCGACGAGTACCCTAGTTGGGTGCTCGACTGCACCGACCCTCCCTCGTCCGTGGGCGCGCTCGCCACGGGCAAGGTCATCGGCCCCCACACCCACGTGGGAGTGATGGTCGCCGCCTCCTCCACCACTTCGGGCCGTGTGCGGGCGGCCGAGGCCGACGCGGCCGCCACTCGCGCCGGCACCTCCGACCCACTCGCCGCCACCCTTCGGGGTCTGGGCACTCCTATCGCTACGACGGCGGACCCGGCCACCGCCAGAGCCGAGCTGGAGGCGGCCCGCTGCCTGCTGTTTGAAGACGCCAGCGCCATCGTTGCCGAGCGGCACTGGATGGAGGCTGCGCAGCGGGAATACAACTCCGCGTACGGTCTCACCCCGGCTGGCCCCGAGCCCAACCGGCGTGGTGCTATGCGAGAACGCGGCCGCATGGTCGCAGAAATCCTCGGCGGCCGCTTCCCCATCTACGACACCCCCGCGGCCAACCTGCGCGCCGCCAAGGTTGCCTACGAGGATTTGGCAACCTTGGAGGGCGAGGAGCGGGCCGCACGCGAGCGGCACATCAAGGACCTCATCGACACCGCCAACGCGCAACAGGTCGTCCTCACCCCCGGTGGGGCCGTCTCCGAGTTTCCCCGTCCCGAGGGCGAGGATACTGGGGCTGCTGATCACCGGCCGGCTCAGCACTCTAGCACCCCTCGTCCCTCGGCCGGAATGCCCGAGGGAGCAACGCTCAGTGCCCCCCGTCACGCGGAAACGAGCAACCGGCTATGAACAACGAGCGTAGCAACAATCCGGCGACAACAACCGCCGCGACGAGGCGCCGACAGGCGGCAGCCGACGCACCCATGGGCATACTCCGCCTCCACGGCAGGAGCCGACACGGTCCATCCCACCGGCCGTCCGTCTCAAGCTTGCAGCCCGGCTCGGACCGCGCGTCCCCCACAGCGACAACGATGCCCGGCTCTGTCTGGACCGGCTGGCGCAATCAGCTCTCCTCAAGGAGGAGGGCTCGATTGGCCTGGCCTGCTTCGGTCCACGGATCTGCAACGAGCCTTTTTCGCCCGGTTTCACGCTCCCCCACGACACCCCGAAGTACATCGGGGCTGCCAAGCCGGAGGACTGGCTGATCGACTACACCATCGCCGTCGGCATCGCCAGGGGGAACAAGCGCGTAGCCGTCCGCTACCCCCCCTCATGCTGATCGGCTTGGCCCGCACCTGGCTGAACAGCCTGGCTGCTGGCAGCATCAACACTTGGACGGACTTCGAGGAGGCCTTCGTCCGCAACTTCACCGACACCTACAAACAGCCTGGCCGGCCCCGCGAGCTGGCCATGTGCGTCCAGGGGCCAGAAGAGCCCCTCCGTGACTACCTCACGCGCTAGACCGATCTCCACAACTCCTGTGAGGGAGTGCACGAGGTGGCCATCTAGTACTTCATTAAAGGCTGCTGCGATGGCACCCCCCTCAAGCACAAGCTCTTGTGCTCCGAGCCAACCTCCCTGGCGGATCTGATGTCCAAAGCGGACAAATATGCCACGGCCGATTCCTCGATGAGGATGAAGGCTAGGGCACCAGCCAAGCCGGCTACGTCCCCTGTCGCGCTGCGGGCGGCGACCGACAACCGGCAGCAGCAGAACGGCAAGCGCAAGAACGACCAGCCCGACTCCCTCTATGGGAGCCGACAGGTCGTCTCCATCGAGGAGGAGCAGGCGGCTGGCCAGGCCTCCGGTCAGCGCCAACGCACCGGCAAGGCCGCCTGGCAGCCCAAGCTGACTTTCGAGCAAATGCTTGACCTCCCCTGCAAAAACCACTCCGATGCCAAGCCGGCCACGCACACGCTCTGGCAGTGCAGCTTCTCACAGCGATTGCCCTGGGGGGACGGCCTCCCGGCTCCCCCCGCGCAGCCAGCCTGCGCTCCGGCACCAGGAGATCGGCATCTAGCGCATCATTTGCTTCGGCGACTCCGACCTCGTGGTGCAACAGGTCTCTGGCGAATGGGACGTCAGGGACGCCAACATGGCCAGCTACCGCTTCCTCATCCAGCAGCTCACCGGCTCCTTCGAGGGCTGCGAGTTCCACCACGTCCCCCGTGCGGATAACGAGGCGGCCGACGCGCTGGCCAAGATCGGCTCCACCCGGCAGGGCATCCCAGCCGGTGTCTCCCTCGAGCGGCTGCTGAAGCCTTCTCCCGGATCGGACTCCATCTTCGTACCGGCAAACGCGGCCGCCACCTCGGCTGAACCAGCTGCCCAACCGGCCCCGTCGGCTGTGGCAGCTCTGCCGGCTCTGTCACCACCAGCCGCCGGGCCAGCGCCGTCCACCACGGCAATTGAGCCGGCCATGTCTGCGCGCGCCGGTATCGGGCCCGTCGCCGTCATGATGACGGTCGACGCTCCTGCCACCGCCTCGCTCCCGGGGGCTAGCGAGCCTGTCCCGGGGGCTGACGAGCCGGTCCCGGGGGCTGAGCCGGCCCCTGTCTCGGCTCCCTCATGGGCCCAGCCCATTCTGGCGTTCCTCCAGCGCGTCGAGCTCCCCTCCAATGAGGCCACTGCAAGGCAAATTCAGCGCCGGGCCCCAGCCTACAGCATCATCAACCACGAGTTGGTTCATCGCAGCACCAGCGGCGTCTTCCAACGCTGCGTCGAGCCGGAGAAAGGGCAAGAAATCCTCCTCGACATCCACCAGGGTGAGTGCGGGCATCATGCCGCCTCCAGGTCCCTGGTGGCCAAAGGATTCCATCACGGTTTCTACTGGCCGACTGCTCTAGACGCGGCCAAGAAACTGGTTGACAAGTGCGAGGGCTGCCAGCGCTTCAGCACGCAGAGCCATCTTCCAACTAGCGCCCTCCAGACCATCCCCCTTTTGTGGCCCTTCGCCGTGTGGGGGCTGGACATGGTGGGACCCTTTAAGACCGCATGAGGCGGCATGACACACTTGCTGGTAGCCGTAGACAAATTCACCAAGTGGATCGAGGCCCGGCCAATCAAGAAATTGGATGGCCCCACGGCCGTCCGGTTCATCGAAGACATCACAGTTTGCTACGGCGTCCCCCACCGCATCATCACCGATAACGGCACGAACTTCGCCAAGGGCGCACTAGCACGTTTCTGCTCGAGGCGGGGCATCCGGCTCGACCTGGCGTCCGTCGCCCACCCGTAGTCGAACAGCCAGGTTGAGAGGGCAAACGGCCTGCTCCTGTCCGGCATCAAGCCCCGACTCATGACACCACTGGTCCGGTAGGCCGGCTGTTGGGTCGAGGAGCTACCGGCTGTCCTTTGGAGCCTCCGAACCATGCCCAACCGGTCGACCGGCTACACTCAGTTCTTTCTCGTTTACGGGTCCGAGACGATCATCCCCACCGACATCGAGTTCGACTCGCCTCGGGTTACCCTGTACACCGAGAAGGATGCGAGGGAGGCAAGGGAAGACGACGTCGACCTCCTCGAGGAGGCCCGCGAGCTGGCCTTGAGCCGGACAGCCATCTACCAGCAGAAGCTCCAACATTACCAGAGCAAGCGGATCCGACCACTCTCCTTCCGCGAAGGAGACTTGGTGCTCAGGCGGATCCCGCGAACCGCTGGCCAACACAAGCTGTCCTCCCCATGGGAGGGCTCGTTCATCGTCAGCCGGGCGCTGCACAACAACGCATACTATCTAATAGACGCCCAGAAGCCATAGAAGCACAAGAGAGACGCCTCCGGCAAGGAGACGGAGCGCCCATGGAATGCGGCGCTCCTCCGTCCATTTTATTGCTGAAAACCAGTGCATGTATCCTTCCCCTTTTGGGCTTATGAATGCAACAGGGGCCCCAAGCCGGCACTAGGGGCACGCCCCTTTTCGACTCCAAAGTTTTCATGTTATTTAAGGCACGTCAACCGGGTCCGGCTCCTGGGCCCGGGGGCTCGCTCGACTCCCCCCGAGGCGGACAAGTAGTGTGAGCAAGCAACCCTTCGCCTCCCCTCCCTAACCAGCTACAGACCGGCTCCCGGGTGTCCGGCTGAAGGGACCACAGGGTGCGAAGGAACTTCTCACACTAAGGTGAGCCGACGCGCGGCAGCCGGACCGGCCCAGCCAAGCTTTGATACTCCTAGTAACCGGCCTCTGCCCGCTGGTTTTCCCCAAGGGTGAAGCCCCGTCCCTGTCCTAGACCGGCTCCCGGCTGGCTGGCAGGCGGGGCGGAAGCCGAAAGGAATCCCGGCACGCGAACACAAGTCAAAAGGCAAAAGGCGAAAGAAGAGCCGGCACGCACATTCTTTTTAAGAAAAACGGCATAAGTCATAACGATAAAAGGCCCACGGCCACGAGTTCATTACATATACACACCCAGTGGGTGGAATTCCAGTCTAAAACAAAATGCAGGAAAGAAAAATCCTAAGTGGTGGCCCTCCTTTGGTGCTGACGCCTCTGGAGCTGGCGGTGCTCACGCCTCGGGAGCCGGCGGTGCTGGCACCTCCGAGGCCGGTGCCTCCGGGGCGGCTGAGGTAGAAGCCCCCGCCCCCGCATCTGGAGTCGGCTCGGACTCGGCATAGTCGTCGGTGTCAGACTCTCCATCGGCCGTCTCAGCGGTGCTCCCCTCCAGGTCGTCCAGGCCGAGCCCGTACCGGTCCTTCGAGACCACCACGCCGTCCGCCCCGCGCTGCGGGGCATACTCGTCCCACGCGGTGAAGGACGCGAGGTCGCTTGCCCTCACCAACAACTCGTCGGCCACCGCCTCCAACTCCGCGTCGGTGCTGGCACGCTGGGCCGTGAGCAAACCCAAGTCCAGCTCGGGGTACCACGACCTGGCAATGCGGAACGCCATGACCGCACCAGCGCGTGCCGCGGAGGCCCTCCAGGCGTTCACCCGTGCAGTCCCAAACTCCAGCCACCTCGACAGCCGGTTCATGGAGCCTGGGTCCGCCACGCCAGGCCAAAGGGTGCGAACCAGCGCCAAGCCGGCTGCTTAGAGCCGCCTCAAGGCGAGGACCACCTCCGATAGACGCGCCTCGGCGGCGATCCCCACCTCGTCCAGGGTCCAGGGGGCAAGCGGCCCAACGACCTCTCCTTGCGCCCGCCGGGCCTCACGGTCGGCCTCCACGACCTCTTGTGTGCCGGGGAAAATCCCTAAGAAGAAGACAAGGGATGAGCGGGGAGGCAAGCCAGAAAACCTAGAAGGAAGGCACGAGAAGAACAAGGCAACAGAAGCTTACCGTGCAGCATCTGATCCACCTCATGCCCTTGCTCCTGTAGCTGCACCTCCCTGGCTGACCACTCCTGGTGCTGGCGCTCGTGCTTGTCCCGAGCCGCCTGCGCGTCCTCGGCCGCCTTGGATAGCACGGCGTCTTTGGCCTCCAGTCTCTCGCGGAGAACTTCTCCCGCTCCTCCGCCTCCCGACGAAGGGCCGCCCCTTGGTCCACCAACGCTTGGCGGTGGGCCGCCTCGCGCCCCTCCCGCTCTGCCTTCACCTGGTCCGCCTCCCTATGGAGCCGGTCGCGCTTCGTCGTCAGGAGTTCCCGCTCCTCATAAAGACGCACCACCTGGCGCCAGAGGCTGACCGTCTCGGCATGGGTAGCTTCACGAGAAGAAGTCGCTGTTGTCAGAAAGGATTCAGCCCGCCTCCGGGGCAGCCAGCCTGATTCTTGGGGGCTACACCCAGTGGGTGCGCTTGCACGCCCCCAATGAAAGATCGCAAGAGCACATACCTTGCAAATCCGCGGACACGACGGCGAGCCGGTTTTCGGCTCCTCGGTGCAACCCCATCAGGGTGTTGTACGCGACCTCCTGGCGGTCATACGCCGCCTGCAAAACAACAAGAGTACACAGCTTTAGGCTCAACTCGCCTGCGCCCCAGCCGGCTCGAGCCTCGGGGGCTACACCCAGTGGGTGCGCTGGCGTGCCACCACTGGAAAAGAAAGAAAACGCCAAGTCAAGAGAAGAAGGAAAGAAGAGAGCTCACCGCGACCGCCTGCTCCAAGTTCACCAGCCGGTCGTTGGCGGCTCGAGCGTCCTGCGACGTGTGGGCGCGGCAAGCGGCGAACGCATCCACAACGGCGGACACCGCCGCCCCGAGGGCGCTCGACGGTTCGCCAGGGGCGGGGCTCCCGCCCGCCGCCCAGGTCTGCTGCGGCCGGGCCCCAGCCGCTGGTCCTCCCTTGTTGAAGACCGCGATGGGACCAACCCCTCCTGTCGCCGTCGCGCCGGGGGCTGCCATCGACGCGCCTGTGGCGGCCGTTTCCCCGGCCGTCGCAGCCCTCACCTCCGGCGCTCCGCCTCCGGCGGCTCCGGGCCGACTCGCCTCCGGTGTCGGCGCCTCTGGAGCCGGCGCCTCCGAAGCGGGCACTTCCAGGGCCGGCGCTTCCGGGGCCGGCACCTCCGCCCTCGACGGCATGTCGTCCGCCACCGGCTGGGTGGCGTCGCAGTCCATCTCCGCCGCGTCCTCCGCGGCCTTCGCGCCTGCCTCCGTCCGTCGCCCGGGACCATGGTGGTCCTTCGACCTCTTCTCCCGGCCGCGGGGGAACGGCTCCCATGCTCCACCAGCGGCCTCCCCGCCGGTTCCTCGGAGGCGGGGGAACGGCTCCCACGCTCCGCCAGCGGCCCCCCTGCTGGTTCCTCCCCGCTTCTTCGCTGCCTCTTCCCATGGGCGGAGCTCCTCAACGCGCCGCTCCTGCTCGGCTGCCTCGAGGTCGAGCCACGCCTGGTGCTCCCTCTCCTTGGCAGCCGTCGGTGGCGCCGCCCTCTTCGTCCCGCCACCCGGGGTCCTCCCTAGGGCGCGCGCCACCTTGGTAACGACGAAATAAGGGATTGGGGGAAGACGGAACGGGCCAAGGTGGAGGAGGAGATGGACTTACCCAGCGACGACGGGGACCGCCCTCCTCGTGGGTCCCGCCTGGGCGACCCTTTGTTTCTTGCTCCCGCCTCCGCGGCTGCCGCCCGGCTACGCGGTCGCCGCGCGCTTGGGCGCCGACTTGGTGGCAGCCGGCCGTTTCCCCTTGTCGTCCGTGTCCGGGCCTCCCCGGCTGGAGCCGCCGCCGGCTCGAGGTTGGCGCCTCTACGACGCCGTGACCTCGTCTTCCCAAGTTTCGGGCTTCCTCGGAGCCTCTGCAACACGCGACGTCTCCGCCTCAGCGTTATCATCGGTCCAGTCCCGTAGGTGCTTCTGGGGAGGAGACTCACCCGTCGATTCGGCCTCTTCGGCCCCCTCCGTCTCCGTCTTCGCGTCGCCGGCTTTGGACGCGCCGGCTCGCTCGGAGTCAGCTGGCTTCACGTCGTCGGCATCCTCGACCTCCTCGGGGTCCGACTCCGCCGTGTCGGGGGCCGGTTCCCAGTAGTTCTACAGCAGCGAGAAAATCCGCGGGCGGGCCGGGCGGCGCGCCGTCAGGCCAAAGGGGGGAGGGGTGCTGCCTCTGAAAAAAGATGGAGGGAAGGAGGTGGCCAGACACTTACCCGCGGTGCCGGGCGACTCCGGCTGTATGGGGTTTTCCCCCATTGCCACTCGCCCTCCACCATCTTCGCCGTCGAGATGGCGTTCATCCTCCTCGCCACGTGGGCCGGTGTCATCTCCTTGGTGGAGAGCCGGCAGGGGTCATGGCATCCTCCCATCTGGCAGATGAGGTGTGGCCGGCGCTGCAGCGGCTGCACCCGGCGCGCCACCATCACGGCCAGCAGATCGGTGGCCTTTAGCCGCTCCGTCCCGGTCATCACGAGCAGGCGCTCGCAGAGCCGGTCCGCCGTCTCAGGCGCCGGAGGTGGAACCGCCCACCAGTTCAGCATCGCGGTCGACTGGTGGTTGGCGAAGTCGTGGAGGTTGATGTAATCCTCCTTCGGCTTCACGTTCTTCACATAGATGAACCCCCGCTGCCAGCGCTTCACCGACTCATGCAGCGGGAGTTTCGGGAAGCTGGACTCCTTGCAGATATGGATCATGGCGCCTCCACAGGCGGTCATCACCATCTATTTCGTCACCGGATCCTTCGTCGTCTGTCGCTTGAGGAAGAAGTGCCGGCACCAGAGGTCAAGCCTCGGCTCAACCCCCAAGTACCCCTCGCAAAGGGTGACGAATGCCGCCAGCTGCAAGACGGCATTGGGGGGGGAGGTGGTGCGGCTGCACACTGAACTGCGTCAGGAAACGGCGGAAAAAGGCGCTCGCCGGCAACCCAATGTTGGGGAACGTCGCACGGGAAACAAAAGATTTCCTACGCACACGCAAACCTATACATGGTGATGAGCATCTACGAGAGGGAGAGTGGATCTACGTACCCTTGTAGATCGCTAAGCAGGAAGCGTTAAGAAACGCGATTGGTGTAGTCGAACATCTTCGCGATCCAAATCGCCGAGCGTCCCGCGATCTCATCACGATCCGTCCCGTGATCCAATCACGATCCGTCCCGCGAACACATCACGATCCGTCTCACGATCTTGATCACGATCTGTCCCGCGAACTCATCACGATCCGTTCCGTGATCACATCATGAACCGTCTCGCGATCTTGATCACGGTCCTTCCGATCTAGCGCCGAACGGACGACACCTCCGCGTTCAGCACACGTGCAGCTTGATGACGATCTCCACCGTCTCGATCCAGCGAGAGGAGGTGGAGAGGAGAGAGAGTTCACCGGCAGCATGATGGCGCTCCGGTGATGGTGGTGGAGCAATTCCGGCAGGGCTTCGCCTAAGCGCTGCAGAAAACCGATCTAGAGGAGAAACTATGCACCGGTGTAACGGGTAGCACGTGGCCGGAAATTCTGTCCAAAAACCACCCAATCCACTAGTATATATAGGAGGAGAGGAGAGGAGAGGCATCCAAGGCCTTTGGGTCGGCCGAAATAGGAGGTGGGAAGCAATCCTACTTCACCTCCAATCCTAGTTGGAGTAGGATTGCCTCCTATTGGCTGATTTTCCACTTTTTGCTTTAGGACTTTCTCTCCTGTGCCATGGGACTTTGTGGCTGTTTCCCCAGCCCACTAAGGGCTGGTTATTATTCTCCCACATCCCATGGACCTCTTGGGGTCGAAATACCCCTCCCGGAGGCCTCCCGGTACACTACCGGCACTCCGGGTACACTACCGGCACTCCCGGTACACTACCGATGAGCCCGAAACTTTTCCGGAAACCAAAATGGGACTTCCTATATATGAATATTTACCTCCAAACCATTCCGGAGATCCTCGTGACGTCCGGGATCTCATCCGGTACTTCGAACCAACTTCGGTCACCACCATACATAACTCTACACTACCGAAACGTCACCGAACCTTAAGTGTGCAGACCCTGCGGGTTCGAGAACTATGTAGACATGACCGAGACACCTCTACGGTCAATAACCAATGGCGGTACCTGGACGTCCACATTGGTTCCTACATATTCTACGAAGATCTTTATCGGTCGAACCTCTATGTCAAGGATTCAGTTAATCCCGTATAACGTTCCTTTTGTTCTTCGGTATGTTACTTGCCCGAGATTCGATAGTCGGTATCTCCATACCTAGTTCAACCTCGTTACCGGCAAGTCTCTTTACTCGTTCCGTAATACAAGATCCCGCAACTAACAATTAGTCACATTGCTTGCAAGGCTTATTGTGATGTTGCATTACCGAGTGGGCCCCGAGATACCTCTCCGTCACACGGACTAACAAATCCCAGTCTCGATCCATGCCAACTCAACAGACACCATCGGAGATACCTGTAGAGCACCTTTATAGTCACCCAGTTACGTTGCGACGTTTGATACACACAAGGCACTCCTCCGACATCCGTGAGTTGCATGATCTCATGGTCATAGGAACATATACTTGACATGCAGAAAACAGTAGCAATAAACTGACACGATCATATGCTACGTTTGTAGTTTGGGTCTTGTCCATCACATGATTCTCCTAATGATGTGATCCCGTTATCAAATGACATCTCATGTCCATGGCTAGGAAACCTAAACCATCTTTTGATCAACGAGCTAGTCTACTAGAGGCATACTAGGGACATGGTTTTGTCTATGTATCCACACATGCATTTAAGTCTCCGATCAATACAATTATAGCATGGATAATAAACGATTATCATGAACAAGGAAATATGATAATAACTAATTTATTATTGCCTCTAGGGCATATTTCTAACAGTCTCCCACTTGCACTAGAGTCAATAATCTAGTTCACATCACCATGTGATTCGCATTGTTATGAATCTAACACCCAACGAGTTCTGGGGCTCGATCATGCTTTGCATGTGAGAGAGGTCTTATAGTCAACGGGTCTGTGATATTCAGATCCGTGTGTACTTTGCAAATCTCTAAGTCAAACCGTAAACACTGCTACCACACTCCATTTGGTACTATTTCCAAATGGCTACTCCACTATACGTATCCAGATTGCTACTACTAGTCATCCGGATTGGTGTTAAAGCTTGCATCGACGTAACTCTTTACGACGAACTCTTTATCACCTCCATAATCAAGAAACATTTCCTTAGTCCTCTGGTTACTAAGGATAATTCCGACCGCTGTCTAGTGATCCACTCTTGGACCACTCTTGTACCCCTTGACAGACTCATGGCAAGGCACACACAGGTGCGGTACACAGCATGGCATAATATAGAGCCTATGGCTAAGGCATAGGGGACGACGTTCGTCCTTTCTCTTTCTTCTGCCGTTGTCGAGCTTTGAGTCTCACTCAACTTCACACCTTACAAATCAGACGAGAACTATTTCTTTGGCTGATCCATTTTGAACTCTTTCAAAATCTTGTCAAGGTATGCACTCATTGAAAGTCTCATCAAGCACCTTGATCTATCTCTATAGATTTTGATGCTCAACAATTAGGTAGCTTTATGCAGGTCTTCCTTTGAAAAACACTTTTCAAACAACCTTTTATGCCTTCCAGAAATTCTACATTATTTCCGATCAACAATATGTCAACCATATATACTTATCAGTAACTCTATAGTGCTCCCACTCACTTTATTGCAAATACAAGTTTCTCGTAAACTTTGTATAAACTACAAAAACTTTGATCACCTCATCAAAGTGTATATTCCAACTCCGAGATGCTTGCTTCAGTCCATAGAAGGATCACTGAAGCTTGCTCACCTTTTAGCATCCTTAGGACTGACAAAACCTTCTGGTTGTATCACATACAACCTTTCCTCAAGTAAACCGTTAAGGAAACGATGTTTTGTCATCCATCTGCCAGATTTCATAATTGAAAATGCAGCAACTACTAACATAATTCCAACAGACTTTAGCATCGCTACGAGTGAGAAAGTCTCATCGCAGTCAACTCCTTGAACTTGTCACAAACAACTTTGCAACAAGTCAAACTTTACAAATGGTGACATTTACCATCACTGTCTGTCTTCATTTTAAAGATCCATTTGTACTCAACGACCTGTCGTCCAACGAGCAAGTCTACCCAAGTCTATACTTGGTTTTCATACATGGATCCTATCTCGGATTTCATGGCCTCCAACCATTTGTCGGAATCCGGGCCCATCATCGCTTCTCCACAGCTTGTAGGTTCATCGTTGTCCAACAACATGACTTTCAAGACAGGGTTGCCGTACTGCTCAGGAGCAATACACATCCTTGTCGACCTACGAAGTTCGATAGTAACTTGATCCTGAAGCTTTATGATCATCATCATTAACTTCCTCTCCAACTAACGTAGGCTTCACAGAAACAACTTTCTGCGCTGCGCTACTCTCTGGTTGAACAAAGGTTCAACAACCTCATCAAGTTCTATCTTCCTCCCACTCAATTCTTTCGAGAGAAACATTTCCTCGAGAAAGGATCCATTTAAGCAACAAACACTTTGCACTAGGATCTGAGATTGAAGGTTCACCCAACTGATCTTAGGGTATTCTATGAAGATGCATTTGTCCGCCTTGGGTTCGACCTCATTAGGTGAAAACATTTTCCACACAAGTGTCACAACCCCAAATATTAAGAAATGACAGCTTAGGTTTCTATCAAACCATAATTCACACGGTGTCATCTCAACGGATTTAGATGATGCCCTATTTAAAGTGAATGTAGTTGTCTCTAATGCATAACCCCAAAAATTATAGTAGTAAAACGATAAGAGACATCACAGTATGTACTATATCAATAGAGCATGACTATGATGTTCGGACACACCATCACACCATGGTGTTCCAGGTGGCGTTAGTTGTGAAACAAATTTCACATTATCTTAAGTTGTATGCCAAACTCGTAACTCAGATATTCACCTCCACGATCATATCGCGGTCATTTTTATCTTCTTGTCACGATGATCTTTAAACTTCACTCTGAATTTGCTTGAACCTTTCAAACGATTCAGACTTGTGTTTCATTAAGTAAATATACACTATATCTACTCAAATCATCAGTGAAGGTAAGAAAATAACAATATCCACTGCACGCTACAAGACTCACTAGATTGCATACATCAACATGTATCATTTCCAATGAATCACTTGCCCGCTCCATCCAACGGGGTCCTTTAGTCATCTTGCCCAAGAGTCATGGTTCGCATGTCTCAACCGATTCGAAATCGAATGAGTCCAAATATCCATCAGCATGGAGTTTCTACATGCGCTTTATACCAATATGACATTTAGCGGCAGTGCCACAAGTATGTGGTACTATCATTATTAACTTTGTATCTTTTGACATCAATGTTATGAACATGTGTACTACTACGATCAAGATTTCAACAAACCATTCTCACTGGGTGCATGACCATTAAAGGTATTATTCATGTAAACAGAATAACCATTATTCTCTAACTTAAATGAATAACCGTATTGCAATAAACATGATCTAATCATGTTCATGCTCAACGCAAAACACCAAATAACATTTATTTAGGTTCATCACTAATCCTGAAGGTAGAGAGAGCGTGCGATGTTGATCACATCAACCTTGGAAACACTTCCAACACATATCGTCACCTCACCCTTAGCTAGTTCTCCGTTTATTCTATAGCTTTTATTTCGAGTTACTAACATTTAGCAACCGAACCGGTATCCAATACCCAGGTGCTACTAGGAGTACTAGCAAGGTACACATCAATAACTCGTATATCAAATATACTTTTGTCGATGTTGCCAGCCTTCTTATCTACCAAGTATCTAGGGTTGTTCTGCTTCAGCGACCGTTCACCTCATAACAGAAGCACTTAGTCTCGGGTTTGAGTTCAACTTTGGGTTGCTTCACTGGAGCAGCAACTGACTTGCTATCCATGAAGTTTCCCTCCTTGCTCTTGCCCTTCTCAAAACTAGTGGTTTGGTTAACCATCAACACTTGACGCTCCTTCTTGATTTCTACCTTCGCGGTGTCAAAACATCGCGAACAGCTCAGGAATCATTATTTCTATCCCTGGCAATTTATAGTTCATCACTAAGTTCTAGAAGCTTAGTGACAGTGACTTGGAGAACTATGTCAATCACTATCTTATCTGGAAGATCAACTCCCACTTGATTCAAGCGATTGTAGCACCCAGACAATCTGAGTACACGCTCAACGATTGAGCTCTTCTCTTTCATCTTGCAGGCAAAGAATCTTGTTGGAGATCTCATATCTCGCAACACGGGCACGAGCTTGAGATCCTAATTTCAGCTCTTAGAAACATCTCATATGTTCCGTGACGTTCAAAACGTTTCGGAGCCTCAATTCTAAGCCGTAACGCATGACGCACTAAACTATCAAGTAGTCATCAGAACGTGCCTGTCAGATGTTCACAACATCTACAGACGACGCTAGAGGGGTTGGCGCACCGAGCGGTGCATTAAGGACATAAGCCTTCTGCGCAGCAATGAGGACAATCCTCAGATCACGGACCCAGTCCGCAATATTACTACCATCATCTTTCAATTCTATTTCTCTAGGAACATATAAAAATACAAGGGAGCTACAGCGCGAGCTAGTAATCTACAACATAATTTGCAAAGACACTTTGACTATGTTCATGATAATGAGTTCAATTAATCATATTACTTAAGAACTCCCACTCAAATTGACATCCCTCCGATCATTTAAGGGATACATGATCCAAATTCACCAACTCAAGTCCGATCATCACGTGAGTTGAGGTGGCTGCAATGGTGAACATCATTATGTTGATCATATCTACTATATGACTCATGTTCGACCTTTCGGTCTCTCGTGTTCCGAGGCCATGTCTGTACATGCTAGGCTCGTCAAGTTTAACCCGAGTGTTCTGCGCGTGCAAATCTGGCTTGCACCCGTTGTATGTGAACGTAGAGTCTATCACACCCGATCATCACGTGGTGTCTCAACACGACGAACTTTCGCAACGGTGCACACTCGGGGAGAACACAGTTCATCCTTAAATTCAAGTGAGGGATCACCTTATAATGCTACCGCCGTACTAAGCAAAACAAGGTGCATAAAAGGATTAACATCTCATGCAATTCATAAGTGACATGATATGGCCATGAACTTGTGTTTAAGATCTCCATCTTCGAAACACTGGCATGATCTCCATCGTCACCGGCACAACACCATGATCTCCATCAATGTGTTGCCATTGGGGTTGTGGCGCCAGCCCTGCTTCTACTTCTATTGCTACCGCTTAGCGATAAAGTAAAGCATTACATAGCGCTTAATGATTGACACGAAGGTCATACAATAATTAAAGACAACCCTATGGCTCCTACCGGTTGCCGTACTCAACGACATGCAAGTCGTGAAATTATATACATCACATGATCATCTCATACATCACATATATCTCATCATGTAATTGGCCATATCACATCACAACATACCCTGCAAAAACAAGTTAGACGTCCTCTAATTGTTGTTGCATGTTTTACGTGGCTGCTACGGGTATCTAGCAAGAACAATTCTCACCTACGCATAAACCACAACGGTGATACACTAGTTTGCTTTTCAGCCTTCTCAAGGACCGCCTTTGTCGAATCCGATCCAACTAAAGTGAGAGAAACTGTCACCCGCAAGCCATCTAGGCAACAAGTTACGTCGAGGGAACCGGTCTCTCGTAAGCGTACGAGTAATGTTGGTCCGGGCCGTTTCATCTCACAATCCCGCTGAACCAAAATACGACCAAGGGAGGAATCAATCTAAGCATCAACGCCCACAAACCTTTTGTGTTCTACTCGAGATCTCATCGAACCATCAACCTAGCTCATGATGCCACTGTTGGGGAACGTCGCACGGGAAACAAAAAATTTCCTACGCACACGCAAACCTATCCATGGTGATGAGCATCTACGAGAGGGAGAGTGGATCTACGTACCCTTGTAGATCGCTAAGCGGGAAGCGTTAAGAAACGCGGTTGGTGTAGTCGAACATCTTCGCGATCCAAATCGCCGAGCGTCCCGCGATCTCATCACAATCCGTCCCGTGATCCAATCACGATCCGTCCCGCGAACACATCATGATCCGTCCCGCGAACTCATCACGATCCGTCTCACAATCTTGATCACGATCTGTCCCGCGAACTCATCACGATCCGTTCCGTGATCACATCACGAACCGTCTCGCGATCTTGATCACGGTCCTTCCGATCTAGCGCCGAACGGACGACACCTCCGCGTTCAGCACACGTGCAGCTTGATGACGATCTCCACCGTCTTGATCCAGCGAGAGGAGGTGGAGAGGAGAGAGAGTTCACCGGCAGCGTGACGGCGCTCCGGTGATGGTGGTGGAGCAATTCCGACAGGGCTTCGCCTAAGCGCTGCAGAAAACCGATCTAGAGGAAAAACTATGCACCGGTGTAACGGGTAGCACGTGGCCGGAAATTCTGTCCAAAAACCACCCAATCCACTAGTATATATAGGAGGAGAGGAGAGGAGAGGCAGCCAAGGCCTTTGGGTCGGCCGAAATAGGAGGTGGGAAGCAATCCTACTTCACCTCCAATCCTAGTTGGAGTAGGATTGCCTCCTATTGGCTGATTTTTCCACTTTTTGCTTTAGGACTTTCTCTCCTGTGCCATGGGCCTTTGTGGCTGTTTTCCCAGCCCACTAAGGGCTGGTTATTATTCTCCCACATCCCATGGACCTCTTGGGGTCAAAATACCCCTCCCGGAGGCCTCCCGGTACACTATCGGCACTCCCGGTACACTCCCGGCACTCCCGGTACACTACCGATGAGCCCGAAACTTTTCCGGAAACCAAACTAGGACTTCCTATATATGAATCTTTACCTCCGGACCATTCCGGAGCTCCTCGTGATGTCCGGGATCTCATCCGGGACTCCGAACAAACTTCGGTCACCACCATACATAACTCTACACTACCGAAACGTCACCGAACCTTAAGTGTGCAGACCCTGCGGGTTCGAGAACTATTTAGACATGACCGAGACACCTCTACGGTCAATAACCAATGGCGGGACCTGGACGTCCACATTGGTTCCTACATATTCTACGAAGATCTTTATCGGTCGAACCTCTATGTCAAGGATTCAGTTAATCCCGTATAACGTTCCCTTTGTTCTTAGGTATGTTACTTGCCCGAGATTCGATCGTCGGTATCTCCATACCTAGTTCAACCTCGTTACCGGCAAGTCTCTTTACTCGTTCCGTAATACAAGATCCCGCAACTAACAATTAGTCACATTGCTTGCAAGGCTTATTGTGATGTTGCATTACCGAGTGGGCCCCGAGATACCTCTCCGTCACACGGAGTAACAAATCCCAGTCTCGATCCATGCCAACTCAACAGACACCATCGGAGATACCTGTAGAGCACCTTTATAGTCACCCAGTTACGTTGCGACGTTTGATACACACAAGGCACTCCTCCGACATCCGTGAGTTGCATGATCTCATGGTCATAGGAACATATACTTGACATGCAGAAAACAGTAGCAATAAACTGACACGATCATATGCTACGTTTGTAGTTTGGATCTTGTCCATCACCTGATTCTCCTAATGATGTGATCCCGTTATCAAATGACATCTCATGTCCATGGCTAGGAAACCTAAACCATCTTTTGATCAACGAGCTAGTCTACTAGAGGCATACTAGGGACATGGTTTTGTCTATGTATCCACACATGCATTTAAGTCTCCGATCAATAAAATTATAGCATGGATAATAAATGATTATCATGAACAAGGAAATACGATAATAACTAATTTATTATTGCCTCTAGGGCATATTTCCAACACCCAAGCTCGCGGAGGAAATGATCGGCGAAGACGACTACCTCGCCTTCCCACGGTGCCGAGGAGTTCTCCGGCCCGGCTGGGCGTGCCTCCGCCGGGAGCTTGCGACGGTGACGGAGGTGCTCGATGAAGGTCTCATCCACGTCGTTGCCGTCCCATGCGCCCTTGCCCTCCATGGTCGCCGAGAGGGCGTGCGGTCGCGACGACGGGCGTGGGTGCTCGGCGGCGGCCGGGGCTTTCTTCGACGGCGGACGGCGGCACGGCCTGCCTGCGAGCTCTGGCCTCCTGCTCTCTCTCTCTCTCGTGGCAGGGGGAGGAAGACGACGACGACGATGCGACGACAGTGGGGGGAGCGAACAGGCTGTTTTGCCCCCCTCCTCTCGCCATTTAAACCCTGCGCGGGTGATCGTGGGGGCCGGATTCATTGCGCACGACCCTCGCAATTCGGGCGGATATAATGGCGTGCGGGAATGCCAACCGTCTGCCCGCGCCGTAAAAGATCCCCGCGCATGGGCCGAGGCCGCGGTCGTGGAGGGCCCCGCCCCGTGGCCTGGTCTTTTCCACCGCGTGGCGCATCTTATCTACCCGGTGGGGAACCCAAGGCGACGCGCGAGGCATCGGCCGACTGTGGAGCCGGCCGTCGTTTGTCGGCATCGCTCAATTCTCAAGGCACCCCGCGGCGCAAGGACGATCTTCAAGCCAGAGAGGACCGCCACGGTTCATCGGCGGGCCTCCCCGGCTTCGAGGACTACCGACGGGGGGATGACCCCGGGGTAGCCTCAAGCGCCCCCTTTCTCCAGCCTTCTAACGCAACCAAAGGGCGGGCCGCCTCCCCCTGCGGTCCGGCTACGCCCTGCCAGTAGCGGCCCTCCGGCCAGAGCTCGCCGGCTACGCCCCGCCGGCTATGACGTGCCGGCCAGCTGGGGGCGTTGCCGCCTGCCCCCCCCCCAGCTGGCTGTCCATTGGATACCGTCGTCAGGGCATGCGTGGCGACACTGGTCCCCATCCCATGAGGGGTCAGCGCCGGAGTGGCCACAGTGAAGGTGTCAGGGCCTCTGACCCTGGCGGACGGTGACCGGGCTTCCAACAGTGTCGGCACGCCCCAACCACTCCATTACCTGCCCCGGCATGGCTACAGGGCAGCCGGCCGCACCGCTGACCTCGGTCGGTCGCCGCAAGACGACGCCACAAGAGGCGGCCCGTGCCGTGACGTGGCCGGCGTCAGGACCCGCCGCGCGGGCCCTGCCGGCTCCTGACGGGACCCTTTAGCCGACGGGGCCTACCGGCGACAGGACCCCACAGCCGGTGGCCCCCACAGCCAGCCAGAGAGGTTGCCGGCTGGGCCCCCCCATGACCTTCTATTTGTATTGTAATCCGGGGGGTTGGCCTATAAACCCCCCCGGGCTACCCCCATGCAAGGGGTCGGCTGATCCCCCAGTTCTCTTCACGTCCGCTCCACACACACGCGTAGAGGGGCAGAAGAGCGAGCTAGCTCCTTCTTCCTCCATGATCCATACAGCTCAAGGAGCGCCATTGTAATCTGACCATTGTCTCAACTAGACCAAGCAGGACTAGGGATGTTACGTCCCACGGAGGGCCCCGAACCTGGGTACATCGTGTGTCCACCACCGCTTGTGCCTAACCCCGCTCCCGAAGCCCGCCGGCGTCCTTCGGCCCCTCTCGATAAGCCTACCCATGGCATCTGCCGTGACGAAACCACGACAACGGTTGTCCGTTGGGGTATCAAACAGACTCTGAATGCGACGAAATTTGGCAGGCGGTCTACCTACGATATGTTAAGACCGCAAGCGAACTTTCAACCCATTTTGAGAATATTTTATTCTCACTTATAAAACAATATTTTTACGATGCCGCTGGCGTGTGCGTTTGTGGTTGGTATCGAAACGATCGACGAAGACAACGAAAAGAAGCGGCAACTACGAACGGATGCAAGTTTTGAAAATGATACCAATGAAGTGTCAATGCAATGTGAATGATGCGATGATCAACAACTAAATTTGCAACCAATTCTAAATGACTGATGGAGAGGGGAGCAAAGGTTGGGAAACACCACACGTAATCTTGTTGAAATGAACCTGATATAGGAAAAAGGTAACAATTTCGAAAAAAGTCAGAAAACTTTGATACTTTTTCAAACAAACTTGACCTACTGGTGTACCTGTGTAAAAATCTCGACAAAGAAAAACTCCGGTCACAAACACGGAAAAAAAATCCATGACAATACAGAGTGAATATTAACTCTATTATACTAGTGTTGGTTTTGTTTTCTGCCCACAATACCACGAAAGTTATTTCTTCTCAAAAAGATTACGTGAGTGTAATGCTTGAGCAAATTTGTTGCCAATAGATTTCATGTTTTTTCGACCTTTTTTGCAATTACTACATTCTTTAAAATAAAAAACGACTGCACCTACCACAGGTTCCAAACGTTACCCTCCAGCGAAGGTTTTGCTTCTTGTTTCCATATCGAGCCTTGTTGGGACTGGCTTGGAATCATTAATTTCCAGATGGTACCGTCCAGTCATTTTTCTCGATAACCAAATTGCAATGTCACGATTTCATTATAGATCTCAGCCAAAGAGGGAGTGTAATTAAGCATTTTGCATCCACATGGCATGTGTGGTAGGCAATCTAAAAGGAAACCAAGCATTCCGCAGGCTTGTAGTGTATTCACTCGCGGCTATGACTGCAATGCTGCTTGTTTTGTACTCCTACATGAAGTTATGTTTTGTACTGCTTGTTTTGCATATGCATGTAGAACATGCTGTATTTGACAACATTTCATTTGCGACGTCTAATCAAGGATCCAAAGCTTCGCGCGCCCTGATTCTTCAGGCCATCCCAAGTATGGAGCGGTTCCGTGGGCTCGGGGCGTGCGCGGCGAAGTCCATGGAGCGGTTCCTTGGGCTGGGCACGACGCCTCCATGGCTCGCGAGGTCCATGGACCGGATCCTGGGGCTGGGCGCCACCGGCGCGTGCCCGCCGAGCTCCACCACGCGGTTCCTCGGGGTGGGCACCGCCGGCGCGTGCCCCGCGAGCTCCGCCGGTCGGTTCCGCGGGCTGGGCACCGCCGGCCCGTGCCCCGCGAGCTCCATCGCGCGGTTCCGTGGGCTGAGCACGCTCACCGTGATGTCCTGCGGCGGCTTGGGGCTCACCTTTGTGTCCCCCCGCGCCCACTTCTTCGTGCTCCCCCGGCGCATCAGCACCTTGATCAGCTCCCCGACCTGGTCCCGCGGTGCCTTGCCGGAGCTCGCGCCTGCCTTCTGGCTCGTCTCCGTCTTCTCCTGATGACCGGCGACCTTGACGTGTATCTCCTGCGATACGTGGGCGTCGACCGGGTTGCTCGTGGAGGCGGCGGGCACGGGCGCCTCGGTGTCCAGCGCCGCCTTCTCGTCGTGGTCGGCTCTTTTGAACCTCGCCGTCGTGGCCAGGGTCTCGACGGCGCCGATGACCAGATCCGCCCTCGCGCAGACCTCCAGGAGCATGGAGGCCGCGCTGAAGAGCGGCAGCGCCTCGATGAGCGGTGGCGTGGCTAGCTCCGTTACGGCGTTCTGCTCGTGCTCTGCCTCTGATGTTTCCTCTTCTCCTTCTTCCAGCACCGTGGCCAGGCACCTCAGCTTGTCCCTCAGCTCCTGGGCGGTGGCGTTCATGTCCGCCACGACGAGCCCGAGGCGGTCGGACCGCGTCATCGACGTGACAAAGCCCGACGCCTCGCGAAGCACGGTGGCCAAGTGTCGGCTCAGGGCGAGGCAGGTGCCGGCGAGGTGCCTCTTGACGTGTGCCGGCGTTTGGGCCTCGGAGCCGACGCAGGCGGCGAGGGCGTCGATGCAGTAGGCGCAGCAGCGCATGGCGGCGCCGACCTTCTGGTACTGGCCGTACGGGTGCCGGAAACTGAACTTGCCGTGGCCGGGCTCCCATTTCGCCAGGTTGGCGAGCGAGTCCTCGGACGCCTTGGCGTTCAGCACTTGCTTGTACCCCTGTGACTTAGCCGAGAGCGCACGCCTCGCCGGCTTCTCCCCGGCGGCGGCGTCGACGGCGGCGGGGTCAGAGAAGTAGTCCTCGACGCAGCCCTCGGCAGAGGCGGCGAGCTTGTCCATGTTACGCGCGACGAGGACGTGGAGCTCCTGCCCCGCCCAGACCGGGAAGACGAAGGTGCACACGGCGAAGCAGATGAAGGCGCCGATGGCGATGGTGGTGAGGCGCTGCTGCGCCATGTACACCACCTCGTCGACGTGGTACCCCGACACGGAGACGAGGCAGTAGGTGATGATGAAGACAGTGACGCCGTAGTTGAACTTGGCCTTCATCGTCGGGATGAACCGGGAGAAGGTCGCCACCGCAGCTGCACGTACGCCGGTCGATCAGATCCATGAAAATAGAGTGAAGGTCTTGCACCGGTGAAGTTATACACATCAAGGAAAGCAACGTACCCATGATAAACATGGAGCCGGTGAGGACATAAGGCTGGAACTCCTTGCCGGACTGGCTGGCGACCCAGTGCACGCCGAGGGCCAGCGCGCCGCCGGCCACCGTAGCCATGGCCCTGTTGAGGCCTTTGCACAAGCAAGGACCTGAAACGAACCCATATCCCATGAGCTCCTCCACACCTTATTACCACCTCACCATTGTTGCACCAGGAGTGCAGCTCCGTTACGTACCGACGGTGTACTCGAAGACGACGACGACGGTGAGCACGGCCCACATGGCGTTCCCGCCGGTGAAGTCATAGAGCGGGTGGACGTAGTAGAAGACGGAGCAGAGCGCGAGCGCGAGGGCCACCTTGAGCCCGTGCACCACCCTCCTCGGGTCGTCCGCGGCGACCTTCCACACCATCCTGCCGAACCCGGCCACCCTGTCCCTCGGCGCGGCCATCCACGACAAGAGCCACGACCACGACCCGCCCTTGACGCCACCGTGCTCGCCGGCCGCCGGCACGTCCACCCTCCATTCAGCACTGCCGTCACCGCCGCCGCCGCGGCCGGCTTCTTGCTCGGCTGTCGCCCTAGCTGCCATGCTCGTCTATCAGTCTACGCTCTTGTTTAACTGTTGTTTTATCTTGCCTTGGGTGGATGATGGATGCAGTGGCATGGGCCGAGCGAGGGCTTATATACGCGGCGAGCTGGGACTATAAAATGCGGCGCCTGACGTGGCGCACGTTGATGTGTGTCAGTGTCACGGTCACTGTCACCACCACAGTTTGCCCATTGGGCAAGGGCGCTCACTTTATCATAAACAAGTTCGTGTAAACCACCTGGTCACAAAGAAAACATGACGAGCCAAGGGGACCAGCGATGTGCGCCTTTGTTAATACGAGTACTACTACTCGGCAAGTATCATCTCATAAGAAAGTGCATGAGTTGAAGCCAGCATAGGTCAAATGGTGCGTATAGACTTATCATGGAGATCTGCTGCAAAAACACACACTTATGTGAATGTGATGCTACTCCTTTACGACATGCCGGTTAAGGCATTATGTTTTTTTTGATGTATTTTTTATTTAGATTTGCTTATTGTTTGAGCATTATTACTTTCGAGACTTCGTACTTGTTTTGAGACCTTGCATTAATAATATGGCTGTATACATCGACCAGATGCAAAAGTTTGGCCTCCTTTTCAAAATAAATAAATGTGAATGTGATGCTGAAGAGATCATCTACCCACTCTTCCTCGACACAAATACCAGCAGAACGCCATTGCATGAAAATTCAGTTATGGCCGAAAAAAGTCACTCACTGGGGCATTGTTCGGCAACACTCGACTCCTTAGGACGGAGCGGAGCGCGCGGAACGCCGGGGTAGCAGCTCCCCAAAATACAACTAGATGCTGCTCCGCAGGGCTTTCGAACAGGCTGTGAATCTCTGTTATATACATCGTTACCATTCGTCATTGTCTGAATAACTTCTTGTGCAACCAGTGCAACTCTTCACATATGTGGAAACTGCATGCATACTATTTCGATCAAAGCCAATCTTCATTACGAGTTTATGACATGAGTATGCAACACCGCGAATAATGGATCTATTGCGTGCAGTCGCTTGATACGGTAAGAGGCCTTGTGTTGCAGCGTCCTCAAGGAACTGAGCGTGTTTCTCATGAATTTGTGGCCATGTTCAGAAATGCAGCATTATGCACTGTGACGTCGTTACTGATAGTTTTCACGAGCTTGGATGGTGCTACACTTTTGGCAACACTTGACAGGGATGTATGCATGCATGCGTGGTTTTGATGTTAGGGTGCGATATGCTTTGCTTTGCCACCGTTGTTAGTTTTGGTGCACAATGTTAAAGACATGCATGCTGACTGTCTGAAGACTTGGATTCAGTTTAACCTATGACCATGTGTAATTCGTTTCCTAGAGCTGGTATTGGGCAATCCCCTGGTAG
This sequence comes from Hordeum marinum, assembly GCA_022496015.1. Lineage (NCBI taxonomy): Eukaryota > Viridiplantae > Streptophyta > Magnoliopsida > Poales > Poaceae > Hordeum > Hordeum marinum. Next base: position 392,631,173 of record CM039678.1, on the reverse strand, counting down.
CTTCGTCTCTTTTTTTTTTCCTTCTTTTTCTCCTATCCTTTGTACCATACTGTTTTTATTACATACAGAAAATCAAACGTAGAACAATTGTTTCTGAAGGTGTAGCTGATTCAGTCAGAATAATATATATGCAGCGTATATATATACTTCACCCGGTTTCCATGGAGCTCCGTGCAACACGGTATGTGCGTTTGATCCTCGAGTAAAATGATTCTACCGCAAATATATAATATTTTTTGGACATTTTTCTACTGACTCCTGCAGGCAAACATTGTTCTGCATAGAGTGACCAACGCGGTTTTCTCAGAAACCACGCGGCCTGCCCTGCATTGCCTGGTACTACTGACAAGCAAAAACATCCCGGAGCGACACTGTTGATCGGATCCACGCGCGTGACTGTGCTTATATATTCCAGATAATACAATTCTGGTACAGATACAGAGAGATACCACATCCTCCCTCCTCTCGCGTCGTCGCAGAGATCTCGCAGGTCGAGACGGCAATGGGTGGTGGGGTTGGGTAGCCAAAGAGCTAGCAAACAGCATATATTTTCTGTTGTTGCCGTACGTCTCATCTCATCGTGGATCTCGTGTCTAATCTGGGGTTGACGAGAGCCGTGCAGTACCGCGACCACGCGAGGACTCGATTTTTCTGAGCAAAGCGCGCGCGCGCAAGCGAGTGCGAGCAGTTAATGCGGATCATGGTGTGCGTGGAGTGGTTGGACCCAAACTTGTACCTTGCCACCCGATCGCGCTTCGACTTCGCTTATTTTAGTCTCTGCATGGGGATGTTTTTGTGCGGGTCTGGCTGGGTTTATCTCCCCGGAGAACCCCGATCCGCGACGGGAGACTCGCTCGTATCCTATCCTATATTCATCTCGTAGTACAGGTACAACACAGATGTTTGCTATGCAGTCCTGCAGTGTTGTTTTGAGAAGCTCTTTGCGAAAGGGCGCGTGAGCTTAAATGCGTTTCTTATTGCTGCCACGGATTTCCTTTTTGCATCCAAGCACAGAATTATTGGATGGTGCGTGCGTCCACTGAAATGAGTACAAAGTAGTTTGTGGTTTCGTTTTGGCTAATTTGACGTCCGCCTCGTTAGTTAGTTTTCCTTTTTCTTTTTGATCCTTTTAAGAATCACTAGGAGAAGAGTTCTCCCACCTGAATATATTGTTATAAAAGCGACCAAGAGCAAGTGTCTTCCCTTAGACTTTGGCAAATTTAGTTTATAACAAAACCGAATCGAAAACTTAAAGAAATTGGTCCTGTTTACGGGGAAAACTCAGACCGAAACCGTACTAGTAGTAAGGGCAAAACAAGAAGAAAAAATAATGAACGCCCAAAACAAGACACGTCTACCTAGCAAACTGAAGTCTGCCGTCATGAAAGACACAAGTAGATGTGAAGCATCGTCGAGGGATTACGATACTAAACTTTGCATGCAGCCTCATGCATCGCACCGACGTGCATACCGAGCCCATAACACAACTCAAGAGCATTCATTGTCAACGAGTGCAACTGAACACGAACCTTGACTAGAAGCATCGTCATGAAAATTCAAAACAAGTAGCAAGTTGGAAAGGCATCTTACACCATCAAGCAGCAAAGATGAACCGCGACATCACCAAGAACATCCACAACAACAAGGGCGAGACATCTTCAAGACGGGAAACAAATGGCCATCCTACGACACCAAAGGCGTCGTTGTCGAACCCCAAGGGACACCACCAAACAACCACCATCGCCCCCAAGGCGGCTGCACCCTCGATCCAAATCAGTTCTCGCTGCTTTAGTATAAAGTTATATTAAAACAGCGAAAATTGATTGGTATAAAGTTGTACTAAAGCAGCGACAATTAATTTGAATAGGTAGAAGTACTATTTTTTATTTTACCATTCACAAAAGGAGCATTTGACCTTAGATGCAGAAGGACACTTTCACTTCTTCCATTGTTTTCTCGTGTGATTCTGCTTGTGGACTTTGTTTGGTTAACTTGGTTTGTTTCAATCGCTTGCTTGTGTGTGTGAATAGTAAGATGCATCTCAAGAATAAGAGAAAAGGAGAGAAAAGAATGAGAAAAATGCAAAGGTCAGGGCTATATATCTTCTCTACGTAGATCTAACTCGGTCTCCCCTCTAGGCGCGAGGGAGTGCGCCAGTGCAGTACTGTAGCACCTCCAGCTCGAGTTCTCTCTCTCGAAAAGGAGAGAAAAGATGTATATATAGGAAAAATATATCGTGCCACCCAACGATAGTTAACGTCATGTCTCATACTATCATGTGATAATACATATAATATTTTATTATTTTAAGTATGTTTTATATCTAAGATATTTCAAAACAAGATATACAAAAAATTGCTTGTGAGTCCATAGCTTTTTTTGTATATTTTGAAACTACCTTCATATTTATATGTATAAAATAATACTTCCTCCGTTCGGAAATATTTGTTGGGAAATGAATAAAAATAGATGTATCTAGAACTAAAATATGTCTAGATGTATCCATTCCTCGGACAAGTATTTCCGGACGGAGGGAGTATATATTAAAAAAGTGATACAAACTATCTAAAAACTAGTGTATATACTATCCAAATGTTCTTATATACCACATAATATATGTACATACTCCCATTTTTGATAGATACTATGTACAACATACAAAAACTGACATGAGGGTAACTATCCTTGGATGGTAGGAAACATTTGTCATGTGTGTGTATTGGTTTTTAATGTTTGGCTTTCTTTGTTTTTCTTGTTTCTTTACATATTTCTTTTTCAGGATTTCTTTGATTTTTTCCTTTGGTTTTCATCCGTTTTCTCTCGTTTTTCTCTTTCTTTCATTTTTCCAACACATGTTTCAATACACATTGTACATGTTTTCTATACATCGTAAACATTTTTCACACATGTTTAAACATTTTCGAAGCATGATTAATTTTTCCAAATATATATTTAGATGTCTATTCTCTCCCTACACATTGTACAATTTTTGCATACACCTAAACCATATTTAAAAACATGATTAACATTTATTTCAAATTCTTATTTTTGAATAGGTGTTAAACATTTATCAAATACATGCTGATTCTTAGTTGAATGTTACAAAACATTTTTTAACTACTCCCTCTGGTCCACTTAGATACATTCGTATCTAGAAAAATTTAAGAAAAGTAATAGGGATCGGAGAGAGTATGAAATCTCTTGTTTACATTGTATATAACTTTTTTGTTGAAATGTCACCACATTTTTCTTGAAAGGCGCGCAGTTTTTTCAAATGCAATGTACATTCTTTTTGAATGGTGCGAATTATTATTTTGAATCATACCAAGATTTGTTTGCATTATAAATATCACGTACAATTTTTGAAATGTGTGAACATTTTTTGAATGCTATCAACATTATTGAAACTACACTAATTGTGGTTGGATGGTTAGAAGGACAGTTGTATCACCTACCTACCCGAGTTCAACTCCTAGAACTGACATTCCTGCTTGCATTTTTCATGATTTATTCGAGGTGTTCAGGGGATGTGACTTTAGTGGGAGGAGACGTTCATGCGTGTCTGCGTTTGTAGGGATGAGTGTATGCATAAAGCAGCATATTACAATCTTCATATTGCAATCTTCATATTGACCCCACTTGATTAATAAAGGTTTCCTCTTAAATTCGTAATCTTCATATTGAAATCTCAGTTTCTTGCTTGTTCTTCATTTGCGTGTAGGGAATAGACCCTCTGTAGGATCGAAAGTATGTCTAGAGGGGGGTGATTAGATTACTTGACCAAATAAAAATTTGACCTTTTCCCAATTTTAAGTGTTGGTAGATTTTAGCAATGATAGCAAGTCAAGCACACCCTACACATGCATGTCTACGAGTATAGCAGCCGAAAGTAAAGACAAGCATGAGTAGTAAAGGAAGGGTAGGAAGATCAAACACAATTTGGAGACACGAAGATTTTTTCCCGTGGTTCCGATAGGTGGTGCTATCGTACGTCCACGTTTATGGAAAGTTCAACCCATGGAGGGTAACGGTCATGAGGGCTCTACGCACGGAGGGTTCCACGAAGAAGCAACCTTGTCTATACCATGATGGCCTATGTCCACGGAGGACTAGTCTAACTCGGGGTAGATCTTCACGAAGTAGGCGATCTCCTTTCCCTTACAAACTTCTTGGTTCACTCCACAACACAAATTAGGAGGCTCCCAAGCGACACCTAACCAATCTAGGAGGCACCACCCTCCAAAAGGTAATAGGCTCCATAACGTCGATGAACTCCTTGCTCTTGTGCTTCAAGATGATAGACTCCTCAACACTCAATCACTCTCTCACAGATTTGACTTTCGTGGAAGAGATTGATTGGGTGGAAAGCAACCAGGGGAGGCTAGAGATCAAGATTCATATGGTTGGAATGGAATGGCATGATCTCAACACATGAGTAGGTGGCTCTCTCTCAGAAAATCCGATGGGATAAGTGGGAATCTGTTCTGAGTGCTTTTCTTGTGAGTGAGTGATGGTGGAGGGGTATATATAGGCATCTCCAAAAATCCAACCATTACACTTAAAGTGACCAACTCGGTGGCATCGATGTGTGAATCTCGGTGGTACCAAGTTGCTCCAAAGGTAGCAACTTTTGAATCTCGGTGAGACCGATATAGAAATCTCGACGGTACCGATCAGGTGTCCAGCGGTCAGAATCCAAATCTCGGTAACACCGATCCAAAAACTCGGAGCTTCTAATTTTGTGAATCGAGGTAACAGAAAGTTGGCAAGCTAAACTCGATGGCACAGAAGTGGGATCGGTTGCACCGATGTGCTAGGGTTTGACAGGGTTCTGTCTGAGTTTGGGAATCAGTGGGACCGAGTGGAAAATGTTGGCTTCACCGATTTTCTTGATTTGGCTTGGATAGAATTTTGTGGAAGAGTTTGTGGGTGTTTTTGGTGACTATCACTTGTGCACGTGGAGCATCTTGTTCACCAATAGTACCTTACCCCCTTTTAATAGTATTGGCTTTTCCTATAGACTCAAAGTGATTTCTCACAAAGTAAAATGTAGAGTCCTCTTGCTTGAAGCTTTGCCAATCCAATTCCTTGCATCTAGGGGTTTCTCCACAATCCTTTTTCCAACCCATCATTGAATTTTTCCTGAAATATGCTTAGTGGAAATATTAGTTGAATGGTATATATGTTGTTATTAATTACGAAAACCACCAAGGGAGCAAATGTGCTTTCAATCTCCCCTTTTTGGTAATTGATGACAACATATAAATCAAAGCTTCGACATGTGATATAATTAATGTATATAATTGTCGCTTTGAGAAGTATGTGATAAGCAAGAGCTCCCCCTAAATTTGTGCATTATTTAGAATTTGCATTTGAATGCAAATGTATTTGCACAATCGGTTAGGTACATGGGGCACTTCTTCCATGTTACGTACAACTTGGTGGTGTGCGAGAATAATAAGAATAAATATCATGGCACAACACAATCAAGCAAAGTGAATGATCATCTCATAAGCTACAAAAAAATAGATTTGTTCATCCTTTGTCCAAGCCAGTTTAAGCCTTTGCAGAAACAAATGAGTGCTTGCATAGTTGGTTTATCTTTTGCATCACCATGTCGAGTGGCTGGTCTTAGTGTCTAGGTTCCTTTAGAATTTTGAGTTCCGTTCACTCACGTCGTTGTTGCACCACCACTCCTTCCACTGACAATAATCAACAACCCCATCAATTTCCACCATGCCGCTAGCACCACCTTCCATCATATCCTACTATCATACTTCAAATTGGTTGCCTCTTTGCTTGCGCCAATTTGCATCTTATCCCGTTGAGGGAGTCCTGGATTAAGGGGTCCTCGGGGAATTGGCCTATCTCCTAATAGGCTGGCTTAGTGGGCCGCATCCTGACTATCGCAGGAGGCGCCTGATACATCAAGACCCTGTGTTCTAGAAGGAAGTCCCGAAGGCGCATTGTGCACTCCAAGTCAAGATGAGGAAATCGACATCTCTATCCCGGCAGGAGACCTACCATGTGTAAACCCTAGGTATCCCCCCTGGTGTCTATATGAACTGGGAGGGTTTTAGATTGTATGGGAGAGAAACTCGTCTAGGGTTTTAGCTATTTGATCTCGAGGTAGATCAACTCTGTAACCTTCATACCATCAATATAATCGAGCAGGACGTAGAGTTTTACCTCCATAGGAGGGCCCAAACCCGGGTAAAACATCATCTTATTCGTCCCTTGTTACCATCGATCCTAGTCTCACAACTCGGGACCCCCTACCCGAGATCCACCGGTTTTGACACCGACATCGGTGCTTTCATTGAGAGTTCCGCTGTGATCGCCAAAGGAATCGATGGCTCACGTTGTCATCAACGAAGAAGTCCATGGCATGAACTCCTTTGTCCCTCGACAAATCTTCGCCTTTGGCAGCATTATGCTACACGCCGACCCGACCGGTCGTTTGGGCCGCGTCGAGAGTTTTGCCCATGATCAAGAGGTCAGATTTGGGAACCTAGAGTTCTCCGTATACTCTCGGGGTGATCTTTCGCTCACCGGGCTCGCAGTCTCATCTGACGCTCCCGAGGACTCCAAGGCCTTAACCTCGGATCTCGCTTTTGATCCCGCCCACGGGACTAACCCCGACGATGATCGGGATTTTAGTTTGGATCCGGCCATAGTGCGAGATGACTAGGTACTAGCTCCTGCCGAACACCCTTCTTGTGCGGAAGCATCGGAGGTTAACTCCGAAAGCTTTGGGTAGGTTGACCCGATCGAGCTCTCGACACTCAACGAGGCTCTAGATCAGATCGTATCAATGAAAATTACGGACCACCCAACCCCGATCCACGCTCATATTGGCTTTAAGGCGGGTGAAGAGGAATTTTCCACCCTACTCACCAGCCACTTCGTACCACTATCGAAGACTTAACCGACATGTTGGACTACGCCTCCGAGGAGGCATAAGACATGGATGAAGAGGATTGCGCTCCCACCCCCGTCAACACCGGGCGATGGACTGCCACCTCCACCTACGACGTCTACATGGTGGACACTCCAGCCGATAATGGTGAGCACACACCCGCAAACAATGGTAATAAATCGGGTGAAGCGCCGTCAAGGCGCCGGAAACCACGCAAACGGTCAAAGGCAAATAAGGGGAAGGGAGGCTATCGCTGGCACCGGGGAAAGTGATACCCTAGAAGATCTTGGCGATCCCGATATCCCAAACATCCGCTAGAGGAACAAGAGAGGCTAGAAGATCAGCGCGACCCCGACGATCCAAATGATTCCGAGGATGACAACTACCTCCCCCCTGTCGAGAAGGAGGACAACCTGGAAACCAAAGACTTCGCCATCCCTGAAAACCTTGAAGATCAGGAATAGTTTAGGCAATAGCTTATAGCCACCGCCCGAAGCCTGAAGGCAAAAGAACGACAACTTAAGGCCAAACAGGACAACCTCAACGATAGATGGACGAGGGTCCTATCAGATGTGGAAGGGTACGGTACCGGTCTATTGGACCAACCCAAGATCTACCCACGCCAACGGCTACTACCGCAATTCGATGACAAGGTGCCTAATACGCCGTCTCCCAAGCATACTGCATACGACCAGCCAGACCGCCCTCCCCGAGGACGAGATGGGACGACTGACGACACCGGTTATAGGACGACGATACCCCACAGAAGGAGAAAAGAGCCAATAGAGCCTGATGACAGGTTCGACCTGCAACACGACCTGGATTATAGAACAGGATACACAAGATCTATCTACGGATCCAGAGGGTACTCCCCCGATAGACGGGATGGGTACCGGCCTTGGTATCGTGCCAAAATATGAAATTATACGTGGTTCGTTTGGCCTTTTTATACATTAATCGACTTTTATATGCATTATTTAACGTGCATAATTCAAATTTGAACTACAATCAGAAGGTCCGGTGCGTCTAAATGGGTTGAAAATCGTATAAGTGTACATGCATCTTTAGGATCCCATGCAATACATGGGAATGAATTTCAAACATCTCACGGTCTTGGATAGGCCACAGAAACATTGAGAAACTCGGGTGTTAAATCATGTGTAAATCAAAAACTAGTCATAAAAGTCATGAAACTTGGCATGGTGTCATAACATGCATGGCCCATATGTGCCCTGGTAAAACAATGTCCAATTTGGGACATGTTTTGGCACAAGCCTCGCACAAACTAAAGATTAATTATCACGTGAAACTTTGTTATTTTGATATGGAATGTGTCACCTTATCTGGGCGAATTGACATTCGCTGCCTCTTCTCGACTTGAACTATTTCTATAGGCAACATATACCAAAATGAGAGTGTCGTGCCAAAATATGAAAACATACATGTTGACTTTTATACATGTTAAATAGGCCTCTTCTCGTCTTGAACTATTTCTATAGGCAACATTTGTCAAGTATTGCAGAAACAAAATCACAATTAGGGTGTAATTTTTTGCAACTAAAATTCACTTTAAATATGGATTTCGTTTGTACATTAAGCTCTGGTCTTTGCACAATACAGTTCAACTTGGCAGTTGAACCGAACAAACTTTTCCACAATTGTTGCCAACCATGTAGTGAATTAGCTAGTTCAACTATATACTAACTAATTAAAGTACGTGGTACAGTTCAACCAGATCTATAGTTAGATGAATTGAACAAAATAGCCCCTAAATACTAGTACTACGAAGGGGATTTGTATTACTTCTAGCAGAATCGAGCACACTCAGTAAGAGCAAGTGGAGGAGGAGCCTGTTGACGAGTTGGCGAAGACGTGTCCGTTGCCTACCAGTGCTGCCCTCTAACGCTCAAGACGCCCCTCCTCGAAGCGACGTGACTCTGTATAGATCTCCGCATTCCGCGCCGTCGCTATGACTTCTCCGGCCATGACGTCAGTGAGCTTCTTCGCGTGCGCGACCTGGCGCTCCACCTCCTTCTCTAGGAAGTAGATGTAATGCGCAAGGGTTGCCACGCAGAAGCCTAGCGGCGGGCCTTTGGCGGATTCCACCTCCCGCATTCGGGCCTTGGTGGCGGATGGGTTATGACCTCGCAGCCTGACGGCAGGGTTATCACAAAGACGAGCGACGGTGGGGTGGCGGCCCCGACGGCAGCCGGCGTGGTGGTGGCCACGGTGGCCACCGGTAGGAGCTGCCTTCGGATAGGGTGGTGGAGCATGTAGTTGGTGGCGTGAGCACACCAACCAGGGACGTCACGTGTACTACACGCTTCAGAGGACTATCGCGCCAACGCGGTGAAGCCTCCCAGCTAGAGCTGTCCTCTCGCGGAGTGGCTAGGCGATGACGAACGGCCGATGCCATTGGCGATTGGGGGAGAAGCAAACTGGACAAGCTACGAGGAGTGGAGATGAAGGCAATGTGGAGTTGCCAGCCATGCGGGTTTATATAGCAGGCCGACAAGCATTGGGGATTTCACCGAGCATGGTGGGATGCTAGAGCCGTAGCATGGTTTTGCACGCGACAACCTGTGCGGTTCTGAGCGGGAACGAGATCATCGAGCGGCGCGTGGCCAAAACCCAAAAGTGGTGCCGAAGCGTGCACTGGAATACTCGGGCGGCAACGCAGTGACAAGAAGTGAGAGAGGAGGACGGACTGATGCAGAGGCACACGTCCAAAATAATAAAATGTCTGTTATATTCATACAAACAAATGACACTTCCCAACATAGCGTCTGTAATGATGTCATCCATCGGTGGCAATTATTTGGAAGCAACTGTCTTCCCACAACACACACAACTTGTCAGTATGAATCGTCTGTGTTACTTTTGGTCTTCGCACATGATTCTCATTACTCGCCTGTTTGATATATATCGTACACATCGTGTTATGTCGAGTCATTTGTGTTCCGCTGTATCAGCGCACACAGTTTATCCGAGTGAACTGTATGCCATACTTCGCACACATATGTAGTTTTGGTAACCGCTTCTGCTATCTTCTCTAATCACAAATGGTTCATAAGAACAAACTGTCTGACGTAGATCGCACGTGCAACTACTTTTTGAATCGTATTTGATGGATCCACCTTCGCACACAGTTCGTGCCATTAGCGACGGAGCTTGCACTATACCGTTTGCGATTCTTGCATCAGACACAGTTTCGTTGAAGGGTCTCTGATTGTTGTGTCGTGTTTGGACCATTCTGTAGTAGTGTACCTTAGGTAAAATTTTCATGGCTAAGATCAATGATTGAGTGGGGTAAAACCCTACTGGAATCGGACACTACTGGAATCAGGTCATTTGCCGTCTGCCATGTCTTTGCCGTGTGCTGCCGGACGACAAAGAAAGCCTTTGCCATCAGCTTACAGAAAATGGACGACAAAGGATGGGCAGACGGCAAAGAAAGTCTTTGCCATCAGCCCGCCCTTTGTCATCGGCTGGCAGACGACAAAGATTGGGCAGGCAGACGACAAAGGTCACGGGCGGGCCCCACCGCACCTTGGGTACATTGTTGCTGTCGGGTAAGATTTCCCATCTGCCTCCCCCCTCTTTGCCGTCCGTTAGCTGACAGCAACGAGGACGCCCCCCTAACGGTCATGGTAGGGCCCCACCCCCCGTTCCCCCCTCTTTGCCGTCTGCTAGCAGACGGCAAAGAGCCCACCCCAATAACGGCTAGTTCCACCTCCACCCCCTCACTCACCCACGTCTCCATCCCGCCCCCACCACCGCGCCGCCACCCTTTCTCTCCGTCCGGCCGCTCCCGCCCCGACCCGACGCCCACCGGAAGCCACCCCCATCCACCGGCCGCCCTCACCCACCAGCCGCCCCACCGCCTCGCAGCGAGCCCCCCTCCCCGCGGCTCCCTCTCACTCCCTCCTGCCGCTCCCCGACGCCCATCGGCCGCTGCCCCCACCCACCAGCCGCCCCGCGGCGAGCCCCCCTTCTCGCACCCCCACCCACCGGCCGCCGCCCCCACCCACTGGCCGCCCCACCGTCCCGCCGCCCACCGGTCGACCCGCCGTCCCGCCACTGCTGCAGTGAGCGCCCCCTTTCCGCGGCGCCCATCTCCTCCCTCCCAGTCCACTCCACCGCCCCCTCCTCCACCGGCACCTTCAAAGGTAATTATTTTCTATATTTTATTTATGTTAATTAGTTAGTTAGTTAATTTAGGTTAGTTAGTTAGGTTAGGTTAGTTAGTTAGTTAGGTTAGGTTAGTTAGTTAGGTTAGCTTATGTTAGTTTAGGTTAGTTTAGGTTAGTTTAGGTTAGTTAGTTAGTTAGGTTAGTTTAGGTTAGTTAGTTAGGTTAGCTTAGGTTAGTTTAGGTTAGTTTAGGTTAGTTAGTTAGGTTAGAAGAAAAAGAAGAAGAAAAGAAGAAGGAAAAAAAGTAAAAGGAAAAAGAAGAAGAATAAAAGAAGAAGAAGAAGAGTGGAGGAGGAGGAGGAGGAGGAGAAGAAGAAGAAGAAGAAGAAGAAGAAGAAGAAGAAAAAGAAAAGGAAAAGAAGAAGAAGAGGAAGAAGAAGCCACTGACCCTCGACCCCCGACGCTACTGACCCCTGACCCCCGACGCCACTATCCCCCGACCCTCGGCGCCACTGACCCCCGACCTCCGACCCCCGATGTAAATTATGAGTTAGGTCATATATATATATATATTCCGATTCTAGCTGTTACGAAAAACATCATATTTATGTTAATCGGGTGGATTTCAATGTGCAGTTGTTTTGTCGCTGTGAGGGTCTACTGTTCAATGACCTCCCCATGCGTTTGACGAGCTCCCCGACGCGTTCATGGGTGAGCACAAATGACATCTCCTCCCCCCTTAATTTGCTCAGTTCCGGTCTTCGTGCCGATGAAATTTGCTAGCTATAGGTGTCTTAAATCATCAGTATGCGTCTCCCGTTCGAAAGGGCGGCATCTATAAATATGCATGTCTTTGCATATTTATAACCTCCATCCTTTCGAATTGTCCAACTTTATCCATGGACAACCTGAGTATGTGTAGATTGGGTTCGTTTTCCTTATGCTCTGCTCCGGATCCGATGCGGAATTTCGTGAGTGCCTCCCTGTTGTTCTCCGGGTACACATCCTCTCTGCTTATTGTCGAGACATGTATCAGGAGAACAGCAGGGAGGTGCTGCCGAAATTCTACGTCGGATCCGGAGTAGAGCATGGGAAAACGAACCCAATCTACACATACTCGGATGGGATTAGGACCTATCTTTAACTATTAGCGTGTAGGTTGCATGGACGTAATTAAACTAACAAACTTGATTAATGGATGAATATAGATGATGAATTATATATATGTTTCTTGTGTATTTAGAAGGTAGGCAAGATGAGTGATCGTGCTTGGATGTACACCGGTCACCCTAGTCAGAAAGAAATGACCATTGAATGGTTAACAAAAACCATGGGGTTACTGAGCGCCGCATTTGCAAATGGCCAGGAAATAACCTGGTGCCCCTGTGTCCGGTGCGACAACCATAAAAAGTGGACACAGGATGAAATGGGTAAACACTTGCAGAAGTGGGGTTTTACGCCTGATTATACGGTGTGGAGATTTCATGGTGAGTCTGCCCAACGTGCCAGAGCTGAGGTGGTTTGTCATCGCACCAACGAGCATGGTACCGGGATTGAAGACATGGTGCAAGACTTTGATGATGCTCGGGGTTCGGATGATGAGATGGAGGAATCTGCAAAGGCCTTCTATGAAATGTTGGAGTCTTCAAAACATCCTCTCCACGAGCACACTGAGCTTTGTTAGCTGGATGCCATCGCACAAGTAATGGCTCTGAAGGCTCAGTTAAACCTAGACAGAGAATGCTACGACGATATGATGAAGATATTTGGACGCTTTGTACCAAACGTCATGTATTGCCTGCAAACCTGTACCAGTCGGACAAAATCCTACATGTGCTTAAGATGCCCTATGAGAAGATAGATGCCTGTGAGAATGGATGTGCCTTATTTAGGCTTGAGTATGCGGGCTTGAACTATTGTACCATTTGCAAGTCTTCCAGGTATGTTGTGGTAAACAACGGTATGGGTGAGAAGAGTCATACCAAAATCCTAGTTAATGCTCTTCGGAATATGCCAATCATACGAAGACTTCCACGTCTTTTCATGGTTGAAGAGACGACCAGACATATGACGTGGCATAAATTGGGCAAAAGAACCGAACTAGATGTGGATGGGAATCCGATGTTGGGACACACTTCAGACGCTTTTGCGTGGAAGCACTTCGATGCATTACATAAGGATAAAGCGGCAGATCCAAGGCATCCTCGAGTTGCCATCTGCACGGATGGGTTCACTGTGTTTGGTATGACGGCAACCCAATATAGTTGCTGGCGTGCATTTTTCATTCCACTCAATGTCCCCCCGGAGAGATTATGAAAAGAAAGAACATTTTCTTGACATTGATAATTCCAGGGCCCAACTATCCAGGGAAGAATATGAATGTGTACATGCAGCCGCTTAAGGATGAAATGCAAGAAGCTTGGGATGCTGGGATTAAGACATATGACGTCGCTACAAAACATAACTTCAAAATGCATGTGTGGTACATGTACTCGACGCATGACTTGCCGGCGTATGCGCTATTCATTGGCTGGTGTGTGCATGGAAGGTTCCCATTCCCCACATGTAAGGCAACTCTTGAGTTTTGTTGGCTGCAGGCGGGTCGCAAGTATTCTTGCTTCGACTTGCATAGACAGTTCCTGGAACCTCGCCACAAGTTCAGAAAAGACAAGAATAATTTCATGAAAGGTAGAGTTGTCAAAAACTCTGCACCACCCACATTGACAGACCAACAGACCCTGGATCAGATAAACGTTCTCGAGCCGGATCCATCGCGTCCAGGGTATTTCAAAGGGTATAATTCGGAACATGCCTAGAATCACAAGACATAATTGTGGGATCTGCCTTACTTTAAAGATCTCCTTTGCCCACACAACATCGACGTGATGCACACTGAAAAGAATATCGCCGAGGCCCTTTTTGGTACATTGTTTGGCATAGAGGGAAAGTCAAAGGATAATCCTAAGGCTAGAGTCGATCAGGAGGCTCTATGTGATAAACTGTTACAAAACATGCGATGACCGAAAGGAAAGAAGAACTGGAGGAAGCCAAAGGCATGGTTCAATCTTGGAAGGCCAACTATGAGGGAAATGATCTTGATGGTGAAAATGCAGTTGATGTTCCCCGATGGGTATGCAGTGAATCTAAAGAGGGGGGCGAGTCTTGACAAATTGAAAATATTTGGTCTCAAGAGTCATGATTGGCACATATGGCTTGAGCAGGTAATGTCGGTGATGTTGCGTGGCTTTATCCCTGAGGATGAATGGCTAGTACTCGTAGATTTGAGCTATTACTTCCGTGCTCTTTGTGCGAAAGAACTACCGCCTGACATGCTAGATGAACTAGAAGAGTTGGTGCCGGAGTTGATCTGCAAGTTAGAAAAGATCTTTCCACCGGGCTTCTTTAATCCAATGCAACATTTGATTTTGCATCTCCCGACCGAGGCAAGATTGGGGGGGCCCGTGCAAAATCGTTGGTGCTTTGCAACTGAGAGGATGGAGAAGATGCTTCGAGCAAAATGTAAAAATAAATGTAGAACTGAAGCATCGACGGCCGAGGCATTCATTACTGAGGCGGCGACAAACTTCGTGAAAGCACACTACGAAGCCAAGAATCGCCATTTGCATAATTCGAAGCCTCGATACAATGATGGCGATCGTGAAAAAGTTTGACCCAACCTCAACTTATTCGAAGAGAAGCTCGCACCAGCCGGTGCTTCGAAAGCAATAACATTGGATTTTGAAGAATGGCGGACCATTTCGTTGTATATCTTCAACAACTTAACAGAAGTGCGGCCGTACATCGAGTAAGTTGTCGATACATTGTTTCGCAACTTCTAATTCCTTTGAACTGCTCTTATTCCCGGATATGTGATACAGTCGATACGTCGCCAAATTCTCGGATGGAGCAGTGACCCAAAAGGATTGCATCGAAGAGTATGAGCTTCTGGCAAAGCATGGAGGCGGCAATCCCGGTTTCATCTATTGGTTCAAGCAAACGGTAATTTCCATTATACCTTCATTTCTTTGTCTAGTTTGCGGCTAATGCAACAATCCTTTCGTGTAAAACTTGTAGGCTAATTCAGAGTCTATGGAAGCTGAATTGAGACAAGTCGGTAATGGTTTTGACTATATGGTACGTTCATTTGACAAATACGACATCAACGGGTATCACTTTCGTACTTTTGGCAAAGAGCTATCTATGGACGACCGAAAGTCTACAAACTATTGTGTCTCCGCTGTCGGCGAAGGAGGTGTCAAGTATTATGGAAGATTTTAAGCAATTTATGAACTTATATTCTTTGGTGAAAACACACCAAACATCGTAGACTTCGAATGTTATTGGTTCTAGCCGAAGGAGACTAGAAGGACTATGAACATATAGGGCTAGTCAAAATCAAACAAAGCACCCATTTAGATGTTCCCGATGTCTATATTACGGCTCAACAGGCGACCCAAGTTTTCTATCTATCGCGTTCCTGCCAAACTGATCCAAATCTGAATGGTTGGGATGCCGTTTATGATGTGCTGCCACGTTTTAGACCACCTCCTGCCAAGTTATTGTACTATTCAGTGTTGTCTCATTTGATTGCAGACCTTCTATAGGTGTGAGGAGGGATACGAGGAGGCCGCGACAAAGCTTATCGATTACGAGTGCAAGCGCCTACTACAGAACTTACGGCACAAGGCTCGGGTACAGGCTGTTCGACACTACTACGCCTCGCAACATATTCAGAAGGCCAAGTCATTGTCCCGTCGAAAGTTTTTGGACAAGGAGCAGTACATGAAGGTAATTACCTATTCTTAAGGCCTTGTACTTAGTTTCCTTGCTTTGATTCGTAGGCGTAGCTCTCAAATTTCTCTTTACTAACTTAGGTGCCCTCGAGATGGTGTGCGGATAAGATGAATTGTTGGGAGGCGTTGTTGAACGAATGGTGCTCTAACGAATGGCGAGTCATCCACGACGATGCCAAGGAACAACATGCCCAAATGGAAGGTGTGCCACACCATCAAGGCAGTGCCAACTTGTTTCAGTTCAGGCGAAACTGGGTATGTGGTTTGCTTCATGATTCCTGCAATTCATTCTTGATGCTAGCCTTGACCCCTTTATTAATACTTTGTTCCTCTCTTGTAGGCTCATCACAATAAGACGGAGGTGCCAGAGGTGTATGACCTCTATGCCATGGCCCATACCGCCTCATACAAGAAGGTCAAGGCATTCTCTGAGTCTGACCTTGATAATCCCGAGAACTTCACCAATATCTCCTCCCACAAGAAGATCGTGAGGTACAAAGATGTGGGAAGGCGGTGAATGGGGAGGACTTCAACCCGAGCGAGCATCCTATTGATCCAGACCTGGTGATGATAGCTAGCAATGGGAGGCCCCATGGCTCGATAGCCATTGGAGATGGACTTATACGGTCTTCGAGCACTCTCCGGCAGATCAAGGCTTGCCAAACGAGCTCCTGTCCTGAGATGCCACCTTGTCCACGACCAGTCCATCTCGCCATCGAGGTTAGTCATACGGACTCAGATAGCTTTCCTCCATTACATGTGTGTGCGAACAAAGATGATTACAATGCTAACGAGGAGTTGTGTTGCAGGCTGCTCTGCAGAAAGAGAGAGAGAGACATCCTAGACGCTTCTGGTGGAATAGGCCCGTCAGGCGGCGGAGGAGAAGAGGGATTTGGAGGATAGGACGGTTAGGTTATTGGAGGAGGAGAGGGCATGGAATGATGCGTCTAACAGGGCCATGTACGAGCTCATCGTGGTAAGTTTCTTCTTCATATTAGCCAAATCATGCACTACATGTTCTTTTCATTAATAACTAATATGATTGACTTATCAAAACCAAATGTGCATACTTTGTGTGAGAAGACCGACTAGACCCCTCCGCCTATGCCAATCATTACCACGGCTGGAACAATGAGTTTCATTTCAATGTTCATTAGTTACTATAGTCTTAACATTTCAGCGTCATCATGCTAATGCAAATGATCTTTGGTGCAGCATAACTCCCAAGCTGCATCGCACGACCCTTCTCTCGACCCTTCTCCCGACCCCGGTGCTTCACCTCCGTGATGACAAGGACGGTAAGCCCTAATATGCCACGTACTTGGCTCATTTTATCAAACAAAGACAAACATAACACTTAGATAAACTTAGAACAATGATAAACTTAGCACTTAGACAGATGTCATATTTTACCTAAGTTAGCTTTGTTTCCTCTAAAATGACATAGTAAGCTTACTTACCTCCAAAATGACATATTGTACCTAACTTAGCTCTAAAATGACCTATACTTAGCATTGTTTCCTCCACACTGACATAATAAGCTTAGTTAACTTAAAAATGTCATAATAGACTTGGTAACCTCATAGATGCCATAGACTTAGCTTATTTTCTTGCAAAATGACACAATAAGCTTAGTTAGGTAAAAATGTGATAATTACCTAGGTTAGCTCTAAAATGACACAAATAAGCAATAAGAAGAAGAAAAAAAGAAGAGATAGAGAGAGAAGAAAAACGCTTCTTCATCTTCTTCTAATTCTAGATCTTCTTCTACTTCTTAATTCTAGTATTATTTTTCTAACTTTCTTATTTCCAATTTTGCAGATTTGATTGTGTTCACGACAGCTTGCTTTGATGTAGTGCTAGTGTTTACTTTCTGTTTTCATTTGTATTGATGATACTATATGTATGTATGGATGAACCTATTGTAATATGGTGAACAATGTGGCATTTGATACTTTTAATTTGGTATAATTGTTGGTTGATCATATATGGCTGTTGACATTGTTTTTGTGAAATATTTATATACATATCATATATTGTTTGTTTGAAAATTGTTGAATATAACAAAAAAGAAAGAGGCAATACAACCTCTTTGCCGTCTGCCCCGGACAGCAAAGACCCCTTTGCGGACTGCCTGGATGGCAAAGAGGGCATGTGGCAGCCACCTGTCAAACCTGGGAACACCAGGATGGGGCCATTTGAACTCTTTGCCGTCTGGGCCCGACGGCAAAGGGGGGCGAGGGGGGGCATGTCAGACGACAAAGGGGGGCACGGGGGGCAGCCACGGCAGACATCAAAGAGGGGTGCGGGGTGGGTGGGTGGGTGGGGGGTGGGGGCAGCCATGGCAGATGGCAAAGGGGGGGCTTTGCCGTCCGGGGCAGACGACAAAGAGTGGGCGACAACAGATGGCAAAGGGATGTGGGCCGTTAGCCACCTAATAGTAGTGCCATTAGTAGTACGCCGTCCAGCCTCTTTGCTGTCTGCACGCTGACGACAAAGAATCTTTGCTATCCGTTGGGCCAAGGCAGACGGCAAAGAACCCCTTTGCCGGAGTTTAGTTGGCCCAAAATTTTGCCGTCCGCTGTTGTGACCTTTGCCTTCTGCCATGGCAGACGACAAAATGCCTGATTCCTGTAGTGACTTACCCCTCCTGGACAGTCATACTAGCAGCATTTCTACCTCCCCCTCCTTTTACCTCTACTTTCCTTAGCTCCCTATAGCTCCTAGAGCAACTTTAGAACCTCCAGCAACTTCTTGACACGCTGGGACGCATCTAGAGCACGCAAAACATGCCATGGCATGCCATACGCACGCTCTGGAGCACGCTACAGTGCCCAACCACACTGTAGCAGGAGCGTCCCGAGCCACCCGACAACATTGGGATGGGGGAAGTTGTTCCCTAGATTCCCCTCGACGTCCGTAACCTTCCAACGTGTCGCCCCCTCTCCATTCTCTCTTCGGCGACCTCGAGCGCACGTCCCTGACGCCGCCCGGTTCGGCCAACCGTGGGCCTCGCACGTGCACATGCCCCCGCTTCCCCTCTTGCCCCCTCTGGTCGTGGAAGACCCCCAGGAAGGTTGAATACACTCCCGCTCGCCTTCCCGTGGCCTCTGGATTCGGCCCCGAACTCGCCAGCGCACCTGCGTTCTATGGACCACCGCACCCCTATAAAAGGGACTTCCCGAGCCCTTATCTCCCCTTTGGACCCTCTCTTCTCCACCCAATCTTACCCTTGGATCGCTGGTTCATCCCTTCGAGGCCCCCGTGCTTGGGATCGATCGGTTTTTACGTCGGGTTTGCTCACCGTCGATCTCCAGGTAGAGAGCCCCTCCGACCCCATTCTTCTTCTCTTTGGTCCTCTATCGCCTCCCTAGACCTTTATCCCTCCTTCCTCGTGCGATTTGAAGCCGGAGGCGTCGACTCCGGCCACCTCCCGAAGCACAACCGCCAGACCTCCACGTCATCGACAAACGAGAGCTCCCCGATGCCCCTCTCCACCACCGTTCGGTTGGCGGCGACGCCCTGAGCACGACGGTGGCACCAGCTCCTCCACTCGATCCCCACGGTGAGCTCCACCTCCCCTCTGTCCCAAGGTGGGAGATGACAGGTGGGATCCCTTGTCATCCCCACACCTCGCTCACCTCTCTCCCTCTCGCCGACGCTGGGTCCTGCACGACAGGTTTGAACCTGGCTGCGCGCGCCCGCAGCTCAGCTGGGCCAGCCTGGCTAGTTAGGCCAGGTTCAGGTGACCATTTGACCCAATGACAGAGTGCCCATTTCCTTTTTCTTTTCTGTTTAATTTTCCAGAAATCCTCTGGCTAAAAATAATAATCCAAATCAAAAAATTCTTCCACCATAAATCTTGGAATATTTTATAGTATTTAATAATGCCACTTGTGAAACTTTTTGAAAATGTTTTATGGAGTGATTTTATTTAAAACCTAGTTTTGAATATTTCAAACCTCAGTTAAAATAGTTTTCAACACCTTTTTCACTTCAAAACCAGAGACAAATATTTTTAGTTTCTATTGTAGTATTTCAGAGAGTGGTGTGACATTTTAGAAGTATATTATTTTCTCTATTTCTGTCGTGTTCCTATTTTTGCCAGTTATTATCGCGACGATAGATTACGTTGTTGATGAGGGAGTTTAACCCAAAGACTTTGAAGACCCCGAGGACTTTCTTAAGCCAGGCAAGCATCCCTTTGACCATGACTATGAAACCATTTTATTGCATGGCATATAGCACTTTGAATTGTTGTTATGTTTGTCATGATGCTTTGGTGACCACCTTTATGGTTTGCCTCTGATACTCTTACTCGTTGATACTTGCATGACATGACTCTACCTTCTACTTAGAGTTGGGTGGGTGGGAACTAGATAGGTTGCTATGTAGATGCTACGCAAAAAGGGACGGGGATATGCATGGAGATAGGAAACATAGGCTTTTTCAAAGACTTCTAAAAAACCTCGTCGGGTGCCACTAATGCCCGAGGGAGATGATGATGAGCTAGGTAAACACTTGGTAAAGAAGTGGTGTACCGAGGCAAGTGAGTGTGTGTATTTTAAAACAGATTAGATTTAAGATTTGTCGATTGTTCCCAACCTTACATGTACAACCACGATACCCCTTATGTGACGTGGCTTTGTTGATTACTCTGGTCGGTACTAGCAAAGATCCCAGATTACTAGTGGCGGAAGTGGCATGGCCACTCTCGATATAGGGTCGTGTCGAAAAGTACGATCATGGTTTTTTTACAGACACCCGGGACACTGTTGCGTGTCCTCATGGATGATACTTGTGATGTACATCATGAGGTATGGCACCAACGAGTGGACTCCTTGTTAGTATCGTCAGGGGAAAGGCAATGTTAGGGTACTTACCTCGGGTATGAACAATATTGCGAGTCATGGCTTGACACGGAAGTTTCCCGAGTCTCGTGGGTAAAGTGTGCAACCTCTATAGAGTGTAAAACTATTCGAATAGCCGTGTCCATGGTCAAGGAAAGTTGGGTGGTGCTGCTTAAACTACATCCCGTGTTTTACTAAACTTTGTGTGAGTGTGTGGGTAACAAAGATGGTGCTTGAGCTAAGTCAGATGACTTGGCATGATGATGAACCAGAGATGTTCAACCCCTGTTTATGTTGATATCGGTAACTAGATAACATGGATACTAACAACCCCATGATGCATTCTTTTACAAGTTAATCGATCATGTCATTGCAGTCAAAATTAGCTTTCTGCAAACTTACCTACTTAGTGCTATATCATGCATTGTTATTCCTTGTTCCAAAACATGGGTTGCTTCCGAGTACATTCAAAGTACTCATTGGCTTGCCATTGGTTATTTAATTGTCTAGGCATGAAAGAGCAGGAATACGGTGAAGAGTTCGTTGGTGATGAACATGTGAACTAGGACGCTTCGTAGTTAGAATGCGTGTAGGGTAAAGGCAGATGGCATGGGTCTATGCTTTCGATCAAGATTTCCACTGCTAGTTATGTTTGGTGTTTGGCTTTCATGGCCCTATCTATGTAAGACTTGACCTTGATAGTGTTTATTTGTGTACGACGGTGTGAATGGATGTAAGACTCTTGTTATTCAACTTCTATGTGTTTAGTGAGCATTGATCTCTGTGATCACTGTACACATGCAATCGGTGATCACAACTTATGAGTCGGGGTCCCCACAGAGCTGGTATCAGAGCCATCCTGACTGTAGGAAGCCTTAGTTAGCATGGATGTTAGTTAGGATAAAACCCTTTTCAAAAACTATGCCTAGTTGCCAAGTGTAACAGTTTCTATGTTTCTCCTCTCTTCTAAGTCTATTTCAAACCCTTACTGACTCGCATCCCTTCAAACCTTGTAGATGTCCGTCGTATCCAAAGACCTCCTAGCATCCACCTTTCCCCTACTCCTTGAGGATAGCCTGGAGAAGTCCCAGTACTACCGACCACCCATTTTCCTCTACCACGAGTACTGGGTCGATGCCGTCATGAAGGAGTACCATGTTGATGTGGTCATGAAGACAAATGACTCCCTGACTAGTTGGTTCTTTGAGGGACCACAGATGGAGACCCTGGCACTCGTAGTTGAGATAGCTGCACGCAAGGCACTCATCCACCTTCGAAGCATCATCCTAGAGATGGCTGGCGATCTAGCTACTCGCTATATACCCTTCAGGAGGGATGTTATTGGCAAGAGTTGGACGTTGGTTCCATCCAAGGAGGATGGGATTCCACCTAGGTTCCAGGCCTACTTCAGCCTCTTCGCTAACAGTCTACCTCACGACTTGATTAAGGAGTCCATGAAGCTTCGCAAGGAACTTCACCATGCCTGAGAGCTACTTCGTCAAGCCGAGACAAAGAAAGACAATATCAAGAAGGATGGAGCCCCTGAGGGACGACCAACTGTCGCTTACAGAGGAGGAGCGCCAGCTAGAGATGCACCCACACGTCATCGTTGCATGAGTGTGAAGGAGTACCGTGCACTCTTCACCGACCACCGATGAAGCATCGTCGGGATGGACCTCCTCGTTCTTTGACCCCCTCGACCGGAAACGATGTTCGTACGGATAACGATCAGGAGGAAGACCTAGAGGAGCACGACTATGAGACCGAGCACTCCACCACTTGAGTCCGAGAACCCCTAGGGTATGATCGGTCGTGTACCCCTCAGGAAAAGTCGAGTCCGTTTGATTGTTCATATGAAACCATGTGTGCTTGTTGTTTGTTTTTGTTGTTTGTGTTTTGATGCTAGTCGCACTTTTGCCTTAGATAACAAGTAAGTGACTCCATCGTCTATCTTATCTTAATTATGTGTTGGTCTTTCAACCTTTGTTTTATCACACTTGCACTATACCAACCCCCTTAAGCACACTTTCTTCATTATTGCCTTCCCCTCTCATCTATATTAGTTATTTGACTTGGCTGCTCCAAATAGGATGGTGACTGCAACCTACAAAAGCTCCTTCACCAACCCTAAAGCCGGCAACTCCAGCCAGCAATAGGGAGATGGTGGGGCTGCTCACACTGGAGATCACCTGGAGTGGCCACAAGGCGACATTCCCCTTCCACCACCTCCACAGGAGAACATGACCATAGCTCAATTTCTCCAAGTTCCCCAGGAGGAGCGCCAAGCCAACACTACTGCTATCCAGTAGATGGCCCAAGTCCTTGTGCATAACCACCAGCAAGGCAGGAACAACAATGGCCGCTCCACTCCGTGTGAGTTCAGGAGGAATTCACCCCAACCTTCACCTAGACTGCTAAACCCCTGGATGCCAATGGCTGGATCCGCACCATCGAGGACCTCCTTGCATTGGTCAATTGCAATGAGGATCGTGAGAAGGTGCTTTATGCCTCTAGCTGCCTCAGAGGTACCACCCGAGCTTGGTGGGGTGGATTCAAGGTCATGCAAGGCGATCGTGTGATCACCTGGGCTAACTTCAAGGAAGGATTCCGCACCGCCCACATTCCCTTTGGGATCATGGCTATCAAGAAGATAGAATTCCGAGAGCTGAAGCAAGGAAGTGGCTTTGTCAAGGAGTGTATGCAGAAGTTCGACTTGCTGTCAAGGTATGCACCTAAGATGTCAACACTAAGGCTGCTAAGATGGAACGCTTCATGGAAGGACTCCAGCAGACCCTGCAGTATCAACTCATTGTATACGACTGTCAGACCTTCTTCGACCTGGTGAACAAGGCTCTCATTCTTGAAGACAAGCGTCGTTCCATGGATGACACTCACAAGCACAAGATGATCAGCAAGGGTAGTTCCAACAACTAGAAGCCTCGCCCCTGGCAACCAGTGTTGGGGAACGTTGCATGGAAAACAAAAAATTTCCTACGCACATGCAAGATCTATCCATGGTGATGAGCATCTACAAAAGGGAGAGTGGATCTACATACCGTTGTAGATCGCTAAGCGGGAAGCATTAAGAAACATGGTTGATATAATCGAACGTCTTCGCGATCCAAATCGCCGAGCGTCCCGCGATCCAATCACGATCCATCCCGATCTAGCACCGAACGGACGTCACCTCCGCGTTCAGCACACGTACAACTCGATGATGATCTCTATCTTCTTGATCTAGCAAGAGGGAGCAGAGAGTTAGATGAGTTCTCCGGTAGCGCGACGGTGTGGCGGAGATTGTGGTGGAACTATTCCGACAGGGCTTTGCCTAAGCACCGCCGAACTAGACTAGAGGAGAAAGACAATCTAGATGAAGTAGTGGGAGCACGTGGCAATTAGGGTTAGACCTGACCTCTAAACCTCTAGTATATATAGGATGAGAGGGAGGGGAGGCTGCAACCTAGGGCTTCCCTTGGTGCGGCCGAAATGGGGAGGAGGGGGAGTTGGACTCCAATCCTACTCCTAGTAGGACTCCTCCCCCACTTGGAAATCTTTCAACCTCTGGGCTTTTGCCTTCTCCTTCGCCCTAGCCACATGGGACATTAGGGGAGGTTTCAGCAAGACCACCAGGGGCTGGTCTGCCTCCTATCACAGCCCATGAGTCCCTTGGGTTGAGACACCCCTCCCGATGGTCCCCCGGTACCCTCCCGGCACTCCCGGTACACTACCATTGAGCCCAAAACTTTTCCAGTGACCAAAACAAGACTTCCTATATGTCAATCTTTACCTCCAGACCATTCTGGAGCTCATGGTGATGTCCGGGATCTCATCCGGGACTTCGAACAACCTTCGGTCACCACCATACATAACTCTATACTGTCAAAACGTCACTGAACCTTAAGTGTGCATACCCTGCGGGTTTGAGAACTATGTAGACATGACTGAGACACCTCTATGGTCAGTAACCAATAGCAGGACCTGGATGCCCATATTGGTTCCTACATATTCCGCAAAGATCTTTATCGGTTGAACCTCTATGTCAAGTATTCAGTTAATCCCGTATGCTGTTCCCTTTGTTCATCGATATGTTACTTGCCCGAGATTCGATCGTCGATATCTGTATACCTAGTTCAATCCTATTACTGGCAAGTCTCCTTACTCGTTCCGTAGTACAAGATCCTATGGCTAACACTTTAGTCACATTGCTTGCAAGGCTTGTTGTGATGTTGTATTACCGAGTGGGCCTTGAGATACCTCTCCCTCACACGGAGTAACAAATCCCAGTATTGATGCATACCCACTTAATAGACACTCTCGGAGATACCTGTAGAGCACATTTATAGTCACCCAGTTACATTGCGAAGTTGGATACACACAAGGCACTCCTCTAGTGTCGGTGAGTTGCATGTTCTCATGGTCATAGGAACTAATATTGACATGTAGAAAACTATAGCAATAAACTGACACGATCATATGCTCTGTTTATAGTTTGGGTCTTGTCCATCACATCATTCTCCCAATGATGTGATCCCGTTATGAAATGACAGCTCATGTCAATTACTAGGAAGTCTTGATCATCTTTGATCAACGAGCTAGTCTACTAGAGGCATACTAGGGACAAAGTGTTGTCTATGTATCCACACATGCAATGTGTTTCCAGTCAATGCAATTGTAGCATGGATAATAAATGATTATCATTAACAAGGAAATATAATAATAACTATTTATTATTGCCACTAGGGCTTATTTCCAACAGTCTCCCACTTGCACTGGAGTCAATAATCTAGCTCACATCACTATGTGATTTACATTGTAATGAATCTAACACCCATACAGTTCTGGTGTTGATCATGTTTAGCCCTTGGAAGAGGTTTAGTAAATGGGTCTGCAAGATTCAGATCCATGTGCACTTTGCAAATATTTATGTCCTCCTCCTTGATGTACTCACAGATGGAATCGAAGCGTCGCTTTATGTGTCTGGTCCTCTTGTGAAACCTTGGTTCCTTGGCGAGAGCAATGTCACCAGTGTTATCACAGAACATATCCACTGGATTCAGTGCACTGGGCATTAATCCTAGATCTGTCATGAACTCCTTCATCCAGAAACCTTCCTTCGCCGCCTCCGAGGCTGCGATGTACTCCGCTTCACATGTAGAATGGGCTACCACGCTCTGCTTGGAACTGCACCAGCTTACCACTCCCTCATTGAGAATAAATTCGTATCCGGTTTGTGACTTAGAGTCTTCCGAATCAGTGTCAAAGCTTGCATCGACGTAACCCTTTACGACGAGCTCTTGATCACCTCCATAAACGAGAACCATTTCCTTAGTCCTTTTCAAGTACTTAAGGATATTCTTGACCGCTGTCCAGTGCTCCATTCCTGGATCACTCTGAAACCTTCCGGCCATACTTATGGAAAGGCTGACATCGTGTCTTGTACACAAAATTGCATACATTATAGAGCCTATAGATGAAGCATAGGGGATGACACTCATATTTTCTCTATCTTCTGCAGTCACTGGGCATTGAGTCTTACTCAACTTCACACCTTGTAACACAGGCAAGAACCCCTTCTTGGAGTGATCCATTTTGAAATTCTTCAAAACTTTATCAAGGTATGTGCTGTGTGAAAGTCCTATTAAGCGTCTCGATCTATCTCTATAGATCTTAATGCCTAATATGAAAGCAACTTCTCCTAGGGCATTCATTAGAAAACTCTTGTTCAAATATTCCTTCATGCTTTCCAGCATTTCCATATTATTTCCAATCAGTAATATGTCATCCACATATAATATTAGAAATGCTATAGAGCTCCCACTCACTTTCTTGTAAATACAAGCTTCTCTGTAAAATTGTATAAACCCGAATGCTTTGATCACCTCATCAAAGCGTAGATTCCAACTCCGAGATGCTTGCACCAGTCCATAAATGGATCGCTAGAGTTTGCAAACTTTGTCAGCATTCTCTGGATCGACAAAACCTTCCGGTTGTATCATATACAACTCTTCCTTAAGGAAACCATTAAGGAACACTATTTTGACATCCATCTGCCAAATTTCATAGTCGAAATATGCAGCTACTGCTAACATGATTTTGACGGACTTAAGCATCGCTACGGGTGAGAAGGTCTCATCGTAGTCAACTCCTTGAACTTGTGAAAAACCCTTTGCCACAAGTCGAGCTTTATAGACGGTGATATTATCGTCTACCTCCGTCTTCCTCTTAAAGACCCATTTGTTTTGAATGGCCTTTCGACCTTTAGGTAATACTTCCAAAGTCCATACTTTGTCTTCATACATGGATCCCATCTCGGATTTCATGGCCGCTAACCATTTCTCGGAAACCGGGCCCATCATCACTTCTTCATAGCTCATAGGTTCATCGTTGTCTAACAACATGACCTCCAAGACACGGTTGCCGTACCACTCAGGAGCAGTACGTGCCCTTGTCGACCTACGAGGTTCAATAGCAACTTGATCCGAAGCTTCATTATCATCATTATTAGCTTCCTCTTCAATTGATGTAGGCTCCAGAGAAACATCTTTCTGTGTTGTGCTACTCTCTGGTTGAAACAAAGGTTCAACAACCTCATCAAGTTCTATTTTCCTACCACTCAATTCTTTCGAGAGAAATTCTTTCTCAAGAAATGTTCCATTCTTAGCGACAAACACTTTGCCTTCGGATCTGAGATAGAAGCTATACCCAACTATCTCTTTTGGGTATCCTATGAAGAGGCATTTCTCCACTTTGGGTTCCAGCTTTTCAGGCTGAAGCTTTTTGACATAAGCATCACATCCCGAAACTTTAAGAAACGACAACTTTGGATTCTTGCCAACCACAGTTCATATGGCGTCGTCTCATCGGATTTCGATGGTGCCCTATTTAAAGTGAATGTAGCTGTCTCTAATGCATAACCCCAAAATGATAGTGGCAAATCGGCAAGAGACATCATAAAATGCACCATATCTAATAAGGTTCGATTACGATGTTCGGACACGCCATTATGTTGTGGTGTTCCAGGCGGTGTCAATTGTGAAACAATTCCACACTGTCTTAAGTGACTGCCAAACTCATAACTCAAATATTCACCTCCTCGACCAGATTGTAGGAATTCAATCTTCTTTTGACGATGATTCTCAACTTCACTCTAAAATTGCTTGAACTTTTCAAACGTTTCAGACTTGTGTTTCATAAAGTAAATATACCCATATCTACTTAAGTCATTAGTGAATGTGAGAAAATAACGGTATCCATCGCGCACCTCAATGCTCGTTGGACCACACACATCAGTATGTATGATTTCCAAAAAGTCACTTGCCTGTTTCATTGTTCTAGAGAACGACGTTTTAGTCATCTTGCCCATGAGGCATGGTTCACATGTGTCAAGTGATTCAAAATCAAGTGACTCCAAAAGTCCATCAGAATGGAGCTTGTTCATGCGTTTTACACCAATATGACTTAAACAACAGTGCCACAAGAAAGTGATACTATCATTATCAACTCTACATCTTTTGGCATCAATGTTATGAACATGTGTATCATCACTATCGAGATTCAATATGAATAAACCCCTCACATTGGGTGCATGACCATAAAAGATATTACTCATATAAATAGAACAACCATTATTCTCTGATTTAAATGAGTAACCATCTCACAATAAACAAGATCTGGATATAATGTTCATGCTTAACGCAGGCACTAAATAAGAATTATTCAGGTTCATCACTAACCCCGATGGTAATCGAAGAGCGAGCGTGCCAACGACGATCACATCAACCTTGGAACAATTTCCCATGCGCATCGTCACTTCGTCCTTTGCAGCCTTCGTCTATTCCGTAGCTCCTATTTTGAGTTGTAAATGTGAGCAACCGAACTGGTATTAAATACCTAGGCACTACAACGAGAGCTGGTAAGGTACATGTCAATAACATGTATATCATATATACCTTGGTTGGTGTTGGCCGCCTTCTTGTCGGCCAGATACTTGGGGCAGTTCTGCTTCCAGTGACCAGTTCCCTTGCAATGAAAGCACTCAGTTTCTGGCTTGGTTCCAGCCTTGGGTTTCTTCATAGGAGGGACAACTGCTTTTCCACTCTTCTTAGAGTTACCCTTCTTGCCCTTGCCATTCTTCTTGAAACTAGTGGTTTTATAGACCATCAACACTTGATGCTATTTCTAGATTTCAGACTCAGCGACTTTTAGCATCACAAACACCTTAGCAACCGACTTGTTCATGCCTTGCATGTTATAGTTCATCACGATGCTCTTGTAGCTAGGTGGCAATGATTGGAGAACTCTGTCAGTGATCGCCTCTGGCGGGAGAACAATTCCCAACTCAGCGAGACAGGTCGAATACCCAGACATTCTGAGTATATGTTCACTGACATACCCATTCTCCTCCATCTTGCAAGCATAGAATTTATCGGAGGTCTCATACCTCTCGATTTGGGCATTATTTTCAAAGATAAATTTCAACTCCGGGAACATCTCATATGCTCCATGACGTTTAAAATGTCTTTGAAGTCCTGGTTCTAATCCATACAACATTGCACATTGAACTATTGAGTAATCTTCGGAATGTGCCTCCCAAGCGTTCTTAACGTCTTCGGATGACACGGGAGCGGGTGGGTCACCAAGCGGTGCATGAAGGACATAAGCCTTCTAGGAACCCATGAGGATAATCCTCAGATTACTGGCCCAGTCCACAAAGTTACTTCCATCATCTTTCAACTTAGCTTTCTCTAGGAACGCATTAAAATTCAGGGGTGCTACTGCGCGAGCCATTAATCTACAACATAAATATGCAAAGTTTACAAAGACTATTGTTCAAGATAATGAGTTTAGTTAATCAAATTACTAAAGCTCCCAGTCAAATTGACACCCCTCAGGTCATCTGAGTGATACATGATCTAAATTCACGAACTCAAGTCCGATCATCACGTGAGTTGAGGTGGTTTCAATGGTGAGCATCATCATGTTGATCATATATACTATATGACTCATGTTCGACCTTTCAGTCTCTTGTGTTTCGAGGCCATGTCTGTACATGCTAGACTTGTCAAGTTTAAACCGAGTGTTCCACACGTGCAACACTGGCTTGCGCCCGTTGTATGTGAACGTAGAGTCTATCACACCCGATCATCACGTGGTGTCTCCACATGACGAACTTTTGCAACAGTGCACACTCGGGGAGAACCCAATTCATCTTGAAATTTAAGTGAGAGATCACCTTACAATGCTACCGTCGTCCTAAGCAAAACAAGGTGTATAAAAGGATTAACATCACATGCAAATCATAAGTGACATGATATGGCCATGAACTTGTGCTTTTGATCTTCATCTTTAAAGCACTAGCATGATCTCCATCGTCACCGGCATGACACCATGATCTCCATCAACGTATCGCTATCGGGGTTACCGCACCGACTATTGCTTCCACGACTATTGCTAACTCATAGCGATAAAGTAAAGCCAAAACGGCGAAAATAATTAAAGACAACCCTATGGCTCCTACCGGTTGCCATACTCATCGACATGCAAGTCGTGATATTCTATACAAAACATGATCATCTCATACATCACATATATCTCATCATTTAATTAGCCAAACCACATCACAACATACCTTGCAAAAACAAGTTAGACGCCCTCTAATTGTTGTCGCAAGTTTTACGTGGCTGCTACAGGTATCTAGCAAGAACAATTCTCAGCTATGCATAGACCACAACGGTGATACACAAATTGTTATTCAAACTTCTAAAGGATCGCCTTTGTCGAATCCGATCCAACTAGAGTAGGAGATATAGACACCCGCTAGCCATCTTTGTGCAACAAAGTTACACGTCAGTCGATGGAACCGATCTCTCGTAAGCGTACGAGTAAGGTTGGTCCGGGCCGCTTCATCCCACAGTACCGCTGAATCAAAACACAACCAAGGGAGGAAGCAATCTAAGAATCAACGCCCACAAACTCCTTTGTGTTCTACTCGTGATCTCATCTACACATAAACCTAGCTCTGATACCACTGTTGGGGAACGTTGCAAGGGAAACAAAAATTTTCCTACGCACATGCAAGATCTATCCATGGTGATGAGCATCTACGAGAGGGAGAGTGGATCTACATACCTTGTAGATTGCTAAGCGGGAAGCGTTAAGCAACGTGGTTGATGTAGTCGAACGTCTTCGCGATCCAAATCGCCGAGCGTCCCGCGATCCAATCACGATCCGTCCCAATCTAGCGCCGAACGGATGACACCTACTCGTTCAACACACGTACAATTCGATGACAATCTCCGCCTTCTTGATCTAGAAAGAGTGAGGGGAGAGGTAGATGAGTTCTCTGATAGCGCAACGGCGATGGTGGTGGAACTATGCCTGCAGGGCTTCGCCTAAGGACCGCCGAACTAGACTAGAGGAGAAAGACAATCTAGATGAAGTAGAGGGAGCACGTGGAAATTAGGGTTATCCCTCACCTCTACCCCTCTAGTATATATAGGAGGAGAGGGAGGGGAGGCTGCACCCTAGGTCTGCCCTTGGTGCGACCGAAGTGCGGAGGAGAGGGAGTTGGACTCCAATCCTACTCCTAGTAGGACTCCCCCCACTTGGAAATCTTTCCACCTTTGGGATTTTGCCTTCTCCTTCACCCCAGATGCATGGGACCTTAGGGGAGGCTTCGGCCAGCCCACCAGGGGCTGGTCTGCCTCCTCTCATAGCCCATGAGGCCCTTGGGTCGAGACACCCCTCCCGATGGTCCCCCAGTACCCTCCCGGCACTCCCGGTACACTACCGATGAGCCCGAAACTTTTCCGGTGACCAAAACAGAACTTCCTATATATCAGTCTTTACCTCCGGACCATTCCGGAGCTCCTCATGATGTCCGGGATCTCATCCAGGACTCCAAACAACCTTCGGTCACCACCATACATAACTCTAACTACCAAAACGTCACCGAACCTTAAGTGTGCAGACAATAAGGGTTCGAGAACTATGTAGACATGACCAAGACACCTCTAGGGTCAATATCCAATAGCGGGACCTCGATTCCCATATTGGTTCCTACATATTCTATGAAGATCTTTATTGGTTGAACCTCTATGTCAAGGATTCAGTTAATCCCGTATGTTGTTCCCTTTTTTCATCGATATGTTACTTGCCCGAGATTCTGATACATCTCCAATGTATCTATAATTTATGAAGTATTCATGAAAAATTTACAATAATTCTATATGATTTTATTAGAACTAACCCGGACTAACGCTGTTTTCAGTAGAACTACCATGGTGTCATTTTTTGTGTAGAAATAAAAGTTCTCGGAATGGGTTGAAAATTTAGTATGATTTTTGTGGACCAAAAGAGACCCCCGAAGCATTGGAGCTGGGCCAGAAGAGTCACGAGGAGGCGGCAAGCCTGCTAGGTGCGGCCACCCCTAGCCCGCGCCTAGCAGGCTTGCCACCGCCTCGTGATCCCCCTTGACATGATATCGATGCCAAAAATTCCTATAAATTTAGAAACCTCCGAAAACAAACCTAGATCGGGAGTTCCGCCGCTGCAAACCTCCAGAGCCATGAAAAACCAAACAGGAGCCCGTTCGGGCATCCTGTTGGAGGGGGAAACCATCAGCGGAGGCCATCTTCATCATCCCGGCGCTCTCCATGACGAGGAGGTAGTAGTTCACCCTCGGGGTTGAGGGTATGCACCAGTAGCTATGTGTTTGATCTCTCTCTCTCTCTCTCGTGTTCTTGAGATGGCACGATCTTGATGTACCGCGAGCTTTATTGATATAGATGAATCATATGGAGCTTTCCCCTCTCTATCTTCTTGTGATGAATTGAGTTTTCGCTTTGAAGTTTTCTTATCGGATTGAGTCTTTAAGGATTTGAGAACACTCGATGCATGTCTTGCGATGGGATATCCGTGGTGACAATGGGATGTTCTATTGATCCACTTGATGTATGTTTTGGTGATCAACTTCCGGGTTCCTTTACCTTGGGAATCTATGCATAGGGGTTGCACATGTTTTCGTCTTGCATATCCGATAGAAACTTTGGGGCACCTTTTGAAGTTCTTTGTGTTGAATTGAACATGATTAATCTGAAATTGTGTGATGCATATCGTACAATCAAGCCCATGAGTACTTGTGGTGACATTGGAGTATCTAGGTGACATTAGGGTTTT
The DNA here is from genome assembly GCA_022496015.1 of Hordeum marinum. Lineage (NCBI taxonomy): Eukaryota > Viridiplantae > Streptophyta > Magnoliopsida > Poales > Poaceae > Hordeum > Hordeum marinum. Next base: position 392,598,302 of record CM039678.1, on the reverse strand, counting down.
GGTTGATGTGTATCTTAATGTGTTATTTTAGTATGAACTCTAGGGCTGTTCGTGACACTTATAGGGATAGCTCATAAGATTGATCAGAAAAAATAACGGTGAGGTGGTTTCGTACCCTACAATAATTTCTTCGTTTGTTATTCGCTATTTGTGATTTTGGAGTGAACTCTTTGTCGCACGGGGGGGGGGGGGATTTACATATGATTCAACTATGTTAGTATTGTTGAGAGAACTTGCACTAGTGAAAGTAGGAACCCTAGGCCTTGTTTCTAAGCATTGCAATACCATTTGCGCTCACTTTTATCATTAGTTACCTTGCTGTTTTTATATTTTCAGATTACAAAAACCTATATCTACCATCCATATTACACTTGTATCACCATCTCGTCGCCAAACTAGTGAACCTATACAATTTACCATTGTATTGGGTGTGTTGGGGACACAAGAGACTCTTTGTTATTTGGTAGCAGGGTTGTTTGAGAGAGACCATCTTCATCCTACACCTCCCATGGATTGATAAACCTTAGGTCATCCACTTGAGGAAAAATTGCTATTGTCCTAGAAAACTCCGCGCTTGGAGGCCCAACACGAGTCTACAAGAAGAAGGTTGCATAGTAGACGTCAGATTCGATCGTCGGTATCTGTATACCTAGTTCAGTCCCGTTATCGGCAAGTCTATTTACTCATTCCGTAATACAAGATCCCATGGCTAACACTTTATTCACATTTCTTGTAAGGCTTGTTGTGATGTTGTATTACCGAGTGGGCCCTGAGATACCTCTCCATCACACGGAGTAACAAATCCCAGTCTTGATCCATACTCACTCAACAGACACTCTTGGAGATACCTGTAGAGCACCTTTATAGTCACCCAATTACGTTGCGACATTTGATACACACAAGGCACTCCTCCAGTGTCAGTGAGTTTCATGATCTCATGGTCACAGGAACAGATACTTGACATGCAGAAAACTATAGCAATAAACTGGCACGATCATATGCTATATTTATAGTTTGGTTCTTGTCCATCACATCATTCTCCCAATGAGGTGATCTCATTATCAAATGAAATCTCATGTCAATGGCTAGGAAACCTTGACCATCTTTGATCAACGAGCTAGTCTACTAGAGGCATACTAGGGACAAAGTGTTGTCTATGTATCCACACATGCAATGTGTTTCCAGTCAATACAATTATAGTATGGTTAATAAACGATTATGATGAACAAGGAAATATAATAATAACTATTTATTATTCCCTCTAGGGCATATTTCCAACAACCAGCCCCAGCCAGGCCAACCTATCAACCGCAGTAGGCTAGACCTCCTACACCTCGCCTGAGCTACCAACCTTAGCAGTATGCCAATCGCAGACCAGCTTACAACAACCCCAATAACAACAATGGTAGCCGGAGCAACAACAACAACAACTTTGGTCAGATCACGTGCTTTGGATGTGTTCATCCTGGAAACATCTCTAAGAAGCTAGATGCGCCGCGCCCCAATGTGCAAAACCAAGGTCAGGGCCATGGAACACCACCAAGGAACCCAGCTCCATGAATCACGTCACCGCTGAGGATGCCCAGGAAGACCCAGACATCATACTGGGTACATTCCTTGTCAACTCAACCCTAACAACTGTACTGTTTGATTATGGAGCTTCACATTCTTTTGTTACCCAAAAGTTTGCACTAGAGAGTGGTATGAAGCCTACACCATTGGGTAGTCACATGTTGATACAAAACCCGGGTTCAGTTATGAGATCCAAGATAGGGTGTAAGGGAGTTGGAATTGTCATCAACGGAGTAGAATTCCTAGCAGACCTCATAGTTTTGGATTCGCCAGGCTTGGATGTCATCCTTGGCATGAATTGGTTAACCAGGTGAGGGAGTCCTGGATTAGGGGGTCCTCGGATAGTCGACAGTTCATTTATGGGCCGGACTGTATGGGCCGCAAGGTGAGCATCTGATGATCAAAGACCACCTACGCCAGATGGAAGCTTCGAGGAGCCATGGCGTACTCTCAAAGTTATTAGTCGTAGTTAGGCATGTTTATCTCTACGACATGTAACCGACCATGTGTAAACCCTAGGCATCCTCAGCGTCTTTTTAAGCTGGAGGGTTTTGTGGTATAGGGACATAACAACTCATCTAGGGTTAGCTATTCGCTCTCGAGGTAGATGAACTTTGTAACCCCCCATATCATGAATACAACAAGCAGGACGTAGGGTATTACCTCCATAGGAGGGCCCGAACCTGGGTAAATCTGTGTCCCCTTCGTCCCCTTCGTCTCCTTTTACCATCGATTCTAGTCTCACAGTTCGGGACCCCTACCCGAGATCTGCCGGTTTTGACACTGACATTGGTGCTTTCATTGAAAGTTCCTCTATGAGCGCCAAAGGATTCGATGGTTTACCTCGTCGTGAGCAGCAAGATCTGCATCGAGGGGACTCTCGCCCCGGATCAGAGTCTCACCTGTGACGACATCTCGTCGCATGTCAGCCCCATCAGCCGTCATGGCTAGACTAGAAGCTTTTCCCCCAATCAGAGTATCAAGTTCGGAACCTTAGAGTTCGTGGCTGATTCACGGGGAATACTTGTTCTAATGGAACCTTCGACTCTCGAAGAGAAACCTGTAAGTCCGGACGCCTTAACACCGAAGACATCATATCTCATGGTTGGACGGAACATAGATCCGCTTCGGCTTGGCTCTGGAACCATCACGCCGCTCGATGAATCCACTCGTCTTTGTGACACGCATCCCACCATCGCCTCGTTCATCGAACGAAAGCTATGCGTATATCTATGATAGGCTCGGGATCAGACCCGATGACAGGGAGATTCATGTCCCTCCGGTCACCCACCTTGTCGCTACTATTGAGTGTCAGGCTGCGGATTTGTCCCGACAGCCAGAATTGAAAACAGTCTATACCCCAATCCTCGTTCACCGAGACTCTGTCGGCAAGCCAGAGGCAGGGAATTACTCTAAAGCTGGACCGTCACCAGTCCAGGATCCATCGCACGATCTGGAAACTGTAATTCCGGACACTCAATGCGGCATGGAATCGAATTTTTTCCCACCCACCGCCCAGGACGATCATCCCAATATCGCATCAAAGCCCGTGTCTCTGGACTTTCGGGATATTAAGCAACTACAAGGAGAATCAGTCCATCACTTTTGGGCCAGACTCCTACTCGCTAGAAGCAGAGTAAAATGTCTTAGTGACCAAGAGATGACGACAATTTTCATTCGCAATTGCCATGATGAAGGGATTCTTAATGCCCTGGCCCGCCGACACATAAGTGAATTTTCGAAGTTATCCGATTTGGTACAAAAGCACTGTGCCATGGAGAGCGTCTAGCAATCCGAACAACTATTCTCGGAACCAATTTTCCCCGAACACCCTAGAGGAGCTCGGAAAAATAGGATACCTCCAAAGTGGCCAGCCAGGTATGAACCCATCGAAAAAAGAAACAAGCCCCTTTTAGGGACCGGCACTGTCCTCGACGGACTATTGGACAGACCTTGCCCTATACATTTCGTGTTGTTAAACACAAACCCGACTCACAGCCTTAGAGCTTGCTAGGTCATCAGGAAAGTCACAAAAAGCGGCGAAGCCATCCTTGAAACACCTCCATTGAGTGGGCGCTTCCCTTTGCCGCCCGGATACAATGCCGAAGTCTTGACGGTCTACGAGACCTTCCCCTCAAGGAACAGGCGTAAAAGAGCTCTTAGACAACTCGAACAGGTCTACCATGTGGTAGCCACTAGCCCATGGGCAGACATACCGATTACTTTCGGGGACACTGACCAGCCGGCCATTCTTCCCGATCACTCACCGGCTGCACAAGTCTTGAACCCCAACATCGATGGATACATGCTACATAAAGGGCTAATGGACAGCGGCAGTGGTCTAAACCTTATATACGAGGACACCCTAAAAAAATGTGGTTCGACTGATCTCGCATCGAACATAGCAATACAACCTTCTGGGGAATTATCCCAGGGACAGAGGCATGTTGTTCCGGATATATCATCCTAGACGTGGTGTTCGGCATGCCCGAAAACTACCGATCCGAAGAACTTCTCTTCCACATCGTCCCCTTCCCGAGTGGCTATCACGCCCTACTAGGATGTGACACCTTTACAAAGTTCCAAGCTATACCCCATTATGGGTACATGAAACTCAAAATTCCAGGACCACATGGAGTGATCACGATTGCCAGTGATCCGAACATAGCCCTTCGGGCCGAAAATAAAACGATAGCGCTCACCCTCGAGGCATTAGCGGAGACTTTTGCTGCCGAAGAATGGACTGCATTACGGTCGATAATTAATAAGGACGATGTGATCCTTAGCAATAGGCCCAAGTCCACGTCCTTCAAACTCGTAGAGGAAATTGTCAAATTTTAGGTACATTCCACGGACCCTAATAAGACAGTGTCCGTCACAGCCCAGCTTGATCCCCTCGTGGATGAAGCACTGCGGAATTTCCTTCGCGAAAATTGGGACATTTTTGCGTGGAGTCCTTCCGATATGCCCGGGCTCACGCGATGGCTTGCTGAATATAGTCTAAACTTTATCCCATGCTTTATGCCCGAAAAACAGACTTTGTGCCTCTTCTTCGAGCCCAAACGGCAAGCCATGGGTGAAGAACTAGCTAAACTGATCGAGGCTGGATTTATTTGGGATATTAAACACCCCGAGTGGCTGGCAAACCTGGTAATGGTACCCAAGAAAGACAAGTCCTAGCGGCTGTGTGTTGATTTTAAAGACCTTAACATAGCCTGCCCCAAGGACCCTTTCCCCTTACCATGCATAGACCAGATCATTGATGCCACAGCCGGACACGATTCGTTGTGTTTCCTCTATGCTTACTAAGGATACCATCAAATTAAAATGAAGGAATACGATCAAGCGGCCACCACATTCATCACCCCCTACGGGCCATTCTGCTTCAACACGATGCCTTTCGGGCTTAAAAACGTTGGGGCCACATACCAGCGCATGATCCACTCCTATCTCGTGACACAAGTCGGTAAGACTATTGAGGCATACGTGGATGATGTGGTAATCAAAACCAAACACGTCAGCTAGTTGATCGATGACCTACGACAAACCTTTGCTAGTCTACGCGAATGTGATATACGACTCAATCCGAAAAATGTGTATTCGGAGTTCCCTCTGGTAAGCTGCTTGGATTCGTCGTCTCACATAGAGGAATAGAGGCAAATCCAGCTAAAATCCGTGCTCTGTCAGAACTTGCAATTCCCACAGAGCTGAAGCACGTCCAGAGACTAGCTGGGTGCATAGCGGCGTTAAGCCACTTTATCTCCCACCTCGGATAGAAGGCTTTGCCGCTCTATAAGCCGCTGAAGCGGACCACCAAGTTCGAATGGACCGATGAGTCAGCGGCTGCGTTAGAAGAAATCAAAACACTACTGGCAACCAATCCCATACTCACGGCACCAGGCGCCGGTGATCCCATGTTATTATACATATCGGCCACCAACAAAGTTGTCAGTGCGGTGCTCATCGTCGAACGAGAAGAGGAGGGACACAAATTCTGGACTTAGAAACCGATATATCATGTGTCAGAGGTGCTAACGCAGTGCAAGTCCGGATACCCGCATTACCAAAAGGTAGCCTATACAGTATTTATGGCGTCAAGGAAACTCAAACACTACTTCCAGGAGTGTGCAGTAACAGTGTCATGTAAGGTCCCCCTGAATGATATAATCAACAACAGGGACGCCACAGGCCGCATAGCTAAGTGGTCCATTGAGCTCCTTCCCTTTGAAATAACCTACAAGCCACGCCATGCCATTAAATCTTAGGTATTGGTGGACTTCCTGGCTGAATGTACAGAGGCCGAGCTCTCCAAGGAATACAGTGCATATTCCCATTGGACAATGTACTTTGATGGATCCAAGACCTTGGCCGGTCTGGGGGCTGGAATTTCACCACGTCGGTTCGAGGGGTTGGAATTTCACCATGTCACTCGCGACAACAACCAAGCCGCCGACATACTGGCCCGTGTGGGATCCAAGAGTGATCCTGTCTTGAGAAACACCTTCCTAGAACAGCTCTTTAAGCCATCCGTAGTGTGGTAGGACGATGACACTGGCGCTGGTCCGAATACGATGGACGAAGTTGTTCCCCCCACAAACAAACCAGACGATGGCATTATCGATGGCTCCATAATGAATGAAACGCCTTCGTCTCATGAGGTAATGGCAGTAATAACGCCATGGACAGAGCCCTTCCTTGCTTACCTTCTTCGCAAGGAACTCCCCGACGATTAAACCGAGGCACGACGCATAGTTCGGCGATCCAAGGCCTACAAACTACATGAGGGTGAGTTATACAAGAAAAGCACAACCGGAATATTATAACGGTGTGTATCCGAGGAAGAAGGACGGGAGCTCCTCGCTGAAATCCATGCAGGCATGGGAGATCATCACGCTGCGGCAAGAGCCCTTGTCAGCAAGGCCTTCCGAGCTGGTTTCTTTTGGCCTAGAGCTCGGACGGATGCCCAATCACTTGTTCAACATTGCGTAGGGTGTCAACTCTTCACAAATGAAAGTCACATTCCCCCAACAACTCTTCGGACTATTCTGATCACTTGGCCTTTCGCGGTCTGGAGGCTAGACATGGTCGGACCCCTTAATGGGGGGACCAAGAAAAATAAATACCTACTGGTCATGGTTGACAAGTTCACCAAATGTATAGAAGCAAAGCCCGTCAAGTCGGCTAAATCCGGACCAGTGATCGACTTCATATCGAGTGCGGTACACCATTATCCCGCATAGTATAATAAGGATAATGGATCCAACTTCACAGACCAAGAGGTCATGGACTGGTGCGCAAAAATGGGCATAAAGCTTGACTACGCATCAATATATCATCCGCAGACCAATGGACAAGTCGAACGAGCAAACGGTCTCATCATGAGCGGCATTAAGCCACGTTTGGTCCGATATCTTCATGAGTCCAACTTTCATTGGGTGGAGGAACTCGACTCCACTTTATGGGGCCTACGCACCACCCCGGATAGATCAACGGGTTACACACAATTCTTTATGGGCTATGTGCAGAGGCAGTCCTCCCTTGCGACATTATTCACGACGCACCAAGGGTGCGCATGTACGAGGAAAAGGAGGCCGAGTTGGATCAGCAGGACGACTTAGACGCCTTGGAGGGAGAGCGTGACATAGCTCGGGCTCGATCCACTTTTTACCAACAGCAATCTCGACGTTACCAAAGTAGGGAGGTCAGGGCAAAAGCATACAACATAGGCGAACTCGTCCTATGACTCCCAGAGAAACAGAAGCATAAACTCAATACCAAATGGGAGGGTCCTTTCATCATCGACGAAGTACTCGCGGGAGGTGCCTATCATCTTCGGAGTCCATCCGACAGCCGCCTTGAACCAAATCCATGGAACATAGCTCGTCTTCGGTGCTTCTACGAATAAACCGGTGTCCTCTAACTCCCCTATATTTTTCCCTTTTTCCTCTTGTTTCTTTTTGCATTTTTCTTCCCCCCTTCCCATTTTGCTGTTTGCTAGGGTCAATTTATTCTTTTCAAATGTTCGGTTGAACCGATCCTGTACTAAAGATTATCGACATACACTATAAAGTGTTAAATCCGAACACAACACGTGGGGGCTTTTTCTAAAAGCCAACGTTTTTTATATTTCAAGTATTTGCTTGCACTTATCGTGCGCACATGTTTCTTTTGTCACGTTCAAGCCATCATATTCATCAATTGGAACTAAGACTTTGCCAAGTTGGGTTGCCTTGCTGGTGTGCTTACCCTCTACGTTCCCAATTGTTCGACTAGAGGGTAAAGGGAGCACCTCTGCGATTGTTACGACTGGGTCATCCGGACACGTACCTCATACGGCTGAAGCCAAAAGCTAGCTATCTTACATATACAATTGGTCGGCTGTGGCAGAAACACCTTATGCGGCTCTGGTCGTTATCACCATTATTTGGGTCTTTTATTCCCAAAGCACAATTAGCCGCATACTAAAAGTATGTGGACTTCAATCTACGACTTTCGTAGAGCCCCGCAAAGGTATCGATGGAGGTACTATTTTCCTCGGAAGATGTTTCTGACGCTAAGTAGTAATATAGCATATCTTTTTGTGTGCTTTCTGTCTGTTCGCACCGCATGGCCGGATTGCTTGGTTCCCCGAATACAGTATGCTCTTTTGGAGTGGCGAAATAAGGAGGAACACTTTCAAGCTCTTTGCACGGGAGGGAGAAGCCGATGGACGGTTAAGACAAAGTTTACAACATAGATTGTTTCTACAAAAAAGTACATATAAATTACATGTTCGGCCGCTGATCAAGATTATCAATTATGGTCTCAAGGGGGCAGTCCTCTTGTGAAAGACGGGCGGCAGGCATCACCTGGTCATACACCAGGCGAAGTGGCACTTCTTTTCCATCCAATCCCACAGGACCAACCCTCACCATATGGCCGGGATTAAGTATGGTGTAACGGGTCTTGACCATGGCCCATGCTTCCCATGCTCCCTCATAGCAAACCGAAGTCTTCCACAGGTCGAACCTATTCCGATCCTCCTTGAATCGATCCACGAGTCCAGCTAACCCTTGAGGCGGCTATTCGGCAGGCCATAGTTCCTTTACCATACTTTTCATCGCTTTTTGCACGCGCCCATAGAGAGCGGTCAGCTCTTTCAGCAGGTTCCCCTGGTATGATCCGATCTCCTCTTCAGGATGTCCGTACAGGAGACCTGTACATGAGGCACCAGCGTACTTAGTTTTACTTCCTACATAGGAAATATTTTGTTGATAATATAATCACACTTACCGAACATGCCCCTCTGAAGCTTTTGGTTTTCTTCTTGAGCTTGGGCCAATTGAATCTTCAAATTCTTAATTTCTTCGGCATGCTTTTGCATAACAAGGCAACCAGTCTCATGCTGGGACTCGACATACCGCTGAGAATATTGGGCTTCCTCCAACTGCCTTTGCATGTGCCCTATTGATTCGGCTGCTACATGGAATCCGTGCATCAGGCATGATAGTACATCCGGATTAGCAGTAAAAGTACACTCACCATGGGCTCCCGGGTGAAGCTCTTCACTTGCACCAGTTCGGCCTCCACAGATTTCAGTTCTGTGCGGCTATCCTTCAGCTCCTTGGCCAATTGCTCGGCATGTTGCTTTGAAGCCTGGTTTAGTAGTCAAACATCGCAGAGATCCCTAATTCATTTGTTCCAAATCAAATTACGGCTCGGGGGCTACTGGGTTTACATGAGTATTCGGACTCTATAAATGCCGACCACTTACCTGCATGCTGGCTGATATCAACTTCATAGCCTCGCCAAACCCGGCTCGGGCAGCTCCAATGTGCGCATCCATTGAGTGTAATTCTTGTTTGGAGAATATTGGATGCCGCATGGCCTCCCACCATTGCCGGTGATTCATGGTGCTCCCCACATCCGATTTGGTAATGGATACACCATCACCAGAATCGGCAGGTGCTGGACTAGCCATGGGGGCTTCTACAGCAGGAGCTACATGAGCTGTAGCTCGGGAATTTCGGGCGTTTCCGGACACCCTGGTAACCTCTTCGACAAGAGAGGATTGGGCACTTTGCCTAAATATTTCAATAACTCAAAACTGTTGTAAGACTCTATTTACTGATGATGAGTGAATAGTCGAACGATGTACCTCCGGATGAGCGGCCAGGCGGATTCATCCCCATGTCCGGCTCTTTTGTAGGGTCCTTGTTGGCCTCTGACTCAACCGCGGCTTCGAGTGCTGGTCTATGGTGCACGGATTGACCGTGTTTGGGAGTCAAGGCCGGTGCGTCCGGGGCTCTGTTGGTAGCTGGCCTCCTGCAGGACGATCTTTTCTTCTTGCTCGTTACAGGGATGGAAAATGACCTAGGGTAATCAACTATGATAGCCACCGGGGATTGGTCGACGCTGTCCAGGAAATAGACTCCGTCTTCGAAGTCAAGTAGAAGATCTGGGTCCTCGTTGAATCCTAGATCTTCACGTGAATGGTTCTCGGGCTAAGGAGCCAGATAGTTGACTGTCTTGATGAAACTCCTCCATTCCTGTTCACGCAAGGCTTCGGTTAAACAAAGTGCGGAATAGAAACCCCAGACTATGTTCATTTTAAAAGGAGGAAGGCTTACCCATTCAGTAGGATTGCGGGACGAATATCCTTCCTTGGTTGCCCACTGAACAAAGTCCTCTTGCTCTCCTTTGTACAGGTCGGCAAGTACGGCGGACAATGCCGTCGGATTGGCGGGTCCTAGTTTTTAGTAGCGCGTGGTGTCACTCGTCCCGTGGTATTGCCACAAGGGGTGTACCCTCTGTTGGAGGGGCTGCACAGACCGGGAGATGGCAACGTCCATGACATCGATCATTGTCAGTTGGTGGTGGGCGAGCATCCGCACCTCAGATGCTAGGCGCCGCACTTTGGCGCTTTCTTCCTGGGTTGAACTCCTCGCCCGCCAGTTATATCTCTTCTTCGGAGGCTGTCGAAGTATTCGGGAAGACCTATTCGAGTTGGCTCGAACAGGGGGACATCTTCAATATAAAACCATTCCGAAGTCCACTCTTCGGATTTCTTCAGTGTACCCATGGGATACCCCGTCCCTGCTATGCGGCACACTTCGGCTCCGCCGACCTCCAAAATTGCCTTGCCCCGAGTTCAGGGGACGAAATAGAAGTATTTTCTCCACAAATCAAAGTGCGCCTCGCACCCTAGGAACATCTCGTAGAGAGCGACAAAGCCCGAGATGTGCAAGATGGACCCTGGAGTAAGGTGGTGGAGTTGGATCCTGTAGAACTCCAGCAACCCCCTCCAGAACGGATGGATTGGGAACCCAAGGCCCCGAAGGAGAAAGGGGACGAAGCATACGCGTTCCCCCTTGTTAGGATTGGGGAAACACTCGACGAAAACTTCGTCGTTGTAAGAAAGCGGACCTGCGTGGGTCACCACCAGATCTAAAGAAGGGAGATACCCCTGGGTCTCCAGATTACGGAGCTGCAGGAGTGTAACGGAGTAGCTGGTCCAGTCCCCTGGGCATGAGCCGTAGGGGCGCGTGGAGGAGCTAGGGGCGTTAGCCATGTTTTTCGTGGAACTTCCGCTAGGGGTGTCTTTCGATGGGGAAGAAGAGGATGTGGTCTGAGCCATGCTTTCGTTTAATTAAATGGGTGTTGCTTCCGCTACAGAGGGGTAAGATTATAAAAATCACTGACCACTCGCCTCCCCATGACGCATGAAAATTGAGGAGCATGCACAGTTATTATAATGGACCTGCGTCCACAACGCTTGGGATCTTACCGAAGACTGGTTGGTTGCCGAACAAAGAGGGCTAAGATACTCGCCTCACAAGCCGAAGATGATGACATGAGGAGATTGACCAGATATATATCGGCGTTGAAGGCTAGTACGGGGGCTACTGAGGGAGTCCTGGATTAGGGGGTCCTCGAATAGTCGACCGTTCGTTTATGGGCCGGACTGTATGGGCCGCAAGGTGAGCATCGGATGATCAAAGACCACCTACACCAGATGGAAGCTTCAAGGAGCCATGGTGTACTCTCCAAGTTATTAGTCGTAGTTAGGCATTTGTATCTCTTCGGCACGTAACCGACCATGTGTAAACCCTAGGCATCCTCGACATCTATATAAGCCGAAGGATTTTATGGTATAGGGACAAAACAACTCATCTAGGGTTAGCTATTCGATCTCGAGGTAGATCTACTCTATAACCCCCATATCATCAATACAACCAAGCAAGACGTAGGGTATTACCTCCATAGGAGGGCCCGAACCTAGGTAAATCTGTGTCCCCTTTGTCTCCGATTACCATCGATTCTAGTCTCACACTTCGGGACCCCCTACCCGAGATCCGCCGATTTTGACACTGACACCAAGAACCAATGTTTCTTATATTGTGCTAAGAGGATTATCACCATAACCTATAGCCAAGGAGTTGAAGTCAAGTATGTTCCCAACCCCGCCTCCGCTCAAGGCCGTCTAGTTAATTGTCTGTCGGGAATTGAGTTGGATCAAGTGCCAGTGGTATGTGAATACCCTGATGTATTTCCTGATGAGATCCCCGGAATGTCTCTTGACCGCGACATTGAGTTCATCATTCAGCTAATGCCCGGGGGCAGGACCCATCTATAAGAAGCCCTATAGGACGGGATCTGAAGAGTTGGCAGAATTGAAGAAGCAGCTGACAGAGCAACTCAGGAAAAGATTTATTTGCCCTAGTGCCTCTCCTTGGGCATTGCCCGTTCTAGTTGTGTCAAAGAGGGACGGAATTATCTGACTCTGTGTCGATTACCATTCCCTCAATGAGGTCACAATAAAGAACGAGTACTCACTCCCCAAGATTGAAGACCTGTTCGATCAGGTGAATGGAGCTAAGGTATTTTCCAAGATTGACCTCAAGTCTGGGTACTATCAGCTGAAGATCAGACCCCAAGACATTTCAAAGACGACATTTGTAAACTAGTATGGCCTGTATAAATACACGACCATGTCCTTTGGATTAACCAATACCCCTGCCTACTTCATGTACCTCATGAACAAAGTTTTCATGGAGTACTTGGAGAAGTTTGTTGTCGTCTTCATTGATGACATACTCGTCTTCTCCAAGTCGGAAGAAAAGCATGAGAAACACTTGAGATTGGTCCTAGACAAGCTTCGAGAGCACCAGCTTTATGACAACTTCAGCAAGTGTGAATCTGGATGCATGAAGTTGGATTCTTGGGCATGTGTTGACTGTAGAAGGACTGTCATTGGATCCTACCGAGATTGAAGCCGTGACTGATTGGCAATCCCTGTGCAACATGAAGGAAGTCAGAAGCTTCCTCGGAGTCGTGGAATATTACCACAAGTTCACCAAAGGATTCTCAAGCGTTGCCCGACCCATGACTCAGCTTTAGAAGAAGGACAAGAAGATCGAATGGACACCGAAGTGCGAAGAAAGATCCCAAGAGATCAAGAAGAGATTGACAACAACCCCCATTTTGGCCACCCCTGATATTCACAAGGAGTTTGTGATATAATGTGATGCATCAAGAACCAGGCTTGGAGGTGTTTCGATGCAGGAAGCCAGAGTCGTAGCATATCTATCCAGACAGCTACATCCTCATGAGAAGAACTACACCACTCACGATCTTGAGTTGGCAGCTGTAGTTCATGCCTTCAAGATATGGCAACATTACCTTCTGGAAAAGCAATGTGAGATATAGACAGTCCACAAGAGTTTGAAGTATATTTTCACTCAAAAGGAATTAAACATGAGGCAGCGAAGATGGTTGGAGTTGATCAAGGATTATAACCTCAGTGTTCAATACCACCCTGGAAAAGCTAATGTGGTAGCAGATGCCTAAAGTAGAAAGGCTTGTTCCTTGAATGCTATGATTAAGGAAAGGCTACCCGCCATGTATGAAGAGCTTGAAAGCTTCGGCTTGGAACTAGTTGCACCTGGATTCCTAGCCAACCTCGAAGCAAAGCCTACCTTGATGGATGATATTAAGGAAGCCTAGAGGGGACACGACAGCATTGAAGGCATCAAAAGGAAGATCAAGGCATGCAAGGCCCCAGGAGTCGTATGGTTTGGGAAACGCATCTGCGTACCCAACAAAGTTGAGCTAAAGAACTTGTTCTTGCAAGAAGCTCATGACACTCCATATTCCATCCATCCCGGAGGAACCAAGATGTACCAAGGCCTTAAAGCAAGATTCTGGTGGCATGTCATGAAGATAGAGATAGGCACTTTTGTGGCTAAGTGTGACATATTTCAGAGAGTCAAAGCTGATCATCAGCGACCCGTTGGATTGTTACAACCTCTCAAAGTTCCTGAATGGAAGTGGGACAAAGTCGGGATGGACTTCGTCACCGGATTGCCATGTAAAGCAAAGGACATGATTCCATTTGGGTCATTGTCGATCACCTGACCTAGGTAGCCCATTTCATTCCGGTCAAGACCACCTATGATGGAAGCCAACTAGCAAACCTCTACATTAACCGCATTGTAAGTCTGCATGGAGTTCCAAAGGAGATTGTGTCAGACTGAGGCACCCAGTTTAGCTCAAGGTTCTGGAAAAAGTTTCAAGAATCAATGGGAACCAAGCTATCCTTCAGCACTGCTTTTCACCGCCAGACCGGAAGACAAATAGAGCGAGTGAATCAGGTACTTGAAGACATGCTTCCTGCTTGTGTTTTAGCATATGGATCCATGTGGGAAGATTTCCTACCATTCGTCGAGTTCTCCTGCAACAACAACTATCAGTCGAGCCTTTAGATGGCACCATTTGAGGTGTTGTATGGATGCAAGTGTCATACTCCCCTCAATTGGTCGGAAACCAGAGAAGGACTAGTCTTTGGATGAGATATCCTCCGCGAAGCAGAAGAGCAAATTCAACTCGTCCGAGAGCTGTTGGAGACTACCAAAACAAGACAAAAGACCTACGCCGACTCCCATCGCCAAGAAGTAAACCTCAACATCACAGATCATGTATATATCTGAGTCACGCCTCTCAAAGGAATCAACCGTTTCCATGTCAAAGGAAAGCTTGCGGCAACATACATCGGCCCCTTCAAGATCACCTCGAGACGAGGAGAATTTGCCTACCAGCTAGAGATACCTTCCAAGCTATCATATGTGCACAACATCTTCGACGTGTTACAACTCTAGAAGTGTCTCCAAGTTCCCAATGCCCCGACTCTACAAGGACATCGATCATCAAGCCATCGAACTTCAGCCAGACCTCACTTATTGTGAGAGGCCAGTTTGTATTATGGATGAAGCTGAGCGTTGCACCCAAAGCCGCACCATAAAGTACTTCAAGGTCCAATGGAGTAACCACACTGAAGCAGAAGCAACTTGGGAGCGTGAAGACTACCTTAGATCAGAGCTCCCTTATCTTTTTAGCGCTTAGCCTAGGAATCTCGGGGACGAGATTCTTGTAAGGGGGTAGGTATGTCACACCTTGTGTTTGTATCACTTTGCTATGTTATGGTTTTATAAAATTTGGACCCATTTAAATTTTTTGCTTCTTTATGATGGTTGACTTGGGTGCTACTTACTTGGATGATTGCTTGTGTTTTAATTCTCAAAGATTCTTCTTCTCTCCATATTCTACTTCTTGATCCAAACTCCCTGCCCAATGATCATGCCATGTGTATAGTGCCAAAACTATTTTTTATCAAACTTTATTTTGGCCAAAAAGCATTTATTCAAATTAGGTTTTCAAACCCCCCCTGAAATGAGGTTTGTACTACAAGGACTCAAATTGGGTGGATTATTTTGCCCCAAAGACTTTATTTGGGACCTAATATATGTAAGACTTCCCAAAACGCCCAAATATTATTTTTAAAGATTATTTTACTATTTTATTTAAAGGTTTTTATTAAGGATAGAAATGGTCTTTCCTAGGGAAAAATTATTTAAATGCTTTAAAAATACTTGAGAAAATTTAGGGAAACTCAGTGGACATATATTTTCCATATATATATGAGTTTCAACACATGGCCATGTTCAAAATATTGGACAAAACCCTCCAAAACCATTTATCTTAAATCAAGCATTTGAAATATGTCTATAAGAAATATTCTCAAATAAATCCAGGAAAATTCTAGCAAGTCACATATGCATAATGTGATGATCTTGCAAAGTTTCATCCCAACCCCAATTGTTTTGGTTCACCAAACTATCCCAAAACTATTCCTGTCCAGATTCAAATTTGAGCAACTCTACATTGCCAAGTGTCTCATATTAACCCCAAACTTTGTGGACATGCTATAATACCCAAATAATGATGCTACACAAAGTGGTGCATCAAGGAGAATTGATTTGCATGCCTGTATCTATAGAAAGCTAATTTTGTTAATTTCTAGGGTTTACCACGTTTGCACTATCAACTTTTCTAAAATAATCTCAAACTTTGTGGTCCACTCTATTTTTACCTACACATTCATCCCGTTAAATATCAAGGCAAGTAAAATTAATTTACTTTCCCAAATCAACATCAAACACCTTGTGATTGTTTAGTATTAACCTTGTTTGACCCCCTTTCACTATTCTCCTTGACCTAAGCTTTTTACCACAGCCCCTTGTATGCACCCCTACCTCCAGTAAAATTTTCATGGCTCAAATCAATGATTGTTTGGGGTAAAACCCCACTTACCCCTCCTGGACAGTGAAACTAGCATCATTTCTACCTCCCCTTCCTTTTACCTCTACTCTCCTTAGCTCCCCTAGCTCCTATAGCATCTTTAGACCCTCCAGCAACTTGTGGACACGCTAGGAGGCATCCAAAGCATGCAAAGCATGCCCTGGCATGCCATACACACGCTCTGGAGCATGCTACAGTGCCCAGTCGCACTGTAGCAGGAGCATCCCGATCCCCCCCGACGGCATTAGGATGGAGGAAGTTGTCCCCTAGATTCCCCTCGAGGAATGCCACCTTGCAACTTGTCGCCCCTTGTCCATTCTCTCTCTGGCGACCTCCAACGCGCATCCCCCACGCCACCCGGTTCAACCAACCGCGGGCCTCACAAGAGCGCACACCCCCACTTCCTCTCTTGCCCCCTCTGGTCGTGGACGACCCTCAGGAAGACCGAAGACACTCCCACTCATCTTCCCGTGGCCTATGGTTTCGACCCCGAGCTCATGGGCGCACTTGCATTTGGTGGACCACTGTGCCCCTATAAAAGGGCATCCACGAGCCCTTCTCTCCCCTCCAGACCCTCACTCCTCCACCCAATATTTCCCCTGCACTGCTGGTTCATCCCCTCGTTGCCCTCGTGCTCGGGATCGATCGGACCTCCGTCGGGTCTGCTCGTCGTCGATCTCTGGGTAGAGAGCCCCTCTTGCCGTGTTGTTCTTCTCTTTGGTCCTCTCTCACCTCCTTGACCATTTTACCCTCCTTCCTCGTGCAATTTGCAGCCAGAGGCGTCAATTCCGACCACCTCCCGAAGCACAACCGTCGGACCTCCACATCACCAAGGAATGAGCTCTCCCTGGCGCCCCTCTCCACCACCGTTCGGTTGGTGGCGACGCCCTAAGCACGACGGTGGCACAACCTCCTCCCCTCGAGCCCCACATCATCGGCGATGAACTCCGCCTCTCCTTTGTCCTAAGGTGGGAGATGACAGGTGGGACCCCCATGTCATCCCCACACCTCTCTCACCTCTCTCCCTCTCGCCGACGCTGGGCCTGCGCGTCAGGTTTGAACTTGGTTGCGCGCGCGCTCGCAGCTCAGTTGGGCCAGCCTGGCTAAAATAATAATCCAAATCCATAAATTCTTCCACCATAAATCTTGGAATATTTTGTAGTATTTAATAATGAAACTTGTGATTTTTTGTGAATTTTTTATGCAGTGGTTTTATTTAAAGCCTAGTTTTGAATATTTTAAACCCCTGTTAAAATGGTTTTCAAAACCTTTTTCACTTCAAAACCAGAGACAAATATTTTAAGTTTTTATTGTAGTATTTTACAGAGTGGTGTGACATTTTAGAAGTAGATATTTTCTCTGTTTTTAGTTGTGTTCTTATTTTTGCCCGTTATTATCGCGACGAAAGATTGCGTTGTTGACGAGGGAGTTGGATCCAAAGACTTTGAAGACCCCAAGGACTTTGTTGAGCCAGGCAAGCATCCCTTTGACCTTGACTATGAAACCATTTTATTGCATGGCATATAGCACTTTGAATTGTTGTTATGTTGATCATGACACTTTGGTGACCACCTTTATGGGTTGCCTCTGATACTCCGACTCATTGTAACTTGCGTGACATGACTCTACCTTCTACTTAGAAGTGGTGTACCGAGCAAGTGTGTGTGTTTTCTAAAAGGGATTAAATTTAAGATTTGTCGACGGTTCCCAAACTTACATGTACAACCATGATACCCCTTATGGGACGGGGCTTTCTTGATTACTCTGGTCAGTACTAGCAGAGAGCTCGCATTACTAGTGGCAGGAGTGGCGTGGCCACTCTTGATACGGGGTCATGCCAGAAAGGATGATCATGGGCTGTTTTTACAGACATCGGGCACACTGTTGCGTGCCCTCATGGATGATACTTGTGATGTACATCATGAGGGGTGGCACCAACGAGTGGTCTCCTTGTTAGTATCGTTAGGGGAAAGTCAATGTTCGAGTACTTACCTTGGGTATGATCAATACCGCCAGTCGTGGCTTGACACCGAAGTTTCTCGAGTCTTGTGGGTAAAGTGTGCAACCTCTGCAGAGTGTAAACTTATTTGAATAGCCGTGTCCACGGTTAAGGACAGTTGGGTGGTGATACTTAAAATGCATCCCATGTTTTACTAAACTTGGTGTGACTGTGTGGGTAATAAAGATGGTGCTTAAGCTAAGTCAGATGACTTGGCATGATGATGAACCTGAGATGTTCAACCCCTGTTTATGTTGATATCCGTAAATGGATCACATGGATACAACAAGCCCATGATGCATGCTTTCACAAGTAAATCGATCATGTCATTCACTCAAAATTAGCTTTCTTCAAACTTACCTACTTAGTGCTATATCAAGCATTGTTATACCTTGTTCCAAAACATGGGTTGCTTGCAATTACATTCAAAGTAGTCATTGACTTGCCACTGGTTATTTAATTGGCCAAGCATGGAAGAGCAGGAATACAGTGAAGAGTTCGTCGGTGACGAACATGCGAACTAAGATGCTTCCAAGTCAGAATGCTTATTGGGTTAAGGCATATGGCATGGGTCTACACTTTCGATCAAGATGTCTGCTGCTAGTTATGTTTGGTGTTTGGCCTTCATGGCCTTATCTATGTAAGAATTGACCTTGGTGGTCTTTATTTGTGTAAGACGGTATGAATGGATGTAAGAATCTTGTTATTCAGCTTCTGGGTTTTCAATGAGCATTGATCTCTGGGATCACTGTACATGTGCATTCGGTGATCACGACATATGAGTCGGAGTCTGATACGTCCATTTTGCACCATGATTCTATATTGATATTTATTGCATTATGGGCTATTATTACACATTATGGTACAATACTTATGCCTTTTCTCTCTTATTTTACAAGGTTTACATGAATAGGGAGAATGCCGACAGCTGGAATTCTGGACTGGAAAAGGAGCAAATCTAAGATACCAATTCTACACAACTCCAAAAGTCTTGAAAATTTACGTAGAATTATTTTGTAATATATAAAAAATACTGGGCAAAATAGATACCTGAGCGGGGCCACAAGCCTAGCAAGCTCGTGGGACCCCTGGCAGGCCTCCGATGCACATCTTCTATTATATGGAGGGTTTTGACCTAGAAAAAAAATCAGAGGAGAGCTTTCGGGATGAAGCGCCGATGTCTCGAGGTGAAACTTGGGCAAAACCAATCTAGAGCTCCGGCAGGGCTGTTCTGCCAGGGAAACTTCCCTCCCAAAGGGGAAATTGAAGTCATCATCATCACCAACGATCCTCTCATCGAGAGGGGGTCAATCTCCATCAACATCTTCACCAGCACCATCTCCTCTCCAAACCCTAGTTCATCTCTTGTATCTGATCTTTGTCTCAACACCTCAAATTGGTACCCATGGGTTGCTGGTAGTGTTGGTTACTCCTTGTAGTTGATGCTAGTTGGTTTACTTGGTGGAAGATCATATGTTCAGATCCTTAATGATAATTAATACTCCTCTTATCTTGAACATTAATATGCTTTGTGAGTAGTTACGTTTGTTCCCGAGGACATGGGATAAGTCTTGTTATAAGTAATCATGTGAATTTGGTATTCGTTCGATATTTTGATGATATGTATGTTGTCTCTCCTCTAGTGGTGTTATGTGAACGTCGAATACATAACACTTCACCCTTATTTGGTCCTAGGAGAAGGCATTGGGAAGTAATAAGTGGATGATGGGTTGCTAGAGTGACAGAAGCTTAAACCCTAGTTTATGTGTTGCTTCGTAAGGGGCTGATTTGGATCCACACATTTCATGCTATGGCTAGATTTATCTTGATTCTTCTTTCGTAGTTGCGGATGCTTGTGAGGGGGTTAATCATAAGTGGAAAGTTTGTCCAATTAAGGGCAGCACCCAAGCACCAGTCCACCCACATATCAAATTATCAAAGTAACGAACGCGAATCAAATGAGCATGATGAAAACTAGCTTGACAGAAATTCCCATGTGTCCTCGGGAGCGCTTTGCTTTATATAAGAGTTTGTCCAGGCCTTTACTCTGCTACAAAAAGGATTGGGATACCTTTCTCCACCTTTTATACACTTGTTACTTGTTACTCGTTACGAATTATCTTATCACAAAACTATCTGTCATTGATAATTTTAGTGCTTGCATAGAATACGTTACCGGAAACCGCTTGTCATTTCCTTATGCTCCTCGTTGGGTTCGACACTCTTACTTATTGAAAGGACTAAGATAGAACCCCTATACTTATGGATCATCAAGACTCTTTTCTAGCGCCGTTGCCGGGGAGTGAAGCCTCTTTGGTAAGTGGAATTTGGTAAGGAAAACTTTATATAGTGTGCTGAAATTTACTGTCACTTGTCACTATGGAAAGTAATCCTTTGAGGGGCTTGTTTGGGGTATCTTCACCTCGACCGGGAACACAAAGAGTTGTCCCTCAACCTACTGAACCTACTAAAAATATTTATTATGAAATTCTGTTGGGTATGATAGAGAAACTGCTTGCTAATCCTTATGCATGAGATGGAACACTACATCCTGATTTGCATCTAATCTATGTGGATGAAGTTTGTGGTTTATTTAAGCTTGCAGGTCTGCCCGAGGATCACGTTAATAAGAAGGTCTTTCCTTTATCTTTGAAGGAGAAGGCATTGATATGGTATAGGCTATGTGATGATATTGGATCCTAGAGCTACAACCGATTGAAAATGGAATTTTATCAGAAGTTCTATCCTATGCATCTAGTTCATCGTGATCGGATTATATTTATAATTTTTGGCCTTCTGAAGGAGAAAGAATAGCTCAATCTTGGGGGAGGCGTAAGTCAATGTTATATTCATGCCCCAATCATGAGCTCTCGAGAGAAATTATTATTCAGAATTTTTATGCTCGACTTTCTCGTAATGATCAATCCATGCTTGATACTTCTTGTGTCGGTTCCTATATGAAAAAAGATATTGACTTCAAATCGGATTTATTGGAAAGAATTAAACGCAACTCTGAAGATTGGGAAGTTGACGAAGGTAAGGAGTCAGGTATGAACCTTAAGTTTGATTGTGTTAAATCCTTCGTAGACACTTCTTGAATACCGTTAATGCCAGGGTTGACTCTGAGAAGGAAACGGTTACCATAAGTTTTGGGAACATGTCTCATGACTTTAATTTCTCTAAATTTCATAGGCAACCCCATGATAAAGAATTGCCTAGTAAGGATGAAATTATTGGTCTTGCTTCTATTGTTGTGCCTCCTACTGATCCTTAAGAGTAATATTTGCTAGACCATGAAAATGATATGCATATGAATGAAATAAATGAAATAGATAGGATTTTCTTTGATCAACATCCTATTCTGAAACACAACTTGCCTGTTGAAATAGTTGGGGATCCTCCTCCACCCAAGGGTGATCCCGTGTTTGAGCTTAAACAATTACCAGATACTCTCAAATATGCTTATCTTGATGAAAAGAAGATATATCCTGTTATTATTAGTGCTAACCTTTCACAACATGAAGAACAGAGATTATTGAAAACTCTAAGGAAGCACCACGCTACTATTGGATATACTCTTGATGATCTTAAGGGCATTAGTCCCAATCTATGTCAGCACAAAATTAAAATGGAGCCTGATGCTAAACCAGTTGTTGATCACCAACGACGGTTGAATCCTAAAATGAAGGAAGTGTTAAGAAATGAAATATTAAAGCTTCTGGAGGCAGGTATCATTTATCCTCTTGCTTATCGTAGATGGGTTAGTCTTGTTCATTGTGTCCCTAAGAAAGGAGGTATTACCATAGTTCCCAATGTTAAAAATGAATTGATCCCGCAGAGAATTGTTACAGGTTATAGAATGGTAATTGATTTTAGGAAATTGAATAAAGCTACTAGAAAAGATCATTACCCTCTACCTTTCATTGATCAAATGCTAGAAAGATTATCCAAACACACACATTTCTGCTTTCTAGATAGTTATTCTGGTTTCTTTCAAATACTTGTGTCAAAAGAGGACCAAGAGAAGACCACCTTTACCTGCCCTTTTAGTACCTTTTCTTATAGACGTATGCCTTTTGGTTCATGCATTGCACCTGATACCTTTCAAAGATGCATGACTGCTATATTCTTTGATTTTTGTGAAACAATTGTTGAGGTTTTCATGGTTGATTTTTCTGTTTACGGGACTTCTTTTGATGATTTTTTGAGCAACACTGATCGAGTTTTGCAGAGATGTGAATAAACTAATATTGTCTTGAATTTGGAGAAGTGCCACTTTATGGTGAATGAAGGCATTGTCTTGGGACATACATTTCTGAAAGAGGTACTGAAGTTGACAAGGCTAAAGTTGATGCTATCGTGTCCTACGGATATTAGAGGTATAAGAAGTTTCCTTGGCCATGCTGGTTCCTATAGGAGATTTATTAAAGTTTTTTCTAAGATTTATAGGCCTCTCACTAATCTTTTGAAAAAAGATGTTCCATTCATTTTTGATGATGATTGTGTAGAAGCTTTTGAAATTCTCAAGAATGCCTTGATTTCTGCACCTGTTGTTCTACCACCTGATTGGAACCTACCCTTTGAAATTATGTGTGATGCTAGTGATTATGCTGTTGGTGTTGTTCTAGGACAAAGAGTTGATAAGAAATTAAATGTCATTCATTATGCTAGCAAAACTCTAGACAGTGCTCAAAGAAACTATGCTATCACTAAAAAGGAATTTTTAGTAGTTGTGTTTGCTTGTGATAAGTTTAGACCCTATATCGTTGATTCTAAAGTAACTATTCCCACTGATCATGCTGCTATTAAATATCTCATGGAAAAGAAAGATGCTAAACCTAGACTTATCAGGTGGGTTCTCCTGCTACAAGAATATGATTTGCATATTGTTGATAGAAAGGGTGTTGATAATCCCGTAGCAGATAACTTGTCTAGGTTAGAGAATGTTCTTTATGACCCACTACCTATTGATGATAGCTTTCCGGATGAACAATCAGCTGTCATAAATGCTTCTTGTAATGCTCCTTGGTATGCTAATTATGCTAATTACATTGTCGCTAAATTTATACCGCCTAGTTTCACATACCAACAAAAGAAAAAGTTCTTCTATGATTTAAGACATTACTTCTAGGATGACCCACACCTTTATAAAGAAGGAGTAGATGGTGTTATTAGACGTTGTGTACCTGAGCATGAACGGGAATAGATCCTACAGAAATGTCATTCCGAGGCCTACGGAGGACACCCGCTGGAGATAGAACTGCACATAAGGTATTACAATCTGGTTTTTATTGGCCTACACTCTTCAAGGATGCTCGTAAGTTTGTCTTGTCATGTGATGAATGTAAAAGAGTTAGCAATATTAGTAGAAATCAGGAAATGCCTATGAATTACTCTCTTGTTATTGAACCATTTGATCTTTGGGGTTTTGATTATATGGGCCCTTTTCCAACATCCAACGGGTATACTCACATTATAGTTGCTGTTGATTATGTTACTAAGTGGGTAGAAGATATTCCAACTAGTAGTTCTGATCATAACACCTCTATTAAGATACTTAAATAAGTTATTTTCCCTAGATTTGGAGTCCCCAGATATCTGATGACTGATGGTGTTCACACTTTATTCATGGCGCTTTCCGTAAATTGCTTGCTAAGTATGATGTTAACTATAGAATTGCATGCCCTTGTCATCCTCACTCTAGTGGTCAAGTAGAATTAAGCAATAGAGAAATTAAATTGGTCTTTCAAAATACCGTCAATAGATCTAGGAAGAATTGGTCTAAGAAACTTGACGATGCATTGTGGGCTTATAGAACTGCTTACAAGAATCCTATGGGTATGTCTCCGTATAAAATGGTTTGTGGTAAAGCATGCCACTTACCACTAGAGTTAGAGCATAAGGCTTATTGGGCAATTAAAGAGCTTAACTATGATTTCAAACTTGCTGGTGAGAAGAGGTTATTTGACATTAGCTCACTTGATGAATGGAGAACCCAGGCCTATGAGAATGCCAAGCTGTTTAAAGAGAAAGTTAAGAGATGGCATGATAAAAGGATACAAAAGCGTCAATTCAATGTAGGTAACCATGTCTTGATATACAATTCTTGATTAATATTTTTTCTAGGAAAACTTCTCTCTAAATGGGAAGGACCATAGATTGTCGAGGAAGTATATCGCTCTAGTGCCATCAAGATCAACAACACCGAAGGCACAAATCCGAAGGTGGTAAACAGGAAAAGAATCAAACATTATATCTCAGGTACTCCCATTAATGTTGAAACCAATGTTATCAATACCATAACTCCCGAAGAGCATATTAGGGAGACTTACCAGAACGTTTCAGACTCCGAACAGGAATAGGTACGTGGTGCGTTAAGTAAACCGACTCCAAAAGTTTTCCAATAGCAATTTTATTCAGTTTTGGAATATTTAAAAAATTAGGAAAATAAAAATTAGTCCAAAAGATGCACGGGGAGGCGACAAGCCTTCTAGGCGTGGCCAATCGCCTGGTCACGCCTAGGGGGATTTTCACCACCCTATACGCCCACCGGACTCCGTTTTCTTGTGGAATACTCCTTCGGGTCTTCAAAAATTCATTATATAATATCCCGGAGGTTTCGACTTTCGTATCACGACATTACCTCCTCTTTTCGTTTTGATCTGTTTCTACAGCAGATCTAGATCATCATGGCATCCCCCAGTGCTCCGAAGGACACGTTTTTCAAGAAGTTCATCAACCCTTATCTTGTGGAGGTGCTGCAACACCCTCAAACCATTGAGATGCGTGAGGGGGTGCTACACATCCGTGACGTCGAGGGGCCAAGGAAGACTGAAAGCGTGGAAACAAGGCTCGAAGCAATGGAGCACCAAGTCTTCAAGTGCCAAGGGAGGGTGGAACATGGACTCTATGCCAATCATGTGATGATCTCGGAGTTTACCCATAAACACAAGTTGGACACCAAGGACATCGAGGAGCACATCTTCAAGCTTTACGAGAAAATTGAGCATCTCCAAGCCCAGATCTATGATCTGCAAAACCAAAACTGTGAGTATGAATACACATTTAATAGAATGAGTTTGGTTGCAGATTTGAGGATTCCAGAAACTCGTTCATCCTTTTATGATGGTGAGCCTATGCCTTGGAAGACGGAGGACAAGTTTCCATCCTCATCAACGACTCCACCACCATCACTTCCGAAGAAGGACACCTGAGCACATGGGTATGTGCACTCCCCTTGGCTTGTGCCAAGCTTGGGGGAGGTGCCCTGGTATCGTATCACATCACACCTTTTTCCTTTTTAGTTTTTCTTGTCTTTCTTAGTTCGATCCTTTTTGATTTTGTTTTGATCTAGTAGAATAAAAGTTTTAGTATGATCTACCTTTTAGTTTTTGCCTTTGCTCCCCTTATGTAAGCAAGTCCGAGAGTTATATAATAAATGTAGTTTTGATGAGAGGGCTTTGCTAGATCACTATGCTCTTGAAAGTAATGAATAAATTATAATAGAATAAAATCAAAGAGTATACATAATGATCTTATGGGGAGTGATGACTTCACATATAAAAAGTATGTTGATTGAAATTTGTTGGGGTATAACAATCATAGTAATTGGTGTTCTAAATGAGTGTTGCTGTTCTAAAGTTGATCATCATGCCCTCATGTTCGTATTTTATTTTATTGACTCCTCTATCTCTAACCATGTGGACATATTCATCGATCTCGGCTTTGGCTTGAGGGCAAGCGAGGTCTAAGCTTGGGGGAGTTGGTACGTCCATTTTTCACCATGATTTTATATTGATATTTGTTGCATTATGGGATGTTATTACATGTTATGGTAAAATACTTATGCCTTTTCTCTCTTATTTTACGACGTTTAAATGAAGAGTAAGAATGCCGAAAGCTGGAATTCTGGACTGGAAAAGGAGAAAATCTGAGATACCTATTCTGCACAACTCCAAAAGTTGTGAAAATTTACGGAGAATTATTTTGGAATATATAAAAATACTGTGCAAAACAGACACCTGAGGGGGGACACTAGGAGGCCACAAGCCCGCCAGGCGTGGCCACCCCCTGGTCGCGCCTAGCAAGCTTGTGGGCCCCCTGGCAGGCCTCCGACGCCCATCTTCTGCTATATGGAGGGTTTTGACCTGGAAAAAAAATCAGAGGAGAGCTTTTGGGACGAAGCGTCGCCGTCTCAAGGCAGAACTTGGACAGAACCAATCTAGAGCTCGGGCAGGGCAGTTCTGCCAGGGAAACTTCCCTCCCGGAGGGGGAAATCAAAGCCATCGTCATCACCAACGATCCTCTCATCGAGAGGGGATCAATCTCCAGCAACATATTCACCAGCACCATCTCCTCTCCAAACCCTAGTGCATCTCTTGTATCCGATCTTTGTCTCAACACCTCACATTGGTACCCATGGGTTGCTGGTAGTGTTGGTTACTCCTTGTAGTTGATGCTAGTTGGTTTACTTGGTGGAAGATCATATGTTTAGATCCTTAATGATAATTAATACTCCTCTGATCTTGAACATTAATATGCTTTGTGACTAGTTACGTTTGTTCCCTAGGACATGGGATAAGTCTTGTTATAAGTAATCATGTGAATTTGGTATTCGTTCGATATTTTGATGATATGTATGTTGTCTCTCCTCTAGTGGTGTTATGTGAACGTCGAATACATAACACTTCACCCTTATTTGGTCCTAGGGGAAGGCATTGGGAAGTAATAAGTGGATGATGGGTTGCTAGAGTGACAGAAGCTTAAACCCTAGTTTATGTGTTGCTTCGTAAGGGGCTGATTTGGATCCACACATTTCATGCTATGGCTAGATTTATCTTGATTCTTCTTTCGTAGTTGCGGATGCTTGTGAGGGGGTTAATCATAAGTGGAAAGTTTGTCCAATTAAGGGCAGCACCCAAGCACCAGTCCACCCACATATCAAATTATCAAAGTAACGAACGCGAATCAAATGAGCAGGATGAAAACTAGCTTGACAGAAATTCCCATGTGTCCTCGGGAGCGCTTTACTTTATATAAGAGTTTGTCCAGGCCTTTACTCTGCTACAAAAAGGATTGGGCTACCTTTCTCCACCTTTTATACACTTGTTACTTGTTACTCGTTACGAATTATCTTATCACAAAACTATCTGTCACTGATAATTTTAGTGCTTGCATAGAATACCTTACCGGAAACCCTTGTCATTTCCTTATGCTCCTCGTTGGGTTCGACACTCTTACTTATTGAAAGGACTAAGATAGAACCCCTATACTTATGGATCATCAAGACTCTTTTCTGGCGCCGTTGCCGGGGAGTGAAGCCCCTTTGGTAAGTGGAATTTGGTAAGGAAAACTTTATATAGTGTGCTGAAATTTACTGTCACTTGTCACTATGGAAAGTAATCCTTTGAGGGGCTTGTTTGGGGTATCTTCACCTCGACCGGGAACACAAAGAGTTGTCCCTCAACCTACTGAACCTACTAAAAATATTTATTATGAAATTCCGTTGGGTATGATAGAGAAACTGCTGGCTAATCCTTATGCAGGAGATGGAACACTACATCCTGATTTGCATCTAATCTATGTGGATGAAGTTTGTGGTTTATTTAAGCTTGCAGGTCTGCCCGAGGATCATGTTAATAAGAAGGTCTTTCCTTTATCTTTGAAGGAGAAGGCATTGATATGGTATAGGCTATGTGATGATATTGGATCCTAGAGCTACAACCGATTGATAATGGAATTTTATAAGAAGTTTTATCCTATGCATCTAGTTTATCGTGATCGGATTATATTTATAATTTTTGGCCTTCTGAAGGAGAAAGAATAGCTCAAGCTTGGGGGAGGCATAATTCAATGTTATATTCATGCCCCAATCATGAGCTCTCGAGAGAAATTATTATTCAGAATTTTTATGCTCGACTTTCTCGTAATGATCAATCCATGCTTGATACTTCTTGTGTCGGTTCCTATATGAAAAAAGATATTGACTTCAAATGGGATTTATTGGAAAGAATTAAATGCAACTCTGAAGATTGGGAAGTTGACGAAGGTAAGGAGTCAGGTATGAACCTTAAGTTTGATTGTGTTAAATCCTTCGTAGACACCGATGCTTTTCATGAATTTAGCACTAAATATGGACTTGGCTCTGAGATAGTAGCTTCTTTTTGTGAATATTTTGTTGCTCATGTTGATCTTCCTAAGGAGAAGTGGTTTAAATATCATCCTCCCATTGAAGTGAAAGTATTTGAACCTATTAAAGTTGAAGAGAAAACAATTACTTATAATGCCGATCCTGTTATTCCCCCTACTTATATTGAGAAACCAAAATTTCCTGTTAGAATAAAGGAACATGCTAAAGCTTCAACTGTGGTTCGTAAGAGCTGTGCTAGAACACCTACACCCCCTAAGCAAATTAAAGTTGAGCCTAGTATTGCTATGGTTAAGGATATCTTGGTTGATAATATTGATGGGTATGTTATTCAATTTTGTGATGAAGCTGCTAGAATTGCTAGACCTGATGCTAAAGATAAACATAGACCTATGATCTTGAACATTAATATGCTTTGTGAGTACTTAAGTTTGTTCCTAAGGACATGGGATAAGTCTTGTTATAAGTAATCATGTGAATTTGGTATTCGTTCGATATTCTGATAAGATGTATGTTGTCTCTCCTCTAGTGGTGTTATGTGAGCATCGACTACATAACACTTCACCATTATTTGGGCCTAGGGGAAGGCATCGATAAGTAATAAGTAGATGATGGGTTTCTAGAGTGACAAAAGCTTACACCCTAGTTTATGCGTTGCTTCGTAAGGGGCTCATTTGGATCCACATGTTTCATGCTATGGTTAGATTTATCTTAATTCTTATTTCATAATTGCGGATGCTTGCGAGGGGGGTTAATCATAAGTGGGAAGTTTGTCCATGTAAGGGCAGCACCCAAGCACCATTCCACCCACATATCAAATTATTGAAGTAACGGAAATGAATCATGCAAAGGACATGATTCCATTTGGGTGCTTGTCGACCACCTGACCAAGGTAGCCCACTTCATTCCTGTCAAGACGACCTACAATGGGAACTAGTTGGCCAACCTCTACATTAACCAGATTGTGAGCCTCCACGGGGTTCCTAAGGAGATTGTGTCGGACCAAGGAACCCAATTTACCTCAAGATTCTGGAATAGGTTCAAAGAAGCGTTGGGAACCAAGCTCTCCTTCATAACTGCATTTCACCCTGACCGGTGGGCAAACAGAGCGAGTAAATCAGATACTCGAAGACATGCTCCGAGCTTGTGTTTTAGCGTATGGAGCCAAGTGGGAAGATTGCCTACCATTCGCCGAGTTCTCCTACAACAACAGCTATCAATCGAGTCTTCAGATGGCACCATTTGAGGTGTTGTTTGGATGCAAGTGGCGTACTCCCCTCAACTGGTCAGATACCGGCGAAGGATTAATTTTTGGGCTAGACATCCTCCGTGAACCCGAAGAACAAGTTCAACTTGTACAAGAACACCTTGAGATCGCCAAGACTAGGCAGAAGAGCTACGCTGACTCTCACCGCCGAGACATGAGTTTCCGTGTTGGGGACCATGTTTACCTCCGAGTCACGCCTCTCAAAGGGAACAAGAATTTCCACGTCAAAGGGAAGCTCGCACTAAGATTCATCGACCCCTTCAAGATCACCGATAGGCGAGGAGAAGTTGCATATCAGCTAGAGTTACCTTCCGTGCTATCGGATGTGCACAACATCTTTCACGTGTCACAGCTCCGGAAGTGTCTGCAAGTTCCCAACCGCCCCGACCTCTACAAGGACATTGACCATCAAGCCATCGATCTTCAGCAGGACCTCACTTATCGTGAGAGGCCAGTTTGCATTTTGGATGAAGCCAAGTGCTGCACCCGAAGCCGCACCATCAAGTACTTCAAGGTCCAGTGGAGCAACCACACTGAAGCTGAAGCAACCTAGGAGCGTGAAGATTATCTTAGATTGGAGTTCGTGTATCTTTTTAGCGCTTAGCCTAGGAATCTTGGGGACGAGATTCTTGTAAGGGGGGAAGGTCTGTCACACCCTATGTTTGTAGCACATTGTTACGTTTGGGTTTATAAAATTTGGAGCCAACTAAAACTTTTTCATAGTGCTTGTGCTTGTTTGCTATGTTGCTTGCTTGCTTGATGATTGTGTTATATGGCACTCCTAGATTCTATTCCACTTCATCCTCATCTTTCTTGACCCAAACCTCTTGCCTAATGATCATGCCATGTGAATAGTGACCAAAACTATTTTTATCAAATTTTGTTTTAACTAAAAATGATTTATTTAATTTAAGTTTCCAAACCCCCCTGAAATGAGGTTTGCACTGCAAGTCCTCAAATCAGGTGGACCCTTCTTTCCCAAAGGCTTTATTTCAAACCCACCATATATAATACTTCCCAAAACCACAAAATATTATTTTTAAAGATTATTTTCATATTTTATTTAAGGGTTTTTTCTTATGGCCAGAAATGGGTTTTCCTAGGGAAACAATATTTAAATGCTTTGAAAATATTTGAGAAAATTTAGAGAAACTCAGTGGAAAGATATTGTTCCATATATATGAGTTTAAACACAAGGGTATGATCAGATCATACGCAAAACCCCTCAAAACCCTTTCTGTTCAAATCAAACTTTTGGAATATTTATATAAGAAATATTCTCAATAAATTCCAAGAAAATTCCAGCAAGTAAACACTATCATAAGTGGTGATTTTGCAAAGTTTCATCTCAATACAAGTTGATTTGGTTCATCAAACCATCCCAAAACCATTCCTGTCCAGAATGAAATTTGAGCAACTTTACATTGTGAAGTGTTCCCCCTTGGCCTCAAACTTTGTGGGAATGCTCTAATGGCCAAATAGTGATGATACAGTAAGTGGTGCATCAATGGTAAAAGCCTAGCATCAATAGATCTACAAAAATCTCATTTTGCTAATTTCTAGGGTTTATCAAATCTCCATTGTCAACTTTTTCCTCTTGATCTCAAACTTGGTGAAACCTTTCATTTCTACCTAACCCTTGACCCTGGTAAGTATCTCAGTGAATTGGTAGAATCTTCTTGTCGAAAACACCACCAAACACCTTCTGGTGATTTGGTAAACCCCCTTTCACCCTCTTCTCTTTTACCCTTGCCCCCTGCTTCTTACCACAACCCCTCTGGGTTACTGGCTACCTTTAGTAATTCTTCTTGGCCAAGACTCCATGGGTAAGAGGGGTAAAACCCTCATTTTACCCCTCTGGACAATAGTTTTTCTCCCTTTCTCCCAGCCTTCCTTCTCTCCTAAGGCATCCCAGGGCATCCAAGGCCACTTCCCTCTATTCTATTCCCTCCCCTATGCCCTAGACGTGGGTGGCCGCGTAGAAGATGCCACGGACAATGCCATGGCATGCAAAAGCCACGCTCCAGAGCGCGCTACAGTGCCAACCGTGCTGTAGCTGCTGCCCAATGGCCGTCCCTGACCACCTAGGGCCTCCCCCGCGTGCCACTTGGTCCCCCTCGGTGTTCGCGCCACGCCACCCCTGTTGGCCCCTCCTCTCTCTCCCTCCTCTGACCTCCTCTCGCACGCGCCGCGGCCGCCCGACCCGGACAACCATGGGGCTCGCACGCGTGCCCTCCTCTCTCTCTCTCCCATTGCTTCCGCTCGGCGTAGACCAGCCCCAGGAACGCCCCCGAGCAGCCCCGCAAGTCTCCCTCTCCCTCTGGCCTCGGTCATGTCCTCCCTGGCACACGGCTCATCGATGGACTCGTGCCCCCGCTATAAAAAGGCCTCCCAGACCCCTCTCTCCCCTCTACTCTCTCTATCCTCTCCCCAGTAGCCCCCCTGCACGCTCCAAGGACCTCTCGTAGCTCCTATGCTCGAAATCGGGCCGAGGACCGCCGCGGCGACCTCAGCGTCGATCTCCGGGTATAGAGCCCCTCCAGCCCCCATTCCTCTCCCGTTGGTCCTCCCTCACCGTGCTGATGCTTTCCCCTATCCCTCCCATCCTTTTTGCAGCACGAGATGGCCTCGGTGACCCCTCCCGAAGCGCCCTCCGTCATAGGAGCTCGTCGCCAGCGACTCCGTCCGCCCAAAGTGCTCCTTCGACCTCCACAGGAATGGCGGGTCGATGTTGATCTCATCCCCGCCTTTGCCCGCTGTTGCCGTGCCCTGCATCATCACCGGTGAGCATGCCGGCCTCCCTATCACGAGGTTGAAGATGACAGGCGGGCCCCGCCTGTCATCCTCACCTCCCTCCCTCTCCTCTCTCTATCGCTGGCCTTCGGGGCCCAGCCGTCAGGTTCGAACGCGCGCGCGCGCGCTCCGGTTCGCCTGGGCTGGTTGGCCTCTGGGCCGGCCCAGTTGCTGGCCTCCTCCGGCCAGGGCACTCTGCCCGTTTCCTTTTCCCTTTCTCCTGCAACTTCCAATATTCCCACAGATTTGAATATTTATCCAATGCCAATAATTCTTCCACCTAAAATCTTGAAATAATCCCTAGAATTTATTAGTGCCATTTATAAAAATGTTAAAACTATTTTTAGCACTGTTTTATTTTAAAAGCTATATATAGGCACCTTTTTGCCCTGTTATTTTATTTCCAAAATCCTTTTCACAACAAAACCCTAGGAGAATATTTTTAGTGTGACATTTAGTATTTATCGGAGTAGGTTAACATTTTTGGTAGTAGATTGAGTGCTCTATTTTGTGTGATTGCTTATTTTTGTCGCTTTATTTCGCAACGATAGATTACACGGTTGACGAAGAAGTTGGACCCAAAAACTTCAAAGACCCCGGAGACTTTGTTGAGCCAGGCAAGCAGCCCTTTGACCATGCTAAGAAACTTTTTCATGCATGTCATATAGCACTTGTTGATTCGATGAAATAATCATGATGAGGTGTTCCCCCTTCGGTGGGATACCTCCGTTACTTTTACCTTTGAGACTTGCATCATGCATGACCCTACCACCTTATGAGGGTTGTGCGGGTGGGAGTAGTTAGGTTGCTAATAGATGCTACACAAGTGGGGATGGGACTTATGCATGGTGATGGAAAGAAAAGAAATGATTTCAAAGATTTTTTGTAAAACCCCGTCGGATGCCACTAATGCCCGAGGGAGATGATATGAGATGGGTGACCACTTGAGAAAGAAGTGGTGTACCGGGACAAGTGAGTGTTGTGGTTTTCAAAAACGGGTTGGTGTAAGTTGCGACCATTATTCCAACCTTACACGTACGACCACGATACCCCTTATGGGACGAGGCTTTGTTGATTACTATGGTTGATGCTAGCAAGGAGCCTGCATTACTAGTGGCAAGAGTGAAGTGGTCACTCTTGAGACGGGGTCGTCCCTGAGTGGAAGGTCATGCACTGTCTTTACAGGCACCGGGCACACCGTTGTGTGCCCTCATGGATGATACGAGTGATGTATATCATGAGGGATGGAACCAACGAGTGGACTCTTTAAATAGTATCACCATGGGAAAGGCATTGTTCGGGTGCTTACCTCGGGTATGTTAAATACCACGAGTCGTGGATGACATGGAAGTTCCCCGAGTCTTGTGGGTAAAGTGTGCAACCTCTGTAGAGTGTAAAACTATTCGAATAGCCGTGTCCACGGTCAAGGAAAGTTGGATGACCGCTCTTGTGCTACGTACAAATGTTTTCACAACGGGTGTGTGGGTGTGTTGGAGACATAGATGGTACTTGAACTAAGTCCGGTGACTTAGCATGATGAATGAACATAAGGTGTTCAACCTCTACTTATGTTGATATCTATAAATTGTTCACATGGATATCTGCTAAATGTTGATGCATGCTCACTAGTTACTTGATCATGACATTTGCATTCAAATTGGCTTTCCGCAAAATCACCTACTTAGTGCTATATCATGCATCATTGTTACCTTGTTCCACAACGTGGGTTGCTTGCGAGTACATTCAAAGTACTCATTGGCTTGCCACTAGTTATTTAATTGGACATGCATGGAAGAACAGGAGTATGTTGAAGAGTTCGTTGGAGACGAACATGCAAACTAGGATGCTTCCCAATCAGAATGCCTGTAGGTTAAGGCAGATGGCATGGGTTCACGCTTTTGACCAAGATTTCCGCTGCTTGCTCTATTTTAAGTGTTTGGCCCGTGTGGCCCTATCTATGTAAGACTTGAACTTCATGGTCTTTATTTGTGTAAGACGTTAAGTGTGGATGTAAGACTCTTGTTATTCAGCTTCTGTGTGTTCAATGAGCATTGATCTCTGGGATCACTATACACGTGCATTCGGTGATCACGACTTATGAGTCGGGGTCCCCACAATATGACAATGTTTTGGATCCTATCTTGGAGGTTGTATGCACCTTGTATGTGTTATGATATGTAGAACCCCAAAGTGACAATAGTTGGGGTCATCTCTGTGGTGACCGTAATATGAGAAGTTCATGTATTCACCATGTGTTAATGCTTTGTTTTGGTTCTCTATTAAATGGAGGCCTTAGTATCCCGTAGGTTTCCTTATGGACCCCCTGCCATGGGAGGGTAAGACAAAAGATGTCACACAAGTTCTTAGTATAAGCACGTATGACTATATAAAAACACATGTCTACATTACATTGATGAATGAGAGCTAGTTCCATGTTGCTCTAGTATGTAACTGTTATATGTTGAATGTCATCCAAACTAATTATCCATTGTTGATCCAGTGCCTCTGCTTTTCGCATATTGATCTTCTCTAAGTTACTACTGTTACTGTTGTTGCTAGAACCATCACACAATCGCTATTGTTACTGTTCCTATTGCTTGTGTTACAGTGCTACAAAAACTCTGTTGTGGAAAGAAAATTCCAGGTGTGGTTGAATTGAAAACTCAACTGCTAAGACATATCAATATTATTTGGCCCCCCTTGTGTTGAATCAGTAAATTTTGGTGAAATACTACCCTCTAAGACTATTGTGATCCCCTATACTTGTTGATTATCATGACATTTTTCTAGCGCCATTGTCGGGGAGTATGGCTCTATTTATTGAGTTCACTTGGGATTTCCATTTATTATGATGAAGAAGCTAGAAGACCCAAAGACTAAGATCATATCCTCTAAGACGAGGGGTGGTAAGGAACTGCCATCTAGGTTTGCACTTGATTCACTTTCTGTTTTAAGTAGGCTTGTGACACCACCACCTGCTATTCATTTTTATATGTCACAACTAATTGATGATGCTACTTCCGTCCTTGATGAAACTCATGATGATGCTACTACTATGCTAGATTAATCTGAAATTGTGCCACTTAATGAATTACTTGATGCTCATATCACTAGATCTAAAGAAATTGGAAATGCTAAAATTGATGAAAACTATGATTCACCTATCATGCCTAGCTCTCCTACTAGAGTTCGTATGCCCGAAGTACCTAAATGATATGTTACGGATGAGGAGATAATTAGAGACTTTATTACTTGCAATGATAGGGATGATCTTAAGAAACTATTTATTAAAGTGAAAGAAAAAACTATGATGGAGAAAATGAACTATGATCCTAAGTTTTCTACTTCTCCTATATGTGTTACTAATAAGGATTATGAATTCTCTGTTGATCCTGAGTTAATTACTTCGGTAGAGTCTCACCCTTTTCATGGCTATGAAACTGAAACTGTTGTGGCGCACCTTGACAAATTAAATGACATTGCCATCCTATTTTCTCATGAGGATAGTATTCGCTATAATTATATAGTTAAGATTTTTTCCTTTCTCACTAAAGGGTGATGCTAATAAGTGGTTTCATACTCTTGCTTATGGTTGTGTGTATAGTCCCCAAGATATGATATATTATTTCTCTAAGAAATATTTACCTGCTCATAAGAAACAAGCTTCTTTACACGAAATATTTAACTTTGTGCAAATTTAAGAAGAGAATCTTCCTCAAGCTTGGGTGGGGGGCTTGATATATTATTTCTCTGAGAAATATTTACCTGCTCATAAGAAACAAGCTACTTTACACAAAATATTTAACTTTGTGCAAATTTAAGAAGAGAATCTCCCTAAAGATTTGGGGACGCTTCTCGAGCTACTTAAATCTTTGCTTGATCGTCCTCTTAAGAAAAATGAAATACTTGATATATTTTATAATGGACTAACCGATGCTTCTAGGGACTACCTAGATAGCTGTGATCGTTGTATTTTTAGGGAACGAACTATTGGACATGCTGAAGAACTATAGAATAGTATTTTGAGGAATCCCGATGATTGGACACTTCCTGAGCTACCGTAAGAACCTATTCAGAAGAAGAGACATATTATATTTCTTAGTCCAGATGATATGCAAGAAGCTAAGGAAAGAAAAAGGTATTAAATCTGAAGATGTCAAGAATTTACCACCTATTGAAGAAGTACATGAACTCGATGTCCATACAAAGGTAGGAAAGGTAAATTATCTTCGTAGATTTGATGAGGGGGTATACCTTATGATAAAACTGATGGTCGATGCATTGATGAATTTGATAACTACATTGTTAAGAAAGGACATTTCAATATTTTGTTAAAGATCAATTACAACGAAATGCCATGATGATTGATCGTTTGAGTGACTTGATGTTCATAATTTCTAATGATGTTAAAGGTCTAGGTGAACATGCATCCATGTTTCACACTCAATTAGGCCAAGTTGCTAACTCGCAAAATGATTTGCTTGCTAAAATGAATCATAAACCGAATGATCATGTTGTTAGAGTAATGCCTAGAGGGGGTAGAATGACTCGGGAACCTCTCTATCCTGAAAGTCACCCTAAAACAATTGACCAACATTCTCAAATTATAAATATGGATGCACCTAGTTCATCTAAAAAGAAATGGAAAAAAGAAAGATGATATGACTTTGCATGCTTCTAGAGAACCTGTTATAGAAAAACCCTACTGAGAATCATAAAGATGTTTCTCTTTTTGATGATGAGACACAACCTGGTTATGAATATCCACCTAGTGATACTGATAATGATGATGCTCAACAAGTAATAATAAAGAACCCGATAACATTGTGGAAATATAACTTGATGTTGATCTTGATAATCCACATCCTAAGAATAAATGTTATGATAAGAGGGATTTCATTGCTAGAAAACATGGTAGAGAAAGAGAGCCATGGGTTCAAAAATCATGGCATTACCACATAAGCCTTCTAACAATAAGGACAAGGAAGATTTTGAGCGCTTTGTTGAAATTCTTAGATCCGTATTTTTTTGAACACGTTTTATGGATATTTTGAAAATGCCTCCTTGTGCTAAATATATGAAGGATATTATTACTAATAAAAGAAAGATACATGAAGCTGAGATTTCCACCATGCTTGCTAATTATTCTGTCATTGGTGGAGTGCCTAAGAAGTTGGGAGACCCTGGGACACCCACAATACCTTCCTCCAATAAACGAAGTTATGATTGATGACCCACAAGTATAGGGGATCAATCATACTCATTTCGATAAGTAAGAGTGTCGAACCAAATAAGGAGCAGAAGGAAATGATAAGCAGTTTTCAGCAAGGTGTTCTCTACAAGTGCTATAAGTAACATTGCTAGATAGTTTTGCAGCAAGATAATTAGTAACAAGTGACAAGTAACAATAGTATCAAGTGTGCGACAAGATAGACCAATCCTTTTTGTAGCAAAGTACATGCCTGAAAGTACTCTTATATGAACCAAAGCTCTCCTATGGACACAAGGGACTTTCCATGTAGTCATGCTCATCATGTTGAGTAGATTCGCGTTCGTTACTTTGATAATTTGATATGTGGGTGGACCGTTTCTAAGGTGTTGTTCTTACTTGAACAAGCAAACCACTTATGATTACCCCCTCTCGCAAGCATCCTCAACTATGAAAGAAGAATTAAGATAAATCTAACCATAGCATGAAATATGTGGATCCAAATCAGCCCCTTATGAAATAACACATAAACTAGTGTTTAAGCTTCTCTCACTCTAGCAACCCATCATCTACTTATTACTCCACAATGACTTCCCTTAGGCCCATAACATGGTGAAGTGTTGGGTAGTCGACGTTCACACAACACCACTAAGAGAAGCAACAACATACATATCATCACAATATCGAATGAATACCAACTTCACAGGATTACTTATAACAAGACTTCTCCCATGTTCTCAGGAACGAAAGTAACTACTCAAAAATCATCACCATGTTGAAGATCATAGGTATAATAAGTATAATTAAGTATCTGAACATATGATCGTCCACCAAATAAACCAGCTAGCATGAACTAGAAGATGTAATCAACACTACTAGTAGCCAACATGTACCGCTTTGAGGTTTTCAGACAAGGATTGGATACAAGATATGAACTAGGGTTTGAGATGAGATGGTGTTGGTGAAGATGTTGATGAAGATTGGTCATCCCATGAAGGAGGAAGCATTGGTGATGACGATGACTTTGATTTCCCTCTCCGGAGGGAAGTTTCCTTAGCAGAATCACACCTAGCCAGGTTTCCGCCTCGAGAGGGTGGCGCTTCATCCCGAAAGTTCCTTCTTACTTTTTTCTAGGTCAAAACCCATCTTATAGTAGAAGAGGGAGGCCAGGGGACCTAGGAGGTGGTCCCAAGCCATCAGGTCGCGCCCAGGGGTGGGCTCGCCATGTTGGCTTGGCACCAACAAGTGCCCCCCTCTGGTATATTTTTGCTCAATAAATTCTCATACATTCCAAAAAGATTCTCCGTGAATTTTTAGGTCAATTTTGAGTCCAGTGAATTTTCAACCTTTTCTTGGTTTTCAGGTCTAGAATTCCTTTTCCGACAATTTCCCTCTTTGTTGTGTACCTTGTAAATTCAGAGAGAAAATCCATAAGAATTGTATCATAATGTGGAATAATTACCAAGAATAATATAAATATATATAGAAAATCATGATGCAAAATGGACGTATCAAGTCCCCCAAGCTTAAACCTCGCTTGTCCTCAAGCGAAAGCCAAACTCGATAATAATGACCACATAATTTGAGAGAGAGGTGTCGATAAAAACAAAATATGGATATGAGAGCATCATGAATGTTAACATAGCATCAAGTTTTTTTCATCACATGACTTCTCATAAACAAGTAACAATATATCCACAATTATAGAAGTATGAAGCATAAACTTTATTGTCAATAAAAAAACTATGTTCTTAGTCATTGAGACAATCATGATTCCTCACATTTAAGAGAAGAGTCTATGTAAGAGCTTTCATTTTATCAAGGTCACATACTCAACTATCATTTAGTCTTCTATGATTTCTCACACACATTGCATAATTTTGGAGCTAATGCTTCCATCCGACACACAGGAAGATAGGGGTTTAATGTTTTCGCCACCCAACTTAATTACATCAAGGATAATGTCAAAAATAATAACTCATGATCACCTACATCCAACTGGATATATATCTAGATCTTTACCCAATACATGATGCTTGCCAACTAGAGACTTAATATGTAGGAATATGATAAACATTATTTACTCTTGCAGAGAAGTAAATACATGAAAGTAAAAGATATGCACTTCGTAGAGGGGAGCACATATTGTCATGCGCTTTTTAATTTAGGATGTGCAAACTCTTAATGTAAAGGAACGTCACTTTATATTGCCCCTTATGATAGCAACCTTTATCATGCAGTCTATCGCTTTTATTTCTTTGCCATCAGAAGACCGTAAAAAGCTTATTTTCCCTTGCAATAAAAGATCATACATGTTTAGTAGCAATTTTATTGCTTTATGCACCGATGAAAACTTACTTGAACGATATTATTCAATCCATAGGTAGGTATGGTGGACTCTCATGGCAACAAAACCAGATTTTAATGTTATGGATGCACACGTAGTATCTCTACTTAGTGTGAATTTTAGAGCTAGGAAAGGATCCTAAGCAAGCACCATATGTTAGACGATCCAAGAAAATATAACTTCTATGTGAATGTAAACAAACATAACTCATTATGTTGTCTTCCATGACCAACATCAACACTTCGATCATTATATAATATTTGGTGGGGGGTCACAATCATAAAATATGTCCAAGATAGTATATTTGTATGTGAATATCCTCTCCTCTATCATAATTTTGCAAGGATTGTATCAATGACCAACTCTATGTTTGTTTACCCCCAACAATATTATCTATCATACCTTTTAATTGTGAAGTCATTTCTCCCCATGGGATTAACATATGATTTTTCTGTTTATTTTATTTCATTGCTATGATTGATGCATGAGAGTAAAACAAGCAAATTAAAACTAATTGTTATTATATAACTCTCACAATCGATTACAAGGATAGATAGATCTCAAAGTAAACACTCTAGGCAAAGCAATACTGAAATATTATTGCTCTAAATCACTACATAACTAAGGACCGAACTAAGATAGATGATAATGATGAAAGTGAGAGTGGTACGATACCGGTGCACCTCCCCCAAAATTGGAACAAGCTAAGGATGGTGCCCATACCCATGTACTCAGGTGTCCTTCTTGGGTGATGATGGTGATGACGTAATCCTTTTAGTGATGACGCCCCTTAGGATACAGATTTCCACATTAATCTTGCCAACTTCTTGCTTAAGGTCTAGATTCTCCTTGCGACGTTTGTTGGTGATGATCATTGATCCTTCCATCAAACAATGGGTTTTGCTCGAGGAGGCAGCGGTAGTGTCTACTTGCGTACGATGATAAGGGGTAAATCGTGTATTGAATGGTGTAACCTTGTTTGGTAAGATTGAAATATTGAACTCCATGTGCATATCTCCAGGTTGAGGCAGAGGTACTTCTTCCTCGTCGTCGTCACTTGAAGGCTCAATCATTTTTAAGTGAACCACCACCTCTTCCTCCATTGACCACCCATAAGAATCAACATCCCCATCAACTTGGGGATTGACAATGAGATCTTAAACATAGCTTCCTCCTTGTGAATCTTGTGATGGCATATTGCCTCAAATTTGTTAGGCAAAACAACCCAAAACAAGAACAGAGGAAAAACTTGTGATTCGGTCATCAGAACAGATGGGGGTATATATATTAAATTTTTCTAGGTCAGAATACGTTTCCAGGAAGAAAACGGGGTCTTGGAGGCACACGAGGTGCTCCCAAGCCATCAGGGCCCTGTTGGCTTGGGAGTCCTCGTGGGTCCCCCTGGATGGATTTTATCTTTGTGTTTTTCTAAATTACCAAAACCAACAGAAAATATTTTTTATAGAATTTTTTGGAGTCGGTTTACTTACCGTATCACATACCTACCCCCTTTTCAAGTTTCTAGAGTGTTCCAGAAG
Organism: Hordeum marinum; assembly: GCA_022496015.1. Classification (NCBI taxonomy): domain Eukaryota; kingdom Viridiplantae; phylum Streptophyta; class Magnoliopsida; order Poales; family Poaceae; genus Hordeum; species Hordeum marinum. Next base: position 392,556,814 of record CM039678.1, on the reverse strand, counting down.
GTCTCCCTTAGGTGTTCTTATGGTTTCATTACTTGAATAATATTTGTTTCAACTTTAATGGGTGTACCTGAGATGTAATATTTAATTCTTTGCCCATTTACCACTCTCAGGTTTGCGCTCTTGGAGTTGTTGATCTTGATAGTACCAGAGTGATAAACTTCTTCGATGGTATATGGTCCTTCCCACTTGGAGAGAAGCTTACCTGCAAAAAATATGAAATGCTAATTGTACAAAAGAACAAGGTCTCCTACATTGAATTCATGCTTTTGGATTCTTTTGTCTTGCCATATTTTAACTTTTTCCTGAAACAACTTGTCATTCTCATAAGCTTGTGTCCTCCATTCATCCAATGAGCTAATATCATATAACCTCTTTTCACCGACAAGTTTGAAATCATACTTAAGTTCTTTAATTGCTCTGTAAGCTTTGTGTCCTAACTCAAGAGGTTAATGAGATGATTTTCCAAGACCATTTTATATGGGGACATTCACATAGGATTTTTATAAGCAGTTCTATAAGCCCATAAAGCATCATCAAATTTCTTAGACCAATTCTTTCTAGATCTATTAACAATCTTTTGCAAGATCAATTTTACTTCTCACTTACTCAGCTCAACTTTACTGCTAGAATGAGGATGATAAGGTGATGCAATTCTATGGTTAACATCATATTTAGCTAGAAGTTTATGGAAAGCACCATGAATAAAATTTGAACCACCATCAGTCATTAAATATCTAGGGACTCCAAACCTTGGGAAAATAACATCTTTAAGCATTTTAATAGAAGTATTGTGATCAATACTACTAGTTGGAATAGCTTCTACCCACTTAGTAACATAACAAACATCAACTAATATATGTGTATGCCCATTAGAGGAAGGAAAAGGTCCCATATAATCAAAACCCAAAACATCAAATGGTTCGGTAGCAAGTGAATAATTCATAGGCATTTCCTGACGTCGACTGATACGTCCATTATGCATCATGAATTCTTATTGATATTTATGCTATTCTTGTCCATTATCCCCATGATGATAAAATTCTTATGCCTTTTCTCTCCGAATGTGCAAGGTACATCACAAGGAGGGAGATCGCTGGAAACTGGAATTCTGGACCTGAAAACTAGGAAAATGGCAGAAAATCCACTGGACTCCAACTGACATGAAATTTCACAGAGTTTTTTATGGAATATATAAGAATTATTGGGTGCAAAATACCATAGAGGGGCCCACCTGCTGGGCATTAGCCAACAGGGCGCGGCCACCCCCTGGCCACGCCTTATTGCCTCGTGCTAGCCCACCAGGCCTCCTGACCCCCTGATGTCTACTACACAACCTTCTTGTTGTAGACTCGTGTTGGGACTCCAAGCGCAGAGTTTTGTAGGACAGCGGCAATTTTACCTCAAGTGGATGACCTAAGGTTTATCAATCCGTGGGAGGTGTAGGATGAAGATGGGCTCTCTCAAGCAAGCTTGCAACCAAATAACAAAGAGTCTCTTGTGTCCCCAACACAGCCAATACAATGCTTAGTTGTATAGGTGCACTAGTTTGGTGAAGAAATGGTGATACAAGTGTAATATGGATGGTAGATAAGGGTTTTTGTAATCTGAAATTATAAAAACAGCAAGGTAGCAAGTGACAAAAGTGAACAAAAACAATATTGCAATGGTTGAAAACAAGGCCTAAGGTCCATACTTTCGCTAGTGCAATCTCTCTCAACACTACTAACATAGTTGAATCATATGTAAATCTCTCACGCGCGACAAAGAGTTCACTCCAAAGTCACAAATAGAGGAGAACAAACGAAGAAATTATATTAGGGTATGAAACCACCTCAAAGTTACCTTTTCTGATCAATCTTATGAGCTATCCCTATAAGTGTCACGAACAGCCCTAGAGTTCATATTAAAGTAACACCTTAAGCTACACATCAACCAAAACCCTAATGTCACCTAGATACTCCAATGTCACCACAAGTACCCATGGGCTTGATTATACGATATGCATCACACTATTTCAGATTCATCATGTTCAATCCAACACAAAGAACTTCAAAGAGTGCCCCAAAGTTTCTACCAGAAAGTCAACACAAAAACGTGTGCCAACCCCTATGCATAGATTCCCAAGGTCACGGTACCCGCAAGTTGATCACCAAAACATACATCAAGTTTATCAATAGAACATCCCATTGTCACCATGCATATCTCATCGCAAGACATACATCAAGTGTTCTCAAATCCTTAAAGACTCAATCAAATAAGAAAACTTCAAAGGAAAAACTCAATTCATCAAAAGAAGACAGAGAGAGGAAAACTCCATATGATTCATCTATATCAATAAAGCTTGCAGTACATCAAGATCATGCCATCTCAAGAACACGAGAGAGAGAGAGAGATCAAACACATAGCTACTGGTACATACCCTCAGCCCCGAGGGTGAACTACTTCCTCCTCGTCTTGGAGAGCGCCAAGATGATGAAGATGGCCTCCGGTGTTGGTTTCCCCCTCTGACAGTGTGCCCGATTGGTTTTTCCTGGCTCTGGAGGCTTGTCGTGACGGAACTCCTCGATCTAGGTTTCTTTTTGGAGGTTTCTATATTTATTGGAATTTTTGGCGTTGATCTCACATCAATGGGTGCCACGAGGCGGTGGCAAGCTTGTGAGGCATGGTCAGGAGGGGTGGCCGCTCCAAGCAGGCTTGCCGCCTCCTCGTAGCTCTTCTAGCCCAGATCCAATGCTTCGGTGGTCTCTTTTGGTACACAAAAAATCATACTAAATTTTCAGTCCATTCCGAGAACTTTTATTTCTGCACAAAAAACGACACCATGGTAGTTCTGCTGAAAACAACATCAGTCTGGGGTAGTTCTAATAAAATCATTCCAAAATCATATAGAATTATTGTAAACAAGGCATGAATACTTTATAAATTATAGATACATTGGAGATGTATCAGCATCCCCAAGCTTAATTCCTTCTCGTCCTCGAGTAGGTAAATGATAAAAGAAATAATTTATGAAGTGTGAACACTAGCAAGTGCACAAGTTTGATCAATAATAATTCCAAACACTTTTTCTAGCGTCATTATATATCATAAACATTATCTCATCTCATAAAACTTCTCATGATGAAGTACCAAGCTATTCACATGTTAAAGTAGACCATAAAGTTTCTTGGAAACTAACAAACTAAGCTTTCAGTCACCAAACAATTGCAATTCATCGTATTTTCAGGAAGGGTCTTGTAAGAACTTTGGTTTAGCAAATTCCACATACTCAACTATCATACAGTCTTCCATGATTGCTAACTCTCAAAGCATATTTTTAGAGCAAATGGCATCCGTCGAACACAAAGAAAGATAGGGGCTTAAAGTTACGCCTCCCAACTTATTTATCATATAGATAATTGTCAACAATAATAATTCATGATCAATATATTTGAATGGCCATATATGCCTGGATCTTTCCCCAACACATGATGCTTGCCAAGAGAAAAAGGCAATTTATAGGAAGTCGTGAAGATCACCATGACTCTTGCATAAAGGTAAGTACTAGAAGGTAAAACATAGGCCCTTCGTAGAGGGAAGCATTGATTTGTAGAGGTGCCAGAGCTCGAGCTTTTAAAACAGAGATGAATAATAATTTTGAGCGGTATCGGTTCAATGTCACCATAAAAACCGAGAGATCTCGGTATCTTCCATGCTAGATACATTATAGGCGGTTCCCAAACAGAATGATAAAGTTTTTACTCCCCCTCCACCAATCTATGACACTCCATGGCGAGCCGAATCCACAGGTACCTTCCATACCAACAACATTCCTGGGGAGTTTTGTTTAATTATTTGCATTTTTTTGGGACTGGGAATCCCTATGACCAGCCACTTTCTCGTTAATGATAGTGAATCAACAGATATTGTGAGAATAACCCTCCTAGCATGGAAGATACTAACATCCCCTAGTTACTTTATGAGCGATGTGGGCATACAAAACAGAATATTATTTGAAGGTTTAGAGTTTGGCACATGCAAATTTACTTGGAACAAGAAGTAAATACCGCATATAGGTAGTATGGTGGACTCATATGGAACAACTTTGGGTTTAAGGGTGTTTGGATGCACAAGTAGTATTTCTACGTGGTGTGGAAGTTTTGGCTATTATGAGGAGGAAGCAAGCACCATATGTTGGAGGATCCATAACAATATAACTTCTATACAAATATACCCAAGCATAACTCATTATGTTGTCTTGTACAACTTCAACTAATTCGCTCAAGTTTGAAAATAATTAATGGGTATTCACAATCATAGAATATGTCCAATATAGTATATTTATATGTGAAATCTCTCTTCCTTCATTATTCTTTCATGAATGGTTCAAGTGACCAATGCGGTGTTCGCTAACTTTCAATAAATTTTACCACATATACTTCTTATATGTGAAGTCATTAATCCCCATGGGATAAGCATATAAAACATATATAATTTCATATTTATTATATTCAATTCATTCAACCATTTACTCATAGGATATAAGTGAAGCACGAGAGTAAATGACAAAACTACTTAAAAACATATAAGTGAAGATCAATGCATAGTCAAACAATTAAGTAGCTATGTGAGGACTTTATCTAGATGTATCTCAATAAATATTTTCAGATATGAGTATTTTATTTAAACATCAAGAAAAAGAAAAATATCACTCCAAGAATATGACACATCATGTGAACGAGAAAACTTTAGGCTCAACATAGGCTAACCGATAGTTGACGAAGAGAGGTGGGATGCATAGCATCCCCAAGTTGAGATGCTTGATACTTCTTGAAATATTTACATGGGGGGCCTTGGGAATCCCCAAGCTTGAGATTTTGTATCTCATTCAATCCTCTCATATCCAGGTTTCACCTATTCTCAAAAAACTTCATTCACACAAAACTCAAAAAGAACTCATGAGATAGGTTAGTACACATAAGAACAAATCAACACTTCATGTACTTCCAAGACAAGTTGCACAATAATTTTCAAATATTATTTACTGTACACTATCATTTCCAAAATTTATATTTACCAATATAGGCTATGGAAACTATAGGATAAGTAGATAACAAAACTATGACAGCAATCTGTCCAAACATAACAGTCTGTAGAAATTTATGAAAACAGTGTACTTATGTAACTCAACACATTATGAAAATTTAGGAAATGCTATAAAATTTATATGAAAACACTTTTAAAAAATTTCAGACACTTTCCACGTTCCAGTAAAATATGAAAATTCAAATTCTACAGCAGAAGTTTCTGTTTTCACACAACACACATCAAAACATGCAATACAAGCACCCTAAGGCAATTCTTGGAACTTTTTATTGAAAAACAAGATTATAAATAACACCTAACAGAGAAAAACAAAATAAAATGACTGTCCAATCAAAACTCATATTATGTGACGAATAAAAATATAGCTCCGGGTAGAATATACCAATAATGTTGAAGACGAAAGAGGGGATGCCTTCCGGGGCATCCCCAAGCTTAGACGCTTGAGTATTCCTTGATTATTACCTTTGGGGTGCCTTGGGAATCCCCAAGATTAGGTTCTTGTCACTCCTTATTCTCCTCATATTGGTATCTCACCCAAAACTTGAAAAGTTCAATCACACAAAACTTAACGAAACTTCGTGAGAAGGGTTAGTGTAGTAAAGATAGATCATTCACTTAGGTACTGTCAAGACAAGATTCATAATTATTCTCACAGGATACCTAGTGTATTCCATCATTCGCACAATATAAGCTATAGGAACACTTTAAATAAGCAAACTATGCATGCAAAACAGAATCTGTTAAAAATAGAACAGTCTGTAGAGATCTGAATGATCACCATACTTCCCGGACTCTAAAAATTCTGAAAAAAAATTAAACTCAATAAATTTCATATAAATGTTGTGTAAAAATTTCTGAATTTTTTGAGGCCCCTGTAAAATCTGATAATTCATATACTGGACACAAAACTTTCTGTTTTTGCATAGAATCAAACAAGCAAGCGCCCACACTATCTCAAAGGCTTTACTTGGTACTTTGTTGAATAAAAGACACAAAACATGATTACCATAGTATCTTAATCATGTTAACACATAAAAAAGAAGGTAAAAGTGTTGGGTTTCCCCCCAACAAGCACTTTTCTTTAATGCCTTTTAGTTAGGCATGATGATTTGAATGATGCTCGTATAGGAATAATAATTGAAACATGCAAAAGAGCATCATGAATCTCATGACAAGCAAATTTAAGTCTCACCCACTTCCTATGCATAGGTATTTTGTGAGCAAACAATTTATGGGATCAATAATCAACTAGCATAGGAAGGCAAAACAAGCCTAACTTCAAAACCTTGAACACATAGAGAGGAAACTTGATATTATTGAAATTCCTACAGGCATATGTTCCTCCCTCATAATAATTTTCAGTAGCATCATGAAGGAATTCCAAAATATAACCAGAACATAAAGCATTCTTTTCATGATCTACAAGCATACAAATTTTATTACTCTCTATGCAAGAAAATTTCTTCTCATGACTAATAATGGGAGCAAACTCAATAAAATAACTATCATAGGACACTTGATTGACATAACCATGTTGAATATTAAAATCATGATAACAAGTTTCATGGTTACTATCACTCTTTATAGCATACATGTCATCACAATAATCATCATACATAGGAGGCATGGTATTATCATAATAGTTTTGCTCATCAAAACTTAGGGGACTAAAAATAGCATATTCATCAAACATAGAGTCCCCAAGCTTGTGGCTTTGCATGTCATTACTATCATGAATATTCAGAGAATTCATACCAACAACATTTCAATCATACTCATCACTCAAAGATTTAGTGCCAAACATTTTAATAACTTCTTCTTCTAACACTTGAGCACAATTTTCCCTTCCATCATTTCCATGGAAGACATTAAAAAGATGAACATATGAGGCAACCTCAATTCCAAATTTTTTAAGTTTTCTTTTATAAAACCAATATAGTGAAAAACAAAAAACTAAAAAATTTGCTTGCAAGATATAAAGATATGCCTTTAAGCACTCACCTGCCTGGTAACGGCACCATAAAAGAGCTTGATGTCTACTACACAACCTTCTTCTTGTAGACTCGTGTTGGGCCTCCAAGCGCAGAGTTTTGTAGGACAGCGGACATTTTCCCTCAAGTGGATGACCTAAGGTTTATCAATCCATGGGAAGTGTAGGATGAAGATGGTATCTCTCAAACAACCCTTCAACCAAATAACAAAGAGTCTCTTGTGTCCCCAACACACCCAATACAATGGTAAGTTGCATAGGTGCACTAGTTCGGTGAAGAGATGGTGATACAAGTGTAATGTGGATGGTAGATATAGGTTTTTGTAAGCTGAAATTATAAAAACAGCAAGGTAGAAAGTGACAAAATTGAGCAAAAACGGTATTGAAATGCTTGAAAACAAGGCCTAGGGTCCATACTTTCGCTAGTGCAATATCTCTCAACAATACTAACATAGTTGAATCATATGTAAATCTCTCACGCGGGACAAAGAGTTCACTCCAAATTCAAAAATAGTGGAGAACAAACAAAGAAACTATTGTAGGGTACGAAACCACCTAAAAGTTATCTTTTCTGATCAATCTTATGAGCTATCCCGATAAGTGTCACGAATAGCCCTAGAGTTCGTACTAACATAACACCTTAAGCTACACATCAACCAAAACTCTAATGTGACCTAGATACTCCAGTGTCACCAAAAGTACCCATGGGCTTGATTATACGATATGCATCACACAATTTCGTATTCATCATGTTCAATCCAACACAAAGAACTTCGAAGAGTGCCCCAAAGTTTCTACCGGAAAGTATAGACAAAAACATGTCCCAACCCCTATGCATAGATTCCCAAGGTCACGGAACCCGCAAGTTGATCACCAAAACATACATAAAGTGGATCAATAGAACATCACATTGTCACCACAGATATCCCATCGCAAGACATACATCAATTGTTCTCAAATCCTTAAAGACTCAATCGGATAAGAAAACTTCAAAGGGAAAACTCAATTCATCACAAGAAGATAGAGAGGGGAAAACTCCATATGATTCATCTATATGAATAAAGATCGTGGTACATCAAGATTGTGCCATATCAACAACACGAGAGAGAGAGAGAGAGATCAAACACATATCCACTGCTACATACCCTCAGCCTCGAGGGTGAACTACCCCTCCTCATCATGGAGAGCACCGGGATGATGAAGATGGCCTCCGATGATGGTTTCCCCCTCCGACAGGGTGCCGGAACGGGCTCCCGATTGGTTTTTCGTGGCTCTGGAGGCTTGCGGTGGCGGAACTCCTCGATCTAGGTTTCTTTTCGGAGGTTTCTATATTTATAGGAATTTTTAGCATCGATCTCACGTCAAGGGGTGCCACGAGGCAGTCGCAAGCCTGCTAGGCGAGGCCAGGTGGGTGGCCGCGCCTGGCAGGCTTGCCGCCTCCTCGTGGCTTTTCTGGCCCAGCTCTAATGCTTAGAGGGTCTACTTTGGTCCACAAAAAACCATACTAAATTTTCATCCCATTCCGAGAACTTTTATTTCTGCCCAAAAAACGACACCACGGTAGTTCTGCTGAAAACAGCGTCAGTCCGGGTTAGTTCTAATAAAATCATACCAAAATTATATAGAATTATTGTAAGCATGTCATGAATACTTCATAAATTATAGATATGTTGGAGACGTATCACCCCCCCCCACACACACACTTATCCTATATGGTGTGTTTTGACCTAGAAAAATCACAAGACTACTTTCGGGATGAAGCACTGCCATCTCGATGCAGAAACCTATGTAGAGGGCTTTTTGCTCTCCGGTAGAGAGATTCTGTCGGGGGAATTCCTCTCCAGGAAGGGGAGATCGAAGCCATCATCATCACCCACGCTTCCTCCTTCGTGGGAGGACCAATCTTCATTAACACCATCTCATCTCCAACCCTAGTACATCTCTTGTAATCTATATTTGTCTCAAAATCTCAGATTGCTACATGTGGGTTACTAGTTGTGTTGATTACATCTCGTATTTGATGCTTGTTCCATTACTTGGTGGAAGATATTATGTTCAGATCCTTGATCACCATTATTATACGTCAGATCTTGAACATGTTGATGAGGTGTAAGTAGTTAATATTGTCTGTGAGGACATGGGATAAGTCTTGTTGTAAGTAAGCATATGAAGTTGGTATTCATTCGATATTTTCATGATGTGTATGTTCTTGCTTCTCTTAATGGTGTCATGGTAATGTCAACTACACGACACTTAACCATGTTATGGGCCTAAGGGAAGGCATTGTGGAATAACTAGTAGATGATGGGTTGCGAGAGTGATAGAAGATTATATCCCAGTTTATGCGTTGCTTCATAAGGGGATGATTTGGATCCACACGTTTCATGCTATGGTTAGACTTATCTTAATTCTTGTTTTGTAGTTGTGGATGCTTGTGAGAGGGGGTAATCATAAGTGGGTTGCTTGTTCAAGTAAGAACAACACCTTAGCACCAGCCCACCCACATATCAAATTATCAAAGTAACAAACAAGAATCAACTCAACATGATGAATATGACTAGATAGTAATTCTATGTGTCCTCGGGAGCGTTTGCTTTATATAAGAGTACTTTCCAGCCTCTCTTTTGCTATAAAAATATTGGGATACCTTGCTGCACATTTTCTACTATTTTTACTTGTCACTTTTTATGAATTATCTTGCTACAATACTATCTATCACTGTTACTTACAACACATGCAGAGAATACCTTGCTGAAAATCGCTTGTCATTTCCTTCCGCTCCTCATTGGGTTCGACACTCTTACTTATCGAAAGAACAACAATTGATCCCATATACTTGTGGGTCATCATCTACCGATGTTACCAATTTTTTGACCTTCATCACAAGAGAGGACATACTTACGAGCATCCTTGAAAAGAGTAGGCCAATAAAAACAAGACTGCAGTACCTTATGTGCAGTTCTGTCACTACTGTGCTGCCTTCTATAGGCTTCATAATGACACTTCCGAAGGATCTGTCCCCGCTCATGCTCACGCACACAACGTCTAATAAAACCATCTACTCCTTCTTTATAAAGATGTGGGTCATCCAAACAGTAATGTATTAAATCATAGATGAACTTTTTCTTTTGTTGGTAGGTGAAACTATGTCACAAACCTAGCTAGCCATTGCTTGTCACTTCATTAACCATCATGGCATCATGTCTATTTTCCACTGAATTTTAAATGGGGATGTCAAACCCTAGCACCTCATTGATTAAATAAAACTCCAACAGCTGAATTTTCAATGTTTCCAAATGGCCCTAAAAAATGTTCCCCCTCCTTGATAAATGTTGGCAACAACATATCAAGGGTGAATTATATATTAACAATTATTTAGGCAAATTAAATAAATTAGGAAAGTTTTTGAAAATCACTTATAAAGCATTGAAAATATTTTAGTTGCTTCAATTTTTCTGAAACTTTTTGTGGAACTTGGAGATATTCTATATATACTACAAAATAAATTTCAGGGTTTTTGCCTTTAGGGTTTTTGCCCAAACATTTTAACCAGAGAGCAAATAAATAGAAATGGATCAAAAATTGGAAATGGGGAGAAAGCCTACCTGGGCTTACTTGGCAAAAGAGGCCCAGGCCACCAGGGTCTGGACCGTCTTCTTCCTCATGCTAGTGGGCACAAGAGAGGAGTGGAGAGACCACCGAGCTCCTCGACCACCTCCTGCTTGCCCCGAGCCACGTCGATGCCGCGGATAGACAAGGCGATGCCATCCCGATTGAGTGCGCCTCACCATTTGGCCCATGCCCTTTTCCTCGCCTCTGCACATCGTGGCCGAGTGCTGCCGTCGCTGCCGTTCGTCGCCCCGTAGCCACCGCCTCCCCCTCGACCCCCTAGATATGTCGAAGAGCTTCGTAGAGTCGTCCTCGTCCCCCTTGCCGAGCCATGCCACCTGAGGAGACCCGGCGGCGCCGTCGACTTCGTCTTCTACCTTCGGACCGAGAGATCACCGGCGACCGTGCAGTCGCCTCACTGCCTCCCTAAGCTTGTCGTCTGCCTCATCCGATCCACGGCGAGCTCCTGAGTCGATCCCTCCGAACCCCGCGGCCTGTCCCTTGCTGTAGTCATCGCCCCCTTGGTGTCCATATCCCGCCGCTGCTCAGCTCGTCGCCAGCCTCAACTCCGGTGGACCCCGAACCCCCCTTGTTGCCTCACTAGATGCGAGCGTGCGCGGGCTACCTCCTGGTGCCCTCAGCGCACCAGATGTCTGCTGAAAGTGCAAGTCCGGCTTGTCGCCGCCGCGTTCTGTGGTCGCCGCTGGCTGGTCTCCGGCGTGGTGACATGATAGGCCCATTAGTGGCTAATCAAGCCACTAACTGACCCTCCAGCCACTGACAATGGGCCCTGGCCCGAGTCAAACCCCGGGTCAACTCGGGATTAATCCCTGAGTCACTGTCCCATAGGGTCCCACCTACCAGTGACACTAGTCAGCCCTGAGAGACCGACCAGTGGGCCCCAGTGGTCAGGTTTGACCTGGACCAACCCTGTTGACCTGCTGATGTCAGTATGACATCATGCTGATGCAGTAAAGTATTTCTGGAATTAAAATAAATCAGTAAATGATTTAATATTTTCAGAAAATGTTTAAAACTTCTAAAAATCATAGAGAATAATCTGTAAGTCAGCTGAAAATAATTTATAATTGAAAAATGAACAGAAAAATCCAATGAATCTGTTTATGCCATGATCATGCATGTTTGAACAAGTTAACATCACCAAGTAGGACATTTTATGAATAGGGCAATATATGAAATATCATTTGGAGTTGGAATTCAAACTTGTTTGAATTCCACTTCAATTAACTTGGCTAATTATTCCTCTAGGTCAATTCAGTACCTTAACTTGTCATATCATGCATCATGTTTGTTGAATTGCATTGAATGTGTTCATTTCTCTGTTTGCCGGTGTTGTTCCTTCCCGACAGTCGATGATTCCGATGTTGAGATTGTTGTCACCGATGAAGACTCATTGTTATCTTCAGAAGTGTCAGGCAAGCAACCCCCACTTGAGCATACTGATATGAACCCACTCTCTCACTCCTGCTCTCTTTTACTGCATTAGGACAACAATGATTCAACTGTTACATGCCATCGATAGTTGAACCCATTCCTTTGCATGACCTGTCTTTGCCACAGTAAATAGTTGAAACCACTTAGCATGAGTAGCAACTGCTTGAGCCTTGTTGTGCTTACTCATCCATGCTTGCTTACTTACTGTGCCTGCTATGCTTAGAGTCGTGTCGTGTCGGGTCTGATGCATCTTGGCGATGAATCGGAATGGCAGTGTTCATGTCCTACTATGTGAGAGCTAAGTGGAACACAATTTGGTAAAGGTAGTGATGAGAGGCCATGTAGGAGTACATGCCGGGTTGTCTCATTGGGACCGTCCTTAAGAACTAAGTTCTATGTTTGTGATCCAAGACAGTTATTACCACATGTTGGGCCTTGAAATATGACCCCACTCGACTTATTAATTGCTTAGATCTCTGTCGAGGTGTTGCAACTAGTTTCTGGTGTTTGTAGGAAAAGTGTTGGCGGCCGTGCATAGCGCTGCCCGACGGGGTGGACTGTGATGCGGTATAGGCACAGTGGCACGATGTACCAAGTGGCACCCGAACGCTGGTCTTGGGAACCCTACGCACATTGTTTGAGGCCGTAGCGAAAACTTTGGCCGGACTTCCGTGCGGGTTCAGTCTCAAATAGGCGATAAACCTGGACTAGGGTCTTGTGTTATTGACGGTCGTGGCTGACTCCCTCGCTGGGCTTGCACCTGAAGGTTGCCGAGGTGCCTTTTATGTTCACATGACGATAAGTGGCGGGAGCATGTGTGAAGAAGTACACCCTTGTAGGGTTATGAATCTATTCGAATAGCCGCGTCCTCGGCTATTGACCACTTGGAGAACTTATGTGGTTCATAGATAACTTCTAAAATACGCAAGATAAGCATGAGTGCTATGGATGGCCTTCTCATAGGGAGACGTAAGTGGATCCATAGTGGTGTATTGATTTGGTGAATATGTAGACTCGTGTGCGCTATCCCACCTCAAAAGAAAGTACTTGTAGTCGTAGTACAGGTTAGCCAAGAGTCAAAGCTAGTTTGCGGCAATAAACTCCACAACCCCTTCATTGATACTGATGCATATGTACTTAGTTCTGATGTAAGTCTTGCTGAGTACCCTTGTACTCATGTTTGCTTAATTTATGTTTTTCTGAGGAGATGTCGGTCTCATTAGTGGTATTTACGACGTGAAGTTCGATGTTGACCGGATTACTTTGGGAATCCTAGACAGAGGTCTTGTTCCTTTGGTAGGGTCGTTGTAGCTTTTCAGGCTCCTCTAGCCACTTTTTTAGATGTGTGTACCCGGACATATTTAACTTCTGCTTGTTTGCTTGAATGCTCTGAATGTTGGGTCTTGTGACCCCTGCTTGTAACATCTTATTGTGTTGGCTCTTCCGAGCCTTCTAAATAAGTGTTGTAATGTTGTATGGTTATGTTGTGATTCCATAGTTGTATCTATGCATATCGAGCTTGTCGTGCGTACGTGTGATGTGCAACGGTATATATGGGATTCGACACCCAGTTGGGTGCCTTTAGTAGTACTCTTTAGGGGGAAATGCCTCTTTGTGCTTCCACCGAGCCTTGGTAGCTTACTACTGCTCCGGACACATTGATTGACTGGCATGTATCCTTCTTTGCTGCTGTGTTTGTCCCTTCGAGGAAATGTCTCGCAGTGTAATGGAGTCCCTATAGCCTGCTACGACTCGTCTACGTGCAGTGATGACATTCATGTCCCACGGCGTAATGGAGTCCTTGTAGTTTGCTATGACTCGTCTACACACACTAGAGATCAACACCTGCATTGCTGGGTTACGTATGCCTATCCCTATACGGATGTGCCACTTGGGTTCTATGACTAGTCATGTCGGCCCGGGTTCTTTGACATTTGAATGCTAGCAACAAATTCACATACGTGAGTCAAAAGATGCAAACGGTCCTGACCCAGGTAAGGTGGCAGCCGTGGAGATAATCGTGCGTGAGACCGCAAAGTGATGTGATGTGTTACAGGCTGGATTCTTATGGCTTAGGGTCGGGGTCCCGATAGCTTTGGTATTAGAGCTTGACTGCCTGTAGGATTACCAAGCCAAACTGGTCGATGTTGAGTCTAGAGCTGCTTTAGTTATATAAGGGAATGGATTGTGGAAGGGAACGTAAGGCTCTTTTTACTCCTTTCCTTGTGTCATTCTAATTCCGAGTCACCCTCTTCTTTATTCTATGGGGTTTAAGAACTAGGTTTCTCGTCTATCTATCAGGATGATGAGTTACTATGTTGTAGACCTATAGGAAAGTTGTTGTCTTCCTGGATCAATGTCTCCTTAAGAATTCCATGTTATGTTGTCAGTTTTCTTGTGTAGGTTCCCTCATATTTCATGCCCGTACAGCCGTTATGTTGTCTGAGTTATCAAAGGTTTCTAAAATTATGTGATGCAATTGCAAAACTCTTTCATCATGAGCCAATGTCTTTCAAGCCAGACAAAGCACACTAATTGTTGAGTTGAGGTACTCTATTACCTCGACGTGTTTGTTGAAGTGTTAGGAAACCATGTTGTTTTAGTGAACCACCTAACAGTCTAGTTGTGTCTTTTGTTTCTAGTGTGATAATTCTGGCTATCATTATCAAAAGCATGTTGTGATCCTACTTAGTCAATATTCTGTATCTGGGTTCTTGAACCCAAGAATCATTGTGCTCACTTCCGTTGATAGTATTTGCTCATTCCTTTAGGATATTAGTAACCTTGTTATAGTCTTCAAGGTTCGTGGTATATCATTCTTCCAATACCATGATCCATTATGGCAGAAGTTTCTTGTGATCTTAATATCACAACAAGAGTGCTCGTGATGAGTCCTCTATTTCATAGTTGTGAGCGTGCCAATTCTTTCATTTCTGCATGGATTATCTGGAAGAAACATGTTGAACTCCATTTGACATATTCAATCCATGCATCTACGACTAAGGAAAAATCAGCTGCTCTTGAGTTTCTCTTCTTCAATTGTATTCTGACCTTTATCTATCAATGGATAGTCAAGACTATGTCATGCATTGTGTTATCAATGTCGACTATTCTTGTGGTCTGTCAAGCCATTCTATTCTAGAATGACTAGGAGAAGCAAACTCCTGTGTGTCATTCATTTCTTGGATTGGGTCAAAGCAGTTGTATTCCCCAGATCAAAATGCCGATCCAGCTTTTGCTCTGTTCTACCTTGAGGTATTACCCTCTTCATGTCAAGATTATCATGAGAACTGCACTCCCTCTTATGAAATCTTGATGTAGTGATACTTCTCACTATCATCATTCATTCCCCGGTCTTTGTGTTGTTGAAACCAGAACACCGACAAGTGGATCGTGATGTGCGTAATAGTTACTCCTAGCAACAAAGTTGCTTGGTGGTTAATGGACAATAATCTCACTCTTGGTGTGGTGGTCATTGAATTGTCATACTAAGATTGATGGTGCTACCTAGTCCATTTTCCATGGTGCACCTTTCGATCAATGAGTTAGGATTCTATCAATCCTTTGCTCTGTTGATCATATCGTCTTGCCTTGAAAAGCAAGATTGTTCTCGAGCTTGATAACATACCGATGGATCGTGATTTTCCGAATATCTTCTCGGAAGTATTACCAAGGTGTTCCTTGACCGTTATGTTGAGTTTGTGATCAAGATAGTTTATCTATAAACCATCCCTTCTCCAAGAATCTGTGTTGGATACCCCTAAACTAGTTGGTTAAGCTAGACAACAACTTGGAGAGTTAGAAGATAAAAGCTTTGGCTGACTTAGTTATTTCCAAAGGGATATCTTCTATGGGTGTCGAAGAAAGATGATATCTTCATTAATTAATCCTTGTGATCAATTGTTGCATCTTTTGTTTTGTTCAATCTTTGATTTGAGTATGGGCTATAGTGAAATCAAAATTAGAACCAAAGATCTTCCTAATGTTGTCTAACTCGAGGAGGTATCCTCGAGCATACACCGTTATATGTTTTGGTCTGACCAATGCTATCGCCTTGTTCTCATAGTTGTGGAATTCCATCCATTTGGATACCTCGATGAATTGTTGTTGAGCTCATCGACAACATTCTCGTCTAACCCATGACTCATGATGGACATTAAGCTGCTATTGGAAACTTTGTATGCAATATTTTCGTGTCATGTACATGAAGTATATGTTTGGTGTAAGAGGTGACTTACTCAAAGTTCACGTGCATTTGGTGCAAGGGTCCACCGTGACTTCGGGAAAAGTTATTTTGTCTCCTCTGGAATCATCCCAAGTCAATCATGCATCTGCGAAGTATTCTATGGCGTGATATGCTCGCTACCTCCATTCCGTATGAATTTCCTAGCACATCAAGCCCCTGTTTGTCTTGTTAAGGAGAAGAAGTTAAGTGTTATTCCCGAAGAGCTCATACGGATGTACACAAGACTTCGTTGCCCCAATGATGCTTCCATCCAGAACTCGGTAGTGTTTTGTTGTATGCTCTCCATATGACCACAATTGTCTTGGACAATGTGTTCATGTGGATCTTGCAATCCAGCTCATGTTTTGGAGTTGGCTTCCGCAGTTCATTTCCCGAGAATCTTGCAACGTCATCTCTTCGATTTGTGTTGCAACCTTTCACTTTCAAACATGCTGAGTCTGGAATATCCTGACACCTACCATATCTGAATCTCAAACAGATATGATGGTTGGAACAATTCCCAAGAATTATAATATTGGTCTCGCTGTAACCGGCAAAGTGATGTTGTGGCTAACACACATACTAGAAGACCTATTACTATAATATCTTGTATCAGCAACCTTAGCCACTTACCCATGAGGTTTTCGTATGACTTTCTCAGAAGTTATTTCTCATCCCTTTGAGATCCTGAAGTCCAACATTTTTACTTGATGTTCTAGATACCAAACGTTACCTATAATGGGGTTACGTTATTTCATCAAGAAGAACATTTGAAGAGGAGTGCTCATTGTCTCTCGGTCGATCATCCAGATTTTGCTCCCTTGGCATAGCTAATGTGAAATCTGAGAAAGTGTTATCTTCCTTTGCATCAACATCCTCCATCATTATTCATCATGGTAGTATGAGGTGTTGCTAGGATCCTTGGCACAGATGTTGGTAAAAACCCTGATGAATATGGACATGCTCAAGTTCTTGAGAGTATGCTCACACACTGGGTTATACTCTCGGTTTTAACTGGAAAGTGCCTTCCGTTTATCGAGTTGTTCTATAACTCTAGTTTCCTTTCTGATCTGAGTATGCCATTCTTTCTATTCCTCCCAACGATCATTTGTGAATTGCCTTAGGTTGTCATAAAAAGTTTCCATGATCTTTGGATCAAGAGTAATTATTTTTGCCACTTAAGGGATAATCCTATGAGTCACCTTATCTAAGGTGCCCGCTATGGGATGAAGGGAAATTAACTCCTCGCTAGTTTCAAACCTCTTCACCATCTGCTTTAGCGTGGAAATGTTGCCTATAAATTGAACCTTTGTCTTCTGCCTCATTCATTGTTCTCGACGTGTGTTTTGTGTCCCAGCTCGAGGGATGTTATTACGTCTCATTCCATGAGTTATTCATGAGTCGCTCGATCTTCGTAAAGATCGATTCTTGTAGAGCTTTCTATCCCTGTTGTCTTTCTGTTGGATGAAGATCCTGAAGGCAAAGATGTTAAGATCATCATAATGCAATGAATCAACAGCTGCGAGGAGGGCACGTGGACCAAGAAGGTTGTGGTAGTTAGTGTTCCCTCTGTTCTCTTACCCTACGCTTGAATCTCGGGACGAGATTCTTGTTTAGTGGGGGTGAGTTGTCACAGCCCTACCTATCCATTGCTTATCACTGCATTAACCATCATGGCATCATGTTTATTTTCACTGAATATGAAATGGGGATGTCAAACCCTAGCACCTCATTGATTAAATAAAACTCCAACAGTTGAATTTTCAATGTTCCCAAATGGCCTTAAAAAATGTTCCCCCTCTTTGATAAATGTTGGCAACAACATATCAGGGGTGAATTATATATTAACAATTATTTAGGAAAATTAAATAAATTAGGAAAGTTTCTGAAAATCACTAATAAAGCATTGAAAATATTTTAGTTGCTTCAATTTTTCTGAAACTTTTTGCGGAACTTGGAGATATTCTAAATATACTACAAAATAAATTTCAGGTTTTTTGCCTTTAGGGTTTTTGCCCAAACATTTTAACTGGAGAGCAAATAAATAGAAATGGATCAAAAAGTGGAAAAAGGGGAGAAAGCCTACCTAGGATTACCAGGCAGAAGAGGCCCATCCCATCAGGGGTTGGACCGTCTTCTTCCTCGTCCCAGTAGGCACACGAGAGGCATGGAGAGGCCACCGAGCTCCTCGGCCACCTCCTGCTTGCCCCAAGCCAAGTTGACGCCACGGATAGACACAACGATGCCATCTCGATCAAGTGCGCCTTGCCATTTGCCTCATGTCCTCTTCCTCGCCTCTGCACATCGTGGCCGAGCGCTACTGTCGCTGCCGTTCGTCGCCCCGTAGCCACCGCCTCCCCCTCGAACCCCTAGATATGTCGAAGAGCTTCGCAGAGTAGTTCTCGTCCCCCTCGCCGAGCCAAGCCGCCTGAGGAGACCCCATCGGTGTCATTGACTTCGTCTTCTACCTTCGGCTCGAGAGATCGTCGGCGACCGTGCGGTCGCCTTGCTCCCTCCCCAAGCCTGTCGTCCGCCTTGTCCGATCCGCGATGAGCTCCTGAATTGACCCCCCTAACCCCATGGCCTGCCCCTCGCCGTAGTCGTCGCCCCCTTGCTGCCCGAATCCTGCCGCCGCTCAGCTCATCGCTGGCCTCAACTCCGGTGGCCTCCGAGCCCTCCTTATTGCCCCACTGGATGCGCGTGTGCGCGGGCTACCTCCCGGTGCCCTTAGCGCACTAGATGGCCGCCGGAAGTGCAAGTCCGACGAGTCGCCACCGTGTTCAGTGGTCGCTACCGGCTAGTCTCCGGCGTGGTGACATGGTTGGGCCATTAGTGGCTCATCAAGCCACTAGCTAACCCTCCAGCCACTGACAGTGGGCCCTGGCCCGAGTCAAACCCCGGGTCAACTCGGGATTAATCCCTGAATCACTGACCACAGGGTCCCACCTGCCAGTGACACTAGTCAGCCCTAAGAGACTGACCAGTGGGTCCCACTAGTCAGGTTTGACCTGGACCAGCCATGTTGACCTGCTGATGTCACTATGACATCATGCTGATGTAGTAAATTATTTCTGGAATTAAAACAAATCTGTAAATGATTTAATATTTCCAAAAATGTTTAAAACTTCTAAAAATCATAGAAAATAATCTGTAAGTCAGATGAAAATAATTTATATATGAAAAATGATCAGAAAAATCTAATGAATCTGTTTATGCCATGATCATGCATGTTTGAAAATGTTAACATCACCAAGTAGGACATTTTATGAATAGGGCAATATATGAAATATCATTTGGAGTTGGAATTCAAACTTGTTTGAATTCCACTTCAATTAACTTGGCTAATCATTCCTCTAGGTCAATTCAGTACCTTAACTTGTCATATCGTGCATCATGTTTGTTGCATTGCATTGAATGTGTTCATTTCTCTGTTTGCCGGTGTTGTTCCTTTCCGAGAGTCGATGATTCCGACGTTGAGATCATTGTCACTGATGGAGACTCATTGTTATCTTAAGAAGTGTCAGGCAAGCAACCTCCCCTTGAGCATACTGATATGAACCCACTCTCTCGCTCCTGCTCTCTTTTACTGCATTAGGACAACAATGATTTAACTGTTACATGCCATCGGTAGTTGAACCCATTCCCTTGCATGACCTATCTTTGCCACAGTAAATAGTTGAAACCACCTAGCATGAGTAGCAACTGCTTGAGCCTTGTTGTGCTTACTCATCCATGCTTGCTTGCTTAATGTGTCTACTATTCTTAGAGTCGTGTTGTGTCGGGTCTGATCCATCTCGCTGATGAATGGGAATGGCAGTGTTCATGTGCTACTGTGTGAGAGCTAAGTGTGTGAACACGATTTGGTAAAGGTAGCGAGGAGAGGCCATGTAGGAGTACATGACGGGTTGTCTCATTGGGACCGTCCTTAAGAACTGAGTTCTGTGTTTGTGATCGAAGACAGTTACTACAACACGTTGGGCCCTGAAATATGACCCCGCTCGATTTATTAATCGCCTAGATCTCTGTCCAGGAGTTGCAACTAGTATCTGGTGTTTGTAGGAAAAGTGTTGGCGGCCATGCATAGCGCGGCCCAACGGGGTGGACTGTGATGCGGTATAGGCACAGTGGCACGATGTACCAAGTGGCATCCGAACGGTGGGCTTGGGAACCCTACTCACATCGTTTGAGGCCGTAGCAGAAACTTCGACTGGACTTCCGTGCGGGTTCAGTCTCAAATAGGCGATAAACCTAGACTAGGGTCTTGTGTGATTAACGGTCATGGTTGACTCCCTCGTTGGAATTCTGCTTGAAGGTTGCCGAAGTGCCTTTTATGTGCACATGGCAACAAGTGGCGGGAGTATGTGTGAAGAAGTACACCCCTGCGGGGTTATGAATCTATTCGAATAGCCGCGTCCTCAAATGTGGACTACTTGGAGAATTTATGCGGTTCATAGATAACTTGAAGTGGATACTCTAAAATAAGCAAGATAAGTGCTAGTGCTATGGATGGGCTTCTCGTAGGGAGACGGAAGTGGATCCATAGTGGTGTATTGATTTGGTGAATATGTGGACTCGTGTGCGCTATCCCACCTCAAAAAAAGTGTTGGAAGTATGCCATAGAGGCAATAAATAAAGTGTTTATTATTATATTTCCTTGTTCATGATAATCGTTTATTATCCATGCTATTATTCTATTAATTGGAAACACATTACATGTGTGGGTAAATAGACAACACTTTGTCCCTAGTATGCCTCTAGTGAACTAGCTCGTTGATCAAAGATGGTCAAGGTTTCCTAGCCATTGACATGTGATGTCATTTGATAACGGGATCACATCATTAGGAGAATGATGTGATGGACAAGACCCAAACTACAAACGTAGCATATGATCGTGTCAGATTATTGCTATTGTTTTCTGCATGTCAAGTATGTGTTCCTATGACCATGAGATCATGCAACTCACGAACATCGGAGGAGTGCCTTGTGTGTATCAAACGTCGCAACGTAACTAGGTGACTATACAGGTGCTCTACAGGTATCTCCGAGGGTGTCTGTTGAGTTGGCATGGATCAAGACTGGGATTTGTTACTCCCTGTGACGGAGAGGTATCTCAGGGCCCACTCGGTAATACAACATCACAATAAGCCTTGCAAGCAATGTGACTAAGTGTTAGTTGTGGGATCTTGTATAACGGAACGAGTAAAGAGACTTGCCGATAACGAGGTTGAACTAGGTATGGAGATACTGATGATCAAATCTCGGGCAAGTAACATACCGAAGAACAAAGGGAACATCATACGGGATTAACTGAATCCTTGACATAGAGGTCGACCGATAAAGATCTTCGTAGAATATGTAGGAACCAATATGTGCAACGATGTGCTATAGAAACGGTTTTTAACCCCTTTCCGCGACGTAGTTCCAAACCATCACCTTGCATGTGTGGGCTATAGGGGGTTCCATCCCACACGACATGGCAAACCCATCGGTGATGGTGGCCAACGAACGCAAACGTTTGGCAAAACTAAGCGTATGGGATGTCCGGACCTATCCCATATGGTTCATCCTTGTAACTCGTGTGAGATCACACTAACATAGCACGCGCAATTCTGTGAAGCGCTGTTTACAATGTGCACGGAATTGCAAATAATTCACGATTATAAAGCGTGTACGATAAGTAGACAATCACACATAGTTAGTTTCACCATGACCGTCTGTGATATGATATAAGAGTGCATACATTTATCATTGTAAAACTGTATGCAAGGTTGAATATATCCCACACGCGGGGTTTCTGATAAACGTTTGTGATTTATAAAATGTCCCAAACATGTGATCCATAGTTCCCAAACGTGTCATCCAGAATAACGGTGTCGAATGAAAGCCTATCGCATGCTGTCTTTTTTGACCAGTGTTTATGATGGTACACAGTTCAAAATACAAAATCGTGTGTGATAAGGAGACTAGCACAAATGCTGGTGTTGTTGATCTCACACGTTCTTTCTCGTCTGACCGTGCGCGAAGACGAGATTCATCACACACGCCTCGAATGGAGAAACGTGTGTGATGTCGGAGTTGATCGCAGACATTTTGCTTTCTCAAATTGTGTGCATTGCAATGGCCTGCAGAGCAGGATTTGCCCCTAATTAAATACCTTTGTTCATATATCACATAATTTAAATTTGAAAGTAGGAATTCATGTATTTCATATCGAATCATGTTTAGTTTTAAGAACAAATGCATAATTTGATTCACATGTACATATACTCAAGAACTACATAAGCATCAATTCTCAAAAAAAGGAAAACTACAGAAGGGACAAATAAAGAATGATGGAAGC
The DNA here is from genome assembly GCA_022496015.1 of Hordeum marinum. Classification (NCBI taxonomy): domain Eukaryota; kingdom Viridiplantae; phylum Streptophyta; class Magnoliopsida; order Poales; family Poaceae; genus Hordeum; species Hordeum marinum. The sequence continues at coordinate 392,534,110 of CM039678.1, read as the reverse complement.
ATGATTGTACTAAATATGGTAAAGAGAGAGCCAAAAGACATTTTGTATGCTGGAGAAGGTGAAGCGGAATGCCCATATTGTGCCCTCCTCCATGCCTAACACACGAACGACTCTAGGCCAACCCCTAGTGATGGCCGCCCGCCCATCCTTGACTGTCTTCATTATGACTTCTTGATGCTCATTGTAGTCTCGATTATTGATCTTAACCTTCATTGCATGTCCAACAATCATGTACTTTGCAAGGTAATCTTGAGTAAACTATTTTGAGAACCACTATAAAAGAGAAAGATTCAGACATTGGTGTGTGACAACTCTGTCGGCGTTCTGGGAATGGGGGTACCCAGACCACCTGCGGCCCAGGACATGGCCCACTTCATCGACCAAATGGGACCAGGCGAGGCCCCACTCAAGACAAGGCCCTCGCAAGGGCCTTGGCCTCGCGAGGAAGAACAGCGACAAGACCCGCGAAGGATGGGCCTCCTCAGGACCCCTTCGGAGCGGCAGAGATCTCTATATAAGGCCCAGCCTCAGGAGTCAAGGATGACGCAAGGAAGGACAGGCGAGCACGAGTGCGCTAGGCGGCACAGTTTCCCCTTTGGTGGAAAGGGAGCAAGTGCATACGCGGGTTCCCAAAGCACCCCTCAAAGGTTTCCATCCCGGTGCAACATGACCGCAACCATCGGCTCCACAGGACACACGTCATTGCTGAGCCAGCCCCTGCAGTGTCGATAGCTACTTTACAGGCTAACACCACCTTTGGGCAGGGCGGGCACGAACCCCTGTCCCCCTTCAAAATTGGCCATTGTGGGATCCCTTCCCGCCATTGCGATAAGGGAACAGGACCTGAACCACCGCTATATATAGAGGGTAGGTTGCTTCGTAGAGGGGGGATCCGAAACCTTTCAACCAACTCCACCAGTCGCCAAACCAGAGGGAGCCTAGGGCACCACTGAGAGCCCTCAGGAGGCCCCGAAACATTGTACTTGTTCATCCACCTCACCTCCTCGAGAGGCAATCCACCAAAGCAGGAGTAGGGTATTACGCTTTGCAGCGGCCCGAACCTGGGTAAACTATCATGTTCATATTCTTACTCGTCATCGTGTGAGTTCTTTGTTGTGTTCATCGAGTATCGAGCTAAGACGGGCGAGGCTGCAGGGGGTCTTCACACACGCCCTTGTGTTCGAATCTTAAGGGTTTTGCGAAGCCCGAAATCCGACATTTGGCACGCCAGGTAGGGGGCGTGTCAAGGTCTTCTCCAAGCTTTGTCCTTCCTAAGCTTTTCTGCTCAGATGGCCGACGCCGAACAAGCTTCTCCGGGCCGCGGCGGGCCGGTCTCTATCAACCCCACTGCGGTGGTCAAAGGCCCTCGCCCCGGTGTCGTGGTATCACGTGGCCAGTACCAGGTCGCTAGCTTCGCCTCCACCGTTACCACCCCCCGCGCAGCTCAGGCGCACGACGATCGGGTAGCGCCCCCGGCATCAGCAAGACATCAAACCTATGTGGGAGACCTCGACATGCACGATGCGCTACTACTGGCGAGCGAGATGCTCCGCCATCGGCCGTCTCACGGGGGCTTGGACGCATGGGAAGATCACATCATGGAGATAGTCGCCGTCACCCAGCGTGCCACCCTTTCTCGCTCTTCTTCAAGATCGCAGGTGTTAGGCGTCGGGGGCTTGCATGCCGAGCCTGTCCCCGGGCCTACCGGTCGAAGGGCCCCTCCCGCACCGGACGGATCCGACCGGGGAGCGCCACACGTTGTGCTCCTTCTCCTCCAAATCCCAATGACTGGTTTCAGCGCGTAGCCCAGCGACAACCGCCAGGCATACGAAGGAAATGGTGGGGCGCCCGGTGGGCCCTCGGCTGCACGGGTTGGCCAGATGGGAGCACCATTTGGCGCAGTCAGCAGGTGGCATAGGCGTCCGGACGAGCAAGCAACGACAGCGGAGGCGCATCAGGGTACCAAGGGGGGAATCTACACCAGGAGACGTGAGGCCCACCCAACGGCGGTGCCAAAGGTAAGCAACTCCGCTCTCAGTCCCAGCACAGGAGGGCCTATGAGCGACGCGCGGGGCGACCTCCCCCGCCACCGGGAGGGACCATCACCGGCGCACCGGTGGACAACTTGAGAGGCAGACCGAGCACCTACGTGGAGCCCTACGTACCATGCTACGTCATACCACCTGGCCCACCTAGCGGGGGGGAGGTTCAAGCGCCCATCGCAGGCGCCAGCACCCTCCAAGAGTAAGAAGCACCCTGGGCATCCTCCTCAAGCCGGGTCGGGGGCTCCCGTCACCGAAGCGTCGGGCCTGGGCGACGCTAGCAGGAGGGCGCCCTCAGGCCGCGGGTGCGGCACCAGTCGGTGCCCTCACGAGAAAGTGACGATAGACCAAGCCCTCAGGCCCCAGGAGTGATGACCTGGGGGGAGCGACAAGGCGCAAGCAACGCGGGCCACCCGCGGCAACTATGGCACCGATACGGACTCGGAAGGTCGGGTCTCATGAGGTCCTTGGGACCTTGTCTGGAGGGCGCATGGACGCCTCATGAGTCAATCTTCACCAAAAAAACACCCTTATGGCTACGCCGATGCATCGCGCTCATGTTTGGGCCTCGGGAGCGCAATTCTGGGGTCGCACGTGGAGCGATGCACTAGGGTTAGGGTCATGAGGGCACGCAACTAGGCAAAAATGCACGGGATGATCTTCGACGGGGCTGTGAGCCACAAAGCCATGCGCCTGGGGGCTTGCCCAGGGCCATGACACTCTCACGTAACAATGAGCGGGTTGTATATGCCTGGAGCCCCCCGAGGACGCGGAGGGGTTCCTCCCATGCAATGTGGCAGCCACAGCCCGAACCTGGCGGAGAAGACAACACTGCCCATCAATGGCTATGCCCATGCAACATGGATGCCCTACGCTCAGTGCTTGGGGAAGACAAAGGATAGCCAAGGAGCCGGATGCGGCATTCGCTTCCTTCTTTTTTGATGTTCATGTTGTCATTTTTGGAACGAAGCCTGAGAATTTCAAAATTTTATATTTAAAAAAGGGGGGGACTTTTTCTCTATGTTTCCTCGTTTGAAGTCTCTCTTTCTGAATGGTGTTTTGCAAGGAGACGAACGCTCTGCATCGTCCCGAGGCGCCATAGAGCTAGATGGCGAGGACTTGCCGCCTCAAGGGCACTCAATTTTTAGTTGTCGCCCCCCGCTCGGGGGGCTCCAACCGTAGCATGACATCACAACATGGAGTCTTAGGGGGCCCTAGGGCCTCTTGAGGCGACACATGGAACGACGGAATGGGGGATCGCTCGAGCGTCAAAGGGGGCTCCTGAGCAGCATGCCTCAGGAGCCTTACCGGTCATAAGGCCACTCGTCCCCTTTGATGTTGTCCTTGGTTTCCGGTCGGCATCAGAGGTGTCAGGGCCTCGCCCCGTGAAGTGCGTCTGTGGTTTCTGGTCATACCTAACAGTGGTGGGGAAATGCGCGGGACTGGGACCTGATGACATAGAGCAGTTTGAGCATCGAAAAAGGGGTTTCCTGGGCAATGTGCCTTAGGAGCCTTACCGTTCATAATGCCACTCGAGTTCCTGGTTCCGTCCATAGTTTCCGGTTGGCATCAGGAGTACCGGGGCCTTGCCTCGTGAAGTACGTCCTCCTTGGTCGGACCTAACAATGGTGGGGAAATGTGCGGGACTGGGACCTACAGACTCAGAGTGCTGAAAGGGCCCCGGGACCGTTCAGTAGACAAGAGGAAAGTATCCCGGACGGAGTCACAGCTTGACGGATCGGCTCGTCTCACCTCGCGACATGCAGGTTCGCCCGCATCATACAAAGCTAAGTACACTATCGAGCCCATCAGGAGCCTCCTGGCCTAATAACGCCGAGGATGAAATAAGGATTGCACACGCTAACCTCGGAATGCAGGAACTACGGCTACTACGCGCAGCTGCTGAGGCCCCTGAAGGACGGAGCGACAATGGAGGCGACACATGAGGAGGGGCCTGATCGCAACGAGCCGCAAGGGCTAGAGCCCGACAAAAGCAACGGTGGTGAGTTGCCCCTAGAGGGGGAAAACCTCATAGGGGCCCGACCGGGGGCCGACACATGGCCACAACCATGGCGGCAACGACCAACACCACAACCAGCAAATTGAGGAAGAAAAGAAAAACGGCAAAGGTAACACGCAAAAGATTAACGCCCCAAAGGGCAAGGTTCTTGTTCGAGCATTACAGGTACTAGTAGGGGGAAACAGGGGATGCCTAGGAGGAGGAGGAGGAGTCGACACCCATGCCGCCGGCCGGCCTGGCGCCAAAATCGTCCCTCTCGCTAGCAGCACACACTTGGACGAACGGCTCCACCATGGCCTCCACGTGCGGGCGCACCTCGTTCCTGAGGGGGCGCTGGAGCCCGACGGGCACAAGCTCCCCGACGCGCCCAAGGTCAAGCTACGGGGCGAGGCAGCGCAGGTTGGAGTAGACAAGCGTCAAGGCAAGGTCCATAAGGTTGCGCATGTTGGACGCGTTGTCCGCGTCGACGCGAGGTACCCCAGTCTCCAGGGCCTCCACCACCTTCCAGAAGAACTCAAGGTAACCCCCATCGCCGTGCACGTGCGGCAGCGCAGGGGCGTCCCCGACGAACCAGCTCACCACGCAGGCTGCACGGCAGGCGATGTCTTGGAACTGCTTGGCGCGGAGGGACTCCAGTAGCCTGGCATGCGCCGCCTCATCCTTCGCGGCCTGCACAGCATCGGCCGCCTCTTGGACCTAGGTTTGGAGGGACCCAGTTCCGCCCGGGCCTCGGCCTCACCCCAGAGGGCGGCATCGAAGGCGGCCTCAGCGGTGGCAAGTCGGGCCTGCAGCGTCTCTACCTCCTCCTGAAGCTCGCCAAGTTTGTGCTTCTTGGCCGCGGGATTCCTAGAAGGAAGGGGAGGAGATCAAGCACCAGGCGATGGACAGAAGAGCGAGAGAAGAGGGAGGTGGTGGAATGCTTACTCGTTGGCCAGGTCCCATCGCTAGCGAACTTACGCCGACCACGAGGGCGCCCCGCCGCCGCCTCCAGAGGAGGGCGAGGAAGCCAGAGGAACCGGCCGCTTCCCTGTGCTTGTACCGCTCCCTCCGGACGCCATGAAGGACAAGGGGACGAGAAGGAAAGAGGGTTTTGTGTTGGCGAAGAGAAGGAAACAAGGGGAAGCCTCAAGACTGCAATACCCTTCCGTGACCAGGGACAGGGAGGATTTATAGGCATAACCGCAGCCACAAGGCATCGTGGGAGGGCAGGCGTCACGCGCCCCTCGGGCGGCGTAAGGCGGTTTGGTCAATGCGGTTCCATCCATGTTGCCTCCCCAGCCCTCCGAAGAGTCGTGTCCACGCGGCCTGCAGCAGCGACAACGCTTGATGGGAAGTAATGATAGCCTGTGTTGCACCCAGGCGTCGCGTCAATCCAACTGGGTGCGGTTCCGGACGGCCTCGGGGAGCGGAAGCATCGCCGCCGAGGCGTCTAATGCATACCAAGCCTGGCCCACAGGCATCTAGGGGCCCAAGGCACTTCGAACCATCCTCGAGGCTTCGCCCGTAAGCCATCTCGGGCTCGCATTGGGCCCGAGGGCTACTGTTGGTGTTCTGGGAATAGGGGTACCTAGACCTGCCTGCCTACGACCCAGGACATGGCCCACTTCATTGACCAAACGAGACCAAGAGATGCCCCACTCAAGACAAGGCCCTCGCGAGGGCCTTGGCCTTGCGAGGAAGGAAAGCGACAAGACCCGCGAAGTATGGGCCTCCTCAGGACCCCTCCGGAGCAGCGGAGATCTTTATGCAAGGCCCGGCCTTAGGAGTCAAGGATGACGCAAGGAAGGACACGCGAGCACCAGTGCGCCAGGTGGCGTAGTTTCCCCTTTGGTGCAAAGGGAGCAAGGACGTACGTGGCTTCCCAAAGCACCCTTCAAAGGTTTCCATCCCGGTGCAACAATACCGCAACCATCGGCTCCGTAGGACGGACGTCATCGCTGAGCCAGCCCCTGCGGTGTTGACAACTACTTTGCAGGTGAAGACCGCCTTTGGGGCAGGGCAGGCACGAAACCCCTTTCTCCCTTCAAAATTGGCTGTTGTGGGATCCCTTCCCTCCATTGTGATAACGAAGAGGACCCGGGCCGCCGCTATATAGAGAGGGTAGGCTGCTTCGTAGAGGGGGGGATCCGAACCCTATCAACCAACTCCACCACTCGCCAAACCAGAGCGAGCCTAGGACACCACTGAGAGCCCTCAGGAGGCCCCGAAACACTGTACTTGTTCATCCACCTCACCTCCTCGAGAGGAAATCCACCAAAGCAGGAGTAGGGTATTACGCTTCACAGCGGCCCGAACCTGGGTAAACTATCGTGTTCATCTTCTTCATCACAATCGTGCGAGTTCTTTGCTATGTTCATCGAGTAGCAAGCTAGGTCGGGCGAGGCTGCACAGGATCTTCGCACACGCCCCTGTGTTCGAATATTAAGGGTTTTGAAGAGCCCAAAATCTGACAAACTCATTATGGGTAGTACTAATAGAAGCCTACAGAGTTCGTAGTTACCATCCTACAGCTCACTGTTGTGTTGGATAGATGCTACTTCTCGAGCATGTGTTGGTTTCCATGAAGAGGAACGGTTGAGGCAGCAAAGTAGATAAGTATTTCCCTCAGTTGTTGAGAACCAAGGTATCAATCCAGTAGGAGAAACAAGCCAGTCCCCAATAGATGTACCTACGCAAAGAATCAAACTCTTACACACAACGCTATAAAGGGGTTGTCAATCCCTTCACGGTTACTTGCAAGGATGAGATCTGATAAAGATAGATTGCTTGAACGGAAAGTAAAACAAAAGGTAAAAAATAATGCAGCAAAGTATTGTTGGATTTTTTGGTTTTATATCTGAAAGTATAAGATGGAAAATAGACCCGGGGGCCATAGGTTTCACTAGAGGCTTCTCTCATGATGGCAAGTATTACGGTGGGTGAACAAATTACTCTCGAGCAATTGATAGAAAAGTGAATAATTATGAAGATATCCAAGGCAATGATTATGCATATAGGCATCACGTCCGTGTCAAGTAGACCGAAACGATTCTGCATCTACTACTATTACTCCACACATTGACCGACTCGTGCCTGCATCTAGAGTATTAAGTTCATGAAGAACAGAGTAACGCATTAGGTAAGATGACATGATGTTGATGGATAAACTCAAGCAATATGATGAAAACCCCATCTTTTTATCCTTGATGTCAGCAATACAATACGTGCCTTGCTTCCCCCTACTTTGTCACTGGGTGAGGACACCGCAGGATTGAACCCAAAACTAAGCACTTCTCCTATTGCAAGAATTACCAATCTAGTTGGCCAAACCAAACCAATAACTCGAAGAGACTTGCAAAGATATGAAATCATGCATATAAGAATTCACAAAAGATTCAAATAATATTCATAGATAATCTGAACATAAACCCACAATTCATCGGATCTCGACAAACACACCGCAAAAGAGTATTACATCGGATAGATCTCCATAAAGATCATGAAGAACATGGTAATGAAGAGCAAAGACAGAGAAGAAGCCATATAGCTAATAGCTATGGACCTGAAGGTCTGTGGTGAACTACTCATGCATCATCGGAGGGGCAATGGAGTTGATGTAGATGCCCTCCGTGATCGAATCCCCCTCCGTAAGATTATCGAAAAAGGCTCCAAGATTGGATCTCTCGAGAATGGAGGCTTCTGGAGGCGGAAAAGTGTTTTCGTGGCTTGTTCTAATATACAGGGAATATTTGGGAATTTATAGGCCGAGAAATAGGGTTAGGAGAGCTGTCGTGGGCCGACAAGCCTGGGGGGCGCGCCCTACCCCCCTGGGCGCGCCCCTAGGTCTTGTGGCCCCATGGTGGCTCTCCCGGCTTCATCTCCTAGTCTCCTGGTTTGCTTTTGGTCCAAGAAAAAGTATTCCAAATATTTTATCCCGTTTGGACTCCGTTTAATATTCCTTATCTTCAATTCTCAAAACAAGGAAAAAACAAAAACTGGCACTAGGCTCTAGATTAATAGGTTAGTCCCAAAAATAATATAAAATAGCATATTAATGCATATAAAACATCCAAAACAGATAATATAATAGCATGGAACAATCAAAAATTATAGATACGTTGGAGACGTATCAAGCATCCCCAAGCTTAATTCCTACTCGTCCTCGAGTAGGTAAATGATAAAAACAGAATTTTTGATGTGGAATGCTACCTAACAAATTTATCCATGTAATATTATTTATTGTGGCATGAATATTCAGATTCGTAAGATGCAAAACAATAGTCTAATATTGACATAAAAATAGTACTACTTCGAGTACACCAACAAGGCAGTCGTGTCCTTTCAAAATAACATGGCCTTAGAAAGTTATCCCTACAAGATCATATGGTTTGGCTATGCTCCATCTTCCCCACACAAAGTATCTAAATCATGCACAACCCCGATGAACAAGTCAAGAAATTGTTTGACACTTTTGGTGTTCTCAAACCTTTTCAACTCTCACGCAATACATGAGCGTGATCCATGGATATAACACTATAGGTTGAATAGAATATGGAGGAGGCGCAAGGAAAAAGGGAGATGATATTCTCACATCAACTAGGCGTATCAACAGGCTATGGAGATGCCCATCAATAGAGATCAATGTGAGTGAGTAGGGATTGCCATGCAACAAATGCACTTAGAGCTATAAGTATATGAAAGCTCAAAAAGAAAACTAAGTGGTCGTGCAAGATGAATATCCACTAGTTATATGAATGTGACAAAATAGGAGACTCTCTATCATGAAGATCATGGTGCTAATTTGAAGCACAAGTGTGGAAAAAGATAGTAGCAATTGTCCCTTCTCTCTTTCTCTCATTTTTTTATTTTTTTATTTTGGTGGGCATCTTTGGCCTCTTTTATTTTTTTGTTTGGGCTTCGCTAGCCTCTTTTATTTTTTCTAAAGTCCGGATACTCATCACAACTTGTGAGGGAGTCATGGCTTCCATCATCCTTTTCTCTCATAGGACAATTCTCTATTAATTAAAATTATCACACCTTTATTACTTATAACTCAAAAAGAAAATTACAACTCGATACCTAGAACAAAGTATGACTCTATATGCAAGATGAAGTGATGGTGCATGTCATGAAAAACTAAATGGTGGAAATTGCATGACAATATATCTCAGAATGGCTATGGAAATGCCATAATAGGTAGGTATGGTGGCTGTTTTGAGGAAAATATATGGTGGTTGTTTTGAGGAAGGAGGGTTTGATGTACCGGCGAAAGTTGCGCGGTACTAGACAGGCTAGCAAAGGTGGAAGGATGAGAGTGTGTATAATCCATGGACTCAACATTAGTCATAAAGAACTCACATACTTATTGCAAAAGTCTATTAGTTGTCCAACAAAGCATTAGATGCATGCTCCTAGGGGAGACGTTGGTAGGAGTTAACCATCGCGCGCTCCTGACCCTCACACAAAGGTTGACAATCATTAAACAAATCATGCTCCGACTTCGTTACATAACGGTTCACCATACGTGCATGCTACGGGAATCACAACTTTAACACTAGTATCTCTTCCAATTTACAACTACTCACTAGCATGACTCTCATATTACCATCTCCATTATCTCAAAACTATATGCAAGGAATCAAACTTCTCATAGTATTCAATGCACTTAATATGAAAGTTTTTACTATATCCCTCTTGGATGCCCATTATATTAGGACTAAATTCATAACCTAAACAAATTACCATGTTGTTTTAAGAAACTCTCAAAATAATATAAGTGAGGAACGAGAGTTCAATAATTTCTATAAAATATAACACCACCATGCTCTAAAAATATATAAGTGAAGCACTAGAGCAACATTGCCTAGCTCAAAAGATATTAGTGAAGCACATAGAGTATTCTAATAAATTCACGATTCAGCATGTCTCTCTCAAAAGATGTGTGCATCAATGATGATTGTGGCAAACTAAAAAGCAAAGACTCATATCATACAATACGCTCCAAGCAAAACACATATCATGTGGTGAATAAAAATGTAGTCTCAAGTAAATTTACTAATGGATTGAAGACGAAAGAGGGGATACCTTCCGGGGCATCCCCAAGATTAGGCTTTTTGGTATCCTTGAATATGTCTTGGGGTGCCTTGGGCATCCCCAATCTTAGGCTCGTGCCACTCTTTATTTCGTAGTGTGGGGACCCCGACTCATAAGTCATGATTAGCGAATGTACGTGCACAGTGATCCCAGAGATCAATGCTCACTAAACACACAGAAACTGAATAACAAGAATCTTACATCCATTACATACCAGTTTACTCAAATATGGCCTTCATGACCAAGTCTTCATATGATTGCTGCGGAAATCTTCAATGATAGCATGAACCCATGCCATCTACTTTAACCCTACAGGCATTCTGACTGGGAAGCATCCTAGCTCGCATGTCCATCACCAAGGTAATCTTCATCATAACCTGATATTTCATGCCTGGCCAATAAAATAACCAGTGGCAAGCCAATGAGTACTTTGAATGTACTCGCAAGCAACCCATGTTTGGAACAAGGCAATAACAATGCATGATATAGCACTAATAGGTAAGTTTTGTCAAAAGCTAGTTTTGAGTGCAATGACATGATCAAGTGACATAAGTAAGCATGCATCAACCATACACAGGTGTTCATAAGAACATGTCACATTCATCATCATAAGTAGGGGGTTGGACGTCTCATGTTCAACCATCACACCAAGTCCTCAGACTTGTCTCATGTACCGTCTGAACATCTCATGTTCAGTCATCATGCCAAGTCAACCGACTTGACTCAAGTATCATCCTGGTCACCACACACGCACCAAGTTTCCGAAAACATCTGGACGTGGCATAAGCAGCACCACCCAACTGTCCTTGACCGTGGACACGGCTATTCGACTAGTTTTACACTTTGCAGAGGTTGCACACTTTACCCACGAGACTTGGGGAACTTCCGTGTCATCCACGACTCGCGGTATAAAACATGCCCGAGGTAAGCACCCGAACAATGCCTTTCCCGTAACAATACTAAACAAAGAGTCCACTTGATTGGTACCCATCCCTCATGATGTACATCACAAGAGCCTCGCTCCAGATCGTACCATCCATGAGGGGACCAACAGTGTGCCCGAAGCTTGTGAAGATAGCGTATGATCGTACATACCTATACGACCCCATATCGAGAGTGACCATGCCACTCCCCCCACTAGTAATGCGGGCTCCTTGCCAGTACCCACCAAGGTAATCAACAAAGCCCCTTCTCATATAGGGGTAGAGTGGTTGTACATGTAAGGTTGGGATAGTCGACAAATCTTAAACCCTCCATTTTCAAAAATACACACTCTTTTACTCTGGTACACCACTCCTTTCTCAAGTGGTTACCCAACTCATCGTAATCTCCCTCGGGCATTAGTGGCACCCGACGGGGTTTTCGAAAAGTCTTTGAAAGCATTTTGTTTCCATCACCATGCATATTCCCGATCCCACTTGCATAGCATCTACTAGCATCCTATCTACACCCACCCGCACGACAATCATAAGCTGGTAGGCTCATGCACGATGCAAGTGTCAATGGCAAAGTATCGCACACAAGTCCACTAACTCCACATCAATACACCACCATGGATTCACTTCCGTCTCCTACGAGAGTGCCATCCACGGTACTCACACTTCTCTTGATATTTTTATGAGTATCCAATAAATTATCTTTGAACAGCATAAGTTCTCCAAGTAGTCCATATCCAAGGACGCGGCTATTCGGATAGTTTCATACCCTGCAGGGGTGTACTTCTTCACACACGCTCTCGCCACTTATCGCTAAGTGCTCATAAAACCATGCACCTCGGCAACCTTCAAGCAAAAGCCCAGCGAGGGAGTCGACCACGACCGTCAATCACATAAGACCTCTAGTCCAGGCTATCGCCTATTTGAGACTGAACCCGCACGGAAGTCCGGCCAAAGTTTCCGCTACGGCCCCAAACGATGTGCGCAGGGTTCCCAAGCCCACCATCCGGGTGACCCTTGGTACATCGTGCCACTTCCTACCGCATCGTAACCCACCCCTAGAGTCAGCGCTATGCACGGCCTCCAGCATACTATAAACACTAGGAACTACTTGCAACACCTGGACCAAGACCTAAGAAATTTATAAGTCGAGAGGGTCAATTTAGTATCCCAATGTGTGGTAGTAACTAGCCTTGGATAACAAAAACGGAACTCAATTCCTAAGAACAGTCCCAATGAGACAATCCGTTGTGTACTCCTACATAGCCTTTCATCGCTACCTTTACCAAGTCGGGTTCACCATAAGCTTAACACATCAGAACAATATTGTTTCACTCCAGTTCATCACCCAGATGAATCAGACCTGACACAACTCTAAGCATAACAGGCAAAGTAAGCAAAGCACATCATGGCACAAGCATCTACCAGGTATGTTAGGTTGCAATGTTTAGCTATTTATTGTGAAAATGATAGGTCATGCAAAGGAATGGGTTCATCTCCCGTGTATGACAGACAAGTGAACATTTGTCCTAATGCAATAAACAAGAGTAGGAGTGAGAGAATGGGATGTTATCGGAATGATCAATGGGGTTGCTTGCCTTGCTGGGAAGCGGGAAGGTTTTCTCCTTCGTTGGAATACTCGGAGGTATTCTCAGAAGCAGGGCCTACCGCAATGCAGATAAATAGCAATCAATGCACGGCAAGTGCAACAATATGATGCATGATCATGACATGGCAGCATGTATGGATGAGCTAATGCAACTACTATCCAAGTTAAATGAAGTAATTTTGAATATAGGTTCAAAATCATTCTCCTTTTCATATTCCATAAGTTAACCTATTAGTAAATGTCAATTTTCATCTACTTATGTTGCTCTAACATGCATGATAACAGCACTATTGGATTCATTGGATTTTTCTAATAAATTTTCATATATAAATTATTTCAATCTGAGTTATAGATTAATTTCTATGAATTTACTAAGTTTTAAATAGTTTCTGAAATTAATTTAATTCAGCAAATTCTTTATTGCGTCAACATGACATCATCATGACGTCCGCTGGTCAACAGACCGTTGACAGGTCAAACCTGACCAGTGGAGTCCATTGGTCAGTGACCGAGCTACTAACAAAGTTAATTAAAACACTAATTATTAATTAGTTAGGGTAGGGCCCACTGGTCAGTGGGTCATTAACTTAATTAAAATAACTAATTAATTAACTTAACTAATCCTTATTAGCAGAGCCCGGCCCCACTTGCTAGTGACCCAGGGGACTAACCCCTGGTGGTCAAACTGGTTGACTCATCGGCGACGTCAGGGACGGCGGAGGGGATCGGGTTTCCTCCTCCAGGGACCAAATGAGTGGTGGAGGGCACCGATCGACTCTGTGTGCTCGCGCGCATCGAGCCTGACACCTCCGAGGGGCTGGGATGGCGGAATCAGCGCCGGCGATGAGCACAGTGGTTGCCGGAGCTCGGACAAGCACGGGCTCGTCGAGCCGGAGCTCGAATGACCCAACTACGGGCTCCTAAGGTTACCTAGGTTCCTCCTGAGCACGACTGCATGCTCAAGTGCGAGCTTGGGCTGCCGCAGCAACGGCCACATCCTCGCCGGCGGCGAGGAGCTCTTGGACCCGAGGGGATCCGGCGCAGCGAAGGGGAAAAGGTGGGAGAATGAGCAGGAGCTCAGAGCGGATGCGATAGTGACGAGAGCGGGCTCAGGGAGGCCTTGCTTGCGACGAACGGACGGCGGCGGTCTCCTTGTGATTGAGAAGGAAGAAGACGCCGGGGTCGATGCTGGGGGCCTCCAGGCTCGATTCCTTCGACGAAGAGGACCAGCACGTCAAGGCAGAGCTAAAGAGGGGCTCGGGAGCGAGGGGGAGCGGCTGGAGCGGCGGCTACGACGGCGAGAAGGCAGTGGACATGGCGGGCAGAGGAGAGGGGAGAGGCAAGGGGGCGAAAGGGCAAGACAGAAAGAGCGATGGGGACGGCGGCGGCGTCCTCAACCTCTCGCCAGCATGGTGGGGGATGCAGGCACGCAGGGAGCTGCGGGGCAGCACCGACACTGGTGCACGGCGAGCACACGCTCGTCCTCGTGGCCGCCAGGAGAACGACGACGGTGCTGGGCCAGATGGGCCGGCCCAGGTGGCTTCCTCCTTTTCTTTTTTCAAAAATTCCAGTTTCTGTTTTATTTTTATGACATTTGTTTTATTTATTTTTAGGCACAAATGCTAGGCATAAAATATCCCAAATATTCTATAGAACTTAGTTTGAATATTTCAAACTTGTATAAAAAGTTTCAGAATATTTTGAAAATTGAAATAATTATAATGCTTTATTTGGCATTTTTGTAGCTTTAATATTTATTTTTGAAATGCTATAAATATTCAAATATTTAGAATGACCCTTGGTATATTCATGTCCACATTTATTAGACATAGGGGACATTTTTTATGGGCATTTTGGATTTGTTGGTTTTTCACAATCATTAAATTGGTTTGATTCAAATGAGGTGTTTGGGGTTTCTGTTAATCCCCATTTCAAATTGATGAAAAAAAGTGAAACATGATGCACACACATGTGACAACTCACCCCCACTCAAAAGAATCTCGTCCCGAGATTTGGAAGTCGTTGGGAAGAGCGCGGGGTACTCTTGTCGAAGACATCCTCTCTTTCCCATGTGGCCTCCTTATCAGAATGGTGTGACCACTGAACCTTGAGAAACTTAATGTTTTGACGCCGAGTGGTATGCTCAGCTTCATCAAGAATACGAACAGGGTATTCTCGATATGTAAGGTTATCTTGGAGATCAAGCGCTTCATGGTCTACTTCGCGAACAGGGTCCGAGAAGCAACGCTTGAGTTGCGAGACATGGAATACATCATTAACCTTGGAAAGATGTGGCAGAAGTTCCAATTGGTAGGCAACCTCTCCTCGTTTTGCAAGAATGCGAAAAGGTCCAATGTAAAGAGGAGCCAACTTGCCCTTGATTTTGAATTGGTGGGTACCCTTCAGAGGTGTAACCTGAAGATAAGCCTTCTCGTCAACTTCATAGGTCATAGCCTTATGATGATGATCATATTGGCTCTTTTGATGAGGTTGGGCTATTTTCAACTTTTCATGAATAATGCGAACTTGCTCCTCTGCATCCTAGATCATATCTGGGCCAAAGAGTTGCCTCTCTCCGGTTTCTGACCAGTTAAGAGATGTTCGACACCTTCCTCCATAGAGAACTTCAAAAGGGGCTTTGCCCAAGCTTGATTTATGACGATTGTTATATGCAAATTCGGCAAATGGAATACATTTCTCCCAATTCATACCGAAGGATATAACACAAGCTTGGAGCATGTCTTCGAGGATTTGATTGACTTGCTCAACTTGACCACTTGATTGCGGGTGGAAAGCAGTGCTAAAGGATAGATGAGTCCCCATAGCGGTTTGGAAACTTTCCCAAAATCGGGAAGTAAAGATACTTCCGCGGTCTGAGTTAATCTCCAATGGAACACCATGAAGAGAAACTATTCCAAAAACATATAACTCCGCTAGCTGGCTAGCAGTTATACTCTACCGAACAGGAAGAAAATGAGCCACTTTGGAAAGGCGGTCTATGACCACAAACATAGCATTACTCCTTCTCTTAGTCCTGGGAAATCCGGTAATGAAATCCATACCGACCTTATCCCATTTCCATTTAGGAATAGCTAAAGGTTGAAGGGTGCCAGCAGGCCTTTGATGTTCTGCCTTAATGCGACGAGAAATGTCGTAGTTAGCAACGAACTGAGCAATTTCTCTCTTCATCCTAGTCCACCAGAACCTCTGGCGTAGGTCCTGATACATCTTGGTACTACCCGGATGAATTGTGAGAGGAGAATCATGAGCCTCCTTAAGGATCAGCTGTCTTAAGCGTCTGCTTTTAGGAACCACCAACTAGTTCTGAAAGAACACCACACCCTGATCGTCTCTGGAGAAATCTTTAGCGTTTCCGCTAGCAATATTCTCCCTGATCCGAGAAATACCCTTATCATACCTCTGGACAGCTACTATTTGATCCCTAAGAGTAGGTTTCACCACTAGATTGGAAAGGAATCCTTGAGGAACAATGTGGAGGTTCAACTTCTGAAATTCCTCATAGAGAAGTGGTTGACCTTGTTGTAACATCAGGTTGTTACAATAAGACTTACGAGTTAGTGCATCAGCCATGACATTGGCTTTCCCTAGGGTGTAAGTTATCCCTAAGTCGTAATCTGTAATCAACTCAACCCATCGTCTTTGCGTGAGATTCAAATCCGGCTAGGTGAAAATATATTTCAGACTTTGGTGATCAGTGTAAATTTTGCAACGATTACCCAGAAGGTAATGTCGCCAAGTTTTCAGTGCATGGACCACAGCTACAAGCTCAAGATCATGTGTTGGATAATTATGCTCATGTGGACGCAACTGTCGAGATGCATATGCAATCACGTGACGATCTTGCATGAGAATGCAACCTAATCCTTGTCGCGAGGCGTCGGAATAGATAACAAAGTCCTGAGAGAAGTATGCACCAGAACGGGAGCAGAGGTCAGGCGTCTTTTCAACTCCTGACAACTGTGCTCACATTGTGGAGTCCACTTGAACTTTTTCTCTTTCTTGAGAAGTTCAGTCAGAGGTTTCGCAACCTTGGAAAAATTCTTGACAAAGCGGCAACAATAGCTCGCTAAGCCAAGGAAACTCCGAACTTGCTTAACCGATTCAGGTTGAGTCCAATCAAGTACGGCCTGAACTCTCTCAGGATTGACAGCAATACCTTTACCAGAGATCATGTGGCCTAGGGAGGTCACTTCTGGTAATCAAAATTCACACTTGGAGAATTTGGCATACAGACGATGCTCTCGAAGTTTCATCAACACCAGCCTTAGATGCTCGGCATGTTCCTATTCGTTCTTCGAGTAGATGAGTATATCATCGAGGTATACCACGACGAATTTACCCAAATACTCCATGAAGATCGAATTCATCAAGCGAGAGAAGGTGGCTGGGGCATTGGTTAAACCGAAGGACATGACGGTGTACTCGTATTGGACATAACGAGTAACAAAAGCCGTTTTTGGAATGTCCCCGTTTCTAATTCTGATTTGATGGTATCCCAACCTCAAATCCATTTTGGAAAAGACAGAGGATCCGGCTAGTTGATCATACATATCGTTGATCCTGGGGGGCGGATACTTGTTCTTTATGGTGACCAGATTCACTGGCCGATAATCCGCAACCATCCGATCCGATACATCTTTCTTCTTAACGAAGAGGACGGGGCAAGCCCAAGGATAAGAACTAGGATGGATGAAACCTTTCTTCAAAGCCTCATCGAGTTGTTTCTTAAGTTCGGCTAGTTCTAAGGGTGCCATCTTCTAGGGTCTTCTGGCTATTGGGACAGTCCCTGGGATAAGCTCTATCACAAACTCAACATCTTTGACAGGTGGAGTTCCTGACAGTTCTTCTGGAAAGACATCCGGAAAGTCACGGACTACCGGAATATCTTCTAATTCTGGAAGAGGGCTAGCATTGATAGAATAGAGTTAGCGCTTGGCTTCTCGAGTGGAGACATTAACTATCTCACCTGAGGGGTGTGTAAGTTGAACATTCCTAGTATGAGTATCAATCTTAGCATAGTGGGCTTTCATCCAGTCCATGCCTAAGATGATATTGATGTTCGAAGAGTTGAGGGATATCAAAGATGCTAGGAAGACTAGCCTATCCACAAGAATCTCATTGTCATGACTCACCCTAGAGGTTTGCCATTTTGAACCAGGAGTCTGAACTACTAAAGGAGTAGGCATAACACAAAAAGACATGTTATGCAACTGTGCATAACTTTCTGAGATGAATGAATGAGATGCTCCAGTATCAAATAGAACAGATGATGGATGACTATTGACAAGGAGCGTACCTAGGATAACATCAGGATCCTCAAGGGCTTCTTCAGCAGAAACATAATTCACTCGACCACGAGCAGGAGCTGGCTTCACATAGAAGGCTCTTCCTGGCTTTCCACGTTCGGCTGGCTTGGCATTGTTCTGGGGACACTCACGGGAATAGTGTCCTGGTTCTCCACATTTGTAGCAGACAACGGTGGCACGGGGAACAGCATTGGCAGGAGGACCTCCAAATGTCCTGACTAGAGGGTTGGACGGAGCTGGGCGAGGCCCCTGGAAGGATGGCCTCGCGGTGTACCTTGGCAGCAGAGCTGCGTTGGGCACCCACACGCGGTGTTTGTTGGAGCTTGAGCCAGATGTGGGGCTGAAGTCACGGGTGTGTTTCATAGTTGCCTCGTAGTCAGTCTGTCCAGTTTTGGTATTGATAGCCTTGTTGACGAGAGCCTCGAAAGAATTGCACTCATGCAAACGCAGGTCTCGACGGAGCTCAGGACTAAGTCCCTTGCGGAACCTAGCCTATTTCTTGGCATCGGTTGACACTTCCTCCGGAGCATAATGATCAAGATTGCCGAACTCACGGCTATAAGCATCCACTATCAGTGTGCCCTGGGTGAAAGCACAGAACTCCTCTCTCTTGCGATCCATCAGCCCTTCCGGGATGTGATGGGTACGGAATGCCTCACTAAAATCTGCCCAAGTTGCTGCGGGGCCTGCGGGACGCACGGCTTCATAATTTTACCACCATAGATTGGCGGGTCCTTCCAGAAAGTATGCAGCAAAGGTCACCTTGTTGGCCTCAAATACATTGGCAGCTTGGATTTTGCGGGACATGCTGGTCAGCCAGTCATCCTCATCGAACGGGTCGACCGAAGGATGAAACTTAGGTGGGCCCAACTTGACGAAGTCATTAAGGGACACACCATCATTACGATCATTGCGAGGAGGGCGCGCTGTGTTCTGCTTAATACGTTCCAACAGCATGTTGGTCTCCCTTTTATTCCTCTTAGCTTCGAGCATCACTTTTGCTAGGGAGGGCACCTGTGGTAGGTTCTCTTGCCTTGGCTGGCTTCCCTCGCCCTGCTCGGGGGCAGGCACGGGGTTATTCCTAGTTGACACCATCCTGGGAAAACAAACCCACAGCTTAGACATAGAGGACATCAACTCTAAGACATGAGATAAGGAATGTACTGGACAGCATGGCATGCAGGGGTAAACACCCGGTCAACATGGTAATAACAACTTCCATATGAACACCATGATTCATACACACCATGACATAGTTCACTACAAGCCCAAGCTGAAATACAAACTACAGAGAGATGACACAACTCATCAGAGGCATTACAAGCTTCCTATACATTATCTATCTACACCTATGGAACTTAGCTCTCAGCCTTAGTCATATCCCACAAGACACATAGAACGGTGGCAATATGACTACTACCATACTAGTACTAACATCCATGTACTCAAGCATCGCCGTAGAATGCCTCATAAAGGTTACCCCGTGGCCCGGGAGCTAAACCTGAGGATCTGGAAACACCCTAGCCTGCGATCCCTGGAAACCGTAAGGACACGGATGTGGCCTCGGTTCCCTTGTTGGTGGCAACAGCTGTCCTCGAAGAGGAGTGATGCCTCCAACATTGGGCCAGTCTACGTGTGCTGGCTGATGAGTCCGTGATGGGTTCAGCATCTCCAAATCTCCATAGCCTGTCTGCACGATAGGTGCTAGCTGCGTCAGGGCTGTCCAAAGACGTGCACAGGTAGTATATATCTCCATGCGAAGGGCACGTGCATCACAATCCCTGTTCTCCAACATCTGAGCGATCACCTATAGGCTAGGGTCCTCATGAGAATGATCATAGTGGGCTCCGCTAAGATAACTATCCTCTCCTCCCAGAGAAGCAGCAACATAACAGAACTCTGTTTTCTGAAGCAGACCATGGTGAAACCTCATGATAGTCAGCATGGTATAGGCGGCCTCCTGAACTGCCATGTCTATGGTGACACCTAATCCATAAGTCCAATGAAGCGGCTCTACAACTCCAGAATATGATGGATATATCTTAACAGTACACAGATACTGACTCTGGTTGAAATCTCGATGATGTTCCTCGACTGTGTACTCTGGGTACCAACGGTAAACAACCTCCATCATAACTCTAACCAACATGGCCGTGTGACCCAATACATCGATGCACCTAGTTAGACGGACCACCTGACGGGAAGGACGAGGGGGCATCTGAAACAAAGAATGATGCAAAGACATTAGAGACTAGCATAAATTGGATAGCTAACAGTTGTAATTGCTCAAGAGCGATTTTGAGACAACTGCACAAGATTGGAAAGCATAACCATTCGACTATCTAGACTCAAATCTCTTCTCAACTGTTTGTCACACCAACAATAATCGAGTACCAGAGTTCACTTGCAGACAAACTAGCTAATAGTCCATGGTTAGTAACTCGTCATCCTAAGCAATAGATGAGAAGCCTAGTTCTTAACCCCGTAGAAAAGATGAGAGTGACTTAGAATAGAATAACTTGGGAAGAGGAGTAAAAAGAGCCTTACGTTCCCTTCCACAATCAATTCCCCTAATTTTCTACAGTGTTTCTAGACTCAACTTCGACCGGTTTGGATTGGTAGTCCTACAGTCAGTCCGGCTCTGATACCAACGCTGTCGGGACCCCGATCCTAAGTCATATGAATCCATAGTCTAACACATCACATCACTTTGCGGCCTCACGCGCGGTAAACTCCACGGTTGCAGCCTTACCTTAGCCGGGACCGTTTGCGTCTTTTGGCTCACGTATGTGAACATGTCACTGGCAATCAAACGATAAAGAACCCGGGCCGACATGACTAGTCATAGAACCCAAGTGGCACATCCGTATGGAAACATGCATACGTAACCCAGCAATGCAAGTGTCGACCTCAAGCGTGTGTAGACGAGTCATAGCAAGCTACAAGGACTCCATTACGTCGTGGGACATAAATGTCATCACTGCACGTAGACGAGTCATAGCAGGCTACAGGGACTCCACTACACTGTGAGACATTTCCCTGAAGGGACAGACACAGTAGCAAAGAAGGATACATGCTGGTCAATCAATGTGTCTGGAGCAGTAGCAAGCTACCAAGGCTCGGTGGAAGCACAAAGAGGCAGTTTCCCATAAAGAGTACTACTAAAGGCACATGGCTAGGTGTCGGATCCCATACATACCGTAGCACATCACACGTACGCACGGCATGCCCGATATGCATAGATACAACTATGGCATCACAACATAACCATACATCAACACAACTTTTATTTAAGAGGCTCAGATGAGCCTTGCACAATATGTTCTTACAGGTAGGGGTCACATGACCCGACACTCAAGTCATACAAGCAAGTTCATACAAACCAAGCGCAAGCATAAAGTTGTCTGAGTATAGACAGTTGAAAGGGTAAAAAGGCACATGGCCTGACTATCTACAGCCCGCCAAAGGGCATAAGGTCGTAGCTGGGACACCGGCTATTCAGCGTCGTCGACATCTAGATAGAACCCACCTGATGTGTCCTGAGTCTCATCTGCAACATTTATTAAGCAAACATGAGTACAAACGTACTCAGTAAGTCTTTAAAGCAGACCTAGACTATTCATGATCAAGTATCAACAAGGGGAGTGGTGGAGTTTATGCAACAATGCCAGCTTTGACTCATGGCTAACCTATACTACACAATTTTAACTCTTTGTTTAAATTTTAGATATTTCACACGAGTCCACTAACTCCACATCAATACACCACCATGGAGTCACTTCCATCTCCTACGAGAGTGCCATCCACGGTACTCACACTTTTCTTGATATTTTTATGAGAATCCATTACATTATCTATGAACAGCATAAGTTATCCAAGTAGTCCATATTCGAGGATGTGACTATTCAAATAGTTTCATACCCTGCAGGGGTGTACTTCTTCACACACGCTCTTGCCACTTATCGTTGTATGGTCATAAAACCATGTACCTCGGCAACCTTCAAGTGGAAGCCCAGCGAGGGAGTCGGCCATGACCGTCAATCACATAAGACCTCTAGTCCAGGCTATCGCTTATTTGAGACTGAACCCGCATGGAAGTCCAGCCAAAGTTTCCGCTACGGCCCCAAACGATGTGCGCAGGGTTCCCAAGCCCACCATTCGGTGACCCTTGGTACACCGTGCCACTGCCTACCGTGTCGTAACCCACCACTAGGGTCAGCGCTACGCATGGCCTCCAACATACTATAAACACCAGGAACTACTTGCAACACCTAGACCAAGACGTAAGCAATTGATAAGTTGAGAGGGTCAATTAAGTATCCCAATGTGTGGTAGTAACTAGCCTTGGATCGCAAACACAGAACTCAGTTCCTAAGAATGGTCCCAATGAGACAACCCGTTATGTACTCCTACATAGCCTCTCATCGCTACCTTTACCAAATCGGGTTCACCATAAGCTTAACGCATCAGAACAATATTAGTTCACTCTAGTTCATCACCCAGATGAATCAAACCTGACACAACTCTAAGCATAGCAAGCAAAGCAGGAAAAGTAAGCAAAGCACATCATAGCACAAGCATCTACTAGGTATGCTAGGTTGCAAGGTTTAGCTATTTACTGTGACAATGACAGGTCATGCAAAGGAATGTGTTCATCTACCGTGTATGACAGACAAGTGAACGTTTGTCCTAATGCAATAAACAAGAGTAGGAGCGAGAGAATGGGATGTTATCGGAATGATCAATGGGGTTGCTTGCCTTGCTGGGAAGCGGGAAGGTTTTCTCCTTCGTTGGAATAATCGGAGGTATCCTCAGAAGCAGGGCCTACCGCAATGCAGATAAATAGCAATCAATACACGGCAAGTGCAACAATATGATGCATGATCATGACATGGCAGCATGTATGGATGAGCTAATGCAACTACTATCCAAGTTAAATGAAATAATTTTGAATATAGGTTCAAACTCATTCTCCTTTTCATATTCCATAAGTTAACCTATTAGTAAATGTCAGTGTTCATCTACTTAGGTTGCTCTAACATGCATGATAACAGCACCATTGGATTCATTGGATTTTTCTGATAAATTTTCATATATAAATTATTTTAATCTGAGTTATAGATTAATTTCTATGAATTTCCTAAGTTTTAAATAGTTTCTGAGATTAATTTAATTCAGGAAATTCTTTATTGCATCAGCATGACATCATCATGGCATCAGCTGGTCAATAGACCATTGACAGGTCAAACCTGACCAGTGGGGTCCACTAGTCAGTGACCCAGCTACTAACAAAGTTAATTAAAACACTAATTACTAATTAGTTAGGGTAGGGCCCACTCATCAGTGGGTCATTAACTTAATTAAAATAACTAATTAATAAACTTAACTAATCTTGATTAGCAGAGCCCGGCCCCACTTGGCAGTGACCTAGGGGACTAACCCCCGGTGGTCAAACTGGTTGACTCGCAGGCGTTGAGCCGCTGGTAACGTTAGGGACGGCGGAGGGGATTGGGTTTCCTCCTCCGTCGACCAAATGGGCGACAGAGGGCACCGATCGACTCTGTGTGCTCGCGTGCGTCGAGCCCGACACCTCCCAGGGGCTGGGATGATAGGAATCGGCGCCGGCGATGAGCACGGCGGATGCCGGAGCTCGAATGACCCAACTACGGGCTCCTAAGGCTACCTAGGTTCCTCCTGAGCACGACCGCGTGCTCAGGTGCGAGCTTGGGCCGCCGTAGAGACGACCACGTCCTCGCCGACAATGAGGAGCTCTCGTACCCAAGGGGATCTGGCGCTAGAACGCGCTAGCAAAGCGGAAAAGGGGGAGAAGGAGCAGGAGCTCACAGCGAATGCGACGGCGATGAGAGCGGACTCGGGGAGGCCTTGCTTGCGATGAACGGATGACAGCGGACTTCGGTGACCGAGGAGGAAGAAGATGCCGAGGTCGATGCTGGGGGCCTCCGGGCTCGATTCCTTCGGTGGAGAGGACCAGTACGTCAAGGCGGAGCTAAAGGGGGGCTTGGGAATGAGGGGGGCGGCTAGAGCGGCAGCTACGGCGGTGAGAAGGCAGCGGCCATGGCGGGCAGAGGAGAGGGGGGAGGCAAGGGGGCGAAAGGGTGAGAGAGAGCGATAGGGATGGCAGCGGCGTCCTCATCCTCTTGCCAGCACGGTAGGGGATTCAGGCACGCAGGGAGCTGCGTGGCAGCACCAGCGCGGGCGCACGACGAGCACACGCTCGTCCACGTGGCCGCCAGGAGGACGATGATAGTGCTAGGCCACATGGGCCACCCAGGTGGCTTCCTCCTTTTCTTTTTAAAAAAATTCTAGTTTATGTTTTATTTTTCTAACATTTGTTTTATTTATTTTTAGGCACAAATGCTAGGCATAAAATATCCCAAATATTTTGTAGAACTTAGTTTGAATATTTCAAACTTCTATAAAAAGTTTCAGAATATTTTGAAAACTAAAAAAATATAATGCTTTATTTGGCATTTTCAGTAACTTTAATATTTATTTTTGAAATGCTATAAATATTCAAATATTTAGAATGACCCCTGGTATATTCATGTCCACATTTATCATACATAGGGGACATTTTTTATGCGCATTTTGGATTTGTTGGTTTTTCACGATCATTAAATTGGTTTGATTCAAATGAGGTGTTTGGGGTTTCTGTTAATCCCCATTTCAAATTGATGCAAAAAGTGAAACATGATGCACACACATGTTGTCCTAAGTAAGCTAGCTAGGGATGTGACACGAGGCCCACCTGTCGGGTCCGTCCCCCACCTCCCGCCCACGTAGGGAGACACATGGGAGGTGCGACCGAGCGGCTCTAGTGCTCGCCCCGGTGGGTCCGGCCACCTCCAGCAGTGCTCCGACCACCGAAGGCCTGAGGGCGACCTGACGCACCCGCATGGGGTCTCCATTTCCGCCCAAGAGTGCTGGAGAGAGCATGGTATTGGCAGCAGCGGACTCAAACAACAACGACAATGGGCTCGGTGGTCTGGCCATCAGGAGGGAGGAATGAAGCTCGAGGGAAGTTCTTGGAGATGCAGGGGTGCTCTGGTGTGGATCACAGGAGCAGGGGAAGGCCACAGTGGCCGAATTTGAGCGGATTCTGCTGGTGGGGCTTCTGCCATGGAGACAGAAGGAGGTCAAGGGAGAGAGAGTGGGCCGGTCAGGGGGGTCTATGGGAGAGAGGGAAAGCGAGAGAGATCGAGAGGGGCACGGGGGGAGACCTTATATGGCCAAGCTGAGGAACACGATGGACCGAGTTCTCGGAGGGGCTCGGGCAAGCTCTGTCGGGCCTAGAGGAGGGCAAGGGAGGAGGGGGTCGACCATCCGGCATGTCGAGGATGCCGAGGCAACCTCGAGAGACACGACCATGGCGCCCAAGGCTGTCGGGGGCACCCATTGGGCAGTAGCTACAGTGCGGGTGTGCATCGTAGCGCTCTGGAGCACCCCTTCGGCATGGCAGTGCATGCCATTTGCCTCCAGGGCATGCCCTAGCGTGTCCACTAGTGTCTAGGGGAATCTAGGAGGGTAAAACAAGGTGTAAAATGCATTGGATGCTGCCTGGCTTCCTTGGTTGAGAAGAGAAGCTGAGAAAGAGAGGAGAAATTGCTGTCCAGAGGGGTAAAAGGAGAGTTTTACCAGGCCAATCATTGAGCTATGGCCATGCCAACTTTACTAGAGGTGAAGGAGAACTACTAAGGGTTCTGGTAAAATTTTGAGCTCAAGGGGAAGAGTAAAAGTAGTCAAAATAGTGAATCCTAGAATACACGAGAAGGTGTTTGATGGAGTTTTGGGCAAGCAAAAGGCCTCCACATGCTGTGGATTTTAACAGGATAAAATTAGGGGTAAAAATAGGAGTGATCACAAGTTTTGAGCTCAATTGAGAAAAGTTGGCAATACAAATGTTGTAAACCCTAGAAATGGGCAGAAATGCATTTGCTTAGATCTAGATATGCAAATCCATTCCCCTTGATGCACCACTTGCTGTGGTGACATATTTTAGGGGCTATAACATGCACAAAAAGTTTGAGGCCCAATGGAGAAACTTGGCAATGTAATATTACCAAATTCTTGAAATCAACAAAAATGGTTTTGAGAGGATTTGGGCAAGTTAATATGTTCTCCTTGATGCACCATTTGGTGTGGATGCATTATTGGAGGATTATATCATGTCCACAAAGTTTGAGCTCAATAGGTGGAGGTTGGCAATGAAGAGTTGCTCAAATTTGAACCTGGACAAAGAGGGTTTTGGGATATTTTTGTGAATAAAAACAATTGGTACGGAGCTGAAACTTGGCAAGATGATCACACATATCATATGTGACATGTTAAAATTTCCCTGGATTTATTTGAGAATATTTCTTATAGAAATATTTCAATTGCTTGGAATAGGCAGGATTGGTTTTGAAGGGTTTTGTCCAATCTTTGAACATGACCACGTGTTCAAACTCTTATATATGGACAACATATGTCCATTGAGTTTTCCTAAATTTTCTCAAATATTTTTAAATCATTTGAATAATTTTTTCCTATAAAAGAGCATTTCTAGCCATAAGTAAAAGCCTTGAAATTAAATATGAAAATAATCATTTAAAATAATATTTTGTGGTTTTGGGAAGTTATATATAGTAGGTTCCAAATAAAGCATTTGGCAAAAAAGGATCCACCCAATTTGGTGACTTGAAGTGCAAATCTCAAATCAGGGGGTTTTGCAAACCTAATTTGAATAAAAACCTTTTTGGCCAAAATAATATTTTGTAAACATATAATTAAGTCATATTCACATGGCATGATCATTGGACAAGACTCGGGATCAAAGAAAAGATTTTGAGAGTAGGAGGGATTTTATGAATATAGAGCACTAGCAAGCAATCAGATAATCAGCAATCAAGTCAAGCATGACAAGCACACAAAAGTTTTAATTGGCCCTGATTTTTGAGTCATGATAACTTAGTCATGAAGCAAATCACAGGGTGTGATAGACCTACCCCCCTTACAAGAATCTCATCCCCGAGATTCCTAGGCTATGCGTGGGAAGGATGCGGAAATTCAGAGGTGAGGTAGTCTTCACATTCCCATGTGGCTTCTACTCCTGCGTGGTTGTCCTTCTGGATCTTGAAGTGCCTGATGATATGCCTTCTAGTGCATTGTTGACTTGGTCTAAGGGGGAACGGGATTCCAGCAACCTGCTAGGCTTGCCTAATGGTTAAAGGTTTGGTGGACGATGTTCTAGCAAGAACCTCGCTTGCGTGGGTATCCCAAAGTCAAAATACCTGGCCAAGTAGTGTGTCTATGTGCTGGCCATAGGACTGCTCCCATTGGTCAGTGACATCTACATGTCTCGCGTTAGAATAGAAAGGTTGAGTCTTGGTGTAGCTTCTCGTTGACGGGGAAGTCCTTATCTTCCTTAAAGCAGGGGTCTTCAGCCGTAGGTGGTCTCCATCTTTGAGAGTGCTGAGGTGCGTCATTGTGGGCTTCTCGTCGAGATCTTCTGCTTGAGTAAGTTGCTTAGGTATATTATTCATTCTTCTTTGATCGTTTGTCTTCATCGTCATGGACGCATGTTTCTGGAGGTCTTCGGGTATTTGGTCTATTCGTCACTCCGTGGCAAGGATTGTGCTGGGTCTCGCCCCCAAGACTGAGCTTAGAGACTTGGTGTCAAAACGGGTTCTACCATCTGGGAAAGTTTCAGTGGGGTTCTAGATAAGCTGACTATTTAGAGTATAGATCAGCCATCTAACCCCCAAGGTCTGACGCTTGGTAAGGGGGGTGTACTACCCTTGACAGGTGTCTTACCATGGTCGAGTCAGGTTCATGTCCCTGATTGGACCAAAAGGGGGCTAGCATTGATGTCACAACAGTCATTCCACCCCGTTCCAAGCATCTGAAGGGAGTAGGGACGTCATGCTCAACGTACACCGTCAAGGTGGTGGAGTGAGATGCCGTCAACTTCTGAGTTCCATTCTAGTCAGGAATCGATAGATGACCATTTAAAGCGAGGGGCTCTTTACTCCTCTTGATGTCCAAGGGCTTCTCGGGCTTGAACGTCGGTGCTTCCGGATATAGTCTAGTTGAGGTGGCCGGCAGAGGAGTGGTGGTTGACTTCTTTTTGCTTCTTATTCGCCATTGTCGTGACTTCGCAATCACAGTGGTTACTCATATTGCTTGGGCAAGAAGGTCTTCTTCTATAGGGAGGGTGCTTCGCGAAGTCCAACTCCTTCAAGGTGAAACCTTATACTTGAGAGTCATGGTAATTGTTGTTCCTGGGGCTGATCCAAACAGAACTAAGGCGTTCCTCCTCTCATTGGGTAAATAAGTATGTTATCCCGGAGGACAACAACCTATTTCCCGAAGTATCACATAAACACATTGCTCATGGGATATGTGAGAGGAGCAGGCATTCGTCCCGGATGGTCACTAGTATCAAGGGCTTGTGGTCCAACCTAATAGAGGTCTTCATGGCAACCTTCCTTATGGAAAGGGTTGGTGGTGGTCACGGTGGAGTATCAACCATGGTGTTTTGACTTAGAGTCAGAGCCTTTGGTCTTATCCGACCATGGCATGGTTTGGTAAGGTTTTACGGTTTCAAAGAGCTTAGGATGTGAGTGAATGTCTACCATCTCATCCTTGAGCATAGTTCTTAGATGCCAATAGTACAGCCTATTACTCAAACAAAATTACTCTATATCCTCAAAGGTATCAACTAATATAAGTCAAATCCAATATTACACACACTACTCATATCTCCAGGCTTTGAGAGAAAGGACTATGCTGAAAATCTCATCTGTATACTATAGCTAACTCACGTATATCCCTAGATAAAAATCCTCGGGATAATTTACAAGCCGCTAAGCTTGATCATGACACTACAAACCCAAGTGTTCAGCTAATATACCGAACGTCTAAGAGGTTGCATCTCTATGCTAAGGAAACATGTAGTATACCAATCCGAGATATCGTTTCCTTCCTACGATCCAGTTAAACGACCCACGAATATCATCCACCATTACATGATCTATTACTGCTACAAATCCAGCATCGATAGCATCCAACATAATTTCCTCAAGTTTATATAATCCACATATCATTGCAAGGACTATTGTCATGAACTTCCAATCTCATGTCCAACTACACTCCAAGGTAGAGCTTATATAGATCCCTAAATTATCCCTAACATCATCCGATTCCTTCTACTATCATCCACCAAGAAATATGGTGTCATTATCAAGATCATTGGACTAAATCCAAATTACTCCAAACCATGTGGTCTAATTGATCTCGAGCACCTAGTAGGATCACCGATTTAAATCCAAGTTTTACATCTAGTAAGAATTCCCTACTACTTACTCCCGTCACTATCAAAACACCATCAATCCATTATCAATATCACTTGCCACAGTCAAGTCATTTATCCACCAATAATTTCAGCTTGTGATCATATTTTTCCTATTAATCCAATTTGCTCAAGGGACAAGTAAGTTATGCTACTCTATCAATCTGGACCCACCAAGTTCGTCTACCAACATTAAGCCTTGTAATCCACCAAAGGGTCTCAACTATTTCCTCAAGACATTTATTATGGCTAAATCCAATCATTGTCCACAATTCGCATACCCTTAGAATGATCGTTCCTATGGCATCAAGGTTCTTGTGCTAGAGTAAGAATGAAGGATATTTGTTCACTATGATCACTAGTTCCATAATGAACCCAGTGCAAAGCAGGGGATTATTAAAGCTTAATAAGTGCTCTAGCAAATCCGTGTATTAAACACGTGATCAGAGACTTGTGCTGGGGAGCTTGTGAGTTATAGGTTGGGCAAGGGAGGGGTTTCCAATCTTGAGGGAAAAGCATACTCTACGGGGTTGCGTTTGGTTGAGTAGGTTGTAGTCGAAGTCTTCGGTGTCAGTTGCTTGTCGAGGTGGATACTTGGTGCATCTTGTCTTGCTGGTCTTCAGTTGGCGAGATGGGGGAAAGGTAGTAGCACCGAGAGGAGTGCCTAAGGGGGGTGGTATAGTGCAAGTGCAATCAAGCAAGTGCCAAAAAGGCCAAACACAAACATCAAGGTAAGGTAGGTGATATAGTCGCGCACTTGTTGCCTAGGGAAAAAGTGTGACTCACAACAAATCACAAACAGGAAAAACAAGCAACACACATCATGGTTCCATTCGAACCATCATACGGACTCAACTTCGCATGGGGGACACATGACCTATCCTACCCTAGGGGTTCTCAGACTCAGTAGTCGAGCTTGCTTTGTGTCTTAGAGAGGAGTCCGCTTAGCCTTCTGGGTCTTTCTCGGGTGTCGCTATGTCTTTGGTTGTTGTTCATCAGAATGATCCTGGTTGCGCCTGAAGAGTCCTTGATGACTTCAGGTCTGTTGAGTTGACAACGAAGGTGAATCTTCACGGCAGTTGTTGACAGGGTCTTCTGGTGTCTTCGTAGTCGTGCCAATGTCTTCTAGTCTTCTGAGACGTCGAGGGTTCCAGGTAGGCAACCTTTTATGCAATGACATTAGCAAGGCATGGTAGAGTTGTATCCTGCCAGTCATGTTGACGATATTATCGGCACCAAGAGCGGGGGATGATGATAACCGTTTTGCTGCTCACTATGGTCAGGCGGACCAAATGGCAAGGTTCTCATCCATCGGCGGTTGCCGATATAACAATGAAAAGGACAGGGTTGCTCTATTAGCGATGCATATCATGACTTTGCATGTCTCGTGCCCTGGTTATCGAAGGCCAAGGTGGCATCATCCTCGGGCTGTGTCGAGGGTGTCTCTATCATCTAAGTCTTGACATCCTCATCCTTCGAGAAGGTGTCTTCCGTTGGCAGCTCCTTGTCTAGTGTCGCCAACTTGGGTCCAAGATATGTTGGCAATCGTATGGCAAGGTGGCCCCCTTCCAGGTTACCCACAAGGATTTCAAGGAATCCCGTGGTCAGGGGCACGAGGGTAGTAGCGATCATTTGCAAAGTTTTTAAAAGTAGATGAGGAGAGCCAAAAAGGAAAAATGGTGGAAGTGCTAGGCACAATCCTTCAGTTTATTTGAAAGCTTGGAAGAGCTAAGAAATATGGTAGCCTTTGCAAGTGTTTTGAAGGGTATGGGAAAACAATTTTGTCCTAACAAATGTCCATGATAACTAAGGGCTTCCTATAGTTAGGACCGCTCTGATACCAGCTCTGTGGGGACCCCGACTCATAAGTCGTGATCACCGAATGTATGTGCATAGTGATCCCAGAGATCAATGCTCACTGAACACGCAGAAACTGAATAACAAGAGTCTTACATCCATTACATACCGGTTTACTCAAATATGGCCTTCATGGCCAAGTCTTCATATGATTGGAGCAGAAATCTTCAACGATAGTGTGAACCCATGCCATCTGCCTTAACCCTACAGGCATTCTGACTGGGAAGCGTCCTAGCTCGCATGTCCTTCACCAAGGTAATCTTCATCATAACCTGACCTTTCATGCCTGGCCAATAAAATAACAAGTGGCAAGCCAATGAGTACTTTGAATGTACTCTCAAGAAACCCATGTTTGGAACAAGGCAATAACAATGCATGATATAGCACTAATAGGTAAGTTTTGCAGAAAGCTAGTTTTGAGTGCAATGGCATGATCAAGTGACTTAAGTAAGCATGCATCAACCATAGACAGGTGTTCATAAGAACACGTCACAGTCATCATCATAAGTAGGGGGTTGGACGTCTCATGTTCAACCATCACCAAGTCCTCAGACTTGTCTCATGTACCGTTTGAACATCTCATGTTCAGTCATCATGCCAAGCCAACCAACTCGACTCAAGTATCATCCTGGTCACCACACACACACACACGAAGTTTGGAAAACATCTGGACGTGCCATAAGCAGCACCACCCAACTGTCCTTGACCGTGGACACAGCTATTCGATTAGTTTTACACTTTGTAGAGGTTGCACACTTTACCCACAAGACTTGGGGAACTATCGTGTCATCCACAACTCGCGGTATACAACATACCCGAGGTAAGCACCCAAACAATGCCTTTACCCTAGCAATACTAAACAAAGAGTCCACTCGATTGGTAACCAGCCCTCACGATGTACATCACATGAGCCTTGCTCCAGATCGTGCCATCCATGAGGGGACCAACGGTGTGCCCGGTGCCTATGAAGACAGTGCATGATCGTACATACTGGTACGACCCCTTATCGAGAGTGACCATGCCACTCCTGCCACTAGTAATGCGGGCTCCTTGCCAGTACCCACCAAGGTAATCAACAAAGCCCCTTCCCATATAGGGGTATAGTGGTTGTACATGTAAGGTTGGGACGGTCGACAAATCTTAAACCCTCCGTTTTCGAAAACACACACTCACTTATTCCGGTACACCACTCCTTTCTCAAGTGGTTACCCAACTCATCGTAATCTCCCTTGGGCATTAGTGGCACCCAACGTGGTTTTCGAAAAGTCTTTGAAAGCATTTTGTTTCCATCACCATGCATATTCCCGATCCCACTTGCATAGCATCTACTAGCATCCTATCTACACCCACCCGCATGACCCTCATAAGGTGGTAGGTTCATGCATGATGCAAGTGTCAATGGCAAAGTATCGGAAGCATCCCACTAAAGTGGACACCACATCATCATGATCAATACAACAAAATGAAGTGTTATATGCCATGCAATAAAAGGGTTCATAGTCATGGCCAAAGGGCTGCTTGCCTGGCTTTGCAAGGTCTTCGAGGTCTTCACATGCTTCTCGTCCACTCCAAGTACTTCATCTACCTCGTCAACTATCGTCGGAAACAACCGCAATAAGCAACACAAAAAGGAGGGAAATAAAAGTGCTCTATAATTAGGAGTTTTATTTTTCTAGGACTCCTCTGGTCATGAGAAAAATAACCAAGGAGGTTTTGGTGGATGTGGGTCAAGGGGCAGTTTTGAATGGTGGGAATGATGGAAATGATGATCCTTCAAGATGTCAACAGAAACTATTTTCATAAAAATGAGTGGAGAAACTAATAAAATGGGTCATGATTTTAGAAACATGTGGGAAGTGGTTTCACTGTATTTGGAGTTGGTATGAATTTCCTAGGGATTTGCAAAGATGAGATAAATGGAAAAGTGGGTTATTTAGTGGATCCAAAAGAATAGGTGCATGGTAAAAATGTTCACCATGGCTAGAAAAATAGGGTATGACACTTATAGTACCTATAAATTGGAATTACTCCATCTGGAGATGTTATGGCCCCTCTAGGAATTTGCAATAGGGGGTCATAGTTCAAATTGATATTTGAATTTGAGCTCTACAGAAACTATTTCAGGAAAAATGTGTATTTCACATATTTGGGTAGCAAATGATTTTAGGAAGGTATAGAGACTTGAATCACCAAATTGGGAGCTCAAGTGAATAATCTATGAATTTATTTGCCCCTACAGGAAAAGAAAAAGGGATAGATTTATACCAAAAGGCCAAATAGCGCACGGGGGGCAATTTAACAAATGGGTCGGCCCACCATCCTGGCCACGCGGGACACCGGTGACGTCGAAGGCGCACTTAGGGAATGCGCTTCCCCAGGAGAAGGCGGTTTTTGGTGGTTCCCTCTTTCACTTAAACGCGGGGCCCAACCGACCGGTTACCGACAGGTGGGGCCCGCCTGTCGGGTTCATCCCCCACCTCCCGCCCGCGTTGGGAGACACAAGGGAGGTGCAACCGAGCGGCTCCGATGCTTGCCCCGGTGGGTCCGGCCACCTCCAACGATGCTCCGACCACCAAAGACCTGAGGGCGGCCTGATGCACCCGCATGGGGTCTCAATTTCCGCCCAGGAGCGCCGAAGAGAGTGTGGCATTGGCCACAGTGGAGTCAAACAATGACGACAATGGGCTCGGTGGTCTGGCCATCAGGCTTGAAGAATGAAGCTCGGGGGAGGTTCTTGGAGACGCAGGGGTGCTCTGGTGTGGATCACATGAGTAGGGGAAGGCCATAGTGGCCGAATTTGAGCGGAGGCCGCTGGCGGGGCTTCGGCCATGGGAATGGAAGGAGGTCGAGGGAGAGAGAGTGGGCCGGTCAGGGGGGTCTACGGGAGAGAGGGAAAGCAAGAGAGCTCGAGAGAGGCACGGGGGGAGGCCTTATATGGATGAGCCAAGGTCCACCACGGACCGAGTTCTTGGAGCGGCTCGGGCGAGCTCTACCGGGCCTAGAGGAGGGCAAGGGAGGAGGGGCCGACCATCCGGCATGTCCAGGAAGCCGAGGCGACCTCGGGAGACACGACCACGGTGCCCAAGGCAATCGGGGGCACCCATTGGGTGGCAGCTACAATGCGGGTGCGCACTGTAGCGCGCTCTAGAGCACCCCTTTGGCATGCCAGTGCATGTCATTTGCCTCCAGGGCGTGCCCTAGCGTGTCCACTAGTGTCTAGGGGAATCTAGGAGGGTAAAACAAGGTGTAAAATGCATTGGATGCTGCCTGGCTTCCTTGGTTGAGAAGAGAAGCTGAGAAAGAGAAGAGAAATTGCTGTCCAGAGGGGTAAAAGGAGAGTTTTACGAGGCCAATCATTGAGCTATGGCCATGCCAACTTTACTGGAGGTGAAGGAGAACTACTAAGGGTTCTGGTAAAATTTTGAGCTCAAGGGGAAGAGTAAAAGTGGTCGAAATAGTGAATCCTAGAATACACCAGAAGGTGTTTGATGGAGTTTTGGGCAAGCAAAAGGCCTCCACTTGATGTGGGTTTTAACAGGATAAAATTAGGGGTAAAAATAGGAGTGATCACAAGTTTTGAGCTCAATTGAGAAAAGTTGGCAAGACAAATGTTGTAGACCCTAGAAATGGGCAAAAATGCATTTGCTTATATCTAGCTATGCAAATCCATTCCCCTTGATGCACCACTTGTTGTGGTGACATATTTTAGGGTCTATAACATGCACAAAAAGTTTGGGGGCCAATGGAGAAACTTGGCAATGTAATATTACCAAATTCTTGAAATCAAAAAAAAATGGTTTTGAGGGGATTTGGGCAAGTTAATTTGTTCACCTTGATGCACCATTTTGTGTGGATGCATTATTGGAGGATTATATCATGTCCACAAACTTTGAGCTCAATAGGAGGAGGTTGGCAATGAAGAGTTGCTCAAATTTGAACCTGGACACAGAGGTTTTTGGGATATTTTTGTGAATAAAAATAATTGGTATTGAGCTGAAACTTGGCAAGATCATCACACATATCATATGTGACATGCTAAAATTTCCCTGGATTTATTTGAGAATATCTCCTATAGAAATATTTCAAATGCTTGGAATAGGCAGAATCGGTTTTGAATGGTTTTCTCAAATACTTTGAACATAACCATGTGTTCAAACTCTTATATATGGACAATATATGTCCACTAAGGTTTCCTAAATTTTCTCAAATATTTTTAAATCATTTGAATAATTTTTCCCTATAAAAGACCATTTCTGGCCTTAAGTAAAAGCCTTTAAATAAAATATGAAAATAATATTTTAGAATAATATTTTTTGGTTTTGGGAAGTTATATATATAGTAGGTTACAAATAAAGCATTTGGGGGAAAAGGATCCACCCAATTTGGGGACTTGCAGTGCAAATCTCAAATTAGGGGGTTTTGCAAACCTAATTTGAATAAAAACTTTTTTGGCCAAAATAATATTTTGTAAAAATATAATTAAGTCCTATTCACAGGCATGATCATTGGACAAGGGTGGGGATCAAGGAAAAGAGTTTTGAGAGTAGGAGGGATTTTCTGAATATAGAGCACTAGCAAGCAATCAGATAATCAGCAATCAAGTCAAGCATAACAAGCACACAAAAGTTTTAATTGGCCCTGATTTTTGAGTCATTATAACTTAGTCATGAGTAAAATTATAGGGTGTGACACAAAGTCCATCAAATCTTCACCCAAAACTTGAATACTTCACAACACAAAACTCAACAGAAAACTCATGAGATCCGTTAGTACAAGAAAAATAAATCACCACTTTAGGTACTGCTGTGAACTCATTATTTATTTATATTTGTTTAATACCTATTGTATTCTAACTTCTCCAAGGTTCATACCCCCCGATACGACCCATAGATACATCAAAATAAGCAAACAACACAAAGAAAACAGAATCTGTCAAAAACAGAACAGTTTGTAGAAATATGCAGACTTCGAATACTTTTGAAACTCTAACAATTTTGAAAAGTTAGTACAATAAGGGAAATTTTTATAACAATCTTGTGTAAAAATTTCATATCAATTCGACGCTCTGAAAATTTTGAAAATTCCTGGACTGGGCGAAAAAGTTTCTGTTTTTCAGCAAGATCAAATCAACAACTACCATAGATCACCCCAAAGGTTTTACTTGGCTCATACACTAATTAAAACACGAAAACACTATTAATAAAGTAGTAATAATGTGCAAAATACACCAAAACGGAAGGAAAAAACAGGAAGCAAAATAAAATTGGGTTGCCTCCCAACAAGCGCTATTGTTTAACGCCCCTAGCTAGGCAAAACGCAATGGATCTAGGTATTTTCATCTTTGGTATGCAATCCATAAGTAGCTCTCATGATAGATTCATAAGGTAATTTTGTTTTCTTTGTAGGAAAGTGTTCCATGCCTTTCCTTAATGGAAATTCGAATCTAATATGCCCTTCCTTCATATCAATAATTGCATCAATCGTTCTAAGGAAAGGTCTACCAAGAATAATAGGACATGTAGGATTGCAATCTATATCAAGAACAATGAAATCTACAAGCACATAATTCCTATTTGCAACAATAAGAACATCATTAATCCTTCCCATAGGTTTCTTTATAGTGGAATCCGCAAGATGCAAATTTAAGGAACAATCATCAAATTCGGAAACCTAGCACATCACATAAAGTTTTTGGAATCGTGGAAACGCCAGCACCCAAGTCACACAAAGCATGGCACTTATAATCTTTAATATTAATCTTAATAATAGGTTCCCACTCATCATATAGCTTTTTAGGTATAGAAACTTCGACCTCATGTTTTTCTTCAAAAGCTTTCATCATAGCATCAACAATATGTTTAGTAAAAACTTTGTTTTGATTATAAGCACGAGGAGAATTCAACATGGATTGCAACAAGGAAATACAATCAATCAAAGATCATCTATCATGATTAAATTCCTTGAAATCCAAAAGAGTGGGTTCATTGCTATTTAAAGTTTTGACCTCTTCAATCCCACTTTTATTAGCAAGATCTACAAGCACTGAATCATTGGGACTCCTTTTAACTAAAGTTGTCTCATCTCCAGTCCCATCTTTATCAAGATTAACATTGGAAAAAAAGATTCAATAGGAGTCACATCAATCACTTTAAGATCTTCATCAATATTATCACGAGAACACACTTTTTCAAGCCATTCACGCTTAGCATGTATTCTAGCGGTTCTTTCCTTACACTCGTCAATAGAAATTAGCATAGATTTTAAAGACTCATTATTATCATGCTTGGGTGGAATAGATCTAATTTTTAAAGAATCAATCTCAAGAGAAATTCTATCAACGTTCCTAGCCAAATCATCAATCTTGAGCAATTTTCCTTCAATCATAGCATTGAAACCTTTTTGCGTACTAATGAATTCTTTAATATTATTCTCAAGATAAGAGGGCATCTTATTATAATTTCCATAAGAATTGATGTAGTAATTACCATAATTATTAGAGGAATTACTAGGAAACGGCCTAGCATTGAAATTACCTCTATAAGCGTTATTACCAAAATTGTTCCTACCAACAAAATTCAGATCCATAGATTCATTATTATTTCCAATCAAAGAAGACAAAGGCATATCATTAGGATCAATAGGAGCACTCTTACTAGCAAACAATTTCATCAATTCATCCATTTTTCACTCAAAGTATTAATCTCTTCAATAGCGTGCACCTTTTTACTACTAGGAGATCTTTCGATGTGCCATTGAGAGTAATTTGCCATAATATTATCTAGGAGCTTAATAGCTTATCCTAATTTGATTTCCATAAAAGTACCACCCGCGATGGAATCTAAGAGATTCCTAGAAGCAAAATTCAATCCAGCATAGAAAATTTGCATAATCATCCATAAACTCAAACCATGCACGGGGCAATTCCTAATCATAAGTTTCATCCTTTCCCAAGATTGTGCAACATGCTCATGATCAAGTTGCTTAAAGTTCATTATAGCGTTCCTAAGGGAGATGATCTTAGCGGGCGGAAAGTACTTGGAAATAAAAGCATCTTTACACTTATTCCATGAATCAATACTATTTTTAGGCAAAGATGAAAACCAAGTTTTAGCACGATCTCGTAGAGAGAACGGGAATAGCTTCAATTTAGCAACATCATTATCCACATATTCCTTCTTTTGCATATCACACAACTCAATGAAAGTATTTAGATGGGATGCGGCATCTTCATTAGCAAGGCCGGAAAATTGTTCTTTCATAACAAGATTGAGCAAAGCAGCATTAATTTCATAAGATTTCGCACTAGTGGTGGGAGCAATCAGAGTACTAATAAAATCAGTATTATTAGTATTGGAAAAGTCACACAACTTGGTGTTCACTTGAGTCATCGTGACAAAGCAAGCAATCTAGCACACAAGCGAGCAAAAAAGCAAACAAAAAGACGAACGAAAAAGGGCGAAATAAAAAGGCAAATCTTTTTGGTATTTTCTGAAAATCGTTTTAGAAGTGGGGAGAGGAAAACGAGACGCAAATGGAAAATAATGTAAATGCAAGAGATGAGTTTGTGATGGGTACTTGGTAGGCTTGATGTAGATCTCCCTGGCAACGGCGCTAGAAATCCTTCTTGCTACTTCTCGAGCAAGCGTTGGTTTCCATGAAGAGGAACGATTGATGCAGCAAAGTAGATAAGTATTTCCCTCATTTGTTGAGAACCAAGGTATCAATCCAGTAGGAGATACAAGCAAGTCCCCAATAGATGTACCTACACAAAGAATCAAAGTCTTGCAACCCACGCTATAAAGGGGTTGTCAATCCCTTCATGGTTACTTGCAAGGATGAGATCTGATAGAGATTGATTGCTTGAACAGAAAGTAAAAAAAGGTAAAAATAATGCAGCAGAGTATTTTTGGTATTTGGTTTTAGATCTGAAAGTATAATATGGAAAATAGACCCAGGGGCCATAGGTTTCACTAGAGGCTTCTCTCATGATGGCAAGTATTACGGTGGGTGAACAAATTACTGTCGAGCAATTGATAGAAAAGCGAATAATTATGAAGATATCCAAGGTAATGATTATGCATATAGGCATCACGTCTGTGTCAATTAGACCGAAATGATTCTGCATCAACTACTATTACTCCACACATCGATCGACTCCTGCCTGCATCTAGAGTATTAAGTTCATGAAGAACAGAGTGACGCATTAGGTAAGATGACATGATGTAGAGGGATAAACTCAAGAAATATGATGAAAACCCCATATTTTTATCATTGATGGCAACAATACAATACGTGCCTCGCTACCCCTACTTTTTGACTGGGTGAGGACACCGCAAGATTGAACCCAAAACTAAGCACTTCTCCTATTGCAAGAATTACCAATCTAGATGGCCAAACCAAACCAATAACTCGAAGAGACTTGCAAAGATATGAAATCATGCATATAAGAATTTATAAAAGACTCAAATAATATTCATAGATAATCTGAACATAAAACCACAATTCATCGGATCTCGACAAACACACCGCAAAAGAGTATTACATCGGATAGATCTCCATGTAGATCATGAAGAACATGGTATTTTAGAGAAAAGAGAGAGAAGAATCCATCTAGATACTAGCTATGGACCCGAAGGTCTATGGTGAACTACTCACGCATCATCGGAGGGGCAATGGAGTTAATGTAGATGCCCTCCGTGATCGAATCCCCCTCCGACAGATTACCAAAAAAGGCTCCAAGATTGGATCTCTCGGGAACGAAGGCTTCTGGCGGCGAAAAAGTGTTTTCATGGCTCGTTCTGATATACAGGGAATATTTGGGAATTTATAGGCCAATAAATAGGGTTAGGAGAGCTGTCATGGGCCCACAAGCCTGGGGCGTGCCCTACCCCCCTGGGCGCGCCCCTAGGGCTTGTGGCCCAATGGTGGCTCTCCTGACTTCATCTCGAAGTCTCCTGGTTTGCTTCTAGTCTAAGAAAAATTATTCCAAAGATTTTATTCCGTTTGGACTCCGTTTAATATTCCTTATCTGCAATTCTCAAAAACAAGGAAAAAACAGAAACTGACACTAGGCTCTAGATTAATAGGTTAGTCCCAAAAAAATATAAAATAGAATATTAATGCATATAAAACATCCAAAACGGATAATATAATAGCATGGAACAATCAAAAATTATAGATATGTTGGAGACGTGTCAATGGAGCATAAAGAAATAGTCTAATTGGCCTTGTTCGTCTGTTTTCCCTAACAATCATTTTCAGTTTCCTCACTTGATGTTGGTTCATGAGTATTTCATTACCCCACACGCAAAAGGGTCCAGGAATGGATCTTTACCTAAGACATATGTACCTACAAGCATGAAGCCAATATTAGAAGATAAAATGCAGTGTGTAATATATTACTCCATCAGTTCCACAATGTCTTGCATATAAACATTTTGAGAAGTCAACATTTACTTACTTTGACCAAGTTTGTTGAGAAAAACATTTACATCTAAAATTGCAATTCCATTTCATTAGATACATCACAAAATTTTATATTGTATACATTTTAGATGGTATACGTAGATACATCACAAAAATGTATATGGACTACATGATGGAACAGATGGAGTACAAGCGGAGGGATGAAAAGAACCTCGGTGCAAAACGTTGGCCACTCCCATTGATGTCATGTGCAAGTACATGTAAAGTCATGATAAGTACATCAGGCTTAACATCAACCAAGTATACGAGGTAACTGCTTGAAATAAACAAGGCATATATGCTCACTATAACAACCAAATATAGCCATTTGATATTGGACAAATGCTCAATGGAACCAACCTAACAACCAGATAACAAAAACCAAGGCGTCTGCTTGAAAACTAGACAAATGCTCACTGCAACCAACCTAGGAACCAAATTTAGAGAAACAAGGCATAAATGTTTAAAGCGGCAATTAAGGTCATAGGTTAACAACACCAGGCATAACAAGTGGTATTGATGAAATTGAACTACACAGTTCATACTTGCACATAATGAACATCACATTGTGAATAACTGAAAGAAACAAGGCATTCATGCTCACTGTAACAACCAACTATAGCCATTGAAACTAGACAAATACTCAATGCAACCAACCTAGCAACAAGATACAGAAAAGCACGGCATGTGCTTGACAACTGGACAAATGCTCAATTAAACACTGCATGGTTAACACATGGCAAAAGCTACTACAACAATGGGTGCGAGACGGCTAGCTATAAAAGCTATGATTTGCTCACAGGATGTTGCCTCACTTGTCATGGATGGGCTCCTTCAACTTAGGATATGAGGTGCCTAGGGTGCGCTCCCTAATGTCGCAGATGGCATGTTTCCCCTTGTAATAGTCGTAGTGTGTGCCATTATCTTGGTGGATGAGATCTGACTTTGGAGCTAAGGATCCCAAGCCACCGTCGTAGAATGTTTCCTTCAAAAAGGATCACAAATCCATGACCACGAGCCGGAGGAGATCAGCGGTGGGGCCTTTGGAGAGATCGACGGCAGTTGAACCAGAGGCATTGTCGGTGGACCACTTAACTTGTGACATGGCTCGGGTGAAGCCGGTGATGTTGACTAGCTTGATGTCATAGACTACTCTCTAGAGATACAGGAACACGCGTTTCCGCAGACTTGAAGCATTCGGCATGGCAACATAGGCAACG
Organism: Hordeum marinum; assembly: GCA_022496015.1. Lineage (NCBI taxonomy): Eukaryota > Viridiplantae > Streptophyta > Magnoliopsida > Poales > Poaceae > Hordeum > Hordeum marinum. The sequence goes on along the minus strand of CM039678.1, from coordinate 392,492,213 downwards.
TCCTCACCGGCTCTCGCGGCGAGGTGTTCATCCAGGATCAAAGAGTCAGCACGAACGGCGCCCACCTCCCCAACGTACGGTGGAGAGGCCATGATAGACCTCTTTTTTCTCATACACTCCTCGAGGTCCACGGGACATGTGGTCGGGCTGATTAGGTTGCGACTCTTTGGAGTACGGGATGGGTTGACATTAAATTTCCACATGTCCACAAACAGATGACACAAACACTTGGCAAATTTTCAACACAAAATGCCTTTTGCAGCGGATTAGTTGACATTAGTTCATACGCTCAGTAATTTACAAACAGTTCGTCAAATTACATGAAGATGAACTACACAAAATATTCACTACGCCATGGATGCATACAAACGCCGCGCCTCCACCTTCGTCATGACCTTCCTCGCATCAGAACGAGTATTCAGAGGAGCTCGTCAAGTCGATGAGCTCCACTAGTTCCACGGCGGAGACCGGCATGGCTACCTCGACCAGAGCGACCACGGCGCCTCTCGCCAAGTCTGCCGCTATCGACAAAGATGTCATGGCGTCCAAGTGGGCCATCGGGATACAAACGGGCGCCGATCTTGCTAGAGTGCATCTCTCGTCGTCATGGCCGTTGTTGCTAGGGATGCCGCCCCAGCTGCAAGGCCTGCACTAGCCTCCAACATGGATGAGAGGCATGCGGCGGCCTGCTCCGCCACCTTTTGGTCCTACTCCCGCCTCTTTTTACCCTCCGCATCTATGGCATCCGCAGGTGCGATAGATTGTTCCACACTGACGCTGAGACGGCGCTCGTCCTCGTCGCACAAGAACGCATCGAGGCCCGATTCCTGGACGGATAGAGCAATGACCATCTGCATTCGACACTGAAACTCGGGGTCTTCATCGGCACCGGCGGTCGTGGAAGATGAGGGTTGACCGTTGAGCGACATGGAGGATAGCGTGTCAGAATCCTCTATCCCATCTACGGCGGCGGCGGCAGCTGGCTGTTTGCCATTGCAGGCCATGGCAGCCAACGCATCGGAATCCTCTATCACGTCGTCGTCCAACACTATTAGTATGGCGCCATGCACAACCCCATGCTTGAGCAACGGTTCCATTTGGTATGTGTGGTGGTGGTGGCCAGCTATAGGCCGAAAAAATAGCTGTTAACTGCCGCCGGCGGGATCTTTTATAGGTCGCTGTCGGATTTGGGTTTGTACTATACACATTGTTGGATTTCGGGCTCCGCAAAACCCTCAAGATTCGAACACAGGGGCATGTGCGAAGATCCCCTGCAGCCTCGCCCTACCTAGCTCGCTACTCAATGAACACAACAGTAAACTCGCACGATAACGAGGAAGGATATGGACGTGACAGTTTACCCAGGTTCGGGCCGCTGTGAAGCGTAATACCCTACTCCTGCTTTGGTTGATTTCCTCTCGAGGAGGTAGTGTGGATGAACTTATACAGTGTTCTAGGGCCTCATGAGGGCTCCCTTTGATGAGCTGGAGGCACTCTGTGGCCTGGTGGTGGACGGATGATGGAATGGATCGGATCGGATCCCTCTCTACGGTGCAGCCTATCCTCTATATATAGTGGAGGCTCGGGTCCTCTTCCCTTACCACAATGGCAGGAAGGGATCCCACAACGACTAATTTTGAAGGGGGACAAGAGTACGTGATCGTCTTGCCCAAAGGCGGTCTTCGCTTGCAAAGTAGCTGTCGGTGGCGCAAGGATGGGCTTAGCGATGACATGTGCCCTACAGGCCGGGTGGTTGTGGTCTTGTTGCACCGGAATAGAAAGCTTTGGCGAGTGCTTTGGGAACCCGCGTACGTCCTTGATCCCTTTGCACCAAAGGGGAAACTACGCCACCTAGCACGCTGGAACCCGCCTGTCCTTCATTGTGTCACCCTTGACTCCCGAGGCCGGGCCTTGCATAGAGATCTCCGCCGCTCTGGAGGGGGTCTGATGAGGCCCGCCCCTTGCCGGTCCTGGCATTGTTCCTCCTCATGAGGCAAAGGACCTCGCGAGGGCCTTGTCTTGAGTGAGGCTACGCCTTGTCGCGTTTGGTCGATGAAGTGGGCCATGCCCTAGGTCGTAGGCAGGAAGGTCTGGGTACCCCGGTTCCTAGAAGACCGACAGTAGCCCCCGGGCCCAGGGTGCGCTCAAGCTGGCTTACGGGCGAAGCTAAGAGGACGGCTCGAAGCGCCATGGGCCCCAAACGCCTGCGGGCCAGGCCTGCACACGCCGAACGCCCCGACAACGGTGCCTCCGCTCCCTGAGGGCGTCCGAAACCGCTCCCAGTCAAACTGATGTGATGCCTAGGTGTAGTGCGAACTATCATTGCTTCCCATTGAATGTTGTTGCTGCATCAGGCCACGCGGATGTGACCCTTCAACGGGTCGTGCGCCCCTGGAACGCAAGGGGGCACCGGGCGGTCTTTGGCTGTATATAAACTGTCGAGGGCGAGAAAACCCTCACCCATCTTCGTCTTCTTTGTCTCTACACCTCTCAAACCGTCCCTTCCCAGCACTGGTGCCAATGAGGAAGTTTTCTGCTACCGAGAAGGGGAAGGCTCCAGAGGATGACCCTACCGCTCCGCCGCCCCGGAGGGGCCGCGGTCGCCCCCGGAAATATGCCATGACACCGACGGTGGATCCCGGCGAGCGTAGCAGTACCCCTGCGCGCCGCAGCGGCCACGGTGGAACGCCATCTAGCGCGGGCGACCGCGGCGATGAAAGCAGTGGCGGTCGAGGTGGGAGGTCGGCGGTGGCCACCCGGCCACCGCGCCCGTGGCTCCATTCAGCCGACACGGCCCAGGAGTTCGTGATATAGGCAGGCATGCCGGAGGCCGCTTGGTTCTGGATCCCGAACATCTTCATGAAGGCTTCCGGACGGAGGGCCCACCGGCCTTTGGCTGCAGACGGGCGGCTGCTGCAGTGGGACGTATTGGGTGGAGGTCGAGGTCACCCCCAGAGGCTATATGTACCTGGACCGTGGTTGGCAAGCATTCGCCCGCGCCCGAGGCCTGAAGGGGAGGCGCACCTTCCAGTTCAAGTATGACGGTGAGACGACGCTCTTCGTCAAGATCTTAGGGGATGAGGGCGATTGCCTAGGGTGCTGCCCGGAGGACGTTGGCAGAGGCGATCTTGGAGATGAGCTTGCCCTTCACGACGGGCACCGCTCCTCCAGCAGCAGTGACACCCCCTCCGAGGAGAGCCCGAGTGATAGCAGCGACAGCAGCTATGGCGCGCCGCCACGCCGACACGCCCGGGTCTCAGGAGGTAGCCCGCCGCCATGACGCCGTCCTCCTACTCTGGGGGCATCCGTCTCGGCGCGCTTCCACGGGGCCATGATGGAAGAGGAGGACACCGACTAAACATCGGTGTGTCGGTGTCGGGGCTCCTGAGGCGACAGCCCCCGTGCGGGTTTTCTTTTGTACCTGCAATCCAAGAACTAAGGGAGGCCCTATGGGCGTGTAACACATTAGGGCGCTTGCCCCTCTTTATTAGTACCTTCTGCATTCTATCAACCGGAGTTGCCTTCCGACCGCAATTAGGATACTTAGCTTGACAGGCCCACCGTAGGTGTTGGGGATATACCCCCATGGTGAGACCCGCCGTGAGCACTCCGGGTCATACCTGGCGGCTCGTACACCAGCCCAATAGTGAGCCGTGGAGACTTAAGGCCCAAGACGCTTGGCGGCTTGACAAGATGGGCCGACAGGTGGCCCGGATGCAGAAGACCCGGGCGTGTAAGCCGCCTGGGGACAACTTGGTCAGGAAAGGCAAGAGAAGATAGAGGTAGACTCGGACATGTAATGAGAGTCGGTTACAACTTGTATGATTCGTGGTCTTGACCTCCTATATAAAGGCAAGACCCGGGGCAACTTAGAGATCAGGTTATCATGAACTAGGTCAAGCAATAGCTCCCTGGTGATCGATAAATCAAGCAATACAAGCACAAGCAGGACGTAGGATATTACCTCGACTTGAGGGCCCGAACCTGGGTAAACCCGTGTCCTTCGTCCCAACCAACCCCTTTGAGTTCATCACGTTAGCAATGGCCTCGAACTCAAGTCCGTTCACCCGGACATCTCACGTGATAAAACCACGACAGTTGGCGCCCACCGTGGGGCCTACGCTCGATGGTGTTGAGTTCTCAAGGGGCTCTCTTCCTGGGCTCGAGGGATACATGGTCGGAAGGATGAGCAAGAGTCGCCGCGGCCAGCTCTATATCGACGATGCCGGCTGGGGGCTTGATGCCGACTTTGTGGAATATGGATTTCGCATTCCTTTCGGCGGGATTCATGTTTTCATCGGAAGGACCGGCGGATCTACACCCGGGCCGGACGTCTGCACCAACATCATCGAGCCGGCTCGGCATGCGCAGCCCACCCGTGATGTGCGGCCCGCCCGTGTTAATCTGGGCCGGAGGCACGTCTTCATAGGCTTTACTCAAGGTATGGATCTGGAAGCTTCCGGGTCACAGGAAACTCTTGTCTATTCAAAAGACGAGTCTTCGAGCGGAGAGATGGAGTCAATTTACCAGCTTCACAATGGCGGGCTTGGGGGCTACGATGAGCTTTGCCCTGAGTCGGATCATTCTGAGTCGGACGCTCTTGGGCCGCCGGCTCACGCTGCCGTGTTCATGGAGGGGTCGGCCCCAGGCACGAGCAGTACAGCCGCGGGAGCAGCAACCTCAGGCGCTGACCCACCATCGCCGGCTCAAGTTCTTCTGTATCTGATGAACGAGCTCGCGGCCCTAATGGCCACTGAAGTTACAGCAGATAATCAGGCTGCCCGGAACTTAGAGATCGTAAGGCTCAAGGACCGGATGGCAGAGGAGCAACAGAGGATAGCTGAGCTGAAAGTCCAGATGGAGGAAGAGGCAGAACGTATTAAAACGAATGCTTTCCGCCTAGGGCTAGAACAGCGATCGGCGGCTGCAGTACATCGGATGAGGCATCAATCCCGCTTGCCAGAACGATATGAGGCTAGGAACCTCTTCAACACACCAGGAATGGTACGAGCCACGGACGCACCTGGAAGCCGCCCGATGGCTCGACCGACGTCTCACCTGGCCCGACGAAGCCAGGCCTCACCAGTAGTCTTTCCAACACCGGCGGGTCATTATTCTAACCCGGGCGAGAAGATGGTGGCTGCGGCCACCCAGCTGGAAACAATTCCTATTCTGGACGAAGCACCTTTTGCGGAAGAGGTTCGGAATGCCATTGGATACTTTCAGACGGCGATGGCCCAACAGGAGAAGTATACTCACAGCCGGAGCCGCGTCCATTCAACCCCTCTCCCTAGCCGGAGCTTTAGTCGATGCTATGAGTCACCCGCGGTTTCTAGCAGCAATCGGCAGAGAGGACCTCCGGGGGACGATCAGGCGACTCTAGATGCGCAAGCGCTCATGAACCAAGCAAGAAACCAGCAACAGGCGGCAGCTTTAGCCATGGCGACTCACCAAGAGCCCGCGCCCTCTGTATCAGTAGGGGCTGGAATAACTGCCAGGGCCGTGGGAGTGCAATGCTTATCGTCGGCTCTGTGAAGGGAACGGTTGCCGAAGGATTTCAAAGGACCTCGCAAGGTTCCGAATTACACTGCTGATTTGCCTCCGGAGGCCTGGGTCGAAAGTTATGAACTGGCTATGGAGATGCTAGATGTCAGTGAGGCGGTGTGTGCTAAGTACTTTATCATGATGCTTGGAGGTCTGGCTCGCACATGGTTAAAGGGGTTGCCTCCCAATACAATCAATTCATGGTCTGAGTTAAGGGCAAGGTTCATCAAAAAAATTCAACGGACTTGCAAACAACCTATGACCATCGTGGATCTCGATCATTGCGTCCAGCAGGAGGGTGAGTCGGCTCATCATTGGGTCCGGCAGGTGTCAACCGTCATCCACTCGTCTGAGCAGATCACGGCGGCCCAAGCCGTGCTCATCTTAGAGAAGAACTGTCACTTCGTTCTGCTGAAGCAGAAACTTGGCCGGCTCAAGCGTACGTGTCAGGATATGGGAGAGCTCATGACGGCTCTCACAAAGTACGTCGACTCTGATAACATGAAGGACCCAGGCTCTGATGAGGAGAAGGCCGGTCAAGGTAAGAAGAACAATCAAGGAAAAGGTGTGGTTAACAATGGTAACCAGAACAAGCGGAAGAACCCCGATGGCGGATCAGAACTGGTAGCCAATGCAAGTACCGGCCAGAATCCTCCTAAGGGCAATGGGAAGTTTAGGCCACCTTTTAATAAGAACAGGACTCCCTTTAATTTGGAGGAGGCGCTTAAGAAGCCCTGTCTAGAACACAGCCAGCCCGGCAAACCTTCGTCACATGCATGGGGTGATTGCCACATTATGCAAAAGTTAAAGAATTACTACACGCAACCCAACAACCAGGGCGGTGGTCCGCCCGGTGGCTCAAGACCGGGCGGGTCAGGAGCCGGATTTGGATCCGGCGGCTCAGGGTCTGGTCATTATGGTCAAGGTAATCAAGGAGGGCATCCGCAGCACTCTGGTAACAACAATCAGTAGCAGCATAACCAATCTAGGTATCAAAGTAATCCGAAGTAGCTTAGCTCAGGCCAGTATCATGTTTTCACGACTAGCCTTAACAAGCAGGATTAGAAATTAAGCAAGCGAGCGGTCCATGCGGCTACGCCGGCTCTGCCGCGGTACTTAAAGTGGTCTAAATATAACATAACGTGGAGCCGGGGAGATCACCCGCCGCGTGTTGATGACTCGGGGCAACTGGCTTTGGTGGTTGCCCCCCAAGTGGGAGGATATATGGTGAATAAGGTGCTTATGGACGGAGGTAGTAGTATCAACATCGTCTATTATGACACCTTCCGGCAGATGAAGTTGCTTGACAAGGATCTTAATCCCTCATCCACCGTTTTTCATGGTGTGGTGCCACGCAAGTCGGCTTATCCGGTGGGCAAGATTTCTTTGGAGGTTGCCTTTGGTGATGAATATAACTACAGGGTCGAGTCCTTGTGGTTTGAAGTGGTCAAGATCAAGAGCCCTTACCATGCGTTGTTTGGGCGGCCGGCTTATGCTAAGTTCATGGCTAGGCCCTGCTATGTATACTTACAGCTCAAGATGCCCAGGTTAAAAGGCACAATTACCGTTCATGGTGATCGGAATACGGCTATTGAGTGCGAGGAAGGAGACGCGGCTTATGCAGAATCCAGTTGCGCTCAGGAGGAGCTTAAGTTTTATCAGCAGAATGTTGATCCAGAGGATATGACGCCGCTGAAAACGCCCACAACGGAGGTTGAGCCGCGCCTTAAGTTTTCGGCGGATGATACCAAGGCAATAGACTTCACTCCGGGCGACTCATCCAAATAGTTCATCATTGGGGCTCATATGGAACCCAAATAGGAAAGCGTGCTCATCAAATTCATCCGTGAGAATCGGGACATCTTTGCATGGAAACCTTCTGACATGCCGGGTGTTCCGAGAGAGTTCGCTGAGCACAATCTTAATGCCTATTCCGGATATCATCAGATCAAGATGGCAGTTAATGACCAAGAGAAGACAGCTTTTATTATGCCTTTTGGAGCCTTCTGTTATGTATCTATGCCTTTTGGGCTCAAGAGTGCCCAAGCAACTTATCAGCGTTGTGTGCAGAATTGTCTTCACACTCAGATCGGGCGCAATGTTCACGCTTACGTAGATGATATTGTGATCAAATCAAGAAGGAGACCCTTTTGGACGACTTAAGGGAAACTTTTGACAATCTCCAGGTCTATAAGATGATGCTTAACCCGGCCAAATGCGTCTTTGGTGTTCCGGGTGGCAAGCTCTTGGGATTTCTGGTTTCTGAGCGTGGCATTGAGGCTAACCCGGATAAAATCAAGGCTATCACCTCTCTGGCAGAGCCGGCCTATGTTAATGATGTCCAATGCCTGGCGGGACGAATCGTTGCGTTAAGCCGGTTCATAAGCCGCCTCAGTGAGAAAGCAATTCCTCTATATCAGATGATGAAAAAGACAGACAATTTTGTCTGGAGTACGGTGGCGGGCGAAGCATTGGTGGCACTCAAGAAACAGCTCACTAAGCCGCCGGTGTTGGCCGTTCCGGCTGAGAAAGAACCTTTGCTCCTGTACGTGGCGGCTAACAACTGGTCAGTTAGCGCCGCAATTGTGGTCGAGCGCAAGGAAGCCGGGAAGGAGTATCCGGTTCAAAGGCCGGTTTATTATATCAGTGAGGTCCTGACCGAATCCAAACAGAGATATCCACATTGGCAGAAGCTGGTGTATGGGGTGTTCATGGCCAATCGCAAGTTAAAGCACTATTTCTTAGGGCACCCAATCACTGTGGTCAGCTTTGCTCCATTGGGGGACATAATTCAGCATAGAGAAGCCACCGGTAGGATTGCTAAGTGGGAGTTGGAGCTGGGACCTCTTAATCTAACATACGTGCCTCGTACGGCCATCAAATCCCAGGCCCTTGTGGATTTTATAAACGATTGGACAGAGTGTCAAGCTCCTGAGGAAAAGCCGGATAACACATACTGGACTATACATTTTGATGGATCCAAGCAGCTAGAAGGATCAGGGGCAGGAGTTGTTTTGACATCTCCCAAAGGTGATAAATTTTGTTATGTGCTCCGGCTGATGTTCCCTTGCACCAACAATGCGGCTGAGTATGAGGGTCTGCTTCATGGTCTCAGAGTCCAAGGAGATGAATTTAAGACGGGTAAGGTGTTTGGGCGACTCAGATCTTGTGGCTCAGCAAGTTTCAGGCACGTGGGATTCCAGGGACCCGCGGATGGCGGCTTATCGACAGGCGGTGGATGTCATTGCTGGTCACTTCAAAGGTTATCAGGTAGATCACATTGATCGTCGCAGGAATGAGGCAGCTGATGCCTTATCACGGTTAGGCTCTCAGTGAAAGCCGGTGCCGCCCAACATCTTTTTGGATGTTTTATATCACTTGACGGTCAAGTTACCTTCAGAGGAAGATTTGGTTGTTCCTAACCCAGAGGGGCAATTGGTGGCGGCTCTGCATGCTATTCCAGATTGGACTATGCCTTACCTGGCCTACTTGACTCGGGGCGAGTTACCTGATGATGAAAATCTAGCCAGACAGATCACCCGGCGGTCTAAGTCGATGACAATAGTTAATGGTGAGTTGCACAAGTGCAGTGTTACCGAGGGTTTTCAGCGTTGTATCTCACCAGAGGAAGGTCAAGAAATCTTGAATAAAATTCACGCTGGGGACTGTGGACATCACGCAGGCTCAAAATCTCTAGTGGCCAAGGCTTTCCGGCATGGTTTCTTATGGTTGACGGCTCACAAGGATGCAGAGGCTCTGGTCTGTAAGTGTGACGGTTGTCAAAAATTCGGCCGGCATGCTCATGTTCCGGCTCAAGAGTTGCGGATGATACCAATTACTTGGCCGTTTGCAGTCTGGGGGCTTGATATGGTAGGACCTTTCAAGAGATCCAAGGATAAGAAAACACACCTTTTGGTGGCGGTTGATAAGTTCACCGAATGGGTAGAGGCTGAGCTGATCAGCAAGTGTGATGCGGCTATGGCGGTTCAGTTTGTTAAAAAGTTGATCTACCGTTTTGGTTACCCCCATAGCATCATCGCTAACAATGGCACAAATTTGTCCAAGGGGGCTATGAAAAAATTCTACGATGAAGAGCACATCCGGCTTGATGTTTCAGTAGTTGCTCATCCGTAGTCCAACGGTCAGGCGGAGCGTGCCAATCAAGAAATCTTGAGGGGTATTAATCCACGGCTCATGGTTCCTTTACAACGAACACCCAGTTGTTAGGTAGAAGAGCTGCCCTCTGTCTTATGGAGTACCAGAACCACCCCCAACAGATCCATAGGGTATACATCTTTCTTCATGGTTTATGGTGCCGAGGCCGTGTTGCCAAGTGACATCTGACATGACTCGCCACGACTGGCGGCTTACGTTGAGACGGACAATGAGATGGCACGTCAGGACGCGTTGGATGCTTTGGAGGAGGAACGAGAGCTGGCGGCTGCCAGTTCGGCGATTTATCAACAAGACCTGCGCCGCTATCATAGCCGCAAGGTTAAGACCCGGGCGTTTCAAGAGGGCAACTTAGTCCTATGGCTGATTCAAGACCAGACAGATATGCATAAGTTATCTCCTCCATGGGAAGGGCCTTTTGTGGTCAGCCAAAATCTCAACAATGGGTCGTATTACCTCATTGACATCCGGGACGACTCAGATACTTCGGGTCAGGAGACCCGCCGGCCATGGAACATAGCGCATCTGCGGCCTTATTATACTTAAGGTTGTTGAGAATCGTCACTGTACATTATCATTGTACATATCATATTTATATATGAATAAAATAGCATCCCTGCAAGCCGGGACCTCTGCCACATCGCACATCTTCATCGATGCAAATACATTGGTTGTCGAAGGGGGCTTCTTACCTTCGGGTATCGCTTATCTCACCCTAACAACCGGCATTATGCCATTCCAGTTGACATGTCAGCTGTGGCTGTCGAAGGGGGCTTCTTACCTTCGGGTATCGCTTATCGCACCCTAACAGTCGGCTTTATGCCATTTACGGTTAACATGTTAACCGCGGTTGTCGAAGGGGGCTTCTTACCTTCGGGTATCGCTTATCTCACCCTAACAACCGGCTTTATGCCATTCCAGTTAACATGTCAGCTGCGGCTATCGAAGGGGGCTTCTTACCTTCGGGTATCGCTTATCTCACCCTAACAGCCGGCTTTATGCCATTTCCGGTTAACATGTTAACCGCGGTTGTCGAAGGGGGCTTCTCACCGACGGGTGTCGCTTATCTCACCCTAACAACCGGCTTTATGCCATTCCAGTTGACATGTCAGTTGCAGCTGTCGAAGGGAGCTTCTTACCTTCGGGTATCACTTATCTCACCCTAACAGCCGGCTTTATGCCATTCCGGTTAACATGTTAGCGCGGTTGTTGAAGGGGGCTTCTTACCTTCGGGTATCACTTATCTCACCCTAACAACCGGCGTTCGCGCCAAAAATGTTGACAAGTCAACATTGGCTGTCGAAGGGGGATTCTTACCTTTAGGTATCGCTTATCTCACCCAAACAGTCGGCTTTATGCCATTCCAGTTAACATGTTAGCCGCAGTTGTCGAAGGGGGCTTCCCACCTCCGGGTGTAGCTTATCTATCCCTAACAACCGGCGTTCGTGCCAAAAATGTTGACAAGTCAACATAACCATACAGGGGGCTTCTTGCCCAACGGGTGAAGCTTATCAAACCTTCTCGGGCGGCTCTTAAGCCAAGCAACGGTCTCTGTCAGCATGTTAGGAAGACACAGCGTCTTCGGGTTGCGCTTTTAAGCCGCCCTCCTAATGGTGTAAAGGTACATCTATGAATGCTGGAGATTAAGCCGGTAAGGCATGCAAGGAGAAGGACAAGGAAGATGGCACATATCTATTTTAAAGCCAGAGTTTCATACGTGCGCGATGGCACAAGTTCAACAAAGGCAAAAATTGCCGCTATCCTATTACAGACGCTCTCTGTGGAGCTCAAAATATCATCAAGTTTTTTACATCGCCCACGGCGGGTCATGGAGAACTGGCTATTACAAAATGTCTACAACATAATCAGCTGGCGGGCAGGTCATCCTGCTCCGGCTCTTCGGCTGCCTTGATCTGGAGATCATCCAAGTCCCAATTGCAGTTAGTTAAAGCCGCAAAAGTTCCTTCTTCAAAGAAGGGGGACGGGTCAAGATCAGAAGCGAAGAGAGTCTTACTGTGAGCGGATGTCAGATCCTTGCACTCAAAGAGCGGACCACAGATCCTCTTTTGACCAGCGCTGTAAGCCGCTTGGTAAGTCGCCAAGTTGACCTCTTCTGCTAAGATGGAGGCTAGAACTTTGGAATCTTTTATGCACCGAGCATAGTCAGCGTCGGTAAACTCAAAATCGTCGTCCTTCTTGGAGGGAAACCCATCCATCATCTCAACCAGAGTAAGCTCTGGAGCGAAAGCTAATGCCCGGCTTATAGCCACAATCGCCCCCTGGTGGGCGACTGATTTCTTCAACCCCATAATCTGTTTGGGCATCGTCGACAGGAGCTCCAAGACGCCTTTGAGAGCCGAAGGGATGTTATCTTTATACTGCATATCCTTGATTGTGCATATTGCCCCGCAGTATAGTTGCTCTGTTAAAGTATATATTGCCTTCAAAGGCAGCAAGCTGTCAGAGGCAAGTTGACGGCTCCTAGGACCTGCATGAGACGGAGGCCTTGTTATGAGTCGCCGACACAAGTATAATATCCGGCTCTTGAGCCAAGCTACTAAAAACTTACCAAAGAGGGCAGCGGCCATCTTCGTAATGTGGCACTTCAATGACTGTAGCTCGTCAGATACAATCATCAGTCGCTGATCGGCGTCATCCGCTCGCTTGGTCAACGTAGCTTTTTCAGAGCCGGGAGACTCCTTGAAGGCGATGAAATCGGCCTTGATCTTAACTAGCTCCTTGGTAAGGAGCCGGCATTTCTCGTCCGCTTCACTCCGGGCCACTTGCTAAGTAGCTAGGTTGGTTTTTAAGCCGGCTAATTCTGACCCGGCCTCGGTTAAAGCTTCCAGAGGTATATCAAAATATGGAGTAAATAAGCAAGTCTCAAACAGATTGCAAGCAATATGCATGACACTTGGGGGCTAATGTCTATTTTTTAAGACAGTTCTGACTCAATTTCAACAAGGTTGACCCGGAACTTGGGGGCTACATATTGGTTTTCTAAGGAAGTTCAGCATGAAAATCCCGGCTCAACTTTGGAAAAGATTAAGCCGGCCCTTGGGGGCTAATATTGGCTCTGTTCACTATCTTCTAGGAAGTCTCGACTCAACTTTGGCAAAGATTAAGCCGGCCTTTGGGGGCTAAGATTGGCGCTCTTAACTATCTTCTAGGAAGTTCCAACTCAACTCTGGAAAAGATTAAGCCGGCCCTTGGGGGCTAAGATTGGCTCTGTTCACTATCTTCTAGGAAGTCCCGGCTCAACTTTGGCAAAGATTAAGCTGGCCTTTGGGAGCTAGGATTGGCTCTATCTTCTAGGAAGTCCCGGCTCAACTTTGGCAAAGATTAAGCCGGCCTTTGGGGGATAAGATTGGCTCTGTTAACTATCTTCTAGGAAGTTTTGGTTCAAAATTATCAAGTATTGAGCCGGCCCTTGGGAGCTAACAACAATGATTTCAGATCACAGCTAGGTAAGTTGAGGCATACATATGTTTACTTCTACCAAAATGGAAGAGCCGGATTATTATCAGTCAATATTAACCCGGCCCTTGGGGGCTACGTAAGGGTATAAGAAGAGAAAAGGAATACCTCATATTTTCTCTTCATTAAATTAACCAGTTTGAGCTCCAGATCCTAGCTTGTAGACAGCCGGTTCATATAGCCAGCATGAAGTTCTTCAGCTGTCATTTTCTCCAAGGCAGGGAGCTCAAACTCCAGCTTCCTGGAAGCTTTGGCTGTCTCACTATGCTTGGTCAGCACGTGAGGTGAAGGAGAGTGCAAGTCGGCACCAGTAATCATGACATCTGGGGTAGCAGCATCATCACCAGCCTTGGCAGGGCTCGGCGACTTGGAGGAGTCCTTCTGCGGACTCTCAAGAATAATATCATCAACAGCCGGTTCTGTAGAGGCCGCTGGCGGGTCCGGCTTAGCAAGCTCTGGCTCTTGAGCAGTGGGACCAGGGGAGGACTTGTTGGTTTTTCTCCGTTTAGCTTGAGCCCTAGGAAAGACATGATAGTCAGAATTCAAGGGTTACAACCGCCAAAGATTTGGGCGTAAAGGCTATAAAAACGCTTACAGCAGATTAATCTTCGGAGGTGGAAGAGCGGTGGCTGTAGAGTCGCCGGATGAAGGTGATCCCTGAGAGGTAGTTCAGATGATATAAGGCAGTGTTAAGACTACAAAGGAAAAGCTAATAAAATCAAACAGGTTTTGCAAAGTATTGCTACGGGTGCGGATCTATAAAACAAAAGAAATGTCTCTATTTCCAGACCTAGCGACGAACTGGTGAAAACAGAGAAAGTATGAAAACGACGGGCGGAGCCATGGTGAATCTAAACAGCATCAGTGTCGATCTCCTACCTAGCGGCACCGTGGGGACATGTTACGGTCGAGGACTTATGGACTAAACATGGCTGGCATTGATGGAACCCAAGTTCTAAGAACAGCGGCGACGGAGCTCCATGGAAACCCTACCAGAACAAGTTGCGGATCTAAGGGGAGAAAGACTCACTAGCGACGGTGCGATGAAGGCGAAAGATACTCTGGATCGCATCAGGTTGATGCAGCGGCCCTGTCGATGGCGAGGACGAGACGACGCTGGAGCAGGAGGCGTTGGAAACGAAAGCGTCGGAAGGAAGGAGATGACGGAGCGAGCGGGGGAAAGAAAATGCCGCCTCGGGCGGCCCTATTTAATAGGGAAAAGGCGGAACGGGCACGAAAATCCAGGGGACGGATGTCGTTTGACCGAGGCGGACGCCTCGATCTTTGGGCTATTCATTTAATAAGAAGATTCGTTGCGTGCGTCAGAGGATCTTTTTTGCGGATTTGACACGACATCACGGCGGGTCATTTCCGGGCGACTCGCCGAAGAGTAAGAAGAAAGGCTGAAGTGAGCAAGCTCAAATCAACCTGGGGCCTAATGTTGGGGATATAACCCCACGGTGAGACCCGCCCTGAGCACTCCGGGTCATACCTGGCGGCTCGTACACCAGCCCAAGAGTGAGCCGTGGAGACTTAAGGCCCAAGATGCTTGGCGGCTTGACAGGATGGGCCGGCAGGTGGCCCGGATGAAGAAGACCCGGGCGTGTAAGAAGCTCGGGGACAACTTGGTCAGGAAGGCAAGAGAAGATAGAGGTAGACTCGGACATGTAATGAGAGTCGGTTACAACTTGTATGATCCGTGGTCTTGACCTCCTATATAAAGGCAAGACCCAGGGCGACTTAGAGATCAGGTTATCATGAACTAGGTCAAGCAATAGCTCCCTAGTGATCGATACATCAAGCAATACAAGTACAAGCAGGACGTAGGCTATTACCTTGACTTGAGGGGACGAACCTGGGTAAACCCGTGTCCTTCGTCCCAACCAACCCCTTTGAGTTCATCACGTTAGCAATGGCCTCGAACCCAAGTCCGTTCACCCGGACATCTGCTGTGATAAAACCACGACAGTAGGCTTTCAGGTTGTGGAGGCACGGTTGTGGCAAACAGAGGGTCCGTTCGCTCGACCGGCTTCTTCTTGCTATTGATGTGAGTTGGGAGCTCTGTCGGCGCTCTGTGTCTGCATGTCCCAGTCCCACACATTTCCCTACCATCGCAAGGTATGGCCACTTACCTTGGACGTTCCTTGCCAGGCGGGGCCTCGACTCCCCTGATGCCGACCGGAAACCAAGGACGACATCAGGGGGCGAGTGGCCTTATGACCGGTAAGGCTCGAGAGGCGTGATGCTCCGGATCCCCCTTCGACACTCAAGCAGCTCTACATTGGCAGGTCCCAGACCCGTGCATTTCCCCACCACCATTAGGTACGACCAGAAACCAAGGACGCACTTCACAGGGCGAGGCCTAGACACTCCTGATATCCACCGCAAACCAAGGACGGCAGCAGCGGGTCGAGTGGCCTTATGACCGATAAGGCTCCTGGCGCACGATGCTCAGGATACCCCTTAAACGCTCAAGCGGCTCCCGAAAATTCTGCTTCTTGAGGCTTCATGAGGCTTCGAGTTGTCATTTGAGTAGACATGCGTCGACAGGTCCCAATCCCGCGCATTTCCCCACCACCATTAGGTATGATCGGAAACCAAGGACGGACTTCATGGGGCGAGGCCCTGACACTCCTGATGCCGACCGGAAACCAAGGATGATAGCAGGGGGTCGAGTGGCCTTATGACTGGTAAGGCTCCTGAGGCACGATGCTCAGGAGACCCATTAGTCGTTCAAGCTGTCAGAAGAAAAAATTGTTTCCTTTCCAAGATGGCGTGTCGGACCGAGAATAGGGCCTCTAGGCGAGTACTTGGCGGCATGCGCCTACTAACCCACCCGTGAGTGCCATGCGATGATTAGGGCACCAAGACCTTGGCGAGGTGTAAGCATCGTGCCCCCTAGCCCCCGCTCGTGGGGTATGAGGGGGAGGGGAGCAGTTGAGTTCTTTACTTGGCGAGAGAGAAAGTGACACAAGAAATGGCAATGAAAACAAATCTTTGACCTTTCTAACCAAAACATGATTTGGAAAGACCCCGAGTTTAATTTTATAAAGGCTGGCAAATCCAAATAAGAGAAAGGCAAACAACGGTCGCGTCCATCTATCAAATTGATCTTCGTCTTCCCCCAGCGCTGAGCATAGGGCATCCACGTTGCATGGGCATAGCCATTGATGGGCTGTGTTGTCTTCTTCGCCAGCTCTGGGCTATGGTTTCCAAATTGCATGGGAGGAACCCCCGCGTCCTCGGGGGGCTCCGGGCATATACAACCCACTCATTATTACATGAGAGTGTCAAGGGTAGAACTTCCGGAGGTGCTAGATGTTCCAGGCGTTCTGGATGGGGACCCCGTCCTGAGTCTCTGAGCGCACGACGCCAGGCCTGGAGACATGAACGACCTTGAATGGGCCCTCCCACATGGGTGAGAGCTTATGCAAGCCCTCCCTGGAGAGAACCCACCTCAGGACGAGGTCTCCGACTTCAAGCGTCCTGGAGAGAATGTTGTGGCATTGGCAGCGCCATGGTGCTTGCTAGTACCCCGCAGCTCGGAGCGAGGCCCGACGACGTGCTTCCTCTCCAAGCAGGAGGTTTGTTCCCCGCTCGGCGTCCTAGCGCTCCTCGTCAAATTCCAAGACTCGCGGGGACCAGTGCTTGATCTTGTGAGGAGGAAAGCTTCGGCTACATAGACGAGGAAGAACGGGGTCTCGCCGGTGGGCTTAGTCGGGGTGGTGCGGATGGACCACAACACCGACTGAAGCTCATCGACCCAACCCCTGCCGCAGGCTTCAAGATTCTACTTGAAGCTCCTTACCTTGAGGCCCCACAAGACTTCCATGTTGGCGCGCTCGGCCTGGCCATTGCTCCTTGGGTGGGCCACTGAGGCATAACATATTTGTGTACCAAGGTTAACACAATAGGTCTTGAAGAGGTTACTTGTGAACTGTGAACCGTTGTCGGTGATGATGCAGTTGGGGACACCAAAGCGGCTCACAATACCCTTGATGAACTTGACGGACGACCCGGGATGGTGCGAACGGGCTCCACCTCTACCCATTTGGTGAACTTGTCGATGGCAACGTAGAGGTAGTGGTACCCGCCTGCTGCTCGCGGAAAGGGCCCCAGAATGTCCAGCCCCCAGACCGCAAAGGGCCAGGAGAGCGGAATGGTCTGGAGGCCCTGCGTGGGTTGGTGGATCTGCTTGGCATGAAACCGGCAGGCCTCACAAGACCGGACCAGCTCGACGGCGTCGTCAAGCGCCAAGGGCCAGTAGAAGCCCGATCGGAATGCCTTACCTACAAGCGTGCGCGAACAGGAGTGATGCCCGTAGTCTCCTGTGTGGATGTCGGCCAGCAATTCGCACCCTTGATCCTTGGAGATGCACCACAACGTGATGTTGTTCGGGCGCCTGCGGTACAAGTCGCTGTCTTGTAAGCAGTAGGTCATGGCCTATCGGGCCACACGCTCCACGTCTTCCTCCTTGTTCGGCAATGTGTCGTGAAGTAGATAGCCTTGAACTCATGCATCCAGCTATCGACCTGAGGCTCCAGGGCCAGGAGCAGTCGAGCTCGTGAGGCCTGGACGCAGTTCGGAGCTCCCGAGGTTGGTGCTGGGGGAGCTCCTTACCTCGTGGCATCAGGTCCTCAGCATGCGGTGCCGCGGATGGCTTGAAGAGCCGCTCCTCGAAGACGCCTCACTCCTGGGGCTCGCGACGCGAGGCCCTCTTGGCGATGTCATCGGCTTCCTTGTTCGCGCTGCGTGGGACATGTTGCAACTCCAGGCCCTGAAATCGTTTTTTGATCCTACGTACCTCTTCCAAATATGCCTCCATGTGCTCGTCCTTGGGCATATATTCCTTGTTGGAGAAGTTGACGAGGAGCTGGGAGTCGCCCATGACAGTGAGGCACCGGACTCCTAGAGCCATCGCCACCCTGAGGCCGCCGATGAGGCCCTCGTACTCTGCGATGTTGTTGGATACCTTCTCCCCATGCTGGAAGCAGAGTTGTACAGCATACAGGAGCTTGTCTCCCGTCGGGGAAGTGAGCACGGCCCTAGCTCCAGCCCCCTTGCACGTGAAGGCTCCGTCGAAATGCACGATCCATCCTTCTGGTGCCTCGTTGCCAGGGGCGAGGGACTAGCTCCCGTCTATCCCCCTGTCTGGGGCATCTGTCCATTCCACCACAAAATCCGCTAGGGCTACCCTTTGATAACCCTGGTCGTGCTGAACTCGATGTTGAAGGCCTCCAGCTTGATGTTCCATTTGGCGACCCTTCCTGTCACGTTGGGGTTACGCAAGATTTTCTCCAAGGGGTAAGCAGAGACGACCTTGATGGGTTGCCCCTAGAAGTAATGGCGTAGTTTCCTTGAAGCGACAAGGAGCGCTAGGAGGAGCTTCTGCTACATGGGGTAGCGTGAGCACGCGTCCCGCAACACTGTGCTGACATAATACACCGGGTGCTCGACGAGAGTGAGGCCCTCTGCGGTGTCCTGCCCCGTTGGGGGCCCCAGAGGCCCGAGCGCCTCGGGGGCCATCAGCACGGGGTAAGCCTCACGAGTGCCAAGCGCTTCTGAGCCAGTCGGAGTGGCTTGGGCCTCAGGAGGGTGGAGTGCTTCAGGGACCGTTGGAGCATCTTGGAACTCAGGTGCATCATCTTGGGGGGAAACAGGCTCCTGAGGATCCTGCGAGCCCCTTGGCTCCGTGTTTGGGGGGCCTCCAACGCCTGTTGTCTTGGTGCGCGTGACGACTCGCTCTTCCCTGACTGCCACTAGTGCAGCGCTGGCAGAGTGGGCGTGGCAGCCAGGTATAGCAGCAGGGGCTCTCGAGGGCGAGGTGCTACCATCACTGGCGGGCTCGTGAGGTATTGCTTGATTTCCTCGTTGTGTCCGCCTCAGGGGTCCATTCAAAAGGGCCCTTCCTTTTCATGATCTTGAAGAACGGCAAGGCCCGCTCACCAAGCTTGGAGATGAAACACCCCAAGGAGGTTACACATCCTGCCACCTTCTGCATTTCCTTGAGGGTATGGGGTGGGCTCATCTTGCTTATGACCTTGACCTTCTCCGGGTTTGCCTCGATTCCCCGATGCGACACCAGAAAACCGAGCAGTTTGTCCGAGGGGACCCCGAAGACACATTTTTCAGGGTTGAGCTTCAGGTTTACTTCCCTCAGGCTGGCAAATGTCTCCTCCAAATCTTCGACCAGGCTCTTGGCCGCCCTTGACTTCACCATGATGTCATCGACATAAGCTTCCGCATTCCTCCCGAGCTGTGGCCCCAGGGTGATGTGCATCACCCGCTGGAAGGTCGCCTCGGTGTTCCGCAACCCGAAGGGCATGCACGTGTAGCAGAAGACCCCACATGAAGTAAGGAAAGGCGTCTTCTCGACGTCCTCCACCGCCATCTTGATCTGGTGGTAACCCGAGAAGGCATCCAGGAAACATAGGAGGTCGCACTCCACGTTGGAGTTTACGATCTGGTCGACACGCGGCAGCGGGAACGGGTTCTGGGGGTAGGCTTTGTTGAGGCTTGTGAAGTTGATGCACATATGTTCCTTCCCGCATTTCTTCGGGACGACCACTGGGTTGGCCACCCACTCCGGGTAGCGCACCTCCTGAATGACCCCCCGCCTTCTTAAGCTTGGCGACCTCCTAGGTGATGAACACCTGCTTCTCCGGAGCTTGCCTCCTTACCTTCTGCTTCACCGTACGCGCATTCAGGAACACCATGAGGTGGTGCTCGATCATGTCCCTTGGGACTCCCACCAGGTCGGAGGCGCTCCATGCGAATGCGTCCTTGTTTGCCCGGAGGAAGGCCACCAATGCCTCCTATTGATCTTGAGGCAAGTTGGCGCCGATGGTGAAGGTGGGGCCAGGGTTCCCTTCATCCACCAGCACCCGCTTCGTCTCAGCCTGGTTTTAGGAGAAAAACTGCCTCTTCTACACTGGCGCAACGTCTAGGAGGATGGCCTCGGGGTCCTCTGTGGCTTGCGTGGCGCCCCCGGCATAGGTGCGCGTCGCGGCCGCGGCTTTGTAGGAGAGCTTGAGAACGTGGGATGCATCCTCGACATCCCCCATGATGGTGAGGATGCCGCCGCTCCCGGGCATCTTAATGACGTTGTACGGGAGGTGGAGGTGGGCGACATCAAAGTCGACTTGCTTAGTGCGGAAGTTGGAGCGGGTGCCAAAGGTGACGGGAAGGCGCACCCACCCCACGGGGACGATGGATCCGCTGACCACCCCGGAGAAAGTCCTTGAAGGCATGAGTTGGTCACGTGGTAGTTGCAGCACGTCGAAGGCATCCACGGATATGAGGCTGAGGCCAGCGCCACCGTCTGTGAGGGTCCTAGAGACGGCGACGCCATGTATGGTTGGTGTGCACACCATGGGAAGCATTCCAGCAACCACCATTGTCTTGGGGTGGTCGTCGGGGCCGAAGGTGATGTTGATCTCCGGCCATGCGCGGTGTTGCGCGGGCTCGGGCTGCGGCCAAGCCGCTCCTACGTGGCGTAGGAAATGCTTGATGCGGCGGCCGGAGGATGGTGTCTATGATCCTCCAAGGATGCGGGCGATCGCGGGGGCGGTCCCGCATGCCCAAGAGTCGTCACACGCCAGGAACCGGCCGTTGCCGCGGGTCTCGCCCGTCATGAAGTTGTCAAGCTGGGGTCTGACCATCGCTGTGGGTGAGGAAGCTCCAACACACCCCCTACCTGGCGTGCCAAATGTCGAACTTCGGGCTTCGCAAAACCCTCAAGATTCGAACACAGGGGCGTGTGCGAAGGTCCCCTGCAGCCTCGCCCTACCTAGCTCGTTACTCGATGAACACAACAGTAAACTCACACGATGACGAGGAAGGAGATGGACACGACAGTTTACCCAGGTTTGGGCCACTGCAAAGCATAATACCCTACTTCTGCTTTGCTGGATTGCCTCTCAAGGACGTAGTGTGGATGAACTTATATAGTGTTTTATGGCCTCATGAGGGCTCCCTTTGATGAGCTAGAGGCACTCCGTGGCCCGGTGGTTGATGGATGAGGGAATGGATCGGATCGGATCCCTCTCTACGGTGTAGCCTATCCTCTATATATAGTGGAGGCTCTGGTCCTCTTCCCTTATCACAATGGCGGTAAGGGATCCCACAACGGCCAATTTTGAAGGGGGACAAGAGTACGTGCTCGTCCTGCCCAAAGGCGATCTTCGCCTGCAAAGTAGTTGTTGGCGGCGCAGGGATGGGCTCAGTGATGACATCTGCCCTGTGGCATGGGTGGTTATGGTCTTGTTGCACCGGAATGGAAACCTTTGGGGGTGCTTTGGGAACCCGCGTACGTCCTTGCTCCCTTTGCACCAAAGGGGAAATTGCGCCGCCTGGCGTGCTGGCGCCCGCCTGTCCTTCATTGCGTCACCCTTGACTCCTGAGATCGGACCTTGCATAGACATCTCCGCCGCTCTGGAGGGGGCCTGATGAGGCCCGCCCCTTGCTAGATCTGGCCTTGTTCCACCTTGCGAGGCAAGGGCCCTTACGAGGGCCTTGTCTTGAGTGAGGCCACGCCTGGCCGCATTTGGTTGATGAAGTAGGTCATGCCCTAGGCCGCACGCAAGCAGGTCTGGGTACCCCGGTTCCCAGAACGCCGACACACATTACCCCTTTGCACTGGCTAACGCTTGCGGCTGACACCATAAGGCAAGGTCGATTTTGCTGTCTGCGGGCATCACACACAGAAGCACATTCGTGTCTGCTCGGGGTACAATCGCATACAGTTGTTTCGTCAGTCTCGTTTTCTATTTTACATAATACTAGCATCTTTGAGATATACAAGAAAAAAACGCAAGAGAGGGTCAAACCACAACCACGCCCGCTAGTGACCCAAATATATACTCCCTCCGTTCCTAAATATATATATGTAGTTCGTAGTGAAATCTCTAAAAGAGACTTGTAATTAGGTTCGAATGAAGTATATATATGTACAAACATGGTGTTGTCATGTTTAAATACGCAATGCGCAAATTTAATGTGTGGCACGTGCTGCAAATGTGCATGCCTAAAAGTATCCAATGTGACAGAAAAGGGTTTCATGACAAACATAATATAGGGTGTTGACCCCTACACTATGTGCCGGAGGATATGTGGGGTCCTATGAACACATGACCTGGTTCAAAATTTGTCACACATTTATCCATGTTTGAATTTTCATAAGAAAACCAAGAGAATTTATACCTTAATTAATATGTCCAAACCATCATATATTGTTGTCGAACAAGAGGGATATATAGATCACGTGGTCCCACAAGTTAGCACGTCATCAAAGATCAGTTGAGCGGGGCTAGAAGAACATCACCCCCTGTATATGGCCAAATGCATATGCAAAAATGGTGTGGTACGGTGTTTCAACAATTAATACACAATGGTATGCTATCTATGATGTGGCCTGCACCTAGCTGAGGGCCCACCGATAGGTTTCTCCTCAGAAACCGCAGAATGTAGGCACATGGTCCACACACAAGCATTGATATACACACACTCACACACACTCGATCCTTGACATTTTCAAAACAGCAAAAGAAAACTGTGGATATTTTCAAAACAACGATCCCAAGATTTATTTAGCCACAATGACATATCACACACACACTCGATCCTTGACATTTTCAAAACAACAAAAGAAGCAAAATAAAATCACAGATAATGTCAAAAATAGGATCTGAAGATTTATTTAGCCGGAATGACATATCACTATAGGCATTTTATTTATGCCTATAGTGATCATACCACACTGCCAAAATGAACCTTGAAATCTAGCAACTTCCCAACCGGTCACCCATCCTTGACTAGACCATCGAAAGCACGCTTAACTTCCGAGTTCCATCGAATGGGTAACGGGCTGGAAAGTCGCGTCTTGTTGGTATCGGTTGCCTCCTATCGTATACAAGGTGTGCCCGATGGGCACCTGGTGGGACCAGACACACATCACATACGTTTCTAGTAGTACTGGAAACCGTGTGTGATGGTGCATGGGGGCTGACGATGACGTCTTGCTCATGCTCGATGGCGTGATGCTGCTTTTGCCTGCTCCTTGTCGTCCTCCTCTTCTAGGAGGTTGATGACGGGGTCGGCGCTTCGGCAGGAAACTGATTGGGGGAGTGGCGGGAGAAGCGTGTTTGGATAGAACATCATTTTAATACAAATTGGATAACTTCTCAAAGAAGGAAGCTCGAGCTAGCACAACACGCGCACACCGTTCTTACACACGCACAAGCTTCAGACGAGCGTATAGAACTGCTTTAAATTATTCATGGTTCGTTGCCTTTTTGTATACTACACTAATCAAGTTTGTAGATATTTAATGTGCATAATACAAATTTGAACTAAAAGACATGCTTCGATTCACCAAAATGGGATGAAAATGTTGGAAATATGCCCTAGAGGCAATAATAAATTAGTTATTATCATATTTCCTTGTTCATGATAATCGTTTATTATCCATGCTATAATTGTATTGATTGGAAACTAAATACATGTGTGGGTATATAGACAACACTGCGTCCCTAGTACGCCTCTAGTAAACTAGCTCGCTGATCAAAGATGGTCAAGGTTTCCTAGCCATTGACATGAGATGTCATTTGATAACGGGATCACATCATTAGGAGAATGATGTGATGGACAAAACCCAAACTATAAACGTAGCATATGATCGTGTCAGTTTATTGCTATTGTTTTCTGCATGTCAAGTATATGTTCCTATGACCATGAGATCATGCAACTCACTAACACCGGAGGAGTGCCTTGTGTGTATCAAACATCACAACATAACTGGGTGACTATAATGGTGCTCTACAGGTATCTCCGAGGGTGTCTGCTGGGTTGGCATGGATCAAGACTGGGATTTGTTACTCCGTGTGACGGAGAGGTATCTCAGGGCCCACTCGGTAATACAACATCACAACAAGCCTTGCAAGCAATGTGACTAAAGTGTTAGC
Source organism: Hordeum marinum (assembly GCA_022496015.1). Lineage (NCBI taxonomy): Eukaryota > Viridiplantae > Streptophyta > Magnoliopsida > Poales > Poaceae > Hordeum > Hordeum marinum. The sequence goes on along the minus strand of CM039678.1, from coordinate 392,468,058 downwards.
CACGGGATCTTGTATTATGTAACTAGTAAAGAGACTTGCCGGTAACGAGGTTGAACTAGGTATGGAGATACCGACGATCGAATCTCGGGCAAGTAACATACCGAAGAACAAAGGGAACAGCATACGAGATTAACTAAATCCCTGACATAGAGGTTTGACCGATAAAGATCTTCATAGAATATGTAGGAACCAATATGGGCATCCAGGTCCCTCTATTGGATTTTGACCATAGAGGTGTCTCGGTCATGTATACATAGTTCTCGAACCCGTAGGGTCTGCACACTTAAGGTTTGGTGATGTTTCGGTAGTATAGAGTTATGTATGGTGGTAACCGAAGGTTGTTCGAAGTCCCGGATGAGATCCTAGACGTCACGAGGAGCTCCGAAATAGTCCAGAGGTAAAGATTGATATATGGGATAACAGTGTTTGGTCTCCGGAAGGGTTCCGGAATTCACCGAAAATAGTTTTGGATGTTTCCCAAAATGTTCGGGGTACATGAACACTTTATTTGGGCCAAGGGGTAAAGCCCATGAGGCTTTAGGAAGGTGCAAAAGCTGTTTCGCGGAGGCCAGGGGCCAGACGCCAGGGACCCTGGCGTCTGGGGCCATATGCCGAGGACCTTGGCGTCTGGTCCTGGAGTCCGAGAAGGACTCTTGCCTTGCGGGCAAACCGACCTTGAGGAGGATTTTTCTCCAAGTTTCGACCCCAGGACTTAGCATATAAATAGAGGGGCGAGGCTAGCACTTGGGAAACATCAAGAAACCCTAAGCCACGTGCTACCTCTCCTCTAGTTCGTAGTTTCTCCTCTAGATCGGTTTCAACGGTGCTTAGGCGAAGCCCTGCTGGAATTGCTCCACCACCATCACCGCAACGTCGTCGCGCTGCTGGAGAACTCGTCTACCTCTCTGCTCCCTCTTGCTGGATCAAGAAGGCGGAGATCGTCATCGAGTTGTACGTGTGCAGAACGCGGAGGTGCCATCCATTCGCGCTAGATCGGAAGGACCGTGATCAAGATCGCGAGACGATTCATGATTGGATCACAAGACGGATCGTGATGAGATCGCGGGACGGATCGTGACTGGATTGTGGGACGGATTGTGATGGGATCGCAGGACACTCGGCGATTTGGATCGCGAAGACGTTCGACTACATCAACCGCATTTCTTAACGCTTCCCGCTTAGCGATCTACAAGGGTATGTAGATCCACAACTCATCTAAAATTCTTGAAACATGCCCCGGTGTCATGACACGGCACTTATACAACATGATAATTTTTTGTCCAATGTGGGAGAAGTCTCTTGCACATCAAAACTTCTCTCAAGAACCATCGTGGTTTCGATACAGAACAATATATCACCTCTATGGAGGGAACAACATTCGATGTCTCTTCTTGCATTGATATTTTATCTACATGCAACATAGGCTAATACAACTACAATGCTAAAATGTGAAATTATTGAAATTGGTGTGTCAACTCGACACTTATAGGACATGATACATAAGTTTTGGGACAAAGCTCTTGCAAATTGGATCTTCCCATGACAAGAATGGTGGTTTCGATATGGAACATGTCACCTTTGTGATCGAAATGACATTTGAGTTTTCTAGGCGTACACTTAATGTGAAGAACTCAAGTTTGAATTACAAGTGCGAGCTCCAACGCACCAAAATGGATTAAAAACCATTTTGTGTCATTGGGTCCATGTTTACATCCCATGCATTGATGGTCACTGAATTACAAACATCTTGGTGTCATGACTAGACCGCAAACATTGATAATCTTGGTTTCAAAGTCCGAGAGAACCCAAAGCTCGCCATGAATTCACGGAACTTACACAGTGTCATGCCAAGGCAAATCTACGGTGTGCATTTTGTTTTTCGACAAATTTTGGACTATTATTGGGGCATGCATCTTACAAGCCAAAGCTCGCCATGATAGGGACGATGTCACCTTTGTTGGTGAAACTACATTCAATGAGTCGTTAGTCCACCGAATTGGCCCCTTTTATATATTAATTGAGTTTTCTAGGGATTTAATCTGCATAGTTCAAATTTTTAACTAGAGGCACATACTCTGACTTCGTGGTTTCGATAGGGAACATGTCACCTTTTGTGACGAAACTACATTCAACGTGTCCTCTAGTGCACCAATTCGGCCCTTTTTATACATCAATTGAGTTTTCTAGGGCCCTTTTCATACGAATATGAATGAATTAGAAACATTTAGGCATGATAGCTCGGCCGCAATCATTGATAATATTGGTTTATTGAATTCTTGTACATACAAAACTTGTATGATAACCATTTGGTGCCATGCGTCCATTTTTTACTCCCTCCGTTCCCTTTTACTTCACATATAAGATTTGGTCAAAGTTAAGCTAAACATAGTTTGACTAAATTTATACAAAAAACACATCAATGTCTACAATGCTAAGGTTATATAGTATGGAAGTTAATTTGACGGTGCATCTAATAATGTTGATTTTAAATTATAAATATTTATTTATTTTTCTATAAATCTAGACAAACTTTACAAATTTTGAATTTGACCAAATTTTATAAAGCTAGACAAACTTTACAAATGGGGGGAGTATTTGATATGGGAGAACCGTGCGTGTAGCTGCAGGTTGATGACAAGACGCATGTTACCTTTCCGCCGTCCAGGCTCGACGGGACGCGTGCGAGCTGTCCGCCACGCAGGCTTGACACGACGCGTGAGAGCTGTCCGCCGTGCATGCACGACGGGACATATGAGAGTCTACTGCGTTTGCTCATCGAGAAGCAATACTTTGACCTCCAACCCCCCGCTCGCCTTGCTCCCAACTTCTGAATTAATGGCGTCCTACCCACTGTTTATCATGTGGTTAACGCGCCTGGACGGAGGGATTAGTTTGCTTGTGATCATTGTTTTGTTCATGCCTAGATGAGAACTTTGACGTTTCGTGTGTTTTCGACTTGTATACATGTATAAATGAACGAAATAATATAACAACAAATTAGCACCGGCAAAGATAATAATTTTCTTACATATGCATGATAATAAATAATGCCACATGTAGCAACTCCCCAAAGACATAGGGGCAAAACAAGAAGGAAGAGGTTGAAGAAGGAAGACAAAGAAAACAATCTATCTAATTCTTCATGGCTTGCTGGACGCGGAGTTCCTCAATCTCCTTCTTCATCGCATCCATGACCTCCACCTCATGTCGCCTCTCATCTGACATCTTCCGCATTCCGGCCATGGTGCGTGCTATTTGCTCGAGAGCATCAATGGCATGCGTCGCGTATGCATGAACTTCCTTCACACGCTCCATAGATTCCTTCGGCAACCCCTCCCGCTCGATATGGAGCTTCTCCAAGTCTTCCAAATGTTCCTCGGTGAGTTCTTCCAGCCTCCCCTCCGAGGCACTTTTTTCTCGAGCAGTTTCTTCCAGGCGTCGTTCTCCTCCATAAGTTTCTCCACGAGGTTGGTCGCCCTGTCAACCAAGGCGTCACTATTCTCTAGCAGCATCACCAGGTCATCGATCATGGCATCCTTCCTATCAAGCTCAGCGTGCATGTCGTTGCTTGTTGACGAATCAAAGACTGCCAAACCGTCCAGTTTGCCTCTGAGGCGAATGCGCTTGTGACTGTGAGAGCCGTGGCCTCTCCACGAAAGATCCTCCCAAGCGTCCGTGGCTCCACTGGACATCTCTGCTGCGGCCAAAGCGGTGTGGCTAGAGCTCTCTGGCGCTTGCGCAGCACGGCGGCAGGACCTCTCAGTTGCTTCTGCGGCTTTGGTCTTTCTTCCCTGGTTATATCTCGACCCGGAAAACCCAACCCTACTGGCCATGGCAGACGGAACGAAGGACTAACAAAGAAAGGCTTATTTTTTGGTGTCGGGGGTGAAGAATGAGCGGTAATTTTCGAGTACGAGTTTGTGTTTTTATAGCCTACTACAGTAAACAACTGCTAAGTGAGAACGCGTTTAGGTCTGTAGGTGTGAACTGTTTTGCAAAAAAAAATAGCGCGTGGTAATTTGGAATATGAAAGGAAACAAGCTCAATATTTATTTATGGTTTTAGTTCCCAAGCACGGAACGCTTTATGGTTTTTAGAAACCGTTTGGGAACGGGCTCATCGAACAGACGCGTGGCCCTGCCTCTATGAGAGGTGGGCCTTGCCTGTCCTATGGGTGCAGGTTTGATTAGACGAGACGCGTGTGAACAGCCCGTGGTGCAGGCTCAGGGGGATGTGTGCGAGCAGTCCGCCACATAGGCGCAGCTGGCTCACCGGGAATCAAGCCATTGGACCTCGGCCTTCTACCCACAACCCTATTCTCTCCCAAGTTCTCCATTAGTGCTACACCTTCTCCTCTAGTCTTATCTATTTGGGTCGCCACCATGGATCGCCTCCTTTTTCGATGGACGACGAGGCATCCAACAAATAGGGGGCAGGTGGAGGCTAAACCACACGACCCTCCGGCGAGCTTGGACTTCATCAGTAGCATCCCCGACGAGATGTTGGTAACCATCATGTCCCTCCTCCCCATCAAATCTGCCGTGCAGACCACCATCATCTCCAGGCGGTGGTGCCCCCTATGGAACTCCACCCCCATTGACCTCCTAGACGACGAAGAGCTCTGCAGCGGGGATCACAAACGCTTGGACGCATTGTCCCACATCCTCGCCACGCACACTGCGCCCGTCAGACGCCTTGCCATTGGCACTTTCCATTCAAACTGCAGGGCCGAACCCAAGTTTCATGACTGGTTCTTATCCCCAGCCCTAGATCAGCTCAAGGAGCTCAATTTTGATGCTGGACATGGGCGCTCGCTGCCTCCATCTGTCCTCCGCCTCGCCCCATGCTACATCACATTACGTTCATGCGGTGCCTTTCCCCCAAGATTAATGTCGCGCACGCTCTTCATCTTCCTAAACTGAAGAACCTCGAGCTCCTTGGCATCAGCATCTCGAAGTTGGATTTCGAGCGCTTGCTCGGTGGCTGTACAAAGCTCAAGTACCTTCGTCTTCATATGATGTTTGGATTCAGTAGTCTCCACATCGCTACGACGAATCTTCGTATGATTTATGTGCATGGCTGGTGCCGCAACATGCTGTCTATTGGGAAGTTTCATGATATGGTCATTGAGAATGTGCCTTTCTTAGAGAGATTGTTTGTACTTGATAAAGAAGGTCGAACAAGAATAAGGGTCATTGGCGTACTGAAATTGACAGTGTTGGGGTATTCGTATGCTGAATTCTTTGAAATTGTTACAGCTGGATCCATACCCGTTCACGTACAACAATATTCTTCTCATTCTTATTATTGTACATCACATTTTATCTAGTTTTTGTTGATCTATGTTCGGCTGTCATCCAGAAAATGATTCCCACAAGCCTCGCATTGTCTCTGCGAACAGTGAGGATCTTGGCACTACAATCTATCGGCCCCAATCTGGATGAACTTGTTAAGTTCCTTATATGCTTTCCGTGCATGGAGAAGCTATACGTAGAGGTGATGTTCCTTTACTATTAATTCTTAACCACAACAAAGTTCAATTTGTTGGTACATTTTTTTGAGATGTTAATCATGAATGATCGAAGATGGCATGCCAATATATTAGTGTATTTAATAAATCATGCAAATTAAAGAGGCCCGTAGTGTTCGATACTGCATCTAACCACTGATATGTTGTCTTCCTTTGCAGATACAAGCACGAGTTGGAGTGGAAAAGCTGGCGCAATATAACAATCCCATCGAATGCCTTGAATTCCATCTCACGAAAATTACTTTGAACGAGTACCGAGGCACCAATCCAGAGATTCAATTTGCCAGTTTCTTTGTTCAGAAAGCAAGGGTGCTCAAGGCAATGAGGTTTGCTCTATATTTAGTGTGCCATAATCGATGGTTTACTGACCAGCGGAGACGTCTAGAGCGGAATGGAAAAGGCTATGTAGAAGCTGATTTTCACTTTTGAAGTTCATATGACAGATTATTCGGAAGCGATTCTACAGAGCCGATGTGAATTCTCGGTGGATGATCCCTTCGCAGAAATATTTGATCCAATGGATCCTGAAGATTGGATTTGATTTCTAATGTCAGTTAGTAATTTGTAATCTTTGAATTTGGGCTTCATTATTCTAGAATTTGAACCTTGTAATATTGCTAGTATTTGTGATACAATATTCGAAATTGCATTGTGTTCTTTTTTGTTTATGCAATCATGTTCTTATAAGTACATATGTTGTTGTTCTGTAGGCGCAACATTGATGTTGTGCAAACAGAGCAAATTATAGTACACGCGGACAAAACTACAAAACCTGTCGGTGATGATTTCATCAATCCCTGACAGTTGTATACCAGCAAACGTTTCTCCACAACACACACAGGTTATTGGCACCAATCGTCTGTGTTATATCTGGTGTTCGCACATGATTCTCAATACTCACATGTTTGCTGTATATCGCACACATCTTGTTATGCTGGATCGTTTGTGTTCTGTTTTATCAGCGCACACAGTTTATCCGAGTGAACTCTATGTCATACTTCGTACACGTATGGAGTTTTGGTAATCGTTTCTCTTATCTTCTCTAATTGCAAAACGGTTCCCAAGAACAAACTGTCTGACGTAGATCGCACACGCAACTATTTTTTGAATCGTATTTGATGGATCCACCTTCGCACACAGTTTGTGCCATTAGCGATGGAGCTTAAACTATACCGTTTGCGATTCATGCATCGCACACAGTTTCGTTGAAGGGTCTCTAATTGATGTGTCGTGTTTGGACCATTCTGTAGTAGTACATCTTTATTAGCATTTATGATTCCTATCTCGCTAAACACTTTAAGATTCCTATCATACGTGGGGAGGATCAAGATTTAGATAATAAATATCTTGATTATTCTAGCATGGTTGGGCATAACTTTATTGATCCGGGAGAAATTAAATTTGTATTCAACTTGATATTCAGCCAGAACTCCTATGAGAGGATTATTTTGCCTACCCCTTCATTGTTTGATCTCTCCAGCAATAGATACACTATTATGCCCATGGATAATTATGCCTATTGGGGAGTGACACCGCCATCAGCACCAGATCCGGAACCATCACCGGAGTATACATATGAGTGGGATCTTGAGGAGCCGCCCCAACAGTGGGAACCACAGGAACCCGTTTACGAGTGGGATCCTCACGAGCCGCAGTACCCACCTGGACCTGATTACTACCAGTCATGGACATAGACCAAGTTAGGTCAAAAGCCTAAGCTTGGGGGAGTACGTATTTCTCACGGACATTACATTCATGTACCACACACTCATTCCACTTGTCAATGTGCATCCTTTTGCATTATATACCCACGTTTAACTTTATTTCGCGTTTCTTGTTTGTGTTTGAAAAACTTTCGAAGCCCGAGAAATATTTCTTTCTTTCTTCATTTTGGCTTTTATTTCTTGCTTTTCTAGTTTGTAGTATTAAAAATAAAACCTCAAAAGATTTCCTATTCTTCTTTTGCTTGTTGAGAGTTTTCCCGTGTAAATAGTTTTCCTCGTTCTTGTTTTTCTTTTTTCTCTTTTCTCATTTGTCAGAAAAAGTATTACTCCAAAAAAATCTGTTTGTTCCTTTGAAATTATTTTCTTTTATTTGAATTGTGCAAGGAGAAGACTATGCTAAAATTGTTGAATGGCTCTTATATACAATAGTGTTCATCTGACAAAGAGCCAATGTTACCTTGTCTTCTCCTTTGAATGAATTGTTTTGCATATTCCAGCTTAGTCCACTGCACACTTGCACTATTATTCTTTTCACATCATTCAGTCATGCAAGTGAAAGGCAATAATGGAGACCATTTGATCAAGTGATTGCGGTAAAGGAAGCTGGTATGAACTCTTCTTGTTTTTGTCTTTGTAAATATTTTTACCTCAGTCGATCTTGATTCAACATATTATAAGTAAACATGTTTGTGATGACAATTAGAGATTATAGTTGCTCATGTCATGCGTGAATAGGTAGGAGTGGATACTGATTTATCTTTTGTTTCAACACGCATTAAAATGGTTGTGATGTAGTATGTTAGTATGGTATCCTCTTCTGAGTAATTCGAGTAGCTTGACTTGGCACATGTACAAACATGTAGTTGATTCAAATCCAATGCAACCTTCATGGTATTTATATTTAGAGTGTTTATATCCTACTCATGCTAGCGTTCAATGTTATTTTTTCTCAATGCATGACTATGACCGTTTTCGCTCTCTGGCTGATTTCTTCTCAATCTATTTGCTAGCCTCATACGTCCCAAACGTATCTACTTTTCCAAATACTTTTGCTCTTGTTTTGCACTCTAATTTGCATGATTTGAATGAAACTAACCCGGACTGACGTTGTTTTTAGCAGAACTACCACGGTGTTGTTTTTATGCAGAAATAGAAGTTCTTGGAATTGCACAGAACTTTCTAGAGATTTTCTATGGAATATTAAAAAAATACTGGAGCAAAGAACCACTAGAGGGGGCCACCAGTTGCTCACAAGGCAACAGGGCATGCCCGGATGCCTTGTGGGACCCACGTGGCTCCACTGACTCTAATTCCAAGCCTATAAATTCCAATTCCCTTAGAAAAAATAAGAGAAGTTTTCATCGCGTTTTATGACACGGAGCCGCCACCACCTCCTATTCTTCCTTGGGAGGGCTGATCTGGAGTCCGTTTGGAGCTCCAGAGAAGGGGATTCGTCATCGTTTTCATCAAAACCCTTGACCATCAACAATTCCATGCTGCTCACCACTGGGAGTGAGTGCTTCCTGTGTAGGCTTGTTGTACGATGATGGGACTAGATGAGATTTGTCATGTAATCGAGTTATTTTGATAGGGCTTGATCCCTAACATCCACTATGTTCTGAGATTGATGTTGCTATGACTCTGGTATGCGTAATGCTTGTCACTAGAGCCCGAGTGCCATGATTTCAGATATGAACCTATCATGTACATTGCCCATTCTCACCTCGAGGATCGATGCAAACTTCGCCCGTGCATCCAAACCTGCGACATGATATGCTTTGTTGCACATAAGCCACCTTATATCTTCCTCAAAACAGCCACCATACGTACTTGCCATGGCATTTCCATAGCCATTCCGAGATATATTACCATGCAACTTCCACCATTATATCACATGATTTGTGTGTTCATCAACATATTGCTTTGCATGATCATGTAGCTCACATAGTATTTGTGGCAAAGCAACCATTCATCATTGTTTACATGTGATGCTAGATCATTGCACATCCTCGTACACTGCCAGAGGCATTCATATAGAGTCATCTTGTTTAATAGTTTTCCATGTCGAGGTGTAAGTAGATAGAAGTGTGATGTTTATCATTATTAGAGCACTGTCTCGGAAAGGAAAGGGTGACGGAGACAATGATTCCATCCACAAGTCGGATGAGACTGCGGAGGGGGGGAAATAGAAAAGGAGAAAAAAAGAGAAAGAAAGAAATAAAAGGAGAAAAAAGGAAATAACTGAGAGAAAACATAGAAGGGACAATGCTACTACCCCTTTTTCCACACATGTGCTTAGTGAAAGCATCATGGAATTTTCATTATAGAACTTGACTTGTATATTCTGATGATGGGCTTCCTCAAATGCTCGAGGTCTTCATGAGCAAGCAAGTTGGATGCATACCAACTTAGCTTTCGTTGAGCTTTCATACACTTATAGCACTGGTGCATCCTTTGCATGGCAATCCCTAATCCTTATATTGATATCAATTGATGGGCGTCTCCATAGCCCGTTGGTCCGCCTAGTGCATGACACATCAACAATTCTATTTTTACAATTTAGCTACTCAAGGACGATAGGAATTAAGCCTCGGGATGCTGATACGTGTCCAACGTATACGTATTTTTTATTGTTCCATGCTATTATATTATCAATCTTGGATGCTTTATATGCATTTATATGTTATTTTATATATATATTTGAGAACTAACATATTAACCTAGTGCCTAGTGCTCGTTGCTGTTTTCTGTGTGTTTTTGGCTTTTCAGGAAATCGGTACCAAACAAAGTCCAAACGCGATGATATATTTTGATGTTTTTTGGACAAAAATAAGACCTGGAAGCTTCGGAGGGAGACCTGATGCCACACAAGGTGACTCCAGGCCAACAGGGCACGCCCAGGGGGGTGGCCACGCCCTGATGGCTTGGGGCCACCTCCCGACACCTCTTGCCATAACTCCGCCTCTATAAATCTTGTTATGTTGGGTAAACATGAGAGACCCACCTGGAATACTTTTTCCACCGCAAGTCTCTATTCCGCCGTGATCCCATTTGGAGCCCTGTTCATGTGCCCTGTCGGAGGGGGATCAATCATGGAGGGCCTCTACATGAAACTTGTTGCTCCCATGGTGTTGTGTGAGTAGTCTACCACAGACCTACAGGTCTGTAGTTAGTACCTGGATGGCTATCTCCCTCTCTGTGTTCTTCAATGCAAACATCACCGTGATTCCTGCGGTGATCTATCTTATGTAATCCTCTTTGAAGTGTGTTTGTTGGGATCCGATGAATTAGGGGTTTATGTTCAGATTATTCATGAAAATTATTTTGAGTCATCTTTGGATTCTTATATGCATGATTATGATAGCTTCATATTTCTCTCTAATCTATTCGTTTGGTTTGGCCAACTAGATTGATTTATCTTCAACGGGAGTGGTGCACTGTAACAGGTTCAATCTTGTGGTACTCAATCCCAGTGATAGAAAGGGACATGAAACATATTGTATTGCTGCCATTACTGATAAAACGATGGGGTTTATTTTGTCTATATCATGCCACTTTGCCCCAAGCATTACTCTGTTTTTACTTAATACTCTAGATGCATGCTGGATAGCCGACGAGTGGAGTAATAGTAGTAGACGCAGGCAGGAGTCGGTCTACTTTCTTATGGACGTGATGCCTATATGTGTGATCATTGTCATGAATAAATATTACATAACTATGCGCTTTTCTATCAATTTCCCAACAGTAATTTGTTTACCCACCATATGCTTTCTTCGAGAGAGAAGCCTCTAGCGAAAACTATGCCCCCCGGGTCTTCACAAATCGTATTACAAAAACACTAAAAATATTGCTGCTCTTTTACTAGCGTTATTTTGTTTTATATTTATATTATCTATCTATCACTACTTATCACTCACAAATAACGAGTTCAAGGGGCTTGACAACCCTCTTACCCGCGTTGGGTGCAAGTGTTTGGTATTTTGCTGTGTAGGTGCTGAAGACGGGCATTTGCTTGGTCCTCCTATTGGTTCAATAACCTTGGTTCTCACTAAGGGAAATACTTATCTCTGTTGTACGGTATCTCCTATCCTCTTCGGGGGAAATCCCAATGCAGTTTACAAGTAGCAGGACCCCGCTGCCACGAGAGGGTAGGACAAAATATGCCATGCAAGTTATTATTATAAGCATGTTTGACTATATATGGAATACAAGCCTGCATTATATCGATGAATTGGAGCTAGTTCTATGTCACTCTAGTATGTAACTGTTATATGATGAATGTCATCCAACCTAATTATCCGTCACTGATCCAATGCCCATGCTTTTCGCGTATTGGTCTTTGCTAAGTTACTACTATTACTGTTGATGTTACAACCATCACAATCTCTATTGTTATTGTTCCTATTGCTCTTGTTACATTGCTACTAAAACTCTATTGCAAACAAAGTTGTCAGAATCGAGATTCCGAATTGGATCGGAGCTGCGTTGCTAGGATCGTGAGTCATAGAATCTTAACTACTAGGATCATAGAAACTTAGATTCTACGAAAAACTCGTAGAAAAGGAGGGGTTGTTTGGATCGTAAAGTCATAAGATTCTAAGAGTTGAATCGCGATTCTGACAACAACAAAATTCCAAGTGTGGTTGAATTGACAACTCAACTGCTAAGACCAATAAATGTTCTTTGGCTCCCTTTGTGTCGAATCAATAAATTTGGGTGAAATGCTACCCTCGAAGACTGTTGTAATCCCCTATACGTTTGGGTTATCACCAATTTGAAAGAAAAAATAAAAAAAGAACGCAGTTCCAATAAAGGGAACCTAGGGACCATATATCCACCAGTTGTTTCCTACATCGATGCACCTGCTAGAGAGGTCACACCTCATATTGTGAGAGTGATATCACCTCAATTCTATGGTATGTTGTCCTAGTTCATACCTACATCATCTGAGTCATTGCGACAAGGTAACACTAAAGGTATTGATGACAAACTTCACATGAGGATGATGAATGACTAGTTGAATTGAATACATCTTGTGTTGAGTTACCTATTAATTTGAGCACAACACCTATTTTAGGGAATCGTATTACTGTTACGAGTAAGTCATGTGATCAAACAACTCAAATACCAACAATTTTGAGTGCACCCATTAAATTAATTTTTGATCACAACGAATCATGTGACTCGATGACTAAATCTGATTTGGATGAAGTAAAATTGATTAGCCATGGGGACATGTTATTTACAATGTTGCATGTTAATTCTTTGTATTTTGTGGTTTTGAATTCACCCATGCCTTTCTCACATGCAAAAATCAAAATAAATGAATCACATGTTTGAAATCATTGCAAAGTGTTTCCGGCTCTAATTTTACTTTGAACTTGATTAGAGAGTATGGCGTAGATAATGAAAAAATCGCATAAGATTTGCATCATTAGTGATGATCATGCTAGATTGAAAGAAATAAAAATAATTGTGCCAATGTTTAATCATTTTGATATGACCTCTAATCTTGGTGATGATTCTGTGTTGAATGACTTGTTGCATGCTTGCTTATTTAAGCATGTTGTAGCATGTAATTATGAAACTATTATAGTTTATTCATCAATGTTGGGATGGTTTAATGATGAGCATTGTCAATCTTTTGATGTGAATAAGATCTTCACGGAAACTCAGTTGTAATATTTTCATGCCTTCTGCTTCTTGTGATAATATTCTGGCTTCATATTTCACGATATATTTAAGTTACTCACGTATAAACAATCTCACATGTGCAAAAAACTAAGGAAAGTAAAAATGAATGACATATCATATACAATATGAACACCTTGTCTCTTTTGTTAAACATGTTTCAGATTAAGCATCGCCGATGACAACTTTGATTTCAATAAGGAAGGATGATGAGGACATGGGTACCATGGATACAACCAAAAATATTGCATACATGCATATTTATGAGATGATTTCATATAAAAAATGATATAATTTATTTATGTTATCCAGAACAAAAATACTTCACCTATTTTCATTTCATGCGCAAATGTAGAGTCGAACACATATGCGAACACGTGTGAAGATGAAGAAAAAGAAAAAGATTCGTATTGTACAAGAAGTCCTCTCACGTCAAAGAAAATTATTAGGTGATGTTCAACAAATCCTCTTATGTCACTTTTGCTCCAAGATAAGATAGAGACCAAGTCCCTCATGTTTTGGGCTCAGATTCAGAATGCACGGGCATACCCAACTTCAAATGATTACAACTTTGGCATCTGGACTTCGAGTTGGATGAATTTTTTTGTTGGAAAGTTATCTCGTGCAGTGTCCAACACAACTAGATTCAACTTCAAATTCATCTGGAGAGTGGAGATATTACCGAAACGGTTTTACACTTCGATAGAATCCGAGTCAAACTACAAGTCTAAAAGTGTTGCATCACCTCCACTAGTGCCCATGGGCCTTGTGCGACCTAAGGTTATGTCTAGGCTGCCTTGGAACGTCCTGCCACTTCCTTGGCCACCACTCCTTAGTCTTATATAAGTAGATCAATCCTCTCGTTCCTTGGGTTTTATTTAGATTAAGATTCACGGTAATTGCAACTCACATCCTTCATTCGTGTTCAACTATGAGACCAAGACGTCATAGAACCCCACTTGATTAGTGTAAATTCACAATATTCATATTGCAATGTCAGTTTCTTGTTCTTCATTTGCGAGCAGGAAATAGACCCTCGTGATTAGGTTCATCGTGCTCCGACATGGCCAATAACCTATCGAAATTGGTTTAACGATTGCTAAGGTACGACGTCTTCCCACATTCGTAGTCGAATCATCAAATTTGACTTCCACCAAAAACGATAGCTCCCTCTCATCGAAACATCATGACGCATTTGCCTCTATCACGCTTCCGACACAAACAGACCTCCTAGTGCGCGTGCTATACAACGGTATGGGGTGAGAAATCTCCCACCCTTGTGGGATGGCCCGTATTTATTATATGTATTGTACCATTACGTAAGTAAATGAAATGTTTGATGCATGTTTTAATCGTTTTTTTCTTCCTAAAAATGGCAAGTACAACTTTTTATAACATAAACTAATAAAATTCCAAAATATTTTGAATTTAAGAAATTTTCTGAAATTTAGAAATCTTTAGAAAAATACAATTTGTTCACAGAATAAAAAGAGATCCCGGATTTAAAAAAAAACTCATGATTTAAATGTGCGTGAAATCAAAAACAATTTGCATATTTGAAAATTGTCCCTGCTTGAAGAAATGTTCGGAAATTTGTGTTTGAAAAAAATCAAAATTGTTCTAGAATTTCAAAAAATGTCCATAGATTCAAGGAATGACTGTGTATTGAACACATGTGAATGATTTTAAAATTGTGCCAGAATCCAAAAAAAAATCAGAATTTGCAAGTTCATGAACTTGGGAAATGTTCACGAATTTCAAAACATATTTGTGAAATCACAAATAGCTCATGAATTTAGAAAATCACGAAGTTTAAAAGTGTCCTAAATTTCAGAAAGGGGCATGGATTTAACTTTTAAATTCAAAAATTGCACTATATTTGTAATATTTCATGAATTCAAAAAATATTCATAAATTTGGGAAGGAGGAAAAAAAAGAGAACAGAGTCCCACTTAAGAGAAGTGTCCCATGGGGCATAAACAAGATGGGTCGACCCATGATATAGCAGCGGTGCGCTCGGAGTGTTGCACATTTGCGTGGAAATCCTCACGGTGTAATCCTGTTTTGTGCCGTAAGCGTCGTTTACTTCGGTTCTGGTAGACAACGGACAGGGGACGTTGTATTCATATTCTTTAATGGGCCGGCTCATATAACAAGGGTATTTCGATTTTTCTGAAATCACAAATTAAGGGGTGCCCTTTATAAATGTTTCTCCCAACTTTCTTTAGTGCTGATAAGTGGCGTAGTGTATGTCCTTGTTGTAACTTGTGAGTTTTTTCCTTTTATCACAGATTCGTTTATTTGAAATGGTTTATCTCTTAAACCACGTGTTCAAATCACAAATCGTTTTTACTCTTAGATTTTTCGCGTCCAAATCTTCAAAACTAGATCACATGTTAATAGTTTTTGATAGTTTTTTATGAGAATAAAAATACAAAAATGAAAACCGAAAAACAAAAGAAAAAACCAGAACCCAAAAGCACAATTGCCCTTTTCACCTTTTCTGGAAGCACATGTTGTGCTTTTCCCTTTTTCATGGTAGTAGAACGATATGTTTTTTGTTTGTTGAAAAGCGCATGTTGTGCTTCTGACTTTTTCGGAAAGCACAATCATGCTTCTTGCGGAAGCACATGTCGTGTTTTTCTTACCGTGCTTCTCGCGGAAGCACGTGCTATGTTTTCTTGTTTTTCTAAAAAGCACAGTTTTGCTTCACAAAAAGTCAAAAGAATTTCCCCATCAAACCAAGCGACAACAAGGCAAAAGACAAAAAGAACGAAAAAATTAATACAAAAGAAAGCGTGGGCAGAAAACAGGGAATACTGCTCTCCGACCGGGTGCGCTAGTGCGTGACACATGGTTGTGCCAGGGTGCACCACATGGCGCCCTGGGAGCGCTTCCACGCTACAACTTGCCCACTGCGAAGGGTATCCGCTAGTGAGCGACTCCCCGGTTTTAGGGAACATTCCCTCGTGCATCATTAACCTATTTTTCTAGTTTAGTCGGGATGGATTTCTCTTGTTTGTGTTTTCACCGGTTTTAATTGGTTATGTCGCCTTTTCCTATTTTCCTTCTATTTTCTTAATTCGCACTTTTTTCAATTCATGAACTTTTCATACTTGTGAATATATCATATATCTTCGCTAACAATGTTAATAAGCATACAACCTATATGTGGGGGAGGTGAGCCAAACATGACGCATACTCTCTAGAGAAGTAGCAGCCTTAACAAATTTTTGCATGGTCAATATTCATGACTCAGGGAAATCTCCTTGAAAGGACTATGTACTAATTATTTGATATATTTTAATATTATAAGATGTTTCGGATATTTAATATGAGTTACATACGGACTGAAATAATTAGACAAACACATTAACGCGTGTTTACATACATTCGATTTAGAAAGAAAAAAAATAACATCTTATAATAGTGAACAACGAAGGGAGTATTTCATAATCAAATTTGAACTAAAACGATGACAAGTATTTTGGAACGAAGGGGTAGCATATTGGCAAAATACACATAAGGCTTTTAGAGAAAAGGTTTATCGCCAAGCTTCCATTCAAAAGCTGTCAGGTTTCAGGCCCTGGCATGGATGGCACCGTACAACATGAGATTTGTAGGTATCCAAGAAACAAGAAAAAAAACTTAGTTTGAATGAGCTAAAAATGTCTCCTGAGAGACAGCTTTACTTGGTTATTTGTTACATGAGATCAGTCAGGTGAGATGTTTTTGGGTGTTAATAATGAGCTTTATAAAATCGTGGATTTTGAAGTAGGGATTTTTGTTTGCCAGAACTGAAGAAGGGATGTTTCATACGAGGATGGTTGTTAAAGAGAGATTTTCTAGGGAATCTGGGAATCTAACCAATGTATATGTATGGTGCAACCAGTCAATAAGTAGGCTGTAAGCTAAGAGCACTAGAGAAGGTGGATGCTCAGGTAAAGACCTAGTTCAACCAGAACTGTAGGAAAGCGGGAGAGGCCGCACTCCGTAGCTTTCGTCGTCGCACTCTAATCCGCTGAAAGTAAATGGTGAAATTAGACAAGCTGAAAATGCAAATAAAAACAGGTGTTTTTCCTTTTACTCAAAGACTTGGAGATCCCTACTACTGTTAGTGATTATAAGGAGGAAATAAGCAAACAAGTGTTGGATAGGCTTGAACTGAATCTGGAATCCTGAGAAAAATGATGGCATGCAATGGACAAATAACTCCGGCACAAGGATAACAAGATAAGAAGACACAGGCCAGGATTGTTCAACTACGCCATAGCCGCGGAAACAAGATATTGGTAAATACGGAGTAATTCATAGTAGCAGCAGCAGGGTACAACCGCTATGGGAAGGACAAAGCTTGGAAACCTGATGAGAGCAGCCGGTAGATTGAATGAACATGATCAAGGAGGCTAGTAAGTCAAGCGATCCCGGTCATCATGAATATCCTCTGCAATTGCTCCATCAATTCACATGATATAAAATGACCAGTTCAGTTCAATATTTATACCATTTTTTATTTTGAAAGATGTAGCCACAGAATAACTTGGCACCATTCCTTATTCCAAAACAAACTGATCTTGACGGACTGTATTCTTTTCACTGTTTTCACATAGCCTCTAGTACTACTGCTTGATCCCAATTGTCCCAATGGCATGGCATATTGGCATGTGACAAGCAGAAAGTGTTCTGCAGAGGTGCCGCTCTGATTTTTCATGCCACTGGTGACTCCCATGCTCCGGTTATCATCCAACCTGTCACGCAAACTGAGATTGTCGCAGCAAACAGTTAATTCTGCTGTGCAAATACGTAACTGAAAACAATGCTTGAGATGACAGCCCGGGAGATACTTTATGACAAACTTTAGTGCCATAATCGTGCCCTTTAGTGTGCTAAGCACCAGGTGACAAAAGAACGCCTAGCCTAAATCATGGTAGACAGGCGCTAGGCAGTGGCAAAATGCACAATTAACTCCCCTGGCGCCTTTTTTCCTTGCTAACTGTATACCTAGATAACATTCAGATTTCAAATTTGAAAGAATGTGAGGTAATATAAGCAATGTAGAGGCGGTATGTACATACAGAACATTCAGTTTCCCGGTAATGAAAGAATGCTAAAGAAGAAGAAATCATGTTGGCAGATGCGGCCACTCTCAGACATAAGAGAAAAATACACAATCAGTGGACCACTATTCATGTGGGGAAAAAAAGTAGAATCACAAGAGCACAATTGACAGATAACGATCCAGGTATTTAGTCATCGTATGAAGAATGAGGAGCAGCAGTACAACCAATATCAAATGGATCCTCCGACCCACAACAATGCCAGTACTGGAGCACTTTGCCTGCACCCGGAGTATCCATGGTCCCACCAGAATGGACACTTTCGAATTTTCTCTTTGTTTCCCCTGGAGTGGCAGAAATGAACCACTTAGTTCTAGTAGGCCTCGAGGACCAAAACAACTTAATTAGTATGCCTCTCCAATCGAAATGGTAAAAGCAAGCTCATGACGACTTCGGCGATGATCACAATCCAGAAGTCATAAAGTTTTGTAAGCAAAATGCTAGTATCTCAAGACGATAGAAGGCCAGCTAAAGCTACAAGAATCCAACAAAACAAGATCGACATTGTATACAAAATGAGGCCCATCTTTAACCCTTATGCAAGCAGTTCTAACAAAAAACCAAGCAAGTAGTCATATATAGTCAGAAATCTCCTCTGGAGTGGCAGAAATTTGAAAAGTCCTCGTGAAAGATGTCATATATAGCCCGGATCATATGGGCGGCTACTGATTACTCGCGAATCATGGTTTGGAACTCACTGGACAGTACAATTCATTTACAAACTACTCCTTGTGGATAAGAAGGTAGCTATGAGCCTATGACTATGAGAGATGAATCCTCACCAACTACTGTGTCTGAACTGAAGATAAGCAGGTAGCTATGAGAGAGGCGATTTCTCACCTCCAAAGTGGGCCGTGTGGTAGCGGCAGGATGAGGGGTGATTAGCCGCCGGGTCGTACTGCTTCTTGCAGTTCTTGCAGGTGCGGAGCACGGGGCCGCCCACGCCTCCTACGGCGACCGACACCGACGGCCGGAACTGGCGGCGGGCGTTGATCCGGGAGGTGGGGAAGGGACGGCCGGGCGCACGAAGCAGCGGCACACGCGCTAGTGGCGTAGCCATGGGCGGCGCCGGCGCCGGCGCAGCCACCCAACTGTCTGCGGGGTGGGCTTTGGGAAGGGGCGGAGGCGGAGATAGAGGTGAGACCTGGAAAGTGAAGGCCTGGACGCCGACTGAATTTGTTTTTCTGGTTTAATGTTCTTTTTTGGCACACGCTCACACACGTGCATACACTCACTTGTCACAATGAGCCTAATCATCTCAATCAGGGTCACTATATTTCTATTTTATGTGTTAGGGTATCTCTAACGTCGTCCGTTGAATCAGGTTCACTATCCATGCGTGGACGTGTTGGGACACGGATATAAAAGTCATGCATCCAACATCGCGCCTGAAACGTCGAAGTGGTTGTACGGTTTGGTCCTTGTCAAATTCCACCGAAACACAACGGCGTCGGGGCCTGAATGCATCGAATCTGGCGACGACAACGAAAAGGCATAGATGTATCAATTTAGCCGTCGACAACGAGAAGCGATCAAAACAAAGTGGGAAGGGGCATGGCGGGTGCTACGGGGTGTCGACGGTGACGTGTGGTGGCTGACGAAGGTAAATAGGATAGTGTTGAAATGGATATGACGTTGGGTGAGGGCTGAGGAGGCAAATAGGACAGTGTTGATGTCCTTATCATAACGGGTCGAGAGAAATGACTTATTGTTGTTGGAAATATGCCCTAGAGGCAATAATAAATTAGTTATTACCATATTTCCTTGTTCGTGATAATCGTTTATTATCCATGCTATAATTGTATTGATTGGAGACTTAGATGCATGCGTGGATACATAGACAAAACCATGTCCCTAGTATGCCTCTAATAGACTAGCTCGTTTATCAAAGATGGTTAAGGTTTCCTAGACATGGACATGAGATGTCATTTGATAACGGGATCACATCATTAGGAGAATGGTGTGATGGACAAGACCCAAACTACAAACGTAGCATATGATCGTGTCAGTTTAATGCTACTGTTTTCTGCATGTCAAGTATCTGTTCCTATGACTATGAGATCATGCAACTCACTGATACCGGAGGAGTGCCTTGTGTGTATCAAACGTCGCAACGTAATTGGGTGACTATAAAGGTACTCTACAGGTATCTCCGAGGGTGTCTGTTGGGTTGGCATGGATCAAGACTGGGATTTGTTACTCCGTGTGACGGAGAGGTATCTCAGGGCCCACTCGGTAATACAACATCACAACAAGCCTTGCAAGCAATGTGACTAAGTGTTAGTCACGGGATCTTGTATTACGAAACGAGTAAAGAGACTTGCCGGTAACGAGGTTGAACTAGGTGTGGAGATACCGATGATCGAATCTCGGGCAAGTGACATACCGAAGAACAAAGGGAACATCATACGGGATTAACTGAATCCTTGACATAGAGGTTCGCCCGATAAAGATCTTCATAGAATATGTAGGAACCAATATGGGCATCCAGGTCCCGCTATTGGTTATTGACCATAGAGGTGTCTCGGTCATGTCTACATAGTTCTCGAACCCGCAGGGTCTGCACACTTAAGGTTTGGTGACGTTTCGGTAGTATAGAGTTATGCATGGTGGTGACCGAAGATTGTTCGGAGTCCCGGATGAGATCCCGGACGTCACGAGGAGCTTTGTAATGGTCCGGAGGTAAATATTGATATATAGGAAGTCCTATTTTGGTCTCCAGAAAAGTTTCGGGCTCATCGGTAGTGTACCGGAAGTGCCGATAGTGTACCGAGAGACCATCGGGAGGGGTATTTCGACCCAAGAGGCTACATGGGCTGTGGGAGAGTGAATATCAGCCCTTAGTGGTCTGGTGGAAGTCCCACACAAGGCCCATGCGGCTAGGGAAAAACCAAAGAGAAAAAGGTGGAAAAAAGGCAAAATAGGGAGGAATCCTAGTCCTACTAGGATTGGAGGAGGAGCCCTCCTCTCCTCCTTGATTCGGCCGAACCAAGGGCTGGCCCATTGAGGGCCAAGCCTCCTCCTCTCTTCCTCTTATATATACTAGAGGTTTTAGGGTTTTTGCACTAGATTTTCAGCCATGTGCTACCCGTTCCTCTAGTGCATAGTTTCTCCTCTAGATCGGTTTTCTGCAGTGCTTAGGCGAAGCCCTGCCGGAATTGCTCCACCACCATCGCCGCGCATCGTCACGCTGCCGAAGAAATCGTCTACCTCTCCGCTCCCTCTTGCTGCATCAAGAAGGCGGAGATCGTCATCAAGTTATACGTGTGCTGAACGCGGAGGTGTCGTTCGTTCGGCGCTAGATCGGAAGGACCGTGATCAAGATCGTGAGACGGATCGTGATGAGATCGCAGGACGGATCGTGATGAGTTCGCGGGATGGATCGTGATTGGATCGTCGGACGGATCGTGATGAGATCGTGGGACGCTCGGCGATTTGGATCGCGAAGACGTTCGACTACACCAACCGCGTTTCTTAACGCTTCCCACTTAGCGATCTACAAGGGTATGTAGATCCACTCTCCCTCTCGTAGATGCTCATCACTATGGATAGGTCTTGCGTGAACGTAGGAATTTTTTTTGTTTCCCATGCGACGTTCCCCAACAATTGTTTCCCCGGTGTACTGCCCTTTGTTTTTTGTCCTTGACCCCTAGACAACACAAAATAAAAGGCACAGGTCTAACGTCCCATGAGGTTGAAGCGGATAGGTTAAAAGCAAGTGAATGCTACATTATAACATGTTATTTGATTTTTTATAGTCAAACTGATATGGAAGATTATGATCCGTGATAGGAGAATGAAGGGACCACCTCAGTTAAATTCAGAAGGGGGGAGTTAGCTTAAAAGGTTAAGTAAAAGTCTATAGATTCTTCATAGGTCTAGCATTATTAGATTCCATAAGATTAAACCTCGAGCGGCTATTCACCCTTCTAAAAAGAGGGTACTAATAGACTACGGGCTCTTTGAATGCACCATCTAGGTACAAAAACTAACAAATGCCACAATGCATTATTAAATTTAATTTTGAGGCTCATGTACACATGTTATTGGTACAATTTTTTGTTTGCCTATGACCACATTCAAGGTTTGTATGTTAGCTATAATCCTCCTTTCTCTCTTCATTAACTAGTATGAAATTGTGCTGAGAAGATTGCATTGAGAGAGCCCTGAAGGACCGACTGTCCAACAACCTCTTTTGCCTATGACCACATCCAAGGGTTGTATGTTAGTTACAACCTTACTCTCTTTCTCTCTCTCTCTCTCTCTTCATTAACTAGTATGAAATTATGCTAAAAAGCTTGCATTGAGAGAACCCTGAAAGACCTGACTGTCTAACAACTTTGTTTGCCTATGACCACATCCAAGGGTTGTATGTTAGCTACAACATTCCTCTCTCTCTCTTCATTAACTAGTATGAAATTGTGCTAAGATGCTTGCAATGAGAGAGCCCTGAAAAAACGACTGCCCAACGATTTTTTTGCCTATGAACACATCCAAGGGTTGTATGTTAGCTACAATCTTTCTCTCTCTTTTCATTAACTAGTATGAAATTGTTCTAAGAAGCTTGCATTGAGAGAGCCCTGAAAGACCGACTATCACCATACACTGACCACTTCGAGGGTAGCATTGGTGGCGTCCGTGTGATTCTTGCAGGATAATGCGGCCACCCCTTTAGAGCATCTACAGCTGGATGTCCCAAACCTGTCTCAAATGCCCCGGGCGAATAGTCTGGTCACTGACCGGTCACAAAAAATGACCCATACAGGCGTCTCAAATGAGCCTCAAATGCCTGGGCTGTCCGGTGCCCCTCATATCCATCCCAAATCTAGGTGGATATGGGACGACCCGGGCGAGCCTGGGCGTGTCCATCACGTCAGCCCGACCCACCACGAGCCCACTTCATTCCCCACAAATATCCATAATTCACAAACCCTACCTCACTCCACTCTCAATCCGTCATCTTCTTCTCCTCCTTCGATTTCTCCGATTCCGATCCAGTCCGACGACTTCTGCGACCATGTTGAGCTCCGGTAGCCGCTCCGACTTTGACCTCGATGTCGAGAAGGAGTTGTGCATTGCCCTGGAGACGTCCAAGATGGACACGAGGGGCAGTTCCAGATCTACCATCTCGCCTCTCCCCCATTGGCGATGGGCCCTCCTGACCCACACGCAGCTCCGCGCCTCCCCCACGTTGTCTCCTGCTTGTTGGGGAATATTCCATGGGAAACAAAAAAAAGTCTATGCTTCACCAAGATCAATCTAGGAGATGAGCATCGGTGGGAGGAGAGATCAGATCCACATACCCTTGTAGATCACTAAGCAGAAGCATTAAGAAATGTGGTTGATGTAGTCGAACGTCTTCGCGATCCAAATCGCAAGCCGTCTCGCGATCCAATCACGATCTAGCGCCGAACGTACGGCACCTCCACGTTCAAAACACGTACAGCTTGATGACGTCCTTGCCTTCTTGATCCAGCAAGAGGGGCGAAGTGGTAGATGAGTTCCGGCAGCACGACGACGTGGTGACAGTGGTGGTGAAGAACAATCTCCGCAGGGCTTCGCCAAGCACAATGGAAACTATGACGGAGGATAAACTAGAGGGGAGGGGTTGCCGACGCATGGATTGGGGAAATCTTGATGTGTTCTGGGTGCTAGCCCCACCCCTCTATTTATATGTTGAACCCTCGGGCCGAAATAATGAGGACATCCCTACTAATGTTACACCCACAACCCTAACTACTATACATACATGACCAATTACTAGAGCTCACGCACGTCAATTGAATTACCAGGTACTTTCGTTTCTTAGAAATCCTTCTAGTGTTCATGAACATATGATGCTGCCTAAATTAGATACTTTTGTTTTACTTATGAATGAAGGACCTAGCATGGACAAGAAGGATGACCATTGGAGCGAGATCAAGCATGGAGAAGAAGGTGCGCGCGCGGGAAAGAACAATGGAGCTTCCAGTGATGATTTTCTCACTTTGAAGCCACCATAATGGGAGCGAGAAGCCTTGGACGAAATATGCATGATGCCACTTTATAAAATTCGTCCATAGGCTAATATAGGTGTTGTGCCACCTTATTTTTGGGCCAGGCCCATGTAATTTCGAAATACCATATTATAGTCTGTTTTTAGAGTCCGTATGTATGGGGAAACTGAGTTAGGGTCGATTTCGGACCTCTCCTCCAAGGGGCCACGAAATTTCCCTATATTCCCCCATATATGCAGACCTTAGGGCATCATTTTAGGTTTGGGTATTGTTTAGATTACAAGTTCGCCATAGCTGCAACTTCGCGTTCTTCGTTTGTGTCCCACAACCAGACAAAGGCGTCACAGAACCCCACTTTTCATCAATAAAGATTTCCTCTTATATTTGCAATATCCAGATTGCAATCTTAGTTTCTTGCTTGTTCTTCATTTGCGTGCAGGAAACAGACCCTCATGGTCAGGTTGATCGTGCTCCGGCATGGTCAATAACCTCTCAGAGTTGGTTTAGCGATTGCTAAGGCGTGACGTCATCACACGTTCATAGTCGGATCGCCAAAGTCTACTCCACCAAAAGCGATATCCACCATCTCATCGAAAGACAGGGACAGCTTCGCCTCTATCAAGTGGTATCAGATTTCCAGGTTGCACGGTGAGATTTTACTAGTTTTTCGTAGTTTAGATCCCATATGTTCATCATACCTAGAGTCCACGAAAAAGACATAAAAAATTAGGGTTAGATCACCATATCCGAACCAATCTGAGCCTTTGCATAGTCTTTTCATTATTTTGCTTTGTTGAATTTGCGGTTGTATCGTCGTGTCAGTTGCTGGTTTAGGGTCTAGTCCTTTAGAGTTTCGAGTTCTGTTCATAAGTTGTCACGCCACCATCACTCCATCTTCACCGCTGCCATATACCATCACCCACCATCGTTGTTAACCTTGCCATATATCACCACCCACCATCACTACCCATTGGTGTCCATATATACCACCACAGATCCACCACCAATCCGAGTCCATCTCGCATTAGGTTTCGTTTCAAGATCCATTTTTTTCGGTTTCGCATTTTCCTACCTGAGTAGGTCTAAAAAAAGAGTCTGGCATGCTTTTTAGAGCACATTTTGGCCCAAAATTTTTGCGGGTGAAAATATTTTTTCCCTATCTTGATTTTAGGTTCTCTAGAGCGTTTTGAGACACTTGCCATCATAGTGCTTTTTGTCGAAATTTTTGGTCGTCGCAGCCCCCGAATCGCTCTAGAAAAAAAATAGTCAAAAAATTTCGTGCCTATCCTGCTTATACGACTTGGGAAGAGTTTTGGGACACTCGCCATTATAGTCATTTTCTGAGCAAAAAAAGCGCAAGAAAACGAGGCGCAAAAAAACAATTTTTATTCAGAGTGTGCTCTTCCCTTGATAACGTGTAGCTTCGTGATTTTGTTGGTGTTTTAGGCTCGCGTCTCTATCACGGTCTAGCCTAGGACCAACATAGTACCGTCGTTGAGCGTTTATTTAACTTTGCATCTCTGAATTGATTAGTGCTGACCCTTTTTGCTACCATATTATAAGCCATCCCAGCTCCACATACATCTACGTCGTGTGTTTGACACCACCCGACAACCGCTCTATCCAAGATTTAAGAGTTTTGACTACAACGGTTGCCGATCACCGCCTGCTGCTGGGTAAGAACTGGTAAGAATTTGAGATTCACTTAAAGGATTTGTGACACACCACCACGACTTCTCAGTAGTCTGTAGGTTTCGTATTCTTGTGTGTTTCCTCTTGCTGCTAACCATGCCAGGATCACAAGATGACGAGATCGACTGGGAGAGCATGACCAACAAAGCGCTCCATGATAAATTTCAGCAAATTATGGTTGACCAGGTACAAGACTTCGTGACCAACCTTGGAGAGGCCATGGAGAATCTAGATGGTTTGGAGAAGACATTTGACACCAAGATGGATGCCAAGTTCAATGAGGTGCTTGCCCGTCTACCACCACCATGCAACTCGTATCCCTCTCAAACGACGAGCATGACGTGTGCCTATTGGCCTAGTCCAACATACTGGTACTATTGATATTGCTGCTACTTCTGTGGTTGCTGTTGTTACTGTCGTTGAGCAGGTTGAGGATTATGATGGTGATTATGATGATGAGGGAGAGGTTGCTCCAGATCAGCCTTAGGGGCAAGCACCACCACACGCACCAGGTCGTCCACATGGCTACAACTATAATGGTAGGGCTGCACCACCTCCTCAGGTACGGGATCATGACCATCTCCCTAAACTTAAATTGAATATTTCGACATTTGACGGTAGATATGTTTCTGATATATATCTTACATGAGAGTTAGAAACAGAACAACGTTTTACATGCTTACAATTTCCTGAGGATAGACGTGTTGTTGCTGATGTTTGTTCATTCACTAATTTTGCTTGAGTTTGGTGGTCACAACATTGTAGAATACATCATGCTAATATTACAACTACTTGGGCTGCTTTGAAAGATGTTATGCGTATTCGTTGGGTTCCACCATATTATCAACGTGAATTGCTTCAAAATTTGCAACGTTTAAGACAAGGAAAAAATTCTGTAGAGGAATATTATCAGGAATTACAAACTGGCATGATTAGATGTGGTATTGTTGAGGAGAATGAAGCTATGCTTGCACATTTTATGGGTGGATTAAATAGAGAGATTCAGACTATTCTAGAGTATGAGTATAACACTATCACTCGTTTATTTCATCTTGCTTGCAAAGCTGAACGTGAAGTGCAGGATCGACAGGCAATGGCGAGACCTAATTTTTCTGTAGGTCGCACTTCATCATGGATGCCATGTACCTTCTCTCCTTCTGCACGTCCTGCTACAGCACCACCTACTTCAACCTCCAACTCCAACCGAGATACTAGGAAACAGACCCCTAATCCACCATCCGCGAAGAGCACACCTTCTGGTCCTTCACAGAGCTCTTCTTCATATTGCATCCACAGGGCAAACACATGAGGTTATATGTCGTCGTTGCACGGGTGTAGGTCACTATGCGAGAGAATGCCCTTCCAAGCGTGTGATGATTGTTACTGAGGATGGTGGATATGCGTCCGCTAGTGATTAAGATGAGCAGACATTGGCTCTCATTGCGAGTGAAGAACAGGGTGAAGAGGATACAAAACAAGAGACACACTACATGGCTGCTGATTACGATGACAGGTATGAAAGATTAGTTGCTCAACGTGTTCTCAGTGTGCAGGTTACATAGGTTGAGCAAAATCAGAGGCACAACTTGTTCCACACAAAGGGAGTTGTGAATGAGCGTTCTGTTCACGTCATCATCGATGGAGGGAGTTGCAACAACTTGGCTAGCATGGAGATGGTGGAGAAGCTGTCTCTAGCCACCAGACAACATCCTCATCCTTATTACATCCAATGGTTCAACAACAGTGGCAATGTTAAGGTAACACGTATTGTTCGTGTGCATTTCAGTATTGCTACATATTCTGATTATGTTGATTGTGATGTGGTACCCATGCAAGCATGTTCCGTTTTACTTGGTAGACCATGGCAATTTGATAAAATTATGTACACCATGGTAGGACAAATCAGTGTACTCTTGTTCATAAGGATCAAAATATCACTTTGCTTCCTATGTCTCCTGAACATATTATGAAAGATGACATTGCTAGAGCTAGTAAAGCAAAACAGGAGCAAAATAAGAGTGAAAATCAAATTGTAGCATAGGAATTTGAGCAACACCATAAGCCTAACAAACCATCATCTAGTGTTGCATCCGAAATAAAATTGAAGAGTGGATGTTTACTTGTTACTAAATCTGATATTAATGATTTGGATGTTACTACATCTGTTTGCTATGCTTTTGTATGCAAAGAGGTATTATTTTCATTCGAGGACATGCCTCCCTCTTTGCCTCCTGCTGTCATTAACATTTCGCAGGAGTTCGCTGACGTCTTTCCACAAGACGAGCCACCGGGAAAGGAGATCATGCATCAAGTACACGAGCTGCTCGACAAAGGTTATATACGCGAATCCCTTAGTCCTTGTGTTGTTCCTATTATTCTAGTGCCTAAAAAGGATGGAACATTACGCATGTGTGTGGATTGTAGAGGCATTAATAATATTACTATTCGTTATCGTCATCCTATTCCTAGGCTAGATGATATGCTTGATGAATTAAGTGGCTCTACAATATTCTCCAAAGTTGATTTGCGTAGTGGATACCATCAAATTCGTATGAAATTGGGAGATGAATGCAAAACATCATCTAAAACTAATAGGAACACTAATATCCCATACATAAATCTTTATCTCCAGACTATTCCGGAGCTCCTCGTCATGTCCGGGATCTCATCCGGGACTCCGAACAACTTTCAGTCACCAACATAATTACTCAACTATAATTATATCGTCACCAAACGTTAAGTGTGTAGTCCCCGCGGGTTCGAGAACTATGCAGACATGACCGAGACACCTCTGTAAGAGCACATTTCTCCATGTGTAGTTTTGGGTAATTTATGACACCCCTATGGACTAATGGTTGCCTTGAGTTGTATTCGAAGGATTTGTCCATAGGAACTTCTTGAAGTCCATCTGTTGGGTTTCAAGGAGTTTATTTGGTGACCAAGGTGGTATTCAAGGTTTATCCAAAGATTGGTCATGTGGGAGTTGAGCTTATTGCAAGCATGTCTTGAAGAAGAAGATTGTGTAAGCATTCATGTTTACCTTCAAGACATCATCTTTATGAAGAGAGAAGCTAAGATACAAGGTTGATCAATACTAAGTCAAAAAGTGAATCAAGTTGATCAACACACAAAGCGTACAAGATGTACCGAGAGGGATCAAGTGATCACATGGTGTGGTAAGCATTGTCCGTTACGCTTTGTGTACTAACCCATGGTCTATGTGAGAGTTCTTTGTGGGGTTAGGTATATTTCCATGGGCTTCCATCAAGAGGCATATCCCATACATCCCATGGAAGATGACATCAAGTGGAGATCGTCATCAAGGTTGCGATGTGCAAGATAAAGTGAAGCATCACGGAGAGATCATGCTTGAGTCTCGCCGTTCATTGTGGTGACAATGGACTTGTGAAGACGTGCCTAAGAGTGGCTCACTCACAGTGGAGTATGGGGGGAAATCATCTAGTCTTCATCAAGCCAACGCAATCAACAAAGGTGGTCCATCTTGAGGAAGTCAAGATCGTCATCATCTAGCTCAAGTGGACTATGCGCAAGGCTAAGGTTTGACCTTGATAGGGTTTTCTATTTTACCGGTCTCGTGGTGGTAGTTGAGAGACCGTGTTATAGGATCGATTGACGTACTATCAAGGGGGGCTCTCAAGTGAGTAGCTTGATCATATCGTTCGTTGAGAGCTCAAACCATTGCATTCTTGGCATCATCATATTTCTTGGTTCTTGGTTGGCTTTTCTCTATGTGGCTTCTTGAGCTTGTGGTTATGTTCGTGACAAGCTCTAGTTCATCGAAAACGGATTTCATATGCTTTGTCTATTGCGTTTTCGGTGTTGGAAGTTTTACCGGTCTTATTCGAGGAAGGGTTATCACCATTTTCTTATGGGACTTTTCTCATTTGCTTCTTATTGATATTTCAATCAAGATTGTGTTAGCCCATGTCGTTAGCTTTCCAAAAAACTTTGTTTCATTCAATTCAGAGTCCGTTTGCAAAAGTTGTGGCAGTTTTGGTGTTCTTAAAAGGCTAGCGGTACTACCGTGGCTAGAGCGGATGTAATTTTTTACTACCGCTCCGAAGCGGTACTACCGCGGCTCCAAGAGTGGTACTACCGCTCCGGACCAAAATCTCGTGTTAAGTCTAGCCGTGGTAGGCACGTATGGAATTTTTTAGTACCGCTTGCTAGCTGTAGTACCGCTACCCGTAGCGGTACTACCGCTATCCAAAGAGGTAGTACTGTGAGGACGAGCGGTAGTACCGCTCCAGCGGTTCTACTGGCATTTTGCCTCCTCGGTGTTGTTTTTCAAAGGGGTACTACCGCCCTAGTGGTAGTACCGCTCCTTGGAGCGGTAGTACCGCTTTGTGCGGGTTGTGAGGATAACGGTTGGATTTTTCCCCACCTATAAAAGGGGGTCTTCTTCTCCAATGGACCTTATCCTTTGAGCTCGTGTTTGCCCCCCATTGTTGACCTTCTTTGAGCTTTCTATCTCTTAATCCCTCCAATGATTCTTGCTCCTTTTTGAGGGAAAATAGAGAGGAGATCTAGATCCACATATCCACCAATCACTTTCTCCTCTAAGTGAGGGGAATCCCTTGGATCTACATCTTGGAGTTCTTCATGTTCTTCTTCGTTCTTGCTCTCATTTTCCTCCCTAGCATTAGTTGCTTTGGTGGTATTTGGGAGAGAAGGACTTGGGCACTCCGTGTGCCCTTGCCATTGCATTTGGTGCATAGGTTTGAGTTTTCCACGGTGATACGTAGAAGTGAGAAGTTGACAAGCTTATTACTCTTGGGTGTTTGACCACCCTAGAGCTTGTTCCTTTTGGGTGCTTTGGCGCCCTAGACGGTTGGTGGTGCCTCGGATCTCAATCATTGTGGTGCAAAGCTACGGTCAATCTTCGGGGTCTCCAATTAGGTTGTGGACATTGCCCCGAGCATTTGAGGTCATCTCGGAGCCACAATCGATTGTGGTGAAGCTTCTTGGTGTCGTTGGGAGCCTCCAATTCAGTTGTGGAGATTGCCCCAACCTTATTTGTATGGGTTCGGTGACCACCCTCAAGGGTCCCTTAGTGGAATCACGGCATCTTGCATTGTGCGAGGGCGTGAGGAGATTACGGTGGCCCTAGTGCCTTCTTGGGGAGCATTGCGCCTCCACACCGCTCCGAACGGAGATTAGCATCTGCAAGGGTGTGAACTTCAGGATACATCGTCGTATCCACGTGCCTCGGTTATCTCTTACCCGAGCCCCTTTACTTTGCACTTTACTTTGTGATAGCCATATTGTTTCTATTTATATATCTTGCTATCACTTAGTTGTCTATCTTGCTTAGCATAAGTTGTTGGTGCACATAGGTGAGCCTAGTTGTTTTAGGTTTTGTGCTTGACTAATTAAATGATAGTTTTATTCTGCATTTGTTCAAGCCTAAACCATAATGATTTTAAAGTGCCTATTCACCCCCTCCCCTCTAGGTGACATCCACGTCCTTTCAATTGGTATCAGATCTAGGTCTCTCGTTATTAGGTTTAACAACCTAGAGAGTAAGGATGTCGACTAGGGGATTAGGATTCTATGACACTCTTAGTTTCAATGGCACAAAATTTGATGTTTGGGTAATTCGCATGCTTAATCTCTTTAGGGTCATGGACCCAAATTTAGAGTGAATTGTTGATATGGGTTTTTCTCCTCCAAAGGATTCTCAACAAATATCTTTAGAGGATGAGAAAAACTATTATCTCAATGCTCAAGATTCTAATGTGCTTTTTGATGCTTTGAGCAATGTAGTTATATTTGAACTCATGTCGTTCCGGGATGCTCATGAGTTGTGGACAAAGCTTCAAGATAAATTTGGTGAGTCCAAGATTTGTAGGGATGATTATTCTCCCTCCACCTCCGGTCGTGTTGTCTTCTCAACTTCATATACTTCACCTACATGTGGATTGCCACAAGGTAATTATATGGTGAGAAGTGATGATCATTGTAATGATGATAGTGGGCTTATTGTTGATAATTCTTCTTCACTATCTTATTGCGATGCTTCATCTTTGGACTTTAACACCTCGAGCACTTTAAATGTTTCACATGCTTGTATTGGTAGTCCTTGCATATCATGTACAAATTTCTTGACTAAATCTCATGATGATATGCTTGCTATATCTTGTTGCCATGATAAAAATGTATCTATGTCCTTGATTTGTTGTGCTAACAATGTAGAGGATACCCAACACTCCATGGAACAAGATGTGGTCTTGAATGGTGCTTCAAGGGATCCTACATCATCATCTCTTGTTTCTCACTTTTGCCTTATGGCTAAGGCTTCAAAGGTATCTCCTACTTTAAATCCCAATATATCTCACGATGATGATGTTGATGATAATGATGAAGAGAGTGATAATATGGCTTCCTTAAAACTTAAGAGAGAAATGGTTTTTAAAGCTCTTCATAAGAATAATATTGCTCGTTCCAACTTCATGGAAATCATGTCTATTGCCATTAAGGGCAAGAAATATATTGAGGAGTTGGAACCTCATCTCAAGGAGCATGAGGCGACCATTGAGAAAATGGAAGGTCATGAACGTGATTATGCTAATGAGATTGCGGAGCTATCTCAAGCTCTTGAAAATGAACAAACCACCAAGGAATCTCTTGAGGAGACCTTTGCTCTAGAATTATCTAGATTAAAGGAATCCCATGAAAGAGCTCTCAAGGTGGCTAATGATCTTAGAACTAAAAATGATAAGCTTGAAT
This sequence comes from Hordeum marinum, assembly GCA_022496015.1. Lineage (NCBI taxonomy): Eukaryota > Viridiplantae > Streptophyta > Magnoliopsida > Poales > Poaceae > Hordeum > Hordeum marinum. The sequence continues at coordinate 392,435,558 of CM039678.1, read as the reverse complement.
TTGCACATGCTAAACTCCTTGAGGACTTTGAGCACCTCGAAAATGGCTCAAGGGTCGTTAAGAGTTTGCTCATTGAACTCACCGAGTCTCATGCTCAACTTAAAGTTTCATATGCTAAAGAGCTTGACAAGTTGCCTTCTCCTCTTGTTGTTAATGATGATGCTTGTGCTACTAACTCTATTTATTGTGAAGCATCCATATTAAAGGAGAATGTTGAGCTAAGGGCTCAACTTGAGTTGCTATCTAGCAATTATGGGAAATTGGAAAAAAGTCATGAAAAGCTTTCTAGCTCTCATGGCCATCTTCTAGTATCTCATAATGTGCTAAAGATATCTCATGAGGCTAGTACTACTAAGGTAACATCTAGTGAGCCTCATGTGGAAATTAGCACTACATCTAGTAGAAATGCTTTATTGCCATGTGCTAGTCCTCGTAGTTCATCTACTCATAATATTGGTACATCTTGTGATGAACTACTTTCCTTGTCTTGTTGCTCTAACGATGAAGCTTATACTTCCTCTAGCACTTGTGTTGATTCTAACCATGTAGAGGAAATCAATGTGCTCAAGGCCCAAGTCACTTGTTTGAAGAAAGACTTGGAAAAGAGTCATGAAGGGAACTCCACACTCAACAATATCTTGGGTGTGCAAAAACTTCCAAATGACAAAGGTGGACTTGGATTCAACTCCAAGAAGAAGAAGAAGATGTCCACGAACTACAAGAAGAGGAGCCAAGAACAAGTCAAGAATTCGGCCAAGATTATTTGCTTCAAGTGCAAAATTGAAGGGCACCATGCTAGATCTTGCCCATTAAAGAAGAAACCCCAAAGTAACAAGCAACAAGGGAAGCGGCCACAAGTTCAATCTCATGTTCAACCACAAGTTGAAGAAAGGCCTCTTCCCAAGAAGACCCAAGTCACCGCTCTTCAAGTTGAGAAATCAATTGAGAAGAAAGCAAAGGGTAAATGTTGCTACTTATGTCGTGAGAAGGGTCACTTCGCTTCTTCTTGCACAAAAAGTAACTTATCCAACCCAATCATTATTGATGATATCTATTCTCTTGGTACGGATAAGCTTGTCAATGTGTTTGCCAAATGTGTTGGTACTCAAAGTGGTTTCAACAAAAGAACCATTTGGGTAGCCAAGCCTATTGCGACTAACCTCTTAGGACCCAAGTTGGTTGGGGACAACCAAGCTCAAACTTGATCAATAGGCATTAATGTAGGGCATTGGTGACTTGGCTACATCATGAAGAATTAAGGGATCTTCATCATTCATATTATCTCAAGCCAAGTCATGTGGATTATCAAGTTTCTCACTTATATCCAATGTTCCTCCTTGCGGTAACATGTACTTAAATTGAATACATTGTTAGTTACTTGCCCCTTTGCATGTTGTGGTTTTGTACCTTGCATACGGTTGTATATGTTGTGCTTCCTATTTGTTTATCTTGAGAAATCAAGTATGTATTATGGGTTGCACATCATGTATGTGTGAGTCTTATGTTGAGCCTTTTTGCATCTTGTCTTATCTTAGTTGGCTTTCTTGAGAGATTAATGGATTAACCCATTTTGGGGGAGTGATGTGCTTTGTGCACTTCACAATCCTAAAAATGTGTGTACATGAGGAATACCACTTAGTATTGATATTACAAGATTATCTAGCTTCTATGTGGTATGTCATCTCATGAGAAATTCAAATTCTAAAAGGTCCATTAATCATCTATTGTCGTACTTCATTTGCCACTTGTTATTATTGTTGGGTTACCACATTATGGGGGAGTAATATTCTATGTGCATATTACAATCCCACAGAATGTGTACATTTGAGATATTTCCACTTAGATTTGATATTATAATTTATCTTGTTCCTAGGTGGCATGTTAGCTCTACAAGTGTCATTTGCTTATGATTTACATGTAAAGATGATGTTGGATTTCTTTGCAATCTATCAATAGGAAATATTTCGAATTACTTCTTGTCCTTCGACATTTGGTATCCTTTCATGGTAGAAATTGCTAATCATCTTTACATTGTATTTTGTTTATCGTTTGTCTTCCTTGTCTCTTGTGGATCTTTTTGAGCATGTCTAGTGTTTTTATAGATATAGGGAAAGTGATGATCCCATCAAGTGCATGTTGTATCCAAATACAAATTCTATATAATTCACATCTCTTGGGGGAGCCCTCCTATTTTCCTTAGAACACTCTCTTTATATGTTTATCATAAAATATTTTGATCCTCATCAAGTGTGTGTTGGTGGGAGGCAAGCCTTTTCTCTATGGTACATTGTGCGAGCATGAAAATTTGTGAAGGGTGTGGTTTGTGGAACCTATATCTCTTTTGGGAACTTGATACCTCTTGTTTTCCTTCAATTGGTATCTTGTTTCCTTCTATTTGGCATGTGTCAATGGATATCTCATTCCTTGATATATATTTTAGTTGGTAACCGTCAAGTGATTTTTTTTGTTTGGTATCTTATTTTCACTTGATTCCTTTTCTCTCGGTATCTTATCAACTATGTGTTGATTTGATTCTCGAAAGCCTTGAGCATGCATATTTACTACATGTACTTTCGTTGGCATGTTCTCTTTACTTGACCCAATATATAGGGGAAACTCCACTATGACATAAATTGGCTAAAGTGTGCATGAAATTCAATTTCATATTTATATGCACATATTTATGTGGAGTTTTGTACTATATATTGTTGGTACACTAACTTTTTGGTCCCAATAAGTTTGGGTACCACTTTGTTTGTGGTGTTGTTCTAGGAACAATTGGAGATACATTGGACACTCGGCTCACTTACAAGGAAGGTGTTTACACCATGTGCTTATTGGAGCCTTGCTAGTATGATCGAAGAACCATTGTCTACTACATCAATCCAATGCTATATCGGTAACAAGTATCTACTTCATGCATACATTTCTCGCATTCAACTGTTTATAGGTTGCATCATGGCAGGAATTTCTTGAGTCATTCTTGTGGTACTTGTTTCCTTTCTCAAAGAGTCGCAACGATGATGTCATATTGCTAGTTATGATGTCTTTGATGTTCGTGTATTGGGAGTTCATTTATGTACAATAAGAAAATATTAGGCTATGTGCTATACTTTCAAGCAAAGATCTTATTGGTATAGTTATGACTTCCTTGTGGATATCTTGTTTGTTTCTTCTTGTAACTATTTCGTGTGTACATTATTCTTTGTGGATATATCATCATGATTGCCCTCTATCTAGAATCTTATACACATGAGAGAATTTACATCTCTAGTTGATATCCTCTTTTCTTTCACGTCCATCATTGCATTTCATTTTTGTTTACTTGGTAGTTTCATTAAAGAATCTGTCTTGAGTGCGGATCTTATATCCTAGCATCTTGATGCACTCTTTGCTGGTGAATATTATTTTCCTCATGCTTGTCTTCATGAGGGTTTTGCCATTTCGATTGGTATACCTCCTCTTGACAAGGCTATCATTTTCCTATCTTCGCTAGGGTTTGTAACAAGCTTTGGTTTTTAAATTTTCCTATCAGTAAGCTTGTGACCCTTTTGCTAGTGGTTTGTGTGTGGGAAGGATATGGTTTGCACTTCGTGTCTCATTTCATCAAGACTATATTGATGCTTTATGCCCATCCTTATACTAGTCTTATCAAGTGCTTTTCCATGACTCACACACATGATTTTGGTTGAGCCTATTCTTAAGATTGCCTCTTTTACATGTTGCTCAACCATATGTTTAGTGCAAGTACTATGCTATTTGTCTTATCTTCTTGCTTGCACTTGTGGTGTGTTTATATTGATTTTGGGGGACTCATGATCCTTTTTTTGTGCACTTGTATTCAAATACAAATATTATTATTTGTGCACAAATCATGGGGATATCCTCTAGTTTCTTTATAAACATTGTTTTTCCCATATCATAATATCTTTTATTCATGTGGCTCGTTGGTCCATGTGATTGGTTGTTCCAATTAGTATCTTTTGATTGCTTGCATCACTCCGGTGTATGTCTTTGTGCCATACGATCCTTTGTGCAATCTTTGGGTTCTCAATATAGTTTGTCTTCCTCCAACTACTTATCATTGGATATGTGTATTTCTTTGCACACGTATCTGAGATATACAAACTTTTTGGAGGAACACCTATTATATTGGATTTCTAAACTTTTTGTCCATTTTGGCAATCGATGCCAATGGGGAAGAAGTTTAGAGAGGTTTGTTTGGAATGCTTTGAGAGTTTTGCTCTTGTTGTTTAAGCATTTGCATCTCACATCGATGCATTACATTGTGTGTGCTTGGTTGTGCTTATTTTCTTATATAAACTCTCTTGAAAATGGTTGTCATCAATTACCAAAATGGGGGAGATTGTAAGAGCACATTTCTCCATGTCTGGTTTTGGGTAATTGATGACACCCCTATGGACTAATGGTTGCCTTGAGTTGTATTCGAAGGATTTGTCCATATGAACTTCTTGAAGTCCATCTGTTGGGTTTCAAGGAGTTTATTTGGTGACCAAGGTGGTATTCAAGGTTTATCCAAAGATTGGTCATGTGGGAGTTGAGCTTATTGCAAGCATGTCTTGAAGAAGAAGATTGTGTAAGCATTCATGTTTACCTTCAAGACATCATCTTTATGAAGAGAGAAGCTAAGATACAAGGTTGATCAATACTAAGTCAAAAAGTGAATCAAGTTGATCAACACACAAAGCGTACAAGATGTACCGAGAGGGATCAAGTGATCACATGGTGTGGTAAGCATTGTTCGTTACGCTTTGTGTACTAACCCATGGTCTATGTGAGAGTTCTTTGTGGGGTTAGGTATATTTCCATGGGCTTCCATCAAGAGGCATATCCCATACATCCCATGGAAGATGACATCAAGTGGAGATCGTCATCAAGGTTGCGATGTGCAAGATAAAGTGAAGCATCACGGAGAGATCATGCTTGAGTCTCGCCGTTCATTGTGGTGACAATGGACTTGTGAAGATGTGCCTAAGAGTGGATCACTCACAGTGGAGTATGGGGGGAAATCATCTAGTCTTCATCAAGCCAACGCAATCAACAAAGGTGGTCCATCTTGAGGAAGTCAAGATCGTCATCATCTAGCTCAAGTGGACTATGCGCAAGGCTAAGGTTTGACCTTGATAGGGTTTTCTATTTTACCGGTCTCGTGGTGGTAGTTGAGAGACCGTGTTATAGGATCGATTGACGTACTATCAAGGGGGGCTCTCAAGTGAGTAGCTTGATCATATCGTTCGTTGAGAGCTCAAACCATTGCATTCTTGGCATCATCATATTTCTTGGTTCTTGGTTGGCTTTTCTCTATGTGGCTTCTTGAGCTTGTGGTTATGTTCGTGACAAGCTCTAGTTCATCGAAAACGGATTTCATATGCTTTGTCTATTGCATTTTCGGTGTTGGAAGTTTTACCGGTCTTATTCGAGGAAGGGTTATCACCATTTTCTTATGGGACTTTTCTCATTTGCTTCTTATTGATATTTCAATCAAGATTGTATTATCCCATGTCGTTAGCTTTCCAAAAAACTTTGTTTCATTCAATTCAGAGTCCGTTTGCAAAAGTTGTGGCAGTTTTGGTGTTCTTAAAAGGCTAGCGGTACTACCGTGGCTAGAGCGGATGTAATTTTTTACTACCGCTCCGAAGCGGTACTACCGCGGCTCCAAGAGCGGTACTACCGCTCCGGACCAAAATCTCGTGTTAAGTCCAGCCGTGGTAGGCACGTATGGAATTTTTTAGTACCGCTTGCTAGCTGTAGTACCGCTACCCGTAGCGGTACTACCGCTATCCAAAGAGGTAGTACTGTGAGGACGAGCGGTAGTACCGCTCTAGCGGTTCTACTGGCATTTTGCCTCCTCGGTGTTGTTTTTCAAAGGGGTACTACCGCCCTAGTGGTAGTACCGCTCCTTGGAGCAGTAGTACCGCTTTGTGCGGGTTGTGAGGATAACGGTTGGATTTTTCCCCACCTATAAAAGGGGGTCTTCTTCTCCAATGGACCTTATCCTTTGAGCTCGTGTTTGCCCCCCATTGTTGATCTTCTTTGAGCTTGCTATCTCTCAATCCCTCCAATTATTCTTGCTCCTTTTTGAGGGAAAAGAGAGAGGAGATCTAGATCCAAATATCCACCAATCACTTTCTCCTCTAAGTGAGGGGAACCCCTTGGATCTAGATCTTGGAGTTCTTCGTGTTCTTCTTCGTTCTTCCTCTCATTTTCCTCCCTAGAATTAGTTGCTTTGGTGGTATTTGGGAGAGAAGGACTTGGGTACTCCGTGTGCCCTTGCCATTGCATTTGGTGCATAGGTTTGAGTTCTCCACGGTGATACGTGGAAGTGAGAAGTTGAGAAGCTTATTACTCTTGGGTGTTTGAGCACCCTAGAGCTTGTTCCCCTTGGGTGATTTAGCACCCTAGATGGTTGGTGGTGCCTCGGAGCTCAATCATTATGGTGCAAAGCTTCGGTCAAGCTTCGGGGTCTCCAACTAGGTTGTCGAGATTGCTCCGAGCATTTGAGGTCATCTCGGAGCCGCAATCGATTGTGGTGAAGCTTCTTGGTGTCGTTGGGAGCCTCCAATTCAGTTGTGGAGATTGCCCTAACCTTGTTTGTACGGGTTCGGTGACCACCCTCAAGGGTCCCTTAGTGGAATCATGGCATCTTGCATTGTGCGAGGGCGTGAGGAGATTATGGTGGCCCTAGTGGCTTCTTGGGGAGCATTGTGCCTCCACATCGCTCCGAACAGAGATTAGCATCCGCAAGGGTGTGAACTTCGGGATACATCATCGTCTATGCGTGCCTTGGATATCTCTTACCCGAGCCCCTTTACTTATGAGCTTTACTTTGTGATAGCCATATTGTTTCTTGTTATATATCTTGCTATCACTTAGTTGTCTATCTTGCTTAGCATAAGTTGTTGGTGCACATAGATGAGCCTAGTTGTTTTAGGTTTTGTGCTTGACTAACTAAACGATAGTTTTACTCCGCATTTGTTCAAGCCTAAACAGTAATTATTTTAAAGTGCCTATTCACCCCCCCCTCTAGGAGACATCCACATCCTTTCAACCTCTATGACCAATCACCAATAGCGGGACCTGGATGCTCATATTGGTTCCTACATATTCTACGAAGATCTTTATCAGTTGAACCTCTATATCAAGGATTCAGTTAATCCCGTATACAATTTCCTTTGTTCATTGGTATGTTACTTGTCCGAGATTCGATCGTCGGTATCTCGATACCTAGTTCAATCTCGTTACCGACAAGTCTCTTTACTCGTTCCGTAATACAAGATCCCATGGCTAACTCTTTAGTCACTTTGCTTGCAAGGCTTATTCTGATGTTGCATTACCGAGTGGATCCAGAGATACCTCTTCGTCACATGGAGCCACAAATCTCAGTCTCGATCCATGCCAACTCAACAGACACCTCGGATATACCTGTAGAGCATCTTTATAATCACCCACTTACGTTACGATGTTTGATACACATAAGGCACTCCTATGGTGTCAGTGAGTCGCATGATCTCATGGTCATAGAAACAAATACTTGACATGCAGAAAACTATAGCAATAACCTTGTCACGGTCATATGTTACATCTATAGTTTGGGTCTTGTCCATCACATCATTCTCCTAATGATGTGATCCCGTTATTAGATGACAACTCATTGTCTATGGTTAGGAAATCTTGACCATCTCTAATCAACGAGCTAGGCTTACTAGGGACACAGTGTTGTCTATGTATCCACACATGTATCTGAGTTTCCAATTGATACAATTGTAGCACGGATAATAAACGATTATCATGAACAAGGAAATATAATAATAACTAATTTATTATTGCCTCTAGGGCATATTTCCAACACTGCCCCCGTCGACTGCTGCTCCCCGCGTGTGTCTTCTTCACTTTAATTTCTAGTTTTTAGATGTACTTTAAACTTGTCTATCGTTTATGTGCATTATGTGAACTTTGGCGATATTTTGAAGATCCGTTGGCGATATTTTGAAGATCCGTGGGTGATCTTTTGGTGAGCGGATTGTGCATTTATATGTCCTTTCATGATCTATATAGTTTGATCAACGTTGCATGATTTAGTGTTGATATAGGAGATTGGATACGAGATACATGGATATGGACGACGCAATTTGGGAAGTGACCGGTCAGTGTCCGTGAACACGCCCAGGCACGACCACGATCGTTTAAAGAGCTGGATTTGCCAAGTCCGGTTATAGATGATCTTACCTCCACCTCCACCATCACCTATACCCGCATCAAGCAAGCGAGAGACTTCTCACTAGTCTTCAATGGTCATGACCATCATAGGTTCTACTTACGCTTCTGTCTAATGAGAGCATAGTTAATACTCTCTCCATTTCACAATGTAGTGTGTCCGCGCTTTCCCAAATCTAACTTTGACCATAATTTTAACCAACGAGACCGATTGCGGCGGGAGTAAAAAGTATATCATTGAATTCGTATTCAAATCAAGTTTTCGATGGTACAATTTTTACTCCCGTCGCAACCAGTCTTGTTGGTTAAATTCATGGTCAAACTTAAAGCTCGAAAACCGAAGACACACTATATTATGAAATGGAGGGAGTGGTATAACCAACATTGAGTATGGCATTTTGATGACCGAGCTTCATGGAGCCTTTTATTTAAAAATAAATAAAATTCAAACTATTCGATTTAAAAAATGAAAAACAATTATGCAACTATACAAGGATGAAATGTATATACGTGTAAAAAATCATGATGAAATACCTTAAAATGCGATCTGTATAAAAAGACAATTTTTTGTAGTTTGAGGATGAATAGTATCATGTGTTTAAAAGTCTTGGATTTGTGTTTTTTGTGCACAACACTCATTTCAATCGTATTTGTCCTGGAAATTTATACACATGTACATTATACATCCATGTATATTTGTAAAATAATCAGAATTTTTTGAATTGTAAAAATATGAATCTTGAATTTTGAAAAAGAAGGCATCCATGGAGCTCGGCCTCCTAAAGCAATTTTTGAACCAACAGCTGGTTATATAGAGTTGTCACGTCATTTATAGTCAATCTAATAGCTCACTCATATAATAGTTAGTCATACTAATATGCTACTACATCTGTCTCATAATGTAAGATGTTTTTTGACACTGGTACAGTGCAAAAAACGTCATATATTATGTGACGGAGAGAGTAATCATTAATATATGGTCCATCTCTTTCTCTCACAAAGGATGCTGGAGCTCGTGCTATAACTAGATGTAAATTTATAGTCCACTTCCCTTCTCTCTCCTCTTTTTTCCAACTAGATATAAATCTGATGTGATGTCTCGTATAGCTCTCCTACATCATTCTATTGTACTTGCTCTGAAGCGCTCTAATCATCCTTGCTACTCCCTTCGATCATAATAAGTGTCGTAATTTTGATCTAAGGTTGAACTAATCTTAGTTCAAAACTGCGACATTTATTTTGAATCGGAAGGAGTAGATCGTCTTGTGTGATAAACCTAATGTCCAAACTCTAGCATGCCCATTTTAACAACTAATGAAAGATGTGAGATGCCCCTAGGGTGGTCATCGTGCCCTTTTTTTTAACGTTGGTAGAACTGCAAAATTCATTGATTAGAAGAAGCGTTACAAAAACCCTCCAAGGAGGAAAGCACGGCAAAATGCTAGTGCCAAAAAAAGAAGAGAAAGGAAAAAAAAAGGTCGGCACCCTCACAAACCCAAGCTCCACCGACAAGACATGCACACCATCGGAAACCATCCTTGGGCCTCCTAGGTGACGCCTCCAGAAAGGAAGTGATGCCAAGGACAACACCGTCACCCGATTTGGCATAGCCAAATCTAAGGTTTTCACCCGGAGACCACAAGTCATAAGGTACGAACAGCAAAACGAGCTTCACAACAGTACCTCCAAGGAGGAAGACGACTCTGAAGACGCTGTTACCGTTGGCACCGACTAAGCGATGCGGGATTTTCATCCGAAGCCGAGTCTTCCGCCAACCAACATGGATCCGAGGCCTACTAGCGCCACCGGGCAGAACAGGCCAAGCACACACCGCCGGAAACGGACTAGTCATCGCCGCACGCAGAAACTCGGCGAACACGAGCCACCTGGCTGGGCCGCCCCGCCGCACGCAGGCCTGGGCCAGCAGAACCAGATTCGGCCACCCTCTGCCTCCGTGCGTAGAACTGGGCAAGGAACCGCACCGCAGCGCGCAGGAAGAGCCGAGTTACAAGCGAAGCTGGCAAGTCAGCACCGTCGCGCGCCGAGACTGGACGAACACCGAGCCAAATTGTCTCGCACCGCCGTGCGCAAGGACAGGACCAGCCAAGCCGGATCTGGTCTGCCTGAGACTCCTCTGCACCTCAGACGCCGTACGGCGCCGCTACTCCAAGGAGATGGACGTGGACATGCTTGACAGGAGGGCCCACCAGCTGCAGCCGACCCCACCGCACAACCACCACCGGCGCGACCCGGGCAGCGAGATCCAGCCACTGCCTCACCAGATCAGGACTGGCCGCGACGAGGCCCACACGCCGCGAGAACGCGTCACATTTGTGCCAGTGCCCGCCCCGGCCTCCCGCAGCGCGCCGACGCGCCCGCAGCCAAGCACGCAGTGTCTAGGAACACGCCACGGCGCGCTCCCCACGCCCGCCATGCGCGCCGCACACGTCGCGCGCGCCGCGCCCGCTCATCATGCCTGCCACGCCCAACGCTCCCCTGCGCCCGCTCGTCGCGGACGGCGTGCTCCCGGCGCCAGCCCATCGCGCCCGCCGCGCACAAGCTCCTCTCCTTGACCGAGCGGCCCCGCGCAGCCCTGGCCTTGTGAGAGGGAAAAGAAGGAAAGCCCCGCCGCCGCACGGCGACGCTTGCCGGCAGCGGCAAGAGGAGGGGGAGATCTGGGAGGGGCTGTTGATGTGGCGGCTAGGGTTTCGCTCGGGCCGCCTGCGGGGGGAGCGACACTAGCGACTCTGGGCTAGGGAGGGAGAGTTTTTTTTTTGAACTGTCATCGTGCCCTTTGCTGCTGCCCACAAGGACTCTGCCTCTGCTACTACCATCGTTACCCCTTCCCCTCAACGTTCCGTCAGTCCGCCCCTCCGGTGATGCCTGGGATCTGGCGACAATGTTGCTGCAGTCAAGAAGAACGCATGGCGACGAACAGGAGAAGACTTGCATTTGCACCGCCTTACTATCTTAGCAGGTAAAAAAAATGGCAGAACTGGTCAAATGGTACAATTATACATAGTTGGAACTCAGCTTCAAAGTTGTTTATTTACTGCTATCATTCAGGACAACTTATTTGCAAATGTCTTCACAATCTGAATCAAGAAGCCATAAGCCTGGGAGGTCTAAATAGAGACCTCGTCAGGAACTTAAGGATTGCACGCTTCTCATGAAGGACGATATTCTCTTCGGGTCCTTGCTTATACCGTCAGGAGAGCATATTCCACTGCTAACATCCACACCATTTGGTTTTAGAGCGGAAGCGGCTTGACAAACATTGTCCGCATGAAGGCCACCTGCTAACAGCCAGCCGTTCTTGCTTTTCACCGACGGCATTTGGAAATTCTCCCAGTTGAATCCTTTGCCGCTGCAAGCAAATACGGAACGATTTAATCAGACCTATAGATTCCAGATCAATATATGCTTCCAGTTCGATATTTACATAGCGGTAATTATTCATTCCAAAAGTATGAAGGAAAACATATCGTTAGTACTTTTTGTAGAGGCACGAGGACCTTACTTGTCACAGTCAGACACTTTGCCATTGAACATACAACGGTGTGAACCCTTTTTAAAGATGTCAAAGTGTCTATCCTATAAAACCAAATGCCCACTACTCGAGCTACTAAAACACAAGAGAAATCATTGTAAAGAAAATATTGCTATTCTTTGGTGAGTAACTGACATGTTAGATAAGAGCTCCACTAGTCTCCATTGTTAACTAGAACAACAACAAATATCAAGATATTAGTATTAGAGAGTACGACAACCCAATGAGCAACATTATGTACCTTCCACCCTCTGCACTGTCCACCAAAAACCAGTCAATGTCATATTCTTCACTGGGAGGAGAATTGATAAGTTTTCCATCCACATCAGCATTAAGAACATATACAATCCGGTTGTTCTTGGCAAGAGCAGGAACCAGTGCTCGAGAACTGTCTCCATGAAGCTGTGTAAAAGCAACTGGTAAATGCTAGCACAACAAGCCACTGTCGTTCTAGCAAGTAGTGGAGAGTAGCAGCAGGGAAAACATACCTGAATAAGTTCAAGGTCGCATGAACCGGACACCCTTAAGATGGTCTCTTCGTCATCATCAACAAACACACCAACAGCTTCAGCCCCATAAGACTTTGCTACTCTGGATATTTCTTTCGCTTCTGCCAGTTGGACAGATCGTTTGGACTTAGGCCAAAGAATCATCCCGATAAGTTTAGCTCCAGCCTTTGCAGCGAATTCTGCATCTCTGGCAGATGTGATGCCACACATTTTGACTATGGGCTCGTTTCTCTGAGCATCCTCTGCACTGGATGTCAATGAAATGGAAGCACTAGCTCGTTTGTTGGACGAATATTGCATTTTAACCAGCGGCAACCTTGCGGGCCCTAAACAATAAAATGAACGTAATTGAGCGCGGCTGATAATCATAGTGCTGCTGCTACCAATTCCAATTTTTAATGCTACAACCAATTAGTGCTAAACTTGCAGGAATATAAAAGCACCCAACAAGGCAGGATGAACGAATGAATGAACAGCGAAGGTCCAGAAAAGACTCGCATTTGTTTGTAGGTGTAGCGACCCGCAGCGGCTGCTTGGTTGAGAACGCCGTCGCCATCGCTGCTGCGCAGCACAATCAAAGGAACGTGAAGGTTGTAAGTCAGACAAACGGCGTACAACAGCGGGTAGAGCTCCGCGGAAGAAGCATTCTAACGAACAGGTGGCGTGCACCCTGGATAGCCCGAGGTTTCTGGCAAAAACAAGGGGACGAACGAACGAACCTGGGGAGGGGCAGGGGACGCGGGCGAGCAGGAACGCGCGGGCACCTGGTTGGGCGAGCTGCAATGGCGATGCGAGCGACTCTGGCCTGCGGTCTCTCCACGGCGTGGACGAGCGACGAGACGGGGCAAAGAAGACGAGGAAGGATGGAACGGGGCGGCCCCGTCCAGCCGCCGCCACATCCGTCTAGAGAGCCTCGCTCACCTACCGCTCACGTTTATGGTTGAAATTATCCAACGATCAAAATACATTTGGCTACAATCTCATGTGTCTGGACTTGTCTCTGTTCCAAAAACACGCGCATTTAGTAGGAAAAGACGTCTCCGTCGATGACGAGGCGCCTACGATGACTTTACAAATTTTAAGATGATATGTCGGCTCAGTCTCTCGTAGATGTTTTTAAGGATAGGGTGTATGTATGTGTGTTCATAGGGATGAGTGCACGCATGTAAACGCTTTTGTATGTACCGTGTTAAAAAAACATGTATAGCGTCGTGACAGGTAAAACATAATCTATTCTTTTTGGATAATGTATCCTGTCTTATTAAACACATATAGTTGTTCTTTGTGGGCTAGCCTATTTCTAGTCATCATTTGCAGTGAGTAATAAAAACATCGTGCATATAAACAACACAACAATTTGTAAGTTGCCTAAAAAACGAGTTTGCGTCAAACAATTTGGCCGGACCGATGAGACCGGGACCGAGCGCCGCAGCGAGCACCAACGAGGTGCAAGGAAACCGATGAAGACAAACCAAGAGTGGCCTAGAGACAGAGACGACGCAGCAGCGATATTGCTGGTGAGAAGGAGTGTGAGACTTAAATTTTGAATCGGAGAGACCGACCAATTTCGGAAAAGGAAAGGTGATGGGAGGCTTAAATGGATGGTCGCAGACGGCTGAAGATTGACGATGACGACGACATGAGCAAAGGCAGAGCGGCTGCGCGACAACCGAAAGCATTGTTGGTTGTGGCCCATGGATGACGGCAACAGGTGCCGACGTCGAGCAGCGATGGGACGAAGGAAAACAAGTCAAGATGAAGAAAGAAGAAAGCACAACAGCCTCTAGATTTTGAATCGAAAGGCTCACAAAATCGGTTTACCCCAAAGGTCCAAACCCTTGAAAGGAGTGTTGTGTAGGTCAAAAGAGCTTGCACAACAAAGCTATCAAGAAGAAAGAAAGATTAGATGCGGAAGAAGCCTTGACATGATCGACGTTATCAAAATTAATGTTGATGCATCTTTTCAGTGCAAGACTCTCTCAGGAGCGACGGGTGTTGTTGCCCGTGATGGAACGAGAAACTTCATTGCTGCATTATCTCGGTTCCTTCCACACTCAAGTTCTGTTGACTCGACGGAGATTACCGCGATATGGGACGGTTTATACCTAACATGAAGAATTGGATGTAACAAAGTCATTATAAAAATCGATTGCATGTTTGCCATGAAGACGGTGTAAAAGGCTGATGATTATGTGGGGTCACCGGTGTTTACAGATGTTTCGTATATCCTCTGCCTGCGGGAAGCAAATGAAGTTGCAAATAAGCAAATGAAGTTGCAAATGAACTCGTTTAGTGTTTTGGGGACTCTAACGTTCGCGATTTTATTTCTCATACCTTGTAAATGACCTTGCGATTATTTGAAAAATAAAGTCTTGATGTTTCAAAAAAAATCGTTTACCACAAAAATAATGGGACAACTTCCATATAATTTGGTCCCTAAAAAAAATCAGACGACTTCCATATAATTTGGTCCATATAGAAAACAAACAGACGTTCGTGTTCTCTCCTCATTCTCTTTCTCCAACATCACCAACAAAAACGTCTCAAGAAACTATCACCACGAAACTTGTGGCCCCTCATATTATGAGACCACCGAATCTTGTTGCCTTTCGGGTCAGGCTCAGTTCCACCCAGTTCGCATTGCACAAACAGTTAAACATCACAGCAAGATACTGAATGAAATAGTATCCGGCAGCATTCAGCAGGTTATTTTTCTTCCTGGTCAACAAGTAAACACCCACGAAAACACATCTGCCGCACGCATGCACACAAGTGACAGAACATGTATCTACAAGCAGCTGCCGTAGTAGAAAGGTAGCATTCTTAAGTTTTCAGAGTTGCATATACAAATAGCTAATACATACGGAACACAAGGTAAGAAAGCATATGGATCGCGGAACCACGACCGACCGAGCATGCACGCACGGGACAGCCAGCATTCTACGTCTTCTTCGTTTTCGCCGGTCCTCGTGGTATCTTGCTCAGAACCTTCTGGTCCAGCACCTCGTAGTGCTTGCACGCCTCGGTATGAGCCTTTCCGGCGAAGTGATCCACCTTGTCCTGGTACTTGTCGTACAAGATCGGCACCGTGTGGATCATCAGGACAGCTGTTTGGGATGTCAAGTATGTCAGCTCAATAGCTTATAACATGCAGCGTATCGAAGGACAATGTTGTACGAGCAAAAAATGCATTACCGATGTATATCAAGGTGAGGAAATCACAGCAGCTTCCGACTTCTGACAGAACCCAGAGACCAGCAATCACCTGGAAAATTCAAGAGTACTGTTAGATATCCTCAAGCAAAAAGCTGAACACTTGAAAACCATTACGTATATTTCAATGGCATAACCGTACACCAAGGAATTTCTTCAGATCATGTCCCATTGCGATCTCCCGGAACAAGTGAAGTGATCTGTTGACATCGTTGCGTAATGCCCGTGATACATTCACAGCGAGGTCTTCAGATATCTCAACCACGGGAATATCCGGTGGACTCCTGGAAAAGTAACACTCGATGAAACACGGAAGCAGTACCAACCACAACGTGTAGTAAGATCACAATATATATCACTTACTTCTTGATGAAGGTCATAGCTTTGGACCACACGAACAAGATGGCCAGGACACCAATCATCACATGGGATAACAGAGTTAAGAGATGGTAATCGAGCACTTCAAATAAAACCCATATGACAGTTGTTCCACCGATCACCACAGCAGTTGTTTTCTTGTCCTTCCATAACAGTACATCAGCAGCTGCACAGGAGTGTACCAAAACAAACAGAGCAATCAGAATCGTCATAGTGCAGATATGACTTCATAATTTTGACATGATGGCATGTCCCTGTCATCAATGGAGCATAGCAGAAGAAAAATACTTCACCCTTCTCATGTGCAAAGAGCATAGCATTATTTTTGAGAACAACAACAAAACCTGTGAAAACCTAAGTTATCAATAATCAACAACTTCACTAATTTTAGGAGTTTATGGATCACCCCTTATATCAATTTGTGATCACCAAACAGTGTAGTAAAAAGAAGGAAATGATCTGTATGCCCGCAGATTTTGCGTCCTGGATTCTGGGCTTCTCTACCATTTGATACTTAGTTATAATATTTCGGAGGTAAATACAGGACTCATAGAGTGTGGGGTCACTACTCATCCGGAAGTGTTAAATTTACGTTTTAATATACATGGTACTTATGTTTTCCGGGGGTTTCAGCCTCCTTTTCAAAGAAAAAGGAAAAGAAAAAAATGTTCTCCGACGAAATGTGCACAATACTTTGCACATACCCCTACCCACAACTAGGAGAATGCAAATTCTGACTATTTTGACTCAGAATCAACAATTTAAATATCTTTTAGTAGGACCTTCATGTAAGATATCATGTATCACAGTCGAATTCTACCACATTATATATTCTCCCTCTTTTGCTACACTCACTGCTTTATAACGACGCCCCCTTCCATCCTGCTGTTCACCACTCCATACTTTAGCCCCATGTTCTACTTCCGTTCTCAACAAGGGCATGCCAAAACATGAGGGGGTAATCCAAATGATATCAGCTGGTTTAGGAGACTGGCATAGGCCCCGATAGTTCGGTTTTCTCATCCAGGACCATCTGTACATGCGCAAAAGAAGGGTTTTTATTTTCACAATGTAACTACTAGTATATACTACTTGAAGCAATTAGAAGTGTATTCGTGCAGAAGCCACACATCGATTTAAAAGGAAGCGGTTGGGATAAACTGGCCATGTAACAACCAAGCCCAAGAAAAGAGAAGACCAACCACAGCCCTTCTGGAACCCTGCATGGGCCACAATTCTGCTAGTATAAAAATGTGCCTACATAAACTTCCCTAAACAAACTCCGTGGTGCCTAACCCAGACCTTTCCTAAACTTCCAGACAATGAACCTTTTCCCCCTTCGACAACAAAAGAAACTAGCATAGTAAGAGAATAAGGGTGCATCTCCAAGGATCAGCTATACTTCTGCTACTATCAAAGGTATACCAAGGATCGCTCTGTATAGCAACATATCACATAACATTGCTTATATCAAGTTGTAAGCCGTATTTTGTTTGGGAAGGAGGTTCAAGAAGATAATAATTGACACTTCAGCATAGTGGACTAAGTAGGTTCACAAGTCCATGTCTTTCCTTTTTCGAAAGATGTTTCACAAGTCCATGTTTTTTGTTTTATGAAAAGATGGTTCACAGGCCCATCTGGATCTTGATAAAGTAGATTCAAGAGCAATCAAGTGGCTTCCAAATTATTGATGTTGCCACTTGCAAGAAGCACCACCAAGAATCATTACAACTTTTCCAGGCGTAACATATAATCCATACATAACTGGACAAAAAGATGCTGATTCCAACAGATAGGCTCGCTCGTCATTCCATTTCACAGTTACCATCACATAAGATCTACTGGGTCCAAAAATAAGCTGTAGAAAGCTTCAGATTGAATATATTATTTAGGCTTCTGAATTACCAAGGAAGTGGTAGTTCATTTTTGGGGGAAATGACCATATCTCTCCATTTCAATATGACCGATTTAATCAATATGTCTCAATATTAGTAAGCACATATTGAACTTCCTTTGAATCATCCACATGAATTACAAGGCTTCAGAACAGTACCCCACAAAGATAAAACGAAAACAAGTGGTATGAGCCAACAGCTCATGGACTGACAGTTCGTTCAACCTAGAAGGTAACAAAGACTCTGTTCGGCTTAGAACGCAACAAGTAAAACCTCGAGCAACAGCGTGCCCATTTATTTCATATCAGTGAGGTAACTGCGTTGATTATCTGCAGGCTGAAGGACTCAAAAGCCAAATATCCACCAAAAAAAACAGAGAATTATAGGTGGGCGCTTTCTTGGGGTGAAAGAAGTCTTCCAATCTTATTATTTCATAATTAGCTATGTAGACCGAGCAAACGTTTTTATCGCTCACGCTATCTGCAGTCCGCGCTCCACGAATTGAGCACCCAGCCTCAAATTAGACAACGACAACTACGACAGCGAAACAATTGCAGATACTCGAAGATCTAATCCGGTGTTAATTAGAACACGCATCAAGGACTGAAGAAATCAAAAGTAGGCAACTACCGACCAAGTATCCCCGCAAAAAAAAAAAACAAGTGTAAACCCTTCCCAGCTGAAACCCTTCCCAGCTGACCCTTCCGAGCTGAAACCACCACGCGCACACAAAATGGAAATCACCCTCCTGTACCGCGAACTAAAAGTTGAGACATCAAACAAATCAAGCGTACGTACTAGCTACCACAGATTAAGGAGTACTGGGTACTAGGCGAAAATAAACACGGAGTAGTACCAAATCGAAAAGGGAAAGGAACGGAGAGCTCGTACTTTTACCGCCCCCAAGCACCTTGTGCACGGAGGTGTCCTCGCCGAGCAGCCTGAACCCACGGGACCTGACCGTGGTGTCCGGCGGAGACGCGGGCGGGGCCGCCTTCTCCGGCGAGGCGTCGGCGCTAGCCGGCGGCTCCGCCGACAGCGGCGGGGCGCCCTCGGCGGGCGCTGCCGGGGTCGGCGGGGGCGCGGCGACGGTCTCCTCGGCTGGATCAGCCATGGACGGAGCAAACGGGGCTACAGGAAAGCTAGGCACGAGTCCCTCTCTGGTTCTCTGCTCTCGTAAAGCGCGCAGTGTGTGGTGGAAGTGTGCGCCTTGCCTGCCTTTTTCTCTTCGGTGAAGGAGAGGTGGATGGAGATCTCTAGAATATGGAGCGAGCGGGACGGCCGTTAGGAGCCGTCACGGCGCGCTGGCGCCTTTTCGGTGGTGGAGCAGGTGGGGTGTTACGTGCACCCGGGAAGCTTTTCTTCACAAATTCTGTACATCGTTCAATGCACATCTTTAGGGTTTCTTTGATATGTACTTTCTTTCGTCTAATAATATAAAAACATTTTTAATATTATATTAGTATAGAAATGCTTTTATATTTTGGAACTAAGGCAATAGTAATTTAAAAGCATAGAAGAACACACGGAATTATCATAAAATTCTATGGATTTTCACATTATGCCTTTGATGGTGAAATAAACAAGGGAATTTTTGGAAATTCGGGGAGGGGGAGAGAGAGATGGGGAGTAAATGGCACCGGTAGTCTGAGAATTACGATGAGGGTGCACTTAAGTCACGATATTTGCAGACCGAAAAACCCTGTTATAGAACTTGTGTTGCCGGTGCAGATAAACCGGGTAGAGCCCATTTTTGAAAGAAAAAAACATCATAAAATTTGCGTTGTTGATGCATGTAGGTCACACATGCCATCTGAACCGTCCAGCTGTCCTTTTTTCCTCCTCTAGCTGTCACGCGCAGTGCACGTGAGGTTGGTTGGGTTGATTATTTTCTAGAAAAAACCTTGTTATTTTAGTACAAGAGCCGTATTGCAAATCTGACCATTTTAAAAGGAGGCCCTTTTCTATCGTTTCCAAGGCTTTTCTGGTTGTTTATAATTCTTAGTATGACTGCAGGCAGTTTAGGGCAATCTTTGTATGCAATGTCATCTTCCTCCTGTTGCATCTTTTTTTACATGCTTCGCGAGCAAAACAAGGACCTTTGAGTGCACATAGCTCTTGCCATTTTTAAAAAGTCAACTTCAACGTCAATTCTAACCAAATCAAGTGTTTTATCAGGTGGCCACCAAAACACAATATCAAGCTCACTACGTGGATTATTTAACTGGTCAGTCATATCATTGCAGAAAGTGGTCATGTTCAGGTTATCAAATCATGTTACCTTTCATCCGGATATGTTAGATTAATTCCCCTTCTCATGAAAAAAAAACATGAAGCAACTCTACAGTTTCGTTGAATCAGGCCCTACACTAGAAAATGAATTGATGATCAGCGGGAGCGAAATTTAATAACCCTACCAGGCAGCCCAAAATTGCTAAATTTTGCACAAATCCTACAAGACTACGAGTTTAAACTAAGTAACTACTCCCTCCGTTCTTAAATATAAATATTTTTAGAGATTTTCATATGAGCTATATACGGAGCAAAATGAGAAAGTCTATACTCTATAATATATTTGCATACATCTATTCTAGTCTACATTGAAATCTCTAAAAGGACATATTTTAGGAACGAAGGGGTACTACTAATTCACCTGCTAACCTACCTAAAACTACTTGGATGGAGCACCAATTGTCATTATTGACTTCGGCAGAAAACCCTAACAGATGTGGGAAAATGGGACTCATTGTAGATCATCTATCCATGCCCTTCGGATCTTGGATGCAGCAGCTCCAGCTTAGGCGGCACCATCGTCATTGCTGATTCACTTGTCGTCGACAAGCTCGACGTGGCTGCAGCGCCACCAGCCTCCTCTTCCATTGGCAACAAACACAAAAAGACAAACAGAGGTACTAGCATATCAATATATCATTACATATGAATGAAGGGGCCTTTGTGCTAAAAAACGAGGTCACCTAGTGACTCGTGTGAGCGGCACGTGATTTTTTTTGCGCCCAACCGACCTCATGTGCGACGCGCATGACCATTAGAGGGAGAAAATCGGGCAGCTAGCCGGTTCAGATGGCATGTGTGACCTATCTACACCTGCAATGCAAGTTCGATGACGGGTTTTGGTTTGCAAGTACCGTGACTTAAGTGCAACTGTAGCGCAAGTTCATGACCGCTAGTGCCATTTACTCAGAGATGGGAGTAAACATGAATTTGTAATTTTCAAAGGAAACATAAAATGATATTTGAACTCGAGTTTAGATTCCTATGGAAGAAGATACAAGGTAATGTACTCCATGGGTATTTAGTAGCCCCGGTCTTATGATCCAAAGAGTTTTCATAGAAAAAGTTATATGAGTTGTCGTTTGAGTACAACGGTAGCGCAAAAAATTGATCCTTATAAGAGCAGATTTACATGATTGTAAAAGAATGGCAATATAAAACTAAAAAAATAGAAAAGCATGTACAAAACAAAAATAAATAATAAATAGAGTTACTTTGATTATTATTTTAAAAAAGGGATATATTTATATCAGGTAAATATCAATTACATCCAGTCTCTGTAGGATGCACATAACCAAAAAATAAAATAAAACCACGAAAAGGAGAAAAAAAAGATCCTGCCACAATGATTGATCATCCACAGTAGCAACATTCTAATCACCGCCAAAGACAACACATGTACTAAAAAGAAGGTTTTCCAAAAATAACACCTCCAGAAAGAAAACAATGCACAAGTGTTTTCGCCGCCCGATCAAAGATCGTAGGTTTTCATCCTGGAGAAATACCACATTCATAAAACAATTCTTTCAACAAGGTCACTGTCAGACACACCCAATAAAGGTCAGACCTTGGTTTTCACCCTAAAAATCACGGGTCGGTACTCAAAGGAGCATCACCAACAAAGAAGCCCTCCAATGTTGTCACCCACTTGCAGAGTTTACTACTACGAGTCACGTACCACCCGGCTCACAAGAACTCATGCCCGGTTTTGACGAGAACATACCCTCCTACTTGTAAATGGCGTTAGGTTTTTTCTCGGAGAGGAGATAAGATGTAGCATAGTTGAGATACGTTTTTTCCTGAGTGAGAACCAAGGTTATTGAACCAATAAGAGAACCACGCAAACTCTCATCGTCGGCACATACACACACAGAACCAAACACTTGCACCCAACACGCGCAAGAGGGTTGTCAAGTCCCTTGAACTCGTAACTTGCTAGGATCATAGATAGATAATATAAATATAAAATAAAATAACAGAAGATAAATGACAGCAATATTTTCAGGGTTTTAGTAATATATTTTGTGTAGACACGGGGGCCATAGTTTTCGCTAGAGGCTTCTCTCTCGAAGATATCATACGGTGGGTAGACAAATTACTGTTGGGCAATTGATAGAATAACACATAGTTATGAAATATTTATTCATGACAATGATCATATATATAGGCATCATATCCATAAGCAAGTGTACCGACTCTTGCCTGCATCTACTACAATCACTCCACTCATCGACCGCTATCCAGTATGCATCTAGAGTATTAAGTATGAAACAGAGTAATGCTTGTGGCAAGATGTCATGATGTAGACAAAGTAAACTCAAACAATATGAATAAAACCCATCATTTTATCCTTAATGGCAGCAATACGAATACATGTCATATCCCTTTCTATCACTGGGATTGAACACCGCAAGATTGAACCCATCACAATGCACCACTCTCACTAAAGATAAATAAATCTAGTTGGCCAAACCAAACCGATAGATCAAAGAAAAATACGAAGCTATAATAATCATGCTTAAAAGAATTCAAAAAAGACTCAATTAATATTCATGAATAATCTGATCATAAACCCATAATTCATCAGATCCCAACAAACACACCACAAAGAAGATTACATCGAATAGATCACTGTGAGAATCGCGATGAACTTTGTATTGGAGATCAAAGAGAGAGATATAGCCATCTAGGTATCATCTATGGACCCGTAGATCTATGGTATACTACTCACCCAACATTATGGGAGCAGCAAGGTTGATCTAGAGGCCCTCCATGATTGATCCCCCCTCCGACAGGACACCGAAATAGGGCTCCAGATAGGATCATGGCAGAACAGAGACTTGCGGCGACGGAAAAAGTATTTTGGGTGGCACCCCAAGGTAACAGGGTGCCTACCCCCTAGGGCGCGCCCTGTTGCCTTGGCACTGCCTCATGCGGCATCTGACCTCCCTCCGAAGCTTCCAAGTCTTATTTTTGTCCTAAAAAAACCATCAAAAAGTTTCGTAGCGTTTAGACTTCATTTGGTACTGATTTCCTGAAAAGCCAAAAACACGCAGAAAATAGCAACTCGCACTAGGCATTGTGTTAATAGGTTAGTTCTCAGAAATGGTATAAAACAACATATAAATGAATATAAAGTACCGAAGAATGATAATATAATAGCATGGAACAATATTAAATTATAGATACGTTGGAGATGTATCAACATCCCCAAGCTTAATTCCTGCTCGTCCTCGAGTAGGTAAATGATAAACAAATTTTTTGATGTGACATGCTACCCAACATGTAATCTTTTCAGGTATGATCTTTGAGATACAATGAACTAATAACATCAACATAACAATATCCATAAACATGAATAACATAATTATTAACTTTCAAAATGTATGATCATTAAAGAACGTTACTCCCGAGTAATTTTATCATATTAGCATGGCATGTCTCCATCTTCACCACATAAGTACAAATCATGAGCACCATGGTGTCAAATCAGGCAACTGGATCGTACTTCTAATATGCTTTAGCATTTTCAACCCCACTCAATACATGAGCGTGAACCATGGGCATAACATATGTGTAAAATATAGTATGGTGGTAGAGATCAAAAGGAGTAAAAGTGAAAAGAAAGTCTCGCATCAACTAGGCAGACCAGCGGTCTATGAAGATACCCATCACTCGATATCAACGCGAGGAGTAGGGATTGCCATGCAATGGATGCACTAAAGCTATAAGTGTATGAAAGCTCAACGGAAGCTAAGTCAGTGTGCATCCAACTTGCTTGCTGATGAAGACCTTGGGCATTTGAGGAAGCCCGTCAGCGGAATATGCAAGCCAAGTTATATAATGAAAAAAATCTCCACTAGCATATGAAAATGACAATTCATCATACCCTTTATATGAAGAACATGGTGCTCCCTCTAAGCACAACTGTGGAAAAATAAGTAGTGGCAGTGTCCCTTCTATATTTTTCTCTCATTTATTATTATTTATTTGTTCTATATTTTTTCCTTTTCCCTTTTTTTATTTTTTTCCTTTTTATTTTTCGTCCGGAATCTCATCCCAATTTGTGGGGGAATCATAATCTCCATCATCCTTTCCTCACTGGGACAGTGCTCTAATAATAATGATCATCACACTTTTATCTACTTACAACTCAATGATGATAAAAGAAATGACTCTATATGATTGCCTCTAGCAGTGTAGCAGGATGTGCGATGATGTGGCGTAACATGTAAATAATGATGAATGATGGCCTTGCCACGAATAATATGGCAGCTACATGATTATGCAAAGCGGTATGAGGATCAACACACGAGTCATGTTATGTAACGATGGAAGTTGCATGACAATATATCTCAAAATGGCTATAGAAATGCCATAATAGGTAGGTGTGGTGGTTGTTTTGAGGAAGATATAAGGAGGCTTATGTGTGATAGAGCATATCATATCATGGATGCATCGGCGAAGATTGCACCGATCCTTTAGGTGAGAGTGGGCAATGCACGGTACCGAAGAGGCTAGCAAATATGGAAAGGTGAGTGTGCATACATCCATGGTTTCACATTAGTCATAAAGAACTCATATACTTATTGCAAAGCCTTATTAGCTCCCTGGAAGCAAAGTACTACTACATGCCCCTAGGGGGGAGGTTGGTAGGAGTTAACCATCGCGCGCCCCCGACCCGAACAACACTAGGATTTCAACGAGGAATAAGAATGCTCACACATCATCACCATGCCATAACCAATATTTAGATGAACGACAAGTGACAAGCTTTAATTATCGACATTTCTACTAACCAAAAACCATGTACTCATACCCTTTGATATTACTACATCAATATCATTAACCCACGGTTCTCTTTTAGTGTGCTACATGAAAGTTTTTATTATATCCTTCTTGAATACCTATCATTTTTGGACTGGTTTTATAACCCATACATATTGACATTACTCCCTTTTCTATCAATTGACATTACTCCCTTATTAGATACTGATTTCCTTGGATATCTTCATAATTATTCACTTTTCTATCAATAGTTCGACAGTAATTTGTTCACCCATGGTGATACTTTCCTTCAAGAGAGAAGCCTCTAGTGAAACCTATGGCCCCCGGGTCTACTTTCCATATTATATTTCAGATCTATAAACCAAAAATACCAAAAATACCTTGGTGCAATTTATTTACTTTTTTACTTTCCGTAATCTTTTACCTTTATCTCTATCAGATATAATCCTTGCAAATAACCATGAAAGGATTGACAACCCCTTTATAACATTGGGTGCAAGAGTTTGATTGTTTGTGTAGGTGCATCCATTGGTGACTTGCTTGTTCCTCCTACTGGATTGATACCTTGGTTCTCATCAACCGAGGGAAATACTTATCTACTTTGCTACATCACGCTTTCCTTTTCAAGGGAAACCAACACACCCTCAAGAGGTAGTAGGCATCCCTAAACTTAGACGCTTGAGTCTTTCTAGAAACTTGGAGTGCGTTGGGCATCCCCAAGATTAGGTTGTTGTCGCTCCTTATTCCTTCATTCACCGTGATCTCACCCAAAACTTGAAAACTTCAGCACACAAAACTCAACAGAAACCTAGTGAGATCTGTTAGTATAATAGGCCAATATAGACTTTAGGTACAATTATAAATTGATTCATATTGAATTATTATATAAGATAATGTATTCTACCTTCTCCATGACTTATACCTCCCCCCATGTAATCCATAGCATCATCAAAACAAGCAAACTCTGCAAGCAAAAACAGAATTTGTCTAAAACAGAATAGTCACTACTGATCAACACTAAAAGGACACTTATGTAACTCTGAAAATTCTAAAAACTTATGACAACATGGGAAATTTGTATATCAATGTTGTTTACAAAATACAGATCAAAAATACATTCCAATAAAAACTGAGAAATTCTGCACTAGACGTAAAAGTTTATGTTTTTGGACAGAATCAAATCTATTATCATCCAAATCATCCCAAAGGCTTTACTTGGCACAAACACTAGTTAAAACATAAAAACACAATCATTACAGTAGAAATAATCATGTCAACACAAAATAACAGAAAGTATAATAAAAAATGTAAGATAGCTGTTGGGTTGCCTCCCAAGAAGTGCTATCTTTTTATGTCCCTAGCTAGGCATGATGCATAGTGTCAAGTGATATCATCTTTGGTTGCATGGGATCTAGTTCCTTCCACACTTTTGCTCTATTTTCCATTGTCAATGATATGAACAAATTGGTCAAGTTTGGCGCTGAGAATTTTCATTTCACCTTTCAAAACCCAAAGAGCATCAATCTTTTGTTCTAAAGTATCAATTCTCCTATTTTTTGACACTATGTTGCCATTAACTTTAGTAGAAAAATTGAATAAACCTCCAAAGTTGGATTCCATACTAGCCTTAGTTTCTTTTATTAGCTCATTTTGATGGTAGCTCAGTAATATGGTAGGTTCAATGGTTTCTACCTTCGGTTATCCAAATATACTTTTCATCTTTTCATAGGTGTCAAAAGCGTTATATCCAAGGAAGTCTTTTTAAAACGTAGAATCCAGGACACGTCTATGAGAAAGAGATAGTCCAACATAAAAACTTCTAAGGACTACTTTAATATGACTCTTGGGATTAGCTCTCATTTGTATTTATAATAATCTATCCCAAGCTTCTTTCAAAGGTTCATCACCCAAGTATTTAAAATTTAAAACTTTTGAACCTTCTCCCAAGCAGGGGGAAAGGCATATCGGGAGGAGAACTAGCCATACTAACAAGCAAAACAAGTAACTAGCAAGATAAATATTTTGTATTTTTGATATTTCCAGGCAAGCAAATATAAAGGTAAATAAAAAGTAGAACAAGTGAATGATGATTTGTATGAAGGAACCTGATAAGAGTTTGATGATGTCTCCCTGGAACCGGCACCATAAATTCTTTCTCCTACTCGTAAACTGTGTTGGGTTTTCCCCCGAAGAGGAGAGGAGATGAAACACAGTGGATATAAGTATTTCCCTTAGTGGCAACCAAGGTTATTGAACCAATAGGAGAACCATGCAAACTCTCATCGTCGTCACCTACACACACAGGACCAAACACTTGCACCCAACATGGGCAAAAGGGTTGTCAAGACCCTTGAACTCGTAACTTGCAAGTATTAAATACTGATAGATAGATAATATAAATATAAAATAAAATAACAGAAGATAAATGGCACAATATTTTTAGGGTTTTATTAATATATTTTGTGTAGACCCCGGGGCCATAGTTTTAGCTAGAAGCTTCTTTCTCAAAGATAGCATACAATGTGTAGACAAATTACTATTAGGCAATTGATAGAATAACGCATATTAATAAGATATTTATTCACGACAATGATCATATATATAGGCATCACATCCATAAGCAAGTAGACCGACTCCTTCCTACATCTACTACTATTGCTCCACTCATCGACCGCCATCCAACATGCATGTAGAGTATTAAGTATGAAACATAGTAATGTTTGTGGCAAGATGACATGATGCAGACAAAGTATACTCAAGCAATATGAATAAACCTCATCGTTTTATCCTTAATGGAAGTAATACAAATATGTGCCATGTCCATTTATGTCACTGGGATTGAGCATCGTCAGATTGAAACCATCACAACGCACCACACCCACTGAAGATAAATCAATCTAGCTGGCCAAACCAAACCAATAGATCAGAGAGAAATATGAAGCTATAATAATCATGCTCAAAAGAATTCAGATAAGACTCAATTGATATTCATGGATAATTTGATCATAAAACCACAACTTATCGGGTCCCAACAAACACGTCGCAAATAAGATTACATCGAATAGATCTCTGCGGGAATCGTGGTGAACTTTTTATTGAAGATCAGAAAGAGAGAGAGAGAGAGAGAGAGATCTAGGTACTAGCTATGGACCCACAGGTCTGTGGTAGACTAATCACACAACATCATGGGAGCAGCAAGGTTGATGTAGAGACCCTGCGTGATTGATCCCCCCTCCAGCAAGGCACCAAAACAGGGCTCCAGATGGGATCACGCTGGAATAGAGAATTGTGGCGACAGGAAAGTATTTCGGGTGGCTCTCTAGTGTTTTCTCGATTTTAAGGAATTTATAGAGGCAGAGTTAGGTTAGGAGGAGCCATGAGGTGGCCCCCAGGTAATAGGACGCGTCCTATTGCCTTGGCACTGCCTCATGCAGCGTCTGGCCTTCCTCTGAAGCTTTGAGGTCTTATTTTTGTCAATAAAAAATCGTAAAAAAGTTCCCCATGAAAGCACATTTTCTCCCTTGGTGGTTTTGGTAATTAATAACAACATATAAGTCATTGAACTAATGTTTCCACCAAGTATATTTCAAGAAATGTTCAATGAGAGGATTGGCAAAAGGAGATTGTGGAGAAACCCCAAGATGCAAGGAAATAGGTTGGCCAAGCTTCAAGCACAAGGACTCTACATTTCATATTTGTGAGAAATCACTTTGAGTCTAAAGGAAAGCCAATACTATTAAAAGGGGGTAAGGTTTTGTTGGTGAACAATATGCTCAAACGTGCACAAGTGATAGTCGCCAAAAACATCCACAAACTCTCCCACCAAAGTCTCTTCTATACCTACCACTCAAAATCGGTGCAACCAACTTTCCCACTTCGGTGCCACCGATTCCAGAACCTAGACAGATTCAAGCCAAACCCTAGCCACTTCGGTGCAACCAATTCCATACCGGTGCCACCGAGTTTAGGTTGCCAACTTTCTGTTACGCAAATTCACATTTTCGGTCCCACCGAGAATGTTGGATCGACGTCACCGAGATTGGAAATCTGACCGTTGGTCACCTTATCGGTGCAACCGAGAATTATATATTGGTCCCACCGAGATTCAAAAGTTGCCACATTTTGGTCACTTCGGTACCACCGAGATTAACACATCGGTGTCACCGAGTTGGTCATTTTGTGTGTAACAGTTGGATTTTTGGGGATGCCTATATATACCCCTTCACCACCACCAACTCGAATGAGAAGCACTTAGAACTATTCCATACCTATGCTATCAAATTTTCTGAGAGAGAACCACCTACCCTTGTGTTGAGGTCAAGATCTTCCACTCAAATCATATGGATCTTGATTTCTAGCCTCCCCAAGTTGCTTTCCACCAATCCCATCTCTTCTACCAAGGCAAATCTATGAGAGAGCGATTGTGTGTTGAGGAGTCTATCATCTTGAAGCACAAGAGCGAGGAGTTCATCATCATTACCGAGCCTATTACCGTTTGGAGGGTGGTGCCTCCTAGATTGGTTAGGTGTCGCTTGGGAGCCTCCTACTTTGTGTTGTGTAGTGAACCAAGAAGTTTGTAAGGGAAAGGAGATCACCTACTTCGTGGAGATCTACCCATAGTGAGTCTAGTCCTTCGTGGACGGAAGGCATATGGAATAGTCAAGGTTGCTACTTCGTGGACCCTTTTGGGTGGAGCCCTCCATGGACTCTCGCGACCGTTACCCTCCGTGGGTTGAAGACTCCATAAACGTGGATGTACTATAGCGCCACCTATCAGAACCACGGGAAAAATCATCGTGTCTACAATTGTGTTTGATCTTCCTACCCTATCCCTTCTATACATGCTTGTTGTTACTTTCCGCTGCTATATACTCTTAGACTTGCATGTGTAGGGTGTACTTGACTTGCCATGAAATACTAAAAACTGTCAACCCTAAAACTTGGCATAGGCAAAACTTTTAATTGGTCAAGTAGTCTAATCACCCCCTCTAGACCTACTTTCGGTCCTACAAGTGGTATCAAAGCTTTGGTCTCCATTGC
Source organism: Hordeum marinum (assembly GCA_022496015.1). NCBI lineage: Eukaryota > Viridiplantae > Streptophyta > Magnoliopsida > Poales > Poaceae > Hordeum > Hordeum marinum. The sequence goes on along the minus strand of CM039678.1, from coordinate 392,405,658 downwards.
TTAGGTCTCACAACCTAGGATAGTATGGCGTCTAGTGAGGGAAGTTATCACCGTACAGGTTCGTACTTTGATGGCACTAATTTTGGTAGTTGGAAGCATAAAATGAAAATGCATATTCTTGGTCATAACCCCGCCGTTTGGGCTGTTGTTCGTGTTGGCTTGCAAGGCGAGTTCTTTGCGGATGGATGGGAACCGGATCGTGAAGCGACCGTGGGTGAATTGAAGATGTTGCAACTCAATGCTCAAGCATGCGACATTCTCTTCAACTGCTTATGCCCCAAAGAATTCAACAAAATCAGCTATCTTGAGAATGCAAAAGAGATTTGGGATGCTTTGGTTGATATGCACGAAGGAACCAAGTCCGTAAGAGAATCCAAGTTAGATGTTCTTCAAGGTCAGCTTGACAAGTTCAAGATGAAGGATGGTGAAGGAGTCGCAGAGATGTACTCTAGGCTAGCTCTCATCACCAATGAGATTGCCGGCTTAGGAAGCGAAGAAATGGCCGACAAATTCATCATCAAGAAGATACTTAGAGCTTTGGATGAGAGATACGACACCGTGTGCACATTAATCTAAATGATGCCGAACTACAAAGATGTCAAGCCTACAAAAGTCATTAGAAGGATTGTTGCTCATGAGATGACACTCAAAGATAAAGAAGAGCTTCATCACAAGTCTAGCGGTGCTTACAAAGCCACAAGTGATGCTCCCGCAACTTCAAGCAACAACCTTGTCACCAATGAAGAGATAAGCCTCATGGTCAAGAAATTCAACAAGTTCTACAAGAATAGAAGCAAAGAAAGAAACTCCAACTCAAGATATGAAGAGAAGCGTTCGTCAAGTCGTGACCGCATTTGCTACAATTGTGGGAAGCCCGGACACTACTCAAATGAGTGCATGGCTCCCTACAAAAGAAGAGAAGAGTCACCTCGAAGACGAAGCTCAAGGAATGAATCACCACAAAGAGAGAGAAGGAGTAGAGATGATGGTTATGAACAAAGACACTCAAGGAGAAGTAGAGATTCAGAGAAGAAGGACAAGTACACCAAGAGCTACACAAGAAGAAAACATCAAGCTCATGTTGGGGAATGGGTTTCCGGCTCCGACTCCGACAACCACTCTGAGAGAAGCTATCGCTCCGACTCCGACTATATTCAAGATGAAGGTGTTGCCGGAATTGCTCTAGTGACTACCAACTCCTACGATATATTTGATTCACCAAACAAAGGGAGTGGAAGTTGCTTCATGGCTAAAGCTCCCAAGGTATCACACTCCGAATATCTTGATTTTGATAGTGATGAAGATGATCTACTTTGTGATGATGACTTGCTTTGTGATAAAACTAGTGATGTTGATCAAAATGAACTTGATAATCCTCATGCTAGTCAAGATAAGTCATTTGATGATGATAAGATGAAAATAGAACAACTAACTAAAGAACTAAACACTCTTAAGTTAGCTCATGAATCTACTCTCGAAGATCATAGAGAGCTTGTGATAACTCATGAGAAGCTACGCTTTGAGAAGCTCAACTTGGAGCAAGAGCATGAGTTTCTCAAAGCTATCAATGACAATCTACGAAATAAGACCTCATCTTATCTAGCCAAACGACTACTCTTGTCTACCTTCATGCCTCAAGTTAAAACTAAACAATCTAGCAACAAAGGCAAGAAAGGTTCTTCATCTAGTAGCAACAATAAATATGCTAAACCCAATGATGTTGCTTCTAGTAGTTCTATTGATTCCACTAATGATGATTCTATTAGCCAAGTTACACTTGAGCAAGAAAATGCTTTATTGAAAGGGATTATAGAAAAAGGTATCTACAAGAGTCTTGCCAGATGTAAGCAATTTGAGGAAATTGTACGCAAGCACGGAGGATATCGGAAGAATCGTGGTGTTGGCTACTTCAACGCTAATGGAGTTGAATGGGAAGAAGGTCAATATCCCAAGCCCAAGTTTGTTCCTCAAAGGGAGAAGTATGAGAACACTCTTCCCAAGGGGACAAACACTCAAGATGACCTTCCACCACAAGACCACAAGCTCAAGGGCAAGAACAAGCTTCAAGAAGACATTGACTCATTTGAAGATGAACCCCTAGATTTGGTGGAGTGGGTTCCCAAGGCTACTTCAAGATCAACTAATACAAAGGCCACTCAACACCAAGGATCCCCATCAACATGATGTGGGTGTTGGGGAATGCGACAGAAAATAAAAATTTCCGGTATAGTGAGCACGCCCAGGACCACTATGGAGACTGCATACAAGGTTTGATCCGATCCGTACCGACTCGAAGCGCAACGGAAGAAGAGTCGGTGGAGATCGTTGGTATAGATCCCCGCAGCTAGGATTTTACAACCTCCCAACCGCAAGAATGTACCCCCTCATCGGACAGCCCTTCGGGAGGCGGTCGGATAGTCCCCCGGACGATGTCGCGGACAGCCCTTCGGGAGGACCCTCGAAACTCGAACGGAGACTCGGACAGCCCTCCGAGAGGACACTCGAACAACCCCTCAGGCAAAAGATCGAAACTACAACCTCTCTACGGGGTTGCACACATACGGTGTCATCTATCCGGCAGGGCTTCGCCGTCTAGAACTAGTTCCTGCCGGAACCCAGACAGCCTTTCGGCTCTACGAAACTATTTCGCTGGGAGGGAGAGAAGAAGCCAGATCATTGCAATGGCATGTGTATGAGAGAAAGGGATGAAGGTTTGGGCTTCCCCTCACCTCCTATTTATAGGAAAACCAAGGGGTAGGGTGGTTTTACAAGAAAACCCAAAAACCACATGGAAAGGAGTCCTTCCCAAGGACCCAAAAGGTGAAACCAAGGAACAAGTGGGGGCTCCATGGAGGAGCCCCATTGTGGCCGGCCACCCCTAGTGGGTCCCCCAAAAGGGGGATCCTATCCATCCATGTCATACCCCAAGATCTTTTAAGCAAAAGCCTAAAAAGGTGGCTTTCCAATAAAGTAATCCAAAAAGCACTTTCACTATTCACGATGACATTTTTCAGCATCCAGTCGAACTGAAAATATTTATGTGGCCTTAGAACAATTCTAGTACCCCACTAAAATGATTTTCAATGCGATCCGGAACAATTTCGGAATAGTGATTTTCATCTGCGAAAAGCATCTGAAGCGGTTCCGGCAGCTCCGGAACATTTCCGGTTTTTCTTCCGGAAAATTCCCAGAAGTTTCCAGAATGATTCTGGCACCCTCCAAGAATTATCACGCATGTGCCGAAACCAATTTGACTTAATGGTAACCCCTGAAACTACTTTTTAGTTTTACCAAAACTATTCCGGTGTACTGTCTACAGAACTTTTCCGCTGTCCGAAACTTTTCCGGTGTCCGAAACTTTTTCGGTGATTTTCTCTCAGACTCCCTGTCTAGTATTCAACAGATAGATGACCCTTAAGCGTGTGACCCTATAGGTTCGGTGAAGCATAGACATGACCCGGAACCACTTCCGATCAATGATCAACATCGGAGCCGTGGACACCCATATTGACCCCTATACCCACACGAATGAATATTCGAGTGAACCTCCAGTTGTCGTGTGCTATTCCTGTCGCTTCACGATATGTTACAATTACCCGAGGTGAGACATGTTGGCATCCCCGTGGATCAACAACTTGTCCACTATGCCAGTTACCTCGTTGCCGGTATTGTTCTCTTTTCTCGTTCCCGTGTTCCGGCATCCCTGTGATCAAATCACAAAGTGTCTGGCCAGACAATGGTCGATACCGTAACACCGAGAGGGCCCAGAGATATCTCTCCATCGACGGAGGAGCAAATCCCAATCTTGAGCTATCAAGTTACTTGACATACTTTTCCATGAACCCGTAAGCCGCCGTAATAGCCACCCATTTACGGATGACGTTTAACAAACCCCAAAGCTCATGAAGCAAGCATGAAGAAACTCGATACTCTCATGGTCTAAGGAATTATGCAAACTTAAACCATCTCTATGTTATTAACCATTAACTTGTGACGAATGTATCTCATAGCATAACATCAATTCGGATCGATTCAACACAAGTGTTCTACCAACATCGTGCCCTCAAAATTGCCGGCATAGCTATGCCCATGATCAGGAAAACAGGATCATCATGCAATACTTGAGCCAGTCTTAGAGGCAAGACTAGGAATACAATTTACCGTTTATTATACCACACGTGCACATGAGTTTCCCTCCAAGCCTTGTGGATATTGCAGACTCGAGAATCATTGCAGTTATAGCATGGATCATAAACATTCATTACAAACTCGGAGATACAAAAGTAACTGTTATTACTGCCTCTAGGGCATATCTCCTACAGATGTGTTCCCAAGAAGAAGAACTAGTAAGTTCTTGAGGGGTGACTCCGCCAATGAAATTCATTCACATTCATTATTGGCAAGGACTTTTTGCACCCAACATCAACTCAATGCAATAGTTCAAGGAGTCACACATTACCTCAAAGGTAAGCAAGGGACAAGGTAATCAACAAATCAATGGACATCATAACACATGCTTTGCACTCCATGTCCATAGATATCCTTGTATTTGTCTCTTGTGTGTTGGGACTAACCCATGTAGGTGAGAGGAGTAAGGAAACAACAAGGATGCTCCCAACTCTTGGTGATCTTCATCAACATTGAGCATCCACAACTACCTCACCAACATGAAGTCTTCATCGAAAAAATCCAAGGTTAGTTTATCCCTCTTATGGGGGGATGTCACATTAAGGGGGAGCTTTACTCTAATTCTTGAGTCGAAGCATCTCTTAGTATGTGACAACATTAAATGCTTTATGAAAAAGTGGTAACCCACTTGTGCTTAAACGATGAGTATGACCTATGATCAAGTACTCTTACTTGGATCCTAAGTCAAATACTCATATATAGATGACTTTGTCATCGCTCAAGTGCTTGTTAGATGCTAGTGTGTTTGTGCATGTTCGTCATGATTTATTTTGACATCTTATTGTGCGAGCATTTTGGTTTGCATTTATTTTCTCATTTGAGGACATCCAATTGTTGCTATTTGGCTTTTGATTTATCTTTTGCCAATTGGATGGACAAGAATGCCTAGGACCACTCTTTAGCTATCTATGCTTTCTCACCTCATATTCCATTCATGCTGCATCACAAAATTTGAACAAGTGTTTTTGATCCCTCTGTGTGTGGAGCACTCGGAGTTCCGTATCGACGAGGACTGGCCATTAAAACCTCCCAAGTGCATCTCGGTGGAACCAACTCCATAATCTCGATCTCACCGAATGCCTAGGGTTGATCTGGTTTTCAATCTTGGTAGCACCGATTTCATATTCTCGATTACACCGAGTTTCCCTGTTAGCTGACAGTTGAGGAACTTGGTGACACCGAAAACATAAAATCGGTATCACCGACAGTAAAGGGTATATATGCTATGGACCCCCGACGCTTTGAAATTTCTTGCTGTAAATATGCCCTAGAGGCAATAATAAAATGGTTATTATTGTATTCCTTGTTCATGATAATTTTCTATTGTTCATGCTATAATTGTATTAACCGGAAACCATAATGCATGTGTGAATACATAGACCACAACATGTCCCTAGTGAGCCTCTAGTTGGCTAGCTCGTTGATCAATAGATGGTCATGGTTTCATGACCATGGACATTGGATGTCATTGATAACGGGATCACATCATTAGGAGAATGATGTGATGGACAAGACCCAATCCTAAGCATAGCATAAGACCGTGTAGTTCGTCTGCTAAAGCTTTTCTAATGTCAAGTATCATTTCCTTAGACCATGAGAGTGTGCAACTCCCGGATACCGTAGGAATGCTTTGGGTGTGCCAAACGTCACAACGTAAATGGGTGGCTATAAAGGTGCACTATGGGTATCTCCGAAAGTGTCTGTTGGGTTGGCATGAATCGAGACTGGGATTTGTCACTCCGTGTGACGGAGAGGTATCTTTGGGCCCACTCGATAAGACATCATCATGATGAGCTCAGTGTGACTAAGGAGTTAGCCACGGGATGATGTGTTGCGGAACGAGTAAAGAGACTTGCCGGTAACGAGATTGAACAAGGTATAGGGATACCGACGATCGAATCTCGGGCAAGTATCATACCGGTAGACAAAGGGAATTAGATACGGGATTGATTCAATCCCCGACATCTTGGTTCATCTGATGAGATCATCATGGAGCATGTGGGAGACAACATGGGTATCCAGATCCTACTTTGGTTATTGACCGGAGAGGTGTCTCGGTCATGTCTACGTGTCTCCCGAACCCGTAAGGTCTGCACACTTAAGGTTCGATGACGCTAGGGTTATAGGGAAATGGTATAGGTGATTACCGAAGGTTGTTCGGAGTCCGGGATGAGATCTCAGACGTCACGAGGAGCTCCGGAATGGTCCGGAGGTAAAGATTGATATATAGGAAGTCCTGTTTTGGTCACCGGAAAGTTTTCGGGCTCATCGGTAGTGTACCGGGAGTGCCGAGAGGGTGCTGAAGGACCCCCGGGAGGGGTGTGACGACCAAAGGACCTTATGGGCTGTTAGATAAAGTGTGCCAGCCCTTATTGGTCTGGGAAATACCTTTTCTAAAGGCCCATGCGCATAGGGATAAAAGAGATAAGTCAAAAAGGAGTTTGAAAGGAGGAGATCCACCTCCCTTGTGGGAGGTGGACTCCTCCCCTAGGTCGGTCAAACCTCTCCTCCTTGGAGGAGGGCCAAGGCAGCCCTCCCTCTCCCTCCTCCTATATATACTTGTGGTTTTGTCTGTTTTGAGACAAGATTTGATCTCTTTCTCCCACGGCGCAGCCCTACCTCTCTTCTTCCTCCTCCGAAGTGCTTAGGCGAAGCCCTGCCGGAATACCTTGCTGCTCCACCACCACCACGCTGTCGTGCTACTGTTGGAGCTCTTTCCCAACCTCTCCCTCCTCCTTGCTAGATCAAGGTGCAGGAGACGTCATCGGGATGCACGTGTGTTGAACGCGGAGGCGCCATTGTTTGGTGCTAAGATCGGAGTCCACCGCGATCTGAATCGCTACGAGTACGACTCCACCAACCGCATTCTTGTAACGCTTCCCCTTAGCAATCTTCAAAGGTATGAAGATGCAATCTCTCCCCACTCGTCGCTGGTTTCTCCATAGATAGATCTTGGTGATCGTAGGAATTTTTTTGATTTACTACTACGTCTCCCAACAGTGGCATCATGAGCTAGGTCTATGCATAGAATCTATGCATGAGTAGAACACAAGTTGTTGTGGGCGTCGATCTTGTTAATTTGCTTGCCGTTACTGTTCTTATCTTGATTCGACGGTATTGTGGGATGAAGCGGCCCGGACCAACTTTACACGTACGCTTACGTGAGACCGGTTCCACCGCCTGACATGCACTTGTTGCATAAGGTGGCTAGCGGGTGTCTGTCTCTCCCACCTTAGTCGGATTGGATTCGATGAAAAGGGTCCTCATGAAGGGTAAATATAAATTGGCATATCACGTTGTGGTTTTGGCGTAGGTAAGAAACGTTCTTGCTAGAAACCTATAGCAGCCACGTAAAAACTTGCAACAATAAATTAGAGGACGTCTAACTTGTTTTTGCAGCATATGCCTTGTGATGTGATATGGCCAAAGGATGTGATGTGATGCATTGTGATGTATGATATTGATCATGTTCTTGTAATAGGATTCACGACTTGCATGTCGTTGAGTATGACAATCGGCAGGAGCCATAGGAGTTGTCTTATTTTATTGTATGACCTGCGTGTCAATCATAAACTCCATGTAATTACTTTACTTTATTGCTAATTGTTAGCCATAGTAGTAGAAGTAATAGTTGGCAAGACAACTTCATGAAGACACGATTATGGAGATCATGATGATGGAGATCATGGTGTCGTGCCGGTGACAGTGATGATCATGGTGCCCCGAAGATGGAGATCAAAGGAGCAAGATAATATTGGCCATATCATGTCACTATATTGATTGAATCTGATGTTTATCATGTTTACATCTTATTTGCTTAGAACGAGGGTAGTGAATAAGATGATCTCTCAATAAAATTTCAAGAAATGTGTTCACCCTAACTGTGCACCGTTGCGAAGGTTCGTTGTTCCGAAGCACCACATGATGATCGGGTGTGATAGGTTCTAACGTTCACATACAACGGGTGTAAGCCAGATTTACACACGCAATACACTTAGGTTGACTTGACGAGCCTAGCATGTACAGACATGGCCTCAAAACAAGGGAGACCGAAAGGTCGAACATGAGTCGTATAGAAGATACGATCAACATGGAGATGTTCACCATGGATGACTAGTCCGTCTCACGTGATGATCGGACACGGGCTAGTTGACATGGATCATGTGTCACTTGGATGACTAGAGAGATGTCTATCTAAGTGAGAGTTCATTAAATAATTTGATTGTGTGAACTTAATTATCATGAACTTAGTCTAAAAGTGTCTTTGCAAATTATGTTGTAGATAGCTCACGCTATAGCTCCCCTGTCTTATTGATACGTTCCTAGAGAAAAGTAGGTTGAAAGATGATGGTAGCAATAATGCGGACTGGGTACGTGATCTGAGGATTGTCCACATTGCTGCATAGAAAGCTTGTGTCCTTGATGCACCGCTCAATGCACCACTCCCTCAAGAGTTATCTGTAGATGTTGTGAACATCTGACATGCACTTTATGATGTCTACTTGATAATTCAGTGTATCATGTATTACGGCTTAGAATTGAGGCTTCAAAACGTTTTGAACGTCACGGAACATATGAGATGTTCTAAGAGCTGAGATTGGGATCTCAGGTTCATGCTTGTATTGAGAGGTATGAGACCTCCAACAAGATTCTTTGTCGGCAGGATAAAAGAGAATAGCTCAATCGGTGAGCATGTGCTCGGATTGTCTGGGTGCTACAATCACTTGAATCTAGTGGGAGTTAATCTTCCAGATAAGATAGTGATTAATACAGTTCTCCAAGTCACTGCCACCAAGCTACTGGAGCTTCGTGATGAACTATAAAATGTCAGGGATGGAGATAATGATCCTTGAGCTATTCGCGTTGTTTGACACCGCAAAGGTAGAAATCAAGAAGGAGCATTAAGTATTGATGGTTAAGTGAAAACCACTAGTTTCAAGAAGGGCAAGGGCAAGAAGGAAATAAATTCAGGAATGACAAGCCAGTTGCCGCTCTGGTGAAGAAACCCAAGGTTGAGCCCACGCCCGAGACTATGTGCTTTTATTATGAGGAGAACGGTCGCTAAAGTGGAACAACCCTAGATAGTTGGTAGATAAGAAGGCTGGCAATGTCGACAGAAGTATATTTGATATACGTGTTATTGATGTGTACCTTGTTAGTACTCCTAGTAGCACTTGGGTATAAGATACCGGTTCAGTTGCTAAATGTTAGCAACTCGAAATAAAAGCTACAGATTGAATGGAGGCTAGCTAAGTGAAAGGTGGTGATGTGTGTTGGAAGTGTTTCCAAGGTTGATGTGATCACCATCGCACGCTTTCTCTACCTTCGGGATTAGTAATGAACCTAAATAAATGTTATTTGGTGTTTGCGTTGAGTATGACATGATTGGATCGTGTTTAGTGCAATACGATTATCCATTTAAGTTAGAGAATAATGGTTATTCTGTTTACATGATAATGCCTTCAATGGTCATGCACCCAATGGGAATGGTTTATTGAATCTTGATCGTAGTAATACATATGCTCATAACGTTGGTACCAAAGATACAAAGTTAATAATGATAGTACCACATTCTTGTGGCACTGCCACAAATGTCATATTGGTGTGAAGCGCATGAAGAAACTCCATGCTGATGGATCTTTGGACTCATTCGATTTCGAATCGGTTGAGACATGCGTGCCATGCCTCTTGGGCAAGATGACTAATTCCCCGTCTTCCGGTATGATGGAGTGGGTTGGTGGCTTATTGGAATTGATACATGTTGATGTAGATGGTCCAATGAGTGTTGAAACACGCAGTGGATATCGTTATTTTCTTTACCTTCACTGATGATTTGAGTGAATATGAGGATATTTACTTAATGAAACACGAGTCTAAAATGTTTGAAAGGTTCAAGGAGTTTCAGAGTGAAGTTAAAGATCATCGTGGCAAGAAGATAAAATGTCTACGATATGATCGTGGAGGTGAATATCTGAGTTACGAGTTTGGTATGCAATTTTAGACAATGTGTGTCGGGACCCCGATCCTAAGTCATATGAATCCAGACTGTAACATATCACATCACTTTGCGGCCTCATGCACGGTAAGTTCCACGGCTACAACCTTACCTTAGCCGAGACCGTTTGCGTCTTTTGGCTCACGTATGTGAACATGTCGTTGGCAATCAAACGACAGAGAACCCAGGCCGACATGACTAGTCATAGAACCCAAGTGGCACATCTGTACGGAAATAGGCATACGTACCCCAACAATGCAGGTGTCGGCCTCAAGCGTGTGTAGACGAGTCATAGCAAGCTACAAGGACTCCATTACGCCGTGAGACATAAATGCCATCACTGCACGTAGACGAATCGTAGCAGGCTACAGGGACTCCATTACACTGTGAGACATTTCCCCGAAGGGACAGACACAACAACAAAGAAGGATACATGCCGGTCAATCAATGTGTCCAGAGCAGTAGCAAGCTACCATGTCTCGGTGGAAGCACAAAGAGGCAGTTTCCCGTAAAGAGTACTACTAAAGGCATACAACTAGGTGTCGGATCCCATACATACCATTGCATGTCACACGTACGCACGACATGCCCGATATGCTTAGATACAACCATGGCATCACAACATAACCATACAACAACTTTTATTTAAGAGGCTCAAACGAGCCTTGCATAATATGTTCTTACAGATAGGGGTCACATGACCCGACACTCAAGTCATACAAACAAGTTCATACAAACCAAGCAGAAGCATAAGTTGTCTGAGTACACACAGATGAAAGGGTAAAAAGGCACATGGCCTGAATATCTACAGCCCGCCACAGGGCATAGGTCGTAGCTGGGACACCAGCTATTCGGCATCGTCGACATCTAGAAACAACCCACCTGATGGGTCCTGGGTCTCATATGCAACATTTATTAAGCAGACATGAGTACAAACGTACTCAGCAAGTCTTTAAAGCATACCTAGTCTATTCATGCTCATGTATCAACAAGGGGGGTGTGGACTTTATGCAGCAATGCCAGCTTTGACTCATGGCTAACCTATACTACACAATTTTAACTCTTATTTAAATCTTAGATGTCGCACACGAGTCCACTAACTCCATGACAATACACCACCATGGATTCACTTCCCTCTCCTGGGAGAGTGCCATCCACGATACTCACACTTGTCTTGATATTTTTATGGGTATCCATTTGATTATCTATGAACAACATAAGTTATCCAAGTAGTCCATATCCGAGGACGCGGCTATTCGAATAGTTTCATACCCTGCCGGGGTGTACTTCTTCACACACGCTCTCACCACTTATCGCTGTGTGCTCATAAAACCAGGCACCTCGGCAACCTTCAAGCGGAAGCCCAGCGAGGGAGTCGGCCATGACCGTTAATCACATAAGACCTCTAGTCCAGGCTATCGCCTATTTGAGACTGAACCCGCACGGAAGTCCGGCCAAAGTTTCCGCTACGGCCCCAAACGATGTGCGTAGGGTTCCCAAGCCCACCATTTGGGTGACCCTTGGTACACCGTGCCACAGCCTACCGCGTCGTAACCCACCCCTAGGATCAGCGCTATGCACGGCCTCCAGCATGCTATAAACACCAGAAACTAGTTGCAACTCCTGGACTAAGGACTAAGCGACTGATAAGTCGAGAGGGTCAATTAAGTATCCCAACGTGTGGTAGTAACTAGTCTTGGATCACAAACACATAACTCAGTTCCTAAGAATGGTCCCAATGAGACAACTCGCTATGTACTCCTACATAGCCTCTCATCGCTACCTTTACCAAATCGGGGTCATCATAAGCTTATCACATTGGAACAACAATGTTTCACTCCAGTCCATCACCCAGATGAATCAGACATGACACAACTCATCATAGCAAGCATAGAAGGCAAAGTAAGCTAAGCACATCATGGCACAAGCATCTACCAGGTATGCTAGGTTGCAAGGTTTAGCTATTTACTGTGACAATGACAGGTCATGCATAAGAATAGGTTCATCTACCGTGGATGACAGACAAGTGAACGTTTGTCCTAATGCAATAAACAAGAGTAGGAGCGAGAGAGTGCGATGTTATCGGAATGATCAAGGGGTTGCTTGCCTTGCTGGGTAGCGGGAAGGTTCTGTCCTTCATTAGAATACTCGGGGGTATCCTCAGAAGTAGGGCCTACCGCAATGCACACAAATAACAATCAATACACGCAAATGCAACACTATGATGCATGATCATGACATGGTAGCATGTATGGATGAGCTAATGCAACTAGCGTCCAAGTTAATTGAAGTGAGTTTGAATATAGGTTCAAAATCGTTCTTAATTTCAATTTCCATATTTTAACCTATTAGCAAAATGTCTATGTTCTTCTACATAGGTTGCTCTAACATGCATGATAATAGCACCATTGGATTCATTGGATTTTTTTGATAAACTTTCATATATAAATTATTTTCATCTGAGTTACAGATTAATTTATATGAATTTTTGAAGTTTTAAATAATTTTTGGAATTATTTTTAAATTGGAAAAGGATTAATGGCGTCAGCCTGACGTCACCACGACATCAGCTGGTCGGCTGACCAGGCCAGGTCAAACCCCTGGTCAGTGACTAATTAGGTTAATTAATTTGGTTAATTAAGTTATTAACCTAAATTTAACTAACAGGGCCCGGCCCCACTTGCCAGTGACCCATGGGTCAAACCCTGGTCAGTGACCAGTGGGCCGGACAGCACTAGGCCCACTGGTCAGTGACTAATTAGGTTAATTAATTTGGTTAATTAAGTTATTAACCTAAATTTGACTAAAAGGGCTCGGCCCAACTTGCCAGTGACCCAGGGGTCAAACCCCTGGTGGTCAAACTAGTTGACTCGCCGGTGTTGAGCCATCGGCGACGTCAGGGACGGTGGAGGGGGTCGGGATTCCTCCTCCGGTGACCAAATAGACGGCATAGGGCACCAAACTGCTTTGCTTGCTCGCACGCGTCGAGCCCAACACTTCCCAGGTGCTGGGATGGCCGGAGTTGGCGCCGACGATGAGCACGGCGGCTGCCGAAGCTCGGACGAGCACAGGCTCGTCGAACCAAAGCGAGACTCGACCGGAACTAGGCACCTACAAGCACTACACGGCCCCACGAGCTGGATGGTGGCCTCCGATGGACCAACTGGTCACCGGAGCATCGCCGGCGATGAGCTCGTGCGGCACGTCATTCGGGAGCCGGCACAATCGGGGCCTATAGAGGGGGAAAAGGCCGGAAAAGGAGAGGGGAAAGAGTCGGGAGCTCACAGCAGACTCGAAGTCGTCGAGAGCTTGCTCGGGGCGGGCTCGGAGACGACGATCAACGACGGTGAAGCTTCGGGTCCGAGGAGGAAGACAAGCTCGGGGACGGCGCTTCGGGGCTCCTGGCGATGCGCGACTCAGCGAGGAGGGAGAAGGCGACGAGGCGGAGCGATTGGAGGGCTCAAAAGCAAGGGGGGGCGGCTAGAACTACGGCGGCGAAGCTAAGGCACCGACGGCCATGGCGGAGCAGAGGAGGAGGAGAGCAGAGAGGCGAGCGAGGGCGAGAGGGAGAGGGCGATGGGGATGGCTCTCAGAGCTTATCCCCATCACGCTGGCGAGGGGAAGCAGGCAGGAAGCTGCCGGCGTGGAGGCACGCCCATGCGTGCGCTCCGGCCACACGCCTGTCCTCCTGGCCGCCAGGAGGACGACAATGGAGCTGGGCCAGCTGGGCCGGCCCAGGTTCATCCTGCCTTTTCCTTTCTACTTTATTTTCTTCATTTTTTTCTGGTTTCCTATTTCTGACATTTGTTTTATTTTCTTTTCAGGTACATATGCTAATTTAAAATATCCCAAATATTTTATATATTGAAGTTTGAATATTTCAAACTTATGTAAAAAAATTCAGGATATTTTGGAAACTAAAATAATGATAATGCTTTATTTGATATTTTCAAAAGCTTTATCATTTATTTTTAAATTGCTTTAGTTGTTCAAATATTTAAAATGGCCCCTGTTATAATCATGTCCATATTTATCAGACATGGGGAACATTTTGGTAGGGCATTTTGGATTTGTTGAATTTTCACCAACTTGAATTATTTTGATTCAATGTGAGCTTGGGGTTTCTTTTAATCCCCATTTCATGTTGATGCAAAAATGAAACATGATGCAACACCCATGTTGTCCTATGACATCTAGCTAGGGATGTGACAACTCACCCCCACTCAAAGAATCTCGTCCCGAGATTTTGAAGTTGTCGGGAAGAGCACGGGGTACTCTAGTCGAAGACGATCTTCTCTTTCCCATGTGGCCTCCTTTTCAGAATGGTGTGACCACTGAACCTTGAGAAACTTGATGTTCCGATGCCGAGTGGTACGCCCAGCTTCATCGAGAATACGAACAAGGTATTCTCGATATGTAAGGTTAGCTTGGAGATCAAGCGCTTTGTGGTCTACCTCACGGACAGGGTCCGAGAAGCAACGCCTGAGTTGCGAGACGTGGAAGACATCATGAACCTTGGAAAGAGTCGGTGGAAGTTCCAATTGGTAGGCAACCTCTCCTCGTTTAGCAAGAATGCGAAAAGGTCCAATGTAACAAGGAGCCAACTTGCCCTTGATACCGAATCGATGGGTACCCTTCAGAGGTGTAACCCGAAGGTAAGCCTTCTCGTCAACTTCATAGGTCACTGCCTTATGATGGCGATCATATTGGCTCTTTTGACGAGGTTGGGCTGTTTTCAACTTTTCACGAATAATGCGAACTTGCTCCTCTGCATCCTGGATCATATCTGGGCCAAAGAGTTGCCTATCTCTGGTTTTTGACTAGTTAAGAGGTGTTCGACACCTTTGTCCATATAGAACTTCAAAAGGGGCTTGGCCCAAGCTTGATTGATAACTATTGTTATAAGAAAATTCGGTAAATGGAAGACATTTCTCCCAGTTCATACTGAAAGATATAACACAAGCTCGAAGTATGTCTTGGAGGATTTGATTGACTCGCTCAACTTGACCACTTGATTGCGAGTGGAAAGCGGTGCTAAAGGAAAGATGAGTCCCCATAGCGGTTTGAAAACTTTCCCAAAATTGGGAAGTAAAGATACTTCCACGGTCTGAGTTAATCTCCAAAGGAACATCATGAAGAGAAACTATTCGAGAAACATATAACTCCGCTAGCTGGCTAGCAGTTATACTCTCCCGAACAGGAAGAAAATGAGCCACTTTGGAAAGGCGGTCAATGACCACAAAGATAGCATTATTCCCTCTCTTAGTCCTAGGAAATCCGGTAATGAAATCCATACCGACCTTAACCCATTTCCATTCAGGAATAGCTAAAGGTTGAAGGGTGCCAGCAGGCCTTTGATGTTCTGCTTTCACGCGACGACAAACGTCGCAATTAGCAATGAACTGGGCAATTTCTCTCTTCATCCTAGTCCACCAGAACCTCTGGCATAGGTCCTGATACATCTTGGTACTACCCAGATGAATTGTGAGAGGAGAATCATGAGCCTCCTTAAGGATCAGCTGTCTTAAGCATGTGCTCTTGGGAACCACCAACCGGTTCTAGAAGAACACAACACCTTCATCGTCCTGGGAGAAATCTTTAGCGTTTCCGCTAGCAATATTCTCCTTGATCCGGGATATACCCTTATCATATTTCTGGACAGCTACTATTTGATCCTTAAGATTAGGTTTCTCCACCAAGTTGGATAGGAATCCTTGAGGAACAATGTGGAGGTTTAACTTCCGAAATTCCTCATGGAGAAATGGTTGACCTTATTGTAACATCAGGTTGTTACAATAAGACTTACGACTTAGTGCATCAGCCATGAAATTGGCTTTCCCCGTGGTGTAAGTTATCCCTAAGTCGTAATTTGTAATCAACTCAACCCACCGTCTTTGCCTGAGATTCAAATCCGGTGGGTGAAAATATATTTCAGACTTTGGTGATCAGTGTAAATTTCGCAACGATTACCCAGAAGGTAATATCGCCAGGTTTTCAGTGCATGGACCACAGCTGCAAGCTCAAGATCTTGTGTTGGATAATTATCCTCATGTGGACGCAACTTTCGAGATGCATATGCAATCACATGACGATCTTGCATGAGAATGCAACCTAATCCTTGTCGCGAGGCGTCGCAATAGATAACAAAGTCCTTAGAGAAGTCTGGTGGCACCAGAACGGGAGCAGAGGTCAGTCGTCTTTTCAACTCCTAAAAACTGTGCTCACATTGTGGAGTCCACTCGAACTTTTTATCTTTCTTGAGGTTCAGTCAGAGGTTTTGCAACCTTGGAGAAATTCTCGACAAAGCGACGACAATAGCTCGCTAAGCCAAGGAAACTCCAAACTTGCTTAACCGATTCAGGTTGAGTCCAATCAAGGACGACCTGAACTCTCTCGGGATTGACAGCAATACCTTTACCAGAGATCACGTGGCCTAGATAGGTCACTTCTGGCAACCAAAATTCACACTTGGAGAATTTGGCATACGCACGGTGCTCTCGAAGTTTCATCAATACCAGCCTTAGATGCTCGGCATGTTCCTATTCGTTCTTCGAGTAGATGAGTATATTGTCGAGCTAAACCATGAGAAATTTATCCAAATACTCCATGAAGATCGAATTCATCAAGCGAGAGAAGGTGGCTGGGGCATTGGTTAAACCGAAGGACATGACGGTGTACTCGTATTGGCCATAACGAGTAACAAAAGTCGTTTTTGAAATGTCCCCGTTTCTAATTCTGATTTGATGGTATCCCAACCTCAAATCCATTTTGGAAAAGACAGAGGATCCAGCGAGTTGATCATACAAATCGTTGATCCTGGGGAGCGGATACTTGTTCTTTATGGTGACCAGATTCACTAGCCGATAATCTACAACCATCCGATCCGATCCATCTTTCTGCTTGACGAAGAGGACGAGACAAGCCCAAGGAGAAGAACTAGGTTGGATGAAACCTTCCTTCAAAGCCTCATCGAGTTGGATCTTAAGTTTGGCTAGTTCTAAGGGTGCCATCTTATAGGGTCTTGTGGCTATTGGGACAGTCCCTGGAATAAGCTCTATCACAAACTCAAAATCTCTGACAGGAGGAATTCTTGGCAGTCCTTTTGGAAAGACATCCAGAAAGTCACGAACTACCGGAATATCTTCTAACTCTGGAAGAGGGCTAGCATTGAGGGAATAGAGTTGGCGCTTGGCTGTTCGAGTGGAGACATTAACTATCTCACCCTATGGATGTGTAAGTTGAACATTCCTAGTGTGAGTATCAATCTTAGCATAGTGGGCTTTCATCCAATCCATGCCTAGAATGATATTGATGTCCGAAGACTTGAGGGCTATCAAAGATGCTAGGAAGACTAGCCTATCCACCAAAATCTCATTATCATGGCTCACTCTAGAAGTTTGCCACTTCGAACCAGGAGTCTGAACTACTAAAGGAGTAGGCATATCACAAAAAGACATGTTATGCAACTGTGCATAACTTTCTGAGATGAAAGAATGAGATGCCCCAGTATCAAATAGAACATATGGTGGATGACTATTGACAAGGAGTGTACCTAGGATAACATCAGGATCCTCAATGGCTTCCTCAGTAGAAACATAGTTCACTCGTCCACGAGCAGGAGCTGGCTTCACATGGAAGGCTTTTCCTAGCTTCCCACGTCCAGCCGGCTTAGCATGGCTCTAAGGACAATCACGAGAGTAGTGTCCTGGTTCTCCACATTTATAGCAGACCACGGTGGCACGGGGAGCAACATTGGCATGCAGTCCTCCAAATGGCTTGGCTGGAGGGTTGGGCTGAGCTGGGTGAGGCGCCTGGAAGGATGGCCTCGCGGTGTATCTTGGCGGTAGAGCTGCGTTGGGCACCCACACCCAGCGTTTGTTGGAGCCCGAGCCAGATGCGGGGTTGAAGTCACGGTTGTGCTTCCTTGTGGCCTCATAGTCAGTCTGTCCAGACTCGGCATTGATAGCCTTGTTGACGAGAGCCTGGAAGGTTGTGCACTCATGCAGAAGCAGATCTCGACGGAGCTCAGGGTTAAGTCCCTTACGGAACCTAGCCTGCTTCTTAGCATCGATTGAAACTTCCTTCGGAGCATAGCGAGCAAGATTACTGAACTCACGGCTATAGGCATCCACTGATAGTCTGCCCTGGGTGAAAGCACCGAATTCCTCTCTCTTGCGATCCATCAGCCCTTCTGGGATGTGATGGGTACGAAATGCTACACTGAATTCTGCCCAAGTTGGTGCAAGGCCTGCGGGACGCATGGCTTCATAATTTTCCCACCACAGATTGGCGGGTCCTTCCAGAAAATAGGTTGCAAAGGTCACCTTGTTGGCCTCAGACACATTGGCAGCCCGGATCTTGCGGAACATGCTGGTCAGCCAGTCATCTGCGTCGAGTGGGTCGACTGAATGATGATACTTAGGTAGGCATAGCCTGACGAAATCACCGAGTGACACACCATCATTGAGATCATTGTGGGGAGCACGCGATGTGTTCTGCTCAATTCGTTCCAGTAGCCTATTGGTCTCTCTCTTGTTCCTTTCAGCCTCTAGCATCACTTCTGCCAAAGAAGGCGCATGTGGCAGATCCTCTTGCCTTGGCTAGCTTCCCTCGCCTTGTTCGGGGGCAGGCACGGGGTTATTCCTAGTTGCCACCATCCTGGGAAAACAAACCCACAGCTTAAACATAGAGGACATCAACTCTAAGACATGAGATAAGGAATGTACTGGACAACATGGCATGCAGGGTAAGCACCCAAACAACATGGTAATAACAACTGCCATATGAACACCATGATTCATACACACCATGACATAGTTCAGTACAAGCCCAAGTTGAAAGCAAACTACAAAGAGATAACACAACTCATTGGGGGTATTACAAGCTTCCTATACATTATCTATCTACACCTCCGGAACCCAACTCTCAACCTCAATCATATCCACAAGACACGTAGGACTGTGGCGATACGACTACTACCATACTAGTACTAACATCCACGTACTCAAGCATCGCCATAGAATGCCTCATACAGGTTACCCCCATGACCCGAGAGCTGAACCTGAGGATCTGGAAACACTCTAGCCTGAGATCCCTAGAAACTGTAAGGACACGGATGTGGCCTTAGTCCCCTTGCTGGCGGCAACAACGGTCCTCGAAGAGGGATGATGCCTCCAACATCGGGCTAGTCTATGTGTGCTGGCAGATGAGTCCGCGATGGGGTCAGCATCTCCAAATCTCCATAGCCTGTCTGCACGACAGGTGCCAACTGCGTCAGGGCTGTCCGAAGACATGCACGGGTGGCATAAAGCTCCATGCGAAGGGCACGTGCATCACGATCCCTGTTCTCCAACATCTGAGCGGTCACCTGTAGCCTAGGGTCCTCATGGGAATGATCACAGTAGGCTGCGCTAAGATAACCATCCTCTCCTCTCATAGAAGCAGGAACATAACAGAACTCTGTGTTCTGAAGCAGACCATGGTGAAACCTCATGATAGTCAGCATGGTGTAGGCGGACACCTGAACTGCCATATCTATTGTGACACCTAGTACATAAGTCTAGTGAAACGGCTCTGTAGCTCCAGGATATGAAGGATATATCTTAACAGTACACAAATATTGACTCTGGTTGAAATCTCGATGATGTTCCTCCATTGTGTACTCTGGGTACCAACGGTAGCCAGCCTCCATCATAACTCTAACCAACATGGCCGTGTGACCCGGTACATCGATGCACCTGGTCAGACGGACCACCTGACGGGAAGGACGAGGGGGCATCTGAAACAGAGAATGATGCAAAGACATTAGAGACTCTAGCAGAAATTGGATAGGATAACGGTTGTAATTGCTCAAAAAGGATTTTGAGACAACTGCAAAAGATTGGAAAAGCATAACCACTCAACTTTCTAGACTCAATCTCTTCTCCATCTGTTTGTCACACCAACAATACTTGAGTATCGACATTCTCTTGCAAACAAGCTAGCTATTAGTCCATGATTAGTAACTCATCATCCTAAGCAATAGATGAGAAGCCTAGTTCTTAACCCTGTAGAAAAGATGAGAATGACTCAGAATAGAATAACTTGGGAAGAGGAGTAAAAAGAGCCTTATGTTCCCTTCCACAATCAATTCCCCTACTTTTCTATAGTGTTTCTAGACTCAACTTCGGCCGGTTTCGCTTGGTAGTCCTACAGTCAGTCAGGATCTTATACCAACACTGTCGGGACCCCGATCCTAAGTCATATAAATCCAGACTGTAACATATCACATCACTTTACGGCCTCACGCATGGTAAGTTCCACGACTGCAGCCTTACCTTAACGGGGACCATTTGCGTCTTTTGGCTCATGTATGTGAACATGTCGCTTGCAATCAAACGACAGAGAACCCGGGCCGACATGACTAGTCATAGAACCCAAGTGGCACATCCGTACGAAAACAGGCATACGTAACCCAGCAATGCAGGTTTCGGCCTCAAGCGTGTGTAGACGAGGCAAAGCAAGCTACAAGGACTCCATTACGCCGTGAGACATAAATGCCATCACTGCACGTAGACGAGTCGTAGCAGGCTACAGGGACTCCATTACACTGCGAGACATTTCCCCGAAGGGACAGACACAGCAGCAAAGAAGGATACATGTCGGTCAATCAATGTGTCCGGAGCAGTAGCAAGCTACCATGGCTCGGTGGAAGCACAAAGAGACAGTTTCCCGTAAAGAGTACTACTAAAGGCACACAACTAGGTGTCGGATCCCATACATACCGTTGCATGTCACACGTACGTGACATGCCCGATATGCATAGATACAACCATGGCATCACAACATAACCATACAACAACTTTTATTTAAGAGGCTCAGATGAGCCTTGCATAATATGTTCTTACATATAGGGGTCACATGACCCGACACTCAAGTCATACAAACAAGTTCATACAAACCAAGCGGAAGCATAAGCTGTCTGAGTACAGACAGATGAAAGGGTAAAAAGGCACATGGCCTGACTATCTACAGCCCGCCACAGGGCATAGGTCGTAGCTGGGACACCAGCTATTCGGCATCGTCAACATCTAGAAACAACCCACCTAATGGGTCCTGGGTCTCATCTGCAACATTTATTAAGCAAACATGAGTACAAACGTACTCAGCAAGTCTTTAAAGCAGACCTAGTCTATTCATGCTCATGCATCAACAAGGGGTTGGTGGAGTTTATGCAACAATGCTAGCTTTGACTCATGGCTAACCTATACTACACAATTTTAACTCTTGTTTAAATCTTAGATATCGCACACGAGTCCACTAACTCCATGACAATACACCACCATGGATTCACTTCCCTCTCCTGGGAGAGTGCCATCCACGATACTCACACTTGTCTTGATATTTTTATGGATATCCATTTGATTATCTATGAACAGCATAAGTTATCCAAGTAGTCCATATCCGAGGACGCGGTTATTTGAATAGTTTCATACCCTGCAGGGGTGTACTTCTTCACACACGCTCTCGCCACTTATCGTTATGTGCTCATAAAACCAGGCACCTCGCCAACCTTCAAGCGGAAGCCCAACGAGGGAGTCGGCCACGACTGTTAATCACATAAGACCTCTAGTCCAGGCTATCGCCTATTTGAGACTGAACCCACACGGAAGTCCGGCCGAAGTTTCTGCTACAGCCCCAAACGATGTGCGTAGGTTCCCAAGCCCACCATTCGGGTGACCCTTGGTACATCGTGCCACTGCCTACCGCGTCGTAACCCACCCCTAGGGTCAGTGCTACGCACGGCCTCCAGCATGCTATAAACACCAGAAACTACTTGCAACTCCTGGACTAAGGACTAAGCGACTGATAAGTCGAGAGGGTCAATTAAGTATCCTAACATGTGGTAGTAACTAGCCTTGGATCACAAACACGGAACTCGGTTCCTAAGAATGGTCCCAATGAGACAACCCGCTATGTACTCCTACATAGCCTCTCATCGCTACCTTTACCAAATCGGGTTCATCATAAGCTTATCACATCGGAACAACAATGTTTCACTCCAGTCCATCACCCAGATGAATCAGACGTGACACAACTCTAAGCATAACAAGCATAGCAGGCAAAGTAAGCTAAGCACATCATGGCACAAGCATCTACCAGGTATGCTAGGTTGCAAGGTTTAGCTATTTACTGTGACAATGACAGGTCATGCATAAGAATAGGTTCATCTACCATGTATGACAGACAAGTGAACGTTTGTCCTAATGCAATAAACAAGAGTAGGAGCGAGAGAGTGGGATGTTATTGGAATGATCAAGGGGGTTGCTTGCCTTGCTGGGTAGCGGGAAGGTTCTCTCCTTCGTTGGAATACTCGGGGGTATCCTCAGAAGTAGGGCCTACCGCAATGCAGACAAATAACAATCAATACACGCAAATGCAACAATATGATGCATGATCATGACATGGTATCATGTATGGATGAGCTAATGCAACTAGTGTCCAAGTTAATTGAAGTGAGTTTGAATATAGGTTCAAAATCGTTCTTCATTTCAATTTCCATATTTTAACCTATTAGCAAATGTCTATGTTCTTCTACATAGGTTGCTCTAACATGCATGATAATAGCACCATTGGATTCATTGGATTTTTCTGATAGTTTTCATATATAAATTATTTTCATCTGAGTTACAGATTAATTTATATGAATTTTGATGTTTTAAATAATTTCTGGAATTATTTTTAAATTGGAAAAGGATTAATGGCGTCAGCCTGACGTCACCACGACGTGAGCTGGTCGGCTGACCAGGCCAGGTCAAACCTACAGGGTGGGACCCACTGGTCAGTGACCCGGTCACTTAATTGGAGAATTAAAACTAATCCTAATTACTTAATAAACATTGGGCCCACTGGTCAGTGACTAATTAGGTTAATTAAGTTATTAACCTAAATTTAACTAACAGGGCCCGACCCCACTTGCTAGTGACCCAGGGGTCAACCCCCTGGTGGTCAAACTGGTTGACTCGCCGGCGTTGAGCCGCCGGCGACATCAAGGACGACGGAGGGGGTCGGGATTCCTCCTCCAGTGACCAAATGGACGACGAAGGGCACCAAACTGCTCTGCTTGCTCGCGCGCGTCGAGGCCGACACTTCCCAGGGGCTGGGATGGCCGGAGTCGGCACCGACAATGAGCACGGCGGCTGCCAGAGCTTGGACGAGCACGGGATCGTCGAACCAGAGCGAGACACGGCCGGAACTAGGTACCTACAAGCACTACGCGGCCCCACGAGCTTGATGGTGGCCTCTGATGGACCAACTGGTCACCGGAGCATCGCCGGCGGTGAGCTCGTGCGACAGGTCATTCGGGAGTCGGCGTAATCGGGGCCTATAGAGGGGGAAAAGGCCAGAAAGGAGAGGGGAAAGAGCCGGGAGCTCACAGCGGACTCAAAGCCATCGAGAGCTTGTTCGGGGAGGGTTCGGAGACGGCGATTAACGGCGGCGAAGCTTCGGGTCCGAGGAGGAAGACGAGCTCGGGGACGACGCTTCGGGGATTCTGGCGATGCGCGGCTCAACGAGGAGGGAGAAGGGGACGAGGCGGAGCGATTGGAGGGCTCAGAAGCAAGGGGAGCGACTAGAACTATGGCGGCGAAGCTAAGGCATCGGCGACCATGGCGGAGCAGAGGAGGAGGAGAGCAGAGAGGCGAGCGAGGGCGAGAGGGAGAGGGTGATGGGGACGGCTCTCAGAGCTTATCCCCGTCGCGCTGGCGAGGGGAAGCAGGCAGGCAGCTGCCGGCGTGGAGGCACGCCCGCGCGCGCGCTGCGCGCCACACGCCCGTCCTCCTGGCCGCCAGGAGGACGACGATGGAGCTGGGCTAGCTGGGCCGGCCCAGGTTCATCCTCCCTTTTCCTTTCTGCTTTATTTTCTTCATTTTTCTTTTCTGTTTTCCTATTTCTCACATTTGTTTTCTTTTCTTTTCAGGTACATATGCTAATTTAAAATATCCCAAATATTTTATATATTGAAGTTTGAATATTTCAAACTTATCTAAAAAATTTCATTATATTTTGGAAACTGAAATAATGATAATGCTTTATTTGATATTTTCAGAATCTTTATCATTTATTTTCAAATTGCTTCAGTTGTTCAAATATTTAAAATGGCCCCTCTTATAATCATGTCCATATTTATCAAACATAGGGAACATTTTGATAGGGCATTTTGGATTTGTTGAATTTTCACCAACTTGAATTATTTTGATTCAATGTGAGCTTGGGGTTTCTTTTAATCCCCATTTCATGTTGATGCAAAAATGAAACATGATGCAACACCCATGCTGTTCTATTTCATCTAGCTAGGGATGTGATAATGTGGAAATTGTTTCACAGCTCACGCCTCCTGGAACACCATAGTGTGATGGTGTGTCCGAACGTCGTAGTCGTTCTCTATTGGATATAGTGAGTACTATGATGTCTCTTATCGTTTTGCCACTATCGTTATGGGGATATGCATTAAAGACAAATCCATTCACTTTAATAGGGCACCATCTAAGTCTGTTGAGATGACACCGTGTGAATTATGGTTTGACAGAAGCCTAAGCTGTCACTTCTTAATGTTTGGGGCTGCGACGCTTATGTGAAAAGGGTTTTCACCTAGTGAGCTTGAACTCAAAGCAGATGAATGCATCTTCATAGAATACCCTAAGGAGACATTGGGTATGCCTTCTATCTCAGATCCAAGCGCAAAAGTGTTTGTGGCTAAGAACGGGTCCTTTCTCGAGAAAGAGTTTCTCTCAAAAGAAATGAGTGGGAGGAAGATAGAACTTGATGAGGTTGTTGAACCTTTGTTTCAACCAGAGAGTAGCACAGCACAGAAAGATGTTTCTGTGGAGCCTACGTCAGTTGAAGAGGAAGTTAATGATGATGATCATGAAGCTTCAGATCAAGTTACTATCGAACCTCGTAGGTCGACAAGGACGTGTACTGCTCCTGAGTAGTACGTCAACCCTGTCTTGGAGGTCATGTTGTTGGACAACGATGAACCTACGAACTATAGAGAAGTGATGGTGGGCCCAGATTCCAAAAAATGGCTGGGAGCCATGAAATCCGAGAAAGGATCCATGTATGAAAACCAAGTATGGACTTTGGTAGACTTGCCCGTTGAACGACGGGTCGTTGAGTACAAATGGACCTTTGAGATGAACACATACGCTAATGGTGAAATGTCACCGTTTATAAAGCTCGACTTGTCGCAAAGGAGTTTCTGCCAAGTTCAAGGAGTTGATTGCGATGAGATTCTCTCATCCGTAGTGATGCTAAAAGTCTGTTAAAATTATGTTAGCAGTTGCTGCATTTTTCTATTATGAAATCTGGCAGATGGATGTCAAAACAAGGCTTCCTTAACGGTTTCCGTGAGGAAGAGTTGTATGTGATACAACCAGAAGGTTTTGTCAATCCTTAGGATGCTAAAAGGTATGCAAACTCCAGTGATCCTTCTATGGACTGGAGCAAGCATCTCGGAGTTGGAATATGAGCTTTGATGAAGTGATCAAAGTTTTTGAGTTTATAGAAAGTTTATGAGAAACTTGTATTTACAAGAAAGTGAGTGGGAGCACTATAGAATTTCTGATAAGAATATGTAGTTGACATATTATTGATCGGAAATGATGTAGAATTTCTGGAAAGCATAAATGGTTGTTTGGAAAAAGTTTTTCAAAGGTAGACCTGGATAAAGCTACCTAATTGTTGGGCATCAAGATTTATAGAGATAGATCAAGATGCTTGATAATAGTTTCAATGAGTACATACCTTGACAAGATATTGAAGAAGTTCAATATGGATCAGTCCAAGAAAGGGTTCTTGCCTATATTAGAAGGTGTGAGATTGAGCACAGCTCAATGCCCGACCACGGCATAAAATAGAGAAAAGATGAGTGTCATCCCCTATGCTTCAGCCATAGGCTCTATATAGTATGCCATGCTGTGTACCGCACCTGTGTGTGCCTTGTCATGAGTTTGTCAAGGGGTACAAGAGAGATCCAGGAGTGGATCAATGGACAGCGGTCAAAATTATCCTTAGCAACTAGAGGATTAAGGAAATATTTCTCGATTATGGAGGTGATAAAGAGTTCGTTGTAAAGGATTACGTCGATGCAAGCTTTAACACCAATCCGGATGACTCTTAGTAGAAATCTGGATACGTATAGTGGAGTAGCCATTTGGAATAGCTCCAAGTGGAGCGTGGGAGCAGTATCTATAGTAGGACATAGAAGTTTGCAAGGTACACATGGATCTGAATGTCGCAGACCCGTTGACTAAAACCTCTTTCACGACAAAACATGATCAAACCCCAGAACTAATTGGGTGTCAATAACATGATGATATGATCACATGGTGATGTAAGTGTTAATCACATGGTGATGTGAACTAGATTATTGACTCTAGTGCAAGTGGGAGACTGTTGGAAATATGCCCTAGAGGCAATAATAAAATGGTTATTATTGTATTTCCTTGTTCATGATAATTGTCTATTGCTCATGCTATAATTGTATTAACCGAAAACCGTAATGCATGTGTGAATACATAGACCACAACATGTCCCTAGTGAGCCTCTAGTTGGCTAGCTCATTGATCAATAGATGGTCATAGTTTCATGACCATGGACATTGGATGTCATTGATAACGGAATCGCATCATTAGGAGAATAATGTGATGGACAAGACCCAATCCTAAGCATAGCACAAGATCGTGTAGTTCGTCTGCTAAAGCTTTTCTAATGTCAAGTATCATTTCCTTAGACTATGAGATTGTGCAACTCCCAGATACCGTAAGAATGCTTTGGGTGTGCCAAACGTCACAACGTAACTGGGTGGCTATAAAGGTGCACTACGGGTATCTCCGAAAGTGTCTGTTGGGTTGGCACGAATCGAGACTGGGATTTGTCACTCCGTGTGACGAAGAGGTATCTTTGGGCCCACTCGGTAAGACATCATCATAATGAGCTCAATGTGACTAAGGAGTTAGCCACGGGATGATGTGTTGCAGAACGAGTAAAGAGACTTGCCGGTAACGAGATTGAACAAGGTATAGGGATACCGACGATCGAATCTCGGGCAAGTATCATACCGGTAGACAAAGGGAATTGGATACGTGATTGATTGAATCCCCGACATTGTGGTTCATCCGATGAGATCATCGTGGAGCATGTGGGAGACAACATGGGTATCCAGATCCCGCTATTGGTTATTGACCAGAGAGGTGTCTCGGTCACGTCTACGTGTCTCCCGAACCTGTAGGGTCTACACACTTAAGGTTCGATGACGCTAGGGTTATAGGGAAATGGTATACGTGATTACCTAAGGTTGTTCGGAGTCCCGGATGAGATCCTGGACGTCACGAGAAACTCCGAAATGGTCCGGAGGTAAAGATTAATATATAGGAAGTCCTGTTTTGGTCACCGGAAAGTTTTCGGGCTCATCGGTAGTGTACCGGGAGTGCCGGGAGGGTGCTGGAAGACCCCCAGGAGGGATGTGACGACCATAGGACCTTATGGGCTGTTAGATAAAGTGTGCCAGCCCTTATTGGGCTGGTAAGACCTTTGCTAAAGGCCCATGCGCATAGGGATAAAGAGATAAGGCAAAAAGGAGTTTGAAAGGAGGAGATCCACCTCCCTTGTGGGAGGTGGACTCCTCCCCTAGCTCGACCGAACCTCTCCTCCTTGGAGGAGGGGCCAAGGCAGCCCTCCCTCTCCCTCCTCCTATATATACTTGAGGTTTTGGCTCTTTCGAGACAAGATTTGATCTCTCTCCCACGGCGCAGCCCTACCTCTCTTCTTCCTCCTCCAAAGTGCTTAGGCGAAGCCCTGCCGGAATACCTTGCTGCTCCACCACCACCACGCCGTCGTGCTGCTGTTGGAGCTCTTCCCCAACCTCTCCTCCTCCTTGCTGGATCAAGGCGCGGGAGACGTCATCGGGCTGCACGTGTGTTGAACGCGGAGGCGCCGTTGTTCGGCGTTAAGATCGGAGTCCACCACGATTTGAATCGCTACGAGTACGACTCCACCAACCGTGTTCTTATAATGCTTCCACTTAGCGATCTTCAAAGGTATGAAGATGCAATCTCGCCCCACTCGTTGCTGGTTTCTCCATAAATAGATCTTGGTGATTGTAGGAAATTTTTTGATTTACTACTACGTCTCCCAACATTTCTATCTTCAACGTCGCACCTCACAACCCTAAGCTGCCGCCCCAAGACCCCTAGTCATCGCCCTTGACTTCCCGAGCTCCTCCGCCACTGGGAATCGCCACGGTCGACGTAATCTACACCAACGTCGCCGCCGTAGAGGATCCACACCAAGCTAGGGTACGGATTCGATCTCTAGTGCGCTCCCATTCCGATTCTTGTGTATTGGACTTAGTTTTCTCTATAAGCCACCCCTTGCTCATATATTCATCCAATCAAATCTGCAAAATCTGGAGTTAGATGAATTTTTCTAGGGTTTTGTTGTCCGCCCGATACATCTCGGTGGAACCGAAACGGAAATATCGGTCTCACCGATATGTGTTTCTGTGAGGGCGAGAACTAACT
The DNA here is from genome assembly GCA_022496015.1 of Hordeum marinum. Taxonomy (NCBI): domain Eukaryota; kingdom Viridiplantae; phylum Streptophyta; class Magnoliopsida; order Poales; family Poaceae; genus Hordeum; species Hordeum marinum. Next base: position 392,376,915 of record CM039678.1, on the reverse strand, counting down.
CGGTGGAACCGGTTAGCTCTTTTCGGTCCTACCGAAAAGGCTGCCAAGTTTCTATTACGAGTTGGTCAGTCTCGGTCTTACCGAAAAATTCTTTTTGGCTGCACCGATATGTATTTGACAGATTGCAATTTTTTTGAAAAATCATTGCTCAATTTTCAAGAACAGCCTCATTTTGTGATGACTCATCTCCTTCTGCTCATCTACACTCTATTCATAGGGTCAGCATGTCAGGTTTAGAAGGCAGTCAGAACAGGTCAGAGCAGAGAGCAGACATGAGTTCAGGCACAAGCCCAGAGCCCAGTTCATTCTCAGATCCAGGCATCCCAAACTCTCATGGGTTGCCCAAGGCTGCCACTAGAACCAGGAAGAGGTTGAACTCGGATGAAGAGGATTTAGACTTTGTGCCTGAGGAGATTCTTGCTAAGAAGCAAGAGAAGGCTGCCAAGAAAGCTGCAACTGAAGCTACTACCTCTAGAAGGGTTGTCAGCAAAATACATGCACCAGCTTCCACCTTCAAGGCTCATGAGACTGCCAAAGCAACAATGTCTGTTGAGATCCCTAAGAGGGCTATGCCTAAGAAGGCAGGTGAGAAGAAGGCTAGGAAGAGGATCATTCATGTGACTGGCAGACCCACTTCTATGTATGAAGATCCAGAGGTCGCTGCTGCTGCTGAGGAAGAAGAGGTTGAGCCAGCTACAGAGGCTCCTCCCAAGAAGAAGGCAAATAAGTTGATGTCTGATGTTATGCCTAAGACCAGCACATCCAAGAAGGATGCTGAGAAGCCCAAGAGGATAACTAGGCAGATTCCAGCTTCAGAGAAGAACAAAGGAACTGCTTTCAGAGTTGATGATGTGGATGACTTGACAACACTGATGAAGCTTAGACCACACCTCCCAGTTCATAATGCCAGCTACCCACTAGCTAAGGACATGAAGAAGAGGAAGGATTCTGGATTGAGGGCATGGAGAGCAATAGATCCTTATGCCCAGAGGAAGAAAACTGCTGTGGACTACAGATTCTATACTAGAGAGCAGCAGGACTTCTATGAGACTGTGCTCTTTGACAAGAGTCCAGCTGTCAGTGATATGCGGTACGTTGATTGGAAGTTCATCAAGGAGAATGAGGACTACTTTCCAAGTGTCCAGGACAACTTCCATTGCAAGGTCTGGATGAGTTCATTGCCAGAGAATTCACATCATGGAATGACGAGATGATCATGCAGTTCTACTCCACTGCACACTTCTATGGAGATGGTAGAATTGTGTGGATGACTAAAGGTGCAAGATACGAATCAACAATGGAAGAATGGGTTGATATCTTAGGAGTACCTGAAGCACAAGATGGTGACCTGGATGTCTACTCAGAATCCAAGGCTAGTCACAATGCTATGGCTAACATGTACAAGAAGATCCATGTTGCCAATGTGAAGTCTCACAGGCTAGGATCAATCTATTTTCTCCAGGCTGGCCTCCGCACTATCAACACCATTCTGAGGTATACCTTGATGCCCAAGTCCGGAGATGACAAGATGATCCGAGGCCACTCCATCAATATGTTGATCCACCTTGACACTCACACCAGGATCAGAGTCATGAACTTGATTGTAGAGACAATCAAGAGGGTTGCTGCTGATCAGAAGCGCTCATGCTGTTATGCACCCTACATCCAGATGCTCATAAACTCAAAACTGGAGAAGCACATATTTGCCCTAGATCACCCACATTTGCCCCTACAGCCAGATCTCGAGGACAACGTTATGGTGATGGATGCTGATCATCCCACTTCAGCTGCAGCTCAGGCAGAGGCAGAGGCAGCTAGAGCCACTAGTGCTCAAGTCCCACGATCCAGGAACGAGCAAATGGATCTATTGATTGCATCAGTTCAGGGCATACAAAGGACATTAAGGGGATTCTGGACAACCAGAACAGTCTTGTCAGGATCTTTGAGACCAGGATCAAAACCCTTACTGATAAGGTGGACGGGCTGACGAAGATAGTCATAGAACTTCAACATGAAGTTGACTCCGTGAACATCCCTCGGGTCTCTTCTACTTCAGATGAGGATGAGGATGAGGATGAGGATGATTCACCTCTAGGGCCAGGCACTCGGTTCACTACTCAGGCTAGATCAGCCACAGTGCCAGCTCCAACAGCTCCATCAGCTCCATCAACTTCAGCTCCATCAGTGACCACTCCAGCTCCATCCACGACATCTGCAGAGATTTTCGCCGACGTTGTCATCTCGACTCCTTCATCAACAACCAGAGGAGATATGCCCAAGAACGTTTAGATATATGCCTTTGAACTTTTTGGTAACTTGTTGCCAAAGGGGGAGAAGTGTATATAGATCTTTAGGCTTCGAGCGAGAGAGCGATTTGGTTTTTATCGATTTTCAAAACATTTGGTTCTTTTGGTTTGATGTGAGATACATGTGTGTTATGCTACTATGTTATGGATGATGCTACTATTTCCTATCATCTTAATGCTCATAAGATGATCATTCGCCTTTGTTTGGTTGTGTTGTGCATTGTTATTCATTCTAATTATTCTCGCACACCACCAAGTTGTATGTGACATGGAAGAAGTGCCCCACAAATTTAAGGGGAGCTCTTGCTTATCACATACCTCTCAAAGCGACGGTTAATTTCATTGATCTTATCATATGTCGAAGCTTTGATCTATATGTTGTCATCAATTACCAAAAAGGGGGAGATTGAAAGCATATTTGCTCCCTTGGTGGTTTTGGTAATTAATAACAACATATAAGTCATTGAACTAATGTTTCCACCAAGTATATTTCAGGAAATGTTCAATGAGAGGATTGGCAAAAGGAGATTGTGGAGAAACCCCAAGATGCAAGGAAATAGGTTGGCCAAGCTTCAAGCAAAAGGACTCTACATTTCATATTTGTGAGAAATCACTTTGAGTCTATAGGAAAGCCAATACTATTAAAAGGGTGTAAGGTTTTGTTGGTGAACAATATGCTCAAACGTGCACAAGTGATAGTCGCCAAAAACATCCACAAACTCTCCCACCAAAGTTTGTTCTATACCTACCACTCAAAATCGATGCAACCAACTTTCCCACTTCGGTGCCACTGATTCCAGAACCTAGACAGACTCAAGCCAAACCCTAGGCACTTCGGTGCAACCGATTCCATACCGGTGCCACCGAGTTTAGGTTGCCAACTTTCTGTTACGCAAATTCACATTTTTGGTCCCATCGAGAATGTTGGATCGGCGTCACCGAGATTGTAAATCTGACCGTTGGTCACCTTATCGGTGCAACCGAGAATTATATATTGGTCCCACCGAGATTCAAAAGTTGCCACCTTTTGGTCACTTCGGTACCACCGAGATTAACACATCGGTGTCACCGAGTTGGTCATTTTGTGTGTAACGGTTGGATTTTTGGGGATGCCTATATATACCACTTCACCACCACCTACTCGAATGAGAAGCACTCAAAACTATTCCATACCTATCCTATCAGATTTTCTAAGAGAGAACCATCTACCCTTGTGTTGAGGTCAAGATCTTCCACTCAAATCATATGGATCTTGATTTCTAGCCTCCCCAAGTTGCTTTCCACCAATCCCATCTCTTCTACCAAGCCAAATCTGTGAGAGAGTGATTGTGTGTTGAGGAGTCTATCATCTTGAAGCACAAGAGCAAGGAGTTCATCGTCATTACCGAGCCTATTACCTTTTGGAGGGTGGTGCCTCCTAGATTGGTTAGGTGTCGCTTGGGAGCCTCCTACTTCGTGTTGTGTAGTGAACCAAGAAGTTTGTAAGGGCAAGGAGATCGCCTACTTCGTGAAGATCTACCCATAGTGAGGCTAGTCCTTCATGGACGGAAGCCATATGGAATAGTCAAGGTTGCTACTTCGTGGACCCTTTTGGGTGGAGCCCTCCGTGGACTCTCGCGGCCATTACCCTCCGTGGGTTGAAGACTCCATAAACATGGATGTATGATAGCGCTACCTATCGGAACCACGGGAAAAATCATCGTGTCTACAATTGCGTTTGATCTTCCTACCCTATCCCTTCTATACATGCTTGTTTTTACTTTCCGCTGCTATATACTCTTAGACTTGCATGTGTAGGGTGTACTTGACTTGCCATGAAATACTAAAAACTGTCAACCCTAAAACTTGGCATAGGCAAAACTTTTAATTGGTCAAGTAGTCTAATCACCCCCCCTCTAGACCTACTTTCGGTCCTACACCCCAGCATTTGGAATTTGTTTGGTACTGATTTTCTAAAAAGCCAAAAACTTTCAGAAAACAATAACTGACACTAGGCACTGGGTTAATAGGGTGGTTCTCAAAAATGATATAAAACAACATATGAGTGCATATAAAGTATCCAAGAATGATAATATAATAGCATGGAACAATCAAAAATTATAGATACGTTGGATATGTATCAATCCCGCAAACCAAGTCTAAACAACTAGTTGTGAAGCAAAGTCTTCATCGCATCCAAGACTCCGTATTCGCCACTTGCACTTCCTCCAATCACGCCATGGCATTCTCCGCATGTGTTGAACCCTTGGAAATCTTGGTGCAGGCATGTCCCGAGGTGTCCACAAGAACAAAGCTTCACGATACCCCAGTGAAGATGGTTATGCCGATGTTGCACGCGTACATGACCGACCCCAATCTAATCAACGTGTCCAAAGAGTGCCATATACGTCAATACTTGTTTTTGTTTGAAGGAGAAGTCTAGAACTCGCTGATGGTCAGATCAAAGACTACTGATCATAGGCAGAACGATGACTTCACGCGAAGACCACTAGGGTCAAGAGGCACGCGTCCTCCTCGTCATTCTAACTCGTTGCCATGCCCGAGGGCCCGCCCATGGCCAAAGTCCCACCGTTGCCAATAGCCACCATCGTCGGGAGGCAGAGCCGCAACCACCAGCCCTTGCCACAGCAACCAGCATCGCCAGTTGACCATAGCTGGCCATCTCTCCAAGGCATGCTTCGTCGCCGTGCATCCCATCGTGCCGCAGTCCCCCGGGTTGCCACCACCACAGCATGGCAGAGCCATCAGACCCAAGCGTTGCCACTCCATAGAGCCCAACTCCAGCATCACATCCAACCATGGGGAGCCTGTCCGTGCAGCCCCACATGGCGAGGACGCCAAGGCCCCCCCCCGCCTGCCCGGACGATCTTTGCTCGGTCGCATCCTATGACGGCAACGATGAAGGAGGAGGGAGGGGATACCGGCGGTGGGATCAGAGTTCACCCTCCATGTCGCCTTGCGGGTGCGATGAGGGAGGGATCCGAAAATTTCAGATTAGGCCTTTGTTGGGAGTTACTTTGATTCATAGGAACAAAAAAAAGAAAATTAGCAAGGTCAAGTCATTGAAAGCACAACTTCTCCCTAGTGGTTTTGGTAATTAATAACAACATATAGTTCATTGAACTAATGAGCTATCAAGTATATTTCAGGAAAAATTCAAGCAATGGATTGACTAGGAATTGTGAGGAGGATCCCCCTAGATGCAAGGAATCTTATTGGCAAAGCTTCAAGCTTCAAGACTCTACATTTTATTTTATATGGGAAATCACAATTGAGTCCATAGGAAAGCCAATACTATTAAAAGTGGATGAGGTATTGAAAATGATCTGGTTGCTCAAAGTGCTTAGAGGTATGCCACCAAAAACCTTAGACAAACTCTCACAAAAGAATTATGTCCAAAACCCAAATGTCAAATTTGGTGCCACTAACAATTCCATATCGGCCCCCACCGAGTTTCACACTAGACAGAACCCAAGCCAAACCCTAGCATCTCGGTGCAATCGAGTCTTGTTTTGGTACAACTGAAAAGCAGTGACCACCTTGCTGGTATCTAATTGTCAAAAATCAGAATTTCTGAGTTTTACAAATTGATGCCACCGAGTCACTAGAACTGCTTAGGTCAACCAAATCGCACTCACCGAAACACCGAAAGTTAGGACATTTTGGACTAGTCCGTGTAACCGAGTTTTACTTCGGCTCCACCGAGTTGGGCAATAATGTTGTAATGGTTGGATTTTTGAAGATGGCTATATATGCCACTGCATCTCCCTCTCATTCGTAGTGAGTTCCACCATTCATTTTCTAAGAGAGAACCATCTACTCGTGTGTTGAGATCAAGATCTTCCAGTCCAACCATATGAATCTTGATTTCTAGCCTCCCCAAGTTGCTTTCCACGCAATCAATCTATTCTACCATGCCAAATTCTGCGAGAGAGTGATTGAGTGTTGAGGAGACTATCTTTTGAAGCACTAGAGCAATGAGTTCATTATCCATACCAGATCTATTAACTTTTGGAGAATGGTGTCTCATAGATTGGTTATGTGTCGCTTGGAAGCCTTCAAATCGTGTGGAATGATACTAAGAAGTTTGCAAGGGAAAGAAGATCACCTACTTCGTGAAGATTTACCCCGAGCGAGGCTAGTCCTTCGTGGACGTAAGTCATGATGGAATACACAAGGTTGCTTCTCCGTGGACCCTTCATGGGTGGATCCCTTCATGGACTCGCGCAACCGTTACCCTCTATGGGTTAAAGTCTCCTTCAACGTGGACGTACGATATCATCACCTATCAGAACCATGCAAAAAAAATTATGTCTTCGTTGCGTTCGATCTTCCTATCCCTACCCTTTACTTACACTTGCATGTTTTTACTTTGCGCTGCTATACTCATAGACTTGCATCTGTAAGATGTGCTAGAGTTAGTAAATTTGTTAAAACTTACCAATCGATAAAATAAAATAAAAATTTCTATTTAGTCAAGTAATCTAATCACCCTCCTCTAGATATATTTTCAATCCTACAGTCGCAAACACGAATGAAGTTGTAATGTTATCACACGATCACATACTCTTGCGTTGTTCTTTGTACAAACGATACTCGAAATATTTGTTTCAAAAAAAATCAGTCTAAAATAATTTATTTTGCTCCATTCCTTCTAATTAATACAATACTTGCCATGATAAAATTAAAGTGTTACTCTTTCACTTTCTCCATGACTCAAAGGTGCACTAATTATATGTCGGTGATGGTTGTGGATACAGTTTGGTGGTTTGAATCATGAGCGTGCCGCCTGTCTTTGATCTGGTGGCTGGGTTTTCAGAGCGGTCATCGCAGCGCTTGCGAATACTTGGCTTTCCTTCTGAAATGGTGGTCTCCTTTAGATGCGTCGTGGTGATGAATCCTGTTGACTGGTCGCACGGTTTTCTTCTTGACGATCATGCTATTCTAGTGAGCGACTCTAGTTCTTGGTCATCCTTGGCAACATTGCAACAAGGTTCAACCGTCTTCATCGACGAAACACGGATGCAACGACGCGCCATATGGGCAACATGACGGGTGCAATTGTATATGGGTCATTTTGTAACCCCTTCGTTCCAAAATAAATATTAAATTTAAACTAAAATCATGACATTTATATCGAATCGAAGCAAGTAATTCTATGCTTTTTTAGGCGTTGGACATAACGCTTTGGATCATCTTATAACATAGAACAACTAAGAGCTTTATACTCAACTCCGCGAAGAACGAAAAAAATCTGCAGTATTCTTCACCAAGTCAGTAGCCCCTCCATGTGCGCCTAGCCATTTTAGCTCTCCGTCGACGGTACAGTAACGGAGCAGGGAATCCGTCGGCACAGCCCTGGCCGCACACGGAGATGCAGTGCGGAATCCTGGCGTTACGCGTGATGTGGCGACCGAGGAGGACGACACGCCAACCCCCGGGGATTCGCTGGAAGGCTCCGCCCGGACACGTCCAGCTTCCAGCGGCACGCGTGGCCACTGGCCACCGCCCGCCCTCCCGCAACCAAGCCACCAAAGGCGTGATTGATTGACTTGCTGCTCCGAGCCTCGGAGTGATTCGTGTCGTGGAATTTGGGATGGACGCCTCGGCGGTCGGCGCATAAAACAACGGGAGGGGGAGTAGTGAGAGGTTCTTTTGGTGGATTGTCAAGGTTATCGGGTATTGCTACGTGTTCCCAAGGTGTCGTGGCGCACCTTTTCTTTTTCCTATGTCGAACGGCTTGGAACGAACAAGTTCACACGAGACTGGTTTAGTTTTTTATACTAGAATAATCGGAGGTACTTAGTCCATTAACCATTGACCAAGCAAACACACTAGACAGGCATTGAGACGATTACATACGCTCCTCGCTATAACAATGTTATGTTAACGAGTTTCATTCACATGGTTACACCCCGGAGTATCCACACCCGCCACCTGGTGTCGGCACACGTCGTCGACTTTCTTTATATCTTCCTATTATGTTGATGTGGGGTTACATAGCGTGTGAAGCTTTACATTATATAAAGCATGTCGATAACCACCACATGTGTGGTGGGAGTAACGTCCAACCACATGCCTCATGATTATAAATTGGGTCATGTCATTGCATCAGTTTTAAAATGTTTTATCTCTCAAATAAAAAATCAATTAAAAATTGTTTTCATCATTAAATCCTTCGCGACGAGATCTTCGAAAGTAGATATGATATCGATATGTTTGGATGACTTTTTTTTATAAAAGTTGACATGTCCATTGCACCTAAATTGACATCATGATTACACTAAAGTTGCTATGATATATTTTAACTACTTTTTTGAAGTAAACTTTGACATGTTATAAAAAAGGAATTAAGAAACTAAATTTGCCATAATGAAATACTAACATTTTTCATGATCCATGAAATAATTTTGAAATGGTTCATAAGTAAAAAGAAATATGCCATCAATTATGTTAAAAATGGATGGTCAATGGCTTAACATTGTCATGCACCATAAACTAAAATTATCATGATGAATTACTTAAATTTGTCATGGTACATGCATAAAATTTGTCATGGTTCAAAAAAAATTAAAAAAAATCATCAAAGTTTTAAAAAAGTACACCAGATTTTAAAAAATCTTCATCAAAATTGAAAATAGATTATCTAATTAAAAAAGCTTCACCAATTTTGAAAAAAATTCATCAAATTTGGGAAAAGTTCATCAAAATTTAGAAGTAGTTCAGCTAATTTTAAAAAGGTTCGTCGATTTTTGAAAACAAGGTTCATGTTTTTTTTATGTAAAAAAGTGTTTTAGGAAAAGAAAAATAAAAAAAATAAAAAAAATAAAAAAGAAGAAGAAAAGGGAAATAACAAACCAGACTGTAGAATTAATCATAAGAACAAAAAAACTAAAATTGCACAACAGCGTGAGGTGGCCTTGTGGCTGGGGGGTGACTAGTATATAATCTGTGCTTCGGATGAAAAAAATTAGAAAAAGTAACGTGGGCGGTCGGATCAGATATCAATGGTACATATGCTTGGGAGTGGGATCTGTACCCACATTTCCATAATTCTGTGCACATAGGTCCTTTGCTTCCGATCAATTTTTGGGCAAAACGGTCTAGGGTCCAGTTCTTTTTAGCTTTTGATTCTCCAAAATTAGTTTTTAAAAAACTTTCCTAAAATCAGCTTCCCCTAGAATCAGCCATAATTAGTCCTCGAGTTTTTTTATGAGCTTGTGGTCTGAGATTATGAGACGAATTGTATGCTGAAATGTCTGTAACGTCTCTGAACAAAAATACTCATACCAAAGCAGCAGCAAAAAGATTTTTTTAGCAAATTATCTACCTAAATATTCATACCAAAGCAGTATACAATGTATAAAGATACACATCCATGTGTTCATCTATTGTTCACTATACAGACAAATGCATCCATTTATTTATGTTGGTTTTCTATGTGTAACGATTGAACGACATGACAAATATACAGAGAATATATCCATCTATGCATCGGCTTCACCGGTCCATCCATCCCTTCACCAATCCATCCATCCATCAATTTCTTGTGTGAACTATGAACAGAGAAACAGAGGAGAAAAGACGAAAAGGAGATGAGAGCTCACCTGAGCGAACTCCGGCGTGGCAGCGTCTGGTGGCGTGGGACGTAGGCGGAGCGGCGTTGGGCGTCGGGCGGAGAGTGACGACGTCGGGGCGGAGCAGCTGCTCCGGGCCTGGAGGCGAGAGAGCGGAGCGGAGCAGCGAACGGGGCGGAGCAGCGGCTTCGGGCCTCGAGGGCGACCGGGTGGAGCAGAGGAGCGGCGTGGGGTGGGCGGAGGAGCTGTCGGGGCGGGCTCTCGGGTGACGCGGCAGCGGCGGCGCCCGAACCCTACGCGAGGATGAGCGAGCTCGTGGGGGATCCAGGACGAGTTTTCTTTTATGGCATTTTCTTTGTAATTTGCGTCTTAAACTGAATCGTTTTATTTTGTGGGAGTGTCCAAAATCGCTAGAAGCTAGGTTTACACGCGATTTTCGATTGCATTACCAATTCTAGCGATTGATTCTAGACAATCAAATCCAGTTTCTTTTAGCTTTTGACTTTTCAAATCTGGAATTGCGAGAATCGAGCGAAAAGAACTGGGCGTAGATCCGGCTGGAAACCACCGACCATGGCGTCGGTCTAGATCCGGCTGGAGACCGCCGACGTGCGCGCCACTGCGCGGCCTCTCCCCCCGACTACTCCGCCCTCTCAGTCGTCTGGCTCCGCCTACCCAGCGACCCTACGTCATCGTCGCGCTCCACATCATCGTCGCGCTCCACATCATCTACAAGGTGGGCCGAGTTTTGGTCAGCCTAGTATACACCAGCAAGCTGATTCCCCTCTGCAGATGGGCTGGAGGGAAACAATGAAGCCCGAAGGGAGCAGAAAGGACTCGCCCTAGTGGCCCAATCCCTGATTCCTCTGTCTGCTCCTTCTGCGGCTCTCCCGATCTGAACTCGCCGCCAGCGGCCTCCGCCCTACCTCCGTGGTCCATTCCACGCCGGTCAGTCGCCGTCGACGCCTCCCGCTTGGCTCCCTGCCTCGCCAAGCCCTTCCCCACACGCCACTGCCGCGCCCGCGCAATCACCGCACCCAGCCGCCCACTCTACAGATTAGTCCTGTCCGGCGGTCGTCGGTGTGCAAGCGTGACCGCATGACGCGTGCACCTTGCCTTGCACTAGCAGCAGCCTGCGGCCACCGGCTACCAGCCAGCCCTCCCGCCTTCCCACGATTAAACACAGTACACAGGTACTGTTATCCCAAATTTCCACGGTCCCAAATTTTCCCAATTTCAGATTCAAACCTTATATTGGTTGATTCATTTTTTGTTGTTCAGCTATGATTAATACTAATGCAGGGACTGTTAATTTATTTTCTCTTGTAGAATTGTTGAAGAATTGGGGTATGTACTACCATGTAGGCTTTTTTAATGCAAAACTGAGACTTAACTGAGAATTTTAGTGTGTTTGTAAGACCATATTGATTTATATCCGTGCTATTGGTAAATTATAATGTTCACATTTCATATGCGTTGTCAATTTTTTGTAGGTGGACTACCCTGTTTTAAATTCCTAGATCGGCTACTGCCCAGCTACTTGGCCCTAGGGCCGATCCCCTCTACAGCTGGGCTCACGGAGGAGGGTGCCACCCAACCATGATCGCCGCGTCGGCGCGGCGGGTCGCTGCCGCCACTGCTTCCTCCTCCCCGCTTGGCCGTGTCTACCAGCTGGCCTCCACACTGAATCACCAGGTGAGTGTGGGACGGATGAGACGCGCAGATATCCGTATCTATTTGATTTCATGATCTAGTGCGTTGCTAGGTGGTGAATAAAATTCTTTGTGGTTGCAGAGATGGATTCACAACCGGAACAAGAAGGCAATGGAGCTGGTCGCCAAGGGTTGGAGCGCCCTACAGGAGGTCGATCGCGTCATCGACTTCGCCGACCGCAACGACAAGCGATTAATCCCACTTCTCAGGGTACAGCTCTGGATTTGTGTGCCTTCTCTTCCTTCATTTGGCATCACTTTGTTGTGTCCCGTTGTTTGGGTTTTAACTTTTTGTTGTGCGAATCTTCCTCGGTGTCAAAGGGCGCAAAGGAGAACTTTGAGCTGGCTCTAGAGATTGACAATATGAATACTCACGCGCGATGTTGGCTGGCCAAGATGCATTTTAAGTACCATGTTCCCGGAGCTTGCAAGGCAATGTGAGTTGATTTTACCTCCCGTGATGTTAGTGTAATTTACTTTGCTGTGTCATTCAAGCTGCTCATATAGCATTATACTACTTTGTTATTTCACTGTTATTCCAGGAATGTGCAAACGCGATGCAAATAACTAGTTTTATCGTTACTTTTATGTAGTTATGTTGTTGTTTTGTCTTTTGACTCAATCTGAATCCTTTAGAAGTGACCTGGTTAGTATGTAAGTGCCATGAATCTGAATACTGCATACCATTGTGCTTCAGTTAGATTGTTGCATACCAGAATTGTTTCTGGATGATATATCAGATTCCAGGGACAATGCTTCTTAGTATTTGTTTTATCTGACGGACCAGTTGCAGATGATACCGTGTTTGTTTTATATGACAGAGCTAAAGTTGCAGGATAATTTTGTTTACCTTGCATATAATTTGGCTAGTGCTGTAGGTATACCTTGTTAAGTGTTTTGGTAATATTTACATATATCAGGCAGTGTGAAGAAATCTGCCATAAGAGTGTCCAAGTCACCGCTACTTGTATGGGTCTTGTTACTCGTGTAGCTACTATGCTTAGCAGCTCATGTGAAATAATAGTTTCCCCAACAAAGTTAGAAATTCATGTGAATGTCATACAGCTTTGCTTATGAATCTCGATTAATGTTTATAAGGTGTATGCAGCATTTGGGAAGTGTGGGTAATGGCCTGATGGGCATTGGTATCTAATAGGAAACAATAACTTGAATTTTTTTGGTGTACCATTCTAAGTACTCAAAACCTCTTCAAAATCCTAACTCGAGTTGAACCTTATTGTCTTGGTCAAAATGTTTAATAAACCACTGATATACCTTGGGCTTGGCGCTTTGAGGTAATTGGTACCGACAATATATCTGAATTGTGGTTACTAACATCATGTGTCCAATTAGTTATGGCAATACTTGCTGCATTAGTATTCGGCACCTCTGTTTGGAATTAACTGATGCTGAAATGAGTGTATCTACACACTGAAACGCGTCTGGATACACTCATTTCAGCGTTAGTTAATTACGAACGGAGGGAGCAGGACAGAAGATTAACGAGATTAGCAGCTTGATTGGAACAGAAAATTGGGACTGACCTTCAATTCAATTGTAAAATATTAAGTGAGCAAAACCATCCTTTTTGGCGGCGTTTTAGTAGGAACATTTATTATGCTATCTCCACATGAAGCAAAACTTGCCTTCAGTACACATTTCATGTGGATTATGCTCGTCTCTCACTTTTCATGTGTACAGTGGTGCTGCTTTGCTAGTTGAAGCTGCAAACATGGGTGATCCAGAGGCACAGTACGAACTTGGATGTCGGCTAAGAGTCGAGGTTTTCACACTCCATGTGCTTTTTGCCCCTTTCTGTTCCACTTTATAAATTCCTTTTTTGCGGGCACTTTATTAATTGGATCTTAGTTACTCCCTCCGTCCCATAATATAAGAGTGTTTTGACACTAGTATAGTATCGAAAACGCTCTTATATTATGGAACGGAGGGAGTATTTGTTAGGCAAGTGATAGTTTCATTCTTTATACAATTTGTGTGGAATATGTCTTCACCTCAGTTGATGGTTACCTTTGTTGCTTGTAGAATGATCATGTTCAGTCTGATCAACAGGCCTTCCATTATATAGAGAAAGCTGTTGACCAGGTATGCTCGCCACCTGAATGTTGATCAAATATTTTTCTACTTTGCTTCTTGATAAGCATATTCAGCTTTTACCTATCTTTTAATGCAGTTGCATCCTGCTGCTCTGTATCTTCTTGGTGCTGTGTATATAACTGGGGATTGCGTCAAGAGGGACATAGCTTCAGCTATGTGGTGTTTCCATAGAGCTTCAGAAAAGGTGGTAAATGTAATAGATCAACTCAAAAATTGTCTTATTTACTTGCAACCCATGAATCACGTTGTTATTTATGTTTTTCTGACGTCTCAGGGACATGCTGGAGCTGCAATTGCATATGGTTCACTCCTTCTGAAAGGTTTGCAGACAAGTAACTCTAACGTTTCAAGAGACGTGTACTTATATTATCCTTCTTGTGATGGCTATTTTAGAGTATAACCAGGTTGTGAAGTTATGGTTTCACCGTTAATTTGGACAGCTCTTAATCAACCGATTTTGTTTAATTTTGGCTAGAATTGTTAGGTTACTCCAGGCCTATCTGTTTATGCTTACAGTGTGGTTGTTTCAGGTGCTGAAGTGCCTGAAGTCATTACCAGGTTCAACTCAGGCAAGAGTCCGTCAACTGGGAAGGTGCAAAAAAGGACCATACAGCAGGACCCAGTAAAGCTTGCAAAGGAGCAGTTCCAGATAGCAGCTGAGTCTGGATCTGACCTTGGTTTACGATGGTTGAAGAGGCTTGGAGATTCTGAAAAACAGCCTGAAGAGCTAAAGCAAATCCAGCAATGACCTCCAGCGAAAGAATACCACTTCATTGGGCAATTAATGGATGTTGCAATGCTCTTGATGCACATTACTAGAGCTTCATGTTTCATCTGCCTTCAGAATGTGGAGATAAACCTTTGTTCTACCGTAGGAGCTTTCATGTCAAACTAACTTGTGGTCAACTTGGTTTCTTGGTTTCTAGATTAGCAGGTTGAATCGTAGGACCAAATTGATCCCTTTTTTGCCACCAAGGATTTTATCATACCACAACAATTATACTGCTGTGCTTACCATGACAATTATACTGATGGCCTGATTAAGACAACAAAATCGCTATTAATGAATGATTTTGGGTATTTATACAAGGTGAAAGGATGGAAGGAAGAAGTGCTTGTTCCTCATGAACATCAGCCTTTTGGTAATAGGATGGACAATAGGTAGTTCTTTTGTTGTTGTTGGCAATAGGCAGTTGTTAATTATCCTCCATATACCACAAATAAGTGGCATTGGTGATATTAACACATTCTTCATGGTATAAAAACTTTGTCAACTATCTTGTACTCCCTCAGACTGAAAATACTTGTCAGAGAAATGGATATATCTAGATGTATTTTAGTTTTAGACAGATGCATTTTTATCTATTTCACCGACAAGTATTTCCGGACGTACGGAATATTAAAATGTGTAAAACCCAAGAACAAAATCAAGATAAAAACACATATATGATTTGAAAGTTTCAACTCAATTAACAGTTTCAAAACTCTAACTGAAGACATGTCCAAAACATATTCTATGATATGGAGGGAGTAGCAATTGCCTGGCAGTTCGACGAATCATACCACTCCTGTTCGCATGTTGCTGCTTCTTGTATGCTATACATGTATCATCTCGAAAAAGTTCTCTGAAAAACTTTTAGGAAAATATGAGTTGGGTTATATTTAACATATTAGAACTTCTTTAAGCCTAGTGGGAAAAATGGATATAACATACAATGATTATTATCTTCTTCGGTAATTCACATGAGAAAAACCTTTAATGAAAAAAAGCGAGTAAGAACAATAAATATCTTGTATATTTCCTCCAAACCCACGAGTGGGGAAAATATGAGGTATAACATATAATCTTGTGTTGATACTACTGCATTAAAAACTTCTTATGAGAACATTGAAGACCAAACTCATAAAGGCAGTGGCGGAGGATGGACAAAAGTTGAGATAGGACGGGCTTTAGTCACTGGCAACGTCGCTGGGCCGTTGTGCCGCTTTGCGCCCAGCCTGCGCCGACCAAATAAAGGTAGGGCGGCCGCCTGGCCTTGCCCTACCGGGTCCTCCGCCACTGTATAAAGGCAAAAGAGTATAATATGATGTTTGAATAGGTATAATTCATGAAGAGACACCCTCTAGCCTATGCAAATATCAAAGTCATCGCATACTTTTCATGGACATATCTTTACACTTTTAAAATTGGTAAAGACTTTGTGAACAAGGCGGCCAACTTATCGCAAGACTTGGCTTGCAGAAGTATTTATTTCCCCACTTTACTGTAACTCAAGGGGATAAAATGATTTAAGGGCAATGTACTTAACGATATTACTCGTTGTATTGGTAACAATGTGAAGGATGATTCGGCACCCATAGTGTTATAGTGTTCCAACTTCTGAAAGGTTAATGATCATGTCGAGGCATTATCAACCGGACCAAGAAGGTTAATCCATGCAAACAATTAAATAAGAAGCATGAACTTTAATATGCATTCTAGATGTTATATTTACAGATAAAAGCTTATGGTTCCGATAGTGGTCTTGGTCGTTATTGGACACAAATAACAAGAATTAATTCTTAATTAACCCTAATATAAGAAATCTCAAGGGTATATTGAAGAAGGGAAAAGCTAGTCGTTTAGCTAACCCTTACGTCGTAACCATTGGGACACCTAGGTGCCCAGGCTGATGAGGATATGTACCTAGGACAGGGTCTTAGTCCTGACCTATATACCCTACCTAAGGACACTACGTTGGAGAACTTAAAGATTACAAGATTACAAGAAAGACTCCGACTGAAGTCACCATGGCGCATGAGTCACTCGACGCGAAATCCACTCGAAGGTTTCTCCCTCCATTCGACAGCCGCCTTTCACTCGGAAGAACCAGAAGTCAATCGATCGTACAAGACCAGAAGCCACTCTAGGGAGGCCAACTGTAAGAGCACATTTCTCCATGTGTGGTTTTGGGTAATTGATGACACCCCTACGGACTAATGGTTGCCTTGAGTTATATTCGAATGATTTGTCCATAGGCACTTCTTGAAGTCCATCTGTTGGGTTTCAAGGAGTTTATATGGTGACCAAGGTGGTATTCAAGGTTTATCCAAAGATTGGTCATGTGGGAGTTGAGCTTATTGCAAGCATGTCTTGAAGAATAAGATTGTGTAAGCATTCATGTTTACCTTCAAGACATCACCTTTATGAAGAGAGAAGCTAAGATACAAGGTTGATCAATACTAAGTCAAAAAGTGAATCAAGTTGATCAACACACAAAGCGTACAAGATGTACTGAGAGGGATCAAGTGATCCCATGGTGTGGTAAGCATTGTCCATTACGCTTTGTGTACTAATCCATGGTCTACGTGAGAGTTCTTTGTGGGGTTAGGTATATTTCCATGTGCTTGCATCAAGAGGCAGATCCCATACATCCCATGGAAGATGATATCAAGTGGAGATCGTCATGAAGGTTGCGATGTGCAAGATCAAGTGAAGCATCACGGAGATATCATGCTTGAGGCTTGCCGTTCATTGTGGCGACAATGGACTTGTGAAGATGTGCCAAAGAGTGGCTCACCCAGAGTGGAGTATGGGGGAGCAATCATCTTGTCTTCATCAAGCCAACGCAATCAAGAAATGTGGTCCATCTTGAGGAAGTCAAGATCGTCATCATCTAGCTCAAGTGGACATGCGCAAGGCTAAGGTTTGACCTTGATAGAGTTTTCTATTTTACCGGTCTCATGGTGGTAGTTGAGAGACCGGATTATAGGATCGATTGCCGTACTATCAAGGGGGCTCTCAAGTGAGTAGCTTGATCGTATCGTTCATTGAGAGCTCAAACCATTGCATTCTTGGCATCATCATATTTATTGGTTCTTGGTTGTCTTTTCTCTATGTGGGTTTTTGAGCTTGTAGTTATCTTCATGACAAGCTCTAGTACATCGAAAACGGATTTCATATGCTTCGTCTATTGCGTTTTCGGTGTTGGAAGTTTTACCGGTCTTATTCGAGGAAGGGTTCTCGCCATTTTCTTATGGGACTTTTATAATTTGATTCTTATTGATATTTCAATCAAGATTGTGTTAGCACATGTCATTAGCTTTCCAACAAACTTTGTTTCATTGAATTCCGAGTCCGTTTGCAAAAGTTGTGACAGTTTTGGTGTTCTTAAAAGGTTGCAGCGGTACTACCGCGGCCAGAGCGGATGTAATTTTTTACTACCGCTCCGGAGCAGTACTACCGCGGCTCCAAGAGCGATACTACCGCTCCGGACCAAAATCTCGTGTTATTTATAGCCGTGGTACGCACGGATGTAATTTTTTAGTACTCGCAAGCAGTAGTACCGCTACCCGTAGCGGTAGTACCGCTATCCATAGCGGTAGTATTGTGAGGACGAGCGGTAGTACCGCTCCGGCGGTTCTACTGGCCTTTTGCCTCCTCGGTGTTGTTTTTCAAAGGGGTACTAACGCCCTAGCGGTAGTACCGCTCCTTGGAGCGGTAGTACCGCTCTGTGCGGGCTGTGAGGATAACGGTTGGATTTTCCCCCAACTATAAAAGGGGGTCTTCTTCTCCAATGGACCTCATCTCTTGAGCTCGTGTTCTTCCCCCATTGTTGACCTTCTTCGAGCTTGCTAACTCTCAATCCCTCCAATTATTCTTGCTAGTTCTTGAGGGAAAAGAGAGAGGAGATCTAGATCCACATTTCCACCAATCACTTTCTCCTCTAAGTGAGGGGAACCCCTTGGATCTAGATCTTGGAGTTCTTCGTGTTCTTTTTTTGTTCTTCCTCTCATTTACCTCCCTAGCATTAGTTGCTTTGGTGGGATTTGGGAGAGAAGGACTTGGGCACTCCGTGTGCCCTTGCCATTGCATTTGGTGCATAGGTTTGAGTTCTCCACGGTGATACGTGGAAGTGAGAAGTTGAGAAGCTATTACTCTTGGGTGTTTGAGCACCCTAGAGCTTGTTCCTCTTGGGGTGCTTTGGTGCCCTAGATGGTTGGTGGTGCCTCGGAGCTCAATCATTGTGGTGCAAAGCTCCGAGCAAGCTTCGGGGTCTCCAATTAGGTTGTGAAGATTGCCCCGAGCATTTGAGGTCACCTCGGAGCCACAATCCATTGTGGTGAAGCTTCATGGTGTCATTGGGAGCCTCCAATCAAGTTGTGGAGATTGCCCCAACCTTATTTGTACGGGTTCGGTGACCACCCTCAAGGGTCCCTTAGTGGAATCACGGCATCTTGCATTGTGCGAGGGCGTGAGAAGATTACGGTGGCCCTAGTGGCTTCTTGGGGAGCATTGTGCCTCCACACCGCTCCGAACGGAGATTAGCATTCGCAAGGGTGTGAACTTCGGGATACATCGTCGTCTCCATGTGCCTCGGTTATTTCTTACCCGAGCCCTTTTACTTATGCACTTTACTTTGTGATAGCCATATTGTTTCTTGTTATGTATCTTGCTATCACTTAGTTGTTTATCTTGCTTAGCATAAGTTGTTGGTGCACATAGGTGAGCCTAGTTGTTTTAGGTTTTTTGCTTGACTAATTAAACAATAGTTTTATTCCGCATTTGTTCAAGCCTAAACCGTAATTATTTTAAAGCACCTATTCACCCCCCCTCTAGGCGACATCCACGTCCTTTCAATTGGTATCAGAGCTAGGTCTCTCATTGTTAGGTTTAACCACCTAGAGAGTAAGGATGTCGACTAGGGGATTAGGATTCTCTGACACTCTTAGTTTCGATGGCACAAATTTTGATGTTTGGTTAATTCGCATGCTTAATCTCTTTAGGCGCATGGACCCAATTTTAGAGCGAATTGTAGATATGGGTTTTTCTCCTCCAAAGGATTCTCAACACATATCTTTAGAGGATGAGAAAAAATCTTATCTCAATGCTCAAGCTTCTAATGTGCTTTTTGATCCTTTGAGCAATGTAGTTATATTTGAACTCATGCCATTCCGGGATGCTCATGAGTTGTGGACAAAGCTTCAAGATAAATATGGTGTGTCCAAGATTTGTAGGGATGATTGTTCTCCCTCCACCTCCGGTCGTGTTATCTTCTCAACTTCTTCTACTTCACCTACATGTGGATTGCCACAAGGTAATTATATGGTGAGTAGTGATGATCACTGTAATGATCATAGTGGTCTTATTGTTGATAATTCTTCTTCACTATCTTATTGCAATGCTTAATCTTTGGACTTTAAACACCTCGAGCACTTTAAATGTTTCACATGCTTGTGTTGATAGTCCTTGCATATCATGTACAAATAGCTTGACTAAATCTCATGATGATATGCTTGCTATATCTTGTTGCCATGATAAACATGTATCTATGTCCTCGAGTTGTTTTGCTAACAATGTAGAGGACACCCAACACTTCATGGAACAAGATGTGGTCTTGAATGGTGCTTCAAGGGATCCTACATCATCATCTGTTGTTTCTCACTTTTGCCTTATGGCTAAGGCTTCAAAGGTATCTCCTACTTTGAATCCCAATATATCTCACGATGTTGATGTTGATGATAATGATGAAGAGAGTGATAATATTGCTTCCTTAAAACTTAAGGGAGAAATGGTTTATTGTCATATTTCCTTGTTCATGATAATCGTTTATTATCCATGCTATAATTGTATTGATCAGAGACTTAGATGCATGTGTGGATACATAGACAAAACCATGTCCCTAGTATGCCTCTAATAGACTGGCTCGTTGATCAAAGATGGTTAAGGTTTCCTAGCCATGGACATGAGATGTCATTTGATAATGGGATCACATCATTAGGAGAATGGTGTGATGGACAAGACCCAAACTACAAACATAGCATATGATCATGTCAGTTTATTGCTACTGTTTTCTGCATGTCAAGTATCTGTTACTTTGACCATGAGATCATGCAACTCACTGACACCGGAGGAGTGCCTTGTGTGTATCAAACGTCGCAACGTAACTGGGTGACTATAAAGGTACTCTACAGGTATATCCGAGGGTGTCTGTTGGGTTGGCATGGATCAAGACTGGGATTTGTTACTCCGTGTGACGGAGAGGTATCTCAGGGCCCACTCGGTAATACAACATCACAATAAGCCTTGCAAGAAATGTGACTAAGTGTTAGTCACGTGATCTTGTATTACAGAATGAGTAAAGAGACTTTCTGGTAACGAGGTTGAACTAGGTATGGAGATACCGACGATCGAATCTCGGGCAAGTAACATACCGAAGAACAAAGGGAACATCATACGGGATTAACTGAATCCTTGACATAGAGGTTCGACTGACAAAGATCTTCGTAGAATATGTAGGAACCAATATGGGCATCCAGGTCCTGCTATTGGTTATTGACCATAGAGGTGTCTCGGTCATGTCTACATAGTTCTCGAACCCGTAGGGCCTGCACACTTAAGGTTTGGTGACGTTTCGGTAGTATAGAGTTATGCATGGTGGTGACCGAAGGTTGTTAGGAGTCCCAGATGAGATCTCGAATATCACGAGGAGCTCCGTAATGGTCCGGAGGTAAAGATTGATATATAGGATGTCCTATTTTGGTCGCCGAAAAAGTTTCGGGCTCATCGGTAGCGTACCGGGAGTGCCGGTAGTGTACCGAGAGACCATCGGAAGGGGTATTTCGACCCAAGAGGCTACATGGGCTGTGGGAGGGTAAATACTAGCCCTTAGTGGGCTGGTGGAAGTCCCACATAAGGCCCATGCGGCTGGGAAGAAAAGCCCAAAGAGAAAAAGGTGGAAAAAGGCAAAAAGACCAAAATAAGGAGTCCTAGTCCTACTAGGATTGGAGGAGGAATCCTCCTATCCTCCTTGGTTTGGTCGAAGCCTAGATGGCTTGGCCCTTGGGCCAAGCCTCCTCCTCTCTTCCTCTTATATATACTAGAGGTTTTAGGGGTTTTGGCACTTGATTTTCAGCCACGTGCTACCCGTTCCTCTAGTGCATAGTTTCTCCTCTAGATCGGTTTGCTGCAGTGCTTAGGCGAAGCCCTGCCGGAATTGATCCACCACCATCTCAACGGTGCCGTCATGCTTCCGGAGAACTCGTCTACCTCTCCGCTCCCTCTTGCTGGATAAAGAAGGTGGAGATCGTCATCGAGCTGTACGTGTGCTGAACGCGGAGGTGCCGTCCGTTCGACGCTAGATCGGAAGGACCGTGATCAAGATTGCAAAACGGATCGTGATGAGATCGCGTGACGGATCGTGATGAGTTCGCGGGACGGATTGTGATTGGATCGCGAGATGGACCGTGATGAGATCGCGGGACGCTCGGCGATTTGGATCGCGAAGATGTTCGACTACACCAACCGCGTTTCTTAACGCTTCCCGCTTAGCGATCTACAAGGATATGTAACTCTCCCTATCGTAGATGCTCATCACCATGGATAGATCTTGCGTGTGCGTAGGAATTTTTTTGTTTCCCATGCAATGTTCCCCAACAGTGGCATCATGAGCTAGGTCTATGTGTAGATGAGATCTCGAGTAGAACACAAAGAATTTGTGGACGTTGATGCTTAGATTGCTTCCTCCCTTGGTCGTGTTTTGGTTCAGCGTTATTGTGGGATGAAGCGGCCCGGAATCACCTTACTCGTATGCTTACGAGAGACCGGTTCCATCAATTGACGTGTAACATCATTGCACAAAGATGGCTGGCGGGTGCCTGTTTCTCCTACTTTAGTTGGATCGGATTCGACTAAGGCGGTCCTTGAGAAGGTTGAAAAGAAACTTATGTATCACCGTTGTGGTTTATGCGTAGGTGAGAATTGTTCTTGCTAGATACCCGTAGCAGCCACGTAAAACATGCAACAACAATTAGAGGACGTCTAACTTGTTTTTGCAGGGTATGTTGTGATGTGATATGGCCAATTACATGATGATATATATGTGATGTATGAGAAGATCATGTTTTGTATAGAATATCATGACTTGCATGTCGATGAGTACGACAACCGGCATGAGCCATAGGGTTGTCTTTAATTATTGTATGACCTGCATGTCAATCATTAAGCGCTATGTAATGCTTTACTTTATCGCTAAACGGTAGCAATGGTAGTAGAAGCATGGTGGGCGCGACAACCCCGATGGCGACACATTGATGGAGATCAAGATGATGGAGATCATGGTGTCATGCTGGAGATGATGGAGATCATGGTGTCATGCCGGTGACGATGGAGATCATGCCGGTGCTTTCGAGATGGAGATCAAAAGCACAAGTTCATGGCCATATCATGTCACTTATGATTTGCATGTGATGTTAATCCTTTTATGCACCTTGTTTTGCTTAGGACGACGGTAGCATTATAAGGTGACCCCTCACTTAAATTTCAAGATGAATTGTGTTCTCCCCGAGTGTGCACCATTGCGAAAGTTTGTCGTGTCGAGACACCACGTGATGATCGGGTGTGATAGACTCTACGTTCACAAACAACGGGTGCAAGCCAGTGTTGCACATGCAGAACACTCGGGTTAAACTTGACGAGCCTAGCATGTACAGACATGGCCTCGGAACACAAGAGACCGAAAGGTCGAACATGAGTCATATAGTAGATATGATCAACATGATGATGTTCACAGTTGAAACCACCTCAACTCACGGGATGATCGGTCTTGAGTTGGTGAATTTTGATCATGTATCACTCGAATGACCGGAGGGATGTCAATTTGAGTGGGAGTTCTTAGGTAATATGATTAATTGAACTCATTATCATGAACATAGTCAGTAGTGTCTTTGCAAAATTATGTTGTAGGTTACTAGCTCACACTGTAGCTCCCTTGAATTTTTATATGTTCCTAGAGAAATAGAGTTGAAAGATGATGGTAGCGATTTTGCAGACTGGGTCCATGATCTGAGGATTGTCCTCATTGCTGCACAGAAGGCTTATGTCCTTAATGCACCGCTCGGTGCGCCACCCCCTCTAGCGTCGTGTGTAGATGTTGTGAACATCTGACAGACACGTTCCGATGACTACTTGATAGTTTAGTGCATCTTGCATTACGGCTTAGAATTGAGGCTCCAAAACGTTTTGAACGTCACGGAACATATGAGATGTTCTAAGAGCTGAAATTGGGATCTTAGGCTCGTGCCCGTGTTGTGAGATATGAGATCTCCAACAAGATTCTTTGCCTGCAAGATGAAAGAGAATAGCTCAATCATTGAGCATGTGCTCAGATTGTCTGGGTGCTACAATCGCTTGAATCGAGTAGGAGTTGATCTTCCAGATAAGATAGTGATTGATATAGTTCTCCAAGTCACTGCCACTAAGCTACTAGAACTTGGTGATGAACTATAAAATGCCAGGGATAGAAATAATGATCCCTGAGCTGTTCGCGATGTTTGACACCGCGAAGGTAGAAAACAAGAAGGAGCGTCAAGTATTGATGGTTAGTCAAACCACTAGTTTCGAGAAGGGCAAGAGCAAGGAGGGAAACTTCATGGATAGCAAGTCAGTTTCTGCTCCAGTGAAGCAACCCAAAGTTGAACCCAAACCCGAGACTAAGTGCTTCGATTATGAGGAGAGCGGTCGCTGAAGCGGAACAACCCTAGATACTTGGTAGATAAGAAGGCTGGCAACATCGACAGAACTATATTTGATATACGTGTTACTGATGTGTACCTTGCGAGTACTCCTAGTAGCACCTGGGTATTGGATACCGGTTCGGTTGCTAAATGTTAGTAACTCGAAATAAAAGCTACGGAATAAACGAAGAACTAGCTAAGGGTGAGGTGACAATATGTGTTGGAAATGTTTCCAAGGTTGATGTGATCAACATCGCACGCCCTCTCTACCTTTGGGATTAGTGACAAACCTAAATGTTGTTTGGTGTTTGCGTTGAGCATGAACGTGATTAGATCGTGTTTATTGCAATACGGTTATTCATTTAAGTCAGAGAATAATGGTTATTCTGTTTACATGAATAATACCTTCAATGGTCATGCACCCAGTGAGAATGGTTGTTGAATCTTGATCGTAGTAATACACATGTTCATAACATTGATGCCAAAAGATACAAAGTTAATAATGATAGTACCACATACTTGTGGCACTGCCGCTAAATGTCATATTGGTATAAAACACATGAAGAAACTCCATGCTGATGGATCTTTGGAATCATTCGATTTCGAATCGGTTGAGACATGCGAAACATGCCTCTTGGGCAAGATGACTAAGGACCCCGTTTTCCAGATTGATGGAGCAGGCAAGTGATTTATTGGAAATGATACATGTTGATGTATGCAATCCAATGAGTCTTGTAGCGTGCGGTGGATATCGTTATTTTCTTACCTTCACTAATGATTTGAGTAGATATAGTGTATGTTTACTTAATGAAACACAAGTCTGAATCATTTGAAAAGTTCAAGCAAATTCAGAGTGAAGTTTAAGATCATCATGACAAGAAGATAAAAATGTCTGTGATATGATCGTGGAGGTGAATATCTGAGTTATGAGTTTGGCATACAACTTTAGACAACATGAAAGTTGTTTCACAACTCACGCCACCTGGAACACCATAGTGTGATGGTTTGTTCGAACGTCATAGTCGTGCTCTATTGGATATGGTGCTTACTATGATTGCTCTTACCGTTTTGCTACTATAATTTTGGGGTTATGCATTAGATACAACTACATTCACTTTAGATAGGGCACCATCTAAATCCGTTGAGATGACACCATGTGAATTATGGTTTGATAGAAACCTAATCTGTCATTTCTTAATGTTTGGGGCTGCGATGCTTGTGTGGAAAATGTTTTCACCTAATGAGCTCGAACCCAAAGCGGACAAATGCATCTTCATAGAATACCCTAATAACAGTTGGGTGAACCTTCTATCTCAGATCCAAGCATAAAATGTTTGTTGCTAAAATTGGGTCTTTTCCCGAGGAAAAGTTTCTCTCGAAAGAATTGAGTGGGAGGAAGATAGAACTTGATGAGGTTGTTGAACCTTTGTTCAATGAGAGAGTAGTGCAGCGTAGGAAGATGTTTCTGTGAAGCCTATGTTAGTTGAAGGGGAAGTTAATGATGATGGTCATGAAGCTTCAGATCAAGTTACTATCGAATCTCGTAGGTTGACAAGGATGTGTACTGCTCCTGAGCGGTACGACAACCCTATCTTGGAGGTCATTTGTTGGACAACGATGAACCTACGAGCTGTGGAGAAGCGATGATGGGCCCGGATTCCGACAAATGGTTAGAGGCCATGAAATCCAAGAAAGGATCCATGTATGAAAACCAAGTATAGACTTTGGTAGACTTGCTCATTGGACGATAGGTCGTCGAGTACAAATGGACCTTTGAGATGATGACAAATGCTGATGGTAAATGTCACCATTTATAGAGCTTAACTTGTTGCAAAGAAGTTTCCGACAAGTTCAAGGAGTTGACCGCGATGAGACTTTCTCACTCGTAGCAGTGCTAAAGTCTGTTGGAATTATGTTAGCAGTTGCTGCATTTTTCAATTATGAAATCTGGCAGATGGATGTCAAAACATCGTTTCCTTCCTTAAGGAAAGGTTGTATGAGATACAACCAGAAGGTTTTGTCAGTCCTAAGGATGATAAAATGTGTGCAAGTTTCAGTGATCCTTCTATGAACTGAAGCAAGCATCTTGGAGTTGGAATATACACTTTTATGAGGTGATCAAAGTTTTTGAGTCTATACAAAGTTTATGAGAAACTTGTATTTACAATAAAGTGAGTGGGAGCACTATAGAGTTTCTGGTAAGCATATGTGGATGACATATTGTTGATCGGAAATGATGTAGAATTTCTAGAAAGCATAAACGGTTGTTTGAAAAGTGTTTTTCAAAGGAAGACCTGGATGAAGCTACCTAATTGTTGAGCATCAAGATCTATAGAGATAGATCAAGATGCTTGATGAGACTTTCAATGAGTACATACCTTGACAAGATTTTGAAAGAGTTCAAAATGGATCAGTCAGAGAAAGAGTTCTCACCCGATTTGTAAGGTGTGAAGTTAGTGAGACTCAAAGCTTGACAACGGCAGAAGAAAGAGAAAGGATGAACGTCGTCCCCTATGCCTTAGCCATAGGCTCTATATTATGCCATGCTATGTACCGCACCTGTGTGTGTCTTGCCATGAGCCTGTCAAGGGGTACAAGAGTGGTCCAGGAGTGGATTACTGGACAGCGGTCAAAATTATCCTTAGTAACCAGAGGACTAAGGAGATGTTTCTCGATTATGGAGGTGATAAAGAGTTCGTCGTAAAGAGTTACGTCGATGCAAGCTTTAACACCAATCCGGATGACTCGGAGTAGCAATCTGGATACGTATAGTGGAGTAGCCATTTGGAATAGTCCCAAGTAGAGTGTAGTAGCAGTATTTACAGTTTAACATAGAGATTTGCAAAGTACACACAGATCTGAATGTCGCAGACCTGTTGACTAAAACACGTCTCTCACATTCAAAGCATGATCGATCCCCAGAACTCATTGGGTGTTAGATTCATAACAATACGGATCACATGGTGATGTAAACTAGATTATTGACTCTAGTTGTCACAACCCTAGCAAGTGTCTAGGCTAGCATTCTGTTTGCATCATCATCATCATCATTGCATCAATATGAAATGGGGAGAAAGAAAGAAACCCTAAGCATTTTATGAATTAAAGGAATTCCAGATAAATGAAATTTCAACAAATCCAAAATGCCCATCAAAAATGTCCCCTATGTCTGATAATTAGGGACATGGATATACCAGGGGCCATTTGAATTATTTGAACATTTAAAATAATTTGAATTAATGGTTTAAGTCCCTGGAAAATGATAAATAAAGCAAATATCATTATCACTGTTTTCAAAATAATCTGAAACTGTTATTACAAGTTTGGAATATTCAAACTTCAATTTAGAAAATATGTGGGTCATTTTGAAAAGTTATTTGGATCTGCAAAGAAATAAAACAAATGTTAGAAAACAGAAAACAGAAAATAAAAAAGAGAGGAAAGGAGTACCTGTGTAAGTGGAAGGCCCAGCCCAGCCCACAGGGGTGGAAGAGTCATCTTCCACCTCGCGCCAGTAGGCGACGAGGTGGCGGCCGATGCCGTCGGCGACCTCCACCTCCTGCTTCCACGCAGCAGGCAACTCCTCTGCTTCCTCGCGTCTGGAAGACGCGCGCGCTCTCTCCCCTGAGCCGATTCGCCCCCTCGCTCTCTCCTCTATCTCTCTCTCCCGATCCCCCTGCCGAAGCTGTCGTCGCCGTACGTCGATTCGTCGCCGTCGCTGCGTCCCCGAGGCCGCTGACCAGCTCCCTGGATCCGCAGTGAGCTCCTCTTCCCTCCCCCTGCGTTTCCCTTCTCTTTCTCGCGCCGTAGCTAGCCTAGCCGTCGGACCCGAATCCACCTCGCCGCCGTGGTCGGTCGTCACCGTGCGTGCAGTCCCCTAAGCTCACGCGCATGTGCATGAATGAACTCCTGGAGTTCCCAGGAGCTCGTAGAACCCATCGCCGGGTCGTTCCGTGCCCTGTATCGCGTTCTGGTCTGAGCCCAAACTCCGGCCGCCGCCACGAGCTCGTTTCCGGCGAGCCCCGGCGACCCCACGACCTCCAGTGGTTTCGGTTGGATGCGGTCGAGCATGGGCTACACTCCGGTGGTCTTAGCGTGCCAAATAACCCCCTGTAGGAGAAACCCGAAGCCGCCGCCGCTTCTGTTGGTCGCCGGCGACGAGCCGTCGACCAAACTCCGGCGAGTTTGACCCTAGGTGGGCCCTGGCGTGACCCTGTGGGTCAATGACAGGTGGGGCCCCTGCCCAGATTAGTTAAGTTAATCACGAATTAATTTAAATCGTTTAATCAAACTAATGTGACACTGACAGTGGGCCCTACTAGTTTAATTAGTCAGATTATTTAGTTAAAACAATCTAATTAAGTGCTGAGTCTATGATAGAAGGGTCCCACATGTCAGGTTTGACTCTGGCCGAGTCAGCTGACCAGCTGACGTCATCATGATGTCATGCTGATGCAATAACTCAATTTCCTTAATAAAATTAAATCAGGAAATTCCAGAAATTATTCAAAACTTTGAAAAATCATATAAATTAATCTGTAACTCAGATGAAAATAATTTATATATGAAAATTCATCAGAAAAATCCAATGAATCCAATGGTGCTATTCTCATGCATGTTAGAGCAACCTAAATAGGTGAAAATGGACATTTTAGCACTAGGTCAATATATGGAGTTTGAAATGAGAACAACTTTGAACCTATATTCAAATACATCTTAAATTGACATGATCACTAGATACATTAGCTCATCCATGCATACTATCATGCCATGATCATGCATCATATTGTTGCATCTGCTTGTATTGAATGTTTTCATCTGCGTTGCGGTAGGTCCGAATCCGGACGATACTACTCCATACCCCGCCGAAGGAGAGAATTCCTCTGCTTCCCAGCAAGGCAAGCAACCCCATTGATCATTCCGATAACATCCCGTCCTCTCGCTCCTGCTTTTGTTCATTGCATTAGGACATTGTTACATGACAGTCATACATGGTAGATGAACCTAATCTTCTGCATGACCTGATCTTGTCACAGTAAATAGCTAAACCATGCAACCTAGCATACCTGGTAGATGCTTGTGCCGTGATGTGCTTAGCTTACCTTCATGCCATGCTGCTATGCTTAGAGTTGTGTCAGGTCTGATTCATCCGGGTGATGAACCAGAGTGAAATTGTGATGTTCTGATGTGATGAGCTCATAACGAATCTGCTTTGGTAAAAGGTGGCGATGAGAGGCTATGTAGGAGTACATAGTGGGTTGTCTCATTGGGACCGTTCTTAGGAACTGGGATCCGTGTTTGTGATCCAAGACGAGATACTACCACATGCTGGGCCCTGAAATATGACCCCGCTCGACTTATCAATCGCTTAGTCTTTGGTCCAGGTTTTGCAAGTAGTTTCTGGTGTTTATAGCATGCTGGAGGCCGTGCGTAGCACTGACCCTCGGGGTGGGTTACGACGCGGTAGGCAGTGGCACGGTGTACCAAGGGTCACCCGAATGGTGGGCTTGGGAACCCTGCGCACATCGTTTGGGACCGTAGTGGAAACTTCGGCCGGACTTCCAGGCGGGTCAGTCTCAGATAGGCGGTAGCCTGGACTAGAGGTCTTATGTGATTGACGGTCGTGGCCGACTCCCTCGCTGGGCATCTGCTTGAAGGTTGCCGAGGTGCATGGTTTATGGCACACAGCGATAAGTGGCGAGAGCGTGTGTGAAGAAGTACACCCCTGCAGGGTTATGAAACTATTCGAATAGCCGCGTCCTCGGATATGGACTACTTGGAGAACTTATGCTGTTCATAGATAATCAAATGGATACTGCTAAAAATCTCAAGACAAGTGTGAGTACCGTGGATGGCACTTTTCCGGGAGGGGAAGGTGAGTCCATGGTGGTGTATTGAGATGGAGTTAGTGGACTCGTGTGCGATAAGTAAAATTGTAACAAAGAGTGTAAAACTGAGTAGTATAGGTTAGCCATGAGTCAAAGCTGGCTTTCTGCATAAACTCCTCCACCCCTTTGTTGATACATGAGCTAACTAGACTAGGTCTGTTTTAAAGACTTGCTGAGTACGATTGTACTCATCCTTGCTTAATTAATGTTGCAGAAGAAAACCAGGACCCATCAGGTGGGTTCTATCTAGACGTTGACGATACCGAATAGATGGTGTCCCAGCTACGATCTTGCCCGTGTGGTGGGCTGTAGATAGTCAGGCCATGTGCCTCTTTTCCTTTTCACTGTCCGTACTCGGATAGTTCTAAGTTTCCGCTGGCTTGTATGAACTTGTTTGTATGACTTGAGTGCCGGGTCATGTGACCCTATCTGTATGAACATATTATGCAAGGCTCCTCTGGGCCTTTTAAATAAAAGTCATGTTGTTGTATGGTTATGTTGTGATGCCATGGTTGTATCTATGCATATCGGGCATGTCGTGCGTACGTGTGACGTGCAACGATATGTATGGGATCCGACACCTAGTTGTGTGCCTTTAGTAGTACTCTTTACGGGAAACTGCCTCATTGTGCTTCCACCGAGCCTTGGTAGCTTGCTACTGCTCTGGACACATTGATTGACCGGCATGTATCCTTCTTTGCTGCTGTGTCTGTCCCTTCGGGGAAATGTCTCGCGGTGTAATGGAGTCCCTGTAACCTGCTACGACTCATCTACGTGCAGTGATGACATTCGTGTCTCGCGACGTAATGGAGTCCTTGTAGCTTGTTATGACTCGTCTACACACGCTTGAGGCCAACACCTGCATTGCTGGGTTATGTATGCCTGTTTCCTTACGGATGTACCACTTGGGTTCTATAACTAGTAATGTCGGCCCGGGTTCTTTGTTGTGTGATTGCCAGCGACATGTTCACATACGTGAGCCAAAAGGCGCAAACGGTCCCGACCAAGGTAAGGCTGCAGTTGTGGAGTTACCGTGCGTGAGGCCGCAAAGTGATGTGATATGTTACAACCTGGATTCATATGACTTAGGATCGGGGTCCCGACAACGTTGGTATCAGAGCCTGACTGACTGTAGGACTACCAAGCCAAATCGGCCAAAGTTGAGTCCAGAAACACTATAGATTAGTAGAGGAATTGATTGTGGAAGGGAACGTAAGGCTCTTTTTACTCCTCTTCCCAAGTTATTCTATGCTGGGTCATTCTCATCTTTTCTACGGGGATAGGAACTAGGATTCTCATCTATTGCTTAGGATGACGAGTTACTAGCCATGGACCAATAGCTAGCTTGCTTGTGAATAAGTGCAGTTATTTTAGTGTTGTTGGTGTGACAAACAGATGGAGAAGAGATTTGAGTCTAGATAGTCGAGTGGTTATGCCTTTCCAATCTCTTTTCAATTGCCTCAAAAAATTTTGTTGAGCAATTATAGCCGTTATGTTGTCCAATTTCTGCTAGGATCTCTAATGTCTTTGCATCATTCGATGTTTCAGATGCCATCTCGTCCTTTCCGTCAGGTGGTCCGTCTGACTAGGTGCATCAATGTGCCGGGTCACACGGCCATGCTGGTTAGAGTGATGATGGAGGCTGGATATCGCTGGTACCCGGAGTACATAGTGGAGGAGCAGTACCGAGATTTCAACCAGAGTCAGTATCTGTGTACCGTTAGGATATACCCTTCATATCCTGGAGATGCAGAGCCGCTTCACTAGACTCATGGATTGGGAGTTACCATAGATATGGCAGTTCAGGAAGCCGCTTACACTATGCTGACTATTATGAGGTTTCACCATGGTCTGCTTCAGAACACGGAGTTCTGCTATGTTCCTGCTTCCATGGGAGGAGAGGATGGATATCTCAGTGCAGCCTACTCTGATCATTCTCATGAAGACCCTAGACTGCAGGTGACCGCTCAGATGTTGGAGAACAGGGATCGTGATGCACGTGCCCTTCGCATGGAGCTCTATGCTACCCGTGCCCGTCTTTGGACAGCCTTGATGCAGTTGGCACCTATCGTGCAGACAGGTTATGGAGATTTGGAGATGCTGACTCCATCGCGGACTCATTTGCCAGCACACGTAGACTGGCCTGATGTTGGAGGCATCACCCCTCTTCGAGGACCGCTGTTGCCGCCGACAAGGGGACCAAGGCCACACCCGTGTCCTTATGGTTTCCAGGGATCCCAGGCTAGAGTGTTTCCAGATCCGCAGGTTCAGCTCCCAGGTCACGGGGGTAACCTGTACGAGGCATTCTACGGTGATGTTTGAGTGCGTGGATGCTAGACCTAGTAAGCTAGTAGATGTATCGCCACAGTCCCGTGTGTCTGGTGGGGTATGATCAAGGTCGAGATTTGTGTTCCGGAGGTGTAGATAGATAATGTATAGGATGCTTGTAATGGCTCCGATGAGTGGTGTCATCTCTCTGTAGTTGTTTTCAGCTTGGGCTTGTACTGAAATAAGTCATGGGTGTATGAAACCTAATGTTCATATGGTAGTTGCTTTACCATGTTGATTGGTGTTATCCTACATGCCATGTTGATCAGTGCATTCCTTAATTCATGTCCTAGAGTTGTTGTTCCCCATGTCTAAGCTATGGATTGTTTTCCTCAGGATGGTGTCAACCAGGAACAACCCCGTGCATGCTCATGAGCAAGGCGAGAGTAGCCAACCAAGGCAAGAAGAGCTGCCACGAGCACCATCTCTAGCGGAGGTGATGCTAGAAGCTGAAAGGAATAAGAGGGAGACCAACAGGCTGTTGGAGAGGATTGAACAGAACACTGCTCGCGCTCCCCGCAATGATCACCATGATGGAGTGTCACTTGGTGACTTCATTAAGTTGTGTCCGCCTAAGTACCATCACTCAATCGATCCCCTCGATGCGGATGATTGGCTGACCAGTATGTCACGCAAGATTCGAGCTGCAAATGTTTGAGAGGCCAACAAGGTGACCTTTGCGACATACTTTCTGGAGGGACCTACCAACCTGTGGTGGGAAAGCTATGAAGCTATGCGTCCCCAAGGACCTGCGCCAACCTGGGCAAAGTTTAGCGCCGCATTTCGTCTCCATCACATCCCGGAAGGGCTGATGGACCGCAAGAGAGAGGAATTCTGTGCCTTCACACAAGGCAGATTGTCAGTGGATGCATACAGTCGCGAGTTTGGTAATCTTGCTCGCTATGCTCCAGAGGAAGTCTCAACTGATGCCAAGAAGCAGGCTAGGTTCCGCAAGGGACTTAATGCTGAGCTTCGCCGAGATCTTCGCTTGCATGAGTGCACCACCTTTCAAGCTCTCGTCAATAAAGCCATCAATGCTGAGTCCGGACAGACTGATTACGAGGCCACAAGGAGGCATAACCGTGACTTCAACCCTGCATCGGGTTCAGGACCCAACAAGCGCCGAATATGGGTACCCAATGCAGCTATGCCGGCAAGGTACACTGTGAGGCCATCCTTCCAGGCACCTCGTCCAGTTCAGTCCAACCCTCCACCCAGACCATTTGGAGGACCACAAGTAAATGTTGCCCCTCGTGCTACAGTGGTATGCTACAAGTGTGGAGACCGAGACATTATTCTTGTGAATGTCCCCAGAACAATGCTAAGCCCGCTGGACGTGGAAAACCAGGAAAAGCATTCTATGTGAAGCCAACTCCTGCCCATGGGCAAGTGAATTATGTGTCTGCTGAAGAAGCCCTTGAAGATCCTGATGTCATTCTAGGTACGCTTCTTGTTAATAGCCATCCAGCATTTGATACTGGGGCATCTCATTCATTCATCTCAGAAAGTTATGCACAGTTGCATAACATGTCTTTCTATGACATGCCCACTCCTTTAGTAGTTCAGACTCCTGGTTCAAAATGGCAAACCTCTAGAGTGAGCCATGACAATGAAATTCTGGTGGATAGACTAGTATTCCTAGCATGCTTGATAGCTCTTAAGTCTTCGGACATCAATATCATTCTAGGTATGGATTGGATGAAAGCCCACTATGCCAAGATTGATACTCATTCTAGGAATGTTCAATTTACACATTCCTCGGGAGAGATAGTCAATGTCTCTACTCGAACAACCGAGCGCCAACTCTATTCCTTAAATGCTAGCCCCCTCCCTGAGCTAGAAGAGATTCCGGTAGTCCATGATTTTCCGGATGTCTTTCCAGAAGAACTGCCAGGTATTCCACCTGTCAGAGATGTTGAGTTCATGATAGAACTTATCCCAGGGACAGTTCCAATAGCCAGAAGACCCTATAAGATGGCACCCTTAGAACTAGCCGAGCTAAAAACCCAACTAGATGAAGCTTTGAAGAAAGGTTTCATTCGTCCTAGTTCTTCTCCTTGGGCATGCCCCGTCCTTTTTGTTAAGAAGAAGGATGGATCGGATCGGATGGTTGTGGATTATCGACCAGTGAATTTGGTCACTATCAAGAACAAGTATCCACTTCCTAGGATTAATGATTTGTATGATCAACTCGCTGGATCCTCTGTCTTTTCCAAAATGGATTTGAGGTTGGGATACCATCAAATCAGAATTAGAAACGGGGACATTCCAAAAACGGCTTTTGTCACTCGTTATGGCCAATACGAGTACACCGTCATGTCCTTCGGTTTAACCAATGCTCCAGCCACTTTCTCTCGTCTGATGAATTCGATCTTCATGGAGTATTTGGATAAATTCGTCGTGGTTTACCTCGATGATATACTCATCTACTCGAAGAACGAACAAGAACATGCCGAGCATCTAAGGCTGGTACTGATGAAACTTTGAGAGCATCGCCTATATGCCAAATTCTCCAAGTGTGAATTCTGGTTGCCGGAAGTGACCTATCTGGGCCACGTGATCTCTGGCAAAGGTATTGCTGTCAACCCCGAGAGAGTTCAGGCCATCCTTGATTGGACTCAACCTGAATCGGTTAAGCAAGTTTGGAGTTTCCTTGGCTTAGCGAGCTATTGTTGCCGCTTTGTTGAGATCTTCTCCAAGGTTGCGAAACCTCTGACTGAACTCCTCAAGAAAGATAAGAAGTTTGAGTGGACCCCACAATGTGAGCATAGTTTTCAGGAGTTGAAAAGACGACTGACCTCTGCTCCCGTTCTGGTGCCACCAGATTTTTCTAAGGACTTTATTATCTATTGCGATGCCTCGCGACAAGGATTAGGTTGCATTCTCATGCAAGATTGTCATGTGATTGCTTACGCATCCCGACAGCTGCGTCCACATGAGGATAATTATCCAACACATGATCTTGAGCTTGTAGCTGTAGTCCATGCACTAAAGACATGGCGACATTACCTTCTGGGTAATCGTTGCGAGATATTCACTGATCACCAAAGTCTGAAATATATTTTCACCCAGCCGGATTTGAATCTCAGGCAAAGACGGTGGGTAGAGTTGATTACAGATTACGACTTAGGGATAACTTACACCCCGGGGAAAGCCAATGTCATGGCTGATGCACTAAGTCGTAAGTCTTATTGTAACAATTTGATGTTACAACAAGGTCAACCGCTTCTCCATGAGGAATTCAGGAAGTTAAATCTTCACATTGTTCCTCAAGGATTCCTATCCAACTTGGTGGCTAAACCTACTCTTAAGGATCAAATCATAGCTGGCCAACGGTGTGATAAGGGAATTTCCCGGATCAAAGAGAACCTCGTTAGCGGTGGCGCTAAGGACTTCTCTATAGATGATCAAGGTGTAGTGCTTTTTCAGGGCCGTTTAGTGGTTCCTATAAGCCAACATCTCAGGCAGCTGATTCTTAAGGAGTCTCATGACTCTCCTCTCACAATTCATTCGGGTAGTACCAAGATGTATCAGGACCTACGCCAGAGGTTCTGGTGGACTAGGATGAAGAGAGAAATTGCTCAGTATGTTGCTAATTGCGACGTTTGTCGTCGTGTGAAAGCAGAACATCAAAGGCCTGCTGGCACCCTTCAACCTTTAGCTATTCCTGAATGGAAATGGGATAAGGTCGGTATGGATTTCATCACCGATTTTCCTAGGACCAAGAGAGGGAACAATGCTACATTCGTAGTCATTGATCGCCTGTCCAAAGTGGCTCATTTTCTTCTTGTTCGGGAAAGCATTACCGCTAGTCAGCTAGCGGAGTTATATGTTTCTCGAATAGTTTTCTTCATGGTGTTCCTTTGGTGATTAACTCAGACCGTGGAAGTATCTTTACTTCTCGATTTTGGGAAAGTTTTCAAACTGCCATGGGGACCCATCTATCCTTTAGCACTGCTTTCCACCCTCAATCAAGTGGTCAAGTTGAGCGAGTCAATCAAATTCTCGAAGACTTGCTCCGAGCTTGTGTTATATCTTTCGGTATGAACTGGGAGAAATGTCTTCCATTTGCCGAATTTGCTTATAACAATAGTTAGCAATCAAGCTTGGGCAAAGCCCCTTTTGAAGTTCTCTATGGACGAAGGTGTCGAACACCTCTTAACTGGTCAGAAACCGGCGAGAGGCAACACTTTGGTCCGGATATGATCCAGGATGCAGAGGAGCAAGTTCGCATTATTCGTGAAAAGTTGAAAACAGCCCAATCCCGTCAAAAGAGTCAATATGACCGTCATCATAAGTCGGTGACTTATGAAGTCGACGAGAAGGCTTACCTTCGGGTTACACCTCTGAAGGGTACCCATCGCTTCGGTATCAAAGGCAAGTTGGCTCCGCGTTACATTGGACCTTTTCGCATTCTTGCTAAACGAGGAGAGGTTGCCTACCAATTGGAACTTCCTTCGCATCTTTCCAAAGTTCATGATGTCTTCCACGTCTCTCAACTCAGGCGTTGCTTTTCGGACCCTGTCCGAGAAGTGGACCACGAAGCGCTTGATCTCCAAGATAACCTTACATATCGGGAATACCCTATTCGTATTCTTGATCAAGCTGAGCGTACCACTCGGCGTCGAAACATCAAGTTTCTCAAGGTTCAGTGGTCGCATCATTCTGAAAAGGAGGCAACATGGGAAAGAGAAGATCGTCTTTGACTAAGTACCCCGCGCTCTTCCCGACGACTTCAAAATCTCGGGACGAGATTCTTTTGAGTGGGGGTGAGTTGTCACAACCCTAGCAAGTGTCTAGGCTAGCATTGTGTTTGCATCATCATCATCATCATTGCATCAATATGAAATGGGGAGAAAGAAAGAAACCCTAAGCATTTTATGAATTAAAGGAATTCCAGATAAATGAAATTTCAACAAATCCAAAATGCCCATAAAAAATGTCCCCTATGTCTGATAATTAGGGACATGGATATACCAGGGGCCATTTGAATTATTTGAACATTTAAAATAATTTGAATTAATGGTTTAAGTCCCTGGAAAATGATAAATAAAGCAAATATCATTATCACTGTTTTCAAAATAATCTGAAACTGTTATTACAAGTTTGGAATATTCAAACTTCAATTTAGAAAATATGTGGGTCATTTTGAAAAGTTATTTGGATCTGCAAAGAAATAAAACAAATGTTAGAAAACAGAAAACAGAAAATAAAAAAGAGAGGAAAGGAGTACCTGTGTAAGTGGAAGGCCCAGCCCAGCCCACAGGGGTGGAAGAGTCATCTTCCACCTCGCGCCAGTAGGCGACGAGGTGGCGGCCGATGCCGTCGGCGACCTCCACCTCCTGCTTCCACGCAGCAGGCAGCTCCTCTGCTTCCTCGCGTCTGGAAGACGCGCGCGCTCTCTCCCCTGAGCCGATTCGCCCCCTCGCTCTCTCCTCTATCTCTCTCTCCCGATCCCCCTGCCGAAGCTGTCGTCGCCGTACGTCGATTCGTCGCCGTCGCTGCGTCCCCGAGGCCGCTGACCAGCTCCCTGGATCCGCAGTGAGCTCCTCTTCCCTCCCCCTGCGTTTCCCCTCTCTTTCTCGCGCCGTAGCTAGCCTAGCCGTCGGACCCGAATCCACCTCGCCGCCGTGGTCGGTCGTCACCGTGCGTGCAGTCCCCTAAGCTCACGCGCATGTGCATGAATGAACTCCTGGAGTTCCCAGGAGCTCGTAGAACCCATCGCCGGGTCGTTCCGTGCCCTGTATCGCGTTCTGGTCTGAGCCCAAACTCCGGCCGCCGCCACGAGCTCGTTTCCGGCGAGCCCCGGCGACCCCACGACCTCCAGTGGTTTCGGTTGGATGCGGTCGAGCATGGGCTGCACTCCGGTGGTCTTAGCGTGCCAAATAACCCCCTGTAGGAGAAACCCGAAGCCGCCGCCGCTTCTGTTGGTTGCCGGCGACGAGCCGTCGACCAAACTCCGGCGAGTTTGACCCTAGGTGGGCCCTGGCGTGACCCTGTGGGTCAATGACAGGTGGGGCCCCTGCCCAGATTAGTTAAGTTAATCACGAATTAATTTAAATCGTTTAATCAAACTAATGTGACACTGACAGTGGGCCCTACTAGTTTAATTAGTCAGATTATTTAGTTAAAACAATCTAATTAAGTGCTGAGTCTATGACAGAAGGGTCCCACATGTCAGGTTTGACTCTGGCCGAGTCATCTGACCAGCTGACGTCATCATGATGTCATGCTGATGCAATAACTCAATTTCCTTAATAAAATTAAATCAGGAAATTCCAGAAATTATTCAAAACTTTGAAAAATCATATAAATTAATCTGTAACTCAGATGAAAATAATTTATATATGAAAATTCATCAGAAAAATCCAATGAATCCAATGGTGCTATTATCATGCATGTTAGAGCAACCTAAATAGGTGAAAATGGACATTTTAGCATTAGGTCAATATATGGAGTTTGAAATGAGAACAACTTTGAACCTATATTCAAATACATCTTAAATTGACATGATCACTAGATACATTAGCTCATCCATGCATACTATCATGCCATGATCATGCATCATATTGTTGCATCTGCTTGTATTGAATGTTTTCATCTGCGTTGCGGTAGGTCCGAATCCGGACGATACTACTCCATACCCCGCCGAAGGAGAGAATTCCTCTGCTTCCCAGCAAGGCAAGCAACCCCATTGATCATTCCGATAACATCCCGTCCTCTCGCTCCTGCTTTTGTTCATTGCATTAGGACATTGTTACATGACAGTCATACATGGTAGATGAACCTAATCTTCTGCATGACCTGATCTTGTCACAGTAAATAGCTAAACCATGCAACCTAGCATACCTGGTAGATGCTTGTGCCGTGATGTGCTTAGCTTACCTTCATGCCATGCTGCTATGCTTAGAGTTGTGTCAGGTCTGATTCATTCGGGTGATGAACCAGAGTGAAATTGTGATGTTCTGATGTGATGAGCTCATAACGAATCCGCTTTGGTAAAAGGTGGCGATGAGAGGCTATGTAGGAGTACATAGTGGGTTGTCTCATTGGGACCGTTCTTAGGAACTGGGATCCGTGTTTGTGATCCAAGACGAGATACTACCACATGCTGGGCCCTGAAATATGACCCCGCTCGACTTATCAATCGCTTAGTCTTTGGTCCAGGTATTGCAAGTAGTTTCTGGTGTTTATAGCATGCTGGAGGCCGTGCGTAGCACTGACCCTCGGGGTGGGTTACGACGCGGTAGGCAGTGGCACGGTGTACCAAGGGTCA
This sequence comes from Hordeum marinum, assembly GCA_022496015.1. Taxonomy (NCBI): domain Eukaryota; kingdom Viridiplantae; phylum Streptophyta; class Magnoliopsida; order Poales; family Poaceae; genus Hordeum; species Hordeum marinum. The sequence goes on along the minus strand of CM039678.1, from coordinate 392,337,219 downwards.
CCCGAATGGTGGGCTTGGGAACCCTGCGCACATCGTTTGGGACCGTAGTGGAAACTTCGGCCGGACTTCCAGGCGGGTCAGTCTCAGATAGGCGGTAGCCTGGACTAGAGGTCTTATGTGATTGACGGTCGTGGCCGACTCCCTCGCTGGGCATCTGCTTGAAGGTTGCCGAGGTGCATGGTTTATGGCACACAGCGATAAGTGGCGAGAGCGTGTGTGAAGAAGTACACCCCTGCAGGGTTATGAAACTATTCGAATAGCCGCGTCCTCGGATATGGACTACTTGGAGAACTTATGCTGTTCATAGATAATCAAATGGATACTGCTAAAAATCTCAAGACAAGTGTGAGTACCGTGGATGGCACTTTTCCGGGAGGGGAAGGTGAGTCCATGGTGGTGTATTGAGATGGAGTTAGTGGACTCGTGTGCGATAAGTAAAATTGTAACAAAGAGTGTAAAACTGAGTAGTATAGGTTAGCCATGAGTCAAAGCTGGCTTTCTGCATAAACTCCTCCACCCCTTTGTTGATACATGAGCTAACTAGACTAGGTCTGTTTTAAAGACTTGCTGAGTACGATTGTACTCATCCTTGCTTAATTAATGTTGCAGAAGAAAACCAGGACCCATCAGGTGGGTTCTATCTAGACGTTGACGATACCGAATAGATGGTGTCCCAGCTACGATCTTGCCCGTGTGGTGGGCTGTAGATAGTCAGGCCATGTGCCTCTTTTCCTTTTCACTGTCCATACTCGGATAGTTCTAAGTTTCCGCTGGCTTGTATGAACTTGTTTGTATGACTTGAGTGCCGGGTCATGTGACCCTATCTGTATGAACATATTATGCAAGGCTCCTCTGGGCCTTTTAAATAAAAGTCATGTTGTTGTATGGTTATGTTGTGATGCCATGGTTGTATCTATGCATATCGGGCATGTCGTGCGTACGTGTGACGTGCAACGATATGTATGGGATCCGACACCTAGTTGTGTGCCTTTAGTAGTACTCTTTACGGGAAACTGCCTCATTGTGCTTCCACCGAGCCTTGGTAGCTTGCTACTGCTCTGGACACATTGATTGACCGACATGTATCCTTCTTTGCTGCTGTGTCTGTCCCTTCGGGGAAATGTCTCGCGGTGTAATGGAGTCCCTGTAACCTGCTACGACTCATCTACGTGCAGTGATGACATTCGTGTCTCGCGACGTAATGGAGTCCTTGTAGCTTGTTATGACTCGTCTACACACGCTTGAGGCCAACACCTGCATTGCTGGGTTATGTATGCCTGTTTCCTTACGGATGTACCACTTGGGTTCTATAACTAGTAATGTCGGCCCGGGTTCTTTGTTGTGTGATTGCCAGCGACATGTTCACATACGTGAGCCAAAAGGCGCAAACGGTCCCGACCAAGGTAAGGCTGCAGTTGTGGAGTTACCGTGCGTGAGGCCGCAAAGTGATGTGATATGTTACAACCTGGATTCATATGACTTAGGATCGGGGTCCCGACAACGTTGGTATCAGAGCCTGACTGACTGTAGGACTACCAAGCCAAATCGGCCAAAGTTGAGTCCAGAAACACTATAGATTAGTAGAGGAATTGATTGTGGAAGGGAACGTAAGGCTCTTTTTACTCCTCTTCCCAAGTTATTCTATGCTGGGTCATTCTCATCTTTTCTACGGGGATAGGAACTAGGATTCTCATCTATTGCTTAGGATGACGAGTTACTAGCCATGGACCAATAGCTAGCTTGCTTGTGAATAAGTGCAGTTATTTTAGTGTTGTTGGTGTGACAAACAGATGGAGAAGAGATTTGAGTCTAGATAGTCGAGTGGTTATGCCTTTCCAATCTCTTTTCAATTGCCTCAAAAAATTTTGTTGAGCAATTATAGCCGTTATGTTGTCCAATTTCTGCTAGGATCTCTAATGTCTTTGCATCATTCGATGTTTCAGATGCCATCTCGTCCTTTCCGTCAGGTGGTCCGTCTGACTAGGTGCATCAATGTGCCGGGTCACACGGCCATGCTGGTTAGAGTGATGATGGAGGCTGGATATCGCTGGTACCCGGAGTACATAGTGGAGGAGCAGTACCGAGATTTCAACCAGAGTCAGTATCTGTGTACCGTTAGGATATACCCTTCATATCCTGGAGATGCAGAGCCGCTTCACTAGACTCATGGATTGGGAGTTACCATAGATATGGCAGTTCAGGAAGCCGCTTACACTATGCTGACTATTATGAGGTTTCACCATGGTCTGCTTCAGAACACGGAGTTCTGCTATGTTCCTGCTTCCATGGGAGGAGAGGATGGATATCTCAGTGCAGCCTACTCTGATCATTCTCATGAAGACCCTAGACTGCAGGTGACCGCTCAGATGTTGGAGAACAGGGATCGTGATGCACGTGCCCTTCGCATGGAGCTCTATGCTACCCGTGCCCGTCTTTGGACAGCCTTGATGCAGTTGGCACCTGTCGTGCAGACAGGTTATGGAGATTTGGAGATGCTGACTCCATCGCGGACTCATTTGCCAGCACACGTAGACTGGCCTGATGTTGGAGGCATCACCCCTCTTCGAGGACCGCTGTTGCCGCCGACAAGGGGACCAAGGCCACACCCGTGTCCTTATGGTTTCCAGGGATCCCAGGCTAGAGTGTTTCCAGATCCGCAGGTTCAGCTCCCAGGTCACGGGGGTAACCTGTACGAGGCATTCTACGGTGATGTTTGAGTGCGTGGATGCTAGACCTAGTAAGCTAGTAGATGTATCGCCACAGTCCCGTGTGTCTGGTGGGGTATGATCAAGGTCGAGATTTGTGTTCCGGAGGTGTAGATAGATAATGTATAGGATGCTTGTAATGGCTCCGATGAGTGGTGTCATCTCTCTGTAGTGTTTTTCAGCTTGGGCTTGTACTGAAATAAGTCATGGGTGTATGAAACCTAATGTTCATATGGTAGTTGTTTTACCATGTTGATTGGTGTTATCCTACATGCCATGTTGATCAGTGCATTCCTTAATTCATGTCCTAGAGTTGTTGTTCCCCATGTCTAAGCTATGGATTGTTTTCCTCAGGATGGTGTCAACCAGGAACAACCCCGTGCATGCTCATGAGCAAGGCGAGAGTAGCCAACCAAGGCAAGAAGAGCTGCCACGAGCACCATCTCTAGCGGAGGTGATGCTAGAAGCTGAAAGGAATAAGAGGGAGACCAACAGGCTGTTGGAGAGGATTGAACAGAACACTGCTCGCGCTCCCCGCAATGATCACCATGATGGAGTGTCACTTGGTGACTTCATTAAGTTGTGTCCGCCTAAGTACCATCACTCAATCGATCCCCTCGATGCGGATGATTGGCTGACCAGTATGTCACGCAAGATTCGAGCTGCAAATGTTTGAGAGGCCAACAAGGTGACCTTTGCGACATACTTTCTGGAGGGACCTACCAACCTGTGGTGGGAAAGCTATGAAGCTATGCGTCCCCAAGGACCTGCGCCAACCTGGGCAAAGTTTAGCGCCGCATTTCGTCTCCATCACATCCCGGAAGGGCTGATGGACCGCAAGAGAGAGGAATTCTGTGCCTTCACACAAGGCAGATTGTCAGTGGATGCATACAGTCGCGAGTTTGGTAATCTTGCTCGCTATGCTCCAGAGGAAGTCTCAACTGATGCCAAGAAGCAGGCTAGGTTCCGCAAGGGACTTAATGCTGAGCTTCGCCGAGATCTTCGCTTGCATGAGTGCACCACCTTTCAAGCTCTCGTCAATAAAGCCATCAATGTTGAGTCCGGACAGACTGATTACGAGGCCACAAGGAGGCATAACCGTGACTTCAACCCTGCATCGGGTTCAGGACCCAACAAGCGCCGAATATGGGTACCCAATGCAGCTATGCCGGCAAGGTACACTGTGAGGCCATCCTTCCAGGCACCTCGTCCAGTTCAGTCCAACCCTCCACCCAGACCATTTGGAGGACCACAAGTAAATGTTGCCCCTCGTGCTACAGTGGTATGCTACAAGTGTGGAGACCTAGACATTATTCTTGTGAATGTCCCCAGAACAATGCTAAGCCCGCTGGACGTGGAAAACCAGGAAAAGCATTCTATGTGAAGCCAACTCCTGCCCATGGGCGAGTGAATTATGTGTCTGCTGAAGAAGCCCTTGAAGATCCCGATGTCATTCTAGGTACGCTTCTTGTTAATAGCCATCCAGCATTTGATACTGGGGCATCTCATTCATTCATCTCAGAAAGTTATGCACAGTTGCATAACATGTCTTTCTATGACATGCCCACTCCTTTAGTAGTTCAGACTCCTGGTTCAAAATGGCAAACCTCTAGAGTGAGCCATGACAATGAAATTCTGGTGGATAGACTAGTATTCCTAGCATGCTTGATAGCTCTTAAGTCTTCGGACATCAATATCATTCTAGGTATGGATTGGATGAAAGCCCACTATGCCAAGATTGATACTCATTCTAGGAATGTTCAATTTACACATTCCTCGGGAGAGATAGTCAATGTCTCTACTCGAACAACCGAGCGCCAACTCTATTCCTTAAATGCTAGCCCCCTCCCTGAGCTAGAAGAGATTCCGGTAGTCCATGATTTTCCGGATGTCTTTCCAGAAGAACTGCCAGGTATTCCACCTGTCAGAGATGTTGAGTTCATGATAGAACTTATCCCAGGGACAGTTCCAATAGCCAGAAGACCCTATAAGATGGCACCCTTAGAACTAGCCGAGCTAAAAACCCAACTAGATGAAGCTTTGAAGAAAGGTTTCATTCGTCCTAGTTCTTCTCCTTGGGCCTGCCCCGTCCTTTTTGTTAAGAAGAAGGATGGATCAGATCGGATGGTTGTGGATTATCGACCAGTGAATTTGGTCACTATCAAGAACAAGTATCCACTTCCTAGGATCAATGATTTGTATGATCAACTCGCTGGATCCTCTGTCTTTTCCAAAATGGATTTGAGGTTGGGATACCATCAAATCAGAATTAGAAACGGGGACATTCCAAAAACGGCTTTTGTCACTCGTTATGGCCAATACGAGTACACCGTCATGTCCTTCGGTTTAACCAATGCTCCAGCCACTTTCTCTCGTCTGATGAATTCGATCTTCATGGAGTATTTGGATAAATTCGTCGTGGTTTACCTCGATGATATACTCATCTACTCGAAGAACGAACAAGAACATGCTGAGCATCTAAGGCTGGTACTGATGAAACTTTGAGAGCATCGCCTATATGCCAAATTCTCCAAGTGTGAATTCTGGTTGCCGGAAGTGACCTATCTGGGCCACGTGATCTCTGGCAAAGGTATTGCTGTCAACCCCGAGAGAGTTCAGGCCGTCCTTGATTGGACTCAACCTGAATCGGTTAAGCAAGTTTGGAGTTTCCTTGGCTTAGCGAGCTATTGTTGCCGCTTTGTTGAGATCTTCTCCAAGGTTGCGAAACCTCTGACTGAACTCCTCAAGAAAGATAAGAAGTTTGAGTGGACCCCACAATGTGAGCATAGTTTTCAGGAGTTGAAAAGACGACTGACCTCTGCTCCCGTTCTGGTGCCACCAGATTTTTCTAAGGACTTTATTATCTATTGCGATGCCTCGCGACAAGGATTAGGTTGCATTCTCATGCAAGATTGTCATGTGATTGCTTACGCATCCCGACAGCTGCGTCCACATGAGGATAATTATCCAACACATGATCTTGAGCTTGTAGCTGTAGTCCATGCACTAAAGACATGGCGACATTACCTTCTGGGTAATCGTTGCGAGATATTCACTGATCACCAAAGTCTGAAATATATTTTCACCCAGCCGGATTTGAATCTCAGGCAAAGACGGTGGGTAGAGTTGATTACAGATTACGACTTAGGGATAACTTACACCCCGGGGAAAGCCAATGTCATGGCTGATGCACTAAGTCGTAAGTCTTATTGTAACAATTTGATGTTACAACAAGGTCAACCGCTTCTCCATGAGGAATTCAGGAAGTTAAATCTTCACATTGTTCCTCAAGGATTCCTATCCAACTTGGTGGCTAAACCTACTCTTAAGGATCAAATCATAGCTGGCCAACGGTGTGATAAGGGAATTTCCCGGATCAAAGAGAACCTCGTTAGCGGTGGCGCTAAGGACTTCTCTATAGATGATCAAGGTGTAGTGCTTTTTCAGGGCCGTTTAGTGGTTCCTATAAGCCAACATCTCAGGCAGCTGATTCTTAAGGAGTCTCATGACTCTCCTCTCACAATTCATTCGGGTAGTACCAAGATGTATCAGGACCTACGCCAGAGGTTCTGGTGGACTAGGATGAAGAGAGAAATTGCTCAGTATGTTGCTAATTGCGACGTTTGTCGTCGTGTGAAAGCAGAACATCAAAGGCCTGCTGGCACCCTTCAACCTTTAGCTATTCCTGAATGGAAATGGGATAAGGTCGGTATGGATTTCATCACCGGTTTTCCTAGGACCAAGAGAGGGAACAATGCTACATTCGTAGTCATTGATCGCCTGTCCAAAGTGGCTCATTTTCTTCTTGTTCGGGAAAGCATTACCGCTAGTCAGCTAGCGGAGTTATATGTTTCTCGAATAGTTTTCTTCATGGTGTTCCTTTGGTGATTAACTCAGACCGTGGAAGTATCTTTACTTCTCGATTTTGGGAAAGTTTTCAAACTGCCATGGGGACCCATCTATCCTTTAGCACTGCTTTCCACCCTCAATCAAGTGGTCAAGTTGAGCGAGTCAATCAAATTCTCGAAGACTTGCTCCGAGCTTGTGTTATATCTTTCGGTATGAACTGGGAGAAATGTCTTCCATTTGCCGAATTTGCTTATAACAATAGTTAGCAATCAAGCTTGGGCAAAGCCCCTTTTGAAGTTCTCTATGGACGAAGGTGTCGAACACCTCTTAACTGGTCAGAAACCGGCGAGAGGCAACACTTTGGTCCGGATATGATCCAGGATGCAGAGGAGCAAGTTCGCATTATTCGTGAAAAGTTGAAAACAGCCCAATCCCGTCAAAAGAGTCAATATGACCGTCATCATAAGTCGGTGACTTATGAAGTCGACGAGAAGGCTTACCTTCGGGTTACACCTCTGAAGGGTACCCATCGCTTCGGTATCAAAGGCAAGTTGGCTCCGCGTTACATTGGACCTTTTCGCATTCTTGCTAAACGAGGAGAGGTTGCCTACCAATTGGAACTTCCTTCGCATCTTTCCAAAGTTCATGATATCTTCCACGTCTCTCAACTCAGGCGTTGCTTTTCGGACCCTGTCCGAGAAGTGGACCACGAAGCGCTTGATCTCCAAGATAACCTTACATATCGGGAATACCCTATTCGTATTCTTGATCAAGCTGAGCGTACCACTCGGCGTCGAAACATCAAGTTTCTCAAGGTTCAGTGGTCGCATCATTCTGAAAAGGAGGCAACATGGGAAAGAGAAGATCGTCTTCGACTAAGTACCCCGCGCTCTTCCCGACGACTTCAAAATCTCGGGACGAGATTCTTTTGAGTGGGGGTGAGTTGTCACAACCCTAGCAAGTGTCTAGGCTAGCATTGTGTTTGCATCATCATCATCATCATTGCATCAATATGAAATGGGGAGAAAGAAAGAAACCCTAAGCATTTTATGAATTAAAGGAATTCCAGATAAATGAAATTTCAACAAATCCAAAATGCCCATAAAAAATGTCCCCTATGTCTGATAATTAGGGACATGGATATACCAGGGGCCATTTGAATTATTTGAACATTTAAAATAATTTGAATTAATGGTTTAAGTCCCTGGAAAATGATAAATAAAGCAAATATCATTATCACTGTTTTCAAAATAATCTGAAACTGTTATTACAAGTTTGGAATATTCAAACTTCAATTTAGAAAATATGTGGGTCATTTTGAAAAGTTATTTGGATCTGCAAAGAAATAAAACAAATGTTAGAAAACAGAAAACAGAAAATAAAAAAGAGAGGAAAGGAGTACCTGTGTAAGTGGAAGGCCCAGCCCAGCCCACAGGGGTGGAAGAGTCATCTTCCACCTCGCGCCAGTAGGCGACGAGGTGGCGGCCGATGCCGTCGGCGACCTCCACCTCCTGCTTCCACGCAGCAGGCAGCTCCTCTGCTTCCTCGCGTCTGGAAGACGCGCGCGCTCTCTCCCCTGAGCCGATTCGCCCCCTCGCTCTCTCCTCTATCTCTCTCTCCCGATCCCCCTGCCGAAGCTGTCGTCGCCGTACGTCGATTCGTCGCCGTTGCTGCGTCCCCGAGGCCGCTGACCAGCTCCCTGGATCCGCAGTGAGCTCCTCTTCCCTCCCCCTGCGTTTCCCCTCTCTTTCTCGCGCCGTAGCTAGCCTAGCCGTCGGACCCGAATCCACCTCGCCGCCGTGGTCGGTCGTCACCGTGCGTGCAGTCCCCTAAGCTCACGCGCATGTGCATGAATGAACTCCTGGAGTTCCCAGGAGCTCGTAGAACCCATCGCCGGGTCGTTCCGTGCCCTGTATCGCGTTCTGGTCTGAGCCCAAACTCCGGCCGCCGCCACGAGCTCGTTTCCGGCGAGCCCCGGCGACCCCACGACCTCCAGTGGTTTCGGTTGGATGCGGTCGAGCATGGGCTGCACTCCGGTGGTCTTAGCGTGCCAAATAACCCCCTGTAGGAGAAACCCGAAGCCGCCGCCGCTTCTGTTGGTCGCCGGCGACGAGCCGTCGACCAAACTCTGGCGAGTTTGACCCTAGGTGGGCCCTGGCGTGACCCTGTGGGTCAATGACAGGTGGGGCCCCTGCCCAGATTAGTTAAGTTAATCACGAATTAATTTAAATCGTTTAATCAAACTAATGTGACACTGACAGTGGGCCCTACTAGTTTAATTAGTCAGATTATTTAGTTAAAACAATCTAATTAAGTGCTGAGTCTATGACAGAAGGGTCCCACATGTCAGGTTTGACTCTGGCCGAGTCAGCTGACCAGCTGACGTCATCATGATGTCATGCTGATGCAATAACTCAATTTCCTTAATAAAATTAAATCAGGAAATTCCAGAAATTATTCAAAACTTTGAAAAATCATATAAATTAATCTGTAACTCAGATGAAAATAATTTATATATGAAAATTCATCAGAAAAATCCAATGAATCCAATGGTGCTATTCTCATGCATGTTAGAGCAACCTAAATAGGTGAAAATGGACATTTTAGCATTAGGTCAATATATGGAGTTTGAAATGAGAACAACTTTGAACCTATATTCAAATACATCTTAAATTGACATGATCACTAGATACATTAGCTCATCCATGCATACTATCATGCCATGATCATGCATCATATTGTTGCATCTGCTTGTATTGAATGTTTTCATCTGCGTTGCGGTAGGTCCGAATCCGGACGATACTACTCCGTACCCCGCCGAAGGAGAGAATTCCTCCGCTTCCCAGCAAGGCAAGCAACCCCATTGATCATTCCGATAACATCCCGTCCTCTCGCTCCTGCTTTTGTTCATTGCATTAGGACATTGTTACATGACAGTCATACATGGTAGATGAACCTAATCTTCTGCATGACCTGATCTTGTCACAGTAAATAGCTAAACCATGCAACCTAGCATACCTGGTAGATGCTTGTGCCGTGATGTGCTTAGCTTACCTTCATGCCATGCTGGTATGCTTAGAGTTGTGTCAGGTCTGATTCATCCGGGTGATGAACCAGAGTGAAATTGTGATGTTCTGATGTGATGAGCTCATAACGAATCCGCTTTGGTAAAAGGTGGCGATGAGAGGCTATGTAGGAGTACATAGTGGGTTGTCTCATTGGGACCGTTCTTAGGAACTGGGATCCGTGTTTGTGATCCAAGACGAGATACTACCACATGCTGGGCCCTGAAATATGACCCCGCTCGACTTATCAGTCGCTTAGTCTTTGGTCCAGGTATTGCAAGTAGTTTCTGGTGTTTATAGCATGCTGGAGGCCGTGCGTAGCACTAACCCTCGGGGTGGGTTACGACGCGGTAGGCAGTGGCACGGTGTACCAAGGGTCACCCGAATGGTGGGCTTGGGAACCCTGCGCACATCGTTTGGGACCGTAGTGGAAACTTTGGCCGGACTTCCATGCGGGTCAGTCTCAGATAGGCGGTAGCCTGGACTAGAGGTCTTATGTGATTGACGGTCGTGGCCGACTCCCTCGCTGGGCATCTGCTTGAAGGTTGCCGAGGTGCATGGTTTACGGCACACAGCGATAAGTGGCGAGAGCATGTGTGAAGAAGTACACCCCTGCAGGGTTATGAAACTATTCGAATAGCCGCGTCCTCGGATATGGACTACTTGGAGAACTTATGCTGTTCATAGATAAGCAAATGGATACTGCTAAAAATCTCAAGACAAGTGTGAGTACCGTGGATGGCACTTTTCCGGGAGGGGAAGGTGAGTCCATGGTGGTGTATTGAGATGGAGTTAGTGGACTCGTGTGCGATAAGTAAAATTGTAACAAAGAGTGTAAAACTGAGTAGTATAGGTTAGCCATGAGTCAAAGCTGGCTTTCTGCATAAACTCCTCCACCCCTTTGTTGATACATGAGCTAACTAGACTAGGTCTGTTTTAAAGACTTGCTGAGTATGATTGTACTCATCCTTGCTTAATTAATGTTGCAGAAGAAAACCAGGACCCATCAGGTGGGTTCTATCTAGACGTTGACGATACCGAATAGCTGGTGTCCCAGCTACGATCTTGCCCGTGTGGTGGGCTGTAGATAGTCAGGCCATGTGCCTCTTTTCCTTTTCACTGTCCGTACTCGGATAGGTCTAAGTTTCCGCTGGCTTGTATGAACTTGTTTGTATGACTTGAGTGCCGGGTCATGTGACCCTATCTGTATGAACATATTATGCAAGGCTCCTCTGGGCCTTTTAAATAAAAGTCATGTTGTTGTATGGTTATGTTGTGATGCCATGGTTGTATCTATGCATATCGGGCATGTCGTGCGTACGTGTGACGTGCAACGGTATGTATGGGATCCGACACCTAGTTGTGTGCCTTTAGTAGTACTCTTTACGGGAAACTGCCTCATTGTGCTTCCACCGAGCCTTGGTAGCTTGCTACTGCTCTGGACACATTGATTGACCGGCATGTATCCTTCTTTGCTGTTGTGTCTGTCCCTTCGGGGAAATGTCTCGCGGTGTAATGGAGTCCCTGTAACCTGCTACGACTCGTCTATGTGCAGTGATGACATTCGTGTCTCACGACGTAATGGAGTCCTTGTAGCTTGTTATGACTCGTCTACACACGCTTGAGGCCGACACCTGCATTGCTGGGTTATGTATGCCTGTTTCCTTACGGATGTACCACTTGGGTTCTATAACTAGTAATGTCGGCCCGGGTTCTTTGTTGTGTGATTGCCAGCGACATGTTCACATACGTGAGCCAAAAGGCGCAAACGGTCCCGACCAAGGTAAGGCTGCAGCTGTGGAGTTACCGTGCGTGAGGCCGCAAAGTGATGTGATATGTTACAGCCTGGATTCATATGACTTAGGATCGAAGTCCCGACAGCGTTGGTATCAGAGCCTGACTGACTGTAGGACTACCAAGCCAAATCGGCCAAAGTTGAGTCCAGAAACACTATAGATTAGTAGAGGAATTGATTGTGGAAGGGAACGTAAGGCTCTTTTTACTCCTCTTCCCAAGTTATTCTATGCTGGGTCATTCTCATCTTTTCTACGGGGATAGGAACTAGGATTCTCATCTATTGCTTAGGATGACGAGTTACTAGCCATGGACCAATAGCTAGCTTGCTTGTGAATAAGTGCAGTTATTTTAGTGTTGTTGGTGTGACAAACAGATGGAGAAGAGATTTAAGTCTAGATAGTCGAGTGGTTATGCCTTTCCAATCTCTTTTCAATTGCCTCAAAATTTTTTGTTGAGCAATTATAGCCGTTATGTTGTCCAATTTCTGCTAGGATCTCTAATGTCTTTGCATCATTCGATGTTTCAGATGCCATCTCGTCCTTTCCGTCAGGTGGTCCGTCTGACTAGGTGCATCGATGTGCCGCGTCACACGACCATGCTGGTTAGAGTGATGATGGAGGCTGGATATCGCTGGTACCCGGAGTACATAGTGGAGGAGCAGTACAGATATTTCAACCAGAGTCAGTATCTGTGTACCGTTAGGATATACCCTTCATATCCTGGAGATGCAGAGCCGCTTCACTGGACTCATGGATTGGGAGTTACCATAGATATGGCAGTTCAGGAAGCCGCTTACACTATGCTGACTATTATGAGGTTTCACCATGGTCTGCTTCAGAACACGGAGTTCTGCTATGTTCCTGCTTCCATGGGAGGAGAGGATGGATATCTCAGTGCAGCCTACTCTGATCATTCTCATGAAGACCCTAGACTGCAGGTGACCGCTCAGATGTTGGAGAACAGGGATCGTGATGCACGTGCCCTTCGCATGGAGCTCTATGCTACCCGTGCCCGTCTTTGGACAGCCTTGACGCAGTTGGCACCTGTCGTGCAGACAGGTTATGGAGATTTGGAGATGCTGACTCCATCGCGGACTCATTTGCCAGCACACGTAGACTGGCCTGATGTTGGAGGCATCACCCCTCTTCGAGGACCGCTGTTGCCGCCGACAAGGGGACCAAGGCCACACCCGTGTCCTTATGGTTTCCAGGGATCCCAGGCTAGAGTGTTTCCAGATCCGCAGGTTAAGCTCCCAGGTCACGGGGGTAACCTGTACGAGGCATTCTACGGTGATGTTTGAGTGCGTGGATGCTAGACCTAGTAAGCTAGTAGATGTATCGCCACAGTCCCGTGTGTCTGGTGGGGTATGATCAAGGTCGAGATTTGTGTTCCGGAGGTGTAGATAGATAATGTATAGGATGCTTGTAATGGCTCCGATGACTGGTGTCACCTCTCTGTAGTTGTTTTCAGCTTGGGCTTGTACTGAAATAAGTCATGGGTGTATGAAACCTAATGTTCATATGGTAGTTGCTTTACCATGTTGATTGGTGTTATCCTACATGCCATGTTGATCAGTGCATTCCTTAATTCATGTCCTAGAGTTGTTGTTCCCCATGTCTAAGCTATGGATTGTTTTCCTCAGGATGGTGTCAACCAGGAACAACCCCGTGCATGCTCATGAGCAAGGCGAGAGTAGCCAACCAAGGCAAGAAGAGCTGCCACGAGCACCATCTCTAGCGGAGGTGATGCTAGAAGCTAAAAGGAATAAGAGGGAGACCAACAGGCTGTTGGAGAGGATTGAACAGAACACTGCTCGCGCTCCCCGCAATGATCACCATGATGGAGTGTCACTTGGTGACTTCATTAAGTTGTGTCCGCCTAAGTACCATCACTCGATCGATCCCCTCGATGCGGATGATTGGCTGACCAGTATGTCACGCAAGATTCGAGCTGCAAATGTTTGAGAGGCCAACAAGGTGACCTTTGCGACATACTTTCTGGAGGGACCTGCCAACCTGTGGTGGGAAAGCTATGAAGCTATGCGTCCCCAAGGACCTGCGCCAACCTGGGCAAAGTTTAGCGCCGCATTTCGTCTCCATCACATCCCGGAAGGGCTGATGGACCGCAAGAGAGAGGAATTCTGTGCCTTCACACAAGGCAGATTGTCAGTGGATGCATACAGTCGCGAGTTTGGTAATCTTGCTCGCTATGCTCCAGAGGAAGTCTCAACTGATGCCAAGAAGCAGGCTAGGTTCCGCAAGGGACTTAATGCTGAGCTTCGCCGAGATCTTCGCTTGCATGAGTGCACCACCTTTCAAGCTCTCGTCAATAAAGCCATCAATGCTGAGTCCGGACAGACTTATTACGAGGCCACAAGGAGGCATAACCATGACTTCAACCCTGCATCGGGTTCAGGACCCAACAAGCGCCGAATATGGGTACCCAATGCAGCTATGCCAGCAAGGTACACTGTGAGGCCATCCTTCCAGGCACCTCGTCCAGTTCAGTCCAACCCTCCACCCAGACCATTTGGAGGACCACAAGTAAATGTTGCCCCTCGTGCTACAGTGGTATGCTACAAGTGTGGAGAACCGAGACATTATTCTCGTGAATGTCCCCAGAACAATGCTAAGCCCGCCGGACGTGGAAAACCAAGAAAAGCTTTCTATGTGAAGCCAACTCCTGCCCATGGGCGAGTGAATTATGTGTCTGCTGAAGAAGCCCTTGAAGATCCTGATGTCATTCTAGGTACGCTTCTTGTTAATAGCCATCCAACATCTGTTCTATTTGATACTGGGGCATCTCATTCATTCATCTCAGAAAGTTATGCACAGTTGCATAACATGTCTTTCTATGACATGCTCACTCCTTTAGTAGTTCAGACTCCTGGTTCAAAATGGCAAACCTCTAGAGTGAGCCATGAAAATGAAATTCTGGTGGATAGACTAGTATTCCTAGCATCCTTGATAGCTCTTAAGTCTTCGGACATCAATATCATTCTAGGTATGGATTGGATGAAAGCCCACTATGCCAAGATTGATACTCATTCTAGGAATGTTCAACTTACACATTCCTCGGGAGAGATAGTCAATGTCTCTACTCGAACAACCAAGCGCCAACTCTATTTCTTAAATGCTAGCCCCCTCCCTGAGCTAGAAGAGATTTCGGTAGTCCGTGATTTTCCGGATGTCTTTCCAGAAGAACTGCCAGGTATTCCACCTGTCAGAGATGTTGAGTTCGTGATAGAACTTATCCCAGGGACAGTTCCAATAGCCAGAAGACCCTATAAGATGGCACCCTTAGAACTAGCCGAGCTAAAAACCCAACTAGATGAAGCTTTGAAGAAAGGTTTCATTCGTCCTAGTTCTTCTCCTTGGGCCTGCCCCGTCCTTTTTGTTAAGAAGAAGGATGGATCGGATCGGATGGTTGTGGATTATCGACAAGTGAATTTGGTCACTATCAAGAACAAGTATCCACTTCCTAGGATCAATGATTTGTATGATCAACTCGCCTGGATTCATATGACTTAGGATCGGGGTCCCGACACTAGTGCAAGTGGGAGACAGTTGGAAATATGCCCTAGAGGCAATAATAAATTAGTTATTATCATATTTCCTTGTTCATGATAATCGTTTATTATCCATGCTATAATTGTATTGATCGGAGACTTAGATGCATGTGTGGATACATAAAAAAAACCATGTCCCTAGTATGCCTCTAATAGACTGGCTCGTTGATCAAAGATGGTTAAGGTTTCCTAGCCATGGACATGAGATGTCATTTGATAACGGGATCACATCATTAGGAGAATGGTGTGATGGACAAGACCCAAACTACAAACGTAGCATATGATCATGTTAGTTTATTGCTACTGTTTTCTACATGTCAAGTATCTGTTCCTATGACCATGATATCATGCAACTCACTGACACCGGAGGAGTGCCTTGTGTGTATCAAACGTCGCAACGTAACTGGGTGACTATAAAGGTACTCTACAGGTATATCCTGTTGGGGAACGTTGCATGGGAAACAAAAATTTTCCTACGCACACGCAGATCTATCCATGGTGATGAGCATCTACGAGAGGGAGAGTGGATCTACGTACCCTTGTAGATCGCTAAGCGGGAAGCGTTAAGAAACGCGGTTGGTGTAGTCGAACGTCTTTGCGATTCAAATCGCCGTGCGTCCCGCGATCCAATCACGATCCGTCCCGCGATCCAATCACGATCCGTCCCACGAACTTGATCAGGATCCTTCCGATCTAGCGCCGAACGGATGGCACCTCCGCGTTCAACACACGTATAGCTTGATGACGATCTCCGCCGTCTTGATCCAGCAAGAAGGAGCGAAGAGGAAGAAGAGTTCTCTGGCAGCGTGACGACGCTTCGGGGATGGTGGTGGTGCTATGCACTGGAGGAACGGGCAACACGTGGCTGAAAATTCTATGCAAAAACCCTAAAACCTCCAGTATATATAAGAGGAAGAGAGGAGGAGGCTTGGCCCAAGGGACAAGCCTCTAGGAGTCGGCCGAACCAGGTGGGAGAGGTGGAATCCACCTCAAATCCTAGTAGGACTAGGATTCACCCTATTTTTGCCCTTTTCCACCTTTTCTCTTTGTTTTTTTTCTCTCTAGCCGCATGGGCTTTGTGTGGGACTTCCACCAGCCCACTAAGGGATGGTATTCAATCTCCCACATCCCATGTTGCCTCTTGGGTCGAAATACCCCTCCCGATGGTCTCCCGATACACTCCCGGCACTCCCGGTACACTACCGATCAGCCCGAAACTTTTCCGGCGACCAAAATAGGACTTCCCATATATCAATATTTACCTTCGTATCATTCCAGAGCTCCTCGTGATGTCTGGGATCTCTTCCGGGACTCTGAACAACCTTCGGTCACCACCATACATAACTCTATACTACCAAAACGTCACCAAACCTTAAGTGTGCAGACCCTGCGGGTTCGAGAACTATGTAGACATGATCGAGACACCTCTACGGTCAATAACCAATAGCGGGACTTGGATGCCCATATTGGTTCCTACATATTCTACAAAGATCTTTATCGGTCGAACCTCTATGTCAAGTATTCAGTTAATCCCGTATGATGTTCCCTTTGTTCTTCGGTATGTTACTTGCCCGAGATTCAATCGTCGGTATCTCCATACCTAGTTCAACCTTGTTACTGGCAAGTCTCTTTACTTGTTCCGTAATATAAGATCCCTCAACTAACACTTAGTCACATTGCTTGCAAGGCTTATTGTGATGTTGTATTACCGAGTGGGCCCTAAGATACCTCTCCGTCACACGGAGTAACAAATCCCAGTCTTGATCCATGCAAATTCAACAGACTTCCTCGGAGATACCTATAGAGAACCTTTATAGTCACCCAGTTATGTTGCAACGTTTGATACACACAAGGCAATCCTCCGATGTTCGTGAGTTGCATGATCTCATGGTCATAGGAACACATACTTGACATGCAGAAAACAGTAGCAATAAACTGACACGATCATATGCTACGTTTGTAGTTTGGGTCTTGTCCATCACATCATTATCCTAATGATGTGATCCCATTATCAAATGACATCTCATGTCAATGGCTAGGAAACCTTGACCATCTTTGATGAACGAGCTAGTTCACTAGAGGCATACTAGGGACAATGTGTTGTCTATTTACCCACACATGTAATGTGTTTCCAATCAATACAATTATAGCATGGATAATAAATGGTTATCATGAACAAGGAAATATAATAATAAACACTTTATTCATTGCCTCTAGGGCATATTTCCAACAGTCTCCCACTTGCACTAGAGTCAATAATCTAGTTCACATCACTATGTGATTTACATGGTAATGAATCGAACACCCATGCAGTTCTGGTGTTGATCATGTTTAGCCCTTGGAAGAGGTTTAGTCAGCGGGTCTGCAACATTCAGATCCGTGTGCACTTTGCAAATATTTATGTCCTTCTCCTCGATGTAATCGCGGATGGAGTTGAAGCGTTGCTTTATCTGTCTGGTCCTCTTGTGAAACCTTGGTTCCTTGGCCAAAGCAATGGCACCAGTGTTGTCACACAATAGGTTCATTGGATTTAGTGCACTAGGCACTACTCCAAGATCTGTCATGAACAAACACCTTCCTTCGCCGCCTCCGAGGCTGTGATGTACTCCGCTTCACATGTAGAATCGGCTACCACGCTTTGCTTGGAACTGCACCAGCTTACCGCTCCCCCGTTGAGAATAAATACGTATCCAGTTTGCGACTTAGAGTCATCCGGATCAGTGTCAAAGCTTGCATCGACGTAACCCTTTACGACGAGCTCTTCATCACCTCCATAAACGAGAAACATTTCCTTAGTCCTTTTCAGGTACTTAAGGATATTCTTGACCGCTGCCCAGTGCTCCATTCCAGGATCACTTTGAAACCTTTCGGCCATACTTATGGCAAGGATGACATCGGGTCTTGTGCACAACATTGCATACATGATAGAGCCTATGCTGAAGCATAGGGGATGACACTCATCTTTTCTCTATCTCCTGCAGTCACTGGGCATTGAGTCTTACTCAACTTGACACCTTGTAACACATGCAAGAACCCCTTCTTGGAATGATCCATTTTAAACTTCTTCAAAACTTTATCAAGGTATGTGCTCTGTGAAAGTGCTATTAAGCGTCTCGATCTATCTCTATAGATCTTAATGCCTAATATGAAAGCAGCTTCTCCTAGGTCCTTCATTGAAAAACTCTTGTTCAAATATTCCTTCACGCTTTCCAGCATTTCTATATTGTTTCCAATCAGCAATATGTCATCCACATATAATATTAGAAATGCTATAGAGCTCCCACTCACTATCTTGTAAATACAAGCTTCTCCATAAACTTGTATAAAACCAAACGCTTTGATCACCTCATCAAAGCGCTTATTCCAACTCCGAGATGCTTGCACCAGCCCATAAATGGATCGCTGGAGTTTGCAAACTTTGTCAGCATTCTCTGGATTGACAAAACCTTCCGGTTGCATCATATACAACTCTTCCTCAAGCAAACCGTTGAGGAACACTGTTTTGACATCCATCTGCCAAATTTCATAGTCGAAATATGAAGCTATTGCTAACATGATTCTGACGGACTTAAGCATCACTATGGGTGAGAAGGTCTCATCGTAGTCAACTCCTTGAACTTGTGAAAAACCCTTTGCCACAAGTCGAGCTTTATAGACGGTGACATTACCATCCGCGTCTGTCTTCTTCTTAAAGATCCATTTGTTCTGAATGGCCTTTCGCCCTTCAGGTAATATTTCTAAAGTCCATACTTTGTTTTCATACATGGACCCCATCTCGGATTTCATGGCCTCTAACCATTTTTCGGAATCCGGGCCCATCATTGCTCCTCCATAGCTCGTACGTTCATTGTTGTCCAACAACATGACCTCCAAGACAGGGTTGCCATACCACCCAGGAGTAGTAAGTGGCCTTGTCGACCTACGAGGTTCAATAGTAGCTTGATCCGAAGCTTCATGATCATCATCATTAACTTCCTCTTCTACCATCATAGGTTCCACAGAAACATCTTTCTACGCTGCGCTACTTTCTGGTTGAAGTAAAGGTTCAATAACCTCATCGAGCTCTATTTTCCTCCCACTCAATTCTTTCGAGAGAAACTCTTTCTCAAGAAATGTTCCGTTCTTAGCGACAAACTCTTTGCCTTTGGATCTGAGATAGAAGGTATACCCGACTGTCTCTTTCGGGTATCCTATGAAGACGCATTTCTCCGCTTTGGGTTCCAGCTTTTCAGGCTGAAGCTTTTTGACATAAGCATCACATCCCCAAACTTTAAGAAACGACAACTTTGGCCTCTTGCCAAACCATAGTTTATATGGCGTCGTCTCAACGGATTTTGATGGTGCCCTATTTAAAGTGAATGCAGCTATCTCTAATGCATAACCCCAAAATGATAGTGGCAAATCAGCAAGAGACATCATAGAACGCACCATATCTAATAAGGTTCGATTACGACGTTCGGACACACCATTACGCTGTGGTGTTCCTGGCGGTGTCAACTGTGAAACAATTTCACACTGTCTTAAGTGACTGCCAAACTCATAACTCAGATATTCACCTCCTTGATCAGATCGTAGGAACTTAATCTTCTTGTTACGATGATTCTCAACTTCACTCTGAAATTGCTTGAACTTTTCAAACGTTTCAGACTTGTGTTTCATTAAGTAAATATACCCATATCTACTTAAGTCATCAGTGAAGGTGAGAAAATAACGATATCCACCACGCGCTGTAACATTCATTGGACCGCACACATCAGTATGTATGATTTCCAATAAGTCACTTGCCCGTTCCATTGTTCCAGAGAACGACGTTTTAGTCATCTTGCCCACGGGGCATGGTTCACATGTGTCAAGTGATTCAAAATCAAGTGACTCCAAAAGTCCATCAGCATGGAGCTTCCTCATGCGTTTTACACCAATATGACCTAAATGGCAGTGCCACAAGAAAGTGGTACTATCATTATCAACTCTACATCTTTTGGCATAAATGTTATGAACATGTGTGTCATCACTATCAAGATTCAATATGAATAAACCCCCAACATTGGGTGCATGACCATAAAAGATATTACTCATATAAATAGAACAACCTTTATTCTCCGATTTAAATGAGTAACCGTCTCGCAATAAACAAGATCCAAATATAATGTTCATGCTTAACGCATGCACTAAATAACAATTATTCAGGTTCATCACTAATCCCGATGGTAATTGAAGAGAGAGTGTGCCGACGGAGATCACATCAACCTTGGAACCATTTCCCACGTGCATCATCACTTCGTCCTTCGCCAGCCTTCGTTTATTCCGTAGTTCCTGCTTTGAGTTGCAAATATGAGCAACCGAACCGGTATCAAATACCCAGGCACTACTACGAGAGCTAGTAAGGTACACATGAATAACATGTATATCATATATACCTTGTTTGTCGTTGGACGCCTTCTTGTCAGCCAGGTACTTGGGGCAGTTCCGCTTCCAGTGACCAGTTCCCTTGCAATGAAAGCACTTAGTTTCTGGCTTGGGTCCATGCTTGGGCTTCTTTACAGGAGTAGAAACTGCTTTGCCATCCTTCTTGGTTTTACCCTTCTTTCCCTTGCCCTTGACCTTGCCATTTTTCTTGAAACTAGTGGTTTTATTGACCATCAACACTTGATGTTCTTTCTGGATTTCAGACTCAACGACTTTTAGCATTGCAAACAGCTCGATGACTGACTTGTTCATCCCATGCATGTTATAGTTCATCACAAAGCTCTTGTAACTAGGTGGCAGTGATTGAAGAACACTGTCAGTGATCGCCTCTGGCGGAAGGGCAATTCCCAACTCCGCTAGACGAGTTGAATACCCAGACATTCTGAGTATATGTTCACTGATAGACCCGTTCTCCTCCATCTTGCAAGCATAGAATTAATCGGAGGTCTCATACCTCTCGATCCGGGCATTCTTCTGAAAGATAAACTTTAACTCCTGGAACATCTCATATGCTCCATGACGTTCAAAACGTCTTTGAAGTCCCGGTTCTAAGCCATACAATATTGCACACTGAACTATTGAGTAATCTCCAGTACGTGCCTCCCAAGCGTTCTTAACGTCTTCGGAGGTCATGTCTTCTGGTTGGTCACCAAGCGGTGCATCAAGGACATATGATTTCTGGGAAGCCGTGAGGATAATCCTGAGATTACGGGCCCAGTCAACAAAGTTACTTCCATCATCTTTCAACTTAGCTTTCTCTAGGAACGCATTAAAATTCAGGGGTGCTACTGTACGAGCCATTGATCTATAACATAAATATGCAAAGGTTACTTAGACTATTGTTCAAGATAATGAGTTTAGTTAATCAAATTACTAAAGCTCCCACTCAAATTGACACCCCTCAGGTCATTTGAGTGTCACATGATCCAAATCCACCAACTCAAGTCCGATCATCATGTGAGTGGAGGTGGCTTTAATGGTGAACATCTCATGTTGATCATATCTACTATATGACTCATGTTCGACCTTTCGGTCTCTTGTGTTCCGAGGCCATGTCTGTACATGCTAGGCTCGTCAAGTTTAACCCGAGTGTTCTGCGTGTGCAACACTGGCTTGCACCCGTTGTATGTGAACGTAGAGTCTATCACACCCGATCATCACGTGGTGTCTTGACACAACGAACTTTCGCAACGGTGCACACTCGGGGAGAACACAATTCATCTTGAAATTTAAGTGAGGGATCACCTTATAATGATACCGTCGTCCTAAGAAAAATAAGGTGCATAAAAGGATTAACATCACATGCATATCATGTGACATGATATGGCCATGAACTTGTGCTGTTGATCTCCATCTAGAAAGCACCGACATGATCTCCATCGTCACCGGCATGACACCATGATCTTCATCATCTTGATCTCCATCAATGTGTCGCCATCGGGGTTGTCGTGCCCAACATGCTTCTACTACTATTGCTACCGTTTAGCGATAAAGTAAAGCATTACATAGCGATTAATGATTGACATGCAGGTCATACAATAATTAAAGACAACCCTATGGCTCCTGCCGGTTGCCGTACTCATCGACATGCAAGTCGTGATTATCTATACATCACATGATCATCTCATACATCACATATATCACATCATGTAATTGGCCATATCACATCACAACATACCCTGCAAAAACAAGTTAGACGTCTTCTAATTGTTGTTGCATGTTTTACGTGACTGCTACGGGTATCTAGCAAGAACAATTCTCATCTACGCAAAAACCACAACGGTGATACACTAGTTGCTTTTCAACCTTCTCAAGGACCGCCTTTGTCGAATCCGATCCAACTAAAGTGAGAGAAACTGGCACCCACAAGCCATCTATGCAACAAGTTGCGGTCGAGGCAACCGGTCTTTCGTAAGCGTACGAGTAATGTTGGTCCGGGCCGCTTCATCTCACAATACCGCTGAACCAAAATCCGACCAAGGGAGGAAGCAATCTAAGCATCAACGCCCATAAACCTTTTGTGTTCTACTCGAGATCTCATCTACACATAGACCTAGCTCTGATGCCACTGTTGGGGAATGTTGCATGGGAAACAAAATTTTTCCTACGCACACGCAGATCTATCCATGGTGATGAGCATCTACGAGAGGAAGAGTGGATCTACGTACCCTTGTAGATCGCTAAGCGGGAAGCGTTAAGAAACGCGGTTGGTGTAGTCGAACGTCTTCGCGATCCAAATCACCATGCGTCCCGCGATCCAATCATGATCTGTCCCGCGATCCAATCACGACCCATCCCGTGAACTTGATCATGATCCTTCCGATCTAGCGCCGAACGGACGTCACCTCCGCGTTCAGCACACGTACAGCTTGATGACGATCTCCGCCGTCTTGATCCAGCAAGAAGGAGCGGACAGGAAGAAGAGTTCTCCAGAAGCGTGACGTCGCTTCCGCGATGGTGGTGGAGCTATTCCGGCAGGGCTTCGACTAAGCGCTGCAGAAACCGATCTAGAGGAGAAACTATGCACTGGAGGAACGGGCAGCACGTGGCTGAAAATTCTATGCAAAACCCCTAAAACCTCCAGTATATATAAGAGGAAGAGAGGAGGAGGCTAGGCCCAAGGGACAAGCCTCTAGGAGTCGGCCGAACCAGGTGGGAGAGGTGGAATCCACCTCCAATCCTAGTAGGACTAGGATTCACCTTATTTTTGCCCTTTTCCACTTTTTCTCTTTGTTTTTTTCTCTCTAGCCGCATGGGCTTTGTGTGGGACTTCCACCAGCCCACTAAGGGATGGTATTCAATCTCCCAGATCCCATGTTGCCTCTTGGGTCGAAATACCCCTCCAGATGGTCTCCCGATACACTCCCGGCACTCCCGGTACACTACCGATCAGCCCGAAACTTTTCCGGCGACCAAAATAGGACTTCCCATATATCAATATTTACCTCCGGACCATTCCGGAGCTCCTTGTGATGTCCGGGATCTCATCTGAGTCTCCAAACAACCTTCGGTCACCACCATACATAACTCTACACTACCAAAACGTCACCAAACCTTAAGTGTGCAGACCCTACGGGTTTGAGAACTATGTAGACATGACCGATACACCTCTACGGTCAATAAACAATAGTGGGACCTAGATGCCCATATTGGTTCCTACATATTCTACGAAGATCTTTATCGGTCGAACCTCTATGTCAAGGATTCAGTTAATCCCGTATGATGTTCCCTTTGTTCTTCGATATGTTACTTGCCCGAGATTCGATCGTCGGTATCTCCATACCTAGTTCAACCTCGTTACTGGCAAGTCTCTTTATGCATTCCGTAATACAAGATCCCACAACTAACACTTAGTCACATTGCTTGCAAGGCTTATTGTGATGTTGTATTACCGAGTGGGCCCTGAGATACCCCTCCATCACACGAAGTAACAAATCCCAGTCTTGATCCATGCAAAATCAACAGATACCCTCGGATATACCTGTAGAGCACCTTTATAGTCACCCAGTTACGTTGCAATGTTTGATACACACAAGGCAATCCTCCGATGTTCATGAGTTGCATGATCTCATGGTGATAGGAACACATACTTGACATGCAGAAAACAGTAGCAATAAACTGACACGATCAGATGCTACGTTTGTAGTTTGGGTTTTGTCCATCACATCATTCTCCTAATGATGTGATCCCGTTATCAAATGACATCTCATGTCAATGGCTACGAAACCTTGACCATCTTTGATCAACGAGCTAGTTCACTAGAGGCATACTAGGGACATTGTGTTGTCTATTTACCCACACATGTAATGTGTTTCCAATCAATACAATTATAGCATGGATAATAAACGATTATCATGAACAAGGAAATATAATAATAAACAGTTTATTCATTGCCTCTAGGGCATATTTCCAACATATCCGAGGGTGTCTGTTGGGTTGGCATGGATCAAGACTGGGATTTGTTACTCTGTGTGACGGAGAGGTATCTCAGGGCCCACTCGGTAATACAATATCACATTAAGCCTTGCAAGCAATGTGATTAAGTGTTAGTCACAAGATCTTGTATTACGGAATGAGTAAAGAGACTTGCCGGTAACATGGTTGAACTAGGTATTGAGATACTGATGATCGAATCTCGGGCAAGTAACATACCGAAGAACAAAGGGAACATCATACGGGATTAACTGAATCCTTGACATAGAGGTTTGACCGATAAAGATCTTCGTAGAATATGTGGGAACCAATATGGGGATCGAGGTCCCGCTATTGGTTATTGACCATAGAGGTGTCTCGGTCGTGCCTACATAGTTCTCGAACCCTCAGGGTCTGCACACTTAAGGTTTGGTGACATTTCGGTAGTATAGAGTAATGATGGTGGTTACCGAAGGTTGTTTGGAGTCCCGGATGAGATCCCGGACGTCACGAAGAGCTTCAGAATGGTCCGGAGGTAAAGATTGATATATAGGAAGTCCTATTTTGGTCGCCGGAAAAGTTTCAGGCTCATCGGTAGTGTACCGGGAGTGCCGGTAGTGTACCAGGAGACCATTGGGAAGGGTATTTTGACCCAAGAGGCAACATGGGCTGTGGGAGGGTAAATACCAGCCCTTACTGGGCTGGTGGAAGTCCCACATAAGGCCCATGCGGCTGGGAAGAAAATCCCAAAGAGAAAAAGGTGGAAAAAGGCAGAAAGACCAAAATAAGGAGGAGTCCTAGTCCTACTAGGAATGGAGGAGGAATCCTCCTCTCCTCCTTGGTTTGGCTGAAGCCTAGATGGCTTGGACTTTGGGACAAGCCTCCTCCTCTCTTCCTCTTATATATACTAGAGGTTTTAGGGTTTTTGGCACTTAATTTTCAGCCACGTGCTACCCGTTCCTCTAGTACATAGTTTCTCCTCTAGATCGGTTTTCTGCAGTGCTTAGGAGAAGCCCTGCCGGAATTGCTCCACCACCATCGCCATGGCACTGTCATGCTGTCGGAAAACTCATCTACCTCTCCGCTCCGTCTTGCTGGATCAAGAAGGCAGAGATCGTCATCGAGCTGTACGTGTGCTGAACACGGAGGTGCCGTCTGTTCGGCTAGATCGGAAGGACCGTGATCAAGATTGCGAGACGGATCTTGATGAGATCACGGGATGGATCATGATGAGTTCGCAGGAAGGATCGTGATTGGATTGTGGGATGGATCATGATGAGATCGCGGGACGCTCGGCGATTTGGATTGCGAAGACGTTCGACTACACCAACCGCGTTTCTTAATGCTTCCCGCTTAGCGATCTACATGGGTATGTAGACCCCCTCTCCCTCTCGTAGATGCTCATCACCATGGATAGATCTTGCGTGTGCGTAGGAAATTTTTGTTTCCCATGCAACGTTCCCCAACAGTGGCATCATGAGATAGGTCTATGTGTAGATGAGATCTCGAGTAGAACACAAAGAGTTTGTGGGCGTTGATGATTAGATTGCTTCCTCCCTTGGTCGTGTTTTGGTTCAACGGTATTGTGGGATGAAGCGGCCTGGACCTACCTTACTCGTACGCTTACGAGAGACCGGTTCCATCAACTGACGTGTAACCTCGTTGCACAAAGATGGCTGGCGGGTGCCTGTTTCTCCTACTTTAGTTGGATCGGATTCGACAAAGGCGGTCCTTGAGAAGGTTGAAAAGCAACTTATGTATCACCGTTGTGGTTTATACGTAGGTGAGAATTGTTCTTGCTAGATACCCGTAGCAGCCACGTAAAACATGCAACAACAATTAGAGGACGTCTAACTTGTTTTTGCAGGGTATGTTGTGATGTGATATGGCCAATTACATGATGAGATATATGGGATGTATGAGATGATCATGTTTTGTATAGAATATCACGACTTGCATGTCGATGAGTACGGCAACCGGCAGGCGCCATAGGGTTGTCTTTAATTATTGTATGACCTGCATGTCAATCATTAAGCGCTATGTAATGCTTTACTTTATTGCTAAACGGTAGAAATATTAGTAGAAGCATGGTGGGCGCGACAACCCCGATGGCGACACGTTGATGGAGATAAAGATGATGGAGATCATGGTGTCATGCCGATGACGATGGAGATCATGCTGGTGCTTTCAATATGGAGATCAAAAGCATAAGTTCATGGCCATATCATGTCACTTATGATTTGCATGTGATGTTAATCCTTTTATACACCTTGTTTTGCTTAGGACGATGGTAGCATTATAAGGTGATCCCTCACTTAAATTTCAAGATGAATTGTGTTCTCCCCGAGTGTGCACCGTTGCGAAAGTTCATCATGTCAAGACACCACGTGATGATCGGGTGTGATAGACTCTACTTTCACATACAACGGGTGCATTCTGATGTCCCGACTTAGTGAGAGCAACATGCAGTTCCACGAAGTCATCCTTGGGAAGAAGGCCGAGTCACTCGGTCAGATTGCATTAGATGTGGTGTTCGGCACCGACAGGAATTTTCGTAAGGAAAAGTTGACATTTGAAGTTGTAGACTTCCAGAGCACATATCACACCATCCTTGGTCGACCGGCTTATGCCCGTTTCATGGCCCGTCCATGTTACATGTACCTCAAGTTGAAGATGCCTGAGCTCAAGGGCGTGTTCACAATCACATGGAATCGACAAAGGGCTGAGGAGTGCCTTCAGCAAGGTTCCAAGATTGCCGACCATCAAATGGCTATGGTCGAGTTGGAAGAATACAAGAGGAATGCTGATCCTGCCGACCTGCTATGTTCCAAGAAGCCCGCCTCTGAGTCTGCTTTTCAGTCGGCAGGTGATGTGAAGCAAGTGAACGTTCACCCGACCGATCCTAATGTTACCCCCACCAACATCTCAACAATACTCGACAACAAATAGGAAGCCGCGCTCATCCAGTTCCTCCGTGAGAACTGGGACATCTTTGGATGGATGTCTTTTGACATGCCAGGTGTACGCAGGGAATTGGCTGAGCATCGATTGAGAGTTTACCCGAAGGTCAAGCCTGTCAAAGAGCACTTCCGTCGGTCGACGACAGAGAAGCAGAAGGCAATCGGCGAGGATGTGGCTCGACTCTTGGCGGCTAAGTTCATATGCGATATTTACCACTCTGAGTGGCTTGCAAACGCCGTCATGGTCCCCAAGAAAGATAAGTCACTCCGTATGTGTATTGACTCCCAGAAAGATCATTTTCCACTCCCCCGCATCGATCAGATTGTCGACTCAACCACGGGAGGCGAGCGTTTATCTTTTCTCGATCCATACTCTGGTTACCATTAGATCCGTCTATTTGGTCCAGATGAAAGAAAGACGACCCTCATCACCCCTTTTGGGTGTTTTCGTTACATCACCATGCGTATTGGTCTGAAAAATGATGGTGCTACTTTCATGCATATGATTTAGAAATGCCTGCTCGAGCAAATCAGTCGGAATGTCGAGGCTTATGATATTGTAGTCAAGTCTCGCAATGGTTCCAACCTGCTGATTGACTTGGCAGAAACATTCGCCAACCTGAGGAAATATGGCATCAAGTTAAACCCGTCCAAGTGCACTTTTGGAGTTCCTGGTGGCAAGTTGTTCGGTTTCCTCGTTTCTGAATGGGGGATCGACGTCAATCCCGAGAAGATCGGTGCCATTGTACGAATGAAACGCCCTGAGCGTGTGCACGATGTCCAGAAGCTCACGGGTTGCTTGGCAGCATTGAGTAGGTTTATTTCTCATCTCAAAGAGAAGGCATTGCCTTTATACCGACTGATGAAGAAATCTAATACGTTCGAGTGGACTCTTGAGGCAGAAGCAGCGTTTGTCGAGCTTAAAGCCCTGCTTTCCACCCAGCCACTGCTTGCTTCTCCGCACAGCAAAGAACCCCTGCTTCTGTACATTGCAGCCACTAACCAAGTCGTCAGTACGGTTCTCACTATTGAGCAAGAGGGAGAGGGCAAGGCTTATGAAGTCCAACATCCAGTTTACTATATGTCTAGAGTGTTGACTCCTTCAAAGCAAAGGTACCCTCATTACCAGAAGATCGTTGAAAGGATCGATATGGTTGACTAGAGGGGGGGGGGGGTGAATAGGCAACTAACACTTTTTACTTTTCTTTAACAATTCATGTTTAGCATCAAATAAATTGGCTAGATGTGCAACTAGGTGAACAACCTATATGATGCTAACAACTACTAGCACACAAGTAAGCACGAGATATGACATAGTAAACACTTGCAATAAGTAAAGATGCGAGATAACCAAAAGTGGAGCCGGTGGAGACGAGGATGTGTTACCGAAGTTCCTTCCCTTGTGGGAAGTATATCTCCATTGGAGCAGTGTGGAGGCACAATACTCCCCAAGAAGCCACTAGGGCCACCGTATTCTCCTCATGCCCTCACACAATGCGAGATGCCGTGATTCCACTATTGGTGCCCTTGAAGGCGGCAACCGAACCTTTACAAACAAGGTTGGGGCAATCTCCACAACTGAATTGGAGGCTCCCAACGATACCACGAAGATTCACCACAGTGGAATGTGGCTCCGAGGTGACCTCAACCGTCTAGGGTGCTCAAACACCCAGGAGTAACAAGATCCGCAAGGGATTAGTGGGGGGAATCAAATTTCTCTTGGTGGAAGTGTAGATCGGGGCCTTCTCAACCTATCCCTAGGAAATTGTTTGATTGTCTAGGGAGAGAGATCGGGCAAAAATGGAGCTTGGAGCAACAATGGACTTTTTGGAAAGAAGAGGTGAGCTTCTTGGAGAAGAAGACCTCCCTTTTATAATGGGGGACAAGAGCCAACCGTTATCCACTCACTCAGCCCCATGCATCACGGTACTACCGCAAAAGTTACGGTACTACCGCGATGGCTTGCGGTACTACCGCAACCCTGTGCGGTACTACCGCTACCACAGGAGTAGTTGGCCCTGCCTGTTAGCAAGCGATAGAACCGCCAGAGCAGTACTATCGCGATCCCGTGCGGTACTACTGCACGGTTGGCGGAGGCAGCCACTGAAGGTGCACGGAAGTAAAAAATTACTTCCGTGCCAACCTCCGTAAAGGGAAACTATGCGAAAAAAGTCCACACAGTAGTACCGGACGCGAATCGTGGTACTATCGTAGTAGGGCGAAAGTAAAAAATTACATCCGCGCCTACTACCGCAGTAGTAGAGGCCAGGGCCAGAGACAACGGTACTACCGCTCCATGGAGTGGTACTACCGCTGGCCCCTGCGGTACTACCGCTCCCTGGAGCGGTACTACCGCATGCCACTGAACCCAAACACTTCGCAGACATTTTGTCATGGATTTATTATGGTAGATGTCCGGGTGAACGGATTTGGATTCGAGGCCATCGCTAATGTGATGGACTCAAAGGGGTTGATTGGGACGAAGGACACGAGTTTACTCAGGTTCGGCCCCTCAAGTCAAGGTAATAGCCTACGTCCTGCTTGTGCTTGTATTGCTTGTTATATCGATTACAAGGGAGCTAAAGCTTGACCTAGTTCTCGATAACCTAATCTCTAAGTCGCCCTAGGTCTGCCTTTATATAAGAGGTCAGGACCACGGGTCTTTACAATTGTCTAACCGAGTCTCATTGTCTATCCGAGTCTTACTCTATCTTGTTGTCCAAATTGTCTCCAAGCGGCTTACATGCCCGGGTCTTCTCAATCCGGGCCACCTTGCGGCCCACACCATGAGCCGCCTATCTTCATGGGCTGTAGGCTTTATGGCTCACCCTTGGGCCAGCTCTCGAGCCATCAACATGACCCGGAGCCTTCAAGGGCGGGTCATATTGCGGGGTTATATCCCCAACATTAGGCCCCAGGTTAAATTGAGCTTGCTCACTTCATCCTTCTCTTCTGCTCTTTGGCGAGTCACCCGGTGATGACCCGACGTGACGTCACGAGATCTGCTGACGTACCACCGAATCTTTTATTAAATTGTCAGCCCGAAAATCAAGGCGTCCACCTCGGTCAAATGGTTTCCGTCGCCTAGATTTTCACGCCTGCCTCGTCTTCTCTTTAAATAAGACCTGTTGCGGGGGGAAACTTTCCTTCTCCTGCTCTCCCTTCGTCTTCTTCCTTTCATCGTCTCTGCTCCAGCGCTCCCTGCTCCGGCGCTGTCTTCTCATCGTCATCAACCAGGCCGCTGCATCAACCTAAGTCGTACCAGAGTCTCTTCCGCGTCCGCCCCTCCATCATCGGTAAGTTCAAGCTCCCCTAGATCCATCGCCGCCATAGCAGGGTTCGCGAGAAGCTCCGCTGCCACCGCTCGGGCTCCTCCATCGCCACCGTTAGGGTATTCCGACGCCGTCGACGTCTTTAGCGCGCGTCCCCGCCGTGTCGCCGCGTACAAGGCAGTCGTGCGCAATGCGCGGACCATCGCGGCTCTGTTTCATTCTTCTCTGTTCCGCCTGTTCTTCGCTAGGTCTAGAAATAAGAACCTATTTTCCTGTTTTTGTAGAACCATAATTGCAGCGGTAGTTTGTGAAACCTGTTTTTCAGGACTTAGTCAATTTTTCGCTCCTCCTTTCCTTATTGAACCGCCAGACCTCTCCGGCTCTCATCAGCCGGGCGTAGTATTTGTAGAGCCCTTAAAATTGTAAGCCGTCACAGATATTGCTTGCTCTTAACTCGCCGCATATTTAATTTTGCACAGTCTTTAAGCCGCCGCCATGTCCCGCGCTTCCAACTCATGCAACTGGGTCGGATCTAGCGTCACAAAAGAGTACTTAACGGATTTTGTTGACGCGGGCACTCTTCCTTCCAAGGAGCTCCTTCACTGGCGGGTTCCAGGTGACGAGACTCGGCCCTCTCCCCAAAAAGGAGAGGTAGTAGTTTTCTCTGACCGTATCGAGCGAGGGTTCGTGCCGCCCGGCTCTAAATTGTTTCGTGACGTTCTCCATTTGTACAAGCTTCACCCTCAAGACTTGGCCCCCAACTCCGTTTCAAACATATGCAATTTCCAAGTGCTCTGTGAAGCCTACCTGCAAATCAAGCCGTCTGTGGGGTTGTTTCGAGAGTTCTTCTATGCCAACCACCAAACCGTAATGAAAGGCGGTCCGAGTCTGGAAATTGGTGCTATTTCCATTTAACAACGCAGAGACATCATCTTTCTGGCTACGCAGATGCCGAGTCATCCAAAGGATTGGAACAATACTTGGTTCTACTGCAAGGATACTTCTCCTGAAGATGAGCGTCCATTGCCAGGTTATCGTCCCTCCCGGCTCAGGACAGATTTAGAGCTTCCCGGTCGACTCTCAGTTTCAGAGCGTGCCAGGTATAAGCCGGCTCATTCCAAGATCAAGGCACTCATGGCCAACGGTTTGACCGGACTCGATTTGATTCGCTGCTGGATTTCATGGCGGATCATGCCCTTAAGCCGTAGAAGCCGGCTTATGTGTGAATATGAAGGCAAGTATGACAGCTCCTTGTGCTTCAGCAAATCAACCTTGACAGAGGATGACATTACCACTATCATCCGGAGTCTTGTTCATGAAGCCTCCGGCTCATGCAGCGCCATTGGCGTAGCGCCTTTCAGCGTCAACAATCCGGCTCCAGATGTAAGTTAATTTCTTCCCATCCATCTCTTGGATGTTGCTTGTACCTTGTTGATCTATTATTCTTCTCCGGGTTATTTTCGCAGGCCGACTCTGACTTCTGGAAGAAGGAGTACGTCCCTCCTGTGAAGAAGCTCAAGAAGAAGGCCCCAGCCAAGAAGCCAAAGAAAGACGCCCCGCAAGAGGAGTGGTTCGACCCGCCATAGTCATCTAGCTCAGAGGTAAAATTTTAGTTGTTTGCTTGATTCTTTGCCTTCCTGTTTTACCAATGCTTGTTTTACTCACAGGATGAAGTGGAGACCAGCCGCGCCAATGCCCCTGAGGTAAACTATGCCTCTTCCGGCTCAGAATATTTTGTCCCCCGAAAGCCGCAGCGGGTTACCAGAAAAGTTCCTCTTTCTCATCCTCTCGCTTACCTGGCTCCCGACTTTCTTTTGAAAAAGCAACAACAGGCTAAACGTCGCTAGACCAGGAGTGCCGGCTCCACTGAGCTTATGTCCGGCTTGCCGAACTCGCCGGCTCCGAAGAAATGCCCCGCAGAGGTATGTGTTCCTGTTTGATTCATCTCTCTTTATAACCTAGGTACTGTCTCATCTTTCTTAAATTTCATCTCAGAAATCGCCCTCTTCCGACGACTCTTCGGCGACCGCTCTGCCGCCTCCCAAGATGAACCCGCTATAAATGTTTTTCTATTATAACCTCCAGTTCTTTGTAGGGTAGCAATATCCTTTGGATTCTGATCTTTCTATCTTGCAGTGCTCAAGCCAAGCATCGGAAGATCAATAAGCCCTCCCCCAGTCCTGCTGCTCAAGAGCCGGAGCAAGAACAACCGGAGGAGCCACAACCGGATGCAGATCCGCCAATTGCCTGCACTGAGCCAACTGCTGAAGATATCATCCCGGAGAGCCCTCTAAGGGGTCCTTCAACACCGCCAAGTCCTGCCATGACCATTGCGACTCCGAGGGTTGTGATCACCGGCTCTGCTCCCCAGTCCCCTCTGGCTCATGCGCTGACCAGGCATAAAGAGTCTGCCGAGGCCTCCAAGAAGCTGGATTTCGACTCTTCCTTTGAGAAGATGACAACCGAAGAACTCCACGCTGGGTATACGAACCGGCTTACCACCATCCGGGATCTAGAGCTTCGACTGGTAACTTTGATGAAGACAAAATATGAGGTATTCCTCTTGCTACTATAACCTTACTTAGCCCCCAAGGGCCGGTTCAATCTAGTTAAGAGGTGAACCAGGTCTTTCCTGATCCTTTGTAGAAAATCCAAAGCCTTTGTCCCCAAGGGCCGGCTTAATTTGTTAGAGTTGAGTCGGATCTTCACTGTAGATAGCGTGAACAACCAATCGTAGCCCCCAAGGGTCGACTAAAACTTGATAAAGTTGAGTCGGAGCTTTAATGTAGATAGCCTGAAGAACCACTTGTAGCCCCCAATGGCTGACTCAAGCTTGATAACGTTGAGTCGGAGCTTTCATTATAAGTAAATTTGAAGAGCCATATCGTAGCCCCCAAGTTCCGGATTAACTTTGATGAAGAGGAGACAGAACTGTGTTGTATGCTCGAAGATCAAATATACATTAGCCCCCAAGTGTCAAACATATTGCTTTCAATCTGCTTGAGACTTGCATAATTTTTTCTTTAACCTTCATCATTTGATATGACTTCCATTCTGGCGACTTATCCTGTATTTTGACGTGTCACAGGAAGCTTTAAATGAAGCCGGGTCGCAGTTGATGGACTTGAAGACCAACTTGGCGGCTCAACAAGAGGCCCGCAACATTGCCGATGAAAAGTGCCGGCTTCTCTCTAAGGAGTTGGCCACAATCAAAGCTGAGTTCGCTGCTCTTAAGGAGTCAGCTAAATCTGAGAAGACTGCCTTGACCCAACGGGCGGATGACGCCGACCAGCGGCTGATAGTTGTGGCGGATGAACTCCAAGGCTTGAAGCGCCACATAAGCAAAATGCCAGCCACCCTCTTTGGTAAGCTTTTGACAACTTTGTGTTTCAAATGGTTTCATCTTTACTTAGACTGGCGACTCATCTAAATTGTCCGGTTTATATAGGTCCTAGGAACCAGCAGTTGGCTTCTGATAGCCTGCTGCCGTTGAAGGCCATCTATACCTTAACTGAGCAGTTGTACTGTGGTGCAATCTGTATTATCAAGGCCGTGCAATATAAGGATAAAATTCCGGTGACTCTTAGGGGTGTCTTAGAGCTCTTCTCCACCATGCCGAAACATATTGCCGAACTCAAGAAATCAGCCGCGCGCCAAGGGGCCATTGCGGGCATCAGCCGGGCTTTGGCCTTTGCTCCGGGCCTAACAGCCGCCGAGATGATGGAGGGCTTCCCTTCAAGAAAAGATGACGGCTCGGAGTTTACTGACGCTGACTATAGCCGGTGCATGAAGGAGTCACGGGTGTTAGCTTCGGTCTTAGCGAGGAGGTTGATCTGTCAACTTATCAAGCAGCTTATAACTAGGAGTAGAAGAGGGTCCGGGGTCCTCTGTACGAGTGCAAAGATTTGACGCGTGCTCGGAGTAAGGACCTCTTTGCTCCAGATCTTGACCCGTCACCCTTTTTTGAGGGCTCTTTTGCGGCTCTAACGAACTGCAATTGGGATTTGGAAAACCTCCAGATCAAGGCCCCAGAAGAGCCGGCGCAGGATGACCCGTCAGCTAACTAGCTTCTGCTTTAAGATCTTGTATCAGCTTAACCCGCCGTGTGACGACTGAAAAAATTTGTCTGAAATTTTGATCTCCTCTGGGAGTGTAACATCTAGACGAAAATTTGTCTGAATTTTGTCATGTTCTTATAAGATGATTCGGCTTTTGGTCTGCCATTTGTCTTTGTATGCTTTGAGTTATTTACACTTGCCTTGTCATCATATAAGATACCTGCAGCCAAGATTAGGTAAGCCACACCCGGAGGTGGTGACTCCTTGTTTGATAATTACGGCCAATCTGGTTAGGCGGAAATGGCATAAAGCCTGGTTGATAAGGCATTTAGAAGATACACTCGGAAGTAACAATATGGCGTAAACGCCGGCGGATAAGCATTAGAAGCTGTACCCGAAGGTAAGAAGCCGCCCTCGCCGCGGCTAATTTTTCCTTAGCCGGATTTTTATGAGAATAGTTAATAGGCGTTAGAAGCTGTACCCAAAGGTAAGAAGCCGCCGTTCACCACAGCTAAGTTACCTTAGCTGTTTTTACATGGCCTTAGGCTGGCTAATAGGCATTAGAAGCTTTACCCGGAGGCAGAAAGCCGCCGTTCGCGGGTCATGAGACATTAGCTACCTATCGGTAAAAAACCTCTCATAACTGCGGCTAAACTGGTTAGCCGGAGATGGCATAAAGCCGGCTGATAGGGTGTTAGAAGCGATACCCGTCGGTAAGAAGCCCCCCTCAGCAATTACGACGTAACCCGCCGGCGGATAGGCGTTAGAAGCTGCACCCGGAGGCGAGAAGCCGCCCTCGCCACGACTAATTACCTTAGTCGGTTTTTTTGTGGCAAAATGCCAGCTTAATAGGTGTCTACCACCGTTCAGCAATATGACGCAAAGCGCCGGCGGATAGGTGTTAGAAGCTGCACCCGAATGCGAGAAGCCGCCCTCGCCGCGACTCATTTTCTTGAGCTGGATTTTGTGGCATAACACCTGGCTAATAGGCATCTACTGCCGTTTGCCAACCTTAGTTGATGCATCAACCGGAATATTGCTTAATCTTCTCTTATACAAGGATGCATGAAATAGCAGAGGCTTCCTTGTTTATTCATATAACCATGGTATGTATAATGATAGTGTACAATGATAGATCTTTACACCCTTAGGTGAAATAAGGCCGGAGATGCGCGATGTTCCATGGCCGACGGGTCTCCTGACCCGCCGTATCTGAGTCGTCTCGGATATCGATGAGGTAATATGATCCGTTGTTGAGATTTCTGCTGACCACAAAGGGTCCTTCCCATGGAGGTGACAGTTTATGCATATTTGTCTGGTCTTGAATCGGCCAGAGTACCAAGTCGCCCTCGTGGAACGTCCGGGTCTTGACCCTACGGCTGTGATAGCGGCGCAGGTCTTGTTGGTAAATTGCCGATCAGGCTGCTGCTAACTCTTGCACCTCTTCCAAAGCATCCAATGCATCTCGGCATGCCGTCTCGTTGTCCGTCTCAACGTAAGCCGCCACCCTTGGCGAGTCGGATGTCACTGGGTAAGACGACGTCAACGCCGTACACCATAAAGAAGGGCATGAAACCCGTGGACCTGTTAGGGGTGGTTCTGATGCTCCATAAGACGGAAGGTAATTCTTCGACCCAACACCCGGGCGTTTGCTGCAAAGGAACCATAAGCCACGGCTTAATCCCTCTTAGAATTTCTTGATTGGCGCGCTCCGCCTGACCATTGGACTGTGGATGTGCCACGACTGAAATATCAAGCCGGATATGTTCTTGATCACAGGATTTCTTCATAGCCCCCTTGGATAGATTTGTACCATTATCAGTGATGATGCTGTGCGGGTAACCAAAGCGGTAGATTAGCTTTTTGATAAACAGAACTGCTGTAGCTACATCACATTTGCTGACCGGCTCTGCCTCTACCCACTTGGTAAATTTATCAACCGCCACCAGGAGGTGCATTTTCTTGTCCTTGGACCTCTTGAAAGGCCCTACCATGTCCAGCCCCCAAACCGCAAACGGCCAAGTGATTGGTATCATCCTCAATTCTTGAGCCGGAACATGAGCACACCGGCTAAATTTCTGACAGCCATCACACTTACGAACTAAGTCCTCTACATCTTTGTGAGCCGTCAACCAGAAGAACCCATGCCGGAAAGCCTTGGCCACCAAAGATTTTGAGCCGGCATGGTGTCCACAATCTCCAGCGTGGATTTCACTCAAGATCTGCCGGCCCTCCTTTGGTGAAACACAATGTTGAAAAACCCATTTTACACTGCATTTATGCAACTCACCGTTAACTATCGTCATGGACTTAGAACGGCAGGTGATCTTTCTGGCCAGATCTTCATCTTCTGGTAACTCGCCCTAGGTTAAATAGGCCAAATAAGGAATAGTCCAATCTGGGATAACTTGTAGAGCTGCCACCAATTCTGCCTCCGGGTTAGGAACAACCAAATCCTCCTCTAAAGGTATCTTGACAGTTGGATGATATAAGACGTCCAAAAAGACATTAGGCGGCACTGGATTACGTTGGGAACCTAGCCGTGATAAAGCATCAGTCGCCTCGTTCTTGCGATGATCAATGTGATCTACCTGATACCCTTTGAAGCGACCCGCAATAATATCAACCACCTGCCTATAAGCCGCCATCCGTGGGTCTTTGGAGTCCCAAGTGCCAGAAACTTGCTGAGCCACTAGATCTGAGTCGCCCAAACACCTGACCCGGCTCAAATTCATCTCCTTGGCTAATCTAAGACCATGAAGCAAAGCCTCGTACTCAGCCGCATTGTTGGTGCAAGGGAACATCAGCCGGAGCACATAACAAAACTTGTCACCCTTTGGGGATGTCAGGACAACCCCTGCTCCGGACCCCTCTAACTGCTTGGATCCATCAAAGTGTATAGTCCAGTATGTGTTATCTGGCTTTTCTTCGGGAGCTTGGCACTCTGTCCAATCATTGATGAAATCCACCAAATCTTGGGATTTGATCGCTGTGTGAGGAACATACTTTACATTAAGAGGTCCTAGCTCTAAGGCCCATTTGGCAATCCTCCTTGTGGCTTCTCTGTTCTGGATAATATCTCCCAACGGAGCAAAACTGACCACAGTTACCTGGTGCCCTAGAAAGTAGTGCTTTAACTTGCGGTTGGCCATAAAAACCCCGTATACCAGCTTCTGCCAATGCGGATATCTCTGCTTAGATTC
The DNA here is from genome assembly GCA_022496015.1 of Hordeum marinum. NCBI lineage: Eukaryota > Viridiplantae > Streptophyta > Magnoliopsida > Poales > Poaceae > Hordeum > Hordeum marinum. Next base: position 392,299,364 of record CM039678.1, on the reverse strand, counting down.
TGTCAGGACCTCACTGATATAATAAACCGGCCTTTGCATGGGATACTCCTTCCCAGCCTCCTTGCGCTCGACCACAATTGCGACGCTGACTGCCCTGTTGTTAGCCGCCACATAAAGGAGCAACAGTTCTTTCTCAGCCGGAGCGGCTAACATTGGCGGCTTAGTGAGCTGTTTCTTAAGCGTCTCAAGTGCTTCACCCGCCGCCTTGCTCTAGGCAACCTTGTCTGTCTTTTTCATCATCTGATATAAAGGGATAGCTTTCTCTCCAAGATGGCTTATGAACCGGCTCAACGCAGCAATCCGCCCTGCTAAGCGCTGAACGTCGTTAATGCAAGTCAGCTCTCTTAGAGAAGTAATAGCTTTGATTTTGTCCGGGTTAGCCTCGATGCCACGCTCAGAGACCAAGAAACCCAAAAGCTTTCCTGCTGGAACACCAAAGACACACTTGGTCGGGTTAAGCATCATCTTATAGACCCGGAGATTGTCAAAGGTTTCCCTTAGATCCTCCAAAAGAGTTTCCTTCTTTCTGGATTTGACCACGATGTCATCTACATAAGCATGAACATTACGACCAATTTGACTGTGAAGGCAGTTCTACACGCATCGTTGATAAGTTGCTTGGGCACTCTTGAGCCCGAAAGGCATAGAGACATAACAGAACACCCCAAAGGGTGTAATAAACGCCGTCTTCTCCTGTTCTTTCACTGCCATCTTGATCTGATGATAACCTGAGTAAGCATCCAGGAAGCATAAACTTTCACATCCGGCTGTAGCATCAATGATCTGATCAATTCGAGGGAGGGCAAAAGGATCAGCCGAACAAGCCTTGTTAAGGTCCGTGTAGTCCACACACATATGCCAGGTGCCGCTCTTTTTGAGCACCAGCACTGGGTTAGCCAACCATTCCGGGTAAAAACTTCAACAATAAAGCCAGCAGCCAAGAGTCAGGCAACTTCTTCCCCAATAGCCTTGCGCCTCTCCTCATTGAACCGCCACAGGAACTGTTTGATCGGTTTAAACTTTGGATCCACATTAAGGTTGTGCTCAGCGAATTCTCTCGGTCCACCCGACATGTCAGAAGGTTTCCATGCAAAGATGTCCCGATTCTCACAGATGAATTCGATGAGCGCGCTTTCCTATTTGGGATCCATATGAGCTCCAATGATGATCTGCTTGGATGAGTCGCCCAGATTGAAATCTACTGCCTTGGTATCATTTGCTGAAAACTTGAGGGGCGGCTCAACCTCCGTGGTTGGATTTTTCAGGGGGGTCATATCCTCCGGATCAACATTCTCTTTATTAAACTTAAGCTCCTCCTGGGCGCAACTGGACTCTGCATAAGTCGCATCTCCTTCTTCAAACTCAATAGCCGTGTTTCGGTTACCATGAATGGTGATGGTACCGTTTAAGCAGGGCATCTTGAGCTATAAGTAAACATAGCAGGGCCGAGCCATGAACTTAGCATAATCCGTCCGTCCAAACAAGGCATGATAAGGGCCCTTGATCTTCACCACCTCAAACCATAAGGACTCCACTCTGTAGTTGTATTCATCGCCAAAAGCCACTTCCAAAGAAATCCTGCCCACTGGATGCGCCGACTTACCCGGCACCACACCATGAAAAACAGTGGATGAAGGTTTTAAGTCCTTGTCGAGCAACTTCATCCGCCGGAAGGTGTCATAATAAAGGATGTTTATGCTGCTGCCGCCATCCATGAGCACCTTGTTCAACATATATCCACCCACTTGGGGGCCACAACCAAAGCCAGCCGCCCCGGGTCATCAACGCGTGGCGGGTGATCTTCACGGCTCCATGTTATGTCATATTCAGACCACTTCAGATACTGTGGAAGAGCCGGCGTAACCGCATTGACTTCCCGTTTACACAACTTCTGGTCCCGTCTATTGAGGCTAGTCGTGAAGACGTGGTATTGCCCGGAGTTGAGCTACTTCGGATTACTCTGAAAGCCGGACTGATTCCGCTGTTGCTGCTGTTGTTGATTATTATTACCAGAATGCGGCTGCTGTCCCCCGTGATTATCCTGACCCAGATGACCGGATGCTGAACCGCCAGAGCCAAAACTGGCTCCTGACCCGCCAAAACTAAATCCAGCTCCTGACCTGTCACGTTCTGGGCCGCCTAGCGGGCCGCCCCCGCGATGGTTAGGTTGTGTGACATACCGCTTGAACTTCTGCATAAAAGAACAACTCTCCCATGTATGATTTGCCGGCCTATCAGGCAAACTGTGATTCTGACAAGGTCGCTTAAGCATCTCTTCCATGTTCGAGGAAAAATTATCCCTGCTCGAGGGCGGCCCAAACCTCCTGTTGCCCTTGGGGTGATTTTGCTGGGCGTTTGTGTTGGACACTAGCTCTGACCCAGCCTCTGGATTCTTACGTTTACTCTGGTTACCATTGTTCACTGCGCCCTTGCCTTGGTTGCCCTTCTTGCCTTGACTAGCCTTTTCCTCATCAGAACCCGGATCCTTCCTGCTATCTGAGTCGACGTACTTCGTGAGAGCCGTCATGAGCTCTCCCATGTCTTGACACGTACGCTTGAGCCGGCCAAGTTTCTGCTTTAAAGGAACAAAATGGCAATTATTTTCTAAAATCAACACCGCTTGAGCCCCGCCGTACCCAATGATGAGCCGACTCGCTCTCCTGTTGGACATAGTGATCAAGATCCACAATGGTCATAGGCTGCTTGCACGTCCCTTGAAAGTTTTTGATGAACCGAGCCCTAAGCTCCGCCCATGAATTGATGGTATTAGGTGGCAACCCCTTTAGCCATGTACGAGCCGGGCCTTCAAGCATCATGATAAAATATTTGGCACAAACCGCCTCACTAACATCCAGCATCTCCATGGCCAGCTCATAGCTTTCCACCCAGGCCTCTAGGGGTAAATCAGCGGTGTAATTTGGGACCTTGCGGGGACCTTTAAAGTCTTTCGGCAACCGCTCGCTCTGGAGAGCCGGCGATAAACACGGCAACCCTCCCGTCCTGGGGATTACTCCTGCCCCTATGGAAACGGAAGGCCCGGGCTCTTGGTAAGCCGGCCTAGCTAGCGCCTCTTGTGGGCTTGCCGCATGGTCTAAACGTGCCTGTGTATCTCTTCGCGGTCGGTGACCCGTTGGAATTTCTCTGTGATGGTTACTGCTGGAACCTGCTGGTGACTCGTAGCACCGACTAAAGCTACGGCTGGGAAGAGGGGTTGAATGGACGCGGCTTCGGCTGTGAGCGTACCTCTCTTGCTGGGCCATGGCCGTCTGCAAGTACCCGATGGCGTTCCGCACATCCTCCGCAAAGGGTGCTTCATCCGAGATAGGGATCGTCCCAAGCCGGGTGGCAGCTGCTACCATATGCCTCGCTAGGTTAGAATAATGACCCGCCGGCATTGGAAAGCCCCCAGGTGAAGTTGGGTTATGTTGGGCCGGATGAGTCGCTGGCCATTCCGTTGGGCGGCTCTCGGGCGTGCCCGCGGCTCGCCCCGTGCCGCGGGTATTAAAGAGGTTCCTTGCTTCATAACACTCTGGTAGACGGGACTGATGCCTCCTCCGGTGTACCGCCGCTGCTGACCTTTGCTCTAGCCCTAGACGGAAAGCATATGTCTTGATACGTTCTGCTTCTTCTTCCATCTGGACCTTCAGATCAGCCATCCTTTGTCGTTCCTCTATCATCTTGCCCTTGATCCGTGCAATCTCTATATTCCGAGCTGCTTGATTATCTGGTGTCATTTCAGTGGCCATGAGAGCCACAAGTTCATCCATCAGCTCCACAAGAACTTGAGCCGGCGGCGGCGGGTTATCACCCGAAGCGGCGGCTCCCGCGGCTGTGCTACCAACGGCTGGGGCTGATCCTGTCATGAACACCGCCGCATGAACCGGAGGTTTTAAAGCATCCGACTCAAAGCCATCCGACTCAGAGTATGCATTGTCACAACCCCCAAGGCCACCGTTGCGGAGCTGGTACATTGATTATGTTTCTCCACTTGAAGATTCATCTTCTGAATAGACAAGGGTTTCCTGTGACCAGGAAGCTTCCAGATCCCTACCTTGCGTGAAGCCTACGAAGACATGCTTCGGACCCGGATTGGCGCGAACAGGCCGCACGTTACTTGCAGATTAGAGACGCTGAGCCGGCTCGACGATGTTGGTGCAGATGTCCGGCCCGGGTGTAGATGCATCAGCCTTTCCGATGAAAACATGGATCCCGCCGAATGGGACCTGGAATCCATACTCCACGGACTCAGCATCAAGCCCCCAGCCGGCATCGTTGATGTAGAACCGGCCACAACGACTCTTTCTCATCCTTCCGACCACGTATCCCTCGAGCACTGGGAGAGAGCCCTTTGAGAACTCAACGCCACCAAGCGCAAGCCCCATGGTGGGCGCTAACTGTCGTGGATTTATTATGGCAGATGTCTGGGTGAACGGACTTGGATTCGAGGCCATCGCTAATGTGATGGACTCAAAGGGGTTGATTGGGATGAAGGACACGGGTTTACCCAGGTTCGGACCCTCAAGTCGAGGTAATAGCCTATGTCCTGCTTGTGCTTGTATTGCTTGTTGTATCAATTACAAGGGAGCTAAAGCTTGATCTAGTTCTCGATAACCTAATCTCTAAGTTGCCCCGGGTCTACCTTTATATAAGAGGTCAGGACCATGGGTCTTTACAATTGTCTAACCGAGTCTCATTGCCTATCCGAGTCTTACTCTATCTTCTTGTCCAAACTGTCTCCGAGCGGCTTACACGCCCGGGTCTTCTCAGTCCGGGCCACCTTGCGGCCCACACCATGAGCCGCCTATCTTCATGGTTCGTAGGTTTTACGGCTCACCCTTGGGCCGGCTCACGAGCCATCAACATGACCTGGAGCCTTCAAGGGCGGGACATATTGTGGGGTTATATCCCCAACAGGTTCCTTTTGCACCGAGAAGGAAAACAGGTTGGGGCTCCATTGAAGAGAGGGAAAGGAGGTGCAAGGGAAAAGATGTGCACATGTTGATTCCACCCAGACCTTTTCGATGCGGACCCCCTCTTGATAGTACGTCTTTCCTACGAATCAAATCCACCGAAAAGAAGCGCAGAGAACAACCGTCTTCGAGAGCTTCCGAGGGGCACTGAATCGTCTTGTGCCTGGACCTGAGATATCTGAAATGCTCAATGCACACGATTAGTCTGCAAGGGCATTGTCATCAATCACCAAAACCACTTAGGGAGAAATATGCCGTAACAATCTCCCCCTTTTTGGTGGATTGATGACAACACGGGATTTGCACATAAAGATATAAGATAAGCATATGCAACCTCAAGACCTACAAAATATAGGATAGCTCCCCCTAGATGTGTGCATACTCTAGATATGCTTTGGACTGCAGGGCACACACACTAGGATCAACACTACCCCTATATTTTATAGGTAATGCAATCTAAGCTACGAATCATACTAGACAATAATAAAGTAGTAGTGATAGCATATGTCTCACACCATATGATAGAGGAAGTCTCCAGGTCACACACACACAAACGATATAAACCAAGGTTCAACAAAACAAGGCAAACACAAGATGAAACGGCAAACACAAATACGTGCAAATCCTACACTCTCTCCCCCTTTGGCATCGAGACGCCAAAAAGGCAGAGAGGACACCTAACACCTAGGTGGTATCTCGCAAGCAGAAAGATTAGTCATCTGACTCCTCGGAAGCATCAGGGACGGACTCCACATCAGAATCATCCCACTGGAATTGCTGCTTAGCCATCCAAGTGGCCTCAGGGGTGATGTCCTTCTCAGACCCACTCGAGATGGTCTCGCCAAGCTTCCTCAGAATGCGCTTGTCACGCTGGCGACTCTCCTTCTGAGCAACGTGAGCCTTATACTGACCCTTGGCCTACATGTAGAACAAAGTCTTCATCTCGTGAGAGAGCTTCTTGGCCCAAGATGGCTCAGAAGACGGAGGTACATAAGACTCAGAACTGTGGTCATCCTCCTCTTCGATCTCATCCTCATCGACCTCCACACGAGTAGACGGAGGCTTAGTGGTGGTGTTGGCCCACTTTTCCTTCATACGCAGACGGATGGGCTCATGAAGAAACGTGTGCTCCGGCATGTCCTGACCTGGAAACCTCTTGTCCCAAGTAGCACGAATCAGATAGAACAAATATGGCCCATAAATGGGGACCTTCCAATGGAACACAGCCATGCGAAGCTCAGACCACATAACATGAGACACATCAAGGATGCCAATGTCTTCCTTTCTTCCTTTCTCACATAGTAGCAACATATCCACCAGATAGGAGTGTACCTTGTACTTGTCTCCCATGCGAGGAAACAGAGTGTTGCGGAAGATCCGGTGCATGACATCCAGGAAAGGGTTGAGCACAGGAATTTGCTCACCAGAACGTAAGGTCTTCAGAATATGGAAAGGTACGAGCCGATCCTTACCAGCTGGGTGAGGGTTGCCGTGAGGGCGCAGACCAAGTGGCACATCAAGTCCGGAGTCAGGAACATGCAGAAAGTCCATGAAGTCCTTCCACGTGGCAGACAGTTGCTCGCCATGGGTCATCCATGTCATGGTTTGCTCCGCATCAGAGTGAAAGTGAACAGAGGCAAAGAACTGACCCAAGAGTTCTGGATCAAAGTCAAGTCCGAAGGAGATCATGTCTGCGATAGCCAACTGCTGCACCAACTCCATAACCTCACCAAATTATTGCGGGTGCTTCCTCATGTGTTCCAGATCAATGGATTGGACAGGTACATAGTGATTTTTCTTGCCCTTAATCACATCAAGGTGAATAAGATACTGCTGCTTGGTCTAGAACAAGTCATATGCCTTAGACACTTCCCATGGCTTGTCGTAGGGATTGATCAACCTTCGAGCCAGAAACTCAGCTTGTGGCATGACATCAAAGTTCTCAACTGGTTTCTTGAGCTTAGATGCGGTCCTCTTGAAATGGAGGGGTGAAGCATTGGAGCCCTCAGGAGCATCTGGATTGCGAAGCCGCTTGGAACCTGTGTCACGAGACGGATTGGTATGGCGAGGAGCAGAGCTGGAACCAGAGCCACCACCTAGGGCAGACAACGCAAACACAAAGGACAAACAAGAAAATAAGGCAAGGATGAAAGCAGACACAAAAACCATGTAGAAGAGAGAATGGATCGGACAGAACGAGGTACTTATGGATCGAGAAAAGTACCAATATGTACTTGCGGAAGTAAAAATTTACTACCGCTCCAGACGCAGTAGTACCGCTCAAGCGGTAGTATCGTGGATGGAGCGGAAGTAATTTTTTACTACCGCCCTGACAGCGAAAGAAAAAATTAGTACCGCTTCAAACGCGGTAGTACCGCTGGAGCGGAAGTAAAAATTTACTACCGCCTCGTCAGCGGAAGTAAAAAATTAGTACCGCTCACGACGCGGTAGTACCGCGCTAGCGGTAGTACCGTGGCGTCTGCGGAAGTAATTTTTTACTTCCGCCCCACGAGTGGTAGTACTGCTCAAGGTGCGGTAGTACCGCACGGGGTGGAACTACGCAAAAACACAGATTAGATCGTATTGGTACTATTCTAGATCAAAAAAAAAATACTCCGTTTAATCCTATCAATACGCACTTCTAACGCACTAACACTCGCAAAACATCTTCTTATGCATAGATCGGATCCAAACAAAGCTAAACCATCTCATATTTCCCCAAAAGCCTAGATTCAAAAAGAGAGAGGCAAAACAAGAGGGGATTGGGGAAATACCGGGGTCCATTGCAAGAGGACGATGTGGGGAACAATCCCACCGGCGCAAATAAGAAACGGGTGGCCGGAGATGGAGATCCGGCGGCAGTTGAGAGGAGGAGGAGAGAGAGACATGAGGGGAAGAGAGAAAATGGGGTATGGGGGATGAGAAACCCCCTTGCCCGCTCTTAACCCCCATGCATGCTCATCGTTGCGGTAGTACCGCGGGTCATCGCGGTAGAACTGCTCAACGGTAGTACCACACTCATTGCGGTAGTACCGCTCAACGGGCGGAAGTAATTTTTTACTTCCGCGCGATAAGCGGTAGTACCGCTCTAGCGGTAGCACCGCGCCCCTCCACGGTAGTACCGTGCTGCCTTCTTCATGAATAAACTCGACAATAAAACAAAATAAGAAATAGGGAGATCACCAAAATCCGCACAACACACGAGACAAGAAAAACTATAATCTAGGATAAAACACGAGCATGGTCCATCGAAGAAGAGAATAAAATAGGACCAACCGATGGGGCCTCGACTTCACGTGAATAGAGGGCGGTGGCCCTAGAGCCACCTATGTTTGAGTCAGATGGTATGGCACCGGGAAGAATTATCCTTGGGCCCATGACCAAGACTCGTCTTATAAGCATAGTAACCATCACAAATGGCAAGTGATAGACTTTGATTAGTTTATGCATAATAGGAGGAGGAATAGTTCATTGAGAGAACTAGACTCCCCCTAAATCCATGCCTACACCTAGACAAGACATAATGAAGAGTGTGGGGAGGCGTGCACTAAGTCAATCCACATTGCTCGAATCAATGATATTTAGCTCATGCCTTAACTCGCGAAATCTTGCTTCATCTAAAGGCTTCGTAAAAATGTCAGCAAGTTGCTCGTTAGTGCTCAGATGAATAAGATTGATGTCTCCCCGCTTGATGTGTTCCCGAAGAAAGTGATGACGAATATCAATATGCTTTGTCTTGCAATGTTGAACTGGGTTGCTGGAGATCATAATGGCACTTTCATTATCACAGTAAAGAGGCACTTTGTCACAATGGACACCTTAATCCATTAAAGTTTGCCTCATCCATAGAATCTGAGCACAACAACTGGCAGCAGCTACATACTCGGCCTCGGTGGACGAGAGAGAAACACAATTTTGTTTCTTTTAAGACCAACTTACCAAAGATCGACCAAGAAATTGGCAGCCTCCAGAAGTGGACTTTCTATCCACACGGTCTCCCGCCCAATCCGAGTCAGTATAGCCAACGAGATCAAACGAAGCCCCCTTGGGATACCATAAGCCAAAGTTTGGGGTATGAGCTAAATATCGAAAGATTCGCTTGACAGCCACATGGTGACTCTCCTTAGGTGCGCATTGAAATCGTGCACAAATACCCACACTTAACATGATATCCGGTCTAGATGCACAAAGGTAAAGCAAGGATCCTATCATGGAGTGATATACCTTTTGATCCACCGCTTTACCATTGGGATCACTGTCAAGATGGCATTTGAGTGGCATGGGAGTGTTGTCCTTGGGAGGATTGAGCTCATCCATCTTGAACCTCTTGAGCATGTCTTGAGTGTATTTGGCTTGATTGATGAAAGTACCTTGACTTTGAAGCCAAGGAAGTACTTCAACTCTCCCATCATGGACATCTCAAACTTGTTTGTCATCAAAGTGGCGAACTATTCATTGAAAGCTTTGTTAGGAGAACCAAAAATAATATCATCAACATATAGTTGGCATATGAACAAGTTCCCGTTGACCCTCTTTGTAAAAAGAGTGGGGTCGATTTTCCCATTTTCAAAGCCACGATCTTGCAACATTTCGGTAAGGTGCTCATACCACACACGTGGGGCTTGTTTAAGGCCATAGAGAGCCTTATCGAGAACATATACATGATTGGGGAACTTGGGATCCTCAAACCCCAGGGGTTGCTTGACATATACCAACTCCTTAAGAGGACCATTAAGAAAAGTACTCTTGAAATCCATTTGATATAATTTAAAATTATTATGAGAGGCATATGCAAGTAACATGCGAATAGATTCAAGGCGAGCAACAGGAGCAAAGGTTTCACCGTAGTCGATACCCTCGACTTGGGAGTATCCTTGTGCCACCAGTCGTGCCTTGTTGCGAATGACAATACCGTTTGCATCTTGCTTGTTTTTGAAGATCCATTTTGTTCCAATAACATTGTGATTCTCCTTAGGTCTTGGCACTAGTCGCCACACTTGGTTGCGCTTGAAGTTGTTGAGTTCATAGTGCATAGCTTCAACCCACTCCATATCCTCGAGTGCATCTTGAACCTTAAAGGGCTCAATGCACGAAACAAACGCATGATGTTCACAAAAGTTTGTTAATTGTTTACGAGTGGTTACCCCTTTTTTCAAGTCATCGTAGACATTCTCCAACACATGTTGTCTAATTCTGAGCTTGTTGGCATTCTTGGCGACTTTCTTCGCGGCTTGACTCTCTAAGATTTCTTCCATGGAAGGTTGAGGACCTGCATTCTGTGATACATCCTCTTGATTATCTTTAGCGCCTTCTTGAGCTTGCTCTTGATCTTGAAGAAAATCTGGATCTTGAGATTGCTCGGAGACAGGAACTTGATCTTGGGCATCACTTGGTGAGACACGATCATCAGTGAGTTGATCTTGCCCTTGATCTTGTTCATGTGGCAGAGGACCTTCAGTTTCTTCTTTGGAAGCGTGTGGGTCTTGCGTCGGTGATGGTTCCACTTGCGGGGAACATTGTCCTTCTCCTTCGACCACAAGGGGTTCCTCAACGGGTAGGAAGTATCCCACACCCATTCTTCTTATGGCTTGGGGAGGAATTTCATCACCTACATCACACAGACCACTTTGCTCCACTTGGGAGCCATTATTTTCATCAAACTCTATGTTACTCGTCTCCTCAATGAGTCCAGTGGACTTGTTGAGGACACGGTAAGCATGAGAGTTTGCAGCATAACCAAAAAATATGCCCTCATGGGCTCTAGATTCAAATTTAGACAAACGAGCACCTTTCTTGAGAATCAAACACTTACAATCGAACACCCGAAAGTATGTGAGGTTGGGCTTGTTCCCGGTAAGAATCTCATACGGGGTCTTGTTCAACCCTTTGCGAAGATAGAGCCGGTTAGATGCATGGCACGCTGTGTTGATGGCTTCGTCCCAAAAGTTGTACGGAGATTTAAACTCCGCTATCATGGTTCTTGCCACATCAATCAACATCCTGTTCTTCCTCTCGGCAACACCATTTTGTTGAGGGGTGTAAGGTGTGGAATATTGGTGCTTGATCCCTTCGTCACTGAGAAACTCATTCAGGGTGTAGTTCTTGAAGTCGTTGCCGTTGTCACTTCTAATCATCAGAATCTTTGCATCATGTTGGCATTGGACTTCATTTGCAAAGTCGATGACGGTCTATTGGGTCTCACTCTTCGTCTTGAGGAAGTACACCCAACTATATCTCGAGTAATCATCCACAATCACCAAACAATATTTTCTTCCACCAAGACTGGCAAAAGATGGAGGACCAAAGAGATCCATGTGAAGGAGCTCTAAGGTTCTCTTAGAGTATATTGTAGTGGTTGGACGATGAGCCTTCTCATGTAGCTTTCCTTCAATACAAGCACTGCAAGCTCGATCTTTGGAAAAACTCACATTTGTTAGTCCAAGGATGTGATCCCCTTTGAGGAGACTTTGCAAAGATCTCATATTAACATGGGCTAGACGGCGATGCCAAAGCCATCCCACATCAACTTTAGCCATTAAGCAAGTCGCAGTCTTAGTGGGTTGCTCCGAGAAGTTCACCACATAGAGACTGTTCTCGACATGCCCAACAAAAGCTACTTTAAGAGTCTTGCTCCACAAAAGGGTCACAGAGTCAATACCAAATAAAGTACTAAAACCCACGGTAGCAAGTTGATAAACTAACAGTAAATTGTATGCAAGGGTCTCAACAAGCACGACCTTCTTTATGGTGTGTTCTGGAGAGATTACCACCTTGCCAAGACCCAATACCTTTGAAATTGCATCATCACCAAACGAGACTTGAGTGGCCATAGATGTGTCAAGATGAACGTCCACCACCAAGTCCTTGCTTCTGGTCATATGATTTGTCACTCCACTATCAAGCAACCATGATGTTCCTCCGGAAGCAAACCCCTACAAGAGATCAATGTTTGACTTTAGGTACCCATTATTTAATGGGTCCTTTCATGCTAGCAACAAGGGTCTTGGGAACCCAAATACACCATTCAATGTACTCATAAGAAGAACCAACAAATTTGGCATAAACATGCCCATCACTAGCACGGCATAACACATAAGAGGGGTTAAAGTCGCCGGTCTTGTTGGGTTGGATGTTCTTGCTCTTGCCCTTCTTGGAATTTTCCAACCTAACTTGGTTTTTCTTCTTCCCATGAGGACCTTCACCAGCTATTACAAAGGTCTGCTTGAGCGATGGGGCTTCCTTGGTGTCAACCTTCTTCATCTCATTTGTTTTGGGTACAAATCCCACTCCTTCTTTTTCCACAACTTCCTTCTGAGAAGTCAAAAGGTCATTGAGTGTCTTCTCACCTTGGATACACGTCACCAAACCCTTTTTAAGCTGGTCTTTGAGCTTGGCATTTTCCTCCACAAGGTGTGCATGCTCACAACATGGGTTAGTAGCAGATGCATTGTCAATTAGAACAAAAGGAGGACATGAGGCAATTTCCTTAGTGAGTTTCACTTGGAGTTTATCATGTGACTCCTTAAGAGAGAGATGAGCACACGTCAATGCCTTGTGAGCACTGACAAGTGTCTCAAGCTCAACTTTGAGACGATCACGATCCACCCCAAGTGCAACCTTCTTAGACTTGAGAGCATGGTTAAGAACAATAGCATGATCATAACCTTTACGTAATTTAGTAAGGTCAACATTTTGTGACTCCTCAAGAGTCATACGAAGACCTTGCTCTTCCTCAAGAGCAATATATAGATCCGCTATCTCGTCGGCATAATCATGACTATGACCTCTTAGTTCCTCAAGACACTCTTCTTGAGACTCAATAGTGTCATGGGCCTCACCAAGTTGTTCCAAGAGAGCAACGAAGTGCTTCTTGGTCTCTCCCTTGAGTTTGGCCATGAATTTGTCAAACTCATTCTTGTCCTCTTTTCCTTCCTCAAGTTCATTCACACTATCTAAGGATGAAATTGAAGAAATGGAAGCCTTAATGTTTGAGGTTATGACGTTGGAGGTTACCTTAGAGATACCTTTAGCCATGAGGCACCTCGCGACGATGTTCTCATTGGGGGCATCGAAGAGCGATGCCTTTATCGGGGTAGAAGAGGCAATTGCCACGGATGCCATTGCCATTCCTTCACCGCTTGTGTATTCATCATCAACATCATCATTTGAGTCATACTCTTCTTGAGATACCAATACTTTGTGGGGAGCCTTCTTGACAAAGTTGGTTTTGTTTGGGAAGGACTTGGCTTTATCTTTGCGAATGAGCTTGCCACCATTGTCTTCCCTCTTCTCATATGGACAATCCACCACAAAGTGTCTTACATTACCACCGTTGTAGCAAGTTCTCACACATTGCTTTCCCTTTGACCCATTTGAGTTGTTCTTGGAGAAGTTGGGTCTTGAGTTTCTCTTGTTGCCCCAAAATTGTCTGGACGCAAGAGCCATGTGCTCATGATAAGCATATTTGGTGTGCTCGGGGCAAACCTCTTCTTCTTCTTCTTCTTCTTCTTCCTCTTGAATGACCTTGGCCTTCAATGCAAGATTGGGAGAGGACTTCCTTGACCGTTGAACACGAGCAAGAGCATTGTCGGCTGTCGTGTTGAGGATGTTCATTGCAATGAATTCATCCAACACATCACCAGATGATAAGGTGTGAAAGTATGGCCTTTGACGAATGACGGCGGACATGGCCTTGTTGTAGGGAATGATAGCCTTTAGGAACTTATGCTTGATCCAAGTGTCATCCACATCCTTGCTGCCATGATCCTTAAGTGAAACAGCGAGAGCGGTCACCCTTCTGTAGAGCTCGCGCGGTTCCTCATCCTCTATCATCACGAACTCATCTGACTGATCAAGAACAACTTCATAGTTTGACCGTTGAATACTTGAGCCGCCCTTGTACATGGATATGATGTGTTCCCAACATTCTTTAGCAACAGTGAAGGGCCGCAGGTGAGGTAGATATTCAAGAGGAATTGCAGCTTGGAGTATGAACAAGGCGGAAGAATTTAGCTGTTTATCCACTTGTTCTCTTGGAGTAAGATTGCCTGGACCATGAGGATAGTATCCTTCTTCAGTGATTCTCATGAGATGAATTGAGTTGTGATCTAGATGAGACTTGATACTAAAAACCCAGTTAGCAAAATCATTCTTAACAAGTTTAGGAGGAGGACCGAGATTGACTATATGAGGTGGGTGCACCGGTCCTCCATAGACCACAGGAGGGGGAAATGAGGCAAAGCTCCCCGACCCGTTAACTCTTTGAGCATGGTTATCTTTGTCGGCACTAGCCCCCTCCTTATCAGAGTTGGCATCTGATGATGAGTTAGTGGGTTTGACCACTTGTCCCGCATCGGTAGACATTTTAAGAGTATTAAGGAAATCTTTAAACATGGATTGAACCTCGGTAGTCATGGAGGATTTGAATAAGGTCAAAGCCTCGTTCAAATTCTCGCGTGAGACTGTGTTCACACCCATGGCCTCGGGGAGTTCACCCACACGAGCCTCTTCGCCAGCCATACTCTTCGGGTGGTGAAACCCTTAATAAAGAGACGTGGCTCTGATACTAATTGACAGGATCGATATGGTTGACTAGAGGGGGGGGGGGTGAATAGGAAACTAACACCTTTTACTTTTCTTTAACAATTCGTGTTTAGCATCAAATAAATTGGCTAGATGTGCAACTAGGTGAACAACCTATATGATGCTAACAACTACTAGCTCACAAGTAAGCACGAGATATGACATAGTAAACGCTTGCAATAAGTAAAGATGCGAGATAACCAAAAGTGGAGCCGGTGGAGACGAGGATGTGTTACCGAAGTTCCTTCCCTTGTGGGAAGTATGTCTCCGTTGGAGCGGTGTGAAGGCACAATGCTCCCCAAGAAGCCACTAGGGCCATCGTATTCTCCTCACGCCCTCACACAATGCGAGATGCCGTGATTCCACTATTGGTGCCCTTGAAGGAAGCAACCGAACCTTTACAAACAAGGTTGGGGCAATCTCCACAACTGAATTGGAGGCTCCCAACGATACCACGAAGCTTCACCACAATGGAATGTGGCTCCGAGGTGACCTCAACCATCTAGGGTGCTCAAACACCCAAGAGTAACAAGATCCGCAAGGGATTAGTGGGGGGGGGAATCAAATTTCTATTGGTGGAAGTGTAGATCGGGGCCTTCTCAACCTATCCCTAGGAAATCAACATGTTTGATTGGCTAAGGAGAGAGATCGGGCAAAAATGGATCTTGGAGCAACAATGGAGTTTTTGGAAAGAAGAGGTGAGCTTCTTGGAGAAGAAGACCTCCCTTTTATAGTGGGGGACAAGAGCCAACCGTTATCTGCTCACTCAGCCCCGCACATCACGGTACTACCGCAAAAGTTACGGTACTACTACAATGGCTTGCGGTACTACCGCAGCCCTGTGCGGTACTACCGCTACCACGGGACTAGCTGGCCCTGCCTGTTAGCAAGCGGTAGAACCGCCAGAGCGGTACTACCGCAAGCTCGTGCGGTACTACCGCACGGTTGGCGGAGGCAGCCACTGGAGGTGCACGGAAGTAAAAAATTACTTCCGTGCCAACCTCCGCAGAGGGAAACTATGCGAAAAAGGTCCGCATGGTAGTACCGGCCGCGAATCGCGGTACTACCGTAGCAGGGCGGAAGTAAAAATTTACATCCGCGCCTACTACCGCAGCAGTAGAGGCCAGGTCCGGAGAAAATGGTACTACCGCTCCATGGAGCGGTACTACCGCTAGCCCTTGCGGTACTACCGCTCCCTGGAGCGGTACTACCGCAGGCCACTGAACCCAAGCACTTCGCAGACGTTCCTTTTGCACCGAGAAGGAAAATAGGTTTGGGCTCCATTGAAGAGAGGGAAAGGAGGTGCAAGGGAAAAGATGTGCACGTGTTGATTTCACCTAGAACTTTCCGATGCGGACTCCCTCTTGATAGTATGGCTTTCCTACGAATCAAATCCACCGAAAAGAAACGCAGAGAACAACCATCTTCGAGAGCTTCCGAGGGGTACTGAATCGTCTTGTGCCTGGACCTGAGATATCTGAAATGCTCAATGCACACGATTAGTCCGCAAGGGCATTGTCATCAATCACCAAAACCACTTAGGGAGAAATATGCCGTAACAGTCGTCTATGGTATATATCTATCAGCGAAGGTGGCACACTACTTACAAGATCACTCAATCTCAGTCGTCAGTGATGCTCCATTGTCCGAGATCCTCAACAATCGAGATGCAACTGGTCGAGTGGCCAATTGGTCTATTGAGATCCTCTACTTTGATATCATGTTTGAAGCAGGGAAGCCAATCAAATCTCAAGCACTTGTTGACTTCATGGCCGAGTGGATAGAACAGTAGCAGCCAACTCAAATCCACTCAGCGCACTAGACCATGTTCTTTGATGACTCTAAGATGCTGAATGGGTCTGGTGCTGGTGTAGTATTGGTATCTCCAAAGGGTGATAGGCTCAGTTATGTCCTCCAGATCCACTTTGATTCCTCCAATAACGAATCTGAATATGAGGCACTCCTCTACAGGTTACATATGGCCATCTCACTCGGCGTCCGACGCCTGATGGTATATGGTGATTCAGATTTGGTGGTTAATCAGGTGATGAAGGAGTGGGATGTCAGGAACTCTTCCATGACTGGATATTGCCATGTAGTGAGAAAGCTTGAGAAGAAATTTGAAGGTTTGGAACTCCACCATATTCCTCGAGTGAAGAATCAGACAGTTGATGATTTAGCAAATATCGGATCCACTCAGAGGCCTGTACCTAGCAATGTGTTTCTAGAACACCTACATTCTCCTTCGGTGCAATAAGATCCCTTCACTGAAGATCCCCCACAAGTAATAAGCGCCTCCAATCCTACTAAAGTCGATGTCCCGACAGTCATAGATCCGGTCATTGAGATTCTGGTGATTACGCTCGATTGGATAATGCCATACATTGCATACATACTGAGGCAAGAACTCCCAGAAGACGAGGTTGAAGCTCGATAGATCGTCCACAGGTCCATGGCCTTTACTGTGATGGATGGACAACTTTACAGAGAAAGTGTAACTGGCGCAACTTAGAGGTGCATCTCTCCTAAGGAAGGTCGACTGATTCTGGAGGAAATTCACTCGAGGACCCGCATCATGCGTCCTCTCGGACAATTGTTGCCAAAGCATACCGAGCTGGTTTCTTCTAGCCGTGTGCCAAAGAAATGGCTAAGGATATTGTTCAACACTACAAAGGATGTCAGTTTTACGCAAACATGTTAGATAAGCCCGCGTCCGCCTTGAAGACTATTCCACTTGTTTGGCCGTTCGCTATATGGGGTTTGGATATGGTTGGCCCTCTCCGAACGGGCTAGAGTGGATTCACGCATCTGCTTGTAGCAGTCGACAAATTCACCAAGTGTATTAAGGCTAAGCCCATAAAGAAGCTGAATTCATGCACTCTATCAAATTCATGAAAGAGATAACGTTCCGATATGGAGTTCCCCATAGTATCATTACAGACAATGGTTCAAAATTTGACTCGGAAGAGTTCAGACACTTTTGCTCCGCCCAAGTCACTCAGGTGGATTACGCATCCGTTGTGCACCCCCAGACTAATGGTCAAGCTGAGCGAGCGAATGGCCTTATCCTTCAAGGGCTGAAGCCTCGACTCATGTGAGATCTTGAACATGCAGTTGGAGCTTGGGTTACTGAATTGTCGTCTGTTTTGTGGGGCTTGAGGACGACTCATAATCGGTCGACTGAGTGCACTCCTTTCTTCATGGTGTATGGAGCTGAGGCCATTTTGCTGAGTGATCTCCTTCACAATTCTACCCATGTGGATCTTTACTTAGAGGTTGAGACTGAGCAAGCATGACAGGACGATGTAGATCTCCTGGAAGAAGAACATGAAATGGCTCTGATTTGGTCGACTATGTATTAGCAAGATCTGTGTTGCTTCCATGCAAGGTACGTCAGGAGTCGGTCGTTCCATGAAGGTGATCTTGTGTTCCAAGTGGATCAGCATCGGCCTCACAAGCTCATCCCCACGTGGGAAGGTCCTTTTGTATTCACCAAAGTACCGAACAATGGAGACAACCACCTTTTCAACCTCAAGAAGTATATCAACGAACCGCGTGCCTGGAACGCGGATTTACTTTGACGTTTTTATACCCGACGACTGAGTTGTTTGGTGTAATAAGAGTACTCTAGACAATGTTGTTTATCAAAGTTATGACTCCGCAGTCTTTTGCCGATTCCGATCGCACAATCTCATATTCAAAAACACTCTGAGTGGTGAGCGACCCTCTCACTCGGGTGCTTAGCTGCGAACCAGTTTTTGCCTAAGTTAAAAACCCTGCTGAGTGAATAGCATCCTATTCACTCAGAAACTTAGCTGCGAACCAGTCGTCTAAGATGAAAACTCCTCCGAGTGATGAGCGACCCTCTCACTCGGGGGCTTACCCATGAACAAGTTTTTGCCTAAGTTAAAAACCCTGCCGAGTGAATAGCATCCTATTAACTCGGAAACTTAGCTGCGAACCAGTCTTCATCTAAGTTGAAAACTCCTTTGAGTGACGAGCGACCCTCTCACTCAGGGGCTTAGCCGCGAACCAGTTTTTTCCTAAGTTAAAAACCATGCCGAGTGAATAGCATCCTATTCACTAGGAAACTTAGCTGCGAACCAGTCTTCGTCTAAGTTGAAAACTCCTCCGAGTGATGAGCGACCCTCTCACTCGGGGGCTTAGCCACGAAGAAGTTTTTGCCTAAGTTAAAAACCCTGCCAAGTGAATAGCATCCTATTCACTCGGAAACTTAGCTGCGAACCAGTCTTCGTCTAAGTTGAAAACTCCTTCGAGTGATGAGCAACCCTCTCACTCGGGGGCTTAGCCGCGAACAAGTTTTCGCCTAAGTTAAAAACCCTGCCGAGTGAATGGCATCCTATTCACTCAGAAACTTAGCTGCGAACCAGTATTCGTCTAAGTAAAAAACTCCTCCGAGTGACAAGTGACCCTCTCACTCGGGGGCTTTGCCGCGAACAAGTTTTCGCCTAAGTTAAAAACTTTGCCGAGTGAATAGCATCCTATTCACACGAAAACTTAGCTGCGAACCGGTCTTCGTCTAAGTTGAAAACTCCTCCAAGTGGTGAGCAATCCTGTCACTCGGGGGCTTAGCCGCGAACAAGGTTTCGCCTAAGTTGAAAATTCTGCCAAGTGAATAGCATCCCATTCACTCGGAAACTTAGCTCCGAATCAGTCTTCGTCTAAGTTGAAAACTCCTCCGAGCAGCGAGCAATCCTCTAACTCGGGGACTTAGCCGCGAACAAGTTTTCGCCTAAGTCAAAATTCTTCCGAGTAAATGAGCATTCAACTCACTCGGAAAACAAACAAACTTAGCCAAGTAAAGGATTGGAAAGCAAAATGCAGATAAATCCAGACTCTCTAGCGCGGGGAAAAGTTGCCCACGCAAACAGAAGTACTCAGGCTTAAGGCGAAGTTTTAAATAGTTACACCATCACTCGGCATACTGAGGCAAATAAAGTTTCAACTGCAAGCAAAGTATTTCTCAAGCACCGGTGGGGCTCGCGGGCTCGATGAAGGTGTCCAGATCAATCCCATCGGCGATCCAAGTGGCTGCTTCGATGAAGGTCTCCATAAAGTCTTCGAATTGAAGTTTCTTCGTGTTGGCCACCTGAAGAGTCTTCAGCTTGTCCTCCTTGGCCTCCTTGCAATGGACCTGGACAAGTGAAAGCGCCACATCATCTTTGCAGCGAGCAACAATTTTTTTCCATGCGTGTACTTGACTAGGAATCTCATTGAGGCGGGTCATCCTCGACTCGAGGTCAGTCTGGAGGGTGTCTTCTGGACACAGTTCTTTGTTGATCTTCTCTAGCACAGTCCCCAGTCCAGTGATATACTCTTGAACACTTCTAAGATGAGCGTCAAGCCGAAACATGTTCATGGCCACGACGTCCCTGACGGGTGACTTGGTGGGGTCCACATTAGGCTCTATCTCCTCAGTCTCCTTGTCAAAGTCTTGGTAGAATTCTACAGGAAGGGGGAATGAAAAGGTGGTCATGCTACTGTCCTGTAGGAATAAAGAAAATTCACTCGATGGAATAAAGTTACCTTCAAGCATGCTTAACATCTTCTTCGCAAAGTCTCCCAAGTAGTTCTTGAGATCGCTCCTTCTCTTTGTCAGCTGTTCAGCCTTTTTGATCCAATCGGCCCATTCTTGCTTGAGTTTGGTGTTCTCTTCTTCCAACTTACTGGCTGCGGCAAGCTTCTTCTCAACGGCCTCGTTTTTCTCCCTCGCCACCTTCTGAGCATTGGCGAGTGCCTTGTCTTTGTCTTCAAGCACCTTCTTCATGGTATCTAAAGAAATAACATTGTTGAGTTGCGCTTGAAGTCGGCGGTTCTCACCACGCACGTCTCTTCGAGTGAGGACACTCGGTTCAAAGGATGCAAAATAGAAGTGATAGTGCAATTGGTCGACAAGGGTTACCTCCCAGGGTCTTTAGCTCGGTTTGTAGATGGTCTAGGTTCCTCTTGGCCACCTCTAGATCCAGCAGAAGCTGTTTTTCCCCCTTCTCCAGGTCGACGTACTGAGTCCCAAGCTCACAGGCTTTCTGAAATCAGCAAAGAAGTAGTTCAGTCAACACTAATATTTCTCCATTCCTGAGTGTAAAAGAGCAAGTTCAGTCGGCTGGATGGTGGCCCGCCGCCCTACCCCACACCCTTGCAAAGCGTCATATCATGGTTGATGGAAATGATGTCCATGAAACCTGCAGGATAGGCCTTGCCAGTTCGGACCATTCCATCCCTAAGACAAGCATTCAGAGGTGGAGACACTAGGAAGAAGAACTCACTCGACGGATCGAGTGACAAGCTTACTCCAAGTACAAAAAGGACCCGAGTCCAAATCCTTAAGACTACTTCCCATCATAAATGATTGACAGTAGTCTCGGGGACTACACCCAATGGGTGCACTTAGCGTGCCCCCACTAGATACGACACCACTCAACCAGGTCCGACCCGTCCGAGTAAAAAAATAAAGAACAAACATGCAAACATTATCTCTAGTAGACCCCCACCGATGCAAGCACTCGACGACAGTGTCGGGGACTACACCAAGTGGGTGTAGTCAGCGTGCCCCCACTAGACCTACTATTACTTGACCTGTTGAGTGAAAAGCAACTATCAAAACAAATCTAAGACCCCTGCCGATGTCACTGCCATTCGACAACGGTCTTGGGGACTGCACCCAGTGGGTGCACTCAGTGTGGCCCCACTAGACCAGAGACCACTCGACTAAGACCTGATCTAGTCGAGGGGAAAACAAGCAATTATGCATCAAAAGAAAACACGTAGTGGGTGTAGAGTTAAGATGGATGAGAATTCAATCAGAAATGAACTTACAATCGCACTTACTCGGACATTGGCACGAAGCGCTGAGCTGGCATCATAAGCCAACTTGATGGCCTCGTATGCCTCCTTCGTACACATCATCATTTGCTCAGCCTGGATCATGGCCTCTTTGCCAGCTCCAGTCTGGTCCTCTGGGATGCGGTACAGAGGGAATGCGGGCGTCGGATGAGTCAGTGCTGCAGCTAGGGTCACAAGAGTTGCCTGAGGTTGCCCAATTGGCATTGAGACCACAAGAGTTGAAGTTGCTTGTTGGGCACTCGACAGCGGAACCGCAATTTTAGTTTTGGCTTGAGAAGAGTCACCAAGTTCTTGGGACGATGCAGCAGTCGACCTATGAGGCGCCTGTCCCGATGATGTCCTCCGAGGACGCACGCGTGGGGTGCCCAAGGTCACACCTTCACCCTCCGCACCCTGCTGTGGCTCCTCATCGTCTTCCACATGGATGATGTCCGCAACTACCAATCGAAAAGTTAACATATTCAATCGACGAATCGTCTTTGAAAAACAGAGTAGGGTGAAGATTTGTTATACCTCGTTGAGAGGTGGACGCGTCAGCAGTGTCCACTTCCATGTGCTCCTCTTCATCTCGCAAAGGCGACGCCACCGAGGTAGCAGCTCTGACAGAAAAATTCCACTCGGTCAGCAAAGACATGAAGTTCCACGGCAACAAAAAAGGGAAATGAACACTCACGTTTAGGCGACGGGCACAACGACCTTCATGCGGGGCAGAGCCTTCCGAGGTTTTGGTGCGTCAGACCTGGGCTGCTTCGTGGCCTTTTCAGTCGACCCAGATGTTGCGGCCCGGTCGCGCTTCGGATTCCTAGTGCTTGATGCCAAGGTTCTGCTCGGCGTAATCAACGTCTACGTTGTCGTCTGCGCTCTCTTTTCCATCATCAGGCTGCTCTCCGTTCGGCACGGGCGAATACATGTTCATAAATTCCTGCAAGATACAAACAGTAAAGTCAGTCGGATGAAGACCCAATCACTCGACGAAACATGAAAGCATTCGACAAAGATACAACACACCAGGTTCGGTGGCGGGTTCGCGGCAGAGAAGGGCAAGATTCGCTTGGCTCCTAGAGGATTGTCACAGGCTCCGGTGATGCTCCGGAGCAACTATGCAATAGTCTTCTTAGAGACTTCCTCTAGATGTGTCCGAGTGGTGTCTCCAGCGCCTGAATAGTGCCACATAATGTGGTCCCTCGCTTGAAGCGGCTGGATTTGCCGACCGAGAAACGCCTCCAGTAGGTCCATACCAGTCACTCCACCACGGATCAACTCTACTACGACATTCACTAAAATTCCTACCTCATCTTTCTCTCCCTCCGTCATGGACAATGATCTAGGAACAGTGGGTCGCTCCAATGTGAAGGGAGGAAGACCAGTCGACATGTTGGGAGATGCAACATCGTTGCAGCAAAACCAAGTCGACTGGTAGCCTCGAACGGATTCAAGAAAAGTCATCGACGGGAACACACTCCTGCTCCTCTTTTGGAGTCCTAGGCCACCGCATAGCTGGATGACGTGGGTCATACCGTCATTGGTGTTGGCCTTTTTGACCGACTGTGACCGGATGGTGAAGATGTGTTTGAACAAGCCCCAGTGAGGGGGGAAGCCCAGGAAGCATTCACACATTGTTATGAATGCAACAAGATATGCACTGGCATTCGGAGGGAAATGGTGAAGTTGTGCTCCGAAGAAATTCAAGAACCCACGGATGAATGGATGGGGAGGCAGAGAAAAACCTTACTCGACGTGGGTGAGAAGGAGGACTCGCTCTCCTTCGTGCGACTCCGGCTTGGTATCTTTCTCTAGCAGCCTCCATGACCCGTCGGCTATCAGCCCGTCTACGACGAGGTTCTGGACATCCTCAGCCATGACGGTCGACGAAAGGAAATATCCTTGGATCCACCTCGGCGGCGCCATGGACCGGGCACCCGACGACTTCTTCCCCTTGGCTCCTTTCTTGGCATGCTCGAGATTCTCCGTCTTCCCCTTCGTCATTACGGTGGCAGTTGTCGAGGCGAGGCTGAGCGATGCGCATGGAGTAGAGGAGGCGGAGGAAAAGAGGGGAATGAGAGAGGAGCAGTGTGCCAGCCATTGTGCCGTCCCATCTTATAACTGCCCGAGTGGGTCGTTGACCTGTGGGCCCGTCGGATCTCTGTGTATCCCTGTTCCAGAGGAAGCACAGTACGTGGCGTTAAGGACGGCACAAAAATCGAGGCGTCATGCCCCCACTTGCCCTAGTCGTTGCGTCATCGTTGCAGGGCGCGTACTTTCCGAATTTACAAATCCCGTAAAATCCGGGCCTGATGAAGCGACCTGTTGCATCAAGAGATCCTGCTGACCACTCAGACATGAGTCCGCGCTCAAGTTCACTCGGACGCATATCAAGACAAAATCGATCAGGGTGAATGACAAAGATTCCAATCGACGCAGACTTCTGTGGATTCCTAAAGTGCATTTGGAATTTTTGTGTCTTAACATAACCTGCATCGATCCCTTTTTTCACTCGAACCCCGATCCATTCAGGGGCTAATGATGAGGATATATACCTAAGGTAGGGTCTTAGGCCTGACCTACATACCCTACCTAAGGACACTACATTGGAAAACTTAAAGATTACAAGATTACAAGGAAGACTCCGACTGAAGTCACCATGGCACATGAGTCACTTGACAGGAAATCCACTTGGAGGTTTCTCCCACCTTTCGACAGTCGCCTTTCACTCGGAAGAACCAGAAGTCAGTCGACCGCAGAAGACCAGAAGCCCCTCCAGGGAGGCCAACGGACAGACGTTCGACTGGCCGCCATAAGTAGCATTTATTACATACGTTATCAGTAACGTTCGCCTTTATTACCACGATTGAACCTTGGTTGTCGAGTATTCATGATGGGCAGTGCACTCTATATAAGCCACCCCTTCCCTCTGGCACAAGGGTTTGCACCCCCTATAACTCACACATTCCACACGACAGAAGCTCCCGAGCACAGAGACGTATGGTTGTTACCTCCACGAGAGGGGCCTGAACTCATACATCCATGTGTACAATCTCGTTGTAGCTAGGACTCTACCCTCTCCTTATGTACCACTAACCTCTATTGTTAGGCTCGTTCCTAGGACACAAGCTCCTTACGTCGTAACCATTGGATCTTAGATCGATGAATGGAAGTTCAAACAAATGAGGGTATTAGGCACCTTCCATATATGCTTCATATGGCGTACTTGGTAAGTGCCAATAAATATATGATTTAGGTGCATTAATATCATGTGCTGGGATAAATGTAATAGATTGTCCTCAATTATTTTCTTGTACGAAAAATGGAAACTCGTTTGAAGATATATATATACAACCATACTACTTTTTGTTGGGTATAGATGTGTCATCCTCATGGATACGATATGTATGCACGTACTAATTTCTAGGGCATGTGACTTTTTTGCGTGTACTTGAGTATTTATCTTGGGAGAATTTTCGAACAATGGTCCATACTCACGAAATTCTGGATATGCCACATTCGAGTATATTTATTTTGGGTATATAAATTTTGTCTATGTCATACTTTAATGATCATCTTGGGGTATATCATATTTATTTTGGGTATATTATATTTATTTGGGTATACCAAATTGTGTTACATATAATATTCAGAGTATATCACATTTATTTCGGGTATATCATATTTAATTTGGGTATATAGTTTCCGAGTATGATACCCAATAGACATTTTTAGTACATTAACCGTGTGTATATCATATTTATTTTTGGTACACCATATTTATTATCATCTTGGGGCTATATCAGATTTATTTCGAGTATATAAATTACAAGTATTATACCTAGGACAAATTCTTATGACATGCCTGGCAAATTTATTTTGAGGTACTTGCATACTCATAATATTTTTGGGCACATACATTGCGTCTCGTTAGTAGGTATTTGATACCTCGGGCATGTGTCAATGATTTGGAGTACGTACACCAATTACATATACACATACCAGATTTACGTACATACTCATGATATTTTGACGTATCCACATACTCATGATATTTTTGGATATATGTTGGGGAACGTTGCATGAGAAACAAAAAAAATTCTATGCTTCACCAAGATCAATCTAGGAGATGAGCATCTACGAGTGGACAGATCGGATTCACATACCCTTGTAGATCGCTAAGCGGGAAGCGTTAAGAAACATGGTTGATGTGGTTGAACGTATTTGCGATCCAAATCGCAAGCAGTGATCCAATCACGATCTAGCGCCGAACGGACGACACCTCCGCGTTCAGCACACGCACAACTCGATGATGATCTCCGCCTCCTTGATCTAGCAAGCGAGGGCGGAGAGGTAGATGTGTTCTCCGGCAACACAACAGCGTGGTGGCGGTGGTGGTGGAACTGATCCGACAAGGCTTCGCCGTGCACTATCGAATCAATCTAGAGGAGAAACGATCTAGAGGGGGAGAGGGCTGTGTTGTGGCTTGGGTGCGGCTGCCCTCCCTCTCCCTCTATATTTATAAGAGGAAGGGGTAGGTGGGGTGCAGCCCAAGCCCCTCTTCCAAGGAGGGGTTCGGCCAAAGTGGAGGTGGAGCAAAGTGGGAACCCTAGGGAGGAGTCCTCCCCTCCAAGGCACCCCACCCTTCACTTTGGGGGCATGGGCCCTATTGGGGTTGGCTGACCAACCCACCAGGGACTAGTGTGCCACCTCTTGGGCCCATGTGGCCCCCGGGGTGGGTGGGCCCCTCCCGGTGGACCGCGGAACCCTTTCGGCACTCCTGGTACAATACCGATAACGCCCGAAACCTTCCCGGAACCCGAATACCACTTTACTATAATAAATATTTACCTCCGGACCATTCCGGAACTCCTCATGATGTCCAGGATCTCATCAGGACTCCAAAAAACCTTTGGTCACCAACATTCATAACTCAACTATACCAAATCGTCACTAAACGTTAAGAGTGCAGACCTTGCGGGTTCGAGAACTATGTAGACATGACCGAGACACCTCTACGACCAATAACCAATAGCAGGACCTTGATGCCCATATTGGTTCCTACATATTCTAGGGAGGTCTTTATTGGTTTAACCTCTATGTCAAGGATTCAGTTAATCCCGTATCCTGTTCCCTTTGTTCATCGGTATGTTAGTTGCCCGAGATTCGATCGTTGGTGTCTTCATACCTAGTTCAATATCGTTACCGACAAGTCTCTTTACTCATTATGTAATACAAAATTCCATGGTAACTCTTTAGTCACTTTGCTTGCAAGCTCATTATGATGTTATATTACCGAGTGGGCCCTGAGGTACCTCTCCATCACACGGAGTAACAAATCCCAGTCTTGATCCATGCCAACTCAACAGACACCCTCAGAGATACATGTAGAGTACCTTTATAGTCACCCAGTTATGTTGCGATGTTTGATACACACAAGGCTCTCCTCCGATGTCATTGAATTGCATGATCTCATGGTCATAGGAACAGATACTTGACATACAGAAAACTATAGCAATAAATTGACACGATCATATGCTACGTTTATAGTTTGGGTCTTGACCATCACATCATTCTCCTAATGATGTGATCCCGTTATCAAATGACATCTCATGTCCATGGCCAGGAAACCTTGACCATCTTTGATCAACGAGCTAGTCTATTAGAGGCATACTAGGGACACAGTGTTGTCTATGTATCCACACATGTATTTGAGTTTCCAACCAATACAATTTCAGCACGGATAATAAACAATTATCATGAAAAAGGAAATATAATAATAACTATTTTATTGTTTCCTCTAGGGCATATTTCCAACAGTCTCCCACTTGCACTAGAGTCAATAATCTAGTTCACATCGCCATGTGATTTACATTGTGACAAATCTAACACTTATACAGTTCTGGTGTTGATCATGCTTAGCCCGTGGAAGAGGTTTAGTCAATGGTTCTGTGACATTCAGATCCGTGTGTACTTTACAAATATTTATGTCATCCTACTTGATGTAATCGCGGATGGAATTGAAGCGTCGCTTTATGTGTCTGGTCTTCTTGTGAAACCTTGGTTCCTTGGCCGGACCAATGGCACCAGTGTTGTCACAGAACAGAGTCATTGGGTCCAGTGCACTGGGCACTACTCCAAGATCTGTCATGAACTCCTTCATCCATACACCTTCCTTTGCCGCCTCTAAGGCAGCAATGTACTCTGCTTCGCATGTAGAATCAACTGCCACGCTTTGATTGGAACCGTAGCAGCTTATTGCTCCCCCATTGAGAATATATATGTATCCGATTTGGGACTTAGAGTCATCCAGATTAGTGTCAAAGATTGCATCGACGTAACCATTCACGACGAGCTCTTGATCATCTCCATCAACGAGAAACATTTCCTTAGTCCTTTTCAGGTACTTAAGGATATTCTTGACCGCATTCCAGTGTTCCATTCCTGGATCACTTTGAAACCTTTCGGCCATACTCATGGCAAGGTTGACATCTGGTCTTGTGCACAACATTGCATACATGATAGAGGCTATGGCAGAAGCAGAGGGGATGACACTCATATTTTCTCTATCTTCTACAGTCACAGGGCATTGAGTCTTACTCAATTTCACAGCTTGCAATACAGGAACGAAACCTTTCTTGGACTGATCCATTTTGAACTTCTTGAAAACTTTGTCAAGGTATGTGCTCTTTGAAAGTCCTATTAAGTTTCTCGATCTATCTCTATAGATCTTGATGCCTAATATGAAACCAGCTTATCCTAGGTCCTTCATTGAAAAACTCTTGTTCAATTATTCCTTCACGCCTTCCAAAAATTCTATATTGTTTCCAATCAGCAATATGTCATCCACATATAATATTAGAAACGCTATAGAGCTCCCACTCACTTTCTTGTAAATACAAGCTTCTCTGTAAACTTGTATAAACCCGAATGCTTTGATCACCTCATCAAAGGGAAGATTCCAACTCCAAGATGCTTGCACCAGTCCATAACTGGATCGCTGGAGTTTGCAAACTTTGTCAGCATTCTATGGATCGATAAAACCTTCTGGCTGTATCATATACAACTCTTCCTTAAGGAAATTGTTAAGGAACGCTGTTTTGACATCCATCTGCCAAATTTCATAATAAAAAAATGAAGCTATTGCTAACATGATTCTGACGGACTTAAGCATCGCTACGGGTGAGAAAGTCTCATCATAGTCAACTCCTTGAACTTGTGAAAAACCTTTTGCCACAAGCCGAGCTTTATAGATGGGGACATTACTGTCCGTGTACGTCTTCTTCTTAAAGATCCATTTATTCTGAATGGCCTTTCGCCCTTCAGGTAATAATTCCAAAGTCCATACTTTGTTTTCATACATGGATCCCATCTCAGATTTCATGGCCTCTTACTATTTTTCAGAATCCGGGCCCATCATCGCTTCTCCATAGCTCGTAGGTTCATCGTTATTGGAAAACATGACCTCTAAGAAAGGGTTACCATACCACTCAGGACCAGTACGTGTCCTTGTCGACCTACAAGGTTTGATAGTTACTTGATCTGAAGCTTCATGATCACCATCATTAGCTTCCTCTTCAACTGATGTAGGCTCCACACAAACATCTTTCTACACTGTGCTACTCTCTGGTTGAAGTAAAGGTTCAACAACCTCATCAAGTTCTATCTTCCTCCCACTCAATTCTTTAGAGAGAAACTTTATCTTGAGAAATCACCCGTTCTTAGTGACAAACACTTTGCCTTCGGATTTAAGATAGAAGGTATACCCAACCATCCCTTTTGGGTATCCTATGAAGATGCATTTCTCCGCTTTGGGTTCCAGCTTTTTAGGATGAAGCTTTTTGACATAAGCATCGCATCCCCAAACTTTGAGAAACGACAACTTTGGTTTCTTGCGGAACCACAATTCATATGGCATCGTCTCAACGAATTTCGATGGTGCCCTATTTAAAGTGAATGCAAATGTCTCTAACACATAACCCCAAAGCGATAGTGGAAAATTGGCAAGAGACATCATAGAACGTAGCATATCCAATAAGCTTTGATTACGATGTTCGGACACACCACTACGCTATGGTGTTCCACACGGTGTCAATTGTGAAACAATTCCACATTGTCTTAAGTGATTGCCAAACTCATAACTCAGATATTCTCCTCCTCGATCAGATCATAGGAATTTAATCTTCTTGTTACGATGATTGTCAACTTCTCTCTGAAACTGCTGAACTTTTCAAATGTTTCAGACTTGTGTTTCATTAAGTAAATATACCCATATCTACTTAAGTCATCAGTGAAGGTGAGAAAGAAATGATATCCACCGCGTGCCTCAATGCTCATCGGACCGCACACATCAGTATGTATGATTTCTAAAAAGTCACTTGCCCGTTCCATTGTTCCAGAGAACGGGGTCTTAGTCATCTTGGCCATGAGGCATGGTTCACATGTGTCATGTGATTCAAACTCAAGTGACTCCAAAAGTCCATCAGCATGGAGCTTTTTCATGCATTTTACACCAATATGACCTAAGCGGCAGTGCCACAAGAAAGTGGTACTATCATTGTCAACGCTACATCTTTTGGCATCAATGTTATGAACATGTGTATCATCACTATCGAGATTCAATAAGAATAAACACCTCACATTGGGTGCGTGACCATAAAATATATTACTTATATAAACAGAACAACCATTATTCTCTCATTTCAATGAGTAACCGTCTCACATTAAAAAAGATCCATATACAGTGTTCATGCTCAACGCATGCACTGAATAACAATTATTCAGGTTCATCACTAATCCTGATGGTAATCGAAGAGCGAGGGTGTCGACGTTGATCACATCAACCTTGGAACCATTTCCCACATGCATCATCAGTTCGTCCTTTGCCAGCCTCCGTGTATTTTATAGTTCCTGTTTTGAGTTGCAAATGTGAGCAACCAAACCGGTATCAAATACCCAGACACTACAATGAGAGTTGGTAAGGTACACATCAATAACATGTATATCATATATACCTTGTTTGGTGCTGGCGGCCTTCTTGTAGGCTAGATAGTTGGGGCAGTTTCGCTTCCAGTGACCAGTTTTCTTGCAATGAAAGCACTCAGTTTCTTGATTGGGTCCAGCCTTGGGTTTCTTCACGGGAGGGGCAACTGCTTTGCCACTCTTCTTGGAGTTACCCTTCTTGCCCTTGCCATTCTTCTTGAAACTAGTGGTTTCATTGAGCATCAACACTTGATGCTCCTTCTGAATTTCAGACTCAACGACTTTTAGCATCAGAAACAACTCGACGACTGACTTGTTAATCCCTTGCATGTTATAGTTCAACACGAAGCTTTTGTAGCTAGGTGGCAGTGATTGAAGAACTAGAATTCAGGGATCACCTCTACCGGGAGGGGCTTCCCTAATTCAGCAAGACGGTTGGAATACCCAGACATTCTAAGTATGTGTTCACTAACAGACACGTTCTCCTCCATCTTGCAAGCATAGAACTTACCGGAGGTCTCATACCTCTCGATCCGGGCATTCTTCTCAAAAGTAAACTTCAACTCCTAGAACATCTCATATGCCCCATGATGTTCAAAACATCTTTGAAGTCCCGGTTCTAAGCCATACAACATAGCACATTGAACTATTGAGTAATCATCCGAACACGACTGCTAGGCGTTCACAATGTCTGCAGACGACACCAGAGAGGGTGGCTCACCGAGCGGTGTATCAAGGACATAAGCCTTTTGGGAAGCCGTGAGGATAATCCTCATATTCTGGGCCCAATGTACAAAGTTACTTCCATCATCTTTCAGATTGGCTTTCTCTAGGAATGCATTGAAATTCAGGGGAACTACTGCGCGAGCCATTGATCTACAACATAAATTTGCAAAGGTTACTTAGACTATTATTCAAGATAATGAGTTTAGTTAATCATATTACTTATAAAACTCCCATTCAAATTGACATCCCGCAGGTCATCTGAGTGCTACATGATCCAAATTCACCAACCCAAGTTCGATCATCACGTGAGATGAGGTGGTTTCAATGGTGAACATATCTATGTTGATCATATCTACTATATGACTCATGTTCGACCTTTTGGTCTCTTGTGTTCCGAGGCCATGTCTGTACATGCTAGGCTCATCAAGTTTAACCCGAGTGTTTGGCATGTGGAACACTGTCTTGCACCTGGTGTATGTGAACGTAGAGACTATCACACCCGATCATCACGTGGTGCTTCGAAATGACAAACTTTCACAACGGTGCACACTCGGGGAGAACATAATTTTATCTTGAAATTTTAGTGAGGGATCACCTTATAATGCTACCGTCGTCCTAAGCAAAATAAGATGCATGAAAGGATTAACATCACATGCAAATCATAAGTGACATGATATGGCCATGAACTTGTGCTTTTGATCTCCATCTCCAAAGCACCAGTATGATCTCCATTGTCACCAGCATAACACCATGATATCATCATGATCTCCATCATTGTGTCGCCATCGGGGTTGTCATGCCAATGACACATATGCTCCCTTGGTGGTTTTGGTAATTAATAACAACATATATCTCATTGGACTGATATTTCCACTAAGTATATTTTAGTAAAATTTCAATGATGGGTTGGCAAAAGGATTGTGGAGAGACCCCTAGATGCAAGGAATTGGATTGGCAAAGCTTCAAGAAAGAGGAATCAACATTTTACTTTGTGAGG
Organism: Hordeum marinum; assembly: GCA_022496015.1. Taxonomy (NCBI): domain Eukaryota; kingdom Viridiplantae; phylum Streptophyta; class Magnoliopsida; order Poales; family Poaceae; genus Hordeum; species Hordeum marinum. Next base: position 392,267,261 of record CM039678.1, on the reverse strand, counting down.
AATCACTTTGAGTCCATAGGAAAGCCAATACTATTAAAAGGGGTTGTCGGTGTCAAAACAGGCAGATCTCGGGTAGGGGGTCCTAAACTGTGAGACTAGGATCGACGGTAACAGGAGATGAGGGGGACACAAGTTTACCCAGGTTCGGGCCCTCCAATGGAGGTAATACCCTACGTCCTGCTTGATTGTATTGATGGTGTATGGGAATACAGAGTTGATCTACCACGAGACCGTATGTCTAACCCTAGATCAGTTATCCTGCCTCTACGCCCTAAAACCCTCCGGCTTATATAGATGCCAAGGAGGCCGAGGGTTTACACATAGTCGGTTACATGCCGAAGAGATAAACATGCCTATTACTACATCAAACATGGAGCGCAAGCCGTGTTCCTCGAAGCTTCCATCCTAGAAACCGAGCCTTCAAACCATCCAGTGTTTGGCGAGTAGCCCAGATAGTCCGGCCCATAGACGATAGGTCGTATTTCCGAGTACCCCCTAATCTAGGACTCCCTCAGTAGCCCCCAAACTTCCACCAACACCAAGGATCTTTAGCTCCAATTACTTCGCAAACAGAGTCTTCGGCTTGCGAGGTGAGTTCCTTTCTGCCAAACTATAGTCCGGCCTCCAATGATAAGTAGTTTTCCGCATAGTGGCATGTCCGAATCCTGTGAGATAAGTTGGTTTTGAAGGCCAAGCATCAGGGAAAAATGATAATGTTTGCTGACGATCGATGGGCCAATTATAGGCACTCGATGCGCGGTTCGAGGCCGTTCCATCCACACGATCTATCAACGTGTCGATCGTGTCCCATTTTATACGAGATATAATTAATCACGCACCCACAACGACTCACGCGTCTTGGGAAGTGGAGGGATTCACGGCGCGACAAGGGGAGCGCAAATCGACAGACTTCATAAAAAGGGGAAAGAAAACCCCAAAAGCCCCTCACGCTCTCCATTCGACTTCTCCGCCTCCTATTCCCCTACATATCTAGAGCACAGATCTACGTTTCTTCACCCCTGCTTCCGAGCTCAACAATGGCGGGCTCCAACGCTAGTGGGAAATCTCCATGGTCAGCAACTAGGACATAACCGACCTCAGGAAGGCCGGTTATCTTCCCATCGACATCCCTCATCCTCGGCGAAGATGGGACAAGTAATCCCCACCCCCAGGCCAGGTGAGCGGGTGGTGTTCATCCCCCACTTCATCAGGGGGTTGAGCTTCTGCTCCACCCATTCGTCAGGGGTTTAATATTCTTTTATGGCCTCGATTTCCACAACCTCCCGCCGAACTCCATCATGCACCTCTCCGCCTTCATCCTCTTCTGCGAGTCATTCCTTCACATCGAGCCGCACTTTGGGCTCTGACTGCAGGTTTTCAACATTAAACCGAAGTGCGTCGGCCGCAAGCATGGCGACTGTGGTGGTGCCGTCATCGACAAACTCACGTGCATCGAGTGGCCGGCGGGCCCCCTCATCGACACCATCAAGGGATGGAATAAAGAGTGGTTCTACATCACTGAACCACAGGAACAAGGTCTGCAGCCCATCGCCGCATTCAGATCTAGTCCTCCGACTAGACTAGCTTCATGGATCGAAAAGGGTCTCATTTGGGGGTCGAGCAAGGAGGTGGCCGATCTGCAAAAGCGGATCCGCTCCTTGGTCGAGAACGATACCAAGCTGGCTGATGTGGTCTAGGTAATGTTCCGAAGATGCATCCTCCCCTGCCAGCGCTGAGACACTCCCCTATGGGCTCGGAAACTCGACGCCGAGCCCATAGTCCATAAACTCTTCCACACTATGCGGGAGAAGCTATGGAAGGTGTTCTTCAAATCAATGAAGAGTTGGCCAGCCGAGGAGGAGGACAAGGGCCTACACGCCGCCAAGCCAGACTCTGAGGTATGACTCGTCCTAGCCTTATTGGCTCTATACATAGGAGGTCCATAACCCTGTGTCTGATATGTTTATACAGAGATGGCTGAAGAAAGCCATCAGCATCAGAAGTCCGGTCCTCAGCCCGAAGATGAGAGGACCGGGCTATTAGCCAAGATGCTCATGGAGAAGCCCTACGAGGCTCCCACGAAGAAGTAGAAGAAGAAACTAGGTCAGGCTGGCCTTCGCATCAAGGATCAGCCTGATGCTGCTTCCGAAAACATGCTAGCCTCCTCGAATCAGGAGGAGGCCAAAGAGGACGAAGAGGAGGAGGAGGAGGTCAAGAGCGAGGGGGGAGACGATCTCCCTCGCCCCAAGAAGAGAGCGGTGACTTCGGACGCCTCAGGGAAGGCAGGCTCTTCGGCCCCGTAGAGGGCGCGACAAGTGCGGATGATCTTGTCCGACGATAGCTCGGACTCGAGCTCCGTGTCGGAAGATGCTCAGGATGTTCCATGAAGGAGCCTCAGGGTCAAGCCCCCTCCATCCAGGTTAGGATCCGAAGACCCTCCTTCCTATAACCAGTAAATTCAGAGTTTGCTGACACGCATGCTATTGGTCCTACAACCCCCCATGTGTCATTTCCACCGAGGTGGTATCGGATGGGGAGACCCCGCCCGCCGAACTAGCGGAGAGCGGGGATGCCTCGCACCCTCCCACTCCAAGCTCTATGAAGGACATTGTGGAGGTGTTGTCCTAGCCTACTCCAATAGAGGCGTATGCAGGGGGTGAGGGAGATATTCCCGTGGCCGAGGCTAACGCTTCAGCCACCAAAGACTAGGGGACAATCCTCCATCCAGATACCGAGGAGGCTAGACGAACAGGCCATCAGTCCCCTACAAGGACATCTCCGGAGCGCACTATGCCTCTGGAGGCACTGGTCCAATCCCTGGTGGGTGATCAGGAAATCCGATCATCCCCGGTACCACCAACCACCAGGTGGTCGGCCATGGGGGAGGCTCTATCAAGCGCCTTCATCCCAAAGGAGCATCGCACCCTTATGGGTGCGGTACTACAGAGCGTCCACTCCATTGATAACGGGCTGAAGGAGGTCTTCAAAGGCCTCCTTGCGGGCTTTCAAGTAAGTCACCCGGAATTTTGCTAAGTATTTTTATTTATCCGTACTATCGACATGGTAGCCCCCGAGCCCTAGGTGAGATGAACAAGCTCACCTAGGGGTCATAACTTTTATTTTGGGAAGTGAGTGCCGATGTGATGTATGAATTGTGTAATGTAGGCTTCATCATCTGCGGCGGCCAAAAATGGTTCCAAGCTGGACTAGCTATATCAGAAGCTCAAGCGTTCCGAGGATGAGGTGGAAGCCCTCAACAAGAGGTTCGAGGAGGCGCAGGGTAAGTCCAAACTACATTTGGATGCTTTCTCCCGAATACTGTCAATGCATATTCCTAATAAAGTCAAAGCGTGATGTAGTTTTGTCGAAAGAGATTGAAAAACTCAAGGCCGAGCTTCAATGTGCCAAAGATGAAGTGGCCGTGGAGAAGGCGGCGGCCAAGGAAGCGGCCACCACACGCTACGCCCTACGAGCCACCAGTGATAAGTACCAGGCTCATGTGGAAGAGATACATGATGATCTCAAGGATGCCAACAACAAATGCGAGTCCTTGGAGCAAAGGAATACGGCAATCTCGGCTGAACTGTCCACCATGAAGTTCGATTTCCAGAAGGAGCGGGTGGATAGACAGTTCTTCGAGGAATAAGTTCGCCAAGCCAAGGAGATAGCTGATGGTAAGCGATACTCCCTAAAGTGCGTGTTCGGAGATAGCAAATTCCAATTGCTAATCCGTGTGTGGCGATCCTTAGGTGCTGCCACCGATCTCCAGAAGAGCGTGGCGGATGCCAATTAGCTGCTTGCCTCGCGGGGAGAGGAAGACGAAGCTCAGATGTTCTGGGCACAATTTGGAGCCCCCAAGCATCCTCCTCTTCTGGTGGAGCAGTTGAAACAACTGATGGAGATGCACCGGATGGTGGAGCCGGCCATCAAGGACCTCTGCATCCGCCTATGGCCCAGCGAGCCACTCCCAAGAAGCTACTTCGGCCTGATGCAACAGATGATTGATGCGACGCCCCGCCTCGACGCTATCAAGGGTTCCTCCTGCATCGAAGGAGTCCAGATGGCCCTTGCCAAGGCCAAAGTGCACTGGCCGGGGCTCAATCCGATGAAGGTCTCCACCGATCCACCACCGCACGGAAAGGAGCACCGACACCCCGAGCTTTACTTCGATGGAGTGATGGAGAGTGCACGGGTGATAGCGTCGCAGTGTGCGGGCGAAAATATATATTTGAATGAGCTTGTAATATGCCCGAAGACTTATTTATAACTTTCAATGATATTAGTATCCACTCTTATATTGTTTTTTCCTTCCGTTATAACTCCTGTATGGTTGTTTGATACTGAAAGATGTGAGTCGTCGACTTCAGCCCCCACGTAGATGCTACATGGGGTGTCTATGCCAGTGCACTGTGTTCCTTAGCCAAATTATAGGAACCCAAAGGCGATTTAGTGCGGAAGACTAGGCAATCACACTATTATACTTTATTTCTTTCACTTAACCGAAGGGGCGCAAAAAGGAGTGCGGGAAGCGTATGATTAGCCACCGAAGTTTTTGCGATGTTCAGACGAGCCGAGGCCGAACACGACATGATAGTGTTTGCACAAAGGGCAAATTCCTCGTATAACATGGAATAACCGCTTATGAAGGTCGAAGTGTAATACTTCTAACTTGGGGTTCATAGATCGGGTCACACATACTATGACAGTCCGTTTTTGGCTTTCTCCCCTAAGGAGCTTGACCGGACTATCCGGAAGCATAATCGCAGGGGTGCTCCCTTTGCCCGTTTAGCCGAACGAGCTGAACGTAAAGGGGCAAGCACAGGAGCCGGGCAACCCAACTTAATGACCAAAGACATAGTTCAGAACCGATGCATATAAAGCGAATGCCAAGACACCGAACACACAACGGTTAAGGCGATTTGTGTTTGAGATCGAGCCCCTGGCCTATTAGCCGGTGACCTCGAGTCATACCGAACAGGTTCACGAGAAGAGGGAGGGAAAAAGTATATGCTGAAAACAAGACGTATAAGGCGTACGTGCGCCATGCAATTTCGCATTTCCTCAACAACTCTTATAACTCGAATTGCTGAAGCAACTGTTTACAAGTATGTGATAAGAAATAAAGTTCTGCAGGAGCTCTTGTACCAGGGGTCTTCAATTGGTGACCAACAACCTTTGATATGCCCTGTGGCTAGTTGACTCCTGCTTTGGATGTACCTTGATGGGTGTTGGAGCGGGCGGACTTTGCGAACAAAATCTTGAAAGGCCGCTGTGTTAAAGGTGAGCTTTACGCCATGGGAAGGCTCTTTTAGGAGCACCTGCAGTTTGTCCGAAGACGTGTTGATGGTAACAGTTCGGAACAACCGAACGCCTATTGTAAGTTCCCCACCGCTACCCATGGAATCCTAGTGCCTCCTCGGCACATACTTTGCTGGTTCGGAGGTTGTGCGGTGGGGGCGAGTCCCTATTGAGGGGAGGAGGAGGGTCGGAGTGTTCAGCCTGAATCTAAACTCGCTTCCCTGCCTTCCGTGCCTTTACGGCGACTGTCGAAGCTTGTCGGTTGTCTTTGTAGCTGAATTCGGCCGCTAGTGCCAATGCATGTTCCTCCATTCTAAGGGACCACTCTGTATTGCCATTGACAGTGATGACCCCCTTGGGCCCCGTCATCTTGAGCTTGAGGTATGCGTAATGCGGGACCGCATTGAACTGAGCAAATGCCGTCCGGCCGAGCAACGCGTGATAGCCGCTGCGAAAGGGCACAATGTCGAAGACCAAGTCCTCGCCGCGGAAGTTATCGGGCGAGCCAAACACAACCACTAGGGTTACAGAGCCCGTACATCGGGCCTCAACACCTGGGATCACTCCCTTGAAGGTAGTGCTGCTGGGTTTGATCCTTGATGGATCTATACCCATCTTCTTCACCATGTGTGAGTAAATCAGATTGAGGCTGCTTCTTCCGTCCATTAGGACCTTCGTGAGGTGACAACCATCTATAATGGGATCTAGGACGAGGGCAGCCGAGTCCCCATGTCGAATACTGGTCGGATGGTCACGCCGGTCGAAGGTGATCGGGTATGCTGACCATGGGTTATACTTCAGAGCTACAGGCTCCACGCATAGACCTCCCGAAGGGCCCGCTTTATCTCTTTCTTAGGTATGTGGGTGGCGTATATCATATTCACTGTTTTAACTTCGGGAGGGAATTTCTTCAGACCGCCACCTATTGGACGCCGAGGCTCTTCTTCGTCCTTGCTGTGTGAGCTCTTGCCCTGGTCTACGGGTTGTATTTTGCCAGCCTGTTTAAACACCCAACAGTTGTGGTGTGTGTGATTGGCTAGCTTCTCTGAAGTTCCATGAAGTTGGCAAGTCTTGTCCATGATCTTCTCAAGCAGAGTGGGTTCGTCACGATTGCCTTTAAGGGGCTTATTCCGCTGCTCGGGTCGGGAGTTGCAGAATCCGGCATTAACCCCGTGTCATCGACATCATTGCTACTGTGCTGGCGTTTATTCTTATTGCGCTTCGGCTTTGGGTTGCCATCCTAGGCTTCAGGTGACACCGGATCTTCAGAATTGTGGCTGCATCTTGCTAGCCAGTTATCTTCGCCCGCACAAAAGCGGGTCATGAGGGAGGTAAGGGCGGACATAGTCCGAGGCTTGTCCTGGCCTAGCTGATGGGCTAGCCATTCGCCCCGGATATTGTGCCGGAAGGAGGCAATGGCCTCGGTGTTCGTACAATCGACAATTTGGTTCTTCTTAGTTAAGAACCGATTCCAGAACTGTCGAGTAGACTCGCCGGTCTTCTGGACAATGTTACTGAGGTTAGAAGAGTCCGGCAGGAAGACATAAGTCCCGTGGAAGTTAGAGCAAAACGCATCTTCAAAGTATTCCCAGTATCCTATGGAGTTTTCGGGGAGGCTGTTTAACCAGTGCCGAGCTGGCCCCTTAAGATTAAGAGGTAAGTATTTGATGGCATGGAGATCATATCCTCATGCCATATGGATATGGAGGAGGAAGTCCTCAATCCATACAGTTGGTTCAATGGTCCCGTCATACTGTTCTATATTTACGGGTTTAAACCCTTCGGGGAACTAATGCCGCATTACTTCATCTATGAAGCAAAGTGGGTGAGCGGCACCTCTGACCTGAGCTATGTCCCGCCTGTACTCGGCGTTTGTATGGGATTAGTTGCATTCCCGACCTCTATTATTTGGGTCAAACCATGGTCTATATTCTCCCCGTCTATCTGGTGAGTAATCTCTGGATCCGTAGATGGATTTTGTATGACCTGCTCTGCGATTAAAGTCGTCGCGCAGGTCGAACCGGAATTGGGCTCGAATGGATCCTTACCCTATCTTCAAGGCATCGATGGTACATAACCAGTGTCTTTAGCCACTCTGTCATGCCCACGAGGAGGGCGGTCCGGCTCGTCATAAGTGGTATGATGCGGAGACGGAGTGTCAGTGAGCTCATCGTCGAATTGTAGCAGCAGCCTCCTCCGAGGGCAGCTTTTGGGATGGTTTTATAGATCAGCATCGTATACTTCCTCGGCTGAGAGGACTTTTGTCCATCGATCAGTGAGCTCGGCCTGTTCGGCTTTGAGTTGCCGCTCTTTGGCCTTCAGGCAGCGAGCCGTTGCTATGGGCCACTGCCTGATTTCTTCCTAATCCTCGAGGTTATCAGGGATGTACAAGTCATCGGCTTCTGGTAGGTCTTCCTCCTCGATGGGGGGAAGGTAATCGACGCCTTTGGGGTTCTTGATAGTATCGGGGTCATTTTGGTCCACAGGTTCGTCCGGACTCTCAAACAGGCGCTCGGGCACATCGGGATGGTCGTGATCGGCAGGGGCATTGCCATCCCTGTTGCTGATAATAGTTCTTCTTCCCTTTTGCTTTTGGACCGCTGATGCTGTGAGGTGTGTTGTCGCTGTTCATGGTGGGAGTATCTACCATGTAGACGTCATATGTAGAAGTGGTGGTCCAATTCCCGGTGTTAACGGGAGTGGGAGCACGGTCCTCTTCATCCATGTATTCTGCCTCCTCAGAGGCATAGTCTAGCATGTCGGTTAAGTCTTCAACGATGGCTATCCAGTGGGTGGTGGGCGGGTCAAAAAATTTGTCCCTGCTCGAACTGTAACCGGGTCGGGCATAGATCAGGGCTGGATAGTCGGTGATCTTCGTCGACGAGAATTGCTCCAAGGCCTCATCGACCGCTGAGGGCCTAATCGGATCCAGCTATTCAGAACTCGTGGAGTTAACCCCCATGAAGCCCACCCATGGGGAGTGTTTGGTAAGAACACATGGCCAGTCATATGGCTTGATGGCCAGGCCGAGGTTAAAGATCGGACTGCCGCCATGGGTGACCTCATTGGCATGTCCAATGAAGGGGCTCGAGGTTAAGGCCTCCGAGTCGTCGGGGGTTACGGGCAAAGCCGTGGGCCCAATTAGTGACAAGTCGCCTCGAGATTCAACGGAAAACTCTAGGTTTTCGAATCTAACTTCCTGGTCGGGGGCGAAGTTCTCCACACGGCCTGGATGGCCGGTGGAATCAGCATGCAACACAACGTTGTCGAAGGCAAAGATTTGCTAGGGGATGAAAACGTCCATGTTGCGGACCTCTTTGTTGATGACCAAGCGAGGCGTCAATTCCATCTCGCTCACGAAGGAACTCTCAATGAAAGCACCAATGTCGATGTCAAAACCGGAGGATCTTGGGTAGGGGGTCCCAAACTGTGAGACTAGGATCAACGGTAACAGGAGACGAGGGGGACACAAGTTTACCTAGGTTTAGGCCCTCCAATGGAGGTAATACCCTATGTCCTGCTTGATTGTATTGAAGGTGTATGGGAATACAGAGTTGATCTACCACGAGATCGTATGTCTAACCCTTGATGATTTATCCTGCCTCTACGCCCTAAAACCCTCTTGCTTATATAGATGTCGAGGAGGCCTAGGGTTTACACATAGTCGGTTACATGCCGAAGAGATAAACATGCCTATTACTACATAAAACGTGGATCGCAAGCCTTGTTCCTTGAAGCTTCCATCCTAGAAACTTGGCCTTCAAACCATCTAGTGTTCGGCGAGTAGCCCATATAGTCCGTCCCGTAGACAACAGGCCGGATATCCGAGGACCCCCTAATCCAGGACTCCCTCAGGGGGTAAGGTATTGTTGGTGAAAAAACACTCCACGTGCACAAGTGATAGTCACCAAAAACACCCACAAACTCTTCCACAAAAGTCTGTGCAAGCCTATCATGAAAATCGGTGCTACCAACAAGTCCCACTCGGTCCCATCTATTTCCCACTAAGACAAAACCGTGCCAAACCCTAGGTCTTTGGTACAACCGATTCTGCATCGGTGCCACCGAGTTCAGCTTGCCAACTTTCTGTTGCCTCGATTCTTAAAGTCAGAATTTCTAAGATTTTGGATGGCATCACTGAGTTGTGGAATCTAACCGTTGGTCACCTTATCGGTACTGCCGAGATCTTTGTATCGGTCTCACCGAGATTCAAAAGTTTCTACCTTTGGAGCAACTCGGTACCATCGAGTTTTATACTTTGGTGTCACCGAGTTGGTCACTTTAGGTGTAATGGTTGGATTTTTGGAGATGCCTATATATACCCCTCCACCACCACTCACTCGAAAAAAAACTCAGAACAGATCCCTACTTATCCCATCAGATTTTCTGAGAGAGAGAGCCACCTACTCATGTGTCGAGATCAAGCCATTCCATTCCATCCATATGAATCTTCATCTCTAGTCTCCCCGAGTTGCTTTCCACCCAATAAATCTCTTCCACCAAAGCCAAATCTATGAGAGAGTGATTGATTGTTGAGGATTCTATCATCTTGAAGCACAAGAGCAAGGAGTTCATCGACAATATCTACCCTATTACCTTTTGGAGGGTGGTGCCTCCTAGATTGGTTAGGTGTCTCTTAGAAGCCTCCTACTTCGTGTTGTGGAGTGAACCAAGAAGTTTGTAAGGGAAAGGAGATCACCTACTTCATGAAGATCTACCCTGAGTTAGGCTAGTCCTCCGTGGACGTAGGCCATCATGGTATAGTCAAGGTTGCTTATTTGTGGAACCCTTCGTGGTTAGAGCCCTCCATGGACTCTCACGACCGTTACCCTCCATGGGTTGAAGACTCCATAAACATGGATGTATGATAGCACCACATATCAGAACCATGGGAAAAAATCATTGTGTCTCCAATTGCGTTTGATATTCCTACCCTTCCTTTACTTACATGTTTGTATTTACTTTCCGCTGCTATACTCGTAGACATGCATGTGTAGGGTGTACTTGACTGGCTATGAATGCTAAAATCTGCCAACACTTAAAATTGGGAAAAGGTAGATTTTTATTTGGTCAAGTAGTCTAATCACCCCCCCCTCTAGACCTACTTTTGATCCTACAAGTGGTATCAAAGCTTTGGTCTCCATTGCATTGGTTTCACAACCTAGGAGAGTATGGCGTCTAGTGAGGGAAATTATCACCGTCGAGGTCCATACTTTGATGGCACTAATTCTTCTAGTTGGAAGCACAAAATGAAAATGCATCTTCTTTGTCATAACCCCGCCGTTTGGGCTGTTGTTCGTGTTGGATTGCAAGGTGAATTGTTCTCGGATGGAAGGGAACCAGATCACGAAGCGACTGCAGAAGAATTGAAGATGTTGAAACTCAATGCTCAAGCATGTGACATTCTCTTCAACTGCCTATGCCCCGAAGAATTCAACAAAATCAGCCGTCTTGAGAATGCAAAAGATATTTGGGATACTTTGGTTGATATGCATGAAGGTACCGAATTTGTGAGAGAATCCAAGTTGGATGTTCTTCAAAGTCAGCTTGACAAGTTCAAGATGAAGGATGGTGAAGGAGTCGCTGAGATGTACTCTAGGCTAGCTCTCATCACCAATGAGATTTCCGGCATAGGAAGCGAAGAAATGACCAACAAATTCATCATCAAGAAGATACCTAGAGCTTTGGATGAGAAATACAAAACCGTGTGCACATTGATCCAAATGCTGCCCAACTACAAAGATCTCAAGCCTACGGAAGTGATTGGATGGACCGTTGCTCATGAGATGACACTCAAAGACAAGGAAGAGCTTCACAACAAGCCTAGCAGTGCTTACAAAGCCACAAGTGATGCTCCCACAACTTCAAGCGACAACCTTGTCACCAGAAGAGATAAGACTCATGGTCAAGAAATTCAACAAGTTCTACAAGAATAGAAGCAAAGATCAAAGCTCCAACTCAAGGTGTGAAGAGAAGCATTCGTCAAGTCGTGATCGAAACTGCTACAATTGTGGTAAGCCCAGGCAGTACTCTAATGAGTGCACGGCTCCGTACATAACAAAAGAAGAGTCGCCTAGAAGACGAAGCTCAAGAGATGAGTCACCTCAAAGAGAGAGACGGAGTAGAGATGATCGTAATGAATGAAGACCCTCAAGAAGAAGTAGGGACTCGGAGAAGAAGGACAAGTACACCAAGAGATACTCAATAAGAAGACATCAAGCTCATGTTGGTGAATGGGTTTCCGGCTCCGAATCCGACAACCACACCGAGAGAAGCTATCACTCCAACTCCGACTATAGTCAAGATTAAGGTGTTGCCGGACATGCACTAGTGACTACCAACTCCTACGACATATTTGACTCTCCAAATGAAGGGAGTGGAAGTTGCTTCATGGCTAAAGGCCCTAAGGTATCACACCCCGAGTATCTTGATTTCAATAGTGATGAGGATGACTTGCTAGGAGATGATGACTTGCTATTTGACAAATCTAGTGATATTAGTCAAAATAAACTTGATACTAATCACTCTAGCCAAGATACGTCGTGTGATTATGATAAGTTGGAAATAGAGCGACTAACCCAAGAACTAAACACTCTTAAGTTTGTCATGCCCAAGATGTGATCCTATCCTTATTTTGTCACGAGGGCCTCAATAGGGATAGAAGCGCATCTCATCATTTCGCAAGATTCGATATCGTTACAAGTACATGTACAGAAGAGATGAGTATACGGAATTGGCTTACACTCGCCACAAGCTACATCATGATCACATCAATACAACAACATATTCAAACATCATACAAAAGAGCAGGGTCTAACCAAGGACGAAATCAAACGATAAAATGACATCCATCCTTGCTATCCCAGGCTGTCGCCTGGAACCTATCCTAGATTGATGATGAAGAAGAAGAACTCCAAATCAAACAGGCATCGCGCTCACGTCAAATCATCGCACTACATGTACCTGCAATTGTTGTTGTAGTAATCTATGAGCCACAAGGACTCAACAATCTCATTTCCAAGGGTATCAAGACTATTAAAGCTTAATGGGTGAGGTATGGTTAAGTGGTGAGGCTGCAGCAACCAACTAAGCATTTATTTGAGTGGCTAACTTATGAATACAGAAAGTAAAGTGGGTGGCCTACGCATAACGGACGTGAACTAGTAATGATCACTAAGTGATCCTGAACACCTACTTACGTCAATCATAACCGCACCATGTTCTCTCTCGGATAAGGACTCACGTTAAGAGACAGTCACGGTTACACACACAGTTGGTGTATTTTATTTGAGTTTACTTCAAGTTTGCTATGTTCAGGTGTTAAACAAAGTTTCCAAGTTGCCACATAACGCGGGCATGGCTTTCTGAAAGAGTTAACCCTGTAGGGGTGCTCCAACGCATCCATCACAAATTAACCACACGCCGCGTTGGAATTCCTTAACCGCGGAATCACCCGTAGTATTTGTGGAATCCCGATGGAAAATCTCAACTGCGAGATAGCCAGAAGTGTCATCGAAATCCCATGCGCAAGACGTTTGAGAAAGGTAAAAAAATCCAGCAAGGCCGCCCGGCGTACCGACTAAACCTGATAGGAGCCGCGTATCTTGTTCTCAGGGTACGACCGGATGAGATAGACGTTTGGTTGGCTGAAACCCCGGGTGACCAGTGGCGTCGGACATCGCTCGGTCTGGACCAACACTCATGAGGAGCACTGGCCCAGGTTGTTGATTAATTATTCGTGGGTGCCGGTGGGTCCCTATGTATTTTTAGTTATTAGGAAAATGTAGTACCAATGTTGGGCCTTGCCAGACAAGCTTTATCCTAAAGTGATAATCAAGGAGGTCCCCATAACAACCCTGAGCATGTAAGGAGCGCTTAATATAGAACATAACACCGGTACACAAGTAACTAGGGGCGGCAAAAGTGGACAAAAACACCGAGCAAAAGGCCAAGCCTTCCACCTTTAACAAAGTATATATGTGCATTAAATTAAATAGCAATTATATTGTGATAACAAAAGAATGTCCATGTTGACATATGGAAGCAATTGCACCTACAGCTAGAATTGCTATAAGAAGGCCGAGCAAGCGGTAACATAGCCAAACAATGGTTTGCTGGGATCTGGAGGGGTTAGAGGCTTATCATGGCAATGTTGGGAGGCTTGACATACAAGTGGTAGTTAATGAGACATAAAGATAAAAGCGGGACAACTAGCATGTTAATAATAGTTGTGGTATCCAGGGAAATGTGTCATCTTGCCTAAGATCCTGCTCGGAAGAAGAACGAATCCGTGAAGTAGACGAACAGGACGTAGTCGAACGAATCCTCACAGTCCGAATGCTTTCGGAACTCTATCGACAAGAAGCAATCCGAAAACAGCAATCAACACACGGTACACCACAACATATGCATGACATGATGCACATACAAATATGATGCATGTCCGGTTTAAATATGCAAGGCATGACAATTCACATGAAACAACTACTACACATTAAAGTGAAGCTCAATATGCAACGAGTTGCATATTGACGAAACTCCACGATTGATTATTTAGTTCACTCTCGTTTAGGTACACGACAATATTAAATGTGGTTAAGCATGGCAAGAGGTGAAGCATAAGTAAACTATCTATCTAGGCATCTTAAATGAGTCCGGAAACAACTTATAGCATTTCCGGAACAACCCCATATGTTAATTTCGAAATTGTTTCAGATCTGAACTAACCATATTATAATTTTTTAAACAACAGAATAAGGTATTCCGTGCAATTCTACATGTCATTTTGGTCGATTTACATATAAGGAACATCTACGGTCTAAAAGTTATGACCCGCACAAGATAATATGCCATGAATGCAAATGCATGAAAATGACAACCACAAACGTCTCAAATCATGAATTCAGCAAGATATTATGATACTACATGAAATTCGAAGCAAGTTTCATATATGGCATGTCCAAAACGGAGCTACGGTTCAACCACAATAACCAACACAAGTTTTATTTCAAATCTGCCCCAAACAGCAAGATGGCATTTTGCACGAATAAAAACATAAAGGTACAAGATTCTCAAATGCACAAACTAAACATGGGGCAGTATCATATAACACACACTTCATTTCATCTTCAGATAACATACTCGAAACAGGCATGGATCACATGGTAGGAAGCTCACAACATCGCTAAATGGAAACGGTTTCAGACTTAGTGAAAATAGCAGTTTTTGACATTGCAGTTTTTATCACGAAGGCGTATTGTCCATAGTAAAACTATATGCTACATGTCATATTACGGCGTGAAACTTAACAACATACTAAAGGACAATATCAACTACAAATAACTCCACTACACCTACCCCAAAGGGGTTCTAGATCACTAACAAAATACATGGCAAGACAGCAACAAAATGTTACAGATTCCAGACTTGGAAATATTTTAGCATCTCAAAACAGCATAATTTTTATAGCATGTAGGCAACAAGAAAAAAACACCTAAACATGCATTTCTATGACAAGCAAAATGACCAGGTGCTAGTGCTCATGTCAAAGGGCATATCTCATGAACAAAATTATTTCATATCATGCATGGATTTAATCACACGAAAATGTCAACTGGGCATCACAGCAAAAATGACATGCACACAAACTTACTCAAATGACAAATCTAAATGCATAGATAAATTCAATGAATTTTTCTACCCCAAAATCATATATATTATGCTTATGTTCATGTATGAAAAATGTCACAATTAATTACGCAAGTTTATGGCATAACTTATTAGCAAGTCATTTATGCAAATTAAATGCAAACATCATGCCAAAAAATTTTATCATGCATAAAAATGCGATATTATGAATCTACACAAAATTCTACACATTTTGCATATTAAAATTATTTTGATACGATGCATGATTAATTAGTTATGGGCATTTTAAAAACATGCTTTTTTCTGCAATCTAAATAAAATAGCTAAATTTGCAGAGACTAAGAAAAAACATTCACGGGCTGAGTCTGGGAGTTACTGGACTAATTAGGCAATGGGCACAACATATTATAAAACACACTAGGCGAGGGATAGGACAAAGGGGGCGCTCACCTTGTGGGTCATGGTCCATTCAGTGGAGCGGCCGGGCCTTGCGTGGAGGGGCGCCTCGTGCGGCCCAAGCGCTGGACGTGGCCTAGGGTGCTGGCGGGTGAGCGGTTCGAGCAGGGCCCATCCTCCACCCGTGCTCCTATCGGGCAAGAGGCCATGGCGGCGGCGCAAGACGATGAGCAACGACGGACCGGTAGGGCGAGGACGCGGCGAGGCCATGAACGGGCTTTGGGTGGCCGGATCTAGGCAGCGGCGAGCGAATGAGGGGCCGGCACGGATAGAGGTCCTTCGGTAGCCATGGCGGGTGGGGTCAACCTGCGGGGGAGAGAGGGCAAGCGGGAGGTTAGGGAGAGGGGCGAGGAGGAAGAAGGACAGGGAAGGGAGAGGAGGTCCGGCAGGGACGTCCTTGAACTCCGGCAGCTCGCCGGCCGACAGTGGCGGGGTAGGCAGCGAAGGCGTTGGCGGTGCGGGCTGCGGGTGCTGCGGTTGCTGGACGTGTCCGGTTTGACCGCGAACATGTCCTGTAGGTGGGGATTTTTGGCGATTTGAGCCCCAAATTTCAGATATGAGGGCCAGATTTGGCTGGGTGGCTAGGGTTGTGGGATTGGGGGGAGGTGGAGCTAGAAGGTGGGGTTTTGAGGGGGGGGGGTGGTTGCAATGTTACATGGGGGAAACCCTAGAGAGTGAGAGGCTCTCTCCACAAGGTGGTTTATATATAGGGGATGTCACTAGGGTGGGTTGGACCTCATCCGTCCGATCACGATCCGATGACCACGAATGAAGGGGAAAGCTAGGTTGGGCTAGTGGGCTATGTAGTTGGGCTAGGTGGGGATGAGAGGGAGGTTTGCGTCCCGTGACAAAGTTTTTGAAACACTGAAACGTCCGGCGATTCATCCGATGACGATGTCGCTACGGACGATCGTTGGGTTATCAAACGACCTCCAATTGCGACAAAAGTTGACTGGCAATCTACCTATGATATAACAAGACCACACGCCAAGTTCCGACCCAATACGAGAAAGTTTTATGGATGCTTTAAAAACAATATTTTATCGATGCCGTGTGCGCGTGCGTGTGTGGTTGGTCTCAAAACGGGCAACAGCAAGAACGAAGAGAACCGGTGACTACAAACGGATGCAAGTTTGAAAAATCATGTTGACAAAATGTCGATGCTATGCAGATGATGCGAATGATGCAATGATGAATGCAACAACCAAATTAAACACAAGACGACAATGGAATAAAAGGGGAATCTTCTGGAGCGTCGGTCCTGGGCTATTACAACTCTCCTCCACTACACGAGGATTCGTCCCGAGATCTATGAATGAGAAGGGGAAGAGAAAGAGCAAGAGGTAACCTTGGTTACTTCTCTTACAAAAGAGTGAAACCAATGAAACATGAAGGTTGGAAAGAGATGAAGAACGACATGAGGAACAAGCAAGAATTCAAAAGAAATTTCGACAGCACTTCGGTAGGATAGAGAGGATAATTTTGATATGATGGAAAGAAATTGAAAGAGAGGCAACAAACTTCGGTTGGATCAGAATCAAAACTTCATAAGATGGAAGGAGCATGAAAATATTTCACAGCACTCCGGTTAAATGGACAAGCAAGGGAAGAACATGATCTTAATCAAACTAGATGTGAGTTGAAAAGAGCAACACCATAATGCCTCCGAAACAAAAGAATAGAAGCTAGATCTTTGGAGAGAAGATAATGGAGAAGAAAATGAAAACTTCTACCACCATTGAATTTGAAAAGCATGGGATGAACGTAGTTAATGGAGAATCAATAACGAAAATAATAGCTTGTTATGGGCTTATGAAAAACATCTCAAAATTATGAGGTGATAACAAGCCACTAGCGAAAACAAAGACTGGTTGGGAGCAAAAGAGAAGAAAACTTATTTCACCAAGAATAGTAGGAGAAAACTTAGATCATTTATGAAGCCATGATAGCATCAATCCTTAGGAAATGCTTTAGGTGAAATCCAACCCAAGATAACTCCGAGAAGACTAGATGGGTTTACTTCCCTCATTCTTGACAATTTTCCTTCGAGACTCCTCATAATAAAGAATTTAATAACACCATATCGCAAGACAATGGAGAAGGAATTGAACGTAGAAATCCAAGATAAAAACACTTTATCACCTCTAACAAGAATCTTGAAGAACACTTCGAGAAGAATTGCATCCTTAACAAACCACCATGAAGAAGCATCAAGATGAACTCCGGAATGAAAAGATGATAGAAAATAATTGAAGGTTGCGAAATGACAAGATTGAGGACTTGCTATGATTTAGATGAAGCTTCGCGAAGTGATGCTTGAGAAAACTTGGAACTCCGGAAAGAAAGGATGAACAACTTATAACCAAGAATTTGATGCCAAGAACACTCCGGAAGAAGGATTGAAATCACATTGATGAAACTAGAATAAGAATTATGTTATTCTTATCCTTCATCAAGTTAAATTGATGAAAGCAACGGATTTCGCACACCACTTATTTTTGTTGCAAAGAAATGAAGAGAAAGAGAGAGAGAGAGATCACAAACTCGAAGAAGTCTTGCACGAGAACACCGGTAAGAATTTGAAATGAATGAAGATAATGGAGATACATGAGAACAAAGAGATCCCAATCCTCCTAATAGAGAGCTTGAACAAATCATCGGAATAATCGAGAGGCGAACGAAGAGACAACAATTGACAAGAATTGGAGAACGAAAGCTGAAAGCCAAGAACGAAGAATTCTTCTGAAATGATGGCCTTCGGAGGATCGAGAAATGAAAACAACTCTGATATGCTTCGGATAGATATGTAACGAATTACTCATTATCGAAAAGAATTTGGGACGATAGCAACAAGCTAAACCATGAACCTCTAGGAGAATGGAATAAGATTTAAGAGGAACACTTATTCAGACTTCAATGATGAGAATGATGACGAGAAACAACACCATGAATTACTAAGGCACTCCAAAAGAAATGAATAAAGAAGGTTGAGCCAACAATGAAAATGATTTAGAAGCGATCTTCGAGAAGGAATATGACAGATGGAATTCATTCTGACGTCATATTGAGAAGAACTTTAGAACATCTCCGGAAAGATTAGAAGAGCCAGCTAAGATCCTGGGGAAAAACCTGTGGGTTATGGGCCCACTCAAAGAAACACCATTGAAATGATTCCTTAGGACGAGAGATTGCACCAGTACAACTGAAACTTGCTGAGGTGAGAACCTCAAAATAATTGAAAGGATTTGAATGAGTACGCGAAACTTTTGAGACATCTTCAGCACTCTGAATAGAACAGAGAGAGATGAATAAACAAGAGAGGCTTGATGAGAATTTCCAACATAAAAAACCATTGAACGAATGAGAAAGGATATGATGAACACCGAGAGATTGAATTGAATCCACCAGAGAAGAATAACAACAAGAACTAGGAATATGTGGATAGATCTTGAAATTGAAACTCCTGAGAATATCCACAAGGAATCACCGAAAACAAAATAGAAGAAAAGATAGCGGAAGCATTACATGAATAAAAAAGACACTTGGATGAGTATTTAATCATTGAAGAAAAAGGGCGAGAGGGTGGGGAAAACAAAGAAAACTTGGGATGGATGAAATAAACTCTGGAATGAAACATGAGGATTGATCTTGCAAATATTGGAGATGACTGAATATCTTGAAGAGGAGCGCATCGGTTGAAAAGAATTTCATGACAACTCTAGTTGAACAAAAGGATTAGCATTCCCGTAAAATATGAGAACACTACTTAGAAAAGATATGAAATCACCACTTGACATTGAGGCAACTTGAATTACCATATTCAAAACTAAACAAAGGATGAGGCTAACGAAACAAGCCAGAACAAATACATACCCATTATGCACTTGTTGGAAAGATAATCCTAGGTACCTACTTGAATTCCCACCTAAGCACTTCCGAAATCTTTGGTTATGCAATCGGGTGTTGGGGATACAGGGAGGCAAAATATCTCACACAACTAACAAGCCCTACACTCCAACTGTATCCATCTGTCAACACATAACCAGAGGCTTCGGAACTCCATCTATCTCGGACCCTCGAAAACACAACGATACCAAACATGACAGTACCCCAGACGCGCTCCTAGTACTGGGTGACTCCGACCTTATCTCGCCATGAGAAGTATTGAAGAAATTTCAAACATCCTCCGTCCTGAGATACTAAGGAAGCTGATTGATAACGATGTGCAAAAATCCCTCGTAGCTCTACCCCTCGATAACAGGAGGCACCAAGATATAATTCCTTCACATCAGCATCATATAGTTTCCAAAAATACCCGCGCGATCCTAATTTTGTTTTGAGTGAGAAGAGGGTAGAATTAAAATTCCTAAGTCGTAATTCCTCACCAGAGTATAGAAGTGGAGTTAAAGAATCATACTCTCCGATATATAACTAGACTCAAATAGTTTTTCACTAGACTCGACTCGACCAAGTTCGATCAATCAAGGGGACTCCTAGGTTCGTACAGGCTCTGATACCAACTTGTCACGCCCAAGATGTGATCCTATCCTTATTTCGGCATGAGGGCCTCGACAGGGATAGAAGCACTTCTCATCATTTCGCCATAATGGATATAGTTACAAGTACATGCACAGAAGAGATGAGTATAGGGAATTGGCTTACACTCACCACAAGCTACATCAAGACCACGTCAATACAACAACATATTCGAACATCATACAGAAGAGCAGGGTCTAACCAAGGACGAAATCAAACGATAAAATGACATCCGTCCTTGCTATCTCAAGCTGCCGCCTGGAACCCATCCTAGATTGATGATGAAGAAGAAGAACTCCAAATCAAACAAGCATCGCGCTCACGTCAAATCATCGCATTACATGTACCTGCAAATGTTCTTGTAGTAATCTGTGAGCCACAGGGACTTAGCAATCTCATTTCCAAGGGTATCAAGACTATTAAAGATTAATGGGTGAGGTATGGTTAAGTGGTGAGGCTGCAGCAAGCAACTAAGAATTTATTTGCATGGCTAACTTACGAATACAGAAAGTAAACTGGGTGGCCTATGCATAACAGACGTGAACTAGTAATGATCACTAAGTGATCCTGAACACCTACTTACGTCAATCATAACCCCACCGTGTTCTCTCTCGGATAAGGACTCACGAGAAGAGACAGTCATGGTTATGCACACATTTGGTGTATTTTATTTGAGTTTACTTCAAGTTTGCTATGTCCACGTGTTAAACAAAGTTTCCAAGTTGCCACATAACCGCGGGCACAGCTTTCCGAAAGATTTAACCCTGCAGGGGTGCTCCAACTCATCCATCACAAATTAACCACACGTTGCGTTGGAATTCCTCAACCGTGGAATCACCCGTAGTATTTGCGGAATCCCTATGGAAAATCTCAACTTCGAGATAGCTAGAAGTGTCATCGAAATCCCACACGCAAGACGTCCGAGAAAGGTAAAAACAAATCCAGCAAGGCCGCCCGACGTACCAACTAAACTCGATAGGAACCGTGTATCTCGTTCTTAGGATACGACCGGATGAGCTAGACGTCGGGTTGGCTGAAACCCCGGGTGACCAAGGGGCGCCGGACATCGCTCGGTTTGGACCAACACTCATGAGGATCACTGGCCCGGGTTGTTGATTAATTATCCGCGGGTGCCGGTGGGTCCCTATGCAATTTTAGTTATTAGGCAAATGTAGTACCAATGTTGGGCCTTGCTGGACAAGCTTGACCCTAAAATGAAAATCAAGGGGGTCCCCATAACAACCCCGAGCATGTTAGGAGCTCTCAATATGGAACATAACATCGGTACACAAGTAACTAGGGGCGGCAAAAGTGGAACAAAACACCGAGCAAAAGGCCAAGCCTTCCACCTTTAACCAAGTATATATGTGCATTAAATTAAATATCAATTATATTGTGATAATAAAAGAATGTCCATGTTGACACATGGAAGCAATTGCATCTGCAGCTAGAAACGCTATAAGAAGGCTGAGCAAGCGGTAACATAGCCAAACAATTGTTTGCTGGGATGTGGAGGGGCTAGAGGCTTATCATGGCAATATTGGGAGGCTTGACATACAAATGGTAGGTAACGAGACATAACGATAAAAGCGGGACAACTAGCATGGCAATGATAGTAGTGGTATCTAGGGAAATGTATCATCTTGGCTGAGATCCCGCTCGGAAGAAGAACGAATCCGTGAAGTAGACGAATGAGATGTAGTCGAACGAATCCTCACACTCCGAACGCTTTCGGAACTCTATCAAGAAGAAGCAATCCTAAAACAGCAATCAACACATGGTACACCACAACATATGCATGACATGATGCACAAACAAATACGATGCATGTCCGGTTTAAATATGCAAGGCATGGCAATTCACATCACACAAATACTACACATTAAAGTGAAGCTCAATATGCAACAAGTTGCATATTGACGAAACTCCACGATCGATTATTTAGTTCACTCTCGTTTAGGTACACGACAATATTAAATGTTGTTAAACATGGAAAGAGGTGAAGAATAAGTAAACTATCTATCTAGGCATCTTAAATGAGGCCGGAAACAACTTATAGCATTTCCGGAACGATCCCATATGTTAATTTCGAAATTGGTCCAGATCTGAACTAACCATATTATATATTTTTTAAACAACACAATAAGGTATACCATGCAATTCTACTCGCCATTCCAGTGGATTTACATATATGGAACATCTCAAACGGAGCTACGGTCTAAAAGTTATGACATGCACAAGATAATATGCCATGAATGCAAAATGCATGAAAATGACAACCACAAACGTCTCAAATCATGAATGGATCAAGATATTATGATACTGCATGAAATTCTAAGCAAGTTTGATATATGGCATGTCCAAAACGGAGCTACGATTCAAGCACAACAACCTACACAAGTTTTATTTCAAATCGGCCCAAACAACAACATGGCATTTTGCACGCATGAAAACATCAAGCTACAAGATTCTCAAATGCACAAACTATGCATGGGGCAGTAGCATATAACAAACACTTCATTTCATCTTCACATAACATACTCAAGAGAGGCATGGATCACATGGTAGGAAGCTCACAACATGGCTAATTGGAAACAGTTTCACACTTAATGAAAATAGTTGTTTTTGACGTTGCAGTTTTTATCATGAAGGCATATTTACGATAGTAAAACTATATGCTACAGGTCATATTATGGCATGAAATTTAACAACATACTAAAAGACATTATCAACTATAAATAACTCCATTACACCTACCCCAAAGGGGTTCTAGATCACTAATAAAACACATGGCAAGATAGCAACAAAATGTTACGGATTCCAGACTTAGAAATATTTTAGCATCTCAAAAAAACACAATTTTTGTATCATGTTGGCAACAAGAAAACAATACATAAACATGTATTTCTATGACAAGCAAAATGACCAGGTGCTAGTGCTCGTGTCAAAGGGCATATCTCATGAACAAAATTATTTCTTATCATGCATGGATTTAATCACACAGAAATGTCAAATGGGCATCACAACAAAAATGACATGCGCACAAACTTACTCAAATGACAAATCTAAATACACAGATAAATTCAATGGATTTTTCTACCCCAAAATCATATATACTATGTTTATGTTCATGTAGGAAAAATGTCACAATTAACTACACAAGTTTATGGCATAACTTATTAGCAAGTCATTTATTCAAATTAAATGCAAACATCATGCCAACATTTTTTTATCATGCATGAAAATGCGATATTATGAATCTACACAAAATTCTACACATTTTACATATTAAAATTATTTTGATACGGTGCACGATTAATTAGTTATGGGCATTTTTAAAAACATGCTTTTTCTGCAATCTAAATAAAATAGCTAAATTCGGAGAGACTAGGAAAAAACTTTCCCAGGACAAATCTGGGAGTTGCTAGACTAATCAGGCAATGAGCACAACATATTATAAAACACACTAGGCGAGGGATAGGACAAAGGGGGCGCTCACCTTCTAGGCCATGACCCATTCGGTGGAGCTGCTAGGCCTTGCGCGAAGGGGCGCCTGGCGTGACCCAAGCACTGGACGCGACCCAGGGCGCTGGCGGGCAAGCAGTTCGAGCAGGGCTCATCCTCCCCCCGTGCTCCTCACGGGCTGGAGGCCATGGTGGCAGCGCGAGACGACGAGCAATGGTAGACCGGCGAGGTGGGGACGCGGCGAGGCCGGGAATGGGCTGGGAGCGGCCGGATCTGGCGATCCCCGGCCGGATCTGGGCGGCGGCAAGCAGACGAGGGGCCGACGCGGACGGAGGTCCTTCGGCAGCCATGGTGGGCGGGGTCAAGCTGCATGGTAGAGCGGGCCAGCGGGATGTTAGGCAGAGGAGGAGAGGAGGAAGAAGGAAAAGGAAGGGAGAGGAGGGCCGGCGGGGCCGGCCTTGAACTCCGACGGGTCGCCGATCGACGGAGGTGGGTAGGTAGCGAAGGCGTTGGCAGTGCGGGCTGCGGCTGCTACGGTCGCCAGACGTGTCCATTTTGACCACGGACATGTCCGGTAGGTGGGATTTTGGGCGATCTGAGCCCCAGATTTTAGATCTAAGAGCCAAATTTGGCTGGGTGGCTAGGGTTGCGGGATTGGGGGGAGGTGGAGCTAGAAGGTGGGGTTTTTGAGGGGGTGGCTACAATGTTACATGTGGGAAACCCTAGAGAGTGAGAGGCTCTCTCCACAAGGTGGTTTATATATAGGGGATGTCACTAGGATGGGTTGGACCTCATCCGTCCGATCGCGATCCGATGACCATGAACGTAGGGGCAAGCTAGGTTGGGCTAGTGGGTTGTGTAGTTGGGCTAGGTGGGGATGAGACGAAGGTTTGCGGGCCATGAAAAAGTTTTTGAAACACCAAAACATCCGACGATTCATCCTATGATGATGACGCTGCCGCCAAGGTTGTCAGAATCGTGATTTTGAATCGGGTCGGAACTCCGATGGTAGGATCACAAATCGTAGAATCTTCACTATCGGGATCGTAGAAACATAGATTCTATGAACTAAAATCATAGAATCAAAAGGGTTAGTTTGGATCGTAAAGTTGTAGAATCATAAAACAGAATCGCGATTCTAACAACCTTGGATCCCGCTATGGACGACCGTTGGGTTACCAAACGACCTCCGATTGCGAAGAAAGTTGATAGGCGGTCTACCTACGCTATAACAAGACCGCACGCCAAGTTCCTGTTGGGGAACGTTGCATGGGAAACAAAAAAAATCCTACGCACACGCAAGATCTATCCATGGTGATGAGCATCTACAAGAGGGAGAGTGGATCTACATACCCTTGTAGATCGCTAAGCGGGAAGCGTTAAGAAACACGGTTGGTGTAGTTGAACGTCTTCACGATCCAAATCGCCGAGCATCCCGCGATCTCATCACCACCGTCCCGCGATCCAATCACGATCCGTCCCGCGAACTCATCACGATCCGTCTCGCGAACTCATCACGATCCGTCCCGCGATCTCATCATGATCCGTCTCACGATCTTGATAACGATCCTTCTGATCAAGCGCCGAACGGACGACACCTCCGAGTTTAGCACACGTACAACTCGATGACGATCTCCACCTTCTTGATCCAGAAAGAGGGAGCGGAGAGGTAGACGAGTTCTCTGGCAGCGTGACGGCGCTGCGGCGATGGTGGTGGAGTAATCTCAGCAGGGCTTCGCCAGCACAGCTGAAACCGATCTAGAGGAGAAACTACGGACTAGAGGGTAGGGTTGCACGTGGCTGAAAATCTTGTGCCAAAACCCTAAAACCCTCTAGTATATATAGTAGGAGAGGAGGAGGAGTCTTGGCACAAGGGCCAGCACCTCTAGGCTTCGGCCGAAGTGGCAGAGGAGGAATCCTCCTCCTCCACTCCTAGTAGGATTAGGACTCCTTCCTTATTTCCACCTTTTTGCCTTTTTGCACCTTTTCTACTTTGGAATTTCTTCCCCTGCCACATGGGCCTTGTGTGGGACTTTGGACAACCCACTAAGGGCTGGTATTAGTACACCCATAGCCCATGAAGCTTCTTGGGTCGAAATACCTGTCCCGATGGTCCCCCGGTACACTACCGGCACTCCCGGTACACTACCGATGAGCCCGAAACTTTTCCGACAACCAAAACAGGACTTCCTATATATCAATATTTACCTTCGGACCATTCTGCAGCTCCTCATGACGTCTGGGATCTCATCCGGGACACCTAACAACCTTCAGTCACCACCATACATAACTCTATACTACTGAAATGTCACCGAACCTTAAGTGTGCAGACCCTGCGGTTTCGAGAACTATGTAGACATGACCAAGACACCTCTACGGTCAATAACCAATAGCGGTACCTGGATGCCCATATTGATTCCTACATATTCTATGAAGATCTTTATCGGTTGAACCTCTATGTCAAGGATTCAGATAATCCCGTATGATTTTCCCTTTGTTCTTCGGTATGTTACTTGCCCGATATTCGATCGTCGGTATCCCCATACCTAGTTCAACCTCGTTACCAGCAAGTCTGTTTACTCATTCCGTAATACAAGATCCTGTGGCTAACACTTAGTCACATTGCTTGCAAGGCTTATTGTGATGTTGTATTACCGAGTGAGCCCTGAGATACCTCTCCGTCACACAGAGTAACAAATCCCAATCTTGATCCATGCCAACCCAACAAACACCCTCAGAGATACCTATAGAGCACCTTTATAGTCACCCATTTATGTTGCGACGTTTGATACACACAAGGTACTCCTCCGGTGTCGGTGAGTTGCATGATCTCATGGTCATAGAAACATATACTTGACATGCAGAAAACAGTAGTAATAAACTGACACGATCATATGCTACGTTTGTATTTTGGGTCTTGTCCATCACATCATTCTCCTAATGATGTGATCCCGTTACCAAATGGCATCTCATGTCCATGACTAGGAAACCATAGCCATCTTTGATCAACGAGCTAGTCTATTAGAGGCATACTTTAACACCCCGTTATGCCTGGCAGGATCTAGATTGGCCGCACAGACCAACACTAGTCTTTCCTACGCACTTTGTCCTCATTCGTGCACATGATCATATGCTACGTTTTTAGTTTGGGTCTTGTCCATCCCATCATTCTCCTAATGATGTGATCCCGTTACCAAATGATATCTCATGTCCATGACTAGGAAACCATAGCCATCTTTGATCAACGAGCTAGTCTATTAGAGGCATACTGGAACACCCCGTTACGCCTGGCGGGATCTAGACTGGCCCCACAGACCAACACTAGTCTTTCCTGCGCACTTTGTTCTCACTTGTGCGCACCTGGGACCAACTTCCTGGTCGGTCACCCATCCTAGAATTTCTAAGGAACCGACGTCCTCGTCGGCCCATCAGGAACGTTCCCTTTTGGCACACGTATGCGCGTCCAATCCGGCACATGTGCCATGCTATGTGCCACGACGGACCAGACACGCCATGCGCCACATGCCCGTGCACCTGACCCGTGCATGCCCATGTAACCGCAAGGGTTGGCTCTGATACCAATTATAACACCCCGTTACGCCTGGCGGGATGTAGACTAGCCCCACAGACCAATACTACTCTTTCCTGTGCACTTTGTCCTCACTCATGCGCACCCGGGACCAACTTCCCAGTCGGTCACCCATCCTAGAATCGCTGCAAGCCAAGCACGCTTAACTTTGGAGTTCTTTTCGAGTGGGCTCCCGGAAAAGAAGGAATTCCTTGTTGATATGAGTAGTCTATCATTCCTATTAAGCCAGGTTCTCACACATACTACGGACATGGTGTTGTCTATGTATCCACACATGTATTGAGTTTCCGATCAACATAATTATAGCATGGATAATAAACGATTATCATGAACAAGGAGATATGATAATAACCAATTTATTATTGCCTCTAGGGCATATTTCCAATAGTCTCCCACTTGCACTAGAGTCAGTAATCTAGTTCACATCACCATGTGATTCGCATTGTTATGAATCTAACACCCAATGAGTTCTGGGGCTCGATCATGCTTTGCATGTGAGAGAGGTCTTATAGTCAACGGGTCTGCAACATTCAGATCCGTGTGTAATTTGCAAATCTCTATGTTAAACTGTAAACACTGCTACCACACTCCACTTGGAGCTATTCCAAATGGCTGCTCTACTACATGTATCTGGATTGCTACTAAGAGTCATCCGAATTGTTGTCAAAGCTTGCATCAACGTAACTCTTTACGACGAACTCTTTCTCACCTCCATAATCAAGAAACAATTTCCTTAGTCTCTTAGTTACTAAGGATAATCTTGACCGTTGTCCAGTGATCCACTTCTGGATCACTCTTGTCCCCCTTGACGGACTCATCGCAAGGCACACATAGGTGTGGTACACAACATGGCTTACTATACAGAGCTTATGGCTAAGGCATAGGGGATGACGTTCATCCTTTCTCTTTCTTCTGCCGTTGTCGAGCTTTGAGTCTCAGTCAACTTCACACCTTACAAATCAGGCGAGAACTCTTTCTCTGTCTGATCCATTTTGAACTCTTTCAAAATCTTGTCAAGGTATGTACTCATTGAAAGTCTCATCAAGCATCTTGATCTATCTCTATAGATCTTGATGCTCAACAATTAGGTAGCTTTATCCAGGTCTTCCTTTGAAAAACTCTTTTCAAACAACCGTTTATGCTTTCCAGAAATTCTACATCATATTCGGTCAATAATATGTCAACCATATATGCTTATCAAAAATTCTATAGTGCTCCCACTCACTTTATTGTAAATACAAGTTTCTCATAAACTTTGTATAGACTCAAAAACTTTGATCACATCATCAAAGCGTATATTCCAACTCCGAGATGCTTGATCCAGCCCATAGAAGGATTGCTAGAGCTCGCACACCTTTTAACATCCTTAGGACTGACAAAACCTTCTGGTTGTATCACATACAACCTTTCCTCAAGTAAACCGTTAAGGAAACGATGTTTTGACATCCATCTGCCAGATTTCATAATTGAAAAATGCAGCAACTGCTAACATAATTCCAACAGACTTTAGCATCGCTACGAGTGAGAACATTTCATTGCAGTCTACTCCTTGAACTTGTCGGAAACTTCTTTGCAACAAGTCGAGCTTTATAAATGGTGACGTTTACCATCAGCGTTTGTCTTCATCTTAAAGGTCCATTTGTACTTGAAGACCTGCCATCCAACGAGCAAGTCTACCAAAGTCTATACTTGGTTTTCATACATGGATCCATTCTTGGATTTCATGGACTCTAACCATCTGTCAGAATCCAGGCCCATCATCGCTTCTCCATAGCTCGTAGGTGCACCATTGTCCAACAACATGACCTCCAAGACAGGGTTGTCGTACCACTCAGGAGCAGTACGCGTCCTTGTCGACCTACGAGGTTCAATAGTAACTTGATCCAAAGCTTCATGATCATCATCATTTACTTCCTCTTCAACTAACATAGGCTCCACAGAAACATCTTTATGTGCTACGCTACTCTATGCCTGAAACAAAGGTTCAACAACCTCATCAAGTTTTATCTTCCTCCCACTCAATTCTTTTGAGAGAAACTCTTTCTTGAGAAAGGACCTATTTTAGCAACAAACAATTTGTGCTCAGATCTGACATAGAAGGTTCACCCAACTATTCTTAGGGTATTCTATGAAGATGCATTTGTCCGCTTTGGGTTCGAGCTCATTAGGTGAAAACATTTTCTACACAAGCGTCGCAGCCCCAAACATTAAGAAATGACAGCTTAGGTTTCTATCAAACCATAATTCACATCGTGTCATCTCAAAGGATTTAGATGGTGCCCTATTTAAAGTGAATGTAGTTGTCTCTAATGCATAACCCCAAAACTATAGTAGCAAAATGATAAGAGACATCATAGCTCGCACCATATCCAATAGAGCATGACTATGACGTTCGGACACACCATCACACTATGGTGTTCCAGGTGGCGTGAGTTGTGAGACAACTTTCACATTGTCTAAAGTTGTATGCCAAACTCGTAACTCAGATATTCACCTCCTCGATCATATCGCAGACATTTTTATCTTCTTGTCACGATGATCTTAAACTTCACTCTGAATTTGCTTGAACTTTTCAAACGATTCAGACTTGTGTTTCATTAAGTAAACATACACTATATCTACTCAAATAATCAGTGAAGGTAAGAAAATAACGATATCCACCATACGCTACAAGACTCATTGGATTGCATACATCACTCATGTATCATTTCCAATAAATCACTTGCCCGCTCCATTAAAACGGAAAACGGGGTCCTTAGTCATCTTACCCAAGAGGCACGGTTCGCATGTCTCAACCGACTCGAAATCGAATGAGTCCAAAGATCCATCAGCATGGTGTTTCTTCATGCGATTTATACCAATATGACATTTTAGCGGCAGTGCCACAAGTATGTGGTACTATCATTATTAACTTTCTATCTTTTGGCATCAATGTTATGAACATGTGTATTACTACGGTCAAGATTCAACAAAGCATTCTCACTGGGTGCATGACCATTGAAGGTATTATTCATGTAAACAGGATAACCATTATTCTCTAACTTAAATGAATAACCATGTTGCAATAAACACGATCTAATCACGTTCATGCTCAACGCAAAACACCAAATAACATTTATTTAGGTTCGTCACTAATCCCGAAGGTAGAGAGAGCGTGCGATGTTGATCACATCAACCTTGGAAACATTTCCAACACACATCGTCACCTCACCCTTAACTAGTTCTCTGTTTATTTCGTAGCTTTTATTTCGAGTTACTAACATTTAGCAACTGAACCAGTATCCAATACCTAGGTGCTACTAGGAGTACTCGCAAGGTACACTTCAATAACACGTTTATCAAATATACTTCTCTTGACGTTGCCATCCTTCTTATCTACCAAGTATCTAGGGTTGTTCCGCTTCAGCGACCGCTCTCCTCATAATTGAAGCACATAGTCTCGGGTTTGGGTTCAACTTTGGGTTGCTTCACTAGAGCAGCAACTGACTTGCCATCCATGAAGTTTCCCTCCTTGCCCTTGCCCTTCTCGAAACTAGTGGTTTTACTAACCATCATTACTTGACGCTCCTTCTTGATTTCTACCTTCGCGGTGTCAAACATCGCGAACAACTCAGGGATCATTATTTCTATCCCTGTCATTTTATAGTTCATCACCAAGTTCTAGTAGCTTAGTGGCAGTGACTTGGAGAACTATATCAATCACTATCTTATCTGGAAGGTCAACTCCCACTCGATTCAAGCGATTGTAGCACCCAGACAATCTGAGCACATGCTCAACGATTGAGCTATTTTCTTTCATCTTATAGGCAAAAAATCTTGTTTGGGATCTCATATCTCGCAACACGGGCATGAGCCTGAGATCCTAATTTCAGCTCTTAGAACATCTCATATGTTTCGTGACGTTCAAAACATTTCGGATCCTCAATTCTAAGCCGTCATGCATGACGCACTAAACTATCAATTAGTCATTAGAACGTGCCTATTAGATGTTCACAACATCTACACACGACTCTAGAGGGGTTGGCACACCGAGCGGTGCATTAAGGACATAAGCCTTCTGTGCAGCAATGAGGACAATCCTTAGATCACGGACCCAGTCTGCAATATTGCTACCATCATATTTCAACTCTATTTCTCTAGGAACATATAAAAATACAATGGTGCTACAACGCGAGCAAGTAATCTACAACATAATTTGCAAAGACACTACTGACTATGTTCATGATAATGAGTTCAATTAATCATATTACTGAAGAACTCCCACTCAAATTGCCATCCCTCTGGTCATTAGAGTGATACATGATCCAAATTCACCAACTCAAGTCCGATCATCACGTGAGTTGAGGTGGTTTCAATGGTGAACATCATCATGTTGATCATATCTACTATATGACTCATGTTCGACCTTTCAGTATCTTGTGTTTCGAGGCCATGTCTGTACATGCTAGGCTCATCAAGTTTAACCCGAGTATTCTGCATGTGCAGCACTGGCTTGCACCCATTGTATGTGAATGTAGAGTCTATCACACCCGATCATCACGTGGTGTCTCGACACGACGAACTTTCGCAATGGTGCACACTCGAGGAGAACACAAATTCATCTTGAAATTTAATTGAGGGATCACCTTATAATGCTACCATTGTCTTAAGAAAAACAAGGTGCATAAAAGGATTAACATCACATGCAAATCATAAGTGACATGATATGGCCATGAACTTGTGCTTTTGATCTCCCTCTTGAAAGCATCGACAAGATCTCCATCATCACCGGCACGACACCATGATCTCCATCATCTTGATCTCCATCAATGTGTCGCCATCGGGGTTTTCACGCCCACCATGCTTCTGCTACTATTGCTACCGATTAGCGATAAAGTAAAGCATTACATTGCGCTTAATGATTGACACGCAGGTCATACAATAATTAAAGACAACCCTATGGCTCCTGCCGGTTGCCGTACCCATCGACATGCAAGTCGTGATATTCTATACAAACATGATCATATCGTACATCACATATATCTCATCATGTAATTGGCCATATCACATCACAACATACCCTACAAAAACAAGTTAGACGTCCTCTAGTTGTCGTTGCAAGTTTTACGTGGCTGTTACGGGTATCTAGCAAGAACAATTCTCACATACGCAAAACCACAACGGTGATACATAAGTTGCTTTTCAACCTTCTCAAGGACCGCCTTTGTCGAATCCGATCCAACTAAAGTAGGAGAAATAGACACCCGCCAGCCATCTTTGTGCAACGAAGTTACACGTTAGTCGATGGAACCGGTCTCTCGTAAGCGTACGAGTAAGGTTGGTCCGAGCCGCTTCATCCCACAATACCGCTGAACCAAAACACGACCAATGGAGGAAGCAATCTAAGCATCAACGCCCACAAACTCTTTGTGTTCTACTCGAGATCTCATCTACACATAGACCTAGCTCATGAATCCTCCTCCTCCACTCCTAGTAGGATTAGGACTCCTTTCTTATTTCCACCTTTTTGCCCTTTTCCACCTTTTCTCATTTGGAATTTCTTCCCCAGCCGCATGGGCTTTGTGTAGGACTTTGGCCAGCCCACAAAGGGCCGGTATTGGTCCTCCCATAGCCCATGAATCCTCCTGGGTCGAAATACGTCTCCCGATGGTCCCTCGGTACCCTACCGGCACTCCCGGTACACTACCGATGAGCCCGAAACTTTTCCGGCGACCAAACCATGACTTCCTATATATAATTCTTTACCTCCGGACCATTATGGAGCTCCTCGTGACGTCCAGGATCTCATCCGGGACTCCCAACAACCTTCGGTAACCACCATACATAACTCTATACTATCGAAATGTTACCGAACCTTAAGTGTGCAGACCCTGTAGGTTCGAGAACTATGTGGACATAACCAAGACACCTCTACGATCAATAACCAATAGCGGGACCTAGATGCCCATATTGATTCCTACATATTCTATGAAGATCTTTATCGGTTGAACCTCTATGTCAAGGATTCAGATAATCCTGTATGATGTTCCCTTTGTTCTTCGGTATGTTACTTGCCCGAGATTCGATTGTCGGTATCCCCATACCTAGTTCAACCTCGTTACTGGCAAGTCTCTTTACTCGTTCCGTAATACAAGATCCCGTGGCTAACACTTAGTCACATTGCTTGCAAGGCTTATTGTGATGTTGTATTACCGAGTGGGCCCTGAGATACCTCTCCGTCACACGGAGTAACAAATCCCAATCTTGATCCATGCCAACCCAACAGACACCCTCGGAGATACCTGTAGAGCACCTTTATAGCCACCCAGTTACATTGCGATGTTTGATACACACAAGGTACTCCTCCAGTGTCAGTGAGTTGCATGATCTCATGGTCATAGGAACATATACTTTACATGCGGAAAACAGTAGCAATAAACTAATATGATCATATGCTACGTTTGTAGTTTGGGTCTTGTCCATCACATCATTCTCCTAATGATGTGATCCCATTACCAAATGACATATCATGTCCATGACTAGGAAACCATAGCCATATTTGATCAACAAGCTAGTTTATTAGAGGCATACTAGGGACATGGTGTTGTCTATGTATCCACACATGTATTTGAGTTTCTGATCAACAATTATAGCATGGATAATAAACAATTGTCATGAACAAGGAAATATGATAATAACCAATTTATTATTGCCTCTAGGACATATTTCCAATAGTTCTGACCCAATCTGAGAAAGTTTTATGCGCGCTTTAAAAACAATATTTTATCGATGCCACAGGCGCATGCGTGTTAGGTTGGTCTCGAACTGGGCAACGACAAGAACGGAGAGAACTTGTGACTACAAACCGATGCAAGTTTCAAAACTCATGTTGACAAAATGCCGATGCTATGCAGATGATTCGAGTGATGCGATGATTAATGCAACAACCAAACGAAACATAAGATGAATGGAATAAAAGGGGAATCTTCTGGAGTGTCGGTCCTGGGCTGTTACAAAGTTAGCCCACGATTCTACTCTACAAGATCATAGAGAGCTTGAAAGGACACATGAGAAGCTTCACTTCGAGAAGCTTAATTTGGAATAAGAGCATGTATTCCTTGAAGCTATCAATGATTATATTCAAAATAAGACTTCATCTTATCTAGCCAAACGATTTCTCTTCTCTACATTCATTCCACAAGTTAAGGCTAAGCAAACTAGTAACAAAGGCAAGAAAGGTTCTTCAACTAGAAGCAATAAAAATGATAAATCCAATGATATTGCTTCTAGTATTTCTATTGATCCCACTAATACTCCTCTTAGCCAAGTTACACTTGAGCAAGAAAATGAACTTTTGAAAGGGATTATAGAGAAAGGTATCTGATAACCCACAATTATAGGGGATAGCAACATTTTTCGAGGGTAGAGTATTCAACCCAAATTTATTGATTCGACACAAGCGGAGCCAAAAATATTCTCGAGTATTCGCAACTGAGTTGTCAATTCAAACACATCAGAAATACTTAATATCTCCAGAAAAGTATTTAGTAGCAAAGTAGTATGGAAGTAACGGTAACGATGGCAAAAGTAGCAGTAGCAGTTTTGTAGTGATTGTAACAGTAGCAACATAGAAGTAACTTAGCAGAGATCAATATGTGGAAAGCTCATAGGCAATGGATCAGTGATGGATAATTATGTCGTATGGCATTCATCATGCAACAATTATAGCATAGGGTGACACAGAACTAGCTCCAATTCATAAATGTAATGTAGGCATGTATTCCATATATAGTCATACATGCTTATGGAAAAGAACTTGCATGACATCTTTTGTCCTACCCTCTCGTGCCAGCGGGGTCCTAATGTACACTAAGGGATATTAAGGCCTCCTTTTAATAGAGAACCCGACCAATGCATTAGCAATTAGTGAATGCATGAACTCCTCAAACTACGATAATCACCGGAAACAATCTCAGTTATTGTCACCCTAGGGGATGCGGATCATAACTCATAATAGGTGTCTACAACTTGCAAGATAGGATCAAGAACACATGTATATTCATGAAAACATAATAGGTTCATATATGAAATCATGGCACTCGGGCCCTGGTGACAAGCATTAAGCATACCAAAGTCATAGCAACATCAATCTCAGAACATAGTGGATACTAGGGATCAAACCCTAACAAAACTAACTCGATTACATGATAAATCTCATCCAACCCATCACCGTCCAGCAAGCCTACAATGGAATTACTCACGGCAGAGAGCATCATGGAATTGGTGATGAAGTATGGTTGGTGATGACGATGGCGTCAATTTCCCCTCTCCGGAGCCCAAAACGGTCTCCGGATCTGGTCTCCCGAGGAAGAACAGGAGGTGGCAGCGGCTCCGTATCATGAAACGCGATGAACTATTCTCCTTGATTTTTTGCTCCACGAATAGCAATAAATAGGAGTGGAATTGAGGTTGGTGGAGCAACAGGGGGCCCACAAGCCTACTAGGCGCGGCCAGGGGGTGGCCGTGCATGGCAGGCTTGCCACCTGTGGGTGGCCCACCTCCGGTTGATTCTTTCGCCAGTATTTTTTATTAATTCCAAAAAATTCTCTGTAAATTTTTCGATCAATCCAAGAACTTTTATTTTTGCAGAAAAATAACATCAAGGCAATTTTGCTAAAAACAGCGTCAGTCCGGGTTAGTTCCATTGAAATCATGCAAATTAGAGGCCAAAACAAGGGCAAAAGGGCTTGGAAAAGTAGATACGATGGAGATGTATCAACTCCCCTAAGCTTAACCCATTGCTTGTCCTCAAGCAATTCAGTTGATAAACTGAAAGTGATAAAGAAAAACTTTTACAAACTCTGTTTGATCTTGTTGTTGTAAATATGTCTAACCGATGTTCAGATTTTCAGCAAAGATCATGGACTAACCACGTTCACAATAACATTTAGGTCTCACATTCACTCATATCATTGATACAATCAACTAGCAAGCAATAATAATAACTCTCGAATGACAACACTTTCATCAAAACAATCATGATGCAATATGATGAAATGATATCTTGCTAGCCCTTTCTAAGACCGCAAAACATAAATGCAAAGCAGCTCTAAAGAACAAGGACTGACTAGACATTGTAATTGATAGTGAAAGAGATCCAATCATGCTCATACTCAATATCAATTAAGAGCAAAGCATACAAGTGACGGTGGTGCTTTCTAACTGGTGCCTTTTATAAGAGGATGCTGACTCAGCAATAAAGTAAATAGATAGGCCTTTCAGAGAGGGAAGCATTGATTTGTAGAGGTGCCAGAGCTCGAGCTTTTAAAATAGAGATAAGTAATAATTTTTGAGCGGTATGCTTTCATTGTCATAATAACGACCAAGAGATTTCAACATATACCATGCTAGATACACTATAGGCGGTCCCCAAACATAATGATAAAGTTTTTACTCCCCCTCCACCAATCAATCACACTCCATGGCCAGACGAATCCACGGGTACCGTCCATACAAACACAACCCTGGGGGAGTTTTGTTTAATTATATTTTTATTTTATTTCGAGCATGGAACTGGGTATCCCGATTACCGGCCACTTTCTCGTGAATGATAGTGAATCAACACATATCGTGAGAATAACCCACCTAACATGGAAGATACTGACAGCCCCTAGTCGCCACATGAGCGATTTGGGCATACAAAACAGAATGTTTATTTGAAGGTTAGAGTTGGGCACATGCAAATTTACTTGGAACAGCAGGTAAATACCACATATAGGCAGGTATGGTGGACTCATATGGAACAAATTTGGGTTTGAGGAATTGGATGCACAAGCAGTATTCCCGCTTAGTACAAGTGAAGGCTAGCAAAAGACTAGGGAGCGGCCAACTAGAGAGCGACACAGTCATCAACATGCTTTGAGATTAACCAACATCGAATGCAAGCATGAGTAGGATATAAATCACCATGAACATAAATATCATAGAAGCTATGTTGATTTTGTTTCAACTACATTCATGAACATGTGCCAAGTCAAGCCACTTGAATCGTTCAGAGGAGGATAACATCCCATCATACTACATCACAACCATTTTAATATGCATGTTGGAACCCAAGAGAAACCATTATCCACTCTTAGCTAATTAAGCATGGCATGAGTAACTATAATCTCTAATTGTCATTACCAATATGTTTCACCCATAATGAACTGAATTTGGAATGATGATTTAATCATATTTACAAAATCCAGATAGGTCGAGTTCATGCCAGCTTTTCTCCATCTCAATCTTTTCATCAAATATCGTCATCATTGCCTTTCACTTGCACGACCGAACGGTGTGGATAATAACAAGAGTGCACACGCATTGGACTAAGCTGGATTCTGCAAACAATAACTCAAATGAGAAGGCAAGGTAATATGGGCTCTCTGATCAACAAACAATTATGCATATAAGAGCCACTCCACATTTTCATTGTGGTCTTCTCCTTACGACCCAAAGAAAGGAAATTCAAAACAAGAACGAGAAAAATGATTTACACAGGAAAACTCCTAACAAGCAAAAGAAGAATGAAAAATCTTTTTGGGTTTTCTTTTAATGCTACAACAAAGCAACTAGAAGGTAAAGCTAGAACTAATTTGTTTTGTATTTTTCTCAAAGTTAATTAAACACACAAGAAGAAAGCGAAACAAGGAGATAAATTACCATGGATGGTGCAATGAAAACGTATGAACACCGACTACTAAAATGTGAGAACATGAATGTAATGTCGGTGAGAGATACGTACTCCCCCAAGCTTAGGCTTTTGTCCTAAGTTGGTCTAGGGCCATGGCTGGAAACAACTCTCTCCGGGATACTCCGGAGCGTCCTCAGAGTTCCATTAGTTAGCAAGCTCCTGTGGCTCCCACTGAAAAACTAGCTTAGGGTACTGATCAAGGGCTGGTACCGGTTCTAGAGCTGGGGGTTGCATCAGACCCCAATATCTGTAAATGTCTCCGGACATAATGGTGTACCTGCTCGAGTGAATATCAAACAAAAAAGAAGCGGGCAGAGATGCAGAGTAATAATCTCACAAGTACCCTGGCTAAAAACTAAGTTATAAAGCAACCTCCTATAATCATTTTTCTTAATAATATCATGTGCTACCATACGGTCATAATCTAATAACTTCGAGGGTAGCGGCATGTCATCTTCCTCGTCAAGTCTAATGGGTATCTCAAAGTGTTTGGCCACACGAGATGCAAAGAAACCTCCGAATATGCCCCCCCTTGAACTGTTGGAGTTCAACTGTTGGGCCACCATAGCGCCCAGACTAAAGGTTCTATCAGCAAATAAAACATGGCGCATAATGGCGAGGTCAGGGGAACTAAGACCTCCACTCTCCCAGCAACCAACTAAACATCTCCCCACAAATAATGAATAATAGTGTAGCACAAGAAAATGTAAACTAGCTGCTCTTGCCTTTGACACCCCTCTCACTTCCCCTACAGTGACTGCGGCTATAAAATCTTCCATGTCTCTAGGACGTGGTTCCCTGATGCTACCCTCATAGGGTAGTTTGTAAACTTTGCAAAAATCATAAAGGTTCATTTTCTTAAGCACATCATATAAGTGAAATTCTACCGTAGGAGGGTCTTCCCTAACATGGAAATGAAAATTTTGCACAAAGGTATTCGTGAGCAAGAGGTACTGGTCATACTTATCGTTGAGGAAGTCGGTGAGGCCTGCATCCTTAGTCAAATAATAAAAATCTTCATAAATATTGGCTGCCCTCAAGAATGTGTCACATGGCTATTCACATGGTCGAATTTCTGCAATGCGAGGAAGATTATACTTGGGTTTCTCCCTCATCTCATTTTCACCTTCCTTAGAATTCTGGCTTGAAGAGCCTCTTAACAATCTCATCAGCATTTCTTTCTCTAAAAAATTCTGAAAATTTTAGTGACCCAAAATAAAAGTGAACAAAAATCAATAAAACTCATAGCAACTACTCCCACAAATGCCTAGAGGCTATATCATGCATCAAAACTACTTGGGACCATACAAATTTGACATGCAAGCTCAAGAACAAGGTCACCACAGCAGCAAAAATTGCAATATATAGAGCACGAGAACAAAAACTAATTGGACCGTTGGAGGAGTTACATACCGAAGAACAATCTCCCAAAACAGTTTTGCGAATGAAGCTTTGCACAAGGAGATCGAAAATGGCAGCAAAATGAGCTAGAACACGGGTTTGAGCAATGGTGGAATTTTTTTTGGAAGAAGATGAAGTGGATGGGTGCTGGAATAAGTGAAGAGGGGCCACGTGGGACCCACAAGCCTGCTAGGCACGGCCAGGGGGGTGGTCATGCCTTGTGGGCTTGTGACCCACTAGTGCAGCCTCTGCAGTGTGCTTAGTGCCAGATATTTTTAAATATTCCAGAAAAAATCATACTGCATTTTCAGGGCATTTAAAGAAATTTTATTTTTAGGTCATTTTTCTATTGCATGGAAAACTCAGAGAACAGAAAAATAATAGCATTTTACTTAATTTAATCCAACTAACAGAAAATAAAGGTTGGGTAGAAAAAGTTGTGCTTTCTAAATCAACCATCTCATGCTCATCAAAAGGAATCCATCAATAAGGTTGCTCAAGTCTTATTAATGAACTTCTTTCGAGTAACATGAAACCGGAGAATTTTCGAATAACACTAAGTTGAGGATATGCATATCCCCAACAACAAGTATATCATATTTCTTCTTGACAGTAGGAAGAGGGAATTCAAAGTCTCCAATAATAATCATTGGAATTTTTTCAATGGAATTGATACTATGAACTTGTAGTTGTTTCTTCAGGAAGTGTACCGTATGCTCATTACCATTAATATGAAAAGTGACATTGCCTTTGTTGCAATCAATAACAGCCCCTGCAGTATTCAAAAAGGGTCTACCAAGGATGATAGACATACTATCTTCCTCGGGAATATCAAGAATAACAAAGTCTGTTAAGATAGTAGCATTTGTAACTACGACAGGTACATTCTCACAAATACCGATAGGTAGAGCAGTTGATTTATCAGTCATTTGCAAAGAGATTTCAGTAGGTGTCAACTTATCCAAATCAAGTCTATGATATAGAGAGAAAGGCATAACACTAACACCAGCTCCCAAATCACATAAAGCAGTTTTAACATAATTCCCTTTAATAGAGCATGGTATAGTTGGTATTCCTGGATCTTCTAATTTCTTTGGTACTCCATTATTAAAAGTAAAATTATCAAGCATGGTGGAAATTTCAGCTTCAGGTATCTTCCTTTTATGTATCACATTATCTTTCATATACTTAGCATAAGGAGACATTTTCAGAATATCAGTCAAGCGCATACGCAAAAAGGCAGGTCTAAGCATTTCAACAAAGCACTCAAAATCCTCTTCATACTTTTTCTTGGATGGTTTAGGAGGAAAGGGCATGGGTTTCTGAACCCATGGTTCTCTTTCTTTACTATGCTTCCCAGCAATAAAATCTCTTTTGTCATATCTTTTATTCTTAGGTTGTGGGTTATCAAGATCAACAGCAGGTTCAATCTCCAAATCATTATCATTACTAGGTTGAGTATCAACACGAACATCATCATTAATATTATCACTAGGCTCATGTTCATCACCGGATTGTGTCTCAGCATCAGAATCAGAAATATCATTTGGGTTTTCAGGTGTATCTATAACACGTTCACTAGCAGCATGCAAAGTTATATGATCATCCTTGTTCCTCTTATTACTAGAGCGACTAGGTGCATCAATATTACTTCTTTGAGAATCATGCTCAATTCTCTTAGGGTGGCCCTCACGATACAAAGGTTCCTGAGTCATTCTTCCACCTCTAGTCACAATCTTAACAGAATTACCATTGTTCTTACTGTTCATCTCATTAAGCAAGTCATTCTGTGCCTTAAGTACTTGTTCTACTTGAGTAGTTACCATGGAAGCATGTTTACTAATCAGTTTAAGATCATTGATAGTTCTACTCATATAATCACCTAAGCGATCAAGCATGAAAACATTATGTTTCAATTGTCCACTAACATAAGCATTAAAATTTTCTTGCTTAACAACATAATTATCAAACTCATCCAAGCATTGGCTAGCAGACTTATTATAAGGAATGTCGCTTTCATCAAATCTACAAAGAGAATTTACCTCTACTACCTGTGTCGGGTTATCAAGACCATGTATTTCTTCAATAGGTGGTTGATTCTTAACATCTTCTGCTTTAATACCATTTTATTTCATAGATTTCTTTGCCTCTTGGATATCTTCAGGACTTAGAAATATAATACCTCTTTTCTTCGGAGTTGGCTTCGGAGGTGGTTCAGGAATAGTCCAATCATTATCATTGCTCAATATATTACTCAACAGTATTTCAGCTTGTTCAACAGTTCGTTCCCTAAAAACACAACAAACGCAACTATCTAGGTGGTCCCGAGAAGAATCGGTTAGTCCATTATAAAAGATATCAAGTATTTCATTTTTCTTGAGGGGATGATCAGGCAAAGCATTAAGTAATTGGAGAAGCCTCCCCAAGCTTATGGGAGACTCTCTTCTTAAATTTGCACAAAGTTAAATATTTCTTGCAAGGCAGCTTGTTTCTTATGGGCAGGAAAATATTTTTTAGAGAAGTAATAAATCATATCATGGATGTCGTGGGAACAAGCCTGACAGTAGAAGGTAGGGGTACGAAAGGAGATTGCAGAGTCCTAGCTACAGCGAGGTTGTACACATGGATGTATGAGTTCGGTCCCCTCTCGTAGAGGTAACAGCCCTACGTGTCAGTGCTCGGGAGCTTTGTCGTGTGGAATGTTGAGATTACAGTGGTTGCAAACTCTTGTGCCAGTGGGGAGGGGCAACTTATATAGAGTTTGCTGCCCCTCATAATTGCCCAGCATCCAAAGGTCCGATCGTGGATTTAAAGACTAACGTTACTGGTAACGTACATAATAAAAGCTACTAATGATGAAAGGTCTAACGCGTGCCTGTTGGCCTCCTAGGGGTGGCTTCTGGTCTTCTGGCGTCGAGTGGAAATGAGGTCTTCCGAGTGACATTCGACTGTCGAGTGGAGGAAGAAGTCTTCGAGTGGATTGTCTGTCGAGTGTCCTAAGCATCATCAGGAATCCGGTCGGAATCTTGTGATCTTCAGGTCCTCCAATGTAATGTGCTTAGGTAGGGTATGTAGGTCAGGCCTAGGACCCTACCCTAGGTACGTATCCTCATCATTAGCCCCCGAATGGATCAAGGTTCGAGTGGCGAATGGGGGATATCGATGTTAGTTCAGAACAAGACACCAAATATTTGGAATGATATTCGGGGCTTCAACGAAACTTGCATCGACTGAACTCTTCATCATTCGCCCGGATCAATTCAGCCTTGAAAGTGCCCGAGTGAATGTTCAGTGTCGATTTTGTTCTGAGTGATCTGAAGGAATCTTTTGAGGCGACGGGTCGGTCTATCAGACCTGGATTTTGTGGGATACAAAAATTTGGGAAGCACGCGCACCTGCGGTGATGACACCACGATCAGGGCAAGTGGGGGCATGACGCCTCGATTCTCATGCCGATCCTTTCGCCATGTACTGGACGCTATCAGCGGTTGGCGTGCATGGTGATCTCGTGGGCCCACCCATCAGTGAGGCACTCGACGGAGTATAAATCCCGAAGCGCCGCGGTTTGCATAATATTCGTCCCCAATCTTCCTCTGCCTCCTCTGCCCTTAGCTAAACACTCCACCCATCTCCAACGAGCACAACCATCGCGATGACGAAGGGCACGACGGAGAAGTTAGAGCGCTCCAAGAAGGTGATGGTGAAGGGCAAGGGCAAGAAGCCCTCGACCGTTCGGTTCACCGCGCTGGCGGGATGGATGCAGGCTGACTTCCTCCCTTCGATGGTCTCTCCAGCGGGCATCGGCGGCCTGGTTGCCGACGGGCTCGTGGCGGATGGCACCTAGAGGTTGTCGGAAGGAGAGCATGAGCCGGAGCCACGCGAGGGAGAGCGGGTTCTCCTCCTCTCTCACGTTGAAAGAGGTTTTCCCATGCCTCCCCACCCGTTCTTTAGAGGTTTTCTGAACTTCTTTGGTGCTCAACTCCACCACTTCCCGTCGAATGCAATTTCCTACCTGTCTGCTTTCATTAATTTGTGCGAGTGCTTCTTGGGATGTCCTCCTCACTAGGGAGTGTTCAAGCACATTTTCACAGTTAGATCTCAGACTGTGAAGAAAGCGCTTCGAGAGGATGGGAAAACTCATGTACTGTAGCTGTGTGGGGGTTTAGGACTTCAAAAGAGAGCTCGTAGTTCTTTCCCCTCTATGACCTTTCCTAAATCTATTGGAGGTTGGCAGTCGACTTGGTTTTACTGCAAAGATGTAGCTTCTCCCAACATGTTGACTGGTCTTTCCCCTTTCACATCCGATGGCCCAGCCGTCCCCAAATATCTAAAGGTGTCTGAAGAGGAACAAGTCCAAGTGGGAATCCTGGTGGACGCCATGGTGAAACTTATCCGGGGGGGAGTGACCAGCATGGATCTCTTGGAGACATTTCTTAGTCGACGGATCCAGCCCCTCCAGGCCAGGGATCACACCATGTGGCACTATGCAGGCCCTGAGGACTCGACCAGGACGCATCCAGAAGAGGTTTTGCAAAAAATTGTCGAGCAATGGTTTCGCAGCATCACAGGGGCTTGTGACAATCCCTTAGGAGCCAAGAGGATCCGACCTTACTCGGCCAAAAACCCGTCGAAGAATCTAGTAAGCTGAATTTTGTTGACTAGAGTACTTGTATTGTCGAATGATCGATTGATTTATTGACTAACTTCGTTGTTTGAATCACACACGAATGGACACATATGTACTTGCTTGTACTGTCACATCCCTAGCTAGATGTCATAGGACAGCATGGGTGTTGCATCATGTTTCATTTTTGCATCAAGATGAAATGGGGATTAAAAGAAACCCCAAGCTCACATTGAATCAAAATAATTCAAGTTGGTGAAAATTCAACAAATCCAAAATGCCCTACCAAAATGGTCCCTATGTCTGATAAATATGGACATGATTATAACAGGGGCCATTTTAAATATTTGAACAACTCAAGCAATTTAAAAATATTCAAACTTCAATATATAAAATATTTGGGATATTTTAAATTAGCATATGTACCTGAAAAGAAAAGAAAAGAAATGTCAGAAATAGGAAAATAGAAAAGAAAATGAAGAAATTAAAGCAGAAAGGAAAAGGGAGGATGAACCTGGGCCGACCTAGCTGGCCCAGCTCCATCATCGTCCTCCTGGCGGCCAGGAGGATAGGCGTGTGGCCGGAGCACGCGCGCGGGCGTGTTTCCACACCGGCAGCTGCCTGCCTGCTTCCCCTCGCCAGCACGACGGGGATAAGCTCTGAGAGCCGTCCTCATCGCCCTCTC
Organism: Hordeum marinum; assembly: GCA_022496015.1. Lineage (NCBI taxonomy): Eukaryota > Viridiplantae > Streptophyta > Magnoliopsida > Poales > Poaceae > Hordeum > Hordeum marinum. The sequence goes on along the minus strand of CM039678.1, from coordinate 392,222,845 downwards.
CCTCTTGCCTCTCTGCTCTCCTCCTCCTCTGCTCTGCCACGGCCGCCGATGCCTTACCTTCACCGTCGTAGTTCTAGCCGCTCCCCCTCGCTTCTAAGCCCTCCAATCGCTCCGCCTCGTCGCCTTCTCCCTCCTCGCTGAGTCGCGCATCACTAGGAGCCCCGAAGCGCCATCCCCAAGCTCGTCTTCCTCCTTGGACCCGAAGCTTTGCCGCCGTTGATCGTTCTCTCTGAGCCCTCCGCGAGCAAGCTCTTGACGGCTTCGAGTCCGCTGTGAGCTCCCGGCTCTTTCCCCTCTCCTTTCCGACCTTTTCCCCCTCTGTAGGCCCCGATTTCGTCAGGCTCCCGAATGACCTGCCGCACGAGCTCATCGCCGGTGATGCTCCGGTGACCAGTTGGTCCATCAGAGGCCACCATCGAGCTCATGGGGCCGCGTAGTGCTTGTAGCTGCCTAGTTCCGGCCGTGTCTAGCTCTGGTTCGACGAGCCCGTGCTCGTCCGAGCTCTGGCAGCCACCGTGCTCATCACCGGCGCCGACTCCGGCCATCCCAGCCCCTGGGAAGTGTCGGGCTCGACGCGCGCGAGCAAGCAGGGCAGTTTTGTGCCCTCCGCCATCCATTTGGTCGCCGGAGGAGGAATCCCGACCCCCTCCGCCATCCCTGAAGTCGCCGGCGGCTCAACACCGGCGAGTCAACCAGATTGACCACCAGGGGTTTGACCCCTGGGTCACTGGCAAGTAGGGTCAGGCCCTGTTAGTCAAATTTAGGTTAATAACTTAATTAACCAAATTAATTAACCTAATTAGTCATTGACCAGTGGCACCAGTGTTGATTAAGTAATTAGGATTAGTTTTAATTCTCTAATTAAGTGACTGGGTCACTGACCAGTGGGTACCACCCTGTCAGGTTTGACCTGGCCTGGTCAGCCGACCAGCTGACGTCGTGGTGACGTCAGGCTGACGCCATTAATCCTTTTCCAGTTTTAAAATAATTCTAGAAAGTGTTTAAAACTTCAAAAATTCATATAAATTAATCTGTAACTCAGATGAAAATAATTTATATATGAAAATTTATCAGAAAAATCCAATGAATCTAATGGTGCTATTATCATGCATGTTAGAGCAACCTATGTTGAAGAACATTGACATTTGCTAATAGGTTAATATATAGAATTTTAAATGAAGAACGATTTTGCACCTATATTCAAACTCACTTCAATTAACTTGGACACTAGTTGCATTAGCTCATCCATACATGCTACCATGTCATGATGATGCATCATATTGTTGCACTTGCGTGTATTGATTGCTATTGATCTGCATTATGGTAGGCCCTGCTTCTGAGGATACCCTCGAGTATTCCAACGAAGGCAAGAACCTTCCCTCTACCCAGCAAGGCAAGCAACCCCCTTGATCATTCCGATAAAATCCCACTCTCTCGCTCCTGCTCTTGTTTATTGCATTAGGACAAATGTTCACTTGTGTGTCATACACCGTAGATGAACCTATTCTTATGCATGACCTGTCATTGTCACAGTAAATAGCTAAACCTTGCAACCTAGCATACCTGGTAGATGCTTGTGCCATGATGTGCTTAGCTTACTTTGCTTGCTATGCTTAGAGTTGTGTCATGTCTGATTCATCTGGGTGATGGACTGGAGTGAAACATTGTTGTTCCAATGTGATAAGCTTATGATGAACCCAATTTGGTAAAGGTAGCGATGAGAGGCTATGTAGGAGTACATAGCGGGTTGTCTCATTGGGACCGTTCTTAGGAACTGAGTTCTGTGTTTGTGATCCAAGACTAGTTACTACCACACGTTGGGATACTTAATTGACCCTATCGACTTATCAGTCGGTTAGTCCTTAGTCCAGGAGTTGCAAGTAGTTTCTGGTGTTTATAGCCTGCTGGAGGCCGTGCATAGCGCTGACACTAGGGGTGGGTTACGATGCGATAGGCAGTGGCACGGTTGTAACATCGCAAATTTTGGAATGTTATAATAAATATTAGAATGAAATATTTGTTTGCTTGAGTGATTGAAATTGAGTGAAATTAGAAACTTTTAAAAAACTTTTGAATGAGAGGGAATAAAATGTCTTTCCCCTTTGTGTTTGATTTCAAATTAATACTTTTCAAATCAGTGAGAGAAGATGACATGACTTCTTCAATATAAACGATTTGAAGAGTGAATTTGAAAGCATTTGAAACTTTCTGATATGGAGTTCTTTTTCATATTTGATTTGAAGTTTGAAAGAATTCAAACCCCTTGACAAAAACAATTGAGAGGAGTAATGTGACACTCCAAACCAAGGGTTATTTTGCGAAGTATTTGAACCATAAAACCCAGGGGGTTATTTGAAAATTTATTGCAAAAGAATTTACACCAATTTAGGCATTTTCTAAAAATATTTTTTTTAAAGTATTCATTTTGACAGAGGAAAAATGTTCATTAAATAGAATTTATTTCCCTGATCAATTTGATATATATATATCCTTATTTCTTGGAAATATATTGAAGGACATAAATGAGATTTTAATGCCCTAGAAATTAATAAAAGAAAAAAAATGTTTAGTATTAAAGTCCACCAGCCCACCTGCCCATAACCCCCTCCCGAAATCCCTCCGCACCGGCCACCGATACCGCGCCCTCTCCCTCTCTCTCTCTGACACCTCGGTCCCACCGACCGCTCATGCCATCACCGCGGTCATCACCTCCCCCTCTCGCTCCCCTTACCTCGTCGGCGACCACCGCGCCGGATCTCCCTCCTCCTGCCATTCCCCGACGCCCTGAGGCCGCCTATAAAACCCCGCCCCTCCCCTCGACCCGTTTCCCCCATTTCCCCCTCTGCCCGACGCCTCTCACTGCCCCAAATCGCTCATCGGAGCCCGAGCGCCGCCGCCTCGCCATTGCCCCACCCTGCTCGCTCCCGACCTCCTGAGCCACCGCTACCACCCACATTCGCTCTACCTTGCTCGTGCGCAGCTCCCCGTGCACTCGCCCATGCTCCAAAGCCGCCGGAGCGACCTCCTCGTCGACCAACCGAACGCCATCGCTGCCCCGGAGCTCGTCGCCGACGACTCCGACCACCCGCGACGACGCTAGGACCACCGTCGTGCTCGCCGTCCTCGCCTGCATCGACCGGTGCCATCACCAACGCCGGAGGACCACCAGAACACTGTCTCCATTGAGCTCGCCGCCGTTGGACATCACTGGTGCTTCGCCGGAGACCACCCCCACCGCGGTGAGCTTCTCCTTTCCTCCTCCGTTCGATCTCATTCCAATGGTCAGGATTAGATCGCGTATTTTTATTTTAATAGATGAACCATTTTCTTTTCATTATCGATCATCCGCTCGAATCGATAGAACACGCACGCAGTCCAGCCAATCACAGCTCGCCACGTGTACCCCCTGTCCGTTAGAGACATTTTTTTCTTTTTCTGTTCTTGTTTTAAAAACAAAATAGTTTCTGATTTTGTTTTCTTCATATCTTTTATGTTTTTAATTGTTTTAATTTGATTATTTTTGCATTGTGTCACAAATGTTATGTAGTATCTGTAGATATAAAGTTTGACCAAATTTGAATAACTTAAAATTGATTCAAACAGATTTGATTCAAATCTTATTTTCTGAATATTTTGAGTTTAAAAAATTATTTTGAGTTGATTCTTTTTGCTACTTGTCACTAGTGACCTTAGTTATCAGTAGGTAAAACTTTAGAATTTTTAGAAAATTTTAGATTACCATTTGTTAACAAAAAAGATTCTGTTTTAGTTGCTTTTAGGTTTATTTATATTCCTTTTGTTTTAAATTGTTTTAAATTATTTTCTTTTATATTAGTGATAGATTTTATAAAGTTTGCTGTTAGATAACAGTAGCCCTTCAAACAAATATGATTTTATTAGTTGATTGCATGAAAATCAATTCTAGTTCAATTATAACTTGCAATTTGATTTTCATTGCTAGTATGATCTACTATTTGAAAATAGTTTTCACAAAGTGTTTTATAAGATTGATTTTCTGTTAATCTAAGTTTAGACTAGAAACAATTTGTATTATAGTTGAGATTGTTTGTTGTTTAAACCAAGGATGACCTTGTTTTATATCAAAAGAAGAATCTTTATAAAAGATTTTCAATTAGTTTTTTTTTGCAAAATAAAGATTTATGAGAAAAATACTTGCTGTAATTATTTGCTTTAAAATTTGTTTTTCTTTTATTAACTTGGTGTTTTCTTGCTGATATGTTCTAGTAGTTAAAAACTTATGTTGCTAGAGTATTGTTTTCTTAGTTCTTAGTTGTTCTTCAAAAGTAATTCTTTTTACTAAGTAAAATATTTACTAAACTACTTTTGATTATATTTTACTTTGTTTTGTGTTTTTACTTTTGAAAATATTTTTTATTTGTAGAGAAAACCAACCTTAGTTGTGTTGATAAAAACTTTGTTGTTTTGAGTTTTGTCTTAAGTATTTCCTTCATCACAACCTTGTTGCTTTTGGTTTTGTGTCACTTTTTGACTGTTAAAATTGATTGCTAGTATGATTGCTTATATGAATGCAATGTTTGAATTATATAGATTTTCATCGAAGAGTGACGAATAGTTCTATCAATTTAGTTTTGAGAGCGATATTATTCTTCATCAACAGTACAGGCAAGTTCACTTTGACCATCTATTTCATACCTATGTTTTATTGCATGTAGTGACATCATTCAACAAATCCCTCCAGTAGTGTTATTGAAATTCTTGTAGTTGAGTAGAATGCATGAGGTAGGAACCCACCACTTGTTATTAAAGCCCCGGGAACGTTAGTTATTTTAATGCTATGCTAAAGTAGACGGGGTCTGGTATGAGTGTTCGTGAGTGGTGTGAGAAGGAGGACTCTACGTCAAGACGACAACTTCATGAAGGCATCTTCAAGTCCTGCATCTTCAAGACCTCAAGACTTCGAGACTCGAGAAACAAGTTTTTCAATACACACTACTGGGTGAAGGATGGTTGATTGGGCATCCCTAGAGTAACCAGTGGATGGCGGGATGCATGGAGAAGCGCCATAACATCTTGCGGAAAGCTTCACCCAGACTCAAAGAGACAGATGAATACTTCATGCCCAAAAGCTTACCTGTGTAGCCACAAGTCATTATGGGCTCTGGCTTGGTTGATCTTTGTTGTGACTCTGTCTAGGCAGTCCTACGAGATGTAGTCGACGTTAGGATTGGATGGGCACTGACAGTAGTCAAGGAAACACTCTGAAAGACCATGTTTTGTTCGTCCTATTCTCAAACATCCGGCAGTGCGAGGACTTACCAGGAGGGAACGAATCTTGTGGGTAAAGTACACAACACTCTGTAGAGTTAAACCTAATCGATTAGCCACGTCCCCGGTTACAGACAATTTGAGCCTCTGGACTTGGATCTATCTCTGAACTCTCAACACTGGACTGATAATTAATTGTGGGCAACTTATGATACTTGTGGGCATTATGACATCGGTTGGCGGAACCATGTCATGTTAGGTAACTCTGTAGTGGAAAACTTCTGATATTCCTTTGTTGTAGGAAAATAAAATAAAATCAGCTTTTATGCAAAAACTCAGACACAGAGCCACAAAGCCTTACTGCATATAGAATAGTTTTTATCTTCTGTTCTACTATGGTGATTTTGCCGGTACATTCAATGTACTGACCTACACGGCTGCAACGTCTTATGTTGCAGATAAGCTCTATGATGGGTAAGAATACGATTCAGGGTTACGGTCTACACTCAACCTACCGTTGGTGTTTATTGGGACTCCACTCCCGTTGACTGTTTCCGCTAAGATTTTAAGGTATATATCAGTTTTCCGTTAATTACATGTGATTGCACTTTGATATATACATTGATGTACTGTGTGTGCCAGCATACTGATCCAGGGATGGCACAGAACACATAGAGGCTTGACTCGTTTTGAGTCGGGTCGCTACAACGGTGTACCAAGGGTCACCCGAATGGTGGGCTTGGGAACCCTGCGCACATCGTTTGGGGCCATAGCGGAAACTTTGTCCGGACTTCCGTGCGGGTTCAGTCTCAAATAGGCGATAGCCTGGACTAGAGGTCTTATGTGATTGACGGTCGTGGCCGACTCCCTCGCTGGGCTTCTGCTTGAAGGTTGCCAAGGTGCTTGGTTTTATGAGCACACAGCGATAAGTGGCGAGAGCGTGTGTGAAGAAGTACACCCCTGCAGGGTATGAAACTATTCGAATAGCCGCGTCCTCGGATATGGACTACTTGGATAACTTATGTTGTTCATAGATAATCAAATGGATACCCATAAAAATATCAAGAAAAGTGTGAGTATCGTGGATGGCACTCTCCCACGAGAGGGAAGTGAATCCATGGTGGTGTATTGTCATGGAGTTAGTGGACTCGTGTGCGATATCTAAGATTTAAACAAGAGTTAAAATTGTGTAGTATAGGTTAGCCATGAGTCAAAGCTGGCATTACTGCATAGATTCCACCACCACCCTTGTTGATACATGAGCATGAATAGACTAGGTCTGCTTTAAAGACTTGCTGAGTAGGTTTGTACTCATGTTTGCTTAATAAATGTTGCAGATGAGACCCAAGACCCATCAGGTAGGTTCTTTATAGATGTCAACGATGCCGAATAGCTGGTGTCCCAGCTACGACCTATGCCCTATGGCGGGCTGTAGATAGTCAAGCCATGTGCCTTTTTACCCTCTCATCTGTCCGTACTCAGACAGCTTATACTTCTGCTTGGTTTGTATGAACTTGTTTGTATGACTTGAGTGTCGGGTCATGTGACCCCTATCCGTAAGAACATATTATGCAAGGCTCGTCTGAGCCTCTTAAATAAAAGTTGTTGTATGGTTATGTTGTGATACCATGGTTGTAGCTATGCATATCGGGCATGTCATGCGTACGTGTGACGTGCAACGGTATGTATGGGATCTGACACCTAGTTGTGTGCCTTTAGTAGTACTCTTTACGGGAAACTGCCTCTTTGTGCTTCCATCGAGCCATGGTAGCTTGCTACTACTCCGAACACATTGATTGATCGGCATGTATCCTTATTTGCTGCCGTGTTTGTCCCTTCGGGGAAATGTCTCGCAGTGTAATGGAGTCCATGTAGCCTGCTATGACTCGTCTACGTCCAATGATGGCATTTATGTCTCACGGTGTAATGGAGTCCTTGTAGCTTGCTATGACTCGTCTACACATGCTTGAGGCCGACACCTGCATTGCTGGGTTACATATGCCTGTTTTCGTACAGATGTGCCACTTGGGTTCTATGACTAGTCATGTCGGCTTGGGTTCTCTGTCATTTGATTGCCAGCGACATGTTCACATACATGAGCCAAAAGACGCAAACGGTCCCGGCTAAGGTAAGGCTGCAGCCGTGGAACTTACTGTGCGTGAGGCCACAAAGTGATGTGATATGTTATAGTCTGGATTCATATGACTTACGATCGGGGTCCCAACATGTACCAAATGGGAATCAGCCTAAAGATGATGGGGTGAGCAAGGGCGGCAGCGTGGACAGTGAGGGATCTTATGACTCCGAAGAAGAATACGAAAACTAGGGTGAGAATGAGGAAATAGTCGAGTCCCCTCCTCGCTCCAAACGCCGCTCCAAGTCTCGCCGAGACCCTATGACTGCTGAGGACGAGGCCCCAGGCCCAAGCGAGAAGAACCTGAAGTGGAGCCGACCCTCGACTGTTGAGTCGAGTGAACGATTAGCGAAGCAACCCAAACCGAATGTGACCAAGCCTCGCAAAGCCTTGCCTTGCATGAAGATGGTTGTGCCTGTCGTCTCCACGTGAGTGTTTACCTTTGAATTCTCACTATCGATTGTGATTTTAGATCCTTGTTGACTGAATGTTATTTGATCCATCAAAGCTGCTACTTCAGTGATGTCACATCAACATGACGAAGGGGATGCAATGGACGTAGACACTGCCGATGCAGCCACTTCTCACAGAGGTAATCGACTCTTCAGTTTTGCTTCTTGAATGTGGTTTGTCGATTGCCAAAGCTAATACTATCGATTGATAATTGCAAAAATCATCCAGCTGGAAGATGACGAAGAACAGCTTGGGGGCATGGGAGGCAGAGGCGAGACCCTAGGCATAAGCGACTCGACACGGGTCATAGCTGAACCCGCAGTGCCTCTGTTGAGTGCCCCTCCAGCTGCTTCGATTATCGTGACATCAACTCACACTGAACCTACTCGCACCACCTTGACTGCGCCAACCATTACTCCCATCCCGCCTGTGACGGGTTTCCCTCTGCATCGCATTCCGGCAGACCAGACCGGAGCTGCAAAGGAGGCCATGGTCCAGGCGGAGCAGATGCTGCTGCGCACCAAGGAAGCGTATGAGGCCATCAAGTTGGCCTATGACGCTAGCATAGCGCTTCACACCAATGTCCAAGTAAGTTCGATTGTAAGTACATTTCTGATTGAATTCATCTCTTCTTTGACTGCACACCCACTGGGTGTTTGTTTACAGCTTGTAGAATGTTTGAAAGTCTTCCACTTGAATAGATCATGTCTTGCTCGAGTAGGTTTTAGGTCAGTGGGGACACTCTGAGTGCACCCACTGGGTGTAGTCCACAAGATCGTTGTCAAGTGCTTGCACTGGCAGGGGTCTTTTGTCGTATACGAGATACGTTTGCATTTGACCGCACCACTCCGAAGCTACCTCGTAGGTTTCATGGGTATCATTGGTCAACCATGATATGATGCTACATAAGGTAGACTGCACTTCACTGTTGTCAGTGCGAACCTTTCCAAAGCTTCGGAGTGGGGTGGCATGCCATTCGACAAATCGAATGATGAATGTTCCAATGGTGGATACTTTCTGCCACTCGACAGGTAGAGAGTTAGCAAAACCAGTGGGGGCACGCTAAGCGCACCCACTGGGTGTAGTCCCCGAGACCGCCGTCGAGTGCTTGCACCGACGGGGGTCTGATAGAGACTATTGAATGTTCTAACAGGGCAGACCTTGTCGACTGTTTAATAACCAGTGGGGGCACGCTAAGTGCACCCACTGGGTGTAGTCCCCGAGGCTACGGTTGATCCAAGACGATAAGAAGTAGTCTTGAAAACTTGAAATCGGAATTTCTGTCGTACTCGGAGTATGGTTGTCACTCGACATGTCGAGTTATATATATATATATATATATATTCTTGGCCGTCCCGCTCCGAAGCTATCTTGTAGGTTTTATAGACATCATTTGATCAACCATTATATGACGTTGCTTCAAAGGTGCGGAATGGGGTCGACGGAACACTCGACAGATCGAGTGTTAACCGTTCCAGTGGGGGCACTCTGAGTGCACCCACGGGGTGTAGTCCCCGAGACCGCCGTGGAGTGCTTGCACTGGCAGGGGTCTGATAAAGACTGTCTTCAACTTGTTTACGGTATGCGGAGTGCATGAGCCACTCGACATGTCGAGTGTACTTTTGGTTGAATTATCCTTCCCCTAGACGTAGGTTTCATGGACATCATTGATCAACCATGATATGATGCTTTTCCAGGATAGTGGGCCGGGTGGTGTGCGCTGCCCAGTCGACCGTTTTTGGTCTTCTGCACTTCAAAGTGCTGATACTTCTTGTCGATTGAATTTCATTCTTTGTAGGTTTCAGAGGGCATGTGAACTGGGCACGCAGTACAAGGACCTTGAAGATGAAAGGAACTAGATGCACGTGGACTTGGAGGCCTCCAACAATGCTTTGGAGCGAGTGCGGACCGAGCTGAAAACTCGGGGAGGTAACTTTTGTCGACCCACTGCATTCTTAACCTCACTTTCCATGCTTTGAACCGAGTGCCTTCACTCGAACAGACGTACGCAATGAAAATCATCGACTCCAAGTGCGAATCAACAATGCTATTTATTTAGATACCATGAAGAAAGCGCTGGAGGACAAGTACAAAGCGCTCGCTGACGCCCAACGTGTGGCGAAGGAGAAAACTGAAGCTGCTCACCAGAAGCTGACTGCTGCGAAGAGGATGGAGGAAGAGAACTCGAAGCTGAAGCAGGAGCATGTGGACCTTATCAAGAAGACTGAGCAGCTAACCAAGAGGAGCAACAACCTGGAGAAGCACTTGGGAGAGTTCTCAAGGAAGATGTATATCATGCTCGACGGTGAGTATCTCTGTCGAGTGAACTGTATAAAATCTTTGACGATTGCATCTGATCCAACTTCCTCCCATTCTTTCTTCCCAACAGAATTTTGCGCAGACTTGGAAAAAGAGACTGAGGATATCGAGCCCAATTTGGATCCCACCAAGTCACCTATTGGAGATGCGGTGGCCATGAACATGCTCAGACTCAACTTCAGGCTCCAGGGTGTTCAAGTGTATGTCCTTCGATTGAAAACTGCGATGGAGAGGATCGACAAGGATCTGTGGCTTGAAGACACTCTTCAGCTCGACCTCACATCTGTTATGGCACGCCTGAACGACCTCCCCAGTCGAGTGCAAGCCTGGAAGAAATCTGCTGCTTGCTGCGGCGCTGACGCGACACTCTCCCTTGTTAGGGTCCATTGCAAGGAGGTCAGAGAAGACAAGTTGAAGGAGCTCCTCGTGGTTACCACGAAGAAACTTTAGTTTGAAGATTTCATGGAGACCCTCATCGACGCAGCCACCAGGATTGCGGACGGCATCGACTTGGACACGTTCGTCGAGCCAGCTAGCCCGTCGGGCGCTTGAAAACTTGATCTTTGAGAGAAAAACTTTATTTGCCTCGGTATGCCGAGTGGAATTGTATCAACTTAAAACTGCATTCAAGACTTAAGCCTGAGCTTGTTTGCTTTCTCACGAAACACTTATCTATGATTAAACCTTTGGATTTATGCGCATTTGGCTTTCAATCGCTTGTTCGACTGACTTTGTTTTCGTACTTAGGCGAAAAAATATTCGAAGCAAAGCCCCCCAAGTCTGAGAATTGCTCAACACTCAGAGTATTTTTTAACCTAGGCGAAGATTTATTCGTAGCTCGGACGTCAAGTGGATGGATTATTATCCACTCGGCAGGAATTCTTACTTAGGCGAAAACATGTTCGCAGCTAATCCCCCGAGTGTGAGGATTGCTCAACACTCGGAGTATTTTTGAACCTAGGCGAAGATTTATTCGCAGCTAGGACGTTGAGTGGATAGATTATTATCCACTCAGCAGGAATTCTTACTTAGGTGAAAACATGTTCGCAGCTAAGCCCCCGAGTGTGAGGATTGCTCAACACTCGGAGTATTTTTGAACCTAGATGAAGATTTATTCGTAGCTAGTACGGCGAGTGGATAGATTACTATCCACTCGGCAGGAATTATTATTTAGGCGAAAACATGTTTGCAACTAAGCCCCCGAGTGTGAGGATTGCTCAACACTCGGAGTATTTTTGAACCTAGGAAAAGACTTATTCGCGGCTAGGACGTCAAGTGGATGGGTTACTATCCACTCGGCGGGGAGTTTAACTTAGGCAAAAACATGTTCGCAGCTAAGCCCCCGAGTGAGAGGATTGCTTGACACTCGGAGAAGAATTTTTTTGAACTTAGACGAAGGTTGGTTCGTAGCTAAGTCTTCGAGTGAATGGACCGCTATCCACCTGACAGGGTTTTTAACTTAGGTGAAAGCATGTTCGCAGCTAAGCCCCCGAGTGTGAGGATTGCTCATCACTCAGAGTACCTTTGAACCTAAGCGAAGAAGATTCACAAATAGGTCGTCGAGTGGATGGGTTACTATCCACTCGACGTTTTTTTTAACTTAGGCGAAAGCATGTTCGCATCTAAGCCCCCGAGTGTGAGGGTTGCTCAACACTCGGAGAATTCCCAAGTGTGAGACTGCACGATCGGAATCGACAATATATTGTGGAAGTCTGATTTGCATGGATGAAGTATTTTTATTACATCAAAACCTCTTTTGTCTCTAAGTATAAAAACGTCGGAGAGGATCTGCATTCTAGGCCCGTGGCTTGTCCATCTGTTTCTTGAGGTTGTACAGGTGATAAGGTCCGTTGTTCAGCACTTTGGTGACGACGAAGGGACCTTCCCACGCTAGAGCAAGCTTATGAGGTTGATGTTGATCCACTCGGAGCACCAAGTCTCCCTCATGAAATGATTGACACTTGACATTCTTCGCATGGAAGCACCACAGATCCTGCTAATAAGCTGTAGTCCGGATCAGAGCCGTCTCTCGCTCTTCCTCCAGGAGATCGACACCATCCTGTGTAGCTTGTTCAGCTTCAGAATAAAGTTCCACTCGAGGAGAACTGTGAAACAAGTCACTCGGCAAGACAGCCTTGGCACCATAGACCAGGAAAAAAGGAGTCCGTCCAGTCGACCGATTAGGCGTCATTCTTAGGCGCCATAAAACAGACGGCAGCTCAGTCACCCAGGAACCGACGATATGATCCATATCGTGCATGAGACGAGGCTTTAGACCTTGCAGGATGAGTCCATTAACTCGCTCGACTAGTCCACTGGTTTGAGGATTTGCAACAAACGCATAATCCACCTAACGAGGATATGTACGTAGGGTAGGGTCCTAGGCAAGACCTACATACCCTACCTAAGGACACTACATTGGAGGACTTGAAGATCGAGCATAAGCTTCCGACTAGATTCCATGAGAAGTTCAAGTCACTCGACATTCAATCCACTCGGAGTCTTCTTCCTTCACTCGACAGTCGCCTAGCACTCGGTAGGCCTCATTCTCAGTCGACACCAGAAAACCAGGAGCCACCTTTAGGAGGCCAATGGGCAGTCGTTAGTCCTTCGTCATTAGTAGCATTTATTATGTATGTTGCCAGTAACGGCAGACTTTAACCCCACGATCGGACCCTTAGATGCTGGGTAATTATGAGGGGCAGCGAACTCTATATAAGCTGCCCCTCCCCTCCTGCACAAGGGTTCGCAACCATTGTAATCTCAACATTCCACACGACATAAGCTCCCGAGCACTAAGATGTAGGTCTGCTACCTCCATGAGAGGGGCCTGAACTCATACATCCGTGTGTACACCCTCTCCGTAGCTAGGACTCTGCCCTCTCCTTATGTACCCCTACCATCTACTGTCAGGCTCGTTCCCACGATAGTTGGCGCCCTTCGTGGGGCAGGCGTCTAAGCGACTTCTGGCAAGGTTGCATTTTCCATCCTTCGACATGTCTTCCAGTGGTGGTTTTGCTCTAGGCCACAAGATCCGTTTCGGAGCGCTCACCTTCATCGCCGACGATTCAGCATGGCTCCAGGAAGCGCCTCTCGATGTCGAGGCGCTCCCGGTCCGTGGGGCCGCGCACTTCCGTGCGAGTTCCTGCAGGGTGTTGCTACGTCAGCCGTCGACTCTTTACGTGTCGGCTGCCCTCGTTGTCCCCGGTCGCAAGCGGTTCGATCGCTCACGACTTCAGTGTTGGGTCAAAAACGCAATGGTGCGTCAAACTTCTTCTCCGCAGATTTTAGCACTCAAGCCCGTCGAGTCCCTTCATGGTGTGTTCGAGTCGGATTCCGGACTGTCCAACGTGCCTTCCGAGTGCGAAAGTTGCGATCCTGCAGAGGAGGTCTTGATGGCGGACTCTCATCAGAGTTCACCGCCTGGCTTTGGCCATGGCAGGCGCGAGGCCGGTGGTCCCTTGAATGAGCAGCCATGCCACGAGGAGGAGGTTCTTCATACTCTCATTGTCGGCACGACTGCCGAGGCTCAAGCTTTGGAGGTCGCGCGCATTCGTCTAGAAGAGCTCTAGGCGGAACTTGATGGGTGCGCTCGCCAGCGCCCGCCACGTCCCAGTTGACGTCAGCGACAACTGTTTCCGACTGGATCTCATGACAACATTGAGGAATATCGAACTCCTGTACTGAATGTTGCAGTTGCTCCTAGGATAGCAGATTCTACTCAGTTGTCATGGTTAGAGGCTAATAGAGGATTGATGCAAATCAGACCTCTGTTAGATGCAGCACAGCATCAGACTCTATTGTGTCTCAGTTGCGTAATAGGATCCACAGCAATTCACCCAGGGTGCAGACCGTTCAGTCGACACACAACCCTGGATCGCCCTTGCACCGTCGGGGCGGAGGTTTCCGTGAAGAGCAGGTCAGAGATCAGTTTCACCACGAAGACCACCGTCGAATGCCCACTCATCCACGGAGTGGTCCGTACGCACCCCGGCGCCAGGACGATAGATGCTCCTTCAGTGATGAGCGGAATGCAGGTTTTGACGCCCGCGACCTCCTCGTTCAGAAGCGGATTGATAGGGGCAGAGCCCACAGAGAAGGACATGATAGAGATTTTCCGAGTGGTAGCTCAGCTATGGTTTCTGTTCCTGAGTGTGTCAGCAGAGCCATCCGTTCTGCAAAGATTCCCCCCAACTTCAGGTTGGCAGCAGGGATCGGGAAGTTTACTGGCGAAACAAAGCCAGAGACTTGGTTAGATGATTACCGAGTGGTCATGGAAATTGGTGGCGGAAATGACAATGTTGCAATGAAGCACTTGTCCCTTATGCTAGATGGTTCATCTCTTGCTTGGTTGAATCGCTTGGCTCCTTACAGTATATATTGCTGGGAGGATCTTGCCCAAGTGTTTGTCCGAACCTTTAAGGGTACTTGCAAGCGCACTGCAGGTCTGGTCGACTTACAACATTGTGTCCAAAAGCCCGATGAAACTTTGAGAGACTATATTCAGCGGTGGTCCACTTTGCACCATACAGTGGAGAATGTGTCAGAGCACCAGGCTGTGTGTGCTTTCAAGGCCGGCATGAGATACATAGAGTTGTACCTAAAGTTCGGACGCATGGGTGATATTTCACTCGGAAAGATGATGGAAATCTCCACTCGGTACGCCAATGGAGAGAAAGAAGACCGCCTCCGTAGTGGCAAAGGAAATGCAGTCGCCAATGAAGCTGGTGGCAGTAACAATCGGAAATAGAAGCGAAAAGATGAAGGTCCGGTTTAAGCAGAAGCAGTAGCATTAGCGACTCAGTTAAAGAACAAGGGCAAAGATAAAGCACAGTATGCCCCAAGAAAGGAAAAAATCAGTCAGGGACTGATATCATGGATCGGCCGTGTGTAATTCACATGAGTAAAGATGCGGAAGGCAATGTGATTCTTCCCAAGCATACCACTCGGCAGTGTCGGCCCTTATCCAACAATTCAAAGGAGACCCGCCGACTAACAAATCCCCTGAGAAGGGTGATGAAGATGAAGATAAAGAAACATTCCCAGATGTTACTGCTACACTGGTGATCTTTGCTAATGTCAAGAGCAAGAGTCGTCTGAAAGTCATCAGTAGAGAAATCAACATGGCTATACCAGATACCCCCACCTACCTCAAGTGGTCCCAATATGCTATCACATTCGACCACACAGACCATCCTGCTCATGTGTCCACTCCCAGTCGGCAGGCTCTGGTAGTTGATCCGGTGGGGGCCACTCGACTTAGAAAGGTCCTCATGGATTTTGGCAGCGGCCCGAACATTCTCTATGCGGATACCCTGAAAGGGATGAGAATTTCTATGTCCCGTCTGAGTGAAAGCAACATGCAGTTTCACGGGGTCATCCTAGGAAAGAAGGCCAAGTCACTCAGCCAGATAGCATTGGAGGTGACATTCGGGAATGACAAGAATTTCCAAAAAGAAAAGTTGACATTTGAAGTCATGGATTTCCGGAGTGCTTACCACCCCATTTTGGGTCGACCCGCGTATGCACGTTTCATGGCTCGGCCATGTTACGCGTACCTCAAGTTGAAGATGCCTGGCCCTAAGGGCGTGATCATGGTCAGGGGCAATCCACGGCGAGCCGAAGAATGCCTCCTGCAAGGCTCCAAGATCGCCGATCACCGGATGGCCATGGTTGAGTTGGAGGAGTACAAGAAAACCGCTAACCATGCTGATTTGCTCCGCGCAAAGAAGCCGGCTTTCGAGTCGGCATTTCAGTTAGCAAGGGAAGTGAAGACGGTGCACATCCACCCGACAGATCCTACTGCTGCCCCGACGATAACTCATTAACACTCGATAGTAAATAGGAAGCCAAGCTCATCCAGTTCCTCCGTGAGAATTGGGATATCTTCGCATGGAAGCCTGCTGACATGCCGGCGGTTCCCAGGGAGCTGGCTGACCACTCTCTGCGAGTGGATCCGAAAGCCAAACCCACCAGGGAGCATTTGCGTCGCTCAGCGGCGGATAAGCGCAAGGCAATCGGAGAAGAAGTGGCCCGTCTCTTGCAAGCCAAGTTCATTCGGGAGATTTACCACTCCGAGTGGCTCTTGAATGTTGTGATGGTGCCAAAGAAAGATAAGTCGTTGCGCATGTGCATTGACTTCAAACATCTCAACAAAGTATGCTCGAAAGATCATTTTCCGCTCCCCCGCATAGATCAAATTGTTGACTCGGCTGCGGGGTTCGAGCGTTTATTGTTTTTGGATGCTTACCCTGGGTACCATCAGATCCGTCTGTATGGCCCAGATGAAATAAAGACAACCTTCATCACCCCCTTCGGGTGTTTTTGTTGCATCACTATGCCTTTTGGTCTCAAGAATGCCGGCGCTACTTTTATGCGCATGATTCAGAAATGTTTACTCGACTAGATCCCTCGAAATATCAAGGCATACATGGACGATATAGTGGTCAAGTCCCTCAAAGGTTCCGACCTGCTGGCTGACTTGGCCGAGACATTTGCCAATCTGAGGCGATTCGACATAAAGCTGAATCCGACCAAGTGTACTTGCGGCGTCCCTGGCGGCAAATTACTCGGTTTTCTCATTTCCGAAAGGGGGATCGATGTCAACCCTGAGAAGATCAGCGCCATTACACGAATGAAGACCCCCATGTGAGTGCATGACGTTCAGAAGCTCATAGGTTGCTTGGCAGCATTGAGTCGATTCATTTCTCGTCTTGGTGAGAAGGCTCTGCCTTTATATCAATTGATGAAGAAGTCCGGCACGTTCAAGTGGCTCCCGAAGCCGAAGCAGCATTTGTCGAGCTCAAAGCCCTGCTCTCCACCCAGCCGGTGCTTGCCGCTCCTGCCAGCAAAGAGCCCTTGCTCCTGTACATTGGGGCCACAAATCAGGTCATCAGTACAGTGCTAAATGTTGAGCGGGAAGAGGAGGGTAAAGCTTATAAAGTCCAGCGGCTAGTCTATTATGTCTCGGAAGTTTTGTCCCCCTCAAAGCAAAGATATCCACACTATCAGAAGCTGGTTTATGGTATTTACCTGTCAACGAAGAAGGTGGCACATTATTTCCAAGACCACTCGATATCAGTCGTCAGTGATGCTCCTTTGTCCGAGATTTTCAATAATCGAGACGCATCAGGTCGAGTGGCTAAATGGGCAATCGAGCTTGGACACTTTGACATCAGATTGGAAGCCAAAAAAGCAATCAAGTCCTAAGCACTAGCAGATTTCATGGCCGAGTGGATTGAACAGCAACAGCCTATCCAAGTTCACTCGATGCATTGGACAATGTTCTTTGACGATTCTAAAATGTTGAATGGGTCCGGTGCTGGTGTTGTCTTGATATCTCCCAGGGGTGACAAGCTCAGCTATGTCTTGCAAATTCACTTTGATTCCTCCAACAATGAGGAGGAATATGAAGCACTTTTGTATGGGTTGCGCATGGCTATTTCACTCAGTGTCAAGCGCCTGATGGTTTATGGCGACTCAGATCTAGTGGTGAATCAAGTGATGAAAGAGTGGGATGTTCGAAACCCCGCTATGACTAGATACTGCAATGCAGTCCGAAAGTTGGAGAAGAAATTCGAAGGCCTAGAACTTCATCATCTTCCTCGACTGAAAAATCAGGCGGCCAATGAGCTATCCAAGTTTGGGTCCACTCAACGTCCTGTCCCCAGCGGTGTGTTCTTAGAGCACTTGCACACTCCTTCGGTTCAAGAAGATCCTTTCACCAAAGAGCCTCCACAAGCTTTGAGTTCCACTGACCCGACAGAAGTCGATGTCCCTGCAGTAATTAACTTGGTCATGGAGATTCTGGTTATCACTCCCGATTGGATTGTGCCTTATATTGCCTATATCCTCAGACAAGAGCTCCCTGAAAATGAAACATAGGCTCGACAGATTGTACGCAGGTCCAAGGCTTTTACTGTGATGGGGGAACAGCTGTTCAAAGAGAGTGCGACTGGCATTACACAGCTCTCCATTTCCCTCGAGGAAGGTTGAATGATTCTAGATGAGATCCACTCGGGAACTTGCGGTCACCATGCATCCTCCCGGACGATTGTCGCCAAAGCATACATAGTTGGTTTCTTTTGGCCCCGGGATAATGAGATGGCTAAGGACATTGTCGATCACTATGATGGATGTCAGTTCTATGCAAACCTATCACACAAGCCAGCCTCTGCTCTAAAGACAATTCCTCTTGCCTGGCCCTTTGTTGTTTGGGACTCGACATGGTTGGTCCCTTTCGGACCGAAAAAGGTGGTTTCACTCATTTGCTGGTTGCAGTCGACAAGTTTACCAAGTGGATAGAAGCCAAGCCCATCAAGAAATTGAACTCCCGTACGGCGGTTACATTCATGAGAGAGATAATTTTCTGGTACGGTGTTCCTCATAGCATTATCACTGATAACGGCACCAACTTTGACTGGGAAGAGTTCAGAAACTTCTGCACATCTCAAGGCACTCGGGTAGATTATGCATCTATCGCTCACCCGCAAACCAATGGGCAAGTCGAGTGAGCCAATGGCCTCATCTTGCAAGGTCTTAAGCCTCGTCTCATGCGCGACCTGGATCATGCCGCTGGTGCCTGGGTAACTGAGCTGTCGTCTGTGTTATGGGGCTTGAGAACTATGCCAAATTGGTCGACTAGACGAACTCCTTTCTTCCTGGTCTATGGTGTTGAAGTTGTATTGCCGAGTGACTTGTTTCACAATTCTCTTCGAGTGGAACTGTATTTTGAAGCTAAAGCTGAACAAGCCAGGCAGGACGGTGTAGATCTTCTGGAGGAAGAACAAGAGATGGCTCTGATCCGGACTACTGCCTATCAGCAGGATCTACGACGCTTCCATGCGAAGAATGTCAAGAGTCGATCATTTCATGAGGGACACTTGGTGCTTTGAGTGAATCAACATCGACCTCACAAGCTTGCTCCTGCATGGGAAGGTCCATTCGTCGTCACTAAGGTGCTAAACAACGGAGCCTATCATCTGTACAATCTCATGAAGCGGATTGACGAGCCTCAAGCCTCGAACGCAGATCTGCTCCGGCATTTTTATACTTGAGACAGAAGAATCTTCTGATGTAATAAGAATACTTCATCAATGCAATTCACATTTCTAAAATATATATTGTCGATTCTGATCGTACGGTTTCATTCTTGGGAATACTCCAAGTGATGAGTAATCCTTACACTCGGGGGCTTAGCTGCGAACATGCTTTCGCCTAAGTTAAAAACCCTGTCGGGTGGATAGCAGTCGATTCACTCGACGTCCTATTTGCGAATCCATCTTCGCTTAGGTTCAAAAATACTCCAAGTGATGAGCAATCCTCACACTCGGGGGCTTAGCATGCTTTCGCCTAAGTTAAAAACCTTGTCGGGTGGATAGCAGTCCATTCACTCAATGACCTATTTGCGAATCCATCTTTGCTTAGGTTCAAAAATACTCCGACTGATGAGCAATCCTCACACTCGGGGGCTTAGCTGCAAACATGTTTCGCCTAAGTTGAAAACCTTGTCGGGTGGATAGCAGTCCATTCACTCGACGGCTTAGTTGCGAATCGACATTTGCCTAAGTTCTAAACTACTCCGAGTGATGAGCAATCCTCATACTCGGGGGCTTAGCTGCGAACATGTTTCACCTAAGTTGAAAACCTTGTCGGGTGGATAACAATCCATTCACTCCACGGCTTATCTGCGAATCGACGTTCGCCTAGGTTCTAAACTACTCCGAGTGATGAGCAATCCTCACACTCGGGGGCTTAGCTGCGAACATGTTTCGCCTAAGTTAAAAACCCTGTTGGGTGGATAGTAATCCTTTCACTCAACGACCTATTTGCGAATCCGTCTTCGCATAGGATCAAAAATATCCCGAGTTGTGAGCAATCCTCACACTCGGGGGCTTAGCTGCGAACATGTTTCGCCTAAGTTAAAAAAACCTGTCGGGTGGATAGTAATCCTTTCACTCGACGACCTATTTGCGAATCCGTCTTTGCTTAGGATCAAAAATATCCCGAGTGGTGAGCAATCCTCACACTCGGGGACTTACTTGCGAACATGTTTTCGCCTAAGCCTAAAAACAAACTCAGTCGAACAAACGATTGAAAGCCAAATACGGATAAAATCCAAAGGTTAAATCATGGATAAACGTTTCATAAAGAAGCAAATGTGCTCAGGCCTAAGGCCTTAATGAAGTTTTCAGGGATACAATTTCACTTGGCATACCGAGGCGAATAAAAGTATTTCTTCCAAAGGTCAAGTTTTTTAAGCATCTGACGGGCTGGCTGGCTCGATAAAAGTGTCCAAGTCGATGCCGTCTGTAATTCTGGTGGCCGCTTCGATGAAGGTTTCCATGAAGTCCTCAAACTGGAGTTTCTTTGTGTTGACCACCCGGAGCTCCTTCGGCTTCTCTTCCCTCACGTCCCTGCAATGGACCCTGACGAGCAGTAGATTTCTTCCAGGCGTGCACTCGACTTGGAAGTTTGTTCAGGCGAGCCATCATGGAGTTGAGGTCGAGCTGAAGGGTGTCCTTAGGCCATAGCTCCTTGTCAATTCTCTCCATTGCAGATTTCAGTTGGACAAGATATGCCTGAATGCCCTAGAGCCGGAAATTGAGTCTGAGCATGTTCATAGCCACCGCGTCTGCGACAGGTGACTTAGTGGGATCAAGATTGGGATCAACCTCCTCTGTCTCCTTCTCGAAGTCGTGGCAGAATTCTGTTGAAGAGTGGGAATGGGAGGAGAATTGGTGAGCTATGACCCTCAACTATTTTACAAACTTCAATCGACAAGAAACACTCACCGTCAAGCATGATGTACATCTTCCTCGAGAATTCGCCCAAGTGCTTCTCCAGGCCATTCCTCCTTTTGTTCAGCTGCTTGGCCCTTTTGACGAGGTCCACGAGCTCCTGCTTCAGCTTTGCGTTCTCCTCCCCCAGCTTCTTGGCAACCGTAACTTCCGATCTACAGCTTCAGTTTTATCCCTGGCCACCTGTTGGGCGTCGGCGAGTGTTTTGTCCTGCTCCTCCAGTGCCCTCTTCATGGAATCTAAAGAAACAACATTGTTGAGTCGCACTTGGAGTCGATGATTTTCATTGTGCATGTCTGTTCAAGTGAGAGCACTCGGTTCAAAACATGAAAAGTGAAGATGAGAATGCAGAAAGTCGACAGTAATTACCTCCCAGAGACTTCAGCTCGGCATGCGCTCTCTCCAGAGCATTGTTGGAGGCTTCCAGATCCACACGCAATTGGTTCCTCTCATCCTCAAGGTCCTTGTACTTCATCCCAAGTTCGCAAGCCCTTTGAAACCAACAAAAGAAAGAAATTCAATCGGCAAGTAATACCAAGGACAGTCGACTGGGCAATTAATATTGTCGAATGACTGTCTTGTTACCATGGAATAGCGTTATATAATGTCCGAGGGAAGAAGAATTAAGCGGAAAGTCCACCCGACATGTCGAGTAGCTCTGGCGCTCGGCGTGTCATAAACAAATTCAAAACAGTCTCTATTAAGACCCCCGCCGGTGCAAGCACTCGACGGCGGTCTCGGGGACTACACCTAGTGGGTGCACTCAGAGTGCCCCCACTGAGATGGTTAACACTCGACCTGTCGAGTAACTAGTCAGAAAAAAAATGCACTCGACATGTCGAGTTCCTTCAGTAGTACACGTACGACGAAAATCCTGATGTCAAGTTTTCAAGACTACTGCTTATCGTCTGTGATTAACAGTAGCCTCGGGGACTACACCCAGTGAGTGCACTTAGCATGCCCCCACTGGTCATTTAAACATTCGACAAGGTCAGCCCTGTCAGAACATTCACCCGTCACCCGACCCGTCGAGTGACGCGCCTCCTTGCTCTATGAAGTTCAATCTATCCTTATGTAGCGTCATATCATGGTTTATCAATAATATCCATGAAACCTACAAGGTAGCTTCGGAGTGGTGTGACCAAAGGCAAAATGTATCATGTATACAATAAACTCTAAGACCCCTGTCGGTGCAAGCACTCGACAATGGTCTCGGGGACTACACCCAGTGGGTGCACTTAGCGTGCCCCCACTGGATCCGCCAATTATTGATCAGTCGAGTGGCAGAAAACTTCTGTCACTCTATCCATCGAGTGACACGCCCCTCCCCACTCGGTGAAGTGCAGTCTATCCTTATGTAGCGTCATATCATGGTTTATCAATTATATTCATGAAACCTACAAGGTAGCTGCGGAGTGGTGCGACCAAGGGCAAACGTATCAAGCATACGACAAGCTCTAAGACCCCTGCCGATGCAAGCACTCGACATTGGTCTCGGGGACTACACCAAGTGGGTGCACTTAGAGTGCCCCCAGTGAGATAGTTAATACTCGATCCGTCGAGTAACTCGTCAGAAAAAATGCACTTGGCATGTTGAGTGACTCTAGTACCACACGTACTATCGATCCAAATCCTACTCGACTAAGACCTGACCTATTAGAGTGGAGAAATTTCAAACGTTCTACGAGTGGACAATAAGCACCCACTGGGTGTATAGTCGAGAAAAGACAGGAATTCAATCGGCAATGTACTTACAATAGAACTTACTCGGACATTGCTGTGGAGAGCTGTGCTGGCATCGTCAGCCAGCTTGCTGGCCTCGTACTGTTGGAAATATGCCCTAGAGGCAATAAATAAAATGTATATTATTATATTTCCTTGTTCATGATAATCGTTTATTATCCATGCTATAATTGTATTGATTGGAAACACATTACATGTGTGGGTAAATAGACAACACATTGTCCCTAGTATGCCTCTAGTGAACTAGCTCGTTGGTCAAAGATGGTCAAGGTTTCCTAGCCATTGGCATGTGATGTCATTTGATAACGGGATCAGATCATTAGAAGAATGATGTGATGGACAAGACCCAAACTACAAACGTAGCATATGATCGTGTCAGTTTATTGCTATTGTTTTCTGCATGTCAAGTATATATTCCTATGACCATGAGATCATGCAACTCACGGACACAGGAAGAGTGCCTTGTGTGTATCAAATGTTGCAACGTAACTGGGTGACTATAAAGGTGCTCTACAGGTAACTCTGAGGGTGTCTATTGGGTTGGCATGGATCAAGACTGGGATTTGTTACTCTGTGTGACGAAGAGGTATCTCAAGGCCCACTCGGTAATACAACATCACAATAAGCCTTGCAAGCAATGTGACTAAGTGTTAGTCACGGGATCTTGTATTATGGAATGAGTAAAGAGACTTGCTAGTAACGAGGTTGAACTAGGTATGGAGATACCGACAATCGAATCTTGGGCAAGTAACATACCGAAGAACAAAGGGAACATCATACGGGATTAACTGAATCCTCGACATAGAGGTTCGACCGATAAAGATCTTCGTACAATATGTAGGAACCAATATGGGCATCCAGGTCCCTCTATTGGATATTGATCGTAGAGGTGTCTCGGTCATGTCTACATAGTTCTCGAACCCGCAGGGTCTGCACACTTAAGGTTTGGTGACGTTTCGGTAGTATAGAGTTATGCATGGTGGTGACCGAAGGTTGTTCAGAGTCCCGGATGAGATCTCGGAAGTCACGAGGAGCTACGTAATGATCTGAAGGTAAAGATTGATATATAGGAAGTCCTATTTTGGTTGCCGGAAAAGTTTCGGGCTCATCACTAGTGTACCGGGAGTGCCGGTAGTGTATCGGGAGACCATCGGGAGGGGTATTTCGACCCAAGTGGCTACATGGGATGTGGGAGAGTGAATACCAGCCCTTAGTGGGCAGGTGGAAGTCCCACACAAGGCCCATGTGGCTGGGAAGAAAATCCCAAAGAGAAAAAGGTGGAAAAAGGCAAAAAGGCAAAAATAAGGAGGAGTCCTAGTCCTACTAGGATTGGAGGAGGAATCCTCCTCTCCTCTTGGTTTGGCCGAAGCCTTGGTGGCTTGGCCCTTGGGCCAAGCCTCCTCCTCTCTTCCTCTTATATATACTAGAGGTTTTAGGGTTTTCGCACTAGATTTTCAGCCACGTGCTACCCGTTCCTCTAGTGCATAGTTTCTCCTCTAGATCGGTTTTCTGCAGTGCTTAGGCGAAGCCCTGCCAAAATTGCTCCACCACCATCACTGTGGTGCCGTCATGATGTCGGAGAACTCATCTACCTCTCCGCTCCCTCTTTCTGGATCAAGAAGGTGGAGATCGTCATCAAGTTGCACGTGTGCTGAACGCGGAGGTGACATTCGTTCGGTGCTCGATCGGGATGGATAGTGATTGGATCGCGGGCCGCTCGGCGATTTGGATCGCGAAGACGTTCGACTACACCAACCGTGTTTATTAACGCTTCCCGCTTAGCAATCTACAAGGGTATGTAGATCCACTCTCCCTCTCGTAGATGCTCATCACCATGGATAGGTCTTGCGTGAGCGTAGGAAATTTTTTGTTCCCCATGCGACGTTCCCCAACAGTGGCATCATGAGCTAAGTCTATGTGTAGATGAGATCTCGAGTAGAACACAAAGATTTTGTGGGCATTCATGTTTAGATTGCTTCCTCCCTTGGTTGTGTTTTGGTTCAGCGGTATTGGGGGATGAAGCGTCTCGGACCAACATTACTCGTATGCTTATGAGAGAGCGGTTCCCTCAACTGTAACTTGTTGCATAGATGACTAGCGGGTGTTAGTTTCTCCTACTTTAGTTGGATCGGATTCGACAAAGGTGGTCCTTGAGAAGGTTGAAAAGCAACTAATATATCACCATTGTGGTCATGCGTAGGTGAGAATTGTTCTTGCTAGATACCCGTAGCAGCCACGTAAAACATGTAACAACAATTAGAGGACGTCTAACTTGTTTTTGCAGGGTATATTGTGATGTGATATGGCCAATTACATGATGTGATATATGTGATGTATGAGATGATCATGTGTTTTATAGAATATCACGACTTGCGTGTCGATGAGTACGGCAACCGGCAGGAGCCATAGGGTTGTCTTTAATTATTGTATGACCTTCGTGTCAATCATTAAGCGCTATGTAATGCTTTACTTTATCGCTAACCGGTAGCAATAGTACTACAAGCATGATGGGCGCGACAACCCCGATGGCGACACGTTGATGGAGATCAAGATGTTGGAGATCATGGTGTCGTGCCGGTGACGACGGAGATCATGTCGGTGCTTTCAAGATGGAGATCAAAAGCACAAGTTCATGGCCATATCATGTCACTTATGATTTGCATGTGATGTTAATCCTTTTATGCACCTTGTTTTGCTTAGGACGACGGTAGCATTATAAGGTGATCCCTCACTTAAATTTCAAGATGAATTGTGTTCTCCCCGAGTGTGCACCGTTGTGAAAGTTCGTCGTGTCGAGACACCACGTGATGATCAGGTGTGATAGACTCTATGTTCACATACACGGGTGCAAGCCAGTGTTGCACATGCAGAACACTCGGGTTAAACTTGACAAGCCTAGCATGTATAGAGATGGCCTCGGAACACAAGAGACTGAAAGGTCGAACATGAGTCATATAGTAGATATGATCAACATGATGATGTTCACCATTGAAACCACCTCAACTCACGTGATGATCGGACTTGAGTTGGTGAATTTGGATCATGTGACACTCAGATGACTTGAGGGAGGTCAATTTGAGTGGGAGCTTTAGTAATTTGATTAACTAAGCTCATTATCTTGAACAATAGTCTAAGTAAACTTTGCATATTTATGTTGTAGATCAATGGCTCGCGCAATAGCACCCCTGAATTTTAATGTGTTCCTAGAGAAAGCTAAGTTGAAAGATCATGGAAGTAACTTTGTTGACTGGGCCCGTAATCTAAGGATTATCCTCACGGCTTCCCAGAAATCATATGCCCTTGATGCACCGCTTGGTGACCAACCAGAAGACATGTCATCCTAAGACGTTGAGAACACTTGGGAGGCACATTCCGGAGATTACTCAATAGTTCTGTGTGCAATATTGTATGGCTTAGAACCGGGACTTCAAAGACGTTTTGAACGTCGTGGAGCATATGAGATGTTCCAGGAGTTGAAGTTTATCTTTCAGAAGAATGCCCAGATCGAGAGGTATGAGACCTTCGATAAATTCTATGTTCTTGCAAAATGGAGGAGAATGGGTCTATCAGTGAGCATATACTCAGAATGTCTGGGTATTTGAATCGTCTAGCAGAGTTGGGAATTGCCGTTCCGCCAGAGGCGATCACTGACAGAGTTCTTCAATCACTGCCACCTAGTTACAAGAGCTTTGTGATGAACTATAACATGCACGGGATGAACAAGTCAATCGCCGAGCTGTTTGCGATGGTAAAAGTCGCTGAGTCTGAAATCCAGAAAGAATATCAAGTGTTGATGGTCAATAAAACCACTAGTTTCAAGAAGAATGGCAAGGGCAAGGGCACAAGGGTAAAACCAAGAAGGATGGAAAAACAGTTGCTACTCCTGTAAAGAAGCCCAAGCATGGACCCAAGCCACAAACTGAGTGCTTTCATTGCAAGGGAACTGGTCACTAGAAGCGGAATTGCCCCAAGTACCTGGCTGACAAGAAGGCGGCCAACGACAAACAAGGTATATATGATGTACATGTTATTGATGTGTACCTTACTAGCTCTCGTTGTAGTGCCTGGGTATTCGATACCGGTTCGGTTGCTCACATTTGCAACTCAAATCAGAAACTACAGAATAGACAAAGGCTGGCAAAGGATGAAGTGATGATGCACGTGGGAAATGGTTCCAAGGTTGATGTGATCGCCGTCGGCACGCTCTCTCTTCGATTACCATCGGGATTAGTGATGAACCTGAATAATTGTTATTTAGTGCCTGCGTTAAGCATGAACATTATATCTGGATCTTGTTTATTTCGAGACGGTTACTCATTTAAATCAAAGAATAAAGGTTGTTCTATTTATATGAGTAATATCTTTTATGGTCATGCACCCAATATGAGGGGTTTATTCATATTGAATCTTGATAGTGATGATACACATGTTCATAACATTGATGCCAAAAGATGTAGCGTTGATAATGATAGTACCACTTTCTTGTGGCACTGCCGTTTAGGTCATATTGGTGTAAAACGCATGAGGAAGCTCCATGCTGATGGAATTTTGGAGTCACTTGGTTTTCAATCACTTGACACATGTGAACCATGCCTCATGGGCAAGATGACTAAAACGCCGTTCTCTGGAACAATGGAACGGGCAAGTGACTTATTGGAAATCATACATACTGATGTGTGCGGTCCAATTAATGTTACAAAGCGTGGTGGATTTTGTTATTTTCTCACCTTCACTGATGACTTAAGTAGATATGGGTATATTTACTTAATGAAACACAAGTCTAAAACGTTTGAAAAGTTCAAGCAATTCCAGAGTGAAGTTGAGAATCATCGTAACAAGAAGATTAAATTCCTGCGATATGATCGAGGAGGTGAATATCTGAGTTATGAGTTTGGCAGTCACTTAATATAGTGTGGAATTGTTTCAGTGTTGACACCGCCCGGAACACCATAGCGTGTGTGTCCGAACGTCGTAATCAAACCTTATTAGATATGGTGCGTTCTATGATGTCTCTTGCTGATTTGCCACTATCGTTTTGGGGTTATGCATTAGAGACAGCTGCATTCACTTTAAATAGGGCACCATCGAAATCCGTTGAGACGATGCCATATGAACTATGGTTTGGCAAGAGGCCAAAGTTGTCGTTTCTTAAAGTTTGGGGATGTGATGCTTATGTCAAAAAGCTTCAGCCTGAAAAGCTAGAAACCAAAGCGGAGAAATGTGTCTTCATAGGATACCCGAAAGAGAGAGTCGGGTATACCTTGTATCTCAGATCCGAAGGCGAAGTGTTTGTCGCTAAGAACGGAACATTTCTTGAGAAAGAGTTTCTCTGGAAAAAATCGAGTGGGAGGAAAATAGAGCTTGATGAGGTTATTGAACCTTTACTTCATCCAAAAAGTAGCGCAGCGAAGAAAGATGTTTCTGTGTAAGCTATGACGGTTGAAGAGGAATTTAATGATGATGATCATGAAACTTCGGATCAAGCTGCTATTGAACCTCGTAGGTCGACAAGGGCGCGTACTACTCCTGAGTGGTACGACAACCCTGTCTTGGAGGTCATGTTGTTGGACAACAATGAACCTACGAGCAATGAAGGAGGGGTGATGGGCCCGGATTCTGACAAATGGTTAGAGGCCATGAAATCCGAGATGGGATCCATGTATGAAAACAAAGTATGGACTTTGGAAGTACTACCTCAAGGGCGAAAGGCCATTCAGAACAAATGGATCTTTAAGAAGAAGACAGACGGGGACGGTAATGTCACCGCCTATAAAGCTCGACTTGTGGCAAAGGGTTTTTAACAAGTTCAAGGAGTTGACTACGATGAGACCTTCTCACCCATAGCGATGCTTAAGTCTGTCAGAATCATGCTGGCAATAGATGCTTATTTCAACTATGAAATTTGGTAGATGGATGTCAAAATAGTGTTCCTCAATGATTTCCTTGAGGCAGAGTTGTATATGATGCAACCAAAAGGTTTTGTCGATCTAGAGAATGCTGACAAAGTTTGCAAACTCTAGCGATCCATTTATGGGCTGGTGCAACCATCTCGGAGTTGGAATAAGCGCTTTGATGAGGTGATCAAAGCGTTTGAGTTTATACAAGTTTATGGAGAAGCTTGTATTTACAAGAAAGTGAGTGGGAGCTCTATAGCGTTTCTAATATTACATGTGGATGACATATTGCTGATTGGAAACAATATAGAAACAAAGTGTGAAGGAATATTTGAACAAGAGTTTTTCAATGAAGGACCTAGGAGAAGCTGCTTTCATATTAGGCATTAAGATCTATAGAGATAGATCGAGACACTTAATAGCACTTTCACAGAGCACATGCCTTGATAAAGTTTTGAAGAAGTTCAAAATGGATCAGTCCAAGAAGGGGTTCTTGCCTGTGTTACAAGGTGTGAAGTTGAGTAAGACTCAATGCCTAGTGACTCCAGAAGATAGAGAAAAGATGAGTGTCACCCCCTATGCTTCAGCCATAGGCTCTATCATGTATGCAATGTTGTGCACAAGACCCGATGTCAGCCTTGCCATAAGTATGGCCGAAAGGTTTCAAAGTGATCTTGGAATGGAGCACTGGGCAGCAGTCAAGAATATCCTTAAGTACCTGAAAAGGACTAAGGAAATGTTTCTTGTTTATGGAGGTGATGAAGAGCTCATCGTAAAGGGTTACGTCGATGCAAGCTTTGACACTGATCCGGATGACTCTAAGTCACAAATCGGATGCGTATTTATTCTCAACGGGGGAGCGGTAAGCTGGTGTAGTTCCAAGCAAAGTGTGGTAGCCGATTCTATGTGCAAAGTGGAGTACATCGCAGCCTCGAAGGTAGCGAAGGAAGGTGTTTGGATGAAGCTGTTCATGACAGATCTTGGAGTTGTGCCTAGTGCACTGAATCCAATGAACATGTTCTGTGACAACACCGGTGCCATTGCTCTGGCCAAGGAACCAAGGTTTCACAAGAAGACCAGACACATAAAGTGACGCTTCAATTCCATCCGCGATTACATCGAGGAAAAGGACATAAATATTTGGAAAGTGCACACGGATCTGAATGTTGCAGACCTGTTGACTAAACCTCTTCCAAGGGCTAAACATGATCAACACCATAAATGCATGGGTGTTCGATTCATTAAAATGTAAATCACATAGTGATGTGAACTAGATTATTGACTCTAGTGCAAGTGGGAGACTATTGCAAATATGCCCTAGAGGCAATAAATAAAGTGTTTATTATTATATTTCCTTTTTCATGATAATCGTTTATTATCCATGTTATAATTGTATTGATTGGAAACACATTACATGTGTGGGTAAATTGACAACACTTTGTCCCTAGTATGCCTCTAGTGAACTAGCTCGTTGGTCAAAGATGGTCAAGGTTTCCTAGCCATTGACATGTGATGTCATTTGATAACAGAATCACATCATTAGGAGAATGATGTGATGGACAAGACCCAAACTACAAACGTAGCATATGATCGTGTTAGTTTATTGCTACTGTTTTTTGCATGTCAAGTATATGTTCCTATGACCATGAGATCATGCAAATCACGGACACCGGAAGAGTTCCTTGTGTGTATCAAATGTCGCAACTTAATTGGGTGACTATAAAGGTGCTCTATAGGTAACTCCGAGGGTGTCTATTGGGTTTGCATGGATCAAGACTGGGATTTGTTAGTCCGTGTGACGAAGAGGTATCTCAAGGCCCACTCGGTAATACAACATCACAATAAGCCTTGCAAGCAATGTGACTAAGTGTTAGTCACGGGATCTTTTATTACGTAACGAGTAAAGAGAATTGCCGATAACGAGGTTGAACTAGGTATGGAGATACCGTCGATCGAATCTCGTGCAAGTAACATACCGAAGAACAAAGGGAACATCATATGGGATTAACTGAATCCTTGACATAGAGGTTCGACCGGTAAAGATCTTTGTAGAATATGTAGGAACCAATATGGGCTTCTAGGTCCTGCTATTGGTTATTGACCGTAGAGGTGTCTTGGTCATGTCTACATAGTTCTCGAACCCGCAGGGTCTGCACACTTAAGGTTTGGTGACGTTTTGGTAGTACAGAGTTATGCATGGTGGTGATCGAAGCTTGTTCGGAGTCCCGGATGAGATCCCGGATGTCACGAGGAGCTATGGAATGGTCCGGATGTAAAGATTGATATATAGGAAGTCCTATTTTGGTCGCCGGAAAAGTTTCGGGCTCATCGGTAGTGTACCGGGAGTGCCGGTAGTGTATCGAGAGACCATCGGGAGGGGTATTTCGACCCAAGAGGCTACATGGGCTGTGGGAGAGTGAATACCAGCCCTTAGTGGGCTGGTGGAAGTCCCACACAAGGCCCATGCGGCTGGGAAAAAATCCCAAAGAGAAAAAGGTGGGAAAAGGCAAAAAGGCAAAAATAAGGAGGAGTCCTAGTCCTACTAGGATTGGAGGAGGAATCCTCCTCTCCTCTTGATTCGGCCGAAGCCTTGGTGGCTTGGCCCTTGGGCCAAGCCTCCTCCTCTCTTCCTCTTATATATACTAGAGGTTTTAGGGTTTTTGCACTAGATTTTCAGCCACGTGCTACCCGTTCCTCTAGTGCATAGTTTCTCCTCCAGATCGGTTTTCTGCAGTGCTTAGGCGAAGCCCTACCGGAATTGCTCCACCACCATTGCCACGGCGCCATCACGCTGCCGGAGAACTCATCTACCTCTCTGCTCCCTCTTGCTGGATCAACAAGGTGGAGATCGTCATCAAGCTGCACGTGTGCTGAACGCGGAGGTGCCGTCCGTTCGGTGCTTGATCGGGACAGATCGTGATTGGATCGCGGGATGCTCGGCGATTTGGATCGCGAAGACGTTCGACTACACCAACCGCGTTTCTTAACACTTCCCGCTGAGCGATCTCCAAGGGTATGTAGATCCACTCTCCCTCTCATAGATGCTTATCACCATGGATAGGTCTTGCCTGAGCGTAGGAAATTTTTTGTTTCTCATGCAACGTTCCCCAACACGTACGCCTCCTTGGTTCGCAGCATCATCTGCTCTGCCTAGATCATAGCCTCCTTCCCAGCTCCGGTTTGATCTTTTGGGACGCGATGCAGAGGGAAGGTCGTCACAGGCGGGATCGGTGTAGTGGCTGGAGCGGCTAAAGCAGTTTGAACGGGTCCGGTTGGAGTTGACTACATGATAGTCGAGACAGATAGAGGTGCATTCGACGGAGGTACTGTAAGATCAGCTTTGATTCGTGTCGAGTCACCCACCCCCTAGGGAGACTCTACAGTCGACCGCTGAACCGTCTGCACAGATGAAGCTCATCGAGTACGGATGCGCGGGACGCCTGGGTGTTCCTCTTCATCTTTAGTTGAATGACCTCTGCAACGTCTATCGACAGTGTTAGCTTTTGCAAGTGATGAATCCCATCTGAGTGAATGTAACATCCCAAATTTTCAATTTGGAACGTTTTACAATTATTAGATAAGCATCTATGCATTATGATTGAAATGAATGTGGCAATTATATTTTCATCTTCTTTATTTGACTTCTTTTCAATTGGCATTTGAGTTTACTCAATTACCTAAGAA
Organism: Hordeum marinum; assembly: GCA_022496015.1. Lineage (NCBI taxonomy): Eukaryota > Viridiplantae > Streptophyta > Magnoliopsida > Poales > Poaceae > Hordeum > Hordeum marinum. The sequence continues at coordinate 392,190,572 of CM039678.1, read as the reverse complement.
AATACTTTGAAAAAAAATATGAGAGGAGGTAACATGACACCCCAAAAGTCAGAAGAAAATAATGCCAATTTATTTGAAAGTCAAATTTGGTTTTATTTTGGATTTTGTTTAAATAATGGTTTTATAAAGTTTTTATTTTGACTCTAAAGAAATGTTCACGCCTTAGGATTTTTTTTCATCGTTTTGGTATATAATACCTTATATTTTGTTTTCCGTCTTATTCTCACAAAATAGAGAAAACGTACTTTTCAAAAAAAGGCTAGCATTGAGCCAACCCAAGCTAGCACTAGGGTATGCTAGCGTACGAGGCCAGGAGCTAGCGCTCACCTGAGCCGCCGCCAGCCCTGGTCAACGAGCGCTGGTCGATCTCTCTCTCTCTCTCGCTAACTCTCTCTCTCTCTCCCTCTCTCACACACCTGCAGGTGGGGCCCAACCCCAGGTCATCTCTAACCTCCCGCTCAACCCGCTAGATAACCCAGCGTCCGCACCGGCCGTGCGAGGCTCTCGGGATAGAGCCTATCCGCAGCTCCGTAGCACTCCTAGCCGCGCCTATAAGTAGCCCTCGATGCCCTCTTTCCATTCAGCCAAGCCACACCACCTCTCGCCGCTCATAGCCGCCGCCCCGTCCGTTTGCATCTCGCTGGAGCCGGAGCTTTACGTCGATGATTCCGACGCTGGTGAACTGCCATGACCCTTTCTTCCTTGAGAAATCGGACCCCCTAGTCCATCCGCACCTCCCTGACATCTTTTTGTGCCCCTAGGTTCGCCGGAGCCGCCGCCCCGACGACCTGCGTCGCCGGAGTTCACCGGAGCTCCGCCCTCGCTCCACTCCCTCCGGTCGTTGCCACCGTCCGCCATCACCACCGTTCGGCAGCCCTTGCCGAGCCGCAGCTCTCCGCCTACCTCGCCAACGCCGGAGCTCGCCGGAGCCTCCGCCCCGCCGTCGCCTCGTTCCTGCCCGACGTCGTGCTCTTCTCTGTAGGTAACGAGCAGCTCCCGTCGTGTTATTTTTTCCTAAGCGAAGAATTAAGTAGAGGTTGTTCACCTTTTAGCCTCGCAGTGCACAACCTTAGCCAACAGCAGCTCGCCACGTGTAATCTGCCGCAGTATAACGTTTCTATGAAAAATCCCGTATTTTGATTAGATCTCACGTTTGTCTTTTTTGTATCTTTAATTCTATAAATCCGATTCAGTTGATTCTTTTTCCTATGGTTTCTTAAAAATCCCATCTATCTAGAGAACAAAAAGATTTTTTTTAAGTTTTAAAATATGAATTCACACAGATTTGTATAAAATACTAATTTAGGTCTAACTTTTATTCAAAAATAGGTTTTTGAGAAATTCTTTTTGCTACGGCTTTCTGCATGTTACATGTATCCAGAGAGCTAATAAAAATATTTTTCGTTTTCATAAAAACATAATCTGGACAGATTTAAGTTTTTTTATAGGCCATAACTTTTGTTTTATAAGATTTTTTTATTGATTCTTTTTGCTAACAAAAACTTATAGCAAATACTTTCGGTTAAACCAAAGCTTTACAATAAATTCTCGTATTAAAATTTGTTTCTGTCCAGAAACTTGTTTCTTTTGATGTTGTTTTGCATATGATCTTGTTTGCTCGATTGTGATCGTGATTTCTTATTGTATTCTTATTGTTTGTCACGATAGATTGTCCGGAGTGCGAAGCAGAGTACTACCATTCCCTAGAACATCACTCCCAGCACGAAGGCAAGTTGCATTTTGATCATACCAGTTTTACCTATGTTTTATTTTTCACGTAGTCCTTTGATGTAGGAGTTCATGATAGGAGTTTATATTTGTTGGATTTACTAGCACCCAGTAGTTCATTTGAGGTAGGTCTAAACCGTACCAACTTTGTCGCCACCATGTCATGTTACAATGCTTCGCCAAAGTAGACGTGGATTGGGGAGCGTTATCACCTAGAGATGTGAGTGACAAAGTAGTAACTAGGACCAACTTTAATGAACTACCTGGGTGGAAATTGGTTTGTATGGTGGCGAAGTACAATGGGAGCATTCATGTGAATCCATGGGAGTGCACACTAGTGGTCCGTCCACCCAAGCTCAAAGGGATCAACCTTATTTTCATGTCTATGAGCTTCCGTGTGCAGCCGCAAGCCAATATGGGCTCCGGCTTAGTTGAGTAGATGGTGTGACCTCTTCCGGGATAGGCTAGCAGATGTAGATGATGTAGGTGTACCGGCCTATCCATGGGTTAGGGGAAATACTTTCGAAAGACTGTGTCTCGATCTTCCGATCAAGGATGTGGTCGAGTCTTCTGGGGAAAAGTGCACAACCTCTGCAGAGTTAAAATCTAATCAATTAGCCGTGTCCCCGGTCATGGACAACTTGAACTTTTAATAGTGGAAATGTAGGGAGATCTCATCACTCTTAACTAATCAACTGGGTATAAAAATTTGGAATGATTGAGATGGGCATCATCTCAGACTTATGATATTTGTAGAAGTAGAACAATTATTTTTGATAGGGGAAAACTAGCTTTATGCAAAACTAAACTTAGAGCTTTCCACCAGCCAAATTGCATGTACTATGTAGGCTCATTACACTTTATGATGTGACTTGCCAGTACATTCCATGTACTAACCTACACGGCTGCAACTTATCATGTTGTAGATTTATCCGACGACGAATAAGGTGCGATAGGTCGTTGTTCTGCACTCAGCTTGCTCGTGGAGTTGATGAACTCGTTACACTCTTTGCTTCTGCATGTTTTTGTTTTACTTGGCCTTAGGCCACATTAATGTAACAAATACTCTTTGAGGATTCTTGATGTAATAAATGTGTGATTGAACTCTGTTGTAAATCCTCAAGTACTGTGTGTGTCGGCATACCGATCTAGGGATGACACTTAAGCACAGAGACTCCGATCCCTTGAGATCGGGTCGCTACAAGATGGTATCAGAGCACACGTTGACTGTAGGACGCGACCCTAGAAAATGGAAAGCCATAGGATAAAAACCATATTTTACAACACTTTTATACCCCTGTTTTGGTCTCATACTTTTCCCTGCTTCACTACTAATTTCTCCTCTCTTTCAAACTGTAGATGTCGACCCTCATCGTTGAGTTTGCTCAGCCCGACGCAACCATGCCCTTTGGAAGACAGCTCGTGGATATCGCAGGTCATCTGCGCATTGCCTTGCCCAGCTTCACCGGTACCTTCACAGCCACTCTACCTAAGGAGATGCGCTGGAAGATTGACGCCCACATTCCAGGGCGAACTTTTGGAAATGCCATCGAGCCGATCGACTTCTACATAGAAGTAAGATCATGAGACATTGGCAAAGGGATCGCTGCGCTCTTTGCACTTGGTCGCATCCGCCAGGACTACCGCGAGGATCTCAGGAAGACTAACTACATCATGTACGCGCGCCGCGACTCGGATGGAGATGTGGTGCACACCAGGGAGGACGACACCATAACCTCACACATTGAGGACCTGGAGGAGCTTATCACCAGGATGAAGGAAGAGATGGACGACAGCCTCATCACCACCCACAACCTGACTACCCGCAAGGTCGAGCTGGAAGAAGAGCTTCAGAACGCTCGCAGAGCATGAGGAGGAGCTCGATGCGCTGCAGGATAAGTTCGACGACTTGAAGCTTCAGGTGGAGGAAGCTGAGGAGGAGCTTGATAACGGGGAGAATCTCCAAGAGGATCACTCTTACGAGGACTATGTCGGTCAGGACAAAGACTATGAGGACGACAATGAGGAGATACAAAGTGATGCCGCTGGAGCCGACGTCAACATGATAGATCTCTCTTCCAATGAGGAGTAGATTTAGACCACCATGAGAGATTAGATTTGATAGTCGATTAGTATTTGATTGATTTATTTGTGGGACCTTGTCAAACCTTGTGACATGGCTCACCTTAGATTTGTTTGGTGTGAACTCTTTGATTGAATTGAATTGGAGTGATTTGGATTTTTATTGACATCATTTGCATATGGTTAGTGTTTCTCCCTTAGGCCTAATTCTATCTATACCTGATCTATGCTGACCCAACAGATGCGACCAAGGCGCGACCCTTCCGGGACTGGCTCGGGGAATGATATCCCATCCGCCTTGGAACAATTGCTTCATACCCAGAACCAGATGATACAGTTGATGATGCAGAATATGGTCCAGAACAACAACAACAACCTGCCTCCACCTCCACCTCCACCTCCACCACAAATTGATAGCCTTACTCGTTTTCTGAGGCTGAATCCTCCAACCATCACAAGCAGCCCGGAGCCGATCGTCGCAGATGACTGGCTTCACAACATGGGTAGGAAGCTAGCCATAGCAGGATGCACTGATCAGGAGAAGGTGAGGTTTGCCTCTCACCAACTGGATGGACCAGCAGCTTCATGGTGGGTGAATTACACCGCCACGTACCCCATGGAGAATGTGACTTGGGCATAGTTCCAGCAGGCGTTCCGCACTGCTCATGTTTCAGCGGGAGCTATGGCTCTCAAGAAGAGGGAATTCCGCAACTTGCGCCAAGGAGATCGCTCAGTGTCTGAGTATGTTGATGACTTCAGCAGGTTGTCCGTTACGCCCCAGGTGACGTGGCAACCGATGCAGCCAAGCAAGAGAAGTTTTTGGAGGGACTAAATGATGAGCTAGGAATTCAGTTGATGGTAGCGACTTTTGATAACTATCAAGAGTTGGTGGGCAATGCGATCACTCTAGAGGGCAAGCATCAGCAGATGGAAAATCGCAAGAGGAAATATGGTCAAGGCAAGAGTCTGGAGCTCAGCAAAAGCCTTGCTCCGCCCCTTTCTCAGGATATTCTGGTACAGGACATAGTAAGTTTGGAGGGAACAACCATCATAACCATGGTGGTCATTCTCAGCATGGAGGCAATGGACACAACCACAATGGCCATAATAATGGCCATGGGAATGGAGGAAATGGCAATCACCATCACCCTACCCCTGCTACACTAGTGAGGAAGGATCTGAGTCACATCACCTGCTTCAAGTGCAAGAAGACAGGGCACTACTCCAATGAGTGTCCCGAGCTACAGAATGGGAATGGCAATGGAAGTTCTGGAGGCAAGAAGCCCAATCCTTTCACTAAGGGGCATGTGAATCATGTCAACGTGGAAGAAGTCTATGAACAACCGGATGCAGTGATTGGTAAGTTCTTGGTTAATTATTTTCCAGCACTCATTCTATTTGACACTGGTCCATCTCATTCATTCGTATCGAGGGGATTTGTGGATAAACATAAGTTGCCTACCGTAGCTCTTAAGTCACCTATTCTAGTGAGTTCCCCAGGAGCAAAGTCTATGACTAATCAGGCATGTTTTCAGTTGCCTTTCAACATAGGGGGACATGTTTTTCCCACGGATATGATCGTACTTGAGTCACAAGGGTTGGATGTAATCCTAGGTATGGATTGGATGTCCAAATATCAGGGAAGCATTGATTGTGCCAGTAGATCAATTCTTCTCACCACTCTAGAGAAGAAGAGGATCAAGTATGTATCCAGGCTTAAGCCTAAGAGGACTCAAGTGAACTCTCTTACGGGAGTTGTCCAGGAAGAAGTACCAGTGGTGAAGGATTATCCCAATGTATTTCCAAAGGAGTTACCTGGTATGCCACCGGATCGGGAGATTGAGTTTATCATTGAGTTGCTGCCAGGCACCGGACCTATCTCCAAGAGGCCATACCGGATGCCCGCTAATGATCTAGTGGAAGTCAAGAAGCAGATTGAGGATTTGCTGGAGAAGGGGTATATTCGCCCGAGTTCATCACCTTGGGGAGCCCCAGTACTCTTAGTGGAGAAGAAGGATGGAACCTTGTGGATGTGTGTGGATTATCGCTCTTTGAATGAGGTGACCATCACGGACAAGTATCCGCTACGGATGATCAATGACTTGTTCGACCAGCTAGAAGGAGCTAGTGTTTTCTCCAAGATTAACCTTCGATCGGGTTATCATCGGTTGAAGATCCGTGAGAAGGATATACCTAAGACAACTTTTACCACGAGGTATGGGCTTTATGAGTATACAGTCATGTCGTTTGGTTTGACTAATTCCCCTGCCTATTTTATGAGCATGATGAACAAGGTATTCATGGAGTACTTGGATAAGTTTGTTGTGGTATTCATTGATGATATATTGGTTTTCTCCAAGATTGAGGAGGAGCATGCGGAACATCTGCGCTTAGTTCTGGAGAATCTCAGAGAACACCAACTTTATGTCAAGTTCAGCAAGCGTGAGTTTTGGTTAAAGGAAGTCGGATTTCTCGGACATGTTGTGTCAGGGGAAGGAATTGCCGTGGACCCTTCCAAGGTAGAGGCAGTCACAGAATGGAAGGCACCGACCTTAGTTGGCGAGATTCGCAATTTCCTTGGACTTGCAGGATATTATCGGAGGTTCATTGAGAATTTCTCCAAGATTGCAAAGCCCATGACGGAGTTGTTGAAGAAGGACACCAAGTATATTTGGACTGAGGAATGTGAAGCTAGTTTCCAGGAGTTGAAGAAATGTTTGGCTATAGCTCCAATGTTGATTCTGCCGAACATACACAAGGATTTTCAGGTGTATTGCGACGCTTCACGCCAAGGACTTGGAGGCGTGCTTATGCAAGAAGGAAAGGTTGTAGCTTATGCTTCACGTTAGCTTCGACCTCATGAGTTGAACTATGCCACGAATGATCTAGAGTTAGCAGCAGTGGTGCATGCACTCAAGACCTGGAGACATTTCCTTATCGGGAACCAATGTGATGTTTACACCGATCACAAGAGTTTGAAGTACATCTTCACGTAGAAAGAGTTGAACCTTAGGCAAAGGAGATGGTTGGAACTCATCAAGGATTATGACATGAGTTTGCACTATCATCTAGGAAAAGCCAATGTCGTGGTAGATGCGTTGAGCCGTAAGAGTTATGTCAACACTCTTGTCGCAGGAGGATTACCTCAGGAGTTGTGTGATGAACTTAGAGATCTCGAGTTGGAAATAGTTCCAAGAGGCTATGTTGCCGCACTCGAAGTTCAGTCCACCTTGTTGGGAAAGATCAGAGACGCTCAGAAGTTGGATCAAGGTATTGCTGAGATAAAGGAGAGGATCAGCAAAGGAAAGGCAGAAGGATTCCGTGAGGATGAGCATGGAACCATATGGTTTGAGCAACGTATTTGTGTGCCCAATGTTCCAGAGATCAGGAAGTTGATCCTTCAAGAGGCTCATGATTCGCCTTACTCGATACATCCAGGAAACACCAAGATGTATTTGGACTTGAAGGAAAAAATTTGGTGGACCGGTATGAAGAGGGAAATTGCTGAGTATGTAGCAGTATGTGATGTATGTTAGAGGGTAAAGGCAGAGCATTAGAAACCAGCAGGTTTGCTTCAGCCATTGCCGATACCTGATTGGAAATGGGATAAACTTGGCATGGACTTCATCACGGGATTACCCAGGACCCGTTCAGGTTATGATTCCATTTGGGTGATTGTTGATTGCTTGACCAAGGTTGCTCACTTCATTCCTGTGAAGACTACCTATACAAGTGCTAAGCTGGCGAAGATATATATGACCAGGATTGTATGTCTGCATGGAGTTCTGAGGACCATTGTATCAGATAGAGGAACACAGTTTACTTCAAAGTTTTGGCATCAGCTACACGAAACTTTGGGTACCAGGCTAGAATTCAGTATAGCTTTCCATCCACAGACAGATGGGCAGACAGAGAGGATGAATCAGATTCTGGAGGACATGTTGAGAGTTTGTGTGCTAGACTACGGGTCAAGTTGGGATGATAACTTACCTTATGTGGAGTTCTCATACAACAACAGCTATCAAGCCAGTTTGCAGATGGCCCCTTTTGAGGCATTATATGGGAGGAAGTGCAGAACACCGTTGATGTGGGATGGAGTTAGTGATCGCAAATTCTTTGGATCGGATTTGATTCAAGATTCAGAGGAGAAGGTCAAGTTGATCCGTGATAGACTCAAGATAGCCCAGTCTAGACAGAAGAGTTATGTCGATGCTAAACGCAAGGAAGTGATTTACGAAGTGGGAGATAGCGCATATCTGCGAGTGTATCCACTTCGAGGTATAAAGAGGTTTGGAGTCAAAGGAAAGTTAGCACCATGATTTGTGGGGCCATACAAAGTTCTGGAACGCAGAGGAGAAGTTGCATACAAGTTGGAACTACCAGAGGGTTTGTCAGGAGTTCATGATGTGTTTCATGTTTCCCAACTGAAGAAGTGTCATGTAGAGATGGTAGATATTATTTTTGAGAGATACAGTGCCTCTAGAAGCAATTCAGTTGGATAACGACCTAAGTTTTGAGGATAAGCCTGTTAAGATTCTTGAGAATGCCGAGAGGATTGCTCGTACCAAGGTCATCAAGTTTTGCAAGGTTCAGTGGAGTCACCACACCGAGGAGGAAGCTACTTGGGAACGAGAAGAAGATCTCAAGCGTGACCATCCACACCTTTTTGCTGGCCAACCCGAATCTCGAGGACGAGATTCATCTTAAGGGGGGTAGGTTTGTAACATCCCAAATTTTCAATTTGGAATGTTTTACAATTATTAGTTAAGCATCTATGCATTATGATTGAAATGAATGTGGCAATTATATTTTCATCTTCTTTATTTGACTTCTTTTCAATTGGCATTTGAGTTTACTCTATTACCTGACAAAATACTTTGAAAAAAATATATGAGAGGAGCTAACATGACACCCCAAAAGTAAGAAGAAAATAATGCCAATTTAGTTGAAAGTGAAATTTGGTTTTATTTTGGATTTTCTTTAAATAATGTTTTTATAAAGTTTTTATTTTGACTCTACAGAAATGTTCACGCTTTACGATTTTTTTCTGATCGTTTTGGTATATAATACCTTATATTTTATTTTCCGTCTTATTCTCACAAAATAGAGAAAACATATTTTTCAAAAAAAAAGGCCAGCGTTGGGCCAGCCACCCAAGCCAACCCAAGCCAGCGCTAGGGTATGCTAGCGTACGAGGCCAGGAGCTAGCGCTCACCTGTGCCGCCGCCAGCCCTGGTCAGCGAGCGCTCGTCGATCTCTCTCTCGCTAACTGTCTCTCTCCCTCTCTCACACACCTGCAGGTGGGGCCCGACCCAGGTCATCTCTAACCTCCTGCTCGACCCGCTGGATAACCCAGCGCTCGCAGCGTCTGCACCGGCCGCACAAGGCTCTCGGGATAGAGCCTATCCGCAGCTTCGTAGCACTCCTAGCCATGCCTATAAGTAGCCCTTGATGCCCTCTTTCCATTTAGCCAAGCCGCACCACCTCTCGCCGCTCGTAGCCGTCGTCCCGTCCGTTTGCATCTTGCCGGAGCCGGAGCTTTCTGTCGACGATTCCGACGCCGGTGAACCGCCATGACCCTTTCTTCCTTGAGAAATCAGACCCCCTAGTCCATCCACACCTCCTTGGCATCTTTTTGTGCCCCTAGGTTCGCTGGAGCCGCCGCCCCGACGACCTGCGTCGCCGGAGTTCACTGGAGCTCCGCCCTTGCTCCACTCCCTCCGGTCATCGCCGCCGTCCGCCATCACCACCGTTCGGCAGCCCTCGCCGAGCCGCACCTCCCTGCCTACCTCGCCCGCGCCGGAGCTCGCCGGAGCCGCCACCCCGTCATCGCCTCGTTCCTGCCCGACGTCGTTATCTTCTCTGTAGGTAACGAGCAGCTCCCGTCGTGTTATTTTTTTCCCTAAGTGAAGCATTAAGTAGAGGTTGTTCACCTTTTAGCCTCGCAGCGCACAACCTTAGCCAACAGCAGCTCGCCACGTGTAATCTGTCGCAGTATAACGTTTCTATGAAAAATCCTGTATTTAGATTAGATCTCAGATTTGTCTTTTTTGTATCTTTAATTCTATAACTCCGATTCAATTGATTATTTTTTCTACGGTTTCTTAAAAATCCCATCTATCTAGAGAACAAAACGAAAATTATTATTTTTTTAAGTTTTAAAATATGAATTCGGACAGATTTGTATAAAATACTAATTTAGGTCTAACTTTTATTCAAAAATAGGTTTTTGAGAAATTCTTTTTGCTATGGCTTTCTGCATGTTACATGTATCCAGAGAGCTAATAAAAATAAATTTTGTTTTCATAAAAACTTAATCTGGACAGATTTAAGTTTTTTCTTAAATAGGCCATAACTTTTGTTTTATAAGATTTTTTTATTGATTCTTTTTGCTAACAAAAACTTATAGCAAATACTTTCTGTTAAACCAAAGCTTTACAATAAATTCTCGTATTAAAATTTGTTTCTGTCCAGAAACTTGTTTCTTTTGATGTTGTTTTGCATATGATCTTGTTTGCTCGATTGTGATCGTGATTTCTTATTGTATGCTTATTGTTTGTCACGATAGATTGTCCGGAGTGCGAAGCAGAGTACTACCATTCCCTAGAACTTCACTCCCAGCAGGAAGGCAAGTTGCATTTTGATCATACCAGTTTTACCTATGTTTTATTTTTCACATAGTCCTTTGATGTAGGAGTTCATGATAGAAGTTTATATTTGTTGGATTTACTAGCACCCAGTAGTTCATTTGAGGTAGGTCTAAACCGTACCAACTTTGTTGCCACCATGTCATGTTACAATGCTTCACCAAAGTAGACGTGGATTGGGGAGCGTTATCACCTAGAGATGTGAGTGACAAAGTAGTAACTAGGACCAACTTTAATGAACTACCTGGGTGGAAATTGGTTTGTATGGTGGCGAAGTACAATGGGAGCATTCATGTGAATCCATGGGAGTGCACACTAGTGGTCCGTCCACCCAGGCTCAAAGGGATCAACCTTATTTTCATGTCTATAAGCTTCCGTGTGCAGCCGCAAGCCAATATGGGCTCTGGCTTAGTTGAGTAGATGGTGTGACCTCTTCCGGGATAGGCTAGCAGATGTAGATGATGTAGGTGTGTCGGCCTGCCCTTAGGTTAGGGGAAATACTTTCGAAAGACTATTCTCGATCTTCCGATCAAGGATGTGGTCGAGTCTTGTGGGGAAAAGTGCACAACCTCTACAGAGTTAAAAATCTAATCGATTAGCCGTGTCCCCGGTCATGGACAACTTGAGCTTTTAGTAGTGGAAATGTAGGGAGATCTCATCACTCTTAATTAATCAACTGGGTACAAAATTTTGGAATGATTGAGATGGGCATCATCTCAGACTTATGATATTTGTAGAAGTAGAACAATTATTTTTGATAGGGGAAAACTAGCTTTATGCAAAACTAAACTTAGAGCTTTCCACCAGCCAAATTGCATGTACTATGTAGATTCATTACACTTTATGATGTGACTTGCCAGTACATTCCATGTACTAACCTACACGGCTGCAACTTATCATGTTGTAGATTTATCCGACGACGAATAAGGTGCGATAGGTCGTTGTTCTGCACTCAGCTTGCTCGTGGAGTTGATGAACTCGTTACACTCTTTGCTTCCACATGTTTTTGTTTTACTTGGCCTTAGGCCACATTAATGTAACAAATACTCTTTGAGGATTCTCGATGTAATAAATGTGTGATTGAACTCTGTTGTAAATCCTCAAGTACTGTGTGTGTCAGCATACCGATCCGGGGATGACACTTAAGCACGGAGACTCTGATCCCTTGAGATCGGGTCGCTACATTGAATCGAAGATTTGTTTACCTCTGTGAGAAGTTGTAGCGTCAGCAGTGTCAATGTCCATTGCTTGTCCTCCGTCTCGAGGAGGTGATGTTACAGAAGTAGTAGCTCTAAGAGATGAAACAACACTCGATTAGCAACAACGCAAGGTCACAGTCGACAGAAAGGATTAGGAAGCAAATACTTACATGGAGACGACAGGTACAACCATCCTCATGCGAGGCAAGGCCTTGCAAGGTTTGGTCATGATCTGCTTGGGCTGCTTGGCCAACCGCTCACCCGACTCAACTGTTGAAGGGCGGCTTCGCTTCGGGTTCTTCTCACTAGGGCCTGGAGCCCTGTCCTCAACAGTTGTCGGATCCTGGTGGGACTTGGAGTAGCCTTCGCGCCGAGGAGGTGACTCGACTTCTTCCTCTTCGCTAGAGTCCTCGTATTCGTCCTCAGAGTCAGAGGGACCGTCGCCATCCATGCTGCCACCCTCGCTCACTACGCCGTCTTCAGGTTGGTTCCCATTGGGAACTGGTGAGTGCAAGTTTGTCCATTCCTGCATGATTCCAACAAGGAAGTTGGTCTAAAAATCAATGTATATCACTCAACAATACAAGTACTTCAGTCGACAAAGTGCAACTTACCAGATTCTTCGGCGGGTTTTCGGCTAAGTAAGGTAGGATCCTCTTGGCTCCCTCGGGATTGTCGCATGCCCCGGTGATCCTGCGAAGCCATTGCTCGATAGTCGTTTGCAGAACCTCCTCTGGATGCGTCATGGTCGAGTCCTCTGGGCACGCATAATGCCACATGGTGTGGTCTCTGGCTTGGAGAGGCTGAATCCGTCGACTGAGAAATGTCTCTAACAGATCCAGCCTAGTCACTCCACCCCAGACCAATTTCACCATGGCGTCCACCAAGGTCGCCACCTGATCATGTTCCTCTTCATTCACCTTTAGGTACTTGGGGGCAGCTGGGCGGTCAGATGTGTAGGGGGGAAGGCCATTCGACATGCTGGGTGAAGTCACGTCCTTGCAATAGAACCAAGTCGACAGCCGGCCTCTAATGGATCCAGGGAAAGTCATGGCAGGGAAAGAACGTTGCACTCTCTTCTGAAGCCCCCAACCCCCACATAGCTGCAGCACATGAGTTTTTCCATCCAACGGGTCTGCTTTCTTCACCGTCTGAGATCTAATCGTAAAAATGTGCTTAAAGAGTCCCCAGTGGGGAGGACACCCCAGGAAGCACTCGCATAAAGTTACGAACGACGACAAGTGTGCGATGGTATTCGGTGGGAAATGATGCAGTTGAGCGCCAAAGAAATTCAAGAACCCTCTAAAGAACGGATGAGGGGGCATGGAGAAACCTCTTTCGACATGGGAGAGGAGGAGGACTCGCTCCCTGTCGCGCGGGTCCGGCTCGCGCTCTCCCTCCGACAGCCTCCAAGCTCCTTCTGCCACAAGCCCATTGGAAACGAAGTCGTCGATGTCCTCACGGGTGACCACCAAGCGGAGGAAGTCACCCTGCATCCATCCCGGTGGCGTGGTGAACTGGGCGGTCAAGGGCTTCTTACCCTTGACCTTCGTTGCCCCCTTCTTGGCCCGCTCCAGCTTCTCCGTCGTGTTCTTTGTCATCGGCGCGACGGCTCTCGTTAGGGAGGAATGGAGGGGTGCGCTGGGGGCAGAGGAGGCAGAGGAAAGGAGAAAGAATGGGCAGAGGTACTATGCAAATCGCGGCGCGGGGAGCTTTATACTCCGCTGAGTGTCTCGATGACCAGTGGGCCCGCGTGATCACCACACATGCCAATCGTTGATGGTGCCCAGTACGTGACGATATGACCGGCACGAGAATCGAAGCGTCATGCCTCCACTTGCCCTGATCGTGGCGTCATCATCGCACACACGCGCGCTTCCCAAATTTTCATATCCCGCAAAATCCGGGTTTGACAGACTGACCCGTCACCTCCAAAGATGCTTTCAGTTCACTCGGAGCAAAACAGGCATTGAACATCCACTCAGACACTTTCTAGCCTAAATGGATCCGGGCGAATGGAGAAGAGTTTAATCGATGCAAGTTTCGTTGAAGCCCCGAATATCATTCGGAAGATTTGGCGTGTTGATCCTGAATTGACGTCAATACTCAGAGTTCAATCGACGCAAATTTTGTTGAAGCCCCGAATATCATTTGAAAGATTTGATGCCTTAATTCAAGATTGGCATTGATACCCCCATTTCACCACTAGAACCCCGATCCATTCGGGGGCTAATGACGAGGATATGTACCTAGGGTAGGGTCCTAGGCAATACCTACATACCCTACCTAAGGACACTACATTGGAGGACTTGAAGATCGAGCATAAGCTTCCGACTGGATTCCATGAGAAGTTCAAGTCACTCAACATTCAATCCACTTGGAGTCTTCTTTGTTCACTAGACAGTCGCCTCGCACTCGATAGGCCTCATTCTCAATCGACACCAGAAGACCAGGAGCCACCTTTAGGAGGCCAACGGGCGGTCGTTAGTCCTTCGTCATTAGTAGCATTTATTATGTACGTTACCAGTAACGATAGACTTTAACCCCATGATCGGACCCTTAGATGCTGGGTAATTATGAGGGGCAGCAAACTCTATATAGGCCGCCCCTCCCCTCCTGCACAAGGGTTCTCAACCATTGTAATCTCAACATTCCACATGACATAAGCTCCCGAGCACTAAGACGTAGGGCTGTTACCTCCACGAGAGGGGCCTGAACTCATACATTTGTGTGTACACCCTCGCCGTAGCTAGGACTCTGCCCTCTCCTTACGTACCCCTACCATCTACTGTCAGGCTCGTTCCCACGACACCACCCGAGTGCCCTGAGAGGCATAGAAGTTTCTGAATTCTTCCGAGTCAAAGTTGGTGCTGTTATCCGTGATAATGCTATGAGGAACGCCGTATCAAAAAATTATTTCTCTCATGAATGTGACCGCCGTGTAGGAGTTCAACTTCTTGATGGGTGTGGCTTCTATCCACTTTGTAAACGTGTCGACTGCAACCAGAAAATGAGTGAACCCGCCTTTTCCAGTCCGAAAGGGACCAACCATGTCGAGTCCCCAAACAGCAAATGGCAGGCGAGGGGAATCATCTTCAGAGCAAAGGCCGGCTTGTGTGACAAGTTTGCATAGAACTGGCATCCATCACAATGATCAACAATGTATTTAGCCATCTCATTAGCCCGTGGCCACAAGAAACTAGCTCGATATGCTTTAGCAACGATTGTCCTTGAGGATGCATGATGGCCGCATGTTCCCGAGTGGATCTCATCCAAAATCATTCGACCTTCTTCGGGGGAAATGCAATGTTGCATCACACCAGTCGAGCTTTCTCTGAACAACTGATCCCCAATCACAGTAAAGGCATTTGACCTTCGCACAATATGTCGAGCTTTTGTTTCATCTTCAGGGAGTTCTTGTCTGGGGATATGGGCAATGTAAGGCACCGTCCAATCAGGAATGACAACCAGCATCTCCATGACCAAATGAATTACTGCAAGGACATCGACTTCAGTCAGATCATTGGAGCTCATAGCTTGCGGGGGCGCTCTGGTGAAAGGATCTTCTTGCACCGAAGGAGTATGTAGGTGCTCTAAAAACACATCACTGGGGACAGGTCATCGAGTGGACCCAATCTTTGCTAGTTCGTCGGCCGCTTGATTCTTTAGTCGGGGAACATGATGAAGTTCCACGCCTTCGAATTTCTTTTCCAACTTTCTAATAGCATTACAGTACCCAGTCATAGCGGGGTTTCGAACATCACACTCTTTCATCACTTGATTCACCACCATATCTGAGTCGCCATAAACCATCAGGCGCTTGACGCCGAGTGAAATAGCCATGCGCAACCCATACAAAAGTGCTTCATATTGTGCCTCATTGTTGGAGGAATCGAAGTGAATTTGCAAGACATTACTAAGCTTGTCGCCTTTGGGAGATATCAGGACAACACCAGCATCGGATCCATTCAACATTTTAGAGTCATCGAAGAACATGGTCCAGTGTGCCGAGTGAATCTGAGTTGGTTGTTGCTGTTCAATCCACTAGGCAATAAAATCTACAAGTTCCTAAGACTTGATTGCTTTCTTGGCTTCAAACTTAATGCCAAAATGTCCGAGTTTGATTGCCCACTTAGCCACCCGACCAGATGCGTCTCGATTGTTGAAAATCTCGAACAATGGAGCATCACTGACTACTGAAATCGAGTGGTCTTGAAAATAATGCGCCACCTTCTTCGCTGATAGGTAAATACCATAAACCAGCTTCTGGTAGTGTGGATATCTTTGCTTAGAGGGGGACAGAACTTCAGAGACATAATAAACTGGCCATTGGACTTTGTAAGCTTTACCCTCCTCTTGTCACTCGACAGTTAGCACTGTACTGACGACCTGATTAGTGGTCGTGATGTACAGGAGCAAGGGCTCTTTGCTGCAAGGAGCGGCAAGCCATGCTGAGTGGAGAGCAGGGCTTTGAGCTTAACAAACGCTGCTTCGGCTTTTGGAGTCCACTCAAACATGTTGGACTTCTTCATCAATTGGTACAAAGGCAACACCTTCTCACCGAGACGAGAAATGAATCGACTCAATGCTACAAAGCAACCTGTGAGTTTCTGAACATCATGCACTCGCACGGGAGTCCTCATTCGGGTAATGGCGCTAATTTTCTCAGGACTGACATCGATCCCTCGTTCGGAAACGAGAAAACTGAGTAACTTGCCGCCAGGGACGCTGAAAGTACACTTGGCCGGATTCAACTTGATGCTGTATCTCCTCAGATTGGCGAATGTTTCGGCCTAGTCGGCCAGCAGGTCGGAACCTTTGTGGGACTTGACCATTATATCATCCATGTACGCCTCGACAATCCGAGGGATCTAGTCGAGTAAACACTTCTGAATCATGCGCATAAAAGTAGCGCCGACATTTTTCAGACCGAATGGCACAGTGATGTAGAAAAAACACCTGAATGGGGTGATGAAGGTTGTCTTTATTACATCTGAGCCATACAAACGGATCTGATGGTACCCAAAGTAAGCTTCTAGAAATGATAAATGCTCGCATCCCGCAGTCGAGTCAACAATCTGATCTATGCAGGGGAGCGGAAAATGATCCTTCAGGCAGACCCGATTGAGATGTTTGAAGTCAATGCACATACACAATGACTTATCCTTCTTGGGCACCATCACAACATTCGAGAGCCACTGGGAGTGGTAAATCTCCCGAATGAACTTGGCTTGCAAGAGACGGGCCACTTCTTCACCGATTGCTTTGCGCTTCTTCGCCGCCGATCGACGCAAATGCTCCCTGGCGGGTTTAGCTTTCAGATCAACTCTTAGACGGTGCTCAGCCAGTCCCCTAGGAACCCCCGGCATGTCAGCAGGTTCCATGTGAAGATATCCCAGTTCTCACGGAGGAACTAGATGAGCTCGGCTTCCTATTTGCTGTCGAGTGTTGATGATATATTGGTCGGGTCCGTAGTTGGATCTGTCGGATGGATGTGCACTTTCTTCACTTCCCCTGCTGACTAAAATGCCGACTCAGAAGCGGGCTTCTTTGCACGGAGCAAATTAGCAGGGTCAGCGCTCTTCTTGTACTCTTCCAGCTCGACCATGGCCATCTGATGATCGGCGATCTTGGAGCCTTGTTGGAGGCATTCTTCAGCTCGTTGTAGATTGCCAGTGAGCGTGATCATACCCTTAGAGCCTGGCATCTTCAACTTGAGATACACGTAACACAGATGGGCCATGGAACAAGCATACTCGGGTCGACCCAAAATGGCATGATAGGCACTCTGGAAATCCACAACTTCATACGTCAGCTTTTCCTTTCGAAAATTCTATCGTTACCGAATGTCACATCCAATGCAATCTGGCCGAGTGACTTGGCTTCTTCCCTGGGATGACTCCGTGAAATTGCATGTTGCTTTTACTCAGTCAGGACATTGGAATGCCCATCCCTTTCAGGGTATCCGCATAGAGGATGTTCAGACCGCTGCCACCATCCATGGGGACCTTTCGGAGTCGAGTGCCCCCCCTCCCCCCCGGATCAACCACCAGAGCCTGTCGACCGGCAGTGGCCACATGAGCAAGATGGTCTGTTTGGTCGAATGTGGTGGCATACTGGGACCACTTGAGGTAGGTGGGGGTAGCAGGTACGGCCATGTTGACTTCCCTGTTGATGACCTTTAGTCGACTCTTGCTCTCTACATTAGTGAAAATCACAAGTGTAGCAGTGACATCTGGGAATGCTTCTTTATCTCCATCCTCATCCTTCTCGGGAGTCTTGTCACTCAACGAAGTCTCTTTGAACTGTTGAATAAACATTCGACACTACCGAGTGGTGTGCTTGGGAAAAATCACATTGCCCTCCTCATCTTTCCTCGTGTGAATTACACACGGCTGGTCCATAATATCAGTCCCTGACAAATTATTTCCTTTCTTAGGGGCAAATTATCCTTTAGCTTTCCCCTTATTCTTTGCCTGAGTCGCCAGAGTGACTGCCTCTGCCTGGACCGGACCATCGGCTTTCCACTTCTGTTTCCGATTGGGATTACCACCAGTATAACTAACAACTGCTTTTCCTTTGCCGCTACGGAGGCGGTCTTCTTCCTTGTCATTGGCGTACCGAGTGGCGATATCCATCATCTTGCCGACTGAAATGTCACCCATTTGACCGAACTTCAAATAAAGCTCTGCATCTCACACCAGCCTTGAAGGCAGACACACCTTGGTGTTCTGAAACATTCTCCACTGTATGATGCAGAGTGGACCAACGCTAAATATAATCTCTCAAGGTCTCATTGGGCTTTTGGACACAATGTTGTAAGTCGACCAGCCCGGCAGGACACTTGCAAGTGCCCTCGAAGGTTCAGATGAACACTCGGGCAAGATCCTCCCAGCAATATATACTGGATGGAGCCAAGCGATTCAGCCAAGCACGAGGTGAACCATTCAACATCAAGGACAAGTGTTTCATTGCAATGTTATCATTGCCACCACCAATTTCTACAGCCACTCGGTAATCATCCAACCAAGTCTGTGGCTTTGACTCGCTAGAAAACTTCCCGATCCCAGCAGTCAACCTGAAGTTGGGGGGAATCTCTATAGAACGGATGGCTCTGCTAAAACACTCAGGAGCAGAAATCACAGTTGAGCTGCCACTCAGAGAATCTCTGTCTTGTCCTTCTTTGTGAGCTCTGCCCCTCTCAATCCGCTTCTGGGTGAGGATATCATGAGCATCAAAACCTGCATTCCGCTCATCATCGAACGAGTGCCTTTCGTCCTGGTGTCGGGGCACTTGTGGACCACCCTGCGGAGGAGTGGGCACTCGATGGTAGTTTTCATGGTGGAACTGATCTCTGACCTGCTCTTCACGAAAGCCTCCACACCTACGGTGCAAGGGCGATCCAGGGTTGTGTGCCGACTGAACGGTTTCTGCCCTGGGTGAGTTGTTGTGTATCATGTTGCGGGACTATGAAACAACATAATTCTGACGCTGCGCTGCATCTAGCAAGGCTCTTATTTGCATCAACCCTCTTCCAGCCTCTGACCACGACGGTTGAATGGAATCTGCTATCCTAGCAGCAGCTGCAACATTTAACACAGGGCTACTGTATACCTCAACATTGTTGTGGGATCCAGTCGGGAACAGCTGTCGCTGTCATCGACTGGCAACTGGTGGGCGCTAGCGAGCATGCTCGTCGAGATCCCTCTGGAGCTCTTCCAGCTGAATACGCATGGCCTCCAAGGCCTGAGCCTTGGCGGTTGTACCGATGATGGGAGTATGAAGAACTTCACCATCGCGACGGGGCTATTCACACGACGCGCCGCCAGCGTCGCGCTTGCCGTGGCCAAAGCCCAGCGGCGGGCTTTGATGAGAGCCCGCCATAAGGACCTCCGCTGCTAGATCACAGCTCTCGCACTCGGAAGGGACATCGGATGGATCGGAATCCGACATGAACATGCCGTGAAGGGACTTGGAGGGCTCGACTGCTGCGATCTGTGGAGAAGAAATTTGATGTGCCACTGCATGCTTGACCCAACGCTGGAGTCATGAGCGGCCGGACCGCTTGCGATAGCAAACAGCGAGGGGAGCCGACGCATAGGGAGTCGACGGCTGACACAGCAGCATGCCGCAGGAACTCACGCGGAAGTGCGCGGCCCCGCGGATCGGGAGCGCCTCAACGTCGAGAGGCGCTTCCTGAAGCCATGTCGAATCGTCGGCGATGAAGGTGAGCGCTCCGAAACGGATCTCATGGCCCAAAGCAAAAACACCGTCGGAAGACATGTTGAAGGATGAAAAATGCAACCTCGCCAAAAGTTGCCTAGACGCCTGCCCCACGGTAGTCGCCAACTATCGTGGGAACAAGCCTGACAGTAGAAGGTAGGGGTACGAAAGGAGAGGGCAGAGTCCTAGCTACGGCGAGGGTGTACATAGGGATGTATGAGTTCGGGCCCCTCTCGTGGAGGTAACAGCCCTACGTCTCAGTGCTCGGGAGCTTTGTTGTGTGGAATGTTGAGATTACAGTGGTTGTGAACCCTTGTGCCATAGGGGAGGGGCGTCTTATATAGAGTTCGCTGCCCCTCATAATTGCCCGGCATCCAAGGGTCCGATCGTGGGTTTAAAGACTGGCGTTACTGGTAACGTACATAATAAAAGCTACCAATGATGAAAGGTCTAACACTTGCCCATTGGCCTCCTAGGGTGGCTTCTAGTCTTCTGGCGTCGATTGGAAATGAGGCTTCCGAGTGACAGTCGACTATCAAGTGGAGGAAGAAGTCTCCGAGTGGATTGCATGCCGAGTGTCCTAAGCGTCATCGGGAATCCAGTCGGAATCTTACTTGTGATCTTCAAATCCTCCAATGTAATGTCCTTAGGTAGGGTATGTAGGTCAGGCCTAGGACCCTACCCTAGGTATGTATCCTCGTCAATGGGGGCTACGTACACAACAAAGAGAAAGAGAATTGAACCATATCTTAGCATCACCCTTTAATGAGAAAGGAAACAACTTAAAGATATAGTAATAATGAGGGGGATGCCACATCAAGGGGGAGCTTTACTCTAAGACTTGAGTCAAAGCATCTCATAGCATGTGACAACATTAACAAACTTTATGTAAAAGTGGTAACCCCACTCGTGCTTAAACGATGAGTATGACCTATGATCAAGTATTCTTTCTTGGCTCCTAAGTCAATATACTCACATATAGATGATTATGTCATCGCCAAAATGCTTGATAGATGCTAGAGTGTATGTGCATGTTTGCCATGATTTTATTTGACATCTTATTGTGTGAGCATGTTGGTCTGGATTTCTTTATCCATTCGAGGACATCCAATTGTTGCTATTTGGACTTTGATTTTATTTTGCCAATTTATGGACAAGAATGCCTAGGACCCCTCTCCAGCTATCTATGCTTTCTCGTCTCATATTCCGTTCTTGCTGCATCACAAAATTTGAACAAGTATTTTTTGATCTCTCTGTGTGAGGAGCACTCGAAGTTCCGTATCGACGAGGACTGACCATTAAAACCTCCCAAGTGCATCTCGGTGGAACCAACAGAAAAATTCGGTCTCACCAATGCCTAGGGTTGATCTGGTTTTCAATCTCGATAACACCAATTCCATCTTGTTGGCTTCACCGAGTTTCCCTATCAGCTGACAGTTGAGGAACTCGGTGGCACTGATAAGTTTGAACGGTGTCAACGATAGCGATGGGTACTTATAGAGGCGGACCCAACTTTTGAAATTTCTCCTTCCAACGCCAGTTCCTCCAAAACCCAAGCTGCTGTCCATGGACCCCTAGTCATCGCCTTGGTATGCCCGAGTGCCTTCACCATTGGAAGTCGCCGCCATCGACAAAATTCTCATCGTCGTCGCCGTCGTAGCGGACTCATCGCCGAGCTAGGGTACGATTTTGACCCCTCATGCACTCCTCCCTCCAAGTCATGCCCATTAGGGTTGCTCCATCGATAACTCATTATTTGAGATCTTTCTATCCTCAAAATTCTCCACTAGAATAGCGAACAAAGGATTTTTAGGGTTTTGTCGTCCGCAATCCAAATCTTGGTGAAACCAAAGCGCAAGAATCAGTTGCACTGATTCTGTTTTAGGTCTACTGAGAACAGCCTCGGTGAAACCGAGTATCCATTTTCGATGTCACCGAAATGGGTGCCAAGTTTCTGTGAAGTAGGTTGTGTGTCTCGGTGGGTCCAAAATTTTCGCCTCGGTTGTACCGACATTCCCTTTGAAGAATGCAAATCTTGAGAATTCTAAGTTCAAATTTTGAGAAAATTTCTGCATTTTGTGATGACTCAACCCATCTTCTCTTATATGCTCTATTCACAGGGTGAGAGATGTCAGTTTCAGTTGATAGCCAGAATGACCTCAAAGAGCTCAGTGTGGACACAGATCCATGCACTAGTCCTGATAGGATATCATCTTCTTGTGATGATGTTCCTAGCTCTCCAGACTTACCCAAGGCAACAACCAGAGCAAGAAGGAAACTCAACTCAGATGAAGAAGATTCTGATTTGTGCCTGAGGAGATTCCTGCCAAGGCTAAGCAGGACAAGAGTGAGAAGACTACCAAGAAGCCTACCATTGAGGCTACCTCATCTAGAAAGGTAGTCAGAAAGGAGTATGCCAACTCAGGGGCAGTGAAAGCACATGAAAGTGCTAGGGGAACCATGACTATTGAGCCCCCAAATAAGTCCATGCCCAAGAAGGCTAGAGAGAAGAAAATCAGAAAGAGGATCATACATGTTGTCGGGAGACCTACCTCAATGTATGATGACCTAGCAGAGGTTGAGGCTGAGGAGGAGGAAGAGCCAGCTCCCAAGGCTCCTCCTAAGAATAAAAAGAAGTTGCTTGTTGATGCTATGCCAAGCCAAGCTCCATCCAAGAGCAAGCCAGCTGCACCCAAGAAACCAACTGCTCCAAAACCCAAGAGGTTCTCCAAAGAGATTCCAGCTGCTGACAAGAACAAGGGTTTTACCTCCAGAGATGCTGAGGATGATGCTATGTCAGTATTGATGAAGCTGAGGCCACACCTTCTAGAGCACTATACCAGCCATCTGCTTGCTGAGGACATGAAGATGAAGGACTTAGGATTGAGATATGAAGAGCCATTGATCCATATTCTTAGAGGATAAATATAGTTGTAGACTACAGGTTCTACACAAAGGAACAACAAGACTTCTATGAAACAGTTTTGCTTGACAAGAGCCCTGTAGTGAGTGACATGAGGTATGTGGACTGGAAGTACATTAAGGAGAATCAAGATTACTTTCCAAGTGTGCAAGATAACTTCCACTGCATTGGTTTTGATGAGTTTGTTGGTATGGAGTTCACTGCTTTGAGCGATGAAATGATCATGCAATTCTACTCCACTGCTCATTTCTATGGAGATGGTAGAATTGTATGGATGATGGAAGGCACAAGGTATGAATCCACTGTTGAGGAGTGCGTTGTCATCTTAGGAGCCCCACGGGTGAAAGAAGGTGACCTTGATGTGTAGTCTGAGCCCAAGGCAAGCCATAATACCATGAAGAACATGTACAAGGAGATTCCAGCTACAAATCTGCAATCTCACAAGCTTGGATCTATCTACTTCCTCCAGCCTGGTCTACGCGTGATCAACACCATCTTTAGGCACACCTTGTTGCCTAAGTCTGGAGATGAGAAAATGGTCAGAGGCTACTATATCAACATGCTGCTCCATCTTGATCAACACACCAGATTCAGAGTGATGGAGTTGATAGTTGAGATAGTGAAGAGGATTGCTGCAGATCAGAAGCGATCATGTGGTTATGCACCATATATCCAGATGCTTATCAACTCTCAGTTGGAGAAGCACATATATGTAGTTGATCGACCACATTTGCCACTCTTGCCAAAGCTAGAAGACAATGTCGTGGTGATGGACCCAGATCATCCCACCTCAGCTGCACCACAGGCACATGCAGAGGCAGCCATAGACACTAGTGATCAAGTGCCAAAGACTCCGAGCGAGCAGATGGATCTTCTCCTTAGCTCTGTGCTCAACATGCAGAAGGACATCGGGAACGTATTGAAGAACCATGATAGCCTTGCGAGGATTGTTGATAAGAAGTTTCATATTCTCAACAACAAGGTGGATGGGCTCAGAGTAACTGAGAATGAGCTCAAGAAGGAAGTTGATGTCATGCCCAGTCCCCACACTACAGATGATGATGAGGATAGTGCACCTCTCAGGATAGAAACTTAGTTCAGGACTCAAGACACGACTCCCACAATGACAGCTCCAGAGTTGAGGCCTTCTTCATCAACACCTGTTGCAGCTCCATCAGCTCCACCCGCACCTCCAGTTGCTACTCCAACTCCGTCCATCACATATGTTGAAGTCTTCGCTGATGCCATTCTCTCGACTCCTTCATCAGCTACGAGAGGAGATCGGCCCTAGAAGAGCATTTAGTTCTATACCTTTGAACTTTTTGGTAACTTGTTGCCAAAGGGGGAGAAGTTGTATATATCATTAGGGCTTCGAGTGAGAGAGCGTTGTTTTTATCGTTTTTCTCAAAACATTTATATCTTTTGGTTTTCTTGTGTTAAACTTTGTTGGTCTTTCATCATACACTTGGTGTGTGTTGCTACTATTTCCTATCTTTGTGATGCTTGCGAGATGATCATTCACTTTGCTTGATTGTGTTGTGCTATGATATTCATTCATATTATTCTCGCACACCACAAAGTTGTATGTGACATGGAAGAAGTGCCCCATGTACCTAATCGATTGTGCATTTGCATTCAAACACGAATTCAAAATAATGCACAAATTTAGGGGGGAGCTCTTGCTTATCACATACTTCTCAAAGCGGTGGTTATATTCATTAGTTATATCATATGTCAAAGCTTTGATCTATATGTTGTCATCAATTACCAAAAAGGGGGATATTGAAAGCACATTTGCTCCCTTGGTGGTTTTGGTAATTAATAACAACATATATCTCATTGGACTAATGTTTCCACTAAGTATATTTTAGGAAAAGTTCAATGATGGTTTCGCAAAAGGATTGTGGAGAGACCCCTATATGCAAGGAATTGGATTGGAAAGACTTCAAGCAAGAGGACTCTACATTTACTTTGTGAGGAATCACTTTGAGTCCATAGGAAAGCCAATACTATTAAAAGGGGGTAAGGTATATGCTCCACGTGCACAAGTGATAGCCACCAAAAACACCCACAAAATCTTACACAAAAGTCTGTCCAAGCCTATCATGAAAATCAGTGCTACCAACAATTCCCACTCGGTCCCACCGATTTCCCACTTAGACAGAACCCTGCCAAACCCTAAGTCTTTGGTACAACCGATTCTACATCGGTGCCACCGAGTTCAGCTTGCCAACTTTCTGTTGCCTCGATTCTTCAAAATCGGAATTTCTAAGGTTTTGGATCGGCGTCACCGAGTTGTGGAATCCAACCGTTGGTCACCTTATTGGTACTGACGAGATCTTTGTATCGGTTTCACCGAAATTGAAAAGTTGCTACCTTTGGAGCAACTCGGTACCATCGAGTTTTATACTTTGGTGTCACCGAGTTGGTCACTTTAGGTGTAACAGTTGGATTTTTGGAGATGCCTATATATACCCCTCCACCACAACTCACTTGAAAAAAGAGAAGCACTCAGAACAGATCCCTACTTATCCCATCAGGTTTTCTGACAGAGAGCCACCTACTCATGTGTTGAGATCAAGCCATTCCATTCCATCCATATGAATCTTGATCTCTAGCCTCCCCAAGTTGCTTTCCAGCCAATCAATCTCTTCCACCAAAGCCAAATATGTGAGAGGGTGATTGAATGTTGAGGATTCTATCATATTGAAGCACAAGATCAAGGAGTTCATCGACATTATCGAGCCTATTACCTTTTGGAGGGTGGTGCCTCCTGGATTGGTTAGGTGTTGCTTGGGAGCCTCCTACTTCGTGTTGTGGAGCGAACCAAGAAGTTTGTAAGGGCAAGGAGATCGCCTACTTTGTGAAGATCTACCTCGAGTTAGGCTAGTCCTCCGTGGACGTAGGCCATCATGGTATAGACGAGGTTGCTTCTTCGTGGAACCCTCTATGGACTCTCACGATCGTTACTCTCTGTGGGTTGAAGTCTCCATAAAAGTGGACGTACGATAGCGCCACCTATCAGAACCACGGGAAAATCTTCGTGTCTCCAAATTGCATTTGATATTCCTACCCATCCTCCTTTACATATGCTTGTGTTTACTTTCCGCTGCTATACTCTTAGACATCAATGTGTAGGGTGTGCTTGACTTTGCTATCATTGCTAAAATCTGCCAACACTTAAAATTGGGAAAAGGTAGAATTTTTATTTGGTCAAGTAGTCTAATCACCCCCCTCTAGACATACTTTAGATCCTACATCCAACCATGCTTATACTACTATAGCTACCGTTTAGCAATAAAATAAAGCATTACATAGCTCTTAATGATTGACACGCATGTCATAAAATAATTATAAACAACCATATGGCTCCTGGCGGTTGTTGTATGCATCGACATGCAAGTCGATATGAACTATTACAAAACATGATCATCTCATACATCAAATATATCTCATCATGTCTTTGGCCATATCATATCACAACATACCCTGCAAAACAAGTTAGACGTCCTCTAATTGTTGTTGCATGTTTTATGTGGCTGCTATGGGTATCTAGCAAGAACGATTCTTACCTACGCAAAACCACAACGGTGATATACAAATTGCCATTCAACCTTCTACAAGGACCGCCTTTGTAGAATCCGATTCAACTAATGTGCGAGAGAGAGACACCCGCTAGTCATCTTTATGCAGCAAAGTTACATGTCAATCGATGGAACCGGTCTCATGTACGAGGACATGTAAAGTTGGTCCAGGCCGCTTCATCCCACTATACCGGTGAATCAAGAAAAGACCAAGGGGTGAAGCAATATGAATATCAATGCCACAAACTCCTTTGTGTTCTACTCGTGATCTCATCTACGCATAGACCTAGCTCATGATGCCACTGTTGGGGAACGTTGCATGGGAAACAAAAAAAATCCTACGCTTCACCAAGATCAATCTAGGAGATGAGCATCTATGAGAGGAGTTATTGGATCCACATACCCTTGTAGATCGCTAAGCAGGAAGCATTAAGAAATGCGGTTGATGTGGTCGAACGTCTTCATTTTCCAAATCGCAAGCCGTCCCACGATCCAGTCACGATCTAGCGCCGAACAGATGACAACTCCGCATTCAACACACGTATAGCTCGATGACGATCTCCGCCTCCTTGATCTAGCAAGCAAGGGCGGAGAGGTATATGAGTTCTACAATAGCACAATGGTGTGGTGGTGGCATTGGTGGAACTGATACGACAAGGCTTCGCCGTGCACTACCGAATCAATCTAGAGGAGAAACGATCTAGAGAGCAAGAGAGAGGGTTGTGGGTGCGGCCGCCCTCCCTCTCCCTCTCTATTTATAGGAGGAAGGGGTAGGTGGGGTGCATCCCTAGCCCCTCCTCCAAGGAGGGTTTGGCCGAAGTGGAGGGGGAGGAGTCCTCCTCCCACAAGGGAGGTGGGAACCCTAGGGAGGAGTCCCTCCCCTCCAAGGTACTCCACCCTTCACTTTGGGCGCATGGGATCTATAGGGGTCAGCTTCCCAGCCCACCAGGGGCTGGTGTGCAACCTCTTGGGCCCATGTGCCCCACGGGGTGGGTTGGCCCCTCCCGGTGGACCCCTGGAACCCTTTCGACACTCCTAGTACAATACCGATAATGCCCGTAACCTTTCTGGAACCCGGATACCACTTTCCTATATATAAATATTCACCTCCGGACTATTAAGGAACTCCTCGCGACTTTCAGGATCTCATCCGGGTCTCCGAACAACCTTCAATCACCAACATTCATAACTCAACTATACCAAATCGTCACCAAACATTAAGTATGCAGACCCTGCGGGTTTGAGAACTATGTAGACATGACCGAGACAACTCTGTGGTCAATAACCAATAGCGGGACATGGATGCCGATATTGGTTCCTACATATTCTACGAAGATATTTATCGGTTGAACCTCTACGTCAAGGATTCAGTTAATTCTGTACGTTGTTCCCTTTGTTCATCGGTATGTTACTTGCCTGAGAGTCGGTCATCAGCATCTCCATACCTAGTTCAATCTCGTTACCGTCAAGTCTCTTTACTCGTTCCGTAATACAAGATTTTGTGTCTAACTCTTTATTCACTTTGCTTGCAAGCTCATTATGATGTTATATTACTGAGTGGGCCCTAAGATACCTCTACGTCACACAGAGTAACAAATCCTAGTCTTGATCCATGCCAACTCAACAGACACCCTCAGAGATACCTGTAGAGTACCTTTATAGTCACCCAATTACGTTGCGACGTTTGATACACACAAGGCACTCCTCCGGTGTTAGTGAATTGCACGATCTCATGGTCATAGGAACAGATACTTGACATGCAGAAAAAATATAGCAATAAACTAACACAATCATATGCTACATCTATAGTTTGTGTCCTGTCCATCACATCATTCTCCTAATGATGTGATCTCGTTATCGACTGACATCTCATGTCTATTGCCTGGAAACCTTGACCATCTTTGATCAACGAGCTAGTCTATTAGAGGCATACAAGGGACACAATGTTGTCTATGTATCCACACATGTATTTGAGTTTCCAAGCAATACAATTCCAGAACGGATAATAAAGAATTATCATGAACAAGGAAATATAATAATAACTATTTTATTATTGCCTCTAGGGCATATTTCCAACAATATATTCATTACTTATTGTTAGTACATATTTGAGATACCCAAGGAATATCCACAATTTTTATTTTTTAATACCTCGGGTACCCGAGGTATATTCTTAGTATATATAATACCATGGGTATATGTGTATTTTTCATTAAGTATAATACTCACGTTATATTTATAATTTTATTAGATATAATAGCCCGTGTATTTGTATATTTTAATTAGGTATAATGCAACAATATAATATTTCGAAATGAATTATTTCTAGGAAACCAATATAATTTATTTTTTTGTAAAGCAATCATGGACCGTTGAGGATATAGTGCATGCAAACGATAAATGGAAAGCTACTATTCATGGATTCTATGACATGCACCAATAAAATGACTTGTCATAATGGGCATAGGTGCCTAGGCACCTAGGTGCCCCAAACAATTTACCTATATGTATGGATTATGTTGGCTCCAAAGTCTTCAAATTTGCGCTTGAATTTCCATGTTCATTCCTTGTGTGTTTGTCTCCATCTCCATACTTGGTTATGCTCCAACATTCTGCCACTCCCTGGGTCCTTCATTCCTAAGCAATACAAATGCATTTGATTTATGCAGCATCCAATTGCATAAACAATACAAATAGTTCCTAAAACACCTGATTAATTGAGTTGATGTCCCTGAGCACTAGTATTGAAGTCCCTAATTGGTGAATTCACAAGAATAGGCTAGTATCCTTGGTGCCTTGGAGATACACAAAACTAAATATATTACGCCCATCCCACTGGATTTGCTAGAACTAGTGACACTAAGATATATACAGAAGTCTTGATAACGTATTTAGATTAGTAAGGAATATAATCACACAATGCATAAAAATGGTGTGTACTTATTAATGAGTATTTATACAAGAAGAAAGGATATGAGAAATATGTACATGTTTGAAAGGCATCCATTGATGGCCCCTTAAAGCTTCTACCTTCTACTTTGCAAAAGGCACAATCGAACAAACTGACAATGGTTAATCAACTACCATATGACAAATTCCACTGGTCCTAACATAATGTGCTCTCCACTCACAACAACATGACCCTTAATGAATTAGGAATTGGATCCACTTCCCAAGGATTTGAATGCAATTTTGTTTTTTACGTCTGTTTGTAAGGACATGTGATAAAACCTAATCATAGGCAACCTAACCTGATGACCTAGCCCAAGCCCGATCCAAAAAATTGAGTCGGGCCAGGCTTAGGCTTGCCTTTGGGCCGGGCTTCATTTTAAACATGAAATAAGATTCGATGCAGCCTCGAGCTTCTATTTCATGATTTGGGTTAGGCTTGCACGTATGTTGGCTAAGAAACAACATTCGGGCCAGGATTTCGGGCTTCATGTTATTTTTCAGGTCGGGATTGGGCTTAAGAAAATAGCTATCTTTGGTCTTTGGGTCAGGCTCAGTCTTTTACTTTCATGATCGGGTTTCTGCAAGCCCATATGAAACCCGGACCAACTCGACACATGATGAAGTTTGCCTCTGATGTTTAATATATGGCATTAGAGGATCTACAATCGAAGTTGTCAAATCTAGGCCCCTTTGCGTTCGTTGATAGTGATCGAGCACATATCAAAAGTTCATCCCCAGAATTGAATCCCTCAACCAAATCATCATATCCATATTACTCTCATGCAATGTTAAATTGCATATGTAGTGGAACACACACATGTCAATGAACCACCAAAAATTGACATGTTCTACTAACAATGAATAAAACGACAATAGAAGGAGTTCATGCATGGATGGCTTTCCCCTTGTTGTCTTCCTTGTGGTAGTTGCGATAGAATATGCAAAACGGACCAAGGTGAGTATGCTGACCGCCGAAGCTATCTGGTCCATCACCGTACTCATCCACCTCCTTTTTGGGTGGAAAACCGACCATCGCATGGACTACCCATATTTACTTCTGTACGAGGGCGAGTGTCACCCTTATTATCCTCTTCTCATTGACACGGCCACGGAGGGCTTCCTCATTGTTGTCAAAGCCGACGTGCTATTTTGTCAGCTCCGCCTCTATGGCTATCACGACGTCTCATGCCTCCTAGGTGATTCTGCCGGTTTGGCTGTAAACCATGGTAGTGTAGGCCTTCGTTTCGGCGTTCGATGTTGGAGGGACAAGGCGCGTCAATGCCATGCAGTGGTAATCTCTTCTGGCGAAGCCGTGGTCACGTGCCTTAAGCCATTAGCATCGACGAATCAAAGCTCCACTTGAGCGGAGGCAATGTGATACGGGGCAAACCTGAGGGCGTTGATCTTTTCAAACAAGGAGGGGGAAAAGGGAGAAAATGAAAGACAAATCAAAACTCTCAAGAACAATCTTCGATCACACATCCGCTAGATCCATAGAAACACACGAGCATACATTGAATCGAGTTCAACATGGGATACTGTCGGAATTGGGGCTCCGCCAACCCAACAAGGTTCGAACACTAGGGCGTGTGCGAAGATCTCAACCGGCTCGGAGTATCAAGCTTGTCACCCTACGGCCTAGTTGCTTCGAGTATGTGCGAGCAGGGAAGAATATGGACTCAAAGATTTACCCAGGTTCGGGCCACCTTGCGGTGTAAAACCCTACTCCTGCTTGTCGTGTATTTGCCACTTGAGGAGGCTGAAGATGAACTAGTATAGTGGTTGAGCAACCTCACGAGGTATCTAGGGGGAGGTGCACTCGATTTGTCCCCCCTTCTACAGTGGGAGCTAGTCCCAATTTATAGTGGCCACGACCCAATTTATAGAGGCGGCAAGGGATCCCACAATAGCCAAATTTGAAAGGGGACAAGAGGTACATCCTATCCTGACTAAAGGTGGTCTTCGCCTGCAAAGCTTCCGGGTGTGATGGAGTGGTGGGCTCGGTGATGACATCCGTCCTATCGAGCTCATGGTCTCTCCCTTGTTGCATTGGAAGGAAAACCTTTGGGGATTCCTTGGGAACCCGCGTACGTCCTTGCCTGTTTAGCATGAAAGAGGAAATTATCCCCCCTCTATGCCCCCTGGTGCCCGCCTGGCTCAGCCGTCACAGTCCACATCACCCCGGCCTCGGGAGGCCGGGTACCTTCATAGTAATCTCCGCTCATCGAGAAGCAGCCTAGGGGATGTCACTCCTCTAGGGGTCTTGGCATTATTCTCCTCGTGAGGTTGGGTCTCCCACGAGGTCTTCGACTTGGGGGATGGGCTTGTCGTTGGGCAGTACCAGCCGTCGTGGTGGGCCACATGTTGGGCCGCAGGCAGGAAGGTCTGGGTACCCCTGGTCCCAAAACGCTGACAGTAGCCCCCGGGACCAAGGTGTGCTAGCCTTGTCTTAGAGGCGAAGGCCAGGAGCAAAGTTTGAAGCGTCGTGGGGCCCCAATCGCCTGCGGGCCAGGCTCAACGCGTGGCATAGGACGGGGAACGGACACCTCCCCCCTGTTGCCTCGGCAACTACACAAACTGCCAAAATCCAGATGCTCTCCGCAAAGCCATCATTGCTCTTCTTCCTGGCGCTTCGCTCCCTTGCTCAGATCCCCTTTCCATCGCGAGAACCTCCTCCAGATCTTGGCGCAACACCATCCTTCATCTTGCTCATCTGCCTTAGGGATCCTTCAGATGGCGCCCGTCGGGAAGTCAAAGCCCGAGGCTCAAGCCTCAGCCCCCTCTTCTCCCTCGCCGGCGCTCATGACATCTACCATCTCCAAGGAGAGGGATATCGCCTCAGCGCACCCATTGACGGAGGGAGATTCCAATGAGTGGGGGCAGACCTTGATCTGGTGCGGCTCCGCGGAGCGGCGCACCCTGGCAAAGACGGTCCACCCCTTGTTCCTCCATAGCGTATTCTGCGGGCTTGTCCTACCCTTCTCGGGGTTCTTCTCCGCCATCCTCGAGCACTATGGGATCCAATATCTCCACCTTCATCCCAACTCCATCTTGCTCCTGTCGATCTTTGCCTTCTACTGCGAGGCCTTCATAGGTGTGAGGCCCTCAGTGGCCCTCTTCCGCCACTACTTCAGCCTGTGGCTCCATGAAAGCGTGCAGCGGTCGGGGTGCGCCTCCTTCGTCGCGGTCCAGAGAGGCAATGTGCTCCTGAAGGCCGGGAAGAAGGTGGAAGGCTACAACCACCATTGGGTCTTCATGGATGTCCAGGGGGGATCCGCATATGGAGCTCCCGATGAGGCTTCTCGAGAAGACTCTCATGTGGGGCTCCGCAAAGCTCACCGACCCCTGGGCGACACCCGTCTTGGAGCGGATCTCCTCGGACATGGATGCCAGGAAGCTGACCAGGGCGATGATGGTGAGGGAGTTCCTCACGCAGCGCCAGGCGCTGCTCCAGGCGCACTCAAATCCCATGTGGGAGTATGAGGACATGGGAGACGGCATCAGGCTTAGATCCGACAGTCTGACAAGCAAGGAGCAGGACAAGGCCCTGAATACTTTGCTCTTCGACAATCTAGGTGACCTCCCCAAGGCCTACGCCCCTCTGTATCGCGGTGATGACGACAGGGTGCTGGCCGCCTCCATGCCCGACTTTGACGACCTGGGGTCACACCATCCGAGCACCCCAATCCCTTTGTGTTGGTGTCCTTTGGCGACACCAACGATGGGGAGGCTTCGGAGCTGACCGTGGATGATAGGCAGGAGGCATCCCCTCCATCACAGAGCATGCTCCTCCATAGCCTCGATGACGACAATGACATCGACGAGCCCCCGGCCGCTGGCTCCCAGCGCTTCGCCAGGGTGCTCAGGAGGTCAGGGCCTACCCCTGAGACCGCCCGGACATCTGGTCGGGTGACCCTGAAGAAAGGTGCGGTCGCGCCTACTTCGGAGGACTTCCCATGCCATAGCATGGCAGCCAAGACGCCGATATCGCCCCAGCCTGAGCTGCAACCAAAAGGTGGGGCGGCCGCCGCTGAGGCAGACGTGGCCTCTCCGGCCGTGGTTCCCTAGGGCGACCTCCACGCCCCTTTGGGCGGCAGTGCCACGCCGGGGGTCATCGAGGTACACCCCCCTCGCCCCTTGGGTGCGTCCAAGGCCGCTCGAAAGGGAAGCGGGGGCATTTTGACGTGGCTTGAGACTGTGTCAGTATTTCCCATTGTTGAGGAAATCGTTAACTGGTAGTTGCTCGGTTGGTTGACGAGTATGGGATTAATAGGCTACTTGGCAAGTTAATTGGCCATTTAATCAATTAACCGAGCAATTTATCAGTTAATTGGCTACTCGGTGACCCTATGAGTAGGGATTAATCGGCAAGTTAACTGGTTAATTGGATGAATTCTTGAATAGGGGTATTTCCCCAAACACAAATGGATGATGCAGCACAACGACGGTAAGTATTTCCATAGGTTATGAAACCAAGGTATCAATCCGTAGAAGAAGATCACACACCCATGTAAACAGCACCTGCACACAAATAACAAATACTTGCAACCCGACACGAAAGAGAGGTTGTCAAGCTCTCTACGGTAATAAGATAGATTATGTAATGATAGTTTTGGCAAATAGATCTCGCAAGAATACAAACTAAAATAAATAAATAAAAAGTGCAGCAAGGTATTTTTGGGTTTTTTGGATTAATATATCTGAAAACAAAAGACGCAAATAGTAGATCGGAAAGCAATATGTTGGAAAAGTAGACCCGGGGGGCGTAGGTTTCACTAGTGGCTTCTGTCATGAGTATAGCGCACGGTGGGTGAACAAATTACTGTTGGGCAATTGATAGAAGATCAAATAATCATGACGATATCCAGGGAATGATCACATATAGGCATCACGTCCAAGATAAGTAGACCGAAACGATTTTGCTTCTACTTCTATCACTCCACACATCGACCGCTATCCAGCATGCATCCAGTGTATTAAACTCATGGGAAAACGGAGTAACGCAATAAGAACGATGACATGATGTAGACACGATCTATTCATGTAGGAATAGACCCCATCTTGTTATCCTTAATGGCAATGATACATGTGTGTCTTGCTGCCCCTTCTGTCACTCGGAAAGAACAACGCAAGATCGAACCCATCACAAAGCACCTCTTCCCATGGCAAGAAAAATCGATCTAGTTGTCCTAACTAAACCAAAGATTCGAAGAACAAATACGAGGCTATAAGTAATCATGCAAATAAGACATCAAAGAAGACTCAAATCATATTCATGGATAGAAACTGATCATGATTTCAAAATTCATTGGATCCCAACAAACACACCGCAAAAGTCATTACATCAAATAGATCTCCAAGAGACCATTGTATTGAGAACCATAGAGAGAGAGGAAGCCATCTAGCTACTGCCTACAGACCCGTAGGTCTATGGTGGACTACTCACGCATCATCGGAGAGGCACCTATGAAGAAGATAAACCCCTCCGTGATGGTGTTAGATTGGATCTCGAGTTTCTGGTACTTGCGGCGGCTGGGATTGTGGTTCGTCGATCCTCTAGGGTTTTCTGATTTTCTCGGAATTTATAGGCTTGATAGTTGGTTGGGGGGTCCCGAGGTGCCCACCCTCTACTAGGTCGCTCCAGGGGCCTCTAGTGTGCCCTGGTGGAGGGTCGCCACCCTGGGCCCCCTCTTTTGGTGATCTTTGGTCCGCCCATCTTGGCTCTTCTGGTCCATAAAATTTCTCCAGATATCTCCACAACGTTTGGGCTCCGTTTGGTACTGATTTTCTGCAAAGTAAAAAACAACCAAAAATAGCAACTGGCACTTCGGCACTATGTCAATAGGTTAGTCCCAAAAAATGATATAAAGTTGCTATAAAATGATTGTAAACCATCTAAGATTGATAATATAGCAACATGGAACGAGCAAAAGTTATACATACGTTGGAGACGTATCAGCATCCCCAAGCTTAATTCCTACTCGTCCTCGAGTAGGTAAATGTTAAAACAGAATTTTTGATGTGGAATGCTGCCTAACATGTTCGTCATATATTCTTTTCTTTGTAGCATGGACAGTTGTACTTTTAAATGGTTCAAAGCAATAGTCTAGTTTGGACATGGAAACTTTAATACTCACGCATATCAACAAGCAACCATGTCTTTAAAAATATCAATGCTAAAGCAAGTTATCCCAAGCCAATCATGCTCAATCATTGATCCATTCACAATACACACTCAGATATTAGCTACACCTAATGCTCAAGTGTGATCGCCTCCTAATTGGTGCTTTATAAGAGAAGATGGAAACTCAAATTGAAAAATAAAAATTGCATAAAGTAAATAGATAGGCCCTTCACAGAGGGAAGTAGGGATTTGTAGAGGTGCCTAAGCTCAAGTGTTTAAATTGATAGAGAAAAATATTTTTTGTGGCATGCCTTTCCTGTCTACGAAAATGACTCTCAGATTTCAATATCTTTCCATGCTAGATACATCATAGGCGGTTCCCAAACAGAAAATAAAGTTTATTCCTTTTTCCACCGTACTTTCACTTTCCATGGCTAGCCGAATCCACAGCTGCCTTCCATACCAACACTTACCAATGAATTTATTATTTGATAACATAAAGTAAATATATTTTTTATTTTTTATTTTGGGATTAGGAATCCCTATTATCGTCGTACTCTTGTGCAATGAGAAGTGAATAAACACTCATCTTGAGAATAACACATCTAGCATGGAAAATATCAGTCACCCCCTACCGTTTCATGAGCGGTACGAGCACACAAAAAGGAAATTTTATTTTGAAATTTAGAGATGACACATACAAATTTGCTTGGAACGGCATAGAAATACCGTATATAGGTAGGTATGATGGAGTCATATGGCAAAACTGGTTCTAAGGATTTTGGATGCACAAGTAGTATTTCTACTTAGTACAAGTGAAGGCTAGCAAGAGATTGAGAAGCATCCAACCAAGAAACAAAAAATCACATAAGTGAGCATTAAGCATAACTAACATTGAATAATGCACCATAAGTTGGATGAAATTTCCTAGCACAATTGTAGACTTACGTGCCTGCATAGGGAATCACAAACCTTAACAGAATACTCTTACTAATCATAATTACTCACTAGCATAACTCACATATTACTATTGTCATGTCTCAAAACTATTACAAAGAATCAAGTTTAATTTGTCCAATGATCTTCATGAAAGTTTTCATTACATCCCTCTTGAATATCTATCACTTTGGGACTAGTTTCATATATTGCAATTGCTTTTGACAAGCCCACATGGATATAAGTGAAGCACACGAGCATACAAGTTTCATCTCTAAAAATAAAATAAGTGAAGCATGAGAGGATTTCTTAAAAATTATTAAATCTCAAATTAATTTAAGTTAAGGATGAGAGCATTTCTTCAAACATGTAAAAGCACGTCGTGCTCAAAAAGATATAAGTGAAGCATAAGAGCAATTCCTTTGCTCAATAGATTTAGATGAAGCATAAAGAGAAATTATAGCAAGTAATAGCATATTTATGGCTCTCTAAAATAGGTGTGTGCAGCAAGGATAAAAGAAAATAAAGCAAAGATACAAGACGCTCCAAGCAAAACTAATGATATGTGATGAATAAAAATATAGTTCCAACTAAAATACCGATGGTTGTTAGAAGAAAGAGGGGATGACACTCTGGGGCATCCGCAAGCTTAGTTGCTTGTTACTCTTTGGATATTACCTTGTGGTGTTTTATAATACCCAAGCTTAGGCTCTTCTTACTCCTTATTCCTTCATCCATCGTTATCTCACCCAAAACATGAAAACTTCAATCACACAAAACTTGACAAAATTCTTATGAGATTCGTTGGTCTAATAAAGCAAATTACCACTTTAGGTACTGTTTTAAACCCATTAATATTTTATTATTGAATTATACCTATTGTATTGTAACTTTAACATGACTTATACCCCCGATACAAGCCATAGATTCATCAAAACAAGCACACAATGCAACGAAAATAGAACCTGTTTTAGACAGAACAGTCTGTAGTAATGTGCACTCTCCCCATATTTATGGAACTCTAAAATTTCTGAAAAAATAGGGCAACTTAAATAATTTTTATATAAATAATGTGTTAAAATGGTAGCTCAATATCACATTCTGGTAAAAAAATGAAAATTCATGCACTCGGAAAAAAGTTTCAGATTCAACATTGTTTCTACTCATCTTATGGTTCATCCTAAAGGCATTACTTGACACAAACACCAAATAAAAAACACAATCATAACATAATCATAATTGTGCAAAACACTCAAAAACATAAAGTAAAAGATAAAAATAATTTATTCATTGGATTGCCTCCCAACAAGCGTTATCGTTTTATGCCCCTAGCTAGGCATAACGCATAATTTCAAGTATTGTCATCCATAGTTTCTACTCCATAAAAGCCCTCATGATTTATTCCTATGGTGTATTAATTATTTTTTCTAGGTAAGTGTTCCATACACTTTCTAATAGGAAACTTAAACTTAATATTGCCTTCTTTCATATCAATCGCGACATCTATAGTGTGTAGAAACGGTCTACCAAGTATGATAGGACAAGACGGATTGCACTCAATATCAAGAACAATAAAATAAAAGGGCACATAATTCCTATTTGCAAGAATAAGAACATCATTAATTTTCCCCAAAGGCTTTTTAATAGAAGAATCCGCCAACTACAAATTAAGAGAACATTCTTCAATATTGGTAAGACCAAGCACATCACATAAAGATTTCGGAACCGTGGAAACACTAGCACCCAAATCACACAAATCAAAGCATTCATAATATTTAATCTTGAATTTAATGGTAGGTTCCCACTCATCATGCAATTTTCTAGGGATTGAAATCTCTAATTCCAACTTCTCTTCTAAGGATTTCATCATGACATCAACAATATGTTTAGTAAAAGCTTTATTTTGTTCATAAGCATGGCGTAAATTTATCATGGATTGTAGAAAACAAATACAATCAACCAAGGAGAAACTCTCATAATTAAAGTCTTTGTAATCAAAGATAGTGGGCACATCACTAGTTAAAGTTTTGACCTCTCCAAACCCACTTTTATCAAAAATTTCATCAAGATTTTCACCCTCCAAATCATTGGGACACCCTCTAGCTAAACTTGACTATTCTTCAGTACCTTTATCATCAATTTTAATATTACTAAGCAAGGAATTAATAGATAAAACACCAATCATTTTAAGATCTTCATCATTGGTACGGAAGTAATCGCTAGAAAACATGTTTTCTAAAAATTCTCTTTTAGCTCTAAGCATAGCGGTTCTTTTCCTACTTTAATCCATATAAACATATAAATCCTTCATTTATTCATTGATCTTAGGTGTAAAAGCATGCAACTTGAGATTTTCTACAACATTGGAAATTCTATCAATGCTTCTAGACATATCATCAATCTTATTCAACTTTTCTTCTATCATAGTATTGAAATACTTTTGAGCATTGATAAATTATTTAAAAATATTATCAAGATCAAAGGTGTTAATATTATTATTATTATTATAAGAATTACCTTACGAAATACCATAATTATTAGAGGAATTTCCACGAAAAGGCCTAGGATTAAAATTACCTCTATAAGCATTGTTATTGAAGTTGTTTCGCGAGATGAAATTCACATCTACGGAATCACTATTTTGCTCAATCAAAGTAGGCAAAGGCACATCATTAATATCAATAGGAGAATTTTACTAGCAACCAACTTCATAAGAGCATCAACCTTTTCACTCAAAGTAATAATTTCTTCCATCGAATTGACCTTTTTACTAGTAGGTGCTCTTTCAGTATGCCATTGTGAATAATTTGACATAATATTATCTAGCAATTTGGTAGCTACACCCAAAGTAATTTCCATAAAAGTACCACCTGTGGTGGAATCTGAAAGATTTCTAGAGACAAAATTCAATCCCACATAAAAAAATTATATGATCATCCAAAGATTTAAACCATGAGTAGGACAATTTCTTAGCATCAATTTCATTCCTTCCCAAAATTGTGCAACATATTCATGCTCAAGATGCTTAAAATTCATAATTTGAGTTCTAAGGGAAATAAGTTTCGCGGGCAGAAAATACTTAGTAATAAAAGCATCCTTACACTTATCCAAGAATCGATACTATTGCGAGGCAAAGAAGAAAACCAAATTTTTGCATGATCCCGCAAGGAAAAAGGAAAGAATTCCAACTTCAAAATATCATTATCCACATCTTTTTTCTTTTGCATATCGCATAATTCCATGAAGGTGTTTAGATCGGCGCGACATCCTCATTAGGAGTAGTGGAAAATTGATCTTTCATGACAAGATTCAACAACGCGGTTTTAATGTCACAAGACTCCGCACTAGTGGCGGGAGGAGTAATAGGAGTGCTAATAAAATCATTATTATTGGTATATTGGGAAAATCACACAACTTCGTGTTCTATTGAGTCATCGTGACTACGCAAACAAGATTGCAAGCAAACAAGAGATGTGACGAGAAAAGGTGAAACGAAAAAGAGAGGGCGAATAAAACGGCAAATTTGTGAAGTGGGGGAGAATAAAACGAGAGGCCAATGGAAACTAATGTAATTTCAAGGAGATGAGATTTGTGATTAGGTATTGATACGTCGCCATCGTATCCACTTTTCCAAACTCTTTTGCCCTTGTTTTGGACTCTAATTTGCATGATTTGAATGGAACTAACCCGGACTAATGTTGTTTTCAGTAGAATTGCTTTGGTGTTATTTTTGTGCAGAAATAGAAGTTCTCGGATCGTCCTGAAAATTTACAGAGAATATTTTTGGATTTAATAAAAATTACCAGCGCAAGAATCAACCAGAGGGGGGCCACCTGCACGCCACAAGCCTGCTAGGCGCGGCCACCCCCTAGTCGCACCTAGCAGGCTTGTGGGGCCCTCGTGGCTCCTCCGAACTCATCTCCAACCCCGTATAACCCTATTCGTGGAGAGAAAAATCAGAGAGAAGAGTTCATCGCGTTTCACGATATAGAGCCGCAGCCACCTCCTGTTCTTCCTCTGGAGACCAGATCTGGAGTCTGTTTTGGGCTCCGGAGAGGGGAAATCGACGCCATCGTCAACACCAACCATCCTTCATCACCAATTCCATGATGCTGTCTGCCGTTCCTGAGTAATCCCATTGTAGGCTTGCTAGACGGTGATGGGTTGGATGAGATTCAACATGTAATCATGTTATTTTTGTTAGAGTTTGATCCCTAGTATCCACTAAGTTTTCAGATTGATTTTGCTATGACTTTGCTATGCTTAATGCTTGTCACTAGGGCCCGAGTGCCATGATTTCAGATCTGAACCTATTATGTTTTCATGAATATATATGTGTTCTTGATCCTATCTTTCAAGTTGTAGACACCTATTACGAATTATGATCCGCATCCCCCAGGGTGACAATAACTAGGATTCTTTTCGATGATTATCGTAGTTTGAGGAGTTCATGTATTCACTAAGTGCTAATGCTTTGGTCCAGTTCTCTATTAAAAGGAGGCCTTAATATCCCTTAGTTTCCATTAGGACCCCGCTGCCATGGGAGGGTAGGACAAAAGATATCATGCAAGTTCTTTTCCATAAGCACGTACAACTATATACGGAATACATGCCTACATTACATTGATGAATTGGAGCTAGTTCTGTGTCACCCTATGTTATAACTGTTGCATGATGAATGCCATCCGACATAATTATCCATCACTGATCCATTGCCTATGAGCATTCCACGTATTTATCCTAAGTTACTTCTCCGTTGCTACTGTTACAATCACTACAAAACTGCTACTGTTACTTTTGCTACCATTACCGTTACTTCCATACTACTTTGTTACTGAATACTTTGTTGTGGATATTAAGTCTTTTAGGTGTGGTTGAATTGAGAACTCAGCTGCGAATACTCGAGAATATTCTTTGGCTCCCCTTGTGCTGAATCAATAAATTTGGGTTGAATACTCTACCCTCAAAAACTGTTGCGATCCCCTATACTTGTGGGTTATCAAGACCTTTTTCTGGCGCCGTTGCCGGGGAGCATAGCTCTATTCTTTGAGCCACTTGGTATTTATATCTGCTGATCACCATGAAGAATCTGAAAGAAGCAAAAACTGAGATCTATCCCTCTACTACGAGGGGAGGTAAGGAACTGCCATCTAGCTTTGCACTTGATTCACCTTCTGTTATGAGTAATTTTGCGACACCAACACCTGCTAGTAATTCTGATATGTCGCAAGTAATTGATGATGCCACTTATGCTATGCATGATGCTTATGATGATACTTTGCTTGATAATACTGTGCCACTGGGTGAATTTCTTGATGAAAAAATTGCTAGAGCCCATGCTGAAAATTATGATACTTCTGAAACTGATGAAATTATGGAAACTGAACACTTTGAGACACATGCTAGACCTAGCTCTCCTAGATATGAATTGCATGATATTCCTGAGGGTTATGTTATGGAAGGAGAGGTAGCTAGGGACTTTCTTGCTTGTAATGATAGAGATGATCTTAAGAAATTACTATGCAAGTAGAAAGAAAAATCTTTGAATGCTAGAATGAAATATGATCCTAACTTTGCTACTTCACCTATCTTTGTTACTGATAATGATTATGAATTCTCTATTGATCCTGAGTTAATTACTTTGGTTGAATCTGATCCTTTCCAAGGTTATGAATCTAAACTGTTGTGGCGCATCTTACTAAGCTGAATGATATAGCCAACCTATTTACTCATGAGGAAAAAATTCGATACTATTATATCCTTAAGTTGTTTCCTTTCTCGTTAAAGGGTGATGCTAATATATGGTTTAATTCTCTTGCTCTTGGTTGTGTGCTAGCCCCAAGGATATGATTTATCACTTCTTTGAAAAACATTTTCCTGCCCATAAGAAACAAGTTGCCTTGCAGGAAATATTTAACTTTGTGCAAATTGAAGAAGAGAGTCTCCCACAAGCTTGGGGGAGGCTTCTCCAGTACTTAATGCTTTGCATGATCATCCTCCCAAGAAAAATGAAATACTTGATATCTTTTATAATGGACTAACTAATGTTTCTAGGGACTACCTAGATAGTTG
Source organism: Hordeum marinum (assembly GCA_022496015.1). NCBI lineage: Eukaryota > Viridiplantae > Streptophyta > Magnoliopsida > Poales > Poaceae > Hordeum > Hordeum marinum. The sequence continues at coordinate 392,148,102 of CM039678.1, read as the reverse complement.
TGTTGGTTGTGTTTTCAGGGAACGAACTGTTGAACAAGCTGAAATACAATTGAATAATATATTGAGCAATGATAATGATTGGACTATTCCCTAACCACTTCCGAAGCCAACTTCAAAGAAAAGAGGCATTCTATTTCTCAGTCCTAAAGATATGCAAGAGGCAAAGAAATCCATGAAAGAGAAAGGTATTAAAGCAGAAGATGTTAAGAATCTACCACCTATTGAAGAAATTCTCTTCGTAGATTTGATGAAAGTGATATTCCTTATAATAAGTCTACTAGCCAATGCTTGGATGAATTTGATAATTTTGTTGTTAAGCAAGAAAATTTTAATGTTTATCTTAGTAGACAATTGAAACATAATACTTCCATGCTTGATCGCTTAGGTGATTATATGAGTAGAACTATCAATGATCTTAAACTGATTAGTAAACATGCTTCCATGGTTACTACTCAAGTAGAACAAGTACTTAAACCTCAGAATGACTTGCTTGATGAGATGAATAGTAAGAACAATGATCATTCTGTAAAATTTGTGACTAGAGGTGGAAGAATGACTCAGGAACCTTTGTTTCCTGAGGGCCACCCTAAGAGAATTCAACAAGATTCTCAAAGGGGTAATATTGATGTACGTAGTCGCTCCAGTAATAAGAGGAACAAGGATGATGATAGAACTATGCATGCTGCTAGTGAAGCTGTTATAGATACACCTGAAAACCCAAATGATATTTTTGTTTATGATGTTGAGACACAATCTGGTGATGAACATGAGCCTAGTGATAATATTAATGATGATGTTCATGTTGATACTCAACCTAGTAATGATAATGATGTGGAGATTGAACCTGCTGTTGATCTTGATAACCCACATCCTAAGAATAAAAGGTATGACAAAAGGGACTTTATTGCTAGGAAACATGGTAAAAAAAAGAGAACCATGGGTTCAAAAACCCATACCCTTTCCTCCTAAACCATCCAAGAAAAAGGATGATGAGGATTTTGAGCACTTGGTTGAAATGCTTAGACCTGTGTTTTTGCGTATGCGCTTGACCGATATTCTGAAAATATCTCCTTATGCTAAGTATATGAAAGATATTGTGACTAATAAAAGAAAGATACCGGAAGCTAAGATTTCCACCATGCTTGCTAATTATACTTTTAAGGGTGGAGTACCAAAGAAATTAGGAGATCCAGGAATACCAACTATACCATGCTCTATTAAGGGGAATTATGTTAAAACTGCTTTATGTGATTTGGGAGTTGTTGTTAGTGTTATGCCTTTCTCTTTATATCGTAGACTTTATTTGAATAAGTTGACACCTACTGAAATCTCTTTGCAGATGGCTGATAAATCAACTGCTCTACCTATCGGTATTTGTGAGGATGTACCTGCCATAGTTGCAAATGCTACTATCTTAACGAACTTTGTTATTCTTGATATTCACGAGGACGACAGTATGTCGATCATCCTTGGTAGACCCTTTTTGAACAATGGAGGGTCTGTTATGCATTGCAACAAGGGGAATGTCACTTTTCATATTAATGGTAATGAGCATACGGTACACTTTCCGAAGAAACAACCTCGAGTTCATAGTATCAACTCCATTGAAAAATTCCAACGATTGTTATTGGAGACTTTGAATTCCCTCTTCCTACTGTGAAGAAGAAATATATATACTTATTGTTGGGGACATGCATATTCCCATTGAGGTAACTTAGTGTTATTCGAAAATTCTTCGATCTCATGTTATTCGAAAGAAGTTTGTTAATAAGACTTGATCAACCATATTGATGGATTCCTTCTGATGAGCATGAGATGGATGAATTTAGAAAGCACAACTCCCTGTACCCAACTTTTATTTTCTGTTAGTTAGATTAAATTAAGTAAGAATGCTATTATTTTTCTGTTTTTTGAGTTTCTCGTGCTATAAAAAAGTGACCTGAAAATAAAAGTTCTTTAAATGTCCTGAAAATGGAGTATGATTTTTTCTAGAATATTTAAAAATTTCTGGCACTGGGCACACTACAGGGGGCTGCACCAGTGGGCCACAATCCCACAAGGCGGGGCCACTTCCTAGCCGTGCCTAGAAGGTTTGTGGGTCTCATGCGGCCCCCTTCACTTATTCCAGCACCCATTCACTTCATCTTCCTCTAGAAAAAATCCCACTAGTGCTCAAACCCGTGTTCTAGCTCATTTTGCTACCATTTTTGATCTCCTTGTCCAAAGCTTCATTCGTAAAACTGTTTTGGGAGATTGTTCCTCGGTATGTGACTCCTCCAATGGTCCAATTAGTTTTTGTTCTAGTGCATTATATATTGCGAATTTTTGCTACTAAGGTGACCTTGTTCTTGAGCTTGCATGTCAAATTTGTATGGTCCCAAGTAGTTTTGATGCATGATCTAGCCTCTAGGCACTTGAGGGAGTAGTTGTTATGAGTTTCGTCGAGTTTTGTTCACCTTTATTTTTAGTCACTAAATTTTTTAGAATTTTTCAAAGAAAGAAATGCTGAGGAGATTATTAGGAGGCTCTTCAAGCCGGAGTTCTAAGGAAGATGAAAATGAAATGAGGGAGAAACCCAAGTATAATCTTCCTCACGTCGTAGAAGTTCGACCATGTGAATGGTTGTGTGTCACATTCTTGAGGGCGGTCAGAATTTATGAAGATTTCTATTATTTGGCTGAGAATGCAAGCATCATCGACTTCCTCAAAGATAAGTGTGACCAGTACCTCTTGCTCACGAATACCTTTGTGCAAAATGTTTACTTTCATTCTAGGGAAGACCCCCCTACAGTAGAATTTCACTTATATGATGTGCCTAAGAAAATGAACCTTTATGATTTTTGCAAATTTTGCAAAATACCCTATGAGGGCAGCATCACGGAACCACGTCCTAGAGACATGGAAGATTTTATTGTCACAGTCACTATAGGGGAAGAGAGAGATGTGTCAAAGGCAAGAGCAACTAGTTTACATTTTCCTGTGCTATGCTATTATTCATTATTTGCGGGAAGATGTTTAGTTGGTCGCTGGGAGAGTGGGAGTCTTAGTGCCCCTGACGTCGCCATTTTGCTCCATGCTTTATTTGCTGATAGAACCTTTAGTCTAGGCGCTCTGGTGGCCCAACGGTTGAACACCAACCGTTCGAAGGGGCCCATATTCGGAGGTATCTATGCATCTTGTTTAGCCAAACATTTTGAGATACCCATTAGGCTTAACGATAAAGGTGAGAGGCTGCTACCCGTGAAGTTTATAGATTATGACCGTATGGTAGCTCACGATGTTATTAAGAAAAATGGTGATAGGAGGTTGCTTTACAACTTAGTTTTTAGCCAGGGTATTTGTGAAATTATTACTTTGCCTGCATCCTCTTTGTTCGACATTCTCTGAGGCAGGTACACCATTATGCCCGGAGACATTTACAGATATTGGGGTCTGACGCAACCCCTAGCTCCAAAACCGGCACCAACCCTTGATCCGTACTCGGAGCCAGTTTTTCAGTGGGAGCCGCAGGAGTTCGCCAACCAATGGAACTCTGATCATGCTCTTGAGTATCCGGGACATAGCTCTCTCCATCCATGGCCATAGACCGACTTAGGCCAAAAGCCTAAGCTTGGGGGAGTACATATTTCTCACTGACTTTACATTCATGTTCACACACTCATCTTAGTAGTCGGTGTTCATACTCTTTCATTGTACTATCCATGGTAGTTTATTTTCCTTTTTCACTTTATTCTTGTGTGTTTAATTGACTTTCAGAAAAATACAAAAAATTAGTTCTAGCTTTATTTTCTAGTTGCTTAGTTGTCGCATTAAAAAGAAAACCCGAAAAGATTTTTTGTTCTTCTTTTACTTGTTGGGAGCTTTCCCGTGTAAATAGTTTTCTCGTTCTTGTTTTGATTTTTCCTTCTTTGGCTCATAAGGAGAAGACTACAATGAAAATGTCGAGTGGCTCTCATATGCATTATTGTTTACATGTTAGGGAGTCCATGTTACCTTGTCTTCTCCTTTGAGTTATTGTTTGCAGATTCCAGCTTAGTCCAATGCACGTGCACTCTTATCCACACCGTTCGGTCATGAAAGTAAAAGGCAATAATGAAAATATTTGATGAAAAGATTGAGATGGAGAAAAGGTGGTATGAACTCGACCTATCTTGCTTTTGTAAATATGATTAGCTCATCGTTCCGAATTCAGTTCGTCATGGGTGAAACATATTTGCAATGACAATTAGAGATTATAGTTACTCACGCCATGCTTAATTAGCTAAGAGTGGATAATGGTTTGTTTTGGGTGCCAACATGCATATTAAAATGGTTGTGATGTAGTATGATGGGATGGTATCCACCTCTGAACAATTCAAGTGGCTCGACTTGGCACATGTTCATGCATGTAGTTGAAACAAAATCAACATAGCCTCTACGATATTTATGTTCATAGTGATTTATATCCTACTCATGTTTGCATTCAATGTTGGTTAATCTCAAAGCATGTTGATGACTGTGTCACTCTCTAGTTGGTTGCTCCCCAGTCTTTTGCTAGCCTTCACTTGTACTAAGTGGGAATACTGCTTATGCATCCAATCCCTCAACCCCAAAGTTGTTCCATATGAGTTCACCATACCTACCTATATACGATATTTACCTGTCATTCCAAGTAAGTTTGCATGTGCCAAACTCTAAACGTTCAAATAAACATTATGTTTTGTATGCCCAAATCGCTCATGTGGCGACTAGGGGCTATCAGTATCTTCCATGCTAGGTGGGTTATTGTCATGATATGTGTTGATTCACTATCATTCACGAGAAAGTGGCTGGTATGCAGGATGCCTAGTTCCATGCTCAAAATAAAAGCAAAATCTAATTAAACAAAACTCCCCCAGAACTATGTTTGTATGGACGGTACCCGTGGATTCAGCTCGCCGTGGAGTGTCACTGATTGGTGGAGGGGGAGTAAAAACTTTATCATTCTGTTTGGGAACCGCCTATAATGTATCTAGCATGCAAGATGTTGAGAACCTCTTGGTCGTTATGTGAGCAATGAAAGCATACCGCTCAAAAATCTTTACTTACCTCTGTTTTAAAAACTCGAGCTCTGGCACCTCTGCAAATCAATGCTTCCCTCTGCGAAGGGCCTTTCCATTTACTTTATTGTTGAGTCATCATATTCATATAAAAGGCACCAGTTAGAGAGCAACATAGTCATTTGTATGTTTTGCTGTTAATTGATATTGAGTATGAGCATGACTGGATCTCTTTCACCGTGAATTACAATGTCTAGTCAGTCCTTGTTCTTTATAGGTGCTCTGCATTTATGTTTTGCGGTCTTAGAAAGGGCTAGCGAGATACGATTTTGTCATATTGTATCATGATTGTTTTGAAAAAGTGTTGTCATCCGAGAGTAATTATTATTGCTCGCTAGTTGATTATGTCATTGATATGAGTAAATGTGAGACCTAAATGTTATTGTGAACGTGGTTAGTCCATGATCTTTGCTAAAAATCTGAACATCTGTTAGATGTATTTACAACAACAAGATAAAATAGAGTTCATAAAAGTTTTTCTTTATCACTTTCAGTTTATCAACTGAATTGCTTGAGGACAAGTAATGGGTTAAGCTTGGGGAGTTGATACGTCTCCATCGTATCCACTTTTCCAAACTCTTTTGCCCTTGTTTTGGACTCTCATTTGCATGATTTGAATGGAACTAACCCGGACTGACGTTGTTTTCAGCAGAATTGCTTAGTATTATTTTTGTGCAGAAATAAAAGTTCTCGGATCGTCCCGAAAATTTACAGAGAATATTTTTGGATTTAGTAAAAAATAATGGCAAGAATCAACCATAGGGGGGCCTCCAGCAGGCCACAAGCCTGCTAGGCACGGCCACCCCCTGGCCATGCCTAGCAGGCTTGTGGGGCTCGCGTGGCTCCTCCGACCTCATCTCCAGCTCCATATAACCCTATTCGCGGAGAAAAAAATCAGAGAGAAGAGTTCATCGCATTTCACAATACGGAGCCACTGCCACCTCCTATTCTTCCTCGGGAGACCAGATCTGGAGTCCGTTTTGGGCTCTGGAAAGGGGAAAACGACGTCATCATCATCACCAACCATCCTTCATCACCAATTCCATGATGCTCTCCGCCGTTCATGAGTAATCCCATCGTAGGCTTGCTAGACGATGATGGGTTGGATGAGATTTATCATGTAATCGAGTTAGTTTTGTTAGGGTTTGATCCCTAGTATCCACTATGTTCTGAGATTGATGTTGCTATCACTTTGCTATGCTTAATGCTTGTCACTAGGGCTCGAGTGCCATGATTTTAGATCTGAACCTATTATTTTTTCATGAATATATATGTGTTGTTGATCCTATCTGGCAAGATGTAGACACCTATTACGAGATATGATCTGCATCCCCCAGGGTGACAATAACTGGGATTCTTTCCGGTGATTATCGTAGTTTGAGGAGTTCATGTATTCACTAACTGCTAATGCTTTGGTACGGTTATCTATTAAAAGGAGGCCTTAATATCCCTTAGTTTCCATTAGGGCCCGCTGCCATGGGAGGGTAGGACAAAAGATGCCATGCAAGTTCTTTTCCATAAACACGTACGACTATATATGGAATACATGTCTACATTATGTTGATGAATTGGAGCTAGTTCTGTGTCACCCTATGTTATAACTGTTGCATTATGAATGCCATCCGACATAATTATCCATCACTGATCCATTGCCTACGAGCTTTCCACATATTGATCCTTGCTAAGTTACTTCTCCGTTGCTACTGTTACAATCACTACAAAACTGCTATTGTTAGTTTTGCTACCGTTACCGTTACTTCCATACTACTTTGCTACTGAATACTTTGCTGCAGATATTAAGTCTTACAGGTGTGGTTGAATTGACAACTCAGCTGCGAATACTCAAGAATATTCTTTGGCTCCCCTTGTGTCGAATCAATAAATTTGGGTTGAATACCCTACCCTCGAAAACTGTTGTGATCCCCTATACTTGTGGGTTATCAGGTACCTAGTAGATGAGATTGTTTCCTCCCCGGCAACGGTGCCAGAAATTCCTTTGACGTGGCTTGAGATTGCGTCGGTGTCTCCCCAATGAGGAAGGGATGATGCAGCATGGCGACGGTAAGTATTTCCCAAGGTATCAATCCGTAGGGGAATATCACGCACCCACGTAAACAACACCTGCACACAAATAATAAATACTTGCAACCTGATGCGAAAGAGAGGTTGTCATGCTCTCTACGAGAATAAGATAGATTAGGTAATTATAGTTTTGGAAAATAGATCTCACAAGAAAACAAACTAAAATAAATAAATAAAAAGTGCATAAAGGTATTTTAGGTTTTTTGTATTAATAGATCTGAAACAAAATATGTGAATAATAGATCGAAAGCAATATGTTGGAAAAGTAGACCCGGGGGGCGTAGGTTTCACTAGTGGCCTCTCTCATGAGTATAGGGCATGGTGAGTGAACAAATTATTGTTGGGAAATTGATAGAAGATCAAATAATCATGACGATATCCAGACAATGATCATTATATAGGCATCACGTCCAAGATAAGTTGACCGAAACGATTATGTATCTACTTCTATTACTCCACACATTGACCGCTATCCAGCATGCATCTAGTGTATTAAGTTCATGGGAAAATGGAGTAAGGTAATAAGAATAGTGACATGATGTAGACAAGATCTATTCATGTAGGAATAGACCCCATCTTGTTTTCCTTAATGGTAACGATACATGCGTGTCTTGCTGCCCCTTCTATCACTGGGAAAGAACACCGCAAGATCGAACCCATCACAAAGCACCTCTTCTCATGGCAAGAAAAATAGATCTAGTTAGCCTAACTAAACCAAAGATTCAAAGAAGAAATACAAGGCTATAAGTAATCATGCAAATAAGAGATCAAAGAAGACTCAAATCATATTCATGGATAGAAACTGATCATGAACCCAAAATTCATGGATCCCAACAAACACACCACAAAAGTCATTACATCATAGATCTCCAAGAGACCATTGTATTGAGAATCATAGAGAGAGAGAGGAAGCCATCTAGCTACTGCCTACAGACCCGTAGGTCTATGGTGGACTACTCATGCATCATCGGAGAGGCACCTATGAAGAAGATGAACCCCTCTGTGATGGTGTTAGATTGGATCTCAAGGTTCTGGAACTTGCGGCGACTGGAATTGTCTTTCGTCGACTCCTCTAGGGTTTTCTGTTTTTCCAGGAGTTTATAGGCTCGATAGTCGATTGGGGGAGTCCCGAGGTGCCCACCTCTACCAGGCTGCCCCAAGGGCCTCTAGTGCGCCCTGGTGGAGGGTGGCCACCCTGGCCCCCTCTTGTGGTGATCGTTGGCCCATCTTGGCTCTTCTGGTCCATAAAAATTCTCCAAAAATCCCCGCAGCATTTGGGCTTTGTTTGGTACTGATTTTCTGTGAAGTAGAAAACAAGGAAAAACAACAACTTGCACTTTGGCACTATGTCAATAGGTTAGTCCCAAAAAATGATATAAAGTTGCTATAAAATGATTGTAAAACATCCAAGACTGATAATATAATAGCATGGTACAAGCAAAAATTATAGATACATTGGAGACGTATCACCTTCCGTCCAGTGCCGAGGTGGAGAAGAAGAGGAAGTGGGTCGAGCACAAGGAGTAAGTAACCTTCTTCCCCTCTGGTTGATTATGAATTGTGCATGTGCTCATGACCCTTCTCCTCTCAACGACCAAGGTGAAGGTCATGCCGAAGTGGAAGAAGGCGAGCAATGAGCCAAAGGAGCCCCCTGTCCTGGGAGTGCCATTGGCATTGGGCCGTGACGGAAGTGCATCATGCCACCCCCGTGCGCCACTTGTAGGACCGGTCGCCGGGGGCGCGGAGGCTCAGGAGGCGGCGCTTCCTACCGCAGTCGTGGCGACCCTGATGCCATTGGAGGGGGTGACTCCCCACCTCCTTCTCGTGGGATCCATTGCTGAGGACGCAGCGATGCAGCCTCGGGTGGAGCCAACCCCCGCGGGCTAGCTGGTTGTGGAGTCGTCCGCGCTCACTATGCCTGAGGAGAACTTGGAGCCCCCAGCGCCCCAAGTTAGACACGCTGCTGCACCCTTGGTCGTGGTGTCCGCTGATGCGCCAGTGCCGCCTCCTAGTCAGGTTCTCGCGCTCGCGCGCTGTGGTCCTCTCATCAGGTCCGATGCCTTGGATGAGGCCTACACTGCGCTCGATCAGCTCCGGGCCAACCTCCAAGATGCCAAAAGGCACGTCATGAAGGAGCGCATGGGAGTCATTTCCGGGTGGGCCTAGGACGAGGCGACCACCAAGACGACCTGGAGCCGGCCCGAGGCTGCCATCACAGAGAGCAAGAAGGAGATTGCTGAAGGCAAGGCAGTCCGACACGCGGCACCGATCGAAGCAGAGTCTGCTAGGAAGCGTTGTGGCGAGGCGGAGGCCAACATCAAGGCCTTCCAGGATGAGCAGGCCACGCACACGCAATTACTCCATGAGTAGGAGGAGGCCCTCAAGGCCTGTGAGGCGAAGCTCACCGGTCGCGACTCCATGCTGTCCCGGGTGGCTGATGACCAAGCTAAGGAAAGCGAGCGCCTGGCCAAGCTGAAGAAGGAGGTGGAAAAAGCCGAAGCGTCCCACGCCCGACGTGTCTCCGAGACGACGACCCAGCTAGAGGCCAGGGAGAGGACCCTTGTCGTTGCCGAGAAGAAGGCGGCTACGGAGTGCGAAGCCTTCCCCTCCCTTGAACTCAAGCTTCGCGAGTCATTGTGCTCCATCTGCAGGGAAGGATTCTGGGATCCTTTGGCGACTCCCGAAGTCGGCAACGCAAGGCTCTCCTTCAAGTTTGCTAAGGTGTTCGAAGGCGCTTCCATCAGGGTGGACACCATCTTGGAGGACGAGTGTCGCGACCTTCTTGCCACGACCGTGACACATGTCTTCAGCCAACTCTATCTCCACGAGCCCGCTTCAGCTTTGATGCGATGATCGTCCTGAATGCTCCTGAGTCCTGTGCTACTACGAAAGCGGACGTGAGGGTCTAGTGGACGCGTCGGTGGATAAGTTCACCTGCATCGCCACCGCCAAGCCCCCTATGGCGGAGGCAAGCGGCGGTGATGACGATGGCAATGATGTTGATGACGAGCTTGTCGTGACTGGGACACTCTGCGTTGACGACCATGGCGGTGATGGCCCCTCCTCCTAGATTTTAACCTGCGACATTTATTGTGCCTCGAGAGGCATAAGACTTTGAATTCTCAAGACATGGTGCCTATAATAATTGCTTGAATTTCTTGATTCCTCCCGATAGTGTCTTGGGCTAGGGGGTACTCACCACATCGTCTCTCGACCTATGGGTCGGGCCGAGGACCCCCATGACGATTCATGAATGGGAAACTTTGGGCAGCCTATAATGCATACGAGGAAGATTCCACAAGACTTGGTGATCAAGACAAGGACTCCTCTCCACCGACGTAGCCGACTAGGAATCTTGTTATCCTAGACCTCTAGTGTGTTATATAAACCGAGGCTAGGCTAGTCATTAGGGACAATTAGATCATCATAGATCATATCATCGTATGAGCATATCTCTTAGGGTTTAGACCACTATACGATCTCGTGGTAGATTAACTCTGTACTCGATACATCATCATCAATACAAACAAAGCAGGACGTAGGGTTTTACCTTCATCAAGAGGGCCCGAACCTGGGTAAATACCATCTCCCTTGTCTCCTGTTACCATCGATCCAAGACCCACAAATCGGGATCCCCTACCCGAGATCCGCCGGTTTTGACACCGACATTGGTGCTTTCATAGAGAGTTCTGCTATGGGATCGGTTGAAGAATCGATGGCTCGTCTGCAGATTGCAGTTTTTCTGGACAGCGAATTTGTGTTCGTCGTCCCCGTTTCCTCGAGCGTCTCTTTGATGATTTATTTGGTGGAATTGTGCGGAATTGTATCTACAAGAACCTTGCAAAATTTTGTTCTGTCCAATGGAGGTATCTCCGGCATTCTCTGATCTACGGAAGTGTCACATCCCTAGCTAGATGTCATAGGATAGCATGGATGTTGCATCATGTTTCATTTTTGCATCAACATGAAATGGGGATTAAAAGAAACCCCAAGCTCACATTAAATCAAAATAATTCAAGTTCATGAAAATTCAACAAATCCAAAATGCCCTACCAAAATGTTCCCTATGTCTGATAAATATGGACATGATTATAACAGGGGCCATTTTAAATATTTGAACAACTCAAGCAATTTAAAAATAAATGATAAAGCTTCTGAAAATATCAAATAAAGCATTATCATTATTTTAGTTTCCAAAATATCTTGAAACTTTTTAGATAAGTTTGAAATATTCAAACTTCAATATATAAAATATTTGGGATATTTTAAATTAGCATATGGACCTGAAAAGAAAAGTAAACAAATGTCACAAATAGGAAAACAGAAAAGAAAATGAAGAAATTAAAGCAGAAAGGAAAAGGGAGGATGAACCTGGGCAGGCCCAGCTGGCCCAGCTCCATCGTCGTCCTCCTGGCGGCCAGGAGGACGGGCGTGTGGCCGGAGCGTGCACACGGGCGTGCCTCCACGCCAGCAGCTGCCTGCCTGCTTCCCCTCGCCAGCGCGACGGGGATAAACTCTGAGGGCCGTCCCCGTCACCCTCTCCCTCTCGCCCTCGCTCGCCTCTATGCTCTCCTCCTCCTCTGCTCTGCCATGGTTGCCGGTGCCTTAGCTTTGCCACCGTAGTTCTAGCCGCTCCCCCTCACTTCTGAGCCCTCCAATCGCTCTGCCTCGTCGCCTTCTCCCTCCTCGCTGAGCCGCTCATCACCAGGAGCCTTGGAGCGCCGTCCCCGAGCTCCCTTCTCGGACCCGAAGCTTCGCCGCCGTTCATCGCCGTCTCCGAGCCCTCCACGAGCAAGCTATCGACGGCTTCGAGTCTGCTGTGATCTCTCGGCTCTTTCCCCTCTCCTTTCCGGCCTTTTCCCCCTCTGTAGGTCCTGATTTCGTCAGGCTCCCGAATGACCTGCCGCATGAGCTCATCGCCGGCGATGCTCCGGTGACCAGTTGGTCCATTAGAGGCCACCATCGAGCTCGTGGGGCCACGTAGTGCTTGTAGGTGCCTAGTTCCGGTCGTGTCTCGCTCTGGTTCAATGAGCCCGTGCTCGTCCGAGCTCCGGCAGCCGCCGTGCTCATCGTCGGCGCTGACTCTGGCCATCCCAGCCCGTGGGAAGTGTCGGGCTCGACGCGCGCAAGCAAGTAGAGCAGTTTGGTGCCCTCAGTCGTCCATTTTGTCGCCGGAGGAGGAATCCCGACCCCCTTCACCGTCCCTGACGTCGCCGGCGGCTCAAAGCCGGCGAGTCAACCAGTTTGACCACCAGGGGTTTGACCCCTGGGTCACTGGCAAGTGGGGTCGGGCCCTGTTAGTCAAATTTAGGTTAATAACTTAATTAACCAAATTAATTAACCTAATTAGTCATTGACCAGTGGGCCCAGTGATGATTAAGTAATTAGGATTAGTTTTAATTCTCTAATTAAGTGACTGGGTCACTGACCAGTGGGTCCCACCCTGTCAAGTTTAACCTGGCCTGGTCAGCCGACCAGTTGACATCGTGGTGACATCAGGCTGACGCCATTAATCCTTTTCCAGTTTTAAAATAATTCCAAAAAGTGTTTAAAACTTCAAAAATTCATATAAATTAATCTGTAACTCAGATGAAAATAATTTATATATGAAACTTTATTAGAAAAATCCAATGAATCTAATGGTGATATTATCATGAATCTTAGAGAAACCTATGTAGAAGAACATTGACATTTGCTAATAGGTTAATATATAGAATTTTAAATGAAGAACGATTTTGAACCTATATTCAAACTCACTTCAATTAATTGGGACACTAGTTGCATTAGCTCATCCATACATGCTACCATGTCATGATCATGCATCATATTGTTGCACTTGCGTGTATTGATTGCTATTCATCTGCATTATGGTAGGCCCTACTTCTAAGGATACCCTCGAGTATTCCAACGAAGGAGAGAACCTTCCCGCTACCCAGCAAGGCAAGGAACCCCCTTGATCATTCCGATAAAATCCCACTCTCTCGCTCCTGCTCTTGTTTATTGCATTAGGACAAACGTTCACTTGTCTTTCATACACGGTAGATGAACCTATTCTTATGCATGACCTGTCATTGTCACAGTAAATAGCTAAACCTTGCAACCTAGCATACCTGGTAGATGCTTGTGCCATGATGTGCTTAGCTTACTTTGCCTGCTATGCTTGCTATGCTTAGAGTTGTGTCAGGTCTGATTCATCTGGGTGATGGACTAGAGTGAAACATTGTTGTTCCTATGTGATAAGCTTATGATGAACCTGATTTGGTAAAGGTAGCGATGAGAGGCTATGTAGGAATACATAGCGGGTTGTCTCATTGGGACCTCTCTTAGGAACTGAGTTCCGTGTTTGTTATCAGTCGCTTAGTCCTTAGTCCAGGAGTTGCAAGTAGTTTCTGGTGTTTATAGCATGCTGGAGGCCGTGCGTAGCGCTAACCCTAGGGGTGGGTTACGATGCGGTAGGCAGTGGCACGATGTACCAAGGGTCACCCGAATGGTGGGCTTGGGAACCCTATGCACATCGTTTGGGGCCGTAGCGGAAACTTCGGTCGGTCTTCCGTGCGGGTTCAGTCTCAAATAGGTGATAGCCCGGACTAGAGGTCTTATGTGATTGACGGTCGTGGCCGACTCCCTCGCTGGGCTTCCGCTTGAAGGTTGCTGAGGTGCCTGATTTTATGAGCACACAGCGATAAGTGGCGAGAGTGTGTGTGAAGAAGTACACCCCTGCATGGTATGAAACTATTCGAATAGCCGCGTCCTCGGATATGGACTACTTGGATAACTTATGATGTTCATAGATAATCAAATGGATACCCATAAAAATATCAAGACAAGTGTGAGTATTGTGGATGGCACTCTCCCAGGAGAGGGAAGTGAATCCATGGTGGTGTATTGTCATGGAGTTAGTGGACTCGTGTGCGATATATAAGATTTAAGCAAGAGTTAAAATTGTGTAGTATAGGTTAGCCATGAGTCAAAGCTGGCATTGCTGCATAGATTCCACCACCCCCCTTGTTGATACATGAGCATGAATAGACTAGGTCTGCTTTAAAGACTTGCTGAGTATGTTTGTACTCATGTTTGCTTAATAAATGTTGCAGATGAGACCCAAGACCCATCAGGTGGGTTCTTTCTAGATGTCGACGATGCCGAATAGCTAGTGTCCCAGCTACGACCTATGCCCTATGGTAGGCTGTAGATAGTCAGGCCATGTGCCTTTTTACCCTTTCATCTGTCTATACTCAGACAGCTTATGCTTCCGCTTGGTTTGTATGAACTTGTTTGTACGACTTGAGTGTCGGGTCATGTGACCCCTATCTATAAGAACATATTATGCAAGGCTCGTCTGAGCCTCTTAAATAAAAGTTGTTGTATGGTTATGTTGTGATGCCATGGTTGTATCTATGCATATCGGGCATGTCGTGCGTACGTGTGACGTGCAACGGTATGTATGGGATCCGACACCTAGTTGTGTGCCTTTAGTAGTACTCTTTACGGGAAACTGCCTCTTTGTGCTTCCATCGAGCCATGGTAGCTTGCTACTGCTCCGGACACATTGATTAACCGGCATGTATCCTTCTTTGCTGTTGTGTCTGTCCCTTCGGGGAAATGTATCATGGCGTAATAGAGTCCTTGTAGCTTGCTATGACTCGTCTACACATGCTTGAGGCCGACACCTGCATTGCTGGGTTACGTATGCATGTTTCCGTACGGATGTGCCACTTGGGTTCTATGACTAGTCATGTCGGCCCGGGTTCTCTGTCGTTTGATTGCCAGCGACATGTTCACATACGTGAGCCAAAAGACGCAAATGGCCCCGGCTAAGGTAAGGCTGCAGCCATGGAACTTACCGTACGTGAGGCCGCAAAGTGATGTGATATGTTACAGTCTGGATTCATGTGACTTAGGATCGGGGTCCCGACACGAAGCTCTGTCGAATTTGGACGAGAATCTGGATGAGTTTAGGGCAAGGATTCCAGTGTGTAGCTCAGATGCCCATTGAAAAATCCCACCGTTCATCGGCTGCGGAATTCCTATACCAATCACCCCTCAAAATTTCAGCTCGATTTGACCGTCGAAGCTCTGGGAAACATTCGATTAGTACAATTAATTTTGGATCTATTTTCTGGACGAAAACGAATCCGACCCGAGTTCATCTTTTTCATGAACGGGTTGTCGGACGTCCTTTTTGAAGGAAATTTTCTCATCATCTTGGTCATCCGACCAAGAGTTCGGCATTGCGAGGGCCTAATAATCATCAAGCAAACCTCGTCATCCATGGGTTGTATGGGTCGGCGCTCCATTGCTTCATCAAGCCAGCATCGACCTCGTCAAAAATTCCGACCTGTGTCAGCATCGCCGCGCCGTTAATTTTTCAAGCTGATGTCTACTACGCCGACCTGCTTTGACACGTCGGCTAGCATGGGGCTCTAGCGTCACCTTATAGATCTGCTCTGTCACTTCGAATAGACTGGGGGCTTCGTCATCGCTTCATCAACCCGCTCCGGAGACTTCGCCATCACCAGCCGACCAGCTTCGACACCTCGGCTAGCGAGAGACTTCGGCGTCACCAGCCGACCAACTTCGACACCTTGGCTGGCATGAGACTTCGGCGTCACCAACGGACCATCTTCAACACCTCGGCTGGCGTGAGACTTCGGCATCACCAGCCGACCAGCTTCGACACCTCGGTTGCGTGAGACTTTGGCATCACCAATCAACCTGCTTTGACACCTCGGCTAGCCTGAGACTTCGGCATCACCAGCCGACCTGCTCCGTCACCTCGGCTAGACCGGGGCTTTGGCATCCCTTCATCAACCTACTCTAGGGACTTCGGCGTCACTAGCCGACCTGCTTCAACACATCGGCTGTCATGAGACTTCGCCGTCACCAGCTGACCTGCATGATACTTTGGCGTCCGCCGATCATAGCTTTGCCATGTTAACTGGACCGAGGACTTCATCTCGCCACATCGATTGTGCACCATCGCCACTTCGTCAAGCCAAACTCTTCATTCAGGCACCTCGGCGCCCAGGCCATATTCATTTACTTATTTGCTTCACTTAAATTAACTAACTAGAAGATTTAAAAAAAATATTACCTTTATTTGTTATTACTCTTGGCTTGCACTATATTGTGTGCATAGGTAATTGACTTCGGCTATGTCATGTGGTCACCTTGGCGTGCCTACATCGTTGTTCTACCTCCATCAACCAAATTGTGTCGTCGACATGGCCGACGGACTGGGGGCTTTGCCGTCACGCTG
The DNA here is from genome assembly GCA_022496015.1 of Hordeum marinum. Taxonomy (NCBI): domain Eukaryota; kingdom Viridiplantae; phylum Streptophyta; class Magnoliopsida; order Poales; family Poaceae; genus Hordeum; species Hordeum marinum. The sequence goes on along the minus strand of CM039678.1, from coordinate 392,131,683 downwards.
CCGAACTAATCCGTCTGCTCAACTCGCCCGGGGGTTTCTCCTTGGCCTTCGGAAGTGTTGTGTTGTCACTTCATCAAGTCGAGCTCTTCTTTGGCTACCTCATGACCGGCTTGGGGGCTGGGACCTTGACCCACTCCAAGCTCGGCACACGTCACAAGCACATTAACCAGCTAAGTCTCTTTCATGCTCACTTTTTTCAATTTTTAAATTTTGTTCGGTTCGACCAAGCATTTTACTTTTTTGACAAAAACTTGTTTGCGAAAAACTTTCCTTGTCAAAACTTTGTTTGTTACAAAACGATTCAAATACCCTGTTTACTTGGGGTCTTCCTTTATGAAGCCATTCCTCTTGCATATGACTATTAATGTATCGCACCCTTCCTTGATCGTGTTTCCGCCAATATATGCATCATGTTAACTTAAGTGTTCCGCAAAGATGGGCTGCCTTGCTCCTATGCTTACCCCTACGTTCCCGATTGTTTGGCTAGGGAGTAAAGGGAGTGCCTCTGCGATTGTTACGATCGGGTCATCCGAACTCGTACCTCAAACGGGTGAAGTCGAAAGCTAGCGTTCTTACTATTTTCAACTATGGTCAGCCACGACGGAAGACAAGCATACATAAATCTATTGCACACCCCTCATGGTAATCATGAGAACCCAAAGAAAGGAACCATTGGCGGAACTATTTTCTTTGAAGATGCTTCTTACATTAAATAGTAATGTAGCATAAGTTCTCTGGGTGCGCTTTGTCTGTTATAGCCTAATGGCTTGATTGCCTGGTTATTCAAAACACCTCCGATATCCTAGGATGGCGTAGTAGATAACAGTTTTTGGCCCTTGGCTGAAGAGGGAGAAGCCGACGGTCGGTTAAGATGCGTTTAAAGTTTGGGTGAATACATATATGATATAAGTACTTCGGTACATACAATCTTTATACATAAAATTCTTTTACCCAAGTCAGTTGGGGGCTCTTAAATTTGTATGAGCCATTTTATAATAAATGTTGTTTTCTTCTTGGTCATTGCAAAGTCTTTTTCTACTACTTTTTTTGACACAAGTGTTTGGTCTATAGCCGGGTAGCCTAATTTGTCTCTAAAGCCGCTTGAGTTTAGTTCTCTAAACACGCCTTGGAGAAACACTCCGCCCTTGGGATATGGAGGCTGAAGCCAAAGGCTCACCCGCTTGAAGTCAAAGAGATCAGATGTATCATGTTAAAGCACGACCAAAGCACATGTTAATTTTAAGACAAATTTTTAGATTGGCACCAAAACACTTGATTTAGTTCGAACATCAAAGTTTCTACGTAAGTTTTTTGGCTTTTCAAGCTTATGGCAGTATTAAGCTATTTGTATGTTTTTTAGGAGGAGGGACATTGTACTGACCAAGGTGCCCTACGTAATAATTTAGCTCAAGAAATCTTTTTTGACCCGCTATTTGGCATCTTCTCTGCCGACCTCCACCTCAGTGTCTCGGATATTGCTCTATATGCATCAGTTTTGAATTATGTCTTTGGTCAATAGTTGGGTTGCCCTGCTCCTATGATTGCCTCCTACGTTTCACTTTGTTCGACTAGGAGTGCAAAGGGAGAACCACTACAATTGTACTTTTGGTTTAACTGGTCAAGTACCTCAGTGGAGAAAGCTGAAAACTGATTATCACAATGAGCGTAAACTGGTCGGCGATCCGATGACCTTATTAAACAACTGGCCTTTCATAAAATTGGCCGGAGTGTTAACGGCTTGACCTCATCTAACGCCAAACACTAACCAGGGGCTAGTAACTGGCCTCCCAAACTTTAAGCTCCCATGACCAAGTGAAAGTTATAAAGCCTACATATCTGATTGCCTCGTTTCCACACAACCGCCTCCAGGCACCGAGACGTCGGCTAAGGGTTGTCTTGTTACTTCAAAAACACCTTGAGTAGCATCTACAAAGGGGTAGAAACCGACGATGGGCCACTCACAAATGATAAACGGTCACAAAGGAGTCAAAATAGCATATAGCATAAAAGCATTTGTATTTAATATGCAAGTGCTGCCTTTTGTAATCATCGTTATAAAGCCATAAATATGCATCAATTTGACTTAAGATTTTGGCCCAGATGGGTTGCCTGGCTCCTGTGCTTACCCCCTACGTTCCCGATTGTTCGTCTAGGGGGTAAAGGGAGCACCTCTGCGATTGTTACTTCTGGGTCATCCGGGATAGTACCTCAGACTGGGTGAAGATGAAAGCTAACAATCTTAAGAATACAATTGGTCGGCAATGAAAGAAGTAAAACTTTCGGTTCATTAAAAGACCACAAAGTTCGAGAACATTTTCCGAACTAAATCCTCAATATTTTCCTCCCACATTGATTAGAGTTGAGGTTTCACAATCATGGTCAACATGATATCTTGGGAAAAGGAACTTATAAAGAAACTATTTTTCCCAGAAGATGTTTCTTACGTTAATAGTAATATAACATATCTCTCCGCGTACCTTTGTTTATAAAACTGTATGACCGGATTGCCTTATATGTCATAAATCTTTGCCATTCTAAAGAATGACAAACACTCCTCACCTACTGGCCGAGGAGGTTGAAGCCGATGGTCGGTTAACAAATTCTTGTACAATGCAGATCCGAGCATTAATGATGTAAAGTACTTGGATACATAGAATCGTTACATATAAATTGTGTCGACTGTAACAAAGTTTGTGTCAAACAAACATCAATCCTTGATTCAACCACCCATGCCTAAATTAAAGCTCAGGGGCTACTACATTACCTATTCAATGCAACAAATCCAAAGTGCAATATGGTTTCCCAGGAGATTTGTTCCTTAGGTTGGTCGGCCGCACACAACCCGAGTCTCAGAAACTACTACGTACCGCGTTTACATCCCTAACGTATGCCGCCGAGCAAGAACTTGATCCTCGGGCCAATTTTGCAAATCGACCTAACTCTCAGGGGCTACTGGGATTAGTGGTTTTATATTGATTGTTATTTTTTCCTTCAGGTGCATCTTGGGTTATAGACGGACACACACCTTGAGGGCTACTAGGCTATATATCTCGGCAGAGAATAAATTGCAGCGATCGGAAATAATTTCCACAAAAAATCAGCCCCGCTACTCAGGTTGTGCACTATTTCTAAAGCAGTCCGGTGTAATTCTCGGATGCAGGTGGTTGGCTCAATAGAGGGCATTGTCGGCATTAAGATCGGGTGAACTCATTCAACCTTTTCAAAGGCCAAAGTAATATATGACACCTCGGATGCTGACCAGCGTTGGAGCTCGGTAGCACAAAACACCTCGGAAGCTTTCTGGCATAAAGCTCGGATGCGAATGGCGGCTCCATAAAATACTATTCTGACATTTAGGTTCGGATGGACTCCTTCAAATTTTTAGAGACCGAGGTAATTTATGACACCTCGGATGCCGACCAGCGTTGGAGCTTGGTTGGAAAATGATACCTCAGACACAATCCGACGTTGGAGCTTGGACACAGCCCATCATTGGAGCTCAAATGCTGATCAACGTTGGAGCTCGGCTGCAAAAAGACACCTCAGATGCAGTTCAGCATTGGAGCTCGGATGCAAGAGGACACCGCCGCACGGGAAACACTTTAAACCTGAGGTGTGGCGTAAAAAATTACAAGGCATTGATAAAGGTCGAGAACTAAAAGGGGCTCCTTGGATGCCCGACGTGTGAACTCTTTAGATACACCTCAGCGTTCCTCAAGATCAGAGATGGGAAGATTTGTTGAACCAGTTTTCAAGACCGACGGCTGAAGATGAAGAACAGTTGGAAGAACCGAGGAGCGTCCCTAACTTGAAGACTGGTTCACGGGGCTACTAACGATGTCCTGGACTATGGGGTACTCACCACTTAGTCTCCCAGCCTATGGGTCGGGCCGAGGACCCCCGTGACGATTCACTAATGGGCAACATTGGGCAGCCCATAATGCATACGAGGAAGATTCCATAAGACTTGGTGATCAAGACAAGAACTCTTGTTATCCTAGGCCTCTAGTGTGTTATATAAACCGAGTCCAGGCTAGTCATTAGGGACAATCAGATCATCATAGGTCATATCATCATACGAGCATAGCTCTTAGGGTTTAGACCACTACATACGATCTTGTGGTAGATCAACTCTGTACTTGATACACCATCATCAATACAAACAAAGGAGGACGTAGGGTTTTACCTCCATCAAGAGGGCCCGAACCTGGGTAAATACCTTCTCCCTTGTCTCATGTTACCCATCGATCCAAGACCCACAGATCGGGACCCCCTACCCAAGATCCGTCGATTTTGACACTGACACCTCCCGTGCTTTGTTTCCTTCCTGCTTGCCTTTGTGCTCTGTGTCGGCAGGGCCCTATCCCGCGCATACCTCGACCGCCGTTGGGGCGTATGGATCCCAGGAGGAGACCAAGGGGCGAGGGGCTATGTGACCAGTGAGGCCCCTATGTCGCAATGCTCAGGGGTCCCCCTTGACGTGCGAGCAGCACTCATGAAGGAAACATGGTGATGACAAGGTTGATTTGGAGCGCCTTAGTACTCTGCGATGGCAGGGCCCAATCTCGCGCATAGCTCGACCGCATTTGGGGCGTCCGGATCGCTAGGACGAGACCAAGGGGTGAGGGGCTACGTGATCAGTGAGGCCCCTGAGTCGCGATGCTCAGGGGTCCCCCTTGACGTGTGAGCGGCGCCCATGAGGTGAGTTCGTACCTTTCCTCACCAACTTTTGCCTGGGAGGGACGCGAGAAGACCAAGTACCAGATCCTGGTGAGGTGGCTCACGCCAGGCCTGTCCAGAGCGTAACCCCCAGCTAGCCCCCTCGCGCGTGCATCCCAGGGGAACACTGCGTGATGGGGCCGTGCAAAGAGCCGAGAGGCCATCCTGAGGTTGGTGCAACTGCTAGGGTGCCCTCAGTTGTTTATCCCTAGCGCGGAGCATGGGGCTCCCACTGGTAGTGGGCATAGCCGTTGAGCGATAGTGTCATCCACTAGTGCGGAGCATGGGGATTCCACTTGGGCGTGGGAAGGGAGCTATGTGTTAGAGTCTCCGAGCGTGTAGATCCCAATAAGTTCATACATGTGGCTAGCACGGCTGAACTAGAGGAGGTGTATCTGGGCACCCGTGAGCCAGTGCGGGACTCACGAGGCCCTACCTCAAAGGCGGGTTGCGTCTGAATTTTTATAGCGTGAGGCGTACTTGTGAGACCTATGGGGTGTGGGTAACCTACGCCGATTGAATCTCCGGAGGCCATCGTATGAGAAGGCCAAACACCAACGACCCCAGGAGGTGACGCGTGCGAGGCCAGGCCGCCAGACAAAGCTCGGTCGTTGGGTTTCTCAACGCTATAGGGACGGACCCGAGCACAGATGTCGTGCCTGGTCTTCTCATGCGATAACCCGAGGAAAGACATCCGGTGCTTGGCTCACATGACGGCGAAGCGCCGAACAACTATTATTGGAACCGGGCCGGGCGCCCTGACTCATCCACACTCGATTAGCTCATGCGAGGGCAAGCACCAAGGGCCTCGGCAAGGTGACGTACACGAGGCTGGCCCGCGAGATAGAGCTCAGCCGCTTGTATTTATCAACGCTGTAGGGACGGACCCAAGCACAGACACCATGCGAGGCCTTAATCATGAGGCGGTAGAGGGCGGGGTTGTAAGGGCGTGACGATATTCATGGTGATGAAGAACCAGGCATGGAGTTGGAATAGTTAGGAAATTCATTAAATGCAGAATCAGTTTGACGCATGCATAAAACTATACAACTGCAGCGGCGGTCCCTAACAGCTTGAGGATGATGCAACCCAAGGGGCGCCCTCAATTGAACAAACCAAAAGTCACCTGGCATCGGTGCTGCTGAAGCTTTGGGGTAGTTGTCGAAACTGGATCGTCATGAGCTTGAGGGATCCTCAGGCTTGGGGGGCTCGCGAGGGTCTGGGACCTCCTGAAGGACTTCGCGGCATCGGGCCTCATGAGACGCATGGACGGTCTACATGAGGCGCTGGTACGTGGCACCCGTGTTCACCAGGCCGAAGGGCATGCAGATGTAGCTACAAGGGAAGCCCCCACTGCGTCGGACACGCGATGGCCAGAAGAGACCCTATGATGTGATACGTCCATTTTGCATCATGCTTTTATATTGATATTTATTGCATTATGGGCTGTTATTACATGTTATGGTACAATACTTATGCCTTTTCTCTCTTATTTTACAAGGTTTACATGAAGAGGGAGAATGCCGACAGCTGGAATTCTCGACTGGAAAAGGAGCAAATCTGAGATACCTATTCTTCACAACTCCAAAAGTCCTGAAAATTTACGAAGAATATTTTTGGAATTAATAAAAAATACTGGCACAAGAATCAACCAGATGGGGGCCACCAGCAGGCCACAAGCTTGCTAGGTGTGGCCACCACCCTGGCCGCGCCTAGCAGGCTTATGGGGCCCCTATGGCTCCTCCGATGCCCATCTTATTCTATATGAAGCGTTTTGACCTGGAAAAAATCAGAGGAGAGCTTTCGGGACGAAGCGCCACCGTCTCGAGGCGGAACATGGGCAGAACCAATCTAGAGCTCCGGCAGGGCGGTCCTGCCAGGGAAACTTCCCTCCCAGAGGGGGAAATCGAAGCCATCGTAATCACCAACGATCCTCTCGTCGAGAGGGGGTCAATCTCCATCAACATCTTCACTAGCACCGTCTCCTCTCCAAACCATAGTTCATCACTTGTATCCGATCTTTGTCTCAGCACCTCAGATTGGTACTTGTGGGTTGCTAGTAGTGTTGATTACTCCTTGTAGTTGATGCTAGTTGGTTTACTTGGTGGAAGATCATATGTTCAGATCCTTTAGGATAATTAATACTACTCCGATCTTGAACATGAACATGCTTTGTGATTAGTTGCGTTTGTTCCTAAGGACATGGGATAAGTCTTGTTATAAGTAATCATGTGAATTTGGTATTCGTTCGATATTTTGATGAGATGTATGTTGTCTCTCCTCTAGTTGTGTTATGTGAACGTTAACTGCATAACACTCCACCATTATTTGGGCCTAGGGGAAGGCATTGGGAAGTAATAAGTAGATGATGGGTTGCTAGAGTGACAGAATCTTAAACCCAAGTTTATGTGTTGCTTCGTAAGGGGCTGATTTGGATCCATATGTTTCATGCTATGGTTAGGTTTACCTTAATTCTTCTTTCGTAGTTGCGGATGCTTGCGATAGGGGTTAATCATAAGTGGGAGGTTGTAGGATCGAAAGTAGGTCTAGAGGGGGGTGATTAGACTACTTGACCAAATAAAAGTTTTTCCTTTTTCCCAATTTTAATTCTTGGCAAGTTTTAGCATTCATAGCATACCAAGTAACACCCTACACATGCATGTCTAAGAGTGTATCAGCAGAAAGTAAAGACATTGCACATGTAAGTAAAGAGAGGTTTAGGAATGCAAACACAAGTGATGACACAATGATTTTTCTCGTGGTTCCGATAGGTGGTGCTATCGTACGTGCATGTTCATGGAGTCTTCAACCCACAGAGGGTAACGGTCACGAGAGTCCACGGAGGGTTCCACGAAGAAGCAACCTTGACTATTCCATGCGACTTCTGTCCACGAAGGAGTAGCCTCACTATGGGTAGATCTTCACGAAGTAGGCGACCTCCTTGCCCTTACAAACTTCTTGGTTCACTCCACAACACGAAGTAGGAGGCTCCCAAGCGACACCTAACCAATCTAGGAGGCACCACCCTCTAAAAGGTAATAGGCTCGGTAATGACGATGAACTCCTTGCTCTTGTGCTTCAAGATGATAGACTCCTCAACACACAATCCCTCTCACACAGATTTGGCTTGGTAGAAGAGATGGGATTGGTGGAAAGCAACTTGGGGAGGCTAGAAATCAAGATCCATATGGTTGGAGTGGAAGATCTTGACCTCAACACAAGGGTAGGTGGTTCTCTCTCAGAAAATTGAGTAGGATAGGTATGGAATAGTTTTGAGTGCTTCTCTTTCGAGTGGGTGGTGAAGAAGGGGTATATATAGGCATCCCCAAAAGTCCAACCGTTACACACAATAAGTCAGACTCGGTGACACCGATGTGTAAATCTTGGTGGTACCGAAGTGACTAAAAGTGCCAACTTTTGAATCTCGGAGGGACCGATATACAATTCTCGGTTGCACCGACAAGGTGACCGACGGTTAGATTTCCCAGACTCGGTGACGCCGATACACCATTCTCGATCGGACCGAAAATGAGAGCTTGTGTAACAAAATCTTGGGAACCCAACTCGGTGACACCGGGTGCAGTGTCGGCTGCACCGAAGTGTTACGATTTGACTATGTCTGTCTAGGGTTTGGAACTCGGTGGCATCGGGATAGGAATATTGGTTGCACCGATTTGCATGTTTGTCTTAGGACAGACTTTGGTGGGAGAGTATGTGGATGTTTTGGTGACCGTCACTTCTGCATGTTTGAGCATATTGTTCACCATCAAAACTTTACCCCCTTTTAATAGTATTGGTTTTCCTATGGACTCAAGGTGACCGACGGTCAGATTTACCAGACTCGGTGACGCCAATACACCATTCTCGGTCGGACCGAAAATGAGAACTTGTGTAACAAAATCTTGGCAACCCAACTTGGTGGCATCGAGTGCAGTGTCGGCTGCACCGAAGTGTTAGGGTTTGGCTGAGTCTGTCTAGGGTTTGGAACAAGGTGGCACCGGGATAGGAATGTTGGTTGCACCGATTTGCATGTTTGGCTTAGGATAGACTTTGGTGGGAGAGTATGTGGATGTTTTGGTAACCGTCACTTGTGCATGTTTGAGCATATTGTTCACCATCAAAACTTTACCCCCTTTTAATAGTATTGGTTTTCCTATGGACTCAAAGTGATTTCTCACAAATATAAAATGTAGAGTCCTCTTGCTGGAAGCTTGGCCAACCTATTTCCTTGAATCTTGGGGTAATTCCACAATCCTTTAGCCATTCCCATCATTGAACTTTCCCTGAAATATACTTGGTGAAAGCATTAGTTCAATGACTTATATGTTGTTATTAATTACCAAAACCACCAAGGGAGCAAATTTGCTTTCAATCTCCCCCTTTTTGGTAATTGATGACAACATATAGATCAAAGCTTCAACAAAAATATAATCATGGAATATAATCGTCACTTTGAGAAGTATGTGAAAGGCAAGAGCTCCCCCTAAATTTGTCCATTAATTTTAAATTTGCGTTTGAATGCAAATTCACAATCGATTAGGTACATGGGTCACTTCCTACATGTCACATACCACTTGGTGGTGTGTGTGAGTAATTGGAATGAACATCATAGCATAACACAATCGACTAAAGATTAATGATCATTACATAAGCATTAAGATGATAGGAAATAGTAGCATCACATATTAAAGCGTATGATCAAACATCATCAAGCATGTATCACAAGCAAGACAAAAGAGTATCACGGCAACCAAAAGCAATTTTTTTTGAAAACAAGCAACTAACACCAAACGCTCTCTCTCTCTCGAAGCCTAATGATCTATATACACTTCTCCCCCTTTGGCAACAAGTTACCAAAAAGTTCAAAGGCATATAACTAATCGTTCTTGGGATGATCTCCTCCGGTTGTCGATGAAGGAGTCAACATGACAACATCGGCAAGTAACTCTACACATGTTGTGGATGGAGCTGGTGTGGACACTGGTGGAACAGGAGCTGATGGAGCAGGAGCTATGCTAACAGTAGCTGGAGCTGATGAAGAGGGCCTCGATTCTGGTGCATGCACTGTGGCTAATCTCATTTGAGTAGTGAACTGGGTGCCTGGCCCGAGAGGTGATCCTTCCTCCTCCTCCTCCTCATAATCATCATAAGTGGAAGAGACCCGAGGGATGTGCACGGAGTCAACTTCCTTCTGGAGCTCTATCACTGTCTTTATGACCTTGTCCACCTTATCACCAAGCACCTTGATCCTTGACTCAAAGATCCTCACAAGGTTGTTCTGGTTCTATGGAATCCCCTTAATATCCTTCTGCATGCCCTGGATGACTGTGATCAGAAGATCCATTTGCTCCTTCCTCGATCTGGGGGCTTGAGCACTAGCGGCTCGAATAGCTTCTGCCTCTGCCTGTGATGTAGCAGATGTGGGATGATCTGGGTTCATCACCACAATATTATCTTCGAACTCTGGCTGTAGGGGCAGATGTGGACGATCTAGAGCAAAAATGTGCTTCTCCAACCGAGAGTTGATGAGCAACTGGATGTAGGGTGCATAACAACAAGAGCGCTTCTGGTCAGCAGCAACCCTCTTGATTGTCTCAATAATCAGATCCATTACTCTAATCCCGGTGTTCCTGTCAAGGTGGATTAGCATGTTAATGGAGTAGCCTCGGATCATCTTGTCATCTCCTGACTTGGGCATCAAGGTATGCCTGAGAATAGTGTTCATAGTTCGGAGGCCTACTTGCAGATAATAGATGGATCCTAGCTTGTGTGATTGCACATTGTCTACGGGGATAGGAGTATACATGTATTTCATGGCATTGTGACTTGCCTTGGGTTCAGAGTATACATCTAGATCTCCTTCGTGAGCTTCTAGAACTTCCAAAAGAGCAGCCCATTCCTCAATAGTGGATTCATATCTAGCACCTTCAGTCATCCATACAATTTTACCATCTCCGTAAAAATGAGAAGTGGAGTAGAATTGCATGGTCATCTTTGTCGTTCCATGCAGTAAGCTCCCTGCCAATGAACTTGTCTAGACCAATGCAATGGAAGTTGTCTTGGACACTCGGGAAGTAGTCCACATTATCTTTGATGAACTTCCAATCGACATACCTCATGTCGCTAACAACTGGTCTCTTGTCAAGCAACACGGTCTCATAAAAATCATGTTGCTCTCTTGTGTAAAACCTGTAGCCAACAGCAGTTTTCCTCCTTTGAGCATAAGGATCTATGGCTCTCCAGGCTCTCAATCCTGAGTCTTTCCTCTTCTTCATGTCCTCAACAACTAAGTGGATGGCATCATGCACTGGAAGATGTGGTCTGAGCTTCATGAAAGTAGTCAAGTCATCCTCATCTTCAACTCTGGAGGCAGTCCCTTTGTTCTTCTCTGAAGCTGGGATGTCTCTGGTACTCCTCTTGGACTTTTGTGCGGGAGCGTTCTTGGAAGTAGGCTTGGTGCTCTTGGAGGTGCCGGTCTTTGGCATATCATTAGCCATAAGCTTCTTGGATTTCTTCTTGGGAGGGGAAATCTCAACATGTTCTTCCTCCTCCTCAGCAGCACCACCAACAGCCTCCTCTGGATTTTCATACATAGAGGTAGGCCTGCCAATCACATGGACAATCCTCTTCCTGGACTTTTTCTCCCCTGCCTTCTTAGGCAAAGACTTCCTTGGGGGATCTATAGTCATTGTGCCCCTAGCACTCTCAGGTGCCCTCATAGCTGCAGAAGGTGCATAAACTTTACTGACAACTCTCCGGGAAGTAGCTTCAGTTGGTGACTTCTTGGCAGCCTTTTCTTGCTTCTTAGCAAGAATCTCCTCAGGAATAAAATCTGAATCTTCTTCATCAGAATTGAGCTTCTTCCTGGTCCTTCTGGCAGCCTTGGGCAACCCATGAGAGCTAGGGGTGCCTGGATCTGAGAAAAAACTGGCTTCTCGGCTTGTGCCAGAACTCATGTCAACTCCGTGCTCTGCCAAATTTTGACAGGAGAGCAGAAGTAGATGAGTCATCACAAAATCTGGCTGGTTTTTGAAATTTGAACAATGAATTTTCAAGTTTTTTTGCATTCTGTCAAATAAATATCGGTGCAGCCGAAACAGAATTTCTGGTGAGACCAAGACTGACTAACTCACTAACCGAAACTTGGCACCCTTTTTGGTCGGACCGAAAAGTGGTACTCGGTTCCACCGAGTCAGTTCTCAGCCATACAAAAATCCACATCGGTGAGACCGATATATCCGTTTTGGTTCCGCCGAGATTTATCGGGCGGATGACAACACCCTAGAAAATTCATCTTTCGCGAGATTTTGGGGTTTTGAGAGGATGGGAACATGTGCAAAGGGTGTAATGATGATAAACAAGATTCTAATGTGCAAGAATTGGACGAGGAGCGCAATAGAGATCGAATCCGTGCCCTAGCTTGGCGCGGATCCTCTACGGCGGCGACAAGGGAGAGAAATTCGTCAACAACGACGATTCCCAGCGGCGAAAGAGCGCGGGGATACAAGGGCGATGACCAGGGGTCTTTGGAATGGCAACTTATGGTTTTGGAGCGCGACGAATGAGATGGAAATCCAAAGCGTCGACGTCCATAGCCTTTATACCCACCACTCCCAGTGACACCGATTCTAAGTTTTCGGTGTCACCGAGTGCCTCAACTGTCAGCTGATAGGGACACTCGGTGTAACCGAGAAAATGGAACCGGTGGTACCGAGATTGAAAAACCAGATCAACCCTAGGCATTCGATGAGACTGAGATTTTGTGGTTGGTTCCACCGAGATGCACTTGGGAGGTTTTAATGGTCAGTCCTTGTCGATACGGAACTCCGAGTGCTCCACACACAGAGGGATCGAAAAGCACTTGTTCAAATTTTGTGATGCAGCATGAATAGAGTATAAGGTGAGAAAGCATAGACAGCTAAAGAAGTGGTCCTAGGCATTCTTGTATATCTGATTGGCAAAAGATAAATCAAAAGCCAAATAGCAACAATTGGATATCCTCGAATGAGAAAATAAATGCAGACCAACATGCTCACACAATAAGATGTCAAACAAAATCATGGCAAACATGCACAAACACTCTAGCATCTAACAAGCACTTGGGCGATGATGGAGTCATCTATATATGAGTATTTGACTTAGGAGCCAAGTAAGAGTACTTGATCATAGGTCATACTCATCGTTTAAGCACAAGGAGGTTACCACTTTTACATAAAGCATTTAATGTTGTCACATACTAAGAGATGCTTTGACTCAAGTCTTAGAGTAAAGCTCCCCCTTGATGTGACATCCCCCCATAAGAGGGATGAACTAACCTTGTGTTTTGTCGATGACGACTTCATGTTGGTGAGGTAGTGGTGGATGCTCAAGGTTGATGAAGATCACCAAGAGTTGGGAGCATCCTTGTTGTTTCCTTACTCTTCTCACCTACATGGGTTAGTCCCAACACACAAGAGACAAATACAAGGATATCTATGGACATGGAGTGCAAAGCATGTGTGATGATATCCATTGATTTGTTGATTACCTTGTCCCTTGCTTACCTTTGAGGGAATGTGTGACTCCTTGATCTATTGCATTGGGTTGATGTTGATTGCAAATAGATCTTGCCAATAATGAATGTGAGTGAATTTCATTGGCCGAGTCACCCCTCAAGAACTCTCTAGTTCTTCTTGGGAATCCACATCAAGTTGATGGGGATCCTCGGTGTTGAAGTATCACTTATAGAAGTTGAGCTTGTAGTAGCCTTGGGAACCCATTTCACCAAAGCTTGGGGTTCATCTTCGTAAGAGTCAAAGTCCTCTTGGAGCTTGTTCTTGCCCTTGAGCTTGGTGTCTTGTGGTGGAAGGTCATCTTGAGTGTTTGTCCTCTTGGTAAGAGTATTTTCATACTTATCCTTTTGAGGAACAAACTTGGGATTGGGATATTGACCTTCTTCCCATTCAACTCCATTAGCGTTGAAGTAGCCAACACCATGACTCTTCCGGTATCCTCCGTGCTTGCGTACAATCTCATGAAATTGTTTGTACCCTTCAAGACTCTTGTAGATACCTTTCTCTATAATTCATTTAAATAAAGCATTTTCTTGCTCAAGTGTAACTTGTCTAAGAGAATCATCATTAATGGAATCAATAGAACTACTAGGAGAAACATCATTGGGTTTAGCATTTTTATTGTTGCTACTAGATGAAGAACCTTTCTTTCCTTTGTTACTAGTTTGCTTAGATTTGACTTGTGGCATGAATGTAGTCAAGAGTAGTCGTTTGGCAATATAAGATGAAGTCTTCTTTCGGAGATCGTCATTGATAGCTTTGAGAAATTCATGTTCTTGCTCCAAATTGAGCTTCTCGAAGCGTAGCTTCTCATGAGTTCTTACAAGCTCTCTATGATCTTCAAGAGTAGATTCACGAGCTAACTTAAGAGTGTTGAGTTCTTTGGTTAGTTCTTCTATTTTCATCTTATCATCATCAATTGACTTATCTTGACTAGTATGAGAAATATCAAGTTCATTGTGATCACTAGTCTTATCACATAGCAAGTCATCATCGTAAAGCAAATCATCTTCATCACTATCGAAACCAAGATATTCGGGGTGTGATACCTTGGGGCCTTTAGCCATGAAGCAACTTACACCTACTTCATTTGGTGAATCAAATAGATCATAGGAGTTGGTTGTCACTAGTGCAATTCGGGCAACACCATCATCTTGATTATAGTCGGAGTTGGAGTGATAGCTTCTCTCGGAGTGGTTGTCGGAGTCGGAGCCGGAAACCCATTCACCAACATGAGCTTGATGCTTTCTTCTTGAGTAGCTCTAGGTGTGCTTGTCCTTCTTCTCCAAGTCCCTACTTCTCCTTGAGGGTCTTCATTCATAACGATCATCTCTACTCCTTCTCTCTCTTCGAGGTGATTCATCTCTTGAGCTTCATCTTCTTGGTGACTCTTCTCTTTGTCTATAGGGAGACGAGCACTCATTTGAGTAGTGTCCAGGCTTTCCACAATTGTCGTGATTTCGGTCACGACTTGACAAATGCTTCTCTTCATATCTTGAGTTGGAGTTGCGATCTTTTCTTCTATTCTTGTAGAACTTGTTGAATTTCTTGACCATGAGTCTTATCTCTTCATTTGTGACAAGGTTGTCGCTTGAGGTAGCGGGAGCATCAATTGTGGCTTTGTAAGCGCCGCTAGACTTGTGATGAAGGTCTTCCTTGTCCTTGAGTGTCATCTCATGAGCAACAATTCTACCAATCACTTCTATTGGTTTTACATCTTTGTAGTTGGGTATCATTTGGATCAATGTGCACACGGTGTCATATATCTCATCCCAAGCTTGAAGTATCTTCTTGTTGATGAACTTGTAAGTCATTTCTTCGCTTCCTAAGTCGGCAATCTCATTTGTGATGAGAGCTAGCCTAGAGTACATTTCAGCGACTCCTTCACCATCCTTCGTCTTGAACTTGTCAAGATGACCTTGAAGAACATCTAACTTGGATTCTCTCACGGACTCAGTTCCATCATGCATATCAACCAAAGTATCCCAAATCTCTTTTCCGTGTTCAATACGGCTGATTTTGTTGAATTATTTAGGAGAAAGGCAGTTGAAGAGTATGTCACATGCTTGAGCATTGAGTTGCCACATCTTCAATTCATCCGCTGACGCTTCACGATCCGGTTCCTTTCCATCCGCAAAGAATTCAACTTGCAAGCCAACACGAACAACAGCCCAAACGGCAGGATTATGCCCAAGCAAATGCATTTTCATTTTATGCTTCTAACTAGCAAAATTAGTGCCATCAAAGTACGGACCTCTACGGTGATAATTTCCCTCACTAGATGCCATACTTCTACTAGGTTGTGAAACCAATGCAATGGAGACCAAAGCTTTGATACCACTTGTAGGATCGAAAGTAGGTCTAGAGGGGGGTGATTAGACTACTTGACCAAATAAAAGTTTTGCCCTTTCCCCAATTTTAATTCTTGGCAAGTTTTAGCATTCATAGCATATCAAGTAACACCCTATACATGTGCATGTCCAAGAGTGTAGCAGCGGAAAGTAAAGACATTGCACATGTAAGTAAAGAGAGGGTTAGGAATACAAACACAAGTGATGATACGATGATTTTTCCCGTGGTTCCGATAGGTGGTGCTATCGTACGTCCACGTTCATGGAGTCTTCAACCGACGGAGGGTAACGGTCGCGAGAGTCCACGGAGGGCTCTACCCATGGAGGGTTCCATGAAGAAGAAACCTTGACTATTTCATGCGGCTTCCATCCATGAAGGACTAGCCTCACTATGGGTAGATCTTCACGAAGTAGGCGGTCTCCTTGCCCTTACAAACTTTTTGGTTCACTCCACAACACGAAGTAGGAGGCTCCCAAGCGACACCTAACCAATCTAGGAAGCACCACCCTCCAAAAGTTAATAGGCTCGGTAATGACAATGAACTCCTTGCTCTTGTGCTTCAAGATGATAGACTCCTCAACACACAATCTCTATCACACAAATTTGGCTTGATAGGAGAGATGGGATTGGTGGAAATCAACTTGGGGAGGCTAGAAATCAAGATCCATATGGTTGGAGTGGAAGATCTTGACCTCAACACAAGGGTAGGTGGTTCTCTCTCAGAAAACTGAGTAGGATAGGCATGGAATAGTTCTGAGTGCTTCTCTTTCGAGTGGGTGGCGGTGAAGGGGTATATATAGGCATCCCCAAAAATCCAACCGTTACACACAATAAGTCAAACTCGGTGACACCGATGTGTAAATCCCGGTGGTACCGAAGTGACTAAAAGTGGCAACTTTTGAATCTCGGAGGGACCGATATACATTCTCGGTTGCACCGACAAGGTGACCAACAGTCAGATTTACTAGACTCGATGACGCCGATTCACCATTCTGGGTCGGACCGAAAATGAGAACTTGCGTAATAGAATCCTGGCAACCCAACTTGTTGGCACCGAGTGCAGTGTCGGCTGCACCGAAGTGTTAGGGTTTGGCTGAGTCTGTCTAGGGTTTGGAACAAGGTGGCACCGGGATAGGAATGTTGGTTGCACCGATTTGCATGTTTGGCTTAGGATAGACTTTGGTGGGAGAGTATGTGGATGTTTTGGTAACCGTCACTTGTGCATGTTTGAGCATATTGTTCACCATCAAAACTTTACCCCCTTTTAATAGTATTGGTTTTCCTATGGACTCAAAGTGATTTCTCACAAATATAAAATGTAGAGTCCTCTTGCTGGAAGCTTGGCCAACCTATTTCCTTGAATCTTGGGGTAATTCCACAATCCTTTAGCCATTCCCATCATTGAACTTTCCATGAAATATACCTTGTGAAAGCATTAGTTCAATGACTTATATGTTGTTATTAATTACCAAAACCACAAAGGGAGCAAATGTGCTTTCAGAGGTTTGTCCAAGTAAGGGCAGCCCCCAAGCACCGGTCCACCGACATATCAAATTATCAATGTAACAAACGCGAATCAAATGAGCATGATGAAAACTAGCTTGACAGAAGTTCCCATGTGTCCTTGGGAGCGCTTTGCTTTATATAAGAGTTTGTCCAGGCATGTCCTTTGCTACAAAAAGGATTGGGCTACCTTGCTACACCTTTGCTACACTTTTTACTTGTTACTCGTTACGAATTATCTTATCACAAAACTATGTGTCACCGATAATTTCAGTGCTTGCAGAGAATACCTTACTGAAAACCGCTTGTCATTTCCTTCTGTTGCTCGTTGGGTTTGACACTCTTACTTATCGAAAGGACTACAATAGATCCCCTATACTTGTGGGTCATCATGATGCGGCCCCATTGAGGCCCGGGATGTTGACACGGGCACGCAGCGTGTCGTCAAGGACGGCTGCCGCACTAGGCGGTGCAGGACGATGCTCGCCGAGCATGGCATGCGCCTCCTGAAGCTCCTTGATCGCGTTGGTGATGAACTCTCTTGCTCCTGGCGCCTCACACATTGCTTCTTGCTTGTGGGGGCGCGCATCGAAGCACGCCTCCGAGTGGTGCCCGAACACCTCCCTTGTTGCATTCGTTAGGATGAAAGCTCTCCGAGTGGAAGCCCCCGAGCCCGTCCTGGGGGAGGCGCCAGGCGTGCCTTCCTATGCGAGGGGGAGGCGCCCCAGCAGCGGACGTGGGACCTAAGCCTCTAGCGGTGGAGGTGCCAGTTGAGGGAGCCCTCGTTTAAGGGGTCCTCGGATGGCCGACCTATTTCTCATGGGCTAGACAATGTGGGCCGCTGGCTGAGCATTGGAAAATCAAAGGCCCCATCGCCAGGGGGAAGCTTCAAGGAGTCGTGGGTGTCCTCCAAGTTTTCGACAATAGATAGGCATGTTTTCCCTTCGATGTGCAATCGACCATGTGTAAACCCTAGTACCCCCCCCCCGGCGTCTATATACGCCAGAGGGTTTAAGATTGTAGGGCAGAGAAACTCGTCTAGGGTTTTAGCTATTCGATCTCGACGTAGATCAACTCTGTAACCTTCATATCATCAATATAATCGAGCAGGACGTAGGGTTTTACCTCCATAAGAGGGCCCAAACCTGGGTAAACATTGTCTCCTTTGTCCCCTGTTACCATCGATCCTTGTCTCACAGCTCAGGACCCCCTACCCGAGATCTGTCGATTTTGACACCTACATTGGTGCTTTCATTGAGAGTTCCGCTGTGATCGCCAAAGGAACCGATGGCTCGCCTTGTCATAAGCAACAAGATCTACAGCCAGGATATTCTCATCCCTGATCAAATCTTCACGGGCGGCAACGTCTTCTCACACGTTGACCCGACCGGCCATCTTGGCTAGATCGGAAGCTTAGCCCCCGATCAAGGAATCAGATTCGGAACCCTAGAGTTTGTTGCTGATTCACAGGGAGAACTTGTCTTGATGGGAGCCTCAACCCTCATGGAGGAGCCCGCAGATCCTGACGCCTCGACACCGAAGACATCGGGCCCCACCTGTGAGGCGACCTTCACCCTCGGGCTATCCAGAATGCCCAATCCAGTCGTTGTGCCCAGATCCACTATGGCCGAATAGGATCCGGATTCACTTTCAAGCGATTCCAGAACTGCGACGCTGCAGATCAACCCCACTCACTTTAGCGACACGCATCCTACCATGGCCTCGTTCCTAAACGAGTTGTTTGATCAGATTCTGACCATGCGTATGAATGACAACCAGACCCTGGTCTATGACCGGCTCGGGCTTAAACCCGACGATAGGGAGATTCTCATCCCCACGGTCACTCACTTGGTCGCCACCGTTGAGTGTCCGGCTAGGGGCTCGTCCCCCCAATGACCGAAATTAAAAATGATTTATACCCCAATCTCCGATCATCGAAACCTCGCATGCAACCCAGACCCTGGAGTTCGCTCCTGAGATAGATCGGTATCGGTCCATGATCTAGCACGCAACTCGGAACCCATAATTCCGTACTCACATCGTGGCGTGGAATCAAATTTTTTCCCACCCACCATCCAAGTCGAGCACTCAAGCATCGCAGTAGAGTCCAAATCTTCGGACTTACGGGATGTTAAACAGTTACCAGGAGAGTCGGTTCATCATTTTTGGGCTAGACTCCTCCTCGCTCGAAACAAAGTACGAGGTGTTAGTTACCAGGAGATAATGGCAACCTTCAATCACAATTGCCATGACGAAGGGATTCTTAATGCCTTGGCCCTACGACACATTCGCGACTTCACCAAGCTGTCAGACTTGGTACAAAAATATCGTGCCATGGAGAGCACCTGGCAAACCAAGCGGATACTTTCGGAACCAACCCTTCCCGAGTACCCTAGAGAAGATCGGAAAAATAGGATACCTCCAAAGCGACTAGCCGAATTTGAACCCACCGAAAAGAGAAATGGACCCCTTAAAGGGGTCAGAACTGTCCTTGACGGGCTATTGGATAAACCATGCCCTATACATTATGTATTGCTGAACACAAGCCCGACTCACAGCGTTAGAGCTTGCTGGGTTGCCAGGTAGATCGCAAAAGGCGATGAAGCCATCCTTGAGGCACTACCGCCGAACAGGCGATCCACAACGCCACCAGGATACAACGCCGAAGTCCTGACGATCTATGAAGCGTTCCCCTCAAGGAACAGGAGGAAAAGAGCTCTTAGAGAATGTGAACAGGTCTATCATGTGGCAGCAACAAGTTCATGGGAAGACATACCCATCACCTTCGAAGATACGGACCAACCAGCCATCTGTCCTGGTCATACACCAACCGCACTGGTCTTAAACCGCATTGTCGATGGCTTCAGGTTGCATAAAGTGCTAATGGATGGCAGCAATGGTTTAAACCTTATCTATGAAGACACCTTGGAAAAAATGTAGTTCGACCAATCTCGCATCGAGCATAGCAACACAACATTCCAAGGGATCATTCCTGGGAAAGAGGCGTGTTGTTCAGGACATATCACCCTAGACATAGTGTTTGGCACACCCGAAAACTACCAATCTGAAGAACTTCTCTTCCATATCATGCCCTTCCCCAGCGGCTACCATGCCCTACTTGGTGTGAGGCCTTCACAAAATTCTAGGCTATACCACATTACGGGTATAAGAATCTTAAGATGCCAGGCTCAAATGGGGTAATCACAATTGCCACTGATCCGAATATAGCCCTTTGAGCTGAAAACAAAACAGCAGCGCTCACCCTCAAGGCACTAGATGAGACCTTCGCTGCAGAAGAACTGACCGCACTCCGGTTAACAGTAGACAAGGACAATGTGATCCTTAGCAAAAGTCCCAAGCTCATGTCCTTTAAACCTGCAGATGAAATCGTTAAATTTCAGGTACACCCAAAGGACCCCAATAAGACAACGTCCATCGAAGCTCAGCTGGACCCCATAGTGGACGAAGCACTGCGAGCATTCTTACAAGAAAATTGGGACATCTTCGCCTAGCATCCTTTCGATATGCCTGGAATTCCATGGTGGCTAGCAGAACATAGTCTGAACATCATCGTAGGTGTCAAGCCCGTTAAGCAGACTCTGCGCCGCTTTTCCGAGCCCAAACGACAAGCTATGGGTGAAGAATTAGCCAAACTGCTAAAGGCCAGATTCATAAGGGAGATTAAGCACCCCGAATGGTTGGCAAACCTGGTGATGGTACCAAAAAAAGACAAATCCTAGCGGTTGTGCGTCGTATTTAAAGACCTCAACAAGGCCTGCCCTAAGGAGCCTTTCCCCTTACCATGCATAGACTAGATTATTGACGCCACAGCCGGACATGACTCATTGTGTTTCCTCGACGCTTATTATGGATACCATCAGATTAAAATGAAGGAATCCGATCAAGCTAAAACCACATTCATCACCCCTTATGGGCCATTCTGCTTCAACATGATGCCTTTTGGGCTAAAAACACTGGGGCTACGTACCAGCGCATGATCCACACTTGTCTCGCAAAACAAGTCGGTAAAACAATTGAGGTATACGTGGACGATGTGGTAATCAAACCCAAACACGTCAGCCAGCTGATCGACGACCTAAGGCAAACCTTTGCCAGCCTACGTGAGTACGATATACGACTCAATCCGAAGAAATGTGTATTTGGAGTTCCCATTGGTAAACTGCTCGGATTCATCGTTTCCCATAGAGTAATAGAAGCAAATCCGGCTAAGATCCGTGCCCTATCAGAACTTGTAGTTCCCACTGAGATAAAGCATGTCCAGAGGTTGGCTGGTTGCATAGCGGCGCTAAGCCGCTTTATCTCCCGCCTCGGGGAAAAGGCTTTATCGCTCTATAGATTGCTGAAACGGACCAACAATTTTGAATGGATCAATGAAGCAACGGCTGCATTAGAAGAAATTAAAACACTACTGGCAAGCAATCCCATACTCATAGCACCAGGCGCTGGTGAACCCATGTTGTTATACATATCTGCCACCAACCAAGTCGATAGCATCATGCTTGTTGTAGAACGAGAGGAGGAGGGACGCAAATTCCGGATACAGAAGCCGGTCTATTACGTGTCAGAAGTACTAACGCAGTGCAAGTCCAGGTACCCGCACTACCAGAAGATAGCCTATACAGTATTTATGGCATCATAGAAATTAAGACACTACGTTCAAGAGTGTTCGGTTATGGTGGCATCTGAAGTACCCCTGAACATATAATCAACAACAGGGATGTCATCGGCCGCATAGCCAAATGGGCCATTGAGCTCCTTCCTTTTGAAATTGCCTACAAGCCACGACGAGCTATCAAATCTCAGGTGCTGGCAGACTTCCTCACCGAATGGATAGAGGCCGAGCTCCCCAGGGAATATAGTACATACTCCCATTGGATGATGTACTTCGATGGATCCAAAACTTTGGTGGGACTGGGGGCTGGAGTTATTGTCACATCCCCCACAGGCGACAACGTTCGATACGTGTTGCAAATCGTGTAAGACTATTCCAACAATGCAGCCGAATATGAAGAACTCTTGCATGGTCTTCAGATGGCAGCATCAATGGGCATACAATGGCTGGAGGTAGGGGGAGAATCCAACTTGGCCATCTCCCAAATCAACGGCGAATTTAATGCCAAAAACCCGAAGATGGTGGCATACAGAAATGTTGTCCTCAAGATATCTGCACGGTTTGAGGGGCTAGAATTTCACCACGTCGCTAGAGACAACAACCAAGCCACCGACATACTGGCCTACATGGGGGCCAAATGCGACCCTGTCCCAAAAAAACACTTACCTAGAATGGCTCTTTAAGCTATCGGTGGTTTGGCACGACGATAATAAGGGCACCGGTCTCACCAGCGCGGAAGAGGTTGTTCCCCCTATAAACGAACCAGACGACCAAATCATTGGTGGCTCCATGATGGACGAAACGCCCTTGGCTCATGAGGTCATGGCAGTAATCGCTCCATGGACCGAGCCCTTCCTTGCCTACCTTCTTCGCAAAGAACTCCCCGACGATCATACGGAGGCGCGATGCATAATCTGGCGATCCAAAGCCTATAAATTCCACGAGGGTGAGTTATACAAGAAAAGCACCACCGGAGTACTACAACGGTGCATATCTAAGGAAGAAGGACGACAACTCTTAACAGAAGGCCATGCAAGGATGGGCGGCCATCACGCCGCGGCAAGGGCCTTAGTTAGCAAGGCCTTCCGGGCTGGTTTCTTCTCGACTACTACTTGAGCGAATGCCCATTCACTTGTCAAGCACTGCGTGGGGTGTCAACTTTTTGCAAATCAAAGTCACATGCCCCCAATAGCTCTTCGGACTATTCCGATTACCTGGCCCTTTGCAGTCTCGGGACTAGATATGGTCGGACTACTTAAAGGGGGGGCAAAAAGAATAAATACCTACTGGCCATGGTTGACAAATTCACCAAATGGATAAAGGTAAAACCTGTCAAATCAGCCAAGTTCGGACCAGTAATCGGCTTTATATCCGGCATGGTACTCCGTTACGGCGTCCCGCACAGTATAATGACGAACAATGGGTCCATCTTCATAGCCCAAGAGGTCAAAGACTAGGGCGCAAAAATGGGCATCAAGCTCGACTACGCATCGGTGTATCACCCGCGGACCAAAGGACAAGTCGAACGGGCCAACGGCCTAATCATGAGTGGTATTAAACCACGTTTGGTCTGATCTTTGCATGAGTCTGACTGCCATTGGGTAGAGGAGCTCGACTCCGTTCTGTGGGGCCTGCGTACCACCCCAAATCGATCAACGGGATACACACCATTCTTCATGGTCTATGGGGCAGAAGTCGTCCTTCCCTATGATATTATTCATGACGCACCAAGGGTGCACATGTACGAGGAAAAGGATGCCGAGTTAGATCGGCAGGACAACCTGGACGCCTTAGAAGGAGAGCGTGACATAGCTCAGGCTCGTTCTACTTTTTATCAATAGCAGGCCCGATGCTATCAGAGTAGGGAGGTCAAGGCAAAAGTGTATAATGTGGGTGAACTCGTCTTACGCCTCCCGGAGAAGCAAAAGCATAAACTAAACCCCAAATGGGAGGGGGTCTTCATAATTGACGAAGTACTCATAGGAGGGGCTTATCGTCTTCGAAACCTGTCGGATAGCCGCCTCGAACCAAACCCATGGAACATAGCTCGTCTTTGGCGTTTCTACGGCTAGACCGGAGTCGTCATTCTCTCTACCCTCCTTTTTCTTATCTTTACTTTTCTTTATTTTTTCCTTTCCCTCCCACCTTGATTTTTGGCAGGTTTAAATTTTTCTTTCCTTCCCAAGTCTATGTTTGGCCCAACCGATCTTGTACTAAGATTTTTGGCATACATCCTCAAATGTTAAATCTGAACACAACACCTGGGGGCTTCTTCCCGAAGCTGATGATTTTATATTCTAAGCATCTATTCACATTTATCGTGTATGCACATTTCCCTTGTCGATTTTAAACCATCCTATGCATCAATTCGAACTAAGATCTTTGCCAAGCTGGGTTGCCTAGCTCCTGTGTTTACCCTCTACGTTCCCGATTGTTCCGCTAGAGAGTAAAGGGAGCACCTCTGCAATTGTTATGACTAGGTCATTCGGATACGTACCTCAGACAGGTCAATCCAAAAGCTAGCTATCTTCAGCAGAAAATTAGTCGGCTACGATGGGAACAACAAGTAAAATTATGGTTGTTATCACCATTACTCGGGCTTCTTTCCTCGCGAAAGCCGTTAGTCACATACTAGCAGTATATGGCCTTACTACCTACGATTTATGTAGTAGCCTGAAGGAAGGTACCGATAGAGGTACTATTTTCTTCGGAAGATGTTTCTTACGCTAAGCAGTAATAACATATCTCCCTGTGTGCTTTCTGTTTGTTCACACCAAATGGTTGGATTGCCTGGTTCCCCGAACATAATTCACTCTTATCAAGAAATTTTTTAAGGAACACTCCCAAGCTCTTAGCGCGGGAGGTCAAAGTCGATGGCTGGTTAAGACAAAGTTTACAACACAGGCGGAGCAATTTTTTGATTATCAGTACATAGTTACATACAATCATACATCTGGCTGGTGGTCGAGATTGTCTATTATGGCATCCAGGGAGCAATCTTCCTGCGAGAGACAAGCGGCTGGCATCACTTGGTCATACACCAAGTGAAGTGGCACTTCTTTCCCATCAGGCCCTGTCGGCCCAACCCGAGCCATATACTCGGGATTAAGGCCGGTATACCGTGTCTTGATCATTGCCCATGCCTCTTGTGCTCCCTCCCGATGGGCCGATGTCTTCCATAACTCGAACCGACTCCGGGCCCCCTTGAACCGATCAATGATTTCGACCATTCCTTCTGAAGGATGCTCGACAGGCCATAGCGCTTTTATCATACTCCTCATAGCCTTTCGAGCCCGCTCATGAACGGCGGAGAGTTCCTTCAGAAGGCTTCCCCAGTATGATCTGGTCTCTTCTTCGGGCTGCCCGGTTAGGAGACCTATACATGATTCAAGACATGTCCATTACACTTCATAATAAGAAGTACCGTCACATGTTAGAATCACGCTTACCGAAAATGCCCCTCTGTAATTTCTGGTTCTCTTCTTGGGCCTAGGCCAATTGAGTCTTCAAGCTCTCAATTTATTTGGCCTACTATTTGTTTTCCGCCTGGAGGTGTTTCCTCTCCTCAAGGTTTCTTTGCAATAAAAGGCAGTCGGCCTCATCTTGGGACTCAGCGTACCTCTGAGATTCTCGTGCTGCATCTAAATCCTTTTGCAGCTACCCTATAGACTCAACTGCTACAAAGTACCCTCGCGTCAGCACATGATTATATACTTAGACCGGCAGATTGGATATACTTACCATGCGCCTCCCGGGTGAAATTCGTCACTTGGTCAAGTTCGGCCTTCATGGTTTCCACCTATGTTCTGCTCGCCTCCAATTCCTTGGTCAGTTGCTCGTTCTGCTGCCTTGAGGCCTACATCATTAGAAAAACAATATGTGGACCCTTAATTTGGTCGTTCCGACCAATTCAAGGCTCGGGGGCTACTGGGTTTACATGTATGTTCGGATTCTTATAGCCGATCACTCACCTGCAGGCTGGACGATATCAGTTTCATGGCTTCCCCGAACCGTGCTCGGGGCAGCTCCGATATGTGCGTTAACCAAGCGTAGAGCATTGAACTCTTGTTCGGAGAACGCCGAGTGGTGCAAGGCCTCTCGTCGCCGCCCGTGATTCATTGTGCTCCCTACCTTGGATTTAGTAACTGTTACTGCGTCCTCGAAGTCTGCAGGGGCCTGATTGACCACAGAGACCTTCGCAGCGGGTTCAGCATGGGCAGAAGATCTGGAGTCGTGAGCATTGCCAAAAACCGTGGCAACATCCTCGGTAGGAGAAGGCCGGACATGTTGCTTGAGTATTTCGACATGAGATCTCTTGTGAGGCTTTATCGATCGTAATAATAAAGTAAGCAGCCGAACAAAGTACCTTTGAGCTGAATGAGTGGTCGGGCCCGTCCCCATGACCGACTCACTAGATGGATCCCTGTTGCTACCCGGTCCAGGCATTGCCGCCGTAGTCGATGTTTGTTGCGCGGACCGACGAACGCTTGGGAGCTGGAGCCAGCTTGTTTGGGTTGATGGAGGATACTTGCCTTTTGTGGGACGAATTCTTCTTCTTGCCTATAGTAGGGGAAGGAAATGATCCGGGGTAATCAGCTATGATAGCCACCTTGGAACGGTCGAGGCTCTCTTGGTAGAAGATCCCATCTTCGAACTCGACTGACAGATCCGGGTCATCATGAAAACCCGGATCGTCATCATGAGAATAATTCTCGGGTTGGGGGACAGTTAACTGTCTCGACGAAGCTCCTCCATTCCTATTCACACAAATTAAAGGCTTCAGTCAAAAAGGGACAAATTGAAAACCCAAATTCGGGTCACAAAGTCAAAAGGCTCACCCGTTCGATGGGATTGTGACTTGAGTAGCCCTCCTTGGTCGGTAGCCGAACAAAGTCTTCTTTCTCCCCTTTGTATAGGTCGGCAAGTGCGGTGGCTAATGTTGTTTGATTGGCAGGGCCCAGCCGTCGGGAGCGAGTGGTGTCACTTGTCCCGTTGTAACACCACAAAGGGTGTATTCTTTGCTGAAGAGGTTGAACGCACCGGGTGATGGCGGCGGCCATGACGTCTATCATGGTCAACTTGTGATGGGCTGGTATCCTTACATGGGCAGCCAAGCGTTGCACTTCAATGCCGTCCTCTTAGGATGAGCTATTTGTTCACCAGTTGTACCTTTTCTTCAAGGGGGCGTCAGAGTATTCAGGCCAACCCCTCCGAGCTAGATCGAATAGGGGAACGTCCTCGATATAGAACCATTCCGAAGACCATTTTTCGGACTCCTTCGGTGTCCCCACTGGATACCCCGCCCGGCTATGCGGCATATTTCGGCTCCTCCAACCTCTAAAATTTTCTTATCCCGAGTGCGAGAGACAAGGCAGATACTTCCTCCACAATTCAAAGTGTGCCTCGCAGCCCAGGAACATCTCGCAAAGGGCGACGAAGCCCGAGATATGCAGAATGGACCCTAGGGTGAGATGATGGAGTTAGATCCCATAGAACTCCAATAATCCCCTCAGGAATGGATGAATGGGGAATCCGAGACCCCGCAACAGGAAGGGCACGAAACATACTCGCTCTCCCTTTTGAGGATTGGGGAAATTTTCCACGAAGGCTTCGCCATTGAAAGAAGTCAAACCAGCGCGGGTAACTACTAGATCCGAGGAAGGAAGATACCCTTGGGTCTCGAGGTTGCGTAGTTGAAGGAGAGATATAGAACAACTTGTCCAATCCCCGGGACGGGAGCCATAAGGGCGCGAGGAAGAGCTGGGGGCGCCCGCCATGTTCTTGTGGTGATGTCTCGCTGAAGTTTTTTCTAAGGGGGGGGAAGAAGAGGATGTGGCCTAGACCACGATTCATTTTGTTTAAATGGGTGGTGCCTCCTTTGGGGGAGGGGCAGTCTTATAAAAAGCTGCTGAACCACTCGTCTCCCCTCGGTGTGCGAGGATCGAGAAGCGCTAACAGTTATTCCAATGGACCCTGCAAGTTAGTGAAGCTTGGGATTCGCAAATGATAGGATGGTTGCTGAACAAGAACGGGTAGAGGAACTCGCCTCGCAAGCCAAAGACTTCGACGTGCAAGATTGTATGGATATTATGCCTCGGCGTTGGAGGCTAGTACGAGGGCTGCTGAGGGAGTCCTGGTTTAAGGGGTCCTCAGATGGACGACCTATTTCTCATGGGCCGGACAATGTGGGCCGTTGGCTGAGCATTGGATGATCAAAGGCCTCGTGGCCAGGGGAAGCTTCAAGGAGTCATGGCATGTCCTCCAAGTTTTCGATAGTAGATAGGCATGTTTTTCCCTTTGATGTGCAATCGACCATGTGTAAACCCTAGTACCCCCCGATGTCTATATAAGTCGAAGGGTTTTAGATTATAGGGTAGAGAAACTCGTATTGGGTTTTAGCTATTCGATCTCGAGGTAGATCCACTCTGTAACCTTCATATCATCAATATAATCGAGCATGACATAGGGTTTTACCTCCATATGAGGGCCCAAACCTGGGTAAACATCATCTTCTTCGTCCCTTGTTACCATCGATCCTAGTCTCACAGCTCGGGAACTCCTACCCGAGATCTGCCAGTTTTGACACCGGGCGCGCCTTCCTATGCGAGGGGGAGAGGCGCCCCAACAGCGAACGCAGGGCCTAAGCTGCCACCGGTGGAGGTGCCAATCCCCTGGCGGCTCTTGGGAAGGAGTTGTTTCTACTTCTTGCGGGTGTCCTCGGGAGGCAAGACGTCGCCCTCGCCATCAGAGTTTTCGGCCGCCGCGACCTGGTAGGCACGTTCGAGGGAACACATTGCATCCTTCTCGTCATAGGAGACCATGATGATGTCGTTGCACCCTGGCATCTTGAGGACGTTGTAGCCATGGTGAGTTGCCGCCATGAACTTGGCGAGGGCAGGGTACCCAAGGATGGTGTTGTACGAGAGGACGATGTGAGCGATGTCAAAGTCGATGATGTCGGTGTGGTAGTTATCGCGCTTGCCGAAGGTGACTAGGAGGCGCACCTGCCCCAGGGGTGTGGTGCAACCATCTGTTACTCCTGAGAAGGGGTTGGTCAGCATGAGTTGCTCATAGGGCACCTGAAGCGTCTCGAACATCTCAATAGAGAGGACATTGTGTCCAGTGCCACCGTCGATGAGGGTCTTGGTGACGAGGACATTGCTGATGGTGGGTGTGTAGAGCAAGGGGAGCACGCCTACGGCGGTCGAACACTTGAGCTAGTCCTTGGAGTCGAAGGTAATGGGCCACTTCGACCACTTGAGGGGACGCGCAGCCTCGAGCTTTGGGAGGGCAGTGTTCACCTCGCGAGAGAACTGCTTGAAGATGCGATGGGAGGCTGGGGCCTGAGCGCCGCCCAGGATGCAGATAACCGCGCGGGGCTCCTGGAAGCCCCCAGCCCCATCGTCCTACTGGTTATCGTCGTATATCCTTGGTGGCATCGGCAGCGGAGGAAGGTTGGCCTTGCCCTGAGGATGGGCCTCCCAGGGATGATCGTGCCAGGGTCCATCACGAGGCTCGTCAGGCTAGCGGTCCTCGTGAGGCTGGTTGTGCCAATCTCGACGTGGGTCGTGGTTGTCCCGACGGCCTCCTCCACGGCCATATCCGCGGCCAACGCGCTCGGGCGGCAACCGAGGCGCTTGTCACGGAGCTCCCTGAGCTCTTGGCAGTCGCTGGTGTTGTGGGTGTTTGTGTAGTGGAACACGCAGAACGGGCTGTTGCTCCTGGAGGGTTCTTCCTGGTCTCGTCCGCGCTTCGTCTCGAGATCGGCTTCCAGCATGTCGGGGTTCTTGCATTTCACCTTCTTGGACTTGGCCTTCTTGTCTTTAGGGTCTGCCTCCAGAAGCTCGCGGAGGGAGAGGCGCCCCACCTCGACCTTCGTGCACTTGTTCTCCAAGTTGAACATCTCCAGGGTAGAGCACAGGTCGTCATGGATGCCAAGCTACTCTCTCATCCCGAGGTCCCTGACGCCATCGGTTAACGTCGAGATGATGGCTTCATTCGACACCTTCAGAATCTTGAGGCGAACGCTCGCGAAGTGGTGTCTGTACTTGTGCAGGGTCTCTCCCTCCTGCTACTTCACACACCGCAGGTTGCTCATCGCTGGGGGCGGTCCCAGGTGCTCTGGAAGTTTGCGATGAAATGCTCGCGAAGTTTGTCCCAGGAGGAGATTGATCCTTCCGGGAGGTTTATGATCCAGGAGCACGTTCCATGCTTCAGAGCCATGAGGAACCAGTTCGCAATGACATTGTCGCCGTCACTTGCCGCCTCGATGCTCAGCGAGTAGAGCTGGAGGAACTCTATGAGGTCGACGGTGCCGTCATAGTGCGGACGCAGTTTTGGCTTGAACTTGCTGGGCCAGACGATGTGGCACAGCTCCAAGGTGAAGGGGCGGCAGGCCGCTTCACTCTCAGGCACATCATGAATGGGAGGAGCCTGGTCTTGGTGTCCGTCCACCGCAACCACCAATGGCACACGGTCTTGATGCTGGCGCTAAAGCATCCGGAGCGCACGCGTGTCACCTTGCGGCCACGACATCACCTGGCAGCTCGCCTCGTCTCGTGTGTGCGCCGGTGCCGCACGTGGTGGGTCACGGGGGCGTGCTTCGCACCTGGGCTCGAGGTCAGCACTTTGTAGGGACGGAGGAGGAGGCACGCCGTGGGCCACGTCGCCCGCCTGGAAGGGCGGAGGACGGAGCGAGTGAGAGGGCGCCGGGGCCTCATCGATGGTGTCGACGAGATCGGCGAGGCGGCCAAGCCAGTCTTCATAGCGGTCGTTGGCGGAGCGGTAACACAGCAGCTCATGCGCCATGAGCAACACAGTCGGTGCGTTCGCCGGTCCGTGGCGGGCGTGGGAGGATGACGCCGTGGCAGTAACGGGAGACGGTGTGGCGGTGTAGCCATCACGCTGCACGGAGGGTGGCAGCAATGAGTCTTGCTGCTCATGAGCAGTCGGGTCGGTGGCAGCGTTGACCGCCGGAGAGATGGAGCGGCACGGGATGTCGTAGCCCACGGGCGCCGTCTAGGTGACGCGAGTGGCCCAACGCTCATCGTGAACTCGGCGCACGTCGACCATGGGAGCGACGGAGCGGAGACGGGGTAGAACCAAAGGAAGATTATGACACGCCCCTACCTGGAGTGCCAAATGTCGGAATCGGGGCTCCGCGGACCCAACAAGGTTCAAACACTGGGGCATGTGTGAAGATCTCAACTGACTCGGAGTCTCAAGCTTGTCACCCTACGTCCTAGCTGCATCGAGTATGTGCGAGCAGGGAAGAACATGGACTCAGAGATTTACCCACGTTTGGGCCACCTTGCGGTGTAAAACCCCTCCCGCTTTTGGTGGATTGGCCTCTCGAGGAGGCTGAAGATGAACTAGTACAGTGGTTGAGCAACCTCATGAGGGCTCTAGGGTGAGATGAACTCGATTTGTCCCCCCTTCTATGGTGGGAGCTAGTCCCTATTTATAGTGGCCACGGTCCTCTTCCCTTATCACACGGGCGGGAAGGAATCCCACAATGGCCAAATTTGAAATGGGACAAGAGGTACATCCTATCCCGACTAAAGGTGGTCTTCGCCTGCAAAGCTTCCGGGTGTGACGTAGTGGTGGGCTCAGTGATGACATTCATCCTGCCAAGCTCGTGGTCTCGGCCTTGTGGCACTAGAAGGGAAATTTTTGGGGGATTCCTTGGGAACCTGCATACGTCCTTGCCTCCTTAGCACGAAAGAGGAAACTTTACCCCTCTATGCCCGCTGGTGCCCGCCCGGCTCAGCCGTCAGAGCCCACTCACCCCGGCCTCAGGAGGCCGAGTACCTGCATAGGAATCTCCACTCTTCGGGAAGCAGTCTGGGGGTGTCACTCCTCTAGGGGTCTTGGCATTGTTCTCCTCGCAAGATTGGGGCTCTCATGAGGTCTTCGACGTGGGGAGCTTGTCGCTGGGCCATACCGACCATCGCGGTGGGCCACACGCTGGGCCGCAGGCAGGCAGGTCTGGTATCCCCGGTCCCAGAACGCTGATAGATACAAGTAATGAGATTGTCTTCCCACTCGGGAGAGATGGGTCCTTGAATCCTTAGAGGATCTTCCCTATGATAGGAGCCTTGACATCCACATGGATCTTCTCACATAGAGGTCATCTTCATGGAGAAGGAAGAAGGGGAAGGAGCAATGCTGAACTAACCAAGAGCCAAACATATGCTCAATCACTTGCTCCCACCAAATGAGAACATAATCTCGGAACTCGAGTGAATCCATGACGATCTTCTTTTCCTCTTCATAGTTGTGTAGACAGAAGATCCTGTCAACCTTAAGTGCCCATGAGAAATAGTCTTCGGGATCGTTGCTTCCGGAAAACTTAGGCAGGGTGAACTTGAGCTTGCCGAAGTGATGTTTTCCATTGTGATGTTGACGACAATGCCCTTGTCTTGGAGGAGACACATCATTTTATTGTTGTCTTGGTGATGATGATCTTACATTAGGGCTTCTTCTACATCATGCTCATCATGATTTTCTTGAGGGCATTAACGAGGCGAACACACCCGGTTCCTCCGTTCTTGGTGCTCCTCTTGGCGACCAACTTCGTCTTGGCATTCACCCCGGAGTGCTTCTTGTTCCTCGTATGCTTTGCGGTTGAGTTATTGCAAGGCACGATTAGCATCCCGGAGGGCTCGTTGTGCTTCAAGCACTTGTTCCTCATGGCTATGTTTGTCTTGGTGGCGTTGTTGTTCTTGTTTGAAAGCTTCTTGTTCTTGTTGATGATATTGTTCATGCTCGCGAAGTAGATCTTGCAATCCATTGCCATGGAAAGGATTGTCCGAATCATGATGGCCTCGATGATCTTCATGATGATGATATCGAGCTCGAGGTGGATTTGCATCAAAAGAGTACTCGGATGAGTGGCGACTTGAGTGGTGCCGCCTTGACGATGTAGATGTCGAGGGAGCATGGTTCACCATCAATGTACGTATCTTGTCCATTTGGCTTGATAGCTTGGTGTCGAGGTAGTCCCTCGTATGCTCCTCGGATTCACGCAAGTCGGCGATGAGTTGTCGATGTGGTCGTTCAAGACATCTTGCACTTGGCGCATAAATTTTTGCACGCCGAAGAAATGCATCTTCATGACATAGTTGTTCGCATCGTCGTCTTGCTCTTCAAATGTCGGGTTGGGTATCCTTGACCTATCCATAGCACTCAAGATATGTAAGTGGAAGAATGAGAATAATAGTACCAAGTTACCATTCCGTATGTTGAAGATGGATCAAAGATCACTCAATTTACAAATATGGAAATAGTAGAATTGGTACCGGAGATCGTCACTCTCACACCTACACAAATAAGGCTTATCGAGTAGCTTGGTTAGGTTAGTGGCACAAAATTCAAGCAATCCGTTAGGCAAGATTCAATAATGTTGAAAAAGATTCGCAAGTAAGACAAATTGATCAATAGCAATGAGTGTACACGGAAACACACACATGGATAGATATGGGGTCGTGCAACCAAGGACGGAGCACAAAATGTGGTATCCACGGAAAAAGCTCGTGTTGCACAACACTAGAGAGACGCTAGCATGATTGCTCAAATGGGCGTGATACGAACTTGTGCACAACCTATAAGATACAAAACATGTCGTCTTTCTATCCTGACTTTGCTATGTATGTATGAGGCACGATGTCACTCGCTCAAGTGATCCAAGATGATCAAGCATGATATACAATTTGACGATGCTATTGCTTTTGCTCTTTCTCTTTGCTTAAAAGCTTTTCTTCTCTTTTCCTTGTGGCAAAGATATTTGTATGGTCACTATGCGGGTCGTGCACACCGAGATAGCAATTATGTATATGCGGGGCAACTTTTAACACGAAGAGATGATATGATGATATATGCACGCAATTGAAGCTATGCGGAGTATGTATCGCTAAAGTTCACACGTAGCGTATCCCGACAATACTCAGTGGCTAGTATCGATAGGCAAGTAACACAAATAGGCTCAGGATAACGATGCAATGGGAAGGGTGTAAACAATAGTGTTGTCATGGTTACCGTCCTTGCTTACGGCTGTGGTTTTCGATAATGAGTTGGTCGGCGATGATTCGGAGCGATGATGAGCAATGGTAACGATGAAGAACCACTCCTAAGTAGCCGAAACACCTTAGGTAGTAGCAAACCCGTGGCTCAAAATCTCAAATGGCGGAAAGAATGTGAGAATGCGGAAGCGAAAAGTTTCTGCTGTGGCCGGCTATTCCTGTGTGGCCGGATGTTTTGGAGGCCGGAGAGTCCGGGGTGGCCGGAAGGTCTGGTGGCGAGAAGTTCCGGGGGTCGGAAAATTGGGACGAACCCTAATTTCTAGATCTGAGATTTGGGCGAAAAAACGGAGAGAAAAACCCAAATCTGACAATGAAAAACAAAAAAATGATGGAAATTGGTTGGAGGGAAGGCTAGATCCACTTGCCAAACACGAAATCCATCCATCAAAATCAACAAAATCTCTTTAAAACCAACAAATCCAAGAAATTTTGGTATGGCTATTTTTGTGAGGATTTTCGAAATTAGGTCAAAACACAGAATTTGGCTAGCAAATGTGTGTGTGTGTGGGGGGGGGGGGGTGGATGAGACTCCAAGATGTGAATCAACCTTGCTCTTGATACCAAGATGGTATGGGGCAAATCCGAGGGTGTCGGTCTTTTCACAAAAGGAGGGGGAAAAGGGATAAAACCAAAGAGAAAATAACAAACTCTCAAGAACAATCTCTGATCACACATCCACCAGATACATAGAAACACACGAGGATACTCAAACCAAGTTCAACACGGGATACAAGTAACGACGTAGTCTTCCCACTCTAGAGAGATGGGGCCTGAATCCTATAGGATCTTCCCTATGATAGGGGTCTTGACATCCACTTGGATCTTCTTAGATGGAGGTCATTCCCATTGAGAAGGAGGAAGTGGAAGGATCAATGCTCAACTAACTAAGAGCCAAACATATGCTAACCCTAATTCGTCCAAGGGGAGATGTATATATAGTCTGGGGCGAAATGTGAAGAGGAGCGGGGTACATGGGCCTCGGGCCCGAGACTGCACGCATGCAGGCCGGAAGGTCTGGGGAACGGAGGTTCCGGGTAGGTTTCGGGCTTATCACAGAGCTCGCACACTCAGGTGACGCCTTGGTGCGCTTAGGTTGGAAGTTCCAGGCGTCGGAGGTTCCGAACAAGGTTCAGGGAGGTTCCGCCCTGAGCAGAGAGTTTGCGCACTCAGTTCTGGTCCTGGACGCTTGGTAGACCAAAGGTTCCGGGGGCCCTAGAAGTTCCAGGCTGTCATGGGAGTTTCCCTTGATGCTTGCCTTCTCTTCTTCGTCCGATCCTTCTCCTTGTGCTCTCGGGCTCCGGCGATGGTCGACGCACCTGATCACACACGTCATCTCTGCTTGAGGTAGCGGTCGTGTCTCATGCCAAATGACGGGTAGCTCTAGAAGGAGAGATGTCACCTCGGTTTCGATGACGCATGTGTGAGGTCTTGTCATAGGGCCACTTGGAGCTTAATAGGTTGGTGTAGATCCATGAGGATGACCATGGGATGCTCCACATCACAATGGATTCCCACCAGATCGCTTCCAACTACGGTTCGTGCACTCCTCCCGAGAGCGACCAAGACCTGTGTAGATGACCATCTCCTACTCGACCCCGCATGGGATGAGGTCCGAGTCGATAAAACCAGACACATCGGAGTCGGATCAACTGCCCTCCATGTTGGAGAAGGCCGGAGTTCGCCAGAGAGCTAGGGGGCGGAGGGAGTGGAATGGAGTGACTAGGATTTGATCCGGAATGCGTATATAAATGAATATACGTGGGGTCAGGTGTGCTATAGTGGCTGGATCCGACCTGGCGGACGCGCTCATGCACCTCCGGTCATTCCCATATCCGCCTCACATATTGGTTGAATATGAGGGTTGTCGGTTGGTCCGAACTTTTAGGGCCGCCGGTTGCATGGCATTTTGGGACAATAACTGGGCATATTGTCAGTTGTTTGGGACAAATATGGACGTCCTGTTGTATATCCTCTTCGGCCCTTTGCCCCAGGCCGCCCTGACATGGAAGACCTGCCCCCCTCTCAGCGCCAAGTTCTTCATCTGGCTTGCAATGAGCGCCTTGCCCGCCACGGATTGCCACACAACTTGTTGTGTGCTCTCTGCGATCAGGAGACCGAGTCCATGCAGCACATCCTCTTCGGTTGCTCTTTCTCCCGCACGTTTTGGCATGACGTCGACTCATCCCTACGCCTCACTGGTGCCTTGCCGCACGACAATGAGCCTTTCTCTGACTGATGGCACCTCACCACTAGCAACGCGCCTGCATCCTTGCGCCGCGGAGTGGCCTCGCTGAGGATCCTCGTCACCTGGTCTCTCTGGAAGCACAACACGTGCACTTTCGACAGGATCCGGCCGTCCTCCTCCACCCTTGTGCAACACATCATCGACGAGGCCAAGCTTTGGGCCCTTGCTCGGGCAAAAGGGCTTGCGAAATTCACTTTTGACCCACCTTGAATGTTGTACCACCGGATATTGATGCTAGCACGTCCATCCCTTGTTTGTGGCTTTGTATAGCTAATGTAATTTTTCTCTACCTAACAATGCAATGATACGCAATTGCATATTCGCGAAAAAAATAACAATAACAAAGTGCAATGTTGAGATGGGAAAAAATATCTTTCCTCGCACACGCCGCAATCAGAATCACGATCGACACCAAAAAAAAATCTAATCGGACACCGCTTGCTTCAACGAAGTGGTGCTCTTTTCTTTGTTCGCCCAAGGTTTTTGCTAGGGCCAGACTCCGACTGGAAGAGGAAAAAACCGGAACACCCCAAACCCCGTAACCCTACCCCGTATAAAACCCCAAGCTGCGCGCGATAGGGCTTTCCCCCTCCGTCGCCGCCGAAATCTCTACTCCTGCTCCCCTCAAGTCCCCGTAGCCAGCCAGTGTTGCTCTTCTCGCGCGGCGTCGGCGGCAGCCATGGAGGAGGTGACGGAGGCGGTCAACAACCTTACCATAGCGGAAGGAGCAGCGGCGACGGCCGGACCGGAGGGGCACAAGAAGAACCGCATCCAGGTCTCCAACACCAAGAAGCCCCTCTTCTTCTACGTCAACCTCGCCAAGGTAGGAAAACAGAGTCCAATCTGCTGTCCTGTGGAAGAGTGGATGAGAGGATGAGAGAAGCTTGCCGTTGGCTTGGGATTTCTTCCGGCGCACGTCTGTTGGGGGGGGGGGGGGGGGTTAAACTCTAGAGAGGGTTGTTATCTTTGCGAGTGATTTGATTGGATTTGGGCGTCCTGCTAACATTTACCATGAAATCAACAGGACTAATTTGGTTTGTGATGCTGTTTGTGTGCAGAGGTACATGCAACTTCACGAAGAGGTGGAGCTATCGGCCCTCGGCATGGGTAAATCATCAGTCGCAGAAGCTTATCTTTGCATTAGTTTAGGCCTCTGTTATGTTACTTTGGCAATGATTTGTCATATGCATAGGCGCATTATCAATATGGATGACTTGTTATAATGTGATGGGTGTCTTCTGCTTGTCCATGAGTGGCCATTTTATTACCTGCTAACTGAGTTTGTTGCAGCTCATTTAACGGAAAAAAAAGTCTACATTCATGTCACATAGTTCTTGCTTGCCTACAATTGATGTTCTTCCTTCATCGCAGTTTGAGCCCTTTAGCTTTATTATGCCGCACTTAGTACTTTACTAATAAGAATTTGAAGTTGGATCTCCCACCTGGTTTTGGGAAGATTACTCTTGCCTGTTCTGTTCATAAAGTCTGTGGAAAAGTAAATTATACTTTTCTGGTTAGTTTGCAAAAGACCATGCTCAAGAATAAAGTACCATGCAAAGAACTGACAAATGATACTCCCTCTGCGTTTATTTATTTACATAGCGCTCATATATATCTAGGTTCAACTTTGACCTTTGATTTGACCAACAAAACATGAGTTTTTGTGTCATTAAATTTATACCATTTCATTCGTACTATAAAATTTAAACGGTATATTTCTATACATATGACCGACATATTATTGGTCACTTCAATGGTCAATTTTGATCATTAGAAACGATGACCTGATGTAAATAGAGGTGGAAGGAGTACTAAAAATAGATTGAGCCGAGCCTTCATCCAACGGGCGAAGTTTTAATTGCTTATTGATCATCAAACCAGTGTTGCTTGTATGGGTAAGTTGCGCTGATGTAATAATATGTCCAGCTAACAGTCATCTTGCTCCGGACATGTAATACCTAGATAAAATCAGAAACTCTGATCACATTGTTCTCCAAAATTTATTTTCTTCATTATAGCTTTCTGCTTTCAGTTGTAGCTGAAGTCTGGTAGCCAGCTTTCAGCCAGCTATTTCATCCGTGGGGTTACAGTGGTTTTAGGCACCCTAATATGATACTGTCTTTTCTGGGAGCTGCTACGCGTCAACCGGTGGATTTATTGAAAAGATCCGCCACCATGTAAGCTGTCGGATCTCACGAATTGAGTGGCCGAGCGTCATCCTGTACCATTACAACATAGGTTGTGTTGCAGAAACACGGGTTATGTTGCAGAATTTTTTACAATATAGGTCCAGTTGCAGATTTTTTCTATTGCAACCAAGGTCTTGCTACAATTTTTTTTCTTGCAACAGAGGTCTTGTTGAAGAAGTTTTCATGGCAAAAGTCTTGTTACAGAAATTTTACAGAAGTCAGAAAATTTGCAATAAAAAAATCGCAACTAAGGTCTTGTTGCAGAATTATTCTGCAACGAAGATCTTGTTGCAGAAATTTATAGTCTTTCCATAACCGATGTCCGTGTGAGCTGAGGCCCTGTTCCTGGATAAGATTGTGATCTTTCTAGGGAAGGAAAGATGGAGAACGGGTGGGGCCAGATGGACACGTGGTAGACGATGGAGGCGTTGACGCCTGGGAGCATTCCACCGGTGGATGCTAATCATTTCCCCTTTTAATTTTGGTTTGACTATTTGTAATGTTAAATTTACAAGGATGTGTCATATACTCATGGTAATAATGCTTCAGCACTTGTGTTGATGGATGCTTGGTTTATTTTCTTTTTTTCGTCAAAATGGCCCTTTGTTACTGCCTGCTTGTCTACTATTTATCTACATTCCTTTTTTTGTTGTGATGAAACTATTTTTAACTTTGTCTTTTCAGCTATTGCAACTGTGGTGACTGTTGCTGAAATTCTAAAAAATAACGGCCTTGCTGTCGAGAAGAGTGAGTCTTGTTTCTCATAATTCTGCTCGATTATGTCCTCTTTTCAGTCTCGTAACTCGGTCGAAATTACTTGCAGAAATAATGACATCCACTGTTGATGTCAAAGATGATACAAGGAACCGTCCTATCCAGAAGGCCAAGGTTAGTGTTCTTCGGATGACATACGCACCCTTACTTACCATAGTTTATCCACATGGCTGTTTTTCCTTATTCGCATAACCCTATACTGGCCAGATCGAAATATTGATTGGCAAGACGGAGAAATTCGATGAACTGATGGCTGCCGCTGCTGAAGAGAGGGAGGCAGCGGGTGCCGAGGAAGAGCAAAGCTGAACACTTGGAAGGTTCCTGTTGTAGCTTAATTTTACTGTTCTTGTGCTCTTTGCTGTGTTCTAGTTTGTTGTGTCGACAAGAGACAAGTTCTTGCATAATCAAGTAAGGGCGCAGCTTATTTAGTGCACTTCTTTGTTGATTTGTTAGGGTCACATGGCAACTTGTGATAATCAGATTATGGTATGATATACTCTTGGATTTGTCCTTGCATTCATTTGGCTGTCCGTTTCTCCTATTAGGCTTGTGGTTTCAGAATCGCGTGAGGTTTATTTACCAAGGATCGAATTTCAAGATAATTATTTTCATGTCACTAACATGCAATTAAAAGGTACTCCCTCCGTCCCAATATAAGTGTCTCAAGCTTAGTACAATTTTGTATTAGAGCTAGTACAAACTTAGAAAACTTATTTTGGGATGGAGGGAGTATCTCTTACACACGCTGCAGATGCAGCCTAGATCATTACTGGATGAAGAAAGTCCACTTTTGCCCCCAAGTTCACTTCTCTGGTCCTTCAGTTTTCCAAACTGTCCCAGTTCACGTTTGGACTCCCCACGATTTTGGCTATGTTAGCTGTTTTATATATTTTTGACAGGGTCTATCCGTCTATGTGAGCTGGTTTTATTGATGTGGTTGCCACAGACAAGACCAAGCAATATCGGCCAAGGCCATCTTCTTTTGTTCCATTTCATTCCTTTCTGAACTGTACTTTCTCCGTCCCTTGTCCCTTGTCTGTCGTTGACAATGCTGCTGGGGCGAGAAAGTAGCTGTTCAGAAGAAATCGAGCAGCGGCAACATGTTCTGTTTTACTCCATTGTTTTTACAACATTTTTTTTTGGATCACCTAGCAATGATGGGGCGCCATTGTCAAATTGAGCGTGTCCGTCGTTGACAATGCTGCTGGAGTGAGCCGAACCTGTGCCGGTGTCATCGTCACTCAATCATCGGAGCAGGACAAATCTTATTGTACTAGACAATCGAAAAGGCATCGTGCTAAAGTTTTATAGGACCAGCGCACAAAAAAGGTTTCATAAGACTAGTGCACAAGAACAACCATCAACGAAAGCTAGATTCAAACAGATAAACCTAAGACTAGTACTGACTGAATTTCGTGAGATCTGATAGAAACACATCTTCACACGTCCTCCTACGGTGCTAGTCGCACCACCGGGATGGGACCAAATTTGGGAGAAATTATTTCTAATGGGGCCATCGGAGGTGGGGAGGATCGACGGTGGCGGGAGGAGGAGAAAGCCTGATCACCTATGGTCTTTTATTTAATCATCAATTCAAGGGGGCTATTTTGTTTACAGCAAGTCATGAAGATTGTGAATGGGTCTGGATAGTGATTTTTTAGGGGCCTGGACTGTGATCATTAGCAATGCAATTTGATACCCTTTAAATTTACCTTTATGATTTCAGAGTTACATGTCTAAATTCTCAAACAAAAATGGAAATAGTGGCTAGTTTTAATTGGGCCATGAATTAGGTTTCTTAACACTATTAACACTAATTGTTTTCTATTTTTTTTCTCGAGATGCACATTGAAATCGGTTCTGAAATTTCATACATTGTGAACTACTTATTTTACAATTTTAAGAAACCTATATACAGATGAAAAATACTCGGGAGTCTTCACTTGTGGGAGTACTTGATATGTTCTCATGTCTTCCTAGGATTTCATGTTAAAATCGCCGTAGGATCTCGAAAAGTAAACTGCTTAGGCTCCCGTTCTTTTGACTACTTATGGCATAAGCTGCCCCTTTTCTAGCTTATTATATTTTAAAAGCCGACCTCATATTCATTGGGGCTTGTAAATTAGTTACCGGCTTGGGAGTGAGCAGATTATTTTAGAAGCTGCTAAAATAACTATTTTAACTTGTAAAACGTTTTTATATTATGAGACGGAAGGATGGAGTTTTAGTACTATTTTGTTTTGGACTCTTTGAAAGTTCTATGGCGAAAAATGAGCTTGGGGGGCAAAGTTGAAGGTCCAAAGCGGACTTCTTATCTTATTGAATTGATGAATACAGAAAGACGCCCTAAAATAAACTACGGCATTATTATTGAAACGGACGGAGCATGTTCCCTGAACGTACGAAACGAAACATCAAATTCTAAGGCGCAGCTTACGATTCATCAACTGCGCTAGGCTCTACACTTGAAAATTCCAAATCACGCATTTTCTTCTGATTTTGACGGTGACCATGCATAAGCATAATGCTTCATCGCGTTCATGGTCGGTCCCCGCTGGGGCTCTTGGGCGCCGCCTGTCCTTGTGTCTGTCCGGTCTCCGTCTCCTCCTGGGGCTCGCCGTCTTCTTTGTCGTCGACGAGTATCTTCTTGCAGGCCTCGTAGCACATGAAGGAGATGCCGGCGGCGGGCATGAGCTTGATGCAGCTTGGGCCGAGCCCGCGGTAGAGCCCCGCGGCGCCCTCCTTGTTGAGGATGCAGTACATGGCGTGCAGGACGTTCTTGTACACCTGCCTCCCGCCCACGGCGCCCACCTGCATCTGCTTCCGCGCCACCTCCAGCGGGAAGGTGGCCGTGCTGGCGATGGCGCCCGCCGCGGACCCGATCAGCAGCGTCGGCACGTTCCCCACCTCCTCCTTCCCCGACGCGCGGTGGTACGCGCCCCGCAGCGTCTCGTAGGCGTAGAAGTTGGCCGCCGCGTACGGCACCACGCCGATCAGGCTCGGGGCCAGCCCGCGGTAGAGCTCCCCGGGGCCTTCGTCGCGCACGATCTTGACGAACGCGTGGAGGAGGTTGTCGTACACGTCCTTCTGCATGCAAGATGCAACACAACACAACGGGGCTGTCAGTCAGATGGCACTGCCACTAGTTGAGACTACCAGTAGTAGAATTCTCTGTCTTCACCTCGATGGTGAGACGGGTCTTGACAAGCTCCATGGGATAGGTGCACAGGGTTGAGGCCACTCCGGCGAGCGCTCCGGCGACAAGCGGCGTTGGGATGGGGACCTTGGCTGGCTCGCCGGCCTCCGGGGTCAGGTACTTCTTGGCCGTGTCGTAAGTGAAGTGCTGCACCGCGCCATGTGGAAGTGGAATCAGCGACACTGCATGCATCTCGCATCTACTCCTAGTACGAAATCTCAAGGAAAACACGTGAGGTGTCTGGCTGGCTTGCTTGTCTCGATGGCCTTGCTTGGCGCGACGCGGAGGACGTTGACGGCGTTGCCGCGGAAGAGGCCGGGCCACCCCTCCGTCCGCATGATCCACCGGAAAACCCCGCCCATGGAGTCGGCGCCGGAGCTTCCCACCATCAGGTGCGTCCTTATCGTCTCCAGCGGCGCCACGAAGGTCCTCGACACGGCGCCGGCGATGGCGCCGCTGACCAGCCGCCGCAGGTGCGGGTTGCCAATCTTGACCCTCACCTTCCTCAGACCCAGCTGCTGCTTCTTGGCCTTTTTCGCCTTCTGGGCCTGCTGGACGCCCGCATCGCCCGCGGCTGCGAGTTGGTGTGCGACGTCGTCGGAGGGCCGAGCCTTCCCGTCGTGGGACAGGCTGAGTCCGACGCTGGCGAACAGAGCCCTGCGTGGGAACTCCAAGCTCCTGGACTCGGGCTGCGAGCTCCAAGGGGAGGCGACCTCGGGGGCCGGCCGCAAGAACCACTTCTTCTTGTCCATGGCGAGAGAGCCGCCGTTGTTCTTGGTCACCATTGTCGTTGCAGCCATTGCCGCCGCCATCTGATTCAACTCGAACACATAAAATATTATATATGTAAGGGCGAACGAGCTAAGTTGGAGTGAGCAAGACTGAGATCAGCTCAATTCATATCACAAAACCTAAAAATGCCCATGCAAGTTAGGCCACAAAACTCACAAGGGAACACCAAGATCACTCAAAATGGCATTATGGTGATGGAATCATGAAATTATATCTTAAGAGCAGATTGGTTTATTCAACTTAACACTGAATTACTGATAAACACTACTACTCTCTCCTATCCATATATATTACTTGTCGCTGCTTTGGCGACTAGTAATATGGATTGGAGGAAATACTAAATATAGTACACAAAGATGATATAGGTACATAAAAAGACATAATCTAAGCTGGATGAAAACAAAAAAAGACGTTCACACATGCATCTTTTCAGGGTAACAACGAAAATGTTTTACTGAACCATGGTTCAGCCGAACCTACGCTTCACATCATTGATCTATGAACTTATAAATCCGTGTATGATTGATTAAAATATGCATGATGAAAGATATTTGCATGTTAAACAATACATGGCATGAAGTGTTGGATGAAATTAACATACATGACGCGAATCTACATACAGAAGAATATTTAATCATCTGTCATGGAGTATAGGTTCGGCTGAATCATGATCCCGAATCACGCCTCTTGGATAACAAGTTGTTTAAATGAAGATTATATGAACTACTAGTACTATTTTTGACCAGGTTATATAGTTCAAACTAAGCGAGTAAAACATATTCAGCTTATTTCTCCTTGAGCCGATCTCTGGTCGTGGATAGGAAAACCCAGTATCGAGATTGTTTTGCAGTCTAGCTACAAGCATACCTCGAGGAAGGATGTTGAGTATATTGATTATTAGGAAATATGAGATAGACTAGGATTTGTCCTACCTTGTCTTGTACTCCAAGTAAATCATTGTACTCCTATATATATATGCCCACGAGGCTCAAGCAATACATCAACTATTCCACCAAAACCTCTCTCTTCCTTCCAACATGGTATCTGCCGCAACTTCCTAGACCTAGCCGTCGCCCACCGCTTCCGCACTACGCATCGCCCCCGGGGCGGTCGGCCTCCATGACCGCCGTCGGGGGCCGTGCCGCCCGTACCTAGGGTTCGTCCGCCGGTCGTGTTGACCGGCTGCCCTAGAGAGTCTTTTCCCCGATCTCTTGATCTAGGATTTTCTCTCTTTCGCCGGTCACTTTGATCGGTGTTTTCTTTTCGGTTTTCCGATCTTAGATCGGTTTGCGTCGCCCATCGCCGCCGTCGACCATCGCGCCTCTAGTCCGACATCGGCGCGACCTGGCCTCTACATCGACCCGGCGGCCTCGCACAACCCGGCGGCTCCTTATCGCC
Organism: Hordeum marinum; assembly: GCA_022496015.1. Classification (NCBI taxonomy): domain Eukaryota; kingdom Viridiplantae; phylum Streptophyta; class Magnoliopsida; order Poales; family Poaceae; genus Hordeum; species Hordeum marinum. The sequence continues at coordinate 392,087,250 of CM039678.1, read as the reverse complement.
GTCGTTCGCGCGTCGGCACGCCCGTCGATCTACGGCGGCCGTCATCGCCCTGCTCCGATCGGAAGTCCTGCATCGCCCCGACCCGACGGCCTCGCGCCATACGGCGGCCCATCACAGCCGCCGTTCGTGCGCCGCCTGCCCGTCGATCTCCACCGTTGCCTCGTTTGGTCGCGCCCTGGCTGCCTCGGTGCTCGATCGCGTCGGCCGCTTCGGGCCGTCTGTCAGGCCGCCCGTGTCGCGCCGGCAGCTTCGAGCTGCCAGCATCGCGCCGGCTGCCGACTATGGCCATCACCCTGCCTCCACCGAGCGACGTCCACGACCTCGCGCGCGATCGGATTGATCACCCGATTGCCTGCGACCCGCCTCATCTACACCGTGCGACCGACCTGGCCCGTTGGTTGTGCGCGCCTCCGCAGGTCCCGTGAAGACTGTCCCAAGTACAACGCGCCCCTCCATCGATCAAGCACCAAGCTGCCGCTGCGTCGCCCCGTCGGGCCGCAGCGCCGCCGCCCCATGGTTCTCCCCACGGCCGCAACGACCCGCGTGCTACCGCTGCGACGCCCCTTCGGGTCGTAGTGATGTAGCCCGCGGTCTTCGCCGTCGCCCGAGGCTGTCCCCGCGGCTGCACTGACTCACGCGCCGCCGCTTTGTCGCCCCTTCGGGCTATCGCGCCGTGGCACGCGGTCCATGCCGCCGCCCCGAGGTCTTCCCACCGTCGCCCCGTGGTCCACTCCGCCGTCTCCGCGGGTCGACTTCTACGTGGCATGCGCCGCGCCGCCTCCCTAGGCGCGGGAACGTCACCGTCTGTGCTGGTCTTCGTCATGCTGTCGGGTTCTTCCTCGCCTACTTCGAGCATCGCCGTCGCGATCCTAACTAGCAGCCGCTGCCGCTCTTCTTCGGCGTTGCTGCAACTCACTCACCTGAGCCGCGCCGCCAGTCCACCCCCTTCTTCTTCGTCCAACACCAGCTCATCGCCAGTGTCGTCGTCGTCTACCTCGACCACTTCATCTATTCCGACCACCGCGGGCGACACCGGCCCTTGCCGGTTTGCGCCGCGACCGTCGTCGAGTCCTTCTCTGCTAGCCTCCTCGACATGGCGTACAAGTTGTGTGCAGGTCCCCATCTACGCATACCCGGTGCTGGCAACACCGTCGCGTGCCTTCGTCCCCGGTGTGTTCCCAGGTCTGGCAAGCCTGGAGCGACGCATTGTCAACATCGACTTCGTCCGTCTACGCATGCGCGGTGCTGGAAACACCGACGCGTGCCTTCGTCTACGATGTGTCCCCGGGTTTGGCAATCCCGGCGTGCCGCGTCTCAACTACATCTTCTCCCCGGTGCACCACTACTTCGACACCACTGCGCCCATGACTAACTTGGCGTCTTCTTGCGCTCGCGGCTTCACGGCGACTTCCTCGACACCGGCTACCCCGACTCGACATCGACCACGGCGTTCTTCGCACGGCTACCTCGACCACAACTACACCACCCTATGCTCTCGGCTACCTCGACATCGGCACAAAGGGCTACCGCCTTGCTTGAGCAACCTCGTTGGTTTCTACTTCAGCCACACCTTCCACGATGCATCGACCGTTACGACTGTGGGGGGATGTCTATCGGCTTACCTTCGGATTCTTCTTTAGTCTCACCGTCTGCCTCGTTACCGTTGTGACTGTGGGGGGATGTTGAGTATATTGATTATTAGGAAATATGAGATAGACTAGGATTTGTCCTACCTTGCCTTGTACTCCAAGTAAATCATTGTACTCCTATATATATGCCCACGAGGCTCAAGCAATACATCAACTATTCCACCAAAACCTCTCTCTCCTTTCCAAAAGAGGAAGACAGAACTGATACGTGCCTTGCCTAGAGTTCTTCATTCTTTCACTGGCCTCTCTCTCATTCCTGGGAAGGGAGGTGGCTCGACGGCTATTTTATACCCGTTTCAGCACTCTCTCCATCAGTTGGTGTGTGCAGTGAGCAACGAACCCATGCCTCTCTCATGGCCTCTGCCTTCTTTGCCCTCAACCGCATCCCGTTACCACCGCACACGATCGCTGAAATTCGTCGGACATGAAGGGCAATTCAGTCTAATCGGGGAAGGGGATTTGGAGCCGTCTGTGACAATCCGTGCATATGCCAGAAGGGCTTCGTCTGCTTCCATAAAAGAAAAGGCTTGGTTTGCTTGGCACGTGCATGTGCCTCATGCGGGCATGGATCCGCGCTTGCGAGCCGCAACAACCTTTGTTTTGTTTTGTTTTGCCAGTTCAATTCCTTCTCAGGAGGAAGAAGCCTAAAGAAATCGGTGGCTAGCCGCGCGGGGCGCACACAGTAGCCGGGTGGGTCACGCTGGCCAGTTAGCCGGGCACGCAAGCTGGTACTATTTTTACTAAATGACGCCTAGAGCATCTTATTCCGCCCACTACCCTTCGTGAAAAACTTATTTTGTCTCTTAGGTCAACTCCAGCGTGCGATCCCATCCGGACGCTCATTTTGTTCGGATTTTATCCGTTTGGGACGGACAATGGGACCGTGTCTGGGGTCTTTTTGGATGCATCGGTCGTGCGCCCAACGCACGACCGCATTTCGACCGCATCCTGTTCGCATACACATTTTCAAGCACATATTTTTTTATTTTTATCATTGATTTTTGATACATGGTAGCACATCATCAAATCTTGACTAGAATAGCAAGACCAAAAAAACAAGAACCACAAGAAGACATTTTAAAATAAATCCAACTTCCATAACTGTCCCGTAAGTTGGATTAGTGCCTTCTCGATGCATTCATTGTTGATCTGTGGAGGCTCGATCTTGCGGGCTTCTATCTTCTTCGAGTCTAAAGAATTAAACGTTGCTTCCTCGCATCTACTTTTATCTCTAGCATCTATTGTAGCAACAAGTGCACGAGCATCTACTAATTTGCGTTCTATCAAAATATCGATGTATTCTTCTTCCCAATACCAAAAGTCGCATCCATTCTACACAACAACAAAATTAAGTTAGCATAAGTAGTCAAATTCGAGAGCACAAATGATGCTAATCAAGTAGCACATACCTCCCCATCGTTTGGGCACTTCATGAACACCCATCCGAGATGTTCCGACGTTGTAGATATGCGGCGCTGGACCTTCCTTGGGCAGTCGTCGCACTTAATAAGTGGCAATGGCGCGCCGATGAGCCTTTGGGCCAGCACCGACCCCGGCCTCCCGCCGTTCTTGTATCTGCTTGAGAACCGTCGACGGCGTAGATCCGAATGGCTAGAGAAGGAGTCAGTACCTGCATGCGCCTTGCGGCCTTGCCGGGAGGTCCTGGCCCGTTGCCCGGCCAGTTCATGGCACGACATGGCCTCCCCGCAGCCGGGCGAGCCCAAGTCCAGCCGGATCTGCTCCAAATCCTACAGACGGGAGCGCAAAGTGGTCGTGGTTGGGTAGCTTGGGGGCGTCGAGGGAGCGGGGCCTGCGACAAGGTTTGGGCCGAGAGCGCGTCCGAGCTGCACAATGCCAAATGGTAGCGGCGACAAGTGACAAGAACGGCGGGGGGGGGGTGCGGTTGGAGGGCTCGGTGGGTGGGGAGGTGGGGGTGGGGGAGAGAAAAAGGAAGGCCTGTGCCACTGCCGGGCGGGCTAGGGGAGGACAAGCGTGCGCGTCCGGTCTGTCTGCGCACTATCCGTTTCACCCCAAAGACGGCCCAAACTTGGGCCGGGGGATGGGTCGAAAGCAGACAAAAGTCCGTTTGCGCCTGCGCGCTAGGCCGCCTGGTGTGTCTGTTTTACCCCAAACGGACGCAGGCGGACAGGATGGGGTCGCGCGCTGGAGTTGGCCTTAACCCCGCCATTCGTGATTTACCGATAGGCATGTATGGTACACGTAGATACGCCGCATGCCAAGGCACCTTTGATCGACCCCGTCGACTGGCCGCCAACGTGGCACGCACTTGATGCGCTGACTGTTGGAAATATGCCCTAGAGGCAATAATAAAATAGTTATTATTGTATTTCCTAGTTCATGATAATTGTCTATTGTTCATGCTATAATTGTGTTAACCGGAAACCGTAATACATGTGTGAATACATAGACCACAACGTGTCCCTAGTGAGCCTCTAGTTGGCTAGCTCGTTGATCAATAGATGGTCTCGGTTTCATGACCATGGACATTGGATGTCGTTGATAACGAGATCACATCATTAGGAGAATGATGTGATGGACAAGACCCAATCCTAAGCATAGCACAAGATCGTGTAGTTCGTTTGCTAAAGCTTTTCAATGTCAAGTGTCATTTCCTTAGACCATGAGATTGTGTAACTCCTGGATACCGTAGGAATACTTTGGGTGTGCCAAACGTCACAACGTAACTGGGTGGCTATAAAGGTACGCTACGGGTATCTCCGAAAGTGTCTGTTGGGTTGACACGAATCGAGACTGGGATTTGTCACTCCGTGTGATGGAGAGGTATCTCTGGGCCCACTCGGTAAGACATCATCATTATGAGCTCAATGTGACTAAGGAGTTAGTCACGGGATGATGTATTACGGAACGAGTAAAGAGACTTGCCGGTAACGAGATTGAACAAGGTATGGGGATACCGACGATCGAATCTCGGGCAAGTACCATACCGATAGACAAAGGGAATTGTATACGGGATTGATTGAATCCCTGACATCGTGGTTCACCCGATGAGATCATCGTGGAGTACGTGGGAGCCAACATGGGTATCCAGATCCCGCTGTTGGTTATTGGCCGGAGAGGTGTCTCGGTCATGCCTACGTGTCTCCCGAACCCGTAGGGTCTACACACTTAAGGTTCGATGACGCTAGGGTTATAGGGAAATAGTGTACGTGGTTACCGAAGGTTGTTCGGAGTCCCGGATGAGATCCCGGACGTCACGAGGAGTCCCGGAATGGTCCGGAGACGAAGATTGATATATAGGAAGTGAGGATTTGGTTACCGGAAGTGTTCCGGGTGTCACCGGTAGTGTACCGGGACCACTGGAAGGGTTCCGGGGGTCCACCAAGTGGGCCCACCTGCCCCGGAAGGTTCCGTGGGCTAAGAGTGGGAGGGAGCCAGCCCCTAGGTGGGCTGGTGCACCTCCCACCCCAGCCCAAGGCGTGGCAAAGGTGGAGGGGGGCAAACCCTAGGCTTAGATGGGCCTTAAGGCCCACCCTAGGGCGCCCCACCTCTCCTTTGCCCTAGCCGTCGGCCAGATGGCATCTGGTGGCTGCCGCCACCCCTAGGGTGGAACCCTAGGGCGCAGCCACCCCTCCTCCCTCTCTCCTATATATAGTGGAGGTATTTGGGGCTGCACAACACACGGTTCTCCCTCTCTCTCTGGTGCAGCCCTACCTCCTCCTCCCCTCGTTCTCCGTAGCGCTTAGCGAAGCTCTGTCGGAGTACCACGCAGCTCCACCGCCACCACGCCGTCGTGCTGCCGGAGCTCTCCCTCAACCTCTCCTCCCTCCTTGCTGGATCAAGGCGTAGGAGACGTCACCGGGCTGCACGTGTGTTGAACGCGGAGGTGCCGTCCGTTCGGCACTTGATCGGATCCACCGCGATCTGAATCGCTGCGAGTACGACTCCATCAACCGCGTTCTTGTAACGCTTCCGCTTAGCGATCTTCAAAGGTATGAAGATCCACTCTCCCCTTGCTCGTTGCTGGTTTCTCCATAGATGGATGTTGGTGACACGTAGGAAATTTTTTGATTTACTACTACGTTCCCCAACAGTGGCATCATGAGCTAGGTCTATGCGTAGAATCTATGCACGAGTAGAACACAAAGCAGTTGTGGGCGTCGATTTTGTTAATATGCTTGCCGTTACTAGTCTTATCTTGATTCGACGGTATTGTGGGATGAAGCGGCCCGGACCAACCTTACACGTACGCTTACGTGAGACCGGTTCCACCGCCTGACATGCACCAGTTGCATAAGGTGGCTAGCGGGTGTCTGTCTCTCCCACCTTAGTCGGATTGGATTCGATGAAAAGGGTCCTTATGAAGGGTAAATAGCAATTGGCATATCACGTTGTGGTTTTGGCATAGGTAAGAAACGTTCTTGCTAGAAACCTATAGCAACCACGTAAAAACTTGCAACTACAAATTAGAGGACGTCTAACTTGTTTTTGCAGCATATGCCTTGTGATGTGATATGGCCAGAAGGATGTGATGTGATGCATTGTGATGTATGAGATTGATCATGTTCTTGTAATAGGGTTCACGACTTGCATGTCGATGACTATGACAACCGGCAGGAGCCATAGGAGTTGTCTTACATTATTGTATGACCTGCGTGTCAATCATAAACGCCATGTAATTACTTTACTTTATTGCTAAGCGTTAGCCATAGTAGTAGAAGTAATAGTTGGCGAGACAACTTCATGAAGACACAATGATGGAGATCATGATGATGGAGATCATGGTGTCGTGCCGGTGACAATGATGATCATCGTGCCCCGAAGATGGAGATCGTAGGAGCAAGATGATATTGGCCATATCATGTCACTATATTGATTGCATGTGATGTTTATCATGTTTACATCTTATTTGCTTAGAACGACGATAGTAAATAAGATGATCTCTCAATAAAATTTCAAGAGAAGTGTTCACCCTAACTGTGCACCGTTGCTAAGGATCGTTGTTCCGAAGCACCACGTGATGATCGGGTGTGATAGGTTCTAACGTTCGCATACAACGGGTGTAAGCCAGATTTACACACGCGAAACACTTAGGTTGACTTGACGAGCCTAGCATGTACAGACATGGCCTCGGAACACGGAAGACCGAAAGGTCGAACATGAGTCGTATAGAAGATACGATCAACATGAAGATGTTCACCATGGATGACTAGTCCGTCTCACGTGATGATCGGACACGGGCTAGTTGACATGGATCATGTATCACTTGGATGACTAGAGAGATGTCTATCTGAGTGGGAGTTCATTGAATAATTTGATTATGTGAACTCGATTATCATGAACTTAGTCTAAAATTGCCTTTAATATCTATATTGTAGATCCAATGGCCAACGCAAATGTCAACCTCAATTTCAACGCGTTCCTAGAGAAAACCAAGCTGAAAGATGATGGAAGCAACTATACGGACTGGGTCCGTGGCTTGAGGATCATCCTCATAGCTTCCAAGAGATTGTATGTCCTTGATGCACCGCTAGGTGACCCACCCATTCTCCCAGCGGACCAAGACGTTACGAACGCTTGGCAGTCATGCTGCGATGATTACTCCCTTGTTCAGTGCGGCATGCTTTACAGTTTAGAATCGGGGCTCCAAAAGCGTTTTGAGCAACACAGAGCATATGAGATGTTCCAAGAGCTGAAACTGGTTTTCCAAGCTCATGCCCGAGTCGAGAGATATGACATCTCTGACAAGTTCTTCAGCTGTAAGATGGAGGAGAACAGTTCTGTTAGTGAGCACATCCTCAAGATGTCTGGGCTTCACAACCGCTTGACTCAGCTGGGAGTTAATCTCCCGGATGACTCAGTCATTGACAGAATCCTCCAGTCGCTTCCACCTAGCTACAAAAGCTTTGTGATGAACTACAACATGCAGGGGATGGAGAAGTCCATTCCTGAGTTGTACTCGATGCTGAAATCAGCAGAGGTCAAGATCAGAAAGGAGCATCAAGTGTTGATGGTAAATAAGACCACTAGTTTCAAGAAAGGCAAGGGTAAGAAGAACTTCAAGAAAGACGGCAAAGCTGTTGCCGCGCCCGGTAAGCAAGTTGCCGGGAAGAAGAAGAACAAGAATGGACCCAAGCCTGAGACTGAGTGCTTTTATTGCAAGGGTACCGGTCACTGGAAGCGGAACTGCCCCAAGTATTTAGCGGATAAGAAGGACGGTAACGTTAAAGGTATATGTGATATACTTGTTATTGATGTGTACCTAACCAGCGCTCGTAGTAGCTCCTGGGTATTTGATACCGGTGCAGTTGCTCACATTTGTAACTCCAAGAAGGAGCTGCGGAATAAGCGGAGGCTGGCCAAGGATGAGGTGACGATGCGCGTCGGGAATGGTTCCAAGGTCGATGTGATCGCCGTCGGCACGCTACCTCTACATCTACCTTCGGGATTAGTTTGAAACCTTAATAATTGTTATTTAGTACCAGCTTTGAGCATGAACATTGTGTCTGGATCTCGCTTGATGCGAGATGGCTACTCATTTAAATCCGAGAATAATGGTTGTTCTGTTTATATGAGAGAAATGTTTTATGCTCATGCCCCGCTGGTCAATGGTTTATTTTTGATGAATCTCGAGCGTGATGTTACACATATCCATAGTGTGAGTACCAAAAAGTGTAAAGTTGATAACGATAGTCCCACTTACATGTGGCATTGCCGTCTTGGCCATATTGGTGTCAAACGCATGAAGAAGCTCCATGCTGATGGACTTTTGGAGTCACTTGATTTCGAATCATTTGACACATGCGAACCATGCCTCTTGGGCAAGATGACCAAGACTCCATTCTCCGGAACAATGGAGCGAGCAACTGACTTGTTGGAGATAATACATACCGATGTATGCGGTCCAATGAGTGTCGAGGCTCGCGGTGGCTACCGTTATGTTCTCACCCTCACTGATGACTTGAGCAGATATGGGTATGTCTACTTAATGAAACACAAGTCTGAAACCTTTGAAAGGTTCAAGGAATTTCAGAGTGAGCTCGAGAATCAACGTGACAGGAAAATAAAATGCCTACGATCTGATCGTGGCGGAGAATATTTAAGTCACGAGTTTGACACGCACCTTAGGAAATGTGGAATTGTTTCACAGCTCACGCCGCCAGGCACACCTCAGCGAAATGGTGTGTCTGAACGTCGTAATCGCACTCTATTGGATATGGTGCGATCTATGATGTCTCTTACCGACTTACCGCTATCATTTTGGGGATATGCATTAGAGACTGCCGCATTCACTTTAAATAGGGCACCGTCTAAATCCGTAGAGACGACACCGTATGAATTATGGTTTGGAAAGAAACCTAAGCTGTCGTTTCTAAAAGTTTGGGGATGCGATGCTTATGTGAAGAAACTTCAACCTGAGAAGCTCGAACCCAAAGCGGAAAAGTGCGTCTTCATAGGATATCCCAAGGAGACTATTGGGTATACCTTCTACCTACGATCCGAAGGCAAAGTCATTGTTGCCAAGAATGGATCCTTTCTCGAGAAAGAGTTTCTCTCGAAAGAAGTAAGTGGGAGGAAAATAGAGCTTGATGAGGTAATTGTACCTTCACTCGAACCGGAGAGTAGCGCAGCACAGGAAGTTGTTTCTGTGGAGCCTACACCGGCTAGAGAGGAAGTTAATGATGATGATCATGAAACTTCAGATCAAGTTGCTATTCGAAGGTCCACTAGGACACGTTCCGCACCAGAGTGGTACGGCAATCCTGTCCTAGAGATCATGTTGTTGGACAACGGTGAACCTTCGAACTATGAAGAAGCGATGGCGGGCCCGGATTCCAACAAATGGCTTGATGCCATGAAATCCGAGATAGGATCCATGTATGAGAACAAAGTATGGACTTTGGTGGACTTGCCTAATGATAAGCGAGCCATTGAAAACAAATGGATCTTTAAGAAGAAGACTGACGCAGACGGTAATGTCACCGCCTATAAAGCTCGGCTTGTCGCTAAGGGTTATCGACAAGTTCAAGGAGTTGACTACGATGAGACTTTCTCACCCGTAGCGATGCTAAAGTCTGTCCGAATCATGTTAGCAGTTGCCGCATTTTATGATTATGAGATCTGGCAAATGGACGTCAAAACGGCATTCCTTAATGGCTTCCTCAAGGAAGAACTGTATATGATGCAGCCGGAAGGTTTTGTCGATCCTAAAGATGCTAACAAGGTATGCAAGCTCCAGCGCTCCATCTATGGGCTGGTGCAAGCATCTCGGAGTTGGAACATTCGCTTTAATGAGGTGATTAAAGCGTTTGGGTTTGTACAGGTTTATGGAGAACCCTGTATTTACAAGAAAGTGAGTGGGAGCTCTATAGCGTTCCTTATACTGTATGTGGATGACATGCTGATAATGGGATATAATATAGAACTCTTGGAAAGTATAAAGGCCTACTTGAATAAGTGTTTTTCAATGAAGGACCTTGGAGAAGCTGCTTACATATTAGGTATTAAGATCTATAGAGATAGATCGAAACGCCTCATTGGTCTTTCACAAAGCACATACCTTGAAAAGATATTGAAGAAGTTCAATATGGATCAGTCCAAGAAGGGGTTCTTGCCTGTGTTGCAAGGTGTGAGATTGAGTACGACTCAATGCCCGACCATGGCAAAGGATAGAGAAGAGATGAGTGTCATCCCCTATGCTTCAGCCATAGGCTCTATCATGTATGCCATGCTGTGTACCAGGCCTGATGTGAACCTTGCCATAAGTTTGGTAGGGAGGTACCAAAGTGATCCCGGAGCGGAACACTGGACAGCGGTCAAGAATATCCTGAAGTACCTGAAAAGGACAAAGGACATGTTTCTCGTTTATGGAGGTGCCGAAGAGCTCGTCGTAAAGGGTTACGTCGATGCTAGCTTCGACACAGATCCGGACGACTCCAAGTCGCAAACCGGATACGTGTATATTTTGAATGGAGGGGCAGTGAGCTGGAGCAGCAGCAAGCAAAGCGTCGTGGCAGCATCTACATGTGAAGCGGAGTACATAGCTGCTTCGGAAGCAGCAAAGGAGGAAGTCTGGATGAAGGAGTTCATCACCGACCTAGGAGTGATTCCGAATGCGTCGGGCCCGATGACTCTACTCTGTGACAACACTGGAGCTATTGCCCTTGCGAAGGAGCCCAGGTTTCACAAGAAGACAAGACACATCAAGCGCCGCTTCAACTCCATCCGAGATTACATTCAGGAGGGAGACATAGATATTTGTAAAGTGCATACGGATCTGAATGTCGCAGATCCGTTGACTAAACCTCTCTCATGAGCAAAACATGATCAGCACCAAAATGCTATGGGTGTTCGATTCATCACAATGTAACTAGATTATTGACTCTAGTGCAAGTGGGAGACTGTTGGAAATATGCCCTAGAGGCAATAATAAAATAGTTATTATTGTATTTCCTAGTTCATGATAATTGTCTATTGTTCATGCTATAATTGTGTTAACCGGAAACCGTAATACATGTGTGAATACATAGACCACAACGTGTCCCTAGTGAGCCTCTAGTTGGCTAGCTCGTTGATCAATAGATGGTCTCGGTTTCATGACCATGGACATTGGATGTCGTTGATAACGGGATCACATCATTAGGAGAATGATGTGATGGACAAGACCCAATCCTAAGCATAGCACAAGATCGTGTAGTTCGTTTGCTAAAGCTTTTCAATGTCAAGTGTCATTTCCTTAGACCATGAGATTGTGTAACTCCCGGATACCGTAGGAATACTTTGGGTGTGCCAAACGTCACAACGTAACTGGGTGGCTATAAAGGTACGCTACGGGTATCTCCGAAAGTGTCTGTTGGGTTGACACGAATCGAGACTAGGATTTGTCACTCCGTGTGATGGAGAGGTATCTCTGGGCCCACTCGGTAAGACATCATCATTATGAGCTCAATGTGACTAAGGAGTTAGTCACGGGATGATGTATTACGGAACGAGTAAAGAGACTTGCCGGTAACGAGATTGAACAAGGTATGGGGATACCGACGATCGAATCTCGGGCAAGTACCATACCGATAGACAAAGGGAATTGTATACGGGATTGATTGAATCCCTGACATCGTGGTTCATCCGATGAGATCATCGTGGAGTACGTGGGAGCCAACATGGGTATCCAGATCCCGCTGTTGGTTATTGGCCGGAGAGGTGTCTCGGTCATGTCTACGTGTCTCCCGAACCCGTAGGGTCTACACACTTAAGGTTCGATGACGCTAGGGTTATAGGGAAATAGTGTACGTGGTTACCGAAGGTTGTTCGGAGTCCCGGATGAGATCCCGGACGTCACGAGGAGTCCCGGAATGGTCCGGAGACGAAGATTGATATATAGGAAGTGAGGATTTGGTTACCGGAAGTGTTCCGGGTGTCACCGGTAGTGTACCGGGACCACCGGAAGGGTTCCGGGGGTCCACCAAGTGGGCCCACCTGCCCCGGAAGGTTCCGTGGGCTAAGAGTGGGAGGGAGCCAGCCCCTAGGTGGGCTGGTGCGCCTCCCACCCCAGCCCAAGGCGTGGCAAAGGTGGAGGGGGGCAAACCCTAGGCTTAGATGGGCCTTAAGGCCCACCCTAGGGCGCCCCACCTCTCCTTTGCCCTAGCCGTCGGCCAGATGGCATCTGGTGGCTGCCGCCACCCCTAGGGTGGAACCCTAGGGCGCAGCCACCCCTCCTCCCTCTCTCCTATATATAGTGGAGGTATTTGGGGCTGCACAACACACGGTTCTCCCTCTCTCTCTGGTGCAGCCCTACCTCCTCCTCCCCTCGTTCTCCGTAGCGCTTAGCGAAGCTCTGTCGGAGTACCACGCAGCTCCACCGCCACCACGCCGTCGTGCTGCCGGAGCTCTCCCTCAACCTCTCCTCCCTCCTTGCTGGATCAAGGCGTAGGAGACGTCACCGGGCTGCACGTGTGTTGAACGCGGAGGTGCCGTCCGTTCGGCACTTGATCGGATCCACCGCGATCTGAATCGCTGCGAGTACGACTCCATCAACCGCGTTCTTGTAACGCTTCCGCTTAGCGATCTTCAAAGGTATGAAGATCCACTCTCCCCTTGCTCGTTGCTGGTTTCTCCATAGATGAATCTTGGTGACACGTAGGAAATTTTTTGATTTACTACTACGTTCCCCAACACTGACCTGGTTGGCGTTGCAACCCATAAAACGTCGTATTGTGTAGCATTTTCATATGTTCGTGAAAACACCGATTACACGACGGAGTGTTTAAGTGAGCTGCATGAGTGGGTAATTATTAGGCTTTTATACAACCCAAGGGGAGATATCTTATAAAAAGGCGTTAATACGTCTCCAACGTATCTATAATTTTTGATTGTTTCATGCTGTTATATTATCAATCTTGGATGTTTTATAATCATTTTATAGTCATTTTATATTATTTTTGGTACTAACCTATTGACATAGTGCCAAGTGCTAGTTGTTGGTTTTTTCCATGTTTTTTACATCGCAGAAAATCAATAACAAACGAAGTCCAAATGCCACAAAACTTCACGATGATTTTTTATGGGCCAGAAGGAACACAACGGGGCGTGGGTGCGCTTGGGCGGTGCCCCGAGGGGGGCACAACCCACCAGGGCGCACCAGGAGGCCCAGGCACGCCCTGGTGGGTTGTGCCCACCTCGGGTGCCCCCCGGACAACCTCTTTGCTCTATAAATACCCCAATATTCCAGAAACCCTAGGGCGACAAACGAAATATTCATCCAGCCACCGTAGAGTCTAGAACCACCAGATCCAATCTAGACACCATCTCGGATGGGGTTCACCACCTCCATTGGTGCCTCTCCGATGATGCGTGAGTAGTTCTTTGTAGACCTTCGGGTCCGTAGTTAGTAGCTAGATGGCTTTCTCTCTCTCGCTGAATTCTCAATACAATGGTCTCTTGGAGATCCATATGATGTAACTCTTTTGCGATGTGTTTGTTGGGATCGATGAACTTTGAGTTTATGATCAGATCTATCTTTTTATATCCATGAAAGTTATTTGAGTTTCTTTGATCTCTTATATGCATGATTGTTTATAGCCTCGTATTTCTTCTCCGATATTTGGGTTTTGTTTGGCCAACTTGATATATTTATCTTGCAATTGGAAGAGGTGCTTTGTAGTGGGTTCGAGCTTACGGTGCTTGATCCCAATGATAGAAAGGGAAATGACACGTATGTATCATTGCTACTAAGGATAAACGATGGGATCTATCTCTACATATATAGATCTTGTCTACATCATGTCATCGTTCTTATTGCATTACTCCGTTTCTCCATGAACTTAATACACTAGATGTATGCTGGATAGCGGTCGATGTGTGGAGTAATAGTAGTAGATGCAGGCAGGAGTCGGTCTACTAATCTTTGACGTGATGCCTATGTAATGATCATTGCATGGATATCGTCATGAGTATTTGAAGTTCTATCAATTGCCCAACATTAATTTGTTCACCCACCGTTTGCTATTTTTCTCGAGAGAAGCCACTAGTGAAACCTATGGCCCTCGGGTCTCTTTCTCATATTATTTGCCTTTGCGATATACTTTTCTCTTGCATTTATTTTCAGATCTATATTTCCAAAACCCCAAAAATACCTTGCTGCACTTTATTTTATTTGGCGTTCGATCTATCAACATTTACAACTTTCTCCCGTCCACGTGCCTTTCTGGCGCCGTTACCCGAAAGGGATTGACAACCCCTTTAACACGTCGGGTTGCGAGTATCTGTTATTTGTGTGCAGGGGCTGTTTACATTGTGTTGCTTGGTTCTCCTACTAGTTTGATAACCTTGGTTTCATATCTGAGGGAAATACCTACCGCCGCTGTGCTGCATCATCCCTTCCTCTTTGGGGAAATACCGACGTAGCTTCAAGCGACATCAAAAGGAATTTCTGGCACCGTTGCCAGGGAGGATCTTCAACATGTACCAGATTCCTAATCACAAATCCCATCTCCTTGCAATTTACATTATTTTCCATTTGCCTCTCGTTTTCCTCTCCCCCACTTCATAAAAATTTGCCGTTTTATTCGCCTCTCTTTTTTCTGTTCGTCGTTTTCTTGTCGGATCTGTTTTTGTGTGCAACCTTGTTTGCCGTTACTATGGATAGTTCTTCCTTTATCGCGTGCACTCCCAAGAATGAGGTTCACAACTTTAAACAAAGGGGGGGATAAAATTTAAAAGACGCTTGGTATAGAATTTGCAATGCTCATAATAGATCTATCCGTAAGCAATCTACCGTTGTTCTTCTTTGCTATTTTTATGTTGGCATCACCACTTGGTATAGATTTGTCCTTGATACGATTACCGGTGGAAATTTATTGATGTGTACCTCTCTTGATGCTTTTAATGCTATGGGAAATTTAGTGGGATCACCACCTCTCATGATTAATGAAACAAGTTTGACTCTTGAGCATGTTATGGAAAGACTAGATGCTATTGAGAAGAAAATGCTCACCGAAGATCATATGGAAATTATAGATAAAAAGTTGCATAATTTTTCCACTAATATTGGGTTAAAAGCGGGAGATATTTTTAAGTTGTTAAAAGAGAAGGGTACCATAAACCATGAAAGAATAGAAGAAAGTCCACCTCGAATTGATAATTTGGAAGAAATCTTTAGTAATCTAAGCATGGCTTTTGCTTCCGCTAAAACTATCGAGAAAACTCCTGTAAAGAGTGGTAGATCCAAGAACAAGGGTACAAATTCTGGTAACAATAATAAAGGAGATCTTAAAATGATTAGTATTCACCCAGATTTTGGTGAAGTGATAAGAGATCCTTTTTGCAAGAATAAATTCTTTCAATTTATTCCTAGGGGGTATTGGTATTGAAAATCTTTATGCTATATCTCTTAAGGATCCTAAGTGTTTGATTGAAGAGTTGGACAAAGATGACAAAACTTAGATCCTTGCTTTATGCCTAGCTAAGGGCGTAAAACAATAGCGCTTGTTGGGAGGCAACCCAATGAATAAAATTTATTTTTGCTTTTTGCTTTCTGTTCTTGAGTTTTTACACAATTATACTACTATTATGATTGTGTTTTTGTGTGTTATAATTAGTGTTTGTGCCAAGTAAAGCCTTTAGGATCTTCTTGGGTGATAGTTGTATGATCTTGCTGAAAAAAACAAAAACTTACGCGCTCACGAAAACAATTTTAGTAAATCACAGAAACGTGATTTTGATCTGAAGTTTTTAAAGAAGATTGATATTTTTTTAACTAGGACGTCCTAATTTAGTAGAATTTTTTGAGTTACAGAAGTATTCGAACAAATCAGATTACTACAGACTGTTCTGTTTTGACAGATTCTATTTTCTTTGTGTTGTGTGCTTATTTTGATGGCTCTATAGTTTTCTTTGATGAGTTTTTTCCATAGAAAAGTTGGAATACAGTAGGTATAATGCAAGAACAAAATATGAATTGGTTTAATACAGTACTTATAGTAGTGATTTATTTTTCTTATACTAACGGATCTCACGAAGGTTTTGTTGAGTTTTGTGTGATTGAAGTTTTCAAGTTTTGGGTTATCTTACGATGGATGAAGGATGGAAGAGCCTAAGCTTGGGGATGCCCCGGCATCTCAAGATATTATCCAAAAATGAGCAACCAACTAATCTTGGGGATGCCCCCGATTGGCATCTCCGCTTTCTTCCAACAATCATCGGTATTTTACTCGAAACTATATTTTTATTCGTCACATAATATGTGTTTTGCTTGGAGCGTCTTGTATGATATGAGTCTTTGCTTGTTTTATTTTGTGTTTTAAGTCTTGATCCCTTGCTGGACACACCTATTTGAGAGATCCAAAATTATGTCATGACTTGTTAGAATTGCTCTCTATGCTTCACTTAAATTTTTTATGAGCAATGGACTTGCTCTAGTGCTTCACTTATATCTTTTTGAGCATGGCGTGCTTAGTATTTTTGAATAAATGCTCTCTTACTTCACTTAGATTTATTTGAGAGTTAGTAAAATTTTCAAGAAATTCTCTCTTGCTTCGCTTAAATTATTTTGAGAGAAAGAAGAAAAAATATGCTCTTGATCTTCACTTATATTTTTGTGAGCTTATGAAACGCAACACATGAAAATTAGTCCCAAAGTGATAGATATCCAAGAAGGATATAGTAAAAACTTTCATGAAGATCATTGGACAAAATAAACTTGATTCTTAGTAATAGTTTTGAGATATGATGATGTGATATGTGAGTTATGTTGATGAGTAATTATGCTTTAGTAAGAATATTGGTGTTAAGGTTTGTGATTCCCTATGCAAGTACGAAAGTCAATAGTCATGCAATGAAATTATATCCTACTTGTGGTGCATTATTCAGTGTTATTTATGCTTAATGCTTGCTTATGAGATTATCCGTTTCTTAGTTGGTCACTTCAAAATCTTTTGCTAGCCTTCATTTTGCACCAAGTATGATCTGTACTTGTGCATACAAATCCTTAAACCCAATTTTTGCCACATGAGTCCACTATACCTACCTATATCGGTATTTCCGTGCCGTTATAAGCAAATTTGTATGTGCCATCTCTAATTTTCGAAATAAACTTCTCTTTTGTGTGTTTGTTTCGCTCGTGGAGCGGTGATGGGTGACTAATATTTTCCATGCTAGATGTGTTACTCTCACGATGAGTGTTTATTCACTTGTCATTGCACGAGAGTAAGACAAAGGTATTATGGATGCCCAGTCCCGAATGCAAAAATTAATTTACTTTATGTTGTCAAATAATAAATTCCTTGGAAAGTGTTGGTATGGAGGGCACCCGTGGATACGGTTAGCCATGGAAAGTGAAAGTATGGTGGAAAAAGGAATAAACTTTACTTTTTGTTTGGAAACCGCCTATGATATATCTAGCATGGAAAGTGTTGGGAACTCTAAGTCGTTTTCGTTGGTGGGATGGATACACCTCCCAAAATGTTTTTATCTCTAATTTTTTCGCTTTGAGCTCTCGCACCTCTACAAATCCCTACTTCCCTCTGCGAAGGGCCTTTATTTTACTTTATGCAATTTTATTTTTTAATTTGAGTCTCCATCTTCTCTTACCAAAGCACCAACTAGGAGACAACATGATCGTACTTTAGTATTGGGTGTAGCTAATATTCTAGTGTGTTTCACGAATGGATCAATGTTTGAGCATGATGGGCTAGGGATAACTTATTTTAGCGTTGATATTTTGAAAGACATGGTTGCTTGTTGATATGCTTGACTATGTCCATTATTATGTCAAAACTAGACTATTGCTTTGAACAACTAAAAGTCCAAATGTCCATGCTATAAGAAAAAGAATATGATATGACATGTTAGGCACCATTCCACATCAAAAATTATGTTTTTATCACTTACTTACTTGAGGACGAGTAGGAGTTAAGCTTGGGGATGTTGATACGTCTCCAACGTATCTATAATTTTTGATTGTTCCATGCTATTATATTATCAATATTGGATGTTTTATAATCATTTTATATCATTTTTGGGTACTAACCTATTGACATAGTGCCAAGTGCCAATTGCTGTTTTTCCATGTTTTTACATCATAGAAAATCAATATGAGATGAAGTCAAAATGCCACGAAACTTCACAATGATTTTTTATGGGCCAGAAGTAACACAACGGGCCCTGGGTGTGCCTGGGGTGTGCCCTGAGGGGGGCACAACCCACTAGGGCGCTCCAGGAGGCCCAGGCGCGCCCTGGTGGGTTGTGCCCACCTCGGGTGACCCCGGACCGCCTCTTTGCTCTATAAATACCCTAATATTCCAGAAACCCTAGGGGTACAGACGAAATATTCATCCAGCCACCGCAGAGTCCAAAACCACCAGATCCAATCTAGACACCATCTCGGATGGGGTTCACCACCTCCATTGGTGCCTCTCCAATGATGCATGAGCAGTTCTTTCTAGACCTTTGGGTCCGTAGTTAGTAGCTAGATGGCTTTATCTCTCTCGCTGAACTCTCAATAAAATGGTCTCTTGGGGATCCATATGATGTAACTCTTTTGCGGTGTGTTTGTTGGGATCGGTGAACTTTGAGTTTATGACCAGATCTATCTTTTTATATCCATGAAAGTTATTTGAGTTTCTTTGATCTCTTATATGCATGATTGCTTATAGCCTCGTATTTCTTCTCCGATATTTGGGTTTTGTTTGGCCAACTTGATCTATTTATCTTGCAATGGGAAGAGGTGCTTTGTAGTGGGTTCGATCTTACGGTGCTTGATCTGAGTGACAGAAAGGGAAACGACACGTATGTATTGTTGCTACTAAGGATAAAACGATGGGGTCTATCTCTACATAGATAGATCTTGTCTACATCATGTCATCGTTCTTATTGCATTACTCCGTTTCTCCATGAACTTAATACACTAGATGCATGCTGGATAACGGTCGATATGTGGAGTAATAGTAGTAGATGCAGGTAGGAGTCAGTCTACTAATCTTGGACGTGATGCCTATGTAATGATCATTGTCTAGATATCGTCATGAGTATTTGAAGTTATATCAATTGCCCAAGAGTAATTTGTTCACCCACCATTTGCTTTTTTTCTCGAGAGAAACCACTAGTGAAACCTACGCCCCCGGGTCTCTTTCTCATATTATTTGCCTTTGCGATCTACTTTTCTCTTGCATTTATTTTCAGATCTATATTTCCAAAAACCCAAAAATACCTTGCTGCACTTTATTTTATTTGGCATTCGATCTATCAACATTTACAACTTTCTCCCATCCACGTGCCTTTCTGGCGCCGTTAGCCAAAAGGGATTGACAACCCCTTTAACACGTCGGGTTGTGAGTATTTGTTATTTGTGTGCAGGGGATGTTTACGTCGTGTTGATTGGTTCTCCTACTGGTTCGATAACATTGGTTTCATATTTGAGGGAAATACCTACCGCCGATGTGCTGCATTATCCCTTCCTCTTTGGGGAAATACCGATGTAGCTTCAAGCGACATTAGGCGTATGCAAAGCCCATGCCGCCTCGTTGTTTGTTGCTAAAGATTGCTAAGTTCAACTGCAACCAGAGAAACTTGAGGGCGGCTATTTAGTTGATGTGTCTGGTGTGAAAGACAAAGAAAAACCGCTGCGTTGTTGCGATCTTTGGGCACGACTGGAATTAGTCATGATGACTCCGCCATTAAAACCCGTGCCTCACCCCTCATCCCACCCCATATCCTCATCACCCCATTGCTTGCTTTCCCCATCTGTTCTACCGGTTTCCATGGGGGAGCACGAGATCAGTGTGTCTGAGGTGAGGTGCCTGACAGAGGAGCTACGGTCGAAGGATTCGGAGCTCCAGACCAATGACGCGGAGATCCTCCATCATCAAAGGGACTTGACAAAGCTTCAGACGTGGCTTGAGTCGAACAAGTCGATTGAGGTCATGAAGTCGTTCTTCGATAACATGGTGTATGAGATAGGCATGGATATTGCCGGGATGGGGAGCTAGCTACAGCGCGAGCGGTCCGATTGTGAGGAGGCCCAGGATCGCCTAACTTGGTTGCTGGACGCAGTTGCCTCACAAGTGTTGCGGCTATGCAATGCCTACCATCATGCTAGTGCGACCATATCGACCGTCGGGTTAAACTTGTTCGAAAAACCTGTCGACTTCAATGAGTTGCGACTTCCGGACCTGGTGTCCTTATTCACCTATATCTATGATGGGCTAAACCGTCTCCACGCAGAGGTTCAGGTGTCACTGAACAAGGAGGGTGTGCGGGCGGTCGTCACCATTGCTGGGCGAATCTTCTCCGGGCTTCGTCACCAGAATCCACTTCTGCCATTCACTACTAAGAGAAACCTTATAGGCAGGAGACTACTAGTAGTACTGGAAAAATACAAACGTTGCTGCTAAGTACCAGTAGCGCTATATTTGGGCAGCGCTACAAGTAAGGACTCATTAGTGTTGGAAACTAGAAAAGCACTGTTGCTAAGGGGGCCCCGACGATCCCACCGACAGTCTTTATAGTACCAGCGCTACCCTCAAGAAAGCGCTACTGCTAAGCCTCCTAGCAGTAGTGCGTGCAGTGAGGAAAGCGCTACTGCTATGGGGCCCCACTTAGTAGTAGCGCTTTTCCCAGAAAGTGCTACTGCTAAGCCTCATAGGAGTAGCGCGCTGTGTAATCCAGCGCTAATAATAAGCGCTGTAGCCACCTTTTTCACCCATCCCCCCTCTCTCTCTCCCTTCTTCCTCCCCCTTTGCCCTCTCCCCTCTCCACCATTATTGCCCTTCTTCTCTCTTCCTTCTACCTCTCTTCTCTCCCCATTAATGCCCCCATCTCTCCTCCTTCTTCCTCCACCTTTGCCCTCTCCCCTTTCCACCATTATTGCCCTTCTTCTCTCTTCCTTATACCTCTCTCCTCTCCCCATTAATGCCCCTCTCTTACCCTTCTTCCTCCCCCTTTGCTCTCTCCCCTCTCCACCATTATTGCCCTTCTTCTATCTTCCTTCTACCTCTCTTATCTCCCCATTAATGCCCCCTCCACCATAATTCTCCTACATATCTCTCTCCTCTCCATTAGTTAGCTAGAGTCATCTCTCCTCCCAAAAACTATATCTAGCTAGCTATTTAGCCATCCACTCTCGATCCCTATATTGTCACGAAGGCCTAATGATCTAATTACCGTGCACAATCTCTCTCGGGGTATAGGTGAGTAAAACTTGTGCATTTCAAGAATGGGAGTATGTGTGTTTGTGATATGAAGGGATATTGTGTGAGTGACATGCCCCGTGAGTTGCTTATGTTTTGCCGAAATGTCGATTTATTTCCATTTCGGCAGATTTCGAGCAAACTCGATATGTCCTATTTTTAGGAAAGGTCATGCCAAATTTTCATATGACGTCTCCTTGTTATACTGTGCAGTCACGAGGGTGAGTGGAAGGAAGGTGGAGCGATACTTGCAATGCATGGTGATGGACATGTATGCAAAAAATCGGAATGGGATTAGATGTTCGTGTACAAGATGCAAACAAGGACTCATTTTGGACCCTTTTGATCATGGTAGTTTGAAGGCGCACGTAATGATGTATGGTTTCATGGATGGCTATAATCGATGGATAAGTGAAGATGATGATGATAACATCCACATGGTAGGGAATAATGACATGATGGTGCTAGACGAAGAGATGATCGATCGACGCGAAGAGGATGGCATCGGACATGGCGGCCGGGATGAGTACGGAAATGGCGGAGAAGAAGATTCCGGACACGACAAAGAAGAGTCCAGGCATGACGGAGAACAGAAGGGCATGCTGCAGTCTTCGACGGTACTAAGTTCAGTCTTGCAGGACCCTCATGTTCGAGACCTCCTTCGCAAGAGTACGACTACCGATAGAGCTGCTTCTAGAGAAGAGGCCAAGCTGGCACAACTTGAAGTAGACTCGAAGACTCGATTGTATGACGGTAGCGATCCCGAGGTGACCCGCTTGAGTTTCACACTCGAACTTCTAAAGACAAAGGCCAAGAACAAATGACATACAAAAGCCTCGATGAGCATTTGAAGTATCTACATAGTAAAGGTCTTCCCACGGTGAACCTGTGTCCTTCTAGTGTCGAGGAGGCCAAGAAAATCGTTTGCCCTCTTGATCTGCTGCACATTAGATACCATGCATGCATCAATGATTGCATCATTTATCGGGGGGAGCACACGGAAATAACCAGTTGTCCAATGTGCAATGCTTCTCGATACAAGAAGGCAGGAAAGAAAACTCCTCAGAAAGTTGTATGATACTTTCCGATCACTCCCCGTCTGTAGCGGTATTTCCTAGATCCTAAGGAACCAAAGATCATGCGCTGGCACACGGAGAGGAAGAAGCCTGACGATGGAGATGATCCGAAGCTGAGACACCTTACAGATGGTAGCCAGTGGAGAGCATTGAACGCTGAATATATATTTTTCAGAGAAGATGCAAGGAACATCGTGCTTGGTGCGAGTACCGATGGC
Organism: Hordeum marinum; assembly: GCA_022496015.1. Taxonomy (NCBI): domain Eukaryota; kingdom Viridiplantae; phylum Streptophyta; class Magnoliopsida; order Poales; family Poaceae; genus Hordeum; species Hordeum marinum. Next base: position 392,064,646 of record CM039678.1, on the reverse strand, counting down.
ATGAATCCATTTGGAAAGCAGAACACCAACCACATCACATGGACCATCTTTGTATGGATGGACAACCTCCCCCATGGTTGTGCATGAAGAAAAAGTACATACACATGAGCATGCTGATCCAAGGGCTAAAACAACCGGGAAATAATATTAACCTATATATGGGGCTTCTGAAAGAGGATCTAGACATGTTATGGAAATCACCGATCAAGACATGGGACGACAGCAAAGGAGATTATTTCTATATGAGATCCGCGCTAATGACGACGGTGCATGACTATCTCGGTTACGGGTACACCTCAGGACAGGTGTGCCATGGATACTACGGATGCACGAGATGCATGGATGATACAATGTCTCAGCAGCTTACGTCAACGGAAAATGGTGGCTTAGGGAAAATTGTGTACATGGGGCATCGTAGATGGCTCGAGAAGGATGACCTATGGAGAAAACGTGGAGATCTATTCAATGGTTTGGCTGAGCATCGAGGGCCTCCACGTAAGAGGAGCGGTGCCGAAATCAAGGAGTTGTTGACTAACTGGGAACAGTGCCCCGTGCCGGGAAAGATGGAAAAGGTGTAGGAGCCGCTGCTGAAGGTATGGAAAACGAGGTGTGTTTTTTGGGACTTGGAGTACTGGCACAATCACGACACGCCTCATTGCCTTGATCAAATGCATATCACGAAGAATGTCCTCGAGAGCTTACTTGGCACACTGATGAACATGCCGGAGAAGACCAAGGATGGGCCGAAGGCAAGGAAAGACATGGAAGATTTGGAGATCAAGACAGATCTCCACATGCCCCGTAAAAAGTCGACGGAAGCGGAGGCGGCGCCAAGGGGCAGAAAAGTCAACAAGAAGGAGGAGAATTGCCCCCTTCTTGCTTCACCTTAAGTGCGAAGGATATCGATCAATTCATCAAGTGCCTTACGGGAATCAAAGTCAATTCTGGTTACTGTGGGAAGATAAGCAAATTTCTAGACACCAAGAAGAAAAGGTTTAGCGAGATGAAGTCTCATGACTGTCACGTGATGATGACACAGATACTCCCGGTTCCCATTAGAGGGATTATGGAGAAGCACGTCCATGACACGGTTACTAGTCTGTGCAACTTCTTCGACGTTATCTCTCGAAAGTCCATCACTATGAAGCAGCTCCGAAGGCTACATGAAGAGATCGTTGTCATACTATGTGAGTGTGACAGCCCGAGACCGACGTTCTAGAAGATTCCAGAAGATTCCCCTTTATTTTCCGTTTTCGTGTGTGTTCCGTTTTGGTTGTTGCATTCGTCATCGCATCATTCCCATCATCTGCATTGCATCATCGCCCGTTTTTGAAAACTTGCATTCGTTCGTAGTTGTCGGTTCTCTCCGTTCTTGCCGTTGCCCGTTGAGACCAACCACACACGCATGCGCCCGTAGCATCTTTTAAATAAAACCGTTTTTAAGCCCGCGCAAAAATATTCTCGGATCGAGTTGAAACTTATCGTGCGATCTTGTTATATCGTAGGTAGACCGCCCATCGATTTTCGTCGCGATCTGAGTTTGTTAGATACTTCGTCGGTTAGTCGTATCAGTGAGGTTATCGGTTAACGTCGGACGTTCTGGGTGTTTTAAATCTCCGTGCCACGGGTCGCCACTCTCTCTCTTCCCCCTGTTGCCCGTCTACACAGCCACGTAACCCCCTCTCCGCTTCTGAACGTCGGATCGTCATCCGGCAGTCCGAAAACGGACAATGCCGTAGCCCTAGCCCTAGCCCTATTTATACCCCCTAGCTCACCTCGTTCCGCGTGCCACCAAACCCTAGCACAGCCGCCACCTTCTCCCTCCTCCAGCCAGCCCGCCCGAGCCCATCTGGGCCCGGGAAAGCCCATCCGGGCCTGGATCTCGTCGTCCCCGAGCTCTCTCGAGCTCCTCCATAGCAGCCATGCCCGAACCCTAGCCTCTCCTTCCTCTCCCCATGCGTGCTCGCCGGAGCCGCACCTCTCGCCGGAGCAGCTGCCGCCGGCCGGAGCCGTCGCAGGCAGTTGCCTCGCCGCCGCCCTCTTCCTCCCCTGCCCTTTCTCTCTCGCGCAGGAGCTCCGCCCTCGGTCGCCCGCAACTGCCTCCGCCGCCGAGCTCCGCTACAGCTGCCGCAGGCCAACCTCCGGCCAGATCTGGGCGCCGCCGGCCGGATCCGGCGAGCCCCGGTCCATTCCGGCCAACCTCGCCGCTCGGCCGCCGCCGCCAGCCACCTTGCTCTGCGCCGCCGCTGCCTCTGCATCGGCAGAGGTCGAGCAGGAAGAGGGCGAGCCCGAGCGCTGACCCTCTGCCCGCTCCCTCGTCCGCGTGGGCCGGCCTAGCCAGCGCCCAGGTGCGCTACCTCCCCCTGCCAGGCCCAGTTCAGCCGAGGGTGAGCAGCCCCCTCTTTTTTTTCCTTTGCGTTTTTTATTATTTTCAGATATTTGCATGGATTTTAAAATGCTAATAATTATTTAACCGTGCAACATATTAAAATAATTTTAACATGTAAAATGTGTAGAATTTCATCTAGTTTCACAATAACCAATTTTCATGCATGTTTAAAACATTTAAACTTGCTGGTTGCATCGATTTGCGTGATGACCATTAAATATGGTTTAATTCATAATTATTTGACCATGCATCGAAATTAATAAAATCACATGTTAAAAATGTCCATCTCTTTTGCATCGCATTTTCATGCATGAGACAATTGTCGGTATCATGTTTGCATATTATTTGCATTATCGAATTGCTTCACCGTGAATAGGCCTATTACCCGCATATTTAATAGTGATTAATTTTCTACATGAACCTAATCATATTATATATGTTTTCGGGGTAGAAAAATCCATGTGATTTTTTTGTGCATTTAGTTTTGCCATTTGAGCATTTTGTGTGCATGTCATTTATGCCGTGATGGCCTTTTGTCTTTTACGTAGGATTTAATCCGGGCATGATATGAATTAATTTTCAACATGAAAGTTGCTCGTTGATATGTGTCCTAGCCCATGGACATTTTGTTTGTCATAGAAATGCATGTGTAGGTGTTGTTTTGCTGTTGTCTACTTGCTATAAAAATCTGTTATTTTGAGGGTCTTAAATATTTCTAAGTCTGAATCTGTTATATTTTGTTGCTGTCTTGCCATGTGATTTGCTAGTGATCTAGAACTCTTTTATGGTAGGTGCAATGGAGTTATTTGTTGTTGATGTTGCCCTATAGCATGATGTTAAGTTTCATGCCATTTCATGATTTGTAGCATATAGTTTTACTGATGTCAATATGCCTTCGTGATAAAAACTGCACTGTCTAAAACTGCTATTTTCGCTAAGTCTGAAACTGTTATCAAGTAGCCTTTTTGTGAGCTTCCTACCAAGTGATCCATGCATGTTATGAATATGATTTGTGAAGATGAAATGAAGTAGGTGTTGCATACTATTGCCCCATGCTTAGTTTGTGCATTTTAGAATATTGTAACCTGTTGTTTTCATGTGTTCAAAATGCTATGTTGCTATTTTTGGCAGATTTCAACTAAAACTTGTTTTGATGATTGTGGTTGAACCGTAGCTCCGTTTTGGACATTCCATATATGAAACTTGCTTAGAATCTCATGTAGTTTCATAAAAACTTGTTGCATTCATGATTTGAGATGGTTGTGATTTTTCCCCATGCATTTGCATTCATGTTATGTGCATCTTGTGTTGCTCATATCTTTTGAACCGTAGCTCCGTTTGAGATGTTCTATATATGTAAATCGACTAGAATGACATGTAGAATAACATGGTAGGCTTTGTTCTGTGGTTTAACTATTATAAAATGTGTTTAGTTCAGATCTGGACCAATTTCTAAATTAACATATGAGGTCATTTCGGAAATGTTATAAGTTGTTTCCGGCCTCATTTAACATGCCTAGATAGATAGTTTACTTATGCTTCACCTCTTGCCATGCTTAACAACATTTAATATTGTCGTGTACCTAACGAGAGTGAACTAAATAATTCGAATGTGGAGTTTCATCAATATGCAACTCGTTGCATATTTCACTTAATGTGTAGTATTTGATTGTTGTGAATTGTCATGCCTTGCATATTAAACCCGACATGCATCATATTTGTTTGTGCATCGTGTCTTGCATATGTTGTGGTGTATCGTGTGTTGATTGTTGTTTCTTCGGCTGTTTCTTCTCGATAGAGTTTCCGAACCGTTCGGAGTGTGAGGATTCATTCGACTACGTTGGTTCGTCTTCTTCATGGACTCGGTTCTTCTTCCGAGCGGGATCTCAGGCAAGATGACATATTTCCCTGGATACCATTACTATCATTGCCATGCTAGTTGTCTCGTCTTTTATCGTTATGTCTCGCTACCTACCACTTGTTTGATAAGCCTCCCAACACTCCATGATAAGCCTCTAACCCCTCCATATCCCAGCAAAACATTGTTTGGCTATGTTACCGCTTGCTCAGACCTTCTTATAGCGTTGCTAGCTGCAGGTGCATTTGCTTCCATGTGTCAACATGGTCATTCTTTTGGTATATCACAATATTGCTGCTATTTAAATTAATGCACATATACACTTGATAAAGGGTGGAAGGCTTGGCCTTTTGCTCGGTGTTTTGTTTCACTCTTGCCGCCCTTAGTTACTTGTGAACCGGTGTTATGTTCCAGAAATGAGCGCTCCTAACATGCTCGGGGTTGTTATGGGGACCCCCTTGATTTTCGGGTTAGAATAAAACTTGTCTGGCAAGGCCCAACTTTGGTACTACATTTGCCCATCATAATAAAACTGATCACCTTATTAAAGCATAGAGGGTCGCCCCCTCGTGGATTAATTTAACATAATACAGGGGGGCCAGTGCTGCTGGTGCTGGTCCAAAATAGAGCACCGTGCGGGCTACCTGGGGCAACCCGAGACTTCAGTTACTGTACACTTAACTCATCCGCCGTGTCCTGAGAACGAGATACGCGGCTCCTATCGGGATTGTCGACACGTCGGGAGGCCTTGCTGGACTTGTCTTACCTTTCTCGAACGTCTTGAGTGAGGAACTCTGATTTTCTTCGGGCTAACTCGAGGTGTTGGATTTCCTTTGGAATTGCCTAGGAAGATCACGAGATTCGTGGTTGAGGTTATTTCCACTGCGTGTGGTTAATTTGTGATGGATAAGTTGGAGCACCCCTGCAGGGTTAAATCTTTTCGAGAAGCCGTGCCCGCGGTTATGTGGCAGACTTGGATAATTTGTTTAACACCCGGTCATAGCAAACTTGAAGTAAACTCTAATAAATACATCAACCGTGTGAGTAACCGTGACCGTCTCTTCTCGTGAGTCCTTATCCGGAAGAGAACACGGTGGGGTTATGTTTGACGTAAGTAGGTGTTCAGGATCAGTTAGTGATCAATTCTAGTTCGCGTTTGTTATGCGTAGACCACCAGACTTTACTTTCTGTGCTCGTAAGTTAGCCACTCAAATATATGCTTAGTCGCTTGCTGCAGCCTCACCACTTAACCATGCCTTACCTATTAAGCTTTAATAGTCTTGATACCCTTGGAAATGAGATTGCTGAGTCCCTGTGGCTCACAGATTACTACAACACCAGTTGTAGGTTCAGGTAATGTGATGATTTGACGTGAGCACGTTGCTCGATTTGATTTGGAGTTCTTCTTCTTGTTCTTCTTCTTGTTCTTCAATCTTGGATGGGTTCCAGGCGGCAACCTGGGATAGCAAGGGTGGATGTCATTTTATCGTTTGATTTCGTCTGTAGTCGGACCCTGCTCTTATGTATGATGTTTGAGATGTTATTGTATTGATGTGACTCTGATGTAGCTTGTGGCGAGTGTAAGCCAATTCCATATACTCATCTCTTCTGTACATGTACTTGTAATGATATCCATTCTTGCGAACGCATCGAGATGCGCTTCTATCCCTGTCGAGGCCCTTGTGCCCAAATAAGGATAGGACCGCATCTTGGGCGTGCCAGTGAGCTTGAGATGTACTTCCCGCCCGCGTTCTTTGACGTCATGGTGCATCTATGTGTCCACATCGTGGACGACATCATCGACCTTAGACCGACATTCCTTCACAACATGATGCCGTTCGAGAGGATGAATGGGGTCATCAAAGGATTCGTTCGTAACATGTCCCGTCCCGATGGGAGCATCGTCCAGGGTTATCTAACCCAAGAGTGCATCTCCTTTTGCAAGAATTATATAGGCGGCAGAGACCCTGTTGTTGGTTTGCCCGTCAAGAAGCACCATGGTAGGCTTGGAGGGGAAGGTCACAACAACGGCCGGAGAGAATTGCACGTGGACTACTCGAATCGACGGGACGACTTTGACAAGGCTAACTTAGTAGTGCTACAACACCTAGATGAGGTATATGATTATGTGACACTGCACAACGAAACCATCGCAAAGAAGTACCATGACGAGGGGATGCACAAGACAGACGACGAAGTTACTATAGAGCACAATGCCACTTTCTTGCGTTGGTTCAAAGAGCATATTCTTGCTAATCCCCCGAAAGAGGGCAGTTCGGACGGATTGCTCATACACGCCTTAGCACATGGCCCCGCACCCAAATTAGCGTCCTATCAAGCATACGATATCAACGGGTACACGTTATACACGGAGGCCAAAGACATGGACAGTGATTACCAGAACTCAGGGGCGATGATTGAATGTGTGATCGACGTCAACGACATAACTGAAAGATTATACGGAAGGGTCGAAGAGATCTAAGATCTTGACTATGCTGGAATGCACGATGCGACGATGTTCCGTGTCAGATGGGCTAAGGATGTCGTAAGAGAAAATAAGTACTTCACTACCATGTCTATACCCGACATGAATAGCGCTACTATGAAGGTTCACGTCATTGCCAAAACTGAGCCATGGGTACACGCTAAGCACTTGACACAATGCTTCTTCATAACCGACCCGACCAATCCCGTCCGTGTTGTCATGAGGAGAGGCAAAAGTAGCATCATCCGAATGGAGGGAGTCGCCAACGAGGAAGACTACGATCATTATGGCAACCCGATGAGGGAATATGACGATGATGATGAAGCGTACGTGAAAAGAAGAATTAAAACTACACTATGTAAGAAAAAAAATACTTCATGGTGCCGGAAAAGTCATAAAGAGGGGCTCAACTATTCGACAACGAACAAGAAAGGGAAGAAGAAGCTCAATGCGAAACGTCGTCGATGCAGTTGAGAAGCCATCATCTATATATATATGTATCTATTTTTTGTACGCACTTAAGTAACCGTTATCAGTAAAAGGATATATAAATCGTATCCCCTTCAATTACCACCACGTTGTTCTGGTGATATATATTCACGTAGTAGTGTGGGAGGGAGATCGACATTCTCGTCGACTGCGTGTGAGCCCGTCGGGCAAGAAACAAAAAACAGGAACAAAAGGAAAATAATAATAAAATGAAAAGTAAATGCAAAAGAGAAGTAAAGTTAGAAAATTAAAAAGAAAAGGAAAGTAAAATAATAAAAAGAAAAGAAAACTTTAGCAGTAGCGCTGGTTTCCATCCAGCGCTACTGAAGTTAGCAGTAGCGTTGGATGGAAACCAGTGGTATTGTTATTTTCAATAATCCCTGCCCGCTCCAAATTTTCACAACTCCCTACATTCCCCCCATGCCACGGCCCCTCCCTCGCCTCGCCGCCGGCCGCCCCCACCCTTCCGCCCCTCCAGAACCCGTTGCCGACCGCCCTTGCCCCCAGCCGCCCCCGCCCCAGCCCCGCATGGCCGCCACCGTCGCTCGGGCGCCCGCAGCCCCAGCCCCCCCGCCGCCCTAACCAGCCCCCCTCTGCCCTGCCAGCCGCCGGGCCCCTTCCCTCGGTGAGATGAACGGCCGCCGGCCCCTCCCCCCACCCCACACACATTTTTTTCTTTTTTTCTGTTAGGTTAGTTAGGTTAGAAGGAAAAGAAGAAAATAAGAAAAGTAGAAGAAAAATAATAATAAAATAAGACAGAAAAGGAGAAAAAAATAAGAAAAGAAGAAGGAAAAGAAGAAGGAAAAGAAGAAGGAAAAGAAGAAAGGAAAAGAAGAAGAACAAGAAGAGGAAGAATAAGGAAAAGAAGAAAGGAAAAGAAGAATAAGAAGAAGAAGAGGAAGAAGAAGTACAAGAAGTACAAGAAGAAGAGGAGAAGAAAAAAGAAGAAGAAGTAGAAGAAGAAGAAGGAAAAAAAGAAAGGAAAATAATAAGAAGAAGAAGAGGAAGAAGAAGGAAAAGAAGAAAGGAAAAGAAGAAGAAGAAGAAGAAGAAGAAGTAGAAGAAGTAGAAGAAGAAGAGGAGAAGAAAAAGGAAGAAGAAGTAGAAGAAGAAGGAAAATAAGAAGGAAAATAAGAAAGGAAAAGAAGAGGAAGAAGAAGTATAAGAAGTAGAAGAAGAAGAGGAGAAGAAACAAGAAGAAGAGGTGAAGAAAAAAGAAGAAGAAAAAAGTGGAGAAGAAAAAAAATAAGAAAAGAAGGAAAAGAAGAAGGAAAAGAAGAAAGGAAAAGAAGAAGAAGAAGAAGAGGAAGAAGAAGTAGAAGAGGAGAAGAAGAGGAGAAAAAAAGAAGTAGTAGAAGAAGAATAAGAGGAGAAGAAAAAATGAAGAAGAAGAAGTAGAATAATTTAGGGTTTATTTTTGTAGTTGTTTTATATTTTGTACTTGTTTACTTGTTTTATATTTTGTACTTGTTTTATATTTTGTCATTTTGCAATATGAACCCTATGTCATTGATGTCATATATGCTTCGAGTGGCCTATGTTTTGCCAGAATGTTGATTCATTTCCGTTCCGGCAAATTTTAGGCGCTCCATCTGTCCACTTTTTAGCAAAGGTCATGCCGAAAATTTCCGTGATTTTTGACATGACTTGTGATAGAAACTAGCTAGGACATATGGAGTGCCCGATATTTGTCGGAAGGGGAATGAATCAACATTTTGACCAAATATAGGCCCCTTTTTTCTTTTCATTATTCATTTCACTGCGACCAAATAATTGAACGAGCATACTTAAATAATCATAGGAAACATGTCTGACCATGCGAAAGCCATGGGTTCTGGTAGTCGCATCGAAGAAGACCCCGTCGAGGCAGCAAACAATTATTTCAGCTACGTGGACGAACATCTGTTGGGGGTGCAGGGTGATAGTGGCAACAACAACCCCGCTGACACCGACACCAACACCGGCATCGACACTCCTGGCACCGCCGGCACCGAGACCGCCCCTGAGACCAGTGAAGGACCGAAGTGGAAGAGGGCACGAAAACCTAACGAGCTCGACATCGGAAAAATTGTGGTCATGGTGATGCAACCCAGGAAATTAGAGCCAATGACACCAGATGAAGCGCGCGTGTGCTACGACAATAAACTAGGATGCATCCTTAGGGAAACCACCAACATCAATGACGAAAAGTTGAAGAAGATACCACATATGGAGCACATGCTCCTAACGAAGTTGCACAATAGGTTCTTGTTCCCCGGGCGGACTGAAAAAGAACTTCCGTGGAATGACAAAGCCATGACAAAGATAAATAGCAAGGCGATGATGATGTTCACCAATGACTTGTCCGCCTGGAAAGTATAGGTGAAAAAAGAGATTGCGAAGAATGAACCGTGGTCCAAGATTCATGCTGACAATCCAACAATAGCGAAATAGCACTTTAAAAAATTCAAGGAGACTTGCACTAAAGAAGTCAAGATAAAGTCAGAGAAAATGAAGGCGCTCCAGGCCAGGAACACGCCTACCCACCGCCTTGGAAGCCATGGTTACGAGGGGAAGATACACGTATGGGCCAAGGTGGACACCGAACATGAAAGTCAGGGAATCTCAGACCCGTTGGCAGAGTTCACCGACCCGCAGGAGCATGACTGGATCAGGGCCGGTACAAGTGGGACCCTGTCAAGAAAATCTTTTACATGGACCCGAACGCGAGGGAGTTCATGAGACTACTGGTAATTGTTATATTACCACCTTATATTAGCTTCTAATCAATTCGACAACAAGTTTTGTCACATTTGTAAACAATCAATATAATGTTCCTTTTGCAGAAAGAGCAACACACAAAGGCAGCCAAAAGCGAAGAGTCTTCTTAGTCGTCGTTGAGGCCCAAGTGGGACACTCCTTTCAACCGGGCCCTCAACAACTGAAAAAGGTGTCAGAGGATAAACCGTCGTCGTTTGGACGTGTGCACGGTGTCGGAGATGGCACCTCGTGGAGACGTGCTACCAGTAGAAGCCGGAGGAAAGAAGGCAGAGACGGTTGATTAATCAACATCAGATCGACGAGAAGGTTGCTCTTGCAGTCCGTAAGGCCAAAGCTGAGACCAAAGCAGAGTTGGAACAGATGGTCGATGAAAGGGTCAATGAAAAAGTCAGTGCAAAGGTTGTTGGCTTTACTGAGGCATTTATGGATTGGGCGCAACAAAATCCAAATAAAGGGCCAACAGACTTTCCCCTTCCCAGCTACGCCGGGAGCAATTCGATGAACATCGCACCACCAGCACCTGCTCACGCCACCGCACATGCTCCCATACCTTGTCCCGCTCCTGTTCATAGCAACCCGTCCTCCGTCTTAGACCTGCTCGGTGGGGCTTCGTCTTTGGCCGAGCTCGACGCCCTCACAGTAATTACATGTCATACCCTCTTGACCAGTATCTATATAGTCCCATTTCAGTTGCCTTTTGGATGTTTGATGTCGCAGACATGTCTTCGCAGGCCGACGAAACCCCGTGCACCCTACTGTACGACATCAACAGCCAAAAGGTGGACATCGGAAAGGCAACAATCGTGAAGCCGAAGGAACACATGTTACACAACTGACAAATGTCCCATAGCATCTTCAAAGTTTGCGTGGCCAGTTTTAAAGTGTGCTTCAATGATTTGCCTCCTCCGGTACCAGTCGCTAATGACGAGACCCCTAAGCGGATTGGCGAATGCAAGAGCTGGTTCTTGCCTTGGCCGAAGACTTCTTCATGTGGAGGCGCCCGGTAGCACACCAACGACAACTCCTCAACAAGGTATGAACACCACCCCACCTACCCAATTACTTGCACCTGTCGTGACAGGTGATAGCAAACGACGGGAGGTAGTAGTGCCAGATGACGTTGCCCCCGTCGAAGAAGCAAACGCTGATGATTTCATGGAGGATGATGATGATGACCCTAACCAGTATATCAATACCACCTATGGCGATGCTCGGGACTTTAACTCAGGCTATGAGCATGGAGATGATGATTTGATGCCGCGTGATTTGCTGGAGCCGGAACGTCCTAAGGCTGATTGCAAAAAGTCTCTCTTCATGCGATCCTCGCAGGAGACGCCTCCAGATGCCGCCTCTACCCAACAAGAACAACTCCAGGGCCGTTCAATGCTTAGCCCGACGACACTGGGGGTGGTGATTAGGGAAGTTATGGCGGTCTCACTATCGGCGCCACCCGTCAAGAAGCCTAAGAAGAGACCGAGGAAAGGCTCTAAAGGCGCTTCAAGCAGCCAGCCGACTCTGAAGCCCCGAGAGGTAGACATAATACCGTCGCAGGTGTGGAGTGTTTCCATGTCGCCAACCACCCGATCCTACCTCAGAAAGCGCTGGAGGATATACTGAACAATGATCTAAGGAGACTTCATGATGATGTGCTGGATAGAGAGAAAATCCTTCTCATCTCGGAAAAACCAGCATACCCGCTTTACGTGGCTCAGGTTCCGGGTGGGAGGTTATATGTTGATAAATGGCCCATAGATAAGTTCATCCTGCAATTTGACGACATCTACAACATGTTCCACATGATTAAGCTGGATTTTCAGTTCATCCGCATGTATGCGCTTTATATGAACTACATCATCAGGCGTGAGAACATAGAATATATCTACGTCGCGGACCCGGACTATATGCATGAGAGCTTCTTGGAAGTCTGCAAAGAGCATCGTGGCTATGCGAGCAAGTACATCGCTGAGTTCATGGTTGCTAATAAGGACAAGGAAACGATTCTCCTACCCTATCATCCCACGTAAGTCATCCGCAGATATCCTTTCATAATTTTTAATCATTCCTTTGCAAGCATGGAGGCTAATTTGAGGTGTACTTATTTTGCGCAGTGAGGGGGGGGGTCCTCATTTGTCTGTACCCACAGTACTTCCATGCTCTGTACTTGGACTCTGCAAAGAACACCAAGAAAAGGGATTACAAGCACATAAAGAGTGTTCTAGATAGTGCCATTTTAACCTTCAGCCTTACCGATGGAGATATAGAGGTGAAAAAGTACAGGAATAGAGGGTTGGTTTTCGGCCATAAGACCGGCTTCTACTGCATCCAACAACCGAAAGATAGTAAGGCTGACGGATTCTACCTCATGCATCACATGATCGAGTACATAAGGGATAATCAACACCTTCGCATGTCAGCTAATTCTAAGGGTGCCGAGATTGTCAACTAGGCCTATAGCATAGGAAAGACACCAGATCATCGAATCCGAGCTGAGTTTTATCACGTACAGTGTGAACTTGCCCAAGTGATCATGAAGGGGGTACTCGAACAAACAGGGATGTTCTACCATGGGCCAATGAGGCGGGAGACTATCCGTGAACTGCTTAACGCTCAGCGTCTGGACATGAAGCCTTTCATGAAGCTCGGGTCGTTCATCCCTGACTATGAAGATTGGAGCATCGACCTGATGGAGTGATTGACGATGACAATGTGTATGCTTAATTAGTACTATTGTCTTCCTATATGAACTAGCATAGATCGCAATAGTTAATTAGTTTGGTTACCTATGAGGAACTTCCTTATTTATGTTTACTATATATAGGTTGCTTGTATTTTGCTAACTATATATATGCCTCTTTGTGTTTCTCAAGTACATTATGTTGCATATTAAATCAACTTACGGTGCAGGTTCATAGACCGGGAGATGGCGAAGGACAAGTACCCGGGAGCTAGCCATAGAGGGTTCGACAACAGAGCGAGATGCTACGGCAAGAGAGAGGGAGCGAGACCGGTGCCTCACGAAGTACTACATAGTCACGCTCTTGCTCATATTGATCGCTCTTCTCTTCTACATGGTTTAGATAGAGATGATGAAACTTGTGGGTGTGCCATGACCATGCTGTTCCATATATTCGAGACATGACTTGTGTATCACTATTTTTGAGATGTGTGATGATATTTGTGTTGGATAATATGATGATGATGGTGGTGGTATATATGACGAGTCTCCTGTATGTGTATGATATGATGAGAATAATGTATTTTTATTATGATATGATGAAACTACCATATAGAGCATGCACACAAAAAGTGAACAGAAAAGGGACGGAAAATAAAAAAGAAAACAAACTAAAACCTAGGCTTAGCAGTAGCACTGGTAATTTGTAGCAGTAGCGCTGGTTTAGCAGCATCGCTTGTTGTAAACCAGTGCTACTGCTACTAGGATAACAAGCGCTACTGCTAAACACTTAGCTGTAGCGCCTTAGCACTAGCGCTGGTTCCAGCGCTACTAGTAGAGGGAAAACCAGGGCTACTAGTAGGGTTTCTCCTAGTAGTGATTTTACACCGTCTTTGACAAGCTAGCTCCCATAGACCAGGAGTGGGAGCTACGGGTGGTGGTGTTGGGGAACGTTGCATGGGAACAAAAAATTTCCTACGCACACACAAGATCTATCCATGGTGATGAGCATATATGAGAGGGAGAGTGGATCTACATACCCTTGTAGATTGCTAAGTGGGAAGCGTTAAGAAACGGAGTTGATGTAGTCGAACGTCTTCACGATCCAAATCGCTAGCTGTCTCACGATCCCATCACGATCCATCCCGCGATCAAATCACGATCCATCCCACGATCCAATCACGGTCCTTCCGATCTAGCGCCGAACGGACGACACCTCTGCGTTCATCACACGTACAACTCAATGACGATCTCTGCCTCCTTGATCCAGCAAGCGAGGGTGGAGAGGTAGATGAGTTCTCCGCCAGCACAACAACATGGTGTCGGTGGTGGTGGAGCTGATCCGGCAGAGCTTCGCTAAGCCATACCGAACAGATCTAGAGGAGAAGCTATCTAGAGGGAGAGAGGGCAGCACGTGGCTTTTCTTGGTTGCTGCTGCCCTCTTTCTCCCTCCATATATATAGGGGGGAAGGGAGGAGGGGGGCTCCCCTAGATCCCATCTAGGGAGTGGCGGCCAAGGCAGAGGGGGGCGCCCCCTAGGGAAATCCTAGGTGGCTTGGCCCCCGAGTTACCTAGTGGCAGCCCCTCAGATGGGCTCCCCACCCTTGGCCGAAGTGGGCTAGGGTTTGTGTGGCGCCCAGCCCTCTTGTGGGCTGGTTTGCTCCCCCCTTGGCCCATGATCCCCCCAACACTTATTGCCCCCCGAAACACCTTTCAGTACCCCCGGTCATAACCCGGTACCCCCGTAACGCTACCTGACTCCGATTCCCTTCGTCCTATATATCGGTCTTCACCTTCGGACCATTCCGGAGTTCCTTGTCACATCCGGGTTATCATACGGGACTCGGAACAACCTTCGGTCACCAACACATATAATTCAATACTACCAAAACGTCACCAAATGTTAAGTGTGCAGACCCCGCGGGTTCGAGAACTATGTAGACATGACTGAGACACCTCTACGTCAATAACCAACAGCAGGACCTGGATACCCATATTGGTTCCTACATATTCTAAGAAGATATTTATCGGTTGATACTCTATGTCAAGAATTCAGTTAATCCCGTATGATGCTCCCTTTGTTGTTCGGTATGTTACTTGGCCGAGATTCGATCGTCGGTATCTCTATACCTAGTTCAATCTCGTTATCGGCAAGTCTCTTTACTCGTTCCGTAATAGAATATCCCATGGCTAATGCTTTAGTCACATTGCTTGCAAGGCTTATAGTGATGTTGTATTACTGAGTGGGCCCTGAGATACCTCGCCATCACACGGAGTAACAAATCCCAGTCTTGATCCATGCCAACCCAATAGACACCCTGAGAGATACCTGTAGAGCACCTTTATAGTCACCTAGTTACGTTTCGACGTTTGATACACACAAGGTACTCCTTCGGTGTTAGTGAGTTGCATGATCTCATGGTCATAGGAACATGTACTTGACATGCAGAAAACTATAGCAATAAAGTGACACGATCATATGCTATGTTTATAGTTTGGGTCTTGTCCATCACATCATTCTCCTAATAATGTGATCCCATTATCAAATGACATCTCATGTCCATTGCTAGGAAACCTTGACCATCTTTGATTAACGAGCTAGTCTATTTGAGGCATACTAGGGACATGGTGTTGTCTATGTATCCACACATGTATCTGAGTTTCTGATTAATACAATTCTAGGATGGATAATAAACGATTATCATGAACAAAGAAATATGATAATAGCTAATTTATTATTGCCTCTAGGGCATATTTCTAACAGTCTCCCACTTGCACTAGAGTCAATAATCTAGCTCACATCGCTATGTGATTTGTTATGAATCTCACACCCAATGAGTTCTAGGGTTCGATCGTGTTTCACATGTGTAAGAGGTTTTAGTCAATGGGTCTGCGACATTCAGATCCGTGTGTACTTTGGAAATCTCTGTGTCACACTATAGACACTGCTACCATGCTCCACTTGTAGCTATTCCAAATGGCTACTCCACAATATGTATCCGGATTGCTACTAAGAGTCATCCGGATTGGTGTTAAAGCTTGCATCGACGTAAGCCTTTACGACGAACTCTATATCACCTCCATAATCGAGAAATGTTTCCTTAGTCCTCTAGTTATCAAGGATAACTTTGACCGCTGTCCACTGATCCACTCCACTATAAGAAATATGTCAACTTGTGAGCTTCTGTCAGTGAGCCTGGAAGAAATGGTTGTAAATCTATAACCATTTGAGAAAAATTGGTCGTAAGATGTTCGAGGGGCTCCAAACCCTAAACAATAATGACCATTTTTTAGAAAGGTCGTAATTTCATCAGAGGAAATGGTCATAAAGCAGACATCACTGGTCTGCTGCCTTATTTCGAGCTGATAACGACCATATAAATGGTCACTGTCGGTGTCAAAACCGGCGGATCTCGGGTAGGGGGTCCCGAACTGTGAAACTGGAGCCGATGGTAACAGGAGACAAAGGGGACACAGATTTACCCAGGTCCGGGCCCTAATATGGAGGTAATACCCTACGTCCTACTTGATTGTATTGATGATATGGGGGGTTACAGAGTTGATCTACCTCGAGATGGAATAACTAAGCCTAGATCAGTTGTCCTCCTATACCCCTAAACCCTCCGGCTTATATAGACGCCGAGGGTGCCCTTGCTTTACACATGGTCGGTTACATGCCGAAGAGATAAACATGCCTAACTATATCTAATAACTTGGAGAGTACGTTAGGGCTTCTTGAAACTTCCATCTGGCGTAGGTGGTTTTTGATCGTCCGATGCTCCCTTTGCGGCCCACACAGTCAGGCCCATAAACAATAGATTGGCTATCCGAGGACCCCCTAATACAGGACTCCCTCAATATCCCTTGGACTAGCCTTTAACGCCAATATGTATTCGGTCAATCTCCTCATGTCGTCATCTCCAACTTGCGAGGCGAGTCCCTCATCCCGCCTTGTTTGGCAACCGACCAGTCTTCGGTTAGATCCCAGGCATTGCGGGCGCAGGTTCATTATAATAACTACACGTGTTCCTTGATTTTCGCGCATCGTGGGGAGGCGAGTGGTCAGTGATTTTTACAATCTTACCCCCTCGTAATGGAGGCACCATCGATTTAATCAAACAAAACCATGGCGCAGTCCACATCTTCTTCCCCCCATCGAAAGAAACTCCTAGCGGAAGCTCCACACACAAAATGGCTAACGCCCGTAGTTCCTTTGCACGTCCCTATGGCTCACGCGTAGGGAACTGGACCAGCTGTTCTGTTACACTCCAGCGGCTCCGCAATCTGGAGACCCAAGGGTATCTTCCTTCTTCAGATCTAGTGGCGACCCGCGCAGGTCTGCTCTCTTATGGCGACGAAGTTTCGACGAGCGTTTCCCCAGTCCTAACAAGGGGGAGTGCGTATGCTTCGTCCCCTTTCTCCTTCGGGGTCTTGGGTTTCCAATCCATCCGTTCCTGAGGGGGTTACTAGATTTCTACGAGATCCAACTCCACCACCTTACTCCAAGGTCCATTTTACACATCTCGAGCTTCATCGCTCTCTGTGAGATGTTCTTGGGGTGCGAAGTGCACTTTGATTTGTGGAGAAAATTCTTCCGTCTCGTCCCCTGAACTTGGGACAAGACAATTTTGGAGGTCGGCGGAGCCGAAGTGTGACGCATAGCGGGGACGGGGTATCCGGCGGGCAGACCAAAGAAATCCGAAAAATGGACTTCAGAATGGTTTTATATTGAAGATGTCCCCCTGTTCAAGGCAACTCGGACAGGTCTTCCCGAATACTCAGACGCCCTCCCGAAGAAGAGATACAACTGGCGGCCGAGGAGCTCGTCCCAGGAGGAAAGCATCGAAGTGCGGTGCCTAGCCAGGCAGGTATGGATGCTCGTCCACCATCAACTAACCATGATTGGCGTCATGGTCGCTGTCGGTGTCAAAACCGGTGGATCTCAGGTAGGGGGTCCCGAACTATGAGACTAGGATCAACGGTAATAGGAGACGAAGTGGACACGAGTTTACCCAGCTTCGGGCCCTCCAATGGAGGTAATACCCTACATCCTGCGTGATTGTATTGATGGTGTAAGGGGTTATAGAGTTGATCTACCTCGAGATCGTATGACTAACCCTAGATGAGTTGTTCTATATCAATGTCCTAAAACCCTCTGGCTTATATAGATGCCAAGGAGGCCTAGGGTTTACACACGGTCGATTACATGCCGAAGAGATAAACACGCCTATTTACTACATCAAACGTGGAGCACAAGCCGTGCTCCTCGAAGCTTCCATCCTAGAAACTTGGCCTTCAAATCATCCAGTGTTTGGAAAGTAGCCCATATAGTTCGGCCCATAAACAATAGGTCGGCTATCCGAGGACTCCCTAATCCGGGACTCCCTTAGTAGTCCCCGAACTTTCCTCCAATGCCAAGGGTCTTCAGCTCCAATTGGTTCGTGAACAGAGTCTTCGGCTTGCGAGGCGAGTTCCTTCCCGCCAAACCATAGTTCGGCCTCTGATGATAAGTAGTTTTC
Organism: Hordeum marinum; assembly: GCA_022496015.1. Taxonomy (NCBI): domain Eukaryota; kingdom Viridiplantae; phylum Streptophyta; class Magnoliopsida; order Poales; family Poaceae; genus Hordeum; species Hordeum marinum. The sequence continues at coordinate 392,046,472 of CM039678.1, read as the reverse complement.
CGCATAGTGGCACATAAGAATTCTGTGAGATAAGTTGGCTTTGAAGGCCAAACGTTAGGGAAAAAAGGTAATGTTTCCCGACGACCTCTCTGACGAAAGGTCACAGCCCACCACGACTGATAGGCCAGTTACAGGCACTCGATGCATGGTTCGAGGCCGTTCCATCCACACGATCTATCAACATGTCGATTGTGTCCCAAAGGCCTTTCACGCTCTCCATTCAACTTCTCTACCTCCTATTCCCTTGCGCCTCTAGAGCACAAATCTAGGTTTCTGTATGCCCGCTCCCGAGCACAACAATGGTGGGCTCCAATGGCCAGTGGGAAGCTTCCATAGTCACCAACAAGGACATCCTCGACCTCAAGAAGGCTGGTTATCTCCCCGCTGACATTCCTCACTGCACGGGGTAGGAGGGCCAAGTGATCCCCACCCCCAGGCCAGGCGAGAGGGTGGTGTTAATCCCCCACTTCATCAGGGGGTTGAGCTTCCCACTCCACCCCTTCGTCAGGGGATTAATGTTCTTCGTCGAACCACGAGAGGAGGGCCAACTCCATGCTGCCACTTTCAGATCTGCCCCCCCACCAGACTAGCTTCATGGCCCGAAAAGGGCCTGGCCTGGGGTTCATGCAAAGAGGTGACCAATCTGTAGAAGTGCCTCCGCTCCCTAGTCGAGGAGGGCATCAAGCTAGCCGATGTGGTCCAGGTGATGCTCCGAAGACGCATCCTCCCCTGCCAGCATCGGAACACTCCTCTGTGGGCTTGATAACACGAAGCTAAGCCCACAATCCAGAATCTCTTCTGCACTACGTGGGAGAAGCTATGGAAGGTGCTCTTCAAGTCGATGAAGAGCCGGCCATCCGAGGAGGAGGACAAGGGTCTTTACGCCACCAAGCCAGAGTCCGAGGTGTGATTTCCCCCGACTTGGTTGGCTCTATTACATAGAGAACCCCTTCATCCTCTTATCCGATCTATTCTGGCAGAATGGCAGAAGAAGGTCACCAACATCAACAATCCGACTCCTCAGCCCGAAGACGAGAGGACCGGGCTGTTAGCCAGGATGCTCGTGGAGAAGCCTTACGAGGCTCCCACGAAGAAGGAGAAGAGGAAGAAACCAGGTTAGGCTGGCCTTCGCATCACGGACCAGCCTAATGTTGCATTCGAAGACACCCCCGTCTCCTCAAATTAGGAGGATGTCAAAGTGGAGGAAGAAGAGGAGGAGGAGGTCAAGAGCGAGGGGGAGTCAACTTTCCCCGTGCCAAGAAGAGAGCGGCGTCTTCGGACGCCCTGGGGCAGGCAGCTTCTCCTGCACCGAAGAGGGTGCAACAGGCGCGGGTGGTTCTGTCCGATGACAGCATGGACTCAAGCTCCGCGTCCGAAGACCCCGAGGAGGTTCCCCGAAGGAGCCAAAGGGTCAAGCCCCATCCATCCAGGTTAGGATCCAAAGACCCTTCTACATATAACTAGTCGGTTCAGAGTTTGCTAACACATAGATTATTGGTCCAACAACCCCCTGTGCGTTTTCCCCACGGAGGTATTATCGGAAGGGGAGACCCCGCCTGCCGAACTGGTAGAGAGCGGGGATGCCTTGCACCCCACCACTCCAGGCGCCATGAAGGATGTCATGGAGGTGTCATTCCAGCCTACTCCAATAGAGGCGGACACAGGGGGCGAGGGAGAAAGCACCATGGCCGAGGCTAACACTACAACGCCCCGCCTGGAAACCGAGGAGGCCGGCCGGACGGTCAATCAGTACCCTCCGAGGACATCTCCGGAGCGCACTATGCCTCCAGAGGCACTGGCCCAATCCTCGATGGGTGATCGGGAAATCCGATCATCCCCAGCACCGCCAACCAACAAGTGGTCGTTCATGGAGGAGGCTCTATCGAGCGCCCCCATCCCGGAGGGTCACCGCACCCTTATGGGTGAGGTACTAAAAAGCATCCAATCCGTTGACAACGGACTAAAGGAGGCCTTCAAAGGTCTCCTTGCGGGCTTTCAAGTAAGTCACCCGATATTTTGCTAAGATTTTTATTTATTCATGTTGTATACATGGCAGCCCATAAGCCCTAGGTGAGGTGAACAAACCTCACCTAGGGGTCATACCTATAGTTCGGGAAGTGAGTGCCAATGTGATGTATGCATTGCATGTGTAATGTAGGCTCCGTCATCCGCGGCAATCAAAAACGGCACCGAGATGGACGAGCTACATTGAAAGCTCAAGCGCTCCGAGGATGAGGTGGAAGCCCTCAACAATAGGTTCGACGAGGCACATGGTAAGTCCAAAAATCTGAATACTTTTCCCCGAATACTGTCAATGCAAATTCCTTTTATGTAAGGTTTTATCGTGTTGCAGCTTCGTCAAAAGAGATCGAAAATCTCAAGGCCGAGCTTCAACATGACAAAGATGAAGTGGCCATGGAGAAGGCGGTGGCCAAAGAATCGTCCACCAGACTCTCCGCCCTACGAGCCACCAGTGATAAACACCAGGCTCGTGTGGCGGAGATACAGGATGATCTCAAGGACGCTAGCAACAAGTGCAAGCCCTTGGAGCAAAACAATAAGGCGATCTCCACCGAACTGTCCACCATGAAGTCCAATCTCCAGAAGGAGCGGGTGGACAGACGGTTCTTCGAGGAACAAGTTTGCCAAGCCAAGGAGATAGCTGATGGTAAGCCATACTCCCTAAAGTGCGTACTCGAGGATAGCAGATTCGAATTGCTGACCCGAGTGTGGCGATCCTCAGGCGCATCCGCTGATCTCCAAAATAGCGTGGCAGACGCCAATCAGCTACTCACCTCGCGAGGAGAGGAAGACATAGCTCGGACGTTCTGGGCACAGTTCGGAGCCCCCGAGCGTCCTACTCTTCTGGTGGAGCAACTAAAACAACTGATGGAGCTGCACCAGATGGTGGAGCCAGCCATCAAGGACCTCTACATCCTCTTATGGCCCGACAAGCCACTCCGAGGTAGTTACTTCAGCCTGGTGCAACGACTGATTGCTGCCACGCCCTGCCTCGATGCTGTCAAGAGCTCCTCCTGCATCGAAGGAGTCCGGATGGCTCTTGCCAAGGCCAAATTGCACTAGCCGGGGCTCAATCCGATGAAGGTTGTCACCAACCCGCCGTCACCCAGAAATGAACACCGATGCCCTGAGCTTTACTTCGATGGAGTGATGGAGAGTGCGCGGGTGATAGCGTCGCAGTGATCTTGTAATGTGTCCAAAGACTCGTGATAACTTGTAATGATAATAGTATCCGCTCTTATATGGTTTTGCATTCCTTTATAACTCCTGTATCGTTGTTTAATACTGAAAGAGGCGAGTCGTCGGCTTCAGCCCCCACGTAGATACTACATGGGGTGTCTATGGCAATGCATTGTGTCCCTTAGCCGTATTATTGGAACCCGAAGGCGGTGTAGTGCGGCGTACTAGGCAATCAGACTGTTGTGCTTTATTTCTTTCACTTAACTGAAGGGGCGCGAAAAGGACTGCAGGAAGTGTACGATAAGCCACCAGAGTATTTGCGATGTTCGGACGAACCAAGGCCGAAGCCCACATCATAATGTTTGCACAAAAGGCAAGTTCCTCGTATAACACGGAATAACTGCTTACCAGGATTGAAGTATAATACTTCTAACTTGGGGTTCATAGATCGGATCTCGCATACTATGACAGTCCATTTTTGGCTTTCTCCCCTGAGGTGCTTGACCAGACTATCCGGAACACAATTGCAGGGGTGCTCCCTTTGCTCGTTTAGCCGAACGAGCGGAACATAAAGGGGCAAGCAAAGGAGCCGGGCAACCCAACTTATTGACCAAAGACATAGTTCAGAACCGATGCATATAAAGCGAACGCCAAGACGTCAAACGCATAGTAAATAGGGTGATTTTCTGCTGGTTTGACACACCAATGCCGTATACTTCCTCGGCCGAGAGGACTTTCATCCATCGATTATTGAGGTCGGCCTGTTCAGCTTTAAGTTGCCATTCTTTGGCTTTTAGGATGTGAGCCATTTCTATGAGCCGTTGCCTGATTTCTTCCTAATCCTCGAGGTTATTAGGGATGTATAAGTCATCGGCTTTTGATATATCTTCCTCCTCGACGAGGGGAAGGTAATCGTCGCCTTCAGGGTCATTGATGGTATCGGGGTCGTTTTGGTCCTCCGGCTCTTCCAGACCCTCAAATGGATGCTTAGGGATATCGGAATTGTCATGATCGGCGGGGGCATTACCATCCCCGTTGTTGATACTGACTCTTCTTCCCTTTTTTGCTTTTGGACCGCTTATGCGATTTTCGGCACCTTGATGGTGCATCACCCAATTTCTCGTCGTTGTTGTGAGGCGTATTGTCGCCATTGGTGGCAGGAGTATCCACCATGTAGACGTCGTATGTAGAAGTGGCAGCCCAACTCCCGGTGTTAAGGGGGTGGGAGCACGATCCTCTTCATCCATGTATTCTGCCTCCTCAGAGGCATAGTCTAGCACGTTGGTTAAGTCTTTGACGGCGGCTATCAAGTGGGTGGTGGGTGGGTCGAAAAATACGTCCCTGCCCAAACTGTAACTGGGCTGGGCGTAGGTCGGGGCTGGATCGTCAGTGATCCTCATCAATGAGAATTGCTCCAAGGCCCCGTCGACCGTTGTGGGCCCGATCGGATCTAGCTGTTCGGAACTCGTGGGGTTCACCCCCATGAAGTCCACCCATGGGGAGTGTTCGGAAGGAACGTATGTCCAGTCATATGGCTTGATAGCCAGACCGGGGTGAGAGATCACACTATCGCCATGGGTGACCCCATCGGCCTGTCCGAAAAAGGGGCTCGAGGTTAAAGCCTCAGAGTCCTCGGGGGCTACGGGCGAAGCCGGGAGCCCGATCAGTGATAAGTCGCCCCGAGAGTCGACGTAAAAGTCAAAGTTTCCGAATCTGACATCTTGATCAGGGGCAAAGCTCTCAACGTGGGCTAGATGGCCGGTGGAATCCGCATGCAGCACAACACTGCCAAAGGCGAAGATCTGCCCGGGGACGAAAGCGTCCATGTTGCAAACCTCTTCGTTGATGAAGAGATGCGACATTGATTCCATCTCGCTCGTAGAGGAACTCTCAATGAAAGCACCAATGTCGGTGTCAAAACTGGCGGATCTCGGGTAGGGGGTCCCGAACTGTGAGACTAGGTTCGACAGTAATAGGAGATGAAGGGGACATGAGTTTACCCAGGTTTGGGCCCTCCGATGGAGTTAATACCCTACGTCCTGCTTGATTGTATTGATGATGTAAGGGGTTACAGAGTTGATCTACGTCGAGATCGTATGACTAACCCTAGATGAGTTGTTCTATATCAATACCCTAAAAACCTCCGGCTTATATAGATGACGAGGAGGCCTAGGGTTTACACATGGTCGGTTACATGCCGAAGAGATAAACATGCCTATTTACTACATCAAACGTGGAGCGCAAGCCATGCTCCTCGAAGCTTCCATCCTAGAAACTGGGCCTTCAAATCAACCAGTGTTCGGCAAGTAGCCCATATAGTCCGGCACATAAACAACAAGTCGGCTATCCGAGGACCCCCTAATCTGGGACTCCCTCAGCCGCCACCATCTCTCGGTGTGTGCACCCCTTCAACAGAGGGTACACCCCTTGTGGCAATACAACAGGACAAGTGACACCATGCGCTCCCGAAAGCAAGGCCCCACTAATCCGACAATGTTGGCCACCGCACTTGCCGATATGTACAAAGGAGAGCAAGAAGGTTTTGTTCGGCGGACAACCAAGGAAGGATATTCGGTCCACAATCCTATCGAATGGGTAAGACTTTCCCTCTTAAGCATGAAAATCGTTCAGGGTTTCCATTCCATGCTTTATTTAACCAAAGCCTTGTGTGAACATGAATGGATGAGTTTCATCGAGATAGTCAATTGTTCGGCTCCTCAGCCCGAGAACCATTCACGCGACAATGATCCGGGTTTCAACAAGGACCCAGATCTTCTACTTGACTTTGAAGACGAAGTCTATCTCCAGGATAGCATCTTGCAATCCACAGTGGCTATCATAGTTGATTACCCCGGGTCATTCTCCATCCCTGCAATGGGTAAGAAGAAAAGCTCCTCCCGCAAGAGGCAGCTACCAAAAGTGTCCTGGTCGTGCCAATCCCGACTCCCAAACGCCACCGATCCGCGCGCCATACGTCGGTAGCCGAAGCTGCAGCCGAGTCGAAGGCCTATAGGGATCCTGTGAAAGGGCTGGCCACGGGGACGTATGCACCTGCCCTCTCATCCTGAAGGTACATTGTTCGGTTATCCACTTATTGTTGCAATCAATAGAGTATTCCAGCTATTTGTCTCAAGGAAATACTTAGGCGAAACGCCCAACCCTTTGAGGTCGGCCTGTTCAGCTTTAAGTTGCCATTCTTTGGCTTTTAGGCTACGAGCCGTTTCCATGAGCCGTTGCCTGATTTGTTCCTAATCCTCGAGGTTATCAGGGATTTATAAGTCGTCGGCTTTTGATATATCTTCCTCCTCGACGGGGGGAAGGTAATCATCGCCTTCGGGGTCATTGACAGTATCGAGGTCGTTTTGGTCCTCCGGCTCTTCCGGACCCTCAAACGGGTGCTCTGGGATATCGGAATTGTCATGATCGGCAAGGGCATTACCATCCCCGTTGTTGATACTGACTCTTCTTCCCTTTTTTGCTTTTGGACCGCTTATGCGATTTCCGGTGCCTTGATGGTGCATCACCCAATTTGTCGTTGTTGTTCTGAGGCGTATTGTCGCCGTTGGTGGCAGGAGTATCCACCATGAAGACATTGTATGTAGAAGTGGCGGCCCAACTCCCGGTGTTAAGGGGGTGGGAGCACGATCCTCTTCATCCATGTATTCTGCCTCCTCGGAGGCATAGTCTAGCACGTTGGTTAGGTCTTCGACGGTGGCTATCAAGTGGGTGGTGGGTGGGTCGAAAAATACGTCCCTGCCCAAACTGTAACTGGGCCAGGCATAGATCGGGGCTGGATCGTCAGTGATCCTCATCAATGAGAATTGCTCCAAGGCCCCATCGACCGTTGTGGGCCCAATCGGATCCAGCTGTTCGGAACTCGTGGGGTTCAACCCCATGAAGTCCACCCACGGGGAGTGTTCGGAAGGAACGTATGTCGGGTCGTATGGCTTGATAGCCAGACCGGGGTGAGAGATCAGACTGTCGCCATGGGTGACCCCATCGGCCTGTCCGAAAAAGAGGCTCGAGGTTAAAGCCTCAGAGTCCTCGGGGGCTACGAGCGAAGCCGTGAGCCCGATCAGTGATAACTCGCCCCGAGAGTCGACGAAAAAGTCTAAGTTTCCGAATCTAACCTCTTGATCAAGGGCAAAGCTCCCAACGCGGCCTAGACGGCCGGTGGAATCCGCATGCAGCACAACACTGCCGAAGGCGAAGATCTACCCGGGAACGAAAGCGTCCATGTTGCGAACCTCTTCATTGATGAAGAGATGCGACATCGATTCCATCTCGGTCGTAGAGGAACCCTCAATGAAAGCACCAATGTCGGTGTCAAAACTGGCGGATATCGGGTAGGGGGTCCCAAACTGTGAGACTAGGATCGATAGTAATAGGAGACGAAGGGGACACGAGTTTACCCAGGTTTGGGCCCTCCGATGGAGTTAATACCCTACGTCCTACTTGATTGTATTGATGATGTAAGGGGTTACAGAGTCGATCTATGCCAAGATCGTATGACTAACCCTAGATGAGTTGTTCTATATCAATACCCTGAAACCCTCCGACTTATATAGATGCCGAGGAGGCCTAGGGTTTACAAATGGTCGGTTACATGCCAAAGAGATAAACATGCCTATTTACTACATCAAACGTGGAGCGCAAGCCATGCTCCTCGAAGCTTCCATCCTAGAAACTAGGCCTTCAAATCATCCAGTGTTCGGCAAGTAGCCCATATAGTCCGGCACATAAACAACAAGTCGGCTATCCGAGGACCCCCTAATCTGGGACTCGCTCAGCCACCACCATCTCTCGGTGTGTGCAGCCCATTCGACAGAGGGTACACCCCTTGTGGCAATACAACGGGACAAGTGATACCACGCATTCCCAAAAGCAAGGCCCCGCCAATCCGACGACGTTGGTGACCGCACTTGCCGATCTGTACAAAGGAGAGCAAGAAGGTTTTGTTCGGCAGACAACCAAGGAAGGATATTCGGCCCACAATCCTATCGAATGGGAAAGACTTTCCCTCTTAAGCATGAAAATCGTTTAGGGTTTCCATTCTGCGCTTTATTTAACCAAAGCCTTGTGTGAACATGAATGGAGGAGTTTCATCGAGATAGTCAATTGTCTGGCTCCTCAGCCCGAGAACCATTCACACGACAATGATCCGGGTTTCAACAAGGACCCAGATCTTCTACTTGACTTTGAAGATGGAGTCTATCTCCAGGATAGCATCGTCCAATCCATAGTGGCTATCATAGTTGATTACCCCGGGCCATTCTCCATCCCTACAATGGGTAAGAAGAAAAGCTCCTCCCGCAAGAGGCCAACTACCAAGAGTGTCCTGGTCGTGCTAGTCCCTACTTCCAAACGCCGCCGATCCGCGTGCCATACGCCGGCAGCCGAAGCTGCAGCCGAGTCGGAGGCCAATAGGGATCCTGCAAAGGGCCGGCCACGGGGACGTATGCACCTGCCCGCTCATCCCGAAGGTACATTGTTCGGTTATCCACTTATTGTTGCAATCAATAGAGTATTCCAGCAGTTTGTTTCAAGGAAATACTTAGGCGAAATGCCCAACCCTTTCCTACTCAAGAGGTTACCCGGGTGTCTAGAGACGCCCGAAATTCCCAAGCCATGGCCCATGCAACTTCTGCTAGAAACGCCCCCATAGCCAATCCGGCGCCTGTCAATTCTAGTGATGGTGTATCCGTCACCAAACTGGAGGTGGAGAGTGCCATGCATCATCGGCAATGATGGGAGGCCATGCGACACCCAATATTCTCCGAACAACAGTTTGGCACCCTGCACTCAGTGGATGCGCACATTGGAGCTGCCCGAGCCGGGTTCGGCGAGGCTATGAAGTTGATATCGGCCAGGATGCAGGTAAGTAACCGACTCTTATGGAGACCAAATACTCATGTAAACCCAATAGCCCCCGAGCCGTAATTTCATATGGAACAAACGAATTAAGGATGTCTGCAATGTTTGACTGCTGACGCAGGCTTCAAAGCAACATGTCGAGCAACTGGCCAAGGAGCTGGAGGACAGCCGCACAGAGGTGCAATCTGTGAAGGCCGAACTTGCGTAAGTGAAGAGCTTCACCCGGGAGGCCCATGGTGAGTGTACCTTTACTGCTAATCTTAATGTATTATCATACCTGACGCGTGGATTCCGTGTAGCAGCCGAGTCAATAATGCACATGGAAATGCAGTTGGAGGAAACCCGAGACTCTTAGGGGTACGCCGAGTCCCAGCACCAGGATGGCTACCTTGTTGTGCAAAAGCAGGCCGAAGAAATTAAGAATTTGAAGATTCAATTGGCCCAAGCTCAAGAGGAAAAGCGAAAGCTTCAGAGGGGTGTGTTCGGCAAGTGCGATTCTATTATCAACAAATATTTTTGATGTAGGGAATAATAGTAAGCACGCCGTTGCCTTATGTACGGGCCTCCTATCCGGGCATCCGGAAGGGGAGTTCGGATCATACCAGGGGGACCCGCTGAAGGATCTGACCTCTCTCCACGAGCGCGTGCGGAAAGCAATGAAAGGAATGGTGAAGGCACCATGGCCTGCCAAACAACCACCTGAAGGGCTTGCCGTACTCGTGGATTGATTCAAGGGGGCTCCAAATAGGTTCAAGCTATGGACGAATTCGGCTTGACTTAAGGGAGCACGAGAAGCATGGGAAATGATCAAGACCCGTTTCACCGGACTTAACCCCGAGCATATGGCACGGGTCGGTCCCGTGGGATCGGATGGAAAAGAAGTGCCACTCCACCTGGTGTATGACCAGGTGATGCCTGCCGCCCGTATTTTCCAAGAGGACTGCCCCATCGACACCATAATCGATAATGTCGAATCAACAGCCACACATGTAATTTATATGTACTTGTGTATAAACAATCTGTGTTGTAAACTTTGTCTTAAGAGGCCATCGGCTTCCCCCCCTTGGGAAGAGCTCAGGAGTGTTCGTCCTTGTTTGTCCCTCCAAAAGAGCGAACTGTATTCAAGGAACCAGGCAATCCGACTATGCGGTGCGAACAGACAGAAAGCACATAGAAAGATATGTTACATTACGGCTTAGCGTAAGAAACATCTTTCGAGGAAAATAGTACCTCTATCGATGCCTTTCGCCGGGGCTATACGAAGATCGTAGATAGAAGTCTGCATACTTTTAGTATGCGGCTAATTGTTCTTTGGGAAGAAAGGACCCAAACAACGGTGATAACGACCGGAGCTGTATAAGGTGTTTCCGTCATAGCCGACCAATTGTCTACGTAAGATATCTAGCTTTCGACTTCACCCGTGTGAGGTACATGTCCGGATGACCCGGTGGTAAGAATCGCAGAGGTGCTCCCTTTACTCTTTAGCCGAACAATCGAGAACGTAGAGGGTAATCACAGGAGCGAGGCAACCCAGCTTGGCAAAGTCTTAATTCGAATTGATGCATATGATGGATAGAACATGACGAAAGAAACATGTGCGCACGATAAGTGTGAGCAAATACTTGTAATAAAAAAGGTTGGCTACTAGAAGAAGCCCCCACATGCTGTGTTCGGATTTAACACTTTATGGTGTATGCCGAGAATCTTTAGTACAAGATTGGTTCAACCGAACATAGGGAAAGAAAACAAATTGGCCCTATCAAACAACAAAATGGGAAGGGGAGAAGAAAAAAAGGCAAAAATAACAAGGGGAAAAAGGAAAAAATGTAGGGGAGTTAGACAACACCGGTTTATCCCTAGGATCGCCGAAGACGAGCTGCGTTCCATGGGTTTGGTTCAAGGCGGTTATCGGATGGACTCCACATACGATAGGCACCTCCCACGAGTACTTCGTCGATGATGAAAGGACCCTCCCATTTGGGGTTGAGTTTATGATTCTATTTCTCTGGGAGTCGTAGGACAAGTTCGCCTACGTTGTATGCTTTTGCCCTGACCTCCCTACTTTGGTAATGTCGAGCTTGCTGTTGGTAAAAAGTGGAGCGAGCCGGAGCTATGCCGCGCTCTCCCTCCAAGGCTTCTAAGTCCTCCTGCCGATCCAACTCGGCCTCCTTTTCCTCGTACATGCGCACTCTTGGTGCGTCGTGGATTATGTCACAAGGGAGGACTGCCTTTTCCCCATAGACCATAAAGAATGGTGTGTAACCCGTTGATCTATTCGGGGTGGTGCATAGGCCCCATAGAACGGAGTCGAGTTCCTACACCCAATGACAGTCAGACTCGTGAAGATTCTGGACCAAACGTGGCTTGATGCCGCTCATAATGACACCGTTTGCTCGCTGGACCTGTCCATTGGTCTGCGGATGATAGATCGACGCATAATTGAGCTTTATGCCCATTTTTGCACACCAGTCCTTGACCTCTTGGGCCGTGAAGTTAGATCCATTATCCGTTATTATACTATGCGGGACAACGTAATGGTGTACTATGCTGGATATAAAGTCGATCACTGGTCCAGATTTGGCCGACTTGACGGGCTTTGCTTCTATCCATTTGGTGAACTTGTTGACCATGACGAGTAGCTATTTATTTTTCTTGTCCTTTAAGGGGTCCGACCATGTCCAGCCCCCAGACCGCGAAAGGCCAGGTGATCGAAATAGTCCGAAGAGCTGTTGGGGGCATGTGACTTTGATTTGCGAAGAGTTGACACCCTACGCAATGTTGGACAAGTGACTGGGCGTCCATCCGAGCTATAGGACAGAAGAAACCAGCTCGGAAGGCCTTGCTGACAAGGGATCTTGCCACAGCATGATGACCGCCCATGCCTGCGTGGATCTCGGCGAGGAGCTCCCATCCTTCTTCCTCGGATATACACAACTGTAATATTCTGGTTGTGCTTTTCTTGTATAACTCACCCTCATGTACTTTGTAGGCCTTGGATCGCCGAACTATGCGTCGTGCCTCGGTTTGATTGTCAGGGAGTTCCTTGTAAAGAAGTTAAGCGAGAAAGGACTTTGTCCATGGTGCCATTACTGCCATAAGCTCATGAGCTGAGGGCATTTCATTCATTGCGGAGCCATCGATAATGCCATCGTCTGGTTCGTTTATGGGGGAAACAACTTCGTCTGCCGTATTCGGAACGCCATTGTCGTCGTCCTGCCACACTACGGAGGGCTTAAAGAGCTGCTCCAGGAAGGTGTTTCTCGGGATGGGATCGTGCTTGGATCCCATACGGGCCAGTATGTCGGTGGCTTGTTGTTACTGCGAGCGACATGGTGGAATTCCAACCCCTTGAATCGAGCAGATATCTTGAGGACGACATTTCTATATGCCGCCATCTTCGGATTTTTGGCATCGAACTTGCCGTTAATATGGGATATGGCCAAGTTTGAGTCTCCCCGTACCTCTAGCCATCGTATGCCCATTGATACTGCCATCCGAAGACCATGAAGGAGAGCTTCATATTCGGCTACATTGTTGGAGTCGGCATACATGATTTGCAATACGTATCGCATGTTGTCGCCTATGGGGGATGTGAGGATAAGTCCAGCCCCTAGTCCGACCAAGGTCTTGGATCCACCAAAGTACATTGTCCAATGGGAGTATGAACTATATTCCTTGGGGAGCTCGGCCTCTGTCCATTCAGCTAGGAAGTCCGCCAATACGTGAGATTTAATGGCATGGCATGACTTGTAGGTTATTTCAAAGGGAAGGAGCTCAATTGCCCATTTGGCTATGGGGCCGGTGGCATCCCTGTTGTTGATTATATCATTCAGGGGGACCTCAGATGCCACTATTACTGCACACTCCTGGAAGTAGTGTCTGAGTTCCCTCGATGCCATAAATACTATGTAGGCTATTTTTTAGCAATGTGGGTATCTGGACTTGCACTGCGTTAGCATGTCTGACACATAATATACCGGTTTCTGAGTCCGGAATTTATGTTCCTCCTCATCTCATTCAACGACGAGCACCGCGCTGACAACTTTGTTGGTGGCCAATATGTATAATAACATGGGCTCATCGGTGCCTGGTGCCGTGAGTATGGGATTGGTTACTAGTAGTGTTTTGATTTCTTCTAACGCAGCCACTACCTCATCGGTCCATTCGAACTTGTTGGTCCACTTCAACAGCTTATAGAGCGGTAAAGCCTTTTCACCGAGGCGAGAGATAAAGCGACTTAATGCCGCAACGCACCCAGCTACCCTCTGGACGTGCTTCAGCTCTGTGCGAATTGCAAGTTCGAATAGAGCACGGATTTTAGTTGGATTTTCCTCCATTCCTCTATGGGAGACGATGAATCCAAGCAGTTTACCAGAGGGAACTCCAAATACACATTTTTGTGGATTGAGTCGTATATCATATTCGCGTAGACTGGCGAAGGTTTGGCGTAGGTTGTCGATCAGCTGTCGACGTGTTTGGTTTTGATTACCACGTCATCCACATATGCTTCGACAGCCTTACCAACCTGTGTTGCGAGGCAGGTCTGAATCATGCGCTGGTATGTGGCCCCAACGTTTTTAGCCCGAAAGGCATCATGCTGAAGCAGAATGGCCCGTAGGGGGTGATGAATGCGATAGCCGCTTGGTCGGATTCCTTCATTTTAATTTGATGGTATCCGGAGTAAGCATCGAGGAAATACAACAAATAGTGTCCGACTGTGGCATCAATAATCTGGTCTATGCTTGGTAATGGGAAAGGGTCCTTGGGGCAAGCTTTGTTAAGGTCTTTGAAATCAAGACACAACCGCTAGGACTTGTCTTTCTTGGGAACCATCACCAGGTTTGCCAGCCACTCGGGGTGTTTACTATCCTGAACAAATCCAGCCTCGAGTAGTTTAGCTAATTCTTCACCCATGGCTTGCCATTTGGGCTCGGAGAAGTAGTGCAGAGTCTGTTTAACGGGCTTAAAGCCTGGGATAATGTTTAGACTGTGTTTGGCAAGGCATCTTGGGATCCCGAGCATATCGGAGGGATGCTAGGCAAAAATGTCCCAATTTTCATGAAGGAAATTCTGCAGTGCTTCATCCACGAGGGGGTCAAGCCGGGCTCCGGTGGACGCTGTCTTATTGGGGTCCGTTGGATGTACCCGAAATTTTACAATTTCGTTAGCGGGTTTGAAGGATGTGGACTTGGGCCTTTTGCTAAGGATCACATCATCCTTATTAACTGTCGACCGTAATAGGGTCAATTCTTCGGCAGCGAAAGTCCCCGCTAATGCCTCGAGGGCAAGCGCTACCATTTTTTTCAGTCCGAAGGGATATGTTCGGATCACTGGCAATCATGATCACTCCGTTTGGTCCTCGCATTTTTAGTTTCATGTACCCGTAATGGGGTATAGCCTGGAGCTTTGTAAAGGCGTCATGTCCCAATAGGGCGTGATAACCACTCGGGAAAGGGACGATGTGGAAGAGAAGTTCTTCGGATCGGTAGTTTTTGGGCGTGTCGAACACTACGTCTAGGATGATACATCCGAAACAACGCGCCTCTTTCCTTGGTATAATTCCCCGGAAAGTTGTTTTGCTATGTTCGATGTGGGATCGGTCGAACTGCATTTTTTCCAGGGTGGCTTCATATATAAGGTTTAGACCACTACCGCTGTCCATTAGCACTTTATGTAGCTTGTATCCATAAATGATGGGGTTCAAGACTAGTGCGGCCGATGAGTGACCGGGAAGAATGGGTGGCTGGTCAGTGTACCCAAAAGTAATCGGTATGTCTGCCCATGGGCTAGTGGCTACTACATGGTAGAACTGTTCGAGTTCTCGAAGATCTCTTTTATGCATGTTCCTTGAGGGGAAGGTCTCGTAGACCGTTAGGACTTCGGCATTGTATCCGGACGGCGAAGGAAAGCGCCTACTCGACAAAGGTGTTTCAAGGATGGACTCACCGCTTTTTGTGACTTGCCTAACGACCTAGCAAGCTCTAAGGCTGTGAGTTGGGTTCGTGTTTAACAACACAGAATGTATAGGGCAAGGTTTATCCAATAGTCCATCGAGGACAGTGCCGGTCCCTGAAAAGGGCTTGTTTCTTTTTTCGATGGGTTCGTACCTGCCTGGCCGCTTTGGAGGTATCCTCTTTTTTCGAGCTCCTCTAGGGTGTTCGGGGAAAAATTGGTTCCGAAAGCAACTGTTCGGATTGCAAGACGCTCTCCATGGCAGAGTACTTTTGTACCAAATCGGATAACTCCGAAAATCACTTATGTGTCGATGGGCCAGGGCATTAAGAATCCCTTCATCATGGCAATTGTGAATGAAAATTTCCGTCATATCTTGGTCACTAAGACCTTTTACTCTGCTCCTAGCGAGTAGGAGTCTGGACCAAAAGTGATGGACTGATTCTCCTTGTAGTTGCTTGATATCCGGAAAGTCCGAAGACACGGGCTTTGGTGCGATACTTGGATGGTTGTCTTGGGCGGTGGGTGGGAAAAATTTCGATTCCATGCCACATTGAGTGTTCGGAGCTACAGTTTCCGAATCGTGCGAAGGATCCTGGACCGGTGACGGTTCGGCTTTAGAATGATTCCCTACCTCTGGCTCACTGACAGAGTCTCGGTGATCAAGGACTGGGGTATAGACAGTTTTCAATTCCGGTTGTGGGGCAAAATCCGCAGCCGGACACTTGATGGTAGCGACAAGGTGGGTGACCGGAGGGACATGAATCTCCCTGTCATCGGGTCTGATCCCTAGCCGATCATAGATCGGAACCTGAGAGTCTTAGTGATCAAGGACTAGGGTTTAGACAGTTTTCAATTTCGGTTGTCGAGCAAAATCCGCAGCCGGACACTCGATGGTAGCAACAAGGTGGGTGACCGGAGGGACATGAATCTCCCTGTCATCGGGTATGATCCCTAGCCGATCATAGATCAGAACCTGGTCATCCGATATACACATAGCCTCGATCTGATCGAACAACTCGTTTAAGAACGAGGCAATGGCAGGATGCGTGTCGTTGATACGAGTGGATTCATCGAGTGGTGTGATGGTTCCAGAGCTACACCGAAGCGGATCTGTGTTTTGTCCAACCATATGACCTGATGTCTTCGGCGTCAAGGCGTCCGGACTTACAGGTTTTTCTTTGAAGGTTGAAGGTTCCATTAGAACAACTGTTGCCTATAAATCAGCCATGAACTCTAAGGTTCCGAACTTGATACCCTGATTGGGGGGAAAGGTTCCGGTCTGGCCATGACGGTTGATCGGGCCGACTTGCGACAAGATGTCGTTGCCGGTGAGACTCTGATTGGGGGTGAGAGTCCCCTGGATGCAGATCTCGCTACTTGTGATGAGGCGAGCCATCGATTCCTTCGGCGCTCACAGAGGAACTCTCAGTGAAAGCACCAATGCCGGTGTCAAAACTGGCGGATCTCGGGTGGGGGGTCCCGAACTATGAGACTGGAGTCGACGGTAACAGGAGACAAAGGGGAGACAGATTTACCCAGGTTCAGGCCCTCCAATGGAGGTAATGCCATACATCCTGCTTGGTTGTATTGATGATATGGGGGGTTATAGAGTTGATCTACCTCGAGATCGAATAACTAACCATATATCAGTTGTCCTCCTATACCCTTAAACCCTCCGGCTTATATTGACGCCAAGGGTGCCCTGGGTTTACACATGGTCGGTTACATGCCGAAGAGATAAACATGACTAACTACAACTAATAACTTGGATAGTACGTCAGGGCTTCTCGAAACTTCTATCTGGCGTAGGTGGTCTTTGATCATCCGATGCTCCCTTTGCGGCCCACACAGTCTGGCCCATAAACAATAGGTCGGCTATCCGAGGACCCCCTAATCCAGGACTCCCTCAGCCACTACAATTCAGTTTGAATGCATTAGGATGATTAGGCAGCCACCTCAACAACCTCGCTTATGTGTCATTGCTTACGTGTCATTTTTTCTTACTTGTCATTCAATAGAGATCACGCACTGATAGGTGGGACCCATTTGACAGCAGAAGCGCACACACTAATAGGCGGGACCGAGCACCAAATTCCTTGGGTAATTTTTTTGCCCGAGTGGGGACTTGAACCCACGACCACTTGGTTCTGGCTGCTTGTTCACTACCACCGTGGTAGAGAGGGATTGCTGCCCATCTACCAGAATGACTATGTATATTATATAAAATAACGGTTGTCTGTTGCCAATTCTAAGTCACTGACAACTGGGACCTATTCCCAGGATCGAACAGAGCCAACACTTAGCCAAAATTTCTAGGTCTTCCACGACAAGGGTGACGGCGAAGGCGATGGCAGGGGTGGGGGCCAGCAGCGGAAGCAACCAGTAGGGGCAGGAGTGGTGACCGGAGGTGGTGTTGCCGGGACCGCTCGCCTCGACTACGACAGGAATGGCGACCTTGTCGCTCGCCTTGCCCACGACAACGGCGACCTCTCCCATGCATGGGGGACTCGCCGCTGCCGAGCATGGGGGAGTCACAGCCGCCACAATCAGACCTCGCCCACGTATGCACCCCTCTCCTCCCCCTATCCTCTCCCCCTCTCCTCTCTATTGATGTCATTGATTTGATGTAGATTTGTTAGGATAATCTCCACACACGCACACACCGATTTGATATAGGCTTGTTGTAAGCTTGGAAAAATCTCTTGGAAATGTCACTGATGAATTTGGAAGAAATTGTGAGGAGAATTTCTGTTGATGAAATTGTTAGGAGAATTGCTGTTGATGAAATTGTTAAGATTTCTTTTGGAATTTAGTCAATTGTTGGCGGTGAATTATGTTGTTAGAAATCAATAGAACATAGCTCAAGTTGGTCTTTCATGTAAATTTGTTAAAGAACATCAGCTCAAATCTGTTAAAGAACATGAATATTGATGTAGATTTGATGTAAACTAGGAAAAATCTCATTGATGTAGAGTTAGGCAGTTAGCATATAAAGTTTGGTGCCTACCTTATTTTCTGGATTTTTAACTGCCATTACTGCCATCCATTTTAATTAATTGATGTTGATGCACTTAGATAGATTTGCTAAGTTGCAACAATTGCTGTCTTTTGTAGATGGACAGAAGCTGGATTAGAAAAGGAGTTAGAAGGTTTTCAAAAGAACATATGAAAGGAGTTGATGAATTCATGCAATTTGTTCGGGAAAATTTTGCCAAGGATACTGTCATTCTTTGCCCATGTTGTGATTGCCTCAACCGTTCGTGAAAAGCTCAAGGAGTAGTGGAAGATCATCTGCTTCTTAATGGGATGGCCATCACATATGATAGATGGATATATCATGGAGAACCTTTAGACGGAGAACCTCAACATATTGAAGATGATACACAGGCCCATCATATGATGGGTGGTGGTGATGCTTGCATTGATTTTATGGAAAAGAGTTTGCGAGATAATGCTGGTTGGGAGGAAGAGGATGGGCATGAAGATGATAGGATTCTTGACCTATTGAAGGATCTGTGCGATGCTGAAGATCGTGCTGATGGACATAAGTCGATGTTTGTTGAGGTGTTAGAGGAGGCGAAGCGCGTAGCTCATGAAGGGGGTAAATTTTCAAGATTTTCCTTCACCATGAAGTTACTCCACATCAAGTCTTTTTACCGGATTAGAAATGCTGCATTCAATGCAAAACTCCACCTTTTGACCTTGAAATTCCCTGATAGATGTGTTCCCAGGTCTTATGATGAAGCATTGAGCATAATCCACAGGCTGGGGCTAGGTTATGTTTCAATACATGTGTGCCCAGATAACCATGTCTTGTTTCGGAAGGATTTAGCGAAGCATGACAACTGTCCAAAATGCAATGCCTCTAGGTGGAAAGATGCTGATGGGAAGAAATCAATACCGGAGAAGGTACTGAGGCACTTTCCGTTGATACCAAGGCTGCAGCAAATGTTTATCTTGAAGAAATCATCATCGAAGGTACAATGGCACAACAAGAAGCGGCAACCTGTGGACCATGAGCTGAGGCATCCAGCGGACGGAGAGGCATGGGAAGAATTTGAAAGTGAACATGGAGATTTTGCTGCAGATCCAAGGAACATAAAACTCGGCATTGCCACAGATGGCTTTAATCCATTTGGGAACATGATCATGTCTTATAGCATGTGGCCCGTACGTTTTTGTGGTGCCGTACAACCTGCCACCATGTGCATGCATGGATCAGTCCAACTTCTTGATGTCCTTGCTTATCCTGGGTCCAGAGTCTCCAGGAAAGGATTTTGGTATCTTTATGGAGCCCCTCATAGAAGAACTGCTCCATCTCTGGACCGGTGTACCTACATATGATGCCTTGAGTCTCAAAGAAAAGTTAAATCTACGTGATGCAATCATATGGTCCATCCATAATTTCTCGGTGCTGCACACTCTGCCTGGGAGGATCACAATGGGTTATTAGGCCTATGTCCATTGTGACAAAGACCCTTGCTCAAAGAGAATAAGGATCAAGATGTGCTATATTGGACACAGCCGCTTTCTTCCCCAAAACCATCGCTAGCGAAGAAGCAAAGATTTTAATGGTGAGAATGAAACCCGGACAAGCCAGTGAATTCCCTAAAGAAGAGCTGGAGTAGAAACTTGAAAAGGTGAAAGACGTGAGACCAAGAAAGCTTGCAAAGAAAAGAAAGCGTGAGGAATGTCAATGTTGGGACGGGAGGTCTTGTTTGTGGGACCTGCCATACTGGGCTGATCTAAAATTAAGGCATAATCTCGATGTAATGCACATTGAGAAAAACATATGCGAGAATCTGCTAGGAATGTTTCCGAACATTGAAGGGAAGACAAAGGACACGATTAGTTCTAGGCTTGATTTGGAGGACATCGGCATAAGAGAAGATTTGCATCTACCACATGATGAAGATGAAGATACATTTGAAATGCTACGAGCATGGTATACAATGAGTAAAGAACAAAAGCTTGCATTTTGTGAATTCATAAGAGCGGTGAGATTTCTAGATGGTTATGCTGCTAACCTAGCAAAGTGTGTTACTTCTAATGGATTCAAGCTTTTAGTACTGAAAACCCATAATTGTCACATCCTCCTCCAAAGGATTTTACCAACGGGCCTCCGAGGAATCATGGACACGGATATATATGAAGCAGTTGATGAGCTGGGAAATTTCTTTAGAGAACTATGCTGCAAAACACTCAAGTTAATTGTTCTCTAAAGACTTGAAAAAGAAATTCCAATTATTATTTGCAAGCTCAGAAGATTTTCCCTCCAGCTTTCTTCATCGTGATGGTCCATTTAGCGGTGCACTTTGTTGGAAATATGCCCTAGAGGCAATAATAAATTGGTTATTATCATATTTCCTTGTTCATGATAATCATTTATTATCCATTTTGTTATTTTATTGATTGGAAACTCAAATACATGTGTGGATACATAGATAACACCATGTCCCTAGTATGCCTCTAATAGACTAGCTCGTTGATCAAAGATGGTCAAGGTTTCCTAGCCATGGACATGCGATGTCATTTGATAATGGGATCACATCATTAGGAGAATGATGTGATGGACAAGACCCAAACTATAAATGTAGCATATGATTATGTCAGTTTATTGCTACAATTTTCTACATGTCAAGTATCTGTTCCTAGGACCATGAGATCATGCAACTCACTGACACTGGAGGAGTACCTTGTGTGTATCAAACGTCACAACATAACTGGGTGACTATAAAGGTTCTCTACAGGTATCACCAAGGGTATCTGTTGGGTTGGCATGGATCAAGACTGGGATTTGTTACTCCGTGTGACGAAGAGGTATCTCAGGGCCCACTCTGTAATACAACATCTGAAAGCACATTTGCTCCCTTGGTGGTTTTGGTAATTAATAACAACATATAAGTCATTGAACTAATGCTTTCACCAAGTATATTTCAGAAAAGTTCATTGATGGGAATGTCAAAAGGATTGTGGAATTACCCCAAGATTCAAGGAAATAGGTTGGCAAAGCTTCAAGCAAGAGGACTCTACATTTTACAGTTGTGAGAAATCACTTTGAGTCTATAGGAAAGCCAATACTATTAAAAGGGGGTAAAGTTTTGATGGTGAACAATATGCTCAAACATGCACAAGTGACAGTCACCAAAATATCCACATACTCTCCCACCCAAGTCTGTTCCAAACCAAATATGCCAAATCGGTGCAACAACCATTCCTATCCCGATGCCACCGAGTTCCAAACCCTAGACAGACTCATCCAAACCCTGACACTTCGGTGCAGCCGACACTGCACTCGGTGCCACCGAGTTGGGTTGCCAACTTCCTGTTATGCAAGTTCTCATTTTCGGTCCGACCGGGAATGGTGAATCGGCGTCACCGAGGTTGGTAAATCTAACCGTTGGTCACCTTGTCGGTGCAACCGAGAATTGTATATCGGTCCATCCGAGATTCAAAAGTTGCCACTTTTTGTCACTTCGGTACCATCGATATTTACATATATCGGCGTCACTGAGTCTGACTCATTGTGTGTAACGGTTGGATTTATGGAGATGCCTATATATACCCCTTCACCACCACCCACTCGAAAGAGAAGCACTCAGAACTATTCCATACCTATCCTACCCAGTTTTCTGAGAGAGAGCCACCTACCCTTGTGTTGAGGTCAAGATCTTCCACTCCAACCATATGGATCTTCATTTCTACCCTCCCCAAGTTGCTTTCCACCAATACCATCTCTTCTACCAAGCCAAACCTGTGTGAGAGAGATTGTGTGTTGAGGAGTCTATCATCTTGAAGCACAAGACCAAGGAGTTCATCGTCATTACCAAGCCTATTACCTTTTGGAGGGTGGTGCCTCCTAGATTGGTTAGGTGTCGCTTGGGAGCCTCTTAATTTGTGTTGTGGAGTGAACCAAGAAGTTTGTAAGGGAAAGGAGATTGCCTACTTCGTTGAAGATCTACCCATAGTGAGGCTAGTCCTTCGTGGACGGAAGCCGCATGGAATAGTCAAGGTTGCTTCTTCATGGAACCCTCCGTGGGTAGAGCCCTCCGTGGACTCTCGCGCCCATTACCCTCCGTGGTTTGAAGACTCCATGAACGTGGACGTATGATAGCACCACCTATCGGAACCACGGGAAAAATTATCGTGCCATCACTTTTGATTGCATTCCTAACCCTCTCTTTACTTACATGTGCAATCTCTTTACTTTCCGTTGCTATACTCTTAGACATGCTTGTGTAGGGTGTTACTTGATATGCTATGAATGCTAAAACTTGCCAAGAATTAAAATTGGGAAAAGGCAAAACTTTTATTTGGTCAAGTAGCCTAATCACCCCCCTCTAGACCTACTTTCGATCCTACAAGTGGTATCAGAGATTTGGTCTCCATTGCATTGGTTTCACAACCTAGGAGAAGTATGTAATCTAGTGAGGGAAATTATCACCGTAGAGGTCCGTACTTTGATGGCACTAATTTTGCTAGTTGGAAGCATAAAATGAAAATGCATTTGCTTGGTCATATTCCTGCCATTTGGGTTGTTGTTCGTGTTGGCTTGCAGGGTGAACTCTTTGCGGATGGAAAGGAACCAGACCGTGAAGCATCTGTGGATGAATTGAAGATGTTGCAACTCAATGCTCAAGCATGTGACATTATCTTCAACTGTCTAGTCCTGAAGAATTCAACAAAATCAGCCGTCTTGAACATGCAAAAGAGATTTGGGATACTTTGGTTGAGATGCACGAAGGAATTGATTCCATGAGAGAATCCAAATTAGATGTTCTTCAAGGTCAACTTGACAAGTTCAAGATGAAGGATGGTGAAGGAGTCGCTGAAATGTATTCTAGGCTAGCTCTCATCACCAATGAGATTGTCGGCTTAGGAAGCGAAGAAATGACTGACAAGTTCATCATCAAGAAGATACTTCGAGCTTTGGATGAGAGATATGACATCGTGTGCACATTGATCCAAATGATGCCCACCTACAAAGATCTCAAACCAATGGAAGTGATTGGAAGAATTTTTGCTCATGAGATGACACTCAAAGACAAGGAATACCTTCATCACAAGTCTAGCGGTGCTTACAAAGCCAGAAGTGATTCTCCCACTACCTCAAGCGACAACCTTGTCACAAATGAAGAGATAAGCCTCATGGTCAAGAAATTCAACAATTTATACAAGAATAGAAGCAAAGATCACAACTCTAACTCAAGATATGAAGAGAAGCATTCGTCAAGTCATGACCGAAACTGCTACAATTGTGGGAAGCCCGGACACTACTCAAATGAGTGCTCAGCTCCCTACAAACAAAGAGAAGAGTCACCAAGAAGATGAAGCACAAGAGATGAATCACCTCTAAGAGAGAGAAGGAGTAGAGATGATCGTTCTGAACGAAGACCCTCAAGGAGAAGTAGGGACTCGGAGAAGAAGGACAAGCACACCAAGAGTTACTCAAGAAGGAAGCATCAAGCTCATGTTGGTGAATGGGTTTCCGGCCCCGACTCCGACAACCACTCTGAGAGAAACTATCACTCCAACTCCGACTATAGTCAAGATGATGGTGTTGCCGGAATTGCACTAGTGACAACCAACTCATACGACCTATTTGATTCACCAAATGAAGGAGGTGGAAGTTGCTTCATGGCTAAAGGCCCCAAGGTATCACAGCCTGAATATCTTGATTTCGATAGTGATGAAGATGACTTGCTTTACGATGATGACTTGCTATGTGATAAAACTAGTGATGTTAATCATAATGAACTTGATATTTCTCATGCTAGTCAAGATAAGTAAATTGACGATGATAAGATGAAAATAGAAGAACTAACCAAAGAACTCAACACTCTTAAGTTAGCTCATGAATCTACTCTTGAAGATCATAGAGAGCTTGTAAGAACTCATGATAAGCTACGCTTCGAGAAGCTCAATTTGGAGCAAGAACATGAATTTCTTAAAGCTATCAATGACGATCTCCAAAAGAAGACTTCATCTTATATTGCCAAACAACTACCCTTGTCTACATTCATGCGACAAGTCAAATCTAAGCAAACTAGTAACAAAGAAAAGAAAGGTTCTTCATCTAGTAGCAACAATAAAAATGCTAAACCAAATGATGTTGCTCCTAGTAGTTCTATTGATTCCACTAATGATGATTCTCTTAGCCAAGTTACACTTGAGCAAGAAAATGCTTTATTGAAAGGAATTATATAGAAAGGTACCTACAAGAGTCTTGAAGGGTACAAACAATTTGATGAGATTGTACGCAAGCACGGAGGATACCGGAAGAATCGCAGTATTGGCTACTTCAATGCTAATGGAGTTGAATGGGAAGAAGGTCAATATCCCAATCCCAAGTTTGTTCCTCAAAAGGAGCAGTATTAAAATACTCTTTCCAAGGGGACAAACACTCAAGATGACCTTCCACCACAAGACACCAAGCTCAAGGTCAAGAACAAGCTCCAAGAGGACTTTGACTCTTATGAAGATGAATCCCAAGCTTTGGTGAAGTGGGTTCCCAAGGCTACTACAAGCTCAACTTCTACAAGTGCTACTTCAACACCAATGATCTCCATCAACTTGATGTGGATTCCCAAGGAGAAGAACTTGAAAGTTCTTGAGGGGTGACTCTGCTAATGAACTTCACTCATATTCATTATTGGCAAGATCTATTTGCAATCAACATCAACCCTATGCAATAGATAAAGGAGTCACACATTCCCTCAAAGGTAAGCAAGGTACAAGGTAATCAACAAATCAATGGACATCATTACATATGCTTTGCACTCCATGTCCATAGATATCCTTGTATTTGTCTCTTGTGTGTTGGGACTAACCCATGTAGGTGAGAAGAGTAAGGAAACAAGGATGCTCACAACTCTTGGTGATCTTCATCAACCTTGAGCATCCATCACTACCTCACCAACATGAAGTCTTCATCGACAAAACCCAAGGTTAGTTTATACCTCTTATGGGGGGATGTCACATCAAGGGGAGCTTTACTCTAAGACTTGAGTCAAAGCATCTCTTAGTATGTGACAAACATTAAAAGTATGTGACAAACATTAAAAGCTTTATGTGAAAGTGGTAACCCGACTTGTGCTTAAACGATGAGTATGACCTATGATCAAGTATTCTTACTTGGATCCTAAGTCAAATACTCATATATAGATGACTTTGTCATCGCCCAAGTGCTTGTTAGATGCTAGAGTATATGTGCATGTTTGCCATGATATTATTTGACATCTTATTGTGTGAGCATGTTGGTCTGCATTTATTTTCTCATTCGAGAATATCCAATTGTTGCTATTTGGCTTTTAATTTATCTTTTGCCAATTGGATATACAAGAATGCCTAGGACCACTTCTTTAGCTATCTATGCTTTCTCACCTCGTACTCTATTCATGCTGCATCACAAAATTTGAACAAGTGCTTTTCGATCCCTTTGTGTGTGGAGCACTCAGAGTTTCGTATCGACAAGGACTGACCATTAAAACCTCCCAAGTGCATCTCCGTGGAACCAACCAGAAAATCTCGGTCTCACCAAATGCCTAGGGTTGATCTGGTTTTTCAATCTTGGTTCCACTGATTCCATTTTCTTGGTTACACTGAGTGTTCCCATCAGCTGACAGTTGAGGCACTCGGTGACACCGAAAAGTTAGAATCGGTGTCATCGACATTGGTGGGTATATAACTGTGGGGACCTCAACTCATAAGTCATGGTCACCGAATGCACGTGTATAGTGATCCCAGAGATCAATGCTCACTGAACACACAGAAGCTGAATAACAAGAGTCTTACATCCACATTTAGCGTCTTACACAAATAAAGACCATGATGGTCAAGTCTTACATAGATAGGGCCACACGAGCCAATCACTTAAATAGAACAAACAACGGAAATCTTGGTCAAAAGCATGAACCCATGCCATCTGCCTTAACCTACAGGCATTCTGACTAGAGGTAAAATGCATCCACATGAGGCTGTGGTAAAAAGTTTGGGCCAAGGGTAAATGGGAAAGGGGTGGAATTAGGGTTTTTACCAATTCACCAGAAGGTGTTTGGTAGTGATTTGGGCAAGTAAACTTTACCACCTTACTGAGATACTTACCAGGATGAAAGGATAGGTAAAAATGAGAGGATTCACCAAGTTTGAGTTCAAGGGGAAAAGTTGACAATGGAGATTTGATGAACCCTAGAAATTGACAGAATCAGATTTCTATAGATCCAATGATGCTAGGCTTTAACCCTTGATGCACCACTTAGTGTATCATCACTATTTGGCCATTAGAGCATGCCCACAAAGTTTGAGGCCAAGGGGGAACACTTCACAATGTAAAGTTTCTATAATTTGATTCTAGACAGGAATGGTTTTGGGATGGTTTGATGAACCAAACGAACTTGGATTGAGATGAAACTTTGCAAGATCATCACCCATGATAGTATTGACTTGCTAGAATTTTCTTGGAATTTATTGATAATATTTCTTATAGAATTATTCTAAAACCTTGATTTGAATAGAAAGGGTTTTGAGGGGTTTTGCCTATGATCTGAGCATGCCATTGTGTTGAAACTCATATATATGGAAAATATATGTCCACTGAGTTTCTATAAATTTTCTAAAATATTTTCAAAGCATTTAAATAATTTTTCCCTATGAAAAACCATTTTTGGCCTTAATAAAAAGCCTTTAAATAAACTGTAAAAATAATCTTTAAAAATAATCTTTAAAAATAATATGTGGTGGTTTTGGGAAGTCATATATATAGTAGGTTTGAAATAAAGCCTTTGGGAAAGAAGGGCCCACGTGATTTGAGGACTTGTAGTGCAAACCTCATTTCAGGGGTTTTTGGAAACTTAATTTAAATAAATCATTGTTAGTTAAAGCAAAATTTGTTAAAAATAGTTTGGGCACTATTCACATGGCATGATCATTAGGCAAGAGGTTTGGAACAAGGAAGATGACTATGAAGTGGAATAGAACTTAGTAGTGCCATAAAACACAATCAACAAGCAAGCAAGCACAAGCACATAGAAAAAGTTTTAGTTGGCTCCAAATTTTATAAACCCAAACATATCAATGTCCTACACACATAGGGTGTGACAGACCTTCCCCCTTTCAAGAATCTCATCCCCGAGATTCCTAGGCTAAGCGCTAAAAAGATACGGGAACTCCGATCCAACATAATCTTCATGCTCCTAGGTTGCTTCAGCTTCAGTGTGGTTGCTCCACTGGACCTTGAAGTACTTGATGGTGCGGCTTCGGGTGCAGCGCTCGGCTTCATCCAAGATGTGAACTGGCCTCTCACGATAAGTGAGCTCTGGCTGAAGATCGATGGCTTGATGGTCGATGTCCTTGTAGAGGTCAGGGCGGTTGGGAACTTGCAAACACTTCCGGAGCTGTGACACGTGAAAGACGTTGTGCACATCTGACAGCTCGGAAGGTAACTCTAGATGATATGCAACTTCTCCTCACATTGCGGTGACCTTGAAGGGGTCGATATATCTTGGTGTGAGCTTTCCTTTGACGTGGAAGCGCTTAGTTCCCTTGAGAGGCGTGACCTGGAGGTAGACAGGGTCACCGACACAAAAGTTTACTTCTCGGCGGTGAGAGTTGGCGTGGCTCTTCTATCTTGATTTGGCGGCCTCTAGACGTTCTCGGACAAGTTGAACTTGCTCTTTGGCTTCACAGAGGATATCTGGTCCAAAAATTAATCCTTCTCCGGTCTCTGACCAGTTGAGGGAGTACGACACTTGCATCCAGACAACACCTCAAATGATGCCATCTGAAGACTCGACTGATATCTGTTGTTGTATGAGAACTCGGTGAAGGGTAGGCAATCTTCCCACTTGGCTCCATATGCCAAAACACAAGCGCAGAGCAGATCTTCGAGTATCTGATTTACTCATTCCGTTTGCCCACCGGTCTGGGGATGAAAAGCAGTGCTGAAGGAGAGCTTGGTTCCCATAGCTTCTTGAAACTTCTTCTAGAATCTTGAGGTGAAATGCGTTCCTCGATCGGACAAAATCTCCTTTGGAACTCCCTAAAGGCTCACAATGCGGTTGATGTAGAGGTTCGCGAGCTGGCTTCCGTCGTAGGTGGTTCTAACGGGGATGAAGTGCGCTACCTTGGTCAGGTGATCAACAATGACCCAAATGGAGTCATGTCCCTTGTTTGACCTTGGTAAACCGGTGATAAAATTCATCCCGACTTTATCCCACTTCCATTCGGGCACTTTGAGAGGTTGCAATAGCCCAGCGGGTCGCTGATGCTCAGCCTTGACCCCCTGGCATATTTCACACTTGGCGACAAAGGTGCCTATCTCCCGTTTCATGCCATGCGACCTGAATCTTGCCTTGAGGTCATGATACATCTTGGTTCCTCCAGGATGGATGGAGTAGGGAGTGTCATGAGCTTCTTGCAAGATCAGGTTCTTGAGCTCTTCTTTGTTGGGTGCGCAAATGCGATTCCCAAACCATACAACTCCTTGATCTTCCTCTTGATGCCTTCAATGCTCTCATGTCCTTTCTAGGCTTCTTTGATATCATCCATCAAGGTAGGCTTTGCTTCAAGGTTGGCGAGGAATTCTGGTGCAACTAGTTCCAAGCCAAAGCTCTCAAGCTCTTCATATAGGGCGGGTAGCCTTTCCTTAATCATAGCATGCAAGGAACAAGCCTTTCTGCTCAAGGCGTCTGCTACCACACTGGCCTTTCTGGGGTGGTACTGAACACTGAGGTCATAATCCTTGATCAATTCCAACCATCTTCGCTGCCTCATGTTCAACTCCCTTTGAGTGAATATATACTTCAAACTCATGTGGTCTGTGAATATATCACATCGCTTCCCAGAAGGTAATGTCGCCATGTCTTCAAGGCATGAACCACGGCTGCTAACTCGAGATCATTTGTTGCGTAGTTCTCTTCATGAGGACGTAGCTATCTGGACATATATGCTACAACTCTGCCTTCTTGCATCAGAACTCCTCCAAGCCCAATTCTTGATGCATCACAATAAATCACAAACTCCTTGTGAATATCAGGGGTGGCCAAAATTGGGGCTGTGGTCAATCTCTTCTTGAGCTCCTGGAAGCTTTCCTCGCACTTAGCTGTCCACTCGAACTTCTCATCCTTCTTCAAAAGCTAGGTCATGGTTCGGGCAATGCTTGAGAACCCTTCCACGAACTTGCAGTAATATCCCGCGAGTCTGAGGAAGCTCCTGACTTCCTTCACGATGGTTGGGGTTTTCCATCACGGCTTCAATCTTGGTAGGATCCACTGATAATCCTTCTGCAGTCAACACATGACCAAAGGAACCAACTTCATGTAGCCAGAATTCACACTTGCTGAACTTGGCATAAAGCTGGTGCTCTCGAAGCTTCTCTAGGACCAATCTCAAGTGTTCCTCATGCTCTTCTTCAGACTTGGAGAAGACAACAACAAACTTGTCCAAGTACTCCCTGAAGACCTTATTCATGAGGTACATGAAGTAGGTAGGGGCATTAGTTAACCCGAAGGACATGACCATGTATTCATACAGGCCATACCGGGTTACGAATGCCATCTTCGGGATATCTTGGGGGTCTGATCTTCAGCTGGTAGTACCCAGACCTGAGGTCAATCTTGGAGAACAGCTTGGCTCTGTTCAACTGATCAAACATGTCTTCAATCTTGGGGAGTGGGTACTTGTTCTTTATTGTGACTTGATTGAGAGAATGGTAATCGACACAGAGTCTGATAGTTCCATCCCTCTTTGACACGAATAAAATAGGTGATCCCCAAGGAGAGGCACTAGGGCAAATAAATCCTTTTCCGAGCTTCTCTGCCAGTTGCTTCTTCAACTCAGCCAACTCTTCGGATCCCATCCTATAGGCCTTCTTATAGATGGACCTTGATCCGGGCATAAGATCAATGATGAACTCAATGTCGTGGTTAGGAGGCATTCCGAGCAGCTCATCAGGAAACACATCCGGGTACTCACATACCACTGGCACTTGATCTAATTCAACTCCCGATAGGCAGTTGGCCTGAGGGGCTTGAGTGGAGGCAGGGTTGGGGACATACTTGACTTCCACTCCTTGGCTATTGGTCATGGTGACAATCCTCTTCGCACAGTCTAACAAGCCTTGGTGCTTAGTCAACCAATTCATGCCAAGGATGACATCCAAGCCCGGTGAGTCTAGAACTATAAGGTCCGCTAGGAAGTCTACCCTGTTGATGTCAATCTTCACTCCCTTACACCCTATCCCAGACTTCATAATTGAATCAGGGGTTTGTATCAGCATACTACTACCCAAGGGTGTAGGTTCCATGCCACTCTCTAATGCAAACTTTTGGGTGATATAAGAATGCAAAGCTCCACAATCAAACAATACTGTTATTGGGGTTGAGTTGACGAGGAACGTACCCAATATGACGTCCGGGTCTTCCTGGGCTTCCTCTACGGTGACGTGATTCACACGACCCTTTCCATTGTTGGGCTGGTTGCGGGGAGCTGGGTTACTTGGCGGTACTCCACGGGCTTGACCTTGAGCTGGTGCATTGGGGGCGTGGTGCATCTGGCTTCTTGTTGGGACACAACCTAGAGATGTGTCCTGGCTGACCACATCCAAAGCAAGCGACTTGCCCAGGGTTTTTGTTAAAGTTTCTACCACCGTTGTTGTTATTGGGGTTGTTGTTGTAGGCTGGCCTGGGATTGGCATACTGCTGAGGCTAGTAGCTTGGACGAGGCGCGGGAGGTCTAGCCTGCTGCGGCTGATAGGTTGGCTTGACTAGGGCTGGTTGCCAAGGGCGAGGCTTCTAGTTGCTTGAGCTTCCCTTGCTGATCATCTTGCGCTTGCGAGTGTCGTCTATGGCATGACGCTTGTCTTCTAGCATGAGGGCCTTGTTCACTAAGTCAAATAAGGTACGAGAGTCGCAGATGATGAGCTGATACTGCAGGACCTGTTGGAGTCCTTCCATGAAGCGTTCGTTCTTGGCAGCCTCCGTGCTGACATCTTCAGGTGCGTATCTTGACAACAGGTTGAACTTCTGCAGGTACTCCTTGACACAACCACTTCCTTGCTCTAGCACTCGGAATTCTCTCTTCTTGATAGCCATGGCCCCAGAAGGAATGTGGGCAGTGCGGAATCCTTCCTTGAAGTCATTCCACATGATCACACGTTCTCCTTGCATGACCTTGAATCCATCCCACCAAGATCGGGCGGTACCTCCAAGGCAGTGAGAGGCATAAAGCACCTTCTCACGATCCTCATTGCAGTTGACCAGTGCAAGGAGGTCCTCGATGGTGCGGATCCAGTCATCATCATCCAATGGTTTAACAGTCTCTGTGAAGGTTGGGGGAGAGTTCCTCATGAACTCAGACAGCATGGAGCGGCCATTGCCATTCCTGCCTTGCTACTGGTTGTTCACGAGGGCCTGAGCCATCTGCTGGATAGCAGCATTGTTGGCTTGGAGCTCCTCCCGGAGAACTTGGAGAAACTGAGATATGGTCATGTTCTTCGGTGGAGGTGGTGGCGGGGGAATATCACCGTGTGGCTGCTCCTGGTGTCCTCCAGCATGAGCAGCCCCACCAGCTCCCTGTTGCTGGCTGGAGTTGCCGGCTTCAGGGTTGGTGAAGGAGCTGTTGCGGGTAGCAGTCACCATCCTATTTGGAGCAGCCAAGTCAAACAACTGGGATTGACAAGAGGATAAGCAATAACGGAAAAGCGTGCCTAAGGGGGTCGGTCAAGTGCAGGTGTGTTAAAACAAAGGTCGAAAGACCAACAACATATATTAAGATAGATGATGGAGTCGCTTACATGTTGCCTATGGCAAAAGCGCGACTTGCATCGGAACACAAACAACAAAACAAACAAAAATCACACATGGTTTCATATGAACCCTTACACGGACTGACTTCGCATGAGGGATACATGACTGATCCTACCCTAGGGGTTCTCGGACTCAGGTGTGCTCGGTCTCGTAGTCACGCTCCTCTGGGTCTTCCTCCTATTCATCATCTGAATGGGCATCGTTCCCGGTCGAAGGGGTCAGGGAATGAGGAGGCCCATCCCGACGACACTTTGCAGGCGAGTCAGTGAAGAGCTCACGGTACTCCTTCGCACTCATGCGACGACTACAAGTAGGTGCGTCACTAGCTGGGGGTACTCCCTGATAGGCGACAACTGGTCGTCCCTCGGGGGCTCCATCCTTCTTGATCTTGTTTGGCTTTGTCTTGGCTTGCCGAGGTAACTCTCTGGTGTGGTGAAGTTCCTCGCGGAGCTTCACGGACTCCTTCATCAAGTTACGAACCAGACAATCAGCGGAGAGGCTGAAGTAGGTCCGGAACCTGAGTGGTGTGCCATCTTCCTTCGGAATCAACGTCCAACTCTTGCCAAAGTCATCCTTCCTGAAGGGAAGGTAGCGAGTAGCTAGCTCGTTAGCCATCTCTGGAATGATGTCTCGAAGGTGTAGGAGTGCCTTGCGTGCAGCTGTCTCGACTGCGAGTATCATGGTCTCCATCTGTGGTCCTTCAAAGAACCAACTAGTCGGGGAGTTGTTTGCCTTCACGACCACATCCACATGGTACTCCTTCGTGACGGCATCAACCCAGTGCTTGTGGTAGAGGAAAATGGGTTGTTGGCAAAACTGGCACTTCTCCAGGCTATCCCCAAGGAGTAAGGGAAAGCCGGATGTCAGGAAGGCTTCGAGTACGACGACCATCTACAAAGGTTTGAAAGGAGGAGAGTCAGCAAAGTGTTGTGTGAAGCATAGGAGGGGTATATAGTGCATAATTCCTAAGTTCCAATGCTAGGTGTAGTTTTGGAAATGACTTTTATCCTGTCTACCATCCATGCTAACTAAGGGCTTCCTACAGCCAGGATGCCTCTGATACCAGCTCTATGGGGACCCCGACTCATAAGTCGTGGTCACCGAATGCACATGTACAGTGATCCCAGAGATCAATGCTCACTGAACACACAGAAGCTGAATAACAAGAGTCTTACATACACATTTAGCGTCTTACACAAATAAAGACCATGATGGTCAAGTCTTACATAGATAGGGCCACACGGGCCAATCACTTAAATAGAACAAACATCGGAAATCTTGGTCGAAACCGTGAACCCATGCCATCTGCCTTAACCTACAGGCATTCTGACTGGGAAGCGTCTTGGTTCGCATGTTCGTCACCAACGAACTCTTCAACAAACTCCTGCTCTTCCATGCCTGGCAAATTAAATAACTAGTGGCAAGCCAATGGTACTTTGAATGTACTCGCAAGCAACCCAAGTTGTGGAGCAAGGTAACAATGATGCATGATATAGCACTAAGTGGGTAAGTTTGCAGAAAGCTAATTTTGTATTCAAATGACATGATCAAGTAACTAGTAAGCATGCATCAACAGTTAACAGATGTCCATGTGAACAAGTTATAGACATCACCATAAGTAGGGGTAGAACATCTCATGTCCATTCATCATGCTAAGCCATCAGACTTAGTTTAATTCCCTTGCTAGGTAATCAGACAGAGCTCATGTGACCTCTTGTCACCATCACATCCATACTCACACCAAGTTTTTGTGAAAACATTCGGACGTGGCATAAGCAGCACCACCCAACTGTCCTTGACCGTGGACACGACTATTCAAATAGTTTTACACTCTGCAGAGGTTGCACACTTTACCCACAAGACTCGGGGAACTTCCATGTCATCCACGACTCACGGTATATTACATACCCGAGGTAAGCACCCGAACAATGCCTTTCCCCTAGCGATACTAAACAAAGAGTCCACTCGATTGGTACCAAGCCCTCACGATGTACATCACATGAGCCTTGCTCTAACCGTACCATCCATGAGGGGACCAACGGTTTGCCCGGTGCCTGTAAAGACAACGCATGATCATACATACCATTACGATACCGTATTGAGAGTGACCACGCCACTCCCGCCACTAGTAATGCGGGCTCCTTGCCAGTACCAACCAAGGTAATCAACAAAGCCCCATCCCATAAGGGGTATCGTGGTTGCGCATGTAAGGTTGGGACGGTCGACAAATCTTAAACCCTCCATTTTCGAAAACACATCCTCATCTTGTTCCGTCACACCACTTCTTTCTCAAGTGGTCACTCATCTCATCATCATCTCCCTCGGCATTAGTGGCACCCAACGTTTTTTTGAAAAGTCTTGGAAATCATTTCTTTTCTTGCCACCACTATGCGTAAGTCCCATCCCATTTGCGTAGCATCTATTAGAAACCTAACTACTCCCACCCGCACAACCCTCATAAGTTGGTAAGGTCATGCACGATGCAAGTGTCAATGAAGAAGTACCGGCGACATTCCATCGAAAGGGGAACACCACATCACATGATCAAATATGATGAAAGTAAAGTGCTATATGACATGCAATAAAAATGGTTTCTCATCATGGTCAAAGGGCTGCTTTCCTGGCTCAACAAAGTCTCTGGGGTCTTCGAAGTCTTCGGGTCCAACTTCTTCGTCAACCGCGAAATCTATCGCCGCGAAATAAAGCGATAAAAATAAGCAATCACACAAAACAGAGCACTCAATCTACTACCAAAAATGT
This sequence comes from Hordeum marinum, assembly GCA_022496015.1. Taxonomy (NCBI): domain Eukaryota; kingdom Viridiplantae; phylum Streptophyta; class Magnoliopsida; order Poales; family Poaceae; genus Hordeum; species Hordeum marinum. The sequence goes on along the minus strand of CM039678.1, from coordinate 392,011,880 downwards.
AAACCAACTTTGATAAATACTAAATGTCATACTAAAAATATTATCCTAGAGTGTTGTTTCGAAAAACATTTTTGAAATAAAATAATAGAGGCAAAAAGGTGCCTATATATAGGTTTTAAAATAAAGCAGTACTAAAAATAGTTTCAAACATTTTTATAATTGGCACTAATAAATTCTATAGATTATTCTAGGAATTTTGGTGGAGGAATTATTGGCATTGGATAAATATTCAAACATGTGGGATTTTTGGAAATCTACAAAAAAAGGAAAAAGAAAAGGGCTACTGTGCCCTGGGCTAAGTGCCCAGCCGCACTGGGCCAACCGGCCAGGCCGGCCCAGCTGAGCTGCGGCGAGCACATGAACAGGTTTGAACGTGACGCGTGGGCCCCAGCGTCAGAGAGAGAGAGAAGGAGAGGGAGAGGGACGTGGGGATGACAGGTGGGGGCCACCTGTCATCTCCTTCCTCTCGACAGGAGGGGCAGGATGCTCACCAGCAGCAAAGGAGGGCACAACAATGGGATCTGAGAGCGGGGATGGACTCAGGAGGCTGCCGCCGATCGAGAGGTGTCCGAGATGGTCGACGGGGAGGCATAGGTCGCTGGCGACGAGGTCCCGTGGTGGAGGCATCTTAGGGAGTGATCACCAAGGGCCTCTCCGTGCTGCAAAGAGGATGGCACGAGGGGGAATCGAGTCAGAGTGATGAGAGAGGAGCAACCGAAATGGAAGGAGGGCCGAAGAGGCTTGCTATCCAGAGATCGATGGTGGCGACACCGCGGCGATGCTCCGGTCGATCCCGGGTGCTCGAGCCTTAGAACGAGGGGGACTGGTCACGGGAGCTCTATTGGGAGAGGGAGAGAGGGACCAGAGGGGAGAGAGGGGCTCGGGAGGCCCTTTTATAGGAGGGGGCAAGTCCACCGAATGCTGGTGCGCCGGCGAGCTTGTGGCCGAGGCCAGAGGGCACGGGGGGAGACGGGGGCAAGTTTGGGGCGCTCCTGGGGTCGCTCTAGGCCAGAGGGAAGGAGGAGAGAGGGTGAGATGCCCACGTGTGTGAGCTCCCCGATTGGCCGAAAACCGGGGGCGTTGGGCACGCATGTGGGAGGGCAGAGGAAGGAGAGAGAGGAGGGGCCCGACCGTTTGCCGTGTCACGGACGCCGAGGGCGTCTCAGGGGACACACGGGGGAGGCCCAAGGTGGTCGGGGCCGGCCATTGGGCGGCGGCTATAGTGCGGGAGTGCACTGTAGCGCGCTCCATAGCATGTGTATGGTCGGCATTGCTGCTGCCTCCACGCTCTGGGAGCCCACCTTGTCCACTAGCTCCTAGGGGGGCCTGGAGATGCTCTTGGGTGCCTTAGAGTCTAAGGAGAGCTAGGGAAGAAAGGAAATGGCCAGGGGAGGATAGAAAAAGATGCTGCGAGGGTAGAATTAGGGGTTTTACCCCACCTTACACTTGGGCTTTGGCCATGGAACTTTTACTCGAGGTATAATGCATCCACATGAGGCTGTGGTAAAAAGTTGGGGCCAAGGGTAAATGGGAAAGGGGTGGAATTGGGGGTTTTACCAATTCACCGGAAGGTGTTTGGTAGTGATTTGGGTAAGGAAACTTTACCACCTTACTGAGATACTTACCAGGATGAAAGGATAGGTAAAAATGAGAGGATTCACCAAGTTTGAGTTCAAGGGGAAAAAGTTGACAATGGAGATTTGATGAACCCTAGAAATTGGCAGAATCAGATTTCTGTAGATCCAATGATACTAGGGTTTAACCCTTGATGCACCACTTAGTGTATCATCACTATTTGGACATTAGATCATGCCCAAAAAGTTTGAGGCCAAGGGGGAACACTTCACAATGTAAAGTTGCTTAAATTTGATTTTGGACAGGAATGGTTTTGGGATGGTTTGATGAACCAAACCAACTTGGATTGAGATGAAACTTTGCAAGATCATCACCCATGATAGTGTTGACTTGATAGAATTTTCTTGGAATTTATTGATAATATTTCTTATAGAATTATTCTAAAAGCTTGATTTGAACAGAAAGGGTTTTGAGGGGTTTTGCCTATGATCTTATCATGCCCTTGTGTGTAAACTCATATATATGGAAAATATATGTCCACTGAGTTTCTATAATTTTTCTCAAATATTTTCAAAGAATTTAAATAATTTTTCCCTATGAAAAACCATTTCTGGCCTTAGTAAAAAGCCTTTAAATAAAATGTAAAAATAATCTTTAAAAATAATATTTGGTAGGTTTGAAATAAAGCCTTTGAGAAAGAAGGGCCCACGTGATTTGAGGACTTGCAGTGCAAACCTCATTTGAGGGGGTTTTGGAAACTCAATTTAAATAAATCATTTTGAGTGAAAGCAAAATTTGATAAAAATAGTTTTGGGCACTATTCACATGGCATGATCATTAGGCAATAGGTTTGGAACAAGGAAGTTGAATATTAAGTGGAATAGAACCTAGTAGGGCCATAAAACACAATCAACAAGCAAGCAAGCAAGCACAAGCACATAGAAAAAGTTTTAGTTGGCTCCAAATTTTATAAACCCAAACATATCAATGTGCTACAAACATAGGGTGTGACAATAACTCTGGACCCCGACGCTTTGAAATTCCATCTTCAAACGTCGTGCTCCAAAGCCCTAAGCTACCGCTCCGAAGACCCCTGGTCGTCGCCCTTGTCTCCTTGCGCCCCTTCGCCGCTAAGAATCTCCGTCGCCGACGAAATCCTCTCCTGCATCACCACCGTAGATGATCCACGCCAAACTAGGGCACGGATTCGATCTCTATTGCCTTGCTCATCCGATTCTTGCGCATTAGATCCTTGTTATTCATTGATACACCCTTTGCACATGTTTTCATCCTCTCAATTCCCCAAAATATCGTGATAGATGAATTTTCTAGGGTTTTGCCGTCCGCCCGATACATCTCGGTGGAACCGAAACGGAAATATCGGTCTCACCGATATACTTTTCTATGAGGTTGAGAACTGACTCGATAGAACCGAGTTGGTCTTCTCGGTCTGACCGAGAAGGCTGCCAAGTTTCGGTTAGAGAGTCAGTGAGTCTCGGCCCCACCGGAATTTCTGTTTCGGCTGCACCGATATCTATTTGATAGAATCCAAAAATCTTTAAAATTCATTGCTCAAATTTCAAAAACCAGCCTCATTTTTTGATGACTCATCTTCTTCTGCTCTCCTATACTATATTCACAGGGTCAGCATGTTAGGCTCAGAGCACAGTCAGAATGTGGCAGAGCAGGGAGTTGATACGAGTTTTGGAACAAGCCCAGAAGCTAGTTCTTTCTCAGGTCCAGGCACCCCCAGCTCTCATGGGTTGCCCAAGGCTGCCACGAGAACCAGGAATAAGCTTAACTCTGATGAAGAAGATTCAGATTTTATTCCAGAGCAGATACTTGCTAAAAAGGAAGAAAAGGCTACCAAGAAGTCAGCAACTAAAGCTACTTCCTCTCGAAGAGTTGTCAGCAAAGTCTATGCTCCTGCTGAAACTTTCAAGGCACATGAAATTGCAAGAGCCATTGTGTCAGTTGAGGTCCCCAAGAAAGCTATGCCTAAGAAGGCAGGTGAGAAGAAGTCCAGGAAGAGGATTGTCCATGTTATTGGCAGGCCTACCTCCATATTTGAAGATCTAGAGGAGGCTGTTGGTGCTGCTGCTGAGGAGGACGAGGAAGAACATGCTGAGATAGTCCCTCCCAAGAAGAAAGCCAAGAAGTTCATGGCTGATGCTATGCCAAAGACTATCACCTCCAAGATCACCAAGCCTACATCCAAGAAGTCTGCTACACAGAAGTCCAAGAGGACTACCAGGGACATTCCTGCTTCAGAGAAGAACAAAGTGACTGCCTCCAGAGTGGAAGATGACGAGGACTTGACTACCTTGATGAAGCTCAGACCACATCTTCCAGTGCATGATGCCAACCACTTAGTTGCTAAGGACATGAAGAAGAGGAAAGACTCAGGCTTGAGAGCCTGGAGAGCCATACATCCTTATGCTCAGAGAAGGAAGACTGCCGTTGACTACATGTTTTACACCAGAGAGCAACATGATTTCTATGAGACCGTTTTGCTTGACAAGAGCCCAGCTGTTAGCGACATGAGGTATGTCAATTGGAAGGTCATCAAAGATAATGTGGACTTCTTCCCAAGTGTCCAATACAACTTCCATTGCATTGGTCTGGACAAATTCATTGGCAGAGAGCTCAGTGCATGGAACGACGAGATGATCATGCAATTCTACTCCACTGCTCATTTCTACGGTGATGGCAGAATTATATGGATGACAGAAGGTGCTAGATATGAATCCACTATTGAGGAATGGGCTGCTCTACTGGAAGTTCCAAAAGCTTAGGAAGGAGATTTGGATGTATACTCTGAACCCAAGGCAATTCACAAATGCCATGAAAGACATGTATACTCCTATCCCCGCAGACAAGGTGCAATCACACAAGCTAGGATCCATCTATTATCTACAAGAAGGCCTCCGAACTATAAACACTATTCTCAGGCATACATTGATGCCCAAGTGTAGAGATGACAAGATGATCCGAGGCCATTCCATCAACATGTTGATCCACCTTGATAGGAACACTAGGATTAGAGTAATGGATCTGATTGTTGAGACAATCAAGAGGGTTGCTGCTAACCAGAAGCGCTCATGTTGCTATGCACCCTACATCAGGTTGCTTATGAACTCTCAGTTGGAGAAGCACATTTTTGCTCTTGATCGCCCACACCTGCCCCTGCAGCCAGAGTTCGAAGATAACGTTGTGGTGATGAACCCAGATCATCCCACATCTGCTACATCACAAGCAGAGGCAAAAGTTGTTTGAGCCATTAGTTCTCAAGCCCCCAGATCCAGGAACGAGCAAATGGATCTTCTGATCATAGCCATCCAGGGCATGCAAAAGGATATCAAAGGGATTCTGGAGAACCAGAACAACCTTGTGAGGATCTTTGAGTCGAGGATCAAAGTGCTTGGTGACAAAGTGGACAAGGTTACAAAGACAGTGATTGAGCTTCAAAAGGAAGTTGACTCCATGCACATTCCCCGGGTGTTTTCTACCTCTTGTTCTTCTGATGATGATGTTGATGAGGAAGGATCACTTCTCAAGACGGGCACCCAGTTCTTCACTCAGACAAGATCAACAACAATGCCTTCTCTAGAATTGAGGCCCTCTTCATCAGCTCCAGCTACTATCAGCTCAGCTCGTGCTCCATTAGCTCCAATTCCACCAGTATCTACTCCAGCTCCATCGACGACATCTGTAGAGATCTTCGCCGATGCCATGCTCTCGACTCCTTCGTCGACAACCGGATGAGACCAGCCCAAGAACACTTAGATAGATACCTTTGAACTTTTTGGTATCTTGTTGCCAAAGGGGGAGAAGTGTATATAGATCATTAGGCTTCGAGAGAGAGAGAGCATTTGGTATTTTACTGCTTTTTCAAAACAATTGCTTTTGTTTGCCGTGATACTCTTTTGTTTTGCTTGTGATACACACTTGATGATGTTTGATCATATGCTTTGATGTGTGATGCTACTATTTCCCATCATCTTAATTGCTTATGTGATGATCATTCATCTTTGGTTGATTGTGTTGTGCTATGATATTCATTCCAATTACTCTCGCACACCACCAAGTGGTATGTGACATGTAAGTAGTGACCCATGTACCTAATCGATTGTGCATTTTCATTCAAACGCAAATTGAAAAATAATGCACAAATTTAGGGGGAGCTCTTTCTTTTCACATACTTCTCAAAGCGACGACTATATTCATTGAATATATCTTTGTCGAAGCTTTGATCTATATGTTGTCATCAATTACCAAAAAGGGGGAGATTGAAAGGACATTTGCTCCCTTGGTGGTTTTGGTAATTAATAACAACATATAAGTCATTGAACTAATGCTTTCACCAAGTATATTTCAGAAAAGTTCATTGATGGGAATGGCAAAAGGATTGTGGAATTACCCCAAGATTCAAGGAAATAGGTTGGCAAAGCTTCAAGCAAGAGGACTCTACATTTTACATTTGTGAGAAATCACTTTGACTCTATAGGAAAGCCAATACTATTAAAAGGGGGTAAAGTTTTGATGGTGAACAATATGCTCAAACGTGCACAAGTGACAGTAACCAAAACATCCACATACTCTCCCACCAAAGTCTGTCCCAAACCAAATATGCCAAATCAATGCAACCAACATTCCTATCCCGGTGCCACCGAGTTCCAAACCCTAGACAAACTCAGCCAAACCCAGACACTTCTGTGCAACCGACATTGCACTCAGTGCCATCGAGTTGGGTTGCCAACTTCCTGTTACGCTAGTTCTCATTTTTGGTCCGACCAGGAATGGTCAATTGACATCATCGAGGTTGTTAAATCTGATCGTTGTTCACCTTGTCGGTGCAACCGAGAATTGTATATCGGTCCATCCGAGATTCAAAAGTTGCCACTTTTTGTCACTTTGGTACCACCAAGATTTACACATCGGTGTCACCGAGTTTGACTTATTGTGTGTAACGGTTAGATTTTTGGAGATGCCTATATATATACCCCTTCACCACCACCCACTCGAAATATAAGCACTCAGAACTATTCCATACCTATCCTACTCAGTTTTCTAAGAGAGAGCCACCTACCCTTGTGTTGAGGTCAAGATCTTCCACTCCAACCATATGGATCTTGATTTCTAGCCTCCCCAAGTTGCTTTCCACCAATCCCATCTCTTCTACCAAGCCAAACCTGTGACAAAGAAATTGTGTGTTGAGGAGGCTATCATCTTGAAGCACAGGAGCAAGGAGTTCATCGTCACTACCAAGCCTATTACCTTTTGGAGGGTGGTGCCTCCTAGATTGGTTAGGTGTCGCTTGGGATCCTCCTACTTCGTGTGGTGGAGTGAACCAAGAAGTTTGTAAGGTCAAGGAGTTTTGGGGAACGTTGCGTGGGAAACAAAAATTTTCCTACGCACACACAAGATCTATCCATGGTGATGAACATCTACGAGAGGGAGAGTGGATATACATACCCATGTAGATCACTAAGCGGGAAGCATTAAGAAACACAGTTGATGTCGTCGAACGTCTTCACGATCCAAATCGCCGAGCGTCCTGCGATCCCATCACGATCCATCTCACGATTCGATCACGATCCATCCCACGATCTCATCACGATCCGTCCTGCGATCCAATCACGAATCGTCCCGCGATCTTGATCACGGTCCTTCCAATCTAGCGCCGAATGGACGACACCTTCGTGTTCAACACACGTATAGCTCGATGACAATCTCCACCTTCTTGATCCTGCAAGAGGGAGTAGAGAGGTAGATGAGTTCTCCAGCAGCATGACGGTGTGGCGGCGGTGGTGGTGGAACAATTCTAGCAGGGCTTTGCCTAAGCACCGCTGAAACGATCTAGAGGAGAAACTATGATCTAGAGGAGAGAGTAGCACATGGCTATCAGGGTTAGATTTTCCCTCTAAATCCTCTAGTATATATAGGAGGGAGGGAGGAGAGGAGGCAGCCTCAAACCCTCAAGGTTTGGTCGAAATTGGAGGTGGAGGATTCCTACTCCAATCCTATTAGGAGTAGGATTACTCCTTTCCACTTGGAAACTCTTTCCACCTCTCCACCTTTTGGGTTTTTCCCACCCCTAGCCGCATGGGCCTTAGTGGAGGCTTAGTCCAGCCCACCAGGGGATGGTTTGACTCCTCCCACAGCCCATGAGGTCCTTTGGGTCGAGACACCCCTCCCGATGGTCCCCCGGCACTCTCCTGATACTCCCGGTACACTACCGATGAGCCCGAAACTTTTCCGGTGACCAAAATAGGACTTTGTCCTATATATCAATCTTTACCTCCGGACCATTCCAGAGCTGCTCATGATGTCCGAGATCTCATCCAGCAATCCGAACAACCTTCGGTCACAACCATAAATAACTCTATACTACCGAAACGTCACCGAGCCTTAAGTGTGCAGACCCTGCGGGTTCGAGAACTATGTAGACATGACCCAGACACCTCTACGGTCAAAAACTAATAGAGGAACCTGGATGCCCATATTGGTTCCTACATATTCTACGAAGATCTTTATCGGTTGAACCTTTATGTCAAGGATTCAGTTAATCCCGTATGCTATTCCCTTTGTTCTTCGGTATGTTACTTGCCCGAGATTCGATCGTCGGCACCTCCATACCTAGTTCAATCTCGTTACCGGCAAGTCTCTTTACTTGTTCCATAATACAAGATCTCGTGGCTAACACTTAGTCACATTGCTTACAAGGCTTATTGTGATGTTGTATTACCGAGTGGGCCTTGAGATACCTCTCCGTCACACGGAGTAACAAATCCCAGTCTTGATCCATGCCAACCCAACCGACACCCTCGGAGATACCTGTAGAGCATCTTTATAGTCACCCAGTTACGTTGCGACGTCTAATACACACAAGGCACTCCCCCGGTGTCAGTGAGTTGCCTGATCTCATGGTCATAGGAACAAATACTTGACATGCAGAAAACAGTAACAATAAACTGACATGATCATATGCTACATTTATAGTTTGGGTCTTGTCCATCACATCATTCTCCTAATGATGTGATCCCGTTATCAAATGACATCTCATGTCCATGGATAGGAAACCTTGACCATCTTTGATGAATGTGCTAGTCTATTAGAGGCATACTAGGGACATGGTGTTGTCTATGTATCCACACATGTATCTGAGTTTTCGATCAATTATAACATGGATAATAAAAGATTATCATGAACAAGGAAATATGATAATAACCAATTTATTATTGCCTCTAGGACATATTTCCAACAGTCTCCCACTTGCACTAGAGTCAATAATCTAGATCATATCACCATGTGATTTAGATTATTATGAATCTAACACCCAATGAGTTCTGGGGTTCGATCATGCTTTGCATGTGAGAGAGGTCTTTAGTCAACGGGTTTGCGACATTCAGATCCGTGTGTACTTTGCAAATCTCTATGTCTTACTATAGACACTGCTATCACTCTCCACTTGGAGCTATTCCAAATGGCTACTCCACTATACGTATCTGGATTGCTACTAAGAGTCATCCGGATTGGTGTTAAAGCTTGCATCAACGTAACTCTTTATAACGAACTCTTTATCACCTCCATAATCGATAAACACTTCCTTAGTCCTTTAGTTACTAAGGATAATTTTGACCGCTATCCAGTGATCCACTCTTGGAGGAATTTTGTACCCCTTGACGGACTCATGGCAAGGCACACATAGGTGCGATACACAGCATGGCATACTATATAGAGCCTATGGCTAAGGCATGGGGGATGACGTTCGTCCTTTCTCTTTCTTCCGCCATGGTCGAACTTTGAGTCTCACTCAGACTCAACTTCACACCTTACAAATCAGGCAAGAAGTCTTTCTTTGACTGGTCCATTTTGAACTCTTTCAAAATCTTGTCAAGGTATGTACTCATTGAAAGTCTTATCAGACGTCTTGATCTATCTCTATAGATCTCGATGCCCAACAATTAAGTAGCTTTATCCAGGTCTTCCTTTGAAAAACTCTTTTCAAACAACCCTTTATGCTTTCCAGAAATTCTACATCATTTCCGGTCAACAATATGTCATCCACATATGCTTATCAGAAACTCTATAGTGCTCTCACTCACTTTATTATAAATACAAGTTTCTCATAAACTTTGCATAGACTCAAAAACTTTGATTACCTCATCAAAGCATATATTCCAACTCCGAGATGCTTGCTTCAGTACATAGAAGGATCACTGAAGCTTGCACACCTTTTAGCATCCTTAGGACTTATAAAACCTTCTAGTTGTATCTCATAAAACCTTTCCTCAAGAAAGGAAACGATTTTTTGACATCCATCTGCCAGATTTCATAATTGAAAAACGCAGCAACTGCTAACATAATTCCAACAGACTTTAGCATCGCTACGAGTGAGAAAGCTCATCGTAGTCAACTCCTTGAACTTGGCGAAAACTCTTTTGCGACAAGTCGAGCTTTATAAATGGTGACATTCACCATCAGCGTATGTCTTCATCTTAAAGGTCCATTTGTACTCAACGACCTGTCGTTCAACGAGCAAGTCTACCAAACTCCATACTTAGTTTTCATACATGGATCCTTTCTCGGATTTCATGGCCTCTAACCATTTGTTGGAATCCAGGCCCATCATCGCTTCTCCATAGCTCGTAGGTTCATCGTTGTCCAACAACATGACCTCTAAGACAGGGTTGTCGTACCACTCAGGAGAAGTACACGTCCTTGTCGACCTACGAGGTTCGATAATAATTTGTTCCGGAGCTTCATGATCATCATCATTAACTTCCTCTTCAACTAATGTAAACTTCATAGAAACATCTTCCTGCGCCATGCTACTCTCTGGTTGAAACAATGGTTCAACAACCACATCAAGTTATATCTTCCTCCCACTTAATTCTTTCGAGAGAAACTTTTTCTCGAGAAAGGACCCAGTTTTAGCAACAAACACTTTGTACTCGGATCTTAGATAGAAGGTATACCCAACTGTTCTTAGGGTATCTTATGAAGATGCATTTTTCTGCTTTGGGTTTGAGCTATCAGACATAAGTGTCGCATTCCCAAACTCTAAGAAATGACAGCTTAGGTTTCTGCCAAACCATATGGTGTCATCTCAATGGATTTAGATGGTGCCCTATTTAAAGTGAATGTGGTTGTCTCTAATGCATAAACCCAAAATGATAGTGTCAAATTGATAAGAGACATCATAGTTCGCACCATATCCAATAGAGCATGACTACGACATTCAGACACACCATCACACCATGGTGTTCTAGGTGGCGTGAGTTGTGAAACAACTTTCACATTGTCTAAAGTTTATTTCAAACTCGTAACTCACATATTCACCTCCACGATCATATCGTAGACATTTTTATCTTCTTGTCATGATGATCTTTAAACTTCACTCTGAATTTGTTTGAACTTTTCAAATGTTTCAGACTTGTGTTTCATTAAGCAAATATACTCATATATACTCAAATCATCACCGAAGGTAAGAAAAATAACGATATCCACTGCACGCTACAACACTCATTGGATCACATACATCAACATGTATTATTTCCAACAAGTTACTAGCCCGCTCCATCATACCGAAAACGGGATCTTTAGTCATCTTGCCCAAGAGGCATGGTCCGCATGTCTCAACCGATTCAAAACCGAATGAGTCCAAAGATCCATCAGCATGTAGTTTCTTCATGCGATTTATACCAATATGACATTTAGCGGCAGTGCCACAGGTATGTGGTACTATCATTATTAACTTTGCATCTTTTGGCATCAATGTTATGAACATGTGTATTACTACGGTCAAGATTCAACAAACCATTCTCATTGGGTGCATGACCATTGAAGGTATTATTCATGTAAACAGAATAACCATTATTCTCTCACTTAAATGAATAAATGTATTAAAATAAACACTATCTAATCAAGTTCATGCTTAACGCAAACACCAAATAACATTTATTTAGGTTTTTCACTAATCTCGAAGGTAGAGAGTGTGCGATGTTGATCACATCAACCTTGGAAACATTTCCAACACATCGTCACCTCACACTTAGCTAGTCTCCGTTTATTCCGTAGCTTTTATTTTGAGTTACTAACATTTAGCAACCGAACCGGTATCCAATACCCAGGTGCTACTAGGAGTACTAGTAAGGTACACATCAATAACACGTATATCAAATATACTTTTGTCGATGTTGCCAGCCTTCTTATCTACGAAGTATATAGGGTTGTTCCGCATCAGCGACCGCTCTCCTCATAATAGAAGCACTTAGTCTCCGGTTTGGGTTCAACTTTGGGTTGCTTCACTGGAGCAACAACTGACTTGCCATCCATGAAGTTTCCCTCCTTTCCCTTGCCCTTCTTGAAACTAGTGGTTTTACTAACAATCAACACTTGATGCTCCATCTTGATTTCTAGCTTTGCAGTGTCAAACATCGCGAACAGCTCAGGGATCATCATTTCCATCCCTAGCATTTCATAGTTCATCACGAAGCTCTAGTAGCTTAGTGATAGTGACATGGAGAACTATATCAATCACTTTCTTATCTGGAAGATCAACTCCCACTCGATTCAAGCGATTGTAGCACCCAGACAACCTGAGCAAATGCTCAACGATTGAGCTATTCTGCTTCATCTTGTAGGCAAAGAATCTTGTTGGAGATCTTATATCTCGCAACACGGGCACGAGCCTGAGATCCCAATTTCAGCTCTTAGAACATCTCATATGTTCCGTGACGTTCAAAACGTTTTGGAGCTTCAATTCTAAGCTGTAATGCATGACACACTAAACTATCAAGTAATCATCACAACGTGCCTGTCAGATGTTCACAACATCTACAGACGACGCTAGAGGGGGTGACGCACCAAGCGGTGAATTAAGGACATAAGCCTTCTGTGCAGCATTGAGGATAATCCTCAGATCATGGACCCAGTACGCAGTATTGCTACCATCATCTTTCAACTCTATTTCTCTCATATAAAAATTCAAGGCAGCTACAGCTTGAGCTAGTAATCTACAACATAATTTGCAAAGACACTACTGACTAAGTTCATGATAATGAGCTCAATTAATCATATTACTTAAAAACTCCCACTCAAATTGACATCCCTCCGGTCATTCAAGTGATACATGATCCAAATTCACCAACTCAAGTCCGATCATCACGTGAGTTGAGGTGGTTTCAATGGTGAACCTCATCATGTTGATCATATCTACTATATGACTCATGTTCGACCTTTCGGTCTCTTGTGTTCCTAGGCCATGACTGTACATGCTAGGCTCGTCAAGTTTAACCCGAGTGTTCTGCATGTGCAACACTGGCTTGCACCCGTTGTATGTGAATGTAGAGTCTATCACACCCGATCATCATGTGGTGTCTCGACACGATGAACTTTCGCAACGGTGCACACTCGGGGAGAACACAATTGATCTTGAAATTTTAGTGAGGGATCACCCTATAATGCTACCGCCGTCCTACGCAAAACAAGGTGCATAAAAGGATTAACATCACATGCAAATCATAAGTGACATGATATGTGACGGGGGGATGACCCCCGGGTAGCCTCAAACACTCCTTATGCTTCGGGCTCGTCCATAGGGCAAATGGGCGGGCCGCCTTCGAGGAGCCGGCCCGGCGACGCCCCGCCGGCTCCAACCCCCCGGCACGGGCGCGCTGGCTGCTCCTTCACCAGCCACGGTGTGCTGGCCGGCTAGGGCCTCGCCGCCCGGCTCCTTCACCAGCTGGCCGTGCATCGGATGCCCCTGACGGGCCCTGCGTGGTGACAGTGGGCCCTGTCCCATCGGTGGTCAGTGCCCGCATGGCCACAGTGGCCCCTATCCCGTCGGTGGTCAGCGCCCGCATGGCTGCTGTGGCCTCTCGCCGCTGTTGGACGGCGACCAGGCCTCCAACAGTGGCAGCCTGCCCCCAACCACTTCGCCATCTACTCCAGCATGGCTACAGGACAGCCGGCCGGCCGCTGACTTCGGTCGACCGTCGCAAGACGACGACGCCCGTGGCACCCCGTGCCGCGGCGTGATCGGGCTCGGGGCCCGCCCACGACAAGACCGAAGCTGGTGGCCTCCGCAGCCGGCCGTAGAGGCTGCCGGCTGGGTCCCCCCACGACCATTATATTCATATTGTAAGCCGGGGGGTTGGTCTATAAACCCCCCGGGCCTCCCCCATGCAAAGGACACAGAAGGAGAGACAAATAGACGCGGCGGCGAAGAAGAACGGCGAGAGCACCACCCACGTAGCATCCCCCACGGGGAACCTCTCGAGCCTGGGTGCTTAGCTCCCACCTCGGTCCATACAACTCCAGGAGCACGTTTGTAACCTTCACCATCATCTCAACGAGACCAAGCAAGAGTAGGGGTTTTACCTCCCACGGAGGGCCCCGAACCTGGGTACATCGCGTGTGAGTCACCGTTTGTGCCTAACCCCGTTCCCGGAATCCACCGGCGTCCTTTCGGCCCCTCTCGATTAGCCTACCCATGGCATCTGCCGTGCCGAAACTACGACAGTTGGCGCCCACCGTGGGGCCGTCCGCGGCGCCGGCCGGGGGCCCTTCACCACCTCCCCCGGCCAACCCGCGTCCGGGCGGAACTGCATGCTCGTGGGGTTTGCTCCGGCAGGTCCTACGGGCGGCGCGGCCGGCCTCTCCCACAGATGCCCTGGCCGCGGCCTCACGCTCGACGGCAACGCGCTCGCCGGGCTGTTCAGCAAACTCAGCCTCGTCGGCGAGGCGCCGGCCAACGAATACCCTCGCGGGGTGCTCGACTGCTCCGATCCCCCCGCGTCCGTAGGCGCTCTTGCCAACGGCGACGCAATCGGCTCCCACGCCCACGCGGGAGTAATGCTCACCGCTTCCTCCACCACTGCGGGCCGCGTGCGTGCGGCCGAGGCCGGCGCGGCTACCGCCCGCGCCGGCACCTCCGACCCTCTCGCCGCCACCCTCCGGGGTCTCTGCACCCCCGTACCACGACGGCGGACCCGGCCGCCGCCAGAGCCGAGATGGAGGCGGCCCGCCGCCGGCTGTTCGAAGATGCCAACGCCCTCATTGCCGAACGACGCCGGATGGAGGCCGCTCAACGGGAGTACAACTCCGCGTACGGCCTCACCCCGGCTAGCCCCGAGCCCAGCCAGCGCGGCGCCGTGTGGGAGCGCGGTGTCGTGCGGGAGCGCGGCCGCGTGGTCGCCGAGATCCTAGGCGGCCGCCTCCCCGTCTACGACAACCCCGCCGCCAACCTGCACAGTGCCAAGGTTGCCTACGAGGACCTGGCAACCTTGGAGGGCGAGGAGCGGGCCGCACGGGAGCGGCACATTAAGGACCTCATCGACACTGCCAACGCGCAGCAGGTCGCCCTCACTCCCAGAGGGGCTGTCTCCGAGTTCCCCCGTCCCGAGGGCGAGGGCTCTGGTGCTGTTGACCTTCGGTAGGCTCAGCATTCTAGCACCCCTCACCCCTCCGGCCGGGACGCCCGGGAGAGCAACACTCAGCGTCCCCCGTCGCAGGGGAACGAACAGCCGGCTGTGAATAGCCGGCGCAGCAATCGCCCGGCTGGCGGAAGCCGGCGCAGCCGCGAAGACACCCTGCCTCCACGACAGGAACCGGCGCGGTCCATCCCGCCGGTCGTCCGACCTGAGCTCGCGGCCCGGCTCGGGCCGCGCGTTCCCCACAGCGACAACGACGCCCGGCTCCGCCTCGACCGGCTGGCGCACTCGACTCTCCTAGAGGAGGAGGGCTCGATTGGCCCGGCCTGCTTCGGCCCACGGATCCGCAACGAGCCATTTCCGCTTGGTTTCACGCTTCCCCGCGACACCTCGAAGTACACGGGGACCGCCAAGCCAGAGGATTGGCTGGTAGACTACACCACCGTCGTCGACATCGCCAGGGGGAACAAGCGCGTAGCCGTCCGCTACGTTCCCCTGATGCTGATCGGCTCTGCCCGCACCTGGCTGAACAGCCTGGCCACCGGCAGCGTCAACACTTGGACGGACTTCGAGGAAGCCTTCGTTCGCAACTTCACTGGCACCTACAAGCGACCCGCTCGCCCCCGCGAGCTCGCCATGTGCGTCCAGGGCCCGGACGAGCCCCTCCGCGACTACCTCATGCGCTGGACCGAGCTCCGCAACTCCTGCGAGGGCATGCATGAGGTGCAGGCCATCCAGTAGTTCATCGAGGGCTGTCGCACTGACACGCCCCTCAAGCACAAGCTCATGTGCTCCGGGCCAACCTCCCTGGCGGACTTGATGTCCAAAGCGGACAAATACGCCACGACCGACTCCTCCATGAGGATGAAAGCCAAGGCACCACCCAAGCCGGCTCCGGCCCCGCCCAAGCCGGCCGCCGACAACCGGCAACAGCCCAACGGCAAGCGCAAGAACGACCAGCCCGATCTCCGATACGGGAGCCGGCTCGTTGCCTCCATCGAGGAGGAGCAGCCGGCTGGCCAGGCCTCCGGCAAGCGCCAGCGCACCGGCAAGGCTGCCTGGCAGCCCAAGCTGACTTTCGAGCAGCTGTTGGACCTCCCCTGCAGGAACCACTCCGGTGCCACACCGGCCACGCACACGCTCCGACAGTGCAGCTTGTCACAGTGCCTGGCCTAGGGCGACGGCCTCCCGGCCCCTCCCGCGCTGCCAGCCCGTGGGCCGGCTCCGGCCCAGGCTCCACCTCCGGCCCCCCAGCCGGCCCGTGCGCCCCCAGCCCTGACGCAAAATGACGGCCGACTGCTGGACCAATACCCCGAGCCCGACGGCTTCTACGTCGTCTTCACGAGTGAAGAGACGGACAAGCACGCCCAACGTCGGCTCCATCACGAGGTGAACGCCACCGCGCCCGCATCTCCCCAGTTCATGCACTGGTCCAAGAAGCCGGTCACCTGGAGCCGGGCAGACCATCCGGCTGTGATGCCAGACCCGGGCAGCTACGCCCTCGTCCTCGTCCCCACCATCGCCTCTGAGAGGCGCTCTTGCCGTTTTTCGCGGGTGCTGGTTGATGGCGGCAGCAGCATCAACATCCTCTACCTTGACACCCTGCTCAAGCTAGGACTCAAGGTGGAGGACCTGAAGGCAAGCCGGACCGTGTTCCACGGCATCGTCCCGGGCAAGTCCTGCACCCCCCTCGGCAAGATCCGGCTCGACGTACTCTTCGGCGACGCCGGCCACTTCTGCCGTGAGCCGATCTGGTTTGAGGTGGCGGACCTGAGCAGCCCCTACCATGCTTTGCTGGGCCGGCCCGCGCTCGTCAACTTAATGGCGGTTCCCCACTGCGCCTACCTCAAGCTCAAGATGCCGGGTTCCAAAGGCATCATCACCGTTGTCGGCAAGTACTAGGTGTCCATGGCGTGTGCGCGCGATGGCAGCCGGCTGGCCGAGGCCCTAGAGATAGCGGAGGAGAAGCGGCAACTCGACCGACTGGTGGCTCTCGCCTCTGCCCAGCCGACCGTGCCGGCTCCTCCATCCCAGTCCGTCGGCGAGGGCTCTTTCCGGCCGTCCAGGGACACCAAGCAAGTGCCGCTCGATCCGGCCAACCCCACCCAGTGCGTGACCATCGGTTCGCGCCTCGACAACAAATAGGAAAGCGAGCTCGTCGACTTCCTCCGTGAGAACCGGGACATTTTTGCATGGTCCCCCAAAGACATGTCGGGTGTCCCGAGGAAGTTCGCCGAGCACAAACTACACGCCCGGCCGGATGCGAAGCCGGTCAAGCAACCCCTGCGCCATTTCTCCGAGGAGAAGCGGCGCACCATCGGAGAAGAGATCGCCCGGCTGCTCGCAGCCGGCTTCATCATGGAAGTTTTCCACCCGGACTGGCTGGCCAACCCAGTCCTGGTGCTAAAGAAGAACAACACTTGGCGCATGTGTATCGACTACACGAGCCTGAACAAGGCGTGCCCAAAGGACCCGTTCTCCCTACCACGTATCGATCAAGTCGTCGACTCCACGGCCGGCTGCGACCTGCTGTCTTTCCTGGATGCCTACTCTGGCTACCACCAGATCAAGCTGGCCCCGTAGGACCGGCTCAAGACCTCTTTAATCACGCCCTTCGGGACCTACTGCTACATCACCATGTCCTTCGGCCTGAAGAACGCAGGCGCCACCTTCCAGCGCTGCATGCAGAAGTGCCTCCTGCCTCAGATAGGTAGGAACGTCCATGTCTACGTCGACGACATCGTCATCAGGTCCAAGAAGCGTTTCAGCCTCCTCAACGACCTTCGGGAGACGTTCGCCAATCTGCGCGAATACAAGATCAAGCTCAACCCGGAGAAGTGCGTTTTCGGCGTCCCTGTCGGCCAGCTTCTGGGTTTCTTCGTGTCCGCTCTCGGTATCGAAGCCAACCCCGAAAAGATCCGGGCAATCGAGCGCATGTCCAAGCCGGTCTGGCTTCGCGATGTTCAGAAGTTCACCGGCTGCCTCGCCTCCCTCAGACGGTTCATCAGCCGGCTTGGCGAGAAGGCCTTGCCCCTCTATGGACTCCTGTGCAAGTCGGCCTAGGTCGAGCAGGGCCGAGATCTCTCGAAGAAGCCGACCCTGTTCGACTGGCCCAACGAGGCGGACGCGGCGTTCCGTGACCTCAAGCGGGCTCTCACCAGCGTGCCCATTTTGGCCGCGCCGGCTGAGAAGAGCCCCTTCTCGCCTACATCGCGGCCACTACGCGCGTCGTCAGCATCGTCCTGGTGGTAGAGCGGCCGGAGGAGGGCAAGGTGCCGCCGACGCAGCGTCCGGTCTACTACCTCAGCGAAGTCCTCTCCGCCTCCAAACAGAACTACCCCCACTACCAGAAGATGTGCTACGGCGTCTACTTCGCCACTCTCCTTCCGCGAGGGGGACCTGGTGCTCAGGCGGGTTCAACGGAGGGCCGGCCAGCACAAGCTGTCCTCCCCATGGGAGGGCCCATTCATCATCAGTCGGGCTTTGCACAACAATGCCTACTACCTGATAGACGCCCAGAAGCCGCAGAAGCACAAGAGAGACGCGTCCGGCGAGGAAACGGAGCGGCCGTGGAACGCAGCGCTCCTCCGCCCGTTATACTGCTAAAAAGGTAGTGTACGTACTCTGTACTTTTGCCCCTTCGGGCCCGTGAATGCAATGGGGACCTCAAGCTGGCGCTTGAGGAACACCCCTTTTCGGTTTCTCCAAAGTCTCTTCCTACCATCTGAGGCCCGGGCCCGGCTCACGGTCCCGGGGGCTCGCCCAACCCCCCCCGAGGCGGACGAATAAGTGTGAGCAAGCGGCCTTTCGCCTCCCCCGCCCTAACCAGCCACAGACCGGCCCCGGCTGTCCGGCTGAAGGGACCGTAGGGTACGAAAGAGCTTCTCACACAAAGGTCCACCAACGCACGGTAGCCGGGCTAGCCCAACCATGCTACGTCACTCCATGTGGCCAGCCACTACCGGCTTGACCTAGTCCTAGCTGGTTGACTCTAAGAGCCCGCTACCTTTTCCCTAAGGGTGAAGCCCCGTCCCTGTCCCAGACCGGCTCCCGGCTGGCAGGCAGGCGGGGCAGAAGCCGAAAGGAATCCTAGCGCACACGAACAAGTCAACAGGCAAAAGTCGAAAGTAGAACCGGCATGCACTCCTTTCTACTTCTGATAACGAAACATCGATTAAACATGATAAAAGGCCCACGGCCGCAGGTTCATTACAGTAAGTCTTAAATACACCCCTAGTGGGTGGAACTCCGGCACTAAAAATGAAATGCAGACAAAAATGTACAAGTAGGAGCGATCTTGAGCCGTCTCGCCTCCGGCTCCGGCACCTCCAGGGCCGGCTGCGTTCACGCCGACGGCGCTGGCGCCTTCGAGGCTGGCGCTCCCGGGGCAGCCGAGGTGGAGGTCCTCGTGTCATCAGCCGGCTCGGATGGAGCGTAGTCATCGGTGTCAGACCCATCATCGACCGTCTCGCACTCGCTCCCCTCCGAGTCGTCGAGGGCAAGGCCGTACGAGTCTTCCGGGATGGCCGCGCCGTCCGCACCACGCTCCGGGACGTACTCATCCCACGCGGCGAAGGACGCGAGCTCGCTCGCTCGCCTCTGCAGCTCGTCCGCCACCGCCGACAGCTCTGCTTCGGTGCCGGCACGCTGGGCCGTGAGCAACCCCAGGTCAAGCCCAGGATACCACGACCTAGCAACACGAAGTGCCATCTCCGCGATGGCGCGCGCCGCAGTGGCCCTCCAGGCGTTCACCCGCATAGTCCCGGCTTCCAGCCACCGGGCAAGCCGGGTATAGGAGCCTGGATCCACAGCCCGGGGCCAGAGGGCCCGGACCAGCGCCGTACCGGCTTCCGAAACTGCGTCGGGGTGCGGATGACCATCTCCAGGCGCACCTCGGCAGCAACCCCCACATCCTCCAGCGTCCAGGGGGCGCCCGGCTCGACGACCTCTCCCCGGGCCCGCCGGTCCTCACGATCAGACTCCACGGCCGCCTCGGCACTCTCTTTGGTACCGGGGAAGAGCCCTAAGAAAGGGTGAGGAAAAGGAGAAGGGGGCGCACAAAGAAATAAGGAAGAGGAAGGCCGGGAACTTACGACGTAGCATCCGGTCCACCTTGTGGCCCTGCTCCACCAGGTTCGCCTCTCGGTCCGCCGCTTGCTGGCGGTAGTGCTAAGTCTCGTCCTGAGCCGCGAGTTTCTCCTTGAGCGCCGCCATCAGCGCGGCGTCCTGGGCCTCCAGCTTGTCGCGGAGCACCTTCTCCCACTCCTTTGCCTCCCGGCGGAGCACCGCCTCCCGGTCCGCCAGTTCCCAGCTATGGGCCTCCTCGAGCTTCTTCCAGTCTGCCCTCAGCCCCTCCGCCCTCTCACGGAACTTCCGGCACTCTGCCGCCAGGGTGTCCTGCTCCCCGAGGAGCCGGACCACCTGCCCCCGGAGGCCGACCGCCTCTTTGTGGGCGGCTGCACGGAGAAGATTTGATCAAGTTAGAAGGAAGGAATGACAAGGGAACCGGCCTGCCTCCAGGGCAGCCGGCTTGGCCCTCGGGGGCTCTCCCCACCAAGGACGCAGGGACGCGTACGTTGTAGGTCTGCTGTCGCGGCGGCTCTCTGCCCCTCTGAACAGCCCCAGCAGGGTGTTGTACTCCTCCGCCTGGCAGTTGTGAGCCGCCTGCAAAAAACAAAGAGGAAGATAGCGCTTTAGGCTCGACCCGCCTGCGGCCTAGCCGGCTCGAGCCTCGGGGGCTCCACCCAGTGGGTGCGCTAGCGCACCCCCACTGGAAGAGAAGAAAGAGAAAGGAGAGACAGGACGCTTACCGCAACCACCCGCTCCAAGCTCACCAACAGCTCGCTGGCAGCCCGGGCGTCCTCGATCGCTTGGGCACGGCAGGTCGCGAAGAACTCCGAGGCGGCGGCCACCGCGGTCCCAAGGGCACTCGCCGGCGAAGGACGCGAGCTCGCTCGCTCGCCTCTGCAGCTCGTCCGCCACCGCCGACAGCTCTGCTTCGGTGCCGGCACGCTGGGCCGTGAGCAACCCCAGGTCAAGCCCAGGATACCACGACCTGGCAACACGAAGTGCCATCTCCGCGCCGGCGCGCGCCGCGGAGGCCCTCCAGGAGTTCACCCGCATACTCCCGGCTTCCAGCCACCGGGCAAGCCAGGTATAGGAGCCTGGATCCACAGCCCGGGGCCAGAGGGCCCGGACCAGCGCCGTACCAGCCTTCCGAAACCGCGTCGGGGTGCGGATGACCATCTCCAGGCGCACCTCGGCGGCAACCCCCACATCCTCCAGCGTCTAGGGGGCGCCCGGCTCGACGACCTCTCCCCGGGCCCGCCAGTCCTCATGATCGTACTCCATGGCCGCATTGGCGCTCTCTTTGGTACCGGGGAAGAGCCCTAAGAAAGGGTGAGGAAATGGAGAAGGGGGCGCATAAAGAAATAAGGAAGAGGAAGGCCGGGAACTTACGACGTAGCATCCGGTCCACCTTGTGGCCCTGCTCCACCAGGTTCGCCTCCCGGTCCACCGCTTTCTGGCGGTAGTGCTCAGTCTCGTCCTGAGCCGCGAGTTTCTCCTTGAGCGCCGCCATCAGCGCGGCGTCTTGCGCCTCCAGCTTGTCGCGGAGCACCTTCTCCCACTCCTCTGCCTCCCGGCGGAGCACCGCCTCCCGGTCCTCCAGTTCCCGGTTATGGGCCTCCTCGAGCTTCTTTCGGTCTGCCCTCAGCCCCTCCGCCCTCTCACGGAACTTCCGGCACTCTGCCGCCACGGTGTCCCGCTCCCCGAGGAGCCGGACCACCTGCCCCCGGAGGCCGACCGCCTCTTTGTGGGCGGCTGCACGGAGAAGATTTGATCAAGTTAGAAGGAAGGAATGACAAGGGAACCGGCCTGCCTCCTGGGCAGCCGGCTTGGCCCTCGGGGGCTCTCCCCACCAAGGACGCAGGGACGCGTACGTTGCAGGTCTGCTGTCGCGGCGGCTCTCCGCCCCCTGAACAGCCCCAGCAGGGTGTTGTACTCCTTCGCCCGGCAGTTGTGAGCCGCCTGCAAAAAACAAAGAGGAAGATAGCACTTTAGGCTCGAACCGCCTGCGGCCTAGCCGGCTCGAGCCTCGGGGGCTACACCCGGTGGGTGCGCTAGTGCGCCCCCACTGGAAGAGAAGAAAGAGAAAGGAGAGACAGGACGCTTACCGCAACCACCCGCTCCAAGCTCACCAATAGCTCGCTGCCGGCCCGGGCGTCCTCGATCGCTTGGGCGCGGCAGGTCGCGAAGAACTCCGAGGCGGCGGCCACCGCGGTCCCAAGGGCGCTCGCCGGCTCCCCGAAGGTCGGGCTCCCGGCCGTCGCCCACGGCCGCTGGGGCGGGCCCCCGTCTGCGGGCCTTCCTTCGTGGGAGATGACGATGGTGTCGGTCCCCGTCGCCGTCGTTGTTTCAGGGGTCGCCGCCGACGTGCTCGCCGCGGCCGCCCCCTCGGTGGCCGTGGCCCCCGTCGCGGATTCTCCACCACCGGCGCCCCCTGGCCGGCTCAGGTCCGGTGCCGGCATGCCAGGAGCCGGCACACCAGAAGCCGGCGCCCCATGGCCGGCACCTCCAACGCCAGCGCCCCCGTGGCCGGCGCCTCCTACGTTGGTGCCTCCAAGTCCACCACCTCCGCGCCCGGTGGCACGACGCTCGCCCTTGGTGGCACGTCGTCCGACGCCAACGACGCGTCGTTCCTAGCCGGCTGGGAGGCTTGGCGGCTCTTCTCCGCCAAGTCCTCCGCGGCCTCCCCGCCGTCTCCTACGGGCCGGTCGGCACCTTGGCGGCCCGGCGACGTCTCCTACGAGCCATGGGGGAATGCCTCCCACGTTTGGCCAGTGGCCTCCCTGCTGGCCACCCCCGCCTTTGCCGCCACCTCCTCCCACCAGCGGTGCTCTTTCTCACGCAGCTCCCGCTCGGCCCTACCGAGGTCGAGCCATGCCTGGCGCTCCATCTCCTCGACCATCGACGGCGGTGCCACTTTCGTCGTCCCGCCGCCTGGCTCTCCGCCCAGCGAGCGCGCCTCCCTGATGGCGGCGGGGCATTAGACGAGGAAGGGGGCAAAACCAGGATTCAAATCAAGAAAAGATCAAGACTTACCCGACCATGACCGGCACCGCCCGCCTGGAGGGCCCGGTCGGGTTCCCCCTCTGCCTCTTGCTCCCTCCGGCGCGGCTACAGCCCGGCCGCGCGGCAGCCGCGCGCTTGGGCGCCGGCTTAGGGGCCGCCGGCCCCTTCCCCTTATCCACCTCGGCCGGGTCGTTGGCGCCCCGTGGCCGGCGCCCCCGCGACGCCGTGACCTCCCCTTCCGAGAACTTCGTCGGGTCTTCTGTAGCAAGGGTCGTCTCCCGCTCAGCATCGTCGTCGGGGCAATCCCTTAACGGAGCCCAGAACGAAGACTCACCCGATGGCTCGGCACCGTCGTCCTCCTCCTCCTCCGCCTCGTCGTCGTCCGCCTCCACCTCGCCGGCTCGCTCGGTGGCGGCCGGCTCCACGTCGACGTCGTCCTCGACCTCTTCCGGGTCGGACTCCACCGAATCCGGCGCCGGCCTCGCGTAGTCCTGCAGGAGCACGAACTTCTGGAGGCAAACCGGACGGCGCTGTTAGACCAAAGGGGGGATTGCGACCCAGCGGCCACAGGCTGGGAGGCGGAGCCGGCTGTTCACTTACCCATGGTGCCGGATGACTCCGGCTGTAGGGGATCTTCCCCCACTGCCACTCCCCCTCCTTCATCTTCGCCGTCGACACGACGTTGACCTTCCTCGCCACGTGAATCGGCCTCAGCTCCTTGGTGGAGAGCCGGCAGGGGTCATGGCGCCCTTCCATTTGGCAAATAAGATGCGGCCGGCGCTGTAGCGGCAGCACCCGGTGCGCAATCATTGCCGCCAGCAAATCTATGGCCGTGAGCCCCTCCGTCCCGGTCAGCTCGTGGAGGCGGGCGCTGAGCCGGTCGGCCGTCTCGGGCGCCGAGGTCGGCGTTGCCCGCCAGTTCTGCATGGCAACCGGCGGGTGGTTGGCGAAGTTGGGGAGGTTGATGTAGTCCTCCTCCGGCTTCACGTTCTTCACATAGAAGAACCCCCGCTGCCATCGCTTCACCGACTCGTGCAGCGGGAGTTTGGGGAAGCCGGTCCCCTGACGAACCTGGACGGAGGCACCCCCGCAGGCGGTCATCACCATCCTCTGGGTCGCCGGGTCCTTCACCGTCTGCCGCTTGAAGTAGAAGAGCCGGCACCAGAAGTCGAGTCTGGGCTCGACTCCCAGATACCCCTCACAGAGGACGACGAATGCCGCCAACTGCAGAACGGAGTTGGGGGCGAGGTGGTGAGGCTGCAGGCTGAAGTGTGCCAGGAACCGCCGGAAGAAGGCGCTCGCCGGCAGCCCCAATCCGCGGTGGAAATGGTCGGCGAAGACTACGACCTTGCCCGGCCGTGGCGCTGGGGAGTTCTCCGCCCCGGCGGGCAGACCTCCAAGTTCTCTGCCGCCGGGAGCTTGCAGCGAGCGTGGAGGTACTCGATGAAGGTGGCGTCGACATCGCTGCCGTCCCAGGCGCCTTTGGTTACTACCTCCATGGCGACGGCGATGGGCGACGGCGGCGCGGGGATCGACCGACGGGCTGTCCCCTTCGCGGCGGCGCAAGCTCACTGTCCCTCTCGAACTACCCTTTTCCCTTCTCGCTCTCTCCCTCTCGGCGAGGGGGGCGGGGGGGAGGAGCGAAGCGACGGAGGAGAGGAAACGGGCTCTTCCCCCTTGCCTCCCCTCCCTACTTATACCCCGCGTGGGCGGCGGTAGCGGAGGCGCCCCTCGCGCACACGTCCCTCACGATCCCCGAGGCGCACGAGGCGGACACCAGGGCGCCCCGAAATACCAAATGTCCGCCCACTGCGCGTGGAATCTTCGCGGGCGGTTCAGGGCCACGGTCGTGGCGGGCCCCGCCTAGTCGCCAGGCCCAAACCGTCGCTCGGCCCACCAGGCTGCTGCCCGCTCCGTCCTCCATGCAGCACGGTTTCCCTGTCAGGTGGGGCGACACTGGCGGCGCGGGTGGCCCCGGACGCCTGCGGAGACGGGCCACCACGTGCCGGCACCGCCCGGCTCCCCAAGCGCTTCCAGTGCTCGAACAGTCTTCAAGCCGGCGCGGTCCGCCGCGTCCCGTCAGCGGGCCCCCCTGGCTTCGGGGACTACTGACGGGGGGATGACCCCCGGGTAGCCTCAAACACTCCTTATGCTTCAGGCTCATCCATAGGGCAAATGGGCGGGCCGCCTTCGAGGAGCCGGCCCGGCGACGCCCCACCGGCTCCAACCCCCCGGCACGGGAGCGCCGGCTGCTCCTTCACCAGCCACGGTGTGCTGGCCGCCTGGGGCCTCGCCGCCCGGCTCCTTCACCAGCTGGCCGTGCATCGGATACCCCTGACGGGCCCTGCGTGGTGACAGTGGGCCCCGTCCCATCAGTGGTCAGTGCCCGCATGGCCACAGTGGCCCCTATCCCATCGGTGGTCAGCGCCCGCATGGCCGCAGTGGCCTCTCGCCACTGTTGGACGGCGACCAGGCCTCCAACAGTGGCAGCCTGCCCCCAACCACTCCGCCATCTACTCCAGCATGGCTATAGGATAGCCGGCCGGCCGCTGACTTCGGCCGACCGCCGCAAGACGACGCCGCCCATGGCACCCCGTGCCGCGGTGTGACCGGGCTCGGGGCCCGCCCACGACAATACTGAAGCTGGTGGCCTCTGCAGCCGGTCGTAGAGGCTGCCCGCTGGGTCCCCCCACGACCATTATATTCATATTGTAAGCCGGGGGGTTGGTCTATAAAACCCCCCGGACCTCCCCCATGCAAAGGACACAGAAGGAGAGACAGACAGACGCGGCGGCAAAGAAGAACGGCGAGAGCACCACCCACGTAGCATCCCCCATGGGGAACCTCTCGAGCCTAGGTGCTTAGCTCCCACCTCGGTCCATACAACTCCAGGAGCACGTTTGTAACCTTCACCATCATCTCAACGAGACCAAGCAGGAGTAGGGGATTTACCTCCCACGGAGGGCCCCGAACCTGGGTACATCGCGTGTCAGTCACCGTTTGTGCCTAACCCCGTTCCCGGAGTCCACCGGCGTCCTTTCGGCCCCTCTCGATTAGCCTACCCATGGCATCTGCCGTGATGAAACTACGACAATATGGCCATGAACTTGTGCTTTTGATCTCCATCCTTAAAGCACTGGCATGATCTCCACCGTCACCCGCATGAGACCATGTTCTCCATCATCTTGATCTCCATCAACGTGTCGCCATCGAGGTTGTCGCGCCCACCATGCTTCTACTACTATTGCTACCGCTTAGCGATAAAGTAAAGCATTACACAGAGCTTAATGATTGACACACAGGTCATACAATAATTAAAGACAACCCTATGGCTCCTGCCGGTTGCCGTACTCATCGATATGCAAGTCGTGATATTCTATAAAATACATGATCATCTCATACATCACATATATCTCATCATGTAATTGGCCATATCACATCACAACATACCATGCAAAAACAAGTTAGATGTCCTCTAATTGTTGTTGCAAGTTTTACGTGGCTGCTACGGGTATCTAGCAAGAACAATTCTCACCTACGCAAAACCACAACGGTGATAGATAAATTGCTTTTCAACCTTCTCAAGGACCGCCTTTGTCGAATCCGATCCAACTAAAGTAGGAGAAACAGACACCCGCTAGCCATCTTTGTGCAACGAAGTTACACGTCAGTCAATGTAACTGGTCTCCCGTAAGCATACGAGTAAGGTTGGTCTGGGCCGCTTCATCCTAGAATACCGCTGAACCAAAACACGACCAAGGGAGGAAGCAATCTAAGCATCAATGCCCACAAATTCCTTTGTGTTCTACTCGAGATCTCATCTACACATAGACCTAGCTCGTGATGCCACTATTGGGGAACGTTGCACAGGAAACAAAAAAATTCCTACGCACACACACGATCTATCCATGGTGATGAGCATCTACGAGAGGGAGAGTGGATCTACATACCCTTGTAGATCGCTAAGCGGGAAGCATTAAGAAACGCGGTTGATGTAGTCGAACATCTTCGCGATCCAAAATCGCCGAGCATCCCGCGATCCCATCACGATCCATCTCGTGATCTGATCACAATCTGTCTCGTGATCTCATCACGATCTGTCCCGCGATCCAATCACGAATCGTCTCGCGATCTTGATCACGGTCCTTCCGATCTAGCACCGACCGGACGACACCTTCGCGTTCAGCACACATATAGCTCGATGACGATCTCCGCCTTCTTGATCCAGCAAGAGGGAGCGGAGAGGTAGATGAGTTCTCCGGTAGCGCGACGGCGTGGCAGCAATGGTGGTGGAACAATTCCAGCAAGGCTTCGCCTAAGCACCGCTGAAACGATCTAGAGGAGAAACTACAATCTAGAGGAGATGGTAGCACGTGGCTATTAGGGTTACTTTTTCTCTTTAAATCCTGTAGTATATATAGGAGGGAGAAAGGAGAGGATGCAGCCTCAAACCCTCAAGGTTTGGTCGAAATTGGAGGTGGAGGAGTCCTACTCCAATCCTATTAGGAGTAGGATTCCTCCTTTCCACTTGGAAACTCTTTCCACCTCTCCACCTTTTGGGTTTTTCCCACCCCTAGCCGCATGGGCCTTAGTGGAGGCTTAGTCCAATGCACCAGGGGCTGGTTTGACTCCTCCCACAGCCCATGAGGTCCTTTGGGTCGAGACACCCCTCCCAATGGTCCCCCGACACCCTCCTGGCACTCCCGGTACACTACCGATGAGCCCGAAACTTTTTTGGTAACCAGAAGAGGACTTCCTATATATCAATCTTTACCTTCAGACCATCCCGGAGCTCCTCGTAATGTACGGGATCTCATCCGGGACTCCGAACAACCTTCGGTCACCACCATACATAACTCTATACTACCAAAACGTCACCGAGCCTTAAGTGTGCAGACCCTACGAGTTCGAGAACTATGTAGACATGACCGAGACACCTCTACGATCAATAACCAATAGCGGGACCTGGATGCCCATATTGCTTCCTACATATTCTACGAAGATCTTTATCGGTTGAACCTCTATGTCAAGGATTCAGTTAATCCCGTATGCTATTCCCTTTGTTCTTCGATATGTTACTCGCCCGAGATTCGATCGTCGGTATCTCCATACCTAGTTCAATCTCTTTACCGACAAGTATCTTTACTCGTTCCATAATACAAAATCCCATGGCTAACACTTAGTCACATTGCTTGCAAGGGTTATTGTGATGTTGTATTACCGAGTGGGCCCTGAGATACCTCTCTGTCACACGAAGTAACAAATGCCAGTCTTGATCCATGCCAACCCAACAAACACCCTTAGAGATACCTATAGAGCATCTTTATAGTCACCTAGTTACGTTGCAATGTTTGATACACACAAGGCACTCCTCTGGTGTCAGTGAGTTGCATGATCTCATGGTCATAGGGACAAATACTTGACATGCAGAAAACAATAGCAATAAACTGACATGATCATATGCTACATTTATAGTTTGGGTCTTGTCCATCACATCAATCTCCTAATGATGTGATCCCATTATCAAATGACATCTCATGTCCATGGCTTGAAACCTTGACCATCTTTGATCAACGAGCTAGTCTATTAGAGGCATACTAGGGACATGGTGTTGTGTATGTATCCACACATGTATCTGAGTTTCCGATCAATACAATTATTGCATGGATAATAAACGATTATCATGGACAAGGAAATATGATAATAAACAATTTATTATTGCCTCTAGGGCATATTTCTAACAAGGAGATCACCTACTTCGTGAATATCTACCCATAGTGAGGATAGTCCTTCGTGGATGGAAGCCGCATGGAATAGTCAAGGTTGCTTCTTCGTGGAACCCTCCGTGGGTAGAGCCCTCCGTGGACTCTCATGACTGTTACCCTCCATTTGTTGAAGACTCCATGAACATGGATGTACAATAGCACCACCTATCGGAACCACGGGAAAAATCATCGTGTCATCACTTGTGTTTGCATTCCTAACCCTCTCTTTACTTACATGTGCAATGTCTTTACTTTCCGCTGCTATACTCTTAGACATGCATGTGTAGGGTGTTACTTGATATGCTATGAATGCTAAAACTTGCCAAGAATTAAAATTGGGAAAAAGGCAAAACTTTTATTTGGTCAAGTAGTCTAATCACCCCCCTCTAGACCTACTTTCGATCCTACAACATCACAATAAGCCTTGCAAGCAATGTGACTAAGTGTTAGCCATGGGATCTTGTATTACAGAATGAGTAAAGAGATTTGCCAGTAACGAGATTGAACTAGGTATAGAGATACCGACGATCGAATCTCGGGCAAGTAACATACCAAAGAACAAAGGGAACGACATACGGGATTAATTGAATCCTTGACATAGAGGTTCATGCGATAAACATCTTCGTAGAATATGTAGGAACCATTATGGGCATCCAGGTCCCGCTATTGGTTATTGACTGTAGAGATGTCTAGGTCATGTCTACATAGTTCTCGAACCCGCAGGGTCTGCACACTTAAGGTTCAGTGACGTTTCGGTAGTATAGAGTTATGTATGGTGGTGACCGAAGGTTCTTCGGAGTCCCGGATGAGATCCCGAACATCACGCGGAGCTCCGGAATGGTCCGAAGGTGATGATTGATATATAGGAAGTCCTGTTTTGGTCATCGGAAAAGTTTTGGGCTCGTCGGTAGTGTACCACGAATGTCGGGAGGGTATTGGGGGATCATCGGGAGGGGTATTTCGACCCAAGAGGCTACATGGGCTGTGGGAGAAAGAATACCAGCCCTTAGTGGGCTGGCTGAAGTCCCACAGAAGGCTCATGCGGCTAGGGAAGAAAACCCAAGGTGGAAAGAAGGCCAAAGTGGAAAAAAGGAAGGAGTCCTAATCCTACTAGGAGTGGAGGAGGAGGACTCCTCCCTCCCAGTTCGGCCGAAGCAAAGGGCTGGCCCCTTGGGGGCCAAGCCTCCTCCTCCCCTCCTCCTATATATACTAGAGGTTTGAGGATTCTTTTGTACACAGAAAAACAGCCACGTGCTACCTCTTCTCTAGATCGTAGTTTCTCCTCTAGATCATTTTCAGCGGTGCTTAGGTGAAGCCCTGCTGGAATTACTCCACCACTATCGCCGCAATGCCATCGCGCTGCCGGAGAACTTGTCTACCTCTCCACTCCCTCTTGATGGATCAAGAAGGCGGACACCTTCGTCAAGCCGTACGTGTGCTGAACGCGGAGGTGCCGTCCATTCGGCACTAGATCGGGACAAATCATGATTGGATCGCGGGACGCTCGGCAATTTGGATCGCGAAGACATTCGACTACATCAACCGCGTTTCTTAATGCTTCCCACTTAGCTATCTACAAGGGTATGTAGATCCTCCCTCCCCTCTCGTAGATGCTCATCTCCTAGATTGATCTTGTTGAAGCTGTCACGCCCAAGATGCGCACCTATCCATTTAAGGCACGAGGGCCTCGCAAAGGATAGATGCGCATCTTGCCGTTAGCAAGAATAGTATCATCACAACATACAATACTCAATGAGAAGAGTATACAAGTTGGCTTACACTCGCCACATGCTAACTTACAATGTCACTCAAATCATAACATCAAGTTGAACGCAGGGTCCGACTACGGATGAAATCAAACAATAAAAGAAGTTGCAAATGATACTATCAAGCTATCCCAAAGATCACGCCCAGGTCCTCTACTCATCCGGATATGTCACGTACATCCTGCCTCTTTCCTCATCGTACTCCCACTGGAGCTGGGTCAGATCATCCTGTACGAACTCATCTGAACTTGTACCTGGATTGTTGTAGTAAACTGTGAGCCACAGAGGACTCAGCTATCATGTGCCCGGGTACCGAGACTATTCAAGCTTAAAGGTTGGGATGGGGTAAATGTTTAGTTTGCAGCAGCACTAAGCATATATGGTGGCTAGCTTACACAACATGAAATAAATATGAGTGGCCTACGAAGAACGATCAAATCTAGTATGATCTCTATGAGATCCTGAACACTTAGTTACGTCAATCATAACCCCACCGTGTTCTCTCTCGGTTCATGTTCACGAGCAGAGACGATCACGGTTACTCACATAGTTGGTGTATTTTAATTAGAGTTTACTTCAAGTTTGCTATAACCGGGTGTTAAACAAATATCCAAGTTGCCACATAACTGTGGGCACGGCTTTCCGAAAGATTTAACCCTACAGGGGTGCTCCAACTAATCCATTACAAAATTAACCACACTCCGTGGGAATACCTCGACCGCGGATCTCGCGATCATCATAGGTAATTCCAAAGGAATTCCAACACCTCGAGTAAACCCGAAGAAAGTCAGACTCCACACGCAAGACACTCGATAAAGGTAAAACAAATCCAGCAAGACCACCCGCCGTGTCGACGAACCCGATAAGAGCCGCATATCTCGTTCTCAGGACACAACGGATAAGCAACACGTATGGTGGCCTGATAGAAATCTTCCGAGTTGCCTCGGGTTGGCCCCGCACGGTGCTCTAGTTTGGACCAACACTCATGAGGAGCTCTGGCCCAGGGGTTGATTAAATTATCCACGGGTTTGCAAGACCCTATGCAAATTTATTAAGTTGTTAGGAAAATGTAGTACCAAGGTTGGGTCTTGCCAGGCAAGTTTTAATCTCAACCGAATAAACAAGGGGGTCCCCATAGCAACCCTGAGCATGTTAGGAGCACAAAGTATGGAAAACATAACACCGGTAACAAGGAACTAATGGCGGTAATAGCGGAACAAATCACTTAGCAAAAGGCCAAGCCTCCCACCAATACCAAGATATATATGTGCATTAAATTAAATAACAGAATATTGTGATATCCAAATCCATGTTATCACATGGAACAACCTGCACCTGCAACTAAGAACGCTATAAGAGGGGCTGAGCAGCGGTAACTTAGCCAATCAAAGGTTTGCTAGGATGTGGAGGTTAGAGGTTGTCATGGCAACATGGGGGCTGATATCAAGTGGTAGTTAGCGCAATTGTAATGATAAGAGCGAGAAACTAGCAAGCAGAAATAGTATCAGGATCCGGGTACGATCATCTTGCCTGTTGGTTCTTCAGTGAAACAAGTAGCGGGATCCTCGTAGTGGTACTCTCCTGGGTCCTGATACTCAGTATCAACACTCACATCTACCCAATAGAAACAGCAACAATAAACATCCAACCAAGGTGCAATGCACAATCAAAATGATGCATGCCCATTTATGAAGAGTTCTAACATGGCAATCCAAAACTAGTCATGTTTCACGTGCAAAGTTGTTTATTAATAAATCTAGACAGAACCTCATGTTAAGTTATTTAGACACGCATGAACATGGAAAATATGGATGCATAATGCAAAATAGATAGGAGTGCATATTAAGATCGTAACAAACGGAGTTACGGTTCTCACGATACGCTCATGACAAGGTACGGAAGCAATATCACAAGATGACCAAGCCATGGGATGATTCTTGGCATTCCAAGGAAGCCACTGGATAGGTGATGAAAAATCAATCACAATAGACTCAAGAATCAATCAATTCCATGGAGTATAGCTCCCACAATCCACAAAACAATAAAACACTAAATCTGCCACTAAACAGCAACATGGCAACTTCTACAACTCACATCTGGAGCTACATGAAGCCTACAGCCACAAACAATATGTTGACAGAATCTAATCAACAGACACTTCAACTCATCCAATTACACCAGCAGAAAAGGAGCCACACATCAATAAGCAAGAAGCAAACAAGTTGGCATGATGAATCAGTTTTCTGGGACTTTGTGAAAATTACAGTTTTCTGGAATCTGTGATTATAAAGTAGCAAGTTGACAGCAATATCTACTAGCTCCTATTGACATGAAAATTAACAGGATGGTAGAAGGCAATATCTACTACAAATAACTAGTACTGAGCATGCCCAAATTTCAAACACATCACTAGCTACAACCAGCTCTACATGGCAAAACAATAACATCAGTTCTCCCATACTTAAGTCATTTTTAAGCTAGCTGAACAGAAACATAAAGTTGCTCTCTAAACAGCATGGTTCCCACTTATTTGGTGACTTAACACAAATAACAAAAATACTGGGTCATTCCCAGCAACTTTAACTAACAATCTCATGATGGCAAGAACTTAATTGCATGCATAGATTAAATCATAATAAAAAGACAAAAGGGCATCACAGCATAAAAATGCACTTTTTTCAAGTTGCCCCAAAGTCAAATCTGACTTAACAGGTGCATTCATGGGTTGATTCTACCCCAAATGCATTACTCATACCCCTATACTTGCTTGGAGCAAGAGGGAGATAAGGGGGGGGTCGAATATGGACCTCCTAATGTAAGGGTGACTTATGTCACTTAAGTGCAATAAAGAAAATGGCCCAAAATGCATGAACCCTATAGATACTTGTTGGAAAAGTTTAAATATCAACCAAGGAACATGATATCATGGCATAGCATCATGAACAAGGAAAGGAAACAAGCTAGGAGAGATATACATGCACATATATACATGAGAGCTCTCACATACACATGGATCTACACATGCACAAGGTCTAGCATCCACTCACTAAATCATATACATTAAACATGGCAGCAACATGTAAGAAGGAACCTCACACACCTATACATGCATATCTACACATGCACATCTAGTCACATGCACATGTGTGTGTATGTAGAACATACACACACACCTCTCATTACACCTACACACAAGCACACCACACTCAAGCATGGGCATATATAGGCACACATGCACTTCCATACATGTATGCCCACATACACACACACACACCTACACACTACACTCACTCACACACATATATGGGTGTATGCAAGTAGCACACACACTTACCCTATACTACACATACACCCTCAAGACACACACATATATGGGTGTGCAAAGAGCACACACACATATGTGCCATGCATGGTGCACCACATACCCACATGTGCACACACACACCACATGGCAAAACCACACACACACATGTAGGTATGTATGCATAACATACACACACACAACTCACAAACACATGCAACTACACTCACATGAGCAACACAAAAGAAAACACACACACTTACACACTTTATATGCATACATGTGTATATATGCCACTTGTGCATACACACAACCACACTCACATGTATATGCACTCACATGACAAAGAAACAACACACACACATGCTGGAAATGCACACACACACATGTATGTAGCAAGAGAAAAAGAAAAACAAAGAAGAAAAGAAAAACACACATAAAGGAAAAAGGGGAGGGTTCGGGGGTCGAGCCCCTGACCTCCTGGTCACCGAGCGAGCCGGCCACCACTGCGCTACCGATTCGTTACTTAACAGAAGGAGGGATCGAGCTGTCTAATACACACACACATGCTGTCTACTGACGAAACTGAAGAAAGGCAGACCAACGGCGACAGGCGACGGCGACGGCCAAATTGCGGCGACACACGGCGGATCCGGCGACCCTTACTACTCACGCACACGCAGGAACAGCTAGGGAACCCATTCCCCTGCTCACCTTGCGGTGAGGAGGAAGGAGGCAAGCGGCAGGTGCTCGATTAGCTCCCGGCGGTGATAGACAATGGCGGCGAGGAACTACGGCGATACACACGGAGGAGAAGGCCTACGGGGACCGACAGCTCACCTAGGGGAAGGCGACGACGAGCCGGTCACGATGGAGGGGAAGGAGAGGCGGGGATGACGCGTGCAGAGAGGAAGAAGGTCCGGCGACGATCCAGCGACGAGGAGGAAGAAGAAGAAGAAGGCCTCCCGAGGCCTCCTAGCGCCGGGAACGAGACGCGGACGGCAGCGGTGAGCTCCATGCCATCACCAGTGGGGACGAGGTCGTCGGAGGCGACGACGACGACGAGCACTGCGCCTCTAAACTTCTCTGAACTTACCTACGCCTTGTGCTCTCTGACAGAGAAGGGGGAGGAAGGAGGAATAAGGAGAGGGGGAAGCGGCGGCGGCGGAGGGAAACCCTAGAGGGAGGCACGGATGCCCAGGCATAAATAGAAGGGGGGGGGGCTCGATGTCTATGACGGCTAACGGCGACGACGACGATGCTCTCTGCTCCCTACTCTCTCTGCAACTGACGGAGGTGGGAGACGGAGCAG
Source organism: Hordeum marinum (assembly GCA_022496015.1). NCBI lineage: Eukaryota > Viridiplantae > Streptophyta > Magnoliopsida > Poales > Poaceae > Hordeum > Hordeum marinum. Next base: position 391,976,649 of record CM039678.1, on the reverse strand, counting down.
GTGGCTATTGTGTCTAGCTGGGCTGGGCCGTGGCCCACTGTCCCTCCCTCTCACACACTCAAAAAACAGAAGAAATAAAAGGGGGTTTTCCATTTAATAAAACCAGCCACCATCAAATTAATCCCCAGAGCAAATTAAAAGAGTTCTGAGCAAAACAAAAATAATTTTGAGAAGGAAATAATGTGCACTTATTATTAAAAATATTAAGTTGAATTATAAACCAAGTATTTTATTTAACATTTAAAATTACAGGTCCTGATTATTTAAAACACAAATCAAACAAACCCCAAACAATAAATCCAACATACTCACATTTCATAAAACACATGGGGCCACCTCATGAACATTTTTTAACAATTTTAAAACAACTTAAATCTGAAGATAAATAATAATAAGAAGAAAAGGGTTTTGGAGGGGATGTTGCAAAGGAAAAGAGGGGGGAAGAAAAAAAGGAGATGCACACATGGATCGAACCACATACAAACATCTCACACATCACAAAACCACACCTCACCACCATACATCATAGCAAGCACAAGAAACCAACATGCACATAGTGTTGAAATGAGAATGATCCATGATGATGCATGAATGCAAACACATAGAATGGCAAGGAGCAACCATACACCTAATGGTTCATGACACAAGGTTCATACATGGGGTTACATGCCAAATAAGGTAGGGACAACACTTGGGCTATCACAGAAGCGTAGGAATTTTTTTGTTTCCCATGTAATGTTCCCCAACAGTGGTATTAGAGCTAGGTCTATGTGTAGATGATATCTCGAGTAGAGCACAAAGAGTTTGTGGGCGTTGACGCTTAGATTGCTTCCTCCCTTGGTCATATTTTGGTTCAGCGGTATTGTGGGATGAAGCGGCCCGGACCAACCTTACTCGTAAGCTTATGAGAGACCGCTTCCATCGACTGACGTGTAACTTCATTGCACAAGGATCGCTGGCGGGTGTCTGTTTCTCCTACTTTAGTTGGATCGGATTCGACAAAGGCGGTCCTTGAGAAGGTTGAAAAGCAATTTATGTATCACCATTGTGGTTTTGTGTTGGTGAGAATTGTTCTTTCTAGATACCCGTAGTAGCCACGTAAAACTTGCAACAACAATTAGAGGCCGTCTAACTTGTTTTTGCAGGGTATGTTGTGATGTGATATTGCCAATTACATGATGAGATATATGTGATGTATGAGATGATCATGTGTTGTATAGAATATCACGACTTGCATGTCAATGAGTACGGTAACCGGCATGAGCCATAGGGTTGTCTTTAATTACTGTATGACCTGCGTGTCAATCATTAAGCACTATGTAATGCTTTACTTTATCGCTAAACAGTAGCTATAGTAGTATGAGCATGGTTGGCGCGACAACCCCAATGGCAACGCAATGATGGAGATCATGGTGTTATGCCGGTGACGATGGAGATCATGCCGGTGATTTCAAGATGGAGATCAAAAGCACAAGTTCATGGCCATATCTTGTCACTTATGATTTGCATGTGATGTTAATCCTTTTATGCACCTTGTTTTGCTTAGGACGACGGTAGCATTATAAGGTGATCCCTCACTTAAATTTCATGGTAAAATTGTGTTCTCCCCGAGTGTGCACCATTGCGAAAGTTCGTCGTGTCGAGAGACCATGTGATGATCGGGTGTGATAGACTCTACGTTCACATATAACTGGTGCAAGCTAGTGTTGCACGTGCAGAACACACAGGTTAAACTTGATGAGCCTAGCATGTATAGACATGGCCTCGGAACACAAGAGACCAAAAGGTTGAACATGAGTCATATAGTAGATATGATCAACATGATGATGTTCACCATTGAAACCACCTCAACTCACGTGATGATCGGACTTGAGTAGGTGAATTTGGATCATGTATCACTCAGATGACCTGAGGTGTGTCAATTTGAGTGGGAGCTTTAGTAATTTGATTAACTAAACTCATTATCTTGAACAATAATTTTAGTAACCTTTGCCTATTTATGTTGTATATCAATGGCTCGCGCAGTAGCACCCCTGAATTTTAATGCGTTCCTAGAGAAAGCTATGTTGAAAGATGATGGAAGTAACTTTGTGGACTGGGACCGTAATCTGAGGTTTATCCTCACGGCTTCCCAGAAGGCATAAGTCCTTGATGCACTGCTTGGTAACCAACCCACAGACATGTCATCCGAAGACGTTAAGAACGCTTGGGAGGCACGTTCTCGAGATTACTCAATAGTTCAGTGTGCAATATTGTATGGTTTAGAACCGGGACTTCAAAGACATTTTCAACGTCATGGAGCATCTGAGATATTCCAGGAGTTAGAGTTTATCTTTAAGAAGAATGCCCGGATCGAGAGGTATGAGACCTCTGATAAGTTCTATGCTTGTAAAATGGAGGATAACGGGTCTATTAGTGAACATATACTCAGAATGTCTGGCTATTCGACTCGTCTGGCGGAGTTAGGGATGCCCCTTCCGCTAGAGGCGATCATTGACAGAGTTCTTCAATCATTGCCACCTAGCTATAAGAGCTTTGTGATGAACTATATCATGCATGGGATGAACAAGTCAGTCGCCGAGCTGTTTGTTATGCTGAAAGTCGCTGAGTCTGAAATCCAGAAAGAACATCAAGTGTGATGGTCAATAAAACCACTAGTTTCAGGAAGAATGGCAAGGGCAAGAAGGGTAACTCCAATAAGTGTGGCAAAACAGTTGCCCCTCCTGTGAAGAAACCCAAGACTGGACCCAAGCTAGAAACTGAGTGCTTTCATTGCAAGGGAACTGGTCACTGGAAGCGGAACTGCCCCAAGTATCTGGCTGACAACAAGGCGGCCAACAACAAACAAGGTATATATGATATACATGTTATTGATGTGTACCTTACTAGCTCTCCTTGTAGTGCCTGGTATTTGATACCGGTTCGGTTGCTCACATTTGGAACTCAAAACAGGAACTACGGAATAGATGATGGCTGGCGAAGGATGAAGTGATGATGCATGTGGGAAATGGTTCCAAGGTTGATGTGATCACCGCCAGCATGCTCTGTCTTCGATTACCATCGGGATTAGTGATGACCCTGAATAATTATTATTTAGTGCCTGTGTTAAGCATGAACATTATATCTGGATCTTGTTTATTGCGAGACGGTTACTCATTTAAATCAGAGAATAATGATTGTTCTATTTATATGAGTAATATCTTTTATGGTCATGCACCCAATGTGAGGGGTTTATTCATATTGAAACTTGATAGTGATGATACACATGTTCATAACATTGATGCCAAAAGATGTAGAGTTGATAGTGATAGTACCACTTTCTTGTGGCACTAACGTTTGGGTCATATTGGTGTAAAACGCATGAAGAAGCTCCATACTGATGGACTTTTGGAGTCACTTGATTTTGAATCACTTGACACATGTGAAACATGCCTCATGGGCAAGATGACTAAAACACCGTTCTCTGGAACAATGGAACGGGCGAGTGACTTGTGAAATCATACATACTGATGTGTACGGTCCGATGAGCATTGAGGTGCGCAGTGGATATCATTATTTTCTCACCTTCTGTGATGACTTAAGTAGATATGGTTATATTTACTTAATGAAACACAAGTCTGAAACGTTTGAAAAGTTCAAGCAATTTCAGAGTGAAGTTGAGAATCATCATAACAAGAAGATTAAATTCCTGCAATCTGATCGAGGAGGTGAATATCTGAGTTATGAGTTTGGCAGTCACTTAAGATAGTGTGGAATTGTTTCACAAATGACACCGCCTGGAACACCACAATGCAATGGTGTGTCCGAATGTCGTAATCGAACCTTATTAGATACGGTGCGTTCTATGATGTCTCTTGCCGATTTGCCAATATCGTTTTGGGGTTATGCGTTAGAGACAACTGCATTCTCTTTACATAGGGCACCATCGAAATCCGTTGAGACGACGCCATATGAACTATGGTTTGGAAAGAAGCCAAAATTGTCATTTCTTAAAGTTTGGGGATGTGATGCTTATGTCAAAAAGCTTCAGCCTGAAAAGCTGGAACCCAAAGCGGAGAAATGCGTATTCATAGGATACCCGAAAGAGACAGTTAGGTATACCTTCTATTTCAGCTCTGAAGGCAAAGTGCTTGAAGCCAAGAACGGAACATTTCTTAGAAAGAGTGTCTCTCGAAAGAATTGAGTGGGAGGAAAATAGAGCTTGATGAGGTTATTGAACCTTTACTTCAACCAGAGAGTAGCACAATGCAGAAAGATGTTTCTGTGGAGCCTACGACAATTGAAGAGGAAGTTAATGATGATGATCATGAAGCTTCAGTTCAAGTTACTATTGAACCTCGTAGGTCGACAAGGGCGCGTATTGCTCCTGAGTGGCACGGCAACCCTGTCTTGGAGGTCATGTTGTTGGACAACAATGAACCTACAAGCTATGGAGGAGCGATGATGGGCCTGGATTCCGAGAAATGGTTAGAGGTCATGAAATTTGAGATGGGATCCGTGTATGAAAACAAAGTATGGAGTTTAGAAGTATTACCTGAAGGGGAAAAGGCCATTCAGAACAAATGGATCTTTAAGAAGAAGACGGACGCGGACGGTAATATCACCGTCTATAAAGCTTGACTTGTGGCAAAGGGTTTTTCACAAGTTCAAGGAGTTGACTACGATGAGACCTTCTCCCCCATAGTGATGCTTAAGTCCGTCAGAATCATGTTAGGAATAGCTGCATATTTCAACTATGAAATTTGGCAGATGGATGTCAAAACAGCGTTCCTCAATGGTTTCCTTGAGGAAGAGTTGTATATGATGCAACCAGAAGGTTTTGTCGAACCAGAGAATGCTGACAAAGTTTGCAAACTCCAGCGATCCATTTATGGATTGGTGCAAGCATCTCGGAGTTGGAATAAGCGCTTTGATGAGGTGATCAAAGCGTTTGAGTTTATACAAGTTTATGGAGAAGCTTGTATTTACAAGAAAGTGAGTCGGATCTCTATAGCATTTCTAATATTATATGTGGATGATATATTGCTGATTGGAAACAATATAGAAATGCTGGAAAGCTGAAGGAATATTTGAATAAGACTTTTTCAATGAAGGACCTGGGAGAAGCTGCTTTCATATTAGGCATTAAGATCTACAGAGATAGATGGAGACGCTTGATAGCACTTTCACAAAGCACATACCTTGATAAAGTTTTGAAGAAGTTTAAAATGGATTAGTCCAATAAGGAGTTTTTGCCTGTGTTACAAGGTGTGAAGTTGAGTAAGACTCAATGCCCAGTGACTACAGAAGATAGAGAGAAGATGAATGTCATCCCCTATGCTTTAGCCATAGGCTCTATCATGTATGCAATGCCGTGCACAAGACCCGATGCCAGCCTTGCCATAAGTATGTCTCGAAGGTTTCAAAGTGATCCAGGAATGGAGCACTGGACGGCGGTCAAAAATATCCTTAAGTACCTGAAAAGGACTAAGGAAATGTTTCTCGTTTATGGAGGTGATCAAGAGCTCGTCGTAAAGGGTTACGTCGATGCAATCTTTGACACTGATCCGGATGACTCTAAGTCGCAAACCGGATACATATATATTCTTAATCGGGGTTGGTAAGCTGGTGCAGTTCCAAGCAAAGCGTGGTAGCTGATTCTACATGCGAAGCAAAGTACATCGTAGCCTTGGAGGCAGCGAAGGAAGGTGTCTAGATGAAGGAGTTCATGACAGATCTTGGAGTAGTGCCTAGTGCACTGAATCCAGTGGATCTGTTCTATGATAACACTGGTGCCATTGCCCTGGCAAAGGAACCAAGGTTTCACAAGAGGACTAGACACATAAAGCGACGCTTCAATTCCATCCGCGGGTATATCAAGGAGGAGGACATAAATATTTGCAAAGTGCACATGGATCTAAATGTTACAAACCCATTGAATAAACCTCTTCCAAGGGCTAAACATGATCAACACTAGAACTGTAAATGTAAATCACATAGTGATGTGAGCTAGATTATTGACTCTAGTGCAAGTGGGAGATTGTAGGAAATATGCCCTAGAGGCAATAATAAATTTGTTATTATCATATTTCATTGTTCATGATAATTGTTTATTATCCATGCTATAATTGTATTGATCAGAAACACAGATACATGTGTGGATACATAGACAACACCATGTCCCTAGTATGCCTCTAATAGACTCGCTCGTTGATAAAAGATGGTCAAGGTTTCCTAGCCATGGACATGAGATGTCATTTGATAATGGGATCACATCATTAGGAGAATGATGTGATGGACAAGACCCAAACTATAAACCTAGCATATGATCATGTCAGTTTATTGCTATAGTTTTCTGCATGTCAAGTATATGCTCCTATGACCATGAGATCATGCAACTCACTGACACCGGAGGAGTAACTTGTGTGTATCAAACATCGTAACGTAACTGGGTGACTATAAAGGTGCTCTACAGGCATCTCCAAGGGTGTCTGTTGGGTTGGCATGGATCAAGACTGAGATTTGTTACTCCGTGTGACGGAGTCCCAGGGCCCACTCTATAATACAACATCACAATAAGCCTTGCAAGCAATGTGACTAAGTGTTAGCCAAGGGATCTTGTACTATGGAACGAGTAAAGAGACTTGCTAGTAACAAGATTGAACTAGGTATAGAGATACCGACGATCGAATCTCGGGCAAGTAACATACCAAAGAACAAAGGGAACAACATACGGGATTAACTGAATCCTTGACATAGAGGTTCAACCATTAAAGATCTTTGTAGAATATGTAGGAAGCAATATGGGCATACATGTCCCTCTATTGGTTATTGACTATAGAGGTGTCTTGGTCATGTCTACATAGTTCTCGAACCCACAGTGCCTGCACACTTAAGGTTCGATGACGTTTCGACAGTATAGAGTTATCTATGGTGGTGAACGAAGGTTGTTCAGAGTCCTGGATGAGATCTCGGATGTCACGAGGAGCTCCGGAATGGTCTGGAGGTAATGATTGATATATAGGAAGTCCTGTTTTGGTCACCGAAAAAGTTTCGGGCTCATCGGTAGTGTACCGGGAGTGCCGAGAGGGTACCGGGGGACCATCGGGAGGGGTATTTCGACCCAAGAGGATACATGGGCTATGTCAGAAGGAATACCAGCCCTTAGTGGGCTGGCCGAAGTCCCACAGAAGGCCCATGCGGCTAGGGAAGAAAATCCAAGGTGGAAAGAAGGCCAAAGTGGAAAAAAGGAAGGAGTCCTAATCCTACTAGGAGTGGAGGAGGACTCCTCCCTCCCATTTCGGCCAAAGCAAAGGGCTGGCCCCTTGGGGGCCAAGCCTCCTCCTCCCCTCCTCCTATATATACTAGAGGTTTGAGGGTTTTTTTGTACACGAAAAAACAACCACGTGCTACCTCTCCTCTAGATCGTAGTTTCTCCTCTAGATCGTTTTCAGCGGTGCTTAGGCGAAGCCCTGCTAGAATTACTCCACCACCATCGTTACAATGCCGTCGTGCTTCTGGAGAACTCGTCTACCTATCTGCTCCCTCTTGCTGGATCAAAAAGGCAGATATCATCATCAAGCCATACGTGTGCTGAACACGGAGGTGCCGTCCGTTCGGCGCTAGATCGGAACGGATCGTGATTGGATCACAGGACGCTCGGCGATTTGGATTGCGAAGACGCTCGACTACATCAACCATGTTTCTTAACGCTTCCCGCTTAGTGATCTACAAGGGTATGTAGATCCACTCTCCCCTCTCGTAGATGCTCATCTCCTAGATTGATCTTGGTGAAGCGGAGGAAATTTTTGTTTCCCATGCAACATGCCCCAACACACTTACCAAAAGAGGCAATGCTTAGAGGCCCTGTGTAATACGGTTTGATGTACCCAATCGAAAGAAGGCTGCTTACTTGTAAGTGTAAGCGTTATGTGCGAAACACGGCAAGACCTGAAGGTTCGATTGCTGAAGCATATGTCGTTGACGAGTGCTTGAATTTTTGGTCTAGATACTTTGGCAATGTGGAAACAAGATGGAACCGGCCGGGCAGAAATAGAGAGCAGTCTGATTCGCAAAGTGGTGATGTCTCGGTTTTCAACCATGGTGTGAGCTTTCTTGGAGCCTCACAATACTTGGAGGCTGGTGATGAGTATGACAACATGGTTTGGTATGTGTTCAGCAATTGCGCCGAAGTTCTACCATATATCGAGTATGTTATATCTTGTACACTCGTTATATTTTTTTGCTTGGGTTGGCACCAGCCTAATGTTTTCATTCACATGTTTTGTTGTCATTGCAGGAAATGCAAGGAAGAGTTAAATCAGGAAGAAAGCCAGATCAATGTTGATATAAGGGTTGCCAAGGGATTTTCTAAATGATTTAAGAATCATGTGAGATCTTTAGCCACATGTTTTATGTTTTCTATGTTATTCACCAACTGTTAAATACCATTGTTGCTAAATGGTTTATTTGTGCAGATTGGAAAGTTGCATGAGGAGAAGAAGGTCAGTGATGATCTATTTGCTTTGGCATGCTTACCGGATAAGTGAGTGAGAGTGTATTCAGCGTGCATTGTTGACAGTGTCTGATACCACACCATTGACCGCAAGGAAAAAAGGAACACACATAATAGTGGAATCGTCACTGAGGGGTCACATGATGGTGAGAATATTGACTTCTATGGTTAGCTGAGAAGCATCGGAGAGTTGCAATACAACTCTAGTGGAGGCATCCATCGCTCGGTTGTCTTATTTCGCTATGACCGGCTTGATCTTGGTAGCAAGAAGAGATGCTCTTTTGTCAAATATGATGGCCACTTCAAAAGCATTAACACTTCAAGGTGTTGGTTCAAGAGTGATCGCTTTATTCTAACAGCACAAGCAACAATGGTGTTTTACCTGCCAGACACTCTTTTGCACGGAAAATGACGAGTTGTGCAAAACTTTGAGCACAGACACTTGTGGAGTGTGACTGAAACTCAAGTGGAAAAGGGCCCCAGTGGTAGTGGCCTAACATATCAGGATGATGACTCTATGAAAGTTCTGTTGCTAGGTGATGATGACTCTATGGAAGTTCCGGTGCAAAGAAGAGCCCGAAGGGACGGGGAACGTGTGCTCGTTGATGCTGCAACAATTGAAGGCATCAAGAAAAGAAGAAATGTGGTAGCGGATGGACGTAGGAGCGAGGATGAGGAAAACAGGACTGATCATACTATGCCGCAATATTGTAGTGATGATGAGGAAAACAAGAGTGGACATAGAGTTCCTTGTTTTGGTATCAGTGACAATGAGTAGCGAATGGACATGAAGGTAAATTTTGTCTCCTTGGTGACCTAATACTATTACTACACGATCCTTGTTTTGATTGGCGATCAACCTTCTCTATAGTTTTTGTTGATGTGATCCTAATGTAGTTTTTGTACTACAATTCTCTCTAGGTAGCAAAATGCATGAGACTGATGATTGTAGTGATGGAGAGGCAGATGGTGAAGATACAATTAAAAATGATGTAGTTTTGGTGATCATGATGGCTCTAGTAATGGAGAGGCAAAATGCATAGTGGTGATGTAGTTTTGGTGATCGCTCTAGTAGTTTTGGTGCCATTTTCTTAGTTTTGGTCAGAACTATTGGTTGTGATGTGATCCTGATTCAAAATGTTGTGTTGTAATGCAAAAGATTGCAAAATGATGTTGAAGTTTTTTTAACTGAATTTAGATGTTGTTTTTAGAGATGTTTTTCATACTATTTTCACAAATCCCGAAGTTTGCTTTAACTAAATTTTGCATCCTATGGGCGTGCCCCATCAGATGACAGTCTGATCCCACGCGCGGCTCCATCAGATAGTGAGAAAAAAATAATGCGTGAGCGGGGACTCGAACCCATGACCGTGCGCTCATTTCACTATGTTTCTACCATTGGGCTAGGAAGAGGTTGTTGGTTTTGTACTCTATGCCCACCCTTTTCAATATATCAAACCAGTCATGTATCAAACACATAACTCGCTGACAAGTGGACCAACTCTTTGCCCACTCCTCCTCTCCACTCGACCCGCTCCTCCTCTCCACTCGACCCACTCCTCGTCTCCACCGCCAGCTCCTTCCTCTTCATCGCTGCCGACTCCTTCCTCTCTCTCCGTCGTCGACTCCTTCCTCTCCTAATGTATGAATTTTCCTACTGATTCCTCTTCCTATAACTTAGTTTTCTGCTACTATTTAGATTAGGGTTCTTGTCGCCGCCTAGATTGGATTAGATTAGATTATGTTAGGGTTTGATTAGGATTGGATTAGATTAGATAAGGATTGTATTAGATTAGGTTAGGTTTCTTATCTACTATTGAGGCCCTGTTGATGTTGATGTTTTTGGTAGTAGCAAAATATGGAATGAGTAGAAGAAGAAAACAGAGGTGCTATAGCAAAATGTGTTGATGTTGATGTTTCTTATCTACTGTTCAAAGGTGCTGTTGATGTTGATGTTGATGTTCTTCTTCTACTCATTGCCCCTTTGCCAAGATAGAGTAGTAGAAAATTGAGGCCATTGCCATTTATAGTAGTATTCCAAATTGAGGCCCTTGCAAACAGATGTAGTAAATATTCTACAATTTTGAAGTGATTGTTTCCTATGTTGTTTCATTTCATGGGGAATGAGTAGAAGAAGAAAACAGAGGTGTTCTTGCCATCATAAATGTCCACAAGTGCATTGCTTTTTTTCTCAGTTTTGCCATCATAAACTTGGCTTTGTTCCAACTATGCCCAATCCTGTTTATGGTAACTTGTTTTTTAATTACAATGCTGCTTTCAAAGTGGAGGGGAGGCCGCCACCGCCGGCTGTGCTCTGCCACACCAAGAAGTGAGATGTCCGGCTTGTAAGGTTTCGAGTTCTTCGATATCATAATTGAGAAATCCTGTAGCTGGCTAGTATATTCAAGACAAGATCTCCCCTTCACCCAATTATGTATCATCACTCTGCTGTCTAGTTCTTGATCGGCACAATTAACCACTACCTGACCCTTGCTGTAGAGGTTGTCTGACAAGTTTGCGAAGATGCTCGACGACCGTGAGCCTAGGAAGTGAAGCTGCGGGGGGGCGGCAGTGGGCTTCACATGCTGTGGGACGTGCTGGTGATGTTCAACACCTACGGCCACATGTACCTAGGGACCAGCTGGAAGCATTTAGCCCGCGCCCATGACCTGCAGCTCGGGCACTTCCTTGTCTTCCGCTATGATGGCGACGCCATGCTCACCGTGAAGGTGTTCAACAACACCATGTGACACATGCACTTCCAGCACGACGACGATGCTAGTAAGCTCTCTGCCTTTGTTCTTCTTATCCTTTTGGCTTCGTTTTGACGACGACACCGATTGCTAAAAAAGCTTTGTTGCATTTGGCTAGGCAATGGGAGCAACAACAGGGATGACGAGGATCCTATCGAGGAAGAAGAGGAGAAGAGCGGGGAGGTGCAACCTATTCTGGCTGACGACGACCTTGCTATGGTCGTGGCTGATGATGATCTTTCTATGTTGGTGACTGATGATGACCTCACGATGGTGGTGCCTAACGATGACATCGCGATGGTGGTGCCTGACGATGACCTCGCGATGGTAGTGGCGCCAGCAATCCCACAACTGGGAGATAGGACCAGGCCAATTGTGGTAGAGGAGTACACTCACCCCGTCGGCATTCGCCGTGTCGGCATTCGCCACTATGAGCGCATCAGGATGATGAAGGAGAAGAAGGAGAATAAGGAGTGAATATGTTATGAAATCAATTGGCAATGCCAAGCATGTTAATCTGAACATGTCAATGTTAAGTATGTCAGGTTTAAGCTTGTTAGTGTAAACCTCTTAAGTATACAGTGTCAGCCAAGCTTGGTTTGAAATTGATGAGAATTGAAATTTTGTGCATGTTCATGGTTGCTCGAGTATGACAGTGTCATGTGAACATGTGAGTTTATTAATTATGAATATTCAGTTTGGTAATTGATGGGAATTGAAATTTTGTGCATGCTCATGGATGAAAGATAGAATTATGGGTTTTTGTGCATTCTCATGTATGAAACAATATAAGTTTCATTTTGTGATTGTCGAAAACATGGTTTTTCATTAACATTTGAAGCAACTAAAATTTGAACTGCGGGTGCGCCATAGCATGCCCGTTCTTTTTCCTTAATTTTTAGATTCATAGGTAGGCATTTCATCAAAGAATCGACAAAAACTTTGCATGATTCAACCGCCAGCCATGGACGGCCGCCGCGACAAAATTGGCCGGTTTTTGAAAACACCGTAAAAATTAAAAAAATCAAAAAATGGGAGACTTTCACGTCAGATCATCAAATGTGGCCCACCAACTATCAAACATATTAAACTTGGTATACCGATGTTTCTTGAAGAAGTGTTCTAAAAAACGACCTACCATGAATGCAGATTCATGGCTTTCAAGCCAAACGAGCAATGATATGGCCACATTCGTTGAATAATTTGTGATAATATGCCCAAATTTGGCACATTCCTCCATCTTGTTATGGAAAACAATGTTGCCAAAGAGAGGTTCCAACTTGTTTCACAAAAAAACAATTTTCATTTTTTGAATGCCAAAAAGACATATTTTTCGTCAAGCGGCTAGAAGGAGAGTCATCCTAAATGGCGCCATTCCATGTCTACCTCAATGTAGACCCTATTTTATGGACGGTCGCTAAAAATCATGTATTTCTAACCCTCGTAGCTAATCCTGGCCATTCAGACAACCTTTGGACGATTCAGTTGGAACCGGCTGAAATTTTAACTACGGGTGCTCCATAGCTTGCCACTTCTTTTTCCTAATTTTTTTGCTTCACAGGAAGGCATTTCATCGAAGAATCAACAACAGCTTTGCATGATTCAACCCCCAGCCATGGACGACCGCCACAAAGAAATTGGCATTTTTTGAAAACATCGTAAAAAATTCAAAAAAATTCAAAAAAAATAGGAGACCTCCGCGTCACATCATCAAACGTGGCCGACCAACTAGCAAAAATATTAAACTTGGAATACCGTTGTTTTCTTGAAAAAGTGTTCTAAAAACGACCTACCATGAACAAAGATTCATGGCTTTCAAGCCAAACGAGCAATGATATGGCCACATTCGTTGAATAGTTTGTGATATTATGCCCAACTTTGGCACATGCCTCCATCTTGTGATGGAAAACAATGTTGCCAAAGAGAGGTTCCAACTTGTTTCACAAAAAAACCATTTTTCATTTTCTGAATGCCAAAAAGATGTGTTTTCCTGAAGCAGCTACAAGGAGAGTCATCCTAAACAGCGCCATTCCATGTATACCTCAAAGTAGACCCTATTTTACGGACGGTCGCCAAAAATCATCCATTTCTGATCCTCGTAGCTACGCCCAACCATTCAGACAACCTTTGGCCCATTTAGCTGGAACCGGGTGAAATTTGAACTGCGGGTGCTCCATAGCTTGCCCATTATTTTTAGCTTCACAGGAAGGCATTTCATCAAAGAATCGACAACAACTTTGCATGATTCAACCCCAGCCACGGATAACCGCCGCGATGAAATCGGTCGGTTTTTGAAAACACCGTAAATAATTGAAAAAAATAAAAAAAAATGGGATTCCTCCACGTCATATCATCAAATGTGGTCCACCAACTAGCAAAAATATTAAACTTGGAATACCGACGTCTTCTCGAAAAAGTGTTCTAAAAAACGACCTACCACGAATGAAGATCCATGGCTTTCAAGCCAAACGAGCAATGATATGGCCACATTCATTGAATAGTTTGTGATAATATGCCCAAATTTGGCACATGCCTCCATCTTGTGATGGAAAACAATGTTAGCATTTTTTCCAACTTGTTTCACAAAAAAAACCATTTTTCATTTTCCGAATGCCAAAAAGATGTGTTTTTATGAAGCGCCTACAAGGAGAGTCATCCTAAACAGCGCCATTGCATGGCTATCTCAAAGTAAACCGTATTTTATGGAAAATCGCCAAAAATCATGCATTTCCGAGCCTCGTAGCTACGCCCGTCCATTCAGACAGCCATCGACCGATTCAGCTGGAACCGGCTAAAATTTGAACTTCGGGTGCTCCATAGCTTGCCCGTTATTTTTAATAAAAGTCATTTTAGCTTCACTGGTAGGCATTTCAGCATAGAATCACCAACACATTTGCATGATTCAACACCTAGCCACGGACGGCCGTCGCGAGGAATTCGGCCGGATTTTGTAAAGACCGTAAAAAATTCAAAAAAATAAAAAAAATGGGAAACCTCGCGTCACATCATCACATGTGACATAGAAAGCAAAAGTATAAAAATTGGAGTACCGATGTCTTCTTGTACTATTCGGTATGATTTTAACCATTATTTCTAAAATGTTTACAAAATAGAAAATTAAAAAGTCTGCCTCCAAACCCCAAAAAACTGGTGAAAATTCCCCTTCCACCCCACTAAATTTTCCCTCTCGCCTCACCAAAATTTCCCTCCACTCCCTCTCCCACTACAACGTGGGACCCACCACGTTCTCTCCCACTACCACATGGGACCCACCACGTTCTCTCCCACTACCACGCGGGATCCCCCCACTCCCCAAAATTTCCCCTCCCCTCTGCATTCCACTCCGTCTCCCCTCGATGTTCATGGGTAGATTTTCTAGGGTTTGGTAGGTCCCCCTTAAGGGTTATTCTAGGGTTCATGGGGCTGGATCGATGGGGATGGTTCGGTAGATTCATGGGGTTAGGGTTAGGGTTCATGGGGTACACGTTGCGCTCTGGTTCATGGGGTAGGATCTCCTGGTTTTCTTGTTCATGGGAAAGGACCGATGGTGATTTCATGGGGATGATCTCCCTCTGGTTCATGTGGTTAGGGTTCAAGGGTTGCATGGGGTTAGGGTTTCATGGGGTTCATGGGGTTCATGGGGTCCTGCCTCGGGGGAGAAATCTTTGAAATTGCCTGCCTATGCATGATTTCAATTGTTGTTAAGAGCGTGTGCAACATGGGTTAGCCTGCATTTGTTACGGGTAACAAATGGGGGTACACAATGCCACTTGCTTGCAATTGTTGTGGGTCTTAGCAGAATTCAATTTTTCTGTTCCATTCTAATGATAATGTGCTACTAAACATTGATTAGGATGAGTGTATCATGCATTCTTTACTTATTCAACATGATATGTGTCTACATGGGTTGATATACCAAAAACCGGGTTTGGCTGCCCTCTTGACGCTTCTATAAAATAGTTGTATAGGTTGTAGAGGGACATGTGTGGGGACATACACAGAGTAATACAATTAGAAGAATGCCAGTCCAAGGGTTTGCATCAGCAGTACTACTAGCACTTTGCTTGCTTGCTTGCTTGTGTACTTTATATGAGGCACTAGGCAGATTTCTTGATGTACATTGCTACCCCCTTCTTGATGTAGTCAAGATTTTAAGGGATGTTTCATATCTTTCCTGTGTACATGCATGCATGCTTGTTTATTGCACTTACATGTTTGCTTAATTAATTTAACTACATCACTATATTGTTGATCGAACAAGTTTGCTTCACATGTATTGCATGTATGTGCATGCTGGTCCAAATGCTTTCCTTTATTGATATAAGTGCATCATTTTACTTTATCCCTGTTGTATATGATTTTTTTATTCTATTTTGCGAGCACCACCTCAAGATCATCCATGGCAAGGATGACAAGGTCAAACGTGAGGCCAACTGTTGGTACGCAACTTGCTCCTTGTGGTTATATTGTCAGTTTTATAAAATATGTGTCTTAATATGTTAAGTGAAATGTATTGCTGTAATCTGAATAAGCTGGCTTAATTGTGCATGTGTGTTGTTACTCTTCCTTACCCGAATAACTAGGAATAAATGATAATAAAATCTCATACGATATGTTTGGCTGTCTATCCATGCATTCCAACCATTCACCTAATAGTTATATTTCCTTTATCATGCAAAGAAGAGCCTCTCACCGAATACGAGAAGGTTAGGGCTAGAAATATGATGAGGAACAACCGTATGTTCCAGTCCCTTGGCATTGGTGCAATAGCATCAATGATTAGGAAAACAAATGATGTACAAGAACGTAGAACTAATGAGGTTCAAGAAGGTAGTGGAGCTATCAATGATGACCTAGAGTATAATCCTAATGAGCATGAAGTTATTAATGGAGAGGAAGTGGATGATGTTGTGGTGTAGAAGATTGTTAAGGTGCAAACTCTGTCTTGCTTGGAGGGTTGGGGGTTCTTGTATGCTCTGTGTTTCCTTGTGCTCACATATTTGTCTTGTGATCTAATGCTTTTTTCCATGCTATTTATACGAGGCACTGAAGGAATCTAGGACGAAGAGGCCTGGTGTTAAGAAGACAGTTAACAAGAAGAAAGTCAGCAAGAAGAGGAAGAGCTCAGAAACATCTTAAGCAATGCCTCCAGGAAGGGTGATGGCCCCACCTCCAGGACAAACAAAGAGGATCCTGGAACCTGATGAACCTGCCCATGATAGAGTCACAAGGCCAAAAGCAAAGATGGCGGCTGTGACGGACCATCAGGAAAGTCCATTGCGGATGGACTCTGAGAGCTCGATGCAAATGGGTGATGAGTTTCCGCCCATGGATGAAGAAACCACTCCCCGCATGGATGAAAGAGGCACTGTTTGCCTAGATGAAGGAGGAACTATCTGCATAGATGAAGTAGGCACTGTCCACACAGTCCTCAGCCCTGTTGCACCTTTTATTGACAGGAATGCTATCATCAATGAAGAAGAACAGCAACTTGTGCTTCAATTAAGCAAGTTCACCTTTGCAATGCTCTCTTTTGCTAGTGCATTTTCCAAATGGAAGTGATCATGTATGCTTACCTGTTTAGCAGAACCATTCCTGCATTTGTCGATTTCTCTTCTAATTTATGAGTTCAATTTCATTTTCACATGCAATGACTATCAAGCTTAGACTTAGAAAGGGCAAAGGGCTAGAGAGAACCACCAAGTCATTTGGTACCAAGGTGCCTCTCCAAATTGCCGAAGGGATCAAGCGTCCAGAGAAGCCTCTGCAGGCAGCAAAGCTTGCTTCTGAATGTGGACTCGTTGCAAGAAGCCATCTGTCGGTTCTTCCTCACTTCAAGGAATACAAAAAAGCTAGTATATTGGAGAACTACATTGGGAAAGTTGTTGTAAGCTACTTGTTTCATATTTAATGTGCTATAAATTTTCTGTTACACCTACATATGATCACTAATATTGTTCCTACCTTGTTTGTTGTCTTGGTAGGAAAATTTTGAGATGAACACAGACTCGAAGACCATCAAGACCGCGTGCAAAGATATTCTGCAGAAAAATTCAAAGAACAGACGCCATCAGATCAAGAAGAAGTATTTTGATACTGTAGCAGCAAACAAAGTCAACATCAAGTCTCCGGTGCCAGATCTGACGGATGGTGAATGTCAAGCTCTAGTGGAGATGTGGTCTATCCCAAGACACAAGGTTTCTCTCTGCTTTGTTTGCTGCTTTATGTTCTGCACATGATATGCTAGTGCTAGATCATGTTGATATTATGCTTTTTTGTAGGAAACCTATGTGTCGAACAAGATTAACCGAGAAAAAGTCGTGTACCAACAGAGAACTGGTTCCAGGCACTACACATCACACATTTTTGCCACTGTGAGAACTTTTGTCTAGAGACCTTACCGTTTGAACCTCGTTGAATAAAATTTCTGATTCTTGCTGAATAACATTTTGATTTTTGTTGAAAATATTTTAGCAAGAAGAGCGTAAGGGTGAGGAGATGTCTGCGATTGACTTGTTCATGGCCACCCACAACATCCAGAAGCACGGGTTTTCGGAGCCAGTCAAGATTGCTACAGTAAGTCACTCACTCCATGCTTTGTCCAGCCAGTTCAAACTTTTGTCTAGAGACCTCAACCCTGTTTGATTCATAGCCAGCAAGAACACACACTATGTTCCATGCTTTCATGCCGTTTTCTAGAGCCTAAGATAGGTTTGGTATCTCAACAAAGATATCATAATTTGTTGTACAGTTCTCAACAAAGATATCTGAATTTCCTGTAGATATTTGTTGCATTTTTTATGATATGATGAAAATTGAGCTGAATGTTAGTTTGATGATCGGCTCACTCGAGAAGCCATCTTATATAGAACCACCATTCTAAGCTTAATGAAGCCATCATATTGTTCCAATTGAATGTCTCCAGATCACATAAGTGTGTACACTTGCTATCCATATGCTAGCTTGAGATGGGAAAAAAGGAAGGACGTGCCGGTACCAGAAGGTGAAGAGCCAAAGTCTGTTGTTGAATTGTTGACGAAGTGCTCAAGACCTAAGTCAAGCAAAGCACACTCCTCAGGAATGTTGGGCTCCAGTCATCTAGGAACAACTCTAGCAAAGCAACTGTTACTATGGCTGCTCGTGTTCATGATCTTGAGCAGAATCTGGAGAGGTCGGAGCTTCAAGCTGAAGTGATGCAAGAAGAATTGGCAACAATCAACATGAAGGCGGAAGAATCTGAAGCTGCACGCAACAAGGAACTTGAGCTGCTGTGCAAGAAGTCTCAAGAATAGGATGCAAAGTTAGCCCACTTGATGGCTCTCTTTGGAGCTAAAGCAGTTTGATGGCTGTGAAGTTCTTTGGTGAGTTTGTCTTTGAACCTATGAAATTATGTCGTAGTTCTTTGGTTTTATGCAGTTTGTCGTGAACTGGTTTGTCTTTGAACCTGTGAAGTTATGCAATTGTGAACCTAGGAGCAATTGTGAACCTGGGAGCACTTGTGAACCTGGGAGCACTTGTGAACTTGGGAGCATTTTGCACTTGTGAACCTGGGAGCACTTGTGAAATATGAACCTGAGAGCATTTTGCAGTCTGTAGGTAGTGTTTATAGTTATGTGGATCTTGCTGTTTGAAGTTATGCATTTTTTGAAGTTATGCAAAATATGAACCTGGGCTCTGAAAAGGCTGAGGCCCAAACAAGAATTATGCTAAAAAGGCATGGGCCTAAAAGAAGAGCGGACGTAAAAAGCCCAGTATGTATAAGTTGGGCTAGGCCAAGGCCCAAACAAGAATTAGAATAAAAAGGTTGTGGCCCAAAAAAAGTTGACTAATAAAAAAATTGGTTAGTAAAAGGCTTCATCCGAGAATATAAAAGGCCAAATTGTTGGGCTAGGCCCATGCAAGTAAGCAAAATAAATAGAAAAGAATGGATTGAATTATTGAGCTTGGCCCATGTAGACGGCCGAAATGGACCAGGCTGATTCTAATTTATGACCTTTTCATTTGGTCGTAATTCTGCCACGTCAACTTGCCATAGTGGATCTGACGTGCTGTGGGCGGATTGCTAGTGAAAAAAATAATTGATTGTTAAACCTATGACCTTTTTTGGTCGTAAACATCTACGACCATTCCAGAAGAAAGTTCGTTAATTTCCATTAGAAGATGCTCAGCTTTTGACCGTTTGTTTTTGGTCACAAAAAGGTCAGAAATGGAAAACAATGACCATCCAATGACCACTAGTGATGGTCGCAAGTTAGCATATTTCTTGTAGTGCTCCTGGAATACTCTTGTACCCCTTGACACACTCATGGCAAGTCACACACGAGAGCGGTGCATAGCATGGCATACTATATAGAGCCTATGGCTAAAGCATAGGGGACGACCTCTGTCCTTTCTCTTTCTTCTACTGTGGTCAAGCTTTGAGTCTTACTCAACTTCATACCTTACAAATGAGGCAAGAACTCCTTCTTTGACTGATCCATTTCAAACTCTTTCAAAATCTTGTCAAGGTATGTACTCATTGAAAGTCTCATCAAGCGTCTTGATCTATCTCTATAGATCTCAATGCCCAACAATTAAGTAGCTTTATCCAGGTCTTCCTTTAAAAAACACCTTTCAAACAACCCTTTATGCTTTCCAGAAATTCTACATCATTTCCAATCAACAATATGTCATCCACATATACTTATCAGAAATTCTATAGTGCTCCCACTCACTTTCTTTTAAATACAAGTTTCTCATAAACTTTGTATAAACCCATAAACTTTGATCACCTCATCAAAGAGTATATTCCAACTCCGAGATGCTTTCTCCAGCCCATAGAGGATTGCTGGAGCTTGCACACCTTTTAGCATCCGTAGGACCGAGAAAACCTTTTGGTTGTATCACATACAACCTTTCCTCAAGTAAACCATTAAGGAAATGATGTTTTGACATCCATCTGCAAGATTTCACAATTGAAAAATGCAGCAACTACTAACATAATTCCAACAGACTTTAGCATCGCTACGGGTGAGAAAGTCTCATCGTAGTCAACTCCTTGAACTTGTCGGAAACTTCTTTGCGATAAGTTGAGCTTTATAAATGGTGAAATTCACCATATTCGTCTGTCTTCTTCTTAGAAATCCATTTGTACTCAACGACCTGCCGTTCAATGGGCAAGTCTACCAAATTTCATACTTGATTTTTGTACATGGATCCTTTCTTGGATTTCATGGCTCCTTGCCATTTGTTGGAATCCGGGCCCACCATCACTTCTTCATAGCCCGTAGGTTCATCGTTGTCCAACAACATGACCTCTAATACAGGGTTGACGTACCACTCAATAGCAGTACGCGCCCTTGTCGACCTACGAGGTTTGATAGCAACTTGATCTGAAGCTTCATGATCATCATTGTTAACTTCCACTTCAACTGATGTAGGGTCTATAGAAACATCTTTCCGTGCTACGCTACTCTCCGGTTGAAAGTAAAGGTTTAACAACCCCATCAAGTTCTATCTTCCTCCCACTCAATTCTTTCGAGAGAAACTCTTTCTCGAGAAAGGATCCGTTTTTAGCAACAAACACTTTGCCTTCAGATCTGAGATAGAAGGTATACCCAACTGTCACCTTAGGGTATCCTATGAAGAGGCACCTTTCCGCTTTGGGTTTGAGCTAATCAGACATAAGCGTCGCATTCCCAAACTCTTGAGAAATGACAACTTAGGTTTCTACCAAACCATAATTCATACGGTGTCATCTCATTGGATTTAGATGGTGTCCTATTTCAAGCGAATGTAGTTGTATCTAATGCATAACATCAAAACGATAGTGACAAAAGAATAAGAGACATCATGGTACGCACCATATCCAATAGAGCATGACTACGACGTTCGGACACACCATCACACTATGGTGTTCCAGGTGGCGTGAGTTGTGAAACAACTTCCACATTGTCTTAAGTTGTATAACAAACTCGTAACTCAGATATTCACCTCTACGATCATCTCGTAGACATTTTATCTTCTTGTCACGTTGATCTCAACTTCACTCTGAAACTACTTGAACCTTTCAAACGTTTCAGACTTGTGTTACATTAAGTAAATATCCCCATATCTACTCAAATCATCAGTGAACATACGAAAATAATGATATCCACTGCGTGTTTCAACACTCATTGGACCACATACATCAACATGTATCAATTCCAATAACTTATCCACTCCATCATACCGTAAAATGGGGTCTCAGTTATCTTGCCTAAGAGGCATGGTATGCAAGTCTCAACTGATTCAAACTCGAGTGAGTCCAAAGAACCATCAGTATGGAGTTTCTTCATGCGGTTTACACCATTATGATCTTTAGAAGCAGTGCCACAAGTATGTGGTTCTATCATTATTAACTTTGCATCTTTTGGCATCAATGTTATGAACGCATGTAATACTATGATCAAGATTTCAATAAACCATTCTCATTGGGTGCATGACCATTGAAGGTATTATTCATGTAAACAGAATAACCATTATTCTCTAACTTAAATGAATAATCGTATTGCAATAAACATGATCTAATCACATTCATGCTCAACGCAAACACCAAATAACATTTATTTAGGTTCATCACTAATCCAGAAGGTATAGAGTGTGTGCAATGGTGATCACATGAACCATGGAAATACTTCCAACACACGTCGTCACCTCTCCTTAGCTAGTCTCCTTTTATCTCGTAGCTTTTATTCCGAGTTACCAACATTTAGCAATTGAACCGGTATCTAATACCCAGGTGCTACTAGGAGTATTAGCAAGGTACACATCAATAATATGTATATCAAACATACTTCTATCGACGTTGCCAGCCTTCTTATCTACCAAAAGTATCTAGGGTTATTCTGTTTCAGCGACCGCTCTCCTCATAATAGAAGCACTTAGTCTTGGGTTTGGGTTCAAACTTTGGTTTCTTCACAGGAGCAGCAACTGGCTTGCCATCCATGAAGTTTCCCTTCTTGCCCTTGCCCTTTGTGAAACTAGTGGTTTTACTAACCATCAACACTTGATGCTCCTTCTTGATTTCTACCTTCATAGTGTCAAACATCGCGAACAACTCAGGGATCATCTTATCCATCCCTGGCATGTTATAGTTCATCATGAAGCTCCAGTAGCTTGGTGATAGTGACTTGGAGAACTATATTAATCACTATCTTATCTGAAAGATTAACTCCCACTCGATTCAAGTGATTGAAGCACCTGGACAATCTGAGAACATGCTCACCGATTGAGCTATTCCCCTTTATCTCACAGGCAAAGAATCTTGTTGGAGGTCTCATACCTCTCAACACGGGCATGAGCCTGAAATCCAATTTCAGCTCTCGAAACATCACATATGCTTCATGACGTTCAAAACGTATTTGAAGCCTGAATTCCAAGCCATAATGCAAGACACACTAAACTATCAAGTAGTCATCAGAACGTGCCTGTCAGATGTTCACAACATCTACATGCAATGCTTGAGGGGCTGGCACACTAAGCGGCGCATTAATGACATAAGCCTTATGTGCATCAACTGAGGACAATCCTCTGATCACGGACCTAGTCTGCATAATTGCAACCATCATCGTTTAACTCTATTTTCTCGACGAACGTATCAAAAACACAAGGGAGCTACAACGCGAGCTATTGATCTACAACATAACTTTGCAAAGACAACTTTAGACTATGTTCATGACAAATGAGTTTGATTAATCATATTACTTAAGAACTCCCACACAAATTGACATCCCTCCGGTCATTCGAGTGATACATGATCCAAATTCACCAACTCAAGTCTCATCATCATGTGACTTGAGGTGGTTTCAATGGTGAACATCATCATGTTGATCATATCTACTATATGACTCATGTTCGACCTTTCGGTCTCTTGTGTTACGAGGCCATGTCTATACATGCTAGGCTCACCAAGTTTAACCCGAGTGTTTTGCATGTGCAACACTGGCTTTCACCCATTGTATGTGAACATAGAGTCTATCACACCCGGTCATCACATGGTGTCTCAACATGATGAACTTTCAGAACGGTGCACACTCGGGGAGAACACAATTTTATCTTGAAATTTTAGTGAGGGATCACCTTATAATGCTACCATTGTCCTAAGCAAAATAATATGCATAAAAGGATTAACATAACATGCAAATCATAAGTGACATGATAGGGCCATGAACTTTTGCTTTTGATCTCCATCACCAAAGCACCGGCATGATCTCCATCATCACCGACATGATACCATGATCTCTATCATCTTGATCTCCATCAACGTGGCGCCATCGGGGTTGTCGCGCCCACAATGCTTCTACTACTATTGCTACCACTTAGCGATAAAGTAGAGCATTACATAGCGCTTAATGATTGACCCGCATGTCGTACAATAATTAAAGACAACCCTATGGCTCCTGCTGGTTGCCGTACTCATCGACATGCAAGCCGTGATATTCTATACAAAATATGATCATCCCAGACATCACATATATCTCATCATGTAATTGGCCATATCACATCAAAACATACCCTATAAAAACAAGTTAGACATCCTCTAATTTTTGTTGCATGTTTTACGTGGCTGCTATGGGTATCTAGCAAGAACAATTCTCACCTACGCAAAAACGACAACGGTGATACACAAATTGCTATTCAACATGCTCAAAGACCGTCTTTGTCGAATCCGATCCAACTAGAGTAGGAGAAACATACACCCACCATCCATCTTTATGAAATAAAGTCACATGTTATTCGATGGAACCGGTCTCTCGTAAGCGTATGAGTTAGGTTGGTCCGGGCCACTTCATCCCACAATACTGCTGAATCAAGAAAATACCAAGGGAGGAAGCAATCTGAGCATCAACGCCAACAAACTCCTTTTTGTTCTACTCTTTTTCTTATCTACGCATAGACCTAGCTCTGATACCACTATTGGGGAACGTTGCATGGGAAACAAAAAATTTCTTACGCACACGCAAGATCTATCCATGGTGATGAGCATCTACGATAGGAAGAGTGGATCTACATACCCTTGTAGATTGCTAAGCGGGAAGTGTTAAGAAATGCGATTGATGTAGCCGAACATCTTTGCGATCCAAATCGCTAGCCGTCCCGCGATCCCATCACGATCCGTCCCGTGATCCAATCACGATCTGTCCCGCGATCCAATCATGGTCCTTCGATCAATTGCTGAATGGACGGCACCTCCGCGTTCAACACACGTATAGTTCGATGACGATCTTCACCTTCTTGATCCATCAAGTGAGGGTGGGGAGGTAGATGAGTTCTCTGGCAGCACAATGGCGTGGTGGCGGCGGCGGTGGAGCTGATATGGTAGAGCTTCGCTAGGCCATACCGAACAGATCTAGAGAAGCTATCTAGAGGGAGAGAGGGTAGCACGTGGCTTTTCTTGGTTGCGGCTGCCCTCTTTCTCCCTCCATATATATATAGGGGGAAGGTAGGAGGGGGTTGCCCCTAGATCTCATCTAGGGAGTGGTGGCCAAGCCAGAGGGGCGGTGCCCCCTAGGTAAACCCTAGGGTGGCTTGGCCCCCAAGTTACCTAGTGGCAGCCCCTTAGATGGGCTCCCCCACCCTTGGCCGAAGTGGGCTAGGGTTTTGGTGGTGACCAACCCCCTTGTGGGCTGGTGTTCTCCCTCCCCTTGGCCCATGAGCCCCCCAACACTTACCGGCCCCCCCGAAACACCTTTCGGTACTCCCGGTCATAACCCGGTACCCCCGTAACACTTTTGGACTCCAATTCTCTTCGTCCTGTATATCGATCTTCACCTTCAGACCATTCCAGAGTTCCAAGTCATGACTGGGATCTCACCCAGGACTCCAAACAACCTTCGGTCACCAACACATATAAGTCAATACTACTGAAACATCACTGAACGTTAAGTGTGCAGACCCTGCGGGTCCGAGAACTATGTAGACATGACCGAGACACCTCTACAGTCATTAACCAATAGCAGGACCTAGATTCCCGTATTGGTTTCTACATATTCTACGAAGATCTTTATCGGTTGAACCTCTATGTCAAGGATTCAGTTAATCTCGTATGATGTTCCCTTTGTTCCTCAGTATGTTACTTGCCCGAGAATCGATCATCGGTATCTCTATACCTGGTTGAATCTTGCTACTGGAAAGTCTCTTTACTCGTTTCGTAATACAATATCCCGTGGCTAGCCCTATAATCACATTGCTT
The DNA here is from genome assembly GCA_022496015.1 of Hordeum marinum. Taxonomy (NCBI): domain Eukaryota; kingdom Viridiplantae; phylum Streptophyta; class Magnoliopsida; order Poales; family Poaceae; genus Hordeum; species Hordeum marinum. The sequence goes on along the minus strand of CM039678.1, from coordinate 391,951,190 downwards.
GCAAGGCTTATAGTGATGTTGTATTACCGAATGGGCCCTGAGATACCTCTCTGTCACACGGAGTAACAAATCCCAGTCTTGATCCATGCCAACCCAACATATACCCTCGAAGATACCTGTAGAGCATGTTTATAGTCACCCAATTACGTTGTGACATTTGATACACACAAGGTACTCCTCCGGTGTCAGTGAGTTGCATGATCTCATGGTCATAGGAACAGATACTTGACATGTAGAAAACTATAGCAATAAACTGACACGATCATATGCTATGTTTATAGTTTGGGCCGTGTCCATCACATCATTCTCTAATGATGTGATCCCATTATCAAATGACATATCGTGTCCATGGCTAGGAAACCTTGACCATCTTTTATTAACAAGCTAGTCTATTAGAGGCATACTAGGGACATGGTGTTGTCTATGTATCCACACTTGTATCTGAGTTTCCGATCAATACAATTCTAACATGGATAATAAAGGATTATCATGAACAAAGAAATATGATAATAACTAATTTATTATTGCCTCTAGGGTATATTTCCAATAGGTGGCACCCTGCATCACCCTCGTTGTTCTACTAGAGAAGGAGTGAACTTCGGTCATGTTTAGGCGTCATTCTACTTGGCTTCCATGCTTTCTACGGGCTGCATTTGCTGTTGTAGGAAACATACTACTTTTGTAATCATGAATGAGTGTTGGCCCTCCTTTTGTTCTATGAAGTCATGTGCAAACTTTCATCGTCGAGTGCTTTGTTAATTTCATGGTTTTGAGCTAGGCTTCCATTCGCTCTACAATTGTCAAATAAAACATTGAATACCAAGGCGTGTTCTGTCAGCGGTAGCAGTGTGTATTGATTAAGTGCGTATGCAAGCATAGTAGCATGTATCGACATCATGGTTAGATGAGCTGCAGGCGGCTATTAATTAGGCATTTATACAACCCATGGGGAGACGCCTGGTCGAAAGGTGTATTCAAGCCACATGTTGCCTCGTTGATTGTCACTATAGACGGCTATTTACTTGGCGTGACTCGTGCGGGAGATGTGAAAGTGTGTTATATCGACTAGAGGGGGGTGAATAGTGATTTTTACAAATTCATCACTTGAGGAATTAGAAATGTGATGAATAACTAGAAGCGTAATAAGTACTCAAGTGCATGAGAAACATAGCGACAACTTAGTCATCACGATGAAAGAAAACATGCACAGATTACAAGCAGTGAGATACAGGATAAGCAGGTGAGGAACAAGGTAACATGAAGAATTTGAGGTGAGGAAATTGTGAAAGTCTTCAGTCAAATTCTTCAACCAATAAGGATCAATTTCATCAACAGGTATATGAGGAAATGAAAGGGTTGAGGAAATAGAACCGGGTAGCTCGATGAAGACAATGGTTTGAAGACCCAATTCTAACTGTTGTGACCAGAGGACACATAGTCCTTACCATATTCTCCTTGAGCTAAGGTCACAAAGTCCTCGCCCAACACTCGTGGTAATTCTTCAGGGTAGACTTCCAAAACCCTCACAAACTGGTCACCCAGTGATCCACAATTGACTGCCGGATGCTCTAGACCAAGGTCACTCCGTGATCCCTAATTGACTGCAGGATGCACTAGACCATGAGGCCTAACCGTCTGGAAGATACACAGTCTTCAGAGGTAACAAGCGTCGGTTCCACACGAGAACAATTTCTTCAGTGATGCTCAATCACTTTGGGTTTGGTGGATTGGAATTGGGTTTTTCCTCACTGATGATTTTCTCTCAAAGTCCTCAGAGGATGGGTTGCCCTCAAATGACAAGTGTCAGATCTCTCTCGGAGTAGCCAACCAACTAGTGGTGATGGGGGGTGGCTATTTATAGCCAGGGTGCAACCTGACATGATAAGACATAAATGCCCCCAATGATATGACCGTTATGTGGATAAGATGATTGGGGACAGCTAGCGCTAAGCACAACAACAGTCGGAATTTTGAACTATGAAAGTCCTCAAGCTTATCATGTTCCTCACTTGTAGGCAATTCGCACTGGCAAAACCTAACTCCTTAGTCAGATCAATTTCATCAGAGACCAGAAGAACATCATCTCTGTCACCGAAGAACTTGACTAAACTACAAGAGATTTCCAAAGGCTTCACTCGAAGGATTGGATAGGTTGAGGCTTTTGGAGTTGAGCATCACTTGGAGATTTTCCTTAGTATTACCTCAGCCCCCTTTAACAGTACGGTGTTTCCTATGACTCAAACAAAGGAAATGAAACTATGAAAACAAAAGTCTTCACGCTTCATAGTCCTCGTTCATATCTTCAAGGTCACACCAACTTCTTTATTTTCAAAGTCTTCAAGGAATACCAAAGTCTTCAGCAAAGTCTTCACCAAATCTTCAGCTGAAGACATATTTTTAGGGGTCGATAATCTCTCAATATATTAAACTCCTCATCGACTTATAGAGCCTGTGTACACTCACAAACACATTAGTTCCTTAACCTATAAGTCTTCAATACACCAAAATCACTAAGGGGCACTAGATGCACTTACAATCTCCCCCTTTTTGGTGATTGATGACAAATAGGTTAAGTTTTCAACGGGGATAAACATATGAATTGAAATTACTGAGTTTGAGGAATTTGATTGCAAGATATGGAAGAATTCCCCTAAAGATGTGCATATTTGAGAAATTTGCTTTGGACTGCAAATGCACATGGCAGGTTAAAAACATGGAGAACTCCCCCTATATCTTGTAATTCATACACGCATTTAACATATGATATGAAGAATATGAAATTCATGATGAAAATGGTGTTTGACAAAATTCAGCATGCATGCACTAAGGTGCTTGAGGAAATAAGCATGTGAAAAGGAGTTCAAAAGAGTGAGACCACCATTGGACTTAAGTTTACAACTCAACCAACAAAAGCTTCAGAAGAGCGAGAGTTGTAACTTAAACAAAAATAACCCATATATAGAGACCCGCATGAAGACTAACTCAAATTTTCTCCCCCTTTGTCATCGAAGACCAAAAGGGATGAAAAGTGAGCACTAACGCCCCTAGAAGAATTTCATCTTGATGGTGATGGAGGAGCGCCAGCATTGCCGGGGTCGTTTGTCGATGCAGGGCCTACCGCTGTGTCATCAATATCCTTAGCTTCATCCATTTCATGCGATGAAGAATATGAACTTGTAACCAACTGAGGAACTTGAACTTTCTTGATTTTCTTCTAAGGAGGATGAGACCAGTCAAAGTTCTGTTAAAAGTCCATGTCCTTGAGTTCCTCAGGTGTCTTCAGATGTGCGAGAATGCCCCACGTGCGATTGAAGATTTCATGCACATAGTATTGATTTTTCCTCACAGAGTTCCGCATCATAGTCATGTTCTAAAGAATTGAAGCAAACTCACGCTTCACCCACTTGTGATTGCGATCAACCTTCTGATGAAGACTTATGAGAAGCTCACGATCAGTCATCACACGAGGGGCAGACTCTCGAGGTTTTTACGCTGAGGCTTTTGCAGCAGAGTCCTAGGTAGCAGTGTCATCATTGGTGGAGTAAGATGCAGCTTTACGAAACTGACCATCCAATGGACGAGTACCTTCATCCATGACAGCTTTGCCTTTTCCTTCAACTGAGGCAATTGTGTTCTTGATGACTTCAATCGGAGGCCGAAAGCTGAAGTGATTTTGGAAGTCAGCTTTGAAGGGAATTGAAGAACTTGATCTGATCAATTTCATAATCCACGGAGCATAAGGCTTCAATTCAAATGGGGCTAATGTTGCATTGGCCACAGTCCTCATGAAGAAATTTTGGTAGTTGATGGGAATCCCATGAATGATGTTGAATAGCATGTTCTTCATGACTCCCTCAACTTCTTATTCTTCAAAGTTGTGACCCTTCCGAGGACAAACAGAGCAGGTTCATCAAACAAGCAGCAGGCTTCTTCTGAAGGAATTGGAACTGGGACTGACCGAAGCAATTCTGATGCTGGTGCAGTGTAGTGAGTAGATCCAGTCATCCAGTCCAAGACCCATGAGTTAATGTCAGAAGCATCACCTGTGATGTGCAAGGTGGCATAAAATTGAAGAATTAGCTCTTCATTCCAATCACAGTTGTCCACACAGAATGGAAGAATGCTTGCGTCGTGAAGAACTACGAGCACCGGTGTGAAGGATGGGATTGTTTCCATATCCGTATGAGGAATTTGATGGTGCTCGAAGACTTTCTTCTTGTCAAACAACACTGATGCATAATAGTTCATCTGTGTAGGAGTCTAGAATCTGGTGTGACCGGCTCTTGCAGAGTCATATGGATTGGGTCCATCGAAGAAAATTTGCCCATTGAATAAATTGGTCTTGATGAATTTGGGGGTGCTTTGAGCCTTTGAACGACATTCTTGGCTTTGGTTGAAGGTTTGGCTTGAAGCAGCCCACATTCTCCTTAGGCATAGGAGGAACTTCTTCAGACTGAGGAATTTGCACAACAGTTTCCTCAGTGGCAATTGGAGCAACAATTTCTTTAGCTGATGTAGCTGGAATTTCTTCAATGGAAATTGCAGTCAAGTCATCAGATCCTGATTGAATTTCTTCAGTCTGGGCTGGAGACTGAGGAATCTATGACAGAGGAGTGGTCGTTGGTGAATTTGGGTGTGCAGCTTTCCAATATTCATCATTGATGACGGGGGTTGTGTTGCCAATGTCCACGTCCTCATCAATAACTTGAACGTCGGCCTCTTTAGCAGTCAACTGAGGCCGGGGCGATGATACCTGTGGAGTTGAAGCATTTGCTTCCACTTCAATTTCTTCATCAATCTTCTCAGAGGTTGCAATAGACTGATCCTTTTCTTCTTTGTCATCATTTGGGATGACATAGTCAACACCAAATGGTACAATTTTATAAGCTGGCACGAAGCTGACCGGAGTTGCATCAATTGGTTCTGTTGAAGAACTTGGCAGTGTCTTCAATTTCTTCACTGCTGAGGAATCTGAAGTTGACGCATTTTTTTCAGTGCTTCTTCTCCGCAGCCTTGGTTTTCTTCGCTTGTGATGCAGGAGGAAGGTTGATGATCTTCACCCTTGATGATCTTACTGTTTTTGCAGAGGGTGAAGGAGGAGCATTTTCTTCAGGTGCAACTGATGCAGACGCCCTTGTGGTCTCAATTTCCTCAGGTGTAGCAAAAGCTTCAGCTGGCCTGACAATTTCTTCAGGAAATACAGTGGAGGTTGTCCTGGGAGGTTCTTTAGCAGTCTGAACTTCTTCAGCTGTGGGAGCAGTTTCTTCAGCAGGCTGAGCAGATTCTTCAGCGTGAGGAATTTGTGGTTGCGATCGAGCTGCAACCCTTGAGTTATGGTCCTTAACGGTAGCTTGGGCTGCCCTGCAAATCTCACTTTGGTGCCCTTCCATTCAGCATCATATTTGTCTTGTTCCTCAGAGAGTCAACAAATTTTAGACTGAAAAGTGATGAGTTGATTTGGAGTCAAATTCATCACATTATTCCTTGGAAAATTTTCTTTTCGGGCCCTGCTCCTCTTAGCTCTCAGAGCCTGATCTCTTTTCCTTTTTTCCTCAGCAATGAAGTGTGTGAGGACATGATCCACACCAAGAGATATGTTCAATGAGGAAAGTGGGGTGCTGGGATCCTCATGCCATATCTCAACGAAGTTGAGGATCATCTTGGGATCCAGCATAAGAGGAATAGAGCTGCCTCTGGCTATTGCAGCCTTTTGCTGACTTTCTCTGATGATTCCTTCCAGTTCTTCATCATCAGCCTCATCATCATCCTCGGATCCTGAGGGTACATTCACTATAGCTTTGCTAGTGTGAGGACTTGGTCTTTGACCTCGTCCAGCAGTTTTCTTTAGCTTTAACATAGTAGGACTTGTTGAAGACTATGCTTGAGTGGAGGGACTTGCACAGACCCTTGAAGCAATTGAGAAGCCCTTGGTTCTCTAACATGTTGCAAGATGTACAGGTGTTGAGGACTTTGCGGCAGCAGTAGAGGACTAAGAAGTTATTGAACCAGTGGCTGATTTCTTTGAAGGCTTTGCTTGAGGAATGTGAAGTGATGATTTGGAAGTTTAAGATTTTGACTTCACAACAGATTTCTTCACAATAGATTTCTTCGGAGCACTAGCAGAGGCTCCAGCAGTGGCAGCAGCAGCAGAGTCTTCATTGAATTTGTTCAAAGCCTCTTTTGCTTTCTTCGCTAGCTTGGCCTGATGTCTTTCCCATTTATGAGGACAGTCATTACAAGTCTTGAGACTAGTGGGATCAGTAGTTTGGTTTGGAGCCAAGGGTGGCCTGTTGCAAGGGGTTTTTACTGCAAATTTCTTCATGTATTTGGGAGTGACATAGCGATATTGTTTCCACTCCTTTGCCCATCTCCTCTCAATTTTCTGTATGCGAATCTTTCTCTGCTTTGTTGTTTCCTTGCCATGAGTTTCTTCATCTAGAGTGCAATATTCCTCATACAGTTCATCAGGTATCTCAAACGCAGTCTGCACTTCAGGTTTCTTTCCACCTTTCCGTGGCTTCTTCTCATCAGCCATTTTCTTCGGCTGAGGATTCTGAACTCTTTAAGATTCTGAAGATGTACATAGTTTTTCCAAAAGAAATGCTGCAAATGACTTAAGTTGATGAGAACCTAGTGATTCATCAGCGGACATGTTTGTACCTGTGAACAGAGTATATGTGCGAGGAATTTGAAGAGGTCATATGCGTTCTTAGAAGTTTTTCAAAAAAAATCAAGTGTGAGGAATTTGACCATAGGTGTCTTGAGGATTTTCACTAAGTGTTCTTTGTCTTAGGTTCGAGAGTTGTGCAAATTCTGAGGATCCACACAATTGAGGAATCTTGAAGAAAATCATAACTTAGGAAAAACATCAAGTGTATGAACATGTAAGGTGTTTTAGAATGAGATTCTTGAAGAATAAACACGTTTGAGGAAATTGTGGACAACTTGAAGATCAAACAAGGGTAGTAAAACATATTTTATTTACCCTGATGAAGAACACGACGAACAGTGAGATGAAATCCAAGATGTTCGTCCGTCCAGATCTCCCGCGCCCTAGCTTGCCAGAGGGAGAAAGCTACAACAACGACGGAGTGAAGATTTACACGTCTGATGCGAGTACAACGACGACGAGGTTGAGGCAGTGAAGCTCTTCCACACCGGTGGCGATGATTTTAGCGGCAGCGCTAGGTCGGAGCTCGGGAGAGAGTAGGAGCAAGGAGTAATCGAGCACAGTGAAAGGAAATGAATATTTATAGTGGAAATGAAAACCAATTTGTCCGAAGATTTTGGACCATATTGCCCCTAACCCTTGCTCTCCACGCGACATGTGTCACCCACGTTCTGAGTAGTAGCAATAGTGGGGGATCGTGGGTTATCCAGTCGTGGAAATCAGAACAGTTTGAGCAGGAAACGCCGAAAATTTTGATAGTGAAAATTTTAAATTTTCTGTTCGCAAATTCTTCATCTGTCAAGGACACAGTGAAGACTTTGAACTAGTTTCAAAGTAGAACGCATATGAAGAATTTGTAAATAGACTGGGTTGAGTTTAGCATATAGGGGGAAAGAGTCCGATCACATTCACTTAGTTGAAAATCAACTTGAAGAACTATCAATAAGTGAATGCTGTTGAGGACATTAATATATATATATATATATATATATAATAAGTTATTTTTTACCCGAGATAATCTTACGATCAATTTATAGATAAATTACATTTGAATTACAAAAAGTTACATGGGTCGCGCTATTTGTTATTCTGGATGAGGAATAGTTATTCTTCACCCCCTCTATTTTACCACCAATGCATCATATTCTTATGTCCCGTAATTTTTTCTCACTTCATACATAAAAAGAGAACGTAAGAAAATATTAGATCACCGTAAAAAATATTTTATGTCATGTAAAATTATGAATGTAAAAAATAGTGTAAAATACACAAAAAATGTATTTTTTATGGTCTTATGACCAATAATTTTGTTTTCTTATGCCAAGTTTTATGTAGTGAACCAATCTAATTGTATAACAAATGTAATTTATTCGTAAAATAATCGGAAGATTACCTCGAATGAAGAATAACTTATTCTGCATCCTGGGTGATGAATAGAAACTCTATTCATCACCCAGGGTGCAGAATAAGTTATTCTTCATCCGAGATAATCTTATAATCAATTTATAAATAAATCACGGTCGGAATATAAAAAGTTATGTTTATATTCAATCATGACGTAAAATTTGACATAAGAAAACAAAAATATAAGTCAGACCAAAAAAATTGAATTTATTGTATATTTTCCACTATTTTTTTATGTTTGTAATTTTACCTGACATAAAATATTTTTTACGCTGATTATAATTTTTCTTACGGTCTCTTTTTATGTATGAATTAAGAAAAAAATTACGAGACGTAAATTTACGATGCATTGATGTTAAAATTGAGGGAATGAAGAAAATAACTATTCCTCACATGAGGTGACGAATGGAATATATTTTGCCTATATATACACTCTACCCCGGGTAATTACCCCTGCCTTGGTTGCCGTTCGATTTGTATCAGATCTATGATTCTCTTAACGGGTAACGGACACATAAAACTGGATGAACTTTCTGTCCCGGATAGCAAGCGCCAGCCTCCCGAATTTCTTGGAGCCGCCTCGTATATCTAGGGATAAAGGCGTTGCAGTCCCGTAAAAGTTCTCACCTACCTTTTCTTTTAAAGTTCTCTTCGTCTGTCTCAACCAAAAACAAAAGTTACATGAAATTATTAGATCGGGTGCAGCAACCATCAATGAATAAAGAGGTATGCGGCTTAAATCACTTCCGATGATTCCCATGCATGCGCTATGGAATTTGATTGATTTTTCATCCAGTTTTCATATGTGTACATCACGCTAATTTAATCTCTCTTTTTTTTCTGCCGAATCCTCTCTTCTGCGCGCATGGATTGAGGCTGCTCCTGCATGCGAGTATTTTACCGACTCGTTGAAACCCGAGGATGTGCAGGAACTGACGGGTGATTGGTCCATCGGCGTGTTACCTGCAACGAGAACAACGTAGGGTACTGCAGACGGCAGATGCATTACTACTTGGGTGCGACGGCAACGACGACGTGCGGCCGCACGTCGGCGAGAGCTCCAATGCGACGGCAACTACGACGTATATCGTACACAACGACGGCTGCGGCAATGATGTAGGCGAGCGGAGATCACAGGAGCACCTCCATGATATAGATGATTGCTACCATGATATACTTATGTGTTGTATATCCTTATGATGTACGGACGCCGTCGTTGCATGATGTACTACACCGTATAATTCATACCTCATGTGTACACGCATACTCTATTTGATACTCCTTTGAGATGATATATACACTATATACTCCATCTGAATTTACTTGCTTTATGCATTGACGGCTGCTTGTAAAATATCGTATATACTCAATACTTCATACTCCATACTCCATACTTGCATGTTTAAAATACTGTATCCTCCATACTCCATACTCTATACTCTATACTATATACTTCATACTTCATACTCCATATGTTCCGAGGGAAACATACTACATACTTATGTTTTCATTACACATGTACAATACGATTTTGGAGAAATCATCATATACTACACATCCTTGTGGACAGCACATATATACTATATTAGTATATTCTTGGATTTTTTTTAAATATGTCATATAATCCATAGGTCGTGTGGAGTACGTAACATTTGGAGTATGGAGTATGTAACATATATTTTTTGGAGTGTGCTGAGTGTGTACAACATGATTTTTGAGTATATAACATGCTGTATACTTGTTTTTCTTCTTCAGAGTTTAGAGTATATATATGAGATGTTTTCTAAGCTTATACTATATATATATATATATATATATATATATATACATACCAACATTCTCTTCTAAATGTTACTCTACCAAAGAGTTTTGGAAGGTCACGCTAGTTAGCAACCTCGCGTTAAAAAAAACACTAGCCTGACACTTTATCCGATCCATTCGTTGTGCATGGCGAGAATGTAGCAGGTGGTTCAACTACCATCGCTCCTTTTCTTTATGAGTTAATTAAATAATTCTGTTAGTCGGCACTAACGGATTCACTTGAATCCAATAACCCGGTTGACCTCCATGAAAGGGAGACACGTGTCAGATATATAGCTAAGGGGTAACTATACCTCGTTGTAGCAAAAATTTGTTATATAATCAATGAAGAACATGAGTTTCATAGTTTGAAGAATTTAAAATTTTGATGAATTTGAAAAGTTGATGAATTTGCAAACTCGAGGAATTTGAAGAATTTGTAAAGTGACCAAAAAAACTCAATTTCGAACAATTTCAACTATGGTTGGTGGCATGATCCACCGTATAAGAATGATGATTTCGCACATCGCGTACAATTGTCGTAGGGTTCTGAGAATCAAATTCTTCATTAATTTCATCACACTTAGAGAGTTATTCTTCATTGATTGAAGAAAAATGTTACTTCATGTGTTGCACATACAACTCATCAATTTTGCATAAATGTTAGGATGTGTGTCTTTTTTCAAAAAACATTCGAAAATTGTAAGATATTTTGCTCACACCATAACTTGCAAAATCTCTTTTCATCCAAGGGTTTGTGAAGATATCGAACAGTTGTTCTTTAGTGGGGATGTGATCGATGAAGATGTCGCCCTTGAGTACATGATCTCGAAGAAAATGATGGCGAATCTAGATGTGCTTGGTCTTGGAATGCTGAACTGGGTTGTAAGCAATCTTGATGGCGCTCTCGTTGTCGCAGTAGAGAGACACATTCTTCACCGTGATGCCATAGTCCTTGAGGGTTTGCTTCATCCACAGTAGTTGAGCGCAATAGAACCAGTAGCAATGTACTCAGCTTCAGCAGTAGATAGTGACACGCAGTTCTGCTTCTTCGAGGACCAACAGACTAAGGATCGACCGAGGAAATAACATGTGCCCAAGGTTGACTTGCGATCTAGATGATCTGCAGCATAGTCAGTATCTAAGTATCCGACGAGGTGAAGATTTGAGCCCTTGGGATACCATAATCCAATCGTTGGTGTGTGAGTTAAGTATCGAAGAATATGTTTCACAGCCTTATGGTGTGATTTCTTCGGTGTTGCTTGGAATCGGGCACACATGCAAACACTCACCATAATATCAGGCCTAGATACACATAGATACAATAAAGAACTAATCATGGAGCGATATACCTTCTGATCAAAATCTTTACCATTTTCGTCAGTGCAGAGGTGGCCTTTTGAAGGCATTGGAGTTTTGACGCCTTTGCAATCTTGCATGTCGAATTTCCTTAGAACATCCTTGAGGTATTTCTCTTGAGAGATGAATATGCCATTGTCTTGCTGACGAATTTGAAGACCTAAGAAGAATTTCAACTCTCCCATCATAGACATTTGATATTCTTCACTCATCATATAGGAAAATTCATCAATGTAACGTTTGTTAGTACAACCAAAGATAATATCGTCTACATATATTTGGCATATGAACAGTTCATTGTCATAAGATTTAGTGAAAAGAGTTGGGTCGAGTGAACCGGGTTTGAAGCCTTTCTTCATAAGGAACTCCTTCAGAGTGTCGTACCACGCCTGAGGGGCTTGATTGAGGCCATAGAGGGCCTTGTTGAGTCTGAAGACTTTGTCAGGATGCTTAGGGTCTTCAAAACCTGGGGGTTGAGCAACATATACTTCTTCCTCAAGCTTACCATTGAGGAATGCATTTTTCAAATCCATTTGATATAAGATAATATCATGATGGTTAGCATAATCAAGCAATATGCAAATAGCTTCAAGTTTAGCAACAGGTGCAAAAGTTTCATCAAAGTCAATTCCTTCAACCTGTGTTTAGCCTTGAGCTACAAGACGATCCTTATTCCTTGACACAAGGCCATTTTCATCTTGTTTGTTGCGGTAGATCCACTTGGTACCTATGATGTTGTGCTTGTGAGGATCTAGCCGCTTGACAAGTTCCCACACATTATTGGGCTTGAATTGATGCAATTCCTCTTGCATAGCTTGAATTCACTCAGGATCCTTGAATGCTTCATCAACTTTGGTGGGCTCTATGATAGAGACAAAAGCAAAGTGCCTACAAAAGTTAGTCAAATGTGAAGCTCTTGAGCGAGTGAGGGGACCTGGTGCATTTATGTCATTGATTTGTCAATCTGCACTTCATTTGCAACTCTTGGATGAGCAGGTTGATGTGGCTGAGGATTTTCTTCAGCACCATCTTCTTCAGGTGTATCAGCATGAATATCTTCATTCGTTGGAATGACTTCCTCAGTGGGTATGACATCTTCAGTAGCCTTTAGCTTAATGGATTCCTCAGGAGACTGTTCATCTAACACTAAAGGCAGGTGCTCTCTTTGCGAGCCGTCAGTTTCATCGAACCGCACATCTACAGTTTCAACAACCTTATGGTGGTAGGTGTTTAAGACTCTGTAGGTTTGCGAGTCCTTTTCGTAACCAAGCATAAAACCTTCATGTGCTTTCAGTGCAAATTTAGAACTATGGCGAGGATCTCTAATCCAGCATTTTGCACCGAAGACTTTGAGATAACTTACATTGGGTTTCTTGCCAGTCATAAGTTCATATGAAGTCTTCGCGAAGAATTTGTGCAGATATACCCTATTGATGATGTGGCATGTTGTATCAATTGCCTCAGGCCAGAAGCAACAAGGAGTCTTGTATTCATCAAGCATGGTGCGAGCAATCTCAACAAGAGTCCTGTTGTTGCGCTCCACGATGCTGTTCTACTAAGGAGTATATGGGGCAGATAACTCATGAGTGATACCAAGTTCATCAAGATATTCATCAAGATTGGTGTTCTTGAACTCAGTCCCATTATCACTCCTGATATGCTTGATCTTGACGCCGAAGTTCGTGGAGGCCCTTGAAGCAAATCTTCTGAAGACATCCTGCACTTCAGACTTGTACAGAATAATATGCACCCAAGTGTAAGGAGAGTAATCATCAACAATGACAAAGCCATACAAAATTTAAGAATTTGTTAGTGTGGAGTAATGAGTGGGGCCAAAGAGGTCCATGTGAAGCAATTCAAAGGGTCGAGTCATGGTCATGATTGTCTTCGAGGGATGCTTGGATCTGGCCATCTTCCTAGACTCACATGCACCATAGAGGTGGTGAGGAATTTGACACCTTCAATGCCAATGACATGCTTTTTCTTCACTAGCATGTGCAAGTTCCTCATACCAGCGTATCCGAGTCGTCAATGCCACAACCAGCCTTTTGAGGACTTTGCAAGTAGGCATGTGGCGGGCTGAGGACCTGTAGAGAAATCAACAATATACAAGTCTCCTCTCCTAAAGCCTTCGAAGACTTTGGAATTGTTGTATTTCATGACGACAACACAATGATATTTTCCAAATACGACAACCATACCAAGATCACAAAGCATTTAGACAGACATAAGGTTGAACCCGAGGGATTCAACAAGCATCACCTTGTCCATGTGTCGGTCCTTTGAGATTGCAACCTTACCTAGACCCAATACCTTACTTTTTTCCTTTGTCAGCATAGGTTATATGCTTCAGATGAGATGGAGCATGTGGAAAATTCATCAGTAGATTCTTGTCACCAGTCATGTGGTTTGTTCATCCACTGTCGAGGACCCACTCAGTAGCTTTTGGAGATTCATCCTGTAGATGAATTAGTACAACTTACGAACTCATATGCTTCAGAGTGAAGAATATGACATCAATTTCATCAGACAAAATTTCATAACACAACATCGTAAGTAAAGTAGTGTGAGGACGTGAGAAATGAGGGATTCATTTCTACATGATTAGCTTGCGTCCTTTCAAGCATTTCCTTAGGTCACCAGCAAATTCATCGGATGTTCAAGTTCATCTGGAGATCTGACCCTGCATAAGAGATTAGTTCAATTTCTTCACCACCCACATATGGAGGGGTGGAAAAGAGTTCATCATTCTGCGAGCACGATATGAGAAGGGAGGCATTGAAGCTAGTGCGCTTCATTTCACAGGACGAGGGTTGGAGTACTCATATGAATAAGTAGAGAAATTCTTCGAGCACTTATGAACATAATGATTTGAAGAATAATGAACATATTCAGAACTCTTAGATTGTCCTTGCGAAACACATGCATTAGCAGGAGAATAATATTTTTGACCATTTGAGGAATTTGGTCTATGTGAAGACTTTGGTCCATATGAGGAACTAGATCTGGGGTTCCTGTTCTTCATGAGTGGTGTCATGAGGACATTCACTTGAAGATTTTGTAGGCAGCTCTTGGGAACCCAAATTTTCTTCATAGGTGAACCGTTTCTGTAGTTAGTTCCAACAAATCTGGCAAATACTTCACCTTTGTGATTTTTGAAGAATATGTAGTTGGAGTCAAGTGACTCATCATAGGAATATGAAGTTTCACAAGTAAAGCCAGATAGAGTGGATGGATCTACAGGAGGTCCTTTTGCAGCAACCCATGAGGTTTTGGGGTACTCCTCAGGTGTCCAGTAGGATCCATCAGCATTGATTTTCCTCTCAAATGCAATACCCTCTTTCCTAGGGTTCATGTTCAGAATCTTCTTTTTGAGGACATCACAAAGGGTTTGATGCCCTTTGAGACTTTTGTACATGCCTGTCACATATAATTCCTTCAACCCTGCATTTTCGTCAGTGATCCTTGTGGTATCCTCAGATGAGGAATTTGTGACCACTGGAATACTTAAAGAATTTGTAGCAATAGAAGCATTTGAACATTCAGGTGACGATTAGCAGTTTGAAGTTCGATGCATTTCAAACAAGGTGGAACAAATTCTTCCTGAGCGGTACTGGTCTGTTGAGCCAGTAAGGAATCATTTTCCCTTTGAAGATCCTCATGAGACACTCTTAGTTTCTCAAGATCTTTCTTTCTTTGAAGAAATTCATAAGAAAGCTTCTCATGATCGGCTAAGAGAGCATTATGATGACTCTGAAGGTTATCATACTTTGTCTGGAGACTTTTGAGATCGTCAGACAGAGTTTGAGTTCG
This sequence comes from Hordeum marinum, assembly GCA_022496015.1. Taxonomy (NCBI): domain Eukaryota; kingdom Viridiplantae; phylum Streptophyta; class Magnoliopsida; order Poales; family Poaceae; genus Hordeum; species Hordeum marinum. The sequence continues at coordinate 391,936,144 of CM039678.1, read as the reverse complement.
ATCCACTTCCTCATTCAACAGGTCGTTGCTTTTGTCTAGCTTTTTCTGAAGCTTTTCAAGTGCACTTTGTTGCCTAGTAGCAATATTAGCAAGTTTGGCATAGCTAGGTTTCACATATTCATCAGATTCACCATCATTTGATTCAGAGGAGGAGTGATGCTTATGTACCTTGGAACCTTTAGCCATGAAGAAATAGGTGGGAGCATAATCATCATTGCTGATGTCAGAGTCGTTGGAGTAGTCATTTTCTTCATCGTTGAAGATGGACTTGCTGACGAAAGCAGTAGCGAGAGCAAGGCTAGCGACACTAGTTTCAGATTCCACCTCAGATTCTTCCTCTTCATATTCTTCAAACTCTTCTTCTTAGTCCATTTCCTTGTCAATGAAAGCCCGAGCCTTTCTGGAACCATTCTTCTTGTGCATTGAGGACTTTCAAGATGAGGACGTTGCAGATGAGGACTTTGAAGATTTCTTCTTTTTCTTCGAGTCATCAGAACTATCGTCCTTGTACTTCTTCTTCTTCTTTGATTCTTTTTCCCAGAGAGGATAGTCAGAGATGAAGTGACTAGATTTCTTGCATTTGTGACAAGTTATCTTCTTGTAGTCATCTGAGGAATTTGATTTCCTCAAGCCACTTTCTGATAACTTTCCAAATCCACCTCTCCTTGAGAACTTCTGGAATTTCGTCACGAGCATTGCCAGCTCCTGACTCGGTTCTTCAGGATCACCAAGGCTACTATCAGAATCTTTGCCTTCGGATGGGGAAATTGGTTTTTTCCTTCAGAGCACGAGATCTTTCATAGATTGGCCCGTAGAGGTCTCTCTACTCAGCTTGTTGGAATTCATGAATATTGAGTCTCTCAAGAATATCAGCAGGATCAAGTGACTTGTAGTCTCCACGTTCTTTAATCATCAAAGCCAGAGTATCGAATGAGGAATCAAGAGATCTTAGCAGTTTCTTCATGACTTCATGGTCGGTGATATCAGTAGCACCTAGTGCTTGAAGCTCATTGGAGATATCAGTGAGACGATCAAAAGTTTGCTAAACATTTTCATTGTCGAGTCTCTTGAAGCGGTTGAAGAGATTGTGAAGAACATCAACATGAGAGTCACGTTGAGTGGAAACACATTTGTTGAATTTGTACAACCTATCCCAGATAAGGTTTGCAGACTCCAAAGCACTCACTCTGCCATACTACCCTTTTCTCAGATGGCCACAAATGATATTCTTCTCTTGAGAATCGAGTTGCTTGAATTTCTTCGTATCAGCAGCAGTAACACTTGGAGAAGTATGGGGAACACCATTTTCCACAACATAACAGAGATCGTTGTCAATAGCATCAAGATGCATGCGCATCTTGTTTTTCCAGTAGGGGTAATCCATCCCATCAAAGGTAGGACATCCCGCGGAAACCTTGATCATACCTGCAGTCGACATAACTAGAACTCTAGGCGGTTAAACCAAAATCACACAGAACAAGGGAGTACCTCGCTTTGATACCAACTGAAAGTGCATTATATCGACTAGAGGGGGGGTGAATAGGCAAGTTTTACGAATTCATCAATTGAGGAATTTCAACTTGAGGAATTAGAAATGTGATGAATAACAAGCAGCAGAATAAGTACTCAAGTGCATGAGAAACATAGCGAAAACATAGTCATCATGATTAAAAAAACATGCACAGATTACAAGTAGCGTGATACAGGATAAGCAGGTGAGGAACAAGGTAACTTGAAGAATTTGAGGTGAGGAAATTGTGAAAGTCTTCAGTCAAATTCTTCAACCAGTAAGAATCAATTTCATCAATAGGTATATGAGGAAATGAAAGGGTTGAGGAAATAGAACCAGGTAGCTCGATGCAGACAATGGTTTGATGACCCAGTTCCAACTGCTATGACAATCGTATGTCTGGTTTGGAGCGGCATGGTTTTTAAACCAGAGGACACACAGTCTCAGGACACACAGTCCTTACCGTATTCTCCTTGAGCTAAGTCAGAAAGTCCTCGCCCAACACTCATGGTAAGTCTTCAGTGTAGACCTTCAAAACCCTCACAAACTGGTCACCTGGCGATCCACAATTGACTACTGGATGCTCTAGACCAAGGTCACTCCGTGATCCCCAATTGACTGCAAGATGCACTAGACCATGATGCCTAACCGTCTGGAAGATACACAGTCTCCAAAGGTAACAAGCGTCGGTTCCACACAGGAAAAATTTCTTCAATGACGCTCAGTCACTTTGGGTTTGGTGGTTTGGATTTGGGTTTTTCCTCACTGATGATTTTCTCTCAATGTCCTTGGAGGATGGGTTGCTCTCAAATGACAAGTGTCAGTTCTCTCTCGGAGCAGCCAACCAACTAGTGGTTGTGGGGGATGGCTATTTATAGCCAGGGTGCAACCTGACATGATAAGACATAAATGCCCCCAATGATATGACCGTTATGTGGATAAGATGATTGAGGACTATCATGGTTTTGTCACGGCAGATGTCCAGGTAAACGGACTTTGGTTCGAGGCCATTGCTAACGTGATGGACTCAAAGGGGTTGATGGGGACTAAATACACAGATTTACCCAGTTTCGGCCCCTCAACTCGAGGTAATAGCTTACGTCCTGCTTGTGTTTGTATTGCTTGATATATCGATTACAAGGTAGCTAAAGGTTGACCTAGTATTCTATAACCTGATCTCTAAGTCACCTCGGGTCTGCCTTTATATAGGAGGTCTAGACCATGGGTCATACAATTGGTAACCGACTCTCATTGTCTATCCGATTCTTCCTCTATCTTCTTGTCCAAGTTGTCCCCGGGCGGTTTACACACACGGGTCTTCTGGGCCACTGTCAGGCCCACCTTATGAGTCGCCAAGCTTCTTGGGCTTTAGGACCACCGGCTCACCTTGGGCCAGTGTACGAGCCGCCAAGCATAACCCGGAGCCCTTAGGGCGGATCATACCGTGGGGTTATATCCCCAACATTAGGCCCTAGGTTGATTTGAGCTTGCTCACTTCACCCTCTTGTCTTGCTCTTTTGGCGAGCCGCCCGGAATGACCTGCCATGACGTCACGTTGACCCTGCAGAAAAGATTCGCTGACGTACTCACCAAATCTTCGCATTAAGTGACCATCCAAAAATCGAGGCGTCTACCTCGGCCGGAACGTTTCTGTTGCCTAGATTTTCGCCTAGATTTTCGTGCTCATTCTACCTTCTCCTTTTAAATAGGACCGCCCCAGGCGATTTATTACTTCTCCCTCTCTCTTCCTCGTCTTGACGCAACCGCTTCCATCACTTCCAGCTCCGGCGCCGCCTCTGCTCCGTCAAGGACAGGCCGCTACATCAACCTGGGCGAACCAGAGTTTCATCTGCGTTTCACTGCGCCGTCGCCGGTAAGCCCGTGCTTCTCCTTAGTTCCATTACCACGCCGGTAGGGTTTGTATAAAGCCCGTCGCCTTCACACGGGTTCTTCTGACGCCGTTGCTCGGGGTTCTCCGACGTCGGCCGCACCCTTGACACTCATCCCGGCCGCGGCGCCGCGCACGGGGCGGCCGTGCACAATGCACAGGCCCATCATGGTTCCTTCTTACCATTTCAGTTTTCCTGTGCTTCGCCTGTTCTTCGCTAGGTCTAAAAATAGGAACCTTTTTCCTACTTTTGTAGATCCATAAATATAGCGGTAGCTTGTGAAATCTGTTTTCCAAGACTTAGCCAATTCCCCCCCCCCCTCGTTTGCTAGGTTGACCCGCTACATTGCACCGGCTCTCATCAGCCGGAGTATAGCATCTTATACGTAGAATCTTTAAGCTCGTAAATCGCCATAGATTTTAGTCTCCTCTTGACTCGCCGTGTTCTAATTTTCACAATCTTTGAACCGGCAGAATGTCTCGTGCCTCGAACTCCTGTAACTGGGTTGGGTCGTGTGTTACGGAAGAGTTTTTGATGGACTTTGTTCACGCTGGCACTCTCCCTTCCAAAGATGTCATCCACTGGCGGGTCCCGGGTGATGAACTAAAGCCCGTTCCCCAAGAAGGAGAGGTGGTCATTTTCTCGGACCATATTGAGCGGGGTTTTGTGCCTCCCGACTCAAAATTCTTCCATGATGTCCTTCATTTTTACAAAATCCATCCTCAAGACCTCGCCCCCAATTCCGTCTCAAACATCTGCAACTTTCAAGTATTGTGTGAAGTCTATCTTCAAGCCAAGCTATCGGTAGGCCTGTTTCGGGAGTTCTTCTATGCCAACTGTCAAACTGAACTGAAGGCTAGTCCGAGTCTCGAGCTGGGTGGAATTTCTATCCAGAGGCACCGGGACATCACCTTTTCGGCTATGCAGTTGCCGAGCCACCCAAAGGACTGAAATAAAACATGGTTCTATTGCAAAGATACTTCTCCAGAGGGTGAACGTCCACTGCCGGGTTACCATCCTTCTCAGCTCAAGACAACTTCAGAGCTTCTTGGACGGCTGTCAGCTTCAGAGCGCGCAAGATACGAGCCGGCTCATGCCAAGATTAGGCCCCTCATGGCCAACGGCTTAACCGGACTGGACTTGACCCGCTGCTGGATCTCTTGGCAGATCACGCCTTTAAGCCATAGAAGCCGCCTTATGTGCGAGTACAAGAGCGAATACGACAGCTCACTCTGCTTCAGCCGGTCAACCCTGACAGAAGACGACATCACCACTGCTATCAGGAGTCTCTTTCATGAGACATCCGGAGCCTGCGGCGCTATCGGGTTGATCCCCTTTAGTGCCCTTAATCCAGCCCCAGATGTAAGGCGATTTCTTCCCATCCGTCTCTTGGACCTTACTTGTACCTTGCTAATCTACTGCCCTTAACCGGCTTATTCTTTTAGGCCGACTCTGACTTCTGGAAGAAGGAGTACATCCCTCCCTTGAAGAAGACCAAGAAGAAGGCCCCGACTAAGAAACCCAAGAAGGATGCCCCACAAGAGGGATGGTTTGACCCGCCACAATCATCCGGCTCAAAGGTAAAATTTTAGCTGTTTTCTGAGACTTTGTCTTCTCATTTCACTAACACCTATTTTACTCACAGGATGATGTGGAGACCAGCCGCGCGAACGCCCCTGAGGTAATCTACGTTTCTTCCAGCTCAGAATATTTTGTCCCCCGGAAGCCACGGAGGGTTATTGGAAAAGTTCCTCTCTCTCATCCTCTTGCTTATCTGGACCCTGAATTTCTTTTTAAAAAGCAACAACAGGCTGATCGTTATTAGACCCGAAGCACCGGATCTATGGATCTTGTGTCCGGTTTACCGAACTCCCCGGCTCCAAAGAAGCACCCTGCAGAGGTATGTATTTCTTGTTTGACTGGTTTGCTTTGCCATTTCAATACTGTCTTATCTTTTCTGAACTATCTCTCAGAGGTCACCTTCCTCTGGCGACTCTACGGCGACCGCCCTGCCGCCTCCTAAGATCAATCTGCTGTATGTATTTCCTTTAACCGTGCATTTCTGTACCCTTTGGCGGCTGTAATCCTTGGGTTCTGGCGTTCGTGCTCTCCAGGGCTCAAGCGAAGCACCGAAATATGAACAAGTCCTCCCCTAGCCCTGTAGCCCAAGAGCCGGAGCATGAACAACCGGACGAGTCACGACCGGATGTGGATCCGCCAGCCGCATCTACTGGGCCGGCCGTTGAAGATATCATCCCAGAGAGCCCTCCAGGGGATCCTTCGAAGCCACCAAGTCCTGCCCAGATGACCAAGAATGCTGCCACTCCGGACGTCGTGATCACCGGCTCTGGCTTCTAGTCTCCCCCAGCTCACGTGCTGACCAAGCATAAAGAGCTTTCTGAAGCCTCAAGGAAGTTGGAGTTTGAATCTTCTACCTTTGAGAAGATGACAACCGAAGAGCTTCACGCCGGTTATGTGAACTGGCTTTCCACCAGCCAGGATCTAGAGTTTCGACTGGTCAGTCTGATGAAGAAAAAATATGAGGTACTCCTTTTCCTGTTATAACCTTCCTTAGCCCCCAAGGGCCGGCTCAATCTAGTCCAAAGTTGAGCTGGGTATTTCATGATCTTCCTTGTAGAAAATCCAAATCCGTAGCCCCCAAGGGCCGGCTCAATCTAGTCCAAAGTTGAGCCGGGTATTTCATGATCTTCCTTGTAGAAAATCCAATTCCGTAGCCCCCAAGGGCCGGCTCAATCTAGTCCAAAGTTGAGCCGGGTCTTTCAGTGCCAAAACATCTAAAAATAGACATTAGCCCCCAAGTGTCATACATATTGCTTGCGATCTGTTTGGAGACATGCTATGCTTTGACATGCCACAGGAAACTTTAGCTGAAGCCGGGTCGTAGTTGACGGATCTGAAGACCACTCTGGCGGCTCAACAAATGGCTCGAAGTGCCATAGACGAGAAGTGTCGGCTCCTCTCTAAGGAGTTGGCTACAATCAAGGCCAACTTCGCCGCCTTTAAAGAGTCATCTGAGTCTGAGAAGGCCTCCTTGACCAAGCGAGCGTATGACGCTGATCAACGACTGATAGCTGTATCAGATGAACTCCAAGCCTCGACGCGTCATATTATCAGAATGATAGCCGCCCTCTTTGGTAAGTTTCTGATAACTTGTGCTTCAATGGTCATATAATACTTGTACTTGTGATTCACCATGAAATTTCCGACTTATGCAGGCCCTAGGAGCCGACAACTGGCTTCTGACAGCCTGTTGCCGTTGAAGGCTATCTATACCCTGACAGAGCAGCTGTACTGCGGCACGGTGTGCACTATTAAAGCCGTGCAATCCAAAGATAAGATTCATGTGACTCTCAAGGGTGTTTTGGAGCTCTTGTCCACCATGCCCAAGAAGATTGACGAGTTAAAGAAATCAGCCGCCCGCCAAGGGGCGATTGCAGGCATCAGCCGGGCCTTGGCTTTCTCTCCGGAGCTGACATCAGCCGAGATGATGGATGGATTCCCTTCAAAGAAAGAAGACGGCTCTGAGTTCACCGATGCTGACTACAGCCGATGCGTGAAGGATTCCAAAGTGCTAGCTTTTGTCTTAGCGGGGGAAGCTGATCTGACGATCTACCAGGTGGCTTATGGCCCTGACCAAAAGAGAATTCGCTGCCCGCTTTACGAGTGCAAGGATTTAACGACTGCCTGCAGTAAGGACCTCTTCGCTCCTTACCTTGATCCATCTCCTTACTTTGAAGAAGGCTCTTTTGCGACTCTAACGAAATGCAACTGGGACTTGGACAATCTCCAGATCGGGGCCACCGAAGAGCCGGAGCAGGATAACCCGGCAGCTAGCTAGTCCTTACTTTGCAAAACTTGTAACAGCTGACTCTCCATGACCCGTCATGTGGCGTTGAAAAGACTTGTCCGAAATTTTGGGCTCCTCAGGGAGTGTATGTAATAGACTAGATGTCACTTTTGCTTCTGCTGAATCTTGTTCTATTACGATGTATAAAATGATCCGGCTCTTCAACTGTCATTGTCTTTGTATGATGCCTTGATCACTTATGCAACTTTGTCAACATAGAAGACATCGGTGGCCAAGATTAGGTAAGCTACACCCGGAGGTGGTAAGCCCCCTTGGTAATCATGGCTAATCTGGTTACCCGGGGATAGCATAAAGCCTGGCTGATAAGGCATTAGAAGCTATACCCGGAGGTAATAAGCCGCCCTCCGCCGATTGTTTAGGGTTAGATAAGCTACACCAGGAGGTGGGAAGCCCCCTTGGAAACCATGGCTAATCTAGTTAGCCAGAGACGGCATAAAGCTTGGTCGATAAGGCATTAGAAGCTATACCCGGAGGTAAGAAGCCGCCCTCCGCCGGTTGTTAGGGTTAGATACCCATCGGTAAAAAACTTCCTACAACCGCGGCTAATCATGTTAGCTGGAGATTTGGCATGAAGCCGGCCGATAGGGTGTTAGAAGCGATACCCGTCGGTAAGAAGCCCCCTTCAGCAATATGGCATAAACGCCGACCGATAAAAAATTAGAAGCAATACCCGAAGGTAAGAAGCCACCCTCCGCCGTGGCTAATCATGTTAGCTGGAGATTTTGGCATAGAGCCTGGCCGATAAAGCATTAGAAGCGATACCCAAAGGTAAGAAGCCTCCCTTCGCCGCGGCTAATCATGTTAGCCAGAGATTTTGGCATAGAGCCTGGCCGATAAAGCATTAGAAGCGATACCCAAAGGTAAGAAGCCGCCCTCCACCGCAGTTGATATATCAACTAGAATTTTTTATGAACTCTTCTTGTATGAACAAAAATGTGTGTAACAAAAGAGGTCCCGTCTTGCGGGGATTTTATTTTATTTATATATGGTATGTACAATGATAGTGTACAATGGCGAGTCTCAACGCCCTCATGTGTAATACGGCCGTAGATGTGCTATGTTCCATGGCCGGCGGGTTTCCTGACCCGCCGTCTCTGAGTCATCCCTAATATCGACGAGATAGTATGACCCATTGTTGAGATTTCTATAGACCACAAAAGGTCCTTTTCAAGGAGGAGATAACTTATGCATGCCTATCTGGTCTTGAATCAGCCGGAGCACTAAGTCGCCTTCCTGGAACGTCCGGGTCTTGATCCTGCGGCGCAGGTCTTGCTGATAGATCGCCGATCGGGCAGCCGCCAGCTCCCGTGCTTCTTCCAAAGCATCCAATGCGTCTTGATGTGCCGTCTCATTATCTGTCTCAACATAAGCCGCTTCACGTGATGAATCATGCCGGATGTCACTCGGCAATACTGCCTCGGCACCGTAGACCATAAAGAAAGGTGTATAGCCTGTAGATCTGTTGGGGGTAGTCCTGACACTCCATAAGACGGAAGGCAATTCTTCTACCCAACACCCGGGCGTTCGTCATAAAGGAATCATAAGCCGTGGCTTGATGCCCCTTAAAATCTCTTGATTAGCATGCTCCGCCTGACCATTAGACTGTGGATGCACAACTGCTGAAACATCCAGCCGGATGTGCTCCTTGTCACAGAACTCTTTCATAGCCCCCTTAGATAGATTTGTGCCATTGTCGGTGATAATGCTGTGAGGGTAACCAAAACGGTAGATCAGCTTTTTAACAAATTGAACCGCCGTAGCCGCGTCACACTTGCTAACCGGCCCTGCCTCCACCCATTTGGTGAATTTATCAACCGCCACCAAGAGGTGCGTTTTCTTATCTTTGGATCTTTTGAAAGGTCCTACCATGTCTAGCCCCCAGACTGCAAACGGCCATGTAATTGGTATCATCCTTAACTCTTGAGATGGAACATGAGCACGGCGGCCAAACTTTTGATAGCCGTCACATTTGTGAACCAAGTCTTCTGCATCCTTGTGAGCCGTCAACCAAAAGAACCCATGCCAGAAGGCCTTGGCTACCAGCGACCTCGAGACGGTGTGATGTCCACAATCTCCAGCATGAATTTCATTTAAGATTTGCTGACCCTCCTCAGGTGAGACATAGCGTTGAAAAACGCCAGTCACGCTGCATTTGTGCAACTCACCATTAACTATCGTCATTGATTTAGAGCGCTGAGTGATCTATCTGGCCAGGTCTTCATCATCAGGTAACTCGCCCCGGGTCAGATAGGTCAGGTAGGGGACAGTCCAATCTGGGATAGTGTGCAAAGCCGCCACTAACTCCCCCTTCGGGTCAGGAATAGGCAAATCCTCTTCCGAAGGTAACTTAACAGTCAGATGATGTAAGATGTCTAGGAATACATTGGGCGGCTCCGACTTTTGTTGGGATCCTAGCCATGACAGCGCATCTGCCGCCTCATTCTTGCGACGATCAATGTGATCCACCTGATACCCTTTGAAGTGAACGGAAATAATATCAACCGCCTGACGATAAGCAACCATCCATGGGTCTTTGGAGTCGCAAGTGCCCGAAACTTGCTGAGCCACCAAATCAGAGTCGCCCAAACACCTTACCCGGCTTAAATTCATCTCCTCGGCTAATCTAAGCCCATGAAGCAGAGCCTCATACTCAGCCGCATTGTTAGTGCACGGGAACATCAACCGGAGCACATAACAAAACTTATCACCTTTAGGAGATGTCAAAACAACTCCTGTGCCTAACACTTCTAGCTGCTTGGATCCATCAAAGTGTATAGTCCAGTTTGTGTCATCCGGCTTTTCCTCAGGGGCTTGACATTCCGTCCAATCATTTATAAAATCCACAAGAGCTTGGGACTTGATGGCCGTACGAGGCACATATTTTAGATTAAGAGATCCCAACTCCAATGCCCACTTAGCAATCCTTCCAGTGGCTTCTCTGTTCTGGATTATGTCCCCCAATGGAGCAGAACTAACCACGGTTATCTGGTGCCCTAAAAAATAGTGCTCTAATTTGCGGCTGGCCATGAAAACCCCATATACCAGCTTGTGCCAATGCGGATACCTTTGCTTGGACTCCGTCAGGACCTCACTGACATAATAAAGCAGCCTTTGAACCGGATACTCCTTTCTAGATTCCTTGCGCTCGACCAGGATTGCAGCGCTTACTGCCCGATTATTAGCCGCCACGTATAGAAGTAACGGTTCATTCTCAGTCGGAGCAGCCAGCACCGGTGGCTTAGTCAGCTGTTTTTTGAGCACCTCAAGTGCTTCAGCCGCCGCCTTGCTCCAGACAAATTTTCCGTCTTCTTCATCATCTAATATAAAGGAATAGCCTTCTCCCCAAGGCGGCTTATGAAATGGCTCAATGCAACGATCCGCCCCGCCAAGTGCTAGACATCGTTAATACTGGCTGGCTCTGCCAGAGAAGTGATAGCCTTGATTTTATCTGGGTTAGCCTCAATGCCACGTTCAGAAACCAAAAATCCCAGGAGCTTGCCAGCCGGAACACAAAAGACACATTTAGTCGGGTTAAGCATCATCTTATAGACCTGGAGATTATCACAAGTTTCCTTTAAGTCACCCAAAAGGGTCTCCTTCTTCCTGGATTTGATCACGATGTCGTCTACGTAAGCATGGACATTCGGGCAATTTGACTGTGAAGGCAGTTCTGCACACATCGCTGATAAGTCGCCTGGGCACTCTTGAGCCCGAAAGGCATAGATACATAATAGAAAGCCCCGAAAGGTTTAATAAAAGCCGTCTTTTCCTGGTCTTTAACCACCATCTTGATCTGATGATAGCCTAAGTAAGCGTCCAGGAAACACAAGCTTTCACAACCCGCCGTAGCATCAATGATTTGATCAATACGAGGGAGGGAAAACGGATCAGCCGAGCAAGCCTTGTTAAGGTCCGTGTAGTCCACACACATACGCCACGTGCCGTTCTTCTTGAGCACCAGCATCGGGTTAGCCAACCACTCCGGGTGAAAAACCTCAACAATGAAACCCGCTGCCAAGAGCCGGGCAACTTCTTCCCCAATGGCCTTGCATCTCTCCTCATTAAACCGCCGTAGAAACTACTTAATTGGCTTAAACTTCGGATCCACATTAAGGTTGTGCTCAGCGAACTCTCTCGGTACACCCGGCATGTCAGAAGGTTTCCATGCGAAGATGTCCCGATTCTCACGGATGAATTCGATGAGCGCGCTTTCCTATTTGGGATCCATGTGAGCTCCAATGATGAACTGTTTGCATGAGTTGCCCGGAGTGAAATCTACCGCCTTAGTATCATCCGTTGAAAACTTAAGGGGCGGCTCAACCTCCGTCGTAGGCTTTTTTAGCGGGGTCATATCCTTCGGGTCAACATTCTCCTTGTAAAATTTAAGCTCCTCCTGAGCGCAACTGGACACTGCATAAGCCGCATCTCCTTCCTCACACTCAATGTCCGTCTTTCTGTCACCATGAATAGTAATGGTACCTTTAAGCCGGGCATCTTGAGCTGTAGGTATGCATAGCAAGGCCTAGCCATGAATTTTGCATAAGCCGGACATCCAAACAGTGCGTGGTAAGGACTCTTGATTTTTACCACCTCAAACCACAAGGACTCCACCCTGTAGTTATACTCGACGCCAAAGGCCACTTCCAAAGAAATCTTTCCCACCGGATACGCCGACTTGCCTGGCACCACACCATGAAAACGGTGGACGAGGGTTTTAAATCCTTTTCTAGCAATTTCATTCGCCAAAATGTATCGTAGTAGAGTATATTAATATTGCTGCCTCCATCCATTAACACTTTATTTACCATATAACCTCCCACTTGGGGGGCCACAACCAAATCCAGCCGCCCTGGGTCATCGACACGCGGTGGGTGATCCTCCCGGCTCCATGTTATATCATACTCAGACCATCATAAATACTGTGGTAGAGCTGGTGCAACCGCAATGACCACCCGCTTGTGCAACTTCTGATCCCATTTGTTGAGGCTGGTCGTGAAACCATGATACTAACCGGAGCTGAGCTGCGTAGGGTTACTCTGATAACCAAACTGATTACACTGTTGCTGATTGTTGTTACCAGAATGTTGTTGGTGTCCTCCTTGATTACCTTAACTTGGGTGACCAGACCCTGAGCCGCCGGACCCAAAACCGGCCCCTCACCTACCGTGTCCAGAGCCGCCTGGCAGGCCACCATCCTGATTGTTGGGGTGTGTAAAGTGATTCTTAAGTTTCTGCAAAAAACGGCACTCTCCCCATGTGTGGTTCGCCGGCTTATCGGGCTGGCCGTGATCCGGACAAGGACCCTTCAGCGCCGCCTCCAAATTAAAGGCAGGCCTGTCCTTATTAAAAGGTGGCCTAAACCTCCTATTGCCCTTGGGGTGATTGTGATTGGTACTTGCATTGGCCACCAGTTCTGACCCAGCCTCGGGATTCTTACGTTTGCTCTGGCTACCATTGTTTGCCGTACCCTTGCTCTGATTGCCCTTCTTGCCTTGGCTAGCCTTCTCCTCGTCGGAGCCCGGATCCTTCGTGTTGTCAGAGTCAGCTTATTTCGTGAGAGCCGTCATGATCTCTCCCATATCTTGACATGTGCGCTTGAGCTGTCCAAGCTTCTGCTTTAGTGGGACAAAGTGGCAGTTCTTCTCTAGGATCAGTACTGCCTGAGCCACCGTGATCTGCTCCGAAGAGTGGATGATGGTCGAGACCCGCCGTACCCAATGATGAGCTGAATCATTCTCCTGTTGAACACAGTGATCAAGATCCACGATGGTCATGGGCTGTTTACACGTTCCTTGAAAGTTTTTAATGAATCTGGCTCTCAGCTTTGCCCATGAGTTGATGGTATTGGGTGTCAATCCCTTTAACCATGTGCGGGCCGGGCCTTCAAGCATCATGATGAAGTATTTGGCACAAACTGCCTCACTGACGTCCAGCATCTTCATGGCTAGTTCATAACTTTCCACCCAAGCCTCTGGGGGTAAATCAGCGGTGTAATTTGGAACTTTGCGGGGCCCTTTGAAATCCTTTTGCAGCCGCTCACTCCGCAGAGCCGGTGATAAACATGGCACCCCCCCACTCTGGTGGTTCCTCCAACTCCTACTAACATGGATGGCGCGGGCTCCTGGCGATCCGCCTCGGCTAAAGCTGTCACCTCTTGCTGGCCTCTTGCACGATTTCCGAATGCTTGTGTATCCACAGCTAACCGATGACCCGTTGGAATCTCTCGGTGCCGGTTGCTGCTAGAACCTGCCGGTGACTCATAGCACCGGCTAAAACTCTGGCTAGGGAGAGGGGTTGAATGAACACGGATCCGGCTGTAGGTGTACTTTTCCTGCTGGGCCATCGCCGTCTGCAAGTATCCAATGGAATTTCGCACATCCTCCGCAAAGGGCGCCTCATCCGGAATAGGAATTGTTTCGAGTCGGGTGGCTGCTGCCACCATATTCTTGGTCGGGTTAGAATAATGACCCGCCGGTGTTGGAAAGGCCTTAGGCAAGGCCTGATTTCGCCGGGTCGGTTGAGTCACTAGCCGAGCCGCCAGGCGGCTTCCAGGTGCATCCGCTATTCGCCCTGTCCCTGGCGTATTGAAGAGGTTTCTTGCCTCATAACGTTCTGGCAGACGGGATTGATGAACCGCGGTTGCCGATTGTTGCACCAGTCCAAGATGGAAAGCGTCTGTCTTGATGCGTTCTGCCTCTTGCTCCATCTGGGCTTTTAACTCAACCATCCTCTGCTGCTCTTCCGCCATCCGGTCCTTGATCCTTGCAATCTCCAAGTTCCTAGCCACTTGATTGTCCGGTGTAACATCAGTAGCCATTAGGGCCGCGAGCTCGTCCATCAGCTCCAAAAGAACTTGAGCCGGCAGCGGCGGGTTATCGCCTGAGGTGGCGGCCCCTACGGGCATACTATTCGTGCCTGGGACTGATCCTGGCATGGACACGGCAGCATGAACCGGCGGCCCAAGATCGTCCGCCTCAGAGCGATCCGACTCAGGGTAGAGCTCATCGTAGCCCCTGAGCCCGCCGTTGTGAAGCCTGTAGACCGACTCTGTTTCTCCGCTTGAAGATTCGTCCTCTGTGTAAACGAGAGTTTCCTGCGATCCGGAAGCTTCCAGATCCATACCTTGAGTAAAGCCCATGAAGACGTGCTTCCGGCCCGGGCTAACGCGGGCAGGTTGCACACTACGAGTAGGTTGCTGATGCCGAGCCAACTCGACGAGGTTGGTGCAGACATCCGGCCCGGGTGTTGCTCCATCAACTTTTCCAATGAACACGTGGATCCCACCGAATGGAACCCGGAAGCCATACTCCATAGAGCCGGCATCAAGCCCCCAGCCGGCGTCGTCGATGTAGAGCCGGCTGCGGTGACTCTTGCTCATCCTACCAACCAGATATCCCTCGAGCCCAGGGAGAGAGCCCTTTGAGAACTCAACACCACCGAGCGCAAGCCCCACGGTGGGCGCCAACAGGGACAGATGGCGCTAAGCACAACAACAGTCGGAATTTCGAACTATGAAAGTCCTCAGGCTTATCATGTTCCTCACTTGTAGGCAATTCGCACTGGTGAAATCCTAATTCCTCAGTCAGATTATATTCACCAGAGACTAGAATAACATCATCTCTATCACTGAAGAACTTGACTGAATTGCAAGAGATTTCCAAAGGCTTCACTTGAAGGATTGGGTAGGTTGAGGCTTTTGGAGTTGAGCATCAGTTGGAAATTTTCCTTAGTATTACCTCGGCCCCCTTTAACAGTACGATGTTTCCTATGACTCAAAGAAAGGAAATGAAACTACGAAAAAAGTCTTGATGCTTCGTAGTCCTTGTTCATATCTTCAAGGTCACAAAAACTTCTTTATTTTCAAAGTCTTTAGGGAATACTAAAGTCTTCAGCAAAGTCTTCACCAAAGTCTTCAACTGAAGACATATTTTTAGGGGTTGATAATCTCCGAATATATCAAACTCCTCATCGACTTATAGAGCCTCTGTACACTCAAAAAGACATTAGTTCCTTAACATATAAGTCTTCAATACACCAAAATCACTAAGGGGCACTAGATCCCTACAAGACGAATCTGTCACTGCATACAAGAGACAAAGAAAAACCGCCGCATTGCTTCAATCTTTGGGTGCAGCAAGAATTAGTCGTGATGACACATTAAAACCCACTGCTCCATGATCTGAAAAGGCATATGTGACTCGTATTGATCTTCTCGCCGCTCTATAAGGAGGAGGAGCCCTTGGATCAGGTAGCAAACATGAGCTAAGAAGTACCAGAGGCCCACCAGTTTCCCACAAGGCAACAGGGCGCACCTACCCCCGTAGGGCGCGCCCTGATGCCTTGTGGGTCCCATAGGCAGACTCCGTTTTTCATCTTGTGCTATATGAAGGGTTTTGACCTAGAAAAAATAAGGAGGATCCTTTAGGGGTGAAGCGCCGCAGTCTCGAGGTGGAACCTGGGGCAGGAGCATTTTTGCTCTCTGGTAGAGCGATTCAGCCGAGGAAACTTCCTTCCGGAAGGGGGAAATTGAAGACATCGTGATCACTGATACGTCTCCAACGTATCTAAAATTTTTGATTGTTCCATGCTGATATATTACCATTCTAGGATAATTTTTGGGCCCTAGTTTACCAATTTATAATAGTTTTGACCACTAACCTATTGACCCAGTGCCCACTCCTAGTTGTTGTTTTCTACATGTTTTACTTTTCACGTTTACAGTACCAAACAAAGTCCAATTGCCACAAAAAATTGATGATTTTTTCTGGAATAAAAGAAGACCTCTAATCTTCGGAAGGAGGCCGGGAGGCGCACGAGGGCCCCACCACACATCAGGGAACGATCTGGAGGGGGGGGCTCCCTGATATGTGGTGCCCCCTCGTGGCTCTCCTGATGTCCCTGTCTGGACTATAAATTCTCCAATAATCCAAAAACCCTAGGGGAGGTCCCAAAATACTTTTTATGCTGCCGCAAGTCTTTGTTCCGATGGGAGGCCATCTAGAGCTCAGTTCCGACACATTGCCGGAGGGGATCGATCATAGAGGGCCTCTTCATCAACCTTGTTGCCCTCGTGATGTTGGGTGACTAGTTCACCACAGACCTACGGGTCCGTACGTAGTACCGAGATGACAATCTCTCTCTCTTGATCTTCAATACAATGTTCATTGCATCTTTACCTTGATCTATCCGATGTAATCCCTTTGTATGGTGCGTTTGTTGGGATCCAATGAATTGTGAGTATTATTCATGAAAAGTATTTGAGTTAAACCTTATTACTATGATTCTTTTTTGCATGATCATTATATCTTCATAATGCTCTCCGATCTATTGAGATAGTTTGGCTAACTAGATTGATATTTCTTTGGTGGGAGTGGTGCGCTATGGTAGGTTCAACCTGATGAGTTTCTATATCCCAGTGAAAAAGTAGGGGACAGGATATGTCTTTGTGTTGCTGCTACTAAGGATAAAATGATGGGGTTAATTCATATTGATTTAGTTTACATTGTCTACATCATGTGATCGTTCTCCAAGCATTACTCTGTTTTACTTAATACTCTAGATGCATGGTGGATAGCGGTCGATGAGTGGAGTAATAGTAATAGGTGCAGGCAGGAGTTAGCCTATTTTCTTATGGACATGATGCCTATATACACATGATCATAGCTGCGAAAATCACATAACTATTCGCTTTTCTATCAATTCCCAACAGTAATTTGTTTACCCACCATATGCTATTTTTACGAGAGATGCCACTAGAGAACACTATGACCCCCGGGTCTATTCACTCATATATTTACAAACCCTACTATTACCTTGATGTTATTTATTTTCTTTTTTAATTTACAATTATATACACAACTTACTTGCTTGCAAATAACGAGACCAAGGGGATTGACAACCCTCTTGCCAGCGTTGGGTGCAAGTTGTTTGCTCTTTTGTGTGCAACCGCTAAAGACAGTTGAGGATTGGTATTGCTATTGGTTTGATAAACCTTGGTTTCATAACCGAGGGAAATACTTACCCACATTATGCTGCGACAACCCATTCCTCCTCAAGGAAAACCCAATGCATATCATAAGTATTTGGAAGGATTTCTAGCGCCGTTGCTAGGGAATACTATCACCAACTATTAAGTAACTTCACAAAAAATTTCATTCACTTGTTCTTATTTTTATTTTCTTTTATATTTAGTTTGTCTCAAAAAAATAAAAAGTGCAAAAATATTTATCTTTGCTAGTTACTAGTTTACTCCTTTTCTTGTTTTGCTTGCTTGAAGGTTGCTATCATGTCTGACTTTATCATTGAAAAAGATGATAAGGCTGAACTCCCCAATGAGTAAACTCCCCCACAATAAGACATAAAGGTCTTCATTGAGGGAAGGGGAATATCATAGGGATAAGCATTATCCAAGAATTCTTTAATTGTATGGCTACTTTAACTTGCAAGGACACGTCAATCCTTAAAAGAACTAAAAGTTACGCCGATGCTATCGCTGCTCTTGTTCTAAAACTTGAAAGAATATTTATGCATGCTCATCCTACCTTGCAAAGGCTTTTCTATGAGTTTCTGGTCATAAAATACCCTAGGTCTAAGAAGATACCCACACTTATCGTCATGCAAGAATTTGACAATATAGTACGGGAAGCTCGGGAGATCTTTGAGCACTATAATATGAGTTGTGAGCATCTCGTGATAGATAAAATTTTATACAATAAAGACTATATGATGAGATATGTGTTGAATGAAAATCATACTTATGATGAAAACACAATTATAGAAGTTCCTCCTATCCATATTATCCAACAAAGTTTTCAAGAACATCAGCAAACAATATTCCTGGATAGTAAGAGAGAATGTGGAAGGGTTTAAGGAGAGCACCATTAAAAATTAAAAGATATTACTTGATGATTTTTTCCCTATTGTCTTTGAAAAACCTTCTTCTCAAGGGAGTGTCAAATATGACAACACTTGAAACTATGCATTATGCCTAGCTAGGGGCATAAAACAATAGCGCTTGTTGGGAGGCAACCCAATAGTTATCTTTATTTTTTATTTTTACCTTCTTTTATTTTGTGATAAAATTATTTATTACCTATACAATTTTTATGTTTTATGTTTTAATTAGGGTTTGTTCCAAGTAAATCCTTTGGGATAACTCACAAGATGAGTCGAATCGATGCTGAAAGAAAACATAAACTTTTGACTCAAGTATAGGAATTTTAATTTTTTATCGGAGCATGGTAATGATATGAAGTTTTTAAACAGTATTTCTATACAAATTCTCCACGTTTTCCTATATTTTAAGAATTTTTAGAGTTACATAAGTATGGGATCTTTACAGATTGCTACAGACTGTTCTGTTTTAAATAGATGTTGTTTTGCTTGCATAGGTTGCTTATTTTGATTATGCTATGGACTATATCGGGGGGGAGGGTATAAGACATGGAGAAGTTATAATACAGTACCTATTATGAAAAAATTAAATAAGAATCAATTTATAACAGTGCCTAAAGTATTCAATATGTTGCTTATACTAACGGAGCTCATGAAGTTTTGTTGAGTTTTGTGTGACTGAAGTTTTCAAGTTTTGGGTGTGATCACGATGGAATATGGAATAAGTGGTAGCAAGAGCCCAAGCTTTGGGATTCCCAAGGAACTCCAAGATAATATTCTAAGGAAGACTCAAGCGTGTAAGCTTGGGGATGCCTTCCGAGACATCCTCTCTTTCGTCTCAATCCATCGGTATGTCACTTGGAGCTACATTTTTATTCATCACATGATATGTATTTTGCTTGGAGCTTCGTCTGCTTTTGTTTACTTTTACTTTTCATTTGTCACAATAATCATTTTATAGACACACCTATTTGAGAGAGACACACCTTCATCATAATTATTAGAATACTCTATGTGCTCCACTTATATTCTTTGAGCTTGGCAGTTGCTCTAGTACTTCACTTATATCTTTTTGAGCACGGTGGCATGTAGATTTTATAGAAATAATATGCTCTATTCTTACTTATATTTGTTTGAGAGTTAATGAATAGTGACCATATTTTGCATGGGTCATAAGACTAGTCCAAAAATGATAGGTGTTCAATGAGTGATAATCAAAACCATCATGTAGCACATATAGAGAAATTTTGGGTTAATGTCATTAATGTGGTAATATGAAAAAGGTGTGAGTTCACAAATATTGATTAGTAGAATTGTCGATATTAAAAAGTGTTAACTTGTTATTCATCTAAAAATTAAAGAGGCACGGTGATCATGTGTGAGCATTTCTATTCGTTTTTGAAATCCTAGTGTTGTTTCGAGTCGAGGGCATGCGATGGTTAACTCCTCCCAACCCTCCTCCCTCGGGGCATGCGAGTAGTGCTTTGGTTTATGATAAAACTAATAAAACTTTGCAATAAGTATATGAGTTCTTTATGACTAATGTGACCCCATGGACATACACATCTTCACCTTTTCATATTTGCTTGCCTTTTCGGTACCGTGCATACCCCATTCTCGCCTCGAGGATCGGTGCAACTTTCACCGTTGCATCCAAACCCCGTGACATGATACACTCTGCTGCACATAAGCCTCATTATATCTTCCTCAAAACAGCCACCATAGCTTCCTATCATGGCATTTCCATAGCCATTCCGAGATATATTGCCATGCAAAGTCCATCGTCACTTGACATGACTAGTTCATTCATCATCATATTGCTTTGCATGATCATATAGAGCTGACATAGTATTTGTGGAAAAGCCACCGTTCATCATATTTTTGATACATGTCAACCTAGATCTTGCATATCCCGGTACACTACCAGAGGCATTCAGATGGAGTCATATGGTCCTACCAGTTTTTCATATTGAGTTGTAAGTAAATAAAAGTGTGACGATCATCCATATTAGAGCATTGTCCCATGGGAGAAAGGATGATGGAGACTATAATTTCCCCACAAGTCGGGATGAGACTCTGGACGAAAAATAAATAAAAAAGGGAGAGGCCAAATTAGCCCACCATATAAAAAATATAAATGGGGGAGGCCAAAAAGAATAAGAGAAAAGCCCACCATGAAGAAAGAGAAAATAAATGAGAGAAAAAGAGAGAAGGGACTTTGCTACTATCCTTTACCACACTTGTGCCTCAAACTGGCACCATGTTCTTCATATAGAGAGTCTCCTGTTTGTTCACTTCCATATGCTAGTGGGAATTCCCTTTTTATTATAAACTTGTCTTGTATATTCCGGTGACATGCTTCCTCAAATGCCCGAGGTATTCATGAGCAAGCAAGTTGGATGCACACCCAATTAGCTTCAGTTGAGCTTTCAGACACTTATAGCTCTAGTGCATCACATTTGCATGGTAATCCCTACTCCTTGCATTGATATCTACAGATAAGCATCTCCATAGCTTGTTGGTACGCCTTTGATATCTACCATCATATTCTATTCCACCTTCATGCTATGTCCAATGGTTCACGCTCATGTATTGCGTGAAGAATAAAAAGTTGATGCATACTGAAAAAGTATGATCCAATTGCCTGACTTGGACACTGTTTTTCTTGATATTTGTATTTATGTGGTGAGGACAGAGTCATGCCTTGCTAATATAATACGATGAATGGTGGTAAACATTCTTTTAGGATTGTATACTTTGAAAAATCATTGATTTTGTTTCTTATATTTATAAATATTGCTATGTTGATGTTTGTTAATTCTTGTTTCTCAATGAGCATACATACAAAAGATTACATAATGTGTAGCATGTCAAATCAAAAATACTGTTTTTATCATTTACCTACCCAAGGACGAGCAAGAATTAAGCTTGGGGATGCTGATACGTCTCCAACGTATCTATAATTTTTTATTGTTCCATGCCGATATGTTATCATTCCAAGATACTTTTTGGGCATTTGTTTACCAATTTATAATATTTTTGAACACTAAACTATTGACCCAGTGCCTAGTGCCAGTTGTTGTTTTCTACATGTTTTTTTACTTTTTAGGTTTACAGTACCAAACGCAGTCCAATTGCCACGAAACTTTTTGATGATTTTTTCTAGACTAAAAGAAGAACTGGAAGCTTCGGGAGGAGGCCGAAAGGCGCACGAGGGCCCCACCACATATTAGGGAACGCCTTGATATGTGGTGGGCCCCTCATGGCTCTCCCGATGTCCGTCTTTGGCCTATAAATTCGCCAATGATCCAAAAACCCTTGGGGAGGCCCTGAAAAACTTTTTATGCTACCGCAAGTCTCTATTCTGACGGGAGCCCATCTAGAGCTCTGTTCCGGCACCCTACCGGGGGAGGTCGATCATGGATGTCTTCGTCATCAACCTTGCTGCCCTCATGATGATGTGTGAGTAGTTCACCATAGACTATGGGTCCATAGGTAGCACCAAGATGGCTCTCTCTCTCTTGATCTTCAATACAATGTTCATGACATCTTTGCCTTGATCTATCTGATTTAATCCCTTTGTATGGTGCGTTTGTTGGGATCCAATGAATCGTGATTTTATGTTCAGATTATTCATGAAAATTATTTGAGTCAAACCTGATTACTATGATTCTTATTTGCATGATCATTATAGCGTCGTAATTCTCCCCGATCTCACTACTAGGAAAAGGGCTATAGATAATATAGACACTAATGGCGCACCTGTCATGTGGTGCGCCACTACTATATAGCAGTGGCGCACCATGTACTGGTGCACCATTAGTGTGATGGGCACTAATGGCGCACGACACACTCGGTGCTCCACTAGTAACAAACTTTTTTTTGTTATTTTTCCAAAAGTACTAATGGCGCACCATGGCAGAGTGCCCCATTAGTAGTTTAACTAGTAATGACACACCACTAACCCAGTGCGCCACTACTATATTTTTTTGTTACAAAACTACTAATGGCGCACCTCCAGCTGGTGCGCCATTAGTAACCAGGGTTACTAATGGCGCATTTGTAGGTGGTGCGCCATTAGTAACCTAGGACCAGCTAGATATTTTAGACAGCCACCTACCACACTCACTTTCCCCACTTTCATTCTCTCCACCTCCTCCCCAAGCTTGTCTCGGGTGCCTCCTCCTCCTCACCTCATTTGCATCATAGATTCACCCAAATCAAGTGGTTAAATTACCTTTTTTGATAGGTAAGTAAGGGGAAAGCTTTTATGTTGTAGATCTACTTTTTTCTCCCTCCAACAACGTGCGCATGCACTTTTTATGGCCTAGCTAGATCTACGTATGTTTGTGGTGTTGCATATGTTTGTGGTGTTGCATATATGTTTGTGTTTGCAGGTACCGGTATTTGAAATGCAATAGTTGCCAATATTTTGCCGGAATGTTGATTCATTTCCGTTTCGGCGAGAATTTGGCACTATGCATTCTTTTTTGTCCTATTTTTAGGCAAAGTCATGCCAAATTTTTTCTTGGTTCTAAAATATCGTTTTGCTCTACCCCGCAGGCGACCATGGTCCGCAAGATGACTGAAGGCATCGTGAATAGGTTTTTGAGCTCCGTGAAGGCCGAGATGCTTCAAAATAACGAGACGGATATAAGATGTCCGTGTCGAAGATGCAAGCTGAGGAGCCTTATGGACCCGGATTCCGTACAGGTGCGGGACCACCTGCTCTTGCGTGGTTTCATGGATGGCTATTGGTGGCAAGGTGATGAAGATGATTATGAAGTCATCCATAGGGGCCGGGCAAGAAATGAGGAAGGGCATGAGCAAGACAACCGCAGCGAGGGCGGGCGAGAAGACGAAGAATCTCCAGGACATGATCACGAAGTAGATGCAGTACACGGTCATCATGTAGAAGATGCCGGACATGATGATGAGGAAGATGCCGGAGCAGACGAAGGGCATGATCATGAAGATGAAGATGCCGGAGCAGACGATAATGGACCATCGATGGGCTGGGTGCAGGACCCTCATATTCAAGAGCTGCTTCTCAAGCAGACGGATAATGAAAGAGCTGCCGCCCGAGAGAAAGCCAAGCTGGATCAACTGGAGATAGACGCGGTTACTCCATTGGACGAAGGATGTAGGCCCGAGGATACCCGCCTGAAAGTAACGCTCATGGCTCTGGAGATGAAGGTAAAACACAAAATGACCGACGCATGCTTCGACGAGAACATGTCATTCTGGCACGAACGTCTTCCCAAGGGGAACAAGTGCCCGGCCAGTTACGAGGAGGCGAAGAAAATCGTGTGTCCTCTGGATTTACCACACGTGAAATACCATGTGTGCATGAACAATTTCATCATTTATTGGGACGAGCACGCGGAGTCTACCATATGTTCGGTGTGCGGCATCACTCGATACAAGAAGAGGAAGAAACCTCCTCGAAAAGTGGTGTGGTACTTTCCGATCACTCCTCGTCTGCAGTGGTATTTCGTGGTCCCTAAGGTAGCAAAGCTCCTGCGTTGGCATGTGGATAGGGAGGAGAAGAAGCGAGAAGATGACGCAAACGATCCGGAGATAAATAAAAAAGACAAGATGCTGAGTCACCCTAAGGATGCGAGCCAGTGGCAAGCGTTGAACTTCGAACACCCAGAATTTGGGAACGATCCAAGGAACATCATGCTGGGCGCGAGCACCGATGGAGTCAATCCGTTTGGCAGCTAGAGAAGCACACATAGCACCTGGCCTGTGTTTGTGTGGATGTACAACCTTCCCCCTGGTTGTGCATGAAGAGGAAGTACATTCACATGAGTATGCTAATTGAAGGGACGAAACAACCAGGGAACGACATCAATCTATATCTGGGGCTACTGAAAGAGGAGCTAGACACGCTGTGGAAACCGCCAGCCAATATGTGGGACGCTGCAGAGAAAGAATATTTCCCTATGAGAGCCGCACTGCTCATGACGGTGCACAACTATCTCGCTTACGGATATGTCACGGGGAAGGTGGTCCACGGATTTTCTGGATGCGTCAGGTGCATGGATGACACAACGTATCGCCAGCTAGATAGAGATCCCGGGTCTTCAAAAACCGTGTTCATGGGACATCGAAGGTGGCTTCGCGACGATG
Source organism: Hordeum marinum (assembly GCA_022496015.1). Classification (NCBI taxonomy): domain Eukaryota; kingdom Viridiplantae; phylum Streptophyta; class Magnoliopsida; order Poales; family Poaceae; genus Hordeum; species Hordeum marinum. The sequence goes on along the minus strand of CM039678.1, from coordinate 391,911,828 downwards.
ACTCATGGAGAAAACACAAGGATCTGTTCGATGGTGAAACCGAACCCCGAAGACGCCCGCGTACGAGGAGCGGCGAGGAAATAGACAAGCTGTTGAAAAATTGGAAAGAGTGCCCACCGCCGGGAAAGGCGCCAGAGCCGGGAAAGAAGCAAAAGGCGCCAGAGCCGCTTCTGAAGGTATGGAAAACGAGGTCTGTTTTCTGGGACTTGCCGTACTGGAAGATCCTCCGTGTGCCTCACAACCTTGATGTCATGCATATCACGAAGAACGTGTGCGAGAGTATGCTTGGTACCCTGCTCAACATGCCAGAGAGGACCAAAGATGGGCCGAAAGCAAGGGCAGACTTGAAATCAATGGGCATTAGGGAGGAGCTTCATGCTAATAATGATGATGATGATGATGATGAGGCGAAGCAGGACACAGAAAGTCGTCACAAAGGCAAAGAGGCCAAGCAGACCAGAAATAACTTCCCTCCCGCGTGCTTCACTCTAAGTCTGGAGGAGATCGATCAGTTTTTCACCTACCTCGTAGGAGTAAAACTTCCTTACGGTTACGCGGGGAAGATAAGCAGATACCTAGACTCAGCGAAGCAGAAGTTCAGCGGGATGAAGTCTCACGACTGTCACGTGCTGATGACGTAGATACTTAAAGTTGCAATCCGTGGGATCATGGACGCGCATGTCTGTGAAACGCTATTTGGCCTATGCAACTTTTTCGACGTCATCTCTCGGAAGTCGGTTGGCGTGAGGCAACTCAGAAGGCTACAGGAAGAGATCGTGGTCATACTATGTGAGCTTGAGATGTACTTCCCGCCCGCATTCTTCGACGTTATGGTGCATCTGCTGGTCCATATTGTGGAGGATATCATCCAACTCGGGCCGACGTTCCTGCACAGCATGATGCCGTTCGAAAGGATGAATGGTGTCATCAAAGGATACGTTCGCAACATGTCACGTCCAGAGGGAAGCATAGCCAGGGGCTTTCTGACCGAAGAGTGCATCTCCTACTACACGGATTATCTAGGCATCGAGAACCCCGTTGGTCTGCCCGTCAACAGGCACCTCGGCAGGCTCGCTGGATGGGGTCACCGTGAGGGTTGCCACGAAATGCATGTCGACTTCGAGGGTCGACTCGCCGACTTTGAAAGAGCAAACCTAGTCGTGCTACAACACATAGACGTGGTCGATCCTTGGGTGATAGAGCACAACACCTTTATTGAGAAGACGTACAATGACCGAGGCCAACAGAGGACAGACGGAGATATAATCAAAGAGCACAACTCATGTTTCACGCGTTGGTTCAAGAAGAAGCTTCTATCGTACCCTTTACATGAGGATTCTTCCACGGAAGAACAACTCATATTCGCCTTGTCACAGGGTGCCGAGCACAACCTGATGACGTATGAGGCATACGATATCAACGGCTACACATTCTACACCGAGGGAAAGGACACGAAGAGAGATGGTTATCAGAACTCCGGGGTAACGATGGAATCCTACACCGGTAACGACAAGGACAGATACTACGGAAGGATCGAGGAGATCTGGGAGCTGAGCTACGCTGGAGAGAAGGTCTCGATGTTCCATGTCAGATGGGCCAAGAGCGTCCTAAAAGAAGACCGGTATTTCACCACCATGGTTATACCCGAAGCCAAATCCAAGACCACGGGCGCAAACGCCACCGCAAAAAATGAGCCATGGGTACTGGCTTCCCAAGTGGACCAATGCTTCATCATTACCGACCCGTCAAAGCCCAGTCGTGTTGTCGTGAGGAGAGGCAAAAGGAAGATCATCGAAATGGATGGAGTCGCCAATGAGCAAGACTTCGACAAGTACGGCGACCCGAAGATGGAACTTGACGACGACGATGAAGTACCAGCATACACCACAAGAAGAAGCAGGACAACCCTACCTAAAGGACGTCCGTTCAAAAGAAGAACTCCATTTGCGAAAAATAACGGCAAGAAGATTGTGAACAGATAGCTAGCTAAGATCGATTGTATTTAAATTGTAGTCTTCATTTCTCGATTGTATTCATAAATGTTTTCATATTCATAAATGTTTTACCAATTCACAAATGAATGCAACTAAAAATCCAAAAAAAATATTGAAGGTGCACCCCTAGGAGGTGCGCCGGCCATTGGCATACCAATTTTTATGAATTTCTTTCAAATATTTTCAAATAACAAATTTGATGATATTTTCAAATAAAAAATTTGATGATATTTTTTCATATTCATAAATATTTTCATATTCATAAAAATTTTCAAATAAAAAATAAAAAATTATTAGACGCAACTAAACATTTTTTTATTTTTTATTTTTGCAAAACTAGTAATGGCGCACCACCTAACTTGTGCGCAGTTACTAATGGCGCATTTGTAGGTGGTGCGCCATTAGTAATGTGGGACCAACTAGATATTTTGATATATAACTTGCAATTTTCAGAATTTATTGAATTATTTGATATTTTCTCCATTTCTTAAATGAATTAATTCAAATTCAAATAATTCCAAATTTTGAATTTCACCAAATATGTTTGAAAGTAACATATTTAGTTAGCTTATAATTTTCTAAATGTTTTGGTAGTTTTTTCATATTTTTCTGATTATTGAACTAGCAGATAATCTGGCGGGAATTTTCGAAAATATGAAAGTTTTTTGAAAAAACAGGGCATTCATCCCGGTTATTGCTAACAACCGGGATGAATGCCCCTCTTCGCGCCGTTCCAGATCCAGGTCATCCGTCTCGGTTGTTGGCAACAACTGGGATGAATGGGTGGGTCATTGGTCCCGGTTATTGCCAACAACTGGGACGAATGGGGCATTCATCCCGGTTATTAGCAACAATTGGGACGGATGCCCCTCCCCACGTACTTAAGCCGTTCCCTCTTCCCCTCCCCTTCTGCTCCTCCCCACGTACTCGACGTCGGCAGGCTGCCCAACTCCCGCACCGCCTCTTCCTCGCCGTCGCTGTCATCACCGCCCCCCTCGCGCGCTTTGCGGCCGCCCCCTTTCTCTCTCCGTCAAGCCGTCGCCCCCCTGCAGTGCCTCTGCCCCTGCGTTGCCCGCACGTACGTCATCGCGGCGCCGCCACCAACCTCGCCCGCGTCGCCCGCGGCCACCTCACCAGCGGCCACCTCCCTCGCGACCGCCTCCTCCCGCAGGTAAAGCCCTCCCCCTCCCTCCCCCTCCCACTCCCTCTCCCTACCCCCGGCCTTGTAGGTGATTACTCCTGATTAGTAAATTTGGGCTGCAGGATTTTGCCTTATGTGCACCCCTCCTTGTCTGCTCAGGCAGCAACGACATTAGCATTAGTATCTAGGGTTCTAGAGGCAGGAACTGACAGCACAAGTGAATTAAGATAAACACGTTTAATTAATGGCGCAGAAACCATACCGAAGCTAAGTTTGTACTGTCAAGACTGCATTGCTTGTACTATCAAAACTACATTGCTTATACTGTCAAAAAGGTTCAGGGTCAATGTTGCATTGCTGAAAACTTGAAATTTTGCTATACATTTGCTAACCTATGCGTGGTTATGCTGAATTTAGGTACCCCGGAGGCCCTTGAGTTTGCCGGAATGTCGATTAACTTCCATTCCGGCAAATTCGGGTACTCCATATGTCCTATTTTCAGCAAAGGTCATGCTGAAATTTTCTGTGAATTTTAGCATGACTTTGCTAAAAATAGGACATATGGGGTACTTGCGACTAATGCATGGGCCGGGGTTTGAATTCCCCTAGTTGTTTTCTCCCTACTCTGCTATGACCACATGCACCTATTGTATACATATATACCTGGACCGTGCCCTCCTTCCGGCCTTGAATCTTGAGCAGCATTATCTTAGGATGCCTCGATGTCGACAAACCCTAAATGATGAGACCATGATAATTCCTCACAAACCAACCCTTAAATAACACCGAGCCATTATGCCGTCACCCTTGAAGCCTTGCGGGCATTTGCAACCCTTAGCTTGTTCATTCTGTAGATTTCCAAAATTTAGTTTTGTAGGCCCTTGACAATAACCAACTTTTTGACCAAACTTTTTTCCTATTTAGACCGAAACATGGCCCATAACGATGAGGCCAGCGGTTCGGGCAAGGCATTCTGGGAGCTATCCCAGGAGATGGAGGAAGAACCTCACCACTATGAGGAGGCCGTGGAAGACACCGATCCCGACTACACAACCCCTAGTGGCGTCGGGGATGACACCACTGATGGTGCCGCCGAGGATGCCACCACTGATGATGGCAGTGCACGCATAGATGGCAGCCAACCGAAGAGGCAACGGAAGGACCGGCGCCCAAACGTGCTCGGCACCGTCAAGGAGGAATTTACTGAAGTGTCCTATGAGGGGCATCCAACGGCGCCCAAAGAATTAGTCAAGGGGTACTCGGTTCAGCTCGGGTGCATTCTCCGGAGCACCGTCTCGATCAACACCGAGAACCTAAGGCATCATGACCGAGGGAATTTGCGCAGCCTCCTCTTCACGAAGCTGCACAAATGATACAAGTTCCCCGGTGAAGTCGCAAACACATGCCTCTTAGGGAATAAAGTGAACAGTGCCGCCCTCACGAAGATCAGCACGACCCTTTCTACTTGGAGAAGCGCGGTGAAGAAAATGATTGACAAAGGTGATAGTTATGAGAAGATCAAGTCGAAAAATCCTTCCATCAGCGAAGATGACTACAAGGAGTTCAACATCAAGTGCGAGAGCAGCGCAACCGTGGAATCAAGTCAGTGGGGGAAAGATATGCGGGACTTGAACTTTGCGGTCCACCAACTCGGTCCCGGCGGTTACAGAGTGGCGGAACCTATATGGGACAAGGAGGACGCGGAGCGTGCCGAGCAAGGCCTACCGCTCCGCTTCGAGAAATACCGTGATAAGCAGACCAGGGACTATGTCAGGGCCCGGTACAAGGTGGACCCGGTAACAACGGAGCTTACCACGGATGCGAAGACCAAGCCGCTTGAGCGTGTTCTGGTAAGGAATACACCCCCACGTAATTAGCTCCATATGGTTGCATTCTAATTAATGAAGCCAAATTTCTAAATGGTTCACATTCCTTCCGCAGGAGACTGAAAGCAGTAGTGCGGGGTCGTGTCAGAGCTCCCCTTGGGACAACAATTTAAATAGGGCGTTGAACGTAATGAAAAACAAGGATAAGTTCAGTAAGCCGTCGTCAGCTGGTCGTGTGGCCGGCAAAGGCTTGTCCACAAAATGGTCATCATACTATAACGCTGGTGTGCGAAAGGAGAGGAAGACCAGCTCGGAAAGCCAGGCGCGCGAGGTTCAAGAACTCAAGGCACAAGTGGCGCGGATTCCGGAGATGGTCCAAGAGCAAGTGCAACAACAACTGGGAACAACGATCACCGCCATTATGCCTTCCTTGCTTGAGGGGCTGCGGGGGTGGATTGCGGGCGGCCAACAAGGGCCGCCCCCGGTTCCCAGCTTCACGGCCAGCAACTCGCACAACGCGCAGGTGGCGCCATTGGTGTCTCCGACGGAGGCGGTATTGGTGTCTCCGGCGCCGGCACAGGCATTAGAGCTTAATGCACCCGGGTGTACGCCAGCCGACACCTCGGCAGCAAGCGGCCCCTCCGTCAGTTGCACGCCCGCCGTTGGCGGTGCCTCGACATTAGCCGAGCTTGACGCCATCACGGTAACTAAGCCTCTCGACCGATGACTTCATCTCGTTGCCTTTGACTGGGCATCCCTGATGCCCTACATGTTTTCGCAGGGTGCTGCCGACGTTCCATGCACTCTCCTGCACTTCATGGGCGGCGAGTTGATCGATGTCGCCAAGGGCAGAATCGTTCAACCGGGTAACCCCGTGTTCCACGGTAATCCGATGCCACCCACCGTGTATAGGGTTGGACTGGTTCGGGTGCTGCCAGGCTGCGACGACTTGTTACCTCCGATTCAATCCACTGGGGCCGACGAAGATGATGTGATGACCCTTAGCGCCTGCGTAAGCTGGCCCCTGCTTTGGCCAAAGAGCCAGATTCGTTTGGGGGCGGGGGACACCACCCCAAAGACAACACCGCCAGTCGTGTTGGCGCCAAGCCATGGCAAGACAGCCGCAACGCTACCGGACATGCCGGACATGCATATGGCACAGGATCCGGACGACGACGACGATGACAGTACATTTACCAACGTTGATAAGTACTTTGCCGAACATGGGTACGATGACGAATTCTTTGGGCCTCCTTCTCAAGAACCCAACCCTGCAAAAGACGACCGCAATCTAGCTGGTACCGCGGAGAAACCCAATTGCAATAGGCATCGTCTGGCATTCAGTTCTCAGGAGACGCCTCTAGCTGCCGCCTTCACCGAGCCTCAGATAGCCGACGCGCGAAATATTATCAGCCCCAACACACTCAAGAAGGCGGTCTGTGAGCAGAACTCGATCCCATTACAGCAGAAGAAGAAGGGACGAAAAATAAAGAATAACAAGGGCGGTGCAAGCCACCCGGCACCGAGTACGATCCGTGCTCAGGATGGGCCACCTTCACCTAAGGATATCTCGAGGAGGGTGCATGTGGCGGGTAGGCCGATGCTACCGACTAATCTGCTCAATGCTGCAACCGGTGCTATGCGGAGTCTGCATGACAGTGTTCTTTCTTTGGAGAAGCGGCATCTCTCCGAAAATGATGTGGCATACCCGATTTTCGTGGCTAAGGTGCCAGAGGGCAAGGGCTTTGTGGATAGGGCCATCGGGGGTACGATCGTCCTGCGGTTTGATGAAATCTTCGCTACGTTTAACCTTCATCCACTGCACTACACCTTCGTTCGGCTATTCGCTCTGAGTATGGAGATGCGGATCATTAGAGACAAGACCCCGGAGATCGTGATAGTCGACCCCTTCTACATGCGTGCCAAGATCTTGGGCAGCGCTGGGGACCGGCAAGTCGCGAGTTCACACCTCGAAGGCGTCATTCTGGCAAACCCAGATAAGGATAACTTCCTCGTGCCTTACTTTCCCGAGTAAGTCATCCCCTCACCGCCCCGTAACATATAATTTCTTAGATTTCGATCATTCTTTTTTTTTTCTAACATTCCATGTTTTGTGCAGTGATACACATTGCACACTCATCCTCTTAAGCCCGAAATATTCCATGGCCAAGTATTTCGACTCGGACCGCCACTCGAAGAAAGACTACACAAATATCAAGAAAGTTCTTGATGATGTTCTCCCCGGCTACGCTAGATCTGGAGGCACCTTCAGCAGGACAATTCGTAGGTATGGTAAGCACGTGTTCACCCACAATACGACGTTCCCCTGCGTCAAGCAGCCGCCTGGCAGTCAGAAGGATGCCTACTATGCCCTCCATCACATGCGGGCGATCGTACGGGACCAGCATCACCTTCTGCTATCAAATAATCTCAAAGATTGGGCCACACGCTTGTCGGCAATGCAGGACACGGACATCAGACAAGAATTCTACCGCATCTAGTCGGAGTTTGCGGAAATCATCCATCAAGATGTCCTTCGTACCTCGGGGCAGTTCTACCTCAGATATCAACCATCCAACAGTGAGATAGAAACAACGCTATAAATGCAGGCTGACAACGCCCGCGATTTCATGACCATCACTAAAGATGGCGGCTTCATCCACGCTCCGATCCCTGAGTCGAGTCGAAAGTAGTGATGCTATGTAGTTCTGAAATGTCGATTGGCTCATGTTGTAATATTAAACTTTAATGAACTTGTATGTCTCTTTGGTTTGGACAGTCGTTCAACTTATATGTAATCGATGCTATTTATTAGTAGGACCATGAATCGTGCTATTAATGTGTTGCTTTTCTCTTCCGATCCTTTTGTTGCATACTTATATATTGCTTATGTATTGTCTGTGAATTGCTATTAACGTTTTGTTTGGCTAGTGCATAGAGATGTCGTCGTATGTCGTATACAAGGGTAAGGTTCCCGGAGTCTACGATGACTAGGAGGAGTGTCGGAGACAGGTTCACCGTTTCAGCGGTAATAGTTACAAAGGGTACACCACTAGGGCAGAGGTGGAAGCTAGATACGCGTGCTATCTAGCGGGAGAGAGGAGGGAGCGTTAGAGGAACCGGATGAAGACCAGTTTCATTGCGATGATGCTCATCGTGATGACCGCAACTCTCTTCTATGTGATGGTAGTTTAGATGATCGATATCAACTTGTAATGTGAAGACAAACTCGCTACTCGCGGTGTCGAGACTTGTAATGTTCTAACGTTGTTCGGTATTTTAAATTCGGAGACTAATATGATGAATTGTATTCGGAAACTAATCTTCTATTGTATTCGATAAATCTGTTGTTTATATGTTGTGCTCTCTATATTCTGTGCAGTAATATGTTTTGTAACCTGTGCAAATATCAGAAAAGAAAAAAAAATATGTTATTAGCAACAACCGGGACGGATGCCATATCGGAAAAGAAAAAAAATAATACCTAATATTCATACTAGTGGCGCACCACTCAGCAAATTAGTGGCGCACTGCAAAAAGCACACTAGTGGCGCATCCTCCATTAGTGCGCCATTAGTAAGATAGAGCACATGGGCAAATATGGCCCCTGGGAGGCATACTAATGGCGCACCGTGAGCTATACTGATGGCGCACTGCATGGTGCGCCATTAGTATACCAGATACTAATGGCACACCTGTGGTGCGCCATTAGTAAAAAATTCTAATGGCGTGATGCTAGTGGCACACCTGTAGTGCGCCATTAGTAGCCAAAACAGGTGCGCCACTAGCAGGCCTTTTCCTAGTAGTTCTATTGAGATAGTTTGGCGAACTAGATTGATATTTCTTCAGCGGGCGTGGTGTGTTGTGGTAGGTTCAACCTGGTGAGTTTATATATCCCAATGACAAAGTATGGGACAAGATACATCTTTGTTTTGCTGCTACTATGGATAAAACGATGTGGTTAATTCATATTGATTGAGTTTACTTTGTCTACATCATGCCATCGTTCTCCAAGCATTACCCTGTTTTACTTAATACTCTAGATGTATGCTGGATAGCGGTCGATGAGTGGAGTAATAGTAATAGGTGCAGGCAGCTATCAGCCTATTTGCTTATGGACGTGATGCCGATATACACATGATCATTTCCATGAAAATCGCATAACTATTTGCTTTTCTATCAATTGCCCAACAGTAATTTGTTTACCCAACATATGCTATTTTTATGAGAGATTCCACTAGAGAACACTATGGCCCCGGCTCTATTCACTCATTTATTTACAAATGCTACTATTACATTGTTGTTATTTATTTGTTATTATTTTATTTTGCAATTTCCAATTATCTACAGTTATCTACATAACTCACTTGCTTGCAAAATAACGAGACCAAGGGGATTGACAACCGTCTTGCCAACGTTGGGTGCAAGTTGTTTGCTCTTTTGTGTGAAGCCGCTAAAGATGGATGAGGATTGGTATTCCTATTGGTTCGATAAACCTCTGTTTCATAAGTGAGGTAAATACTTACCCACACTATGCTGCGATAACCCGTTCTTCTTCACAGAAAACCCAACGCAGATCACAAGTATCAATCACCAACGCTTCCTCCTTCATGGGAGGATCAATCTTTATCAACATCTTCACCAGCATCATCTCATCTCAAACCCTTTTTTATCTCTTGTATTCAATCTTTGTCCCAAAAGCTCAGATTGGTACCTATGGGTTGCTGGTAGTGTTGATTACATCTTGTAGTTGATGCTAGTTGGTTTATTTGGTGAAATATTATATGTTCAGATCCTCAATGATATTCAATACTCCTCTAATATTGAACATGCTTTGTGAGTAGTTACTTTCGTTCTTGAGGACATGGGATAATTCTTGTTATAAGTAATCATGTGAAGTTGGTATTCGGTTGATATTTTCATGGTATGTATGTTGCTGCTTCCTTTAGTTGTGTCATGTGAACATAGACCACATGAATCCTCACCATATTTGGGCCTAAGGGAATACATTATGTAGTCATAAATAGATGATAGGTTGCTAGAGTGACATAAGCTTAAATCCTAGTTTATGCGTTATTCCCTAAGGGGTTGATTTGGATCCACATGTTTCATGCTATCGTTAGTTTTATCTTAATTTTTCTTTCGTAGTTGCGGATGCTTGCAATAGGGGGTAATCATAAGTGGGTTTATGTTCAAGTAAGAACAATACCCAAGCACTAGTCCATCCACATGTAATATTATCAAAGTAACAAAATCGAATCAACTAAACAAGATGAACGCGACTAGACGACAATTCCCATGTGTCCTCAAGAACATGCTTTATTAAGAGAACTTTCCAGTTTTTCCTTTGCTATAAAAAGGATTGGGCCACCTTGTTGCACCTTTTCTACCATTGTTACTTGTTACGACTTATCTTGCTACAAAACTATCTATCATTGTTACTCATAACACTTGTAGACAATACCTTGCTGAAAACCGCTTGTCATTTCCTTCTGCTCCTCGTTGGGTTTGACACTCTTACTTATTGAAAAGACTACAATTGAACCCCGATACTTGTGGGTCATCAAGACTCTTTTTTGGCGCCGTTGCTGGGGAGTGAAGCGCATTTGGTAAGTGGAATTTGGTAGGGAAACATTTTCTTGCTACGTGCTGAAATTTACCGTTGCTTGTTACTATGGAGGATAATCCTTTGAGGGGCATGTTTGGGGTATATTCACCTCAACCAGAAGTGGAAAAGCCACTCCTCAACCTACTGAACCCACTTAAAATATTTACTATAAAATTCCTTCGGATATGTTAGAGAAAGTCCTAGGTAATCCTTATCAAGGAGATGGAACAACTCATCCTGCTTTGCACTTGATATACATATATATATATACATATATATATACATACATATATATATACATACATATATATATGAAACTTGTGGATTATTTAAGGTCGTGGGTTTAATCAAAGATGGAGTTAAGAAGAAGGTATTCCCTTTGTCTTTAGAGGGAAATTCATTAATTTGTTATAGGCTATTGGATCATGCTAGAACATGGGACTAGAATGATTAAGGCTAGAATTTCACCAAAAGTATTATCCTATGTATCTAGTTCATCATGATCGGAACTATATATTTAATTTTTGACCTTGTGAAGGAGAAAGTATCGCTCAAACCTGGATTAGGCTTAAGTCTGTGATGCACACATGCCCCAATCATGATCTCTCAAGAAAAATAATTATACACAACTTTTATGCTAGTTTTTCTTATGATAATTGATTGATGCTTGATTCTTCCTCTACTGGTTCCTTTATGAAGAAGACCATTGAATTCAAATTGGATCTTGTGGAAAGAATTAAACGTAACTCTAAATATAGGAAACTCAACAAAGTTAAAGAGTCAGGTATAAAGCTCAAGTTTGATTGTGTTAAATATTTTATGAAAACCGATGTTGTCATAAGTTTAGTACTAAATATGTACTTGACTCTGAGATAATAGCATCCTTATGCTAATCACTTGATACTCATGTTGATCTCCCTAAGGAGAAGTAGTTTTAATTTCATCCACCTATTGAAGAATTATTGGATGAATATGTTATAGTTAAAGATGAAACAATTATTTGTAATGTTGATCTAGTTGTGCCTACTAATTACATTGAGAAACCACCTTTTCCTGTTCGGATTAAGGAGCATGCTAAGTATACAATTATGGTTAATAAAAGAAATATTAGAGAACCTAAACCCTCTGAGCAAATAAATATGGAACCTAATAGTCCTATTGTTTAAGATATCTTGGTTGATAATATTGATGGGCATGTTATTTACTTATGTGATGGGGCTGCTAGGATTGCAATACTGCTAGGAATGAGCAAGATATGTTAGATAAAAATAAATAGTGGTTGGCATGAATGTTGTTTCCATTAAAATTTTATACCATTGCTATCATGGTTTGTGTGATATGGGTGCTAGTGTGAGTGCTATTTCTTTTACCTTATATCAAGAAATAATGAATGTTATAGAAACTTCTAAGATTGAGGATATAGAAGTTACTATTAAACACACAAATAGAGATACTATTTCACCACTTGGGATTGTTAGAGATGTTGAAGTCTTACATGGAAAAGTCAAATACCGTACTGATTTCTTGGTACTTGATTCACTACAAGATAATTTTTTGTCCCATTATAATAGGTAGACCTGTCTTGAATACTATTAATGTTGAGATTGATTGTGTTAAAGGAAAGGTTATTGTCTGTTTTGGTGATGTATCTCATGAGTTTAATTTCTCTAAGATCCATAGACAACCACATGAGAAAGAATTATCTAGTCAATATGAAATTATTGGTCTTGCTTATATTGTTCTGCTGCCTGCAGACCCGTTAGAAAATTATTTGCTAGATCATGAAAATGACAAAAAGAAATCAAATATATGATATATTCTTTAAACAAGCATCTATCCTTCAACACAATTTGCATGTTGACAATCTAGGGGATCCTCCCCCACCTAAAGGTGATCCCGTGTTTGAATTAAAGAATATGCCTGATACATTGAAATATGCTTCTCTTGATGAAAAGAAGATATATCCTATTATTATTAGTGCTAACCATTCGGAACACAAATAGAAGAGATTACTCAAAACTCCAAGGAAACACGGAGATGCTATTGTATATAATCTTGATGATCTTAAGGGCATTAGTCCCACTCTTTGTCAGCACAAGATTAATATGGAATCAGATGCTAAACCTGTCACTGATCATCAATGAAGAGTGAATCCTAAAATTAAGGAAGTAGCGAGGACTGAAATATCAATGCTTCTAGAGTCCGGTATAACTTATCCTATTGCTGATAGTAGATGGGTAAGTCATACTCATTATGTTCCCAAGAACGCAGGTATAACCGTTGTCCCTAATGATAAAAATGAGCTTATCCCACAAAGAACTATAACTGGTTATGGGATGGTAATAGATTTCAGGAAATTAAACAAAGCTACTAGAAAATATCAGTATCCCATACCTTTTATTGATCAAATATTAGAAAGATTAACTAAGAACACACACTTTTATTTTCTTGATGGGTATTCTATTTTTTTCTCAAATACCAATGTCAAAGGAAGATTAAGAGAAAACTACATTTACTTGTCCTTTGGAACTTATGCTTATAGACATATGCCTTTTGGTTTATGTAATGCACCTGCTACCTTTCAAAGACGTAGGACTGCTATATTCTCTGATTTTCGTGAAAAGATGGTTCAAGTATTCATGGATGATTTTTTATGGGACTTATTTTGATGATCGCTTAAGAAACCTTGATCTAGTTTTGTAGAAATGTGAAGAAACTAATCCTGTTTTGAATTCGGAGAAGTGCTACTTTATGCTGAATGAAGGTATAGTGCTTGGGTATAAAATTTCCGAACGAGGTATTGAGGTAGCTAAAGCTAAAGTTGATGCAATTGAGAAAATTCCATGTCCTAAAGATGTGAAAGGTATAAGAAGTTTCCTTGGTCATGCTAGTTTCTATAGATGATTCATTAAAGATTTTTCAAAGATTTCTAGGCCGCTCACTATTCTTCTAAAAAACCATTTGTGTTTAATGATGATTGTGTAGAAGCCTTCAAAATACTTAGGAATGCCGTATTTGTTCACCTATTGTTCAAGCACCTGATTGGAACTTAAAATTTGAAATTATGTGTGATGCTAGTGAATATATTGTTTGTGCCATTCTAGGAGAAAGAGTTGATAAAAAATTGAATGTTATTCATTACGCTAGTAAAACTCTATACAATGCTCAATGAAATTTCGCTACTACTAAGAAAGGATTTTTAGCAGTTGTGTTTGCATGTGATAAGTTTACACCTTATATTGTTGATTATAAAGTTACTATTCACATTGATCGTGCTAGTATTAAATACCTTATGGAAAAGAAAGATGCTCAACCTAGACCAATTAGTTGGGTTCTTTTACTTCAAGAATATGACTTGCATATTATTGATAGAAAGGGGGTCGAGAATCCTGTAATAGATAATTTTTCTAGGATGAATAATGTTCTTGATGACTCACTGCCTATTGATGATAGTTTGTCAGATGAGCAATTAGCTATTATAAATGGTTTCCATAATACTCCTTGGTATGCAGACTATGCTAATTATATTGTTGCTAAATTTATACCATCTAATTTCACATACCAACAAAAGAAATAGTTCTTCTTTGATTCGAGACATTATTTTTGGGATGACCCACATTTATATAAAGAACGAGTAGATGGTGATATTAGATGTTGTGTACCTGAGCATGAGCAGGAAAAATCCTGCAAAATTGTCATTCCAAGGCATACGGAGGGCACCATGATGGAGACATAACTACACACAAGGTATTATAGTCTAGTTTTTATTGGTCTACGCTCTTCAAGCATGCACGTAAGTTCGTCCTTTCTTGTGAAATGTCAAAGAATTGCCAACATTGGTAGACATCAGGAAATGCCTATGAATTATTCACTTGTTATTGAACCATTTGATGTTTGGGGATTTGATTATATGGGACCTTTTCCTTCCTCAAATGGGTACTCTCATATTTTAGTTGATGTTGAATATGTTACTAAGTGGGTAGAAGCTATTCGAACTAGTAGTGCTGATCATAATACTTATATTAAAATTCTTAAAGAGGTTATCTTTCTGAGGTTTGGAGTCCCTAGATATTTAATGACTGATGGTGGTTCACATTTTATTTGTGGTGCTTTCCGCAAACTTCTAGCTAAATATCATGTTAATAATAGAATTGATCACCTTACCATCCCTAGTCTAGTGGTCAAGTTGAATGGAGCAACAGAGAAATAAAATTGATCTTGCAAAATACTGTCAATAGATCTAGAAAGAATTGGTCTATGAAACTTGATGATGCATTATGGGCTTATAGAACTGCTTATAAACATCCTATGGGTATGTCTCCGTATAAAATGGTATATGGAAAAACATGTCATTTGCCTCTTGAGTTACAACATAATGCTTATTGGGCAATTAAAGAACTTAATTATGATTTCAAACGTTTGAGTGAAAAAAGGTTATTTGATATTAGCTCCTTAGATGAATGGAGGACACAAGCTTATGAAAATGCCAAGTTGTTTAAAGAAAAAGTTAAGAGATTGCCTGACCCAAGAAAAACTTGGTACATAGTGCCACCGTGCATCTACCACATTGAAGCCCCGTCAGGCAGCACTAAACACATCCACCAACACTTTTCCTACAAACACTAGAATAGTGATCTAGTTGAGTAATAAGCTGAGAGGGTCGATTAGGTATCCCAATGTGTGGTAGTATCTCGTCTTGGATAACATACACAAAACATAGTTCTTAAGGACGGTCCCAATGAGACAACATGCCATGTACTCCTACATGGCGTCTCAATGCTACCTTTACCAAACCAGATTCACACACATAGATATCACACAAGAGGACATGAACAAATCCATTGCTATTCATCTCCCATATGGATCAGAACCGACACGACTCTAAGAATAGCAGGCACAGTAAGCAAGCATGAATGAGTAGGCAAGGATCAAGTAGTTTCTACTCATGCTAAGTGGTTTCATCTATTTACTATGACAAAGACCAGATCATGCAAAGTAATGGGTTCAACTACCGAGAACATGTAACAGTTGAACCGCTATTGTCCTAATGCAGTAAAAGAGAGCAGGAGCGAGAGAGTTGGTTTATATCAATATGCTCAATGGGGTGTTCCTTGCTGACACTTCTAAAGATAACAATGAGTCTTCATCGGTGACATCGATATCACTGTCGGAACAATGTCTACTTAGAGGGAACAATCAGCGGTAAACAGAAAAGAAGTAACATTCAATTCACGAAAATGCAACACTATGATGCATGATCATGACATGGAAACATGACGTTCATTTAGCTAATGCACCTAGCAACAATATTAAATGAAGTTGGTTTGAACCAAATGTTGAAATTCAAACTCCATAAGTGGTTATTTAAATGGAATTTATTTGATTTGTCCTAAATAGAGGACATAAGTTGTGCAAACATGCCTGCAAATTGTACCAACGGATATATTGGATTTTGATCATTTTTCATTTATAAATTATTTTTATCGGAGTTATAGATTATTCTCTATGAGTTTTAGAAATTTAAAACATTTTATGAAAATATTAAATCATTTATGATTTATTTTAATTCAAGAAAACCATTTACTACGGCAGCCTTGCGTGAGCAATACGCTAGTGGGTCAAAGGGGGCAGTCCAAGTCAAACCTGACCAATGGGACCCACTGGTCAGTGACACAGTTAGTTAATAGGGTGGTTAACTCTAAGTAAAATGCTAAAATGAAGTTAATAAGCGGCTGTCCCCACAAATCAGTGATATAGGGTGGTAATTAAATTTGTTTAAAACTTAAATGTGGTTAGTAGGGGTTGGTGCCCACCTGGGAGTGACCAAGGGGGTCATTAATGCTAAGCTATTCAAGGACGGGTTTAATCGTCGGTAATGTCCATACGCGGCAAAGGTCATCAGAAACGTAGACCCAGCCACAAGTTGAAGCATGGATGGGCTCTACGTGTAGATGGCCCTCGTATGCATTGACTGGCGGTGGAACGTGATCAAATGGTCACTGAAGATGATGACGGTGACCAAATCAGTCGTGGTGCTTGCATGGGTCCGATGGCAACAACAGAACAATGCACCGGGATGCTCACCAAAGGGATCTATAGCCTCCTGGGCTCACTAGGAGTTTGCGTGGATCATTGGTTCAAGCAGTGGAGCACGTGAGCTAGCTTCCCGGTGGTCATGGCAGACGGTGGTGTTCGGTCGAAGGGGCCATGGATAGATGACGTGCCCCAACCCGAGAAGTGAAGGGGAAGGAATAGAATCTCATGGGGAGTTTGCTGCTGCAGACGGTGACGCCAGGGTGGCTCTATAGCTGGCGAATGTAACGACGATGTTCGACGACCGTGGCGAGAAGGACGAGCTCGATGCCGACGTGTCAGGGCTTCCTAGCTTGATACCTTGTGAACAAAGAAGAAGAGGAGTATGGGGGTTCTAGGGGACATGGGCGTGGGTCAAGGGGACGGTGGTGGTTGTGCTGTTTCATGGTGGCATGGCCATGGCGGCTCGGCCATGGAGAGGAGAAGAAATGGGAGGCGTGGGGCAGACTGGCGAGGCAAGGGAAGGAGTGGAGATGGGTTCAGAGAGATGTGGATGACCACACCGTGTCTATCCATGACGTCTACATGGAGGCTAGCAAGTAGGAGGTGGCGCGAGGAGAGAGTGCGTGCGTCAGGCACGTGCCCGACATCCTTCTGGCGAGAATAGGGAGACGATTGGTTATGGGCTGCGCCTCGTGGGCTGCATTGTAACGGTCTAGGTAAGCATATCGCTCCCTCTCTCTGCTTTTCCTATTTTATTTCCATTTTATATTTTTTGTAATTTGTTTTGATTTAGTTTTAAACCAAATCATTTTTATAAAATCTGAAACTTTTTGTGGACACCCATTGAATTATTTCGGAGACCCTCATGAAGTTTCAAATTATTTAGAGCTATGAATATTTTTAAACTCATTTATTTTCTCTAAATCAAATACTTAGTGAGTTAATTCAATATCCAAAAATGATGTGGAAATATATGCATCACCTCTATTTGATGTTTCCACCCTTTTCAGAAATGATGAACATTTTAGAAGGCAATTTTGAGTTCATTAGAAATATTTTTAGTTGAACCTATTTGAATTAAATTGGTGCTAGGGTTTGACCATCCCCATTTAAAATTCGACTAAAAATTAACATGCTGCAAGGATGCTCACTTATGCAACTAATTAAGAGCAATTTCTAGGGTTGTGATTGAATTGCAATTGTTTTAATGACTAAGAAAACAACTTGTTAGTTTTTAGTAAGCTTTGTGGTATATACTTTAGCGTGTGAATATCTTATCACTTGTTCATGAGAAGTAATATGATAATTTATTGCTGCTATGATAATGATCATGATGATATTATGTTCTTATTTTATTTTTATCGACACCTCTCTCTCTCTCTCTAATTATGTGGTCATTATTCTCGAGTTTGGCTTTCACTTGAGCACAACCAAGGTCTAAGCTTGGGGGAGTTGATACGTCCATTTTGCATCATGATTTCTTATTGATATTTATAATGTTTTCAAGCATTATTTGACTCTTTGATGCAATTCTTATACCTTGTCTCTCTTATTTTACAAGGATTATACAAAGGGGAAAATCACTCGAAACTAGAATATTGGACGTGAAAGGCTATGGAAATTTTCTAGAACCCAAATGACCTGAAACTTCACGAAGAATTTTTGTGGAATATATAAGAACTATTGGAGCAAACAAGTACCAAAGGGGGACCACTAGTTGCCCACAAGGCGTGCCCACCCCCTGGGGCGCATCCTGATGCCTTGTGGGTCCCATAGGCGGTCTCCGGTGTACATCTTATGATATATGAAGGGTTTTGACCTATAAAAATAAGGAGGATTTTTGGTACAAAGCACTGCCATCTCGAGGCGGAACCTAGGGCAGGAGCACTTTTGCTCTTTGGCAAAGCGATTATGCCGGGGAAACTCCCCCCCGGTGGAGGGGGAAATTGAAGCCATCATCATCACCAGTGCTTCCTCCTTCATGGGAGGATCAATCTTCATCAACATATTCACCAACACCATCTCATCTCAAACCCTAGTTCATCTCTTCTATTCAGTCTTTGTCCTAAAACCTCAGATTAGTGCCTGTGGGTTTCTAGTATTGTTGATTACATCTTGTAGTTGATCCTAGTTGGTTTATTTGGTGAAATATTATATGTTCGGATCCTTAATGATATTAAATATTCCTATAAACTTGAAGGTGAACATGCTTTGTGAGTATTAACTTTCATTATTGAGGACATAAGAGAAGTTTTGTTATAAGTAATCATGTGAATTTGGGATTTGTTCGATATTTTGATGATATGTATGTTGTTTCTTCCTTTAGTGGTGTCATGTGAACATCAACTACATGACACTTCACCATATTTCGGCCTAAGAGAAGGCGTTGCGAAGTAATAAGTGTTGGGAGACGTAGTAGTAAATCAAAATTTTCCTACGTTCACCAAGATCTATCTATGGAGAAACCAGCAACGAGAGGGGAGAGATTGCATCTTCATACCTTTGAAGATCGCTAAGCGGAAGCGTTACAAGAACGCGGTTGATGGAGTCGTACTCGCAGCGATTCAGATCGCGGTAGATCCGATCAAGTGCCGAACGGACGGCACCTCCGCGTTCAACACACGTGCAGCCCGGTGACGTCTCCAACACCTTGATCCAGCAAGGAGGAAGGAGAGGTTGGGGAAGGGCTCCAACAGCAGCACGACGGCGTGGTGGTGGTGGAGTAGCAAGGTATTCCGACAGGGCTTCGCCTAAGCGCTGCGGAGGAGGAAGAAGAGAGGTAGGGCTTCGCCGTGAGAGAGAGAGATCAAATCCTATCACAAAACATCCAAAACCTCAAGTATATATAGGAGGAGGGACGTGGAGGGCTGGCTTGGCCTCTACTCCAAAGAGGAGATGGCCGGCCGAATTAAAGGGAGAGTCCACCTCCCACAAGGGAGGTGGATCTCCTCCTTTTAAATCCTTTTTGCCTTATCTCCTTATCTCCAGCCACATGGGCCTTTAGCAAAAGTATTTCCCAGCCCAATAAGGGCTGACACACTTTATCTAACAGCCCATGAAGTCCTCTGGTCGTCACACCCCTCCCGGGGGTCCTCCGGCACCCTCCCGGCACTCCCGGTACACTACCGATGAGCCCGAAAACTTTCCGGTGACCAAAACTGGACTTCCTATATATCAATCTTTACCTCCGGACCATTCCGGAGCTCCTCGTGACATACGGGATCTCATCCGGGACTCCGAACAACCTTCGGTAATCACGTATACCATTTCCCTATAACCCTAGCGTCATCGAACCTTAAGTGTGTAGACCCTACGGGTTCGGGAGACACGTAGACATGACCGAGACACCTCTCCGGTCAATAACCAACAGCGGGATCTGGATACCCATGTTGGCTCCCACGTACTCCACGATGATCTCATCGGATGAACCACGATGTCAAGGATTCAATCAATCCCGTATACAATTCCCTTTGTCTATCGGTATGATACTTGCCCGAGATTCGATCGTCGGTATCCCCATACCTTGTTCAATCTCGTTACCGGCAAGTCTCTTTACTCGTTCCGTAATACATCATCCCGTGGCTAACTCCTTAGTCACATTGAGCTCATTATGATGATGTCTTACCGAGTGGGCCCAGAGATACCTCTCCGTCACACGGAGTGACAAATCCCAGTCTCGATTCGTGCCAACCCAACAGATACTTTCGGAGATACCCGTAGTGCACCTTTATAGCCACCCAGTTACGTTGTGACGTTTGGCACACCCAAAGCATTCCTACGGTACCTGGGAGTTGCACAATCTCATGGTCTAAGGAAACGATACTTGACATTGAAAAGCTTTAGCAAACGAACTACACGATCTTTGTGCTATGCTTAGGATTGGGTCTTGTCCATCACATCATTCTCCTAATGATGTGATCCCGTTATCAACGACATCCAATGTCCATGGTCATGAAACCGTGACCATCTATTGATCAACGAGCTAGCCAACTAGAGGCTTACTAGGGACATGTTGTGGTCTATGTATTCACACATGTATTACGGTTTCCGGTTAACACAATTATAGCATGAACAATAGACAATTATCATGAACAAGGAAATACAATAATAACCATTTTATTATTGCCTCTAGGGCATATTTCCAACAGTCTCCCACTTGCACTAGAGTCAATAATCTAGTTCACATCACCATGTGATTAACACTTACATCACCATGTGATCATATCATCATGTGATTAACACCCAATAAGTTCTGGGGTTTGTTCATGTTCTACTCGTGAAAGAGGTTTTTAGTCAGCGGGTCTGCGACATTCAGATCCGTGTGTACCTTGCAAACTTTCCATGTCATATTTGTAGATACTACTCCCATGCTCCACTTGGAGCTATTCCAAATGGCTGCTCCACTATACATAGCTGGATTTCTACTAAGAGTCATCCGGATTGGTTTTAAAGCTTGCATCATCGTAACACTTTATGATGAACTCTTTATCACCTCCATAATCGAGAAATATTTCCTTAGTTCTCAAGTTACTAAGGCTAACTTTGACCGCTGTCCAGTGATCCACTCTTGGATCACTCTTGTACCCCTTGACAGACTCATGGCAAGGCACACACAGGTGCGGTACACAGCATGGCATACTATATAGAGCCTATGGCTAAAGCATAGGAGATGACACTCATCTCTTCTTTATCTTCTGCCGTGGTCGGGTATTGAGTCTTACTCAATTTCACACCTTACAATACAGTCAAGAACTCCTTCTTTGACCCATCTATTTTGAACTCCTTCAAAAACTTGTCAAGGTATGTCTTCGTCGAAAAAACTTATCAAGCGAATAGATCTATCCCTATAGATCTTGATGCTTAATAAAATAGTAGCTTTATCTGGGTCTTCCTTTGAAAAAAAAACTTTTCAAACAACCCTTCATGCTCTTCCAGAAATTCTACATCATTTCCGATCAATAATATGTCAACTACATATTCTTATAAGAAATTCCATAGTGCTCCCACTCACTTTCTTGCAAATACAAGTTTCTCATAAACATTGTATAAACTTAAACACTTTGATCACCTCATCAAAGCATATATTCCAACTCCGAGATGCTTGCTCCAGTCCATAGAAGGATCGCTGGAGTTTGCATATTATTAGCATCCTTAGGATTGACAAAACCTTCTGGTTGTATCACATACAACTCTTCCTCACAGAAACCATTACGGAAACCTTGTTTTGTCATCCATCTGCCAGATTTCATAATCGAAAAATGCAGCAACTGCTAACAAAATTTTAATAGACTTTTAGCATCGCTACAGATGAGCCAATCTCATTGCAGTCAACTCCTTGAACTTGGCGGAAACTTCTTTGCGACAAGTCGAGCTTTATAAACGGTGACATTTCACCATTAGCGTCTATGTTTATCTCAAAGGTCCATTTGTACTCAATGACCCGCCATTCAACAGGCAAGTCTACCAAAGTCCATACTTGGTTTTCATACATGGATCCTTTCTCGGATTTCATGGCTCCTAGCCATTTGTTGGAATCCGGGCCCACCATCGCTTCTCCATAGTTCGTAGGTTCATCGCTGTCCAACAACATGATTTCCAAGACAGGGTTGTCGTACTACTCAGGAGCAGTACGCGTCCTTGTCGACCTACGAGGTTCGATAGTGACTTGATCCGAAGCTTCATGATCATCATCATTAACTTCCTTTTCAACTGAGTAGGCTCTACAGAAACATCTTTCTGTGTTGCGCTATTCTCTGGATGAAACAAAGGTTCAACAACCTTATCAAGTTCTATCTTCCTCCCACTCAATTCTTTCGAGAGAAACTCTTTCTCAAAAAGGACCCGTTCTTAGCAACAAACACCTTTTGCGCTTGGATCTGAGATAGAAGGTATACCCAATGTCTCATTAGGGTATTCTATGAAGATGCATTTGTCTGCTTTGAGTTCGAGCTCGCTAGGTGAAAAACCCATTTTCACATAAGCGTCGCAGCCCCAAACATTAAGAAATGACAGCTTAGGCTTCTGTCAAACCATAATTCTCACGGTGTCATCTCAACAGACTTAGATGGTGCCCTGTTAAAGTGAATGGATTTGTCTTTAATGCATAACCCCATAACGATAGTGGTAAAACGATAAGAGACATCATAGTACTCACTATATCCAATAGAGCACGACTACGACGTTCGAACACACCATCACACTATGGTGTTCCAGGAGGCGTGAGCTGTGAAACAATTTCCACATTGTCTAAAATTGCATACCAAACTCGTAACTTAGATATTCACCTCCATGATCATATCATAGACATTTATCTTCTTGTCACGATGATCTTTAACTTCACTCTGAAACTCCTTGAACCTTTCAAACATTTCAGATTCGTGTTTCATTAAGTAAATATCCCCATATTTACTCAAATCATCAGTGAAGGTAAAGAAAAACAACGATATCCACTGTGTGTTTCAACACTCATTGGACCACATACATCAACATGTATTAATTCCAATAAGCCACTTGCCCGCTCCATCATATTGGATGACGGGGTCTCAGTCATCTTGCCCAAGAGGCATGGCTCGCATGTCTCAACCGATTCGAAATCGAGTGAGTCAAAAAACATCCATCATCATGGAGTTTCTTCATGCGATTTATACCAATATGACATTACGTGGCAGTGCCACAAGCATGTGGTACTATCATTATTAACTTTGTATCTTTTGGTACCAATGTTATGAATATGTGTACTACTACGATCATGATTCGATAAACCATTTCGAGTGGGTGCATGACCATTGAAGGCATTATCCATGTAAACAGAATAACCATTATTCTCTAACTTATATGAATAACCGTATCGCACTAATCATGATCTAATCACGTTTATGCTCAACGCAAACACCAAATAACATTTATTTAGGTTTATCACAAATCCTGAAGGTAGAGAGAGCGTGTGATGGTGATCACATCAATCTTGGAAATACTTCCAACACACATCGTCACCTTTCACCTAGCTAGTCTCCATTTACTCCGTAGCTTTTATTTCGAGTTGCTAACACTTAGCAACCGAACCGGTATCTAATACCCAGGTGCTACTAGGAGTACCAGCAAGGTACACATCACTAACACGTATATCAAATATACTTCCATTGACATTACCAGCCTTCTTATCTACCAATCATCTAGGGTTTTTCCGCTTCAGCGAACATTCTCCTCATAACAGAAGCACTTAGTCTCGGGTTCGGGCTCAACCTTGGGTTTCTTAACTAGAGCAACAACTGGCTTGCCATTCCTGAAGTTTTTCCCTTCTTGCCCTTGCCCCTTTTGAAACTAGTGGTTTTCACTTAACCATCAACACTTGATGCTCCTTATTGATTTCTACCTTCGTGGTGTCAAACATCACGAACAACTCAGGGATCATCTTATCCATCCCTGGCATGTTATAGTTCATCACGAAGCTCTAGTAGCTTGGTGGCAGTGACTTGGAGAACTGCATTAATCACTATCTCATCTGGAAGATTAACTCCCACTTGATTCAAGTGATTGTAGCACCCAGACAATCTGAGAACACGCTCACCGATTAAGCTATTCTCCTTTATCTTGCAGGCAAAGAATCTTGTTGGAGGTCTCATACCTCTCAACATAGGCACGAGCTTGAGATCACAATCTCAGCTCCTAGAACATCTCATATGTTCTGTGACGTTCAAAACATTTTGAAGCCTCAATTCTAAGCCGTAATGCATGACGCACTGAACTATCACGTAGTCATCAAAAAGTGCCTGTCATATGTTCACAACATCTACAGACAACGCTTGAGGGAGTGATGCAGTTAGCGGTACATCAAAAACATAAGCTTTCTGTGCAGCAATGAGGACAATCCTCAGATCACGGACCCAGTCCGCATTATTGCTACCATCAACTTTCAACTTACTTTTCTCTAGGATTGTATCAATAAAACTGGGGAGCTACAGCGCGAGCTATCTACGACATAATTTGCAAGGACATTTTTAGACTAAGTTCATGATAATTAAGTTCATTTAATCAAATTATTAATGAACTCCCACTTAGATAGACATCTCTCTAGTCTTCCAAGTGATACATGATCCATGTCAACTAGCCCGTGTCCGATCATCACGTGAGATGGACTAGTCATCCATGGTGAACATCTCTATGTTGATCGTATCTTCTATACGACTCATGTTCGACCTTTCGGTCTTCCGTGTTCCGAGGCCATGTCTGTACATGCTAGGCTCGTCAAGTCAACCTAAGTGTTTCGCATGTGTAAATCTGGCTTACACCCGTTGTATGCGAACGTTAGAACCTATCACACCCGATCATCACGTGGTGCTTCGGAACGACGATCCTTAGCAACGGTGCACAGTTAGGGTGAACACCTTTCTTGAAATTTTATTGAGAGATCATCTTATTTACTACCGTCGTTCTATGCAAATAAGATGTAAACATGATAAACATCACATGCAATCAATATAGTGACATGATATGGCCAATATCATTTTGCTCCTATGATCTCCATCTTCGGGGCACCATGATCATCACTGTCACCGGCACGACACCATGATATCCATCATCATGATCTCCATCATTGTGTCTTCATGAAGTTGTCTCGCCAACTATTACTTCTACTACTATGGCTAACGCTTAGCAATAAAGTAAAGTAATTACATGGCGTTTATGATTGACACGCAGGTCATACAATAAATAAGACATCTCCTATGGCTCCTGCCGGTTGTCATAATCATCGACATGCAAGTCGTGAATCCTATTACAAGAACATGATCAATTCATACATCACAATGCATCACATCACATCCTTTGGCCATATCACATCACAAGGCACATGCTGCAAAAACAAGTTAGACGTCCTCTAATTTGTAGTTGCAAGTTTTTACGTGGCTGCTATAGGTTACTAGCAAGAACGTTTCTTACCTACGTCAACACCACAACGTGATTTGCCAATTGCTATTTACCCTTCATAAGGACCCTTTTCATCGAATCCGATCCGACTAAGGTAGGAGAGACAGACACCCGCTAGCCACCTTATGCATCTAGTGCATGTCAGGCGGTGGAACCGGTCTCACGTAAGCGTACGTGTAAGGTTGGTCCGGGCCGCTTCATCCCACAATACCGTCGAATCAAGATAAGACTAGTAACGGCAAGCATATTAACAAAATCGACGCCCACAACTGCTTTGTGTTCTACTCGTGCATAGATTCTACGCATAGACCTAGCTCATGATGCCACTGTTGGGAGACGTAGTAGTAAATCAAAATTTTCCTGCGTTCACCAAGATCTATCTATGGAGAAACCAGCAACGAGAGGGGAGAGATTGCATCTTCATACCTTTGAAGATCGCTAAGCGGAAGCGTTACAAGAACGCGGTTGATGGAGTCGTACTCGCAGCGATTCAGATCGCGGTAGATCCGATCAAGTGCCGAACGGACGGCACCTCCGCGTTCAACACACGTGCAGCCCGGTGACGTCTCCAACACCTTGATCCAGCAAGGAGGAAGGAGAGGTTGGGGAAGGGCTCCAACAGCAGCACGACGGCGTGGTGGTGGTGGAGTAGCAAGGTATTCCGACAGGGCTTCGCCTAAGCGCTGCGGAGGAGGAAGAAGAGAGGTAGGGCTTCGCCGTGAGAGAGAGAGATCAAATCCTATCACAAAACATCCAAAACCTCAAGTATATATAGGAGGAGGGACGTGGAGGGATGGCTTGGCCTCTACTCCAAAGAGGAGATGGCCGGCCGAATTAAAGGGAGAGTCCACCTCCCACAAGGGAGGTGGATCTCCTCCTTTTAAATCCTTTTTGCCTTATCTCCTTATCTCCAGCCACATGGGCCTTTAGCAAAAGTATTTCCCAGCCCAATAAGGGCTGACACACTTTATCTAACAGCCCATGAAGTCCTCTGGTCGTCACACCCCTCCCGGGGGTCCTCCGGCACCCTCCCGGCACTCCCGGTACACTACCGATGAGCCCGAAAACTTTCCGGTGACCAAAACTGGACTTCCTATATATCAATCTTTACCTCCGGACCATTCCGGAGCTCCTCGTGACATCCGGGATCTCATCCGGGACTCCGAACAACCTTCGGTAATCACGTATACCATTTCCCTATAACCCTAGCGTCATCGAACCTTAAGTGTGTAGACCCTACGGGTTCGGGAGACACGTAGACATGACCGAGACACCTCTCCGGTCAATAACCAACAGCGGGATCTGGATACCCATGTTGGCTCCCACGTACTCCACGATGATCTCATCGGATGAACCACGATGTCAAGGATTCAATCAATCCCGTATACAATTCCCTTTGTCTATCGGTATGATACTTGCCCGAGATTCGATCGTCGGTATCCCCATACCTTGTTCAATCTCGTTACCGGCAAGTCTCTTTACTCGTTCCGTAATACATCATCCCGTGGCTAACTCCTTAGTCACATTGAGCTCATTATGATGATGTCTTACCGAGTGGGCCCAGAGATACCTCTCCGTCACACGGAGTGACAAATCCCAGTCTCGATTCGTGCCAACCCAACAGATACTTTCGGAGATACCCGTAGTGCACCTTTATAGCCACCCAGTTACGTTGTGACGTTTGGCACACCCAAAGCATTCCTACGGTACCCGGGAGTTGCACAATCTCATGGTCTAAGGAAACGATACTTGACATTGAAAAGCTTTAGCAAACGAACTACACGATCTTTGTGCTATGCTTAGGATTGGGTCTTGTCCATCACATCATTCTCCTAATGATGTGATCCCGTTATCAACGACATCCAATGTCCATGGTCATGAAACCGTGACCATCTATTGATCAACGAGCTAGCCAACTAGAGGCTTACTAGGGACATGTTGTGGTCTATGTATTCACACATGTATTACGGTTTCCGGTTAACACAATTATAGCATGAACAATAGACAATTATCATGAACAAGGAAATACAATAATAACCATTTTATTATTGCCTCTAGGGCATATTTCCAACAATAAGTAGTTGATGGGTTGCTAGAGTGACAAAAGCTTAAACTCTAGTTTATGCGTTATTTCATAATGGGTTGATTTGGATCCACATGTTTCATGCTATGGTTAGATTTATCTTAATTCTTCTTTCGTAGTTGCGGATGCTTGCGAGAGTGGGTAATCATAAGTGGGTTGTTTGTTCAAGTAAGAACAACATCCAATCACCGACCCACCACATATCAAATCATCAAAGTAACAAACACGAATCAACTAAACATGATAAACTCGACTAGACGACAACTCCCATGTGTCCTCAAGTAATTTGTTTTTCATATAAGAGAACATTCTGTCTTGTCCTTTGCTATAAAGGTATTGGGCCACCTTGATACACCTTTGCCACTATTTTTACTTGTTACTTCTTACAAATTATCTTGCTATAAAACTATCTATCATTGTTACTCACATCACTTGCAGAGAATACCTTGCTGAAAACTACTTGTCATTTCATTCCGCTCCTTAGTGGGTTTGACACACTTACTTTTTAAATGCTATGATTGATCCTCTATACTTGTGGGTAATTAGTGTTCGTTTGGAAATTTGATTTGGCAATCAAAATAAAAAATTAGTATGTGAACATAAGTAATTCCTCTATTCATCGGTTATTTGGATTGAGCTAAATCATAATTGCTAAACATAAAAGATACATAATCTAGTGCTGAGGTTAACTTATGCATAGAAGATACATAGTTGGATGATGTTCCTCGGACGCGACACAATCTAACCTGTCTTTCGGTTGCGGTGAGGGTTATCCCCGTCGTTAGAGCCTCTTAGATTAAGTACGTCCCCTCCCATGTAGAGGATAACTTTTTTGCGACTTCCGCTTGAGACAATCTCTTCCTTCATATAAACTTCAATGGCTTCATAGTCATATGTGTAGCTGTACTCGATGTTAGAGACGAGCATCACCGCAGCCATGTACGCCATAAAAATGGTGTATATCCATGAACCTGTTCGGCCTAGTTCCCAGGCTCTAGAGGGCGGATAGGAGTTCGTTGACTCACTTGTCCTTGGCATGTACTAGAGGGATGATGCAAGGCTTTAGACCTTGCATATGGTGTTCTCATTGGCTTGCTCCACTTGTCCATTTGATCATAGGTGCGAGAGAGAAGAGTAGTTGATTGTGATTCTTCGGTTGTGGTAGAATTGTTTGGAGATACCTACATCATAGTTGGACCCGTTGTTAGTGATTATATTGTGTGGTACATTGAAAGCACAACTTCTCCCTAGGCGGTTTTGGTAATTAATAACAACATATATTTCATTGGAATAATGATTCTACCTAGTATATTTCAGGAAAAGTTCAATGAATGGATTGGCAAAGGATTGTGAGGGGATCCCCTAGATGCAAGGAACATCTATTAGCAACAAGCTTGAACACTCTACATTTTATTTTATGTGAGAAATCACAATCGAGTCCATAGGAAAGCCAATACTATTAAAAGGGGATGTGGTATCCATGATGTTCTGGTTGTTCAAGTTCTTAGCACTAGCCACCAAAAATACTCATGAAATTCTCCCACAAAATATTCTGTCCAAACCCTAAAGTCCAAATTTGGTGCCACCAACTTTTACAAATTGGATCTACCGAGTATTACCCTAAACAGAATCCGGAGCCAACCCAACCATTTCGGTGACACCAAGTTCCATTTTGGTGAAACCAAAATCAGCAACCAAATTTCTATTGTCCCATTTCTAAAAACCAGAATTTCTGAGCTTTAGGAATTGGTAACACCAAAACTGGTAAATGCTTAGGCCAGCCAAAATCGTACCCACAGAGATTTATATATCAGTCTCACCGAATAGCCAACAATTGCCGCAATACGCACTAGTTGGCACAACCGAGTTTTTGCTTCAGTTTCACCGAGTTGGGCAATATTGTTGTAATGGTTTGATTTTTGGATATGCCTATATGTACCCATCCACCTACCTCTCACTCAAGTAGGAAGCACTCTAAACAGACCAACACTTGTCATATCCATTTTCTGAGAGAGAAGCACCTACTCATGTGTTGAGATCAAGATATTCCACTCCAACCATATGAATCTTGATTTCTATCCTCCCCAAGTTGCTTTCCATCCAATCAACCTCTTCTACTAAGACAAATCTATGAGAGAGTGATTGAGTGTTGAGGAGACTATCTTTTGATGCACACTAGCAAGGAGTTCATCATTCTTACCACATATATTACCTTTTGCAGAGTGGTGTCTCCTAGATTGGTTAGGTGTCGCGTGGGAGCCTCCGACTACATGTGGAGTTGAACCAAGAAGTTTGTAAGGGCAAGGAGATCGCCTACTTTGTGAAGATCTACCCCAAGTGAGGCTAGTCCTTCGTGGACATAAGTCGTGACGAAATAGACGAGGTTGCTACTTTGTGGACACTTATGGGTGGATCCCTCCATGGAATCTCGTGACCATTACCCTCTCTGGGTTGATGTCTCCATCAGCGTGGACGTATGATAGAACCACCTATCAGAACCACGAGAAAAATCTTTGTGCCCCCCATTGTGTTTGATCCTCCTATACCTTCCCTCTACTTACATATGCATGTCTTTAGTTTCCGCTGATATAATCTTCGATTTGTATGTGTAGGGTGTGCTTGACTTGCTTTAATTGATAAAACTTGCCAACTATTAAAATTGGGAAAAGGTTAGAGTTTTATTTAGCCAAGTAGTCTAATCACCCCCCTCTAGACATACTTCGGATCCTACAAGTGGTATCAGAGCTTTTGTCTCCATTGCATTGGTTTCATAACCTAGGAGAGTATGGCATCTAATGAGGGAAATTATCATCGTAAAGGTCCATATTTTGATGGTATTAACTTTCCTAGTTGGAAGCATAAGATGAATATGCATATTCTTAGTCATAACCACGTCATTTAAGATGTTGTTCATGTTGGATTGCAACATGAATTCGTTGGTGATAGAAAGGAACTGTATCGTGAAGCGACCGCGGAAGAATTGAAGATGTTGCAATACAAAGCTCAAGCATGCGACATTCCATTCAACTACATATGGCCCGAAGAGTTCGACAAGATAAGCCACCTTGATAAGGCAAAGGTAATTTGGGATACTTTAATTGATATTAACAAAGGTACTGAATCCGTCAGGGAATCTAAGTTGGATGTGCTACAAAGTCAAATTGACAAGTTCAGGATGAAGGATGGTGAAGGAGTTGGGGAAATGTACTCTAGGTTTGCACTCATCACAAATGAGATTGCCGACTTAGGGAGTGAAGAGACGAATGACAAATTCATCATCAATAAGATCCTTAGAGCCCTGTATGGAAAGTACAATATCATGTGCACGTTGATCCAAATAATGCCAAACTACAAAGATCTCAAGTCCACGAAAGTCATTAGAAGGATTGTTTCTCATGAGATGTCACTCAAAGACAAAGAAGAGCTCCACAACAAGTCAAGCAATGCATACAAAGCTATGAGTGACACTCCCGCTACTTCGAGTGACAACCTTGTTACTAATGAAGATATAAGCCTCATGGTCAAGAAATTCAAAAAACTCTACAAGAATAGAGGCAAAGATATAATATCCAACTCAACATATGAAGAGAACCATTCCTCTAGTCGTGACCAAAATTGTTACAATTGTGGAAGGCCCAGGCACTATTCCAATGAGTGCATGACGCCCACAAAAGAAGAGAAGATACACCTAGAAGAAGAATCTCAAGAGCTGAGTCACATCATAGAGAGAGAAGGAGTAGAGAAGATCGTTATGAACGAAGACCCTCCGAAAGAATCAAGGACTTAGAGAAGAAGGACCAATACACCAAGGGCTACTCAATAAGAAGACATCAAGCTCATGTTGGTCAATGGGTATCTGATACATCTCCAACGTATCTATAATTTTTTATGATGGCATGCCATTATATTATCTATTTTGGATGTTTTATATGCATTATTATGCTATTTTACATTATTTTTGGGACTAACCTATTAATCTAGAGCCAAGTGCCACTTTCTGTTTTCCCTTCTTTTTGAGTTTTGCAGATATGGGATATTAAATGGAGTCCAAATGGAATAAAACCTTCGGGAGGAATTTTTCTCGAAGGAAACAAGTCGACCAAGCTTGGAGTGCACGTCAGGGAGGTGCCAGGGCGCCATAAGCCTGCTAGGCGCGAGACCCCTAGCCGCGCCTAGCAGGCTTGTCGCTCCCTGGTAGGTCTCCTAACCATATTCTATGGCCTATAAATGCCCAAATATTCCCGCAACATCAAAGAGAGCAATGCAAATACTTTTCTGCAGTCGAAAGCCTCCGTTCCCGAGAGATCCAATCTTGGAGCCTTTTCCGATAATCTGCCGGAGGAGGTTTCGATCACGGAGGGCATCTGCATCAACTCCATTGCTTCTCCGGTCATGCATGAGTAGTCAAGCACAGACCTACGGGTCCATATCTAGTAGCAAGATGTCTTCTTCTCTCTCTCTTTGATCTTCAATACCATGTTCTTCATGATCTTCATGGAGATCTATCCGATCTAATCCTCTTTCGTGGTGTGTTTGTCAAGATCCGATGAATTGTGAGTTTATGTTTAGATTATCCATAAATCTTATTTGAATCTCCTCTGAATTCTTATTTGCATTATTTAATATCCTTGCAAGTCTCTTCGAGTTATTGGTTTGGTTTGCCCAACTAGATTGGTAATTCTTGCAATGAAAGATGTGCTTGGTTTTGGGTTCAACCTTGCGGTGTCCTCACCTAGTGACATAGTAGGGGTAGTGAGGCACATATTGTATTGTTGCCATCAAGGGTAACAAGATGGGGTTTTCATCATATTGCTTGAGTTTATCCCTCTACATCATGTCATCTTTCTTAATGTGTTGCTCTGTTCTTCATGAACTTAATACTCTAGATTAAGGCATGAGTCAGTTGATGTGTGGAGTAATAGTAGTAGATGCAGAATCGTTTTGGTCTACTTGTCACAGACGTGATGCCTATATGCATGATCATTACCTTGGATAACTACATGATTATTCTATTTTCTATCAATTGCTTGACAGTAATGTGTTTACCCACCATGATATTTGCCTTCAAGAGAGAACCCTGTAGTGAAATCTATGGCCCCTGGGTCTGTTTTCCATCATATACTTTCAGATCTATAAATAAAAAAATACCAAAAATACCTTGCTGCTATTTACTTATCTTTGACTTTCCACACTCATTTACATCTATCTCTTTCAGATCTAATCCTTGCAAACAATCGTGAAAGTATTGACAACCCCTTTATAGTGTTGGGTGCAAGTGCTTGATTGTTTGTGTAGGTGCATCCATTGGTGACTTGATTATTCCTCCTAATGGATTGATACCTTGGTTCTCAACAACTGAGGGAAAAAATTATCTACTTCGCTACATCACCCTTTCCTCTTCAAGGGAAAACCAATGCATGCTCAAGAGGTAGCAAGAAGGATTTTTGGCACCGTCGTCGGGGAGGATACACATCAAGCCTACCAAGTACCCATCACAAACTCATCTCTTGCATTTACATTATTTTCCATTTGCCTCCCATTTCTCTCCCCCACTTCTAAAACGATTTTTAGAAAATACCAAAAAGATTTTCCTTTTTTTTCGCCCTTCTTTTGTTTGCCTCTCGTTTGATTGTGTGCTTGATTGCTTGCTTTGCCACCATGTTGGAATCTAGGGAAACTTTTAATGAAAGAGATAGTAATAGTCTTGAGAAAAAATTTGAATCTTGCTATCGGGACCCCGATCCTAAGTCATATGAGTCCAGACTGTAACATATCACATCACTTTGCGGCCTCACGCACGGTAAGTTCCACGGCTGTAGCCTTACCTTAGCCGGGGCCGTTTGCGTCTTTTGGCTCACGTATGTGAACATGTCCGTGGCAATCAAACAACAGAGAACACAGGCCGACATGACTAGTCATAGAACACAAGTGGCACATCCGTACGAAAATAGGCATACCTAACCCAGCAATGCAGGTGTCGGCCTCAAGCGCGTGTAGACAAGTCATAGCAAGCTACAAGGACTCCATTACGCCGTGAGACATAAATGCCATCACTGCACATAGACGAGTCATAGCAGGCTACAGGGACTCCATTACACTACAAGACATTTCCCCGAAGGGACAGACATAGCAGCAAAGAAGGATACATGCCGGTCAATCAATGTGTCTGGAGCAGTAGCAAGCTACCATGGCTCGGTGGAAGCACAAAGAGGCAGTTTCCCGTAAAGAGTACTACTAAAGGCACACAACTAGGTGTCGGATCCCATACATACCGTTGCACATCACACGTACGCATGACATGCCCGATATGCATAGATACAACATCGCATCACAACATAACCATACAACAACTTTTATTTAAGAGGGACGGCGGAGGGGGTCAGGATTCCTCCTTCGGCGACCAAATGGACGGTGAAGGGCACCAAACTGCTCTGCTTGCTCGTGCGCGTTGAGCCCGACACTTCCCAGGGGTTAGGATGGCCGGAGTCGGCGCCGGCAATGAGCACGGCGGCTGTCGAAGCTCGGACGAGCACGGGCTTGTCGAACCAGAGTGAGACACGGCTGGAACTAGGCACATAAAAGCACTACACGGCCCCACGAGCTCGATGGTGGCCTCTGATGGACCAACTAGTCACCAGAGCATCGCCGGCGATGAGCTCGTGCGGCAGGTCATTCGGGAGCCGGCGCAATCAGGGACTACAGAGGGGGAAAAGGCCGGAAAGGAGAGGGGAAAGAGCCGGGAGCTCACAGCGGACTCGAAGCCGTCGAGATCTTGCTCGGGGAGGGCTCGGAGACGGCGATCAACGACGGCGAAGCTTCGGGTCCGAGGAGGAAGACGAGCTCGGGGACAGCGCTTCGGGGCTCTTGGCAATGCGTGGCTTAGCAATGAGGGAGAAGGCGACGAGGCAGAGCAATTGGAGGGCTCAGAAGTGAGGGGGAGCGGCTAGAACTACGATGGCGAAGCTAAGGAACCGGTGGCCATGGCGGAGCAAAGGAGGAGGAGAGCAGAGAGGCGAGCGAGGGCGAGAGGGAGAGGGCGATGGGGACGGCTCTTAGAGCTTATCCCCGCCATGCTACCGAGGGGAAGCAGGCAGGCAGCTGCCGACGTGGAGGCATGCCTACGCGCTCGCTCCGGCCACACGCCCGTCCACCTGGCCGCCAAGAGGACGACGATAGAGCTGGGCCAGCTGGGCCGGCCCAGGTTCATCCTCCCTTTTCCTTTCTGCTTTATTTTATTCATTTTTCTTTTCTATTTTCCTATTTCTGACATTTGTTTTATTTTCTTTACAGGTACATATGCTAATTTAAAATATCCCAAATATTTTATATATTGAAGTTTGAATATTTCAAACTTATCTAAAAAAATTCAGGATATTTTGGAAACTAAAATAATGATAATGCTTTATTTGATATTTTCAGAAGCTTTATCATTTATTTTTAAATTGCTTCAGTTGTTCAAATATTTAAAATGGCCCATGTTATAATCATGTCCATATTTATCAGACATAGGGAACATTTTGGTATGGCATTTTGGATTTGTTGAATTTTCACCAACTTGAATTATTTTGATTGATTGTGAGCTTGGGGTTTCTTTTAATCCCCATTTCACGTTGATGCAAAAATGGAACATGATGCAACAACCATGCTATCCTATGACATCTAGCTAGGGATGTGACACTTGCTCTTTAGATCATGAAACTGAATCTCCTCCTAAAACTAAAAAAATTCAAGTAGGAGATGGAAATATTATTGGGAAGGATGTTATTCAAGAGTCATTTGATTGTACGGGAATGATACCTATGAGTAAGAGATCTATTCTTCTTAGCATGAATAGTTATGCGGATGCTATTGTCATGCTCATTGATAATTGGGAAAGAAAATTTGTGCACATTCAGCCCGCTTTGTAGAAAGTGTTTTATGAACTTCCCAATATTAATCATTCTAAGGATAAAAATATTGCTACTATCATCCTTATGTGAGAATTTGATTTCATCATACATGAAGCTAGGGAGATTTTCTCTCTCTATGATAAAGATGTTGAACACCCTCCAATTGAAGAAATTCTCCATGATAAAGAAACCTTGCGTAGTCTAGAATCTAGAGACTATCAATCTTATAGTGAAAATCTTAGGAAGAGAGCACCCTACGCGGAAGTCTCTCTATGATAACGCACCTATGAGGAATTTGGTTGGATTACAAGGGAAATTTTTTAAGGGTATAAGGATGATTTTCTTGAAAATATGGTTAAGGAACCCGTTATAAATAAGATATGTGTGTTATATGATGATATCGATGGCGATGATCTAGACTACGGATTTATGAATGTTAAAATTACTAGCCAAAGTCCTTTTCTTGATTTAAGTTCATATACTAGGAAATAAATAAAGTAAAGTATAGATATAGTTAGAAAAGCTTTTGATGGTTTGATCAAGTTTGGATTACTTACCAAAGATGACAATACCTATACTATTGCGTTTTGCCTAGCTAGGGCGTTAAACAATAGCGCTTGTTGGGAGGCAACCAAATTTTATTTTTGTGTTATGTTTTTGCTTATGTTTGAGTGTTTACCACATTATTAATTTTGTAGTAATTTTGTTTTGGTATTTTAGTTAGTGTTTGAGCCAAGTAAAACCATTGGAGTGATCTATGGTAGTTGTTGATTTGATCTTGCTGAAAAATAGAAACTTTTTTGCTTAGTCCAGGAATTTTATATTTTTTTAGAGTGTCGAATTGACCTGTAATTTTTACACAGGATTGAAATGTAAATTTCACAGGTTTTAATAAATTTTCATAACTTTTTGAGTTACAGAAGTATACGAAGTTTTCAGTTTGCTATAGACCATTCTGTTTTTCACAGATTCTATTTCGTTTGAGTTGTTTGCCTATTTTGATTAATCTATGGGTTGTACCATGTGGCATGATCCATGGAGAAGTTAGATTACAGTAGTTATAACACCAATATAAATAAATAATGACTTCACAATAGTACCTAAAGTGGTGATTTACTTTCTTATACTAACGGCTCTCATGAGTTTTTTGTTAAGTTTTGTGTTGTGAAGTTTTCAAGTTTTGGATAAAGATATGATGGACTATGGAATAAGTATTGGCAAGAGCCTAAGCTTGGGGATACCCAAGGCACCCCAAGTCATATTCAAGGATGCCAAAAAGCCTAATCTTGGGGATGCCCTAGAAGGCATCCCCTCTTTTGTCTTCAATTCAATGGTAAATTTACTTGAGGCTAGATTTCTATTCACCACATGATATGTGTTTTGCTTGGAGCGTCTTGTGTGATATGAGTCTTTGCTTGTTAGTTTGTAACAATCATCCTTGATGCACATATCTTTTGAGAGAGACACGCTGAATCGTGAATTCATTAGAATACTCTATGTGCTTCACTTATATCTTTTGAGTTGGGCAATTTTGCTCTATGTGCTTCACTTATATCTTTTAGAGCACGATGGTGTTTCCGTTTTATAGAAATACTTGAACTCTCGTACCTCACTTATATTATTTTGAGAGTTTCTAAAACATCATGGTAATTGGTCTAGGTTAGGAATTTAGTCCTAATACGATAGGCATCCAAAAGGGATATAATAAAAACTTCCATATTAAGTGCATTGAGTATTTATGAGAAGTTTGATTCCTTGCATAAAGTTCTGAGATATAAAGATGGTAATGTTAAGAGACATGTTAGGAAGTAAATTGTGATTTGGTAAAAAATACATGTGTAAAGGTTTGTGATTCCCGTAGCATGCATGTATGGTGAACTGTTATGTAACGAAGTCGGAGCATGATTTGTTTAATGATTGTCGACCTTCGTGTGAGGGACGGGAGCGTGCGATGGTTAACTCCTACCATCCTCTCCCCTAGGAGCATGCGTCTAATGCTTTTCTTCAATGATTAATAGACTTTTGCAATAAGTATGTGAGTTCTTTATGACTAATGACGAGTCCATGAATTATACACACTCTCACCCTTCCACCTTTGCTAGCCTCTCTAGTACCGCGCAACTTTCGTCGGTACAACAAACACCTTTCTCAAAACAGCCACAAAATACCTTCCTCAAAACAGCCACCATACCTACCGATTATGGCATTTCCATAGCCATTCCGAGATATACTGCCATGTAACTTCCACCATGTAGTTTTTCTATGACTTGCATCATCACTTCATATTGCATATAGAGTTATATCTTGTCATAGGAATCGAGTTGTAATTTCTTTTTCTTTGAGTTACAAGTAAATAAAAGTGTGATGATTTTTCATTAATAGAGCATTGTCCCATGAGAGAAAGGGATTATGGAGGCTATGACTCCCTCACAAGTTGGGACGAGTATCCGGACTTTACAAAAAATAAAAGAGGCCAGCGAAGCCCAAACAAAAAAAAGAGAGGCCAAAGAAGCCTACAAAAAATAAAATAGAAAAATGAGAGAAAGAGAGAAGGGACAATTGCTACTATCTTTTTCCACACTTGTGCTTCAAAGTAGCACCATGATCTTCATGATAGAGAGTCTCCTATTTTGTCACTTTCATATAACTAGTGGATATTCATTATGCACGACCACTTAGTTTTCTTTTTGAGCTTTCATACACTTATTTCTCTAAGTGCATTTCTTGCATTGCAATCCCTACTCACTCACATTGATATTTATTGATTGGCATCCCCATAGCCCATTGATACGCCTAGTTTATGTGAGACTATCTTCTCCTTTTTCCCATGCACCCCCTCCATATTTTATTCCACCTATAATGCTATATCCATGGCTCACGCTCATGTATTGCGTGAGAGTTGAAAAGGTTTGAAAACACCAAAAGGTTGAAACAATTGTTTGACTTGTTCATTGGGGTTGTGCATGATTTAGATACTTTGTGTGGGGAAGATGGAGCATAGCCAAACCATATGATTGTGTAGGGATAACTTTCTAAGGCCATGTTATTTCGAAAGGACACGACTACCTTGTTGGTGTGCTCGAAGTATTAATGTTTTTATGTCAATATTGGACTATTGTTTTGAATCTTACAGATCTGAATATTCATGCCACAATAAAGAATATTACATGGATAAATATGTTGGGTAGCATTTCACATAAGAAATTCTGTTTTTATCATTTACCTACTCGATGACGAGAAGGAATTAGGATTGGGGATGCTAATACGTCTCCAACGTATCTATAATTTTTTATTGTTCCATGCTATTATATTATCTGTTTTGTATGTTTTATATGCATTAAGATGCTATTTTATATTATTTTTGGGACTAACCTATTAATCTAGAGCCTAGTGCCAGTTTCTGTTTTTTCCTTGTTTTTGAGTTTCACAGATAAGGAATATTAAACGGAGTCCAAACGGAATAAAACCTCTGGAATGATTTTTTGGAATAAAAGGAAGCCACGACACTTGAGAACCAAGGCTAAGGAGCTACCACGCGGCCACAAGCTCGCTAGTCGCGGCTAGGGGGGTACCCCGCGCCGGGCAGGCTTGTGGGCCCCTGGCAACTCCCCTAACCGTAATCATCGGCCTATAATACCCAAATATTCCATCATTATCGAAACGAGCCACAAAAACACTTTTTCGCTGCCAGAAGCCTCCATTCCCGAGAGATCCAATCTTGGAGCCTTTTCTGGTAATTTGCTGGAGGGGGATTTGATCATGGAGGGCATCTACATCAACTCCATTGCCCCTCCGATGATGCGTGAATAGTTCACCACAGACCTACGGGTCCATAGCTAGTAGCTAGATGGCTTCTTCTTTCTCTTTGCTTCTCAATACCATGTTCTTCATGATCTTCATGGAGATCTATCCGATGTAATAATCTTTTGCGGTGTGTTTGTCGAGATCCGATGAATTGTGGGTTTATGTTAAGATTATCCATGAATATTATTTGAGTATTTCCTGCATTCTTATATGCATGATTTCATATCTTTGCAAGTCTCTTCGAGTTATTGGTTTGGTTTGTCCAACTAGATTGGTAATTTTTGCAATAGGAGAAGTGCCTTAGTTTTGGGTTCAATCTTGCGGTGTCCTCACCCAGTGACAAAGTAGGGGTAGCGAGGCACGTATTGTATTGTTGCCATCAAGGGTAAAAAGATGGGGTTTTCATCATATTGCTTGAGTTTATCCCTCTACATCATGTCATCTTGCTTAATGTGTTACTCTGTTCTTCATGAACTTAATACTCTAGATGCAGGCAGGAGTCGGTCGATGTGTGGAGTAATTGTAGTAGATGCAGAATTGTTTCGGTCTACTTGTCACGGACGTGATGCTTATATGCATAATCGTTGCCTTAGAAATCTTCATAATTATTCGCTTTTTGATCAATTGCTCGACAGTAATTTGTTCACCCATCGTAATAGTTTCCATCATGAGAGAAGCCATCTAGCAAAACCTATGGCCCCCGGGTCTATTTTCCATATTATATTTTCAGATCTAAAACCAAGAAAACAAAAATACTTTCTGCCCTATTTTTACTTTTAGTTTTACTTTCCGTTCAAGCATCCTATTATATCTATCTCTACTAGATGTCATCCTTGTAAATAACTGTGAAGGGATTGACAACCCCTTTATAGCGTTGGGTGCAAGAGTTTGAATTATTTTGTAGGTATATCTATTGGTGGCTCGCTTGTATCTCCTACTGGATTGATACCTTGGTTCTCAAAAACTGAGGGAAATACTTATCTACTTTGCTGCATCAAACCGTTCCTCTTCATGGGAAACCAACGCATGCTCGGGAAGTAGTAGTAAACAAATGCCCAAAAAGTATCCTAAAATGATAATATAATAGCATGGAACAATAAAAAATTATAGACATGTTGGGGACATGTCAGCATCGCCAAGCTTAATTCCTGCTCGTCCTCGAGTAAGTAAATGATAAAAACACAATTTTTTGTTTGCCATGCTATCCATTATATAATGTTTTGTTTGTATGCTCGTTGGGAAATGATGAATTAACAAACAATAACATAGTAATATTTTATAAGTATAAGAAACAAAATAATTGATTTTCAAAGTATACGATCCTAAAAGAATGTTTACCCCCACTCATCTTATTATATTAGCAAGGCATGACTGTGTGTTTACCACATCAATCCAAATGTTAAGCACCACGATGTCCAAGTCAGGCAATTGGATCGTACTTTTCAATATGAATCAACTTTTTATTCTTCACACAATACATGAGCGTGAACCATTGGAAATAGCATATAGGTGGAATAGAATATGATGGTAGATATCAAAGGGGTAAAAAGTGGAGAAGATAGTCTCATATCAACTAGGCGTACCAATGAGCTATGGAGATGCTCATCGATAGATGTCAATGCAAGGAGTAGGTATTGCCATGCATGATACATTAGAGCTATAAGTGTATAAAAGCTCAACTGAAGCTAAGTGTGTGGGCATCCAACTTGCTTGCTCATGAAGACCTCGGGCATATGAGGAAGCTCGTCATTGGAATATAAAATCCAAGTTTATAATATGAAAAGGTAATTCCCACTAGAATATGGAAGTGACGACATATATAGGTGATTCTCTATATGAAGAACATGGTGCCACTTTGAGGCACAAGTTCAGTAAAGGATAGTGTCGGTGTATCTCGGGTACGGGGTCCCAAATTGTGAGACTGGAATCGACGGTAACAGGAGATGAAGGGGACACAAGTTTACCCAGGTTCGTGCCCTCCTATGGAGGTAATACCCTACGTCCTACTTGGTTGTATTAATGATGTGAGGGGTTACAGAGTTGATCTACCTTGAGATCGTATAACTAACCCTAGATGAGTCGTCCCCTATATCGCAGACACCCTTTGGCTTATATAGACGCCGAGGGTGTCCTAGGTTTACACA
The DNA here is from genome assembly GCA_022496015.1 of Hordeum marinum. Classification (NCBI taxonomy): domain Eukaryota; kingdom Viridiplantae; phylum Streptophyta; class Magnoliopsida; order Poales; family Poaceae; genus Hordeum; species Hordeum marinum. Next base: position 391,870,378 of record CM039678.1, on the reverse strand, counting down.
TGGTTGGTTACATGCCGAAGAGATAAACATGCCTAACTACAGCTAATAACTTGGAGAATACATCATGGCTCCTCGAAGCTTCCATCTAGCGTAGGCGGTCTTTGATCATCCGATGTCCGCTTTGCGGCCCATACAGTCCGGCCCATAACAATAGGTTGGCTATCCTAGGACCCCCTAATCCAGGACTCCCTCAGTAGCCCCTGGACTAGCCTTCAAAGACGATTTATATCCGGTCGATCTCCTCATGTCGCCATCTTTGGCTTGCGAGGCGAGTCCCTCATCCTTCTTGATTCAGCAACCGACCAGTCTTCGGTAAGATCTCAAGCGTCACGGGCACAGGTTCATCATAATAATTACGTGTGTTCCTCGATTTTCGCGCGTCGTGAGGAGGTGAGTGGTTAGTGATTTTTACAATCTTGCCCTTCCACAACAGGGGCACCAACCCATTTAAACAAACAAAATCGTGGCGCAGACCACATTCTCTACCTCCTCCCTAAAAGAAACTCCCAGCGGAAGCTCCACACAAAACAAGGCCAACGTCCCCAGCTCCTCCGCAGTCCCTACGGCTCACACCGGGGGATTGGACCAGCTGTTCTGTTACACTCCTATGGCTCCATAATCTAGAGACCCAGGTGTATCTCCCGTCGCCAGATCTGGCGACGACCCGCTCAAGTCTGCTCTACTATGGTGACGAGGTTTTTGATGAGCGTTTCCCCAATCCTAACAAGGGGGAGCGTGTGTGCTTCGTCCCCTTCCTCCTCTAGGGCCTTGGGTTTCCAGTCCATTCGTTCCTGAGGGGGTTACTGGAGTTCTATGGGATCTAACTCCACCATCTCACTCTAGGGCCAATCTTACACATCTCAAGCTTCGTCACCCTCTACGAGATATTCTTGTGGTGCCAAGCACATTTTGATTTGTGGAGGAAATACTTCTGTCTCGTCCCCCGAACTTGGGAAAAGACAATTTTGGAGGTCAGTGGGGCTGAAGTGTGACGTATAGCGGGGACGGGGTATCTGGCGGGCACACCAAAGAAATCTGAAGAATGGACCTCGGAGTGGTTCTATATTGAGGATGTCCTCCTGTTCGAGCCAACCCAAACAGGCCTTCCCAAATTCTCCGACATTGTCCCGAAGAAGAGGTACAACTGGCGACCAAAGAGATCATGCCAGGAGGAAAGCGTCGAAGTGCGACGCCTAGCTGCGCAGGTGCGGATGCTCGTCCACCATCGGCTGACCAGGATAGACGTCATGACCGCTGCCATCTCCTGGTGTGTGCAGCCCCTCCAACAGAGGGTACACACCCTATGGCAATAAAATAGGACAAGCGACGCCACGCGCTCCCGAAAGCAAGGTCCCGCCAACCCGATGGCATTGGCCGCCGCACTTGCCGACCTGTACAAAGGAGAGCAAGAAGACTTCGTTTGACGGTCAACCAAGGAAGGGTATTCAGTCCACAATACCATCGAACGGGTAAGACTTTCTCTTTTAATCATGAGATATTTTGGCGTTTCCATTCCATACTCTATTTGACCAAGGCCTGGTGTGAACAGGAATGGAGGAGTTTCATCGATACACTCAACTCTCCGGCTCCTTAGCCTGAGAACCATTCACACGACAATGATCAAGGTTTCAACTTGGACCAAGATCTTCTCATTGACTTTGAAAACGGAGTCTATTTCCAGGACAACATCGTCCAAAGCCCGGTGGCTATCATAATTGATTACCCCGGGTCATTCTCCATCCCTGCCGCAAGCAAGAAGAAAAGCTCCTCCCGCAAGAGGCCAGCTACCAAGAGCACCCCGGACATGATGGTCCCGACCCCCAAGTGTCGCCAATCCGCGCACCATACACCGGCAGCCGGAGCTATGGCCGAATCATAGGTCAACCGAGACCCTACAAAGGAGCCGGACATGGGGACGAATCCACTTGCCCGCTCCTCCCTAAGGTACATTGTCCGGTTATCCACTTATTGTTGTAACCAGTAGGGTCTTATAGCAGTTCATTTTATTGAAATACTTAGGCAAAAGACCCAATCCTCTCCTACCGAAGGGGTTACCCGGGTGTCCGGAGATGCCCGAAGCTCTCGAGACACGACCCATGCGGCTTCTGCTATAGAAGCCCCCATGGCTAATCCGACGCCCGCCGAATCTGGTGATTGAGTATGCATCGCCAAATCGGAGGTGGAGAGTGCTATGCATCATCGACACCGATGGGAGGCCATGCAGCGCCCAATTTTCTCCGACCAAGAGTTCGGTGCCCTACGCTCGGCGGATGGACACGTTGGCACCGGCCGAGCTGTATTCGGAAAAGCTATGAAGTTGATAACAACCAGCACATAGGTAAGTGATTGGATTTTATAGAATGCGAATATTTGTGTACGCCTAGTATCCCCCGAGCCATAATTTGTTTTGGAACAAACGAATTAAGGATCTTCGCATTGTTTGACTGCTAACACAGGCCTTAAAGCAACAATCAGAGCAATTGGCCAAGGAGCTCGAGGAGAGCCGCACGAAAGTACAATCTGTGAAGGCCAAATTAGCACAAGTAAAGGGCTTCACGCGAGAGGCCCATGGTGAGTATGCATTTATTGCTAATATTTTTTATATCATCGTGCTTGACATACGAATTCTGTGTAGTAGCCGAATCAATAGGACATATGTAAAGGCAGCTGGAAGAAGCCCATGATTCTTAGAGGTATGCAGGGTCCCAGCATCAGGCTGGCTGGCTTGTTATACAAAAACATGCCAAAGAAATAAAGAGTTTAAAGATTCGATTGGCCCAAGCTCAAGAAGAGAATCGAAAGCTTCAAAGAGGCATATTTGGTATGTACAATTCCATTATCATAAAATATTTCTCATGTAGGGAATGATAGTAACCGCGCTGTTGTCTTATGTGCAGGCCTCCTATCTGGGCATCCTGAAGAGGAGATCGAATCATACCAAGGGGACCTGCTGAAGGAGCTGACCTCTCTACATAAGCGCGTGCAAAAAGTAATGACAGAGATGGTGAAGGCACTATGGCCCACCAAACAGCCACCTAAATGGCTAGCCGCTCTTCTGGATCGATTTAAGGGGGCTCGAAATAGGTTCAAGCTGTGGAAGACTTCGGCTTGCCGTGAGGGAGCACGGGAGGCGTCGGCAATGGTCAAGACCCGTTTCACCGGACTTAACCCCGAGCATATGATGCGGGTTGGTCACATGGGATCGGATGGAAAAGTAGTGCCACTCCACTTGGTATATGACCAGGTGATGCTAGCCACCCGTCTTTCGCAAGCAGAATGCCCCCTTAACACAATAATTGATAATCTCGACCAGCGGTTGCACATGTAATTTATATGTACATGTGTATAAACGGTGCGAGATACATGTGGTGCTCGGCGTTGAACACTAGATCCACATCCCACAAGTGACGCCGGCGCCCGGTGTCCCACGCGCAGCAATAGTTCTGGGTCGGTGTACATCGGAATAATGCATGTGTGACTTTTGGTTCGTCGAGGCTTTCCTTATGTAACTCTCATATCTCATGGTGTGTTGGTGCGCTCTCTCTCACACTGATATGGTGGTGTATATATGTTGGTGGGCACTCTCTCAAAGTAATAGTTCGACCGCCGGTGATGGACGCCTCACCTCTTCTCTTCTTGCGCAATATATCGACGAGTATATCACAAAGAAGAGAAGAATGATGAGGCGCCCCCCACGACAACAGTCGGGATTCCTCCATCAAGAACACACATGAAAGTTATTTAAGGAAAGCCTCAACGGACCGAAAGTCACACACGCATTATACCGATGTACATCGACCCACGATCACTCATCTTGCCTAGCTACTGGACATGTGTCGGGGTCAGGGTGTCATGTCGGGTCTGGGTGTAGGGGTGTGGGTGTCGGGGATGTCGTGTCGGGGTAGGGATGCTATGTCTGGGTTAGAGGGTTCCTCGACGTCGATGAAACCTCGTGCCGGGGTCGGGGTGCTGTGTTGTGGTCGGGGGTGCCGTGTCAGGGTCTCGGGGTGTCGTGTCGGGGTCGGGGTGTAGGGGGTGTCGTGTCGGGGTGTCGGGGTCTCGGGGTGTCGTGTCGGGGTCGGGGTGTAGGGGGTGTCGTGTCGGGGTCGTGGTGCCGTGTCGAGGTGTCGGGGTCGGGGTGCTATGTCGGGGTCTCGGGGTGTCGGGGTCGGTGTGTCGTATCGGGGTGTCGGGGTGTTGTGTTGGGGTGTCGGGGTCAGGGTGTCGTGTCGGGGTCGGGGTGTCGCGGGTGTCGTGTCGGGGTCGAGGTGTCGGGGTCGGGGTCGGGGTGTCGTGTCGGGGTCGAGGTCGGGGTCCGGGTCGGGGTGTCGTGCCGGGGTCGGGGTGTCGGGGGTGTCGTGTCGGGGTCAGGGTGTTGTGTCGTGGTCGGGGTGTAGGGGGGTGTCGGGTCGGGGTCGCGGTGTAGGGGGTGTCGTGTCGGGGTCAGGGTCGGGGTCAGGGTGTCGGGGTCGGGGTCGGGGTCGGGGTGACGGGGTGTCGGGGGTGCCGTGTCGGGGTGCCGTGTCGGGGTGTTGCGGTGTCGTGTCGGGGTGTCGTGTCAGGGTGTCGGGGTCGGGGTGTCGTGTCGGAGTCGGGGTGTCGGGGGTGTCGTGTCGGGGTCGGGGTATCGGGGTGTCGTGTCGGGGTCGGGGTGTCATGTCGGGGTGTCGGGGTTGGGTTGCTATGTCGGGGTCTCGGGGTGTCAGGGTCGGTGTGTCGTATTGGGGTGTCAGGGTGTCGTGTCGGGGTGTTGGGGTCAGGGTGTCGTGTCGGGGTCGGGGTGTCGGGGGTGTCGTGTCGGGGTCGAGGTGTCGGGGTCGGGGTCGGGGTGTCGTGTCGGGGTCGGGGTGTAGGGGGTGTCGTGTCGGGGTCGGGGTGTCGGGGTGTCGTGTCGGGGTCGGGTTGTGGGGGGTGTCGTGTCGGCGATCATCGACCCGGTTACGTCGGCGCCGACGCACCCCTCCTCCTCCTCTTCTTCTTCTTATTCTCGGGCGAGGTGCGCGGGTGGCGGTGGGGTTGAGTGCCGTCCGGTTTCTCGTCTTTTTCTTCTTTTCTCGTCCTCCTCCTCCTCCTCCTTTTCTTCTTCTTTTTCTTCTTCTCCTTCCTCTTCTTCTTCTTCTCCGTCTCCTTCTCCTCCTCTTCTTCTTCTCTCTTCTTCTTCTTAATTTCCTCTCCTCCTCCTCCTAACTAAGTAACTAACTTACTAACTTAACAGAAAAACTAACTAAACTAAACTAATTAAACCTAAATCTAAAAAAATAGAAAAATCTAAAAAACAAAAAAATAGAAAAAAAACTAGACCTGTGGGGCGGGGCGACGGTGGCGACGCGGGTTGGTGGGGCGGCGCGGGCGGGCAACGGGCAGTGGTGGCGACGCGAGCCAATGGGGCGGCGGTGGCGATGCGGCGGCGGCAGGGGTGTGGCGGGGGGGCGACGCGACGGCGGGGCGACGGGGGCGCGCGGCGGCGAGGTTGCGAGGGCGCACGACGACGGGGGTGCGGGCCGCGGTGGCGGGGACGGTGGCGTGCGACGGCGGGGCGACGCGCCGCTCTCGGTCCCCCGAAGGGACACGGTGGCGTCGGGGGCGGTGGGCGCTGGCCGCAGGGGCGACGGGCAAAGGAAGGAGAGAGGGAAGGAGAGAAAGAGAGAGAGAGAGAGAGAGAGAGAGAGAGAGAGAGAGAGAGAGAGAGAGAGAGAGGCGGGCCGGGGGGCGTTAGCCGTTAGCTAACACCCCCTCTTTGCCGTCTGCTAGCGGACGGCAAAGGAGGTTTGCCGTCCGCTAGCGGACGGCAAAGAGGGGGGCTATTAGGTCAACTATCGGGCTAGGTCATGGGTGGGCCCCCTCTCTCTTTGCCGTCCGCTAGCGGACGGCAAAGCTCCTTTGCCGTCCGCTAGCAGACGGCAAAGAGGTGGCTGGTGGCAAAGCCACTCTTTGCCGTCTGCCACCTCTTTGTCGTCCGCTTTCTCCTAGCTGATGGCAAAGCCATTCTTTGCCCTCCGCTAGCTGACGGCAAAGAGGAGGCAGACGGCAAATCTTCTGATTCTAGTAGTGAACTAAAACAATAAAACAAAAGATATAGTGTATGACAAGTGGGGCATGGGCCCACTTGTCACACACACACACTCAACACACACACACACACAACACTGCCACACACTCACACACATGGATCTGGCACCACACCAGATCCTCTCTCTCTCTCACACACACACAAGCACACACACACCCACACACACACTACACATCCAAACCAGATATGCACACAGCCACACTAGATCCTGGCACACACACAACACGCACACGGGATCCGGTCATCACACCGGATCCAAACACACAACAGCACACGTGCCACTCAGAAAAAAAACCACGGGGGCTGGGATTCGAACCCGAGACGTTGCGGTCTCGCCCCCACCCACTACCACTACGCTACGCCGCGGCACTCGATAGAGAGGGGAAGTATCTCCTTCTATACTACCTGCACCTAAGCTTGACGAAACTGAACCCATGAACACACCGGCGACAGGCTACGATGGCGGCACAAAATTCCGGTGATACCAGGCAACTCCGGCGACGCAGAGCACCAGCGGGGCGAGCTGGAATCTAGGGGTACCCATCCCCATACCTACGGCGACTAAACGCGGCGGCAAGGAGGCGCTTGAGCTCGAGCTTCCACTTGGCTCGGGCACGGCGGCGACACGAGCTACGGCGAGCTAGGCAGGGCAATGGAGGGGGGATCATGGCGCTCACCGAGGGAAGGACGATGACGGACCGATCGCGGCAAAGAGGAAGAAGAAGTGGGGACACCGCCTTTTACGGAGAGTAAGAAGACCGGCGACGTGGGCTCGAAGCAGGGGAAGAAGAGGCGCAACGACAGCAATGGTGTGGCAGCTCCCTGGCCCTCCTAGCACTGGGAATCGGACGCGAGCGACACCAGGGCACTCCTCGCCATCTCCGACGAGGACGAGGGGGTTGCCGGAGGCGATGACGGCGAGACGAACGACACGGCAATCTCTGAACCTCTCTCTACCGCTTACCTGACAGAGAAAGAAGGGGATGGAGGAGAGGAATGGAGAGGGAGATGGGAGCGGTGGCGGCTGGAGGAGGAAGAGGAACCCTAGAGGGGGAAGCACGCATGCCAAGGGAGCCTAAATAGGACTAGGCTGACAGCAGGCGACGGCTAAAGTTGACGGCGGCAACGCACTTGCTCTCTCCTCTCTAAACCTCACGGAAAGCGAGCCAACGGGGCAGGTAGCCGTCTATGTGCGGGCTGGGCCGCACAAGAGACTCCTGGGCCACGAGGAGAAGGAAGGTGGCCCACTCCTAACTCTCTCTGAGAGGGAAACAAAAGCAGGAGGTTTCCCTATAAAAAAATAAAACAGCCACACAACAAATAAAAACCCCAGAGGAAAAAAAAAGGTTTTTTAACAAGAAGAAAATTACTTCTGCAAGAAATAAAATGTGAGCTATCTAGTAAAGTTAACAAATGTATTTTTTTGATGCAAGATTTTTATTAATTTAATGAAAACAGCCCCTCTGTTATTTAAAACCTCAAACTCACAAGGCCTAAATCACCAAAAGATCAACACACATGAGCTCCAAACAATATTCACTACCACTTGGACATATTTAACAAATCTATAAGGCAGATTAATTCTGTTGAAGAATATTAATGAAATAAAAGGCTATAGGTTGTTTCGTTTGAAATAACAAGAGAGGGGGGAAGTAGTTGATCCCACTCAACCACAAACATCCACAAGACCACTCAAAATAGCACAAGGTCAAGAAGCACAACACATTCAAAGCATGACATGATCATGAATGATATGATGCATGATGCATGAATGCATGAGACAAAGACATGGCAAGGAGAAACTCAATACATTCATCACATGAGACAAGATCCACACATAGGTTACAAGCCATACAAGGTAGGGACAACACTTGGGCTGTCACATACGCAGGCCCCATAGAACGGAGTCGAGTTCCTCCACCCAATGACAGTCGGACTCGTGAAGATATTGGACCAAACGTGGCTTGATGCCGCTCATAATGAGACCGTTTGCTCGCTTGACCTGTCCATTGGTCTACGGATGATAGATCGATGCATAATAAGGCTTTATGCCCATTTTTGCGCACCAGTCCTTGACCTCTTGGGCCATGAAGTTGGATCCATTATCCGTTATTATACTATGCGGGACACCGTAATGGTGTACCAAACTAGATATAAAGTCGATCACTGGTCCGGATTTAGCCGGCTTAACGGGCTTTGCTTCTGTCCATTTGGTGTACTTGTCAACTGTCGGTGTAGAGAACAGGGGGGTGTTCACTACCCCTGGACACGCACTGGCAAGTCGTGGCCTCCAAACAGGAAGGGCATAGTAGAGAAGAAATCCACTTATAGAACATATCTAGGACCCAGTTTTCCAGCAAGAACTACTTGCCGGGAACAGGTCTACACATCACCAACAAGCTCAAGGCCGGCAAGATCGAGATAGAGTGTCTGGGAAGCAAGCCTTCTTGGGAGAAGACCTCCAGACAGGTCACCGAGAAGACCTGATGTTGGCCTACCGGCAAGATCTTTGTTGGGGGACAACTGATAGCTTAATGCAAGTACAACAACATCGAGAAGAGATTCAAGTCAACAGTCGGAAGACCGAAGGCTAGCCACGTGGCAAGATCTTGCCGGGTTGGCTGTTGAGCTCCGGCAAGAAGTGAACCCGGCAGGGCGTCGCCATCCTGCCAGTGGAGAGACCAGGTGTCATCCCACTTAGGTACGTGTCGAGGTGCCGAGGATGGAGGAGTCTAAGCAGTGCTGATGGGATGGGATCCTGTCCCGTCTCGAAGAAAGTCAAGGATGCATGACAAAGCATTAAATGTGCCTGTCTTGCACCGTTAGTGTTTGGTATGATAGCACTGTAGCACTGTACACCTCGTGTACGCACTATACGCCACTATTGGTGACCCCTTCGAGAGTATAAAAGGAGGCCTAGGGCATAGCGCTCCTGGATTCAGAACTCAAACACTCATAATACAACCAAGCAGGAGTAGGGTTTTACGCATCCTTGCGGCCCGAACCTAGGTAAGATCCCCGCTTGCTGTTCATCAGACCTGCTCTTTGTGCGAGCCTTCTCCCCCGCCAAACTGAAAGGGGTCCCTCCGATCCCATAGGTGCTCGTTCCCCACGACATCTTTTGCGCGCCAGGTAAGGGGAAGGTTGCGTAGAACTGATGTGGTGACTACGCACCAGTTCCTTCATAATCATCATCGCCATGGCCCCCAAGAAGAAGGGTTTCATGGCGGTGGAACCCTCCGAGTCCGCCGCGCCCGGAGCCGCCCAAACGGGCGATGGAGTGGGCGCGAGCGGTGGGAGCAGAGACCCTGCGTCCATGTGGCACTCCAATGATCAAGGCCAAGGAAACGGTGACGCCCGCCGCGGAGATGCTCATAGTGGCGGCAGAAACCCCCGTACTACTGGGTTTTAGGACGGTGCTGCATCGCTTGCGGGTGGTACGGTGAACTCCGGGGACGGAAGGGCACCTTCCAAGACACCCACGCCAGCGTGTATGCTGCGACCATCCCAGGACGCGTGCGAAGAGTAGCGCCGCGGTGTCGGTGGTTCCCAATGTCCCCATAGAAAAGCTCCTGTGCATCGCTCCCAAGATGCGTGGGACCAGCATGCACGCCAGCATGCTAGTGGGAGTTGCGTGCAATCGCGGGACCATGACGGAGCTCCTTCTAACACAGTTAGGAGTCAAAGCACCACGCGTTCTTTGCGCCTTTCGCTGCCGATCACGTCAGAAGAAACAGGGGCGGCTGAAATTCTTTGTAAAAGCTAATTCCTAAAACTTTAATGGCTTTTTGTTTTTTAGCTTTTATCCTTGATGTTTTCTTTTGTACAACCTATGCGCGAGGGAGCGCTCTTGAAATACTCTGTGCTCTTAGTTGTTCTGGGTCCGCCCAGCAACGCAGATGCACCTGTAGTTTTTTTAGAGCGTCAAGCCCCCGAAGAAGCGGTGTTCTTGATAGGCTACTAGATAGGCCTTGATCCTAAGCACCGTCGACCGGAACATGCGCACTCGGGGAGTATTCTAGCAAGCATAGGGATTCATTGTACAAAAATTCAATCGTTCAAGCAGAAGGCTAGATAAGTTTTATCTTCAGATTTCTGCGTAAACCCGTATGCTGAGGAACCTTCCCGGGCATAGTCACGCCTCTAATCACTCCGAGTCCGCTCGGAGATGTGAGCAACTGCACTAGAGCAGGGAAGGTGAGATTTTCGCCTTCCTGGGGCTAGTCACACCTCTAATCGCTTTAAGTCCGCTCGGTGATGTGAGTAGCTACACTAAAGCTGGGAGGGTAAGTTTTTCTGGTATGCGACATTCTCGGCAAGCTGCAAGGACCTATTCTTCAAGCGCTGCCGGTTGGTGCGTGCGCATTGGAAAGTTTTGTGACAAGCTTGGGTCATCTTGATTGACTTTTCATCCTTGTACATCAATCTGCATGCGAAAGGACCTTGCCGTGGTTTGCCCGTGCTCTAGTTTCTCCTCGAGTCCACTCGGCAAACTTAGAAGTTGCATTCTGGCCCAGCAAGTTGCCTTGCTGGTGGAGACATTTCCAGCGGGCTGCTAAGGATCCGTTCCTCAAAGCGCTCACAACAAGTGTGCGCCCCGGCAAGGTTTCCAAAGAGCGTAGGATATAAGATATGTGCAAGGACAGAATTAATCAAGAGAGAAGAAGACATTCATGTAGCATAAAGAAACATGTGTCGCACACATAGAGAATGGTCCAAGTAAGACAAATTGTTTCTTTATATGTGCCATTGCAGCAACAGGGGTGCGAAAAGTACATCAGTCCCAACAATTGCTTTTTTCTCAGCGGCATGCGGTAGCCGAGAAAGACAAGGACGCCATGCTGGAGCACGGCAAGATCTTGCCGGGATGGCTTATGGAGCCCCGGCAGGAACTACACCCAGCAAGACCCAAGACGGCAGTGAGGCATTCGCGGTAGATGGCGACGACAACAGATATGAGCGTATGAATCGAGCACCGCACCCGCAGCACCCTTTTTGGGGAAGGCTCGGGGGCTGGCTCTTCATCACACGATATGTCACTCCCTCTCGGGCACATGACTCCTGCTAGCGTCCTGTTTTGTCTGCCCACGCTTCCGGCAAGCCCAAGGCCCGGAAAATCGCAAGCTCTCTTCATCATCATCAACGTGCGGTTCAAAAGTCATGAGTGGAGGTTACTTCTCACCATGCGGGTACCGGTGCGTGTTTTTGGGCCTAACCCAAACAAACACTATGCACGCTTGTCCGACCTAGGTTCGGGGGCTCCTGTCGGTGTAGAGAACAGGGGGTGTTCACTACCCCTGAACACGCACCGACAAGTTGTAGCCTCTAGGCGGAAAGAGCATAGAAGACAACAAATCCTCTTATAGGACATATCCAGGACCCAGGTTTCCGGCAAGAACTACTTGCCGAGAATAGGTCTACACATCACCGGCAAGCTCAAGGCCAGCAAGATCAAGATAGAGTTTCTGGGAAGCAAGCCTTCCTGAGAGAAGACCTCCAGAAAGGTCACCAAGAAGACCCGATGTTGGCCTCTCGGCAAGATGCTTATTGGGGGACAGCTGATAGCTTAATGCAAGTACAGCAACATCAAGAAGACATTCAAGTTAATAGTTAGAAGACCGAAGGCTAGGCTCCCGGCAAGATCTTGGCGAGCTCGCTGCTGAGCCCCGACAAGAAGTGCACCGCGCAAGGCCCTGCCATCCTGCCAGCACAGAGACCAGGTGTCATCCCACTTGGGTATGTGTCGAGGTGCTGGGGATGGAGGAGGCTAAGCGGTGCCGATGGGACCGGCTCCTGTCCCGTCTCGAAGAAAGTCAGGGACGCCAAACGAAGCATTAAATACTCTTATCTTGCATCGTTAGTGTTAGGTTTGATAGCACTATAGCACTGTACACCTCGTGTATGCACTGTACACCACTGTTGGTGACCTCTTTGAGAGTATAAAAGGAGGGCCAGGGCGTTACAGTAGAGGACCTTTTTTGGAGGGCTGAGATCCATGCGTAGCAGCTGTGTACCATAGCGCTCCTAGATTTAGAACTCAAACACTCATAATACAACCAAGCAGGAGTAGGGTTTTACGCATCCTTGCGGCTCGAACCTGGGTAAGATCCCCGCGTGTTGTTCACCAGAGCTGCTCTTTGTGTGAGCCTTCTCCCCCATCAAACCAAAAGGGGTCCCTCCGATTCTATAGGTGCTCATTCCCCACGACATCAACCATGAACAGTAGGTATTTATTTTTCTTGGTTCCCCCTTTAAGGGGGCCGACCATGTCCAACGCCCAGACCGCAAAAGTCCTGGTGATCTGAATAGTTCGAAGATCTATTGGGGGCATGTGACTTTGATTTGCAAAGAGTTGACACCCAACACAATGTTGAACAAGTGACTGGGCGTCCGTACGAGCTGTAGGCCAAAAGAAGCCGGCTCGGAAGGCCTTGCTGACAAGGTATCTTGCCGCGGTGTGATGCCTTCCCATGCCTGCATGGATTTCGGCGAGGAGCTCCCGTCCTTCTTCCTCGGATATACACCTCTGTAATACTCCAGTGGTGCTTTTCTTGTATAACTCACCCTCGTGTACTTTGTAGGCCTTAGATCGCCGAACTATGCGCTGTGCCTCAGTTTAATCGTCAAGGAGTTCCTTGTGAAGAAGGTAAGCAAGGAAGGGCTCCATCCATGGTGCAATTACTTCCATTAACTCATGAGTCGAGGACGTCTCATTCATCGTGGAGCCACCGATAATGCCATCATTTGGCTCATCTATAGGGGGAACAACTTCGTCCGCCGTATTCGGACCGACGCCATTGTCGTCATCCTACCACACTACAGAGGGCTTGAAGAGTTGCTCTAGGAAGGTGTTTCTCGGGACGGGATCGCGCTTGGCTCCCATACGGGCTAGTATGTCGGCGGCTTGGTTGTTGTCTCGTGCAATGTGGTGGAATTCCAATCCCTCGAACTGAGCAGATTTCTTGAGGATGGCGTTTCTATATGCCGCTATCTTTGGATTTCTGGCGTCGAACTCACCGTTAATTTGGGATACGGCCAAGTTTGAGTCTCCCCGTACCTCCAACCATCATATGCCCATTGACAACGCCATCCGAAGACCATGAAGAAGAGCTTCATATCCGGAGGCATTGTTGGAGTCAGCATACATGATTTGCAACATGCATCTCACGTCGCCCGTGGGGGATGTGAGAATATCCCCCAGACCGGCCAAGGTTTTGGATCCATCAAAGTACATTGTCCAATGGGAGTATGCACTATACTCCTTGGGGATCTTGGACTCTGTCCATTCAGCCAGGAAGTCCGCTAGTACCTGAGATTTAATGGCATGGCATGGCTTGTAGGTTATTTCAAAGGGAAGTACCTCAATGGCCCATTTGGTTATGCGGCCGGTGATGTCCCTGTTGTTGATTATATCATCTAGGGGGACTTCCGATACCACTGTTAATGCACACTCCTAGAAGTAGTGTCTGAGTTTCCTCGACGCCATGAATACTGTATAGCCTATTTTTTGGTAATGTGGGTATCTGGACTTGCACTATGTTAGCACCTCCGACACATAATATACCAGTTTCTGAGTCCGGAATTCATGTCCCTCCTCATCTCGTTCAACGACGAGCACCACACTGGTGACTTTGTTGGCGGCCGATATGTATAACAACATAGGCTCACCGGCGCCTGGTGCCATGAGTATGGGATTAGAGGCCAGTAGTGTTTTGATTTCTTCTAACACAGCCGCTGCCTCATCGGTCCATTCGAAATTGTTGGTCTGTTTTAGCATCTTATAGAGCGGCAAAGCCTTTTCTCCGAGGCGGGAGATAAAGCGTCTTAATGCCGCTATGCACCCAGCTAACCTCTGGACATGCTTCAGCTCTATGGGGATTGCAAGTTCTGATAGAGCATGGATTTTAGCTTGATTTGCCTCTATTCCTCTATGGGAGACGATGAATCCAAGCAGCTTACCAGGGGGAACTCCGAATACACATTTTTCCGGATTGAGCCATATATCATATTCGCGTAGACTAGCGAAAGTTTGACGTAAATTGTCGATCAACTGGCCGACGTGTTTGGTTTTGATTACCACATCATCCATGTATGTCTTGACAGTCCTACCAACTTGTATCGCGAGGCAGGTTTGGATCATGTGTTGGTATGTGGCCCTGGCGTTTTTTAGCCCGAAGGGCATCGTGTTGTAGCAAAATGGCCCGTAGGGGGGTGATGAATGCAGTAGCTGCTTGATGGGATTCCTTCATTTTAATTTGATGGTATCTAGAGTAAGCATCAAGGAAACACAAAAAATCATGTCCGGTTGTGGCATCGATGATCTAGTCTAAGCATGGTAAGGGGAAAGAGTCCTTGGGGCATGCTTTGTTGAAGTCTTTGAAATCGACACACAGCCGCCAGGACTTGTCTTTCTTAGGTACCATCACCAGGTTTGCTAGCCACTCGTGGTGTTTAATATCCCGAATAAATCTGGCCTCGAGCAGCTTAGCTAATTCTTCACCCATGGCTTGTCGTTTGTGCTCGGAGAAGCGGCGCAGAGTCTATTTCACGGGCTTAAAGCCTGGAATAATGTTTAAGCTGTGTTCAACGAGCCGACGTGGGATTCCAGGCATATCGAAAGGATGCCAGGCAAAAATGTCCCAATTCTCGTGGAGGAAATTCCATAATGCTTCGCCCATGAGGGGATCGAGCTAGGCTCCGGTGGATGCTGTCTTATTGGGGTCCGTTGGATGCACCTGAAATTTAACGATTTCCTCTACGGGTTTAAAGGATGTTGACTTGGGCCTTTTGCTAAGGATCACATCGTCCCTATTAACTGTCGACCATAGGGCGGTCAACACTTCGGCAGCAAAATTTTCTGCTAATGCCTCGAGGGCGAGCGCTGTCGTTTTATTTTCGGCCCGAAGGGCTATGTTCGGATCACTGGCGATCGTGATCACTCCATTTGGTCCTGGCATTTTGAGTTTCATGTACCCGTAATGGGGTATAGCCAGGAACTTTGTAAAGGTGTCGCGTCCCAATAGGGCATGATAGCCACTTCGGAAGGGGACGATGTGGAAGAGAAGCTCTTCGTATCGGTAGTTTTCGGGCGTGTCGAACACTACGTCTAGGATGATACATCCGGAAAAATGGCCACTTTCCCTGGGATAATTCCTCGAAAGGTTGTGTTGCTATTTTCGATGCGTGATCGGTCGAACTGCATTTTTTCCAGAGTGGCCTCGTATAGGAGGTTAAGACCATTGCTGCCGTCCATTAGCACTTTATGTAGCCTATATCCATCAATGATGGGATTCAAGACTAGAGCGGTCGATGAATGACTGGAAAGAATTGGTGGCTGGTCAGTGTCCCCGAAAGTAATCGGTATGTCTACCCATGGGCTAGTGGCTGCCACATGGTAGACTTGCTTGTGCTCCCTAAGAGCTCTTTTACGCCTATTTTTCGAGGGGAAGATCCTATAGACCGTTAGGACTTTGGCATTAAATCCGGGCATCAAAGGAGAGTGCCTATTCGATGGAGGTGTGTCGAGGATGGCCTCGCCATTTTTTGTGACTTTCCCGACGACCCAGCAAGCTCGAAGGCTGTGTGTTGGGTTTGTGTTTAACAACACGGAATTTATGGGACAAGGTTTACCCAAAAGTCCGTCAAGGACTGTGCCGGTCCCTAAAAGGGGCTTGTTTCTTTTTTCGACGAGTTCATACCTGGCTAGCCGATTTGGAGGTATCCTGTTTTTCTGAGCTCCTCTAGGGTGTTCAGAGAAAATTGGTTCTGAGAACAACCGCTTGGATTGCGAGACACTCTCAATGGCAGAATAATTCTGTACCAATTCGCATAATCCCGAAAAGTCGCTTATACGTCGGCGGGCCAGGGCATTAAGAATCCCTTCATCATGGCAATTGCGACTCAAAATTGCTATTACATCTTGGTCACTAGGACCTTTTACTCTGATCCTAGCGAGTAGAAGGCTTGCCCAAAAGTGGTGGACTGATTCACCGTCAGGGTCTTGGAGATCGAGGACTGAAGTATAGAAGGTTTTTAATTCTGGCTATTGGGCAGAATCCGCAGCCGAACACTCGATGGTAGCGATAAGGTGGGTGACTGGAGGGACATGGATGTCCCTGTCGTCGGGTTTGATCCCAAGCCAATCATAGATCGGAACCTGGTCATCCAATATACGTATAGCTTCGATCCGATCGAACAACTCATTTAAGAACAAGTTGATGGCAAGGTGCATGACGCTGATACGGTTGGATTTGTGAAGTGGTGTGATGGTTCCAGAGTTATTCCAAAGCGGATATGTGTTCCGTTCCACCATGGGACCTGATGTCTTGGACGTCAAAGCATCCAGACTTACAGGTTTTTCTGAAGGTTGAGGGTTCCATTGGAACGAGGGTTCCCCATGAATCAGCCACGAACTCTAGGGTTCCGAACATGATACTCTGATTGGGGGGAAACCTTACATTCTGACCATGACAGTCGATCGGGCTGGCATGCGACAAGACATCATTGCTGATGAGACTCTGATCGGAGGTGAAAGGCCCCTCGAAGCAGATTTCACTATTTGTGACGAGGTGAGCCATTGATTCCTTCGGCGCTCACAGAGGAACTCTCAATGAAAGCACCAATGTCAACTTCAAAACCGGCGGATCTCGGATTGGGGGTCCCGAATTGCGAGACTAGAATCGACAGTAAAAGGAGATGAAGGGGACATGAGTTTACCCAGGTTTGGGCCCTCCTATGGTGGTAATACCCTACGTCCTGCTTGGTTGTATTGATGACGTGAGGGGTTATAGAGTTGATCTACCTCGAGATCATATAGCTAACCCTAGATGAGTCGTCCCCTATACCCCTGGCACCCTCCAGCTTATATAGACACCGAGGGTGTCCTAGGTTTACACATGGTCGGTTACATGCTAAAGAGATAAACATGCTTAACTACAGTTAATAACTTGGAGAATACATCATGGCTCCTCGAAGCTTCCATCTGGAATAGGTGGTCTTCAATCATCCGATGTTCGCTTTGCAGCCCATACGGTCCGGCCCATAACAATAGGTCGGCGATCCGAGGACCCCCTAATTCAGGACTCCCTCAGATAGTAGCAAAGTCCCGTCTCTGTTTTTCTCTCATTTTTTTATTTTTTGCATGGTGGGGTTTTCTCCTATTTTTTTCTTCTTTTTTCCTCCCCATTCATATTTTTTATAGGGTGGGCTCATTTGGCCACCCTCATTTTTATTTTCTTTTTCGTCCGAAGTCTCATCCCCACTTGTGGGGGAATCATAGTCTCCATCATCCTTTCCTCACTGGGACAATGCTCCAATAATGATGATCATCACACTTTTATTTACTTACAACTCAATAGGAGGAACTGATAGTAAGATATGACTCTATATGAATGCCCCTAGCAGTGTACCAGGACGTGCAATGATCTAGGCTGGCATGTATCAAAGAAATCATGAATGGTGGCTTTGCCATAGATACTATGTCAGCTCTATATGATCATCCTAAGCAATATGATGATGAACAAACTAGTCATGTGAAGTGACGATGGAATTTGCATGGAAACATATCTTAGTATGGCTATGGAAATGCCATAATAGGTAGGTATGGTGGCTATTTGAGGAAGATATAATGAGGCTTATGTGCAACAGAGTGTATCATGTCACAGAGTTTGGATGCACCGTCGAAAGTTGCACCGATCCTCGAGGTAATAATGGGCTATGCACGGTACCAAAGAGGCTAGGAAATATGAGAAGGTGAAGATTCATATGTCCATGGTGTCACATTAGCCATAAAGAACTCATATACTTATTGCAAAGTTTTATTAGTTTTATCACAAATCATAGTACTCCTTGCATCCCCCGAGGGAGGAGATTGGTAGGAGTTAACCATCGTGCGTGCCCGACTCGAAACAACACTAGGATTTCAACGAGGAATAAAAATGCTCACACATCATCACCATGAATATTTAATTTTCAGATGAATACCAAGTTTACACCTCATAATCGCGACACCTTTATGAATCAACAATTGTGGACTCACACCTTTTTCATATTACCACATCAATGCCATTAACACAAAATTTCTCTATATGTGCTACATGATGGTTTTGATTATCACTCATTGAATACCTATTATTTTCGGACTAGTCTTATGAACCATGCAAATTACCATCACTATTTATTCAGCTCTCAAACAAATATAAGTGAAGAATGAGATCATATTATTTGTATAAAATGTACACGCCACCGTGCTCAAAAAGATATAAGTGAAGTACTAGATCAACTACCAAGCTCAAAAATATAAGTGAAGCACAGAGAGTATTCTAGCAAATTATGATGAAGGTGTGTCTCTCTCAAATAGATGTGTACATAAAATGATGATTGTGAAAAAATGAAAGTAAAATCAAAAAAAGCAAATGATGCTCGAAGCAAAACACATATCATGTGATGAATAAAAATGTAGCTCCAAGTGACATACCGATGGATTGAGACTAAAGAGGAGATGCCTTCCGGGGCATACCCAAGCTTATACACTTGAGTCTTCCTTAGAATATTGCTTGGGGTGACTTGGGAATCCCCAAGCTTAGGATCTTGCTACTCCTTATTCCTTGGCCCATCGTGATCACACCCAAAACTTGAAAACTTCAATCACACAAAACTCAAAAAAACTTCGTGAGATCCATCTGTATAAGAAACATATTGCATACTTTAGGTACTTTTATAAATTTATTATTAATTCATCTTTTCATAATGGGTACTGTATTCTAACTTCTCCATGGCTTATACCCCCCAATAAAGTACATAGCATAATCAAAACAAGAAAACTATGCAAGCAAAACAGAATATGTTTAAAACACAATAGTCTATAGCAATCTGTAAAGAGACAATACTTGTGTAACTCTAAAAATTCTGAAACATTATGAAAACATGAAAAATTTGTGTAGCAATACTGTGTAAATACTGCAGATCATTATCGCGCTCCAGTAAAAAATGAAAATTCATGTACTAGAGTCAAAGTTTCTGTTATGTCTCAGCATCGTTTCTACTCATCTTATGAGTCATCCCAACGGCTTTACTTGGCACAAACACTAATGAAAACATAAACACATAATCATTATAGAGGCAAAAATCATGTTATTATAAAATAATAGAAAGTATTGGGTTGTCTTCCAACAAGGTCTTTCTTTATAACCATTAAGATAGGCTTGGAATAATAATGATGCTCACATAAAAGACAAGAACTGAAGCACAAAGAGAGCATCATATAGCATGTGAAAAAACATGTAAGTATAACATAATTCCTATGCATAGGCATTTTATAGTTAAACAAATTATCAAGACAATTAATATCTAGCATATGCAAATAGGAAGAGTGAAGCATTAATAATTTCAACACAAAGAGAGATAATTGAGTAACATGAAAATTCTTATAACTATATTTTCCTCTCTCATAATATTTACATGTAGGATCATATTCAAACTCAATAATATAAATATCATGTAAAACATTCTCTTTATGATCCATACACATACAAGTCTTATAATTTTCCAAGATAGTGGGATCATTATTACATAAACTTGACGCTCTTTCAAACCCACTTTCAGTAGTGTTGCAAATACGATAGTCAATAATAGATTCAGCATGAAGCATAGAATTATCAAGATCACAAGATACATCATGATTATCACCCCAATCATGATCATTAACACAATGATATTCCTAGAATTTATACTAACAATATGGCAATCATGCTTTTCATTCAAGGAACTATCATGAATCACTTTATAAATTTCACGGTTTTTAGATTCATGACTTTCAAGCAAGACCTAATGAAGATAATCTAGTGCATTATCACTAGAAATTGTTTCAACATAATTGGGTCTTTTGAAAAGATTAGCTAGTGGATTATAATCCATTTATCTTAAATTTTGCATTTACTTTCTGTTTTGGTGTGACAAAGATAAAGATAACATAACTAGGCAAGCGAACAAATAGAAATATTTTTGTATTTTTTATTTTATGAGACAAGCTAAATACAACAACAAATAAAAAGAACAACAAATGAATAAAAATATGTGCGAAGTTACTTGATAATTGGTGATGGTATTCCTCGGCAACGGCGCTAGAAATCCTTCTTGTCACTCGTGATCTGTGTTGGGTTTTCCGTGAAGAGGAACGTGTTATCGCATCACAAAGTGGGTAAGTATTTGCCTCAGTTAAAAACCAAGGTTTATCGAACCAATAGGAATAACAATCATCAACCGTGTTCAGCGACTGCACACAAAAGAACAAACAACTTGCACCCAACGTCGGCAAGAGGGTTGTCAATCCCCTTGATCTATTTATTTGCAAATAAGTGAGTTGTGTATTTAATTGTAAATTGGAAAATAAAATAAAAGCTAATAAAACAGCAAGGTAATGAAAGTGTTTGTGAATATATAAGTTAGTAGACCCAGGGACCGTAGAGTTCTCTAGTGGCATCTCTCATAGAAGTAGCATACGATGGGTAAACAAATTACTATTGGGCAATTGATAGAAAAGCAAATAGTTATGCTATTTTCATTGCAATGATGATGTGTATATAGGCATCATGTCCATAAGCAAATAGGTCGACTCCTGCCTCAACCTATGACTATTAGTCCACTCATCAACTTCTATCCAGCATGCATCTAGAGTATTAAATTAAACAGAGTAATGCTTGGAGAACAATGACATGATGTCCATAACGTAAACTCAATCAATATGAATAAACCCCATCATTTGATCCTTTGTATCAGAAACACAAAGACACAACTTTCCCCTTCTATCACTGGGATATAGAAAGCTGCCAGGTTGTGCCTACTACAATGCACCACTCCCAGCAAAGAAATATCAATCTAGTTGGCCAAACTATCTCAATAGATCGGAGAGCATTGTTAAGCTATGATGATCATGCAAATAAGAATCTTAGTATTCTGGTTTAACTCAAATACTTTTCACGAATAATCTGAACATAAACTCACAATTCATCGGATACCAACAAACACACCATACAAAGGGATTACATCGGATAGATCAAGGCAAATATGCGATGACCATTGTATTGAAGATCGAGAGAGAGAGATTGACATCTAGGTACTACCTACAGACCCAGAGGTCTGTGGTGAACTACTCACACATCATGGTGAGGGCAGAAAGGTTGATGAAGAGGCCCTCTGTGATCGATCTCCCCTTCGACAGGGTGTCGAAACGGAGGTCTAGATGGCCTCCTATTGGAACAGAGACTTGCGGCAGTGGAAAAAGTGTTTCGGGAGCGCTTCTAGGGATTTTGGAATATATGGGAATTAATAGGCTAGAGAGGGGCGCTGGAAGGCGCCCAAGGGAGGCACAAGCCATCAGGACGCCCCTGGTGGCGTGTCCTGTTGGCTTGTGGATCCCTCGTGGCTCTCCTAGTTTCCTCCTGATGCTTACAGGTCTTCTTTTGCTCCAGAAAAAATCATCAAAAAATTTCGTGGCAATTGGACTTTGTTTGGTACTATAAACCTGAAAAGTCAAAAACATACAGAAAATAGCAACTGGCACTGGGCAGTGGGTCAATAGGTTAGTGCTCAAAAACATTAGATATTGGTAAACAAATGCCCAAAAAGTATCCTAGAATGATAATATATTAGCATGGTACCAGAAAAATTATATATACATTGGAGACGTATCAGTTCCCAAGGCCACCACTAGCTCTACTTCATCAAGTGCTACCTCAACTCCAAGCATCCAAATCAAGTCAATGTGGGTCCCCAAGAAGAATAAGTAGAGAAGTTCTTGAGGTTTGACTCCGCCAACAAAATTCGCTCACATTCATGTTTGGTAAGAACTAGTTGCAATCAACTCCAACCTTTTGCAATAGTTCAAGGAGTCACACATTACCTCAAAGGTAAGCAAGGGACAAGGTAATTACTGTATCAATAGACATCATCTCATATGTTTCACTCTATGTCCATATATATCCTTGTATTTGTGCCTTGTATGGGACTAACCCATGTAGGTGAGAACAGTACAAAACAACAAGGATTCCTCCCAACTCAAGATGATGTTCATCAACTATGAGCATCTACTACTACACCTACATGAATTCTTCAACGACAAACCCCAAGGTTAGTTTAAACCTCTTAGGGGGATGTCACATCAAGGGGGAGCTTGACTCTAAGATTTGAATCAAAGCATCTCTTAAGATGTGAACACATTAAAAGCTTTATGTAAAAGTGGCAACTCCACTTGTGCTTAAATGATGAGTATGACATATGATCAAGCATTAGTTCTTGGATCCTTAAGTCAATATACTCATATATAGATGACTTTGTCATCGCCAAAATGCTTGGTGATACATGTGATCTGCGTAGGGTGAAGAGGAACGAGTGATGAAGCACAATATAGGTAAGTATTTTCGTCACTAGAGAACCATGGTTTATGGAGTAACAACCAGCCCCCATTTTCAGCGGCTACAAACAAAAGAGCAAACACTTGGACCCAACGCAAGCAAGAGGGTTGTCAATCCCCTTTGCAAGCTTGTAAGTAGTGTGGTTGGTAGTCGATAATTATTGTAAGTGCATCTAGTGCCCCTTTGTGATTTTGTTGTATTGAAGACATATAGGTTAAGAGACTGATGCGTTTGTAAGTGTACACAGGCTCTATAAATCAATGACAAGTTTGATATATTCGGAGATTATCGACCCCTAAAAATGAATGTCTTCAACTGAAGACTTTCGTTAAGACTTTGGTGAAGACTTTGCTGAAGACTTTGGTATTCCCTAAAGACTTTGAAAATGAAGAAGTTGGTGTAACCTTGATGACATGAACGAGGACTGTGAAGCATGAAGACTTTTGTTTTCGTAGTTTCATTTCCTTTCTTTGAGTCATAGGAAACATCATAGTGTTAAAGGGGGGCGAGGTAATATTAAGGAAAATTTCCAACTGATGCTCAAATCAAAAGCCTCAACCTATCCAATCCTTCGAGTGAAGCCTTTGGAAATATCTTACAGTTCAATCAAGTTCTTCAGTGACAGAGACGATGTTCTTCTGGTCTTTGAGGAAATTGGCCTGACTAAGGAGTTAGGGTTTTGCCAGTGTGAATTGCCTACAAGTGAGGAATATGATAAGCCTTGAGGAATTTGACAGTTCAAATTCCAACCGTTGTTGTGCTTAGCGCCAGCTGTCCCCAACATCTTATCCACATAACGGTCATATCATTGGGGCATTTATGTCTTATCATGTCAGGTTGCACCCTGTCTATAAATAGCCACCCCCCACAACCACTAGTTGGTTTGCTGCTCCGAGAGAGAACTGACACTTGTCATTTGAGAGCAACCCATCCTTCGAGGACTTTGAGAGAAAATCATTAGTGAGGAAAAACCCAAATCCAAACCACCAAACCCAAAGTGATTGAGCATCACTGAAGAGATTGTTCCTGTGTGGAACCGACACTTGTTACCTTTGAAGACTGTGTATCTTCCAGACGGTTAGGCGTCATGGTCTAGTGCATTCTGCAGTCAATTGGGGATCACTGGGTGACCTTGGTCTAGAGCATCCAACAGTCAATTGTGGATTGCCGAGTGACCATTTTGTGAGGGTTTTGGAAATCTACCCTGAAGACTTACCATGAGTGTTGGGCGAGGACTATGTGACCTTAGCTCAAGGAGAATACGATAAGGATTGTGTGTCCTGGGACTGTGTGTCCTCGGGTTTAAATACCAGGCCGCTCCGAGCCAGATGTATGACTTTCACAGTAGTTGGAACTGGGTCATCAAACCATTGTCTTCATCGAGCTACCTGGTTCTATTTCCTCAACCCTTACGTTTCCTCATATACTTGTTGATGAAATTGATCATCACTGTTTGAAGAATTTGGCTACAGACTTTCTCAATTTCCTCACCTCAAATTCTTCAAGTTACCTTGTTCCTCACCTGCTTATCCTGTATCACGCTACCTGTAAACTATGCATGCTTTATTTCATAATGATGACCATGCTACTGCTCTGTTTCTCGTGCACTTGAGTACTTATTCCGCTACTAGTTATTCATCACATTTCAAATTCCTCAAGTTGAAATTCCTAAGTGATGAATTTGTAAAAATAGCCTATTCACCCCCTCTAGTTGATATAACACACTTTCAATTGATATGAGAGCAAGGTACTCCCTTGTTTTGTGTGATTTTGGTTTAACCGCCTAGAGTTCTAGTTATGTCGACTGCAGGTATAATCAAGGTTTCCGCAGGTTGCCCTACCTTTGATGGGTCGAACTATCCATACTGGAAGAACAAGATGCTCATGAATCTTGAGGCAATTGACAGCGATCTCTGGTATGTTGTGGAAAATGGTGTTCGCTCTGTTTCTTCCATGGTCAACGCTGTTGATGTGAACATATTCAAGCAACTTGATTCATAAGCAAAGAATATCAACTGTGGCCATCTGAGAAAAGGTCAGTATGGCAGAGTGAGTGCTTTGGAGTCTACTAACTTATCTGGGATTGGCTATCCAAAGTCAACGAAGGTGTTTCCACTCAACGTGACTCCCGTGTTGATGTTCCTCAAAATGTCTTCAACTACTTCAAAAGACTCGACAATGAGAATGTTCAGCAAACTTTTGATCGTCTCACCGATATCTCCAACGAGCTTCAAGCACAGGGTGCCACTGACATCGCCGACCACGAGGTGGTGAAGAAACTGCTGAGATCTCTTGATTCCTCATTCGATACACTGGCTTTGATGATTCAACAGCGTGGAGACTACAAGTCACTTGATCCTGCTGGTATACTTGAGAGACTCAATACTCATGAATTCTAACAAGCTGGGAACCTCTACGGGCCAAGCTATGGAAGACCTCGTGCTCTGAAGGCAAAAGCAATTTCCCCATCTGAAGGCGAAGATTCTGATAGTAGCCTTGGTGATCCTGAAGAACTGAGTTAGGAGTTGGCAATACTTGTGAGGCAATTCCAAAAGTTCTCAAGGAGAGGCCAATTTGGAAAGTCATCAAAAAGTGGCTTGAGGAAATCATTTTCTTCAAGTGACTACACGAAGAGAACTTGTCACAAATGCAAGAAATCTGGTCACTTTATCTCTGACTATCCTCTCTGGGAAAAAGAATCGAAGAAGAAAAAGTACAAGGACGACAGTTCTGATGACTCGAAGAAAAAGAAGAAATCTTCAAAGTCCCCATCTGCAAAGTCCTCATCTTCAAAGTCCTCAATGCACAAGAAGAATTGTGCCAAAAAGACTTAGTCTTTCATTGGCAAGGAAATTGATTTTGAAGAAGAATCTGAAGAATATGAAGAAGAGGAAGAATTTGAGGTGGAGTCAGAATCTGGTGTTCCTAGACTTTCTCTCGCTACTTCTTTCGTTAGCAAGTCCATCTTTGACGATGAAGAAAATGACTACTCCAACGACTCTGGCGTCAGCAATGATGATTATGCTCCCACTTACTGCTTCATGACGAAAGGTGTCAAGTCATTCATAGCATGTCCCAATCTTGATGACATTGTATATCCTAGGTGGAAAGTTTTGATGAAGAAGCATCTCATATCAATGAATAATGAGAGATCTGTTACTGAACTTGGAATGACTGAACTCTACAAGATGGCAAATGTTGAGGAAATTCGTAAGTACACTCAACTTGATGCTCAGGCGAGGAACATCATCTGCTCAATCCTATCAAACGTCATGTTCAAGGGCATCTGTCATCTCCAAAATGCAAAGCTCATCTGGGATAGGATCATGGACATCAATGAAGGATATCGCACCCATCAAGACCCCATGTTCATCGAACTCAAGAAATTCCTCAAAACCCAGGAAGCAGATCTTGGTTCATTTTCTTCACTATGTCTTATGGCAAAAGGTTCCAAGGTACACAAGCATTACTCCTCCTCTGAATCAAGTGAAGGTGAATGTCATGCCCAAGATGCGCGCCTATCCTTTTAAAGGCTCGAGGGCCCCGCAAGGGATAGAGGCGCATCTTGCCGTTAGGAAGTATAGTATCATCACATCATACAATACTAAAAAGATGAGTATACAAGATTGGCTTACACTCGCCACATGCTAAATTACAAATCACTCAAAGTTCAAATCATCAAGATGAAGACAGGGTCCGCCTACGGACGAAATCAAACGATATATACAGATGCAAATGATACTATCTCGCAATCCCAAAGATCACGACCATGGTCCTCTACTCATCTGGATAAGTCACATACATCTTGCCTCTTTCCTCATCATATTCCCACTTGAGCTGGGTAAGGTCATCCTGCACGAACTCATCCAACCCTATACCTGGAGCGTTGTAGTAAACTGTAAGCCACAGGGACTCAGCAATCATGCGCCCGGGTACCGAGACTATCCAAGCTTAAAGGTTGGGTTGGGTAAGTGTTTAGTTTGCAGCAGCACAAAGCATTTATGGTGGTTGACTTACTCAACATTAAAATAAATATGATTGGCCTACGATGAACGATCGAATCTAGTATGATCTCTATGAGATCCTGAACACTTACTTACGTCAATCATAACCCCACCGTGTTCTCTCTCGGAGCGTGTTCACGAGCAGAGACGATCACGGTTACTCACACAGTTGGTGTATTTTATTTAGAGTTTACTTCAAGTTTACTAGAACCAGGTGTTAAACAAATATCCAAGTTGCCACATAACCGCGGGCATGACTTTTCGAAAGATTTAACCCTGCAGGGGTGCTCCAACTAATCCATCACAAATTAACCACACCCCGCGGGAATAGCCTCGACCATGGATCTCGTGATCATCATAGGTAATTCCAACGGAATTCCAACACCTCAAGTAAACCCGAAGAAAGTCAGAGTCCACATGCAAGACATTCGATAAAGGTAAAACAAATCTAGCAAGACCACCCGACGTGTCGACGAACCCAATCAGAGCCACGTATCTCGTTCTCAGGACACGATGGATAAGCGACGCGTACGGAGGACTGATAGAAATCTCCCAAGTTGCCCTGGGTTGGCCCCGCATAGTGCTCTAGTTTGTACCAACACTCATGAGGAGCACTGGCCCGGGGGTTGATTAAATTATCCACGGGGTTGCAAAGCCCTATGCAAGTTTTGTTAAGTTATAGAAAATATAGTACCAAAGTTGGGTCTTGCCAGACAACTTTTAATCTCAGCCGAATAAACAAGGGGGTCCTCATAACACCCCGAGCATGTTAGGAGCGCAAAATATGGAAAACATAACACTGGTAACAAGGAACTAATGACGGTAACAGCAGAACAAATTGCTTAGAAAAAGGCCAAGCCTTCCACCAATACCAAGATATATATGTGCATTAAATTAAAGAACAGATCATATTGTGATACCCAAATCCATGTCATCACATGGAACAACTTGCACCTGCAACTAAGAAAGCTATAAGAGGGGCCAAGCAGCGGTAACTTAGCGAATCAAAGGTTTGCTAGGATATGGAGGTTAGAGGCTGTCCTGGCAACATGGCGGCTGATATCAAGTGGTAGTTAGCACAATTGTAATGATAAGAGCGAGAAACTAGCAAGCAAAAATAGTATCGGGATCCGGGTACGAACATCTTGCCTGTTGGTTCTTCAACGGAACAAGTAGTAGGATCCTCGTAGTGGTACTCTCCTGGGTCCTCGTACTTAGTATCGACACTCACGTCTACCCAAGATAAACAGCAATTATAAACACCCGACAAAGGTGCAATGCACAAACAATATGATGCATGATTCATTTATGAAGAATTCAACATGGCAATCCAAAACTAGTCATGTTTCACATGCAAAGTTGGTATATTAGTGAATCTGGACAGAGCCTCATGTTAAGTTATTTAGACATGCATTAACATGGCAAATATGCATGTATCATGCAAAATCGATAGAAATGCATATAAATAATGCAAGAAACGGAGTTACGGTTCTCACGATACGCTCAGACATGGATATTTCTTGGCATTCCAAGGTAGCCACTAGATAGGTTATGAAAAAACAACCACAATAGACTCAAAAATCAATACATTCCATGGAGCATAGCTCCCACAAGTCACAAAACAATAAAACCCTCAATCTGCCACAAAACAGCACCATAGCAACTTCTATAGCTCACAACTTGAGTTACAAGAACCCTACAAGCACAAACAAGATATTGACAGAATCTACTCAACATATATATCAACTTATCTAACTACACAAACAGCAAAGTAGGCACACATCAATATGCATGAAGCTATCAAGTTGACATGATGAAACAATTTTCTGGGACTTTGTGAAAATTCCAGTTTTCTGGAATCTGACATTATAAAGCTCCTATTGGCATGAAAATTAAAAAGATGGTAGAAGACAATATCTACTACAAATAACTAACACAGAGCATGAGCAAATTCTAAACATATCACTAGATACAACCCACTCTTCATGGCATGAAAATATCAGCAGATTCTCAGACTTGGTCATTTTTAGCATGCTGAAACAGAAACATCAAGTTGGTCACTTAACAGCATGGTTCCCATTTATAAGGGTGATTCTCATGTTAAAGAAAAATACCATGGCATACTAGATACAAAATACTAGCACTTCCTAGTTGGCACATATCCCAAGGCAAGCATGGATTAAATCATGCCAAAATAACAAAATGACATCTCAGCTAAATGACAGATTTATGAACTTGCTCAAAAGTGAAATTTGAGAGTTCCAATGAGTTCATTGTCTCTTCCTACCCCAAAACCATGGGTCATACTCCTATGATCATGTCAAGCATCGTGGCACCCCTAAGCTAGCAAAACTACCATCTCACTGACAAGCAACAAGGGGTGTCTCTAGTGGAGAAACCCACTAGTCCCCACCACACACACATACACATGTGCACTAGGTATATACACACACTCTCACACTCAACACACACAAGCATATACTTGTGTGCATCTCACATGCACAACACATACACTAAGCACACATGTGTGTATGCACAACATACACACACACTACACTCACAACAC
This sequence comes from Hordeum marinum, assembly GCA_022496015.1. Lineage (NCBI taxonomy): Eukaryota > Viridiplantae > Streptophyta > Magnoliopsida > Poales > Poaceae > Hordeum > Hordeum marinum. Next base: position 391,841,329 of record CM039678.1, on the reverse strand, counting down.
ATGTTCATGCATCAACACATGCACAAGCATGTGTGCAAAGGCACACACACACAATACATAACTGTATGCCCACATGCACATACACCACCAACACACTACAACAAACATCTACAATGACAGGTTAGAAAAAGAAAAACACTACCTGGAATACCTACACACACATACACATGTAGCAGGTCATACAAACAAAAAGAAAACAGAGAGGAACAAACACAATAAAAAAAGGGGGAGCCTAGGCTCGAACCCACAACCGGTTGGTCGTCTCCTCCATTGTCCAACCACTGCGCTATGCACTCGGGTGCTAACAGAGAAGGAGCCATGCACGACTAATACACAAGCACCAGTTATCTGACGAAACTGAAGACGAAACAGGGCACCGGCGACAGGAAACGGCAGCGACAACTTTGGCTACTACAGGGGTCCTCCGGAGACACTAATTGGCAGAGGAGGAAGGAGACACATCTGTGAATCGATTCCCATGCTCGTCTCGCGACGAGGAGGACGCTGGCAAGCTCAAGGCTCGACCTCACATGGTGGAGGCGTCGAGCAGACTACGGCGATGCATGCTACGGCGAAGAGCAGAAATGGACGGGAACGAGACGCTCACCGAGGGGGAGGACAACGACGAACTGGACGCGGCGAAGGGGAGGAAGAGGCTCGAAGATGCGTCGATGACGGAGGGGAAGAAGAGCTTCGTCGATGAGTTGTTGCTTCGGACGACGGCGACGCGGCACCGTAGAGGAGGTGCTCCTCACCTCCTAGCGGCGGGGAAGGAAGGCGGACGACGACGACGTGCTCTACTCCATCTCCACCAGCGACGAGAGCCACCGGAGACGGCGGCGGCGACGCGGGCTCTGCTCTCACTCTGCACTCACCTCTCTGCTCTCTGTCTCTCTCTGACAGAGAAGGGGAGGAAGAAGGAATGAGGAAGAGAAGGAGAAGGGAGATGGCGGCGGCTCGAGGAGGAAGCCCGAACCCTAGGGATCCATGCTTTAAAAAGGGGGCGGCCCTCAACGTCCATTACCCCTGACGGTGACGGCGATGACTCTGCTGCGCTCTCCTCTTTGAACCTGCACTAACGGCGATAGCGAGGCAGGTAGCCATCAGCTACCTGCTGGGCTTCACGAGGGGGCTCGCCTGGGCCGGGGAAGGCCCAGCGCCCACACTTCTCTCTCTCTCAAGAAAGAAATAGGAATGGTTTTCATTTATAAAACCAGCCACTCAAAAATAAATCCCCAGAGCATTTTAAAAGGTTTTAGGGCAAAACAAAAATACTTCTATGCAGGAAATAATACGCACTAGTTAATAAAAATATCAAGTTGATTTATTTAGCAAGTTATTTAAATACTTTAATAAAAGGGAAGCTCCTGTTAAAGTAAAATACCAAACAACCAAACCCCCAAACATCACAAGGGGTCACACTCTAAATTAGTAAGATAATTAGGACTACCTCTTGAACATTTTTTAATCAATTTAAAAGCAAGTTAATTATGCTATGAAATAATATGGGAAAGAAAAGCATTAGGTTGGGATTTGAGAAAGAAGGAGTGGGGAAGAAGGAGGAGTTGCACACATGAATCCAAGCACACTCAAATACCAACACCTCACAACTCACACTCACACACACCACATCATATGAAGACACATGAGAACAAGCAATGCATGAAGAATGAAAAGATGGATGACATGATGCAACAACACAAGGATGAAAATGTGCAATCCATACATAGCTCATGACACAAGGTTCATACAATGGGGGACATGCCAAATAAGGTAGGGACATCACTTGGGATGTCATAGTGAATCTGATGAATATGTGAAACCTAGCTATTCCAAACTTGCTAATATTGCCACTAAGCAACAAAGTGCACTTGAAAAACTTCAAAATGTTTTAGAGAAAAGTGATGATCTGTTGAATGAGGAAGTCGATCAGACTCAAACTCTGACTGATGATCTCAAAAGTCTTCTGTTAAAGTATGCTAACCTTCAGAGTCATCATAATGCTCATTTTGTCGATCATGAGAAGATTTCTTATGAACTTACTCAAAGAAAGCAAGATCTTGAGAAACTAAGAGTGACTCATGAGGATCTGCAAAGGGAAAATGATTCCTTACTGGCTCAATAGATCAGTACCGCTTAGGTAGAATTTGTTCCACCTTGTTTGAAATGCATCGAATGTGAAACTGCTAATTCTTCACCTAAATGCTCAAATGCTTCTATTGCTTCAAATTCTTCAACTATCCCCGTGGTTAAAAATTCCTCATATGAGGATACCACAAGTAACATTGACGAAAATGCAGGGTTGAAGGAATTGTATGTGACAGGCATGTACAAAAGTCTCAAAGGGCATCAAACCCTCTCCGATGCACTCAAAAAGCAAATCCTAAATAGGAACCCTAGGAAAGAGTGTATTGCATTTGAGAGGAAACTCAATGTTGATGGATCCTACTGGACACCTGAGTAGTACCCCAAAACCTCATGGGTTGCTGCAAAAGGACCTCCTGTAGATCCATCTACTTTATCTTGCTTTGCTTTTAAAACTTTATATTGCTCTGATGAGTCACTTGACTCCAACTACAAATTCTTCAAAAATCAAAAAGGTGAAGTATTTTCCAGATTTGTTGGAACTAACTGCAGGAACGGTTCACCTATGAGGAAAATCTGGGTCCCAAGAGCTACTTGGAAAATCTTCAAGTGAATGTCCTCAAGACACCACCCATGAAGAAAACGAACCCAGATCAAATTCCTCATATGGACCAAAGTCTTCACTTGGACAAGATTCCTCAAATGGTCAAAAGTATCATTCTCATGCTAATGCATTTGTTTCGTAGGGAAAATCTAAGAGTTCTGAATATGTGCATTATTCTTCAACTCCTTATGTTCATAAGTCCTCGAAGAATTTCTCTGCTTATTGATATGAGTACTCTAACCCCCGTCATGTGAAACGAAGTGCACTAGCTTCAACGCCTCCTTTCTCATATGAAGCTCGCGGAATGATGAACTCTTTGCCACCCCTCCAGATGTGGGTGGTTAAGAAATTAAACTAATTTCTTATGCATGGTCAGGTCTCCAAACGAACTTGAATGTTTGATGAATTTGCTGGAGACCTGAGGAAATGCTTGAAGGGAGGCAAGCTAATCATGCAGAAGTGAATTCCCCATGTCTCTCATCCTCGCACTACTTTAGATACTAGGTTGTATGATGAAATTATGTCTGATGAAATTGATGTCATATTCTTCACTCTGAATCATATGAGTTCGTAAGTTTTACTAATTCATCTACAAGATGAAAATCCAAAAGCTACTGAGTGGGTCCTCGAAAGTGGATGCACCAACCACATGAGTGGTGACAAGAATCTTCTGATGAATATACCACTAGCCCCATCTCATCTAAAGCATATCACCTGAGCTGACAGAGGAAAAAAAGCAAGGTATTTGGTCTAGGTAAGGTTGCAATCTCAAAGGACCGACACATTTATAAGGTGGTGCTTGTCAAATCCCTCGGGTTCAACCTCATGTCTGTCTCGATGCTTTGTGATCTTGATATGGTTGTCATCTTTGGAAAACACGTTGTGTTCTCATCATGGAAGCTGACCATTCCAAAGTCTTCAAAGTTTTTAGGAGAGGATAATTGTATATTGTTGATTTCTCTACAGGTCCTCAGCATGCCACATGCCTACTTGCAAAATCCTCAGAAGGCTAGCTGTAGCATCGACGACTTGGCCACGCTGGTATCAGGAACTTGCACACGCTCGTGAAGAAAAAGCACGTCATTGGCATTAAAGGTGTCAAATTCCTCAAGGACCACCTCTGTGGTGCTTGTGAGTCTGGGAAGATGACCAGATCCAAGCATCCCTCAAAGACAATCATGACCACTACTTGAACTTTTGAATTGCTTCACATGGACCTCTTTGGCCCCACTCATTATTCCAAACTAACAAATTCTTGAAGTTTGTATGGATTTATCATTGTTGATAATTATTCTCGTTACACTTGGGTGCATATTATTCTGTCCAAAAATGAAGTGCAGGATGTCTTCAGATGATTTGCTTCAAGGGCCACAAAAAACTTTGGCACCAGATAAAGCATATCAGGAGTGATAATGGGACTGAGTTGAAAAACAACAATCTTGATAAATATCTTGATGAACTTGGTATTACTCATGAGCTATCTACCCATATACTCCTAACCAGAACGGCGTCATGGAACGCAAGAACATGACTCTTGTTGAGATGGCTTGCACCATGCTTGATGAATACAAGACTCCTCGTCGCTTCTGTCCTGAGGCAATTGATACAGCTTGCCACATCATCAACAGGGTATGTCTTCACAAATTCTTCAAGAAGACTTCATATGAACTCATGACTGGCAAGAAACCCAATGTAAGTTATCTCAATGTCTTCGGTGCAAAATGTTGGATTAGATATCCTCACAACAGTTCTAAATTTGCACCGAAAGCACATGAAGGTTTTATGCTTGGTTACAGAGAGGACTCGCACACCTACAGAGTCTTCAACACCTAGCATCACAAGGTTGTTGAAACTGTAGATGTGCAGTTCAATGAAACTAACCCCTTGCAAAGAGCGGACCTGCCTCCTATGCTAGATGAAAAGTCTCCCGAGGAATCCTTAAGTTGAAGGCTACTCAAGATGTCATACCCACTGAAGAACCTCAACCTACTGAGGAAGTCATTCCAAATAATGAATACATTCATGCTGATACACCTGAAGAAAATGGTGCTGAGGAAAATCCTCAGCCACGTCAACCTGTTGATCCACGAGTTGCAAATGAAGTGCAAATTGACAAAATCATTGATGACATCAATGCACTAGGTCCCCTCACTTGCTCAAGAGCTTCACATTTGACTAACTTTTGTGGGAAATTTGCTTTTGTCTCTATCATAGAGACCACCGAAGTTGATGAAGCATTCAAGGAGCCTAACTAGATACAAGCTATGCAAGAGGAATTGCATCAATTCAAGCTCAACAATGTGTGGGAACTTGTCAAACGGACAGATCCGCGCAAGCACAAAATCATAGGTCCCAAGTGGGTCTACCGCAACAAGCAAGATGAAAATGGCCTTCTGGTAAGGAATAAGGCTCGTCATGTACCTCAAGGCTAGACATAGGTTGAAGGAATTGAATTTGATGAGACTTTTGCATCTGTTTCTAGACATGAAGCTATTCACATATTGCTTGCTTATGCTAACCATCATGATATCATCTTATATAAAATGGATCTAAAAAGTGCATTCCTCAATGGTAAGCTTGATGAAGAAGTATATGTTGCTCAACCCCTAGGTTTTGAAGACCCTAAGCATCCTGACAAAGTCTTCAGACTCAACAAGGCCCTCTATGGCCTCAAGCAGGCCCCTCGGGCGTGGTATGGCACTCTGAAGGAATTCCTCATGAAGAAAGGCTTCAAACTTGGTTCACTCGACCCAACTCTCTTCACTAAATCCTATGTCAATGAAGTATTCATGTGCCAAATATACGTAGACGATATTATCTTTGGCTGCACTGAAAAATGTTACAGTGATGAATTTTCCTATATGATGAGTGAAGAATATCATATGTCTATGAGGGGGTCTAAAATTCTTCTTAGGTCTTCAAATTAGTCAGCAACGCAATGTGTTGGGGATATAACCCCACAGTGAGACCCACCCTACAGGCTCCGGGTCACACTAGGCAGCTCGTACGTTAATCCAAGAGTGGGCTGTGAAGACTGAATCCCAAGACGTTTGGCGGTTTGACAGGATGGGCTGGAGCATGGCCCGGATAGAGAAGACCCGGGCGTGTAAGCCGCCCGGAGACAACTTGGTCAGGAAGGCAAGATAAGGTAGATATAGACTTGGACATGTAATGAGAGTCGGCTACAACTTGTATGACCCATGGTTTTGACCTCCTGTATAAAGGTGAGACCCGGTGCGACTTAGAGATTAGGCTATCGAGAACTAGGTCAAGCGATAGCTCCCTTGAAATTGATACATCAAGCAATACAAACACAAGCAGGACGTAGGTTGTTACCTCGACTTGAGGGGCCAAAACTAGGTAAACTCGTATCCTTCGTCCCAATCAATCCCTTTGAGTCCATCACTTTAGCAATGGCCTAGAATCCAAGTCCGTTCACCCGGACATCTATCGTGATAAAACCACGACAGTTGGCGCCCACCGTGGGGCCTGCGCTCGGTGGTGTTGAGTTCTCGAAGGGTTCTCTCTCGGGGCTCGAGGGATACGTGGTCAGAAGGATGAACAAGAGTCGCCGCGGTCGGCTCTACATCGAGGACGCCGGCTAGGGGCTTGATGTCGGTTCTGTGGAATATGGATTCCGGGTTCCCTTCAGCGGGATCCATGTCTTCATCGGTAGGATTGATTGATCTACGCTCGGGCCAGACGTCTGCACCGACATCGTCAAGCCGGCTCGACGCATGCAAGCCGCTCGTGCTGTGCAACCCGCCCGTATTAACCCGGGCCAGAAGCACGTCTTTGTGGGCTTCACTCAAGGTATGGATCTTGAAGCTTCTGCATCGCAGGAGACTCTTGTCTGTTCAGAGGACGAATCTTCCAGCGGGGAAACAGAGTCGATCTACCAGCTTCACAATGGTGGGCTCGGGGGCTACGAAGAGCTTTACCTTGAGTCAGATCGCTCTAAACTAGATGATCTTGGGCCGCCGGTTCATGCGGTAGTGTTCATGGCAGGGTCGGCCTCGGGTGCGAGCAGCACAGCCGTTGGAGCAGCAACCTCGGGGGCTGACCTGCCGCCACCGGATCAAGTTCTTCTAGATCTAATGAACAAGGTCGTGGTTGTAATGGCCATTGAAGTTACACCAAATAACCAAGCCGCTTGGAACTTAGAGATTGTGAGGCTCAAGGACCGGATGGCAGAGGAGCAACAGAGGATAGCTGAGCTAAAGGTTCAGATGGAGGAAGAGGCAGAACGTATTAAGACAGATGCCTTCCGCCTTGGGCTGGAATAACAATCGGCGGCTGCGGTGCATCGGATGAGGTATCAATCCTGCATACCAGAATGTTATGAGGCTAGGAATCTCTTCAACACGCCAGGAACGGGACGGGCAGCGGATGCACCTGCAAGCCGGCCGGCGGTTCGACCGACGCCACACCCGACCCGACGAAACTAGGCCTCACCAGTGGTCTTTCCTACACCGGCGGGTCATTATTCTAACCTAGCTGATAACATGGTGTCCACATCCACCCGGCTTGAAACGATCCCTATTCCGGATGAAGCGCCTTTTGCAGAAGAGGTACGGAATGCCATTGGATACCTTCAGACGGCAATGGCCGAGCAGGAGAAGTATGCTCACATCCGGAGCTGCGTTCATTCAACCCCTCTCCCCAGTCAGAGCTTTAGCCGGCGCTATGAGTCACTGACGGTTTCTAGTAGTGATCGGCACAGAGAACCTCCGGGGGACGATCAAGAGGCTCTCGATGCGCAAGCTCTCATAAACCGGGTGAGAAACCAGCAAGAGGCGGCAGCTTTGGCCACGGCGACTCACCAAGAGCCCGCGCCCTCTGTATCAGTAGGAGCGGGAGTAACCACTAGGGCCATGGGAGTGCCATGCTTATCACCGGCTTTGCGAAGTGAATGGTTGCCGAAGGATTTCAAAGGACCTCGCAAGGTTCTGAATTACAGTGTTGATTTACCTCCGGAGGCCTGGGTCGAAAGTTATGAGCTGGCTATGGAGATGTTGGATGTTAGTGAGGTGGTGTGTGCTAAGTATTTCATCAAGATGCTTGAAGGTCCGACTCGCATATGGTTAAAAGGGTTGCCACCCAATACCATCAATTCGTGGGCTGAGTTAAGGGCAAGGTTCATCAAAAACTTTCAAGGGACTTGCAAACAACCTATGACCATCGTAGATCTCGATCATTGCGTCCAACAGGAGAGTGAGTCGGCTCATCATTGGGTTCGACGGGTGTCGACCATCATCCACTCATCTGAACAGATCACGGCGGCTCAAGCAGTGCTGTTCTTAGAGAAGAATTATCACTTCATCCCTCTGAAACAGAAGCTTGGCCGGCTCAAGCGCACGTGTCAGGACATGGGAGAACTCATGTCGGCTCTTACAAAGTATGCTGACTCTAATAACACGAAGGATCCAGGCTCTCATGAGGAGAAGGCCGGCCAAGGTAAGAGGAACAACCCGGGCAAGGGTGCGGCAAACAATGGTAACTAGAGTAAGCGGAAAAACCCGTATGCCGGGTCAGAACTGGTGGCCAATGGAAGCATTGGCCAGAATCCTCCTAAAGGCAATGGGAAGTTCAGGCCGCCTTTTAATGAAAACATGACTCCTTTCAATGTGGACGAAATGCTCAAAAAGCCTTGTCCGGAACACAGCCAGCCTGGTAAGCCTTCAGCGCACACATGGGTTGATTGCCATATCATGCAGAAGTTCAAGAATTACGACATGCAGCAACACAACAACCATGGCGGTGCCCCGCCCGGCTGCTCAGGACAAGGCGGGTCAGGAGCCAGATTTGCATCCGGTGTCTCGGGAGCCGGTCATCTTGGTCAGGGCAATCAAGGAGGACATCCTCAAAACCCTGGTAACAACAATCAACAGCAGCATAACTAGTCTAGGTATCAGAGTAATCCGAAGTAGCTCAGCTCGGGCTAGTATCATGTTTTCACAACCAGCCTTAACAAGCGGGGATCAGAAATTGCGTAAGTGGGCGGTTAATGCAGTTGCGTCGGCTCTGCCGCAGTACTTGAAGTGGTCTGAAATATGACATAACGTGGAGCCAGGAGGATCACCCACCGCGTGTTGATGACCCGAGGCGGCTGGCCTTGGTTGTTGCCCCCCAAGTGGGAGGATATATGGTGAATAAGGTACTTATGGATGGAGGCAGCAGTATCAACATCCTCTATTATGATACCTTCTGGCGGATGAAGCTGCTTGAGAAGGATCTTAAGCCCTCATCCAACATTTTTCATGGTGTGGTGCCAGGCAAGTCGGCTTATCCAGTGGGCAAGATTTCTTTGGAAGTCGCCTTTGGCGACGAATATAACTACAGGGTGGAGTCCTTGTGGTTTGAAGTGGTCAAGATAAAGAGCCCTTACCATGCGTTGTTTAGGTGGCCGACTTATGCTAAGTTCATGGCTAGGCCCTGTTATGTCTACTTACAGCTCAAGATGCCCGGGTTAAAAGGTATGATTAACGTTCATGGTGATCGGAATACGGCTATTGAGTGCGAGGAAGGAGACGCGGCTTATGCAGAATCTAGTCGTGCTCAGGCGGACCTTAAGTTTTATACGGAGAATGTTAACCTGGAGGATATGACCCTGCTAAAAATGCCCACAACGGAGGTTGAGCCACCCCTCCGGGCGATACCAAGGCAATAGATTTCACTCCGGGCGATTCATCCAAACAGTTCATCATTAGGGCTAACATGGATCCCAAATAGGAAACTACGCTCATCGAATTCACCCGTGAGAATCGGGACATCTTTGCATGGAAACCTTCAGACATGTCAAGTGTACCGAGAGAGTTCGCTGAGCACAACCTTAATGTGGATCCTAAGTTTAAACCTATCAAGGAATTTCTATGGAGGTTCATTGAGGAGAGATGCAAGGCCATTGGAGAAGAGTTTGCCCATCTCTTAGCTGCGGGTTTCATTGTCGAGGTCTTTCACCTGGAGTGGCTTGCTAACCCAGTGCTGGTGCTCAAGAAGAACGGCATGTGGCGTATGTGCATGGACTATACAGACCTTAACAAAGCTTGTCTGGCTTATCCTTTTGCTCTCCCTCGTATTGATTAGATCATTGATGCTACGATGGGTTGTGAAAGCCTATGCTTCCTGGATGCTTATTCAGGATATCATCATATTAAGATGACAGTTAAGGACAAAGATAAGACGGCTTTTGTTACACCTTTTGGAGCCTTCTGTTATGTGTCTATGCCTATTGGACTCAAGAGTGCCCAGGTGACTTATCAACGCTATGTGCAGAATTGCCTTCACAGTCAGATCGGGTGCAATGTTCACGCTTACGTGGATGATATTGTGTTCAAATCAAGGAAGAAGGAGACCTTTTAGACGACTTAAGGGAAACCTTTGACAATCTGCGGATCTATAAGATGATGCTTAACCTAGCAAAGTGCGTCTTTGGTGTTCCGGCTGGCAAGCTCTTGGGATTTCTGGTTTCCAAGCGTGGCATTGATGCTAACCCGGATAAGATCAAAGCTATCACCTCCCTGGCAGAGCCGGCTTGTATTAACAATGTCCAACGCCTAGCAGGGTGGATCACCGCGTTGAGCCGGTTCATAAGCCGCCTTGGTGAGAAAGCTATCGCGCTATATCAGATGATGAAAAAGACAGACAATTTTGTCTGGAGTACGGCAGTGGGTGAAGCATTTGAGGCACTCAAGAAGCAGCTCATTGAGTCGCCGGTATTGGCTGCTCCGGCTGAGAAAGAACCTTTGCTCATGTACGTGGCGGCTAACAACCGGTTTGTCAGCGCTGCAATTGTGGTCGAGCGCAAGGAAGCAGGGAAGGAGTATTCGGTTCAGAGGCTGGTTTATTACATCAGTGAGGTCCTGACAGAGTCTACGACAAGATATCCAAACTGGCAGAAGCTAGTGTATGGGGCGTTCATGGCCAACCACAAGTTAAAGCATTATTTCTTAGGGCACTAGATCACAGTGGTCATCTCTACTCCATTGGGGGACATAATTCAAAACAGAGAAGCCACTGGTAGGATCGCTAAGTGGGCGCTGGAGTTGGGACCTCTCAATCTGAAATACGTCCCTCATACGACTGTCAAGTCCCAAGCCCTTGTGGATTTTATAAATGATTGGACAAAGTGTCAAGCTCCCAAGGAAAAGCCAGATAACACCTACTGGACTATACACTTTGATGGATCCAAGCAGCTGGAAGGATCAGGTGCAGGAATTGTTCTGACATCTCCCAAAGGTGATAAGTTATGTTATGTGCTCTGGCTGATGTTCCCTTGCACCAATAACGCGACTGAATATGAAGCCCTGCTTCATGGCCTGAGAGTGGCTAAAAGATGAATTTAAGCTGGGTAAGGTGTTTTGGCGACTCATATCTTGTGGCTCGACAAGTTTCAGGCACTTGGGACTCCAAGGACCCACGGATGGCGGCTTATCGTCAGGCGGTGGATGTCATTGCTGGTCACTTCAAAGGTTATCAGGTGGATCACATTGATCGTCGCAGGAATGAGGCGGCTGATGCCTTGTACAGGTTAGGCTCTCAGCGAAAGCCGGTGCCGCCTAATGTCTTTCTGGACGTCTTACATCACCCGACTGTCAAGTTACCTTGAGAAGAAGATTTGACTGTTCCTGACTCAGAGGGGCAATTGGTGGCTATTGTACATGCTATTCCGGATTGGACTATGCCCTACTTGACATATTTGACTCGGGGCGAGTTACCTGAGGATGAAAATTTAGCCAGATAGATCACCCGGCGGTCTAAGTCCATGACAATAGTTAATGGTGAGTTGCATAAGTGCAGCGTTACCGGGGTGTTTCAACGTTGCGTCTCACCAGAGGAGGGTAAGGAAATTTTGAAGGAAATTCATGCTGGAGATTGCGGACACCACACCGGCTCAAAGTCTTTAGTGGCCAAGGCTTTCCGGCACGGCTTCTTCTGGTTGACAGCTCATAAGGATGTAGAGTATCTGGTCCGCAAGTGTGACGACTGTCAAAAATTCGGCCGGTGTGCTCATGTTCTGGCTCAAGAATTGCGCATGATACCAATTACTTGGCCGTTTGCAGTCTGGGGGCTTGATATGGTCGGGCCTTTCAAGAGATCCAAGGATAAGAAAACACACGTCTTGGTGGCGGTTGATAAGTTCACCAAGTGGATAGAGGTTGAGCCGGTCAGCAAGTGTGACACGGCTACGGCAGTTCAGTTTATTAAAAAACTGATCTACCATTTTGGGTACCCTCACAGCATCATCACGGATAATGGCACAAACTTGTCCAAGGGGGCTAGGAAAAAAGTCTGCAACGAGGAGCACATCCGGCTTGATGTTTCGGTGGTTGCTCATCCACAGTCGAACAGTTAGGCGGAACGGGCTAATCAAGAAATCTTGAGAGGTATCAAGCCACGTCTTATGGTCCCTTTACAGCGGACACCGGGTTGTTGGGTGGAAGAGTTGTCGTCCGTCTTATGGAGCATCAGAACTACCCCCAATAGATCCACAGGGTATACGCCTTTCTTCATGGTTTACGGTGCAGAGGCCGTGTTACCAAGTGACATCCGGCATGACTCGCCATGAGTGGCGGCTTATGTTGAGACGTACAATGAGACAGCACGTCAAGACGCGTTGGATGCTTTGGAGGAGGAACGAGAGCTGACGGCTGCCCGTTCGGCGATCAATCAGCAAGACTTGCGCCGCTATGATAGCCGCAGAGGCAAGACCCGGACGTTTCAAGAGGGTGACTTAGTGCTGCGGCTAATTCAAGACCAAACAAATATGCATAAATTATCTCCTCCATGGGAAGGACCTTTCGTGGTCAGCATAAATCTCAACAACGGGCCATATTACCTCATTGACATCCGAGACGACTCAGATACTTCGGGTCTAGAGACCCCCCGGCCGTGGAACATAGCGCATCTACGGCCTTATTACACCTGAGATTGTTGAGAATCACCACTATACACTATCATTGTACATATCATATTTGTATATGAATAAAGTAGCATCCCTGCAAGCCGGGGCCTCTGCCATTTCGTGTATATTCAATGATGCAAGGAAAATCCAAAACATTGGTTGTCGAAGGGGGCTTCCTACCTTCGGGTATAGCTTATCTAACCCTAACAGCCAGCTTTATGCCAAAAAAGTTGAAAAGTCAACTTTGGTTGTTGAAGGGGGCTTCCCACCTCCGAGTGTAGATTATCTATCCCTAACAACCGACTTTCATGCCAAAAATGCTGACAAGTCAACATTGGCTGTTGAAGGGGGCTTCCTACCTTCGGGTATAGCTTATCTGACCCTAACAGCCGGCTTTATGCCAAAAAAGTTGACAAGTCAACTTTTGTTGTTAAAGGGGGCTTCCCACCTCCGGGTTAGCTTATCTATCCCTAACAACCAGCTTTCATGCGAAAAAATGTTGACAAGTCAATATTGGCTGTCGAAGGGGGCTTCCTACCTTCGGGTATAGCTTATCTAACCCTAACAGCCGTCTTTATGTCAAAAAAGTTGACAAGTCAACTTTGGTTGTCGAAGGGGGCTTCCCACCTCCAGGTGTAGCTTATCTATCCCTAACAACCAGCTTTCATGCCAAAAATGTTGACAAGTCAACATTGGCTGTCGAAGGGGGCTTCCTACCTTTGGGTATAGCTTATCTAACCCTAAGAGCCGGATTTATGCCAAAAAAGTTGACAAGTCAACTTTGGTTGTCAAAGGGGACTTCCCACCTCCGGGTGTAGCTTATCTATCCCTAACAACCGGCTTCCGCGCCAAAAATGTTGACAAGTCAACATTGGCTGTAGAAGGGGGCTTCCTTCCTTCGGGTATAGCTTAGCTAACCCTAACAGCCGTCTTTATGTCAAAAAAGTTGACAAGTCAACTTTGGTTGTCGAAGGGGGCTTCCCACCTCCAGGTGTAGCTTATCTATCCCTAACAACCGGCTTTCATGCCAAAACGTTGACAAGTCAACATTGGCTGTCGAAGGGGGCTTCCTACCTTTGGGTATAGCTTATCTAACCCTAACAGACGGATTTATGCCAAAAAAGTTGACAAGTCAACTTTGGTTGTCAAAGGGGCTTCCCACATCCGGGTGTAGCTTATCTATCCCTAACAACCGGCTTTCACGCCAAAACTGTTGACAAGTCAACATTGGCTATCGAAGGGGGCTTCCTACCTTTGGGTATAGCTTATCTAACCCTAACAGTCGGCTTTATGCCATAAAAGTTGACAAGTCAACTTTGGTTGTCAAAGGGGGCTTCCCACCTCTCGGTGTAGGTTATCTAACCCTAACAACTGGCTCTTATGCCAAAAATGTTGACAAGTCAACATAGCCGTAAAGGGGGCTTCCTGTCCTACGGGTGTAGCTCAACAAACCCTATCGGCCGGCTCTTAAGCAAGCAATTGACTCCGTCAAACACGTTAGGAAGACACAACATCTTCGGGTTATGCTTTTAAGCTGCCCTCCTAACGGTACATCTATTCATGCAGGAAATTAAGCTGCTAAGAGCCGGTAAGGCATACAATGAGAAGAACAAAGAAGATGATATATATATATATATATATTAAGCCGGACTTTTCATATGTGCGCGATGGCACAATTCAAAGAAAGGCAAAAGTTACTACTAGTCTATTACAGACGCTCTCTATGGAGCCCAAAAAAATTCATTAAGTTTTTTACAATGCTCATGGCGGGTCATAAAGAGCTGGCTATCAACAGGTATGTACTGTGCAATCAGCTGGCTGGCGGGTCACCCTACTCCGGGTCTTCGGCTGCTTTGATCTGGAGATTTTCCAAGTCCCAGTTGCAGTTGGTTAAAGCCGCAAAGGTTCCTTCTTCAAAGAAGGGAGACGAGGCAAGTTCATATGCGAAAAGATTCTTACTGGGGGCGTGTGTCAGATCCTTGCACTCAAAGAGAGGGCCACAGATCCTTTTCTGATCTGCGCTGTAAGCCGCCTGGTAAGTTGCCAGATTGATCTCTTCTCCTAAGACGGAGGCTAGGACTTTGGAATCCTTCACACACCGGGCATAGTCAGTGTCTGTGTATTCGGAGCCATCATCCTTCTTGGAGGGAAAGCCGTCCATCATATCAGTCGGAGTTAGCTTCGGAGCAAAAGCCAACGCCCAGCTTATGACCGTGATCGCCCCTTGGTGGGCGGCTGATCTCTTCAACTCCACAATCAGTTTCGGCATCATCGACAGAAGCTCTAAGACCCCTTTGAGAGTTGAAGGGATATTTTCCTTGTACTGCATAGCTTTGTTTGTGCATACAACGTCGCAGTAGAGTTCTGTCAAAGTGTATATGGCTTTCAGGGCCAGCAAACTATCAGAAGCAAGTTGGCGGCTCCTAGGACCTGCATAAGACGGATGCTTCGTTGTGAGTCACCAACGCAAGTACAATACAGAAATTGAGTTAAGCCGTCAAATACTTACCAAAGAGGGCGGCTGTCATCTTCATGATATGGTGCTTCAAGGACTGTAGTTCGTCGAATACAATCATAAGCCGCTGATCAGCATCATCCGCCCGTTTGGTCGAGGTGGCTTGTTCAGCTTTAGCGGATTCCTTCAAAGTGGCGAAGTCGGCCTTGATTTTGGTCAGCTCTTCCGAAAAGAGCCGACATTTCTCATCAGCTTCACTCTGGGCCGATTGCTGAGCAGCTAGATTGCTTTTTAAGCCGGCCAATTCTGACCCGGCTTCGATTAAAGCTTCCTGCAACATATAAAAGCATGGAATAAACCGACAGGGGGAGAAATTTCAAAGATAGAGCAAGTCTCAAATAGATTGCAAGCAATATGCATGACACTTGGGGCTAAAGTCTATTTTCAAGACAGTTCTGGATCATCTTTATCAAGTTAACCCGGAACTTGGGGGCTACATATTGGTTTTTGAAAGCTGTTAAGAATGAAAGTCCCGGCTCAACTTTGACAAAAATTGAGCCGGCCCTTGGGGATACAGTTGGTTCTATTACCCATGCTCATTGAAGTCCCAACTCAACTTTGACAAGATTGAGCCGGCCCTTGGGGGCTACAGTTGGTTCTATTATATATATTCCATAAGCTCCGGCTCAATGTTACCAACTTTGAGCTGGCCCTTGGGGGCTAACAACGATGATTTGAGGTTACTTCTAAGTAAGATGAGACCTACATGCTAAGTATTTCTACTTCTACCAAGATGGAAGAACCGGACTATCATCAGCCAATGCTAACCCGGTTCTTGGGGGCTGAGTAAGGGTATAAAGAGGAAATAGAATACCTCATATTTATTCTTCATTAAGTTGACAAGTTTGAGCTCCAGATCCCGGCTTGTAGACAGCCAGTTCATATAGCCAGAATGAAGTTCATCGGCTATCATCTTCTCGAGGGAGGGGAGCTCAAACTCCAGCTTCCTGGAGGCTTCAATCGTCTCAGTATGCTTTGTCAACACATGAGGAGAAGGAGAGCGAAAGCCGGCACCGATAATCACGACGTTCGGAGCAGTGGTGCCATCAGCAGCCTTGGCAGGGCTCGGCGGCTTGGAATGGTCCCTCTTCGGGCTCTCTGAATAGTGTCATCAGTTGTCGGCTCTGCTGAAGCCGCTGGACGGTTTGCGTCTGACATAGGAGCATATGTCTTGGCAAGCTCCGGTTCTTGAGAGGTATGGCTAGGGGAGGACTTGTTGGCTTTCGTTCATTTGCCTTGAGCCCTGGAAAAGCATAAAAGTTGAACCAGAAGTTTACAACCGCCAAAGAGTCGAATGCAAGGTTTGAAAAAACACATACAACGGGTTAATCTTTGGAGGCGGCAGAGCGATGGCCGTAGAGTCGCCATATGAAGGCAAAGACCCCTGAAAGACAGTTCAGATAATGTAAGGTATTGTTGGAATTACAAAGGAAGAGCTAGTAAAATCAAACAGAGAAGGAATATATACCTCTGCGGGGCACTTCTTCTGAGTTGGGGAGTTCGGTAACCCGGACACGAGATCAGTAGAGCCGGCACTCCGGGTCTGGCGTCGGTTGGCTTGTTGTTGCTTTTTCAAAAGAAATTGAGGATCCAAATAAGCAAGAGGATGAGAAAGGGGAACTTTTCGAAAGACCCGCCGTATCTTCTGGGGCACAAAATATTCTGAGTCAGACGAAATATAAGTTACCTCAAGGAGCTCGTCCTGTGAATGGCTGTTGTCAGTAAAGTGAGTAAAAAGGAGCAAAAAGTACTCAAGTTATACCTCTGAGCCATCTGATTCCGGCGGTTCAAACCATTCTTCTTGTGGAGTGGTTTTCTTTGTCTTCTTGGTCGGGTCCTTCTTCTTGGCCTTCTTGAGAGGAGGGACGTATTTCTTCTTCCATAAGTCAGAGTCGGCCTGAAAAGGCAAGCCGGCATGTAGTAAGGAAGTGCCAAAGTCGTAACTAAATAAACAGGAGAGACTATGGAGAGACGCCTTACTTCTGGGGCCGGGTTAATAGCATAGAAAGGTGTCAGCCCAATGGCGTTGCAAGCAATGGAAGTCTTGTGGACAAGGCTCCGGATGACATTTCTAATATCATCCTCTGTTAACATCGTCCGGCTAAAGCAGAGGGAATCATTGTACTAACCCGGATACTCGCACATAAGGCGATTTCTCCGGCTCAAGGGCATAATCCTCCAAGAGATCCAACAGTGGATCAAGTCCAACCGAATCAGCCCATTGGCCATGAGGGCCTTAATCTTGGCATGAGCCATCTCGTGCCTTGGCCATTCAGCAGTTGACAGTCGACCGGGAAGCTCGGAGGTCGTCTTGAGCCGGGACGGGCCGTAACCCGGCTGCGGACGTTCACCTTCTGGAGAAGTATCTTGCAATAATATCAAGTCTTATTCCAATCCTTTGGGTGACTCGACATCTGAACAGCTGGAAAGGTTATGTCCCGGCGCCTCTGTATTGAAATTTCGCCGAGCTCTAAGCTTTGGCCAGCCTTCACCTTGGTCTGGCGATTTGCATAGAAGAACTCTCGGAAGAAACCAACCGATGGCTTGGCTTGCAGATAAACTTCGCGGAGCACATGGAAATTGCAGATGTTGGAGATAGAATTGGGGGCGAGGTCTTGAGGGTGCAACTTGTAAAAGTGAAGAACATCCCAAAAGAATTTTGAGCCGGGGGGTACAAACCCACGCTCGATGTGATCTGAAAACACCACTACTTCTCCCTCCCAAGGAATGGGCTTCAGTTCATCGCCCGGAAACCGCCAATTGATTACACCCTTGGCGGGAAGGGTATCCGCATGCACAAAGTCCATAAGGAACTCTTCGGTGATGCAAGAGCCAACCCAGTTGCAGGAGTTGAATGCGCGAGACATGGTAGTAGCTTAAAACTGTGCAAAGTAACCATATATGGCGAGTCAAGGATTGGCAGATATCTACGGGCGGCTAAAAGCTTAAGAACTTAAGGTTGAGCCGCCCAGAGGCCGGTTAGTGAGAGCCAGAATACATGGCGGGTCAAGGTTATGAAAAGACAAGGCGAAAATACGGCTAAGTCTGGAAAATAGGTTTCGCAAGGTATCGCTAAGATTGCGGATCTACAAAACAAAGAAAATTTTCCTATTTCAGACCTAGAGACGAACTGACAAAAGCGGAGAAAGATTAAAAACGGTAGGCGGAGCTGTTGCAAATCTGCACAGTATTACTATCAAAACCTATCGTCAAGTGTTTATGGGATAAGCATGGCCGGCATTGAAGGAGGCTCGTGTTCTATGCGACGCGAGGAGCTCCATGAAACCCTACCGAGATAGCTTTGGATCTAGGGGAAGAAGGACTCACTAGAGATGGCGCGACGGACGCAGAGAGAGCTCTAGAACAAAATAGGTTGATGCAGCGGCCTTTGTTGATGATGATGAGGAAACGGCACCGAAGCGAGATGCACTGGAGCTTAGGCGTCAGAAGGAAGGAGACAAAGAGTGAGTGCGAGGAAGGCAAATGCTGCCCCTCGCGGTCCTATTTAATAGGAAAAGGTGGAAACAGGCACGAAAATCCAAGCGTCGGTTGTCATTTGACCGAGGCGGACGCCTCGATTCCTGGACTATCCATTTAATAAGAGAAGATCCGTTGCATGCGTCACATAATCTTTCTGTCAGATTTGACATGACGTCACGGCGGGTCATTATTTTCAAGGTAACTTGCCAATGATTAAGAAGGAGGTTGAAGTGAGCAAGCTCAAATCAACCTGGGGCCTAATGTTGGGGATATAACCCCACAGTGAGACCCGCCCTACAGGCTCCGGGTCACACTAGGCGGATCGTACGTTAATCCAAGAGTGGTCTGCGAAGATTGAAGCCCAAGACGTTTGGCGGTTTGACATGATGGGCCGGACCATGGCCCGGATAGAGAAGACCCGGGCAAGATAAGGTAGAGATAGACTCGTACATGTAATGAGAGTCGGCTACAACTTGTATGACCTGTGGTCTTGACCTCCTGTATAAAGTTGAGACCCGGGGCGACTTAGAGATTAGGCTATCGAGAACTAGGTCAAGCAATAGCTCCCTTACGATCGATACATCAAGCAATACAAACACAAGCAGGACGTAGGTTGTTACCTCGACTTGAGGGGCCGAACCTGGGTAAACTCGTATCCTTCATCCCAATCAACCCCTTTGAGTCCATCACTTTAGCAATGGCCTTGAATCCAAGTCCGTTCACCTGGACATCTGCCATGATAAAACCACGACACAATGGCATATTCATCTCTCAAGAGAAATACCTCAAGGATGTTCTGAGGAAATTCGACATTCAAGATTTCAAAGGTGTCAAAACTCCAATGCCTTCAAAAGGCCACCTCTGCACTGACGAAAATGGTAAAGATTTCGATTGAAAGGTATATTGCTCCATGATTGGCTCTTTATTGTACCTTTGTGCATCTAGGCCAGATATGATGCTGAGTGTTTGCATGTGTGCTCAATTCCAAGAAACACCGAAGGAATCACACCATAAGGTTGTGAAACAGATTCTTCGATACATAGCTCACTCCCCAACGCTTGGAGTATGGTATCCCAAGGTCTCAAATATTCACCTCATTGGATACTCGGATGTTGACTATGCTGGAGATCGTGTTGATCGCAAGTCAACCTCAGGCACATGTCCGTTCCTGGGACAATCCTTAGTCTGTTGGTCCTCGAAGAAGCAGAACCATGTGTCACTATCTACCGCTGAAGGTGAGTATATTGCTGCTGGTTCATGTTGCGCTCAGTTGGTGTGGATGAAGCAAACCCTCAAGGACTCTGGCATCAAGGTGAAGAATGTGCCTCTCTGCTGCGACAATGAAAGCGCTATCAAGATTTCTTACAACCCAGATCATCACTCCAAGACCAAGCACATCCCTATTCGTCATCATTTTCTTAGAGATCATGTACTCAAGGGCGACATCTCCATCGACCACATTCCCACTGAAGAACAACTAACTGATATCTTCACTAAGCCCTTGGATGAAAAGAGATTTTGCAAGTGACGGTGTGAGCTAAATATCTTAGAATCTTCGAATGTTCTTTGAAAAGACACACATCCTAACATTTTTGCAAAATTGATGACTTAGATGTGGAACACACGAAGTAACATTTTTCTTCAAGCAATGAAGAATAACCCTCTAAGTGTGAAGAAATTAATGAAGAATTTGATTCTTAGAAACCTACGAAAATTGTATGAAGTGTTTGAAATTATCATTCTTATATGATGGGTCATGCCACCAATAATGGTTGAAATTCTTCAAAGTTGAGTTTTTCGTCATTTTGCAAATTCTTCAAATTTTCAAATTCCTCAGGTTTGCAAATTCCTCAAAATTTCATATTCTTCAAACTATGAAACTAATGTTCTTCATTGACTATATATATATATATATACATATTTGAGTTTTCAAGTCCTAAACAGCATTCACTTATTGCTAATTCTTCAATTCGATTTTCATCTAAGTGAATGTGATCGGACACATTCACCTCTATGCTAAATTCAACCCAATCTGTTTACAAATTCCTCATATGCATTTGTTGGGGAACGTTGCATGGGAAACAAAAAATTTCCTATGCACACACAAGATCTATCCATGGTGATGAGCATCTACGAGAGGGAGAGTGGATCTACATACCCTTGTAGATCGCTAAGCGGGAAGCGTTAAGAAACGCGGTTGGTGTAGTCGAACATCTTCGCGATCCAAATCGCCGAGCATCCAGCGATCTCATCACGATCCGTCCTGCGATCCAATCACAATCCATCCCGCGATCCAATCATGATCCGTCCCGTGATATCATCATGACCCGTCCCACGAACTCATCATGATCCGTCCCGCGATCTCATCACGATCCGTCTCGCGATCTTGATCATGAGCCTTCCGATCTAGCGCCGAACGGACGACACCTCCGCGTTCAGCACACGTACAGCTCGATGACGATCTCCACCTTCTTGATCCATCAAGAAGGAGCAGAGAGGTAGAAGAGTTCTCCGGCAGCGTGACGGCGCTCCGGAGATGGTGGTGGAGCTATTCCGGCAGGGCTTCGCCTAAGCACTGCACAAACCCGATCTAGAGGAGAAACTATACACCGGAGGAACGGGCAGCACATGGCTAAAATTTTGTGCAAAAACCCTAAAACCACCAATATATATAGGAGGAAGAGAGGCGGAGGCTTGGCTTCAAGGGACAAGCCCTTTGGTTCAGCCGAACTAGGAGAAAGGTGGAATCTACCTCCAATCCTAGTAGGACTAGGATTCATCCTATTTTTGCCTTTTTCCACCTTTTCTCTTTGGGATTTTCTCTCCCAGCTGCATGGGCTTTGTGTAGGACTTCCGCCAGCCCACAAAAGGCTGGTAATTATTATCCCACAGCCCATGAAGCCTATTGGGTCGAAATACCCCTCCCGGTGGTCTCCCGGTATACTACCGGCACTCCCGGTACATTACCGATTAACCCAAAACTTCTCCGGCGACCAAAACAGGACTTCCTATATATCAATCTTTTTCCTCCGGACTATTACGGAGCTCCTGAGGACGTTCGGGATCTCATCCAGGACTCCTAACAACCTTCGGTCACCACCATACATAACTCTATACTACCGAAACGTCACTGAACCTTAAGTGTGCAGACCCTGCGGGTTCGAGAACTATGTAGACATGACCAAGACACCTCTACGGTCAATAACCAATAGCGGGACCTGGATGCCCATATTGGTTCCTACATATTCTACGAAGATCTTTATCGGTCGAACCTCTATGTTAAGGATTCACTTAATCCCGTATGATGTTCCCAATACCCAGGTGCTACTAGGAGTACTAGCAAGGTACACATCAATAACACATATATAAAATATACTTCTGTCGACGTTGCCAGACTTCTTATCTACCAAGTATCTAGGGTTGTTCTGCTTCAGCGACCGCTCTCCTCATAATCGAAGCACTTAGTCTCGGGTTTGGGTTCAACTTTGGGTTGCTTCACTGGAGCAGCAACTGACTTGCTATCCATCAAGTTTCCCTCCTTGCTCTTGCCCTTCTCGAAACTAGTGGTTTGACTAACCAGCAACACTTGACGTTCCTTCTTGATTTCTACTTTCGCGGTGTGAAACATCGCGAATAGCTCAGGGATCATTATTTCTATCCCTAACATTTTATAGTTCATCACCAAGTTCTAGTAGCTTTAGTGACAGTGACTTGGAGAACTATATCAATCACTATCTTATCTGGAAGATCAACTCCCACTCGATTCAAGCGATTGTAGCACCCAGACAATCTGAGCACATGCTCAATGATTGAGCTATTCTCTTTCATCTTGCAGGCAAAGAATCTTGTTGGAGATCTCATATCTCACAACACGGGCACGAGCCTGAGATCCTAACTTCAGCTCTTAGAACATCTCATATGTTCCGTGACGTTCAAAACGTTTCGGAGCCTCAATTCTAAGCCGTAATGCATGATGCACTAAACTATCAAGTAGTCATCAGAACGTGCCTGTCAGATGTTCAAAACATCTACAAACGGCGCTAGAGGTGTTGGTTCACCGACTGGTGCATTAAGGACATAAGCCTTCTGTGCAGCAATGAGGACGATCCTCAGATCACGGACCCAGTCCGCAATATTGCTACCATCATCTTTCAACTCTATTTCTCTAGGAACATATAAAAATTCAAGGGAGCTATAGCGTGAGCTAGTAATCTACAACATAATTTTGCAAAGTCACTACTGACTATGTTCATGATAATGAGTTCAGTTAATCATATTACTTAAGAACTCCCACTCAAATTGACATCCCTCCGGTCATTCGAGTGATCCATGATCCAAATTCACCAACTCAAGTCCGATCATCACGTGAGTTGAGGTGGTTTCAATGGTGAACATCATTATGTTGATCATATCTACTATATGACTCATGTTTGACCTTTCGGTCTCTTGTGTTCCGAGGCCATGTCTGTACATGCTAGGCTTGTCATGTTTAACCCGAGTGTTCTGCACGTGCAACACTGGCTTGCACCCGTTGTATGTGAACGCAGAGTCTATCACACCCGATCATCACGTGGTGTCTCAACACGACGAACTGCACACTCGGGGAGAACACAATTTATCTTGAAATTAAGTGAAGGATCACCTTATAATGCTACCGTCGTCCTAAGAAAAACAAGGTGCATAAAAGGATTAACATCACATGCAAATCATAAGTGACATGATATGGCCATGAACTTGTGCTTTTGATCTCCATCTTGAAAGCACCGGCATGATCTCCATCGTCACTGGCATGACACCATGATCTCCATCAATGTGTCGCCATTGGGGTTGTCGTGCCCATCATGCTTGTACTACTATTGCTACTGTTTAGCGATAAAGTAAAGCATTACATAGTGCTTAATGATTGACACGCATGTCATACAATAATTAAAGACAACCATATGGCTCCTGCCAGTTTCCGTACTCATCGACATGCAAGTCGTGATAATCTATACATCACATGATCATCTCATACATCACATATATCACATCATGTAATTGGCCATATCACATCACAACATACCCTGCAAAAACAAGTTAGACGTCCTCTAATTGTTGTTGCATGTTTTACATGGCTGCTACGGGTATCTAGCAAGAACAATTATCATCTATGCAAAAACCACAACGGTGATACACTAGTTGCTTTTCAACCTTCTCAAGGACCGCCTTTGTCGAATCCGATCCAACTAAAGTGAGAGAAACTGGCACCCGCAAGCCATCTATGCAACAAGTTGTGGTCGAGGGAACCGGTCTCTCGTAAGCGTACGAGTAATGTTGGTCCGGGCCGCTTCATCTGACAATACCGCTGAACCAAAATCTGACCAAGGGAGGAAGCAATCTAAGCATCAACGCCCACAAACCTTTTGTGTTTTACTCGAGATCTCATCTACACATAGACCTAGCTCATGATGCCACTGTTAGGGAACGTTGCATGGGAAACAAAAAATTTCCTACGCACACGAAAGATCTATCCATGGTGATGAGCATCTACAAGAGGGAGAGTGGATCTACATACCCTTGTAGATCGCTAAGCGGGAAGCGTTAAGAAACACAATTGGTGTCGTCGAACATCTTCGCGATCCAAATCGCCAAGCATCCCGCGATCTCATCACGATCTGTCCCGCGATCCAATCACGATCCGTCTCGCGATCCAATCACGATTTGTCCCGTGATCCCATCACAATCCACCCCGCAAACTCATCATGATCCGTCCCGCGATCTCATCACGACCCGTCTCGCGATCTTGATCACGATCCTTTCGATCTAGTGTCGAACGGACGCCACCTCCATGTTCAGCACACGTACAGCTCAATGACGATCTCCGCCTTCTTGATCCAGCAAGAGGGAGCGGAGAGGTAGAAGAGTTCTCCGGCAGCGTGACGGCGCTCCGGAGATGGTGGTGGAGCTATTCCGGCAGGGCTTCACCTAAGCACTGCAGAATCCGGTCTAGAGGAGAAACTATGCACTGGAGGAACGGGCAGCACGTGGCTAAAATTCTGTGCAAAAACCCTAAAACCACCAGTATATATAGGAGGAAGAGAGGAGTAGGCTTTGCCCTCAAGGGACAAGCCCTTTTGTTCGGCCGAACTAGGAGAAGAGGTGGAATCCACCTCCAATCCTAGTAGGACTAGGATTCATCCTATTTTTTCCTTTTTTTGCCTTTTTCCACCTTTTCTCTTTGGGCTTTTCTCTCCCAGCCGCATGGGATTTTTGTAGGACTTCCACCAGCCCACAAAAGGCTGGTAATTATTCTCCCACAGCCCATGAAGCCTCTGGGGTCGAAATACCCCTCCCGGTGGTCTCCTGGTACACTACCGGCACCCCCGGTACATTACTGATTAGCCCGAAACTTTTCCAGCGACCAAAACAGGACTTCCTATATATCAATCTTTACCTCCGGACCATTCTGGAGCTCCTCGTGACGTCCGGGATCTCATCCGGGACTCTGAACAACCTTCGGTCACCACCATACATAACTCTATACTACCGAAACGTCACCAAACCTTAAGTGTGCAGACCCTATGGGTTCGAGAACTATGTAGACATGACCTAGACACCTCTACGGTCAATAACCAATAGCGGGACCTAGATGCCCATATTGGTTCCTACATATTCTACGAAGATCTTTATCGGTCGAACCTCTATGTCAAGGATTCAGTTAATCCCGTATGATGTTCCCTTTGTTCTTCGGTATGTTACTTGCCCATACCTAGTTCAACCTTGTTTTCGGCAAGTCTCTTTACTGGTTGCATAATACAAGATCCCATTACTAACACTTAGTCACATTGCTTGCAAGGCTTATTGTGATGTTGTATTACCGAGTGGGCCCTGAGATACCTCTCCATCACATGGAGTAACAAATCCCAGTCTTGATCCATGCCAACTCAACAGACGCCCTCAGAGATACCTGTAGAGCACCTTTATAGTCGCCCAGTTACGTTGCGACGTTTGATACACACAAGGCACTCCTACGGTGTTAGTGAGTTGCATGATCTCATGGTCATTGGAACAGATACTTGACATGTAGAAAACAGTAGCAATAAACTGACACGATAATATGCTACGTTTGTAGTTTGGGTCTTGTCCATCACATCATTCTCCTAATGATGTGATCCCGTTACCAAATGACATCTCATGTCAATGACTAGGAAACCATATCCATCTTTGATCAATGAGCTAGTCTATTTAGAGGCATACTAGGGACATGGTGTTGTCTATATATCCACACATGTCTCTAAGTCTCCGATCAATACAATTATAGCATGGATAATAAACGATTATCATGAACAAGGAAATATGATAATAACTAATTTATTATTGCCTCTAGGGCATATTTCCAACAGCATTCCACTTTGAAACCCATTCAAAGCATTCATTGTGTCCTTGACAGCTGAAGAATTTGCGAACGGAAACTTTAAAATTTTCATTCTCAAAATTTTTGGTGCTTCCTGCTCAAACCGTTTCGACTCCCACGACTGGATAACCCACGATCCCCCACTATCTCAACTACATAGTACGTGGGTGACACATGTCGTGTAGAGAGCAAGGGTCATGGGAAATCTGGTCCAAAATCTTTGGACTAGTTAGTTTTCACGTCTGCTATAAATTCCCCTTCCCTTTCACTATGCTCGAGTTACTCCCCACTTCCCTCTCTCTCCAGAGCTTAGACTAGCGCTGCCGCTCAAATCATCACCACCGGAGATGAAAAGCTTCACTGTCTCGACCTTTCCATCGTCGTACTCGCATCAGCCTCTGAAATCTTCACCCCATCGCTGCTGTAGCTGTCTCCCTCTGCCAAGCTAGCGCATTGGATATCTAAATTGACGAACTTCTCCACTTCATCTCACCGTTCACCGTGCTATTCACAAGGGTAATTAAAATCTAATTTTAGTGCCCTATTTTGATCTTCATGTTCTTACACAAATTCCTCAAAGGTGTTTATTCTTCAAGTGTCATCCTCTTAAACACTCTATAAGCTTATTTCCCTTGATATGTTTCTCTAAGTTATGATTTTCTTCAAGTTTCCTCAATTGTGTGGATCCAAAAATCTGCACAACTCTGGAACCTAAGTCAAGAACACTTAGTGAAATTCCTTAAGACATCTATTATCAAAATCCTCAACTTGATGTATTTAAAAAATATATTCTGAGAACGCATATGACCTCTTCAAATTCCTCGCACGAATACTCTGTTCACGGGTACAAAATGTCTGCTGATGAATCACTAGGTTCTCATCAACTTAACTCATTTGCAGCGTTCCTTGAGGAAAAAAATTATACATCTTCATAATCATCAAAAGTTCAAAGTCATCAAGTGAAGAAAATGGCAGATGGTAAAAGACCTCAGAACGGTGGAAAGAAGGCTGAACAGAACACGACCTTTGAAATACCTGAGGATTTATATGCTGGTTATTGTACTCCTGATGAAGCCATTCATGGGAAAGAAACAAAGGAGCAGAGGAAAATCAGAATTCAGAGGATTGAACGAAGGTGGATGAAGGAGTGGAGAGAATACCGATATGTCACTCCCAAGTACATGAAGAAATTCGCACTCAAACCTGCTTGCAGAAGGGCTCCTCCTGCTGGTGATCAAGAAGTTGATCCCACTAGCGTTACTCGGGGTGAACACTTTCCAGCTGAATGGGCTAAGCATCCAAGAAAACTTCAGAGAACTGCCAAAGCAGCAGTGAAGCAATTCAGTGAAGACTCTACTGCTACTGCCTCTGCTAGAGCCTCTGCTAGTGCTCTAAAGAAATCCATAGTGAAGAAGTCTGCTGTGAAGCCGAAGTCCTCAACTACCATGTCCTCACTATAGAATCCTCAAGCAAGTTCGTCAAAAGGCTACTACAATGCCTTCAATTGATGCACAATCCTCAGTCGCGGCCAGAAAGTCCTCAACTCGAGTGCAACTTGTCAAAGGACAACGGGTCTTGCTATTGCTTCAGGGGCCTCTGCAAGTTCATCAGCCCAAGCACATTCCTCAACTAGTCCTTCTCTACTGAAGGTGAAAGCTACTGCTGGACGAGGCACTCGACCAAGTCCTCACCCAAAGAAAGTTGTGTCCCATGTTCCATCAAATTCACAGATGATGAAGCTGATGATGAGGAACTTGAGGAAATCATCAGAAACAAGCAAGAAAGAGTGGATTAAGCTAAGGGCACTCAAATTCCTCTAATGATGGACCCAAAGACCATGCTCAACTTCATCGACATTTGGCACTAGGACCCAAACACTCTAATTGATTAGTTGAATATGCCTCCTGGTCTAAGTCATGTCCTCACTGCCTTCATTGCTGAAGAAAAGTGGAAGTACGAGAAGGATCGACAAACGAAGAAGGCTCGGTACAAGAAGGAGCATTTCTTGAAGAACAATGTCCTGAAGCTTTCTCCAAAGAAACTTGTGACTATGCAATCCGAGATCAAATGACTCAGTGACGAATTCAGTCGATACTATGCTGATTGGCAAGGTGCCAAGGTACGTTTCATCAAAGTGGCTAACAGAGCCATCAATGACCAAAACAAGAGGTTGTAGCTCAAGCGCAACCACAAATTGCTCATGCCGAATCCTCTGCTCGGCCTACTGAAGAATTTGAAATGCGGGTGAAGAAATTCAGGCTGCTAAAGAACCTATCAGGGCAACCTCCATGGTTGCGCCTGGAAAAATAGCCAGGCCAACTGAAGCTTTTGGTGCGCTTGAAGAAATTGAGACCACTAGGACGACTACATCAGTCATGCCTGAAGAAATTGCTCCTCCTTCACCCTCTGTTGAAACTGCAAAATCTTTAAGGGTGAAGAATATCAACCTTCCTTCTGCATCAGAAGCCAAGAAAACAAAGGCAGCGGGGAAGAGAGCTGCTAAGAAAAGAAAATCATCAACTTCAGATTCCTCAGCTGTGAAGAAGTTGAAGATTATGCCAAGTTCTTGAACTGAGCCCATTGATGCTACCCCAATCTCCTCTGTGCCTGCCCATGAGATAGTTACATTCGGTGTAGACTATGTCATCCCAAATGATCAAGATGAAGAAGATTGTTCTGCTGCTTCCTCAAAGTAGATTGATGAAGAAATTGAGGTGGAAGCAAATACTTCAACCCAAATGGTATCATCACCCTAGCCTCAGTTAACTGCTGAAGAGGCCGACGTTCAAGAAATTGAAGGTGACATGGACATTGGTAATACCACTCCATTGATCAATGATGAATATTGGGAAGCTACACACCCCAATTCTCCAATGACCACTCCCCTCACCCAAATTCCTCAGTCACCATCCCAAACTAAAGAAATGCATACAGGATCTGATGATTTGGTCGCACCTCTCACTTCAATTCCTGAAGATACTCCAGCTACATCAGCTAACGAAATTGATGCTCCTACTGCACCTGAGGAACTTGTTGTTCAAACTGCTCAGTCTGAAGAAGTTCCTGCTATGCCAAAGGAAATTGTGGGCCGCTTCAAGCCAAATCTTCAGCCAAAGCCAAAAATGACATTCAAAGTCACAAAGCACCCCAAATTCATCAAGGCAAATTTCTTTAACGAGCACATATTCTTCACATGACCGAATCCATATGACTCAACACGGGCCGGTCAAACTAGATTCTGGACCCCTTCACAGATGAACTTCTATGCATTAGTGCTGCTTGACAAAGAGAAAGTCTTCAAGCATCAGCAAATTCCTCATGTGGACATGGAATCCATCCCATGCTCCACACTTGTGCTCATTCTTCATGATACTGGAATTCTTCCATTCTATGTTGACATATGTGATTGGAATGAAGAGCTCATTCTTCAATTCTATGCAACCTTGCACATCACAAATGATGCTTCCGATGTCAACTCTTGGATTCTGGACTACATGATTGGATCCACTCACTACACTGCCCTAGCCTCTGAATTGCTTCGGGCTGTGCCAATAGAAATTCCCTCAGAAGGTGCAAGATGTTTATTTGATGAACCTAAATTGCCCAATCACATGATGCAAGTGCTGATGAAGCCTTTGGCTCCTGGAAAACCTCAAAGGACCACCTTCCTTGTGAAGGATTTGCTTTATGTGACCAGGACCATATACCACATTCTGACCAAAACCCTCAGTCCTCTCAAGGGTCACAACTCTGAAGAAGAAGAAGAAGTGGAGGGAATCATGACGAATATGCTATTCAACATCATTCATGGGATTCCCATCAATTACCATGATTTCTTCATGAGGACTTTGGCCAATGCTGCTACAGCTCCATTTGAATTGAAGCCTTATGCTCCCTGGATCATGAAATTCATTAGATCAAGGTCTTCAATTCAATTCAAGGTTGATTTTCAGCATCAGTTCAGCTTTCCGCCTCCGATCGAAGTCCTCAAGAATACATTTTCTTCAGTTGAGGGCAAAGGCAAAGCTGTCATAGATGAAGGTACTCATCCATTGGATGGCCAGTTTCGCAAAGTCTCATCTTATTCCACCAGTGATGACACTGCTACCCAAGATTCTGCTGCAGAAGCCTCAGCACAGAATCCTCAAGAAGCTGCCCCTCGTGTGATGACTGATCGAGAGCTTCTCCTAAGTCTTTATTAGATGGTTGATCAAAATCACAAGCGGGTAAACTGTGAGTTTGCTTCAATTCTTTAGAACATGACTGTGATGCAGAACTTTGTGAGGAAAAATCACTACTATGTGCATGAAATATTTGATCACGCATGGGCCATTCTCGCACATCTGAAGACTCTTGAGGAACTCAAGGCGATGGACTTTCAGCAGAACTTTGACTGATCTCATCCTCCTTAGAAGAAATTTAGAAAATTTGAAGTTCATCAGCTTGTTACAATCTCATATTCTTCATCGCGCGAGGAGGATGAAGCTGAGGATATTGACGACACTCCGGCAGGACCAACATCGACGAATGAACCCGACAATGTTGGCGCTCCTCCATCACCTTCAAGATGAAATTCTTGAGGGGTGTTGGTCCTCATTTTTTCGTCCCTTTTGGTCTTCCATGACAAAGGGGGAGAAAATTTGAGTTAGTCTTCAAGCAAGTCTCTATATATGGGCTAGTTTTTTAAGTTACAACTCTCACTCTTGTTAAGCTTTTGTTGGTTGAGTTGCAAACTTATGTTCGATGGTGGTCTGACTCTTTTGAACTGCTTTCCGCATGCTAATTTCCTCAAGTACCTCAATGCATGCATGCTGAATTTTGTCAGACACCATTTTCAACATGCATTTCAAATTCTTCATATTATATGTTAAATTCATGTATGAATTACAAGTTATAGGGGGAGTTTTCCATGTTTTTAACCTGTCATGTGCATTTGCAGTCCAAAGCAAATTCCTCAAATATCCACATCTTTAGGGGGAGTTGTTCTATATATTGCAATCAAATTCCTCAAACTCAGTACTTACACTTCAGATTTTTATCCCCGTTGAAAACTTAACCTATTTGTCATCAATCACCAAAAGGGGGACATTGTAAGTGCATCTAGTGCCCCTTAGTGATTTTGGTGTATTCAAGACTTATAGGTTAAGAGACTAATGTGTTTTTAAGTGTACACATGCTCTATAACTCAATGACGAGTTTGATATATTCATAGTTTATCGACACCTAAAAATGAATGTCTCCCAATGAAGACTTTGGTGAAGACTTTGTTGAAGACTTTGGTATTTCCTGAAGACTGTGAAAATGAATAAGTTGGTGTAACATTGAAGATATGAACAAGGACTATGAAGCATGGAGACTTTTATTTTCATAGTTTCATTTCCTTTCTTTGAGTCATAGGAAACACCGTACTGTTAAAGGGGGGCGAGGTAATACTAAGGAAAATTTCCAACTGATGCTCAACTCAAACGCCTCAACCTATCCAATCCTTCGAGTGAAGCCTTTGGAAATCTCTTACGGTTCAGTCAAGTTCTTCAGTGACAGAGACGATGTTATTGTGGTCTCTGAGGAAATTGGTCTGACTAAGGAGTTAGGATTTTGCCAGTGCGAATTGCCTACAAGTGAGGAATATGATAAGCCTTGAGGTATTTGATAGTTCAAATTCCGATTGTTGTTGTGCTTAGCGCCAGCTGTCCCCAATCATCTTATCCACATAATGGTCATATCATTGGGGACATTTATGTCTTATCATATCAGGTTGCACCCTAACTATAAATAGCCACCGCCCACAACCACTAGTTGGCTGCTCCGAGAGAGAACTGACACTTATCGTTTGAGAGCAACCCATCCTCCGAGGACTTTGAGAAAAAATCATGAGTGAGGATAAACCCAAATCCAAACCACCAAATCCAAAGTTATTGAGCATCACTGAAGAGATTGTTCCTGTGTGGAACCGACGTTTGTTACCTTTGAAGACTCTGTATCTCCCAGACGGTTAGGCGTCACGGTCTAGAGCATCCTACAGTCAATTGGGGATCAGTGAGTGACCTTGGTCTAGAGCATCCAGCAGTCAATTGTCGATCGTCGGGTGAACAGTTTGTGTGGGTTTTGTAAGTCTACCCTGAAGACTTACCACGAGTGTTGGGTGAGGACTGTGTGAACTTAGATCAAGGAGAACATGGTAAGGACTGTGTGTCCTGGGACTGTGTGTCCTCTGGTTTAAATATCAGGCCGCTCCAAACCAGACGTACGACTGTCACGATAGTTGGAACTGGGTCATCAAACCATTGTCTTCATCAAGCTACCTGGTTGTATTTCCTCAACCTTTACATTCCCTCATATACTTGTTGATGAAATTGATCATCACTGTTTGAATAATTTGACTAAAGACTTTCTCAATTTCCTCACCCCAAATTCTTCAAGTTACCTTGTTCCTCACTTGCTTATCCTGTATCACACTACATGTAATCTGTGAATGCTTCCTTTCATCATGATGACCATGCTACTGATCTGTTTCTCATGCACTTGAGTACTTGTTCTGTTGCTAGTTATTCATCACATTTCAAATTTCTCAAGTAGAAATTCCTTAGTGATGAATTTATAAAAATCGCCTATTCACCTCCTCTAGTTGATATAACGCACTTTCAATTATAAAATGCAAAATAACATAACAAGTAATAAAGGACAACAAGGTATTGTAGCGTTTGTAAACATATAAGTGAATAGACCCGAGGCCCATAGTTTTCCCTAGTGGCATCTCTCATGAAAGTAAGCATACGGTGGGTAAACAAATTACTGTTGGGAAGTTGATATAAATGCACATAGTTATGTGATATTCACGGTAATGATCATGTGTATATAGGCATCACGTCCATAAGCAAATAGGACGACTCCTGCCTACACCTATTACTATTACTCCACCCATCGACCGCTATCCAACATGCATCTAGAGTATTAAGTAAAACAGAGTAATGCTTGGAGAATCATGAAATGATGTAGACAAAGAGAATTCAATTAATATGAACTAACCCCATCGTTCTATCCTTAGTGGCAACAATACAAAGACGTGTCTTGTCCCCTTCTATCCCTGGGATATAGAGCACCGCCAAATTGAACCAACTACAATGCACCCCTCTCACTAAAGAAAGACTAATCTACTTGGCCAAAGCAAATCAATAGATCGGAGAGAATTACAAAGCTATGATGATCACACAAATAAGAATCAAATAGAATTTATGGAAGATTCCAATCTTTTATCATGAATAATCTCAACATAAACCCGCAATTCATCGGATCCCAACAAACACACTACACAAAATAATTACATTGGATAGATCAAATTGAAAATGTGATAATCATTGTATTTAAGATCAAGAAAGAGAGATTGTCATCTAGGTAATAATTACGGACCCGTAGGTCTATGGGGAACTACTCATACATCACCATGGGAGTAGCAAGGATGATGTAGAGGCCCACCGTGACCAATACCCCCTTCGACAAGGCACCGAACAGGGCTTCAGATGGGCACACTACGGAACTGAGACTTGCGTTGGTGGAAAAACTGTTTCGGATTTCTCTCAAGGGTTTTTGGAATATATGTGAATTTATAGGCCATAGGGGGCACCCGAGGGGGGTGTGGGGCACAGGCCAACATGGCATGACCTACCCCCTGGATGCGCCCTATTGACTTGTGCCTACCTCATGAGGCCTTTGGTCTCCCCCGAAGCTTCAAGGTCTTCTTTTGGTCCAAAAAATCGTGTAAACGTTTCATGGCAATTGGAATTCGTTTGGTAATGTAAACCTGAAAAGACAAAACATGTAGAAAACAACAACTGGCACTGGGCACTGTGTTAATAGGTTAGTGCTCAAAAATAATATTAATTGTTAAATACACCCAAAAGTATCCTAGAATGATAATATAATAGCATGGAACAAAACAATTGCAGATACATTGGAGACGTATCCGCATCCCCGAGCTTAATTCCTGCTCGTCCTCGAGTAGGTAAATGATAAAAACATAATTTTTGATGTGACATGATACCCAACATGTAATCTATTGTAGGTTTGATCATTGAGAAATGATGAACAAATAAACATCAACATAGTAATACTTATAAACATAAGCAACATAATCATCAAGTTTTAAAGCATACTATTCTTAAAGAATGTTCACCCCTATTCATTTTATCATATAAATATAGCATGGCTCTATCCTCACCAAATAAATACAAAATTTAAGCACCACAATGTCAAGCCAGGTAATTGCATCATGCTTTTTAACGCGGCTCAACTTTTTATTACTTGTGCAATATATGAGCGTGAACCTTGGATATAGCATAAGGGTGGAATAGAATATTGTCGTAGGTTTCAAAAGGGGTGAAAGTGGAGAAGAAAGTCTCGCATCAACTAGGCATATCAACATGCTATGGAGATGCCCATCAATAGATATCAATGCGAGGAGTAGGGATTGCCATGCAATGGATGCATTAGAGCTATAAGTGTATGAAAGCTCAACTGAAGCTAAGTGGGTGTCCATCCAACTTGCTTTCTCATGAAGACCTCAAGCATTTGAGGAAGCCCGTCAACAGAATATAGAAGCCAGGTTCCATAATGAAAAATTCCCACTAGGATATGAAAGTGACAAAACAATAGAGTATCTATATGAAGAACATGGTGCCACTTTGAGGCACAAGTGTGGAATAAGTGGTAGTAGCACTGTCTCTTCACTCTTTTCTCTCATTTATTAATTTATTTTATTTTTCATCCGAGTCTCATCCTGACTTGTGGGGGAATCAATAACTCCATCATCCATTTCTCACTAAGACAGTGCCCTAAATAATGATGATCATCACACTTTTATTTACTTACAACTCAATATGGAAAACTGATAGGATGATATGACTCTATATGAATACCTATGGCAGTGTACCAGGATATGCAATGACCAAGAGTAACATGTATAAACAATGATGATTGATGGCTTTGCCACAAATACTCTGTCAGCTTATATGATAATGCAATGCAATATGAAAATAAAAGTAAAAGTCATATAATGTGACAGTGGAAGTTGCATCACAATATATCTCAGAATGGCTATGGAAATGCCATGATAGGTAGGTATGGTGGATGTTTTGAGGAGGATATAATGAGGCTTATGTGCAACAGAGCATATCATGTCATAGGGTTTGGATGCACCGACGAAAGTTGCACCGATCCTCGAGGTGAGAATGGGCAATGCACAGTACGGATGAGGCTAGCAAATATGTGGAGCTGAGAGTGCGTATATCCATGGTATCACATTAGTCATAAAGAACTCACATACTTATTTTAATATTTTATTAGCTCTCTCAAAGCAAAGAACTACTAGCATGCCCCTATAGAGGAGGTTG
This sequence comes from Hordeum marinum, assembly GCA_022496015.1. Lineage (NCBI taxonomy): Eukaryota > Viridiplantae > Streptophyta > Magnoliopsida > Poales > Poaceae > Hordeum > Hordeum marinum. Next base: position 391,805,962 of record CM039678.1, on the reverse strand, counting down.
GTAGGAGTTAACAATAGCGCCCCCCCGACTTAAACATCACTAGGATTTCAACAACGAATAAGTATGCTCACACGTCATCATCGTGCCATAAAATATTTGGATGAACAAAAAGTTAACAACCCCTAATTCACGATATTATTTTTAACCAATGATCATGCACTCATGTTCTTTCACATTACCACATTAATATCATTAACCATGATTTCTCTTTTATGTCCTACATGTGGTTTTGATTATGCACTCATTGAATACCTATTATTTTTGGACTAGTCTTATAACCCATGCATTTGCAGCATTGCTCTTTATTAACTATCAAACAAATATATGTGAAGAACAAGAGTGCAATTATTTCTTTAAAATCTATAGGCCACCATGCTCTAAAAGATATAAGTGAAGTACTAGAGCAACTGGTAAGCTCAAAAGATATAAGTGAAGCACGTAGAGTATTCTAATAAATCATGGTAATAGTATGTCTCTCTTGAATAGGTGTTTCCAGCAAATAATTATGGTGGTATACTAAAAATAAAAAGCAAATGATGCTCCAAGCAAAACTCATATCATTTGATGAATAAAAATATAGCTCCATGTGACATAACGATGGATTGAGACGAAAGAGGGGTTGCCTTCTAGGGCATCCCCAAGCTTAGACGCTTGATTCTTCCTAGAGTATTACCTTGGGATGCCTTGGGCATCCCTGATGTTAGTCCCTTGCTGCTCCTTATTCCTTCGTCCATCGTGATAGAACTCAAAACTTGAAAACTCTAGCACAAAAAACTCAACAAAACCTTCATGGGATCCGTTAGTATAGCAAACATATAAAATACATTAGGTATTGTTATAAATCTATTTTTTTATTATGCCATAAGGTACTATATTATAAATTCTCTATGACTATACCCCGATATAATCCATAGCATCATCAAAACAAGCAAACTATGCAAGCAAAAATAGAATTTGTCTAAAACAGAACACTATGTAAAGATCAGTAAAGAACCTATACTTATGTAACACCAAAATGTCTGAAAATTAGGAAAATATGGAAAAATTATAAAATTGAACACTATGTAAAGAACTGTAAAGAACCTATACTTATGTAACACCAAAATTTCTGAAAATTAGGAAAACCTGAAAATTAGGAAAATTCTGCACTTGACGCTATAACTTTTGTTTTTGCACCATATCAATTATACTTATATTATAGATCATCCCAAAGGATTTACTTGGCACAAACACTAATTTAAAAAAAACGCAATCATTACAGTAGCAATAACCATGTTTTAAAAAATAAATAGAAAGTAAAAAAGCAAAATCAAAGATAACTATTGGGTTGACTCCCAACTAGCTCTATTGTTTTATGCTCCTAGCTAGGCATAATGCATATGATCATGTGTTGGGCCCCTTCATGCCCTTCAACACTAACTCCTACAAAATCTTACTTAATAAATCTCCTTTCTCAAATCTATTTGAAGGGCTCAAGTGTTCAAAATTATTTATAATATCATCACTAACATAATCATCATCATAGTGATCTTCATATAAGACATGAATTTCATCATTGATAGGTTCTTTAATAGTATTTTCATGCCAATCTTCATTAAAGCCTTAATTAATTCCTTTAGCAACCCATTCAAACTTATCACAAGTATGGAGAAACAAGGCTTGCGTTAATTCTTAAGGAGTAACAATTCTCCTCATATTCTCACTTAAACCTTGGCAATTACTAGATTCCATCATACGCAGAATTTTTTTATCATGGAGGATCAATTATATAGGAGGAGCTACAGATTTTATTCCATAGAGAGCAAATGCTTCCCTTCCTTCCTGCACTAAATAATCAATTTCATGCATAAGCATAATGGTACAAATTTTCTTAATCTTAGGATTACTTATACTCGGAAGTCCAAAAAATATCTTTTGAAGCATAGAATGGAGATGCACAAAATTTCTTTCTAGCTTCAATATTAGCATGGTAAAAACATCCACATAACAATTTGTCTCATCAAGTATGGTTCCTTTAGTAAAAGTAATAGCTCCCAAGCACTCAAAAAACTTCTTGAATAACATGTTTTCCAATAATGTGCCTACTACCCACATCATAGATTTTATATTTTAGAAACGTGTGGGTATTACTATTAGGATCTTGATTTTTAGGAGGATCATGAGTAGCATCAATAAATCCCGGTGTTTGCTGGCCCGAGTCACTAGCACTGTCTTCGATAATAAGTTTCTCAAACTCAAACATGTTCGCAACTTCAGGGAAGCAAAACAAGCAAACTACCAAGCAGAGAAGTAAAATAGTGACTACCAAAGATAATTATTCTTGTATTTTTCATTTTCGTAAAGCAAGGAAATATAACAACAACAACAAACAAGTGAATGAAAATTTGTGTGAAGTTACTTGATGGTAGGTTGATGATAATCCTCGGGAACGATGCTAGAAATCCTTCGTGATACTTGTGATCTACGTTGGGTTTTCCGTGAAGAGGAACGGGTGATGCAACACAATATAGGTAAGTATTACCCTCAGTAGAGACCCGAGGGTTATTGAAATAATATGAGTAACAACCAACCCTCGTCTTTAGTGGCTACAAACAAAAGAGCAAACACTTGCACCCAACGCAGGAAGAGGGTTGTCCATCCCCTTGGACTCGTTATTTGCAAGCTTGTAAGTAGTGTGGTTGGTAGTAGATAATTAAAAATTGCAAAATAAAATAAAAATTAATAAAGGAAAGAAAGGTATTGTAGTGTTTGTAGACTTATAAGTTAATAGACCCAGGAGCCATAGTTTTCCCTAGTGGCATCTCTCATGAAAGTAAGCATACTGTGGGTAAACAAATTATTGATGGGAAAGTGGTAGAAAAGTACATAATTGTGTGATATTCACGACAATGATCATGTGTATATAGGCATCATGTCCGTAAGAAAATAGGTCTAATCCTGCCTACACTTATTACTATTACTCCCCCCATCGACCACTATCCAGCATGCATCTAGAGTATTAAGTAAAACAGACTAATGCTTGGAGAATGATGGCATGATGTAGACAAAGAGAATTAAATTAATATGAACTAACCCATTATTTTTTTCTTAGTGAAAACAATACAAAGACGTGTCTTGTCCCCTTCTGTCACTGGGATATGGAGCACTACCAGATTGAACCCACTACAATGCACCCCTCTCACTAAAGAAAGATCGATCTACTTGGCCAAAGCAAATCAATAGATCAGAGAGATTTACAAAGCTATGATGATCATGAAAATAAGAATCAAATAGAATTTATAGAAGACTCCAATATTTTATCATGAATAATCTCATCATAAACTCACAATTCATCGGATCCCAATAAACGCATCGCACAAAAGAATTACATCGGATAGATCAAAGCGAAGATGTGATGATCATTGTACTGAAGATCAAGATAGATAGATAGCCATATAGGTACTAACTACAGACCCATAGGTCTATGGGGAACTACTCACACATAACTATGGGAGCAGCAAGGATTATGTAGATGTCGTCCGTGATCGAAGGGCACCAAAACTAGGTTCCAGATGGGCACACTACAGAACCGAGACTTGAGGCTATCGTAAAAGTGTTTCGGGTTTCTCTCTAGGGTTTTTAGAATATATATATGAGTTTACATGCCAGAGAGGGGCACCAAGAGGCACCCGAGGGGGGGGGGCATGAGCCAACACGACATGACCTACCCCCCTGGGCGCGGCCTGTTGGGTCTTGCCTCCCTCTTGAGGAATTTGGTATCCTCCCGAAGCTTCAGGGTCTTCTTTTGGTCCAAAAAATATCATGTAAAGGTTTCATGGCAATTGAACTTTGTTTGGTACTGTAAACCTGAAAAGCCAAAAACTTGCAGAAAACATCAACTCGCACTAGGCACTGGGTTAATAGGTTAGTGCTCAAAAAATATTAAGTAAATAAACACCCAAAAGCATCCTAGAATGATAATATAACAACATGGAATAGTTAAAAATTATAGATACGTGAGAGACGTGTCACTTGGTATATACTAGAGTGGTTTTGCATGTGTGCCATATTTTATTTGACATCTTATTGTGTGAGAATGTTGGTATGTATATTTTTGCTAATTTGATGATATCCAATATTTGCTATTTTCCTTTTTTCTTTGGACAATTGGATGTACAAGAATGCTTAAGTACCTCCCTCTAGATATCTATGCTTTCTCGTCTCAAATTCTATTCATGCTTCATCAAAAAAATTGTGCAAGAACTTTTGGACCCTCTGTGTGAGGAGCACTCGGAGTTCCATCTCGACAAGAGGTGACTTCCAAAACCTCCCATGTGCCACTCGGTGTAACCAACTCTCAAAATTCGATTTGACCGAAGCACTAGGGTTGATCTTGTTTTCAATCTCGGTACTACCAATCCCAAAATCTTTGTTTCACTGAGGTTTTGTGTCCTCAGGCAATTAAGAATCTTGATGGAATCAAAATTTCATAATTGGTGTTACTGACAGCAGATGGGTATATATATCCCGTGGACTTGAAGATTGAAATCTATCTTCAAACGTTGTATCCGCATCCCTCTGTTGTCATCTCCCGTGTCTATGGAAATCTACCTCACCTCCCGTGCACCCTCGCCGAGTCCATCACCGTCAAAGGAAATATTCCACTCCATTGCCGCCATAGCAAAACCTTCACAAGTCTAGAGTAAGATTTTGACCCTTTTGCGCTCCAATCGCCGATCCTTGAACATTGGGAAGAGTTCCACCTCTTGACACTATTTGAAATGCATCTATCCACAAGATAATTCTGTTAGATTAGGCGAACAAGAAAATTTAGGTTTAGGTCTCTACCGTATGCATCTCGGATTCATCGAGTGGAAATGAATAGGCGTCACCGATTCAGGTTTTAGGGTTGTGAGAACATTCTCGGTGAGACCGAATCACCTTTTTCGGTGAAACCCAAAAATGATGACCAAGTTTGTGTTAAGACGAATGTCATTCTAGGATGCTACAGAAATCAAAACTTGGTGGAACCAAAACACTTACAGCAGAAACTTAAAACTAAGATTTTGAGTTCAAATCTTGCAAAACTTCTGAATTTTGTGATCCTCATACTTTCCACTCCTCTAAAGCTATTCATGGGGACAAGTTGTCAGTGAAGCATGTCAGGATCAAAGGATAGCCAGAATGAGTTCAGCGAGCCAAGTGCAGAACTGGATCGAGGCATGAGTCTAGAAGCTAGATCTCAAGAGGACCCAGGCACCCCCACTTCACATGGCTTGCCCAAGGCAGTCACCAAGGCCAGGAAAAAGCTTAAATTAGATGAGCAGGGTGCAGTCTTAATACCAGATGATGCTAGTTCTGATGCAGCGAGAGCTCGTGAATCTACTAAAGGGGGAGAAAAATCACTAGAGGCTCCTCGCTCCTCCAAGAAAACCAAGTCCTTGGCCAAGAAGTCTGCAAAGAAGAGAGACAGGAAAACAACTATTCGTGTGGTTAGGAGGCCAACCTCCATGGTCAGAACTCCTGAGCAGAGTGAAGAAGAGGAAGAGGAAGAACCAGGTACCAACCCACCTCCTTCCAAGCAAAGGAAGCTCATGGGGAAGCTATGCCTAACAATCCTACTTCAAAGGCTAAGCCCTCAGCTCCTAAGGAAAAGTCAATAACTACTATCGTGGGAGAAAGACTAACAGTTGTGCAGGTCATACGTGTGAGTAAGGGCGAAGCCTAGCTACAGTGCATGTGTAACACTCGAATGTACGAGTTCAGGCCCCACTTGGAAGTGGTAAAGACCCTACGTCTCGAGCCCTTGGGCTTAGTGTTTGCTTATGGGTGTATCTGATTACAGAGATTTCATAAACCTTGCTCTGCTGCCAGGGGTGGCTTATATAGAGTGTGCCACCTCCTGCCGGGCACCATTACTAGGGTAACTAATGACAGTAACTGTTGGAGTTACTATAAACAGTTGTGTTAAATATGAGTCTTACAGGTAACGTCACATTCACAACACTTTATGTGAGTTAAGTCTTCTGAACGTTGTAGCTCCTGCGTCACCTATGCTTCTTATCGTCCGAGTGACGAAGCTTGGACGGATGACGTCCGAGTGACTTCTGAGGATCCAAGTGGATCTAAAAGAATTGTCCGAATGCTAAAGTAGTCTAGGGACTCTTATGATTGTGTGGGACCCCAGGTGGGCCCTAGATGTCTGGTCCTTGACCCTACCTCGGGTAGGTGACCTCATCAGTAGCCCCCGAAACGGTTGAGGTTTGGGAGGATGAGTGCACAATGCGTCGAGGTGTCATCAACTTCTTAGGGACATCAGGAAACGAGTCATGTTGTTTCTCACTCGACTTTTAAACCATAATGCATTCAGGTTGAATTGAATTAGAATGACCCAAACAGTTGGACTGTTGGAGTCACTCGGCTAGAATTGAATTTGCTCTCGAGAGAGAGACAATCCAAATACTAGAGTGCAAGCTTGTGGAAACTTCATACTAATATTGCTAAAATATGTTGACCTTTCTGATGTTCCTGTGACAGTCGAGAATTCATCCAAGTGATCAATGACTCTTCTTCGCTCACCCAATGGGTTATGACATGTCAGAGCATGATAGTTGGCGTAGAGCCCATTTGGACCACGTTGCCGAGAAATCCACGGCGATTTCGAAATCCTGGGGGGCGGGGGGTTGCATCGCAGAAGTGGGGAAAGTGGATGCGGCTCCTCGATCACCGTGCCAAAAATATCGCCATGCCTCCCTACAATGCTACCCTGAATATTTTGCCAATCTACTGCCGCCCATTGATTGCGCAGTTACCCTAGATCTGACGGCTGTGACTCCACCGAAAAGAGGTATAGAAATTGACAAGGAGGGTGGGGGGAAGGGAGAGATAACTCACATTCCCCATTTCCTCGATTTCTCCTCTGTCCCGCCGAGAACTCCGCCTACGCCACGGCTCCGCTGATTCACCAGCCCAGTCTACAAGAGATGACGAGGAGTGCGACTACGGAGGACGTGAAGGCGAAGAAGGCTTCACACAGGTCCTTGAGCGTGGGAGCACCAGCGAGCTTTATCCAGGGTGATTGGATGCCGCCACGGACCACCGCCGGCCTGTTGACAGAGCTAGAGAGCCAGGGCCTCCTGGTAGCAGGGGCCTAGTGGCTGCCGGAAGCAAGTGAGGTAGAGCCAATGCCTCCTGGGGATGAGCGGGTCCTCCTCACGACTCATAGTGACTGAGGTTTCTCCTTGCCTCCCCACCCATTCTTCCACCCTTTCTTGAATTTCTATGAAGCTCAGCTCCACCACCTTACCCCCAATGCCATTTCATATTGGGTGGCCTTCGTCTCCCTTTGCGAAAATTTCCCTTATTGTCACCCTCATTGGGTTCTGTTCAAACACCTGTTTACGTGCCGGGTGATTATCATAAAGAAATCTGCTCAGACGGGAGGGAAACGAGATGTAGCCTAGCTGTGCGAGGTTTAGGCATCTAGCTGAGGGGAAAGAGAAGTTTTTAGCAAATAAATTTTCCCGACACGGTCAAGGGTTAGCAAGGGACTTGGTTTTACTGCCAAGACATCCCAGTCGGTGAGGGCCCATCGGGTCTCCCACCATACTCGGTTGGGGGCATTCGGCGGCTTCCCAAACTAATGGTGACCAAGGAGGAGAAAATTAAAGTAGACATGCTTGTGATCCCATTGGTAGCCATAGTGAACCAAGGCATCAATGGCCTGGATTTGTTAGAGGTTTTCTTCTAGAGGAAAATGCAGCCTCTACAGGCCAGAGCCCACCCCATCCGGTTGTACTCACGGTTGCGTGACCCCAAGCGTATGCACCCAGAGGAACTCATTGCCGATGTCGTGGAGAACAAGCTCAAGGTTATCAATCTGGCTCATGACAACCCCAGGGGAACAAGGCGGGTGCCTCGATTCTTAGCTACAGATCCATGCAATGAGGTAACTTCCGGGTATTGTTCTTGTTTTCTGAATGATCATGATGTTTGCTGGCTAAAAACCATGGCTGACATAAATTTCATTCGGAAGGTCTTCGTGAGCATGGTGAGCTTGATACTCGCTGTCAACAACGCCCCAGCTGACGTGACGAGTGATAACGAGCACCATGAGGACTCCGATGGTGAGGAGGAGTATGCGGAGGACAATGAAGGTGGCGAAGAGGAGGAGGAGGACTCGGACCCAGGAGATGAGGCAGAATCCTCTCCATCAGAAGAGGTACTGCCCGAGATTCGCTCCAAGGCGCGCTAGGGTCCTGGAACCCATGGAGGCAACACCAAGGGACCGAGTGTCACCAAGTCCTCGGTGCCTTCCATTGCAACTCGAAGTTTGAAGCGCGGGCACGGCGAGCTCACTCCGTTACCCAAGAAGAACACCAAGCACCCGGAGGTCACTGTCAACAAACCTTAGAAGGATTTTTTGTTGAATGTGTTGGTGGATTCAGAATAAGTATCTTTGCATGGATTGTGATCTCAATTATTTGGACGAGTGACATGACACTCCGAATGACTTTAGTGTAGAGCCGACACTTTGAGCGCATCACTGGAGAAGGACAAAGCCGATGTTTCGTCGCATCTTTGAAAGGTAACCCTTGAATCCTCTCGGATGTAGGATAGTACTTTGTGTTTTTTGTTGTATTCACTTCTGAATGATCCTCAATCGTTTTCAGGACCACGCGAAGTGATATAGCTTGACCCACTGAACCCTTCTACCAATGCAGACATCGTAATGCGAGATGCTTCCCCATTAAGGCGTGAGCATCGGTTCGGGAAGCTTCTTCGATGGACGAGACAACACTCGGACGTCCTTTGCCAACTCCTCGTACGGCTACCATTTTTACGCTGCACCACGTCCCGGTGGACCAGGTGGGCGACAAGGAGGCACTGATCCAGCTCAAGCTGATGAATGACAAGCGAAAAGAGGCCTATGATGCTAACGAGGTGCTGGAGAAGAACATCCGAGTAAGTAATCTTGTGGGTACCATCTTGATTCGGAATTTTTGTCTTGTATGCAGTTTTTTAGATCCCGAGTGGGTTTGCGCCGGGATCACACCCACTGGGTGCCCTCTAGTTCCAGTGGGGTCGCACTAAGCGCGCCCACTCGGTGTAGTCCCCGAGACTGCCGTTAACTAAAGTAGTCGACGGAAGTCTTAGAGTCCGAGTGTCTTGTAGAAATCGAATATCTTGTAGGAATATTCCATCTTTAGCATAGTTCATTTGGGGGCGCGCTAAGCGCACCCACTGGGTGTAGTCCTCGAGACTGTCGTCGACTGAAAATAGTTGGCGGGAGTCTTAGAAGTTTGCAACTAATTGAATGAACTTTTATCTTGTATCCGATTGTTGTCACTGATGTTTCTTTGTTTTCAATCAGCAGAGTGCGTTTGAGCTCGGGACCTGTTACAACACTCTGCAGAAGGAGGTGCAGGACCTACGCCTCAACCTTGAGGCTGAAAAGATCAAGAGTGCGCGTCTGGAGCAAGAGAAGCGGTCACTCTTGATAACCCACAATTATAGGGGATCAATTGTAGCCTTTCTCGATAAGTAAGAGTGTCGAACCCAACGAGGAGCTAAAGGTAGAACAAATATTCCCTCAAGTTGTATCGACCACCGATACAACTCCACACACGCTTAACATCCGCTTTACCTAGAACAAGTATGAAACTAGAAGTACTTTGTAGGTGTAACGGGATAGGTTTGCAAGATAATAAAGAGCACGTAAATAAAATCTAGGGGCTGCTAAGATAAAGAAACAACTAAGTTAGTCTTAGTAGAGAGCTTTTTGTCACAAGAAAGTTATTTGTCCCTAGGCAATCGACAACTAGACCGATAATCATTATTGCAATTTTATATGAGGGAGAAGCATAAGCTAAAATACTTTCTCTACTTGGATCATATGCACTTATGATTAGAACTCTAGAAAGCTTCCGCAACTACTAAAGATCATTAAGGTAAAACCCAACCATAGCATTATAAGGTATCAACTCCTCTTTATGCCCATATGCAACAACCCACCTACTTGGATTTATGCTTCTCTCACTCAAGCAACCCACCATAGGAAAATAATGAACACATTGCAACACCCTACAGCGAGGATCCCTCACGCTTGCGTGACATGGAGAGCACCATAGGACCGCACCAATAACAAAACATGCAACTCAAACCAATCATGACCATCAATCAACCCATAGGACAAAACAGATCTACTCAAACATCATAGGATAGCCATACATTATTGGGAAATAATATATGGCGTTGAGCACCATGTTTAAGTAGAGATTACAGCAGGGAGAATAGGTGTTGAACCACTGCATATAGGGGGAGAGAGTTGGTGATGACGGTTCCGAAGTTGTTGTTGTAGATCGTTGTCACGATGATGGCCCCGACGACGTTCCGGTGCCACCGGGAGCGAGGGGGAGAGATCCCCCTACCTATTCTTCTTCCTTGGCCTCCCCCCTAGATGGTAGGAGGGTTTCCACTCTGTTCCTTGGCCTCCGTGGTAGCAGAGGTGCGGGAGCCCCTCCGAGATTGGATCTCTCTCTCTCTCTCTGTTTCCTTCTGTTTCTGCGCTCCCGATTATGTCCTTTCACCATTTCTTATATTCCTGGAGATTCATAACTCCAATTGGGATGAAATTTTAACACGATTTTTAGCCGGATATTATCTTTCTTGCGACTAAAGAAGGGCACCAACCGCCTTACAGGGTGGCCACAAGCTAGCCTGGCGCGGTTAGCAGGTAGGCCACGCCCTGTGAGCTTGTGGGCCCCTCGGGCATCGTCGTGTTGATTATTTTTCCCAAAAATCACATATATTCCAAAAAAATCATAAGTTTTTATAGTGTTTGAATTTTGTTGATATGGATTTTCTGCAAAACAAAAAACTTGCAACAAACAGGAACTCGCACTGGGCACTGCATCAATATGCTAGTCCTAAGAATAGTATAAGAAGTTGCGAAAAGTATATGAAAGTTGTAGAACATTGGCATGAAACAAACAAAAATTATAGATACGATGGAGACGTATCAGTATCCCCAAGCTCAATTCCTACTCATCCTCGAGTAGGTAAATTATAAAAAAGATAATTTTTTATGTGGGCTGCTAACTAGGATAATCTTGTTCATATAATCTAAGCATGGCATGAATATTAAGACACGAGTGATTCAAAACAATAGTCTATCATTTGACACTAAGGCAAGAATACTTCAAGCACACTAATAAATCAATCATGTCTTCTCAAAATATCATGGCTAAAAGAAAGTTATCCCTATAAAATCATATAGTCTGGCTATGCTCCATCTTCCCCACACAAAGTACTTAGATCATGCACAACCCCGATGACGAGTCAAGCAATTGTTTCACACCTTTTATGTTCTCAAACCTTTTCAACTCTCAAGCAAAACATGAGCACGAGTCATGGATATAACACTATAGGTGGAATAGAATATGGTGGAGGTTATGAAGAAAAGGAGAAGATAGTCTCACATCAACTAGGCGTATCAAAGGGCTATGGAGATGCCCATTAATAGATATCAATGTGAGTGAGTAGGGATTGCCATGCGATGGATGCGCTAGAGCTATAAGTGTAAGAAATCTCAAAAATAAACTAAGTTGGTGTGCATCCAACTCGCTTGCTCAAGAAGACCTTGGGCAATTTGTGGAAGCCCATCATTAGAATATACAAGTCAAGTTATATAATGAAAAATTCCCACTAGTATATGAAAGTGACAAAATAGGAGACTCTCTATCATGAAGATCATGATGCTACTTTGAAGCACAAGTGTGGAAAAAGGATACTAGCATTGTCCCTCTTTTCTCTTTTTTTATTTATATATATATATATTTTAATTTTTTGGGCGGGCATCTTTGGCCTCTTTTTTTTATTTGGGCTTCATTGGCCTCTTTTATTATTTTTAAAGTCTGGAGTCTCATCCCAACTTGTGAGGGAATCATAGCTTCCATCATCCTTTCCTCACATGGGACAATGCTCTAATAATGATGGCCATCACACTTTTATTTACTTACAACTCAAGAATTACAAATCGATACTTAGAAGAAATTATGACTCTATATGAATGTTGCCGGTGGTGTACCGGGATGTGTAATGATCTAGCATAGCAAATGACATCAAAAAATGGAGAAGCCATGAAAACATCATCCTAGCTATCTTACAATCATGCAAAGCAATATGACAATGATGGTGCGTGTCATAATAAACGGAACGGTGGAAGTTGCATGGCAATATATCTCGGAATGGATATGGAAATTCCATAAGAGGTAGGTATGGTGGCTGTTTTGAGGAAGGGTATATGATGGGTTTAATACACTAGCGAAAGTTGCACGGTACTAGAGAGGCTAGCAAAGGTGGAAGGGTGAGAGTGCGTATAATCCATGGACTCACATTAGTCATAAAGAACTCACATACTTATTGCAAAATTCTATTAATTATCTAAGAAAAGTATTAGACGCATGCTCCTAGGGGAGAGTCTGGTAGGAGTTAACCATCGTGCACTCCCGACCCACACACAAAGGATCACAATCAATAAACAAATCATGCTTCGACTTCGTTACATAACGGTTCACCATACATGCATGTTACAGGAATCACAAACCATTAACACAAATATTTCTACCAATCCATAATTACTCACTAGCATGACTCTAATATCACCATCTTTATATCGCAAAACTATTGCAAGAAATCAAACATATCATATTCAGTGATCTACAAGTTTTATGTAGGATTTTATGACTAACCATGTGAATGACCAACTCCTGTTAACTCTCTAAATAGATATAAGTGAAGCATGAGAGTCTAATTCTGTCAACAAAATATATGCCCACGCTCTAACAAATGAAAGTGAAGCAAAAGAGCATTCTACAAGTGGCAGTTTTCTATGTGTGAGAAACAGGCAATCCAAACTTCAAATGAAATAAGTGAAGCACATGAAGCATTCTATAAAGCCATACTCAAAAGATATAAGTGAGGTGCAAAGAGACTTCTACAAATCAACCAATGAATTTCTCATACCAGCATGGTGCATTATCAAAAGAAAAAGAAAAAGCACACAACGCTCCAAGATTTACGCATATCATGTGACGAATAAAAATAGCTTCAAGTAAAATTACCGATGGTTGTTAGAAGAAAGAAGGGATGCCTTTCGGGGCATCCCCAAGATTTGTTTCTTGGGAGTACTTGAATATTACCTTGGGGTGCCTCGGGCATCCCCAAGCTTAGTCTCTTTCCACTCCTTATTCCTTCATCCATCGCGATCTCACCCAAAACTTGAAAACTTCAATCACACAAAACTTAACAAAACCCTCGTGAGCGTTGTATAATAAAACAAATCACCACTTTAAGTATTGTTGCCACCAACTCATATTTTTTTTGTATTTTAGATATTGTAATATAACTTTTCCATGGCTTATACCATTGATACAATAGTTAGTTTCATCAAAACGAGCAAAACAATGCATCAAAAACAAAATCTTTCAAAAACAGGACAATCTGTAGTAATCTGAACATTCACCATACTTTTTTAACTCTTAACATTCTGAAAAATTAGGACAAAATAAAATAATTTCATATCAGTACTGTGTAAAAATTTCAGAAACTTTTGACATTCCAGTAAAAAAATGTAAATTCACGCACTACAGCCAAAGTTTCTGTTTTTGCACTGAACACACCAAACAAGCAATCTAATCATCCTAAAGGCAGATCTTGGCACATTATTTTTATAATGCAATGGATTTAAACAACGGGCTAATTATGTTTGTTGAAAAGTTTCTATAATCAAGATGCACAAAGTTTCCATGGGCATGAACAAAGTTCAAGGCTAGCTCCCACTTCAACGTTGCTCGTCTTTCTCACTTTCACTTTTATTTTTTATTTTTTTTAAGTTCCCCACTTTTTTTCAACTATATAAAAGCACACAAAATAATAAAATGACTCTATAAATCTTCCGGGTTGTCTCCCTGGTAGCGCTTTCTTTAAAGCCATTAAGCTAGACATAAAGTGCTCAAGTAGTAGATCCACCCGGATTCCAAAAAATATCAAAGACAATTTTAATTAGCAATGATTTGTAATTAAGTATTGAGCACAAAGTGATATAAATCATGTGACAACGAATTCTAACTCTCTTCCTATGAATTGGCATGTCATACAAGAATAATTCATTCACACCAAGTAAAGGCCAATGCATAACATACGTAGTTTCTTGCAATTTTATTGTATTGAAAACATAGAGAGGTGAAGATGTAGTTCCTCTCCCATAATAATTGCAAGTAGGAGCAGCAGGTACATGAATATTATATTTATTAAAATCATCATGTGCAATAGGAAAACACAACCCATCAATATAATCCATAATAGGTGAAAACTTCTCCGATATAGTGTAGTTTGGAGAATTAAAAAAGATAATAGTACTATCATGTGTGGGTGTATTAGCAACAATTTGATTCTTAACATAGGGAACTATAGCAAGTTCATCTGCATAAGCATAATTCATATCGGCATCATGGCCACAAGAATAGCAAGCATCAAGTTCATCAAAAAGGGATATTTCAAACGAATCCAATGGATCATAGCAATTATCATTGCATTCATCCTTCGGTAAGAGCGAAGGGAAATTAAAAAATGTATGAGTTGAAGAGGTACTCTGATTAGAAGGTGGGCTCGGGTAGCTAGTCCACTCTTCCTCCTTTTGTTCTTTGCTCTCCTCCTCATCTTTTTCATCCAATGAGCTCACAAGGTCATCAATTTCTTCTTCCATAGATTCCTTTAAAATATTAGTCTCTTCTTGGATAGCGGAGAATTTCTCAATAAATTGATCAATATGGGAATTATATTCATAATTGGCATAACAATAACGAAGCATAGTCAAATTTTGGGATCGGTTAACCACATCATCATAAACTTCATACTTTTCAAACAGAGCTTCAATTTCATAAGCACCCTTAAAAGCAACAAACTCTTCTATTTGTTCCACATCATAGTAATCATATATACCATTAGCATAAGAAGCCAAGGTTTCATTATCATTAAAATTAGATGAAAAGGGAAGGTGTTTGGCCTTCATCCTAGAGCAATAAGTAATATCATATCTCAAGCATAGATTCCAAGCATACCATTTCAACATATAAATTAGATCCCATAATAGTTTCCATTTTTTATTCAAGTGATAATCCCTAAAGTATTCACATTGATCCAACTTGTATCCCATTATATAATTGAATGGGCTTTCTTAGGATTATTTAAGTAGTGCATAATGGCTTTCACATAACGAGCATCGAGGGTTTTAGGAGGTTCCCCATCTCCATCAGTAGCAAGTAGACCTAATTTTTTTGTATTTCGTGTTCCATATACATAACTAAAGATAGAGAACAACTTACAACAGCAGATAAAATCTACTTAGTGATAAAAGAAACAAGCACACACGAGAATACTCACCCAATTCTATTGCTCCCCAGCAACGGTGCCAGAAAAAGGTCTTCATAACCCACAAGTATAGGGGATCAATTGTAGCCTTTCTCGATAAGTAAGAGTGTCGAACCCAACAAGGAGCTAAAGGTAAAACAAATGTTCCCTCAAGTTCTATCGACCACTGATACAACTCTACGCACGCTTAATGTTCTCTTTATCTTGAACAAGTATGAAATGAGAAGTACTTTGTAGGTGTAATGGGATAGGTTTTCAAGATAATAAAGAGCACGTAAATAAAATCTAGGGTCTACTAAGATAAAGAAAAAACTAAGTTAGTCTTAGTAGAGAGTTTTTTTGTCACAAGAAAGTTATTTGTCCCTAGGCAATCGATAACTAGACCGATAATCATTATTGCAATTTTATATGAGGGAGAGGCATAAGCTAACATAAGTTCTCTACTTGGATCATATGCACTTATGATTGGAACTCTAGCAAGCATTCGAAACTACTAAATATCATTAAGGTAAAACCCAACCATAGTGTTATAAGGTATCAAGTCCTCTTTACTCCCATACGCAACAACCCACCTACTCGGGTTTATGCTTCTGTCATTCAAGCAACCCAGCATAGGCAAATCATGACCAAATTGCAACACCCTACAGCTAGGATCCCTCACGCTTGCACGACACGAAGAGCACCATAGGACAACACTAATAATAAAACATGCAGCTCAAACCAATCATGATCATCAATCAACCCATAGGACAAAACAAATCTATTCAAACATCATAGGATAGCCATAAATCATTGAGCACCATAGCATTGAGCAACCCTCCGAGATTGGATCTCTCTTTGTGTTTCCTTCTGTTTCTGCGCTCCTGATTCTGCCCTTTCACCGTTTCATACATTACAAGAGATCCGTAACTCCGATGGGGATGAAATTTTAACATGATATCCGGATATTAGTTTTCTTTTGGCCTAAGAAGGGCACCAACCGCCGTACAGGGTGGCCACAAGCTAGCCTAGCGCAGCTAGGGGGTAGGCCGCGCCATGTGAGCTTGTGGGCCCCTCAGGTATTGTCTCACGTTGATTATTTTTTCCCAAAAATCACATATATTTCAAAAAATATCCATAAGTTTTTATCTCGCTTGGACTTCATTTGATATGGAGTTTCTACAGAAACAAAAAAAAATGCAACAAATAGGAACTGGCACTGTGCACTGGATCAATATGTTAGTCCCAAAAATAGTATAAAAACTTGCCAAAAGTATATGAAAGTTGTTGAATATTGGCATGAAACAATCAAAAATTATAGATATGACGGAGATGTATCAGTCACTCGGAGGTAAGCGCTCTCCGTGTGACAACTGTAGAACTTGTTCTTCTTCCCAATATGAATGAAGCTACTTTATCAGATGTACATAGTGAAAAATTTCAGCCTACAAAGAGACTCCGGGCTTCCATTTCTATAGACACCATGAAAGATGCCATGGAGAAGAAGGAAGCCGAGCTAGCATCTATTCAGAAGAAGGCCAATCAGAAGATGGAGGAAGCCGAGGACAAGTTGAACTCTCTCGAGAAGTGGGATGAGGAGAACAAGAAGCTGGAGGCCATTGCAAAGAAATTCACGGAGGAAGCCACTGAGGCCGAGTCAAAGTTGAAGCAGGCACCAACTAAGAGAATCAAGTTGGAGAATTCATTGAAGACTAGGGCAACAAAATGAACGAGATGCTCAAATGTATCTCAATGTCCCGAATGAATTTCGAGTTCAGATGATCCTTCACTCGTCTTCCAATAACTCCTTTTCCCTATTACTTTGACAAAGTTCTGCATGAACTTTGTAGAGGAGACACCCAAGATTGAAAAGGAACTAGATCCACTCGCCAGCCTAGTCCATGATAGATCGGCCCTTGCTCTCCTCTGGCTGGAGGAATGCATTGGGGAGGTGACTGTCTTGTTCGATCGTTTGCGCAAGGCAGGCAAGGAGATTGATGAAGAGGTCGCCCCCTGGGAGGAAGTCTCAAGCGATCTGGATGCCCTCACCAACTAGCTGCAAGACGTCCCTCGCCGAGTGTGGACTTGGAAAAAGTCTGCAGCCCAAGCCAGAGCTGACATCACTCTCTCGCTCGTTCAAATCCATTGTAAGGGCGTAGACGAGGAGAAACTGAAGTTGCTCAAGGTCGTCAATGAGAACAGCACCAGGATTGAAGAATTCATGGAAATGTCCCTCGAGGCGGCCACTCGGATCATAGACGTCTTCGACCTTGAGACCTTCATCAATGCAGCAACCTCGTCTTCCGCTGAGTGATACTCGGATATAAATTTCGAATGAGATTTGCCTCGGAATGCTGAGTGATTTATGTAACCATATAGTTGACGCGACCTGATGGTCACGGTTATCTACCCTTTTGTTTTGAACAATATGCAATTTGTTTTGCTTTCTTTGACTTGGAGGTTTATTCTCGTTCGAAAGGTTTTGGCTCTTCCACGAAATACCGAAGTACTTGAACAACCAACTGGGCATAGTCAAGTCCCCGAGCGTGGCTCGGGTTAACACTCGGAGCATTTTACACTTAAGTGAAAACAAGTTCATAGCTAATGGGTAAAATGGAGATAGTTCCTCCGAACAATGATGGTCGTGTCCATCTTGATATCCAAATGGAAGTTGTTCCTACACTTGGCATATCAACACTTAGGCAAGCACGGAACCGCTGCTAAGTCCCCGAGTGTAGATCATGTCTTCACTCGGAGTAGTTTGCACTTGATGAAGGCAGAATCACGTCTAAGTCCCTGAGTGTGGTTTAGGTCCACACTTAGTGAAGTATTTACACTTAGGCAAAAACAGTTTCGCAACTAATGGGTAAAAATGGAGGTAGTTCCTATGAACAATGATGGTCCTGTCCATCTTGATATCCGAGTGGAAGTTGTTCTTACACTCGGCATAACAACACTTAGGCAAGCACGAAACTGCTGCAAAGCCCCCGAGTGTAGATCATGTCCTCACTCGGAGTGGTTTGTACTTAAGCGAAGGAAGGATCACGTCTGAGTCCCCGAGTGTGGTTAGGGTCCACACTCCGAGAATTTTTACACTTAGGAAAAAAGTGGTTCACACCTAATGGGTAAAATGGAGGTAGTTCCTATAGACAGCAATGGTCCTGTCCATCTTGATATCCGAGTGGAAGTTGTTCCTACACTTGGCATACCAACACTTAGGTGAGCATGGAGCCGCTGCTAAGCCCCTGAGTGTAGATCATGTTCTCACTCGGAGTGGTTTATACTTAGGCAAAGTGAGGATCGCATGTAAGTCCCGTTGTGTGGTTCGGTCCACACTCGGAGTATTTTTACACTTAGGCAAAAACAAGTTCGCAACTCGTGGGTAAAAATGGAGGTAGTTCCTGCGAACAATAATGGTATTGTCCATCTTGATATCCGAGTGGAGATTGCTCCTGCACTCGGCATATCAACACTTACGTGAGCATGAAGCCGCTATTAAGCCTCCGAGTGTTTTTTTACTTATGTGAAGGTAGGATTGCGTCTAAGTCAATCCATACACCCACAGGGGGTGAAGAAAATTACAAGGATCACCATAGTGAAAAAAGTGAAAAGTTTAGATAAAGTATATAAAAAGTAAAGGCTTTTATTCAGCACAACTACTCGGTAGCTCATCATAGGAATGCCAGAGTGTTCTGTACTTTAAGTGAAGAACTTGCGGAGCAGATCCGCGTTCTATGTATGAGGCTCTTCCATGCCAGTGTTGATGTTGTACAGCTGATAGGCTCCGTTTTTCAGGACTTTGGAAATCATGAAAGGCCATTTCCATGGAGGTGCTAGCTTGTGCGGCTTCTGTTGATCCAGTTGGAGGACAAGGCCACCTTCCTGGAAAGCATGTCCCCTGACCTGTGTGTCATGATAACGCCTCAAGTCTTGCTGATAAAGAGATGATCCTACTAGGGCTAGTTCTTTCTCCTCTTCTAAGAGGTCCAACCTTCTTGATGTGCCGCTTCTGCTTCAGCTTCATTGTAAAGTTCCACTCGGGGAGCATTATGACGTATGTCACTCGGCAAGATGGCTTCAAATCTGTATACCATCAAGAATGGAGTGTGCTTGATGAAGCGGTTTGTGGTCGTTCGGATACCCCATAGGATAAATGGTAGCTCTTCGACCCAGGCTCCTGCGGCATACTCCAGATCCCTTATAAGTCATGGCTTCAATCCTTGGAGAATCATCCCATTCGCTCACTATGCTTGCCCATTCAACTGTGGGTGATCCACAGAGGCGTAGTTCACCTGAGTGTCCTCGGAGTGACAAAACTCACGGAATTCATCTGAATCGAAATTTTTCCCTTTGTTAGTGATGATATCGTTTGGGACTCTGAATCTGAAGATAATCTACCAAATGAACTAATAATAATATTTGCATCCAAATTTTTGATGGCCTTAGCTTCAACCCACTTGGTGAACTTATCGACCGCCACTAGCAGGTGGCTAAACCCACTCGACCCGGTCCATAGAGGGCCGACCATATCGAGCCCCCACACGTCAAACAACTAGGTGAGCGGGATAGTCTGCAGTGCTGATGCAGGCTTGTGTGTCTGATTCTTGTAGAACTGACACCCAACACAGAGGTCGACCAAATCCTTTGCTGGCTCATTGGCTCGGGGCCAATAAAAACCTGAACGGAATGCTTTCGCAACTAATGTCCGAGAGGATGCATGATGATCATAGGTTCCCAAATGAATCTCATGCACTCGGAGGCTTAATAGCGGCTTCATGCTCTCGTAAGTGTTGATCCATACACCCACAGGGGGTGAAGAAAATTACAAGGATCACCAGAGATGAAAAAAGTGAAAAGTTTAGATAAAGTATATAAAAAGTAAAGGCTTTTATTCAGCACAACTACTCGGTAGCTCATCATAGGAATGCCAGAGTGTTCTCTACTTTAAGTGAAGAACTTGCGGAGCAGATCCGCGTTCTATGTATGAGGCTCTTCCATGCCAGTGTTGATGTTGTACAGCTGATAGGCTCCGTTGTTCAGGACTTTGGAAATCATGAAAGGCCATTTCCATGGAGGTGCTAGCTTGTGCGGCTTCTGTTGATCCAGTCGGAGGACAAGGCCGCCTTCCTCGAAAGCATGTCCCCTGACCTGTGTGTCATGATAACGCCTCAAGTCTTGCTGATAAAGAGATGATCCTACTACGACTAGTTCTTTCTCCTCTTCTAAGAGGTCCAACCTTCTTGATGTGCCGCTTCTGCTTCAGCTTCATTGTAAAGTTCCACTCGGGGAGCATTATGACGTATGTCACTCGGCAAGATGGCTTCAAATCTGTATACCATCAAGAATGGAGTGCGCTTGATCAAGCGATTTGGGGTCATTCGGATACCCCATAGGATAAATGGTAGCTCTCCGACCCAGGCTCCTGCAGCGTACTCCAGATCCCTTATAAGTCATGGCTTCAATCCTTGGAGAATCATCCCATTCGCTCACTATGCTTGCCCATTCAACTGTGGGTGATCCACAGAGGCGTAGTTCACCCGAGTGTCCTCGGAGTGACAAAACTCACGGAATTCATCTGAATCGAAATTTTTCCCTTTGTTAGTAATGATATCGTCTGGGACTCTGAATCTGAAGATAATCTACCAAATGAACTAATAACAATATTTGCATCCAAAATTTTGATGGGCTTAGCTTCAACCCACTTGGTGAACTTGTCGACCGCCACTAGCAGGTGGCTAAACCCACTCGGCCCGGTCCATAGAGGGCCGACCATATCGAGCCCCCACATGGCAAACAACTAGGTGAGCGGGATAGTCTGCAGTGCTGATGCAGGCTTGTGTGTCTGATTCTTGTAGAACTGACACCCAACACAGAGGTCGACCAAATCCTTTGCTGGCTCATTGGCTCGGGGCCAATAAAAACCTGAACGGAATGCTTTCGCAACTAATGTCCGAGAGGATGCATGATGATCATAGGTTCCCAAATGAATCTCATGCAAGATCTACAATCCTTCCTCTGGGGAAACACACTTCCGAGTTACACCTCTTGTGCTTTTCTTGTACAAGTTCTCTCCCATAATTTCAAAGCACTTAGACAGTCGGACGATCCATCGAGCCTCATCTTTGTCTTCAAGGAGTTCTTGCCGGAGCAAGTATGCTAAATATGGTTGGTTCCACTCGAGAGTGATTACCAATATCACATGAACAAGGTTCACCATGGCTGGAATATCAACCTCAGTTGGATTGGAAGGTCCGACTGCTTGTCGGTGCTCCTCAGTGAAATGATCTTCTTTGACTGAGGGAGAGCACAAGTGCTCAAGAAATATGACTTTAGGCATGACTCGCCGAGTGGAACCAATCTTTCCAGGTCATTTGCTACTTGGTACTTCGCTCGGGGTATCTGATGCAACTCTAAACCCTCGAAGCTTTTCTCCAGTTTCCTGACCACATTGCAGTACCCAGTCATGGTCGGACTCTGTATATCCCATTCTTCACTTGATTCAAAACAAGGTTAGAATGCTCGAATCTCATCAAACGTCGAATTCCGAGTGAGATGGCCATTCGAAGCCCATATAGGAGGGCTTCATACTCAGCTTCATTGTTAGACGAATAAAAGTGGATTTGAAGGATGTAGCTCAATCGGTCTCTCCCGGGGGAGATGAGAACAACACCGACAATGGACCCATGGAGCATTTTGGACCCATCAAAGAACATGGTCCAATGTTCGGGGATACTTGGGGTTGGTTGTTTTTCTTCAATCCACTCGGCCAAAAAGTTCACTAGCACTTGTGACTTGATCGCCTTCTTCATTTCAAACTTGATCTCCAATGGGAGGAGCTCAATCACCCATTTTGCCACTCGGCCAATGGCATGTCTGTTATGTAGGATTTCTGACAGGGGGCATCACTGATAACTGTGACCGAGTGTTCTTGAAAGTAATGACTACCTTCTTAACAGTGAGGTAAATGCCATGTACCAGCTTCTAGTAGTCTTGGAAGGGGTCAAGACTTCTCAGATGTAATAGATGGTTCTTTTCACTTTGAATGTTTTCCCAATTCCTCGCGCTCCACAGTGAGGATAGTGCTGACCACTCGGCTGGTAGCCACGATGTACCAGAGCAAGGGCTCTCGGCTGCTCGGAGCAGCTAACACCGGCTGGGTGGAAAGCAAGGCCTTGATGTCATTGAATGCGGCTTGCGTTTCATGAGTCCACTGAAAGCTATCGGACTTCTTCATCAATCGGTAAAGAGGCAATGCCTTATCACCGAGTCAAGAGATGAATCTGCTCAGGGCTTCAAGGTACCCTGTGAGGATGGCACCGATTTCTTCAAGATTGGTGTCGATTCCCCATTCAGAAATGAGAAAACCGAGTAGCTTACCTGATGGCACAACGAATGTGTATTTTGTAGGATTAATCCTTATTTGGAAACGCCACAGACTGTTGAAGGTTTCAGCAAAGTCTACAAGGAGGTCAGAACCCTTCTGGACTTGACCATGATGTTCTGATTGATTTTCTTTTGCAAACATTTTTGGATCATACACATGAAGGTCGCACCTGCATTTTTTAGGCCGAATGGCATAGTGATATAGCACAAAATACCCGAATGGGGTGATAAAGGCTGTTTTTATTTCACCGGGGCCATACATTCGAATCTGGTGGTACACAGAGCGCGCATCTAGGAACAACAGGCATTCACATCCCACAGTATAATCTACTATTTGGTCTATGTGGTGAAGAGGAAAATGGTCCTTCGGGCAGGCCCGATTGAGGTGTTTAAAGTCAATGCACATTCGGAGGGATTTTCCTTCTTGGGCACCAACACAGGGTTGGCGAGCCACTCGAATTTGTACACCTTGGGGATGAACTCAGAAGCTAGGAGACGAGGGATTTCTTCACCAATCGCCTTGCGCCTCAACAAAGGATGGGCCTATGTGCTCCTTGATCGGTTTGATACTCGAATCAACTCGGTGTCGGTGCTCAGCCAGTCCCCTAGGAACCCCCGGCATGTCATATGGCTTCCACGCAAAGATATCCTAGTTCTCATGTAGGAACCAGATGAGCTCGGCTCCTATTTTCCACCGAGTGTCGTCGAGATGTTCATAGGGGCAGTTCTCAGATCATTCGGGTGAATGTGAACTTGTTTGGTCTCACTGGACGACTAGAAAGATGATTTTGTTACCCTTTGCTTGGACTTGAGAAAATCCACAATGCCCACCACTTTCTTGTACCCGTCGAGTTCGTCCATGAGTACTTGCTCGTTAGCAATCTTGGAGCCCTGCTGGAGGCACTCCTCAGCAAATATCCAATTGCCGGTCACCGGGAGCACTCCTTTTAGTCCGTGCATCTTCAGTTTAAGATAGACATAACATGGGCGGGCCATCAAACGTGCATAGGCGGGCCTGCCCAAAATTACGTGATAGGCGCTGCAAAAGTCCACCACTTTGAACGTTAGACGTTCCTTTTTGTAATTTTTCTCGTTTGCGAATATGATGCCTAGAGCGATTTGGCTGAGTGACTCAGCCTTCTTCTCGGGGATTACCCCATGGAAATGCATGTTTCTCTTACTCCGTTGGGACATCGGAATGTCCATAGCCCTGAGTATGTCTACGTCGATTATGTTGAGCTACTGCCACCATCCATCAGGACTTTGCACAGTCGGACTCCATTGACAGCGGGGTCAACAACCAGCACCTGCCTCCGAGGGGTGGCTATGTGGGTTGGATCATATGACTAATCAAAAGTAACGGGAGTCATCACCCAATTGAGGTACTTGACAACGGTCGGAGCTGCCAGGTTCACCTCTCGATTGACGACTTTCAACTGGCTCTTGCTTTCCACGTCAGCAAAAATCATGTTGAGGACCTTGCTGACGTTTGAATACTCGGGAGCATCCTCACCTTCTTCATTGTCGTTGTCCTTCTCTGTGGAGGTATCTTTACCCATCTCTTGCTTGAGCATTCCACACTCCTGAGTGGTGTGCTTTGGGTAGATCACATTGTTCTCCTCATCTTTTTTAGTATGGACCACATAGGGATGATCGAATACCTCAGTTTTGTACTGGGGCTTCTTCTTATTAGCCCATTCTTTCTCTTCTTCTTTGTCTTAGGCTTCCCCTGGCCAGAAACCGCCGCAACTTGTGCCTTTCTTGTAGGATCAACTTTCTGTTTCTGCTTTTTGCCAGCAGTTCCTCCCGATTGAGGGGTGTCGTGAGCTCACCCTTTGCCGCTTGCGAGACGGTCTTCTCGTTTGGCATTGGCATACTTATTGGTGATTTCCATGGCCCGACAGAGAGACCAGTCTCTCGATTGGCCGAACTTCAGGATGAGCTCTTGATACCGAGTGCCCGCATTGAAGGCGCAAATGGCTTGGTCATCGGTAATGTTCTCAACAGTATTGTGGAGCATGGTCCAGTGCTGAATGTACTCTCAGAGAGTTTAGTTGCCTAATGCTTCAACTCTGTTAACCCACCCGGACACTTGTATGTTCCCTCAAAGGACTTGATGAACAAATGTGCTAGGTCTTCCCAGGAGTAGATGCTGTTAGGGGTAACTAATTCAGCCAAGCTCGTGCAGATCCCTCTAGCATGAGAGGAAGATGCTTCATCTCGACAAAGTCGTCACCATCGCCAATCTGGACGACCACTTGGTAATTTTGAGCCAAGTTTCTGGCTTGGACTCGTTGTTAAACTTTCCGACCTTTGTTGCCAACCTGTAGTTGGAAGAGGAGGAGAATTCCTGCGCTTTCCATATGCATTGGGGCTGTGTGCAGACTAAACCGTATCTGCTCGCGTGGATCTGCTATGTATGTGCTGGTGTGATTGCGATACCTCCAAATTCTGTCTCAGTGCGGTCTTCACTAGAGTCTGGATCTGTCGAATATCCTCTCCATCCACGGGACCGAATGGCTGAACATATTCAGTTATCTGAGTGGCCGCGGCCAGGTTCTCCATTTGTATGTGCATCACTAGGATCTTTGGCGATTTGGCATTCAAAAACAACAAAAGTTGAATGTGGTTGGAGCTGGGTTGCTCTCTGGCCATGCGGTCGTCGAGTGACCGCTGGAGTTGCTTGAGCTGCTCGCGCTTAGCCAAACTGGCTTGGCGCATGGCCTCCAAGGCTATCTCCTTCAGGGAAGTTCCCAGGATGGGTGTGAGCAGGACTTCATCGTCTCTTCTCCTCCTCTCCTCCTACTACTTCTGAGTGAGAGGCTGGGGGACGTAGCTTTCAGCGTTGTCGTTGTTACGGTGATCGTCTCAGCCACAGGAACAGCCGGCAAAGTACCCAAGAAGCCCATGGTTGGTGGTGTTGGCCATCGGTATCTTTGCAGCATCTCCGCTGCTCTCGTACTCCAACCCCTCGGATAACTCGTCGCCCAAAGAGGGGAACAAGTCAACAGTGGGCTCGTCAAAGTCGAGAACGCCCACTTGGCCGATTGTGGACTAGCGTGCCATGGCATGCTCGATCCATCAACACAGTCGTGAGCGCCTAGACCACGTGCGATGGGCTCTAGTAGAGCAGGCGGGCGAGGAGCCATAAGGCTCCGGTGGCTGTCCAAGCAAGACTCCGTGTGCCATCGCACTAAAGTGTGTTGCTCCACGAGCGGGGAACACATCTGGGTCTAGTGGCGCTTCGTGCAATCACACTGAGCCGTTGGCGGTGAAGCGAAGGGTACCTAAGAGGATCTCGCCGCCGAGTGCGAACTTGACAACCAGAAAAATTAGAAATCCACCTACACTATAATTTGCTAGACATGTTGCCACAAGGTGGAACCAACTGTCGTGGGAGTAAGACTGATAGTAGTACGGGGGGTATGTACGAGTAAGGGCGAAGCCTAGCTACGGTGCAAGTGTAACACTCAGATGTTCAACTTTAGGTCCCACTCGGAAGTGATAAAGACCCTACGTCTCGAGCCCTGGGGCTTAGTGTTTGCTCATGGGTGCATCTGATTATAGAGAGTTTGTAACCCTTGCTCTGGCACTAGGGGGTGGCTTATATAGAATGCACCGCCTCCTGCCGAGTGCCATTAATAGGGTAATTAATGTCGGTAACTGCCGGAGTTAATAGAAACGGATGTGTTAACTAGGAGCATTACAGGTAACGTCATGTTCACAACACTTTATGTGAGTTAAGTTTCCCGAACGTTGTAGCTACTGTGCCACCTCTGCTTCTTCTCGTTCGAGTGATGAAGCTTGGCCGGATGACGTTTGAGTGACTTCCGAGGATCAGAATGGATCTAAAAGAATTGGCCGAATGTGAAAGTAGTCCAGGTGCTCTTATGATCGTGTGGGACCCCAGGTGGGTCCTAGATGTCTGGACCTTAACCCTACCTCGGGTAGGTGACCTCATCAGCTACTAAGCTCAAGAAGCCAGCTGCCACTGAGCCCAAGAGGACTACTAGAGATGTGTCAGCTGCTGAGAAGAACAAAAGCTCCACCTTTAGAGAAGCTGAAGAAGATGAAGAGATTGTCGTGTTGAAGAAGCTGAGACCTCATCTTCCATTGCAGTGGACATGAAGAAAAGGAAGGATCAAGGGCTTAGAAAGTGGAGAGCTGTTGATCCATATGGTATCAGGAGAAGGACTGTTGTCGATGCTTTCTTTCACACCAAGGAGTAGCATGACTTCTCTGAGATTGTCTTGTTAGACAAGAGTCCATCTATTAGTGACATGAGATATGTTGATTGGAAGTTCATCAAGGAGAATGAATACTACTTCCCTCATATGCTAGAAAACTTCAAGGCCATTGCATTGACACTTTTGTTCGCAGAGAGATGACATCTTGAAATGATGAAATGATCATGCAATTTTATTCTACAACTCATTTCAATCCAGATGGGAAAACTGTTGAGATGACTGAAGGCACCAGATACCAGTCTACAGTTGATGACTGGGATACCATCTTAGGAGCCCCGGAGATTCAAGGAGATCGATGTATATGCTAAAGCAAAGATGAATCACGATTTTATGAACAACATTTACAACCCTATTCCGAGAGCATACGTGAAAACACACAAGTTTGGCTCTGTCTACTACTTGCAAGCAGGACTACCCACCACCAACACCATTACAAGGTACACCTTGATGCCTAAATCATGTGATGGCAAGATGATCAAGGGGTGTTCCGTCAATATGATGCATCATGTAGACATCCACACCAGGATAAGGGTGGTGGATTTGATTGTAGAGACAATCAAGTGGACTGTTGTTGACTAGAAGAGGTCATGTGGATATGCTCCATACATTCAATGCTAATAAACTCCAAGGTTGGAAAGAGCAAATATCTACTTGACACACAACACCTGCCACTCCAGCCAAAGTTCAACGATAATGTTGTGGTGATCGATCCTAGTCATCCCACTTCATATACAACATAGCCTGAGGTTGAGGATGAGGCCCAAGCAGAGGCAACTAGAGCCACTAGTGCTGCAATTCTAAAGACAAAGAGCGACCAAATGACATATCTCATCAACTCCATCCAAGGGATGGAAAATAACATCAATGCCATTTTTCGAAATCAGAAGAGCCTAGAGCGCATCATGGAGACAAAGTTTCATGATCTAGATAATATGGTGACTGAGCTGACCACTACAGTCAACCAGTTGAAGCATGAAATGGATGTTGTGCATATCCCCAGCTCTAGTGGTGATGACGATAGTCCTCTCTCCAGACTCACACTCAGTTTAGGACATAGACCAGATCTTCAGTCGTGCCAGTCATAGAGATGAGACCATCCTCATTAGCACCTGCATCAGCTCCATCAGTTCCTTCAGCACCTCTAGTGTCTACTCCACCACCTCAAAGGACTTCAGCAGAAGCATTTGCGGACGCTGTTCTTTTGACTCTTTCCATGGCCACTTACATGGCTTCATCGCCCCATGGAGGAGACCATGCCCATAGTGACGTTTAGCTCTATACCTTTGACCTTTCTGGTAACTTGTTGCCAAAGGGCGGCAGGTGTTATAGATCATAGGGATTCGAGACAGAGAGTGTGTTGCTTTTGGTTGATTCTATCATTTAAAACATTTGGTTTATCGTGTGTTTTGTCTTAAAACCTTGTTGTGTTTGATCATACGCTTCACGTTAGATGCTACTATTTCCTATTCTTGAGTTATCTATGTGATGACCATTCACTCGTGATTGGTGTTATGTGCATTGTAATTCATGCATATCATTCATGCGCACCACCAAGTTGTATGTGACATGGAAGAGTGGTCCATGTTCCTAATTGATTGTGCATTTGCATTCAAACACAAATTTAAAGATAGTGCACAAATTTAGGGGGAGCTCTTGCTTATCACATACTTCTCAAAGCGACGATGATATTCATTGATTTTATTTTTGTTGAAGCTTTGACCTATATGTTGATATCAATTACCAAAAGGGGGAGATTTAAAGCACAACTTCTCCCTATAAGTGGTTTTGGTAATTAATAACAACATATATTTCATTGGACTAATGATTCTACCTAGTATATTTCGGGCAAAATTGAATGAATGGATTTGCAAAGGATTGTGAGGAGATCCCCTAGATGCAAGGAACATCTATTGGCAACAAGCTTGAAGACTCTACATTTTGTTTTATGTGAGAAATCACAATCAAGTCCATAGGAAAGCCAATACTATTAAAAGGGAGTGAGGTATCCATGATGATCTGATTGCTCAAGTGCTTAGAGTTAGCCACCAAAAATACTCATGAAATTCTCCCACAAAATATTCCGTCCAAACCCTAAAGTCCAAATTCGGTGCCACCAACTTTTCCAAACCGGCTCTACTGAGTTTTACCCTAGACAGAATCCACAGCCAACCCAATCATCTCGGTGAAACCAAAATCAGTGACCAAATTTCTATTGTCCCATTTCTAAAAATCGGAATTTTTCAGTTTTAGGAATACGTAACACCGAAAGTGGTAACTGCCTAGTCCAGCCAAAATCGGACCCACCGAGATTTATATATCAATCTCACCGAAAAGCCAAAAGTTGCCACATTTTGCACTAGTAGGTGCAACCGAGTTTTTTGCTTAGGTTTCACCGAGTTGGGCAATAATGTTTTTGTAATAGCCGGGGACCGACGCTCCAGAAGATTCCCCTTTTGTTTCCATTCTCGTCACGTGGTTCGTTTGGTTGTCGCATTCATCATCACATCATTCGCATCATATGCATAGAATCGTCACTCGTTTTTGAAAACTTGCATCCGTTCATAGTTGTGGGTTCTCTCCGTTATTGTCGTTGCTGTTTCGAGACCAGCCACACACGCACGCGCCCGCGGCATTGAAAAATAGTATTTCGAAAAGTGCCGTTAAAATATTCTCAGATTGGGTTGAAAGTTGGCGTGCAACCTTATTATATTGTAGGTAGAACACCTATGGAATTTCGTCGTATTTTGAGTTCGTTTGATACCCGTAGCAGTGCGGTCATAGATTTATTTGTCGGATGTTTTTCGGTGTTTTAAACTCTGTCACGGGCTGCCCCTTCCCTGTCATCTCAGCCCAAGGCCCTCTATACAGCCTGCTATCCCAACCTAGCCCCTCCCTCTGTTCATGGTCATCGGATCGCGATCGGACGGACGAGGTCCAACCCCTCCTAGTGCCTCCCCTATATAACCCCCATGGAGAGATCTCTCTGACTCTCTAGGGTTCCCCCATGTAAAATTGCAGCCACACCCCTAGAAAACACCACCTGCTAGCTCCACCTCTCTCTCCCCCAAAATCCCACCTCCGTACCAATTTCAGCCCTCAGATCAGAGATCACGGGCTAAAAATCGCCCAAATCCCACCTACCGGACATGTCCGGCGGCCAACCTAGACAATATCTGGCCAACCACAGAGCCCCCGCAGCCACCCGAGCGTCCCCACGCCCGAACCAGTCATGCCTGCAGCCGATCGAGGGGAGGAGCCCCTCGATCCCGAGCCACCGGAGGACCTCGCCGGAACCGCACCGCCCCACCGGACCCAGGTTGCCTTGTCGCCTCCTTCTCCTTCCCCATCTCTCCTCCTCACCCCGTGGCCTCTCTCTCCAGTAGGTCGCCATGGCACCACGAGGAGATCCCCTGTTGCCGGAATGGATGCCGCCCACCGCGCCAACCTCCAGATCGAGATGCCTTCCCGCCGGCTTGGCCTGTTCCCGCCGGCTTGGCCTGTACCCAGGCGCCAGCACAGTCGGAGGCCTCGCTTTGCTCCTGTGCGGGACGAGGACGATGCCCTCACGTGCATGACCTGCGTCGTCAGGGGCCACCAGGCGCCAAGGTCCAGCCTCGCTGGCGCCCTGACCTAGCTCCCCTCGCCCAAACCGCCTCCAACCGGGCCAAGCCCATGGGTGAGCTGCCCCCCGCGCCCTATCCTTTGCCCAAAGCGTTGCTTGGTTATCCTATGCCTAGTGCCCTGTCCAGATTCGGTCCAATATAGATTTTTTCCTCTGCTGCGAATTTGTCAATTATCTAGTGATTAATAAATTAGAGAAAAACCCGTGTTTTAAAATTGCGAATATCTAATTAACCGAGCATCATATGTAAAAACTTTATATATGAAACATGACAAGAATTTCGTGTAGATTCACAATTTCCAACTCTCACATGTGTTTAAAAATTTTAACTTGCTGTTATCATGTAATTTTTACATATGCCATGCTAAAATGGTTTGTCTCATAACTAAATAACCGTGGCTCCGATTTTCATGATCTACATATGTAACTTGACTAGAAAATCGTGTAGACTCTCATGGTGACATTTATTTTGCGGTTTAACAACTCTACAATATGGTTAGTACAGATCTGGACCAAATTCATATTATGCTTATGGGGATGTTTCGGAAATGCTATATATTGCTTTCGGCCTCATTTAAAATGCCTAGACGATATAGTTGTTCATGCTTCACCTCTTGCCATGATAAACAACATTAACCACTTTCTCATAATATGGAGAGTTATCATTTTGGTATATGTATGTTGTCCCTCTCCATTTTAATTTCTTAATTCCATCTTTGCCTTATGCCATGACCACCCATGTTAAAAAAACATTTAATATTGATGAGTATCTAATGGAGTGAACTAAATAATTTGAACATTGAGTTTCGTCAATATGAAACTCGTTGCATACTGAGCTTCACTTAATGTGTAGTAGTTGTTTCATGTGATTTGACATTCCTTGCATAATTAAACCAGACATGCATCATCTTTGTTTGCACCTCATGTCTTGCATATGTTTTTGTGTTGATTGTCGTTTCCGGATTGCTTCTTCTCGACAGAGTTCCGAAAGTGTTCAGAGTGTGAGGATTCGTTCGACTATGTTGGCTCGTCTTCTTCATGGACTCGTTCTTCTTCCAAGTGGGATCTTAGGCAAGATGACACATTTCCCTTGATACCATTACTATCATTGCCATGCTAGATGTATCATTCTCTATCGCTATGTCATGCTACCTACCACTTGTTTGTCAAGCCTCCTAACATTGCCATGATAAACCTCTAACCCCTCCACATCCCAGCAAACCATTGTTTCGCTATGTTACCGCTTTCTCAGCCCTTCTTATAGAGTTTCTAGCTGCATGTGCAATCGCTTCCATGTGACAACATGGACACTTGGTAAAGGGTGGAAGGCTTGGACTTTTGCTCGGTGTTTTTTCCGCTCTTGCCGCCCTTAGTTACTTTTGAACTGGTGCTATGTTCCATAATTGAGCGCTCTTAAAATGCTCGTGGTTGTTATGGGGAGCCCCTTGATCTTCGTTTTAGGATAAAACTTGTCTGGCAAGGCCCAACATTGGTACTATTTGCTTAATAACAACTAAAATTTGCATATGGCATGCTCACCCTCTGGATAACTAATCAACAACCCGGGCTAGTGCTCCTCATGAGTGTTGGTCCAAAATGGGTTGCCTACGGGGCTGCCTCGAGAAAACTCGGGGATTAGTTTTCCCTATAGTTAGTCCCATCCGGTCGTGTCCTCAGAACGAGATACGCTGCTCTTATCGGGTTCATCGACACGTCGGGCGGTCTTGCTAGACCTGTTTTACCTTTCTCGAATGTCTTGCGTGAGGAACTCTGATCTTCTTCGGGCTATCTCGAGGTATCGGATTTCCTTTGGAATTGCCTAGGATGGTCACGAGATCCGTGGTCGAGGTTATTCCTATGGCTTGTGGTTAATTTGTGATGGATGAGTTGGAGCACCCCTACAGGGTTAAATCTTTCAAAAAGCCATGCCCGTGGTTATGTGGCAAACTTGGATACTTTGTTTAACACCCGGTCATAGCAAACTTGAAGTAAACTCAAATAAAATACACCAACTGTGTGCGTAACCGTGACTATCTCTTCTCGTGAGTTCTTATCCAAAAGAGAACACAGTGGGGTTATGTTTGATGTAAGTAGGTGTTCAGGATCAGTTAGTGATCATTACTAGTTCACGTCCGTTATATGTAGACCACCATACTTTATTTTCTGTATTCGTAAGTTAGCCACTTAAATAAATGCTTAGACGCTTGCTGCAGCCTCACCACTTAACCATAGCTCACCCATTAAGCTTTAATAGTCTTTATACCCTTGGAAATAAGATTGCTGAGTCCCCATGGATCACAGATTACTACAACAAAAGATGTAGGTACAAGTAATGTGTAATTCTTCTTCTTCTTCATCAATCTAGGATGGGTTCCAGGCGGCAGCCTGGAATAGCAAGGATGGATGTCATTTTACCGTTTGTTTTCGTCCGTAGTCGGACCCTGCTCTTCTATACGATGTCTGAGTAAGTTGTTGTATTGATGTGATCTTGATGTATCTTGTTGCGAGTGTAAGCCAATTCCCTATACTCATCTCTTTTATACATGTACTTGTAATGATATCCATTCTTGCAACACGACGAGATGCACTTCTATCCCTGTCGAGGCCCTCGTGTCAAAATAGGGATATGATCACATCTTGGGCATGACAAGTTGGTATCAGAGCTAGTACCAACCTAGGAGACCCCTTGATTGATCGAACCTTGGTCGAGTCGATTCTAGTAAAAACTATTTTGTGTCTACTTATATCGGAGAGTAGGTTTCATTTTACTCCTCTTCTATACTCTGGTGAGGTATTCGACTTAGGAAGTTTTTTTCTATTCTCTTCTCACTCAATTTTTTTAGGATCATGCGGGTATTTTGGAAACTATATGATACCTATGTGACGGAGTTCTCTCTTGGTGTCTCTTGTCTGACTTGATTTCTTCTGGGGAGTTGAGCTCCAGGGAATTCTTGGCACATCATTATCATTCAGCTTTCTTAGTATCTCAGGACAGAGGGTGTTCGGAATTGCGTCAATACTTGTCATGGTGAGATAAGGTCGGATTCACCCAGTACTGGGGAGGCATCCGGGGTACCACCATGGTTAGTATCGTTGTGCTTTTGAGGATCCGAGTTAGATGGATTTCCGGAAGCATCTGGTTATTGTTGAAGGATGGATACAGTTGGGGTGTAGGTTTGTTAGTTGTGTGATATATTTCCTCCTTGTATCCCCAACACCATATTGCATAACCAAAAAGTTTTTGGAAGTTCTTAGGTGGGAATTCAAGTAGTTACCTAGGCTATCTTCCAACAGATCATGATGTGAGGTTGGGGTTTGACATCTAGTGGATTCGTTTGTTCATGGTATTTCTTAGAGAGGACAATCTCGATTTATGATTCATCAAGCCTTGTAGTTTGCTACGCCTAGGGAGCATATTCGAGCGTCATTTCAATATGACAATCCAATGTACGATCGAGCCCGTGCAAACCTTACCACGAAAATATCGAGCGGAATCTCTGTCATGAATTTGTTCTGGCTTGTTTCATAAGACCCATCCTATGTTTTGTTTTGTATATGGTAATTCGAGTTGCTTCGATGTCAAGTAGTGATTTCATATCTTTCCTAAGTGTTCTCATATTTCTGTGGGAATGATAATTCCTTGGACAATCAAGTTATCATATCAATTCTTTTCCTACCGGTGTGCTTCTCTTCCAGATAATTCTATCCTCTTCAATATTGCAAGATCAATCCTCATATTTCGTTCCGGAGTTTGTCTCATCCGTCCTAAGTTTTGTTTGTGTTTCCCCACCCTCCCGCCCTTTTTCTTCAATGATTAAATTCTCTTCCAAGTGCCTTTCTCTTCATCAATGCTTCTGCTATCATTTCTTCATATTGTATCCGGTGATTTCTTGTGGAGATTCTCAAGAGTTTCAATTTCAAGGTGTATCCTCATATTATTTGTTCTTGTTGTTATTCTTCTCCGGTGGATTCAATTCAAGATTCGGTGCTCATGTTATCCTTTCTCATTCGTTCAATGGTTTCCATGTTGAATTTTTTTCCAAGCCTCTCTTGTTTATTCGTCTCTCTCTGTTCTATCCGGAGGCCGAAGATATCTCAAAGATTCGTATCGGTGAAATCTCTCTTTTAATCAATTGTTTCAACAGTGGTTTCTTTTGAGTGGGCCCATAACCCATAGCGTTTTTCCCAGGATCCTACCTAACTCTTCTCTTCTTTCCGGAGATGTCCCCAAGTTCTTTTCAAATATGATGCAAGAATGATTTTCATCAGTCATATTCCTCTTCCAAGATCGCTTCGAATCATTTTCATCGTTTGCTCAACCTTTCCTTATTCATTATTCTGGAGTATCTCAGTAATTCATGGTGTTGTTTCTCGTCATCATTCTCAGCATTGAATATCGAAGGAGAGTTTCTCTTAAATCGTTGTTCGTTCTTACCAAGATTCATGGTTTCAGGATGTGGCTATCATCTTAAATTGTTTTGATCATGAGTAATTCCATCCTTATCTATCCGGTGCATTGATAGTTGTTTTGATTCCTCGATCCTCCGATGGCCATCATTTCAGGAGATCCCCCGTTCTCAGATTTTAGCTTTTGTTTCTCAAATTCTTCTCAATTGTTGTCCCTTCGTTCGTATCTCAATTATTCCGGTGCCTTGTGAAATTTTCCATTAGGTGGATCATGATCTCTTTATTACCATGTATCTTCGTTCAATCGTCGTATCCTCATTCATTGTGAATTCTTTTTCGATGTTCTCGTGCAAGACTTCTTCAAGTTTGTGACCTCTCTCTCTTTCTCTTCAACTCTTTGCAACAAGAATAAGTGGTGTGTGAAATCCGTTGCTTCTAATCAATTTAACTTGATGAAGGATAAGCATAACATAATCCTTATTCTAGTTTCATCAAGGGGATTTCAATCCTTCTTCCGAAGTGTTCATGATATCAAATTATCGATCTCAAGTGATCTTATCTTTCCTTTTCCGGAGTTCCTAGTTTTCTCAAGTATCTTGTCCCGAAGCATCATCTAAATCATTGGAAGGCCTCAATCTTGTCTTTTCCCAACCTGGCGAGGATATGTACCTAGCGTAGGGTCCTAGGCAAGGCCTACATACCCTACCTAAGGACACTACATTGGAGGACTTGAAGATCAAGCATCAGCTTCCGACTGGATTCCATGAGATGTTCAAGTCACTCGATAGGCTATCCACTCGAAGACTCCTTCCTTCACTCGCCAGTCGCATGTCACTCGGAAGACCTCGTTCTCACTCGACGCCAGAACACCAGGATCCACCATAAAGAGACCAATGGGCAGACGTTGGTCCAATCGTCATTAAGCTTTAATTACGTACGTTACCAGTAACGGCAGACTTTAACCCCATGATCAGACCCTTAGATGCTGGGTAATTATGAGGGGCAGCTAACTCTATATAAGCCGCACCTCCCCTCCTGCACAAGGGTTCGCAACCATTGTAATCTCAACATTCCACATGACATAAGCTCCCGAGCACTGAGACGTAGGGTTGTTACCTCCATGAGAGGGGCCTGAACTCATAAATTTGTGTGTACACCCTCGTCGTAGCTAGGACTCTACCCTCTCCTTACGTCAGGCTCGTTCCCACGACAGTTGGCGCCCACCGTGGGGCAGGCGTCTAAGAGACTTCCGGCGAGGTTGCATTTTCCATCCTTCGACATGTCTTCCGGTGGTATTTTTTCTCTAGGCCACGAGATCCGTTTCGAAGCGCTCACCTTCATCACCGATGATTTGGCATGACTCTAGGAAGAGCCTCTTGATGTCGAGGCGCTCCCGGTCCGCGGGGCCACACACTTCCGTGCAAGTTCCTGCGGTGTGTTGCTGCGTCAGCCGTTGACTCCTTACATGTCGGCTCTCCTCGTTGTTCGCGGTCGCAAGCGGTCCGGCCGCTCATGACTTTAGCGCTGGGTCAAACACGCAGTACGCATCAAACTTCTTCTCCGGAGATTGCAGCACTCGAGCCCGCCGAGTCCCTTCACGGCGTGTTTGAGTCGGATTCCAATCCGTCTGACGTGCCTTCCGAGTGCGAAAGCTACGATCCCGCAGTGGAGGTCTTGATGGCGGGCTCTCATCAGAGTTTGCCGCCTGGCTTTGGCCATGGCAGGCGCGAGGTTGGCGGTCCGTCGAATGAGCAGCCGCGCCACAAGGAGGATGTTCTTCATACTCCTATCATCGACGCAACTGCAGAGGCTCAAGCTTTGGAAGCCGCACGCATTCATGGGGAAGAGCTCTAGGCAGAACTTGATGAACGCGCTCGCTAGCGCCCGCCACGTCCCAGTCGACGTCAGCGACAACTATTTCCGGTTGGATCTCACGACAATGTTGAGGTATATCAAACTCCTGTACTGAATGTTGCAGCTGCTGCTAGGATAGCAGATTCTATTCAGCCATCACAGTCAGAGGCTGGAAGAGGATTGATGTAGATCAGAGCTTTGTTAGATGCAGCGCAGCTTCAGAATTCTGTTGTTTCTCAGTCGCGTAACATGATACATAGCAATTCACCCAGGGCAGAGACCGTTCAGTCGGCACACAGCCCTGGATCGCCCTTGCACCGTCGGGGTGGAGATTTCTGTGAACAGCAGGTCAGAGATCAGTTTCACTGCGAAGACTACCGTCGAGTGCCCACTCCTCTACGGAGTGGTCCGTACACGCCCCGGCACCAGGACGATAGGCACTCCTTCGGTGATGAGCGGAATGCAAGTTTTGACGCTCGTGACCTCCTCGTTTAGAAGTTGATTGACAGGGGCAGAGCCCACAGAGAAGGACACGACAGAGATATTCCGAGTGGTAGCTTGGCTGTGGTTTCTGGTCCTGAGTGTTTCAGTAGAGCCATCCGTTCTGCAGAGATTCCCCCCAACTTCAGGTTGGCGGCAGGGATCGGGAAGTTTACTGGCGAAACAAAGTCGGAGACTTGGTTAGATGATTACCGAGTGGCCGTGCAAATTGGTGGCGGAAATGACAATGTCGCAATGAAGCACCTGTCCTTGATATTGGATGGTTTAGCTCGAGCTTGGCTGAATCGTTTGGCTCCTTCGAGTATACATTGCTGGGAGGATCTTGCTCGAGTGTTTGTTCGAACCTTTGAGGGTACTTGCAAGCGTCCTATAGGTCTGGTCAACTTACATCATTGTGTCTAGAAGCCCGATGAAACTTTGAGAGACTATATTCAGCGGTGGTCCACTTTGCACCATACAGTGGAGAATGTGTTAGAGCACCAGGCTATGTGTGCTTTCAAGGCCGGCGTGAGATACATGGAGTTGTACCTGAAGTTCGGGCGCATGGGTGATATTTCACTCGGCAAGATGATGGAAATCACCACTCGGTACGCCAATAGCGAGGAACAAGACCGCCTCCGTAGTGACAAAGGAAAGGCAGTCGCCAATGAGGCTGGTGGTAGTAACAATCGGAAATAGAAGCGAAAAGCTGAAGGTCTGGTCCAAGTAGAAGCAGCAGCACTGGCGACACAGTCAAAAAACAAGGGCAAACCTAAAGCACAGTATGCCCCCAAGAAAGGAAAAAAATCAGTCAGGAACTGATATCATGGATCAGCCATGTGTAATTCACACGAGAAAAGATGAGGAAGGCAATGTGATTTTGCCCAAGCACAGCACTCGATAGTGTCGGACCCTTATCCAGCAATTCAAGGGGGACCCGCCGTGTGATAAATCTCCTCAGAAGGGTGATGAATATGAAGATAAAGAAACATTCCCAGATGTCACTGCTACACTTGTGATCTTTGCTGATGTCGAGAGCAAGAGTCGTTTGAAAGTCATCAACAGAGAAATCAACATGGTTGTACCAGATACCCCCACCTACCTCAAGTGGTCCCAATATGGTATCACATTCGACCAGAAAGACCATCCTGCTCGTGTGGCCACTCCCAGTCGACAAGCTCTGATAGTTGATCCGGTGGGGGGGGCACTCGACTAAGAAAGGTCCTCATGGACGGTGGCAGCGGCCTGAATATTCTCTATGCGGATACCCTGAAAGGGATGGGCATTCCGATGTCTCGTCTGAGTGAAAGCAACATGCAGATTCACGGGGTCATCCCAGGAAAGAAGGCCAAGTCACTCGGCCAGATAGCATTGGATGTGACATTCGGGAATGACAAAAATTTCCGAAAAGAAAAGTTGATGTTTGAAGTCGTGGATTTCCAAAGTGCTTACCACGCCATTTTCGGTCGACCTGCATATGCACGTTTCATGGCCAGACCATGTTACGTGTACCTCAAGTTGAAGATGCCAGGCCCTAAGGGCATGACCACGGTCACTCGCGATCGACAGCGGGCCGAAGAATGCCTCCAGCAAGGCTCCAAGATCGCTGATCACTAGATGGCCATGGTTGAGTTGGAGGAGTACAAGAAAACTACCGACCCTACTGATTTGCTCCGCGCAAAGAAGCCGGCTTCCGAGTCGGTATTTCAGTCGGCAGGGGAAGTGAAGAAGGTGCACATCCACCCGACGGACCCTACTGTTGCCCTGAAGAATATCACATCAACACTCGACAGTAAATAGGAAGCCGAGCTCATCCAGTTTCTCCGTGAGAACTAGGATATCTTTGCTTGGAAGCCTGCTAACATGTCGGGGGTTCCTAGGGAGCTGGCTGAGCACCGTCTGCGAGTGAATCCGAAAGCCAAACCCGTCAGGGAGCATTTGCATCGCTCAGCGGCGGAGAAGCGCAAGGCAATCGGAGAAGAAGTGGACCGTCTCTTGCAAGCCAAGTTCACTCAGGAGATTTACCACTCCGAGTGGCTCTCCAATGTTGTGATGGTGCCAAAGAAAGATAAGTCATTGCGCATGTGCATTGACTTCAAACATCTCAACAAAGTATGCCCAAAAGATCATTTTCCGCTCCCCCGCACATATCAAATTGTTGACTCGACTGTGGGGTGCGAGCATTTATTGTTTTTCGATGCTTACTCTGGGTACCATCAGATCAGTCTGTATGGCCCGAACGAAATAAAGACAGCCTTCATAACCGCATTCGAGTGTTTTTGTTACATCACTATGCCTTTTGGTCTCAAGAATGCTGGCGCTACTTTTATGTGCATGATTCAGAAGTGTTTACTCCACCAGATTCCTCAGAATGTCGAGGCGTACATGGATAATATAGTGGTCAAGTCCCGCAAAGGTTCTGACCTGCTGGCCGACTTGGCCGAAACATTCGCCAATCTGAGGAGATTTGACAAAAAGCTGAATCCGGCCAAGTGTACTTTCTGCATCCCTGGTGGAAAATTACTAGGTTTTCTTGTTTTCGAATGGGGGATCGATGTCAACCCTGAGAAGATCAGCGCCATTACCCGAATGAAGACTCCCGTGCAATTGCACGACGTTCAGAATCTCACAGGTTGCTTGGCAGCATGGAGTCGAGTTTTTTCTCATCTTGGTGAGAAGGCTCTGCCTTTATATCAATTGATGAAGAAGTCCGACACATTCGAGTGGACTCCCGAAGCCGAAGAAGCGTTTGTTGAGCTCAAAGCCCTGCTCTCCACACAGCCGGTGCTTGTCGCTCCTGCCAGCAAAGAGCCCTTGCTCCTGTTCATCGCGGCCACAAATCAGGTCATCAGTATAGTGCTAACTGTCGAGTGGGAAGAGGAGGGTAAAGCTTATAAATTCCAGCGGCCAGTCTATTATCTCTCAGAAGTTTTGTCCCCCTCAAAGCAAAGATATCCACACTATCAGAAGCTGGTTTATGGTATTTACCTATCAGCGAAGAAGGTGGCACATTATTTCCAAGACCACTCGATTTCAGTCGTCAGTGATGCTCCTTTGTCCGAGATTTTCAATAATCGAGATGCATCAGGTCGAGTGGCTAAATGGGCAATTGAGCTTGGACACTTTGACATCAGATTCGAAGCCAAAAAAGCAATCAAGTCCCAAGCATTGGCAGATTTCATGGCCGAGTGGATTGTAGCAATAGCCTATCCAAGTTCACTCGGCGCATTGGACAATGTTCTTTGACGGCTCTAAAATGTTGAATGGGTCCGGTGCTGGTGGTTTCTTGATATCTCCCAAGGGTGACAAGCTCAACTATGTCTTGCAAATTCACTTTGATTCCTCCAACAATGGGGCAAAATATGAAGCACTTTTGTATGGGTTGCGCATGGCTATCTCACTCGGCGTCAAGCGCTTGATGGTTTATGGCGACTCAGATCTGGTGGTGAATCAAGTGATGAAAGAGTGGGATGTTCAAAACCACGCTATGACTGGATAATGCAATGCAGTCCAAAAGTTGGAGAAGAAATTCGAAGGCCTGGAACTTCATCATGTTCCCTGACTAATAAATCAGGCGGCCGATGAGCTATCCAAGATTGGGTCCACTCGACGGCCTATCCCCAGCGGTGTGTTCTTAGAGCACTTGCACACTCCTTCGGTTCAAGAAGATCCTTTCACCGAAGAGCCCCCACAAGCTTTGAGTTCCACTGACCCGATAGAAGTCGATGTCCCTGCAGTAATTGACCTGGTCATGGAGATTCTGGTTATCACTCCCGATTGGACTGTGCCTTACATTGCCTATATCCTCAGACAAGAGCTCCCTGAAGATGAAACAGAGGCTCGACAGATTGTGCATAGGTTCAAGGCTTTTACTATGATGGGAGATCAGCTGTTCAGAGAGAGTGCGACTGGCGTTAAACAGCGCTGCATTTCCCCTAAGGAAGGTCGAATGATTCTGTATGAGATCCACTCAGGAACTTGCGGTCATCATGCATCCTCACGGACGATTGTCGCCAAAGCATACAGAGCTGGTTTCTTCTGGCCCCAGGCTAATGAGATGGCAAAGGACATCATCGATCACTATGATGGATGCCAGTTTTATACAAACCTATCACACAAGCCAGCCTCTGCTCTAAAGACAATTCCTCTCATCTGGCCATTTGCTGTTTGGGGAATCGACATGGTTGGTCCCTTTCGGACCAAAAAAGGTGGTTTCACTCATTTGCTGGTTGCAGTCGACAATTTTACCAAGTGGATAGAAGCCAAGCCCATCAAGAAGTTGAACTCCCGTATGGAGGTTACAATCATGAGAGAGACAATTTTCCGGTACGGCGTTCGTCATAGCATTATCACAGTAACGACATGAACTTTGACTCGGAAGAGTTCAGAAACTTCTGCACATCTCAGGGCACTCGGGTGGATTATGCATCTGTCGCTCACCCGCAAACCAATGGGCAAGTCGAGCAAGCCAATGGCCTCATCTTGCAAGGTCTTAAGCCTCGTCTCATGCGGGACCTAGATCATGCCGCTGGTGCCTGGGTAACTGAGTTGCCGTCTGTGTTATGGGGCCTGAGAACTATGCCAAATCAGTCGACTGGACAGACTCCTTTCTTCCTGGTCTATGGTGCTGAAGCTATATTGCCGAGTGACTTGTTTCACACTTCTCCTCGAGTGGAACTGTATTCTGAAGCTGAAGCTGAATAGGCTAGGCAAGACGATGTAGATCTTCTGGGGGAAGAACGAGAGATGGCTTTGATCCGGTCTACTACCTATCAGTAGGATCTATGACGCTTCCATGCGAAGAATTTCAAGAGTCGATCGTTTCATGAGGGAGACTTGGTGCTCCGAGTGAATCAACACCGACCTCACAAGCTTGCTCTTGCATGGGAAGGTCCTTTCGTCATCACTAAGGTGCTTAACAACGGAGCTTATCATCTGTATAATCTCATGAAGCGGATAGACGAGCCACGAGCCTGGAATGCACATCTGCTCCAGCGTTTTTATACTTGAGACAGAAGCATCTTCTCATGTAATAAGAATACTTCATCAATGCAATTCACATTTCTGCAATATATATTGTCGATTCCGATCGTACAGTTGCATTCTTGGGAATACTCCGAGTGATGAGCAATCTTCACACTCGAGGGCTTAGTTGCGAACATGATTTCACCTAAGTTAAAAACCCTATCAGGTGGATAGCAGTCCATTCACTCGATGGCCTATTTGCGAATCCGTCTTTGCTTAGGTTCAAAAATACTCCGAGTGATGAGCAATCCTCACACTCGGGAGGCTTAGCTGTGAACATGTTTTGCCTAAGTTAGAAACACTGTCGGGTAGATAGCAGTCCATTCACTCGATGGCTTAGCTGCGGGTCGACATTCGCCTAAGTTCTAAACTACTCCGAATGATGAGAAATCCTCACACTCGGGGGCTTAGCTGCGAACATGTTTTGCCTATGTTAAAAACCTTGTCGGGTGGAAGCAGTCCATTCACTCGACGACCTATTTGCGAATCCGTCTTCGCTTAGGTTCAAAAATACTCCGAGTTATGAGCAATCCTCACACTCGGGGGCTTAGCTGTGAACATGTTTCACCTAGTTAGAAACCCTGTCGGGTGGATAGCAGTTAATTCACTCAGTGGCTTAGCTGCAAATCGACATTCGCCTAAGTTCTAAACTACTCCGAATGATGAGCAATCCTCACACTCGGGGGCTTAGCTGCGAACATGTTTCGCCTAAGTTAGAAACCATGTCGAGTGGATAACAATCCATTCACTCGACGGCTTAGCTGCGAATCGACATTCGCCTAAGTTCTAAACTACTCCGAGTGATGAGCAACCCTCACACTCGGGGGCTTAGCTGTGAACATGTTTAGCCTAAGTTAGAAACCCTATCGGGTGGATAAAAATCCATTCACTCGACGGCTTAGCAGCAAATCGACATTCGCCTAAGTTCTAAACTACTCTGAGTGATGAGCAATCCTCACACTCGGGGGCTTAGCTGTGAACATGTTTCGCCTAAGCTAAAA
Organism: Hordeum marinum; assembly: GCA_022496015.1. Taxonomy (NCBI): domain Eukaryota; kingdom Viridiplantae; phylum Streptophyta; class Magnoliopsida; order Poales; family Poaceae; genus Hordeum; species Hordeum marinum. Next base: position 391,762,553 of record CM039678.1, on the reverse strand, counting down.
ACCTTGTCAGGTGGATAGTAGTCCATGCACTCGACAGCTTAGCTACGAACATATTTCGCCTAAGTCAAAAAGCAAATATAGTCGAACACGCGATTAAAGCTGAATACGGATAAAATCCAAAGGTTAAATCGCGAGTAAATGTTTCGTAAAGAAGCAAATGTGCTCAGGCCTAAGGCCTGAATGAAGTTTTGAGGGATACAATTCCACTCGGCATACTGAGGAGAATAAAAGTATTTCTTCCAAAGGTCAAGTTTTTTAAGCATCTGACGGGCTGGCTAGCTCGACAAAAGTGTCCAAGTCGATTATGTCTGCGATTCCGGTGGCTGCTTTGATGAAGGTTTCCAAGAAGTCCTCATACTGGAGTTTCTTTGTGTTAAACACCCGGAGATCCTTCAGCTTCTCTTCCCTCATGTCCTTGCAATGGACCCTGACGAGTGATAGCGCCACGTCGGCCCCGCAGAGAGCAGCAGATTTCTTCCAGGCATGCACTCGACTTGGAAGTTCGTTCAGGCAAGCCATCATGGAGTTGAGGCCGAGCTGAAGGGTGTCCTCAGGCCATAGCTCCTTGTCAATTCTCTTCATTGTAGATTTCAGTCGAACAAGATATGCCTGAACGCCCTGGTGTCGGAAATTGAGTTTGAGCATGTTCATGGCCACCGCGTCTGCAATAGGTGACTTAGTGGGATCCAGATTGGGCTCAACCTCCTCTGTCTCCTTCTTGAAGTCCTGGCAGAATTCTATTGAAGAGTGTGAATGGGAGGAGAATCGGTGAGCTACGACCTTCAAAGATTTTACAAACTTCAGTCGACAAGAAAGACTCACCATCGAGAATGATGTACATCTTCCTCGAGAATTCGCCCAAGTGCTTCTCCAGACCGTTGCTCCTTTTGTTCAGCTGCTTAGGCCCAAGTGCCTCTTCGATCTGCAGCTTCAGTTTTATCCCTAGCCATTTGTTGGGCATTGGCGAGTGTTTTGTCTGTCTCCTCTAGTGCCTTCTTCATGGAATCTAAAGAAACAACATTGTTGAGTCACGCTTGGAGTCGACGATTTTCATTGCGCACGTATGTTCGAGTGAGAGCACTCGGTTCAAAACATGAAAAGTGAAGCTGGGAATGCAGAAAGTTGACAGTAATTACCTCCCAGAGACTTCAGCTCAGCACGCGCTCGCTCCAGAGCATTGTTGGAGGCTTCCAGATCCACACACAGTCGGTTCCTCTCATCCTCAAGATCCTTGTACTACTTCCCAAGTTCACAAGCCCTATAAAACCAACAAAAGAAAGAAATTCAATAGGAAAGTAATGCCAAGGACGGTCGACTGGGCTATGAATACCGTTGAATGACTGTCTTACTACCTTGCAACAACGTCATATAATGGTTGACCTATGATGTCCATGAAGCCCGTGTCCAGGGGAAGAAGAATTCAAGCAAAAAGTCCACCCGACATGTCGAGTGGCCCTGGCACTCCACGTGCCGTAAACAAATTCAAAGAAGTCTCTATTAAGACCCCTGCCAGTGCAAGCACTCGACAACAGTCTCGGGGACTACACCTAGTGGGTGCACTTAGCATGCCCCCACTGGATCTGCCAACTCTCGATCAGTCGAGTGACAGAAACATCCATCATTGGAATATCCATCACTCTGAGAAGTGCAGTCTATCCTTATGTAGCGTCATATCATGGTTTATCAATGATGTCCATGAAACCTATAGCATAACTGTGGAGTGGTGCGACCAAGGGTAAATGTATCAAGCATATGACAAGCTCTAAGACCCCTACCGATGCAAGCACTCGACAGTGGTCTTGGGGACTACACCCAGTGGGTGCACTCAGAGTGCCCCCACTGAGACGGTTAACACTCGATCCGTCGAGTAACTCGTCAGAAAAAATGCATTCAACATGTCGAGTGACACTAGTACCACGCGTACTATCAATCCAAATCCTAATCGACTAAGACCTGACCTATTCGAGTGGAGAAATTTCAAAATTCTACGAGTGGACAATAAGCACCCACTGGGTGTATAGTCAAGAAAAGACAGGAATTCAATCGGAAATGTACTTACAATCGAGCTTGCTGGCCTCGTACACCTCTTTGGTTCGCAACATTATCTGCTCTGCCTGGATCATAGCCTCCTTCGGAGCTCCGGTCTGATCTTCCGGGACGCGATGCAGAGAGAATGCCGTCATAGGCGGGATCCGCGTAGTTGCTGGGGCAGCTGAAGCAGTGTGAGCAGGTCCGGTTGGAGTCGTTATCACGATGGTCGAGACGGCTGGAGGGGCATTTGATAGAGGTACTGCAGGTTCAACTTTCATTTGTGTCAATTCACCCATCCCCTGGGAAGATTCTGCAGTCAAATGCTGAAGTGTCTGCACTGATGAAGCTCTTTGGGTGCGGGTGCGCAAAGTGTCTAGGTGTTCCTCGTCGTCTTCCAGCTGGATCATCTCTACAACATCAACCGACAGTGTTAACTTTTGCAAGTGAAATCCCATTCTGATGAATCAAGAACTTATTAACCTCTATAAGACGTGGCAGCGTTAACAGTGTCAATGTCCATCGCTTCCCCTCCGTCTCGAGGAGGTGAGGTTACAGATGTAGCAGCTCTGATGGATCGAACAACACTTGGTTAGCAACAACGCAAGGTCACAATTGACAGAGAGAATTCGAAAATAAATACTTACGTGGAGACGACAGGTATAGCCATCCTCATGCGAGGCAGAGCCTTGCAAGGTTTGGTCGTGATTTGCTTGGGCTACTTGGCCAACCTCTCACTCGACTCAACAGTTGAAGGGTGACTCCTCTTCGGGTTCTTCTCACTAGGGCCTGGAGCCCTGTCCTCAACAGCTACCGGATCCTAGCGGGACTTGGAGCGGCCTTCATGCCGGGCAGCTGACTCGACTTCTTCCTCTTTGTCGGAGTCCTCATATTCATCCTTAGAGTCAGAGGGGCCATCACCGTCCATGCTGCCACCCTCGCTCACTATGCCATCTTCAGGTTGGTTCCCATTGGGAACTGGCGAGTGCAAGTTTGTCCATTCCTACATAATTCCAACAACGAAGTCAGTCTAAAAATCAATGTCTATCACTCGACAATACAAGTACTTCAGTCGACAAAGTGCAACTTACAAGATTCTTTGGCGGGTTTTCGGCTGAGTAAGGTAGGATCCTCTTGGCTCCCACAGGGTTGTCACATGCCCCGGTGATGCTGTGAAGCCACTGCTCGACAATCTTTTGCGGAACCTCCTCTGGATGCATCCTGGTCGAGTCCTCTGGGCCCGCATAATGCCACATGGTGTGATCTTTGGCTTGGAGAGGCTGAATTCATCGACTGAGAAAAGTCTCTAACAGATCCAGGCCAGTCACTCCACCCCGGACCAATTTCACCATGGCGTCCACCAAGGTCGCCACCTGATCCTGTTCCTCTTCAGTCACCTTTAGGGACTTGGGGGCAGCTGGGCGGTCAGATGTGTAGGGGGGAAGGCCAGTCGACATGTTGGGTGAAGCTGCGTCCTTGCAATAGAACCAAGTCGACTGCCAGCCTCTAACGGATTCAGGGAAAGTCATGGTAGGGAAAGAACGTTGCGCTCTCTTGTGAAGCCCCAAACCCCCACACAACTGCAGCACATGAGTTTTTCCATCAGACGGGTCTGATTTCTTCACCGTCTGAGATCTAATCGTGAAAATGTGCTTAAAGAGTCCCAAGTGGGGAGGACACCCCAGGAAGCACTCGCACAAAGTTACGAACGACGACAAGTACGCGATGGTATTCGGTGGGAGATGATGCAGCTGAGCACCAAAGAAATTCAAGAACCCTCTAAACAACGGATGAGGGCGCATGGAGAAACCTCTTTCGACATGGGAGAGGAGGAGGACTCGCTCCCCGTCGCGTGGCTCCAGCTCACGCTCTCACTCCGGCAGCCTCCAAGCTCCTTCTGCCACGAGCCCATCAGAAACCAAGCTGTTGATGTCCTCGTGGGTGACCACCGAAGGGAAGAAGTCACCCTACATCCATCCTGGCAGCACAGTGAACCGGGCGGTCAAGGGCTTCTTGCCCTTGACCTTCGTTGCCCCCTTCTTGGCCCGCTCCAGCTTCTTCATCGTGTTCTTCGTCATCGGCGTGGCGGCGCTCGTCAGGGAGGAACGGAGTGGGGCACTGGAGGCAGAGAAGGCGGAGGAAAGGAGAAAGAATGGGCGAAGGTACTGCGCAAATCGCGGCGTGTGGAGCTTTATACTCTGTCGAGTGTCTCGCTGACCAGTGGGCCCGCGAGATCACCACACAAGCCAACCGCTGACGGCGCCTAGTACGTGGCGATATGACCTGTGGGGACCCCGACCCTAAGACATATGAATCCAGCCTGTAACACGTCACACCACTCTGCGGCCTCACGCACGGTAAGCCACGGCTGCCACCTTACCTTGGTCGGGACCGTTTGCGCCTTTTGGCTCACGGATATGACCGTGTCGCTAGCATTCACACATCAGAGAACCCGGGTCGACATGACTAGTTATAGACCCAAGTGGCACTACCGTACAGGGACAGGCATACATAACCCAACAATGCAGGTGTCGGTCATCAGCATGTGTAGACGAGTCATAGAAAGCTACAAGGAATCCATTACATGGTGGGACATAAATGTCATCACTGCATGTAGACGAGTCATAGCAGGCTACAGGGACTCCATTACATTGCGAGACATTTCCCCAAAGGGACTGACACAGCAGAAAAGAAGGATACATGCCGGTCAATCGATGTGTCCGGAGTAGTAGCAAGCTACCAAGGCTCGATGGTAGCACAAAGAGGCATTTCCCTGTAAAGAAGGCTACTAAACGCACACAACTAGGTGTCGAATCCCACGCATACCAATGCATTTCAATCATACACAACTATGCATGATATGCGTAGATACATCATGGCATCACAACAAAACTTTACAACATAACATTTATTTAGAAGGCTCCGAGGAGCCAACATAGTATAATGTGACAAACAGAAGGGGTCACAAGACCCAACATTCATAGCATACAAACAACAAGTGGAAGTTACATGTCTGAGTACAAACATCTACAAAAGCGGCTAGAAGAGCCTGAAAAGCTACAAAGACCCTACCCTAGGAGCCAGACCTCTGTCTGGGTTACTAAGCTAATCCGTCGATGTCAACGTCAGGAGAACATAACCAAACACAACATCTAACTCTACAAAAATGTAAATAAGCAACAGTGAGTATGAAGGTACTCAGCAAGTCTTACATCAGAACTATCTACATATGCATCATGTATCAATGAACGGGATTATGGGGTTTACTGCAGAATGCAAGCTTTGACCTTTGGCTATCCTACTCTAGGAAAAAGTAACCAACGTATCACTACTCTCTCGTCTCGCTACAAGAGAGCACACACGAGTCCACATGTTCACCATCTCAATACACCACTATGGATCCTCTCTCGTCTTCCTACGAGAAGCCATCCATAGCATTCACACTTGTTTGGTGCATTTTAGAGTATCCACTTAAGTTGTCTATGAACAATGCAACTATCCAAGTAGTCCATATCCACGGACACGGCTATTCGAATAGATAATTTACCCTATAGGGGTGTACTTCGTCACACATGCTCCCACCACTTATCGCCATGTGCATGTAAAAAGGCACCTCGACAACCTTCAAGCGGAAGACTAGCGAGGGAGTCGGCCACGAACGTTAACCTTCAATGAATCATGTCCAAAGCAGTCGCTTATCTGAGTTGGAACCCATAATGGAAGTCCGTCCAAGGTTTCCAATATGGCCTCAAACGTTGCGAGTCGGGCCCCAAGCCGGGCCCGATTGGGCCATTCATCCACTTCGCAAGTTGTGCCACACCTATCAACATTTCGAACTACTACGACTCCTGGACTGAGAACATGGTAGGTTAATAGGCCAAGAGAGCTCGAGTTACCAGAGCCCAATGTGTGGTAGTAGCTAGTCTTGGAACACAAACACGGAACTCAGCTCCTATGAGCGATTTCAGTGAGACAACCCACCATGTACTCCTACATGGCCTCTCATTGCTACCTTTACAAAAATAGGTTCATCACTTAACTCTCATCATCAGGACACATTCATTTCACTCCGGTTCATCTCCCAGATGAATCAGACCTGACACAACTCTAAGCATAGCAAGCAAACAGGGTTATAGCAAAACATGGCTCAAGCATCTACCAGGTATGCTAGGTTGCTTGGTTTAGCTATTTACTATGAAAATGACAGGTCATGCAAAGGAGTGGGTTCATCTATCGCAACATAAGTAGCAGTTGAAAAGTGTTGTCCTAATGCATTGAAATGAGAGCAAGAGCGAGATATGGGATTGTATCGAATATGCTCAAGGGGGGTTGCTTGCCTCTTTATCAGCAGAACTCACCTGTTCTTCGATGTCGTCGATAACTACGTCTCGCAAGTCTATCGACAAGATCAAACAAGGTACAAAATAAGCAAGGCAAATGCTTCACAATGATGCATGATAATAGCATGGCAATATGTTACTGGTTTCAGCTAATGCATCTATCAACATGTTAAATGAAGATGGTTTGAACCCAAGGTTCAAATTGAACTCCATAAGTGAAGTGGCCTATTGTGTTTTGAACAAAATGTCCAAGTTTGGCTATTTAACTTGCTCTAACATTCATGAAAATGCCACCATTAGATTCACTAGATTTTTCTGATAAATTTTCATATATAAATTATTTTAATCTGACTTACAGATTATTTTGTATGAATTTTTGAAGTTTGTAATATTTTCTAGAATTTCCTAAATTATTTTTATTCTAGAAATTCATTATTGCGTCAGCATGACGTCATCACGACGTCAGCAGGTCAAAACTCCTCGTCCAGGTCAAACCTGACGACCCGGACCCACACGTCAGTGACAAGGGGCTAATCCTCGCGCTGAGCGGGGTTGTGACCCACTGCGGGGCCCACTGTCAGCGGCTGGGGGCTGGCTAAGCTAGGGGATTAGGCCCTAACCGACGGGCCATGTCGGTGCCCGCCAGAGCGGGGCCGGCGGCGACCAAATCCGCGGCGGAGGACCACCGGAGATTGCCGGAAACGCGCTAGGGGCTCGGTTTGGCACGCGGAAAGCACTGGGAGGGAGCCTGTGCTCGCGCGTCTCCATCGGAGGGGGCAGGAGGGCGCGGGGCTGCCGGATGGCTCGCGGCAAGCTCTCTCGCGGCGGCGCCCATACAGTCTCGACGAGGGGGCGGCTAGAGGGCACTAGAGAGCACGGGGAGAGGGGGAGAGGGATGGCGAGCTCACGGAGAGGCTACAGGGGGGCTCGACGGCTCGGGGACGATGGAGCGGTGGCGAATCGACGGGGCGAGCTCCGATGGCCGGCGGGGAAGAACGACAACGGCTCAACGTTGAGGGCCTCCCGGCGGCTTCTATCTCCACGAGAAGGACGAGGGGGGCGTGGCGGAGTTGTGGGAGGTGACAAGGGAATCGACGAGGCCGGAGGCTGCTGCAGTTGCAAACGGCGGCGACGGCAGCGCTCGGCAGAAGAGAGAGGAGAGAGTAGGGGAAGAGGAGAGGAATGAGAGGGAGAGACCAGGGGCGACACGTGGGGGGATCAACCGACGAGGGAGGCAGGCAGGCTGGGAGGAGGTGGTCGGGCGCGTGGCCGGCCGTGCTTGCCTTCCCCTTTGCCTACTAGCAGAGGTTGAAGACGACTCTACCCCTGGGCCGGGCCACTTCTGCTATAGGGAGGCCCATTTAAGCCTCTGCCTTCTTTTATTTTTATTTCTTTTTTTATTATTATTTCTGACATATGTTCTGGCAAAATAAAATATCAAGCCATTTTATAAAATCTTGAAAATTATTATATGACCTAGACATAAATGACTTATGCCACATAATTAATTTCAAAATTATTTGACATATATTTCATATATAGAAAAATATATATCCAATGCAAATAGAGTTAATTTAATTCAAAAACTCAATATAAAATATTTCTGTGATCCCAAAATATTGGTTGGCAATTTTATCTCAACCCAAAATTTTACTAGAAAACCAGGAACATTTTCTAGGAATTGCTTGAAGCAATTTTTATAATGCTTATTTGACAAAATTTTGAATTATGAGGCTTGATCATTCCTCATTTCATCTTCATTTAAAAATAAACATTCATGCATGAATGCACTTGCAATCATAAAGAAACTAGGGCTGTGACATGACCGGTGCAAGAATCGAGGCATCGTGCCTCCACTTGCCCTGATCGTGGCGTCATCATCGCACGCACGCGCTTCCCAAATTTTCGTATCTCGCAAAATCCAGGTCTGATAGACAGACCCGTCACCTCCAAAGATGCTTTCAGTTCACTCGGAGCAAAATAGGCATTGAACATCCACTCGGACACTTTCAAGGCTAAATGGATCCGGGCGAATGGAGAAGAGTTCAATCGACGCAAGTTTTGTTGAAGCCCCGAATATCATTCGAAAGATTTGGCGTGTTGATCCTGAATTGACGTCAATACTCAGAGTTCAATCGACGCAAGTTTCTTTGAAGCCCCGAATATCATTCGGAAGATTTGATGCCTTAATTCAAGATTGGCATTGATACCCCCATTTCACCACTGGAACCCCGATCCATTCGGGGGCTAATGACGAGGATATGTACCTAGGGTAGGGTCCTAGGCAAGGCCTACATAGCCTACCTAAGGACACTACATTGGAGGACTTGAAGATCAAGCATAAGCTTCCGAATAGATTCCATGAGACGTTCAAGTCACTCGATAGGCTATCCACTCGGAGACTCCTTCCTTCACTCGGCAGTCGCGTGTCACTCGGAAGACCTCGTCCTCACTCGACGCTAGAAGATCAGGAGCCACCGTCAAGAGCCCAACAGGCAGACATTGCTCCAATCGTCATTAATAGCTTTTGTTACGTACGTTACCACTAATGGTAGACTTTAACCCCACAATCGGACCCTTAGATGCTGGGTAATTATGAGGGGCAGCGAACTCTATATAAGCTGCCCCTCCCCTCCTGCACAAGGGTTCGCAACCATTGTAATCTCAACATTCCACACGACATAAGCTCCCGAGCACTGAGACATAGGGCTGTTACCTCCACGAGAGGGGCCTGAACTCATACATCTGTGTGTAAACCCTCGCCGTAGCTAGGACTCTACCCTCTCCTTACGTATCCCTACCATCTACTATCAGGCTCGTTCCCATGACACAACCTTCAATTCTTTTCTATCATCCTTTCATTCCGGAGTTCATCCCGATGGTTTTTATGGTGGCTATTAAAGATGTAATTCTTCTCGAATTGTTCTTCAAGATTCTGTTGGAGTTTCTCAAGTGTTCTTTATCTTGGATTTCTAAGTTCAATTGCTTCTCCCTTGTCTTTCTAGATGGTATTATTAAATTCTTGTTTATGAGGAGTCTCAAAGGAAAATTGTCAAGTATGAGATAAGTAAACCCATCATGTCTTCTCAGTGTTATCTTGGGTTGTATTTCACCTAAAGCATTTCCTAAGGATTGTCGCTATCATGGTGTCATAAGTGATTCAAGTTTTCTCCTCCTCTTCTTCATGTAAGAAGTTTTCCATATCTTGTTGCTCTCAAGCAATCAATTGTTTTTATTGTGGCAGGTTGTCACCTTATAATTTTGAGTTGTTTTTCAGAAGCCCATAACAAGCTAAATATTTTCATTGTTAATTCTCCATCAACTCCGTTCAACCATGCTTTTCAAATTCAATGGTGATAGAAGTGTCATTTTCTTCTCTGTTCTCTTCTCTCCAAAGATCTAGCTTCTATTCTATTGTTCCAGAGGCATAGTGGTGTTGCTCTTTTCATTTCTCATCTAGTTTGATTAATATCATGTTCTTCCCTTGCTTATCCATCTAACCTGAGTGTTGTGTTTTCTTTTCCAGTTCTCTCATCTCATTAAATTTTGTCCCTCTATCCTACCAAAGTGCTGCCCAAATTTCTTGTGAATTCTTGCTTGTTCCTCTTGTCATTCTTCATCTCTTTCCAACCTTCATGATCATTGGTTTGTCAGAGAAGCAACTAAGTTTTACCACTTTCTCTTTCTGTTCCCCTTCTCATTCTAGATCTCGGGACGAGATCCTCGTGTAGTGGAGGAGAGTTGTAACAGCCCAGGACCGACGCTCCAGAAGATTCCCCTTTTGTTTCCATTCTTCTCACGTGGTTCATTTGGTTGTTGCATTCATCATTGCATCATTCGCATCATATGCATAGCATCGTCACTCGTTTTTGAAAACATGCATCCGTTCGTAGTTGCGGGTTCTCTCTATTATTGTACGTGCCTGTTTCGAGACCAACCACACACGCACGCGCACATGGCATTGAAAAATATTATTTTTAGAAATGCCTTTAAAATTTTCTTGGATTGGGTTGAAAGTTGGCATGCGGCCTTATTATATTGTAGGTAGAACACCTGTCAAATTTTGTCGCATTCCGAATTTGTTTGATACCCGTAGCAGTGCGGTCATCGATTTATTCGTCGCACGTTTTTCGGTGTTTTAAACTCTGTCATGGGCTGCCCCTTCCCTCTCATCTGAGCCCAAGGCCCTCTACACAGCCCGCTAGCCCAACCTATCCCCTCCCTCCATTCGTGGTCATCGGATCGCGATAGGACGGACGAGGTCCAACCCCTCCTAGTGCCTCCCCATATAACTCCTAGTGCCCCCATGTAAAATTGCATCCATACCCCTAGAAAACACCACCTGCTATCTCCACCCCCTCTCCCCCGAAATCCCGCCTCCATAGCCAATTTCAGCCCTTAGATATGAGATCTGGGGCTGAAAATTGCCCAAATCCCACGTACCGGACATGTCCGGCAGCCAACCCGGACAATGTCCAGCCAACCGTAGAGCCCCCGCAGCTGCCTGAGTGTCCCCATGCCCGAACCAGTCGCGCCTGCAGCCGATCAAGGGGAGGAGCCCCTCGATCCCGAGCCACCGGAGGACCTCGCCGTCTCCGGCCGCCGGAGCTCCTCGCCGGAACCGCGCCACCCCGCCAGACCCAGGTTGCCTTGCCGCCTCCTTCTCCTTCCCCATCTCTCCTCCTCACCCCGCGGCCTCTCTCTCTCTCCAATAGGTCGCCATGGCACCACGAGGAGATCCCCTGTTGTCGGAATGGTTGCTGCCCGCCGCGCCAACCTCCAGATCTAGGTGCCTCCCCGCAGGCCTGGCCTGTTGCCGGCCGGATCTGGCCGCTGCTTCCATCCCCAGGCTCCTCGTGCCGTCGCCCGGTGCCCAGCCGCCGGCACCGCCGGAGGCCTCGCTTCGCTCCTGTGCGGGACAAGGACGATGCCCTCGCGTGCGTGACCTGTGTCGTCGTGGGCCACCAGGCGCCAAGGCCGAGCCTCGCCGGCGTCCCGGACCAGCTCCCCTCGCCCAGACTGCCTCCAACCGGGCCAAGCCCATGGGTGAGCCGCCCTTCGCGCCCTATCCATCACCTAGAGCGTTGCTTAGTTATCCTGCACCCAGTGCCCTATCCAGATTCGGCCCAATATAGTTTTTTTCCTCTGTTGTGAATTTGTCAATTATCCAGTGATTAATAAATTACAGAAAAACCCCTGTTTTAAAATTGCTAATATCTAATTAACCGTCCATCAAATGTAAAAACTTTATATATGAAACTTGACTAGAATTTCCTGTAGATTCACAATTTCCAACTCTCACATGTGTTTAGAAAGTTTAGCTTGTTGTTTTCATGTAATTTGAATATATGCCATGCTAAAATGGTTTGTCTCATAACTAAATAACCGTGGCTCCGATTTTCATGTTCTACATATGTAACTTGACTAGAAAATCGTGTAGAATATCATGGTGACATTTATTTTGATGTTTAACAACTCTAAAGTATGGTTAGTCCAGATCTGGACGAAATTCATATTATGCTTATGGGGATGTTTCGAAAATGCTATGTATTGCTTCCGGCCTCATTTACAATGCCTAGACGATATAGTTGTTCATGCTTCACCTCTTGCCATGATAAACAACATTAACCATTTCTCATAATATGGAGAGTTATTATTTTGTTATATGTATGTTGTCACTCTCCATTTAAATTGCTTAACTCCATGTTCGCCTTATGCCATGACCACCCATGTTAAAAAACATTTAATATTGATGAGTACCTAACGAGAGTGAACTAAATAATTTGAATGTGGAGTTTTGTTAATATGCAACTCGTTGCATATTGAGCTTCACTTAATGTGTAGTAGCTGTTTGATGTGATTTGACATGCCTTGTATAATTAAACCAGACATGCATCATATTTGTTGGCACCTCATGTCTTGCATATGTTGTGGTGTATCTTGTGTTGATTATTGTTTCCGGATTGCTTCTTCTCTATAGACTTCCGAAAGTGTTTGGAGTGTGAGGATTCATTGGACTGCGTTGGCTCGTCTTCTTCATGGACTCTTTCTTCTTCCAAGCGGGATCTCAAGCAAGATGACACATTTCCCTAGATACCATTACTATCATTGCCATGCTAGATGTCCCGTTCTCTATCGCTATGTCATGCTACCTACCACTTGTTTTTCAAGCCTCCCAACATTGCCATGATAAGCCTCTAACCCCTCCACATCCCAGCAAACCATTGTTTGTCTATGTTACCGCTTGCTCAGCCCTTCTTATAGCATTTCTAGTTGCAGGTGCAATCGCTTCCATGTGACACCATGGACATCCTTTTGTTATCACAATATTATTGATATTTAATTTAATGCACTTATAAATTTGGTAAAGGGTGGAAGGCTTGGCCTTTTGCTGTGTGTTTTGTTCTGCTCTTACCGCACCTAGTTACTTGTGAACCGGTGTTATGTTCCCTAATTGAGCGCTCCTAACATGCTTGGGGTTGTTATGGGGACCCCCTTGATCTTTGTTTTAGGATAAAACTTGTCTGGCAAGGCCGAACATTGGTACTATTTGCTTAATAACAACTAAAATTTGCATAGGGCATGATCACCCCGTGGATAATTAACCAACAACCCGGGCCAGTGCTCCTCATGAGTGTTGGTCAAAATGGGCTGCCTGCGGGGCCGCCTCGAGGAAACTCAGGGATTGGTTTTCCCTATAGCTAGTCCCATCCGGTCATGTCCTGAGAACGAGATACGCGGCTCTTATCGGGTTCGTCGACACGTCGGGCGGTCTTGCTAGACTTGTTTTACCTTTCTTGAATGTCTTGTGTGAGGAACTTTGATCTTCTTCGGGCTATCTCGAGGTGTCGGATTTCCTTTGGAATTGCCTAGGATGATCACAAGATCCGTGGTCGAGGTTATTACCTTGATGTGTGGTTACTTTGTGATGGATGAGTTGGAGCACCCCTGTAGGGTTAAATCTTTTGGAAAGTCATGCCCGCGGTTATGTGGCAAACTTGGATACTTTGTTTAACACCCGGTCATAGCAAACTTGAATAAACTCAAATAAAATACACCAACTGTGTGCGTAACCTTGACTATCTCTTCTCGTGAGTTCTTATCCAAAAGAGAACACGGTGGGGTTATGTTTGACGCAAGTAGGTGTTCAGGATCAGTTACAGATCATTACTAGTTCACATCCGTTATGCATAGACCATCATACTTTATTTTCTGTATCTGTAAGTTAACCACTCAAATGAATGCTTAGTCGCTTGCTCCAGCCTCACCACTTAACCATACCTCACCCATTAAGCGTCAATAGTCTTGATACCCTTGGAAATGAGATTGTTTAGTCCCCGTGGCTCACAGATTACTACAGCAACAGATGCAGGTACAGGTAATGTGATGATTGAACGTGAGCGCGATGTTTGTTTGATGTGGAGTTCTTCTTCTTCTTCATCATCAATCTAGGATGGGTTCCAGACGGCAGCTTGGGATAGCAAGGATGGATGTCATTTTAACGTTTGTTTTTGTCCGTAGTCGGACCCTGCTCTTTTGTATGATGTCTGATTATTTTGTTGTATTGATGTTATCTTGATGTAGCTTGTGGAGAGTGTAAGCAAATTCCATATACTCATCTCTTCTGTACATGTACTTGTAATGATATTCATTCTTGCAACACGACGAGATGCACTTCTATCCCTGTCGAGGCCCTCGTGCCGAAATAAGGATAGGATCGCATCTTGGGCATGACAGTGGTAATGGTTGGATTTTGGGAGATGCCTATATATACCCCTCCACCTACCTATCACTAGAAGAGAAAGCACTCAGAATAGACCAACACTTTCCATATTCATTTTTTGATAGAGAACCACCTACTCATGTGTTGAGATCAAAATATTCCACACCAACCATATGAATCTTGATTTCTAGGCTCCCCAAGATGCTTTCCACCCAATCAACCTCCTCTACCAAGTGAAATCTATGAGAGAGTGATTGAGTGTTGAGGAGACTATCTTATGAACCACAAGAGCAAGGAGAGTGGTGTCTCCTAGATTGGTTAGGCGTCACTTGGGAGTTCCCCTTTGATCAGGTATGCAAAATTCATCTGGGTCCAAGTTGGGATAACTGTGAGAGCCTCATCTGAGGGCTTGCCTGTTTTGGCTTCAGTTTTTGTGCCACAACCTGTGTATCATGAGAGGCCAGAGTGTTTCCTTTATTTCATGGATACACATGGATGGTTTTGGAGTACTGATAATCCCCAAGTGCAACTAATCATCATAGAACTTTCAAAGGATTGAAGTGGTAAGTATGGAGTGTCGAAGCCACAAGTTGCTAAAGGTAAGATCAATATTCTCTCAAGTCCCATCTGCCACTGTTACGACTACGTACACCAAGCATTTGCTTTTATCTAGAAACAAGAAATAAAACTATGTTGTGGGTACAAATAGGATAGCTTTGCATGATATTGGAGAACTATAATATAAAAATAGGTGTTGTCTACTGTAGGATCGAAAGTAGGTCTAGAGGGGCTGATTAGACTACTTGACCAAATAAAAATCTACTTTTTCCCAATTTTAAGTGTTGGCAAATTTTAGCAATTGTAGTAAGTCAAGCACACCCAACACATGCATATCTATGAGTATAGCACCGGAAAGTAAAGACAAGCATGAGTAGTAAACGAAGGGAAGGAAGATCAAACGCAATTTGGAGACACGGAGATTTTTCCCATGGTTTCGATAGGTGGTGCTATCATACGTCCACCTTTATGGAGTATTCAACCCACGAAGGGTAACGGTCGCGAGGGCTCTACCCATGGAGGGTTCCACAAAGAAGCAACCTTGACTATACTAAGATGGCCTACGTCCACGGAAGACTAGCCTAACTCGGGTAGATCTTCATGAAGTAGGTGATCTCCTTACCCTTACAATCTTGTTGGTTCACTCCACAACACGAAGTAGGAGGCTCCCAAGAGACACCTAACCAATCTAGGAGGAACCACCCTCCAAAAGGTAATAGGCTCGATAATGTTGATGAACACCTTGCTCTTGTGCTTCAAGATGATACACTCCTCAACACTCAATCACTCTCTCGCAGATTTGGCTTTGGTGGAAGAGATTGATTAGGTGGAAAGCAACTTGGGGAGGCTAGAGATCAAGATTCATATGGTTGGAATGGAATGGCATGATCTCAGCACATGAGTAGGTAGCTCTCTCTCAGAAAATCTGATAGGATAGGTGGGGATCTATTCTGAGTGCTTATCTTGCGAGTGTGTGGTTGTGGAGGGGTATATATAGGCATCTCCAAAAATCCAACCGTTACACTTCAAGTGACAAACTCGGTGACATCGATGTGAGAATCTTGGTGGTACCGAGTTTCTCCAAAGGTAGCAACTTTTGAATCTCGGTGAGATAGATATATATTTCTCGGTGGTACCGATCAGGTGTCCAATGGTCAAAATCTGCATCTCGGTGACACCGATCCAAAAACTCAGAAATTCTGATTTTATGAATCGAGGTAACCGAAAGTTGGCAGGCTGAACTCGGTGGCACCAATGTGGGATCGGTTGCACCGATATGCTAGGGTTTGGCATGGGTCAGTATGAGTATAGGAATCGATGGGACCGAGTGGGAATTATTGGTTGCACCGATTTTGGATATTTGGCTTTGGACAGACTTTTGTGGAAGAGTTGTGGGTGTCTTTGTTGACTATCACTTGTGCACGTTTGACCATCTTGTTCACTAAAAGTACCTTACCCACTTTTAATAGTATTGACTTTTCCTATGGACTCAAAGTGATTTCTCACAAAGTAAAATGTAGAGTCCTCTTCTTTGAAGCTTTGCCAATCCATTTCTTTGCATCTTGGGGTTTCTCCACAATCCTTTTGCCAACCCATCATTGAAATTTCCTGAAATATGCTTAGTGGAAATATTGGTTCAATGATATATATATATTGTTATTAATTACCAAAACCACCAAGGCAGCAAATGTGCTTTCATCTACATAAAGTTAGAATATATTAATATATATTACAAATACGAGTGTGGAGTAACGATGGTATGGTGTGCGGAATTATCCTAGGCAATTGATAACAGGATAGGTAATCATTATTGCAATTTTATATGAGGGAGGTGCATGAGCTAACATACTTTCCCTACTTAGATCATATTAATTTATGATTGGACCTCTACAAAGTGTCCGCAAATAGTAGTTATCGTTAAGGTGAACCCAACGATAGCATTAAGTATCAAGTCTCCTTTACTCAAATACGCATCAACCCCATTACTCGAGTGTAAGATTGTGTCACTCTAGCCACCCACCATTAGTGAGTTAAGAATGTATTGCAATAACCTACATCAAGATTCCCCCACATGCTCACAACACAGAAGGCACCAGAGGACAACACCAAAATAAAACATACAACTCAAACCAATATAGATCATCAATCAACCCAAAGGACAAAACAAGTCTACTCAAACATCATAGGATGGCAACACATCATTGGATAATAATATGTGGCATAAAGCACCATTATCAAGTAGGGCATTACAACGGGATGTGGTAGAGTGGACCATTGAAAAGAGATAGGGGAGGTGAAGTTGATGAAGATAATCACCATTACTATGGTTCCCCAACGACACTCCGACACCATCGAGAAAAAGGGGACAGAGTACGCCGTCGGGCTTCCTCCTCCTTGGCCTCCACCTAGATGTGGAGAGGTTCTCCCCTTTGGTCCTTGGCCTCCGTGGCGCCCGGAGGGGCGAGAACCCCTCCGAGATTGGATCTCTCTCTGTTTTCTTCTCTGCTTTGCATTTGTTTTCTGGCCTTTCAAGGTTTCTTATATTTCTGGAGATTTGTAAGTTCGATTGGGCTGAAACTTTGGGGGGAATTTTATGTGGATATTATCTATCTTGAAGTGGAATAAGGGCTCCAACTTCCTTATGAGGCGCCCACAAGGCAACCCGGCGCGCCCTGTTGCCTCGTCGTTCTCTCGAGCAACGCCTTGCATTGATTCTTCTTCTTAAAAATCACATATATTCCAAAATAATTCACCACCAATTTTTATCGTGTTTGGACATTTTGGTATGGTTTTTCTGTGAAACAAGAAACATGCAGAAAACAAGAAACGACACTGGCACTAGATTAATAATTTAGTCCATAAAAATCATATAAAAGCCAATTAAAGGTGCACCAAAACCGTATAAATTATTGCTAGCATGGATTGAATACTTCATAAATTATAGATACATTGGAGACATATCAGCATCCCTAAGCTTAATTCCTTCTCGTCCTCGATTATCTAAATGATAAAATAGATAATTTATGAAGTGTCAATGCTAGCATAGTGTAGAAGTTTATTCCATAATAATATCGCACACTTTTCTAGCATAAATATATATTATAAAACAATAGGTCATCTGATAAAACTTCTTATTATCAGGTGGCAAGCTATTCACATGTTTAAAGTATAGACCATAAACTTTCTTGAAAACCAACAAACTTTTATCTTAGTCATCAAACAATTACAATTCATGTTATTTTCAGGAAGGGTCTATGTAAGAGATTTGTTTTAGCAAATTCCACATACTCAACTATCATTTAGTCTTCCATGATTGCTGACACTCAAAGCATATTTTTAGAACAAACCATTTCAGTCAAACACATAGGAAGATAGGGGCTTATTGTTTTGCCTCCCAACTTATTCATCTCAGGGATAATGTCAACAATAATGACTCGGGATCACTTATATTCAACCCGATATATGTGCGTGGATCATTCCCTACCACATGATTCTTCCCCACTAAACAATAAATAGAGCAGAATAGGGATGAACATTACAAACTCTTGCATAAAAGTAAATGCAGAAAAGTACAAGATATGCCCTTTACAGAGGGAAGCACCGGTTGTCATGTTCTTTTTATTTTTGAATGTGAAACATTTTAAAGGAAAGGAATGCCACTTTGTATTGCACTTTATGTAGAAACCATTATTATGCATTCTGTCACTTTTATTTATTCACCATCACAAGTTCTCACAAAGCTTATTTTCCCTTCCAATAAAAGATCACACACATTTAGGAGCAATTTTTATTGTTTTTTGCATCGACGAAAACTTACTTGAAGGATCTTATTCAATCCATAGGTAGATATGATGGACTCTAATGACAAGAAACTAGGTTTAAGGGTTTTTGGATGCACAAGTAATATCTCTATTTATTTCTAATTTTTTGGCTAGCAAAATATCCTAAGCAAGCACCACATGTTAGAGGATCCATGACAATATAACTTCTGTGTGAATATAATCGAACATAACCTATTATGTTGTCTTCCTTGTCCAACGTCAACCACTTGATCAAGATTGAAAATAATTAATTGGGGCTCACAATCATAGTACATGTCCAAGATAGTATATTTATATGTGAAATCTATCTTTCGTCAATATTCTTTCATGAATTGTTCAAGTGACCAATGCTATGTTTGCTAACTTTCAATAAATTTTACCACTCATACTTCTTGTATGTGAAGTCATTGCTCCCCATGGGACAAACATATGAAGCATATATAATTTCATATTTATGATATTAAATTCATTTAAAATGTTCTCTTAAGCTATAAGTGAATCATAAGGGTAAATATCGAACTACTCTCAAAAGATATATGTGAAGAATAATGAGTAGTCAAACAATCAAGTAGCTATGTGAGAACTTTCTCTCAATAAAGACTTCCAGATTTTAGATTTATTTCAAACAACAAAGAAAATAAAGTACAATCCAAGAATAGCACACATCAAGTGAACAAATAGAAACTTAGGATCAACATAGGATAACCGATGATTGTTAACAAAGAGAGGTGGGATGCGTAGCATCCCCAAGCTTAGATGCTTGATACTTCTTGTAATATTGACTTGGAGATCGTAGGGCATACCCAAGCTTGATTTTTCATGTCTTGTTAATTCCTATCATATCCCAGGTTCATCTAAGTCTCAAAATATTCATCCACACAAAACTTGAAAAGAACTCGTGAGATAGGTTAGTACACATAAGAATAAATGAACACTTCAAGTACAGCCAAGACAAGTTGCATAATACTTTTCAAAAATTAGGTATTGTATACTTGTTGGAAATTTGCCCTAGAGTCAATAATAAATTAGTTATTATCATATTTCCTTGTTCATGATAATCGTTTATTATCCATGCTATAATTGTATTGATTGGAAACACAAATATGTATGTGGAACATAGACAACATTGTGTCCCTAGTATGCCTCTAATAGACTAGCTCGTTGATCAAAAGTGGTCAAGGTTTCCTAGCCATAGACATGAGATGTCATTTGATAACGGGATCACTTCATTAGGAGAATGATGTGATGGACAAGACCCAAACTATGAATGTAGAATATGATCGTGTCAATTTATTGCTATAGTTTTCTACATGTCAGGTATCTGTTCCTGTGACCATGAGATCATGCAACTCACTAACACCGGAGGATACCTTGTGTGTATCAAATGTTGCAACTTAACTGGGTGACTATAAAAGTGCACTACAGGTATCTCCAAGGGTGTGTGTTGAGTTGGCATGGATCAAGACTCGGATTTGTTACTCCATGTAATGGAGAGGTATATCAGGGCCCACTTGGTAATACAACATCATAATGAGCCTTGCAAACAAAGTGAATAAAGAGTTAGACACGAGATCTTGTATTATGGAATGACTAACGAAACTTGTCGGTAACGCGATTGACCTAGGTATAGAGATACCAATGACCGAATCTCGGGCAAGTAACATACCTAAGAACAAAGGGAACTGCATACACGATTGACTGACTCCTTGACATAACGGTTCAAATGATAATGATAATCATAGAATATGTAGGAACAAATATGGGAATCCAGGTCCCGCTGTTGGTTATTGACTATAGAGGTGGCTTGGTCATGTCTACATAGTTCTCGAACCCGTAGTGTCTGCACACTTACATTCGGTGCGTTTCGGTAGTATTGAGTTATGTATGTTGGTGAAATTGTTCAAAGTCCCGGATGAGAACTCAGACTTCACGAGGAGCTCCGGAATGGTCCATAGTTAAAGATTGATATATAGGAAAGTGGTATTTGGGCTCTGGAAAAGTTTCGGGCACTTCCTGTAGTGTACCCGGAGTGACGAATGGGTTCCGTGGGTCCACCAAGTGGGGCCCATGCACCCTAGGGGCCGCATGGGCCTAGGAGGTGGCACACCAGCACCTGGTGGGCTGGGCAGCCAGCCCCTAGAGGCCCTTGCGCAAGGAGGTGGGGAGAGGGCCAAGTGGGAACTCCACCTCCCTTGTGGGAGGTGGACTCCTCCCCTCTTGTGCGCCAGGAAAGTCCCTAGGGGAAACCATAGGGTGCCCCACCTACCCCCTCTTCCTCCTATATATAGTGGACATTTTGAGGGCAGCCATCACCTGAAAAGCCACGTGTTGCCCTCCTCCCTCTAGATCGTCTCAATCCCCTAGATCTGTTCGGTATAGCTTAGCAAAGCTCTGTTGGATCAGCTCCGCCACCACAGCCACCACACCATTGTGCTGCCGGAGATACCTCTCCTCCCTCGCTTGCTGGATCAAGGAGGTGGAGATCATCATCGAGTTTTATGTGTGTTGAACACGGAGGTGTCGTCCATTCGGTGCTAGATTAGAAGGACCATGATTGGATCGCGGTACGGATCGTGATTGGATTGTGGGACAACTTGCAATTTGGATTGCGAACACGTTCGACTACATCAACCATGTTTCTTAACACTTCCCGCTTAGCGATCTACAAGGGTATGTAGATCCACTCTCCCTCTCGTAGACGATCATCACCATGGATAGATCTTGAGTGTGTGGAGGAAATTGTTTGTTTCCCATGCAATGTTCCCCAATAGTGGTATCAGAGCTAGGTCTATGCGTAGATGAGATCACGAGTAGAACACACAGGAGTTTGTGGGCGTTGATATTTAGATTTCTTCCTCCCTTGGTCTTTTCTTGATTCAGCAGTATTGTGGGATGAAGCGGCCCGAACCAACCTTACTCATCCACATACGAGAGACCGGTTCCATCGAGTGACATGTGACTCTGTTGCATAAAGATGGCTGGCGGGTGTCTGTCTCTCCCACATTAGTTGGATTGGATTCGACAAAGGCGGTCCCTGACAAGTTTGAATAGCAATTTATGTATCACCTTGTGCTTTTGCGTAGGTAAGAATCGTTCTTGCTAGATATCCATAGTAGCCACGTAAAACAGGCAACAACAATTAGAGGACGTATAACTTGTTTCTGCAGGGTATGTTATGATATGATATGGCCAAAGACAAGATGAGATATATTTGATGTATGAGATGATCATCTTTGTAATAGTTCGTATCAACTTTCATGTCGATGCATACGGCAACCGGCAGGATCCATAGGGTTGTCTTTAATTATTATATGATCTGTGTCTGTCAATCATTAAGCTCTATTATTATATGACCTGCGTGTGTCAATCATTAAGCTCTATGTAATTCGTTAGTTTATCGCTAAGCGGTAGCAATAGTAGTAGAAGCATGGTGGGCGCGACAACCCCGATGGAGACACAATGATAGAGATCATGGTGTTATACCGGTGATGATAGAGATGATGTCGGTGCTTTGGAGATGAGATCAAAAGCACGAGTTCATGCCCATATCATGTCACTTATGATTTGCCTGTGATTTTAATCCTTTTATGCATCTTATTTTGCTTAGGACGACGGTAGCATTATAAGGTAATCCCTCACTGAAAATTCAAGATAAAAGTGTGTTCTCCCCGAGTGTGCGCCGTTGTAAAATTTCGTCGTTTTGAAGCACCACGTGATGATCGGGTGTGATAGACTCTACGTTCACATACAACGGGTGTAAGCCAGTGTTGCACGTGTGGAACACTCGGGTTAAACCTGGCGAGCCTAGAATGTACAAACATGTCCTTAGAACACAAGATACCGAAAGGTCGAACATGAGTCATATAGTAGATATGATCAACATGGATATGTTCACCATTAAAACCACCTCATTCTCACGTGATGATCGGACTTGGGTTGGTGAATTTGGATTATGTAGCACTCGGATGACTGGCGGGATGTCAATTTGAGTGGGAGTTCTTAAGTAATATGATTAATTGAACTCATTTTCATGAACATATAAAGTTGTCTTTGAAAAATTATATTGTAGAACAAGAGCTCGCATTGTAGCTCCCTTGTGTTTTTGATACGTTCCTAGAGAAAATAGAGTTGAAAGACGATGGTAGCAATTATGCGGACTAGGTCCGTGAACAGAGGATTGTCCTCAGTTGCTGCATAGAAGGCTTATGTCCTTAATGCACCGCTCGGTGCGCCACCCCCTCAAGTGGCGACTATGGATGTTGTGAACATCTGACGGGCGCGTTCTGATGACAACTTGATAGTTTAGTGTGCATTGCATTACAACTTAGAATTCAGGCTCCAAATACGTTTTGAACGTCATGGAGCATATGTGATGTTCCAAGAGCTGAAATTGGATTTCAGGCTCGTGCCCGTGTTGAGAGGTATGAGACCTCCAACAATATTCTTTGCCTGCAAGATGAAGGAGAATAGCTCAATCGGTGAGCATGTGCTCAGATTGTCTGGGTGCTACAATGTCTTGAATCGAGTGGGAGTTGATCTTCTAGATAAGATAGTGATTGATATAGTTCTCCAAGTCACTGTCACCAAGCTACTAGAGCTTCGTGATGAACTATAAACATCCCAGGGATGGAAATAATGATCCCTGAGATTTTCGCGATGTTTGACACCATGAAGGTAGAAATCAAGAAGGAGCATCAAATGTTGATGGTTAGTAAAATCACTCGTTTCGAGAGGGGCAAGGGAAAGAAGGGAAACTTCATGAATGGCAAGCCAGTTGCTTCTCCAGTGAAGAAACCCGAGGTTGAACCCAAATCCGATACTAAGTACTTATGTTATGAGGCGAACGGTCACTAAAGCGGAACTCCCTAAATACTTGGTACATAAGAAGCTGGCAATGTCAACAAAAGTATATTTGATATACATACTATTGATGTGTACATTGCTAGTACTCCTACTAGCACCTGGGTATTAGATACCCGTTCGATTGCTAATGTTAGTAACTCGAAGTAAAAGCTACAGAATAAACAAAGACTAGCTAAGGGTGAGGTGAAGATGTGTGTTGGAAGTGTTTCCAAGGTTGATGTGATCACCATCACATGCTCCCTCTACCTTCGGGATTAGTGTTAAACCTGAATAAATGTTATTTGGTGTTTGCATAGAGCATGAACATGATTAGATCATGTTTATCACAATACGGTTATTCATTTAAGTCAGAGAATAATGGTTATTCTGTTCACATGAATAATACTTTCAATGGTCATGCACCCAATGTGAATGGTTTATTGAATCTTGATCGTAGTGATACACATGTTCATAATATTTATGCCAAAAGATGCAAAGTTAATAATGATAGTACCACATACTTATGGCACTACCCTAAGGTCCTAATGGTGTCAAGCGCATGAAGAAACTCCATGTTGATGGATCTTTGGACTCACCTGATTTTTAATCAGTTGAGACATGCATACCATGCCTCATGGGGCAAGATGACTGAGACCCCATTTTCCGGTTTGATGGAGTGGGCAACTGACTTATTGGAAATGATATATGTTGATGTATGTGGTCCAATGAGTGTTGAAGCATGCGGTGGATATCGTTATTTTCTTACCTTCACTGATGATTTGAGTAGATATGGGTATAATTACTTAATGAAACACAAGTTTGAAATGTTTGAAAAGTTCAAGCAAATTCAGAGTGAAGTTTGAGATCATCGTGACAATAAGATAAAATTTCTATGATATGATCGTGGAGGTGAATATCTAAGTTACGAGTTTGGTATGTAACTTAAGACAATGTGGAAGTTGTTTCACAACTCATGCCGCCTGGAACACCATAGTGCGATGGTTTGTCTGAATGTCGTAGTCGTGCTCTATTGGATATGGTGAGTACTATGATGTCTTTTATCATTTTTCCACTATTGTTTTGGGGTTATGCAGTAGAGAGAATTACATTCACTTTAAATAGGGCCCTATCTAAATCCGTTGAGATGACACCGTATGAATTATGGTTTGGCAGAAACCTAAGTTGTCATTTCTCAAAGTTTGGGAATGCGACACTTATGTCTGGTAAGCTTGAACCCAAAGCGAAAAAGTGCATCTTCAAAGGATACTCTAAGGAAACAAGTGGGTATACCTTCTATCTTAGATCTAAGGGCAAAGTGTTTATTGCTAAAAACGGGTCCTTTATTGAGAAAGAGTTTGTCTCGAAAGAATTGAGTGGGAGGAAAGTAGACCTTGATGAGGTTGTTGAACCATCACTTCAGTTGGATAGTAGCGTGATGCAGAAAGATGTTTCTGTGATGCCTACACCAAGTGAAGAGGAAGCAAATGATGATGATCATGAAGGTTCGGATCAAGTTACTACCAAACCTCGTAGGTCGACAAGGACTCGTACCGCCCATGAGTGGTACGTCAATCCTGTCTTGGAGGTCATGTTGTTAGACAACAGTGAACCTATGAGCTATGAAGAAGCGATGGTGGGCCTGGATTCCAACAAATGGCTGGGAGCCATGAAATCCGAGAAAGGATCCATGCTTGAAAACAAAGTATGGACTTTGGTAGAATTGCCCATTGAACTGCAGGCCATTGATTACAAATGTACCTTTAAGAAGAAGATAGATGCTAATGGTAAATGTCACCATTTATAAAGCTCAACTTGTCGCAAAGAAGTTCCCGACAAGTTCAAGGAGTTGACTACGAGGAGACTTTCTCACCCATAGCGATGCTAAAGTTTGTTGGAATTATGTTAGGAGTTGTTGTATTTTTCCATTATGAAATCTGGCATATGGATGTCAAAACATCATTTCCTTAACGTTTTCCTTGAGGAAAGGTTGTATGTGATACAACCAAAAGGTTTTGTTAGTCCGAAGGATGCTAAAAGGTGTGCAAGATCCAGCGATCCTTCTATGGGCTGGAGCAAGCATCTCAGAGTTGTAATATATGCTTTGATCGGGTGATCAAAGTTTTTGGGTTTATGCAAAGTTTATGAGAAACTTGTATTTACAAGAAAGTGAGTGTTAGCACTATTGAATTTATGATAAGTAGTGTGGATGACATATTGTTGATTGGAAATGATGTAGAATTTCCGGAAAGCATAAAGGGTTGTTTGAAAGGATTTTTTTCAAAGGAAGACCTGGAATGAAGCTACTAAACTTTTGGGCATCAGGATCTATAGAGATAGATCAAGATATCTGATAAGACTTTCAATGAGTACATACCTTGACAAGATTTTGAAAGAGTTCAAAATGGATCACTCAAAGAAAGTGTTCTTGCCTCATTTGTAAGGTGTGGAGTTGAGTGAGACTCAAAGCTCGACCATGGCAGAAGAAAGAGAAAGGACGAAGGTCGTCCCCTATGCCTTATCCATAGGATCTACTATAGTATGTCATGCTGTGTACTGCACCTAGTGTGTGTCTTGCCATGAGTCTGCCAAGGGGTACAAGAGTGTTCCAGGAGTGGATTACTAGACAATGGTCAAAATTATCCTTAGTAACTAGAGGACTAAGGAAATGTTTCTTGATTATGGAGGTGATAAAGAGTTCATCGTAAAGGGTTATGCCGATGCAAGCTTTTGACAACAATCTGAATGACTATGAGTAGGAGTATGGATACGTATAGTGGAGCAGTCATTTGGGACATCTCCAAGTAGAGCGTGGTAGCAGCATCTATAGTATGACATAGAAATTTGCAAAGTACACACGGATCTGAATATTGCAGATCAGTTGACTAAAACCTCTCCCACAAGAAAAACATGATCAAACCCCAAAACTCATTGGGTGTAAATCACATGGTGATGTGAACTAGATTATTGACTCTAGTGCAAGTGGGAGACTATTGGAAATATGTCCTAGAGGCAATAATAAATTATTTATTATCATATTTCCTTGTTCATGATAATAATTTATTATCCATGCTATAATTGTATTTATTGGAAACACAAATACATATGTGGATAAATAGACAACATTGTGTCCCTAGTATGCCTTTAATAGACTAGCTCATTGATAAAAGAAGGTCAAGGTTTCCTAACCATAGACATGAGATGTCATTTGATAACGGATCACATCATTAGGAGAATGATGTGATGGACAAACTATAAACTTAGCATATGATCGTGTCAGTTTGTTGCTATTGTCTTCTACATGTCAAGTATCTGTTCCTATGACCATGAGATCATGCAACTCAATGAAATAGGAGGAGTACCTTGTTTGTATCAAACGTGGCAACATAACTAGATGACTATAAAAGTGCTCTACAGGTATCTCCAAGGGTGTCTCTTGAGTTGGCATGGATCAAGACTGGGATTTAATACTCCATATAACGAAGAGGTATCTCAGGGCCCACTGAGTAATACTTCATCATAATGAGCCTTACATGAAAAGTAACTAAAGAGTTAGCCATGGGATCTTGTATTATGGAACGACTAAAGAGACTTGTCAGTAACAAGATTGAACTAGGTATAGAGATACCGACGATCGAATCTCGGGCAAGTAACATACCGAAGAATAAAGGGAACTGCATACAGGATTAACTGAATCCTTGACGTAGAGGTTCAACCGATAAAGATCTTCTTAGAATATGTAGGAACCAATATGCGCATCCAGGTCTCTCTATTGGTTATTGACCGTAGAGGTGTCTCGGTCATGTCTACATAGTTCTCGAACCCGTAGGGTCTGCACACTTAACGTTCGGTAAAGTTTTGGTAGTATTGAGTTACGTATGTTGGTGACCGAAGGTTGCTCGAAGTCGCGGATGAGATCTCGGAAGTCACGAGGAGCTCTGGAATGGTCCGGAGGTAAAGATTGCTATAATGGAAAGTGGTATTTGGGCTCTGGAAAAGTTTTGGGCTCCTCCGGTAGTGTACCGGGAGTGACGAATGGGTTCCGAGAGTCCACCAAGTGGGGCCTACCCACCCAGGGGCCACATGGGCCTAGGAGGTGGCACACTAGCCCCTGGTGGGCTGGGCAGCCAGCCCCTAGAGGCCCTTGTGCAAGGAGGTGGGGAGAGGGCCAAGTGCGAACTCCACCTCCGTTGTGGGAGGTGGACTCCTCCCATCTTGTGCGCCGGCCAAGTCCCAAGGGAAACCCTAGGGATTCCCACCTACCCCCTCTTCCTCTTATATATAGTGGAGGTTTTGAGTGCAGCCATCACCTAAAAAGACACGTGTTGCCTTCTTCCCTCTAGATCACCTCTTTCCCCTAGATCTATTCGGTATAGCCTAGCAAAGCTCTGCCGGATCAGCTCCACCACCACGGCCACCATGTCATTGTGCTATCGGAGAACTCATCTAACTTGCCACCGTCGCTTGCGGAGGTGCGATCCATTCGGCACTAGATTGGAAGGACTATGATTGGATCGGGGGACGGATCGTGATTGGATCGCGAGACGGCTTGCGATTTGGATCGTGAAGACTTTCGATTACATCAACCGCGTTCCTTAATGCTTCCCGCTTAGCGACATACAAGGGTATGAGGATCCGCTCTCCCTCTCGTAGATGCTCATCACCATAGGAAATTTTTTCCCATGCAACATTCCCCAACAATATTATCATTTCCAGAATTTATACATGTCAATATAAGCCATGAAAACTCTAAGATAATTATATAACAAAACTATGACAACAATTTGTCCAAACAGAATAGTCAGTGACAATTAATTTAAAACGTGTACTTTTGTATATCCAAAACTTATGAAACTTTGGTAGATGATAAATAATTTGTGTGAAAGTACTGATTAAAAATATCAGAAAAAATTCCATGTTCCAATAAAACAAATGAATTCGAACACTACAAAAAAAAGTTTCTGTTTTTATACAACACACATCAATCATGTAATTCAAACATCCTAAAGGCAATTCTTTGTAATTTTTATTGGAAACATGATTATAAATAACATAAAGAAAATTTTAACAAAATGAAATGACACTCCAAGCAAAACACATATTATGTGATGAATAAACGCATAGCTCCATGTAAGATAGACCAATAGTATTGAAGAGGAAAGAGAGGATGCCTTCCGGGGAATCCCCGAGGTTAGACGCTTGAATATTCCTTTGATAATCCCTTGCGGGTGCCTTGAGAATCCCAAATCTTAGGGTCTTGACGCTCCTTATTCTCCTCATATCAGTATCTCACCCAAAACTTAAAAACTTCAATCACACAAAACTTAAGGAACTCATGAGATGGGTTAGTGTAATAAAGATAGATCATTCACTTAGGTACTTCCAAGACAAGATTCATAATTTTTCTCACATAATACATATTGTATTCTATAATTCCCATAATTTACATCGATGAATAAAATATATGGAAAAACTAAAACAAGCAAAGTATGCATGCAAAACATAATCTATCAAAAAAAGAAAAGTCTGTAAAGATCTGAACTAAAACCATACTTTCTTTATCTCCGAAAATTCCGACACATTAGGACAACGTAGGAAATTTGCAAGGAAATACTGTGTAAATTTTTTAGAATATTTGTATGCTCTAGTAAAATCTACTCCATCCGTCCCATAATGTAAGACATTTTTAACACTAGTGTAGTATTAAAAATGTCTTACATTATGGGACAGAGGGAGTAAGAATTTATATACTGGACACAAAAGTTTCTGTTTTTGCAAAGAATCAAACAAGAAAGTATCCACACTATCCCAAAGGATTTACTTGGCACATTATTCTATAATACAATGGAATTTTACAAGGGGATATTTATTTTTGTGAGAACTTCCATGAAAAATTCTACATTGTTTCCATGCGCATGAACACAAGTGTTCAAGGTCGACCCTCACTTCTTTAATCCAAAACTTTCCAATCGCTTCTCTTTTTGAAGAAGTTTTAGGTTACCTCTTTAAATATTTTATTTAGTTTTTGTTTTTGAAAATTTAATGGAACACAAAATAAATTGTATATTACACAAAGTAAGAAGAATACCCCATAAAACTTTTGGGTTGTCTCCCAAGCAGCGCTTTCTTCAAATCCATTAAGCTAGACATAAGAGGCAAGTATTTCTTTTGGTATTTTGCATTTTTTAATTCTTTTGTTTCTTCACCCATAACTAAATAAATAATCCAAAAAATATAAACTAAATGAAAACAAAATCTAATTAGTGATAAAAGCAAACAAGCATACACTAACATATTAATCCCACTCTATTTCTCCCGAACAACAACACTAGAAAAGAGCTTGATAATCCCCAAGTGCAAGGAATCATTGTAGCACTTTCCAAAGATGGAAGTGGTAAGTATGGAGTGTTGAACCCACAAGGAGCTGAAGGTAAGATCAATATTCTCTCAACTCCCAGTTGCCACTGATACAAATCTATGTAGACCGAGCGTTTGCTTTTATCTACAAACAATAAATAAAACTATGTTACAGGTACAAAGATGTCGGGGTACGACACCTATGGGATCGCGTGGATCCCTTTGTGGTTTAGTAGGAAGACGGTGTGCACAAAGAGCATAGCTGATGAGCAGCGCGGGGGATTTTTTACCTAGGTTTGGGCCGCTGAGAAGCGTAAAACCCTACTCCTGCTTTTGTGTATTATGGGATTTTGGGTTCTGGCCACAGGATTGCTATGTAATGAACAATACACAGCTGCTACGCGCGTGAGCCAGAAGGTCGAATGATGTCACTTGAAGCTATGTCGGTATTTCCCCGAAGAGGAAGGGATGATGCAGCACAGCGGCGATAGGTATTTCCCTCAGATATGAAACCAAGGTTATTGAACCAGTAGGAGAACCAAGCAACACAATGTAAAAAGCCCCTGCACACAAATAACAAATACTCGCAACCCGACGTGTTAAAGGGGTTGTCAATCCCTTTCAGGTAGCGGCGCCAGAAAGGCACGTGGACGGGAGAAAGTTGTAAATGTTGATAGATGGAACGCCAAATAAAATAAAGTGTAGAAAGGTATTTTTGGGATTTTGGAAATATATATATGAAAATAAATGCAAGAGAACAGTAGATCGCAAAGGCAAATAATATGAGAAAGAGACCCAGGGGTCGTAGATTTCACTAGTGGCTTCTCTCGAGAAAAATAGCAAACGATGGAACAAATTACTGTTGGGCAATTGATAGAAGTTCAAATACTCATGACGATCTCCAGGAAATGATCATTACATAGGCATCACGTCCAAGATTAGTAGACCGACTCCTGCCTGCATCTACTACTATTACTCCACACATCGATCGCTATCCAGCATGCATCTAGTGTATTAAGTTCATGGAGAAACGGAGTAATGCAATAAGAACGATGACATGATGTAGACAAGATCTATCTAAGTAGAGATAGACCCGATTATTTTATCCTTAGTAGCAATGATACATACATGTCGTTTCCCTTTCTTGTCACTCGGATCAAGCACCGTAAGATCGAACCCACTACAAAGCACCTATTCCCATTGCAAGATAAATAGATCAAGTTGGCCAAACAAAACCAAAATATCGGAGAATAAATATGAGGCTATAAGCAATCATGCATATAAGTTATCAAAGAAACTCAAATAAATTTCATGGATATAAAAAAATTGATCTGATCATAAACTCAAAGTTCATCGATCCCAACAAACACACCGCAAAAGAGTTACATCATATGGATCTCCAAGAGACCATTGTATTGAGAATTCAGCGAGAGAGAGAGAGCCATCTAGCTAGTAACTATGGACCCAAAGGTCTACAAAGAACTACTCACGCATCCTCGGAGATTCACCAATGGAGGTGGTGAACCCCATCCGAGATGGTGTCTAAATTGGATCTGGTGGTTCTGGACTCTGCGGCAGCTGGATGAATATTTCATCTGTCGCTCTAGGGTTTCTAGAATATTGGGGTATTTATAGAGCGAAGAGGCGGTTCGGGGTGCACCCGAGGTGGGCACAACCCACCAGGTGCAGCCAGGGCCCGTTGTGTTCCTTTTGGCCCATAAAAATCATCGTGAAGTTTCATGGCATTTGGACTTCGTATGGTATTGATTTTCTGCGATGTAAAAAACATGGAAAACAACAACTGGCACTTGGCACTATGCCAATAGGTTAGTACCAAAAAATGATTATAAAACATCCAAGATTGATAACATAACAGCATGGAACAATCAAAATTATAGATGCGTTGGAGACGTATCAGCATCCCCAAGCTTAACTACTACTCGTCCTCGAGTAGGTAAGTGATAAAAACATAATTTTTGATGTGGAATGCAGCCTAACATGTCATATCATATTCTTTTTCTTATAGCATGGACATTTGGACTTTTAGTTGTTCAAAGCAATAGTCTACTTTTTACATAATAATTTAGATACTCAAGCATATCAACAAGCAACCATGTCTTTCAAAATATCAACGCTAAAATAAGTTATCCCTATTCCATCATGCTCAAACATTGATCCTTTCATGAAACACACTCGAATATTAGCTACACCCAATACTTAAGTACGATCATATTGCCTCCTAGTTGGTGCAATGGTAAGAGAAGATGGAGACTCAAATTCAAAAATAAAAATTGCATAAAGTAAAAGAAAGGCCCTTCGTAGAGGGAAATAGGGATTTGTAGAGGTGCCAGAGCTCAAAGCGAAAAGCTTAGAGATAAAAACATTTTGGGAGTTGTATCCATCCCACCAACGAAAACGACTTAGAGTTCCCAACACTTTCCATGCTAGATATATCATAGGCGGTTCCCAAATAGAAAATAAAGTTTATTCCTTTTTTTCACCATACTTTCACTTTCCAAGGAATTTATTATTTGACAACATAAATTAAATTCATTTTTTTGCATTTCCGGACTGGGCATCCCTAATACCTGTGCCTTACTCTTGTGCAATGACAAGTGAATAGACACTCATCGTGAAAATAATACATCTAACATGGAAAATATTAGCCACCCCTCACCGCTCCAAAAGCGAAACAAACACACAAAAGAGAAGTTTATTTTGAAAATTAGAGATGGCACATACATATTTGCTTAGTACGGCACGGAAATACTGCATATAAGTAGGTATAGTGGACTCATGTGGCAAAAACCGGGTTTAAGGAGTTGGATGCACAAGTAGAGCTCATACTTGGTGCAAAATGAAGGCTAGCAAAAGATTGAGAAGCGACCAACCAAGAAACAGACAATCTCATAAGCAAGCATTAAGCATAAATAACACCTAATAATGCACCACAAGTAGGATATATTTCATTGCATGACTATTGACTTTCATACTTGCATAGGGAATCACAAACCTTAACACCAATATTCTTACTAAAGCATAATTACTCATCAACATAACTCACATATCATATCATCATATCTCAAAACTATCACTAAGAATCAATTTTATTTTGTCCAATGATCTTCATGGAAGTTTTAATTATATCCTTATTGGATATCTATCACTTTGGGACCAATTTTCATGTGTTTCTTTTCATAAGCTCAAACAAATATAAGTGAAGATGAAGAGCATACTTTTTCTTCTTTCTCTCAAATTAATTTAAGTGAAGCAAGAGAGAATTTCTTGAAAATTTTACTAACTATAAAATAAATCTTTGTGAAGTAATAGAGCATTTATTCAAAAATACTAAGCACACCATGCTCAAAAAGATATAAGTGAAGCAGTAGAGCAAGTCCATTGCTCATAAAAAAATTAAGTGAAGCATAGAGAGCAATTCTAACAAGTCATGACATAACTTTGGCTCTCTCAAATAGGTGTGTCCAACAAGGGATCAAGATTTAAAACACAAAATAAAACAAGCAAAGACTCATATCATACAAGACTCTCCAAGCAAAACACATATCATGTGACGAATAAAAATATAGTTTCGAGTAAAATACCGATGATCGTTGGAAGAAAGCGGGGATGCCACTTGGGGGCATCCCCAAGCTTAGTTGGTTGCTCATTTTTGGATAATAGCTTGGGATGCTTGGGCATCCCCAAGCTTAGGCTCTTCCATCCTTCCTTCATCCATCATAAGATAACCCCAAACTTGAAAACTTCAATCACACAAAACTCAACAAAACCTTCGTGAGATCCGTTAGTATAAGAAAAATAAATCAATACTATCAGTACTGTATTAAACTAATTCATATTTTTTTCTTGCATTATACCTAATGTATTCCAACTTTTATATGGCAAAACCTCATCAAAGAAAATCATAGAGCCATCAAAATAAGCACACAACGCAAAAAAACAGAATCTATCAAAACAGAACAGTCTGTAGTAATCTGATTTGTTAGAATACTTCTGTAACTCAAACAATTAAAAAAAATTAGGAAAATGTGAGCAATTTGTATATCAATATTGTGTCAAAAATTCATAATTTTATCAAGCTTCTTTGATTTTTAATAATTCTGTGACTGGCGCACAAAGTTTCTGTTTTTCAACAAGATCAAAGCAACTATCACCCAACATGATCCCAAAGGCTTTGCTTGGCACAAACACTAATTAAAACAAAAAAACAAAATCATAAAATTAGCATAATTGTTTAAAAACTCGAGAACATAAAGTGAAAGGCAAAAATAAATTGTATTCATTGGGTTCCCTCCCAACAAGCGCTATTGTTTTACGCCCTTAGCTAGGCATAAAGCAAGGATCTAAGTTTTGTCTTCCGAAGTTTTGGAAACTTTTGTAAGGGTTTTCTCAAACCCAGGAGGATCTTTACGCTTCCCTAAATTCTCTGGGAAAGAAACCATCTTAAGATCCAAAATATCCAATCACTTATTGGAAAGAGTAATCAGAGTATTCATGTGATTGATACTACCATTGAGGTGTTTGAGGGGTTCATTATATTTGTGTATTTCAACCATATGTTTATGCACATCACCAAGTTTGCCCAACATTTGATCTCCCTCAGGGGTAAAAGGAAACCCCTTCTTTGGAGGTGGAATTCCCAAAATTCCCTCTAAAATTTCATAGGCAGCATTGGCATCAAGTTCAATGAAATTTCCTTTAGCGGCAAAATCGAGAAGTTGTCTATGATGCAAAGCCAATCCTATGTAAAAATTACGAAGAAAAAATTTAGCATCCCCATTTCAGTTGGAAATACAACATGATTCCATAAGCCTATACCAGGCATCTTTCAAATTTTCTCCTAGTCTTTGCTTGAAGTAAAGAACTTCAAAATCTGGCGAGAAAGGAGGAGTAGGGACGCTAGCCATCGAAACTAGAAAGCAAGAGAACGGTGAATGGAAAAAGAGAGGAGAATAAAACGGCAAATTTTTGTGAAGTGGGGGAAAGGAAAATGAGAGGCAAATGGAAAATGATGTAAATTGCAAGGAGATGAGATTTGTGATTAGGAACCTGGTATATGTTGAAGATCCTCCCCGACAACGGCGCCAGAAATTCCTTTTGATGTGGCTTGAAGCTACGTCGGTATTTCCCCAAAGAGGAAGGGATGATGCAGCACAGCGGCGGTAGGTATTTCCCTCAGATATGAAACCAAGGTTATCGAACGAGTAGGAGAACCAAGCAACAAAATGTAAACAACCCCTGCACACAAATAACAAATACTTGCAACCCGACGTGTTAAAGGGGTTGCCAATCCCTTTCGGGTAACGATGCCAGAAAGGCACGTGGACGGGAGAAAGTTGTAAATGTTGATAGATCGAACGTCAAAAAAATAATGTGCAGCAAGGTATTTTTGGGTTCTTGGAAATATAGATCTGAAAATAAATGCAAGAGAAAAGTAGATCACAAAGGCAAATAATATGAGAAAGAGACCCAGGGGCCGTAGGTTTCACTAGTGGCTTCTCTCGAGAAAAATAGCAAACGATGGATGAACAAATTACTGTTGGCAATTGATAGAACTTCAAATACTCATGACAATATCCAGGCAATGATCATTACATAGGAATCACGTCCAAGATTAGTAGACCGACTCCTGCCTCCATCTACTACTATTACTCCACACATCGACCGCTATCCAGCATGCATCTAGTGTATTAAGTTCATGGAGAAATGGAGAAATGCAATAAGAACGATGACATGATGTAGACAAGATCTATCTATGTAGAGATAGACCCCATCGTTTTATCCTTAGTAGCAACGATACATACGTGTCGTTTCCCTTTCTATCACTAGGATCAAGCACCGTAAGATCGAACCCACTACAAAGCACCTCTTCCCATTCCAAGATAAATAGATCAAGTTGGCCAAACAAAACCCAAATATCGAAGAAGAAATACGAGTATCTAAGCAATCATGCATATAAGAGATCAAAGAAACTCAAATAACTTTCATGGATATAAAAAGATAGATCTGATCATAAATCAAACTTCATCGATCCCAATAAACACACCGCAAAAGAGTTACATCATATGAATCTCCAAGAGACCATTGTATTGAGAATTCAGCGAGAGAGAGATCCATCTAGCTACTAACTATAGACCCAAAGGTCTATGAAGAACTACTCACACATCATCGGAGAGGCACCAATGGAGGTGGTGAACCCCATCCGAGATGGTGTCCAGATTGGATCTGGTGGTTGTGGACTCTGCGGTAGCTAGATGAATATTTCGTCTGTTGCTATAGGGTTTTTGGAATATTGGGGTATTTATAGAGCGAAGAGGCGGTCCGGGGGGCACCCGAGGTGGGCCCAACCCACCAGGCGCAGCTAGGGCCTATTGTGTTCCTTCTGGCCCATAAAAAATCATCGTGATGTTTTGTGGCATTTGGACTTCGTCTGGTATTGATTTTCTGTGATGTAAAAACATGGAAAAACATCAACTGGCACTTGGCACTATGTCAATAGGTTAGTACCAAAAATGATATTAAATGACTATAAATTGATTATAAAACATCCAAGATTGATAATATAACAGCATGGAACAATCAAAAATTATAGATACGTTGGAGACGTATCAACGAAGAAGCCCCCTCTCGTAATGCCTTGGGACTCCTTTTATATGACTGAGTGGTCTCCAATAGTGGTGTACATTATAGACACGAGGTGTATAGTGCTATAGTGTTATCATACCTAACACTGACGGTGTAGGACAAACGTATTTAATGCTTCGTCGGGTGTCCCTGGCCTTCTACAGGACATGATAGGAGCCCATCCCATCGGCACCTCTTAGCCTCTCCCTCGCCGGCGCCTTGACACGTATCCAGGTGGGATGACACCTGGTCTCTGCGCTAGCAGGGTGGCGAGGTCTTGCCAGGTGCACTTCTTGATGGGCTTTGCAAGCCACCCCGGCAAGATCTTGTCGGGGTTCCAGCCTTTGGCCTTCGTCCTTGCAATTGTTGACTTGACCGTTTCCTTCACGTCTTTGTACTTGCTTCAAGCAGTCCCCTGGCGGGCATTGCTGCTGGTGTGGCTACAACTGCCCGTGCATAAGTATGGGGTACTGAAAGCTCAAACTTTAGTACACCGACGGGAGCCCCCAGGCCTAGGCCACACACGGATGTGAGGCATTGTTGGGCTAGGCCCAAACAGTGCACGGGCATGCGTGGCAGGAGCCTGTGGTTGTAATCATTCCGCTTACTGCGCCTCCCTATGACGCATGCTAAGTGCGCGACGTGGGATACGTGCGTAGGGCGCCCGTTTCCGCCATGTGTGTCGCATGCATAGCGGGGAGTTGGCAACGTGCGCCCGCGACTTAAAGTCCTCATCATGGAAGAAACCACAATGCCATGGATTGGAGCAATGGGGTGGATACCTGTTCGCCTATGATCGTGGTCGACGGGATTGGTGGATATGGGCGGTGACTCTTGGGGCGGAGGAGAGCCAGCCCCCGCGCCTCTCCCTATAAATTTGGGGGTAGCAAGGGGCGATGCTCATCCATCCTTCTTTCCTCCTTGAGTGTGAACCTCCAGAGCTTGCCCTTTTATACCTTCCCGATCTTGAGTTGACCTCGCCCTTAGCCATGGCTGGGGGGCAAGGGCGGCCACCGTCTTCCGCCCCAACGAGGAGAAGTTCCTGTCGGGATCATGCCACCGCTTCAACCACGGAGGCGGAGGGTGGCCCGAGCATGCATGGTGGAAGAGGTACGAGGGACCGTGGTCGACATGGAGGCCATGGTCGAGGGAGGTGGACCACCATTCCACCCCTTCCTCCGACGCCGGACCCCCTCCTTGAATATACCCATGCTGAGGGGATGGCCCTGGAGTTCATCATCAAGCTTAGTGGTCCCCTTCGGAGCCATCTACGTCTCCCTCACCCTTTCGCCAGGGTGATGGAAGTTGACAAGCCGCCCTTCCTGTGGCTGCGAGCGCATGGCTACTGCAATGGCACCACATGAGTGGACGTTGAGTATCCGGAGAATCGCATCATGCTCTTCAGGCATGGTTGGAAAACCTTCTCTCACGCTCATAGTCTCCTGGATGGGCATGTCCTCCACTTCAAGATGGTGGAGGCCGATCTGCTCTCCGTCAAGATTTACGTTCGCTCAGGCGCCCGCCCTAGCTGCTGCAAAGAAAGCTCGAGCAGTGCCAAAAGTTCCTCCTCGAGCGACAGTGACGAGGAGGATAGTGTCGGTGAAGACAACGACGATGAGTCCAAGCTCTAGGCCGTCAAGTCGGAATACGACGGCCTGAGCTCTGACTGATCGCTGGCCGGACCATCACCGTTATCCTCCTCTCCCCCTCCCGGCGAAGTGACCCTATCGAGGGTCCTTATCCCGAGCACTGCCTCATCTTCTAGCTGGATCTCCCGGTAGGCCCGTGGACTTTGGTTTCGTCTTCCCTTCCGGAAGTCCTGCCCTCCATGCATTGCTGGTCAAGGAGGGGTCAGGCTGGGCTTCTGTAGGGGGGCTCTTCCTATCTTTTTCTTCTTGTAATCTGCCCCCTAGGGGAGAAAGTCAAATAAAGATGTACTTAGGAAGAGATGCCATCTCATGTAAATTTCATTCCCTTTTGAACGAATGCAAGTTGTTCCTCTTGTTAGATTCCTCTCTGTATGGTACACTCCCTATGCCTTATTGGAAACTTGCCGGTGCACGCAGGCCTGTCGTGAGCGCTTTGAGGAACGGATCCTTAGTAGCCTGCTGGCGGTGCTGCTGCCGGCAAGATACCTTGACATTTTCAGTGCAGCCACTTAAGCTGTTGAGCAGGCTCGAAACAGAGTAAGGGCACAACCGATCATGACAAAGTTACCTTGAGGTTTTCAATGTAGCCACTTAAGTTGTTAAGCAGACTCGAAACAGTGTAAGGGCGCAACCGATCACGACAAGGTTCCTTCGCATGGAGGTTTCCCATACAAAAAGTCAAAATCGTCCAAGGAGAATACTTCACAGTAAAAAAATTACTTAGAGTTTTTGCAACTTAGCTTTCCGTTGTTGTACTCCTTTTTGCAAGGTGTCAACTTCGAACGTCGCATGTTGGTGTTCATACCCTCATCCCCCCGGGTGAACTTGTATGCGAGGGAACCTCTATCCTTTAAGAAAAAGGAAGAAGAGAAAATAGGGATATGGAACCTTGGCGGTTTGTCAATACTTGCCAGAAATAAGCATAATTCAACATATCAGATAAACATGCACATAAGTAAACATGGAAATCGACACGAGTTGTAGGACGCTCGATCTTATTCAACTATGAACAGGGTCTGTGCCTGGCTTTGTACAGAGTATTACATGCCTCGCCAACAAGACTTGTACAAAAGGTGGTTGCCAGGGGGGCTGTCAACCGCGCCTCATGGACAGAACTTACGAAGGTGTTCGATATTCCAAGAGTTTCTCACTGGAATGCCATCTTCGGTCTCCAGGCGGACTGCGCCAGGCGTGGTGACTCGTACTACCTAGTAAGGGCTTTCCCACTTCAGCGCCAACTTGTTTGAATTCTTGGCCGACTGAACGCACCGAAGAACAAGGTCGCCTTCCTCAATACTTCGGGCATGAACTTTGCGGCTATGGTAGCGGTGCAAAGCTTGCTGATAGCATGCAACTTGCATAGCAGCCTGAAGACGACCTTCCACATGGAGCGTCATGTCATCTTGCCGCAACTGCTCTTGCTCAAGCTCATCATAAGCAAGCACTCGAGGTGACCCGTATATAATTTCTGTGGGGAGAATTGCTTCTGCCTCGTATACTAGGGAGAAGGGTGTCTGGCCGGTCGCTCGATTTGGTGTCGTTCTGATTGACCAAAGAACCGCAGGCAGCTCATCAATCCAACATCTTTCGCACTTGCGCAGCCTATCAAAAGTCCTTGACTTACATCCTCGTAGCACTTTAGCATTTGCCCTTTCTGCTTGGTCGTTGCTCCTCAGATGAGCAACAGAAGCAAAATAGATCTTGCCACCAAGGTCTTGGCGATATTGGATGAACGTGCAGCTTGTGAACTGTGTGCCATTATTAGTGATGACCCTATTTGGTACACCAAAACGGCAAACTAGCCCTTTGAAGAACTTGACGGCTGATTGCGTTGTCACCTTTCTCACTGCTTCCACTTCCGGCCACTTTGTGAACTTGTTGATCACGACGTACAAGTACTGAGAGCCCCCGGTAGAACGGGGAAAGGGGCCCAAGATGTTGAGCCCCCAGACCGAAAATGGCCAGGAAAGAGGGATTGTCTTAAGAGCTTGAGCTTGTTGATGTAGTTTCTTTGAATGGAACTGGCACGCTTCACACTAGGTTACTAGTGCAGTTGCATCCTGGAGAGTGGTGGGCCAAAAGAAACCTTGCCAGAATGCCTTCCCGGCAAGAGCTCTTGATCCTATGTGAGAGCCACATACGCCTCCATGTATCTCTACCAACAGCTCCAGTCCGTCCTCCCGAGGAATGCACTTCAATTTCACACCGTTCAGTCTCTTTTTGTACAGGACATCATCCACAAACTTGTACATATTAGACTGATGGGCTACTTTCTCTTCTTCTTCCTGTTCCTTAGGGAGTTCTCCTATTTGAAGGAACTGAACTATGTGTTGTGCCCATGCTGGAGCCCGGGGCTCGACAGCAAGGACTAAAGGCATGTCTTCTGCCGCGGGAGAATTTGTCTCTATGGCAAGGGCTTGAGGCCTTGCCGGAGCCTGTTGTCCCCCGGCAAGCTTGTCGTTGACCCCGACAGCTTCTGGGAGCTCTGTGGGAAAGTACTAGCTGGAATTTAACTTCCTTCTCTTGTTTTGCTTTGCAGATGGTGCTACGGATGGCTGAGTCAATCGGAGTACAAAAGTCCCCGATTTCACAAGTAACTTGAGGGTAGAGCGCTTTGATAGCTCGTCGGCAATGATGTTCTCTGCACGAGGGACATGCCCTGTTTGCAAACCGCCAAAGGGCTCCTCCAACTTCCTCACTTCATCTATGTAGGCTTCCATCAATGAGCGCTGATAATCCTTGTTAACATGTTTGACGACAAGCTGTGAATCACCTCTGACAATGAGTTCTTGATCCCAAGGTTTGCCGCGATCCTGAGACCGGCAAGCATCCCTTCATTTCTGCGGTGTTGTTCGTCGACCTCTCCTGGGGAAGTGCATCTGAATCACATATTTGAGGTGCTCTCCAG
The DNA here is from genome assembly GCA_022496015.1 of Hordeum marinum. Lineage (NCBI taxonomy): Eukaryota > Viridiplantae > Streptophyta > Magnoliopsida > Poales > Poaceae > Hordeum > Hordeum marinum. The sequence continues at coordinate 391,721,688 of CM039678.1, read as the reverse complement.
TGGGTGCGGCAAGCAGCACGCAAGCACAGGCCCCTTGCAGGGAGAAAGCCCCATCGAAATACATAATCCATTCTTTATTAGTTTCCTTGCCGGGGAGAGTCATTTCTTGGATCTCTTCGTCTGGCATTGGAGTCCATTCTGCAATGAATTCTGCCAAGGCTCTGATCTGAATACTTGAAGTACTTTCAAATCTGAGGCCAAAGCTTGACAGTTCCAAAGCCCACTCCACAATCCTACCGGTCGCATCTGGATTTCGCAAAATCTGTTGCAACGGAAAGCGAGTGACAAATATGATCTCATGTGCTTGGAAATAGTGGCGCAGCTTCCTTAAGGCCATGAGGAGGCCAAAGAGCAAATTTTGCACGCCATAGTATCTCGACCTAGCCCCAACAAAAGGGAGCTGACAAAATACACTGGGCGGTGCACCATCTTCTTCTTTTGTGTCGCTTCATTCATCTGCACAGATCCTGACTTGTTGGCACCAGACTCTACCTGGGAAGATCCTGGCTCATTGCTTGGCGGTCATGCCTCTGTCCCTACTTCTTCTCGACTTCTCTCTGCACCACTAGCGCAGCACTGACCACTTGATTTGTTGCCGCCAAGTATAGCAACAATAGTTCTTGTGGTTTAGGTGCGACAAGTATTGGCAGAGAGGAGAGGTACCTCTTCAAATCCCACAGTGCTGCCTCCACTTCCGGAGTCCACTTCATTGGACCTGCCTTTTTCAAGATTTTAAAAAGGGCAGGGCACGCTCAGCAGATTTTGAGATGAACCTACTCAGATCCGCAACATAGCCGACAAGACGACGCACATCTTTGACGCACCTTGGTGCTTCAATCTGCTCAATTGCCTTGATCTTGTCAGGGTTCGCCTCGATCCCACGCTGAGACACAAAGAATCCAAGAAGCTTGCCGGACGGAACACCAAACACACACTTCTTACGATTGAGCTTCAAATTGATCTTGCACAGATTTGCAAACGTCTCTGCTAGATCATGTATGAGTGTTGCTTTGTCTTTGGTTTTAACCACTATGTCATCCATATAAGCTTCCATATTTCTATGTAGATGAGGTTCAAAACCGATCTGGACTGCTCTTGCAAATGTTGAACCAGCACGTTTCAACCCAAAAGGCATGCGCACGAAGCAATACGTACCACATGGGGTGATAAATGCGGTCTTCTCTTTTTCTTCCTTAGACATGAAGATCTGATGATATCCTGAATAAGCATCAAGGAATGACAAAAAATCGCAGCCTGGAGTGGAGTCTACAATTTGGTCGATGCGCGACAAGGGAAGAGGATATTTTGGACAGGCTTTATTGATGTCTATATAATCAATGCACAACCTCCATTTTGCATTCGCCATGCGCACTACGAATGGATTCGCTAACCATGTTGGGTGAAGCACTCCTCTGACTAATCCTACCGCTTCCAACTTCCTGATTTCTTCGGCAATAAATTCTTGCTGCTCCAAAGCTTTCTTCCAAACTTTCTACTTAATGACCCGTGCATGAGGAAAGACAACAAGATGGTGCTCAATTACCTCCCTAGGAACACCGTGGATATCAGACGGTTGCCATGCAAACACATCGATGTTTGCCCGCAGGAAGGCAATGAGTGTGCTTTCCTATTTGTCGTCGAGGATGGAACTTATGGTGAAAGTTCCTCCCATACCATCCTCCTTGGGGGCACCTTATTGGTTTCTGGTGGAGCTGCCTTGGATTTCTTATTCTTACCAGTATCTCTCTAGCATCGTCAACAGGAGCGCAACACTCCGAAGAGGTGCGCTTGCCGGAGTGTGTACCAAAGGTCTTGTCGGTCTTCTTCCCCCCGGGATCTTCAGCGGCAGGAGCAGGTGCCTTGGCAACATGTGCTGCAACTGCCTCCCGGTAAAGTTGGTCGGTGCAGATAAGTGCATCCTTCTTGTCAGAGTTGATTGTGATGACGCTAATCGTCCCGGGCATCTTCAATACATTGTAAGCATAGTGTGATGCCGCCATGAACTTGGCCAGCGCTGGACGGCCAAGAATCCCATTATATGGCAAAGGAATTTTGGTGACATTGAAAACAATCTTCTCTGTCATGAATTTCAGGTCACTACGAAATGTTACTGGCAGTGTGATCTTGCCCTTCGGTTGGCTCCTCCCTGGATTGATCCCCAGAACCATGCCCGTCTCCACGAGATCTTCTTCAGGAATTTGCAACCTCTCGATCACATCGGGCAAGACCAGATTCAAACCGGCCCCACCATCAACTTACATTTTTGTCAGCTTGAGGTTCCAAATTGTTGGCGAACCCTACAATGGCAGACATATGACCGCTATTGTGCGATGAGGGTGGTCCTCATCGTCAAAAATGATAGGCGTGTGGGACCATCTCAATGGTTTCCAGGCTTCGACAGATGGTTCTGTCGCATTAATCTCGTGAGCCCACTTTTTAAGTTGGCGGTGAAAAGAATGTAACGAGGCACCTCCGTCGACGCACATGACGTCTGTGGCCCTTTGAAATTCGTGCTCACTAGACTCATTGTCCTCCTCGTTGACATCGTCATCCCCCTCTTCCTTATCACGGCATCGAGCGGGCCTTTCCTGCTGCTTGGCCTTGCCACAGGGACCTCCTCGGTCACCGCATTTCTTGTTGGACCCCTCTGCACCATCTTGGGCCTTCTCCTTATATCGCCTCACATACTCAGCTTTCTGCCTCTCGGCAAGTTGCTCAACTTGCCAGCAGTTTTGGAGATCGTGGCCCTTGGTGCGATGGATCTTGCAGTACTGTTTGTCAGAGCCCTCCGGCTTGTCGGCAGCCGCCAAGGCCTGACAATAGACGCACCCAATAACATCCTTGTCGGGGCCGTCAACCTTAGTCTTCTTGGCAGTGTTGAGGTTGGCGGATTCCTTCACGGCAAGCATGGCCTTGTCCTTGAGTTTCTTGTTCTATCATCGGCCTTTCCTTGCCGGGGCGATGGTGTCTTCGTCAGAGTAGACTCCAGCGCCAACATCCTCGCCGGGGAGTCTCCTCCCTTCTTCAGCTCGAGCACATCTATCAGCCATAGCATAGAGCTCGGCAACATCCTTGACTTTGTTGATTGCCAGCTCTTCACGCATCCTGTGGTTGCGCATGTTCGGATGAAACGCGCTGATAACAGCAGCAAGATGAACGTCTGGGATGCTGTGATGTATACGGATGAATCTGTGAATGTACTTGTGCAAGGTTTCGCCTTCCTTCTGGGGATGAGATGCAAGTCACTTGCTTGGCCAGGAGCTTGGTGGCCTCTGATAAAGGCGCCAACAAACTCATGACATGGATTTGCCCAGGAAGAAATGGAATTCTCTGGCAGATGCATCAACCACGACCTAACGTTGGGCTTGAGTATCAACGGGAAGTGGTTGGCAAGTATCTTGTCATTGCGAGCCCCGGAAGCCTACACCGCAATGGTGTACATGCTCAAGAAGTCTGACGGGTGAGTCTTGTCGTCGTATTTCTCCGCAACCTCCAGTTTGAACCTTTTGGAATTGGGCCACTGGACTCGCGACAACTCACGGGTAAACGCTAGACAACTACCTCATAAGGTAGGTCGACAGGATACCTTGGCACAGGCTTGTCTACAGTGGGTCCTACACGCCTATCAGATTGATGGCGCGCTTCCTGCCGCCGCTCAATGATAGTCCAAGCATCTTCTTTGCTTTGCTCCCGAAGAACTTGACGTTGATCACGGGGAGTTCGCGGATAAGACGATGTCATTGAATCGTCACCACGAGCACCGACCTGTCGAGTCGGCGACCACTGTTGCCGCCGCGGAGGAGAGTGCATCGTGGTCGTGTCACCTCTGGCCTTGTCGCCATTGGTGCACGCTGACTCAACGAACCACTACTGTGAAGGCTCCGCCCGCTGCAGCCCATCTCTATCAGCAAAGTTGACGAGGCTCTGAATATTAGCTCTCCACTCATCAAGCTTCTCCGCAGCAGGAGGGAAATTCAGGAGTAGCTTTGCTCGTGCCAATGCTTCCGCTAATGTAGTCGGCAGCGCAAGGTGCGAAGAACATGAGGTGCTCTGAGTCCTAACCATGTTAGAAGGAGCTCCATCACGATCCCACGACCACATGCCACTTCCACTAGCATCTTGGCGTGCATGCTGGTCCCGTGCATCTCGGGAGTGATGCTTGGGAGTCTGTCCATGGGTGCGCTTGGAGCCACCAGCGTCACGGCACTACTCATCGTGTGCGACCTGAGAAGGCCGCGGCAAATGCGCCGACATAGTTGTCTTGGAAGGCGCCCTTCCATCCCTGGAGTTCACTACGCCTCCTGTAGGCAGCACATCTCCGTCTTGAGATCCAGGGGCATGTGGGTCGCCGTCGTCACTGCAAACGGCGTCACTGGCTTGGCCTTGATCCCCAAACCAACGTGGAGGTTCAAGACCTCCGCCTGCATCCACACCGTTGCCTGTCCGAGTGGCTATAGGCGCACCAGACGTGGACGGATCAACCGCCGTGAAATCCTTCTTCTTAGGAGCCATGGCGATGAAGATGGTGAAGAAACTGGCGCACTGATCGTTAGATCAGATTCACGCAACCTCCCCCTACCTCGTGTGCCAAAGATGTCGGGGTACGACACCTATGGGATCACGTGGATCCCTTTGTGGTTCGGCAGGGAGACGGTGTGCACAAAGAAGAGATCTGACGAGTAGCGCGGGGGATTTTTTACCTAGGTTCGGGCCGCTGAGAAACATAAAACCCTACTACTGCTTTTGTGTATTATGGGAGTTTGGGTTCTGGCTACAAGAGTGGTATGTAATGAACAGTACACAGCTCCTACGCACGTGAGCGAGAAGGTCGAAGGTCGAAGAAGCCCCCTCTCGTAACGCCTTGGGCCGCCTTTTATACGACTAAGGGGTCTCCAATATTGGTGTACACTACATACACGAGGTGTATAGTGCTACAATGTTATCATACCAAACACTGATGGTGTAGGACAACCGTATTTAATGCTCTATCAGGCGTCCCTGGCCTTCTAAGGGATGGGATGGGAGCCCGTCCCATCAGCACCGCTTATCCTCTCCATCGCCAGCGCCTTGACACGTATCTAGGTGGGATGACACCTGATCTTTGCGCTGGCAGGGTGGCAAGGTCTTGACGGGTGCACTTCTTGCTGGGGCTCGACAAGCCAGCCCGGCAAGATCTTGCCGGGGTTCTTGCCTTTGGCCTTCATTCTTGCGATTGTTGACTTGAACGTTTCCTTGACGTCTTTGTACTTGCTTCCAACAGTCCCCTGGCGGGCCTTGCCGCTGATGTAGCTACAACTGCCCGTGCATAAGTATGGGGAACTAATATCCCAAACTTTAGTACACCGACAAAATAGGATAGCTTTGCATGATATCGGAGAACTAAAATATAAAAATAGGTGTTGTCTACATAAAGTTAGGATATATTACAATATATGATAAATATAAAGTGTGTAATAGTGATGGTATGGTGTGCGGAATTATCCTAGGCAATAGATAACAGGATCGGTAATCATTATTGCAATTATATGATGGAGAGGCACGAGCTAACATACTTTCCATACTTGGATCATATGAATTTATGATTCGAACTCTAGCAAGCATATGCAACAACTAGAAATCATTAAGGTAAACCCAACTGTCGTGGTTTTGTCATGGCAGATGTCTGAATTCTTAAGTTCGAGGCCATTGCTAAGGTGATGGACCCAAAGGGGTTGGTTGAGACGAGGGATACAAGTTTACCCAGGTTCGGCCCCTCAAGAAGAGGTAAAAGCCTACGTCCTGCTTGTGTTGTATTGATTGGAGTATCGATTACAAGGGAGCGGATTCGCTTGACCTAGTTCTTGATTGATTGGTTTCTGTCTAAGCCACTCCAGGGTCTCGCCTTTATATAGGAGGTCGGGGCCCCAGGTTACACGAGTCCTACACCGACTCTTACAACACAGACAATCCTGTCTCTATGCCGCCTTGCCATCTTGGGCAAACCCTCTCCAGGCGGCTTAACCGGCCGGGTCTTCATACCATCTTTTGTTTGGGCCTTTGTTTTGGCCCATCTTGGTAAGCCGCCATACAGTCAGGCCTACATCTTTTGGCCCTCCTCACTAGTCTTGATTATGAGCCGCCAGGTATGACCCGGCCCCACCTGGGCTGGTCTTACCATGGGGTTATATCCCCAACATTAGGACCCAGGTTGATTTGAGCCTGCTCATCTCAATCTTCAAACTCACTTGGCAGCGAGTCTCACACTCCATCACCTGGAAGGAAAATTCATAACCTGCCGTGATGTAATATCGAATATGTCAAAAAGATTCCCTGACGTCCACAACGGATCTTTCATTAAAACTGTCGGCCGAAAATCAAGGCGTCCGTCTTGGTTGGTCAGTTTCTGCCGCCTTGATTCCCGCGCCTGTTCGGCCTTCCAGCCTCTTAAATAGGACCGTGAGGGTTCCTTCTCATTTCCTCTGCTGCTTCCACTTCTTCTTCTTCCTCTTGACACCATCGCCCCCGAGCTCCATCATGCTGGTGAAGCTCCATCGCCGTCGTCAACCCAGGCCGCTGGATCAACCTGAATGGACCAGAGTTTCGCTCGTGTTCGTCGCGCCCCGTCTGGTATGTCCTTCTTCTCCCCTTAGATCCGTAGCCTAGTTCTCCAAACCCATCGAGTTCATAGGCTCCATTAGAGCACGAGCTTTTCCTGCAATGCAAAATGACGAGTAGCTCCGTAGATCTCGCAATGTTCGTCTTCCCGTGGCGGTAGGTCGTGTAGAATCACCAACAGCCCCGCGTAGATCTGTAGTTGTTTCCCCTTACTGCGTTTAAACTTTTTACTTCTTCCTTAGTTCCTCGCTAGGGTTAAAATAAACCTGATTTGTTCCTTTGCCCATAGATCTTGCAGCTTCGTTTTACCATGTGAAACCTGTTATAGGTCCTTAGCGACTTTTGCATCACAACTTTGTCCACCTTAACCGGCCGCCAAACTTCCGGCTCTTGCAATAAACTTTACCGGTGGCTTAGCTTCATAGTGCTTAAATTTCATCAGCTGCCCCTAGCTGTCTATCACTTTCTAACTCATCGTGTACCACTACTTTTCACAGCCTTAACCCGCCATCATGTCTCGGGCGTCTTCTTCTTGCAATTGGGTCGGCTCTACAGTCTCTGAAGAATTTCTACAGGATTTCGTAGAAGCAGGAACTTTACCGGCTAAAGATGTTATTCATTGGCAGGTTCTAGGCAAAGAGAAGCAACCCATCCCTCAAGAGGGCGAAATAGTTATATTTGCTGACCACCTTGCACGCGGTTTCAGCTCGCCCGACCCTAAATTTTTCCGAGAAGTCCTTCGTTTCTTCAAGTTGCACCCTCGAGACATTCTGCCCAACTCCGTCTCCAATATGTAAAAATTCCAAATCCTTTGCGAAGCTTACTTACAAGAAGAGCCGTGAGTTGACCTCTTCCGCAAGTATTCCTACGTCCACCGCTAGACGGAAGTGGCGGCTAGCCCAAGCTTAGAACTTGGCGGAGTCTCCATCCAAAGAAGACGGGATATGACTTTTCCAGTTGTTCGAATGCCAAGTCAGTCCAAGGATTGGAATAAAACTTGGTTTTACTGCAAGGACACGTCTCCAAAGGGAGAACATCCATTGCCGGATTATCGTCCTACCCGGCTCCGCACCACAACTGAACTCCCAGACCGGATGTCGGCGTCCGCACAAGCGAAGTATACTCCGGCTTTCGCCAATATTAGAGCCCTCATGGCAAATGGTCTGACAGGAATCGACCTGACCCGCTGTTGGATCTCCTGGAAGGTCATGCCTCTGAGCCGGCGGGACAGTCTTATGTGTGAATATATGGGTGACGCCAATGACCCCCTCTGCTTCAATCACACCACTCTGACAGAAGAGAACATTGTTGCTGCCATCAAGGGACTTATCCATGAGTCCCAAGAAGCTTGTTGCACCGTTGGGTTACAGCCTTTCTGTGCTGCAAACCCGGCCCTAGATGTAAGGACGGTCTTTCAAATCTCTTTCACCTCCGTACTAACTATATATGCATGTAGCAACCTTTAACCTCTTTCGGTGGCTCTTGCTTTCAGGCTAACTCTAGCTTCTAGAAGAAAAGATATACCCCTCCTGCAAAGAATTATAAGGAAAAGACCGGTGGTCGTAAGAAGAAGACTGTTGTTCCTGAGCAGCATGAAGTTGATGACTCGGAGGTAGAACTTGACTCTCTTGGCTGCCTTTTTATGTGTCTTACTGACAATAATTACTCATAGGAAGAATCGGAGACAAGCCATGCCAATGCTCCTAAGGTAACCTATATTTCATCTGACTCAGAACACCTTCCACCAAAGAAAACATGGCGGGTCGTCCGAAAAGACCCATTTTCTCATCCTCTTGCTCATTTAGACCCCGATTTTCTTTTCAAAAAGCAACAGCACACCTCCCGATGCCAAACCCAGAGCACCGGCTCTGAAGATCTTGTGGCCGGGTTATTCAATTCTCTGGCTCAGCGGAAGCGGATGGCTGAGGTGCTCATTTAACTAAGTTCAGCTTTTGTCACCTTGCATCATAACCTTACTCTACTTTATATTGCCTTAACTGTCTTCAGGACACACCCCCATCGTAAGGCAACTCTACAGCGACTAAGCTGCCGCCTCGGAAGATCAACGTGGAGTACGTGCTCTTATGTCTGCAACATATTTTTTGTCATCCTTGACCTTTATATAATAATCTTCTGTGCTTTACAGGGCTCAAGGAAAACGAAGGAAAACTGGCAGGTCTACTTCTGCCCCCACTGCCCAAGAGCCAGAGACTGCTAAGCCGGACTCTCCTATAGATCACGCTGATCTCTCTACAGCTACGAAGGATGCGCCTGAAGATACTCGTCGGTCCTCCGAGCCGGCAACCCATGAGATGGCAACTGATAGTCCTCCAAGGGCCAATTCTATGTCACCCAGCCCTTCAACAGCCGTCGAAGATTCAGTTCTTCTGGACATCATCATTACTGGGACTAGCTTTCAATCTCCCCAACCCCATGTACTGACAAAGCACACCGAACAGGCTGAAGCTTTTGACAAACTGGACTTTGAGTTCCCCATGCTGGAGAAATTTACTACCGATGAATTACATGTTGGATATCTGAACCATCTCTCCACAGGACGGAACATGGAGCTCAAACTTGTCGGTTTAATGAAGAAAAATTTGAGGTACTCCTATCTTCCCTTATATCCTTATGTAGCCCCCAAGAGCTGGTTTAATATTGCAAATGGTAAATCGGGTCTTCCAATCCGTGTCATAAGTAGAACAACTTAGCCTGTAGCCCCCAAGTATTGGCTTAACATGTATATGTTGAGCCGGTACTCAGTTTTCATGAGTTGATCAATGGTAGCCCCCAAGTCTGGGTCAGTATAGGAATAATGGGCCGAAACTTCACTGTAGACTTGGAAAGCATCGATGTAGCCCCCAAGTGCCGGCTTAACTTGATGAAGATGAGCCGAAACTTCATTGTAGACTTGGAGAGCGAACAGAAATTAGCCCCCAAGTGCCGGTTTAACTTGATGAAGATGAGCCAGAACTTCATTGTAGACTTAAGAGCGAACATACATTAGCCCCCAAGTGTCGAGTATATTGCTTGCAATCTGCTTGAGACTTGCATTATATTCCCTTAGCTGATCATCCGCTCATATTTTAACCTGGTGACTTACCCCTCCCGGGCAACTTTGCTTTTGTATGTCACAGGAAGCTTTGAGCAAGGCCGAGTCTGATCTGATCGGCTTAAAGGGCAATCTTGCTTCCCAGCAAACCGCCCGGGGTGAAGCAGAGGAGAAATGACGGGTTGCCATTGAAGAGCTTGTAAAAGTTAAATCTGATTTTGCTGCTTTCAAGAAGGCCGCTAAAGAGGAGCAAACGGCCCTGGCCAAGCATGTAGATGATGCTGACCAGCGGCTTAAGGATGTATCAGATGAGTTGCAGACCCTGAAGCGTCATATCTCTAAGATGACTGCTGCTATATTTGGTAAGTATTGAATACTCGGCCAATTTCCTTGCTTGAAAGACTACATGGGCGGCTTATAATGCGAAATCCGTCTTTGCAGGTCAAAGAAGCCGCCAGCTTGGTGCCGACAGCCTGTTGCAGCTGAAAGCCGTCTATAACTTGTCAGAGCAGTTGTACTACAGGACCCTTTGCACTATCAGAGCCATACTGAATAAAAAAAGTATCCCCAAATTCATGAAAGGAGTCATAGAGCTCTTATCCACCCTGCCGAAGCTAATCCAAGAGCTCAAACGATCAGGTGCCCGAAAGGGAGTAATTGCTACGATAAGCCGGGCTTTGGCCTTTGCCCAGAGCTGATTCCTGAAGAGATGATGGATGGCTTTCCGTCCAAGAAAGACGACGGGTCAGAGTTCACAAAAGCTGACTATGCCCGTTGTATGAAGGCATCCAGGATACTTGCATCAGTATTGGCGGAGGAGGTTGATCTGTCAACTTACCAGGCGGCTTACAATGCTAACAACAAACGAGTGCGCTGCCCAACCTTCGAGGCCAGGGACTTAACTCCTGCACACCGTAAGCACCTCTTTGCCCCTGATATTGACCCGTCTCCCCTCTTTGAAGAGGCCAAGTTTGAAGCTTTAACAAACTGCAACTGGGACATGGACAATCTTCAGATCGAGGAGGTCGAAGACCAGCCGCAGGATGACCCGCCATCAAGCTGAATAAGTTGATCCTGCAGTGGGATAATCCGGCTCCTTGACCCGCCAAAGTTTGAGCAGTGTACAAAAACTTTAAGTCTTGATTTTTGGGCTTTGTCGAGAGCTTCATAATAGGTTTAGAAAAACCTTGATTGTCTAAACCGTGCCATCGTGCACGTGCACAACTTGATATATCTTTAGCTGTTTTGTGTTTCACTCATATCTTATCATCAAATTTCATGGCGGCTTATCTTAAGAGACAAAGCCTGCGAAAACAAACAGTAGAAATATTCTGCATTGCTATGAGGGCGGCTTGAAAAAGCACAACCCGGGGATGTCAAATCTTTCCTGACCTTGTCTTTCCGAAAACTCATATGCCGGTTCTTCTGGGTGGACTCGCTACTAGAACTCTCCAACAGTACAGGGTCTCTATCGAGAGTGACCGTCAACTTTATTGAATGGCTCAGGGTCTCCAGGCGAGATTAACTGTTAAGAGCGTAACGAACCAGAAAGAGACGCGGCAGGGCATCAGTACCCTGATGGCCCATAAACTGCCTCTCACATGACATAAATCCGTCATTTGAACCTTAAACAGTGCAGGGTCTTTAAAAGAGTAACTGTTTAAGAGTATGAAACAGTCCACATAGCGGAGAGTCGGCAGCAGATGGGTGAGTTTGTCCTCGCTTTTTGTAAGGCGGCCCTCATGCGACAAGAGCCGCCGGTTTAACCTTGACCAATACAGGGTCTCTAGCGAGAGTGGTTGTCAAATATGTTTGAACAGCTCGGGGTCTCTAATCGAGATTAACTGGCAAGAGTTTGGTGGGTCAAATAGAGGAGCAGCATCAGCATACAGGCAGGTTTAACTCAAACTTGCGGTGGCTTAAGATCCGATCAAGAGGGTGTGTAAGCTAAACCCGGTGGGTTGGAAGCCCCCAAATGACCTTGTTGACGGAGTCAACTTTTGCACAAGCTAGGATACGTGAAACGGTAGAGGCCCCGGCTTGCAGGGATGCCAACTTTATTATATATATATATATGATATGTACAATGATGGTGTACAAAGTCGAGTATTGATGACTCAAGTATAGTAAGGCCGCAGATGAGCTATATTACATGGCCGGCGTGTCTCCTCCCCAGAAGTGCTTGACTCGTCTCGTATATCAATGAGATAATACGACCCATTGTTGAGATTTCTACTGACCACGAAAGGTCCTTCCCATGGAGGAGATAACTTGTGCGCATCTGTCTAATCTTGAATCAAACGCAACACTAAGTCGCCTTCTTGGAACGTTCGGGTTTTAACTCTGCGGCTATGGTAGCGACGCATGTCTTGTTGATAAATTGTCGATCGAGCCGCCGCCGGATCACGCTCTTCATCTAAAGCATCCAACATGTCTTGATGCGCTATCTCATTACGCCTCAATGTATGCCGCCACTAGTGGTGAGTCATGACGTATATCGCTTGGTAACACAGCTTCTACACCATAAACCATGAAGAAAGGCATATAGCGTGCAGATCTGTTGGGAGTAGTTCTGATGCTCCATAAAACTGATGGCAACTCCTCTACCCAACAACCTGGCGTTCGCTGAAGAGGAACCATAAGCCGGGGTTTGATGCCTCTCAAGATTTCCAGGTTAGCACGTTCTTCCTGGCCGTTGGATTGTGGGTGAGCAACCGCAGATATGTCAAGCCGGATGTGCTCATTTTCACAGAATGTTTGCATAGCCCCCTTGGATAAGTTCGTACCATTATCGGTGATGATACTACGGGGGTAACCAAAGTGGTAGATCAATTTTCTGACAAACTGAACCGCCGTAGCCGCGTCACACTTGCTGACCGGCTCAGCCTCCACCCACTTGTTAAATTTATCCACTGCCACGAAGAGGTGGGTCTTCTTGTCTTTGGATATCTTGAAGGGCCCGACCATATCAAGCCCCCAGACCACAAACGGATAGGTAATTGGAATCATTCGCAATTCCTGAGCCGACACGTGAGCATGCCGCCCGAACTTCTAACAGCCATCGCACTTGAGAACCAAGTCTTCTGCATACTTATGAGTCGTCAGCCAGAAGAAACCATGCCGAAAAGCCTTGTCCACTAGAGATTTTGAGTCGGTGTGATGACCACAATTGCCAGCGTGAATCTCATTCAAGCTTTACCTTCTTCAGGTGAAACACAATGTTGAAAAATGCTGGTAACGCTACACTTATTTAACTCACCACTGATGATTGTCATAGACTTAGATCACCTGATGATCTGTCTTGCCAAGGTCTCATCCTCAGGTAACTCACCACGAGTCAAGTACGCTAACTAAGGCAGCATCCAGTTGGGGATAGCATGTAGAGCCGCCACCAGCTGCCCTTCGGGTCAGGTATAGCCAAGTCTTCCTCGGAAGGTAGCTTGACTGATGGGTGATGTAGAACATCCAAGAATACGTTAGGTGGCACCGGCTTTCACTGGGAGCCCAGCCTGAACAATGCATCAGCTGCCTCGTTTCTGCGACGATCAATATGATCCACCTGATATCCCTTCAAGTGACCAGCGATGACATCCACCGCCTGACGGTAAGCCACCATCCGCGGATCCTTGGAATCCCACGTGCCTGAAACTTGCTGGGCCACGAAATCTGAGTCGCCGAGACATCGCACCCGGCTCAGGTTCATCTCCTTAGCCACCCGGAGGCCATGAATTAAAGCTTAATACTCAGCAGCATTGTTAGGACAAGGAAACATCAACCTTAGCACATAACAGAACTTGTCACCTTTAGGGGTGGTTAGAACAACCCCAGCCCCTAATCCTTCCAGCTGTCTGGACCGTCAAAGTGAATCGTCCAGTACGTGTTATCTGGCTTCTCCTTGGGTGCCTGACACTCTGTCCACTCATTTATGAAATCCACCAAGGCTTGAGACTTGACCGCCCTGCGAGGCAAGTATTTCAGATTAAGAGGTCCAAGCTCCAATGCCCACTTAGCAATCCTGTCGGTGGCTTCCTTGTTTTGAATTATGTCTCCTAACAGGGCAGAGCTAACCATTGTGACCTGGTGTCCTAGGAAGTAATGCTTTGGCTTACGGCTTGCCATGAACACTCCATATACCAGCTTCTGCCAATGTGGGTACCTCTACTTGGACTCTATGAGGACTTCACTAATGTAGTAAACTGGCCTGTGAACTAGATATTCTTTTCCTACCTCCTTACACTCAACAACAATTGCGGCACTGACTGCCCTGTTATTAGCCACCACGTATAAGAGTAGAGGTTCCTTCTCAATCAGAGCAGCCAAGACCGGCGGCTCAGTGAGTTGTTTCTTGAGTGCTTCAAACGCCTCACCCGCTGCCGTACTCTAGACAAAGTTGTATGTCTTCTTCATCATCTGCTATAAAGGAACGGCCTTCTCCCCCAGGCGGCTTATGAACCGGCTTAACGCAGCGATTCGACCCGCCAGGCGCTGAACATCATTGATGCATGTCGGCTCTGATAGGGAAGTAATAGCCTTTATCTTGTCCGGATTAGCTTCAATGCCTCATTCGGAGATGAGAAAACCCAAAAGCTTGCCTACGGGAACTTCAAAAACACACTTAGCCGGGTTAAGCGTCATCTTGTAGACCCGTAAGTTATTGAAAGTTTCCTTCAGGTCATCAAGTATAGTCTCCTTCTTCCTTGACTTCACCATAATATCATCCACATATGCATGAACATTGCGTCCAATCTGACTATGAAGACGGTTCCGCGCACAACGCTAGTAAGTCTCCTGGGCACTCTTGAGCCCGAAAGGCATAGACACATAGCAGAAAGCACCAAAAGGCATGATGAAAGCCGTCTTCTCTTGGTCCTTGACTGCCATCTTGATCTGGTGATAACCGGAATAAGCGTCCAAGAAGCATAAGCTCTCACAACCCGTCGTTGCATAAATAATCTGGCCGATACGGGGGAGAGCAAACGGGTCAACCAGACAGGCCTTGTTAAGGTTCGTGTAATCCACACACATACGCCACGTGTCATTCTTATTAAGCACTAGCATCGGGTTAGCAAGCCACTCTGGGTGAAATACTTCAACAATGAACCCTGCTGCCAGAAGCCAGGCCACCTCTTTCCCAATAGCCTTACGCCTTTCTTCATTAAACCGCTAGGGGAATTTCTTTACCCTCTTAAACATAGGATCCACATTAAGGTGGTGCTTAGCGAGCTCTCTCGGTACAACCGACATGTCAGAAGGTTTCCACGCAAAGATGTCCCTATTCTGACGGATGAATTCGATGAGTGTGCTTTCCTATTTGGGATCCATATTGGCCCCAATAGTGAACTGTTGTGATGAGTCGCCCAGAGTGAAATCCACCAGCTTGGTATCATCCGCCACAAACTTGAGGGGCGGCTCGGATTATGTGGTAGGCTTTTTGAGTGGATTCATGTCCTTCGGGTCAACATTTTCCTTATAAAACTTGAGCTCTGCTTCAGCACAACTTGATTCTGCATAAGCTGCATCTCCTTCCTCACACTCAATTGCCGTCTTCCGATCACCATGCACGGTAGTCACCCCGTTCAATCCGGGCATGTTGAGCTGTAAGTAGACATAGCAATGCCTAGCCATGAACTTGGTGTAAGCCGGACGTCCAAACAGAGCATGATATGGACTTTTGATTTTGACCACCTCAAACCACAAGGACTCCACCTTGTAGTTGTATTCACCACCAAAAGCAACCTCCAAGGAGATCTTACCCACTAGATAAGCCGACTTTCCAGGTACCACGCCGTAAAAGAAAGTCGAAGAAGGCCTAAGGTCCTTATCAAGCAACTTCATCCGGTGGAAAGTGTCATAGTACAGGATATTAATGTTGCTGCCGCCATCCATAAGTACCTTAGTAAACACATATCCTCCCACTTGGGGGGCAACAACCAGAGCCAGCTACCCTGGGTTGTCGACACGCGGCGGGTGATCCTACCTACTCCAAGTTATGTCATACTCAGACCACTTCAAGTATTGCGGGAGAGCCGGCATGACTGCATTAACCGCCCGCTTGCGCACCTTCTGGTCTCGCTTGTCAAGGCAGGTTGTAAAAACATGATATTGACCCATGCTGAGCTGCTTCGGATTACTCTGATACCCAGATTGGTTATTTTGTTGCTGATTATTGCCACCAGATTGTTGATGATGACCTCCTTGATTTCCCTGACCCTCATAGCCGGATCCTAAGCCGCTAGCTCTAAGACCGGCTCCTGAGCCGCCTGGCGGGCCACCACCGTTGTTATGATGCTGGCGCAAGGTGTAATCCTGAAACAACCGCATAATGTGGCAATTCCTCCATGTATGGACCGCCGCCCTATTGGGTCGGTTGTGCTCCGGACAAGGTTTATTGAGCATTTATTCCAGGTTGGAAGGAGTTTTGCCCTTATTAAAGGGCTGCCTGAAGTTCTCGTTGCCCTTAGCACGATTGTTCCCAGTGCTGGTGTTTGCCACCAGTTCTGACCCGTCGTCCGGATTCTTTCTCTTTCCATGGCTGCCGCTGCCAGCCGCACCCTAACCATTGTTATTTTTCTTTCCCTAGCCTGATTTCTCCTCATTAGAGCATGGGCCTTTCGTACTGTCAGAGTCGGCGTACTTGGCGAGAGCCGTAGTGAGCTCCCCCATGTCTTGACACGAGCACTTGAGCTGGCCAAGCTTTTGCTTCAGAGGCGTAAAGTGGCAATTCTTTTCTAGAATCAAAACCACTTGAGCCACTATAATCTTCTCATACGAGTGGATGATAGTTGAGACCCGCCAGACCCAATGATGATCCGATTCGTCCTCCTATTGCACATGATGATCCAAATCCACAATCATCATGGGATGCTTGCACGTTCCCTGGAAATTCTTGATGAACTTCACCTTTAGATCAGCCGAGGAATTAATGGTGTTGGGTGGCAAGCCCTTCAGCCGTGTGTGAGCCGGTCCTTCAAGCATCATGATGAAATATTTGGCGCATACTACATCATTGACGTCTAACATCTCCATGGCCAGCTCATAGCTTTCAATCCAAGCTTCCGGGGGTAGGTCAGCAGTATAATTGGGGACCTCGCGAGGGTCCATCAAATCCTTTGGCAGCCGCTCAGTCCGCAAAGCCAGTGCTAGGCACGACACTCCCACAGCCTTGGAGGTTATTCCTGCTCCTACCGAGGTGGAAGGCGCATCGGCGGGTTCTTGATGAGCCACCACCGCTGCCAGAGCCGCTGCCCCTTGCTGTGCTCTCGCCCGATCCACTAGCGCCTGAGCATCCAGAACCGCTCGGTCAACTCGCGGCGGGTTCCGATATTGATCACTGCTAGAAACTGCCAGTGATTCATAATGTCGGCTGTAGCCGCAGCTAGGGATGGGGTTTGAATGCACGCGACTCCGGCTATAAGTGTACTTGTCCTGCTGGGCCATTGCCGTCTGCAGGTATCCAATAGCGTTCCGCACCTCCTCTACGAAAGGCGCCTCGTCCGGGATAGGGATTGTACCAAGATGGGTTGCTGCCGCCACCATGTTTTCCGCTGGGTTGGAATAATGATCTGCTGGTGTTTGGAAAGACATCGGCGAGGTCTGGTTCCATCGGGGCGGGTTAAGCTGCTGAACCGCCGGCCGGCTTCCAGGTACTTCCGTTGTCCGTCCCATTCCTGGCGTGTTGAAAAGGTTTCTAGCCTCGTACTGATCTGGCAAGCGGGACTGATGACTCATCCATTGAACCATCGCGGCAGATTGCTACTCCATCTCAAGGCGGAAAGCATCCGCCCTAAGGCGCTCCACCTCCGCCTCCATCTGATCCTTCGGCGCACTGAACTCCCGTTGGACCTCGGTCATCTGGTCTTTCAGCCTCACGATCTCCGTGTTCCGGGCCGCTTGATTTTCAGCTGTGACCTCCGTGGCCATCAGGGTTGTAAGCTCGTTCAGCAGATCCAGAAGAATCTGAGCCGGCAGCCTTCCAGCCCCCAATCCAGCTGCGCCGGCGGCTGTGCTGCTCGGGGCTGGTGCTGAACCTACCATGAAGATGGCAGCACGGCTCGGCGGCTCATAATCCTTCGGCTCGTCATATTCCGACTCGGGGTAAGACTCAACGTATCCCCTGAGCCCGCCATTGTGAAGCTGGTAAATCAATTCCGTCTCTCCGCTCGAAGATCCATCCTCCGAGCAGATGAGAGTTTACTGCGACATAGAACCTTCAAGATACATGCCCTGAGTAAAGCTGATGAAGACACGCTTCTCGGCCGGGTCAGCACGGGCGGATTGCACGTGTCGGGCGGGTTGCGTGCGCTGAGACGGCTCAACGATGTCGGTGCAGATGTCTGGCCCAGATTTAGATACGTCGATCTTGCCGATGAAGACATGGATTCCACCGAAGGGGATCCGAAAACCATACTCAATTGAGTCAGCCTCGGGGCCCTAGCCGGCGCCGTCGATGTAGAGTCGGCCACAGCAACTCTTGTTCATCCTGCCAACAGCGTACCCCTCGATCCCTAGAAGAGAGCCCTTTGAGAACTCAACACCACCGAGCCAACTGTTGTGGTTTTGTCACGGCAGATGTCCGAAGACTTAAGTTCGAAGCCATCGCTAAGGTGATGGACTCAAAGGGGTTGGTTGAGACGAGGGACATGAGTTTACCCAAGTTCGGCCCCCCAAGAAGAGGTAAAAGCATGTGTCCTTCTTGTGTTGTATTGATTGGAGTATCGATTACAAGGGAGCAGATTTGTTTGACCTAGTTCTCGATTGATTGGTTTATGTCTATGCCGCCCCAGGGTCTCGCCTTTATATAGGAGGTCGGGCCCTGGGTTACACGAGTCCTACACCGACTCTTACAACGTAGACAATCCTGTCTCTAAGTCGCTTTGCCATCTTGGGCAAACCCTCTCCGGGCGGCTTAATCGCCCGGGTCTTCATACCATCTTCTGTCTGGGCCTTCGTTTTGGCCCATCTTGGTAAGCCACCATACAGCCAGGCCTACGTCTTTCAGCCCGCCTCACTGGTCCGTATTATGAGCCGCTAGGTATGACCCGGCCCAACTTGGGCGGGTCTTACCACAGGGTTATATCCCCAACACCAACCATAGCATTTATCATCAAGTCCTCTTTACTCCCATAGGCAACAACTCCTTACTCGGGTGTAAACTTATGTCAATCTAGCCACCCGCTATAACCGAATTATGAATGTATTGTAACACCCTACAGTGGGAATCCCCCACGTGTGCATGCACGGAAGGCACCATAGGACAACAGGAAAATAAAACATACAACTCAAACCAATCAAAATCATCAATCAACCCATAGGACAAAAGAAATCTACTTAAACATCATAGGATGGAAACACATCATTAGAGACACATATGTGACATAAAGCACCATGTTCGAGTAGGGAAATAAAGCGGGATTGCGAGAGAATGGACCGCTGGAAAGAGATTAGGGGGTTGATGAAGACGGTGTTGTTGATGATGACGACCACCGTAGGGATGGTTCCCCGGCGGCACTCCGGTGCCACCGAGAGAGAGGGAGGGAGAGTCCCCAACTCGGGCTTGCTCCTCCATGGCATCATCCTAGATGGGGATAGTTTCTCTCCTCTATTTCTTGGCCTCCATGGATGTCACACCCAAGATGTGATCCTATCCTTATTTTGGCACAAGGGCCTTGATAGGGATAGAAGCGCATCTCGTCGTTTTGCAAGAATGGATATCATTACAAGTACATGTACAGAAGAGATGAGTATATGGAATTGGCTTACACTCGCCACAAGCTACATCAACATCACATCAATACAACAACAATTCAAACATCATACAAAAGAGCAGGGTCCGACTACGGACGAAATCAAACGGTAAAATGACATGCATCCTTGCTTTCCCAGGCTGCCATCTAGAACCCATCCTACATCGATGAAGAAGAAGAAGAACTCCAAATAAAACAAAGCATCACTCTCAAGTCAAAGCATCGCCTTACCTATACCTGCAACTGTTGTTGTAGTAATCTGTGAGCCACAGGGACTCAGCAATCTAATTTCCAATGGTATCAAGACTGGCAAAGCTTAATGGATGAGGTATGGTTAAGTGGTGAGGCTGCAGCAAGCAACAAAGCATTTATTTGAGTGGCTAACTTATGACTACAGAAAGTAAAGTACGGTGGTCTATGAATAACGAACATGGACTAGTAATGATCACTAACTGATCCTGAACACCTACTTATGTCAAACATAACCCCACCGTGTTCTCACTCGGATAAGGACTCACGAGAAGAGACAGTCATGGTTACGCAAACAATTGGTGTATTATATTAGAGTTTACTTAAAGTTTGCTATGACCGGGTGTTAAACAAGTTTTCCAAGTTGCCAGATAACCGCGGGCACAGCTTTCCGAAAGATTTAACCCTGCAAGGGTGCTCCAACTAATCCATCACAAATTAACCACACGCCGCGGGAATAACCTCGACCATGGATCTCGTGATCTTCCTTGGCAATTCCACAGGAAATCCTCCACCTCGAGATAGCCCAAAGAAATATCGGAATTCCTCGCGCAAGACATTCGAGAAAGGTAAAACAAATTCAGCAAGGCCGCCCGACGTGTCGACAATACCAATAGGAGCCATGTATCTCATTCTCAGGACACAACGAATGAGCGATGGTTACCACGCCAATCACCGAGTTGCCCCGGGTAGCGTTAAGAAGCCGCTCTGGGTTGGACCAACACTCATGAGGAGCATTGGCCCAGGTTGTTGATTAATTATCCACGGGTGCCGGCGGGTCCCTATGCAATTTTATTAGTTATTAGGCAAATGTAGTACCAATTTGGGCCTTGCCAGATAAGTTTTATCCCAAAACAAAAATCAAGAGGGTCCCCATAACAACCCCGAGCATGTTAAGAGCGTTTAATATGGAACATAACACCGGTACACAAGTAACTAGGGGCAGCAAAAGTGGAACAAAACACCGAGCAAAAGGCCAAGCCATCCACCTTTTACAAAGTATATATGTGCATTAAATTAAATAGAAATAATATTGTGATAATAAACGAATGTCCATGTTAACACATGAAAGCAATTGCACCAGCAGCTAGAAACGCTATAAGAAGGGCTGAGCAAGCGATAACATAGCCAAACAAAGGTTTGCTGGGATGTGGAGGGGTTAGAGTCTTATCATGGCAATGTTGGGAGACTTGACAAAGAAGTGGTAGGTAGCATGACATAGTGATAAAAAACAAGACAACTAGCATGGCAATGATAGTAGTGATATCTAGGAAAATGTGTCATCTTGCGTGAGACCCCACTTAGAAGAAGAACGAATCCATAAAGAAGACGAGCCAATGTAGTCAAACGAATCCTCAGACTCCGAACGCTTTTGGAACTCTATCGAGAAGTAGCAATCTGGAAACAACAATCAACACACGATAGCACCACAATATATGCTTGACATGATGCGCAAATAGGGTCGAGGAAGGCATGGGTGGACGGCAGTGCAGGGTGCCGATCAGGAGTTCCTCGAGTGATCCAGATCAAATCGAGGAGGTAGACCGCGGGAGCTACAGGACGTCGGGTCTCAATCCAACACACAGGATGAATGGATCTGGAGTGGGACTGGGTGGTTGGCTGGCTTGGCAAAACGAGGAGAGGCAGGGGCGGCGGTGCTGCTCGGGAATTGTGGGAGTTTGTCTTCCTAGGGCTAGGGTTGGACTGATCTAGCTAGGGTTCATCTGCTATATAGAGAAGTAGGTAATAGGACGGGGGTTGACGCAAATTTGGTCATTAGGTCCCGATCGGACGATCCGAGTTAGATGGAGGTTTAGCTAGGCTGTGTGGATGGACCTGGGATAAGAAGAGAGAGAGGATGGCAGCCCGTGACAGAGGTTTTTAAACACCAAAACGTCCGACGAATAAACCGATGACCATACTGCTAAAGTCATCCATTCGGGTATCAAACAACCTCTCATTGTGATGAAATTTGGCAGGCGATCTACCCACAATAAAACAAGACCGCATGCCAACTTCCCACCCAATCCGGGAAAGTTCTATATGCACTTTAAAAAAAATATTTTTATCGATGTCACGAGCGCGTGCGTGTGTGGTTGGTCTCGAAACGGGCAACGGCAAGAATGGAGAGAACCGACGAACATTAACGGGTGCAAGTTTTCGAAAAACGAATGACGATGCTATGCACATGATGCGAATGATGCAATGATGAATGCGACAACCAAATGAATCACAAGAAGAGAATGGAATAAAAGGAGAATCTTCTGATGCGTCGGCCTCCGGCTGTTACAATGGACCCCGGAGGGGCGATAGCCCCTCCGAGATTGGATCTCTCTCGGTTTTCTTCTCTAGTTCGTGTCTTTTTTCTAACCTTTCACTGTTTCTTATATTCCCGGAGATCTGTAACTCCAATTGGGGTAAATTTTTGAGGGGTTTTTATGTGGAAAATATATTTCTTGCGGCAAAAGAAGGGCTCCAACCACCTTACGAGGTGCCCACTAGGAGAGATGGCGCGCCCAGGGGGTGGGCACACCCTGTTGCCTTGTGGGGACCTCGAGCATCACCTTGCATTGATTCTTCTTCATAAAAATCACATATATTCCAAATAATTCCCCGTAAAATTTTATTGCATTTGGACTTTATTTGGTATGGTTTTTCAGTGAAACAAAAAACATTCAAAATTAGGAATTGGCACTGGGCACTAGGTTAATTAGTTAGTCCACAAAAATCATACAAAAGCAATATAAAAGTGCACCAAAACCATATAAAATTATTGCTAACATAGCATGATTACTTCATAAATTATAGATATGTTGGAGACATATCAAGTACTTCTAGGAATGTGTCTGCTGGGACTGGCTCTCGAGTTGCTCCCATTCGGGCCTGGGTATCAACGATTATGTTGTGTGTGCACTTGATGTGGTGCATTTTGATGCCACCGAATTTCCCCTCCAACTCATCTACCACCGCTTAGTATGCAACCATCTTAGAGTATTTTATGTCGAATATTCTTATGACTTGCTAGACGATGAGGTCGGATTTGCCACAACAGATGAGAGGCCGGATCCCCATGGAGACCATCTTAGAGTATTTTATGTCGAATATTCTTATGACTTGCTGGACGATGAGGTCGGATTTGCCACAACAGGTGAGAGGCCGGATCCCCATGGAGACCACAACTCAGAGGTCGTGCAGCAGGGCTTCATATTCCATGAAGTTGTTGGAGTCAAACAATATATTTGAATGATGTAACTCATCATGTCGCCATGCAGGTAGATGAGGATGACGCCATATCCTAGTACCTTGACTTTCATGTAGCAATCATAGTACATAAGCCAGTATTCGAGGTTGACAGTCTATGATATTGGCTGCTTCTCAGTCCATTCGATGATGAAGTCAGTTTTCACATGTTAATTGATGGCTTAGCGTGGCTTGAATGTTATCTTGAATTGCAAGAGATCGATCTTCCACTTGGCCACTCGTCATGTGGTGTCTTTGGAATTGATGATGCCAGATAGTTTGGCATGGCTAACCATCGTTATTGCATATTCTTTTAAGTAATGTTGAAGTTTCCTGGGTACCATGAACACATCATATGTGATTTCCTAGTAATAAGGGTAGCGGGTTTTGCATGTGGTCAGGAGTTAGCTAGCATAGTATACTGGATGTTGAACCCGTTTTGATTTACCTTGCTCTTCCCTTTCTGCTTATATGAGCATGCTGATGACTTGTGTGATCGCGAATATGTATAATAACATTGGTTTAGCAACCACGGGTTGGATTGTAGAAGGCGCTTGAGGTCCACGCAGGCGGCTTTTGCTTCGTCACTCTAGTGGAACTTTCCATTGTTTCATAGTAGTCGATCAAGCGGGAATGCTTTCTCACCTAGCCGGGGTATAAGCCGACTCAAGGATTGTCCTACCCTGCTAGATTCTAGACTTCTTGAACTGTCTTTGGGTTTTTGAGGTCGATGATCGCCTTGATTTTCTCGGGTTTTACCTCGATGCAACACTATGAAAAAATGAATCCTAAGAGCTTCCTGGAGGGCACCCAAAAAATGCATTTCTCAGGGTCCAACTTCATGCTAAAATGGTGTAGATTTTTGAAGGTTTTTTCAAGATTGACGAGGAGGTTGGACCCACTTCTTGACTCGATGACTACGTTGTCCATGTATGGTTTGATGTTATGCGGTTTTGGTTGTGAAGACATGTTTGTGTCATGCGTTGGTATGTTGCCATGGCATTCTTGATCCCAAAAGGCGTGTTAATGTGGCGGAATTGTATGAAAGGCGTGATGAAGGAGTCTTCTCCTAGTCTGACTCCTTCATGCGTATATGGTAGTAGTCAGAGTAGGCATCCAAGAAGCATAGACACTCATAGCCTGCGATAAATTCAATGACCTGGTTAATGCGGGGTAGAGGGAATGGGTACTTTGGTCATGACTTGTTGAGGCCGGTGTAGTCGATGCACATACGTTAGGAGTTGTTATTTTCTGCACCATTACCAAGTTTGCTAACCATTTAGAGTGTGATACCTCCTTGATGAACCCGAAGGCCAAGAGACGGGTGATCTCTTCTTCGTTGAGTCGTTGTTTCTCTATGGAGAAGTGTCGGAGGGCTGCTTGACGGGTCTAGAATCCTTTGAGACATCCACGCTATATTGCGAGATTTTTTTGGGTAACCCCGACATATACGCGAGCCTCCATGCAAAGATATACCAATTGATCTTAAGGAATTGTAAGATTGCGGCTTCTTGTTCTTCATGCAGCCCCCTCCCCGATGATCAACATGCTTTCTTTCGGTCCTCGTGGTGTACCTGGAATGTATTGGCTCTTCTTAGTTTGGAAGCTGGCCTTGGCCTGAGCTTGAGGGGTGGTACGTCTCCAATGTATCTATAATTTTTTTATTCTTCCATGCTATTATATTATCATTATTGCACACTTTTTGGGCCTTTACTTGTTGTTTTATATTATTTTTAGCACTAACCTATTAATCCAGTGCCAAGTGCAAGTTGTTGTTTTCTGCATGTTTTTTGGCTTTTTAGGTTTATAGTACCAAACGAAGTCCAAATACCCTGAAATTTTTTGATGATTTTTTCTGGACCAAAAGAATACCTAGAAGCTTCACGAGAAGACCAAAGGCCTCACGGGGGGCCCACTAGCCAACAAAGAGCCTCCCGAACCACTTTTTCCGCCGTGGCAAGTCTCTCTTCCATCGTGTGCCCGACTAGAGCCCTGTTTCGGTGCCCTGTCGGAGGGGGGTCGATCACGGAGGGCCACTACATCAACCTTGATGCTCCCATGGTGATGTGTGAGTAGTTCACGACAGAGTTACTGTAGCGAGCCGACCCGAAACGGTCAAGCCTCTGTGTTTCTGTACCATCCCAAGATCATGCTAGCACACACATAGTACATCAATGTATATATCAAAGTGCAACCAAAACTGCTTTATTTCATCGAAATCTCCTATAGAGTCTTTATTACAATAAATTTGTCTTAAGGCCAACTCATGAGATAAAACTACTGCGGAAGACGTAGACGCCAGCGAGTCCATCCGACTCCAAGGGAATATCACCAAGCGTAGAACATGTCCTCACTCCTGGTCGTGACACGTTGTAGCCGTGTAGGTCAACATTTTGAATATGCTGACAAGTCACAATACAGAACATGTAAAATCATCCTTCACACTATATCCATATATGGCAGGTGGGGCTATAAGTTTAAGTTTAGTGGAAAGCTAATTTTTCCTACAACAAAGGGGGCAAAAGCAAAAGTATTACTACAATTTGGTTGTTAATGAGAAGGTTCTGCCAACCAATTCTCATACCCAAAGTTGTCAATAGACCCAAATCATATATATTAATTGTGTCGAGAGTTCCTGATAGTTTTGGTTCCAAAGGCTCAACTTGTCCGTAATCTGGGGCTCACCAATAGGTTTGGTACTCAGCAGAGTCTTGTACACTTTTGGCACAAGATTCGATCTCCTCCATTGAAGTCCTTGCATTCCATGGTGTTTGGGAACCGGATGATCGAAACATGGTCTTCCAAAGGGTTTCTCTGAGCCACTGTTGGTGCCCATCCAATCCTGCCATTCTTCTACATCTCGTAGCACCATTCGTCAACAGTCACCATGATGTCCAACCAAGCCAGAGCCCATAATTTCTTGTGGCTATGCAGGTAAGCCTCGGGTCTTGAAATATCCATCCGTCTCTTTGTGCCTTGGTGGAACTTTCGATGTGAATACTTGCACTTCTCCAGCAACACCTAGGATACCACTCGGTCCTCTAGGGTGTCGTTCAACCTTTCCACCCATAGGTATAATTGCATCATCATGTCTTTAAAATCTTGAAGTCTTGAGGTCTTGATCATATTTTAGTTCTCACAACTCTCGTTAAGAACACTCAACCAACCCCGTCTACTGAAAGCATAGCAAAATAGAATATTGTCTCTCGACGCCAAGGTGACAAGGGTTTATGGGGGTTACCTATCACATGATACTACTCAAGATCCAAGTTTCCAATTACCTACTTTGCATGCAATGGTGGAACAAGTTAAACTACTGCAATAAAAATTATAGGTAGAAATACGATCAAATGACTTGCCTTGTTGACGATCTTCAAACTCAAGCGACTCTAAGTAGCAAGCTTCACACTCCAGATGATCTAACGAGACAAACGTATCACACAATAAGCTTAACATATTCACAACAATGAATAACAGCAATTAAAACTAGTCATTAAACAAGCAATGTAAACATAAAGAAAACATAAGGCAAAACCAAAAGAAATCTACAAAACTCAATGGAAAAGTCTTATCATTGGAACAACAAACTAATAAATAGTTTTCTCCCACAAATAAAATCTTCACAGAAATAAAACTAAAGTTTTAATAAAATAACAAAAAGGATTTTACCTAAAGTTTTCTACACGAAAATAATCAACCAAAAATCAATTATCAAACTCTACTTATAAAGAAAACAATGCTTCTTGCAAAACAAAGAACACAATAATAAAATTTATTTTTTAAAAGCAAATAAAACTCCTACTGTTAACTAACACAAACTAATTAGAATATGTGAACAAAGACAAAACAAAAAAATTAAAAAAAGAAATAACAATAAACCTATAAAGAAGTAAAAACAATATTGTTTTGTTTAAAATCCAAATTTAATTAATCCTCAAAAATCCCAAATTAAACCTACTGATAAAACTAACTAACACATAACAGTAGCAAAAAGAACCACTCAAAAATCTCTTTTTAAACTAAAGTTATTCACAAAATAGTGATTCAAACAAATTTCATTGAATTCAAATTTAAACTAATCAAATTTTAAAACTATTGGAACTAACAGAAACTTTATAATATTTTTGACCCAATGCAAAAAGAATCACCCAAATCCAATAAATATTCTAAGAGATATTCAATTTCTAAGAACATAAACTATTTTGTCAAAATAAGTAAAAACTGAGAAAGAAAAAGTCTAACGCATCGACACTGGCTACGTGGCAGCTTCCTATTGGACTAGGGGTGTGCGCGCGAGAGGAAATAAAGAGTATGGACAAATCTTAAAAAGTTACGTAAAATAAGTGATCTAATCTTGATCGTTGGATCAAGATCTAATGGTGGAAGGGGTTCGACGGTGCTTACAGAGGGGGGGCGAGGTCCGGCGAGGTCTTGACGGCGGTAGCGGCTTCGGGCTCAAGGCTGGAGATGTCTCTGGCGAGTCCTTGATGTCAGGGATGTTGGAAATATGCCCTAGAGGCAATATATAAAGTGTTTATTATTATATTTCCTTGTTCATGATAATCGTTTATTATCCATCCTATAATTTTAGTGGTTGGAAACACATTGCATGTGTGGGTAAATAGACAACACTGTGTCCCTAGTATGCCTCTAGTGAACTAGCTCGTTGATCAAAGATGGTCAGGGTTTCCTAGCCATTGACATGTGATGTCATTTGATGACGGGATCACATCATTAGGAGAATGATGTGATGGACAAGACCCAAACTACAAACGTAGCATATGATCGTGTCAGTTTATTGCTACTGTTTTCTGCATGTCAATGTATATGTTCCTATGACCATGAGATCATGCAACTCACGGATATCGGAGGAGTGCCTTGTGTGTATCAAACGTCGCAACGTAACTGGGTGACTATAAAGGTTCTCTACAGGTATCTCCGATGGTGTCTGTTGAGTTGGCATGGATCGAGACTGGGATTTGTTACTCCGTGTGACGGAGAGGTATCTCGGGGCCCACTCGGTAATGCAACATCACAACAAGCCTTGCAAGCAATGTGACTAATATGTTAGCCATGGGATCTTTCATTACGGAACGAGTAAAGAGACTTGCCGGTAACGAGGTTGAACTAGGTATGGAGATACCGACGATCGAATCTCAGGCAAGTAACATACCGAAGAACAAAGGGAACGTTATACGGGATTAACTGAATCCTTGACATAGAGGTTCGACCAATAATATCTTCGTATAATATGTAGGAACCAATGTGGACGTCCAGGTCCCGCCATTGGTTATTGGCCAAAGAGGTGTCTCGGTCATGTCTACATAGTTCTCGAACCCGCAGGGTCTGCACACTTAAGGTTCGGTGACGTTTCGGTAGTGTACAGTTATGTATGGTGGTGACCGAAGGTTGTTCGGAGTCCCGGATGAGATCCCAGACATCACGAGGAGCTCCATAATGGTCCGGAGGTAAAGATTCATATATTGGAAGTCTCAGTTTGGTCGCCGGAAAAGTTTCGGGCTCATCGGTAGTGTACCGGGAGTGCCGGTAGTGTACCGGGGGACCTCCGGGAGGGGTATTTCGACCCCAAGAGGTCCATGGTCTGTGGGAGAGTATTAACCAGCCCTTAGTGGTATGGTGAAACAGCCACAAAGGCCCATGGCGCAGGGAGAGGGAGTCCTAAAGGAAAAAGGGGAAAATCAGCCAATAGGAAGCAATCCTACTCCAACTAGGATTGGAGTAGGAGTAGGATTGCTCCCACCTTGGCCGGCCGAATCCCCTAGGGGGACTTGGTGCGCCAGCCCCCCTCCTCTCCCTCCCTCCTATATATACTAGTGGATTGGGTGGCTTTTGGACACAACTTACGGCCACGTGCTACCCGTTTCACCGGTGCTCCTCTAGATCGGATTTCTGCAGCGCTTAGGCGAAGCCCTGCCGGAATTGCTCCACCACCACCATCACCGGAGCGCCGTCACGCTGCCGGTGAACTCTCTCTCCTCTCCACCTCCTCTTGCTGGATCAAGACGGTGGAGATCGTCATCAAGCTGCACATGTGCTGAACGCGGAGGTGCCGTCCGTTCGATACTAGATCGGAAGGATCGTGATCAAGGCCACGAGATGTTCGTGATTGGATCGCGGGACGGTTCGTGACGAGATCGCAGGATGGTTCATGACTGGATCGCGGGACGGTTCGTGATTGGATCGCAGGACGCTCGGCGATTTGAATCGCGAAGAAGTTCGACTACACCAACCGCGTTTCTTAACGCTTCCCGCTTAGCGATCTACAAGGGTGCGTAGATACACTCTCCCTCTCGTAGATGCTCATCACCATGGATAGGTTTGCATGTGCGTAGGAAATTTTTTGTTTCCCATGCGACGTTCCCCAACAGTGACATCATGAGCTAGGTTGATGGTTCGATGAGATCTCGAGTAGAACACAAAAGTTTTGTGGGCGTTGATGCTTAGATTGCTTCCTCCCTTGGTCGCATTTTGGTTCAGCGGGATTGTGAGATAAAACGGCTCAGACCAACATTACTCGTACGCTTATGAGAGACCGGTTCCCTCGACGCAACTTGTTGCTTAGATGGCTTGCGGGCGACAGTTTGTCTCACTTTAGTTGGATCGGATCCGACAAAGGCGGTCCTTGAGAAGGTTGAAAAGCAATATATGTATCACCGTTGTGGTTTATGCGTAGGTGAGAATCGTTCTTGCTAGATACCCATAGCAGCCACGTAAAACATGCAACAACAATTAGAGGATGTCTAACTTGTTTTTGCAGGGTATGTTGTGATGTGATATGGCCAATTACATGATGTGATATATGTGATGTATGAGATGATCATGTGATGTATAGAACTTCACGACTTGCATGTCGATGAGTACGGCAACCGGCAGGAGCCATAGGGTTGTCTTTAATTATTGTATGACCTGCGTGTCAATCATTAAGCGCTATGTAATGCTTTACTTTATCGCTAAACGGTAGCAATAGTAGTAGAAGCATGCAGGGCGTGACCACCTCGATGGAAACACGTTGATGGAGATCATGGTGTCGTGCCGGTGACGATGAAGATCATGCCGGTGCTTTCAAGATGGAGATCTAAAGC
Organism: Hordeum marinum; assembly: GCA_022496015.1. NCBI lineage: Eukaryota > Viridiplantae > Streptophyta > Magnoliopsida > Poales > Poaceae > Hordeum > Hordeum marinum. The sequence goes on along the minus strand of CM039678.1, from coordinate 391,691,707 downwards.
ACAAGTTCATGGCCATATCATGTCACTTATGAATTGCATGTGATATTAATCCTTTTATGCACCTTGTTTTTCTTAGTACGACGGTAGCATTATAAGGTGATCCCTCACTTAAATTTCAAGATAAAATTGTGTTCTCCCTGAGTATGCACCGTTGCGAAAGTTCGTCGTGTTGAGACACCACGTGATGATCGGGTGTGATAGACTCTACATTCACATACAACAGGTGCAAGCCAGATTTGCACGCGAGTTCTCATACAACGGGTGCAAGCCATATTTGCACGCGCAGAACACTCGGGTTAAACTTGACGAGCCTAGCATGTACAGACATGGCCTCGGAACACAAGATACCGAAAGGTCGAGCATGAATCATATAGTAGATATGATAAACATAATGATGTTCACCAATGAAGCCAACTTAACTCACGTGATGATCGGACTTGAGTTGGTGAATTTGGATCATGTGACACTCAGATGACCTGAGGGATGTCAATTTGAGTGGGAGCTTTAGTAATTTGATTAACTAAACTCATTATCTTGAACAATAGTCTAAGTAACCTTTGCATATTTATGTTGTAGCTCAATGGCTCGCGCAGTAGCACCCCTGAATTTTAATGCGTTCCTAGAGAAAGCTAAATTGAAAGATGATGGAAGTAACTTTGTTGACTGGGCCCATAATCTGGGGATTATCCTCACAGCTTCCCAGAAGTCATATGTCCTTGATGCACCGCTTGGTGACCAGCCAGAAGACATGACCTCCGAAGACGATAAGAATGCTTGGGAGGCTCGTGCTGGAGACTACTCAATAGTTCAGTGTGCAATATTGTATGGCTTAGAACCGGGACTTCAAAGACGTTTTGAACATCATGGAGCATATGAGATGTTCCAGGAGTTGAATTTTATCTTTCACAAGAATGCCCGGATCGAGAGGTATGAAACCTCCGATAAATTCTATGCTTGCAAGATGGAGGAGAACGGGTCTATTAGTGAGCACATACTCAGAATGTCTGGGTACTCAAACCGTCTAGCTGAGTTGGGAATTACCCTTCCGCCGGAGGCAATCACCGATAGAGTTCTCCAATCGCTGCCACCTAGTTACAAGAGCTTTGTGATGAACTATAACATGCACGGGATGAACAAGTCAGTCGCCAAGTTGTTTGTGATGCTGAAAGTCGCTGAGTCTGAAATCCAGAAAGAACATCAAGTGTTGATGGTCAATAAAACCACTAGTTTCAAGAAAAATGGCAAAAGCAAAGGCAAGAAGGGTAAAACCAAAAAGGGTGGCAAAGCAGTTGCTACTCCTACAAAGAAGCCTAAGCATGGACCTAAGCCAGAAACTGAGTGCTTTCATTGCAAGGGAACTGGTCACTGGAAGAGGAACTGCCCCAAGTACTTGGCTGACAAGAAGGCGGCCAATGACAAACAAGGTATATATGATATACATGTTATTGATGTGTACCTTACTAGCTCTCGTAGTAGTACCTGGGTATTTGATACCGGTTCGGTTGCTCACATTTGCAACTCAAAGCAGGAACTGCGGAATAAACGAAGGTTGGCAAAGGATGAAGTGACGATGCGCGTGGGAAATGGTTCCAAGGTTGATGTGATCGCCGTCGGCACGCTCTCTCTTCTATTACCATCGGGATTAGTGATAAACCTGAATAATTGTTATTTAGTGCCTGCGTTAAGCATGAACATTATATCTGGATCTTGTTTATTGCGAGACGGTTACTCATTTAAGTCAGAGAATAAAGGTTGTTCTATTTATATGAGTAATATCTTTTATGGTCATGCACCCAATATTAGGGGTTTATTCATATTAAATCTTGATAGTGATGACACACATGTTCATAACATTGATGCCAAAAGATGTAGAGATGTTAATGATAGTACCACTTTCTTGTGGCACTGCCGTTTAGGTCATATTGGTGTAAAACGCATGAGGAAGCTCCATGCTGATGGACTTTTGGAGTAACTTGATTTTGAATCACTTGACACATGTGAACCATGCCTGATGGGCAAGATGACTAAAACGCCGTTCTCTGGAACAATGGAACGGGCAAGTGACTTGTTGGAAATCATACATACCGATGTGTGCGGTCCAATGAATGTTGCAATGCGCGGTGGATATCGTTACTTTCTCACCTTCACTGATGACTTGAGTAGATATGGGTATATTTACTTAATGAAACACAAGTCTGAAACTTTTGAAAAGTTCAAGCAATTTCAGAGTGAAGTTGAGAATCATCGTAACAAGAAGATTAAATTTCTGCGATCTGGTCGAGGAGGTGAATATCTGAGTTATGAGTTTGGCAGTCACTTAAGACAGTGTGGAATTGTTTCGCAGTTGACACCGCCCGGAACACCACAGCGTAATGGTGTGTCTGAACGTCGTAATCGAACCTTATTAGATATGGTGCGTTCTATGATGTCTCTTGCCGATTTGCCACTATTGTTTTGGGGTTATGCATTAGAGACAGCTGCATTCACTTTAAATAGGGCACCATCGAAATCCGTTGAGACGACGCCATATGAACTGTGGTTTGGCAAAAAGCCGAAGTTGTCGTTTCTTAAAGTTTGGGGATGTGATGCTTATGTCAAAAAGCTTCAGCCTGAAAAGCTGGAACCCAAAGGGGAGAAATGCGTCTTCATAGGATACCCGAAAGAGACAGTCGGGTATACCTTCTATCTCAGATCCGAGGGCAAAGTGCTTGTCGCTAAGAACGGAACATTTCTTGAGAAAGAGTTTCTCTTGAAAGAATAGAGTGGGAAGAAACTAGAGCTTGATGAGGTTGTTGAACCTTTACTTCAACCAGAAAGTAGCGTAGCGCAGAAAGATGTTTCTGTGGAACCTACGACGGTAGAAGAGGAAGTTAATGATGATGATCATGAAGCTTCGGATCAAGCTGCTATTGAACCTCGTAGGTCGACAAGGGCGCGTACTACTCCCGAGTGGTACGGCAACCCTGTCTTGGAGGTCATGTTGTTAGACAACAATGAACCTACGAGTTATGGAGGAGCAGTGATGGGCCCGGATTCCGAGAAATGGTTAGAGGCCATGAAATCCGAGATGGGATCCATGTATGAAAACAAAGTATGGACTTTGGAAGTACTACCTAAAGGGCGAAAGGCCATTCAGAACAAATGGATTTTTAAGAAGAAGACGGACGCAGACGGTAATGTCACCGTCTATAAAGCTCGACTTGTGGCAAAGGGTTTTTCACAAGTTCAAGGAGTTGACTACGATGTGACTTTCTCACCCGTAGCGATGCTTAAGTCTATCAGAATCATGTTGGCAATAGCTGCTTATTTCGACTATGAAATTTGGCAGATGGATGTCAAAACGGCGTTCCTCAATGGTTTCCTTGAGGAAGAGTTGTATATGATGCAACCCGAAGGTTTTGTCGATCCAGAGAATGCTGACAAAGTTTGCAAACTCCACCGATCCATTTATGGACTGGTGCAAGCATCTCGGAGTTGGAATAAGCGTTTTGATGAGGTGATCAAAGCGTTTGGGTTTATACAAGTTTATGGAGAAGCTTGTATTTACAAGAAAGTGAGTGGGAGCTCTGTAGCGTTTCTAGTGTTATATGTGGATGACATATTGCTGATTGGAAACGATATAGAATTGCTGGGAAGCGTGAAGGAATGTTTGAATAAGATTTTTTCAATGAAGGACCTAGGAGAAGTTGCTTTCATGTTAGGCATTAAGATCTATAGAGATAGATCGAGACGCTTAATAGCACTTTCACAGAGCACATACCTTGATAAAGTTTTGAAGAAGTTCAAAATGGAATAGGCCAAGAAGGGGTTCTTGCCTGTGTTACAAGGTGTGAAGTTGAGTAAGACTCAATGCCCAGTGACTGCAGAAGATAAAGAAAAGATGAGCGTCATCCCCTATGCTTCATCCATAGGCTCTATCATGTATGCAATGTTGTGCACAAGACCCGATGTCAGCCTTGCCATAAGTATGGGTGGAAGGTTTCAAAGTGATCCTGGAAAGGAGCACTGGCAAGCGGTCAAGAATATCCTTAAGTACCTTAACAGCACTAAGGACATGTTTCTCGTTTATGGAGGTGATGAAGAGCTCGTCGTAAAGGGTTACGTCGATGCAAGCTTTGACACTGATCCGGACAATTCTAAATCGCAAACCGGATACGTATTTATTCTTAACGGGGGAGCGGTAAGCTGGTGCAGTTCCAAGCAAAGCGTGGTAGCTGATTCTACGTGCAAAGCGGAGTACATCGCAGCCTCGGAGGCGGCGAAGGAAGGTGTCTGGATGAAGCAGTTCATGACAGATCTTGGAGTAGTGCCTAGTGCGCTGAATCCAATAAATCTGTTCTGTGACAACACTCGTGCCATTGCTCTAGCCAAGGAACCAAGGTTTCACAAGAGGACCAGACACATAAAGCGACGCTTCAACTCCATCCGGTTCTACATCGAGGAGAAGGACATAAATATTTGCAAAGTGCACACGGATCTGAATGTTGCAGACCCGTGGACTAAACCTCTTCCAAGGGCTAAACATGATCAACACCAGAACTGTATGGGTGTTCGATTCATTACCATGTAAATCACATAGTGATGTGAACTAGATTATTGACTCTAGTGCAAGTGGGAGACTGTTGGAAATATGCCCTAGAGGCAATATATAAAGTGTTTATTATTATATTTCCTTGTTCATGATAATCGTTTATTATCCATTCTATAATTGTAGTGATTGGAAACACATTGCATGTGTGGGTAAATAGACAACACTGTGTCCCTAGTATGCCTCTAGTGAACTAGCTCGTTGATCAAAGATGGTCAGGGTTTCCTAGCCATTGACATGTGATGTCATTTGATGACGGGATCACATCATTAGGAGAATGATGTGATGGACAAGACCCAAACTACAAACGTAGCATATGATCGTGTCAGTTTATTGCTACTGTTTTCTGCATGTCAATGTATATGTTCCTATGACCATGAGATCATGCAACTCACGGATATCGGAGGAGTGCCTTGTGTGTATCAAACGTCGCAACGTAACTGGGTGACTATAAAGGTGCTCTACAGGTATCTTCGATGGTGTCTGTTGAGTTGGCATGGATCGAGACTGGGATTTGTTACTCCGTGTGACGGAGAGGTATCTCGGGGCCCACTCGGTAATTCAACATCACAACAAGCCTTGCAAGCAATGTGACTAATATGTTAGCCACGGGATCTCGCATTACGGAACGAGTAAAGAGACTTTCCAGTAACGAGGTTGAACTAGGTATGGAGATACCGACGATCGAATCTCGGGCAAGTAACATACCGAAGAACAAAGGGAACGTTATACGGGATTAACTGAATCCTTGACATAGAGGTTCGACCAATAAGATCTTCGTATAATATGTAGGAACCAATCTGGACGTCCAGGTACCACCATTGGTTATTGGCCGAAGAGGTGTCTCGGTCATGTCTACATAGTTCTCGAACCCGCAGGGTCTGCACACTTAAGGTTCGGTGACGTTTCGGTAGTGTAGAGTTATGTATGGTGGTGACCAAAGGTTGTTCGGAGTCCCGGATGAGATCCCAGACGTCACGAGGAGCTCCGTAATGGTCCGGAGGTAAAGATTCATATATATGAAGTCCCAGTTTGGTCGCCGGAAAAGTTTCGGGCTCATCGGTAGTGTACCGAGAGTGCCGGTAGTGTACCGGGGGACCTCCGGGTGGGGTTTTTCGACCCCAAGAGGTCCATGGGCTGTGGGATAGTATTAACCAGCCCTTAGTGGGCTGGTGAAACAGCCACAAATGCCCATGGTGCAGGGAGAGGGAGTCCTAAAGGAAAAAGGGAAAAATCAGCCAATAGGAAGCAATCCTACTCCAACTAGGATTGGAGTAGGAGTAGGATTGCTCCCACCTTGGCCGGCCGAATCCCCTAGGGGGACTTGGTGCGCCAGCCCCCCTCCTCTCCCTCCCTCCTATATATACTAGTGGATTGGGTGGCTTTTGGACACAACTTACGGCCACATGCTACCCGTTTCACCGGCGCTCCTCTAGATCGGATTTCTGCAGCGCTTAGGCGAAGCCCTGCCGGAATTGCTCCACCACCACCATCACCGGAGCACTGTCACACTGCCAGTGAACTCTCTCTCCTCTCCACCTCCTCTTGCTGGATCAAGACGGTGGAGATCGTCATCAAGCTGCACGTGTGCTGAACGCGGAGGTGTCGTCCGTTCGGTACTAGATCGGAAGGATCATAATCAAGGCCATGAGACGTTCGTGATTGGATCGCGGGACGGTTCGTGATGAGATTGCAAGATGGTTCGTGATTGGATCGCGGGACGGTTCGTGATTGGATCGCGGGACGCTCGGCGATTTGAATCGCGAAGAAGTTCGACTACACCAACCGCGTTTCTTAATGCTTCTCGCTTAGCGATCTACAAGGGTACGTAGATCCACTCTCCCTCTCATAGATGCTCATCACCATGGATAGGTTTGCGTGTGCGTAGGAAAAATTTTGTTTCCCATGCGACGTTCCCCAACAAGGGATGGGTCCAGGTGACACGGCAAGCGATAGCGGTGAGGTTCATGGCGTTGGACGGCGTCGGGGCAGACGGTGACGAGCAGCACGAGCTCGGCGGTGGTTCGAGTGTGGCAAAGCTCCGAAGAGGTGGCGAGGTGGCGGTGGAGCATGGAGGAAAATATTTTAGGGGGGAATCAAGTGCGGGAGGTCGGGGCTTTATATCCACGGGTGGGGATGCTCAAACGGAAGGGGAGCGGGGAGATTCGATCGGTTCTGGCGAGGTCTCCGGCGAAGGAAAGAGAGCACGGGGAAACGAAAAGATATGAACGAGGCGGGATCGGGTCGGGCGGTGGCTCCAGTGCGCTAGAGAGAGGGAGGTGGGGCACTCGGTCGGTTGGATGATACGATGGATATTCGAATTCAGAGGGGGCGGATTGGGCCAAATGTGGTAGTTGGGCAGCGTCGGCGTTTCCTATTTAAAGCCATGTTTCCTTTTATTTAAAAATAGAAATAAAAAAAGCTAAAAGGGAAAATGAGAACAATTACAAAAATAAAAGTCTTATATATTAAAATGATCGGAAAAAATAGAGTAAAAATATTAACACTTTTCCAAGACCAAATAAAATACATTAAAAATGTTTTTATGAAAATGCCCAATCTAAGTTTAAAATCATATTTCATTTTTTCAAATACCCCTCTAGTTTTATAACTAAATTACTTCTTAAAAATACCCCTGGAATTGAGGGTCATGATCCTCCTCCCATTTCAAAATATTCTCAGAGGTTTCCACTATTTGAACACACATGAAAAAAATTGAAATGGGGTTTCAATATAACACCATAGAGCATTCAACATCACTTTAACAAAGTAATTACAAGCAAGATGGGTGGATGCATAACTAAAATTATAACATGCCAAAATGAAATTTTTGCATGTTACACATATGGGTATGTAGTTAGTACCTAGATGGCTATCTCTCTCTATGTTCTTCAATACAAAGTCCATCTCATCTTCGTGATGATCTATTCAATGTAATCACTTTGCGTGGTGCGTTTGGATTCATGTTCAGATTATTCATGAGATTATATTGAGTTCCTTGCAGGTCTTTCATATGTATGCATGATTATGATAGCTTCGTAAATTTCTCTGGTCTATTAATTTGGTTTGGCCAACTAGATCGATCTATCTTCAGTGTGCAAGGGGTGTGTTGTAGTGGGTTCAATCATGCGGTGCTTTATATCCCAGTGACAAAGTAGGGGACAAGACATGTATTTTTATTCCTGCCACTAAGGATAAAATGATGGGGTTAATTCATATTAATTGGATTTTCTATGTCTACATCATGTCATTGTTCTCCAAGCATTACTCTTGTTAACTTAGTACTCTAGATGTATGTTGGATAGCGGTCGATGGGTGGCGTAATAGTAGTAGGTGCAGGCAGGAGTCGGTCTACTTGATTATAGACATGATGCCTCTATGTATTGAATATTGCCATGAACAAATATTGCATAACTATGTATTTTTCTATCAATTGCTCAATAATAATTTGTTTACCCAGGTATGCTTTCTACAAAAGAGACGCCTCAAGCGAAAACTATGACCCCAGGTCTATTCACACAAATATATTTACAAACACTCTTAATACCTTGCTGGCATTTTTTTCTTTTCTTTTTATTTTACAATCTACAATTATCAACTATCATCTACAATACTCATCTACAACAGGAACCCCCCTTCACCAACACATCGATGAGTTGGCGTAGGTCCATATAAGTGCTGCTAACGTCTACACCAACTAATTATTATGAGTTGTCGTTGGTGGCGTTGGAAGGGACTAAAACAATGTATATATATGCATTGGCAAGCGGCACAAATAAGTGTTGTAAGAGAGCAACACATTTTTTTTGGAAATGGAGGCATGCCCCCAGCCTCTGCATCATGAAGATGCATGCAGCCATTTTATTAAAAATCCACAAAGTAACGTCATAAAGGTCTTATAGCTCGCAAACGGAGCAGAAACAAAGTAAAAAAAGAAAAATACATGCTGACAAAAGCAACCGCTACGGTAATATGAAGGATATGCTCCCTAGACTCCTATCCTGTTATGCGAGCGCCATCTGAACCGGTTGAATATAACCCGAGCTACCATCTCCCATTGGTTGCACCCAGTAACCAAAGGCTCCCTGGAGTCCATAGGAGTTAGTAAGGACCACGTACGGATCCAAGTTGTAGCTCTGAAGATGACCTACAGGAAAGTTAAAGTGTGTTGTCTGTTAAAAATCATATCATTCCTGCAGTTCCATATAGCCCATAATAGCGCGCATATTCCAATCCGAATACGAGCCGCAGTAATCTATTCAACCCCAGCTAACCACGTCCCAAACAACGACGCAATATCGACTAGAGGATTAATGTTAAAAGCTATATGAATCGTTCTCCAGAGTAGTTTGGCAAGTGGGCATTCAAGAAATAAGTGTTGTATTGTTTCATCATGATCACAAAAACAGCACCGCGAACTTCCTACCCATCGCCTTTTAATTAAGTTGTCTTGTGTGAGTATCACTTGCTTGTGGACAAACCACATAAAGATTTTAATCTGCAAAGGAACCTTAAGATTGGGCCAAAATTAATCAAATCTATATAGAAAGATTTCACCGTAAAAATCCATTCTTAGCTAACTTCCATTGTATCAAATCTGGCTGGTCGGAAAGTTGAACTTCTATCAGTCTCCGAACCAAATGCATCCAGGCATTCCATCTCTCATGAACTAACGCACGTCGGAACTGGATGTTCAGGGGAATAGTTTGGAAGATTGTGCCTACGTAATCCTCCTTACGTTGCACAATATTATAAAGAGCGGGATATTGGATGGCCAGAGGCGTCTGTCCTAACCATGTATCCTCCCAAAATCTTGTTGACGTCCCATTGCCAACCAAGAATTTGACCCTACGAAAGAACAAGTCCTTCGTTCGCATAAGTCCCTTCCAGAATGGCGAGTCAGTCGGTCTCATGGTAACCTGGGCTAATGTTTTGGAGTATAAATACTTATTGCGAGGATTTATGACCACATACCCTCCGGCTCTGTCTCTAGCCTATATAACCATTTACTCATAAGACATTTATTCTTAATTTCTAAGTTCTCAATACCAAGACCCCCTTGTTCTTTAGGTCGGCAAAGGATATCCCATCGTGCAAGATGGTATTTCCTCTTGGCCTCATCAGACTGCCAGAAGAAACGAGATCTAAAGAACTCAAGTCGCTTCTGAACTCCTTTCGGAATTTTGAAGAACGAAAGTAGAAACATCGGCATACTAGTCAGTACCGAGTTAATCAGGACTAGCCAACCTCCATATGACATAAGCTTACCCTTCCAGCAGCTAAGTTTTTTTTCAATTCGTTCTTCAATACAATTCCATTCTTTATTGGATAGTTTACGATGGTGGATCGGTATACCCAAGTAACTGAATGGTAAAGCACCTAATTAACATCCGAACAATTCTCTATAAGTGTGTTCCTCGTCTTTGGCCTTCCCAAAGCAGAACAACTCGCTCTTATGAAAATTAATTTTTAAGCCAGACAATTGTTAGAAGAGACATAAGATAAGTTTCATATTACGTGCCTTAGCCATGTCATGTTCCATGAATAGGATAGTGTCATCAGCATACTGTAGAATGGATACCCCTCCATCGACTAGATGAGGAACTAACCCTTCTACATGGCCACGCTGCTTGGCCCTGCCAATAATGACGTCCAGCATGTCTGCCACAATATTAAACAGAAGAGAAGACATGGAATCCCCTTGTCTCAACCCCTTAAGTGTCGGAAAATAATGACCGATGTCATCATTCACCTTGATTTTGACACTACCCTTATGGACTTGGGTGTCCACTTGGTTCCTCCAGGCTTCACTAAAGCCCTTCATGCACATTGCCTGCTGAAGATAAGGCCACTTGACTTTATCATACGCCTTTTCAAAATCCACTTTGAAGATAACCCCATCCAGTTTCTTCGAGTGGATCTCATGAAGCGTTTCATGCAGAACGACCACCCCTTCCAGTATGTGTCGCCCCGGCATGAACGCAGTCTGACTTGGTTGGACCACTGAATGAGAAATTTGTGTCAATCTATTGGTTCCAACCTTTGTGAAAATTTCGAAGATCACATTCAGCAGACAAATGGGCCGGAATTGTTCAATCCGAATTGCCTCATCTTTCTTTGGTACCAGCGTTATCGTACCGAAGTTGAGATGAAACAACTCTAAATGATCGTTGAAAAAATCATGAAACATAGGCATAAGATCATATTTTATAATATGCCAACATTTCTTATAGAATTCAGCTCGAAACCCATCTGGTCCCGGTGCTTTATTCGGTTTCATTTGTGAAATTGCTTGAAGAACCTTTTTTTCAGTAAACGGTGCAGATAGAAAACCATTCTCCGCTGCCTGTAATTGAGGTATGTCATCAATCACAGATTCATCTAGTGTCACCGTTCTTGTATTTGGTGGTCCAAAAAGTTGTTTATAGTAATTGGAGATATATGCTTTCAAATTTTCATGCCCCACTATTATCCCCTCATCCTGTTCAAGCTGAATGATTTTCTTCTTCCTATGTTTTCCATTTGCAACCATATGGAAGAATTGTGTATTGTCGTCCCCTTGGACAACCTTAAGCGTTTTAGCACGCAATGCCCACTTGAGCTCCTCCTCTCTCAAGAGATCTCGTAGACCTTGCTCAGCCACGGATTTGGATCTTTGCTCATTAACTGAAAGAAGAGTGTCTTCAGCTTTTAAGTCTAGTGCCTCAATTAATTGAATAAGACGCTCTTTTTCTTGTTTGTAAATCCCACTCTCATTTCTGGCCCAACCTCTCAAAAACTGTCGGAGATGTCTAATGTTGTTTTGCCATCTCTCAACATGCATCCTTCCACTAACCGGCTTAGCCCATTCGCGTGCAATGATCTTCAAAAATCCTTTTCTCTCGAACCAACATTGTTCGAAGGAGAAAGTATTTTTATTTGCCACATGGGTAGCCTCACCCGAGTCTAAAAGAAGTGGTGTGTGATCTGAGATTGCTCTCTGCATCACATGGACCGACACCAAAGGATATTTTTGTTCCCACTCCACACTAGCAAGTACCCTATCCAACTTTTCATAAGTCGGAATGGGTAACGAGTTGGCCCATGTAAATTGTCTACCGGTGAGTTCAATTTCTCTCAAATTAAGACTCTCGATAATCATGTCAAACATCTTAGACCAACGTCCATCAAAATTGTCATTGTTCTTTTCATCTCTCCTCCTGATTATATTAAAATCCCCCTCGACAAGTATCGACAGATTTTCATCTCCACAAATCCGCACTAAATCGGCTAAAAATCTGGTTTAAATTCAGGTGGTGCTGCCCCATATACAGCAACAAGAGACCACCGGAACCCATCCAGTTTTGATCTCACCCTAAACTTAAACGAAAAGTCTCCCTGAACCACATTAAGCACCTCAAGCGTCTCACACCGCACCCCTAGTAAAATCCCACCGGATCTTCCTCTAGGAGATAAGATGTGCCAGTCAAAATCAATACCACTGGAGAGATTTTGAAGGAACTGTGATGTAAAATTATCTCGCCCTCTCTCCAAAAGTGCAATAAATTATAAGTGTTGTTCTATCATTGTCTCTGCTAAGAACCTTTGTTTAGCCAAGTCAGCTAGACCTCTACTATTCCAAAAGAGTCCTTTCACCAGTCATCATGAATTTTTTTCTTAAGATTAACTCGAGCACTTCTACGTACTACCGAAGTAGGATAAATTTTCTGCTTCCAGGATCGTTTGGGCTTCTCCCCAACACCCTGCGAGAAAGTAGGATCGATGACGCCAGAAACTGCGCCCTCCATCAAGAGAGGCTCTACCGTGTCTGTAGTCTCCGACCCCTCCTCATCCTCGGCCTCCGCACCAGGCAAAAGATTGTTACATATATTTGCGAGATCAGCCATTCCTAAGTTGTTCATTTCATTATCATTCATGGGTTTGATAGATGCAAGATTACGAATAATTTCGGAAGCCCTCTCCGCTTCCAAGTCTAAAAGATCGTTTACGGATTTGACGACCTCGGTTTCATTTGATCCCAAAGAAATTCCTAAGTCGTTTGCCTTATCCACTATTTCATTCTTAGTGAAGTGAAAAATTGAACAACTTTTATTAAAAGACGTACCTGTAGTAGCCTCGACGTGACGAAGCATGGCTGCCCTCTAGCACGCGCTAGCTGCAGGTCATCCGCATCTGGCTGTCCCTGGATCCGGTTGCTGACACGCCTGCCAGCCGTCACCGGATCTGCGATCCCGTCGAAAGCGATAAGCTCCTCCACTATCCTCTCCCGAGGAGTATGGTTCCGACTCCCGCACCCTTCCCCTAATGTCTGTGAAGGAGGGTAGGGCATGGTCGTGTGGACACCGTCCTCAGCAGTGAAGGGGGAAGAGGACCGTGGAGCCAACTGCTCAATAGTCCCGCTCCCCCCTTGACAACAGAGTGTAGTGGTCCCTGTCCATCCAGCACAGCGCGGTCCTGCGGAGGAGTAAAGGCATGGGGCTCCTGCCTGCCCCTCACTCCCAAGTCACCCGGGACAGTCGGGAGAGACAAGGCACCTCGGACCTCCTGTCCGGGCGCCCCTCCCAAAGAGCTCGAGCCGGACATGAGTAAGCGGGCATCGTGAGCCTCCTACCCACTGCCCCCCCCCCACTCGCGAGCAGCCCGCAATCGTCCATCTGCCCACCGGGCGTGGAGCCCATCCTAACTGAGCCACTGTCAGTGTGTCGTGGTCCCTGTGGTGTCTGCTGTGTATCGGAAACCTCAAGTGTCGTCGTCGCCTCGCAAACAGAGTCCATCACCGGTGGTAGCTCAAGTTCCGCCGGGTCGTCCGCCATGACTCTGGTGCTCCATAGCCGACTAGGAACCGACCTTGCTCCAAACGAACCAAAGCGAAGAGTGTTCATCGGAGTTGTGGACGGGGGCGCCTCTTTGGCAGAGATGTCTGCCTTATCAGGTTGAGCATTGGGCCCCTTGGCTAGCTCCCGTGGGGAATTGTCAGACCCCTTATCTCGATCCCCGGGGGCTCCGCCCCCCTCAGTAGTGTCCATATCCTGAATCTCATCCCCATCCTGGGAAATCGGAGTATCCTCGATCTCAAGCTCTAAAATGTACGTGACTCCAGCATGTGTCCATCTAACCAATCTGGTATGAACTCAATACTCACAACACTGACCAGCAACCTCGTAGCCCCTTGTGCGCGAGTGAAAGGCATGTCCACCTTCTCGGTCTTGCCAATCATAGAACCCAAGCTACAAACAATCAGAAAGTGCTTAATCAGTTTTGGTGGTGCACAAAAGAAACGTACCCACACCTTTTCCAAAGGTGTACCCTCTGGTTCTTCCCGCTTCCACTCATCAAAAGCAATAATAATGTTGGTATTTGGAACCCTGCATAGACCCCACTTAAGAAAATGCATCTGATCCTCTTTAGTGGGGAAATCCACCTTATAAGCCTGTCCCTCCAGTTTTTCCAGATGCCACCGATAATTACCCGGTACCAGGTCACGCAGCTGCCTCACAATCTGAGCTTCGGTCAACTTCCCATTAGTAACCCGGACCACTGTAGGGAAAGAACTCTCAACCACATGCGGAAGCGGATCCACCTCAGGTGTCTCAAAGAACATCAACTCCTTGCAACACACACCAAAAACGTTGACACCAGGTTTAGGACCGGAAAGGAGAGGGCAATCCCCGGTCACATGCTGCGATCTGAGGCAACAGTCGCAAAGCTCATTAGTACACTCTGCCACAAAGTGACCCGGTTCGCCACATCTATAGCAAGGCAACTTCTTCTTCTTAATTGCCCACTTCGAAAGTTTTTCGCCCGCCGGTTTGTCCGATTGCTTGCCCGGTCCGCCATAACGAATCATACCAGCTCCGATGGCCACCGGAATAGAAACTGCTGCTAGGGCCTTGACTGTTTCCACACCCACAGTTGGAAGAGTCGGTGAAGCTACCGCCGTAGAAGCTGCGGGATCCATCGCCGCCCCCGGGGGCGCATGAGCCATGTCCGCCGGCGGAGTTGGCGGTGGAGGTTGGCGCGGTGGAGGTGGGCGCATCCCACCCCTTCTCCCGCGACGAAATCCCCCCCGGTAACGGTCAGTAGGTCCTACAACTCCTTCAACAAAATTCCCGGGCGGTCCCTGAAAGTGTCTGGCTCCATTGTGCCAGTTGTTACCTTGACCACCACCCGAGGATGACCCACGGTGCTGACCCTCGCCATACACATCGTAACCATCGTCCCCCCACTGCCCATATCGATTGAACCGAGGACCATCTCTGCCGTAGCCGCCGTAACCCTGGCCATCCCAGCCTTGATTCGCCCCGCCACCACATCCCAGCGCCCGTGCTTTGGCCGCCGACAACTGCGTCGGTTCTTCCGGAGCACCACGGCTGGCCCCAGCGGCGGGCGGTGGATCTCCGCGTCCGATCATCGTGCCGACAGCGGAGATTCTGGTTGCTCGCCCCGCACCGAGTGAAGGGAAGCCTGGCGATCGTGAAACCCTAGCCGAAACGACGAAAGAGGACACGGGCCCCTTCGACTCATGCATGCACGTAGGAACAGACGACATGGCTTGGGCTTCCGACTGGGCCTCATGCCCCGAGTCCAGAGAGCCCACGACCAGCGTCGATTCCGATCCAGCATCGAGGCCCAGCAACGAATTCAAGTGTGCCCTCCTGGCCGCTCGAATCGCGCTAGCCGCCGTCGCCGCCGGCGGTTGCTGCGGTGCCGGCCTCGATGACTGCCCTTTCTTGCCTTTCTTCTTTCTAGTGACTAAAGTCCAAGACTCCGGAATAAAATCTGACAGTGTAACGGGCGTACGAGATACCTTAGGGATAGGTCCGATCCAAGGTTTGACAATTTTTTCCAAACTCGGAGCTTTGGATCGAGGACGGACAGTTGCATGTTTGAACTCCGGCGATCTCTCTGGTCCCGGATTAGAAACCGCTAGAGAATTCTTCTTGACATGCTCGGGCTCGACCTCATCTTCTTCATCGCTCTCGAGTAGAGCCCAGAAACATCCTCCTGGTCGATCCATTCTTGTTGTGTTCGTTGTGTTCGTCAAATCAACAATGTCCGCCGTCGGGATCTGATCAACCTGCACACAATGACCAACAACAACATCATAGTTATCCAAGGAAAATCGAAACCCTACCTTGATCTGATCGCCGTCCGGAAGATAGTCGTCGGCCAACACATCGTTTTCCAAATCCAACAATGCCATCCATCGTGACGATGGTGTGAAACGAAGATGCCCCACGATCCAAGTGTTGGGATCCGTCTCGTCAGAAAATTGGAACCGCCACTGTCGCAACTTCGGCAGCTCTCCCGTGATCACACCATCCGACCGGACGCCGGGATCCGCTCCCGCCGCTGCCGCTCGACCCGCTCCTCCACCCGGCGACGCTGCCGCACGAGTTGTTGAGGGAGAGTGCGTCGACGACGTCAGGATAGAGGAGAGATCCACCGCGCTAGATTTCCGCGATGATCCGCAGGCCACATCGGCACCGGCGTCATCGGCGCCGGCCTCGACGGTCATCCGCGTGTCGTCGGGCGGCCTCATGTGTTGCGAGTTTGAGAGGGCAGTAACCATCAGCTGCAATCTTTTGCTTGATATTGGTTATGATTAGTTAAAGCCTAACAACACTTCATATGCGTTGGTGGCTACCCTCCATAACAGGATTTTCAAATGGATCATTACAACGTCGGGAACCGTTACTTCATAGCATGAAAAATTAATTGAATTATATATTCATCAAGAATTATTAGGTCAATGTCGATAGTGCATAAGTGAACCACAATATAATAAACCCAAATGTCACATATATTAAATTGATTCTGTTGCATTACAAAGAACACGATCCAAAGATTAGAGGATGTGAAACTATCTAGTATTAGGTCAATTGTCGACCTTCCAACCAATATCTCGGCCATTCTAAAATAATAATGATTGAGGCCTAAAAATACCATTCTAAAAAAGTGAAATTATCTAAGTAGCCCATTCACGACCTTGCAATCAACATCCCGAGCCTTGCGCCATGAATTTATCTTGGGAGATCTGCAACAACAACTAAATGAAATCAGTAACTTACGATAGAGAAAATTAAGTTAATAAAGTAGTAAAATTTAGAGGATCAACATATAAAGGTTGATGGCTACGTAATAATTAATCTAGTTGCATCTATATAGTGGCAAGTTCTGAACCATGAACATTTTTTCACTTTCTATATTGAATTAATGCCCTCGTACAATTTGATTGTGTTAGTATTGCACAAAATTGAATTAAATAATTACTGAGAAGATAGGTTGATCATTAGACATATTTAATGGGCAACATGTCCATGCACAGTGTTAGCCTGTCACCAAATATAATAAGGTTCGGTTACAATATAGTATGTCCCTTTTCGTGGTAAGTTGGTACATGAAGACAAAAAAAATGAAGAATTTAAAAAGCTATAGCCAAATAATTATATCTTCACACTAAAAGAAACATGGCATCTTACTTTTACAGGAGTGCAGCAAGATATCATTATGTTTCACTCGTATGAGAAAATCAATGTCCTGCAATACCCCCCAAAGTATATGTTAAAAATGGATTGGATTTAGAACTGATTTGCCTCCATCCTGGTAGTAATTGTATTAGAAAAAATATCCCATGCTCGGTTAAAGTTTATATGGTCAAAAGGGATATGTACAGACAACATAATCGAGTAATTAATGTATGATGTCCTTACCTGTCCTAAATATTGCCGATGCCACTGTAGTGTAAGGATCCAAGGTCATGGTTCATCATTCTGCAAATCCGAGGGGGAAATATTTTTTGTCAGCTCGGTTCTTTTAGATTGTGACCTTAAGATTATAAATATTTATGGATAACATAAAAGAATAGATAATATACTGTCCAAAGTCATGAAGTAATGTTGATCTCAGAGACACTATGCCAGACGTGTGGTGGGTAGGTGCGTTGGAAAAATATGCAATGTCCTGGACCTAGAGGATATGTGCGGGGCGTGAGCAGCCGTTGCCATGCCCTACCACGAGACACTGCTCCTACAATGTCGTGCCACTTCAATATAAATATTCATGACAACAAGGGAACAAAATGTAGATTGTTAAGTTGGGAATGGCATCTTGGGAACAAAATTATCACCTCTTTGCTGCCTGCACCTGCACCTGCACCTGTCCACATGGGAAGTAACATACAACATCATGGGAAGACATGATAACAAATCTTGCAATGTCGTGAGAGTAAGGGAAATTGAAATCTTACTGCCTCTTATGGACCAAGAATCACTTTGGAAAATAATCAAAATGATGATGGACGATCAATCTTGTTTCTCTGACCAAACAACAATTATGCTACGCCCGTGAAATAAATAGTTCAGGAGAATTTCGGATCTGATCGACATCTTCTACAACTTCAGGAATCAGTTCCCTAAAATAAACAAAGGGGCGTTGAATATGGTGAGCATTGCTATTATATGGACCGTTTGGCTACCTCGGAACCCAAAAGTGTTTGACAACATTAGAGTACCTGAGGAACTCGTTGTGAATCAGTGAGTGGAGATTGTGAAAATCTGGTTGTTCAAAGCAAAAAAAAAGAGCTCAGCTCGATTCAGAAATGGTTTGGAGATTGGCCGAGCTAGTTTAGTCGTGGCTCAACTTTCTTTTTTCCCCTTGTTTGGATCATGTTCTCTGTAACCCCACTCCCCATAGTTTCTGCTTGCACAATGGGCTGCATGTAACCCAAGCTCTTCTAGGAGCTTGACTCCTTTTCAGGTTAATATTAAGATAGGGTCTTCTTGTCATGATTTGCTTAAAGAAACTCGGCTACACCCCTAATCAGGCCCTGATGTTGTATACAGTTGACATCAAACACTATCGTCCAGATTTGCATAATAATTTTGTATTCTAGAGAACTAAATTAGAGGAACACTAGCCAAAACATAATCATGACAATAGTAAGATTTATGAATTAAGGGAATCAGCATAAATGGAGATACTCGTTGATCCAAAAATGAACTAATTCATGCATGAGCAACGGGGGAAGTCTGAATTCGCAATCATATGAGAACCAAAGTGTGACTAATGTTGTAGAAATCAGGGGTACATGTCATGTAATTTAATTTGGGAACAGAAAGCGGTCACCTTCACTAAGTAGGATGCATCTAGGTCAGGTGGTGGTTGACTGGATCCTATGGCATCATACCCTGAAAAGAGTGGCCTTAGTTAAGGAACAACCAACGCAGGCAGAAATTCAGTGAAGAAAGAACAGATCAAATAAATCAAGAAACAGAAATCGGTAAGAGAGATTGAACCACCTACATAGCTGAAGATAATGGTCGCTGCTCTGGAGATGCCGTGAAGATCAATGGTGTTGGTCGGTGATGTAGGGGCATCCAGCCTTTGCCTGTTGCGCGCTCGGTACCGGACTGATGGCGAAACGCACCACGTCGGATCGCGGGGCATGGTGGCAGCCCAAGTGTGGAGGGCAGAGGTAAACTGGGGGAATCCAGATCAGGGCTTCCCAAACTCATGGGCGACGACATGGTGTCATCTGGTGGTGCCGGCAGCGGCAGCTTCAGCGTCGCCGTGCACTGTTATTCGCAGTGAGGGAGGATGTCAGGATGAGGAAGTTGTGTAATCTATCCTTTTTCTTGACCTCACACAGTCGATCCACTTATTCATAGGAAGGAAGTGTTATCGAATAATAGTCATGGGAAGTGGGGCTTGAATGCCGGCAATGAATGCTTATTTCGTTGGAGCACATGTGTAGCTAAAGATGGGCTCGTGGTGTTGCTTGCAAGTAACAAGTTCAAGGGATTGACAACCTCTTGCTCGCATTGGGTGCAAGTGTGTATTTTTTTGTTTGTAGGCGTGGAAGATAAGAAATTACGTGATTCTCCTATTGCTTTGATAAATTTGGTTCTTACTAAGGAAAATACTTACCTACATTGTGTTGCATCATCTCTTCCTCTTCGTGGAAAAACCCAACGAAAATCTCAAGTATCAGGAAGGATTTCTAGCGACGTTGCCGGGGAGTATCATCAGTTTCCTATCAATTACCTTCTCACAAATTATCATTCACTTGTTCTACTTTTTATTTTCTGTTATATTTTGCTTGCTATAAAAATCAAAAACACAAAAATATATCTTTGCTTCTTCGCTTGTTTGCTTGTTACTATGGCTAGTTCTCCTCGGGACTTGCCCCTTCCTCCTTACTTGGGAGAAGGTCCCAAAGTTCTAGATTTTAAATACTTGGGTGATGAATCTTTAAAGGAAGTTTGGGATATATTATTGGTAATACAAATGAGAGTTGTATTAAATTACTTCTTAGAAGTTTTTATGGTGTCTTACCTATATTTCATAGACTTGTTCTAGATTCTATGTTTGAAAAAGACTTTCTTGGAAACAATGCTTTTGACACTTATGAAAAGATGGAAAGTGTATTCGGTCAACCAAAGATAGAAACCATTGCACCCACCAGATTGGTTAGCTACCGTCAAACCGAGCTAATAAAAAAAACTAAGGCCACTATGGAAGCAAAACTTAGATGTTTATACAACATGTCTACTAAACTAAATGGGAACATAGCCATTTAGTTTAGTAGACATGTTGTATAAACATCTAGTGCTACAAAATAGGAGGTTTTATACTTTAGAACAAAAGCTTGATGCTCTTAGTTTTTTGAAAGATGAAATGAAAATTCTCAACGACAAATTGGAACAATTTGTGAAGGGAATAGACCCCCTATTTTCAAAGATGACAACACGTCAAACTATGCCTTATGCCTAGCTAGGGGCATAAACAATAGCGCTCGTTGAGAGATGACCCAATAGTTATCTTATTTTCCTTGTTTTAATTTATGTTTGTATGATATAACATGTTTATTTCTGTTGTAATGATTGTTTTTATGTTTAAATTAGTGTTTGTGCCAAGTAAAGCCTTTGGGGTAATTTGAATAATAAGTAGAATTGGTACGGTGCAAAAACAGAAACTTTTGCGTCCAGTCCAGAATTTCTCTAATTTTACTAGAACTTATTTTTAACCTAAATTGTTTACACAGTATTTCTATACAAATTCCTCATGTCTTCCTAATGTTTTATAATTTGGGGGGTTACACAAGTAGGGTGTCTTTGCTGATCACTATAGACTGTTCTGTTTTATACAGATTCTATTCTTGCTTGCATAGTTTGCTTGTTTTGGTAATGCTATGTATTATATCGGGCCGTATAAGTCATGGAGAATTTAGAATACACTAACTTATGCAATAATAAAATATTAATAAATGTATAACAGTACCTAATGTTTATGGTTCGCCTATCGTACTAACGGATCTCACGAGTTTTCTGTTGAGTTTTATGTGCTGAAGTTTCCAAGCTTTCGGTGTTATCACGATGGATGAAGGAATAAGGAGCAGCAAAGAGCCTAAGCTTGGGGATGCCCAAGGCACCCCAAGTAAAATTCTAGGAATACTCAAGAGTGTAATCTTGGGGATGCCCTGGAAGGCATCCCCTCTTTTGTCTCAATCCATCGGTATGTTACTCGAAGCTATATTTTTATTCATCACATGATATGAGTTTTGCTTGGAGCATCATTTGCTTTAGTTTGCTTTTGTTTTAGTTTTCTAAAATTATTGTTTGCTGTACACACCCACTTGAGAGAGACACATGTTCACCATGATTTGTTAAAATACTTATGTGCTTCACTTATATCTTTTGAGCTAAGCAGTTGTGCTAGTGCTTCACTTATATCTTTTAGAGCACAGTGGCATATATATTTTATAGAAATAATTGAACTCCTTTTCTTCACTTAAATTAGTTTTAGAGTTAATAAATATTGGCAGTAATTTGCATGGGTTATAAGACTAGTCCAAAAATAATAGGTATTCAAGGAGTGCATAATAAAACCAGATGTAGCACATAAAAGAGAAATCGTGAGTTAATGATATTGATGTGGTAATATGAAATGGTGTGAGTGCATGGTTGTTGGTTAGTAACAATATCGATAGTTCAAGGATATGTTAATTTGTTGTTCGTCTAAATATTGGTTATGGCATGGTCATGATGTGTGAGCATTCTTATTCCTCATTGCATTCTTATTCCTCATTGAAATCATGTGTTGATTAGGTCGAGGGCACACGATGGTTAACTCCTACGAACCTCCTCTCTAGGATCATGCAAGTAGTACTTTTATTCGAGAGAGATAATAAAACATTGTGATGTATGTGAGTTATTTATGAATAATGTGAACCCATGAATGTATGCACTCTCACCACCTCATATTTGCTAGCCTCTTCAGTAACGTGCATTGCTCATTCTCACCTAGAGGATCGGTGCGAACTTCGTCGGAGCATCCAAGCCCCACGACATGATACGCTATGTTGCACATAAGCCAACTTATATGTTCCTCAAAACAGCCACCATACCTACCTATCATGGCATTTCCATGGCCATTCCGAGATATATTGCCATGCAACTTTCACCGTCACATCATATGACTAGTACACTCATTGTCATATTGCTTTGCATGATCATGTAGTTGACATAGTATTTGTGGCAAAGACACAATTCATCATTATCATACATGTTACGCTAGATCATTGCACATCCTGGTACACTTCCATAGGAAATCATATAGAGTCATATTTTAAGTAGTTTTTCCTATAGAGTTGTATGTAAATAGAAGTGTGATGCTATTCATTATTAGGGCACTGTCTCGGTGAGGAAAGGATGATGGAGACAATGATTCCTCGACAAGTCGGGATGAGACTCCAGACAAAAAATAAAAGAAGAAATAAGAAAAATATAAGGAAATAAAATAGAAAGAAAAAAAAGGAAAGAAAGAATAAAAATAGAAAAGGAAAGGAGAAAAGGGGAAGATGAGAGAGAAGGGACAATGCTACTACCTCTTTTTCCACACTTGTGCTTCAAAGTAATACCATATTTTTCATATAGAGAGTCATGTTTTATCACTTTCATATGCTAGTGGGAATTTTTCATTATAGAATTTGGCGTGTATATTCTGATGATGTGCTTCCTCAAATGCCTGAGGTCTTCATGAGCAAGTAACTTGGATGCACACCCACTTACCTTCAGTCGAGCTTTCATACACTTATAGCTCTAGTGCATCCGCTGCATGACAATTCCTACTCCTCGCATTGATATTGATTGATGGACATCTCCATAACCCATTGATCCGCCTAGTTGATGGGAGACTTTCTTCTTCTACACTTTTACCCCTTTGAAACCTACCACCATATTCTATTATACCTATATGCTATGTCCATGGTTCAAGCTCATGTAATTGAGTGAGTAATAAAAAGCCGAAGCGCGATAAGAAGTACGATCCACATGCCTGGCTGAACACTGCGGTGCTTGACATTTGTATTTATGTGGTGAAGACGGAGCCATGCCATCATAATATGAGAAAATTAATGGGGGGTAAACATTCTTTAAGGATCGTATATTTTGAACATTGATGATTATCTTACTTATCTTCACGGATATTAGTATGTTGATGTTTGTTAGTTCATCGTTTCTCAATGATCATACCTACAAGAGAATACATGTTGGGTAGCATGTCACATCAATTTTTTTGTTTTTATAATTTACCTACTTGAGGATGAACGAGAATTAAGCTTGGGGATGCTGACATGTCTCCAATGTATCACTATTTTTTTTGTTCATTGCTATAACATTATTATTCTAGGATGCTTTTTTGGCATTTACTTCTTGTTTTATATTATTTTTTAGCACTAACCTATTAGCCCAGTGCCAAATGCCACTTGCTTTTTTCTGCATGTTTATGACTTTTCAAGTTTACAGTACCAAACGAAGTCCGAATACCCCGAAACATTTTGATGATTTTTTTCTCGACCAAAAGAAGACCTGGAAGCTTGGCGAGAAGAACAGGGACCGCACAAGCCAACAAGGCGCGCCCAAGGGGGTGGTCGTGCCCCGATGGCTTGTGGCCGCCTCCCTTGGCCTCTGACGCCCCTCTTTGTACTATAAATTCTCTAATATCCCCAAAACCCCAGAGAGCCTCCCAAAACACTATTTCCACCATCGCAAGTCTCTGTTATGTTGTGTGCCCATCTGGAGCCCTCTTCCGATGCCCTATCGGAGGGGGGAACGATCACGGAGGGCCTTTACATCAACCGTGTTGCTCCCATGATGATGTGTGAGTAGTTCACCACAGACCTATGGGTCCGTAGTTAGTACATAGATGGCTATCTCTCTCTCTACGTTCTTCAATGCATAGTTCATAACATCTTCATGATGATCTCTTATGTACTCACGTTGTGCGGTGCGTTTGTTGGGATTTGATGAATTGTGGGTTTATGTTCAGATTATTCATGAGATTATATTGAGTTCCTTGCTATTCTTGCATATATATGAATGATTATGATAGCTTCATAAATCTCTTTGATCTATTGATTTGGTTTGGCCAACTGTCTTGATCTATCTTTAGTGTGAGGGGTGCGTTGTAGTGGGTTCAATCTTGGGGTGCTCTATATTCCACTGACAAAGTAGGGGACAAGACACGTATTTGTATTGCTGCTAGTAAGGATAAAACGATGGGGTTGATTCATATTAATTGGTTTTTCTTTGTCTACATCATGTCATTGTTCTCCAAGCATTACTCTGGTTTACTTAATACTCTAGATGCATGTTGGATAGCGGTCGATGGGTGGAGTAATAGTAGTGGATGCAGGCAGGAGTCGGTCTACTTTCTTATGTACGTGGTGCGTATATGTAATGATCATTGCCATGAATAAATATTGCATAACTATGAGCTTTTCTACTAATTGCCCAACAATAATTTGTTTACCCACAATATGCTTTCTAGAAGGGAGAAGCCTCTAGCGAAAACTATGGCTATTCACAAATATATTTACAAACACTCTTAATAACTTTCTGCCATTTATTTGTTTTCTTTTTATTTTACAATTACAATTATCAACTATCATCTACACTACTCATTTGCTTGCAAGTAATGAGTTCAATGGGATTGACAACCCTTTTACCCGTGTTGGGTGCAAGTGTGTGCTCTTTTGGGTGTAGGCATTAAAGACGGGAAACTTCTCCTATTTGTTCGATAATCTTGGTTCTCACTAAGGGATATACTTATCTGTATTGTGATGCATCATCCCCTCCTCTTTGAGGTAAAACCCAACGCATATCACAAGTATCAAGGGGTAGCGTCGTTGTCGTTGGGTTGACATACTTATTGATTTCCCCTAAGATCCACGGAAGCTAAGGCGTCTCTAGGGAGCTCTACATATGTGCTCTCTGCTTCAAGCGCTCTTTCGAGGCTGCCATGTATGGTGATTGTGTCATTTGGTCACAACATCTTAAGCTTGAGATATGCATAGGAGGGTAGTTCCATGAATTTCACATAGGTCAGTATACTAAAGATGGCATTGTTGCCCATGCAACATGGCACGTCAAACTGGATTGTTTCATATTTGAAGTTTTCCTCTTCCCAAAAAACAACCTCCAAATTGAGCTACATGATGGGGTGCACCTGCCCACTTGACACATACTCGTGGAAGCTAGTGGGCAAGGGGATCATGCACTACTTGGAGATCCCCATCTTGGCCAAAGTGTCAGGGGAGATATTCACGCCACTATTAGTTTCCATTAGAACCCGGGAAGGCGGAAGTCCTCGACAATTTGATCTCCCACCAATGCAACCTTTCCTACATGAGGAACATAGGCCATGTGGTTAGTGCGATCGAAAGCGATCATGGAGTCAAACCACTCCAGGATCTCTGCGGGGGTCGATGTGATCACATAGACACCACATCGTGTGAGTTCCTGATACCGGCATGTTTCAGTGGCTTGAAAGATCATGTTCACACTCATGGTATATGGATTTATGAAGACCAAGATGCCACGTCATTAGCAGTGATCGGCCTTGACTCCCGCAAGGCGCGGAAGCACATGATGCCATCATGTTGATTTGTCAGGACCCCGATCCTAAGCCATAAGAATCCAGCATGTAACACATCACTTCACTTTGCGGCCTCACGCACGGTTAACTCCACGGTTGCCACCTTACCTGGGCCGGGACCGTTTGCGTCTTTTGGCTCACGTATGTAATATGTCGCTAGCATTCAAATGACAAAGAACCCGGGTCGACATGGCTAGTCGTACAACCCAAGTGGCACATCTGTACAGAAATAGGCATACATAACCCAACAATGCAGGTGTTGGCCTCTAGCATGTGTAGACGAGTCATAACAAGCTACAAGGACTCCATTACGCCGTGGGACATAAATGTCATCACTGCATGTAGACAAGTCGTAGCAGGCTACAGGGACTCCATTACATTGCGAGACATTTCCCTGAAGGGACAGACACAACAACAAAGAAGGATACATGCCGATCAATCAATGTGTCCGAAGCAGTAGCAAGCTACCAAGGCTCGGTGGAAGCACAAAGAGGCAGTTCCCTGTAAAGAGTACTACTAAAGGCACAAAACTAGGTGTCGAATCCCATACATAGCATTGCACGTCACACGTAGACACGACATGCCCGATATGCATAAATACAACTATGGCATCACAACATAACCATACAACAACACAACATTTATTTAGGAGGCTCATAAGAGCCAACATAGTGTGATATTACAAGCAGGGGTCACATGACCCAACACACAAATCATACACTCAACAAGCGAAAGCTTAACATGTCTGGTTACAGACATCTAGAAAAGAAGAAGGCTAAGGAAGCCTGTCTATCTACAAGGCCCTCCACATCTAGAAAAGAAGAAGGCTAAGGATTCCCAAGCTAAATGACCAACATCGATCTTATCGTAGAAACCACTAGCAAGACTGGAGTCTCCTCTGCAAAAACATAATTAAGCAATAGTGAGTACTGAGTACTCAGCAAGACTTACATCAGAACTAACTACATATGCATCGGTATCAACAAGGAAGTTGTGGGGTTCAATGCAGCAAGCCAACTTTGACTCGGTAGCTATCCTATACTACGACTTTCATAACTTTGAAAAGTTTTGTGAAGCGTACACGAGTCCACTAACACCACAACAATACACCACCATGGATCCACTCTCGTCTTCCTACGAGAGTGTCGTCCACGGTACTCACACTTGTCTTGAAGCTTTTATGAGTAACCTTTTAAATTGTCTATGAACCATATAAGTATCCAAGTAGTCCATATCCGCGGACACGGCTATTCGAATAGATTGAATACCCTGCAAGGGTGTACTTCGTCACACATGCTCTCACCACTTACCGCCATGTGCTCGTAAAAGGCACCTCGACAACCTTCAAGTGGAAGCCCGACGAGGGAGTCGGCCATGACCTGACTAACCACACAAGACTCTAGTCCAGATTTATCGCCTATTCGGGACTGAACCCGCAAGGAAGTCCGACTGAAGTTTCCTCAATGGCCCCAAACGATGTGTACAGGGTTCCCAAGCCCACCTCGGCGGATGGTACTACGCTTGGTACACCGGGCCACAATGCCTAGTCTGTCCCAAGCCCACCTGTATGGGATGCCACTCGGTAGACTACTAGCATATCCTACAAACACCAGAAACTAGTTGCAACTCCTGGACAGAGATCAAGCGGCTAATAAGTCGAGAGAGTCAATTAAGGATCCCAATGTGCGGTAGTAGCTAGTCTTGGACAACATACACATGACTTAGTTCTTAAGGATGGTCCCAATGAGACAACCCGCCACGTACTCCTACAAAGCCTCTCATCGCTACCTTTACCAAATCGTGTTCACAACTTAACTCTCATTATCAGAACAAGTTCAGTTCACTCCGGTTCATCACCCAGATGAATCAGACCTGACCCAACTCTAAGCATAGCAAGCATAGCAGGATAAAGGCACAACATAGCTCAAGCATCTACCAGGTATGCTAGGTTGCATGGTTCAACTATTTACTGTGACAATGACAGGTCATGCAGAGGAATGGGTTCAACTATCGGAACATGCAAAAGTTGAAACGTTTTGTCCTAATGCAATAAGTGAGAGCAAGAGCGAGAGGGTGGGATTGTATCGGGTATGTTCAAGGGGGTTGCTTGCCTAATAGGACGATCAAATGTTACTGCTCCTCGGATGGATACTCGACTGTATCCTCTGGAACAGTGCCTAACATGAAGAACAACCATCGAAGGGGGAACAAATCAATACACACCAAATGTCACAATATGATGCATGAATATGTCATGGCAATATGAGGTGTTTGTGCTAATGCATCTAGCAACAAGTTTAAATGAAGTAGGTTTGAACTCAAGGTTCAAATTCAACTTCATATATGGATTCCATAATGTGTTTGAACTAAAATGTCCAAGTTCACCTATTTAGGTTGCTCTATCATGCATTAAAATGGTATAGATGGATTCATTCAATTTGTTTGATCAATTTTCATATATAAATTATTTTCATCTGATTTACAGATTATTTTCTATGAATTTTAGAAGTTTTTATTAATTTTTGGAATTTATTTAAATCCAAAATTGAATTATTATGTCAACCTGACGTGACTATGACGTCAGCCTGGTCAATCGACCCGCCAGGTCAAACTGACTAGCAGGACACACTAGTCAGTGACCCACCGCTAAGTAGGGTCAAATCCCACGCTGACTGGGGGTTTGACCGCTTGCATTGCCCACTGGTCATCCACTGCGGGGCTGATTAGGCGCGGGGTTAACGCTAATCGCCGTGCCACGTCAGCACCCGCCGGAGCTGGGCCGATGGCAACCAAACCCGCGGCAGGGCTCGCCGGAGTTGGTTAGAACGGCGCTACAGGAGGCGGCTAGCGGCGCTAAGGGCACCAGAGGGGAGCCCATCCCCGCGCACATCCAGGGGAGCACGCGGGATGCTACGGGGGACATCGGAGCTCACGGCTATGATGCCGGAGGCGGCGGCCGAAGCTCGGCCGAGGACGGCCACAGCGCTATGGGCTGCGGGAGGAGAAGCCGGAGGTCGGGGCGGCACCTACGAGTCTGCGTGAGCACGCTGGAGTGCTCAGCTGAGCACGGCGGGTGCTCTGGCCACGGTGGCCATGATGCCGACGTTGGGAATCTCGGGCATGACGGGGAAAGCGGCGGCTACGATTGCTAAGTAGCAGGGAGAAGAAGGGGGATCGACAGGGAGGCTCACGGCGCATCGGAGGATGGAGCTCGCGGGCTCAGGGAGGCACCAGGGGCGGCGAATCGATGGCGAGGGGCTTCGGTGGTCGGCACGGGAGAGAGAGAGCAGGGAGGGGGAAAGAGAGAGAGAGAGAGAGAGAGCAGCGGCGAGAGAGAGAGGGGAAGGGCGACACGGCGAGGAGGGGGAGAGCATTGGCAGCCCTAGAGTCCGCCACGGCAGGCAGCCAGGCAGGAGTTAGCCATGGTACGTGCCGGCGTGCCCCTGCCACATGCCCAATCCTCCTAGCGGGAGGTTGGGGGTGATTGGCAGCTGGGCCGGCTGGGCCAGCTCCTCCTGGGCCTCCTCTTTTTTTAATTAATTACTTTCCGTTTTCTATTTTTTGTTTGTTTTGTTTTGATTTGATTTCAAAACCAACCCGTTTTGTAATATTCTGAAAATTAATATGTGGCCTGTTACATTATAACCAAAGGCACTCACAGACTTTCCATAATTATTGGAACTTTAAAAATATTTATAGTATTTTAAAACTCCAATCAGAATAGTTATTGATTTACTTCAATACCCAAAATGACATTTTAAAATATGCACCATCCCTGGTTTATGTTGCCACATTATTCCAGAGAAGATGAACATTTTTCCAAGGTCACTTTGGATCATTGAAAAAAAATATTTTGGTTGGGCCTATTGAATTCAAATGGTGCTAGGGTTTTGATCATCCCCATTTTAAGTTTAAAGAATTTAAACATGATGCAATCCCAAGCATGGATCCTAATGCATGCTAAAGCTAGGGATGTGACAACTCACCCCCACTTAAAAAAATCGTGTCCCGAGATTCTGGAGTCGACGGAAAAAGAGTCGGATACTCAAATTGAAGACAATCTTCATGCTCCTAGGTAGCTTCATTCTCAGAATGATGCGACCATTGAACCTTTAGAAACTTGATATTCCGACGACAGGTTACACGCTCAGCTTGATTGAGAATGCGAACAGGATATTCTCGATATGAAAGATCATCTTGAAGATCAAGCATTTCGTGGTCTACTTCACGGATAGGATCCTTGAAGCAATGCCTGATTTGAGAAACGTGAAAGACATCATGAACTCGGGAAAGATGTAGGGGCAGTTCCCATTGGTAGGCAACTTCTCCTCATTTGGCAAGAATGCGAAAAGGACCAATGTAACGAGGAGCCAATTTTCCCTTGATACCGAAGCGATGGGTACCCTTTAGAGGAGTAACCCGAAGGTAAGCCTTTTCGTCCACCTCATAAGTTACTTCCTTATGATGGCGATCATACTGACTCTTCTGACGAGACCGAGCCGTCTTGAGATTTTCGTGAATAACGCGAACTTGCTCTTCTGCTTCCTGGATCATATCTGGTCCAAAGAATTGTCTTTCCCCGGTATCTAACCAGTTCAAAGGTGTTCGGCATCTTCGTCCATAAAGAACTTCAAAAGGAGCTTTGCCCAGGCTGGATTGGTAGCTGTTATTATATGCAAACTATGCAAATGGAAAACACTTCTCCAAATTCATTCCGAATGAGATGACACAAGCTCTGAGCATGTCTTCAAGAATCTGATTGACTCTTTCAACCTGACCACTTGACTGAGGGTGAAAAACAGTGCTAAAGGAAAGACGGGTTCCCATAGCATTCTGGAAACTTTCCCAAAATCGAGAGGTGAAAAGACTTCCACGGTCTAAATTGATTCCCAATGGAACACCATGCAGGGACACTATTCGAGAGATATACAAATCTGACAACTAACTAGCAATGATACTCTCTCGGACAGGAAGGAAATGAGCCACTTTGGAAAGGCGATCAATAACCACGAAGATTGCATTATTTCCTTTCTTTGTCTTGGGAAATCCGGTTATGAAATCCATTTCAACTTTATCCCATTTCCAGTCAGGAATAGCTAAAGGCTGAAGGGTGCCAGCAGGTCTCTGATGCTCTGCCTTCACGCGACGACAAACATCGCAATTAGCAATGAATTGAGCGATTTCCCTCTTCATTCTGGTCCACCAGAACCTTTGGCGTAGGTCCTGATACATCTTGCTGCTGCCAGAGTGAATGGTGAGAGGAGATTCATGAGCCTCCTTAAGGATCAACTCTCGAAGTTGTTGCTTTTTAGGAACTACCAATCGATTCCCAAAATATACTCCACCTCTTTCATTAATGGAGAAACTACCAGCACTGCCCTTTTCAACATTATCCTTGATCTGGGTAACACCCGCATCATACTGTTGGCTTGTTATAATCTGATCCTCCAGAGTAGGTTTTGCAACCAAGGTTGAAAGGGATCCACGAGGAACAATGTGGAGGTTAAGCTTGCAAAATTCTTCATGAAGAAGGGGTTGACCTTGTTGTAGCATACGATTGTTGCAATTGGATTTACGACTTAACGCATCCGCCATGACATTTGCCTTGCCTGGGGTGTAAGTAATTCCTAAGTCGTAATCCGTAATCAGTTCCAACCATCGTCTTTGTCTAAGATTCATATCTGGTTGAGTGAATATATACTTCAGGCTTTGGTGATCTGTGTAAATCTTGCAACGATTACCAAGAAGGTAATGTCGCCATACCTTGAGTGCATGGACTACTGCTGCAAGCTCCAAATCATGTGTTGGATAATTTTCCTCATGTGGATGCAATTGTCGGGATGCATAGGTGATCACCTGTCGGTCTTGCATAAGAACACATCCAAGTCCTTGTTTGGAAGCGTCACAATAGACGACAAAGTCCTTGGAGAAGTCAGGTGGCACAAGCACGGGAGCAGAGGTCAAACGTCTCTTCAGTTCTTGGAAACTGTGCTCACATTGTGGGGTCCACTCGAACTTGTTATCTTTCTCAAGGAATTCCGTCAGAGTCTTGGCAACTTTGGAGAAGTTCTCCATGAAGTGGCGACAATAGCTCGCTAGACCAAGGAAACTTCTAACTTGCTTAACTGTTTCAGGTGGAGTCCAGTCGAGAATTGCCTGAACTCTTTCAGGATTGACTGCGATGCCCTTTCCGGAGATCACATGACCTAGATAGGTCACTTCAGGTAACCAAAATTCAGACATGGAGAACTTGGCATAAAGACGGTGCTCTCTGAGTTTTCTAGCACAAGTCTGAGGTGCTCAACATGTTCTTCTTCATTCTTCGAATAAATCAAAATATTATCGAGGTAAACCACGACGAACTTATCTAAGTACTCCATGAAGATTGAGTTCATCAAACGGGAAAATGTTGCTGGAGCATTGGTTAGTCCAAAGGACATGACTGTGTACTCGTACTGGCCATAATGAGTGATGAACGCTGTCTTGGGGATGTCTCCATTCTTAATCTTGATTTGATGGTAGCCTAACCTCAAATCCATCTTGGAGAAAACTGAAGATCCAGCAAGTTCATCATACAAATCATTGATCCCGGGGAGTGGATACTTATTCTTTACTATGACCAAATTGACAGGTCGGTAATCCACAACCATATGATCCGTTCCATCCTTTTTGTTTACAAAGAGAATGGGACAAGCCCAAGGAGAGGAGCTAGGTCGAATGAAACCTTTTTGCAAGGACTCATCAAGTTGCTTCTTGAGCTTAGATAATTCCAAGGGTGCCATCTTATAAGGTCTTCTAGAAATTGGTACAGTTCCTGGGATGAGGTCTATCACAAACTCTACATCCCTATCAGGCGAGATGCCTGGCAATTCTTCTAGAAATACATCCAGAAAATCACTTACTACCGGTATATCTTCAAGCTCGGGAAGAGGGTTGGCATTGAGTGAATAGAGCTGACGCTTTGCAACTCGTGTTGAAACATGGACTACCTTGCTAGATGGATGCGTAAGCTGAATAGACCTGGTGGAGCAATCGATCTTGGCATGGTGAGCTATCATCCAATCCATACCCAAGATGATATTAATATCTAAAGACTTGAGAGCTATCAGCGAAGCAAGGAATACAAGTCTATCAATACGGATTTCATTTCCATGGCTTATTCTTGTGGTCTGCCATCTAGACCCTAGAGTCTGAATTTCAAGAGCAGTTGGCATATCGCAAAATAACATGTCATGCAACCGGGCATAGCCTTCCGAGATGAAGGAATGCGATGCTCCTGTATCAAATAGAACTAATGCTGGATGGCAATTGACAAGGAGCATTCCAAGGAGGACGTCTGGATCATCATTAGCTTCTTTAGATGAGACGTGATTCACACATCCCTATTCAATGATGGTTCGCTTGGCAGAGATCACCTTGATTGGTGACTTATTACGATTAGCAGACTTTCCAGACTGAGGTGATACACCACTGGACTGAGTGCAATTGCGAGCGATGTGGCCTGGTTGTCCGCACTTGTAGCAAATCATAGAAGTATGACGTGGAATCGCATTGACAAGCGGTCCACCAACAGGTCTGGGTGGAGCATTTGGCTGAGTTGGATGAGGCACCACACAGGGTGGCCTCGGTGCATATCCAGGAGGAAGCGATGAGTTCGGAACCGAAATCCAACGTTTCTGAGTTCCAGAACCAGAGGTAGAGGCCAAATCATGGTTGTGCTTGTGAGATTCTTCGTAGGTGAACTGAGTTGTCTCTGCATTAATGGCCTTATTCACAAGAGCTTGGAAGGTGTCACAATGATGCGGGTGAAGATCATGACGCAACTTTGGGTTGAGACCATTCCTGAATCTAGCTTGCTTCTTGGCATCCGTGGACACCTCTTCTGTTGCATAATGTGCAAGGTTCTCAAACTCTCAACTGTAAACATATGCAGCCATCTTACCCTGAGTAAGGTTACAAAACTCTTCTCTCTTTCTGTCCAACAGACCCGGAGGAATATGATGCTCACGGAAAACCTCTGTGAATTCTTTCCATGTAGGAATCTGGCCAGCTGGAATTATAGCCTCATAGTTCTCCCACCATATACTAGCAGGACCCTCCAAGAAATATGTAGCATAGGTGACCTTATCAGCCCCGACCACATTCATGGAATGCAGCTTGTTTGTGATGCTACGGAGCCAATCATCTGCATCAAGTGGCTCAATGGAGTGATGGAAGGTGGGTGGGTATAGCTTGATGAAATCACGGATGGTCACTATTCCAGCACATTGGTGTGCGGTGTTTTCCTGAATACGTGCCAGCAAGCGATTTGACTCATGCTTGTCCTTCTCAATGTCTAACATGAACTGTGCCAACGAAGGTGAATCCGATAGAACTTCAGCATCTCTGGTACCATGACTCTGGTCCTTCTTGCGACCAATGGCAGCTTGGGTACTGCGGGACATCCTGATGATGAGAAACTAGGATTAGGCATGGTGTCAACCAAAATATAGGAGGGAAAGCAAAAGCATTGATCTTCAAAGAGATCCTAGGGAAAATCGGACAACATAACGGCTGCGAATGCTCAGAAATGAGACATCCTGCAAAAGATTTAGGTGCCATGACACCTTATCATGACCAACTCAAGATTCTGATTGAGCTAACAAGCTACACAGATAACACTCAAGGACTGGATGCAACTCAGATCAACCATTCCTATAAGTCTACGGAATAGTAACATGAGATACTAGTAGATAGGTGAGAAGCCTAGTTCTTAATCCCCATAGAAAAGGAGAGGGTGACTCAGAATCAGAATAACATGCGGAAAGGAGTAAAAAGAGCCTTACGTTCCCTTCCACAATCAATTCCCTCATATAACTAAAGAGTTACTAGACATAACATCGACCCGTTTGGCTTGGTAATCCTACAGTCAGTCAGCTCTGATACCAACGCTATCAGGACCCCGATCCTAAGCCATAAGGATCCAGCATGTAACACATCACATCACTTTGCGGCCTCACGCACGGTTAACTCCATGGCTGCCACCTTACCTGGGTCGGGACCGTTTGCGTCTTTTGGCTCACGTATGTAATATGTCGCTAGCATTCAAACGACAAAGAACCCGAGTCGACATGGCTAGTCGTAGAACCCAAGTGGCACATCCGTACAGAAACAGGCATACATAACCCAACAATGCAGGTGTCGGCCTCGAGCGTGTGTAGACGAGTCATAGCAAGCTACAAGGACCCCATTACGCCGTGGGACACAAATGTCATCATTGCACGTAGACGAGTCATAGGAGGCTACATGGACTCCATTACACTGGTAGACATTTCCCTGAAGGGATAGACACAACAGCAAAGAAGAATACATGCCGGTCAATCAATGTGTCCAGAGCAGTAGCAAGCTACCAAGGCTCGATGGAAGCACAAAGAGGCAGTTCCCTGTAAAGAGCACTACTAAAGGCACACAACTAGGCGTCAAATCCCATACATATCGTTGCACTACACGTACGCACGACATGCCCGATATGCATAGATACAACTATGGCATCACAACATAACCATACAACAACACAACATTTATTTAGGAGGCTCATAAGAGCCAACATAGTGTGATATTACAAGCAGGGGTCACATGACCCAACACACAAATCATACACTCAACAAGCGGAAGCTTAACATGTCTGGGTACAGACATCTAGAAAAGAAGAAGGCTAAGGAAGCCTGTCTATCTACAAGGCCCTCCACAGGAACCAGACCTCTGGCTGGGATTCCCAAGCTAAATGACCAACATCGATCTTATCGTAGAAACCACTAGTGATACTTGAGTCTCCTTTGCAAAAACATAATTAAGCAACAGTGAGTACTGAGTACTCAACAAGACTTACATCAGAACTAACTACATATGCATTGGTATCAACAAGGAAGTTGTGGGGTTCAATGCAGCAAGCCAGCTTTACTCGGTGGCTATCCTGTACTACGACTTTCATAACTTTAAAAAGTTTTGTGAAGCATACACGAGTCCACTAACACCACAACAATACACCACCATGGATCCGCTCTCGTCTTCCTACGAGAGTGCCGTCCACGGTACTCACACTTGTGTTGAAGCTTTTATGGGTAACCTTTTAAATTGTCTATGAACCATATAAGTATCCAAGTAGTCCATATCCGCGGACGCGGCTATTCGAATCTATTGAATACCCTGCACGGGTGTACTTCGTCACACATGCTCTCGACACTTACTGCCATGTGCTCGTAAAAGGCACCTCGGCAACCTTCAAGCGGAAGCCCACCGATGGAGTCGGCCACGACCTGACTAACCACACAAGACTCTAGTCCAGGTTTATCGCCTATTCGGGATTGAACCCACAAGGAAGTCCGGCCGAAGTTTCCTCAACATCCCCAAACAATTTGTACAGGGTTCCCAAGCCCACCTCGACGGATGGTACTATGCTTGTTACACCGGGCCACAATGCCTAGTCTATCCCAGGCCCACCTGTACGGGGTGCCACTCGGTAGACTACTAGCATATCCTATAAACACCAGAAACTAGTATCAACTCCTGGACAGAGATCAAGTCGGCTAATAAATCGTGAGAGTCAATTAAGGATCCCAATGTGCGGTAGTAGCTAGTCTTCCACAACATACACATGACTCAGTTCTTAAGGACGGTCCCAACGAGACAACCCGCCATGTACTCCTAGACGACCTCTCATCGCTACCTTTACCAAATCGTGTTCACAACTTAACTCTCATTATCAGAACAAGTTCAGTTCACTCCAATTCATCACCCAGATGAATCAGACCCGACCCAACTCTAAGCATAGCAAGCATAGCAGGTTAAAGGTACAACATAGCTGAAGCATCTACTAGGTATGCTAGGTTGCATGGTTCAGCTATTTACTGTGACAATGACAGGTCATGCAAAGGAATGGGTTCAACTACCGGAACATGCAAAAGTTGAAACGTTTTGTCCTAATGCAATAAGTGAGAGCAAGAGCGAGAGGGTGGGATTGTATCGGGTATGTTCAAGGGGGTTGCTTGCCTGATAGGATGATCAAACGTTACTTCTCCTCAGATGGATACTCAACCGTATCCTCCGGAACAGTGCCTAACACGAAGAACAACCATCAAAGGGGGACCAAATCAGTACACACCAAATGTCACAATATGATGCATGAATATTTCATGGCAATATGAGGTGTTTGACCTAATGCATCTAGCAACAAGTTTAAATGAAGTATGTTTGAACTCAAGGTTCAAATTCAACTTCATATATGGATTCCATAATGTGTTTGAACTAAAATGTCCAAGTTCACCTTTTTAGGTTGCTCTATCATGCATGAAAATGGTACACATAGATTCATTGAATTTTTCTGATCAATTTTCATAAATAAATTATTTTCATCTGATTTACAGATTAGTTTCTATGAATTTTAGAAGTTTTTATTAATTTCTGGAATTTATTTAAATCCAAAATTGAAATATTATGTCAGCCTGACGTCACTGTGACGTCAGCCTGGTCAATCGACCGGTCCAGGTCAAACTGACCAGCGGGACCCACTGGTCAGTGACCCACCGCTAAGCAGGGTCAAATCCCGCGTTGACTGGGGTTTGACGGCTTGCGGGGCCCACTGGTCAGCCACTACGGGGCTGATTAGGCGCGGGGTTAACGCTAATTGTCGTGCCACATCGGCACCCGCCGAAGCTGGGCCAGCGGCGACCAAACCCGCGGCAGGGCTCGCCGGAGTTGGCCAGAATGGCGCTAGAGGGGTCGGCTTGCGGCGCTAAGGGCACTAGAGGGAAGCCCATCCCCGCGCACATCCAGGGGAGCATGCGGGAGGCTATGGGGCACGCCGGAGCTCGCGGCTGCGACGCCGGAGGCAGCGGCCGGAGCTCGACCGAGGATGGCCGCAACACTACGGGCTGCGGGAGGAGAAGCCGGAGGTTGGGGCGGCACCTACAGGTCTGCGCGAGCACGCCGGAGTGCTCGACTAAGCATGGTGGGTGCTCTGGCCGTGGTGGACATGACGCCGGCGGCGGGAAGCTCGGGCATGACGGGGAAAGAGGCGGCTACGGTAGCTACGCTGCAGGGAGAAGAAGGGGGATCGACGGGGAGGCTCACGGCGCATCGGAGGACGGAGCTCGCGGGCTCGGGGAGGCACTAGGGGCGGCGAATCGATGACAAGGGGCTTTGGTGGCCGGCGCGGGAGAGAGAAGGGAGGGGGAAAGAGCGAGCGAGAGAGAGCGGCGGCGAGAGACAGAGGGGAAGGGCAACACGGCGAGGAGGGGGAGAGCGCTGGCGGCCCCGGAGACAGCCACGGCAGGCAGCCAGGCAGGAGCTGGCCATGGCACGTGCCGGCGCGCTGTGCCACATGCCCAATCCTCCTGGCGGGAGGTTGGGGGTGACTGGTAGCTGGGTCGGCTGGGCCAGCTGGGCCAGCTCCTCGTGGGCCTCCTCTTTTTTTAATTAATTACTTTCTATTTTCTATTTTTTGATTGTTTTGTTTTGATTTGATTTCAAAACCAACCCATTTTGTAATATTCTGAAAATTAATATGCGGACTGTTATATTATAACCAAAGGCACTCACAGACTTTCCAGAATTATTGGAACTTTAAAAATATTTATAGCATTATAAAACTCCAATCAGAATAGTTATTGATTTACTTCAATACCCAAAATGACATTTTAAAATATGCACCATCCCTGGTTTATGTTACCACATTATTCCAGAGAAGATGAACATTTTTCCATGGTCACTTTGGGTCATTGAAAAAAATATTTTGGTTGGGCCTATTGAATTCAAATGGTGCTAGGGTTTTGATCATCCCCATTTCAAGTTTAGAGAATTTAAACATGATGCAATCCCAAGCATGGATCCTAATGCATGCTAAAGCTAGGGATGTGACATGATTGAAGTGGAACTCGAGGCTCCCAAAGTGCATGGTGTTGACGGAGGCTGGTGGCCTTACATCATAAAGCACCCATCCCACACACACACAATCATGGGCGACCTTCAAGGAGGCAAGCACGAATGTATGGCCCAACATGTAGTCGTCAGGCATTAACAGAGAACCAATCTGCGTTAATTCTCCAACTACAATCCCTAACTGGCAACAAAAAACCACCTGTACACTTGGTAGGGTGGAAAATGCAACCAGAAATACCAAATAGGGGATCACACGAGGGAGTTACCCAGGTTTGGGCCCTCATATTGAGTTAATACCCTATGTCCTACTTCTTATTTGTATTGATGGAGGAGTGCCTCATTCAAGGAGATTCAAGGGAGCTGATGTATGAATCTACCGAGAGTATGGTTTTAGAAAAAATAGATAGGAAAAATCACCTTCAGCCCCATCTTATATAGATTATGTGGGCTAGGGTTTACAAGGGATCTAACCGACCTGAAATCGCTGCCATCTTGGCACTCACGCCAAGATGGTCTCCCAATCTTTATTCGGGTTGTGCTCTGTCATGTCTCCGAGCTCCCGCTAGGCCTTCTAGGCCCCTAGAAATGCCTACAGTCGGGCTTCCAACTGAGAGGCCACCCCCGGTGTATTTCAACGTCAATATATACACGAAAACACAAAAATACACATGGTAAGAAATTATTTTAGTTTGCAATCAATAAAAAAATCAATAAGGGCATCACAAACGGCAATCTACAAATTTCCTCCCGCATCAATCCGTGGACAGGGGGACCAGTCCACGAACACAGATGCGGGAGGCCGCCATCCAACCATGGATGCATACATTTCAAACCCTTTTTGACGGGCGATAACCCCAGGGTTGCCTCAGCTGAGACTCTACTCCAGGTTTTCGAAAAACAACTACAGGGCGAGCCGCCTCCCCCTGTAGTCCGGCTCCGCGTGGCTGGCTGCGACTAGTCGGCCAGCTAGGGGCGGAGACGCCTAGCCTTCAAGCTGGCAGGTCAGCTCCTGTCCTGTCACCACGCCTCGCAGGGCGACAACCTGACGCACGGCATGTCAGCAGTGCCTCCGGTGCCGCGACCAGGGCACGCGTGGCTACAGTGGCCCCCGTCGCATCGGGGGTCAGCTCCCGCATGGCTATAGTGGAGGCAACAGTGCCTCTGACTTCGGCCGACTAGTCCATTACCTACAGTGGCCCCAAGCATGCACGCAATAGTGCCAAGCGCCGGATGGTATCCGCGCAGCGCGAGTACAACTCCACCTATGGCCTCACCCCTGCAGGCAACGAGCCCAATCGGTGGAACGACGTCCGCAGCCATGGCCGCGTGGTCACGGAAATCCTTGGTGGCTGGCTTCCCACCAACGGCATGCCGGCGGCCAACATGAGGGCCCCCCAGGTGGCCTATGCCAACCTGGCCAGCCTGGAAGGCGATGAGCGTGCGCAATAGGACCAGCATATCCAAGACCTTATCAACACCGCCAACATGCAGCAGGCCCGGCTCGACCACATCAACCTCGGCTCAGAGGTCCCGCCTCCCGATGGAGACGGCGCACCGACAAACGGCCAGCATCGGCCGGCCTAACATGCCTCTTCCCCTCACGGCTCCGCCCGGCGCAGCGGAGGCTCCCGCAGCACGCGTTTCCAGTGCATGAATGAGCTACCGGCTGTCACCAGCCGGCGTGCCGACGGGCCAGAGGAAGACGGTCGACGCCCGCGCGCTCACACCCAGCCTCCGCGGTGGTAACACGTGCAATCGCCCGCCTCGTTGGTTTGCCCCAAGCTCCCAGGTCGCCTTGGCCCATGCGTCCCTCGGAGCAAGAACAATGCCCGAACTCGCATCGACCGGTTGGCATAGTCGGCACTCCTAGAGGAGGAGTGCCCAATCAGCCCGACGTGCTTTGGCCCCCATATCCGCAATGACCCGTTCCCAACCGGCTTCATGCTCCCTTCCAACACCTCGAAGTACAATGGCACTGCCAAGCAAGAGGACTGGCTGATCCACTACACCACCGTGGTCGGCATCGCCAGGGGAAACAAGCGCGTAGCCATGCGCTACATCCCCCTCATGTTGGTCGGCTCGGACCGGACCTGGCTTAACAGCCTGTCAGCCGGCAGCATCAACACCTGGACGGACTTTGAGGAGGCGTTCGTCCGCAACTTCACTGACACCTACAAGCGGCCCAACCACCCCGCGAACTGGCCATGTGTGTTCAAGGACCAGATGAGGCCCTCCATGATTGTCTCACCCAGTGGACCGAGCTTCGCAACTCCTACGAGGGGGTGCACGAGGTGTAGGCCATCTAGTACTTCATCAAGTGCTGCCGTGATGGCACCCTCCTTAAACACAAGCTCATGTGCTTCGAGCCGGTGACCCTGGTGGATCTCATGGCCAAGGCGGACAAGTACGCCACGGCAGACTCCGCAATGCGGATCAAGGTCACCATGCCTAGCAAGACCACCTCATCGCCTGCCGCGCCACGGGCAGGTGTCGACCACAGGCAGCAGTAAAACAGCAAGCGCAAAACCGACGAGCCGGATCCCCACTATGGGAGTCGGCAGGTCGCCACTCTCGAAGAAGAGCAGCCGGCTGTCCAGGCTTCCAGCCAACATCAGCGGACCAGCAAGGCCGCCTAGCAGCCCAAGATCATCTTTGAGAAGATGCTCGACGCACCCTACAAAATGCACTTCGGGGCCAAGCCGGCCATGCACATGCTTCGGCTGTGCAGCTTCTCACGGCGGTTGGCCCGGGGCGAAGGCCTCCCGGTCCCCTCGCCTTCGCCGCCCCGAATGAGGGAGTCTTGGATTAGGGGATCCTCGGATAGCCAACCTATTGTTATGGTACGGACTATGAGGGATACTTACTGAACACCAAAGGATTTGAAGGCCCAATCTCTAGGATGGAAGCTTTGGGAAGCACGGCTTGCGCTCCACGCCTAATGTATTAGTTAGGCATGTTTATCTCTTCGGCATGTGATCGATCATGTGTAAACCCTAGGCATCTTCGGCATCTATATAAGCCGGAGGGTTTTAGGGTATAGAGACAAAACGACTCATCCAGGGTTAGCTATACGATCTGAAGGTAGATCAACTCCGTAACCCCTTACACCATCAATACAATCAAACAGGATGTAGGGTATTACCTCCATAGGAGGGCCTGAACATGGGTAAACTCGTGTCCCCTTTGTCTCCTGTTACCATCGATCCTAGTATCACAGTTTGGGACCCCCTACCCGAGATCCGCCGGTTTTGACACCGACACCGAGCTCCAATTCCGGCTCCGACCCAGCATGACTACCGTCCGCACGACCAGCCCCCAACCAAGATGGGGCCTACGTCGTCTTCACTAGTGAGGCAACAGACAAGAACGCGTCGCGCCATCTTTGGCACGAGGTGAACGCCACCATGCCCTCGACCTCCCAGTTCATGCACTAGTCCGATAAGCCGATCACTTGGAGACGAGCAGATCACCCGGTAGTAATGCCAAACCCGGGTAGCTGCGCCCTCATCCTCGATCTCACCATCGCCTCCGAGAGGCTCACCTGCTGCTTCTCGCGGGTGCTGATCGACGGAGGTAGCAGCATTAATATCCTATACCGCGACACCTTATTGAACCTGAGACTCAAGGAGAAAGACCTGCTGCCAAGCCGGACGGTCTTCCATAGCATCGTGCCCGAGCAGTCTTGCTGCCCCATTGGAAAAATCCAGCTCGACGTCCTCTTCGGCGACAAGAGCCACTTTCGTCGTGAGCCGGTGTGGTTCGAGGTGGTGGACCTTGATAGCCCCTACCATGGCATGTTGGGCCGGATGACTCTTGTCAAATTCATGGTAGTGCCCCACTACGCCTACCTCAAGCTTAAGATGTCGGGCCTGAAGGGCATAATCACAGATAATGGTGACTACAAGATGTCGATGGAGTGCGCACGCAACGACAGTCGGCTAGTCGAAGCCCTGGTGATCGCGGAGGAGAAATGGCAGCTAGACTTACTCGTGGCTCTCGCCGCCGAGCAGCCAGTCGTGCGAGCTCCCCCATCCTAGTCGGCCAGTGAGGTGGCCTTCCAGCCGTCCAAAGACACCAAGCAAGTGCCGCTCGACCCGGCCAACCCCAAACAGTGCGTCACCATTGGCGCCAACCTCAGCACCAAATAGTAAGGCAAGATCGCCGACTTCCTTCATGAGAATCGGGACATCTTTGCATGGTCTACCAAAGACATGTCGGGTTTTCCGAGGAAGTACGCCGAGCACAAACTTCATGTGCGGCCGGATGTGAAGCCAGACAATCAACCCCTACATCATTTCTCTAAGGAGAAGCAACATACTATAGGCGAAGAGATCGCCCGTCTGCTCGTAGTTGGCTTCATCATGGAAGTGTTCCACCTGGACTGGCTGGCCAACCCAGTCCTAGTGCTGAAGAAAAACAAGACTTGGTGCATGTGTATCGACTACACTAGCCTGAACAAAGCCTGTCCCAAGGATCCCTTCGCCCTGCTCCGGATTGATCAGGTGATCGACTCCATGACCGGCTGCGACCTACTGTTGTTCCTGGATGCCTACTCCATTTACCACTAGATCAAGCTGGACCCGGCCGACCGACTGAAGAAGACCTCCTTCATCACCCCCTCGGAGCCTAATGCTACATCACCATGTCATTCGGCTTGAAGAATGTAGGCGCGACCTTCCAACACTGCATGTAGAAGTGCCTCCTACCCTAGATCATCAGGAATGTCCACGTCTATGTGGACGACATCGTCGTCAAAACCAAGAAGGATTTCAGCCTCCTCGACAACCTCGGGGAGACCTTCTCCAACTTGCGCGAGTACAAGGTTCGGCTTAACCCGAAGAAGTGCGTCTTCGGCGTGCCAGCCGGCCAACTCCTAGGTTTCTTCGTGTCTGCTCACGGCATCAAGACTAACCCAGAGAAGATCTAGGCGATCGAGCATATGCCCAAGCCAACCTGGCTCTATGACGTTCAGAAGTTCACCGGCTCCCTTGCCTCACTCTTCATTAGCCAGCTCGGCGAGAAGGCCCTACCCCTCTATCAGCTTATGAAGAAGACCATCAAGTTTGAGTGGATCGACTGTGCGGACCCCGACTCATAAGTCGTGATCACTGAATGCATGTGTATCGTGATCCCAGAGATCAATGCTCATTGAACACACAGAAGCTGAATAACAAGAGTCTTACATCCACATTTAGTGTCTTACACAAATAAAGACCATGGAGGTCTAGTCTTACATAGATAGGGCCACATTGGCCAAACACTTAAACAGAACAAGCAGTGAAAATCTTGATAAAAAGCGTGAACCCATTGCCATCTGCCTTAACCTATAGGCATTCTGACTGGGAAGCGTCCTAGTTCGCATGTTCGTCACCAATGAACTCTTCAACGTACTCCTGTTCCTCCAGGCCTGGCCAATTAAATAACTAGTGGCAAGCTAATGAGTACTTTGAATGTACTCGCAAGCAACCCAAGTTGTGGAACAAGTACTAATGATGCATGGTTTAGCACTAAGTAGCTACTTTGCAGAAAGCTAGTTTTAAATGGAATGACATGATCAAGTAACTATGTGTAAGCATGCGTCAACTATTGACGGATATCCACATGAGCAAGTTATAGATACCATCATGAGCAGGGGTTGAACATCTCATGTTCAATCATCACATCAAGTCTTCAGACTTGTCTCGCGTGTCATCTCTGTGACATCGACACACACACACACACCAAGTTTGTGAAAACATCCGAACGTAGTTTAAGAAGGACCTCCAACTATCCATGACCGCGGACACGGCTATTCGAATAGTTTTACACTCTGCAGAGGTTGCACACTTTACCCACAAGACTCGGGGAACTTTTGTGTCATCCACGACTCACGGTATATAACATACCCGAGTAAAGCACCCGAACAATGCCTTTCCTCTGGCAATACTAAACAAAGAGTCCACTCGATTGGTACCCAGCCCACATGATGTAAATCACTCGTATCATCCATGCAGGGACCAACGGTGTGCCCGGTGCCTGTGAAGATAGCGCATGATCGTCCATACCGGCACGACCCCATATCGAGAGTGACCATGCCACTCCCGCCACTAGTAATGCGGGCTCCTTGCCAGTACCCATCAAAGTAATTAACAGAGCCCCGTCCCATAAGGGGTATCGTGGTTGCGCATGTAAGGTTGGGACGGTCAACAGACCTTAAAACTCTCCGTTTTCAAAAACACATACTCACTGCCTCCGGTACACCACTTCTTCCTCAAGT
Source organism: Hordeum marinum (assembly GCA_022496015.1). NCBI lineage: Eukaryota > Viridiplantae > Streptophyta > Magnoliopsida > Poales > Poaceae > Hordeum > Hordeum marinum. The sequence goes on along the minus strand of CM039678.1, from coordinate 391,647,011 downwards.
GGTCACCCAACTCATCATCATCTTCCTCGGGCATTAGTGGCACCCGACGGGGTTTTCAAAAGTCTTTGAAATCACCTCTATTTTCCATCGTCATGCATAAACCCGATCCCACTTGCGTAGCATCTACTAGCATCCTATCTACACCCACCCGCACAACCCTCATAAGAATGGTAGGGTCATGCACGATGCAAGCATCAATGGTAGAGTATTGAAGGCTTCCCTCCAAAGGGGAAACACCACATCATGATCAATCATCGAAACAACTAGTGCTATATGTCATGCATGAGAAAGTTTCTTAACATGGTCAAAGGGCTGCTTGCCTAGCTCAACAAGGTCTTCGGGGTCTTCGAAGTCTTCGGGTCCAACTTCCTCGTGAACAGCGCAATCTATTGTCGCGATAAATAGCGATAAAAATAAGCATCACCCAAAAATAGACCACACAAGCTACAATCAAAAATGCCACCCTATTCTAATAAATACTAAATACTATAATAAAAATGTTTGTTTAAGGTTTTTCTATGAAAAACATTTTTGAAACTATTTAACAGAGGCAAAAAGGAGCCAAAAATAGGTTTTAAAATAAAACAGTGCATAAAAAGTTTTCCACACTTTTCACAAATGGCACTATTAAATTAATATTTCAAGATTTTAGGTGGAAAAATTAAGTTCACTGGATTTTTATTAAACTCAATGGGATTTTTGGAAAACAGGGAGAAAAGGAAAAGAAAAGGGCACTGTGCCCTGGGCCAGAGGCATCCAGCTTCTGGGCCGGCCCAGGCCAACCAAACTAGGTGTGCTGGTGCCCCCGCGCACGTGAGGATTCAAACCTGACGTGCACGACCTAGTGGCCAGTGAGAGAGAGAGCGCGGGAGAGGGGAGGTGAGATACCGACAGGTGGGACCCCCCTGTCGGATCCTTCTCCCACCTCGGGATAGGAAGGGGAGGAGCTCACCGGCGGCAGCGCGGGGCACGGCGGTGGCAGGTGAGAGCGGGGATGGGCTCGGGGCTGAGCCGCCAGTCCCCTGGAGGTGGAGGGGCACTAGAGGTGGCCGGAGTCGCCGGTGGTGAGAAGGCCGTGGTGGAGGAGCTTCGGGAGGGGGTCGTCGGGACCTTCTCGAGCTGCAAAGAGGACGGGGACGAGGGGGAATGGCTTCAATGAAGGGAGAGAGGGCCAGCCGAAGAAGAAAGAGGGTCGGAGGGGCTCTATACTCTGAGATCGATGGCAGGGCTGTCGTGGCAGTCCTTGGCTCGATCTCGAGCATAGAGGGAGGGAGAGGAGCTCGGGCTCTTCTGGCAGTCAATGGTGGTGGAGAGTGAGCCATAGGAGGGGAGAGAGAGAGGCCCGAAGGGCTTAAATAGAGGGGGGAACGGAGCACCCTGGACCCGTGCACCGGAGAGGACATCACCGAGGCCAGAGGGGGAGAGAGCTTGCGGGGGCTGCTCGGGGGTGTTCCTGGGGTCAGTCTAGGATTGCGAGAGAGAGGAGAGGGAGCAAGGGCGCACGCGTGCGAGCCCCAGGATTGGCCGAGAGGGGCGCATTCGGGCATGCGTGACCAGGGGGAGAGAGAGCTAGGGAGGAGGGGCCCGACACCTTGGAGCGTTGCGGACGTCAAGGGGATCTCGGGGGACAGCTTCGCCCATCCCAAGGCTGTCGGAGGCCCTCGGGATGCTCCTGCTATAGTGCGGCCATGCACTATAGCGTTCTCTAGAGCTTGCCTTTGGCATGCCATGGCATTCTTGCGTGCTTTGGACGTGCTCCTGCATGTCCACTAGCTTTTGGATGACCTGGAGATGCTCTAGGAGCTAGGGGAGGCTAGGAAGACAAGAAATGGAGTGGGGAGAGGGTAAAAATGCTCCTGTCATGGCTGTCTAGAGGTGAAAATGGGGGTTCTACCCCTTCTTCCAGTGGCCTATGGACCTGAGGTTTTTACTGGAGGTGATTGAGCATTGGAAAAGGGTGTGGTAAAAATTAGGAGGCAGGGAAATAGTAGAGGTGGTGAAAATAGTAGTTTCTAGAATTGACTAGAAGGTGTTTAACGGGGATTAGGGAAAGAAAATGGACTTTTCTTGCCATGAGATTTGACCGGATCAAATGGTGGTTGGATTTAGGCCTGGTTACCAAGTTTGAGATGGTTTGATGAAAGTTTACAATGTATCTTTATGGAACCCTAGAAATCAATAGAATCTGGTTTCTGTAGATCTAGTCATGCTAAGCTAATACCCTTGATGCACCACTTAGTGTGGCATCATTATTTGGTTATTAGAACATGTCCACAAAGTTTGGGGTCAAGGGGAGAAACTTCTCAATGTAAAGTTGCTCAATTTTGAATCTGGACACGGAGGGGTTTGGAATAGTTTGATGAACCAAATCAACTTGGATTGATATTAAACTTTGCAAGATCATCACCTATGATAGTGTTGACTTGCTAGAATTTTCCTGGAATTTATTGAGAATATTTCTTATAGAAGTATTTCAAAAGCTTGATTTGGACAGAAAGGGTTTAGAGGGGGTTTTCCCATGAATTTGAACATGAACATGTGTGAAACTCATATATATGGAAAATATATGTCCACTGAGTTTCCCTAAATTTTCTCAAATATTTTGAAAGCATTTAAATAATTTTTCCCTTTGAAAAACCATTTTCGGTCTTAAGAAAAAGCCTTTAAATAAAATATTAAAATAATCTTAAAAATGAATATTTGGTGGTTTTGGGAAGTCATATATATATTAGGTTTGAAGTAAAGCCTTTGGGGAAAAAGCATCCACCCAATTTGGGGACTTGCAGTGCAAACCTCATTTCAGGGTTTTTGAAAACCTAATTGGAATAAATCCCTTTTTGGTCAAAATGAAATCTGATAAAAATAGTTTTGGGCACTATTCACATGGCATGATCATTGGGCAAGAAGTTTGGGTCAAGTAATATGAATATGAAGAGGGATATAATCTATGGGTGCCATACACAAACAATCAAACAAGCAACAAGCAACAATTCAAACAAGCACAAGCACTGAAAAAGTTTTAATTGGCTCCAAATTTTATAAATCCAAGCACAACAAGGTGATACAAACACAGGGTGTGACATTGACCAGGCGGACGAGGCATTCCGCGACCTGAAACACGCCTTCTCTAGCGTGCCTATCTTAGCCGCTCCGGCTAAGATGGAGCCCTTGCTCGCATACATCGCGGCAACCACACACGCCGTCGGCATCGTCCTCGTGGTGGAGCGTTGGAGGAAGGCAGTGCGCTCCCGGTCCAGCGTCCTATCTACTACCTCATCGAGGTCCTCTCCGCCTCCAAGTAGAACTACCCCCACAACTAGAAGATGTGTTATTGCATATACTTCGCCGCCAAGAAGGTCAAGCGGTACTTACAGGAGCACACCATCACCGTTGTAAGCACGACGCCGCTCGACGAGATCATGAGCGGCTGGGATGCCACTGGCCGGATGGCCAAATGGGCCATCGCCATGGCCGACCATGACATCCGCTACAATCCGTGCACGGCCATCAAGTCCTAGACGATGGCCGACTTCCTCGTCGACTGGGCCGAGACCCGATTCGTACCGCCGCCTTCGGACTCCATGCACTGGTGCATGCACTTCGATGGCTCAAAGATGCGGACCAGATTGGGAGCCGGCATTGTCCTATCATCCTCGAAAGGGGACCAGCTCAAGTATACGCTCCAGATCCACTTTGCCGCCTCAAACAACATGGATGAATACGTGGCGCTCGTCGATGGCCTCCGGCTTGCCAAAGAAATTGGCATTCGACGCATCCTATCCTTTGGTGACTCCGACCTCGTAGTTTAGCAGGTCTCTGGAGAATGGGATGCTAGGGACGCTAACATGGCCAGCTACCGCTTCCTCATCCAGCAGCTCACCGGCTCTGTCGAGGGCTATGAGTTCCATCATGTCCCCCGACAGGACAACGAGGCGGCAAACACCTTGGCGAAAATCGACTCCACCCGCCAGGCCATCCAGGCCGGTGTCTCCCTCGAGCGGCTGCACAAACCGTCAATCAAGCCTTCAGTGGAGTCAGAATCTATCTTCGTGCCCATGGATCCCACCAGCTTGCCCGCCAACGTGGGGACTGGGACTCCGTCGGCTCCTCCTGCGGCACCGCCTCCGGCAAGTCCTGCCCCCGTTGCAGCCGGCTCCTCCGTTGCCGTCTTGATGACGCTCGACTCACCACTTGTGATTCCAATCCCGGGGACTGGCGGCTCGATCCCGGGGGCTGACGACTCGGCCCCAGGGGCTCCGGCTGCGGGCTCGGGGGCTCTGGGCACCCACGATCCTCAGCCCGAGCCAGAGCTAGCAATAGTCTCGGCAGCCGCTTGGGCTCAACCCATCTTGGCTTTCCTCCTTCATGGCGAACTTCCTCCTAACAAGGCCATGACCCCGTAGATCCAGCCTCAGGCCCCCGCCTACGCCATCATCAACCATGAGCTTGCTTGGCGTAACGCGACCGACATTTTCCAGTGTTGTGTTAAGTCGGAAAAGGGACAAGAGATCCTTCATGACTGATGACCCCCAAGTACAGGGGATCAATTGTAGCTCTTTTCGATAAGAGTGTCGAACCCACCGAGGAGCAGAAGGAAATGACAAGTAGTTTTCAGTAAGGTTATGTCTGCAAGTGCTGAAATTGTAAGTAGCGAAGTAGTTTGATAGCAAGATAATTTGTAACGAGCAAGTAACGAATATAGTAACAAAAGTGCAGCAAGGTAGCCCAATCCTTTTGAGGCAAAGGATAGGCCAAAGCGGTCTCTTATGATAAGCAAAACATTCTTGAGGGTACACGGGAATTTTATCTAGTCACTTTCATCATGTTTGTTTAATTCATGTTCGGTACTTTGATAATTTGATATGTGGGTGGACCGGTGCTTAGGTGCTACTCTTACTTGAACAAACCTCCTACTTATGGTTAACCCTCCCGCAAGCATCCGCAACTACGAGAAAAGTATTAAGAATAAATTCTAACCATAGCATTAAACTTTTGGATCCAATCGGTCCCTTACGGAATAGCGCATAAACTGGGGTTTAAGCTTCTATCACTCTCGCAACCCATCATCTAATTGCTACTCCAGAATGCATTCCCTTAGGCCCAAATATGGTGAAGTGTCATGTAGTCAACATTGACATGACACCACTAAGGGAATCACAACATACATACTATCAAAATATCGAACACATATCAAATTCACATGATTACATGCAACATGATTTCTCCCGTGACCTCAAGAATAAAAGTAACTACTCACAAATAATAATCATGCTCAATATCAGAGAGGTATTAAATAGCATAATGGATCTGAACATATAATATTCCACCAAATAAACCATATAGTGGTTAACTACAAGACGTAATCAACACTACTAGTCACCCACAAGCACCAATCTATAGTTCCGGTAACAAGATTGAACCCAAGAGATGAACTAGGGTTTGAGAGGAGTTGGTGTTGTTGAAGATGTTGATGAAGATTGCCCTCCCCAAGATGGGAGAGTTGTTGGTGATGATGATTATGATGATTTCCCCCTCCGGGAGGGAAGTTCCCCCGCTGGAATCGCTCCACCGGAGGGCAAAAGTGCTCCTGCCCAAGTTCCGCCTCAAGGCGGCGGCGCTTCGTCCAGAAAGCCTCCTTCTTTTTTTTTCTAGGTCAAAATGACTTATATACCAGAGGATGGGCACCGGAGGTGGGCCAAGGAGGGCACAACCCACCAGGGCGCGCCTGGGCTCCCTGGCACGCTCAGGTGGGTTGTGCCCACCTAGTGGGGCCCCTCTGGTAGTTATTTGCTCCAATAATTCTTAAATATTCCATAAAAATCTCTGTGAAGTTTCAGCTTGTTTCGAGTTGTGTAGAATAGGTAGCCTGACGTAGCTTTTCCAGGTCCAGATTTCCAGCTGCCGGAATTCTCCCTCTTGGTGTGTTCCTTGCAAATTATGAGAGGAAAGGCATTAGAATTACTCCAAAAAGCATTATTATGGATAAAAACATTATAAATAATAGCAAGAAAACATGATGCAAAATGGACGTATCAACTCCCCCAAGCTTAGACCTCACTTGTCCTCAAGCAAAAACCAAAATCGAAAAACATGTCCACATGCTTTGAGAGAGAGGTGTCGATAAAAACAAAATACAGACATAGAAGCATCATGTTGATTATTATAACAGAAAAAAATCAAACATAGGACTTTTATCATAGAACTTTTATCATATACTTCTCATGAATAAGTAATAGTTCATCACACAATCGAAGTATAAAGCAAAAACTCTATTAGAAACCAACAAACTATGTTCTCAGTCAACTTTGCAACTACAATTCATCATCTTTTTAGGAAGGGTCGCGTATTGGAGACTTTAGGCAAGTCCACATACTCAACCATCAGATAGTCTTTTATGATTGCTAACACTCGCCTCATACCCATGAGCAAAACGTTTCAACCGGACACATAGAAAGATAGAGGCTTATAGTTTCGCCTTCCAACATCCTCACCTCAAGGGTGATCTCAACAATAATAATTCATGCTATCTATATTCAACCGGACATATGTGCCTAGATCTTTCCTCACCACATGATTCTTTAGAAAGGAGAAAAATAAAAGGAATAGAGAAAAACTTTGACTCTTGCATAAAAGTAGAAGATGGGCCCTTCGCAGAGGGAAGCAGAGGTTGTCGTGCGCTTATTTATTTGTATGCTCAATCCCTCACTGCAAGAGAACGTCAAGTTGTATTGCCCCTTAAGATGACAACCTTTATTATGTAGTCTTTCGCTTTTATTCTTTGTCATCCAAGTTCATACAACGCTCAATTTTCTCTTACACTAGATGATCTTACACTTTTAGAAGAAATTTTTATTGCCTTATTGCACCAATGACAACTTACTTGAAGGATCTTGCTCAATCCATAGGTAGGTATGGTGGACTCTTGAAAATAGGATTTGGGTTTAAGTATTTTTGGATGCACAAGTAGTATCTCTACTTAGTGCGGAATTTTTGGCTAGCAAAGGTAGGAGGCAAGCATCACATGTTAAAGGATCTATAACAATAGGACTTCTATGTGAATATAAACAAACATAATCCATTAAGTTGTCTGCCTTGTCCAACATCAACAATTTTGTCATATAATATTTTGATGAGGGATCACAATCACAAAAGATTTCTAGGATAGTATATTTATATGTGAATCTTCTCTTCCCTTATTAATTCTTTCATGAGTTGCATCATTGACTAATGCTATGTTTGTCAATCTCTAATAAAATTTCCTACTTATACTTTTCCTTATGTGGTGCGATCACCTACCATAGGATTAGTATATGATCTTATTGATTTATTTCCTTTCTTTCATTTCTTTCTTATTTCTTTATTTGCAACATGAAAGTAAAGAAAGCAAAAAACTCAAACTAAACTTTATCATATAAGTTGCACATGATTACAATGATAGATCACTAAGCAAACTCTCAAATAAGAAAGGGTCGAACTGAACTTTATTTCATCTAGGAAAAAGATTGAACTAAGATAAGTAAAAGCAAAAAGATAGTGGGATGATACTATACCGGGGCATCTCCCCCAAGCTTGGCGGAAGCCAAGGGGAGTACCCATATGTGATAGTCAGTTCTCCTTTGGTGGTGAAGAAGATGATGGTGGTGAAGTAGAAGTCTTGTCCTTGGATTTCCATGGCAGTGGTCCACCATCATGAGAGGAAGAGTGACTCTCACGGGTCCTTCAACTAGCAGCCAAACTCATACCTTTAAACCTTGCCTCATATTCAAAGACTTGGTTCTGGAGGTCATAGATCTGGCTTTGGAGGAAGTTGATTTGCTCGTTGAAGGTCAAGATGATGTCCTTCATGGACTTGCCATCCACCTTGAGATCACGGGAGAGGTCCGTGATCATGAGGTGATTGGCATGGAGTCCATGCTCCACCATCCCCTTGCACCAGAAGACATATTGCTCCACAACTTCAAGCCTAGACTCCGTGGTTCCCGTTCCCTTGGGACAGGGCACATCGCGAAGGTGCAGCACCCCCTCATGCATCTCACTGACCTGAGGGTGCTGCACCACCTCCCGAAGATATGGGTTGATGACGTTCTTGAAGAACTTGTCCTAGGAGGAGCTTGAAGCAGCCATGGTAGATGGGATCTGACAGAAAACAGCAAGGGAAAAAGAGAACAAAGGATTTCTTCGCGATACGGTGGTTAACAGGTTCGGGAAGTTTATATAGATTTTTTTTATCTTGGAGGACAAGTACATGGAAGAAAAACGGAGTACGGAAGGTGTCCCAGGTGGGCACAACCCACCTGGGCGCGCCAGGCAAGCCTGGCACGCCCTGGTGTCTTGTGCCCACCAGGGGACGCTTCCTGGGAGTTTCTTTATTTCCAAAATTCTAAAATAATCCAAAACTGATAGAAAATATTTTTGCGGATTTTTCAGAGTCCGTTTACTTACCGTATCACGTACCTCCTTATTTTCACGATTCTAGAGTGTTCCGGAAGGACTCTTTTATGTGTTCCTCTGGTGTCAAAGTTTGGATAATATTACTTTCAACATTAATAGGCATATCCGAGATATAATGCTTTATTCATTGTCCATTGACAACCTTTGGGTTAGTACCTTTGGAGTTATTTATTTTGATGGCACCCGACCGATAAACCTCCTCGATGACATATGGGCCTTCCCATTTTGAGAGGAGCTTCCCTGCAAAAAAATCTAAAACAAGAGTTGTAGAAAAAAACATATTCTCCGACTTTAAACTCACGCTTTTGAATCTTTTGTCATGCCATCTTTTGACTTTTTCTTTGAATAATTTTGCATTTTCATAAGCTTGGGTTCTCCATTCATCAAATGAGCTAATATCAAATAACCTCTTCTCACCAGCAAGTTTGAAATCATAATTGAGATCTTGAACTGCCCAAAATGCTTTATGTTCTAACTCAAGAGGCAAATGACAAACTTTTCCATAAACCATTCTATAAGGAGACATACCCACAGGATTTTTATATGCCGTTCTATAAGCCCAAAGTGCATCATCTAATTTCTTAGACCAATTCTTCCTGGACCTATTGACAGTCTTTTGCAAAATTAATTTTATTTCTCTATTGCTAAGTTCAACTTGACCACTAGACTGAGGATGATAGGGTGATGAAATTCTATGGTTAACATCATACTTTGCAAGCATTTTACGGAAACACCATGAATAAAGTGTGAACCACCATCCGTCATTAAATATCTAGGCACTCCAATGTTGGAAATATGCCCTAGAGACAATAAATAAAGTGTTTATTATTATATTTCCTTGTTCATGATAATCATTTATTATCCATGCTATAATTGTATTAATTGGAAACACATTACATGTGTGGGTAAATAGACAACACTTTGTCCCTAGTATGCCTCTAGTGAACTAGCGCGTTGATCAAAGATGGTCAAGGTTTCCTAGCCATTGTCACTAGATGTCATTTGATAATGGGTTCACATCATTAGGAGAATGATGTGATGGACAAGACCCAAACTACAAATGTAGCATATGACCGTGTCAGTTTATTGCTACGGTTTTCTGCATGTCAAGTATATGTGCCTATGACCATGAGATCATGCAACTCACGGATACCGGAGGAGTGCCTTGTGTGTATCAAACATCGCAACGTAACTGGGTGACTATAAAGGTGCTCTACAGGTATCTTCGAGGGTGTCTGTTGAGTTGGCATGGATCAAGACTGGAATTTGTTACTCCGTGTGACGGAGAGGTATCTCAGGGCCCACTCGGTAATACAACATCACAATAAGCCTTGCAAGCAATGTAACTAAGTGTTAGTTGTGGTACCTTGTATTATGGCATGAGTAAAGAGACTTGCCGACAACGAGGTTGAACTAGGTATGGAGATACCGACGATCGAATCTCGGGCAAGTAACATACCGAAGAACAAAGGGAACATCATACGGGATGAACTGAATCCTTGACATAGAGGTTCGACCGATAAAGATCTTCGTAGAATATGTAGGAACCAATATGGGCATCCAGGTCCCGCTATTGTTTATTGGCCGTAGAGGTGTCTTGGTCATGTCTACATAGTTCTCGAACCCGCAGGGTCTGCACACTTAAGGTTTGGTGACGTTTTGGTAGTATAGAGTTATGTATGGTGGTGACCGAATGTTGTTCGGAGTACCATATGAGATACTGGACGTCACGAGGAGCTCCGTAATGGTCCGGAGGTAAAGATTCATATATAGGAAGTCCTGTTTTGGTCGCCGGAAAAGTTTCGGGCTCATCGGTAGTGTACCGGGAGTGCTGGTAGTGTACCGGGAGTGCCGGTAGTGTACCGGGAGACCATCGGGAGGGGTATTTCAACCCAAGAGGCTCCATGGGCTGTGGGAGAGTGTTTACTAGACCTTAGTGGGCTGGTGGAAGTCCCACACAAGGCCCATGCGGTTTGGGAAAAAAGGCCTAAAGAGAAAAAGTGGAAAAAAGGCAAAAATAGGGTGAATCCTAGTCCTACTAGGATTGGAGGTGGAGTCCACCTCCTCCACCTGGTTCAGCCGCTCCTTGGAGGCTTGGACCTTGTGCCAAGCGTCCTCCTCTCTTCCTCTTATATATACTGGAGGTTTTAGGGTTTTTGCACATAATTTTCAGCCACGTGCTGCCCGTTCCTCCAGTGCATAGTTTCTCCTCTAGATCGGTTTTCTGCAGTGCTTAGGCAAAACCCTATCGGAATAGCTCCACCACCATCACCGGAGCGCCTTCACGCTGCCGGATAACTCTTCTACCTCTATGCTCCTTCTTGCTGGATCAAGACGGCAGAGATCGTCATCAAGCTGTACGTGTGCTGAACGCGGAGGTGTCGTCCGTTAGGCTCTAGATCGGTAGGATCGTGATCAAGTTCGTGGGACGGATCGTGATGAAGTTCGTGGGACGGATCGTGATTGGATCACGGGACGCACGGTGATTTGGATCATGAAGACGTTCGACTACACCAACCGCGTTTCTTAACGCTTCCCGCTTAGCGATCTACAAGGGTACGTAGATCCACTCTCCCTCTGTTAGATGCTCATCACCATGGATAGATCTGCGTGTGCGTAGGAAATTTTTTGTTTCCCATGCAACCTTCCCCAACAGTGGTATCAGAGCTAGGTCTATGTGTAGATGAGATCTCGAGTAGAACACAAAAGGTTTGTGGGCATTGATGCTTACATTGCTTCCTCCCTTGGTCCGATTTTGGTTCAGCGGTATTGTGAGATGAAGCGGCCTGGACCAACATTACTCGTACGCTTACGAGAGACCGGTTCCCTCGACCGCAACTTGTTGCATAGATGGCTTGCGGGTGCCAGTTTCTCTCACTTTAGTTGGATCGGATTCGACAAAGGCGGTCCTTGAGAAGGTTGAAAAGGAACTAGTGTATCACCGTTGTGGTTTTTGCGTAGATCAGAATTGTTCTTGCTAGATACCCGTAGCATCCACGTAAACCATGCAACAGCAATTATAGGACGTCTAAATTGTTTTTGCAGGGTATGTTTTGATGTGATATGGCCAATTACATGATGTGATATATGTGATGTATGAGATGATCATGGGATGTATAGATTATCACGACTTGCATGTCGATGAGTACGGCAACCGACAAGAGCCATAGGGTTGTCTTTAATTATTGTATGACCAGCGTGTTAATCATTAAGCGCTATGTAATGCTTTACTTTATCGCTAAATGGTAGCAATAGTAGTAGAAGCATGTTGGGAGCGACAACCCCGATGGTGACACGTTGATGGAGATCAAGATGATGAAGATCATGGTGTCATGCCGGTGACGATGGAGATCATGCCGGTGATTTCTAGATGGAGATCAAAAGCACAAGTTCATGACCATATCATGTCACTTATGAATTACATGTGATGTTAATGCTTTTATGCACCTTGTTTTGCTTAGGACGACGGTAGCATTATAAGGTGACCCCTCACTTAAATTTCAAGATGAATTGTGTTCTCCCCAAGTGTGCACCATTGCGAAAGTTTGTCGTGTCGACACACCATGTGATGATCGGGTGTAATAGACTCTGCGTTCACATACAACGGGTGCAAGCCAGTGTTGCACACGCAGAACACTCGGGTTTAACTTGACGATCCTAGCATGTACAGACATGGCCTTGGAACACAAGAGACCGAAAGGTCGAACATTTGTCATATAGTAGATATGATCAACATAATGATGTTCACCATTGAAGCCACCTCAACTCACGTGATGATCAGACTTGAGTTGGTGGATTTGGATCATGTGACACTCAGATGGCCCGAGGGATGTCAATTTGAGTGGGAGCTTTAGTAATTTGATTAACTGAACTCATTATCTTGAACAATAGTCTAATTAAACTTTGCATATTTATGTTGTAGATCAATGGCTTGTGCAGTAGCACCCCTGAATTTTAATGCGTTCCTAGAGAAAGCTAAGTTGAAAGATGATGGAAGTAACTTTGTTGACTGGGCCCATAATCCGAGGATTATCCTCACAGATTCCCAGAAATCATATGTCCTTGATGCACTGCTTGGTGACCAACTAGAAGATATGACCTCCGAAGACGTTAAGAACGCTTGGGAGGCACGTACTGGAGATTACTCAATAGTTCAGTGTGCAATATTGTATGGCTTAGTGTTGGAAATATGCCCTAGAGGCAATAATAAATTAGTTATTATCATATTTCCTTGTTCATGATAATCGTTTATTATCCATGCTATAATTGTATTGAATGGAAACACATTACGTGTGGGTAAATAGACAATACTCTGTCCCTAGTATGCCTCTAGTAAACTAGCTCATTGATCAAAGATGGTCAAGGTTTCCTAGCCATTGACATGTGATGTCATTTGATAACGGGATCACATCATTAGGAGAATGATGTGATGGACAAGACCCAAACTACAAACGTAGCATATGATCGTGTCAGTTTGTTGCTACTGTTTTCTGCATGTCAAAGTATGTGTTCCTATGACCATGAGATCATGCAACTCACTGACATCGGAGGGGTACCTTGTGTGTATCAAACGTCACAATGTAACTGGGTGACTATAAAGGTGCTCTACAGGTATCTCTGAGGGTGTCTGTTGAGTTGGCATGGATCAAGACTGGGATTTGTTACTCCGTGTGACAGAGAGGTATCTCAAGGCCCACTCGGTAATAGAACATCACAATAAGCCTTGCAAGCAATGTGAATAAGTGTTAGTCACGGGATCTTGTATTACGGAACGAGTAAATAGACTTGCCGGTAACGAGGTTGAACTAGGTATAGAGATACCAACGATCGAATCTCGGGCAAGTAACATACCGAAGAACAAAGGGAACATCATACGGGATTAACTGAATCCTTGGCATAGAGGTTCGACCGATAAAGATCTTCGTAGAATATGTAGGAACCAATGTGGACATCCAGGTCCCGCCATTGGTTATTGACCGTAGAGGTGTCTCGGTCATGTCTACATAGTTCTCGAACCCGCAGGGTCTGTACACTTAAGGTTTGGTGACGTTTCGGTAGTATAAAGTTATGTATGATGGTGACCGAAGGTTGTTCGGAGTCCTGGATGAGATCCCGGATGTCACGAGGAGTTCCGGAATGGTCCGGAAACGAAGATTGATATATAGGAAGGTGGTGTTTGGACTCCAGAACGATTTCGGGCACTTTCGGTAGTGTACCGGGAGTGACGAATGGGTCCCGGGGGTCTACCAGTGGGACCAACCCACCCCATGGGCCAAAGTGGCGACCCACCAGCCCCTAGTGGGCTGGTGGGGTCGGCCAAGGTGGCCTAGGCGTAGGGGAGAGAGGCTCAAACCGAATTGGGGTGGAGTCCTCCCCAAGTTCCACCTCTCGTGTGAGAGGTGGACTCCCAATTGGAGGAGGACTCCCCCTCCACCAGTTCAGCCGAAGCCAAGGGAGGCCCTCCCCTTGGGCGCAGCCTCCTCTCCCCTCCTCCTATATATACTAGTGGATTTCTAGGGTTTTGCACAGTTTTTCCCAGCCACGTGCAACCCTAATCTCTAGTGCATAGTTTCTCCTCTAGATTGGATTTCTGCAGTGCTTAGGCGAAGCCCTGCCGGAATTGCTCCACCACCATCGCCGGAGCGCCATCAGGCTGCCGGAGAACTCTTCTTCCTCTCCACTCCCTCTTGCTGTATCAAGACAGTGGAGATCGTCATCAAGTTGTACGTGTGCTGAACGCGGAGGTGCCGTCCGTTCGGCGCTAGATCGGAAGGACCGTGATCAAGATCGCGAGACGGTTCGTGATGAGATCGCGGGACGGATCATGATGTGTTCGCGGGACGGATCGTGATCAAGATCGCGAAACGGATCGTGATGAGTTTGCGGGACGGATCGTGATGAGTTCACGGGACGGATCGTGATGAGATCGTGGGACGCTCGGCGATTTGGATCGCGAAGACGTTCGACTACACCAACCGCGTTTCTTAATGCTTCCCGCTTAGCGATCTACAAGGGTATGTAGATCCACTCTCCCTCTCGTAGATGCTCATCACCATGGCTAGATCTGCGTGTGCGTAAGAATTTTTTTGTTTCCCATGCGACGTTCCCCAACACTTAGAACCGGGACTTCAAAGACGTTTTGAACGTCATGGAGCATATGAGATGTTCCAGGAGTTGAACTTTATCTTTTAGAAGAATGCCCGGATCGAGAGGTATGAAACCTCTGATAAGTTCTATGCTTGCAAGATGGAGGAGAACAGGTCTATTAGTGAACATATACTCAGAATGTCTGGGTAGTCAACTCGTCTAGCGGAGTTGGGAATTGCCCTTCCGCCAGAGGCGATCATTGGCAGAGTTCTTCAATCACTGCCACTTAGTTACAAGAGCTTTGTGATGAACTATAACATGCATGGGATGAAAAAGTCAGTCGCCGAGCTGTTTGCAATGCTAAAAGTCGTTGAGTCTGAAATCCAGAAAGAACATCAAGTGTTGATGGTCAATAAAACCACTAGTTTCAAGAAAAATGGCAAGGTCAAGGGCAAGGGCAAGAAGGGTAAAACCAAGAAGGATGGCAAAGCATTTGCTACTCCTGTAAAGAAGCCCAAGCATGGACCCAAGCCAGAAACTGAGTGCTTCATTGCAAGGGAACTGGTTACTAGAAGCGGAACTGCCCCAAGTACCTGGCTGACAAGAAGGCGGCCAACGAAAAACAAGGTATATATGATATACATGTTATTGATGTGTACCTTACTAGCTCTCGTAGTAGTGCCTGGGTCTTTGATACCGGTTCGGTTGCTCACATTTGCAACTCAAAGCAAGAACTATGGAATAAACGAAGGCTGGCAAAGGACGAAGTGACGATGCGCGTGGGAAATGGTTCCAAGGTTGATGTGATCACCGTCGGCACGCTCTCTCTTCGATTACCATCCGGATTAGTGATGAACCTGAATAATTGTTATTTAGTGCCTGCGTTAAGCATGAACATTATATCTGGATCTTGTTTATTGTGAGACAGTTACTCATTTAAATCAGAGAATAAAGGTTGTTCTATTTATATGAGTAATATCTTTTATGGTCATGCACCCAATGTTAGGGGTTTATTCATATTGAATCTTGATAGTGATGACACACATGTTCACAACATTGATTCCAAAAGATGTAGAGTTGATAATGATAGTACCACTTTCTTGTGGCACCGCCGTTAAGGTCATATTGGTGTAAAATGCATGAGGAAGCTCCATGCTGATGGACTTTTGGAGTCACTTGATTTTGAATCACTTGACACATGTGAACCATGCCTCATGGGCAAGATGACTAAAATGCCGTTCTCTGGAACAATGGAACGGGCGAGTGACTTATTGGAAATCATACATACTGATGTGTGCGGTCCAATGAATGTTACAGTGCGTGGTGGATATCCTTATTTTCTCACCTTCACTAATGACTTAAGTAGATATGGGTATATTTACTTAATGAAACACAAGTCTGAAACGTTTGAAAAGTTCAAGCAATTTCAGAGTGAAGTTGAGAATCATCATAACAAGAAGATTAAGTTCTTGCGATCTGATCAAGGAGGTGAATATCTGAGTTATGAGTTTGGCAATCACTTAAGACAGTGTGAAATTGTTTCACAGTTGACACCGCCCGGAACACCACAGCGTAATGGTGTGTCCGAATGTCGTAATCGAACCTTATTAGATATGGTGCGTTCTATGATGTCTCTTGCTGATTTGCCACTATCGTTTTGGGGTAATGCATTAGAGATAGCTGCATTCACTTTAAATAGGGCACCATCAAAATCCGTTGAGACAACGCCATATGAACTGTGGTTTGTCAAGAGGCCAAAGTTGTCGTTTCTTAAAGTTTGGGGATGTGATGCTTATGTCAAAAAGCTTCAGCCTGAAAAGCTGGAACCCAAAGCGGAAAATGTGTCTTCATAGGTTACCCGAAAGAGATAGTCGGGTATACCTTCTATCTCAGATCCGAAGGCAAAGTGTTTGTCGCTAAGAATAGAACATTTCTTGAGAAAGAGTTTCTCTCGAAAGAATTGAGTGGGAGGAAAATAGAGCTTGATGAGGTTATTGAACCTTTACTTCAACCAGAAAGTAGCGCAGCGCAGAAAGATGTTTCTGTGGAAACTACGACGGTAGAAGAGGAAGTTAATGATGATGATCATGAAGCTTCAGATCAAGCTACTATTGAACCTCGTAGGTTAACAAGGCCATGTACTACTCCTGAGTGGTACAACAACCCTGTCTTGGAGGTCATGTTGTTGGACAACAATGAACCTACGAGCTATGAAGGAGCAGTGATGGGCCCGAATTCCGACAAATGGTTAGAGGCCATGAAATCCGAGATGGGATCCATGTATGAAAACAAAGTATGGACTTTGGAAGTATTACCTGAAGGGCGACAGGCCATTCAGGACCAATGGATCTTTAAGAAGAAGACAGACGCAGACGATAATGTCACCGTCTATTAAGCTCGACTTGTGGCAAAGGGGTTTTCACAAGTTCAAGGAGTTGACTACGATGAGACCTTCTCACCCGTAGCGATGCTTAAGTCTGTCAGAATCATGTTGGCAATAGCTGCTTATTTTGACTATGAAATTTGGTAGATGGATGTCAAAACAGCGTTCCTCAACGGTTTCCTTGAGGAAGAGTTGTATATGATGCAACCAGAAGGTTTTATCGATCCAGAGAATGCTGACAAAGTTTGCAAACTCCATCGATCCATTTATGGACTGGTGCAAGCATCTCGGAGTTGGAATAAGCGTTTTGATGAGGTGATCAAAGTGTTTCAGTTTATACAAGTTTATGGAGAAGCTTGTATTTACAAGAAAGTGAGTGGGAGCTCTATAGCGTTTCTAGTATTATATGTGGATGACATATTGCTGATTGGAAACAATATAGAAATGCTAGAAAGCGTGAAGGAATATTTGAACAAGAGTTTTTCAATGAAGGACCTAGGAGAAGCTGCTTTCATATTAGGCATTAAGATCTATAGAGATAGATCGAGACGCTTAATAGCACTTTCATAGAGCACATACCTTGATAAAGTTTTGAAGAAGTTCAAAATGGATCAGTCCAAGAAGGGGTTCTTGCCTGTGTTACAAGGTGTGAAGTTGAGTAAGACTCAATGCCCAGTGACTACAGAAGATGGAGAAAAGATGAGTGTCACCCCCTATGCTTCAGCCATAGGCTCTATCATGTATGCAATGCTGTGCACAAGACCCGATGTCAGCCTTGCCATAAGTATGGCCGGAAGGTTTCAAAGTGATCCTGGAATGGAGCACTGGACAGTGGTCAAGAATATCCTTAAGTACCTGAAAAGGACTAAGGAAATGTTTCTCGTTTATGGAGGTGATGAAGAGCTCGTCGTAAAGGGTTATGTCGATGCAAGCTTTGACACTGATCCGGATGACTCTAAGTCGCAAACCGGATACGTATTTATTCTCAACGGGGGAGCGGTAAGCTGGTGCAGTTCCAAGCAAAGCGTGGTAGCCGATTCTACGTGCGAAGCGGAGTACATCGCAGCCTCAGAGGCAGTGAAGGAAGGTGTCTGGATGAAGCAGTTCAGGACAGATCTTGGAGTAGTGCCAAGTGCATTGAATCCAATGAACCTGTTCTATGACAACACTGGTGTCATTGCTCTGGCCAAGGAACCAAGGTTTCACAAGAAGACCAGACACATAAAGTGACGCTTCAACTCCATCCGCAATTACATCGAGGAGAAGGACATAAATATTTGCAAAGTACACACGGATCTGAATGTTGTAGACCCGTTGACTAAACCTCTTCCAAGGGCTAAACATGATCAACACCAGAACTGCATGGGTGTTCGATTCATTACAATCACATAGTGATGTGAGCTAGATTATTGACTCTAGTGCAAGTGGGAGACTATTGGAAATATGCCCTAGAGGCAATAAATAAAGTGTTTATTATTATATTTCCTTGTTCATGATAATCATTTATTATCCATGCTATAATTGTATTAATTGGAAACACATTACATGTGTGGGTAAATAGACAACACTTTGTCCCTAGTATGCCTCTAGTGAACTAGCTCGTTGATCAAAGATGGTCAAGGTTTCCTAGCCATTAACATGAGATGTCATTTGATAACGGGATCACATCATTAGGAGAATGATGTGATGGACAAGACCCAAACTACAAACGTAGCATATGATCGTGTCAGTTTATTGCTACTGTTTTCTGCATGTCAAGTATATGTTCCTATGACCATGAGATCATGCAACTCACGGATACCGGAGGAGTGCCTTGTGTGTATCAAACGTTGCAACGTAACTGGGTGACTATAAAGGTGCTCTACAGGTATCTCCGAGGGTGTCTATTGAGTAGGCATGGATCAAGACTGGAATTTGTTACTCCGTGTGACGGAGAGGTATCTCAGGGCCCACTCAGTAATACAATATCACAATAAGCCTTGCAAGCAATGTAACTAAGTGTTAGTTGCGGTATCTTTTATTATGGAACAAGTAAAGAGAATTTCCAACAACGAGGTTGAACTAGGTATGGAGATACCGACGATCGAATCTCGAGCAAGTAACATACCGAAGAATAAAGGGAACAGCATACGGGATTAACTGAATCCTTGACATAGAGGTTTGACCGATAAAGATCTTCATAGAATATGTAGGAACCAATATAGGCATCCAGGTCCCACTATTGGTTATTGGCCATAGAGGTGTCTCGGTCATGTCTACATAGTTCTCGAACCCGCAGGGTCTGCACACTTAAGGTTTGGTGACGTTTCGGTAGTATAGAGTTATGTATGGTGGTGACCCGGATGAGATCCCATCTGTCACGAGGAGCTCCGGAATGGTCCGGAGGTAAAGATTCATATATAGGAAGTCCTGTTTTGGTCGCCGAAAAAGTTTCGGGCTCATCGGTAGTGTATCGGGAGTGACGGTAGTGTACCGGGAGACCATCGGGAGGGGTATTTCGACCCAAGAGGCTCCATGGGCTGTGGGAGAGTGTTTACCAGCCCTTAGTGGGCTGGTGGAAGTCCCACAAAAGGCCCATGCGGTTTGGGAAAAAAGGCCTAAAGAGAAAAAGTGGAAAAAGGCAAAAATAGGGTGAATCCTAGTCCTACTAGGATTGGAGGTGGAGTCCACCTCCTCCATCTGGTTCGGCCGACTCCTTGGAGGCTTGGCCCTTGTGCCAAGCCTCCTCCTCTCTTCCTCTTATATATACTAGAGGTTTTAGGGTTTTTGCACAGAATTTTCAGCCACGTGCTGCCCGTTCCTCCAATGCATAGTTTCTCCTCTAGATCGGTTTTCTGCAGTGCTTAGGCGAAGCCTTGCCGGAATAGCTCCACCACCATCACCGGAGCACCGTCACGCTGCCGGAGAACTCTTCTACCTATCCGCTCCTTCTTGCTGGATCAAGACGACGGAGATCATCATCAAGTTGTATGTGTGCTGAACGCGGAGGTGCCGTCCGTTCGACGCTAGATCGGTAAGATCGTGATCAAGTTCGTGGGACGGATCGTGATCTAGTTCATGGGACGGATCGTGATTGGATCTTGGGACGGAGCATGATTGGATCGCGAGATGGATCGTGATTGGATTGCGAGACGCACGGCGATTTGGATCGTGAAGACGTTCGACTACACCAACCGTGTTTCTTAACACTTTCCCGCTTAGCGATCTACAAGGATACGTAGATCCACTATCCCTCTCGTAGATGCTCATCACCATGGATAGATCTGCGTGTGCGTTGGAAATTTTTTGTTTCCCATGCAACGTTCCCCAACATCCCAACCTTGGGAAAATAAAGTCCTTAAGCATTTTAATAGAGGTGTTGTGATCAACACTACTGGTTGGAATAGCTTCTACCCATTTAGTAACATAATCAACAACAACCAAAATATGTGTATACCCATTAGACGAAGGAAAAGGTCCCATGTAATCAAATCCCCAAACACCAAATGGTTCAATAGCAAGTGAATAGTTCATAGGCATTTCTTGACTCTTACTGATATTACCTATTCTTTGACATTCATCGCAAGATGAGACATACTTACGAGCATCCTTGAAGAGAGTAGGCCAATAAAATACAGATTGCAATACCTTATGAGCGGTTCTATCTCTAGCATGATGCCCTCTATAAGCCTTGGAGTGACATATCCATAGGATTTGTCCCTGTTCATGCTCAGGTGCACAACGTCTAATAATACCATCTACTCCTTGTTTATAAAGATGTGGGTAATCCCAAAAGTAATGTCTTAAATCATAGAAGAATTTTTTCTTTTGTTGGTGAGTAAAGTGGGTGGTTAATATTTAGCAACAATGTAATTAGCATAGTCAGCATACCAAGGAGTACTATTAGCAACATTTATTGCAGCTAACTGCTCATCAGGAAAACTATCATCAATAGGTAGTGGGTCATCAAGCATATTTTAAAGCCTAGACAAGTTATCAGCTATGGGGTTCTCATCTCCTTTTCTATCAATGATATGCAAATCAAATTCTTGTAACTAGAGAACCCAACGAATAAGTCTAGGTTTAGCATCTCTCTTTTCCATAAGATATTTAATAGTGGCTTGGTCTATGTGAACTGTTACTTTGGAATCAACAATATAAGGTCTAAATTTGTCACAAGCAAACACAACTGCTAAGAATTCTTTTTCAGTAGTAACATAATTTCTTTGAGCACTATCTAGAGTTTTACTAGCATAATGAATAACATTCAATTTCTTATCAACTCTTTGTCTTGGAACAACACCAATAGCATAATCACTAGCATCACACATAATTTCAAAAGGAAAGTTCCAATCAGGTGGTTGAACAATAGGTGCATTAATTAAGGCTTTCTTGAGTGTTTCAAAGTATTCAAGACAATCATCATCAAAAACAAAAGGGATATCATGTTGCAAGAGATTAGTAAGAGGCCTAGAAATTTTAGAAAAGTCTTTGATAAATCTCCTATAGAAACCAACATGACCTAAGAAACTACAAATACCTTTTATATCTTTAGGACATGGCCTTTTCTCAATTGCATCAACCTTAGCTTGGTCCACTTCAATACCTCTTTCAGAAATTTTATGACCCAAGACAATGCCTTCATTAACCATAAACTGTCACTTCTCCCAATTCAAGACAAGATTTGTTTGTTCACATCTCTATTAAACTCGATCAAGATTGCTTAAACAATCATCAAAGAATTCCCATAAACAGATAAGTCATCCATGAAAACCTAAACAATCTTTTCACAAAAATCAGAGAATATAGCCACCATGCATCTTTGAAAGGTAGCAGGTGCATTACATAAACCAAAAGGCATATGTCTATAAGCATAGGTTCCAAAAGGACAAGTAAAAGTGATCTTTTCTTGATCAGGTTGTGATACAGGTATTTGTGAAAACACAGAATATCCATCAAGGAAGCAAAAGTGTGTTTGCTTAGATAATATTTCAAGCATTTGATCAATAAAAGGCAAAGGGTAATGATCTTTTCTAGTTGCTTTGTTTAATTTTCTAAAATCAATTACCATTCTATAGCATGTAACAATTCTTTCTGGAATAAGTTCATTTTTATGATTAGGAACAACAATAATACCTCCTTTCTTAGGAACACAATGAACAGGACTTACCCATCTAATATCAACTATGGGATAGATTATACATGCTTCCAGAAGTTTTAATATTTCCGTTCTTACCATCTCTTTCATCTTTGGATTTAACCGACATTGGTGATTAACAATTGGTTTAGCATCAGGTTCGATATTGATTTTGTGCTGACATCGAGTGGGACTAATGCCCTTTAAATCATCAAGAGTATATCCAATAGCATCCTGGTGCTTCCTTACAACTTTCAATAATCTTTCTTCTTCATGTTCTGAAAGGTTAGCACTGATAATAACAGGATATACCTTCTTTTCGTCAAGATAAGCATATTTCAAAGTGTCTGGCAATTGTTTTAATTCAAACACAGGATCACCTTTAGGTGGAGGAGGACCTCCAAGAGTTTCAGTAGGTAAATTGTCTTTAAGCAGAGGACGTTGTTCAAAGAAAACTTTATCTATTTCATTTCTTTCATGCATATGTAAATCATTTTCATGGTCTAGCAGATATTGTTCTAAAGGATCAGTAGGTGGTACAGCAATAGAAGCAAGACCAATTAATTCATCCTTACTAGGCAATTCTTTTTCATGATGATTTCTACTAAACTTGGAAAAACTAAACTCATGAGACTCATCACCAAAGCTAACTCCCACAATTTGTTTCTTACAATCTATCTTAAAATTAACTGTGTTCAAGAAAGGTCTACCAAAGATAATGGGACAAAAGTCATCTTGTGGGGAACCAAGAACAAGAAAATTAGTAGGGTATTTTATTTTCCCACACAAGACTTCAACATCTCTAATAATCACAATTGGTGATATAGTGTCTCTATTAGCAAGTTCAATAGTAACATCTATTTCTTCTATCTCAGCAGGTGCTATGTCTTTCATAATCTCTTCATATAAAGTGTAAGGAATAGCACTCACACTAGCACCCATGTCACATAAACCATGATAATAGTGGTCTCCTATTTTAATTGAAATAACAGGCATGCCCACAATAGGTGTATGTTTATCTTTTCTATCAGGTTTAGCAATTCTAGCAGCTTCTTCACAGAAGTAAATAACATGCCCATCAATATCTTCGTCCAAGAGATCTTTAACCATAGCAATGCTAGGTTCTACTTTAATTTGTTCTTCAGGTTTAGGTGTTCTAACATAGCTTTTGTTAACCATAGTTGAAACTTTAGCATGTTCCTTTATCATGAAAAGGAAAGGTGGTTTCTCTATATAAGCATAAGGAACAACTGGATCAACATTATAGAGTATAGTTTCTTCTTTAATTGGTGCTGGTTTTTTAATTTATTCTTTAATAGGTGGGTGATACTTAAACCATTTCTATTTAGGGAGTTCAACATGAGTAACAAATGATTAACAAAAGGAGGCTACTATCTCAGAGTCAAGTCCATATTTAGTGCTAAACTTTTGAGAAGCATCGGTATCCATAAAAGATTTAACACAATCATACTTAAGTTTAATACCTGACTCTTTACCTTTGTTGAGTTCCCAATCTTTAGAGTTGCGTTTAATTCTTTCCAAAATATCCCACCGGAATTCAATAGTCTTCTTCATAAAAGAACCAGCACAAGAAGTATCAAGCATGGTTTGATCATTACGAGAAAGCCGAGCATAAAAATTCTGGATAATAATTTCTCTTGAGAGCTCATGATTGGGGCATGAATATAACATTTACTTAAGCCTCCCCAAAGCTAGAGCGATACTTTCCCCTTCACGAGGCCAAAAATTATATATATAATTCCGATCACGATGAACTAGATGCATGGGATAAAATTTCTGGTGGAACTCCAATTTCAAACGATTCCAACTCCATGATCGAATATCATCGCATATCCTATACCATGCCAATGCTTTTCCCTTCAAAGATAAAGGGAAAACCTTTTTCATAACTTGATCCCTGGGTAAACCTGCAAGCTTAAACAATCAACAAATTTGTTCCACATATATCAAGTGCATATCAGGATGTTCAGTTCCATCTCCTACATAAGGATTAGCTAGCAGTTGTTCTATCATACCCGAAGGAATTTCATATTCAATATTCTCAGTAGGTGTAGTAGGTTGAGGGGTAGCTAATTGTGGTTCCAGACGAGGTGAAGATACCTCGAACAAACTCCTCATAGGATTGTTTTCCATAGTAACAAGTGGCAATAAATTTCAGCACACTATATAAATGTTTCCTTACCAAATTCCACTTACCAAAGGCACTTCACTCCCTAGCAACGGCGCCAGAAAATAGCCTTGATGACCCACAAGTATAGGGGATCAATTGTAGCTCTTTTCGATAAGTAAGAGTGTCGAAACCAACGAGGAGCAGAAGGAAATGACAAGTAGTTTTCAGTAAGGTTATGTCTGCAAGTGCTGAAATTGTAAGTAGCGAAGTGGTTTGATAGCAAGATAATTTGTAATGAGCAAGTAACGAATATAGTAAAAAAAGTCCAGAAAGGTATCCCAATCCTTTTGAGGCAAAGTACAGGCCAAAGCGGTCTCTTATGATAAGCAAAGCAGTCTTGAGGGTACACGGGAATTTCATCTAGTCACTTTCATCATGTTAGTTTAATTCGTGTTCGGTACTTTGATAATTTGATATGTGGGTGGACCGGTGCATAGGTGCTGCTCTTAGTTGAACAAACCTCCTACTTATGATTAACCTTCCCGCAAGCATTTGCAACTACGAGAAAAGTATTAAGAATAAATTCTAACCATAGCATTAAACTTTTGGATCCAATCAGTCCCTTACGGAATAGCGCATAAACTGGGGTTTAAGCTTCTGTCACTCTCACAACCCATCATCTAATTGCTACTCCACAATGCATTCCCTTAGGCCCAAATATGGTGAAGTGTCATGTAGTCGACGTTCACATGACACCACTAAGGGAATCACAACATACATACTATCAAAATATCGAACGCATATCAAATTCACATGATTACTTGCAACATGATTTCTCCCGTGACCTCAAGAACAAAAGTAACTACTCACAAATAATAATCATGCTCAAGATCAGAGTGGTATTAAATAGCATAATGGATCTGAACATATAATCTTCCACCAAATAAACCATATAGTGATCAACTACAAGACGTAATCAACACTACTAGTCACCCACAAGCACCAATGTATAGTTACGGTAACAAGATTGAACTCAAGAGATGAACTAGGGTTTGAGAGGAGTTGGTGTTGTTGAAGATGTTGATGAAGATTGCCCTCCCCAAGATGGGAGAGTTGTTGGTGATGATTATGACGATGATTTCCCGCTCCAGGAGGGAAGTTCCCCCGACGGAATCGCTCCGTCGGAGGGCAAAAGTGCTCCTGCCCAAGTTCCGCCTTGAGGCGGCTGCGCTTCGTCCCAAAAGCCTCCTTCTTATTTTTTCTAGGTCAATAGGACTTCTATACCAGAGGATGGGAATTAGAGGTAGGCCGAGGAGGGCACAACCCACCAGGGCACGCCAGGGCTCCCTGGCGCGCCCAGGTGGGTTGTGCCCACCTGGTGGGCCCCCTTTGGTAGTTACTTGCTCCAATAATTCTTAAATATTCCATAGAAAATCGCTGTGAAGTTTCAACTTGTTTGGAGTTGTGCAGAATAGGTAGCCTGACGTAGCTTTTCCAGGTCCAGATTTCCAGCTGCCGGAATTCTCCCTCTTGGTGTGTTCCTTGCAAATTATGAGACGAAAGGCATTAGAATTACTCCAAAAAGTATTATTATGGACAAAAATATTATAAATAACGGCAAGAAAACATGATGCAAAATGCACGTATTAGTGAGATCCACCAGGGAGAGTTCGGGCATCACGCTACATCGAGGACCGTGGTGGCCAAGGCTTTCCGCTACGGTTTCTAATGGCCGACTGTCCTAGAAGAAGTGACACAACTTGTCGACAGGTGTGAGGGATGCCAACACTTCAACACGCAAAGCCACCTCCTGGCTTCAGCCCTCAAGACCATCCCCCTGTCGTGGCCATATTGCCGTCTGGGAATCGACATGGTGGGACCATTCAAGACCACTCGAGGGCGGCATGACGCACCTATTGGTAGCCATTGACAAGTTTACCAGGTGGATTGAGGCCAGCCCCATCAAGAAGCTGGATGGCCCCACAGTCGTCCGGTTCATCGAAGACATCACGGTCTGCTACGGCGTCCCGCACAACATCATCACTGACAACGGCACCAATTTCACCATGGGCGTGCTAGCACACTTCTGCGCCAAACAAGGCATCTAGCTCAACCTGGCATCAGTTGCCCACCTGCAGTCGAATGGCCCGGCAGAAAGAGCAAACGGCTTAATCCTGGCCGGTATCAAGCCCCGGCTCGTGGCACCACTCGTCCGGTCAGCCAACTGCTGGATCGAGGAGCTGCGGACCATCTTTTGGAGCCTCAGAACCATGCCCATCCGATCAACCGGCTTCACGCCCTTCTTCCTCATGTACGGGTCCTAGGCGGTCATCCCCATGGATATCGAGTTTGACTTGCCTCAGGTCACCCTATACTCGGAGACGGACACAAAGGAGGCAAGGGAGGATGGCATCGACCTCCTCGAGGAGGCTCGCGAGCTAGCCCTGAGCTAATCGGTGATCTACTAGCAGAAGCTCCGGTACTACCACGGCAAGCGGATCCGACCCCGCTCCTTCCGCGAAGAGGACCTGGTGCTTAGGCGGATCCAGCGAACCGCTGGCCAGCACAAGTTGTCCTCCCAATGGGAGGGCCCGTTCATCGTCACCAAGGCGCCGCACAACAATGCGTACTATCTAATAGATGCCGAGAAGCCATAGAAGTGCAAGAGAGACGACGCCTCTGGCAAGGAGACGGAGCACCCGTGGACGCGGCGCTCCTCCGTCCGTATTACTGCTAAGAAGGACCAGTGGATGTATGTATCCTCCCTTTTGAGCTTATGAATGCAACTGGTGCCCCAAACCAGCTATTGGGGCACGCCTCTTTAGTTTCCCTTCAAAGCAGTTTGCTCCGCGCACCGGCTCCCGGATCCGGCCTCTCGGTCCCGAGGTGAGGGAGTCCTAGATTAGGGGGTCCTCGGATAGCCGGCCTACTATTATGGGCTGGACTATGAAAGCTACTTACCGAACACCGAAGGATTTGAAGGTCGGTCTCCAAGATGGAAGCTTCGGGAAGCACGGCTTGCGCTCCACGTCTGATGTATTAGTTAGGCATGTTTGTCTCTTCGGCATGTAACCGACCATGTGTAAACCCTAGGCATCTTCGGCATCTATATAAGTTAGAGGGTCTTAGGGTATAGAGACAGAACGACTCGTCTAGGGTTAGCTATACGATCTCGAGGTAGACCAAATATGTAACCCCTTACACCATCAATACAATCAAGTAGTACGTAGGGTATTACATCCATAGGAGGGCCCAAACATGGGTAAAATCGTATCCCCTTTGTCTGCTGTTACTGTCGATCCTAGTCTCACAGTTCAGGACCCCCTACCTGAGATCCGTTGGTTTTGACACTGACATTGGTGCCTTCATTGAGAGTTCCTCTATGAGCGACATGGAATCAACGCCTCGCCTTGTCATCAACGAAGAGGTCCGCAACATGGACGCCTTCGTCCCTAGACAGATCTTCGCCTTTGGCAGCGTTGTGCTGCATGCTCATTCCGCTGGCCATTTAGCCCATGTTGAGAACTTCGCCCCTAATCGAGAGGTCAGATTCATAAAGCTTGAGTTCTCCATCGACCCTCGGGATGACTTGACATTAATTGGGCTCGCAGCTTCGCCTGTAGCCTCCGAAGACTCTGAGGCCTTCACCTCGAGCCCCATCTTCGGACATGTCGATGGGTTCACCCATGGTGACGAACCAATCTCTTGTCCCGGTCCAGCCGTTAAGCCAGTTGACCAGACACAAGTTATTTCCAAGCACTCCTCGTGTCTAGACATCATGGAGGTAAACTCCACGAATCCCAAACAGTTGGATCCGATCGGGCCCTCAGCATTCTGCAAGGCCGTGGATCCAGTCCTAATCTATGCTCGGTTCGGTTACGGTGCGGGTGGGGATGAAATTTTCAACCCACCCACCACCAACTTGATAGCCACCGTCGAAGATTTGACCTACGTGCTGGACTATGCCTCCGAGGAGACAGAATACATGGATGAAGAGGACAGTGCTCCCACCCCCATTAACAATGGGACTTGGGCCGCCACTTCTACATATGACGTCTACATGATGGATACTCCTACCACCAATAGAGACAATACGCCTTGCAACGACGTCGACAAATCGGGCGATGCGCCATCAAGGCGCCGGAAATCGCATAAGCGGTCCAAAAGCAAAAGGGAAGAAGAGCTATTATCAACAATGGGGACGGTAATGCCCCCGCCGATCATGACAATCCCGATATCCCTGAGCACCCGTTTGAGGGTCCAAAGGGGCCTGAGTACCTAAACAACCCCGATAATGTCAATGACCTTGAAGGCCACTAGTACCTTCCCCCATGGAGGCGGAAGGTATACCGGAAGCCGATGACTTGTACATCCCGGATAACCTTGAAGATCAGGAAGAAATCAGGCAGTGGCACATAGCAACGGCTCGCAGCCTAAAGGCTAAAGAACGGCAACTCAGAGCCGAACAGGTCGACCTCAATGATAGATGGATGAAAGTCCTCTCAGCCGAGGAAGTATACGGCACTGGTCTGTCAAACGAGCCCAAAAGCTACCCTCGGAGAAGGCTGCTGCCACAATTCAATGATGAACTTACTGATACTCCATCTCCAGACCGTACTCCATACGACAAGCCGGACCACCCCCTCACGATCGGGATAGGACAACTGACGACGCCGGCTATATACCGGCAGTGCTTCGAAGATGGGGTAAGGAGCCATTAGAGCCCAATGATAGGTTCGACCTGCGAGATGACCTGGATCATAGAGCAGGCCGCACTAGATCCATGTATGGATCCAAAGAGTACTCGCTCGATAGACGCGGCGGATACAGACCATGGTTCGACCAAAACAACAGAGTCCGAGAATGCCACCGGCCCCACACAGACGCCGAATACAGGCGAGACATAGCTCGGGTCAGAGGCGCCGCTCACCCACTGTGCTTCACAGACGAGGTAATGCGGCAGCAGTTCCCTGAAGGGTTTAAACCCTGAATATAGAACAATACAACGGGGACCATTGACCCAACGGTATGGATCAAGGACTTCCTCCTCCATATCCACATGGTGCGAGGAGACGATCTCCATGCCATCAAATACCTCCCTCTTAAGCTTAAGGGGCCAGCTCGGCACTTGTTAAGCAGCCTCCCCAAAAACTCTATTGAATGCTGGGAAGACCTGGAAGATGTGTTCCTCTCTAACTTCCAGGGGACCTATGTCCGCCCGTCTGACTCTTCCGATCAGCAACGTCGTTCAAAAGCCAGGCAAGTCCGCTCGGTAGTTCTGGAATCGGTTCTTAACTAAGAAGAACCAAATCTTCGACTGTCCGGATGCGGAGGCCATAGCCTCCTTCCGGCACAATATTCGGGACGAATGGCTGGCCCGCCAGCTAGGCCAGGACAAGCCTTGGACTATGTTCGCCCTCATGACCCGCTTTTGCACGGGAGAAGATAATTGGCTGGCAAGACGCAGCCACAATTTTGAAAATCCCGTGGCACCTAAAGCACGGGATGGCAACTCAAAGCCAAAGCACAATAAGAATAAGTGCTGGCACAATAATAGTGATGCTGATGACACGACTGTTAATGCCGGATTCCGCAACTCCCTACCTGGGCAGCGGAAGAAGCCCCCTAAAGGCAATCGTGACAGACCCACTCAGCTCGAGAAGATAATGGAAAGGCCCTGCCAAATACATGGGACTTCGGAAAAGCCCGCCAACCACACACACCGCAATTGTTAGGTGTTTAAATAGGCCAGCAAGATACCACACGAAGACCAAGGCAAAAGCTCTCGCAGCGAGGACGAAGATGAGCCTCGGGGTCCAATTGGTGACGAACAGAAAAAAATCCCCCTCGAAGTAAAAATGGTGAACATGATATACGCCACCCACATACCGAAGAAGGAGAGGAAGCACGCCCCCGAGAAGTCAACGCGGTGGAACCCGTAGCCGTGGAGTACAACCCATGGTCGGCATACCCGATCACCTTTGATTAGCGTGATCATCCGACCAGTATCCATCATGGGGGTTCGGCGGCCCTCGTCCTAGACCCCATTATAGATGGGTATCACCTCACAAAGGTCCTCATGGATGGAGGGAGTAGCCTTAACCTGATTTACTCAGATATGGTGAAGAAGATGGGAATTGATCCATCAAGGATCAAACCCAGCAGCACTACCTTCAAAGGAGTGATCCTAGGCGTTGACGCCCGATGCACGGGCTTGGTAACTCTGGAGGTCGTGTTCGACTCACCCGATAAATTTTGTAGCGAAGACTTCATCTTTGACATCGTGCCCTTCCGCAGCGGCTATCATGCACTACTTGGTCGGACAGTGTTCGCTCGTTTCAACGCGGTCCCACACTACGCATACCTCAATCTCAACATGTCGGGCCCCAAGGGGGTCATTACTGTCAACGGCAACATCGAGCGCTCCCTTAGAACTGAGGAACATGCACTGGCCCTAGCGGCCGGATTCAGATATAAAGAAGATCGACAAGTTCCGACATCCGCCATAAAGGCACATAAGGCTGGGAAGCAAGTTCGGCTTCACACTGTAAACTCAGATCCTTCCTCTTCCCCTCTATAGGGACTCGCCCCCACCTCACAATTTCAGGACCTGCAAAGTATGTGTCGAGGAGGCACAACTTCGCACTTAAGATTCCGTGGGAAGCGGTCGGGAAATAAAGGTGGGTGTTCGGCTGGCCCGACCTACTACCACTAATGCGTCTTCGGACAAGATGGAGGCACTCCTAAAAGAGCCTGCCTATGGCGTAATGCTCACGTATAATTCGGCAGCCTCTCAAGATTTTGTTAGCAAAATCCACCTGCCGAACACTAACACCCATCAAGGTGCATCCAAGAGCAGGAGTCAACTAGCAAGGGGGCATATCGAGGATGTCAGGTCACTAATTGAAGGCCCCTGGTACAACAACTCTTGTATGATTTTATTTCTTATTTTCTTTCGCATACCTGTAAGCAGTTGCTTCGGCAATCCGAGTTATAAGAGTGGTTGAGAAAATGCAAAATTGCGTGGCGCAAGTACGCCTCATATGTCCTATTTTTGGCGCATTCTCCTTTCTCTCTCTTCTCGTGAACCTGTTCGGGATGACACGAGGTAAACGGCTAATAGACTGGAGGCTCGATTTCAAACACAAATCGCCTTGCCTATCGGGTGTTCGGTGTCTTGGCGTTCACTTTATATTCATCGGTTCCGAACTATGTCTTTGGTCATTAAGTTGGGTTGCCTGGCTCCTATGCTTGCTCCTTTATGTTTTGCTCGTTCGTCTAAAAGGGAAAATGGAGCACCCCTGCAATTGTGTTTTCGGATAGTCTGGTCAAGCACCTCAGGGGAGAAAGCCGAAAACGGACTGTCATAGTATGCGCGATCCAATCTGTGAACCCCCATGCTATAAGTATTATACTTCAATCATCGTAAGTGGTTATTCCATGTTATATGAAGGACTTTCCCTTTGTGCAAACATTAAGATGTTGCCTTTGGCCTCGGTTCGTTCGAACATCGCAAACACTCCGGTGGCTAATCGTACGCTTCTCGTAGTCCTTTTCATGCCCCTTCGGTTAAGTGAAATAAATAAATCACTATAGTCTGATTGCCTAGTCTGCCGCACTACACCGCCTTCGGGTTCCAATAATACGGCTAAGGGACACAGTGCATTGGCATAGACACCCCATGTAGTATCTATGTGGGGGCTGAAGCCGACGACTCACATCTATCAGTATTAAACAGCCACACAGGAGTTATAAATGAATGCAAAATCATATAAGAGTGGATACTAATATCATTAAAAGTTATCACAAGTCTTCGGACATGTTACAAGCTCATTAGAAAAATTCACCCGAACACTGCGACGCTATCACCCGAGCACTCTCCATCACTCCATCGAAGTATAGCTCGGGGCGTCGATGCTCCTTCCCAGGTGGTGGCAGGTCGGTGGCGACCTTCCTCGGATTTAGCCCCGTCCAGTGCACTTTGTCCTTGGCACGGGCCATCCGGACTCCTTTGATGCAGGAGGAGCACTTAACGGTGTCGAGGCGGGGCGTGGCAGCGATTAGTCTCTATACCATGCCGACATAGCTGCCTGGTAGCGGCTCGTTGGGCCATAAGCGGATGCAGAGGTCCTTCATGGCTGGCTCCGCCATCTAGTGCAGATCCATCAGCTGTTTCAGCTGCTCCACCAAGAGAGGAGGACGCTGGGGGCTCTGAATTGTGCCCATAACATTCGAGCTTCATCTTCCACGAGGCGAACAACTGATTGCGTCCGTCACACTCTGTCACACCCTATGTTTGTAGCACATTGCTATGTTTGGGTTTATAAAATTTGGAGCCAACTAAAACTTTTTCTATGTGCTTGTGCTTGCTTGCTATGTTGTTTTCTTGCTTGTTTATTGTGTTTTATGGCACTACTAGGTTCTATTCCACTTCATATTCATCTTCCTTGTTCCAAACCTCTTGCCCAATGATCATGCCATGTGAATAGTGCCCAAAACTATTTTTATCAAATTTTGTTTTAACCAAAAATGATTTATTCTAATTAGGTTTTCAAAACCCCTGAAATGAGGTTTGCACTGCAAGTCCTCAAATTAGGTGGACCCTTCTTTCCCAAAGGCTTTATTTCAAACCCACTACATATATGAATTCCCAAAACTACCAAATATTATTTTTAAAGATTATTTTCATATTTTATTTAAAGGCTTTTTCTTAAGGATAGAAATGGTTTTTCCTAGGGAAAAATTATTTAAATGCTTTGAAAATATTTGAGAAAATTTAGAGAAACACAGTGGACATATATTTTTCCATATATATGAGTTTCAACACAAGGGCATGATCAGATCATAGGCAAGACCCCTCAAAACCCTTTCTGTCCAAATCAAGCTTTTGGAATATTTCTATAAGAAACATTCTCAATAAATTCCAGGAAAATTCCAGCAAGTCAACACTACCATAGGTGATGATCTTGCAAAGTTTCATCCCAATCAAAGTTGATTTGGTTCATAAAACCATCCCAAAACCATTCCTGTCCAGAATCAAATTTGAGCAACTTTACATTGTGAAGTGTCTCCCCTTGGACTCAAACTTTGTGGGCATGCTCTAATGGCCAAATAGTGATGATACACTAAGTGGTGCATCAAGGGTAAAAGCCTAGCATCATTGGATCTATAGAAATCCGATTCTGCTAATTTCTAGGGTTTAACAAATCTACATTGTCAACTTCTTCCTATTGAGCTCAAATTTGGTGAATCCCCTCATTTCTACCTAGCCTTTGACCCTAGTAAATATCTCGCTAAGGTGGAAGCATCTTCTTGCCCAAAACACCATCAAACACCTTCTGGTGATTTGGTAAAAAACCCATTTTCACCCCTCTCTCTTTTACCCTTGCCCCCAACTTTTTACCACGGCCTCACATAGATGCATTTCACCTCTAGTAAAAGTCCCAAGTCATCAAGCCACTGTGAGGTGGGGTAAAACCCCTATTTCTACCCCTGGCAGCATCTTTTTCTATCTCTCTTCCCCTTTTAATCTCCCCTAAGGCTCCTCCAGAGCCCTCCCTAGCTCCTCCTAGCCGTGGGGCATCTTCTAAAACGCCAAGGCACAAGAGGACACGCAGGGAGGGCTAAAATAATGCCTTGGCATGCAGAGTTTGTGCTCTGGAGCGCGCTACAAGGCGCACCCGCACTATAGCCGCTGGCCAACGGGTAGCCCCGACCACCTCGGGCTGCCCCAGCATGACCCCTCCGCCCCCCTTCGGCGTCCACAGCACGCTGCCGAGTCGCCCCCTCTCTCCCCTATATATCTCTCTCTCGCGCGCGCACGACACTGCCCAAACCGGCCAGTGGTCGCGCTCACACGCGCGCACCTCCGGGTGCCCCTCCTGGCTGCCTTCCCTCCTCCCGCGCGCGGACCGCGTCCAGGTAGCCCCCAGACACGGCCTCGCCCACCCCCGTGGCCTATGGTGAGCGCCCCGTGCTCGCCAGTGCACCACGCCCATGATGGACCGACAACCGCCTATAAATAGGCCTCCCTGCTCCCCCTGACCCTCTCTCCTCACCCTCCCCCCACGTCCTCCCCATGCCCAGAGCACTCTTCCCCGTGGTCGGGAGCCCTCTCCCAACCCAAATCCTCGCCACTGCCGTCGGGTTTCCCCCTCGCCGGTGTTCCCCTCTCTCCCCAGTGACCCCGCGACCTCCCTCCGATGCGCGACGCCCCAGGAGCACGCCGGTACCCTCCACTCCTGTCGTCACGGCTCGTAGCCTCCAGTGAGCTCCTCCTCTATCCCTGTCGCGAGGAGAGGGATGACAGGTGGGGCCCACCTGTCATCCCCTCTCCCCTCCCCCTCTCGCTGGCAGGCAGGGCCCGCGGGCAGGTTTAAAGCTAAACATGCCGTGCGTGGCTCCTCGCCTGGGCCGGCTTCCTTTTTGGGCCAGTTCCGGCTGGGTGGTTCTGGCCCATTAGGGCACAGGACCCCTTTTTCCTTTTTCTTTTTTTCTATTATATTCCAAAAATCCCATAGGTTTGAATATATGTCCAACAACAACAACAACAAATCCTTTAGTCCCAAACAAGTTGGGGTACGCTAGAGGTGAAACCCATAAGATCTCGCGACCAACTCATGGTTCTGGCACATGGATAGCAAGCTTCCACGCACCCTTGTCCATGGCTAGTTCTTTGGTGATGCTCTAGTCCTTTAGATCTCTCTTTACGGACTCTTCCCATGTCAAGTTCGGTCTACCCCGGCCTCTTTTGACATTATCAGCATGCTTAAGCCGTCCGCTGTGCACTGGGGCTTCTGGAGGCCTGCGCTGAATATGCCCAAACCATCTCAGACGATGTTGGACAAGCTTCTCTTCAATTGGCGCTACCCCAACTCTATCTCGTATATCATCATTCCGGATTTGGTCCTTCCTTGTGTGGCCACACATCCATCTCAACCTACGCATCTCTGCCACACCTAACGGTTGCACATGTCGCCTTTTAGTCGGCCAACACTTAGCGACATACAACATTGTGGGTCGAACTGCTGTCCTATAGAACTTGCCTTTTAGCGTTTGTGGCACCCTCTTGTCATAAAGAATGCCAGAAGCTTGGTGCCACTTCATCCATCTGGCTTTAATTCGATGGTTCACATCTTCATCAATATCCCCATCCTTCTGCAACAGGTTTGAATATATGTCCAATGCCAATAATTCTTCCACCAAAATTCGTAGAATAATCTATAGAATTTATTAGTGCCAATTATAAAAATGTTTGAAACTATTTTTAGTACTGTTTTATTTTAAAACCTATTTATAGGCACCTTTTTGCCTCTATTATTTTATTTCAAAAATCTTTTTCACAACAAAACCCTAGGAGAATATTTTTAGTATGACATTTAGTATTTATCAGAGTAGGTTAACATTTTTGGTAGTAGATTGAGTGCTCTGTTTTGTGTGATTGCTTATTTTTATCGCTTTATTTTGCGATGATAGATTGCGTGGTTGACGAAGAAGTTGGACCCGAAGACTTTGAAGACCCCGGAGACTTTGTTGAGTCAGGCAAGCAGCCCTTTGACCATCATGAGAAACCATTTTTATTGCATGTCATATAGCACCTTACTTTCATCATATTTGATCATGTGATGTGGTGTTCCCCTTTCGATGGGATGTCTCTGGTAGTTCTCCTTTGACACTGGCATCGTGCATGACCGTACCACCTTATGAGGGTCATGTAGGTGGGTGTAGTTAGGATGCTAGTAGATGCTACGCAAGTGGGGATGGGACTTATGCATGGTGATGGAAAGGGGAGAAATGATTTCAAAGACTCTTTTGAAAACCCCGTCGGGTGCCACTAGTGCTCGAGGGAGATGATGATGAGTTGGATAACAACTTGAGAAAGAAGTGGTATGCCAGAGCAAGTGAGTGTGTGTTTTCAAAAACGGAGAGTTCTAAGGTCTGCTGACCATCCCAACCTTACATGCGCAACCACGATACCCCTTATGGGACGGGGCTTTGTTGATTACTATGGTTGGTACTAGCAAGGAGCCCGCATTACTAGTGGCAAGAGTGAAGTGGTCACTCTTGAGACGGGGCCGTCCTAGAGTGGAAGGTCATGCGCAGTCTTTACAGGCACCGGGCACACCGTTGCGTTCCCTCATGGATGATATGAGTGATGTATATCATGAGGGATGGCACCAACGAATGGACTCTTTGTTTATTATCACCATGGGAAAGGCATTGTTCGGGTGCTTACCTCGGGTATGTTATATACCGCAAGTCGTGGATGACACGGAAGTTCCCCAAGTCTTGTGGGTAAAGTGTGCAACCTCTGTAGAGTGTAAAACTATTCGAATATCCGCGTTCGCGGTCATGGACAGTTGGAGGTCCTTCTTAGACTACGTCTGAATGTTTTCATAACCTTGGTGTGAGTATGGGTGTGGTGGTGGCAAGAGGTCACATGATCTAAGTCCGATGACTTAGCGTGAACATGAGATGTTCAACCAATACTTATGATGGTATCTGCAATTTGTTCACATGGATACCTACTAGTTGTTTATGCATGCTCACTAGTTACTTGATCATGTCATTTGCATACAAAATTAGCTTTCCACAAATTTACCTACTTAGTGCTATACCATGCATCATTGTTACCTTGTTCCACAACTTGGGTTGCTTGCGAGTACATTCAAAGTACTCATTGGCTTGCCACTGGTTATTTAATTGGCCAGGCATGGAAGAACAGGAATATGTTGAAGAGTTCGTTGGAGACGAACATGCGAACTAGGACGCTTCCCAGTCATAATGCCTGTAGGTTAAGGCAGATGGTATGGGTTCACGCTTTCGACCAAGATTTCCGTTGCTTGTTCTATTTTAAGTGTTTGGCCCGTGTGGCCCTATCTATGTAAGACTAAGACCTTCGTGGTCTTTATTTGTGTAAGATGTTAAGTGTGGATGTAAGAATCTTGTTATTCAACTTATGTGTGTTCAGTGAGCATTAATCTCTAGGATTACTGTACACGTGCATTCGGTGATCACGACTTATGAGTCGGGGTCCCCACAGAGCTGGTATCAGAGCCATCCTGACTGTAGGAAGCCCTTAGTTAGCATGGACGTTAGACAGGATAAAAGTCGTTTTCAAACTACACCTAGCATTGGAACTTAGGAATTCTGCACTATTTACCTCTCCTATGCTTCACACAATACTTTGCTGACTCTCCTCCTTTCAAAACTTTGTAGATGGCCGTCGTACCCGAAGCCTTCCTGACATCCGGCTTTCCCTTACTCCTTGGGGATAGCATGGACAAGTACTAGTTTCGCCAACCACCCATTTTCCTCTACCACGAGCACTGGGTCGATGCCGTCACGAAGGACTACCACGTGGATGTGGCCATGAAGGCAAACGACTCCCAGACTAGTTGGTTCTTTGAAGGACCAAGATGGAGACCATGATACTCGCAGTCAAGACAGCTGCACGCAAGGCACTCCTACACCTTCGAGACATCATTCGAGAGATGGCTGATGATCCAACTACTCGCTACCTTCCCTTCAAGAAGGACGACTTTGGCGAGAGTTGGACGCTGATCCCGATGAATGAAGATGGCACACCACTCAGGTTCTAGACCTATTTCAGCCTCTCTGCCGATAGTTTGATTCACAACTTGATGAAGGAGTCTGTGAAGCTCCGAGAGGAACTTCACCACACCCGAGAGCTACTTCGACAAGCCAAGACGAAGCCAGACAAGATCAAGATGGATGGAGCCCCTGAGGGACGACCAGCTGTCACCTATCGAGGAGGAGTACCCCCAGCTAGTGATGCACCTACGCGTAGTCGTCGCATGAGTGCGAAGGAGTACCGTGAGCTCTTCACTGACCCGCTTGCAAAGCATCGTCGAGATGGACCTCCTCGTTCCCTGGCCCCTTCGACCGGGAACGATGCCCGTTCAGATGATGAACAGGAGGAAGACCCAAAGGAGCATGACTACGAGACCGAGCACTCCACCACCTGAGTCCGAGAATCCCTAGGGTAGGATCAGTCATGTATCCCTCATGCCAAGTTGAGTCCGTGTAATGGTTCATATGAAACCATGTGTGCTTGTTGTTTGTTTTGTTGTTTGTGTTCCGATGCAAGTTGCGTTTTTGCCTTAGGCAACATGTAAGCGACTCCATCGTCTATCTTAATATATGTTGTTGGTCTTTCGACCTTTGTTTTAACACACTTGCACTTGACAGACCCCCTTAGGCGCGCTTTTCCGTTATTGATTATCATCTTGTCAATCCCAGTTGTTTGACTTGGCTTCTCCAAATAGGATGGTGACTGCTACCCGCAACAGCTCCTTCACCTACCCTGAAACCGGCAACTCAAGCCAGCAATAGGGAGCTGGTGGGTCTGCTCACGCTGGAGGACACCAGGAGCAGCCACAAGGCGACATTCCCCCCCCCCACCACCTCCACCGGAGAACATGACCATAGCTCAGTTTCTCCAAGTTCTCCGGGAGGAACGCCAAGCTAACAATGATGCTATCTAGCAGATGGCTCAGGCTCTCATGAACAACCAGTAGCAAGGCAAGAATGGCAATGGCCACTCCACGCTGTCTGAGTTCATGAGGAACTCGCCCCCAACCTTCACCAAGACTGCTGGACCATTGGATGCTGATGACTGGATCCGCACCATCGAGGACCTCCTTGCATTGGTCAACTGCAATGAGGATCGTGAGAAAGTGCTTTATGCCTCTCACTACCTTGGAGTTACCGCCCGAGACTAGTGGGATGGATACAAGGTCATGCAAGGAGAATGTGTGATCACGTGGAATGACTTCAAGGAAGGATTCCGCACTGCCGATATTCCTTCTGGGATCATGGCTATCAAGAAGAGAGAATTCCGAGCATTGAAGCAAGGAAGTGGCTCTGTCAAGGAGTACCTACAGAAGTTCAACCTGCTGTCGAGATATGCACCTGAATACGTTAGCACAGAGGCTGCCAAGAAGGAACGCTTCATGGAAGGACTTCAACAGGTCCTGCAGTATCAGCTCATCGTCTGCGACTATCGAACCTTCTTCGACTTGGTGAACAAGGCCCTCATGCTGGAAGACAAGCGTCATGCCATAGACGACACTCGCAAGCGCAAGATGATCAGCAAGGGAAGCTCAAGCAACCAGAAGCCTCGCCCCTGGCAGCCAACCCCAGCCAAGCCAACCTATCAGCCGCAGCAGGCTAGACCTCGTGCGCCTTGTCCGAGCTACTAGCCTCAACAATATGCCAATCCCAGGCCAGCCTATAACAACCCCAATAACAACAACGTTGGCAGAAACTTCAACAACAACCCTGGGCAGGTCACTTGCTTTGGATGTGGTCAGTTTGGACACATCTCTAAGCTTTGCCCCAACAGGAAGCCAGATGCACCACGCCCCAATGCGCCAGCTCCAGGTCAAGCCCGTGGAGCACCACCAAGGAACCCAGCTCCCCGCAACCAACCCAACAATGGCAAGGGTCGTGTGAATCACGTCATCGCAGAGGAAGCCCAGGAAGACCCGGACGTCATACTGGGTACGTTCCTCGTCAACTCAACCCCAGCAACCGTATTGTTTGATTGTGGAGCTTCACATTCTTTTGTCACCCAAAAGTTTGCACTAGAGAGTGGCATGAAACCTACACCCCTAGGTAGTCGTATGTTGATACAAACCCCCGGTTCAGTTATGAAGTCTGGGATAGGGTGTAAGGGAGTGAAGATTGACATCAACGAGGTAGACTTCCTAGAAGACCTTATAGTTCTGGACTCACTAGGATTGGATGTCATCCTTGGCATGAATTGGTTGACTAAGCACCAAGGCATGTTAGACTATGCCAAGAGGATCGTCACCATGACTAATAGCCAAGGAGTGGAAGTCAAGTATGTCCCCAACGCTGCCTCCACTCAAGTCCGTTAGGCTAACTGCCTATCGGGAGTTGAGTTGGATCAAGTGCTAGTAGTATGTGAGTACCCGGATGTGTTTCCTGATGAGCTGCCCAGAATACCTCCTGACCATGACATCGAGTTCATCACTGAGCTTATGCCTGGATCAAGGCCCATCTATAAGAAGGGCTACAGGATG
Source organism: Hordeum marinum (assembly GCA_022496015.1). Classification (NCBI taxonomy): domain Eukaryota; kingdom Viridiplantae; phylum Streptophyta; class Magnoliopsida; order Poales; family Poaceae; genus Hordeum; species Hordeum marinum. Next base: position 391,606,773 of record CM039678.1, on the reverse strand, counting down.
GGATCCGAAGAGTTGGCTGAGTTGAAGAAGCAACTGGCAGAGCAGCTCAGGAAAGAATTTATTTGCCCTAGTGCCTCTCCTTGGGGATCGCCTGTTCTATTTGTGTCAAAGAGGGACGGAACTATCAGACTTTGTGTCGATTACTGTTCTCTCAATGAGGTCACGAGAAAGAACAAGTACCCACTCCCCAAGATCAAGACATGTTTGATCAGTTGAACGGAGCCAAGGTGTTCTCCAAGATCGACCTTAGGTCTGGGTACTATTACCTGAAGATCAGACCCCAAGACATTCTGAAGATGGCGTTTGTAACCCGGTATGGCCTGTATGAATACACGGTCATGTCATTCGGGTTAACTAGTGCCCTTGCCTATTTCATGTACCTCATGAATAGGGTCTTCATGGAGTACTTGGACAAGTTCGTTGTTGTCTTCATTGATGACATACTCGTCTTATCCAAGTTTGAAGAAGAACATGAGGAACACTTGAGATTGGTCCTAGAGAAGCTTTGAGAGCACCAGCTTTATGCCAAGTTCAGCAAGTGTGAATTCTGGCTGCATGAAGTTGGATTCTTGGGTCATGTGTTGACTGCAGAAGGATTATCAATGGATCCTGCCAAGATTGAAGCCATGACCGAGTGGCAAACCCCAACCACCGTGAAGGAAGTCAAGAGCTTCCTCGGATTCGCGGGGTATTACCGCAAGTTCATGGAAGGGTTCTCAACCATTGCCCGACCCATGACCCAAATTTTGAAGAAGGACAAGAAGTTCGAGTGGATAGCTAAGTGCGAGGAAAGCTTCCAGGAGCTCAAGAAGAGATTGACCACAGCCCCAGTTTTGGCCACCCCTGATATCCACAAGGAGTTTGTGATTTATTGTGATGCATCAAGAACCAGGCTTGGACGTGTTCTGATGCAAGAAGGCAGAGTCGTAGCATATCTGTCCAGACATCTACGTCCTCATGAAGAGAACTACACAACTCATGATCTCGAGTTGGCAGCCGTGGTTCATGCCTTGAAGACATGGCGTCATTACCTTATGGGGAAGCGATGTGAGATATTCACAGACCACAAGAGTCTAAAGTATATCTTCACTCAAAGGGAATTGAACATGAGGCAACAAAGATGGTTGGAATTAATCAAGGATTATGACCTCAGTGTTCAATACCACCCCGGAAAGGCCAACATGGTAGCAGATGCCTTAAGAAGAAAGGCTTGTTCCTTGAATGCTATGATTAAGGAAAGGCTACCCGCCCTGTATGAAGAGATTGAGAGCTTCGGCTGGGAACTGGTTGCACCAGGATTCCTCGCCAACCTTGAAGCAAAGCCTACCTTGATGGATGATATCAAAGAAGCCCACAAGGGACACGAGAGCATTGAAGGCATCAAGAGGAAGATCAAAGCAAGCAAGGCCCCAGGATTCTCGGTGGATGAACAAGGAGTTATATGGTTCGGGACTCGCATTTGCGTACCCAACAAAGAGGAGCTTGCAAGAAGCTCATGACACTCCCTACTCCATCCATCCTGGAGGGACCAAGATGTATCAGGACCTCAAGCAAGATTCTGGTGGCATGGCATGAAAAGGGAAATAGGCACATTTGTTGCCAAGTGTGACATATGCGAGAGAGTTAAAGCTGAGCATCAGTGACCCGCTGGACTATTGCAACCTCTCAAAGTGCCTGAATGGAAGTGGGATAAAGTCGGGATGGATTTCATCACCGGTTTACCAAGGTCAAGGAAGGGGCATGATTCCATTTGGGTCATTGTCTACCACCTGACCAAGGTAGCCCATTTCATTCCCATCAAGACCACCTATGACGGTAACAAGTTAGCCAACCTCTACATTAAGCGTATCATGAGCCTTCATGGAGTTCCAAATGAGATTGTGTCAGATCGTGGCACCCAGTTCACCTCAAGATTCTGGAAAATGTTTCAAGAAGCTATGGGAACCAAGCTCTCCTTCAGCACTGCTTTTCACCCCCAGACCGGTGGGCAAACGGAATGAGTAAATCAGATACTCGAAGATATGCTCCGCGCTTGTGTTTTGGCATATGGATCCAAGTGGGAAGATTGCCTACCATTCACCGAGTTCTCATACAACAACAGCTATCAGTCAAGTCTTCAGATGGCACCATTTGAGGTGTTGTATGGACGCAAGTGCCATACTCCCTCAACTAGTCAGAGACCGGAGAAGGATTAACTTTTGGACCAGACATCCTCTATGAAGCCGAAGAGCAAGTTCAACTCGTCCGAGAACATATCGAGACCGCTAAGTCAAGACAGAAGAGCCACACTGACTCCCACCACCGAGAAGTGAACTTCTATGTTGGTGACCATGTCTACCTCCGGGTCACGCCTCTCAAGGGAAACAAGTGCTTCCACGTCAAAGGAAAGCTCGCACCAAGATACATGGGCCCCTTCAAGATCACCGCTACATGTGGAAAAGTTGCCTACCAGTTAGAGCTACCTTCCGGGTTGTCGGATGTGCACAACGTCTCTCATGTGTCACAACTCCGGAAGTGTCTGCAAGTTCCCAACCGCCCCGACATCTACAAGGACATCGACCATCAAGCAATCGATCTTCAGCTAGACCTCACTTATCGTGAGAGGCCAGTTCGCATTTTGGATGAAGCCGAGTGCTGCACCCAAAGCCGCACCATCATGTACTTCAAGGTCCAGTGGAGCAACCACACTGAAGTAGAAGCAACCTGGGAGCGTGAAGATTATCTTAGATCGGAGTTCCCGTATCTTTTTAGCGCTTAGTCTAGGAATCTTGGGGACGAGATTCTTGTAAGGGGGGAAGGTATGTCACACCCTATGTTTGTAGCACATTTTTATGTTTGGGTTTATAAAATTTGGAGCCAACTAAAACTTTTTCTATGTGCTTGTGCTTGCCTGCTATGTTGTTTTCTTGCTTGTTTATTGTGTTTTATGGCACTACTAGGTTCTATTCCACTTCATATTCATCTTCCTTATTCCAAACCTCTTGCCCAATGGTCATGCCATGTGAATAGTGCCCAAAACTATTTTTATCAAATTTTGTTTTAACCAAAAATGATTTATTCTAATTAGGTTTTTAAAACCCCCTGAAATGAGGTTTGCACTACAAGTCCTCAAATTAGGTGGACCCTTCTTTCCCAAAGGCTTTATTTCAAACCCAATACATATATGAATTCCCAAAACCACCAAATATTATTTTTAAAATTATTTTCATATTTTATTTAAAAGCTTTTTCTTAAGGCTAGAAATGGTTTTTCCTAGGGAAAAAAATATTTAAATGCTTTTAAAATATTTGAGAAAATTTAGAGAAACTTAGTGGACATATATTTTTTCCATATATATGAGTTTCAACACAAGGGCATGATCAGATAATAGGCAAAACCCCTCAAAACCCTTTCTGTTCAAATCAAACTTTTGGAATATTTATATAAGAAATATTCTCAATAAATTCTAGGAAAATTCCAGCAAGTCAACACTACCATAGGTGATGATCTTGCAAAGTTTCATCTCAATCCAAGTTGATTTGGTTAATCAAACCATCCCAAAACCATTCCTATCCAGAATCAAACTTGAGCAACTTTACATTGTGAAGTGTCTCCCCTTGGCCTAAAACTTTGTGGGCATGCTCTAATGGCCAAATAGTGATGATACACTAAGTTCTGCATCAAGGGTAAAAGCCTAGCATCATTGGATCTACAGAAATCTGATTCTGCTAATTTCTAGGGTTTAACAAATCGCCATTGTAAACTTCTTCCTATTGAGCTCAAATTTGATGAATCCCCTCATTTCTACCTAGCCTTTGACCCTGGTAAATATCTCAGTAAGGTGGAAGCATCTTCTTGCCCAAAACACCACCAAACACCTTCTGGTGATTTGGTAAAATCCTCATTTTCACCCCTCTCTCTTTTACCCTTGCCCCCAACTTTTTACCACAACCTCACATAGATGCATTTCACCTCCAGTAAAAGTCCCAAGTCATCAGGCCACTGTGAGGTGGGGTAAAACCCCTATTTCTACCCCTAGCAGCATCTTTTTCTATCTCTCTTCCCCTTTTCTTCTCCCCTAAGGCTCCTCTAGAGCCGTCCCTAGATCCTCCTAGTAGCGGGGCATCTTCTAAAACCCCAAGGCACAAGAGGACACGCAAGGGGGGCTAAAATAATGCCCTGGCATGCAGAGCTTGGAGCTCTGGAGCGCGCTATAGTGTGCACTCACACGGTAGCCGCTGGCCAACGGGCAGCCCCGACCACCTCGGGCTACCCCAGCATGTCCCCTCTTCCCCCCTCGACGTCCGCAGCATGCCGCCCGGTCGCCCCCCTCTCTCCCCCTCTCTCTCTCGCACGTGCACGACACCGCCCGAACCGGCCAGTGGCCGTGCTCGCAAGCGCGCACCTCCGGGCCCCCTCCTGGCTGCCTTCCCTCCTCTCGCGCGCGGACCGCGTCCAGGAAGCCCGCAAACATGGCCTCGCCCGCCCCCGTGGCCTGTGGTGAGCGCCCCGTGCTCGCCGGCGCACCACGCGGCGGTGGAACGGTGGCCGCCTATAAATAGGCCTCCTTGCTCCCCCTGACCCTCTCTCCTCGCCCTCCCTCTCCCTCCACGTCCTCCCCGTGCCCAGAGCGCTCTTCCCTGCGGTCGGGAGCCCTCTCCCGACCCAAACCCTCGCCGCCGCTATCGGGTTTCCCCCCTCGCCGGCGTTCCCCTCTCTCCCCGACGACCCCACGACCTCCCTCCGACGTGTGACGCCCCCAGGAGCATGCTGGTGCCCTCCACTCTGGCTGCTGCGGCTCGTAGCCTCCGGTGAGGTCCTCCTCTGTCCCTGTTGCGAGGAGAGGGATGACATGTGGGGCCCACCTATCATTCCCTCGCCCCTCCCCCTCTCGCTGGTAGGACGGCCCCGTGGGCAGGTTTAAAACTAAACCTGCCACGCGCGGCTCCTCGTCTAGGCCGACTTCCTTCTTGGGCCGGTTCCGGCTAGGTGGTTCTGGTCCATTAGGGCACAGGACCCCTTTTTCCTTTTTCTTTTATTCTATTATATTCCAAAAATCCCACAGGTTTGAATATATGTCCAATGCCAATAATTCTTCCACCGAAATTCCTAGAATAATCTATAGAATTTATTAGTGCCAATTATAAAAATGTTTGAAACCATTTTTAGTACTACTTTATTTTAAAACCTATTTATAGGCACCTTTTTGCCTCTGTTATATTATTTCAAAAATCTTTTTCACAACAAAACCCTAGGAGAATATTTTTAGTATGACATTTAGTATTTACCAGAGTAGGTTAACATTTTTGGTAGTAGATTGAGTGCTCTGTTTTGTGTGATTGCTTATTTTTATCGCTTTATTTCGCGACGATAGATTGCGCGATTGACGAACAAGTTGGACCCGAAGACTTCGAAGACCCGGGAGACTTTGTTGAGCCAGGCAAGCAGCCCTTTGACCATGATGAGAAACCATTTTTATTACATGTCATATAGCACTTTACTTTCATCATATTTGATCATGTGATGTGGTGTTCCCCTTCCGATGGGATGTCTTCGGTACTTCTCCTTTCACACTTGCATCGTGCATGACCCTATCACCTTATGAGTGTTATGCGGGTGGGTGTAGTTAGGATGCTAGTAGATGCTACGCAAGTGGGGATGGGACTTATGCATGGTGATGGAAAGGGGAGAAATGATTTCAAAGACTCTTCCGAAAACCCTGTCGGGTGCCACTAATGCCCGAGGGAGATGATGATGAGTTGGGTAACCACTTGAGAAAGAAGTGGTATGCCGGAGCAAGTGAGTGTGTGTTTTCGAAAATGGAGAGGTCTAAGGTCTGCTGACCATCCCAACCTTACATGCGCAACCACGATACCCCTTATGGGACGGAGCTTTGTTGATTACTATGGTTGGTACTAGCAAGGAGCCCGCATTACTAGTGGCAAGAGTGAAGTGGTCACTCTTGAGATGGGGTTGTCCCAGAGTGGAAGGTCATGCACTGTCTTTACAGGCACCGGGCACATAGTTGCGTGCCCTCATGGATGATACGAGTGATGTATATAATGAGGGATGGCACCAACGAGTGGACTCTTTGTTTAGTATCACCATGGGAAAGGCATTGTTCGGGTGCTTACCTCGGGTATGTTATATACCGCGAGTCGTGGATGACACAGAAGTTCCCCGAGTCTTGTGGGTAAAGTGTGGAACCTCTGCAGAGTGTAAAACTATTCGAATAGCCGCTTCCACGGTCATGGACAGTTGGAGGTCCTTCTTAGACTATGTCCGGATGTTTTCATAACCTTGGTGTGAGTATGGGTGTGGTGGTGACAAGAGGTCACATGATCTAAGTCCGATGACTTAGCATGAACATGAGATGTTCAACCAATACTTATGATGGTATCTGCAATTTGTTCACATGGATACCTACTAGTTGTTGATGCATGCTCACTAGTTACTTGATCATGTCATTTGGATACAAAATTAGCTTTCCACAAGTTTACCTACTTAGTGCTATACCATGCATCATTGTTACCTTGTTCCACAACTTGGGTTGCTTGCGAGTACATTCAAAGTACTCATTAGCTTGCCACTAGTTATTTAATTGGCCAGGCATGGAAGAATAGGAGTATGTTGAAGAGTTTGTTGGAGACGAACATGCGAACTAGGACACTTCCCAGTCAGAACGCCTGTAGGTTAAGGCAGATGGCATGGGTTCACGCTTTCGACCAAGATTTCCGCTGCTTGTTCTATTTTAAGTGTTTGGCCCGTGTGTCCCTATCTATGTAAGACTATGACCTTCGTGGCCTTTATTTGTGTAAGACGTTAAGTGTGGATGTAAGACTCTTGTTATTCAGCTTCTGTGTATTCAGTGAGCATTGATCTCTGGGATCACTGTACACGTGCATTCAGTGATCACGACTTATGAGTCAGGGTTCCCAAACACTCTTTTGGCGATCGGCGGAAGCGTCGGAGGATGGCCACGCCCGGGTAAGCAACTCAAATCTGCTATCCCCGAATACGCACTTTAATGAGTACGGCTTACCATCGGCTATTTCCTTGGCCTGGCGCATTTGCTCCTCGTAGAACCATCTGTCCATCCGCTCCTTCTGGAGGTCGGCTTTCATGGTGGACAGTTCGGCCGAGCTCGCTTTATTCTTCTTCTCCAAGGCCTCGCATCTCTCGCTGGCATCCTTGAGATCCTGTTGGACCTCTACCACGTGAGCTTCATGCTTGCCACTAGTGACCCGCATGGCGGAAAGGGCGGTAGCCATTTCCTTTGTAGCCGCCCTCTAGGCCGCCCTCTCGTCCTTCGCGTGCTGGAGCTCGGCCTTGAGCTTCTCCACCTCCTTCACTGAGGTTGCGCATGCAGTACACATAGATAAAGAATCTGCATTGACAGTATTCGTACTATAAAACTCGAACGAAGGAATTTTGATTATGTCTCAACGTACCTTGAGCCTTGTTGAGCCTTTGGTTGAGGACCTCAACTTCGTCTTCGGAGCGCTTCAGCTTCCGATTTAGCTCCTCTAGTTCGGCGCCATTTGTGGCCGCCGCCAATGATGAAGCCTGCATTACACATACAATTAATACATCACATGAGATCTCAATTCCCGAATTGTAGACAATCCGATCATATGTTAGGTTATTTTAACATGCTGACACTTAAAGTGCCTCCAGTGTGGTATCGGATTCATATGTGACCCCTGGGTGAGCTTTTTTCGCCTCACCTAGGGCTCGAGGGCTGCCATGTATACAATGCGAATAAATAAAAATCTTTATAAATATCGGGTGACTTACTTGAAAGCCCGCAAGGAGACATTTGAAGGCCTCCTTCAGTCCGTTCTCCACGGACTGGACGCTTTGTAGTACCGCACCCATAAGGGTGCAGTGATCCTCGGGGATGGAGGAGCTCAATAGAGCCTCCTCCATGGCCGACCAGCTAATGGACGGCGGTGCCAGGGATGATCGGATTTCCCTATCACCCACCAGGAATTGGACCGGTGCCTCCGGAGGCATAGTGCGCTCCGGAGATGTTCTCGGAAGGGACTGAGTGTCTGCTCGCCCAACCTCCTTGGTGTCCGGGTGGGGTGGTGCCCTCGGTGTTCAGTGGCCGAAGCATTAGCCTCGCCCACGATACGATCTCCCTCGCCCCATGTGTTTGCCTCCATTGGAGTAGGCTGGGACGACACCTCCACGGCATCCTTCGTGGCGCCTGGAGTGGTGGGGTGTGAGGCATCCCTGCTCTCCGCCAGTTTGGTGGGTGGGGTCTCCCCGTCTGATATCACCTCAGTAGGGATAACATGCGGGGGCTGCAAGGCCAATAACATGTGTGTTAGCAAACTATAAAACTACTCATAATGAATAGGAAGATCTTTGGATCCTAACCTTTGGGGGAGGGTGGGCTTGACCCTTAGGTTCCTTCGTGGAACCTCCTTAGGGTCTTCGGACACGGAGCTCGAGTCTGAGCTGTCATCGGATAGAACCACCCGCGTTTGTTGCGCCCTCTTCGGGGCAGGAGAAGCGACCTACCCTGGGGCGTCCGAAGACGTCGCTCTCTTCTTAGCATGGGGGGAATTGCCTCCCCCTCGCTCTTGACCTCGGCCTCCTCCTCCTCTTCTTCCACCTCCCTTTGGCCTCCTCCTCTTCGGCCTCCTCCTGATTCAAGGAGGCGGGGGTATCTTCGGATGCGGCATCAGGATGGTCCGTGATGCAAAGGCTAGCCTGGCCTGGTTTCTTCTTCTTCTCTTTCTTCGTGGGAGCCTCGTAAGGCTTCACCACGAGCATCTTGGCTAACACCCCGGTCCTCTCGTCTTCGGGCTAAGGAGTCGGACTATTGATGTTGATGGCTTTCTTCAGCCATCTCTGCTCGAATAGATCGAATAAGAGGTTATAGGAATTGTCAGCGTAATGAAGCCGACCAAGATGGGGTGTATCATACCTCGGAATCGGGCTTGGTGGCGTGTAGACCCTTGTCCTCCTCCTCGGATGGCGAGCTATTCATTGATTTGAAGAGCGCCTTCCACAACTTCTCCCGCTTAGTGTGGAAGAGATTCCGGGTTGTGGGCTCGGCTTCGAGTTCTCGATCCCACAGGGGGTGTCCCGACGCTGGCAGGGGAGGATGCATCTTCGGAGCATCACCTGGACCACATCGGCTATCTTGATGCCCTCCTCGACCAAGGAGCGGATGCGCTTCTGCAGATCGGTTACCTCCTTGCCTGATCCCCACACCAGGCCCTTTTCAGGCCATGAAGCCGATCTAGTGGGGGGACCGGATCTGAATGCATCAGCAGGAAGCTGGTCATCTTCTTGTGGTTCGGTGATGTAGAAACACTCCTTTTGCCATCCCTTGATAGTGTCAATGAAGTTGCCCGATGGACACCTGATGTGGGCGAGCTTGCTGATGACTGCCCCACCATAGTCCGCGTGCTTGCCACCGACGCACTTGGGCTTGATGTTGAAGGTCTGCAGCCGGAGCCCAAAGTGTGGCTCGACACGTAGGAAGGCCGCACAGACGAGGATGAACGCCGAGATATGCATGATGGAGTTCGGCGAAAGGTCGTGGAATTCAAGGCCGTAGAAGAACATCAGCCCCCTGATGAAGGGGTGGAGTGGGAAGCTCAACCCCCTGATGAAGTTGGGGATGAACACCACCCTCTCGCCTGGCTTGGGGGTGGGGGTCACTTTGCCCTCCTCCGCTGCACGATGAGGTGTGTTGGCAGGGAGGTAGCCGGCACTCTTGAGGTCGAGTATGTCCTGGTTGGTGACCGTGGAAGCTTCCCACTGGCCATTGAACTCGCCATTTCTAAGCTCGAAGGTGGGGACGGAGAGACCTAGATCTGTGCTCTGGAGGCGCAAGGGAATGGGAGGCGGAGAAGTCAAATGGAGAGCGTAAACAAGCATTTGATGTTTTCCTTCTCTTTTTATGAGGTCTATCGATGTGGAATCCCCTTGCTGCGCCGTGAATCCCTCCACTTCCCGAGACGTGGGAGATGTCGCATGCGAGTGATTAAATATATCCTGTATAAAATGGGACACAATCGGTATATTCATAGATCGTGATGATTAAAACGGCCTTGAACCGCGAATCGAATCTATGCAACTGGCCTGGCGGTCGTTGTGGGCCGTAGCCTTTCGTCGGAAAGGTCGTTAGAGGGCCGTTGTTTATCCCCTGACATTTGGGCTTCAAAGCCAATCAATTTACAGTATTCAGACGTGCCACTATGCGGGAGACTACTTGTCATCGGAGGATGAACTATGGTTCGGTAGGAAGGAACTCACCTCGCAAGCCGAAGACTCTGTTCGCAAAGCAGTTGGAGCTGAAGATCCTTGGCGTTGGAGACAAGTTCAGGGGATACTGAGGGAGTCCTGGATTAGGGGGTCCTCGGATAGCCGACCTATTGTTATGGGCCGGACTATGAGGTCTACTTACCGAACACCGAAGGATTTGAAGGCCCAGTCTCCAGGATGGAAGCTTCGGGAAGCACGGCTTGCGCTCCACGTCTGATGTATTAGTTAGGCATGTTTATCCCTTCGGCATGTAACCAACCATGTGTAAACCCTAGGCCTCCTCGGTATCTATATAAGCCGGAGGGTTTTGGGGTATAGATATAGAACAACTCATCTAGGGTTAGTCATACGATCTCGAGGTAGATCAACTATATAACCCCTTACACCATCAATACAATCAAGCAGGACGTAGGGTATTACCTCCATTGGAGGGCCCGAACCTGGGTAAATTCATGTCCCCTTTGTATCCTATTACCGTCGATCCTAGTCTCACAATTTGGGACCCCCTACCAGAGATCCGTCGATTTTGACACCGACACATGGGCTCACCGGCTAGCCTTGGCGTCGCTCCCCAAGGCCGGTCAAGTAATGTGAACTAAGAAATAACCCTCCCACCCCTCCTAGCTACATACCGGCTCGCGGTTGTCCGGCTGATGGGCTCTTGGGACGAAAAACTTAGTGCACATGAAAAACAGTCATAAGGGGGGTCGCCGGCTAGGGCTAGCAGAATCACTTTTCCCGGCCTTTGTCGAACTCACCTTGGCTGAAACAGCCTCGCGGCTCCTGAACTCACAATCGACTCCCCCGAGGCGGATGCCCCGTCCCAGCAACAGACCGGCTCCCGGCTATAGAGCTGATAGGGCCGAAGCGAAGGAGACAACATTTTGGACAGAAGGAGTAAAATGGACCAAAAGCTAAGGCCGAGTTGGCATGCACAAAAAACCTTAGCAAAGAAAAAGCATAAACTTGTATACAAAAAGCATAATGGCACACAGCCACATGTTCATTACATTTACACCCCTAGTGGGTGGAACTGTAGTCTAACAAAGAGCAGGAAAACAAAAAGATCCTAACTGTGGCGGCACCTTCTCCTCCCCCGGCGCTCTCCGCGGTGGCTGAGGTAGAAGCCCCATCCTTGGCCATAGCATGCTCCGTGTCAACCTCCGTTTCCAAGTCCCGATCCGGCTAGGAGTCGACGTAGTCGTCCATGCTGGACTTGGCGTATTCATTGCCCGTCTCACCGGTGCTACCCTCCGGGTCGTCAAGGGCAAGCGCGCACTGGTCCTCCGTGATCACCTCACCGTCTTCCATATGCTTCGGGAGTACTCGTCCCATAGATCAAAGGACGCAAGGTCACTGGCCCGCATGGCCAGTGCATCGGCAACTGCCTCCAGATCCGTATCGGTGTCGGCACGCTAGGCCATGAGCTGCCCCAAGTCCAGCTCGGGGTACCATGACCTCACGACGTGAAGTGCCATGGCCCCTCCGGCGTGCGCGGCGGAAACCCTCCAATCGTTCACCTGCGCGGACCCGGCTTCCAGCCACCTCAACAGCCGGCTCATGGAGACTGGCTCCACCGCATCCGGCCAAAGGGTGCTAACCAGCGCCGAGCGAGCACCCTGAAGCCGCTTCATGGCCGGGACCACCCCGGTCAGGTGCACCTTGGCGGTGATCCCCACCTCATCCACGGTCCAGGCGGCAAGCTGTCCGACGGGGATTCCCTGCGCCTGCTGATCCTCACGGTGGGCCTTCATGGCCACTTCCGTGACCTCTTGCATGCCCAGAAAGATCCCTAAGGGAGAAGAGGGTGCAGGGTGAGCGACAAAGGAAATGTTGGCCCTAATCCAACACACGAAGATAAGCAAGGTAGCAAAACTTACCAGCCAGAAGCCGGTCCACTGCATGCGCCTCCTCCTGTAGCGCGGCCTCCCTAGCCGACCACTCCTGGATTCAGTGCTCGTGCTTAGCCTGCACCGCTTGTGCATCCTCGGCCGCCTTTGCCAGCTAGGCATCCTTGGCCTCCAGCTCCCAGCGATGAGCCGTCTCTCGCTCCTCTAGCTCTCAGTGGTGGGCCGTCTCCTGCTCCTCCACCTCTCGGTGAAGGGCCACCTCGCGCTCGTCCTTCTCCGCCTAGCGGAGCCGGTTGCACTCCGCAGACAGGAGGTCCCGCCGCTCGCCGAGCTGCACCACCTGGCAGTGGAGGTTGACCGTCTCGGCATGGGTGGATGTCCGGCACGAGGATGACTCTGTCAGGAAGCAAGCAAAGATTGGGATTCAGCCCGCCTTTGGAGTAGCTGTCCTGACTCCCGGGGGATACAACAGTGGGTGCGCTCGCGCACCCCGACCAGAAATTCACAAGACTGGCTGGCTACCTCCACGCAGGCCTTCCCTGGCGGCTGCTTCCATGCCGCCTCCTCCTGCGGGTGGCGCTCCTCATCGAGCCACTCCTGCTCGGCTGCCTCCCGGTCCCGCCACGCCTCGTGCTCCCTTTCGGCGGTGGCGGTCGGCTGTGCCATCCCCGCTGTCTCGACGATCGTGGCCCTTCCCAGGGCACACGACTCCCTAGATAAACAGAATAAGTAAAAAAGGCCAACCAGGAACCAATCAGGAACTCAGAAGAAACTTCCCCGATGCTAACATGGACCGCATGCCTGACGGGGCCCGCTCGGGTGACCTCCGGCTTCTTCCCGCTGCCTTCATGGCTGTCGCACGGCTGCCCGCTAGCTGCCCGTTTGGGGGCCGACCTGGAGTTGGTCAGCTGCTTCCCCCTTTCTCCCGCGGCCGCGTCACTTCATCTCGGCTCATGTTCGACCCGGCAAACGCGCTTTCTCAGTGCGGTGGCGTCGTCTCCCGAAACTTCGGGGTCCTCCGAGGCCGTTGCATTGCACATCTCCTCCGGTTCAGCGTTGTCGTCGGACCAATCCTGCAAAAGAGACTGGGGGAGGAACTCACCCACCGATTCGGTTGCCTCTGCATCCGTCCTGCCGGTCCCAGACGCGCCGGCTCACTCCGACTCGGCCGGCTCCACAGCATCAGCGTCTTCGACCTCCTCGGGGCCGGACTCTGCCATGTCGGCAGCCGACACTCTATAATTCTACAGCTGAGGAAAGACTTGCACAGAATAGAATCCCCTCCGTCGTCAGGCTAGGGGGAACGCCGGCTTCAGAAGAAAAAAAAGGTGGGAGACGGCTCGACACGTACCCGCGGAGCCGGATGGTCCCGGCTGTACGGGGCCTTCCCCCATCACCACTCGCCCTCGTCCATGTTGGTGGCCAAAATGGAGTTCACCTTCCTCGCCACCTACACCACCTTTAGCTCCTTGGTGGAGAGACGGCAAGGGTCGCGCCGCCCTCCCATATGGCAGATGAGGTGCAGCTAACACTGCAGCGGCTGCACCCGGCATGCCACCATCGTGGCCAGGAGATCCATGGCCATGAGCCCCTCCATCTTGGTCATCACCACCAGCCGCACGTAGAGCCGGTCCGCCATCTCGAGCGCTTAGTGCAGAGGCGTCCTCCAGTTCTGCATCGCGACCGACAGCTTATTGACGAAGTCGCGAAGGTTGATGTAGTCGGCCTTCGGCTTCGTGTTCTTCACGTAGAAGAACCCCTCTGCCAACTCTTCACCGAGTCCTGCAGAGGAAGATGTGGGAAACCGACTCCAGGGCGATAATGGACTAGGGCGGCACAGTAGGCGGTCATGACCGTCTAGCCGGTGGCTTGGATCTTCACCGTCTGGCACTTCAGTTAGAAGAGCCGGCACTAGAGGTCGAGACGCGGTTCCACTCCCAAAAAGTCCTCACAGTGGGTGACGAACGCCGCCAGGTATAGGATGGCGTTGGCGCTAAGGTGGTGCAGTTGCAGCCCGAAGCACAAGAGGAATCGTCGGAAGGACGTGCTCACTGGTAGGCCAAGGCCATGGGCGAAATGCTCGGTGAAGACCACCACCTCGCCTTCCTACGGGGCCGGCGCTTTCTCCGCCTTGGCGATGCGCTCCTCCAAGTTCTCCGCCGGCGGCAGCTTTCGGCGGTGGTGGAGGTGCTCGATGTAGGCCTCGTTGACGTCGCTGCCGTCCTAGGTCCCCTTGCCCGCCATTTACCTCAAGGGTGTCTTGGTCGCGGCGGTGGGGCGCATGGACTCGGTCACGTCATGGCTACCGACGGCGGCGGACAGTGGTGCGGCAAACACACATATTCTACTCTCTCTCTCTCTCTCTCCGCCGGGAGGGGGACGGGCGACGAAGACGAAGTGTGGGTGTAGGGGCGCGAATGCCCTGTTCTGCTCCTGTCCCCTCCCATTTAAACCCTGCATGGAGTAGTGGGGAGCGGACCCGTCGCGCATGAACCCCACTACATTCGCCACGCGCGGGAGGGGCGCTAAGGCGTTTAGGGGATGCCAACCGATGGCCCAGGCCACAGAAAATCCACACGCGCGGGCCGAGACCGTGACCAAAGTGGGCCTCGCCCCACGGCCCGGTTTGTCCTCCGCATGACCTGTCACGCCGCGGCCCGCTGCGCTCCCCACGTGGCGCGTCTCCTGTGCCCCTCGGGGTGGTCGAGGCGTCTAGCAGAGCGTCGGCCGGCTGCAGGGCCGGCCATCGTGATCCCACACCTTCCAGCTTCGAGACTGCCCATGGTCCTCAAAAGCAAGACTCAAGCTGGCGAGGTCTGCTGTAGCCGGCCGTCGAGCCTCCCCTGCTTTGGGGACTACTGATGGGGGGATAACCCAGGGTAGCCTCAGCTGAGCCTATACTCCGGCTTTTCGAAAAACAACTACAAGGCGAGCCGCCTCCCCCTGCAGTCCGGCTCTACGTGGCCGGCTGCTACTAGCAGGCCAGCTAGGGGCGGAGACGCCTGGTCTTCAAGCCGGCAGGTCGGCTCCTGTCCTGTCACCAAGCCTCACAGGGCGATGATCTGACATATGGCGTGTTAGCAGTGCCTCAGGTACCGTAGTCAGGGCACGCGTGGCTATAGTGGCCCCCGTTGCGTCGGGGGTCAGCGCCCGCATGGCTATAGTGGAGGCAATAGTGCCTCTGACTCTGGCCTAATGCGACCGGGCGGGCGGCACAGTACCTTCATGCCCTCAAACACTCCATTACCTGCCCTGGCATGGCTACAGCGCGGTCAGCCATACCACTGACAACGGCCGGCTACCGCAAGACGACGCCCCACAGGACGACTAATATGTCTCCAACGTATCTATAATTTTTGATGATGGCATGCTATTACATTATCTGTTTTGGATGTTTTATATGCATTAATATGCTATTTTATATTATTTTTGGGACTAACCTATTAACCTAGAGTCTAGTGCCAGTTTTTGTTTTTTCCTTGTTTCCGAGTTTTGCATATATGGAGTATTAAACAGAGTCCAAATGGAATAAAATCTTCGGAATGATTTTTTCTGGAAGGAAACAAATCAACCAGGCTTGGAATGCATGCTAGGGCACCTGCCAGGAGGTCACAAGCCTGGTAGGCGCGGCCACCCCCTGCCCGTGCCTAGCAGGCTTGCCTTCTCCTAGCAGGTCTCCTAACCCTATTCTTCGTCCAATAAATACCCAAATATTTCCCCCAACACCATAAAGAGCCACAAAAATACTTTTCCGCTGACAGAAGCATTCGTTCCTAAGAGAACCAATCTTGGAGCCTTTTCCGGTAATCTGCCGGAGGGGGTTTCAATCACGGAGGCCATCTAAATCAACTCCATTGTCCCCCGATGATGCGTGAGTAGTCCACCACATACCTAAGGGTTCATAGATATTATCTAGATGGCTTCTTCTCTCTTTCTAATCTTCAATAACATGTTCTTCATGATCTTCATGGGGATCTATCCGATGTAATCTTCTTTTGTGGTGTGTTTGTCAAGATCCGATGGATTGTGAGTTTATGTTCAGATTATCCATGAATCTTATTTGAATCTTCTCTGAATTCTTATATGCATGATTTTATATCCTTGTAAGTCTCTTTGAGTTATTGGTTTGGTTCGGCCAACTAGATTGGTAATTCTTGCAATGGGAGAAGTGCTTGGTTTTGGGTTCAATCTTGCAGTGTCCTCACCTAGTGACATAGTAGGGGTAGCGAGGCACGTATTGTATTGTTGCCATCAAGGGTAAAAAGATGGGGTTTTCATCATATTACTTCAGTTTATCCCTCTACATCATCTCATCTTTCTTAATGCGTTACTTTGTTCTTCATGAACTTAATACTCTAGATGCCGGCAGGAGTCGGTCGATGTGTGGAGTAATAGTAGTAGATGCAGAATCATTTCGGTCTACTTGACACGGATGTGATGCCTATATGCATGAACATTGACTTGGATAACTACATGATTATTCGCTTTTCTATCAATTGCTTGACAGTAATTTGTTTAACCACCATGATATTTTCCTTTAAGAGAGAAGCCTCTAGTGAAATCTATGGCCCCCGGGTCTACTTTCCATAATATATTTTCAGATGTATAAACCAAAAATACCAAAAATACTTTGTTGCACTTTATTTACCTTTTACTTTCCGCTCTCGTTTACATCTATCTCTACCAGATCTAATCCTTGCAAATAATCGTGAAGGGATTGACAACCCCTTTATAGCGTTGGGTGCAAGAGTTTGATTGTTTGTGTAGGTGCATCCATTGGTGAATTGCTTGTTTCTCCTACTGGATTGATACCTTGGTTCTCAACAACTGAGGGAAATACTTATCTACTTTGCTGCATCACCCTTTCCTCTTCAAGGGAAAACCAATGCATTCTCAAGAGGTAGCAAGAAGGATTTCTCGCGCCGTTGTTGGGGAGGATACATAGCAAGTCAAGACAAGAACTTTCCCGTCAACTTGCCAATTCTGGCGCTGTTGCCGGGGAGAATACACTTCAATCCTACCAAGTACCCATCACAAACTCATCTCTTGCATTTAGATTATTTCCATTTGCCTCCCGTTTTCCTCTCCCCCACTTGTAAAACGATTTTCAAAAAATACCAAAAATATTTACCTTTTTATTCGCCCTTCTTTCGTTCGCCTTTTGTTTGCTTGTGTGCTTGATTTCTTGCTTTGTCACAATGTCTGAGAATACCAAGTTTCGTTATTTTTCCAATACTAACAATAATGATTTTATTAGTACACCGATTGCTCCTGCCACTAGTGCGGAATCTTATGAAATCAATACTTCCTTGCTTAATCTTGTTATGAAAGAACAATTTTCTGGCCTACCTAGTGTAGATGTCGCATCCCATCTAAATACTTTCATTGAGTTGTGTGATATGCAAAATAAGAAAGATGTGGATAATGATATTGTTAAAGTGAAGCTATTTCCGTTCTCACTATGAGATCGTGCTAAAACTTGGTTTTCATCTTTGCCTCAAAATAGTATTGATTCATGGAATAAGTGTAAAGATGCTTTTATCTCCAAGTATTTTTCGCCCGCTGAGATCATCTCCCTTAGGAATGATATAATGAATTTTAAGCAACTTGATCATGAGCATGTTGCACAATTTTGGGAGAGGATGAAATTAATGATTAAGAATTGTCCCACACATGGTTTGAGTTTATGGATGATTATACAAATTTTCTATGTGGGATTGAATTTTACATATAGGAATCTTTTAGATTCCACCGCGGGTGGTACTTTTATGGAAATCACATTAGAGAAGCTACTAAACTCCTAGATAATATTATGACAAACTACTCTCAAACGCATACCGAAAGATCTCCTACTAGTAAAAAAGTGCATGCTATTGAAGAAATAATACTTTGAGTGAAAAGATGGATGAATTGATGAAATTGTTTGCTAGTAAGAGCTCTCCTATGATCCTAATGATATGCCTTTGTATTCTTTCATTGAAAATAATAATGAATCTATGGATGTGAATTTTGTTGGTAGGAACAATTTTGGTAATAACGGGTATAGAGGTAATTTCAACCCTAGGTCATTTCCTAGTAATTCCTCTAATAGTTATGGTAATTCCTACAACAATTCTTATGGAGATTATAATAAGATGCCCTCTGATCTTGAGAATATTGTTAAAGAATTTATTGGTTCAGAAAAAGTTTTTAATGCTACGGTTGAGCAAAAAGTGCTCAAGATTTATGATTTGGCTAGAAGCGTTGATAGAATTTCACTTGAGATTGATTCTTTGAAAGTTAGATATACTCCACCCAAGAATGATATTAATGAATCTTTAAAATATATGAGAATTTATATTGATGAAAGTAAGGAAAGAACCGCCAGAATTCGTGCTAAGCATGAATGGCTTGAAAAAGTGTGTTCTCGTGATAATAATGATGAAGCTCTCAAAGTGATTGATGTAACTCCTATTGAATCTTTGTTTTCCAATATAAATCTTGATAAATATGGGTTTCTAGATAAGTCAACCTTAGTTAAAGAGCGTCCCAATGATTCGGAGTCTATAGACCTTTATGCTAAGATTGATAAAAGTGGGATGGAAGAGGTCAAAACTTTAAATAGCAATGAACCCACTCTTTTGGATTTCAAGGAATTTAATTATGATAGTTGCTCTTTGATTTACTGTATTTCCTTGTTACAATACATGTTGAATTTTTTGCATGCTTATAACCAAAATAAGGCTTTTACTAAACATATCATTGATGCTATGATGAAATCTTTTGAAGAAAAACTTGAGTTAGAAGTTTCTATCCCTAGAAAGCTTCATGATGAGTGGGAACCTAATATTAAGATTAAAATCAAAGATTATGAGTGCCATGCTTTGTGTGATCTGGCTGCTAGTGTTTCCATGATTTCGAAAACTTTATGTGATGTGCTAGGTTACCATGATCTTGATAATTGCTCTCTAAATTTGCATCGTGCGCATTCCACTATTAAGAAAGCTATGGGAAGGATTAATGATGTTATTATTGTTGCAAATAGGAATTATGTGTCCATATATTTCATTGTTCTTGATACAGATTCCAATCCTACATGTCCTATTATTCTTGCTAGACCTTTCCTTAGAACGATTGGTGCAATTATTGACATGAAAGAAGGAAACATTAGATTTCAAATTCCATTAAGGAAAGGCATGGAACACCTTCCTAGAAATAAAATAATATTGCCTTATGAATCTATTATGAAAGCTACTTTTGTATTGCATACCAAACATGACAATACCTAGATCTTTTGTGTTTTGCCTAGCTAGGGGCATTAAACAATAGCGCTTGTTGGGGGGGCAACATAATTGTATTTTTGTGTTATGTTTTTGATTATATTTTTGAGTGTTTACCAAATTATTACTTATTTATTAATTGTGTTTTGTTGTTTTAATTAGTGTTTGATCCAAGTAAAACCTTTGGGGTGATCTATGGTAGTTGTTGATTTGATCTTGCTGAAAAACAGAAACTTTTGTGCTAAGTAATGGAATTTTCTAACTTGTTTAGAGCGCCGAATGAGTCTGAAATTTTTACAAAATATTGATATATAAATTTCCTAGGTTTTCCTAATTTTTCATAATTGTTTAAGTTACATAAGTATACGAAGTGTTCAGATTGCTACAAACTGTTCTATTTTTGACAAATTCTGTTTTCTTTGAGTTGTTTGCCTATTTTGATGAATCTATGGGTTGTATCATGGGGTAAACCATGGAGAAGTTATAGTACAGTAGGTATAACACCAATATAAATAAATAATGAGTTCACAACAGTACCTAAAGTGGTGCTTTATTTTCCTATACTAACGGATATCACGAGTTTTCTGTTAAGTTATGCGTTGTGAAGTTTTCAAGTTTTGGGTAAAGATTTGATGGACTATGGAATAAGGAGTGGCAAGAGCCTTAGCTTGGGGATGACCAAGGCACCCCAAGTCATATTCAAGGATGCCAAGGAGCCTAAGCTTGGGGATGGCCCAGAAGGCATCCCCTCTTTTGTCTTCAATCCATCGGTAGATTTACTTGAGGCTATATTTTTATTCACCACATGATATGTGTTTTGCTTGGAGCATCTTGTATGTTATGAGTATTTGCTTCTTAGTTTGCCATAGTCATCATTAATGCACACATCTTTTGAGAGAGACACGCTGAATCGTGAATTTTTTATATTACTCTATGTCCTTCGCTCATATCTTTTGAGTTAGGCAATTTTGCTCTGTGTCCTTCACTTATATTTTTTAGAGCACGGTGGTGTTTGCATTTTATAGAAATAATTGAACTCTCATACCTCACTTATATTATTTGAGAGTCTCTAAACATCATAGGTTATGAATTTAGTACTAATATGATAGGCATCCAAGAGGGATATAATAAAAACTTCCATATTAAGTGCATTGAGTATTTTTGAGAAGTTTGATTCCTTGCATAAAGTTTTGAGATATGAAGATGGTAATGTTAAGAGACATGTTAGGAATTAATTGTGATTTGGTAAAAAAATACCTGTGTAAAGGTTTGTGATTCCCATAATATGCACGTATGGTGAACGGTTCTGTAAGGAAGTCGGAGCATGATTTGTTTATAGATTGTCAACCTTTGTGTGAGGGTCGGGAGCGCACGATGATTAAATCCTACCAACCTCTCCCCTAGGAGCATGCGTTTAATACTTTGCTTCAATGACTAATAGACTTTTGCGATAATTATGTGAGTTCTGTATGACTAATGTTGAGTCCATGGAATATACGCACTCTCACCCTTCCACCTTTGCTAGCATCTCTAGTACCATGCAACTGTCACTGGTACAACAAACACCTTCCTCAAACCAACCACCATATACCTTCCTCCAAACAGTCACCATATATCCTTCCTCAAAACAGCCGCCATACCTACATATTATGGCATTTCCATAGCCATTCTGAGATATATTGCAATGCAACTTCCAACGTTTCCTTTTATGACATGCACCATCACTTCCATATTGCATATAGAATCATATTTTGTCATAGGTATCAAGTTGTAATTTTCTTTTGAGTTGTAAGTAAATAAAAGTGTGATGATTATCATTATTAGAGCATGTACCATGTGAGGAAAGGATGATGGAAGTTGTGATTCTCTCAGAAGTGGGGATGAGATTCCGGAATTTGTGAAAAAAAAGAGGCCAGCGAAGCCCAAATAAAAAAATAAAAGAGGCCTTAGATGCCTACCAAACAAATAAAAAAGAGAGAAAGAAAAAATGAGAGAAAAGATAGAAGGGACATTGCTACTATATTTTTCCACACTTGTGCTTCAAAGTAGAACCATGATCTTCATGATAGAGAGTCTCCTATTTTGTCACTTCCATATACTAGCAGGAACTTTTCTTTATATAACTTGGCTTGCATATTCCAATGATGTTCTTCCTCAAATTTCCCTAGGTCTTCGTGAGCAAGCAAGTTGGATGCATCCCCACTTAGTTTCCTCTTGAGCTTTCATACACTTATAGCTCTAGTGCATCCGTTGCATGGCAATCCCTACTCACTCACATTGATATCTATTAATGGGCATCTCCATAGCCCGTTGATACGCCTAGTTTTGACAACCTCCACCATATTCTATTCCACCTATAGTTCTATATACATGTATCATGCTCATGTATTGTGTGAGAGTTGAAAATTTTGAGAAAATAAAGGTGTGAAAACAATTGCTTGACTTTTCATTGGGGTTGTGCATGATATAACCACTTTGTGTGGGGAAGATGGAGCATAGGCACACCATATGATATTGAAAGGATAACTTTCTTTTGCCATTATATTTTGAAGAGATACAATTGCTTTCTAGTATGCTTGAAATGTTATTGTTTTTATATCAATATTAAGCTTTTGTTTTGAGTCTTACGAATCTGAATGTTCATGCCACAATAGAGAATATTACATGGATAAATATGTTAGGTAGCACTCCACATCAAAAATTCTGTTTTTATCAATTACCTACTCAAGGATGAGCAGGAATTAAGCTTGGGGATGTTGATACGTCTCCAAGGTATCTATAATTTTTTATGATGGCATGCTATTATATTATCTGTTTTGGATGTTTTATATGCATTCATATGTGTTATATTATTTTTGGGACTAACCTATTAACCTAGAGCCTAGTGCCAGTTTTTGTTTTTTCCTTGTTTTTGAGTCTTGCAGATATGGAATATTAAAATGAGTCCAAACGGAATAAAATCTTCGAAATGATTTTTTTCTCGAAGGAAACAAATCAACCCCCTGGCCGCGCCTAGCAGGCTTGCCGTCTCCAGGCACATCTCCTAACCCTATTATTCAGCCTATGAATACCCAAATATTCCCCCAACACCAGAAATAGCCACACAAATACTTTTTCGCAGCCAGAAGCCTACGTTCCCAAGAGATCCAATCTTGGAGCCTTTCTCGATAATCTGTCGGAGGGGGTTTCGATCACGGAGGGAATCTACATCAACTCCATTGCCCCTCCGATGATGCGTGAGTAGTCCACCACAGACCTACGGGTCCACAGCTAGTAGCTAGATGGCTTCTTCTCTCTCTTTGATCTTCAATACTATGTTCTTCATGATCTTCATGGGGATCTATCTAATGTAATCTTCTTTTGTGGTGTGTTTGTCAAGATCCGATGAATTGTGAGTTTATGTTCAGATTATCCATGAATATTATTTGAATCTTCTCTGGATTCTTATATGCATGATTTAATATCCTTGTAAGTCTCTTCGAGTTATTGGTTTGGTTCGGCCAACTAGATTGGTAATTCTTGCAATGGGAGAAGTGCTTGGTTTTGGGTTCAATCTTGCAGTGTCCTCACCCAGTGAGATAGTAGGGGTAGCGAGGCACGTATTGTATTGTTGCCATCAAGGGTAACAAGATGGGGTTTTCATCATATTACTTGAGTTTGTCCCTCTACATCATGTCATCTTTCTTAATGCGTTACTCTGTTCTTCATGAACTTAATACTCTAGATGCAGGCAGGAGTCGGTCGATGTGTGGAGTAGTAGTAGTAGATGCAGAATCGTTTTGGTCTACTTGACACGGATGTGATGCCTATATGCATAATAATTTCCTTGGATAACTACATGATTATTCGCTTTTATATCAATTGCTTGGTAGTAATTTGTTTACCCACCATGATATTTTCCTTCAAGAGAGAAGCCTGTAGTGAAATCTATGGCCCCCGGGTCTACTTTCCATAATATATTTTCAGATCTATAAACCAAAAATACCAAAAATACTTTGCTGCAATTTATTTACCTTTTACTTTCCGTTCTCGTTTACATCTATCTCTATCGGATCTAATCCTTGCAAATAATCGTGAAGGGATTGACAACCCCTTTATAGCGTCGGGTGCAAGAGTTTGATTGTTTGTGTAGGTGCATCCATTGGTGACTTGCTTGTTCCTCCTGCTGGATTGATACCTTGGTTCTCAACAACAGAGGGAAATACTTATCTACTTTGCTGCATCACCCTTTTCTCTTCAAGGGAAAACCAACGCAAGCTCAAGAGGTAGCAACGACCCGTGCCGCAGTGTGACAAGCGCGCTCCAACGGCGGGTGCCTGCCAGGAGGGCCCCCTCTAGCTCCCGATGCGACCTTGCAGCCGGCGGGCCCTACCAACGACAAGACTCCTCGGCCGGGGGCCCCATGGCCGGCTAGAGAGACCGCCAGCTGGGACCCTCCGACGCCTTCTACACATATTGTAATCCAGGGGGTTGGCCTATAAAAACCCCTGGAGCCCCCCCTACAGGGGGCGATCGATCCCTTCAGAAACACACACACACACACACATGTAGAGAGGCAAGGAGAGCAAGCTATCTCCCTCTTCCTCCGCTATCTAGACAGCTCAAGGAGCACCATTGTAGCCCCTTTGGTTCATCAACCAGACTAGCTGGACTAGGGGTGTTACCTCCCACGGAGGGCCCCGAACCTAGGTACATCGCGTGTCTCGCATCGCTTGTTCCGATCCCGCTCTCGGAGTCCACCGGCGCTTTTTGGCCCCAACCACTCTCGATAAGCCACCCAATGGCATCTGTCGTGAGAAAATGATGACACTTTTTCAACAAACAGGATGAAATTCATGCAAACACGGCCGGATTTCATGTAAACATGACAGATTCCATACAAACACGGCAGATTTTCATTACATTCCTAATATTTAAAGCAAAAAAATGGCCCCACCCTAAACCTATCCTAAGGCAGTGGCACCCAGAATCAGAACTCGTGTCATCCACCATCCGCCATCTCCATCAGCACCGGCAATAATACGGATGAAGTGAAGTTGCAGTCTCCCGTGAGGAAGAGTAGAACAGGGGAGACAAACCAGACCACATGGGATACAAGGCCCTGCCGCCTCCCGTTCCCTACTCATCGTAGGAGGAGTCTGCGCCCTGTCTGTCGCCGATGGACATGAGGTCCACGAGAGAAATGGTGGAGCCTTGGTTGTCATCGTCTCGCCGGGCTGTCTGATGGTTTGTCGGCGGCGCATAGAAAGCGCAGCTAGTGTTGTTCCCCTCCGCGATTGCCTATATATGCACCTCCATGGCGAATGCTTCCTGACGAGTGGAGGCTTGAGCGTGGATGACATCATAGATGGCACGTTTCTCTATGAAGAAGTTCGATTTCACAACAGCCATGGCTGCCAGAGCCTCCTTGCTTGTGCGCCCACTGTCGATCTTGTGCAAGCCAACAGTTGCTGCTTGAGCGTCCCCTCTAATGTCAATGTAGGCGCCAGTGCGGGCTGCCCCTCCACCATGGTGGTGTTGTAGTGCGCTTGCGCCTGCTCATGGTTTAGCTGGACTGCAGAGGAGGCACGGGAGTGAGGACGGTGTCATCGGATTCCATCTCCATCATGGTGTCATCCTCGTCGTCAGAGACCTCGAGTGAGCTGGCCGGAAAGCCATCCTCGATCCGCCTGGCATGGTGGCTCTGCCAGGTGGCGGCAAGGGCGGCCATGACATGCTTTATCTTTGACATTGAATAGGTGCGTAGACCAGAGACGCGTCGGGCGGCGCCCTCGGCCGGCATGCCGCTTCAGTGGTGGATGCAGTGAGAGGTCGCGTCCGCCCTGAGTCGTCTTCAGTGTCGCTCCACGATAATCCCCAAGTGCAAGGAATCATCATAGAACTTCCCAAAGATGGAAGTGGTGAGTATGAAGTGTCAAACCCACAAGGAGCTAAAGGTAATATCAATGTACTCTCGGGTCCTATCTGCCACTGATACGACTCTACATACACCAAGTGTTTGCTTTTATATAGAAACAAGAAATAAAACTATGTTGTTGGTACAAATAGGATAGCTTTGCATGATATCGGAGAACTAAAATATGAAAATAGGTGATGCCTAAACAAAGTAAGAACATATTACAATGTATTACAAATAGCGAGTGTGGAATAATGATGGTATGGTGTGCGGAATGGTCCTATGTAATTGATAACAAGATCGATAATCATTATTGCAATTTTATATGAGGGAGAGGCATGATATAGGACCGAAAGTATGTCTAGAGGGGGGTGATTAGACTACTTGACCAAATAAAAGTTTTGCCATTTCCCAAATTTTAGTTTTTGTAGTTTTAGCATTCATGGCAAGTCAATTTCACCCTACACATGCAAGTCTAAGAATATAGCAGCGGAAAATAACAACAAGCATGAGTAAAAAGGATAGGGTAGGAAGATCAAATGCAATTGTAGACACGATGATTTTTCCCGTGGTTCCGATAGGTGGCGCTATCGTACATCCACGTTTATGGAGTCTTCAACCCACGGAGGGTAACGGTCGCGAGAGTACACAGAGGGCTCCACCCATAAGGGTCCACGAAGTAGCAACCTTGACTATTACATATGGCTTCCGTCCATGAAGGACTAGCCTCACTATGGGTAGATCTTCATGAAGTTGGCGATCTCCTTGCCCTTACAAACTTCTTAGTTCACTCCACAACATGAAGTAGGACGCTCCCAAGCGACACCTAACCAATCTAGGAGGCACCACCCTCCAAAAGGTAATAGGCTCGGTAATCACAATGAACTCCTTGCTCTTGTGCTTCAAGATGATAGACTCCTCAACACACAATAACTCTCTCACAGATTTGGCTTGGTGGAAGAGATGAGATTGGTGGAAAGCAACTTGGGGGGGGCTAGAAATCAAGATCCATATGGTTGGAGTGGAAGATCTTGATCTCAACACAAGGATAGGTGGTTCTCTCTCAGAAAATCTGATAGGATAGGTATGGAATAGTTCTGAGTGCTTCACTTTCGAGTAGGTGGTGGTGGAGGGGTATATATAGGCATCCCCAAAAATCCAACCGTTACAAACAAAATGACCAACTCGGTGACACCGATGTGTTAATCTCGATGGTACCGAAGTGATCAAAAGGTGGCAACCTTTGAATCTCGGTGAGACCGATATATGAAACTCGGTTGCACCGATAAGGTGACCAATGGTCAGATTTCCAATCTCGATGACGCCGACCCAACAATCTTGGTGGTACCATATATGTGAATTGGTGTAATAGAAAGTTGGCAACCTAAACTCGGTGGCACCGGTATGGAATTGGTTGCACTGAAGTGTCTAGGGTTGGGCTGAGTCTATCTAGGTTCTGGAATTGGCGGCATCGGGATAGGAATGTTGGATGCACCAATTTTGAATGTTTGGCTATAGACAGACTTTGGTGGGAGAGCTTGTGGATGTTTTTGGTTACTATCCCTTGTTCACGTATGAGCATTTTGTTCACCAACAAAACCTTACCCCCTTTTAATAGTATTGGCTTTCCTATGGACTCAAAGTGATTTATCAAAAATGTAAAATGTAGAGTCCTCTTGCTTGAAGCTTGGCCAACCTATTTCCCTACATCTTGGGGTAATTCCACAATCCTTTTTGCCATCCCTGTCATTGAACTTTTCCTGAAATATACTTGGTGGAAACATTAGTTCAATGACTTATATGTTGTTATTAATTACCAAAACCACCAAGGGAGCAAATGTGCTTTCAATCTCCCCCTTTTTGGTAGTTGATGACAACATATAGATCAAAGCTTCAACAAAGATATAATCAATGAATATAATCGTCGCTTTGAGAAGTATGTGATAAGCAAGATCTCCCCCTAAATTTGTGCATTATTTTGAATTTATGTTTGAATGCAAATGCACAATTGATTAGGTACATGGGTCACTTCTTACATGTCACATACAACTTGGTGGTGTGCGTGAATAATTAGAATGAACATCATAGCACAACACAATCAAGCAAAGATGAATGATCATCACATAAGCATTAAGATAGTAGCATCACACATTAAAGCGTATGATCAAACATCATCAAACGTGTATCACAAGCAACCAAAAGAGTTGTCAAAGCAAAACAATTGTCTTTTGAAAAGCCATAAACACCAAAACACTCTCTTGCTCGAAGCCTAAAGATCTATATACACTTCTCCCCCTTTGGCAACAAGTTACCAAAAAGTTCAAAGGAATATATCTAAGCGTTCTTGGGATGATCTCCTCCGGTTGTTGATGAAGGAGTCAAGAGAACAACATCGGCGAAGATATCTGCAGATGTCGTGGATGGAGTTGGATTGGGAGCTGGAGGAACTAGAGTTGATGGATCAAGAGCTGAGGTGATAGCAGCAGGAGCTGATGAAGAGGGCCTCAAGTCTGGAGCAGGCACTGTGGCTAATCTAGCCTGAGTAGTGAACTGTGTACTCGGCCTGAGAGGTGATCCATCCTCCTCATCATCATTATCATCATCATCATCATCATCAGAAGAAGAAGAAGAAGAAGAAACCCGAGGGATGTGCACTGAGTCAACTTCCTTCTGAAGCTCTGTGACTGTCTTAGTCACCCTGTCCACCTTATCATTAAGAGTCTTGATCCTTGTTTCAAAGATACTCACAAGATTGTTCTGGTTGTCTAGAATCCCCTTAATGTCTTTTGCATGCCCTGAACTGATGAGATCAAAATATCCATTTGCTCACTTCTAGATCTAGGAACTTGAGCACTAGTGGCTCTAGCTACCGCTGCCTCTGCCTGAGCTGCTACTGAAGTGGGATGATCTGGGTTCATCTCCACGACTTTGTCCTCGAGATCTGACTGTAGTGGCAAGTGGGGTTTATCCAGTGCAAATATGTGCTTCTCCAACTTGGAATTTATGAGCATCTGGATATAGGGTGCATAGCAGGAAGAGCGCTTCTGGTCAGCAGCAACCCTCTTAATTGTCTCAACAATTAAGTCCATAACTCTAATACTGGTGTGTCTGTCAAGAAGGGTCAGCATGTTGATGGAGTAGCCTCGGATCATCTTGTCATCTCCTGACCTGGGCATCAAAGTATGCCTTAGAATGGTGTTCATGGTATGGAGGCCAGCCTCGAGAAAGTAGATGGATCCTAGCCTTTGAGACTTCACATTAGAAGGAGGGATCTCATTGTACATATTTGCCATAGCATTGTGGCTCTCCTTGGATTCTGAGTATACATCCAAGTGACCATCCTATACCTCTCATACCTTACTCCTTCAGTCATCCATACAATCCTACCATCTCCGTAGAAATGTGCAATGGAGTAGAATTGCATGATAATCTCATCATTCCAAGTAGTAAGTTCTCCGCCAATGAACTCATCCAGACCAATGCAGTGGAAATTATCTTGGACACTTGGAAAATAGTCTTTATTTTCCTTGATCAATTTCCAGTCCACATACCTCATATCACTCACAGTTGGTCTCTTGTCAAGAAGCACAGTCTCATAGAAATCATGTTGCTCTTTGGTGTAGAATCTGTAGTCCACAACTGTCTTCTTCCTCTCGGCATATGGATCAGCAACTCTGCAAGTCCTCAAACCAGAATCCTTCCTCTTCTTCATATCCTCAGCAAGTGGGTAGCTCGCATTACTTACTAGAAGGTGTGGCCTAAGCTTCATCAAAGCAGTCATAGCATCTTCATCCTCAAATCTGGAGGTGGTTCCCTTGTTCTTTTCAGAAGCTGGAATTTGCCTGGATGTCTTATTAGGCTTCACAATAGCAGACTTCTTGGGTGCAGACTTGGTGCTTTTAGACGTACTAGTCTTTGTCATAGCATCAACCATAAGCTTCTTTTTCTTCTTGAGAGGGGGCCTTCTTAACATGTTCTTCCTCCTCTTCCTCAACACCAGCACCAGCAGCCTTCTCTAGATCTACAAACATGGAGGTCTTCTTGCCAACAACATGAATAACCCTCTTTCTGGCTCTCTTCTTCTCCCCTGCCTTCTTAGGCATAGACTTCTTTGGGGATGACTCAAGGTGAAGAGTCATTTTTGCCCTAGCACAATCAGGTGATCTCATAGCTTCAGAGCTAGCATAGACTTTGCTAACAACTCTCCTGGAAGAAGTGGCTTCAGTAGTAGACTTCTTAGCAGCCTTCTCTTGCTTCTTGGCAAGAATCTCCTCAGGGACAAAGTCTGAATCCTGCTCATCTGAATTCAGCTTCTTCCTGGTCCTTGTAGCAGCTTTGGGAAACCCATGGGAGCTGGGGTGCCTGGATCTAAAGATGTACTAGGCTCAGGGCTAGTGCTTGAACTCATGTCAACACCCTGCTCTGGAAAATTCTGACTGTCCTTAGCATCTGACATACTGACCCTGTGAATAGAGTATAGAAGAGCACAAGAAGATGAGTCATCACAAAATGAGGCTGGTTTTTAAAAGATTGAACAAAAGATTTCCAAGGTTTTGCGTTTTGTCACATGAAAATCGATATAGCTGAAGCAAAGTTTTCGGTGCTACCGAGACTGACTATCCCATTAACAGAAACTTGGCATTCTTTTCAGTGAGACCGAAAATAAGTACTCGGTTTCACCAAGATAGTTCTCAACAACACAGAAAGACAAATCGGTGACACCGATTTGTTTGCTTTGGTTCCACCGAGTTCCATTGGGCGGAAGGCAAAACCCTAGTAAATCGATCATTTGCTAGACTATAAGAATTTCTTGTGGATAGGAAGACGTGCAATATGTGGCTCATAGATAAAAAAACAAATTCAGTGCGCAAGAATCAGACGGGGAGCGCAAAGGAGGTCGAATTCGTACCCTAACTCGACGACGGATTGCTATGGCAGCAACAATGGAGAAGATTTCGTCGATGGCGGCGATTTCGAGTGGTGGAGGAGCACAGGGTGACAAGGACGATGACCAGGGGTCTCAAAAACGGCAGCTTAGGGTTCTAAGGTGCGATGGTTTGAGGATGAATTTCAAAGCGTCGAGGTCCACGCTATATATACCCACCACTATCGGTGACGCCGATTCTATATTGTTGGTGTCACTGAGTTCCTCAATTATCAGTTGACAGGGAAACTCGGTGTAACCGAGAATATGGAATCGGTAGTACCGAGATAGAAAACAAGATCACCCTAGGCATTCGGTGAGACCAAGATTTTGTGATTGGTTCCACCGAGATGCACTTGGGAGGTTTTAATGATCAGTCCTTGTCGATACGGAACTTCAAGTGCTCCACACACAGAGGGATCGAAAAGCACTTGTTCAAATTTTGTGATGCAGCATGAATAGAGTATGAGGTGAGAAAGCATATATAGCTAAAGAGTGCTCCTAGGCATTCTTGTCCATCCAACTGGCAAAAGATAAATCAAAGACCAAATAGCAACAATTGGATGTCCTCGAATGAGAAAATAAATGCAGATGAACATGCTCACACAATAAGATGTCAAATGAAATCATGACAAACATGTACAAACACTCTAGCATCTAACAAGCACTTGGGCAATGACGAAGTCATCTATATATGAGTATTTGACTTAGGATCCAAGTAAGAATACTTGATCATAGGTCATACTTATCATTTAAGCACAAGTGGGGTTACCACTTTTACATAAAGCATTTAAGTTGTCACATACTAAGAGATGCTTTGACTCAAGTCTTAGAGTAAAGCTCCCCCTTGATGTGACATCCCCCATAAGAGGGATAAACTAACCTTGGGTTTTTTCGATGAAGACTTCATGTTGGTGAGGTAGTGGTGGATCCTCAAAGTTGATGAAGATCACCAAGAGTTGGGAGCATCCTTGTTGTTTCCTTACTCTTCTCACCTACATGGGTTAGTCCCAACACACAAGAGACAAATACAAGGATATCTATGGACATGGAGTGCAAAGCATGTGTTATGATGTCCATTGATTTGTTGATTACCTTGTCCCTTGCTTACCTTTGAGGGAATGTGTGACTCCTTGAACTATTGCATAGGGTTGATGTTGATTGCAAATAGATCTTGCCAATAATGAATGTGAGTGAATTTCATTGGCGGAGTCACCCCTCAAGAACTTTCTAGTTCTTATTCTTGGGGACCCACATCAAGTTGATGGGGATCCTTGGTGTTGTAGTATCCTTTGTAGACATTGAGCTTGAAGTAGCCTTGGGAACCCACTCCACCATAGCTAGGGATTCATATTCATATGAGTCAATGTCCTCTTGAAGCTTGTTCTTGCCCTTGCCCTTGTGGTCTTGTGGTGGAAGGTCATCTTGAGTGTTTGTCCCCTTGGGAAGAATATTTTCATACTTCTACTTTTGAGGAACAAACTTGGGCTCGGGATATTGACCTTCTTCCCATTCAACTCCATTGGCGTTGAAGTAGCCAACAACACGATTCTTCCGGTATCCTCCGTGCTTGCGTACAATTTCCTCAAATTTCTTACACCCGGCAAGACTCTTGTAGATATCTTTCTCTATAATTCCTTTCAATAAAGCATTTTCATGCTCAAGTGTAACTTGGCTAAGAGAATCATCATTAGTGGAATCAATAGAACTACTAGGAGCAACATCATTTGGTTTAGCATTTTATTGTTGCTACTAGATGAAGAACCTTTCTTGCCTTTGTTACTAGTTTTCTTAGATTTAAATTGTGGAATGAATGTAGAAAAGAGTAGTCGTTTGGCAAGATAAGATGAAGTCTTCTTTCGGAGGTCATCATTGATAGCTTTAAGAAATTCATGTTCTTGCTCCAAATTGAGCTTCTCGAAGTGTAGCTTCTCATGAGTTCTTACAAGCTCTCTATGATCTTCGAGAGTAGATTCATGGGCTAACTTAAGAGTGTTAAGTTCTTTAGTTAGTTATTCTATTTTCATCTTATCATCGTCAATCAACCTATCTTGACTAGCATAAGAATTATCAAGTTCATTTTGATCAACATCACTAGTTTTATCAGATAGCAAGTCATCATCACAAAGCAAATCATCTTCATCACTATTGAAATCAAGATATTCGGGGTGTGATACCTTGGGGCCTTTATCCATGAAGCAACTTCCACTCCCTTCGTTTGGTGAATCAAATATATCAAAGGAGTTGGTAGTCACTAGAGAAATTCCGGCAACACCATCATCTTGACTATAGTCGGAGTCAGAGTTATAGCTTCTCTCGTAGTTGTTGTTAGAGTCGGAGCCGGAAACCCATTCACCAACATGAGCTTGATGTTTTCTTATTGTATATCTCTTGGTGTACTTTCCCTTCTTCTCTGAACCTCTACTTCTCCTTGAGGGTCTTCGTTCATAACGATCATCTCTACTCCTTCTGTCTCTTTGAGGTGATTCATTCCTTGAGCTTCGTCTTCTAGGTGACTTTTCTCTTCGTTTGTAGGGAGCCATGCACTCATTGGAGTAGTGTCCAGGCTTCCCACAATTGTTGCAATTGCGGTCATGACTTGACGAACGCTTCTCATGATATCTTGAGTTGGAGTTTCTTTCTTTGCCTCTATTCTTGTAGAACTTGTTGAATTTCTTGACCATGAGGCTATTTTATTCATTGGTGACAAGGTTATTGCTTGAAGTTGCGGGAGCATCGCTTGTTGCCTTGTAAGAACCACTAGGCTTATTGTGGAGCACTTCTTCGTCTTTGAGTGTCATCTCATGAGCAACAATCCTTCCAATGACTTCTGTAGGCTTGAGATCTTTGTAGTTGGGCATCATTTGGATTAATGTGCACACGGTGTCATATCTCTCATCCAGATCTCTAAGTATCTTCTTGATGATGAATTTGTCGATCATTTCATCGCTTCCTAAGCCGGCAATCTCATTGGTGATGAGAGCTAGCCTAGAGTACATCTCTACGGCTCCTTCACCATCCTTCATCTTGAACTTGTCAAGCTGACTTTGAAGAACATCTAACTTGGATTCTCTCGCGGACTCGGTTCCTTCATGCATATCAACCAAAGTATCCCAAATCTCTTTTGCATTCTCAAGACGGCTGATTTTGTTGAACTCTTCGGGGCATAGACAGTTGAAAAAAATGTCGCATGCTTGAGCATTGAGTTGCAACATCTTCAATTCATCTACGGTTGCTTCACGATCTGGTTCTCTTCCATCACCAAAGAATTCACCTTGCAAGCCAACACGAACAACAGCCCAAACGGCGGGGTTATGACCAAGAATATGCATTTTCATTTTGTGCTTCCAACTAGCAAAATTAGTAACATCAAAGTACGGACCTCTACGGTGATAATTACTCTCACTATATGCCATACTCTCCTAGGTTGTGAGACCAATGCAATGGAGACCAAAGCTCTGATACCACTTGTAGGACCGCAAGTATGTCTAGAGGGGGGTGATTAGAATACTTGACCAAATAAAAGTTTTGACTTTTCCCAAATTTTAGTGTTTTCAGTTTTAGCATTCATGGCAAGTCAATTTCACCATACACATGCAAGTCTAAGAGTATAGCAGCGGAAACTAACAACAAGCATGAGTAAAAGGGATAGGGTAGTAACATCAAACGCAATTGTAGACACGATGATTTTTCCCGTGGTTCCGATAGGTGGCGCTATCGTACATCCACGTTTATGAAGTCTTCAACCCACGGAAGGTAACAGTCGCGAGAGTCCACGGAGGGATCCACCCATAAGGGTCCACAAAGTAGCAACCTTGACTATTCCATATGGCTTCCGTCCAAGAAGGACTAGACTCACTATGGGTAGATCTTCACGAAGTAGGCGACCTCCTTGCCCTTACAAACTTCTTGGTTCACTACACAACATGAAGTAGGAGGCTCCCAAGCGACACCTAACCAATCTAGGAGGCACCACCCTCCAAAAGGTAATAGGCTCGGTAATCACAATGAACTCCTTGCTCTTGTGCTTCAAGATGATAGACTCCTCAACACACAATCACCCTCTCACAGATTTGGCTTGGTGGAATAGATGAGATTGGTGGAAAGCAACTTGGGGGGCTAGAAATCAAGATCCATATGGTTGGAGTGGAAGATCTTGATCTCAATACAAGGGTAGGTGGTTCTCTCTCAGAAAATCTGATAGGATAGGTATGGAATAGTTCTGAGTTCTTCACTTTTGAGTAGGTGGTGGTGGATGGGTATATATAGGCATCCCCAAAAATCCAACCGTTACACACAAAATGACCAACTCGGTGACACTGATGTGTTAATCTTGGTGGTACTGAAGTGATCAAAAGGTGGCAACTTTTGAATCTTAGTGATATCGATCTATAAAACTCGGTTGCACCAATAAGGTGACCAATGGTCAGATTTCCAATCTCGGTGACGCCGACCGAACAATCTCATTGGTATCGAAAATGTGAATTTGCGTAACAGAAAGTTGGCAACCTAAACTCGGTGGCACCGGTATGGAATCGGTTGCACCGAAGTGGCTAGGGTTTGGCTGAGTCTGCCTAGGTTCTGGAATCGGTGGCACCGGGATAGGAATGTTGGCTGCACCGATTTTGAATGTTTGGCTATAGACAGACTTTGGTTGGAGAACTTGTGGATATTTTTGGTGACTATCACTTGTGCACGTATGAGCATTGTGTTCACCAACAAAACCTTACCCCCTTTTAATAGTATTGGCTTTCCTATGGACTCAAAGTGATTTCTCACAAATGTAAAATGTAGAGTCCTCTTGCTTGAAGCTTGGCCAACCTATTTCCTTGCATCTTGGGGTAATTCCACAATCCTTTTGCCATCCCTATCATTAAACTTTTCCTGAAATATACTTGGTGGAAACATTAGTTCAATGATTTATATGTTGTTATTAATTACCAAAACCACCAAGGGAGAAAATGTGCTTTCACATGAGCTAACATACTTTCCATAGTTGGATCATATGAACTTATGATTGGACCTCTAGCAAGCATCCGCAACTACTATAAATCACTAAACCCAACCGTAGGATTAAGTATCAATTCCCCTTTACTCCCATATGCAACAACCCCCTTAGTCGGGTGTAAGATTTTGTCACTCTAGCCACACACTATTAGTGAATTATGAACGTATTACAACACCCTACAACGGGAATCCCCCACATGTCTGCGGCATAGAAGGAACCATCGGACTGCACCAAAATAAAACATACAACTCAAACCAATCAAAATTATCAATCAACCCAAAGGACAAAAGAAATATACTCAAACATCATAGGATGGAAACACATCATTTGATAATAATATGTGGCACAAAGAACCATGTTCAAGTAGGGGATTACAACATGGTGCGGGAGAGTGGACCGCTGAAAATATATGAGGGGGGTGATGTGATGGGGTCACCTACTAGTGGTAGGGTCATGGACCAGACATCTAGGGGCCACCTAGGGTCCCACACGGCCATTAAAGTCTCTAGACTACAAATGCATTCGGATGCATACACCAGATCCACTCGAACCCATCGGGTCACTCGGACGTCTTCCAGTAAGTCGGCCAGGCTCCAGCATTCAGACAGAGAAGAGGCATGGACGACGTGGGTGCAGCAATAGGCCGAGGGACTTAACACCACACATGAAGTGCGGTCATGACTAGCGTTACTAGTAACAGACGTAGTTAGGTCTGCAATTTCCAATAAGTCATGTAGTTACTCGCATCGATGGCCCTTTTAATGGCGCATGATGGGTCCTAGTGAACTCTATATAAGCCACCCTTGAGCTCCTGCAGAAGGGTTCAACACTCATTGTAATCAGACACACGGAGATAAAACACAAAACCTCTGGGCACGAGACTTAGGGCCTTTACCTCTCCAAGAGGGGCCCGAACTCGCTAAATCCGAGTGGCACACATGTGTCATAGCTAGGCTCCACACTCATTTGTACCCTTAGTACTATTGTTAGGATCTGTCACACCCCTAGTTTCTTTATGATTGCCAGTGCATGCATGCATGCATTTTTATTTTCAATGAAAATGAAATGAGGGATGATCAAACCTCACAATTCAAAATTTTGTCAAATAAGCATTATAAAAATTTGCTTCAGACAAACCCAAGAAAATGTCCCTGGTATTCTAATAAAATATTGGACTGAGGTAAAATGCCACCCAATATTTTTTGGATCACAGAAACAATTTATATTGGGCATTTGAATTAATCAAAC
The DNA here is from genome assembly GCA_022496015.1 of Hordeum marinum. Lineage (NCBI taxonomy): Eukaryota > Viridiplantae > Streptophyta > Magnoliopsida > Poales > Poaceae > Hordeum > Hordeum marinum. The sequence continues at coordinate 391,570,322 of CM039678.1, read as the reverse complement.
AATAATTGGATTGGATATATATTTATTATATATATAATATAAGTTCAATAATTCTGAAATTAATTAGGTGGCACTATTTATTTATATGAAGGTAACATAGCAATTCAGGATTTTATAAAATGGCTATGTAATTTATTTTTTTGCCAGAACAAATGTCAGAAATAAAACAAAAATAGAAAAAGAAATAAAGGAAAGAGCCTCACCTGTAGCTGGCCTAGCAGAGAAGTGGCCCGGTCCAAGGGCAAGCTCGTCTTCTACCTCTTCCAGTAGGCACAGGCGAAGCCGAGCACGGCCATGCGCCAACACTTGCTCCTGCTTCGCTGTGTCGCCCCCCCCCCCCCCCCCCAGCGCCTTATCTGTCATGGATCTCTCTCCCTCTTCCCCCGAAATCGCTCCCCTCCCCTGCTGCTCTCTCCCTCTCCCTGTTCTCTTCCTCTCAGACCCGAAAGCCGCCGCCACCGTCGCTTGTAGCCACCGCGGCCTCTGGCTTCGCCGAGCCCCCCTGTCGCGCCCCTCAGCTTAGTCCCCTCGAGCAGCTCCTCCCCGCTGAAGAAATCAAGGCTAGAGGCCCGCGCCATTGTCCCCATCGCCATTCCAATCCCCAGCCACCGGAGCTCGCCCTCAACGATTCACCGTCGTCTCCGCTTCCCCGAGCTCGCCATCGACTCCATCTGGCTCGCCGTGAGCTGCTGCTTCATTTCCCCTCACTCCCCCTGCTCTCCCGTGCTCCGCAGCGTCAACCGCGTCGATCCCGTGGCTTCGTAAGTTGTTGAAGTCGACGCCGACGAGCGCTCTAGCACCCCCGTGGCTAAACAACCCCACCACCGGATGCGGTGCATCGTTAGCTGCCTGCAGAGCCCTCCCGCGTGGTGTTTGATCGCCGGAGGAGCAGTTCCAGCGTGCTCCGCCATTGGGTGAGGTCATCGGTGTTTAGCCGCTGCTAACCCCCGGCCATTAGTCGCTAAGCCCCCCTCCCCTGTGACCATGACAGGTGGGCCCAGGCACCTTAATTAACCAATGTTTAGCTAATTAAAACCGAATTACACACTGAGTCAATGACATGTATGGCCCAAAGGTCAGATTTGACCTGACCTGGCGCCTTTGACTGGCTGACATCATGATGACGTCATGCTGATGTAGTTAATGAATTTCTAGATTCAAAATAATTGAGGAAATTCCAAAAAATAATATAAACTTCGAAAATTCATACAAAATAATCTGTAAGTCAGGTTAAAATAATTTATATATGAAAATTTATCACAAAAATCCACTGAATCTGATGGTGGCATCTTCATGCATGTTAGAGCAATCTAAATAGGAGAACGTGGAAATTTTTTCAAAACACAATAGGCCACTTCACATATGGAGTTGAATTTGAACCTTGGCTTCAAACCATCTTCAGTTAACATGTTGATAGAAGCATTAGCTCAAACAAGCAATATATTGCCATGTCATTATCATCCATCATTGTGAAGCATTTGCCGTGCTTAATTATTCCTTGTTGATCTTGTCGATAGACTTCCGAGACGTAGTTATCGACGAGATCGAAGAACAGCTGAGTTCTTCTAACAAACAGGCAAGCAACCCCCCCCCCTTGAGCATATTCGATACAATCCCATCTCTTGCACTTGCTCTCATTTCAATGCATTAGGACAACGCGTTTCAACTGCTACTTGTGTTGCGGTAGATGAACCCACTCCTTTGCATGACCTATCATTGTCACAGTAAATAGCTAAACCAAGCAACCTAGCATACCTGGTAGATGCTTGAGTCATGTTCTGCAATAACCCTGTTATGCTTGCTATGCTTAGAGTTGTGTCAGGTCTGATTCCTCTAGGTGATGAACCGGAGTGAAATGGATGCGTCCTGATGATGAGGGTTAAGTGATGAACCCGTTTTGGTAAAGGTAGCGATGAGAGGCCATGTAGGAGTACATGGTGGGTTGTCTCATTGAAGCCGCTCATAGGAGCTGAGTTCCGTGTTTGTGTTCCAAGACTAGCTACTACCGCACATTGGGCTCCGGTAACTCAAGCTATCTCGGCGTATTAACCTACCATGTTCTCAGTCCAGGAGTCGCAGTAGTTCAAAACATTGATAGGTGTGGCACGGCCTGGGAAGTGGATGAACGGTCCAATCGGGACCTGCTTGGGGCCCTGCTCACAACGTTTGAGGTCATGTTGGAAACCTCGGCCAGACTTCCATTATGGGTTCCAACTCAGATAGGCGACTGCCTTGGACGTGAGTCGTTGAAGGTTAGTGTCCGTGGCCGACTCCCTTGCTGGGCTTCTGCTTGAAGGTTGCCAAGGTGCCTTTTTACATGCACATGGCGATAAGTGGCGGGAGCATGTGTGACGAAGTACACCCCTACAGGGTAACTTATCTATTCGAATAGCCACGCTCGCGGATATGGACTACTTGGATACTTGCATTGTTCATAGACAACTTTAAGTGGATACTTTAAAATTAACCAAACAAGTGTGAGTGATATGGATGGCTTCTCGTAGGAAGACGAGAGAGGATCCATGGTGGTGTATTGATATGATGAACATGTGGACTCGTGTGTGCTCTCTCGTAGGGAGACTAGGGAGTAGTGATACATTGGTTACTTTGTCGTAGTCTAGGATAGCCAAAGGTCAAAGCTGGCATTCTATAGTAAACCCCACAATTCTGTTCATTGATACATGATGCATATGTAGATAGTTCTGATGTAAGACTTGTTGAGTACCTTTGTACTCACTGTTTCTTATTTACATTTTTGAAGAGATAGATGTTGTTCAGTTATGTTTCTTATGGCGTTGACATCGACGGATTAACTTAGTAACCCAGGCAGAGGTCTGGCTCCTATGGTAGGGTCATTGTAGCTTTTCAGGCTCTTCCAGCCGCTTTTGTAGATGTCTATACTCAAACATGTAACTTCCGCTTGTTGTTTGTATGCTTTGAATGTTGAGTCATGTGACCCCTTCTGCTTGAAACATTATACTATGTTGGCTCCTTGGAGCCTCCTAAATAAATGTTATGTTGTACGGTTTTGTTGCGATGCCATGTTGTATCTACGCATATCGTGCATAGTGCATGTATGATTGAAATGCATTGGTATGCATGGGATTCAACGCCTAGTTGTGTGCCTTTAGTAGCCTTCTTTACGGGGAAATGCCTCTTTGTGCTTCCATTGAGCCTTGGTAGCTTGCTACTTCTCCGGACACATTGATTGACCAACATGTATCCTTCTTTGTTGTTGTGTCTGTCCCTTCGGGGAAATGTCTCGCAGTGTAATGGAGTCCCTTTAGCCTGCTACGACTCGTCTACATGCAGTGACGGCATTTATGTCCCATGGCGTAATGGAGTCCTTGTAGCTTGCTATGACTCGTCGACACACGCTGATGACCGACACCTGCATTGTTGGGTTACGTATGTCTGTCCCTATATGGTTCTGTCACTTGGGTCTTTAACTAGTCATGTCGACTCGGGTTCTTTGATGTGTGAATGCTAGCGACATGTTCATATCCGTGAGCCAAAAGGTGCAAATGGTCCCGGCCAAGGTAAGGCGGTAGCCGTGGGTTACCGTGCGTGAGGCCGCAAAATGGTGTGACGTGTTATAGGCTGGATTCATATGTCTTAGGATCGGGGTCCCGACAACGTTGGTATCAGAGCTGAACTACCTGTAGGTTTACAAAGCCAAACTGGTCGATGTTGAGTCTAGTAATGCTTTAGTTATATAAGGGAATTGATTGTGGAAGGGAACGTAAGGCTATTTTTACTCCTTTCCTCAAGTTACTCTATTTTGGGTCACCCCTTCTCTTTTATAGGGATTAAGAACTAGGCTTCTCTACCTATCTGCTAGGATGACGAGTTACTGAACCACAGACTCATATAATGGTTGTTTGTGCCAAGTCATGTCCCATGAGAATAGTGATAAGTCATGCCATGTTCTCTCTGTGCCTTGAATGATGTTGAGATGTTATGCTGGCCAAATCTTGTGCAGGTTGCCTCATATTTCATGCCCGTACTGTCGTTATGTTGTCCGAGTTCACCTAGGATTCTTGGTGTTATAGTGCTCTTCCTTGATTCTGAACCCTGGTTGTTTCCTTCAGGATGTCGCCGGTCAATCGGAGATATGTTAGTCGTAGTCAGAACCATGGAGATGGTAGGGATGAAGATCCTCCCAACCTGCCTCTCTTGGCAGAGGTTATGCTAGAAGTTGAGAGGATCAAGCATGCCACCAACCTGTGTTGGAGCACATCGAGCAGAATACAGCCCATCGTCGCAATGAGCTAGTATCCATCAGAGACTTCATCAAGTTGCAACCGCCCACCATCCATCACTCCATTGAGCCACTAGATGCAGATGATTGTCTCCGAAGTATCAACAACAAGTTGCGTTATGCAAACGTGGCTAAAGGAGACAAGGTCACTTATGTCGCATATCACCTTGAAGATTCCGCCAACCTATGGTGGGAGAACTTCGAAGCCATGCGTCCTACAGGCCAAGATACTTCATGGAAGTAATTCTATGAGGCTTTTCGCGAGCATCATATTCTACAGGCCCTGATAGATCGTAAGCAAGAAGAGTTCTATAATCTGACCCAAGGAAAGATGGATGTGGATGCCTATAGTCGGGAGTTTGGACGCCTCGCGCGTTATGCCCCAGAAAAAGTATCCATAGACGCCAGGAAGCAAGCAAGGTTCAGGAAAGTCCTTAACCCGAAGCTTCGTCATGACCTTAGTCTGCATGAGTTCATTAGCTTCCAAGTTCTGGTGAACAAAGCAATCCAAGCGGAGACAAGCCAGATGACCTACAAGGAATCCCGCAATCATATCCGTGATGTTGGATCATCTTCAACATCTACATCCTAGAAGCGCAGGATATGGATCCCAAATGCTGCTCTTCCTCCGAGATATGCACCGAGGCCATCCTATGTGGCACCTCGTCTGCCGATACCATGTGTTCCCCAAAAGAACCTCATCAACCGAGTGCTCAAACCAGATCCACATCCCATTTATGGGGCATGCTTCAACTGCAGTCAGCCTAGACATTATTCGAAGAATTTCCCTTTGCGAGCAAATGTTCCACCCTCTTCAATAAGTGGTCTTGTTCGTTGCAAGACGCCAACCAAGAAGCCTAATGTCAGGTCAGTTGTTTATACTCGTGGATGTGTGCACCATGTAACTGCAGAAGAAGTGGAAGATGATGCCAATGTCGTGCTTAAGATGCTCCTTGTCAATTCTCATCCAGCTTCAGTCCTGTTTGACTCAGGAGCATCCCACTCCTTCATCTGTGAACTTTATGCCTCTTTGCATAACATATCTTTTGAAGTTATGCCCTCTCCATTAGTAATTCAAAGTCCAGGTTCCAAATGGCAAATTAATGCAGTAAGCCATGGGAACCAAATCCTTGTTGATGGTTTAGTGTTTCTTGCCTCTCTGATAGCCCTCAAGTCTTCGGACATAAATATCATTTTGGGGATGGACTGGATGATAACTCATCATGCCAAAATTGATTGTTTCACTAGGTCTGTTCAGCTTACCCATCCTTCTGTCTAGACAGTCAAGGTCCAAACCCGCATTCCAGAGGGCATGCTTTATTCCCTCAATGCCAATCCTCTTCCAGACCTTGAAAACATTCTGGTAGTCCGTGAATTTCCGGATGTTTTCCCAGAAGAATTGCCAGGTGTTCCACCTGACACAGAAGTAGAGTTTGTCATAGAACTTATCCCAGGAACCGCTCCAATTGCTAGAAGGCCCTATAAGATGTCTCCCCAAGATCTAGCTGAGCTTAAGATCCAACTCGATGAATCTTTGAAGAAAGGTTTCATCTGTCCTAGTTCTTCTCCATGGGCTTGTCCTATCCTCTTCATCAAGAAGAAGGATGGTACGAACCGGATGGTTGTCGATTATCGACCGGTTAATCTAGTCACGATAAAGAACAAATATCCGCTCCCCAAGATCAATGATCTGTATGATCAGCTCGCGGGATCTGTAGTCTTCTCCAAGATGGATTTGAATTTAGGTTATCATCAAATCAAAATCAAGAATGGGGAGATTCCAAAGACGGCTTTTTTCACTCATTATGGCCAATACGAGTACACCGTCATGTCTTTCGGTCTAACCAATGCCCCAGCCACCTTTGCCCGCCTAATGAATTCGATCTTCATGGAGTATCTGGACAAATTTGTCATGGTTTACCTCGATGATATCATCATATACTCGAAGAACGAAGAACAACATGTTGAGCATCTTAGGCTGGTATTGATGAAACTCTGAGAGCACCGCCTTTACGCCAAATTCTCCAAGTGTGAATTCTGGTTGCCAGAAGTGACCTATCTAGGCCACATAATCTCTGCGAAAGCTATTGATGTCAATCCCGAGAGAGTTCAAGTTGTCCTTGACTAGACCCAACCTGAATCGGTGAAGCAAGTTAGGATTTTCCTTGGCTTAGCAAGCTATTGTCACCGGTTCGTTGAGAACTTCTCCAAAGTTGCCAAACCTCTAACTGAACTCCTCAAGAAAGATAAGAAGTTCGAGTGGACTCCAAAGTGTGAGGAAAGTTTTCAAGAGTTGAAAAGATGACTGACTACTACCCCGGTACTTGTACCCCCGGATTTCACAAAGGACTTTGTTATCTACTGTGATGCTTTGCGACAAGGTCTAGGTTGCATTCTTATGCAAGATCGTCATGTGATTGCCTACACATCTCGACAGTTGCATCCACATGAGGAGAATTATCCAACACATGATTTGGAACTTGCCGCAGTAGTCCATGCACTTGTCACTTCGTGACATTACCTTATGGGTAATCATTGCGGAATATACAGTGATCACCATAGTCTCAAATATATATTCACCCAACCGGATTTGAATCTCAGGCAAATACGATGGATTGAGTTGATTACGGACTATGACTTAGGAATATCTTACACCCCAGGCAAAGCCAATGTCATGGTTGATGCACTAAGTCGTAAATCCTATTGTAACAACCTCATGTTGCTACAAAGTCAACTAGTTCTCGACGAGGAATTTTGTGAGTTAAATCTTCACATTGTTCCTAGAGGATTCCTTTCTACCTTGGTGGCGAAACCAACTCTTGAGGATCAGATCATAGCTGCCCAGAAGCAGGATACGAGAATTTCTCATATCAAGAGCAAAGGGAGTTGCTCGTTCTTTCTCGGTAAATGATCAAGGTGTTGTTTTCTTTGAGGACCACTTGGTGGTTCCCAAGAAGCAACAACTTCGAGAACTGATTCTCAAGGAAGCTCATGAATCTCCTCTCACGATTCATCCGGGTAGTACTAAGATGTATCAGGACCTACGCCGGAGGTTTTGGTGGACCCGGATGAAGAGAGAAATCTCTCAATTCATTGCTAACTATGATGTTTGTCGTCGTGTTAAAGCAGAGCATCAAAGACCTACTGGCACCCTTCAGCCCTTGGCTATTCCCGAGTGGAAATGGGACAAGGTCGGTATGGATTTCGTCACTGGCTTTCCAAAGACTAAGAAAGGGAATGATGCCATTTTCGTGGTCATCGGTCGCCTTTCAAAAGTTGCTCATTTCCTTCGAGTTCAAGAAAGTATAACTGCTAGTCAGTTAGCAGACCTGTATATTTCTCGAATAGTTTCTCTTCATGGTGTTCCTCTAGAAATCAATTCTGATCGTGGAAGTCTTTTCACTTCTCAATTTTGGGAAAGTTTCCAGAATGCTATGGGAACCCATCTCTCCTTTATCACCGCTTATCACCCTCAGTCAAGTGGTCAAGTGGAAAGAGTCAATCAAATTCTCGAAGATATGCTCAGAGCCTGTGTTATCTCATTTGGAATGAACTGGGAGAAATGTCTTCCATTCGCCAAAATTGCTTATAACAATAGCTTCCAGTCTAGTCTGGGCAAAGCTCCTTTTGAAGTTCTCTATGGATGAAGATGTCGAACGCCATTAAACTGGTCAGAAATCGGTGAAAAACAATTCTTTTGACCGGATATGATCCAGGATGCAGAAGAGCAAGTTTGCATCATTCGTGAAAATTTGAAAACCGCCCAATCTCGTCAAAAGAGTCAATATGATCGTCGTCATAAGGATGTAAGTTATGAACTTGACGAGAAGGCTTACCTTCGGGTTTCACCTCTTAAGGGTACCCATCATTTTGGTATCAAAGGCAAATTGGCTCCTCGTTACATTGGTCCTTTTCGCATTCTCGCTAAACGAGGAGAGGTTGCCTACCAATTGGAACTAGCCCCGCAGCTTTCCAAAGTTCATGATGTGTTCCACATTTCTCAACTCAGGCATTGCTTCAAGGATCCTATCCGTGAAGTAGACCACGAAACGCTTGATCTTCAAGATGATCTTTCATATTGAGAATATCCCACTCATATTCTTGATGAAACCGAGCGCAGCACTCGACATAGCAGCATCAAGTTTCTGAAGGTCCAGTGGTCATACCATTCCGAGGATGAAGCAACCTGGGAGCGCAGATATCGTCTTCGGCTTAGTGAGGTAGCATCAAGTTTCTCAAGGTTCAGTGGTCGCACCATTCCGAGGATGAAGTACCATGCGCTCTTCCCGACTACTCCTGAATCCCGGGACGAGATTCTTGTTTAGTGGGGGTGAGTTGTCATAGCCCTAGTTTCTTTATGATTGCGAGTGCATTCATGCATGCATTTTTATTTTCAAATGAAAATGAAATGAGGGATGATCAAGCCTCACAATTCAATTTTTTGTCAAATAAGCATTATAAAAATTTGCTTCAAACAAACCCAAGAAAATGTCCCTGGTATTCTAATAAAATATTGGACTGAGGTAAACTACCACCCAATATTTTTTGGATCACAGAAACATTTTATATTGGACATTTGAATTAATCAAACAATAATTGGATTGGATTTATATTTATTATATATAAAATATAAGTTCAATAATTCTGAAATTAATTATGTGGCACCATTTATTTATATGAAGGTCACATAGCAATTTTAAGGATTTTATAAAATGGTTAAGTAATTTATTTATTTTGCTAGAAAAAATGTCAAAAATAAAACAAAAACAGAAAAAGAAATAAAGGAAAGAGCCTCACCTATAGCTGGCCCAGCAGAGAAGTGGCCCGGCCCAAGGGCAGGCTCATCTTCTACCTCTGCTAGTAGGCAGAGGCGAAGCCGAGCACGACCATGCACCAGTGCCAACTCCTGCTTCGCTGTGTCGCCCCCCCCCCCCCCCCCCCCCCTCTGCGCCTTATCTGTCGTTGAGCTCTCTCCCTCTTCCCCCGGACTCGCTCCCCTCCACTGTTGCTATCTCCCTCTCCCCTGTTCTCTCCCTCTCGGACCCGACAGCCACCGCCGTCGTTGCTTGCAGCCACCGCGGCCTCCGGCCTCGCCGAGCCCCCCTGCCGCGCCCCTCAGCTTAGTCCCCTCGAGAAGCTCCTCCTCGTCGAAGGAATCAAGTCTAGAGGCTCCGCGCTGTCGTCCCTATCGCCATTCCCATCCCTGGCCACCGGAGCTCGCCCTCGATGATTCGTCATCGTCTCCGCTTCCCCAAGCTCGTCGTCGACTCCATCCGCCTCGTCGTGAGCTACTGCTTCATTTCTCCTTGCTCTCCTGCTCTCCCGTGCTCCGCAGCATTGACCGCGTTGATCCCGTGGCTTCGACCGCCGTTGAAGTCGACGCCGACGAGCGCTCTGGCACCCCCGCGGCTAAAAAACTCCACCACCGGATGCGGTGCATCCTTAGCTGCCCGCAGAGCCCACCCATGCGACGTTTGGTCGCCGGAGGAGCAATTTCGGCGTGCTCTGCCGTCGGGTGAGGTCGCTGGCGTTTAGCCGCTGCTAACCCCGGCCATTAGTCGCTAACCCCCCCTGTGACCATGATAGGTGGGCCCAGGCACCTTAATTAACCCTGTCTAGCTAATTAAAACCGGATTACACACTGAGTCAATGACATGTAGGGCCCAGAGGTTAGATTTGACCAAACCTGGTGCCTTTGACTCGCTGACGTCATGATGACATCATGCTGATGCAGTTAATGAATTTCTGGATTTAATATAATTCAGGAAATTCCAAAAAATAATATAAACTTCAAAAATTCATAGACAATAATATGTAAGTGAGATTAAAATAATTTATATATGAAAATTTATCATAAAAATCCAACGTATCTCATGGTGGCATTTTCATGCATGTTAGAGCAACCTAAATAGGAGAACTTGGACATTTTGTTCAAAAGACAATAGGCCACTTCACATATGGAGTTGAATTTAAACCTTGGCTTCAAACCATCTTCAATTAACATGTTGATAGATGCATTAGCTCAAACCAGCAACATATTGCCATCTCATTATCATGCATCATTGTGAAGCATTTGTCGTGCTTAATTATTCCTTATTTGATCTTTTCGATAGACTTGTGAGACGTAGTTATCGACGACATCGAAGAATAGCTGAGTTCTAACAAACAGGCAAGCAACCCCCCCTGAGCATATTCGATACAATCCCATCTCTCGCTCTTGCTCTCATTTCAATGCATTAGGACAACACGTTTCAACTGCTACTTGTGTTGTGGTAGATGAACCCACTCCTTTGCATGACTTGTCATTGTCACAGTAAATAGCTAAACTAAGCAACCTAGCATACCTGATAGAAGCTTGAGCCATGTTTTGCTATAACCATGTTATGCTTGCTATGCTTAGAGTTGTGTCAGGTCTGATTCATCTAGGTGATGAATCAGAGTGAAATGGATATGTCCTGATGATAAGGGTTAAGTGATGAACCCATTTTGGTAAAGGTAGCAATGAGAGGCCATGTAGAAGTACATGGTGGGTTGTCTCATTGAAGCCGCTCATAGGAGCTGAGTTCCATGTTTGTGTTCCAAGACTAGCTACTACCATACATTGGGCTCCGGTAACTCGAGATCTCTCGGCCTACTAACCTACCCTGTTCTCAGTCCAGTAGTCGCAGTAGTTCGAAACATTGATAGGTGTGGCACGGCCTGCGAAGTGGATGAATGGCCCAATCAGGACCGGCTTGGGGCCCTGCTCGCAACGTTTGAGGCCATGTTAGAAACCTCGGTCGGACATCCATTATGGGTTCCAACTCAGATAGTGCCCCTAAGGTACATGGCAAAATCCATGGCATGGTAATTGAGGCGTCGCACCCACTTTCCCCACTACCGTGACACAACCGTTCGCGCGCGTGTCGCGCATGTTTCATATCTACGGAATTCCTGTGGCGTATTGACCCGAGTGGTCTCCGTGCTCACTTCCCCAAGCAACGCATTTCAGTCTGCCGAATACCCCATGTGGGTCCCTGTTCACTCGGGTGCACATGAACGTGATCGAAGGAGTTCCTCCGCGACACACAGAGGATCAATCCTCACTCTTATGCGATCACTCGGAATTCCTAGCACATTCACGCATGACTTGTTGGGTTGTTTCTTCTGAGAGACAACCGAGTGCCATTAGGTTGCGCATAGCAGTCAAACCAATCCGATCATTTGGAAATCTTTAATCATGAATCTGTTGTGGCTTCCTCTTGGAACCGAGTGGGAAAATCCCTAGGCTACTTTCCGGGCACCTCCGGGGCATTGTTGACACTCCGAAGTGTCACTCATTCGACCAATTAAACCTCAATCGATTCAGGGACTAATGATGGGGTCACCTACTAGTGGTAGGATCATGGACCAGACATCCCCTAGGGTCCGACACGACATTATAGGCTCAGGACTACAGATGCATTCAGATGCATACACCTGATCCACTCGGACACATGGGGTCACTCGAACGTCTTACGGTCAGTCGGCCAGGCTCCAGCACTCGAACAAATAAGAGGAATGGATGACGTGGGTTCGGCAACGATCAATGTACTTAACACCACCAATGAAGTGCAGTCATGACTAACGTTACCAGTAACGACCGTAGTTAGGACTACAGTTTGTAGTAACGCATGTAGTTACTCACATTGATTGCCCTTCTAATGGCGCACCGCGGGTCCTGGCGAACTCTATATAAGCCACCCCGAGCTCCTGAACAAGGGTTCAACACTCATTGTAAACAAACACCCCGAGAGAAAACGCAAAACCCTCGGGCACGAGACGTAGGGTCTTTACCTCTCCAACAGGGCCCCGAACTCACTAAATATGAGTGAGACACATGTGGCGTAGCTAGGCTCCGCCCTCATTCGTACCCCTAGTACTATTGTCAAGATTATTTCCTCGACATGATGTTGATGAAGATGATCACCGTAGCGATGGTTCCCTCGGCGGTACTCCGGTGCCACCGAGAGAGAGGGGGAGAGAGTCTCCCCCTCGGTCTTCCTCCTCCATGGCCTCCAACTAGATGGGCATAGGCTCTCCCCTCTGGCCCTTGGCCTCCATGGCACTCGGAGGGGCGATAGCCCCTTCGAGATTGGATCTCTCTCTCTCTCTCTTTGTTTCCTTTTCAGGTTCGTGTTTGTTTTTCGGCCTTTCACGGTACATTATATCCGTGGAGATCCGTAACTCCGATTCGGCTAAAATTTTGAGGGGATTTTTATTTGAAAAATATATTTCTTGCGGCGAAAGAAGGTCTCCAACCGCCTTACGAGGTGCCCACAAAGCAACCCGGTGCGCCCGGGGGTGGGCGCATCTTATTGCCTTGTGGGCAACTGATGGTCCTCCTCCGGTGGTTCTTCACTCCAATATTTTTTATCTATTCCATAAAAAATATCCAGAAAGTTTCGTCCAAGTCTGTGAACTTTTATTTTCTGCACAAAATCGACATCAAGGTAATTCTGCCGGGTTAGTTCCACTAAATCATATAAAAATGCATCAAAACCATACAAAAGTATTGTAAACATGAGTAAATATGGCATGAATACTTTATAAATTATCGATACGTTGGAGACTTATCACTCTAGAATGGCATGAATGCGGGCAGCTGGCGCCGGGCAGGAACGCTGTGGGCGAGGAGGAGGTTTGGATGGACCAGGACGACCAGAAGCGGACGTGGTCGCATGTCCTAACTACCGCAAAGTCCCGTGCGTTTGTCTCCGATTTGCGGGAAAAAGTATGCCCGGACCATGATGCGGACCAATACATGCCCACGTTGGATAGCTTTCGCGGCTCGGCCGCATGCAGAAAGTTTATGGGTCGGTGTTGGAGATGCCCTTAATCACCCCTTAACTAGGCTAATCATGTATGAAGTGTGGATAATTAGCATTTATACCATTGGTCACTTTGTAAATCTAACCTTTTTTCACGGTTCCCATATGGCTATGAGTGGGTGTCCTAAAGGAGTACATATATTTGTAAATTAATTGGTATACAATTATAGTATTATATGATATGCATCACCGTGCTTGGTGCAAAAACATAGTATTATATGATATGCATCACATTAATTGGTATACAAATATAGTATCATATGATAAGGATCAAATTAATTTTCTTCAAAAAATAGAAAATGTATCACATAAATATATGTAATTAATTCCTGCCCCTAATGTTATCAAGCTCAAGCCATTATATATAGTGTCATCTTCTTTTCCCATCAACACAACCATTGCAAGCCCCGTCTCAAGCTTCACAAAGCCCATCGATTGATCCAAGGTCAGATGGCAACAACCGCCAACACCATGAGAACAAGCCTCTTCCTTGTGGCCATTGCCATCATCGTCTATGTCGTTGCTACCCCAACCACAGCAATCCCTAGGGGCTGGGTTAATATCAAGAACATCGCTGACCCGCACATCCAGGAGCTTGGCAAGTGGGCAGTATTGGAGCACATCCAACTGGGGGGCAATGATGGGCTCAGGTTTGTGAAGGTAGTAAGCGGTGAGGAGCAGATTGTTAATGGTGTAAACTATCGGCTCATCATCGACGCCTTGAGACTCAATGGCTCACACGGCACATACAAGGCAGTGTTGTTCGAGAAGGACTCGAGTAACCCGAAGACACGGAAGTTCATATCTTTCACCCCGGCAAAGTGAGTGTTGCCAACCCGATGATATTTAGACTAGTCATATAATTTTGAACGTAATAAGAAATTTCAAGGAATTGATGTGGTGTTTCTACCTAACAGAGTATGGAAAATTGTCATCGACAACTCACAGTGTTTTACTTTTTTAGGCGACAATGAGAACATGCATGTTGTCACTGGAACTCATTGCTATAACGAACAATCTCATATATAGATATGTTGTCGCGAACATCCTTTCTTTATGAATGATTCTGAAATGTGCACTTTCGCTATAAAGTTAAGACACAAAGATGACCCCTAAAAACAGACTAGATGGTGTTTCACTTTAAGATAACTATTGTAGTCGCTGCTCTTGTTGTATTTATGTCTTTTTTTGTCTTCTTGTATATGTGATTGTGTATTCTCGTTGTTTTGTCACGACGTTGTTACAGAAGTTATGCTTATTAATTTGCATTTGTCTGATGATTTCATAAAATTTATTTCTCCAAAAGAATTGGAGCTCAGGCTATATTTGCATAAAACCATGTAAAGTGATTGTCCTTTGAAATCACTCGGATAAATAGGACAAATGTTACCAAAATATTAGAAGATACTAAACATGTTGCTTATTAAACATTTAGTCCTTATGCCTTTTCTATTTTGGAATGGTTTACATATCATACTCATATCATTGGTAAGATGTCCATGTTCACGCAAAGGTGAACTAGAGACTCCACGGAGAGTAAAAGTGCTTGGCGAGGACAGATCATGGTCGCTATTTCTATGTTTACGCTTCTTAAGCAAGGCGCACCCCCTAGCCGTTATATTGGGGCGGTCCATGGACGACATTGTCTGTTCCAATTTTTGAGGTTCAGGAAAAGTTTGTACCTTTTTTTCCTTTTCTAGTATATTGATTTACTAAACAAATACTATGCATCGCTCATAGCCAGCGATTGGCTACGAGGGATACATCCTATTTCTGAATTTTTCTTCTTCATTTTTATTTTTTCCTTTTTGTTTCTTGTTTATTTTTATTTTTGAAATGAACAAAAATTAAAAACTTGAAATCTTAAAAAAAATCAGATTTCCAAAAATTGTTCACTTTTCAAACACTATTTGGAAACTTAAAAAATCTTCACATCCTTCAAAATTTGTTTGAGTTTCTTGAATTTTTTTCCTCACAAAATGATCATAATATAAAAAATAATAAAAAAGTTGAATTCCGGAAACATGTTCAGAATTTTCTATAAATTGCGTTTTACAAAAATAATTTGGGTTACAAAAATATATTTCAAATAATAAATAGTATTCAAAATTACAAAAAAGGCTGCAATTTCAAGAATTTTTCATAATTTCAAAAATGTTTACAAAATTCCAATTATGTTCATTTTTTCTAATTTTGGGGGATTTCAAAAACTGTTTGTGTTCTATAAAAATGTTTTTGAATTTTTAAAATTGTTCACTTTTTATTAAATTGACCTTTTTGAATTCTTCACCTTTCTTTTAATTCGTGAACTTACTTTGAATTTGCATGGTTTTTAAAATTCAGGAAGTTTTAAAATTTTACAAACATTATTTTTGAATCCGCAAACATTTTCTGAATTGCTGAATATTTCTTAAAATTGACGAATTTTTTTCATTACATGACATTTGTTTTCTAAATTTAAAAATGTAGTTTAATTAAAATACACGGAGCAAGATGTCTCTAAAAACTGATATAAAAACCAAGAAAAGCTATAATAGTAAAGGAGTGTGCACTATTGGGAGACACGGTTCTTATCATGCACTAGGCATAGCCCATTTAGCACGCTGGCGTGAGCCTGCGAGCAAACGGCCCAATGTACAGCATGCTACGCGCGGAATAAAAACACCGAAATCACTAGTTAAGGATACCCCTTGCAAAGGTCACTCCCTCAGCTTTCCTGACTCTATAAATGACACATTACATGTGCATCACTTGTTGTAACGTGAGAGCATTTTTGTCAAAATGTTTCGTCTCTTGAACCATGCATTTAAATACCAAACTGTTTTCATCATTGAATTTCTCGCTTTGAGATCTTCGAAAATGGATCTCAAGTTAATTGGTTTGGATGATTTGTTTCTCATGAAAATTATAAAATAAACCAAACAGTTAAATCTGAAAAAACGGTTTGCACAAACAAAAGGCACGCAAAAGAGTAAATAAACAATCTGAATCTCGGAAGCAGCGGTTGGGGTTTTTACTTCGTTTTCGAAGCATATGTTGTGCTTTTCCCTCTTTTGGAGAAGGGCAACTTTTCGAGAGAAAAATTGCCAAAAAAATCCAATATATTCATCAAACATCATGGTAGTACAAGGAACATCAGAATTAAAAGAAAATACATCAAGGTCCGTAGACCACTAACGATGACTAGAAACACTGAAGCAAGCGAAAGGTGAACTGCCGTCATCGCCCCTCTCTCACCGGAGTGAGGCAAACCTTGTCATAATAAACAGTCGAAAAGTCATCGTGTTAAGGACCCAAAGGACCAACACACTAAAACAACAACCTGACATAGATTAGAAGGATCCAACCTCTAGACACACAAGCGTCGAGGAATGAATACCAGAGCCAAGGAGATCCATCAAAAACAAACATCGACCGAATCCCATAAGATCATTCAGAGACACATCTCCACATGTCCTCCAACAATACTAGACGCATCACCCGGACAAGGGCTAGGCAGATCAAAATTTATTTCATGTCTCCTCTTCCTAAACAGCACATAAACCTTAAATAAACTCAAAAAAGCATCTAAAAATGAAGTGGGTGTAGGAGATATGCCCTAGAGGCAATAATAAATGTTATTGATTATCTCCCTGTTCATAATTAGGTTTATGTTCCATGCTATAACTGCTATGGTTCTCGAGTCTACAATAACCACGAGGCTTGAAGGAAGACTCATATGCACGTGTGGAATAATAAACGGTAAATTGTATTCCTAGTCTGGCCTCTAAGACCGGCTCAAGTATTGTATGCTGATCCTGTTTTCCTGATCATGGGCATGGCTATGCCGGCAATTTTGAGGGCACAATGTTAGAAGAACATTTGTGTTGAATCGACCCGAATTGATGTTATTCTATGAGATACATTCGTCATAAGTTAATGGTTAATAACACAGAGAAGTTAATGTTTGCATAATTCCTTAGACCATGAGAGTATCGAGTTTCTTCATGTTTGCTTCATGAACTTTGAGGTTTGTTAAACGTCATCCGTAAATGGGTGGCTATTACGGTGGCTTACGGGTTCATGGAAAAGTATGTCAAGTAACTTGATAGCTCAATATTGGGATTTGCTCCTCCGACGATGGAGAGATATCTCTAGGCCCTCTCAGTGTTACGGTATCCATCATCGTCTGGCCAGACACTTTGTGATTTGATCATGGGGATGTCGGAACACGGGAACGAGAAAAGAGAACAATACCGGTAACGAGGTAACTGGCATAGTGGACAAGTTGTTGATCCATGAGGATGCCAACATGTCTCACCTCGGATATTTGTAACATATCGCGAAGCAACAGGAATATCACACGATAACTGGAGGTTCACTCGAATATTCATTCGTGTGGGTATAGGGGTCAATATGGGTGTCCACGGCTCCGATGTTGATCATTGATCGGAAGGGGTTCCGGGTCATTTCTATACTTCACCGAATCTATAGGCTCACACGCTTAAGGGTCATCTATCTGCTGAATACTAGACAAGGAATCCGAGAGAAAGTCACTAAATAGTTTCGGAGACGGCGGAAAAGTTCCGAAGAGAACACCGAAAAAGTTTTGGTAAAACCAAAAAGTTGTTTCGGATAAAACCATTGATCCAAAAAGGTTTCGGCAAGCACCGGGAATGTTTTGGAGGTTGCCAGATTGGTCTGGTAATTTCTGGAATTTTTTGGTGAAAAAACCGGAAAAGGTTTTCGGAGCTGCCGGAATTGTTTACCAGGTAAACGAAGATGGTTTTAAATTAAACCACCATACCGTAAATGTTCCAGAGCGTGTCCAGATAATTTTAGAGGGTGCCGGAAATGTTCTAGGACCTTCCAGAATTTTTCCGAAGTAATAGTCGCGGAAAACATCTTGTCCCAGCGTGAGGGGACAAGATCCCACGTTTCGTGGGGCTGTTTTGGGGCGCCTCCCTTTTGGGGGGCAGCCCCTTGTGGCTGGACAAAAGGTGTTGGGGGCCCATGGTGGGGGCAGCCTCCACAAATGGTGGAGAGTGTTGGGAGGAAGGTGGGGGCCCATGGGGGAACACCATGGACAAGGGAACATGTTTTCTCCATGTTTGGTGGGAACATGCTTCCTTGTTTTGTGGGTGCTTGTCATGTGGCTGGAATTTCAGCCACCATCACCCCCTCCTTCCCCTATAAAAGGAGGTGGAGAGGAGCTCTCCATCCCCACTCGAACTCTCATACACATGCCATGCATTATCTGGCTTCTTCTCTCCCTCCCACGAAAAGAGTTCCGTAGAGCCGAAAGGCTGTCTGGGTTCCGGTGGGAACTAGTTCTGGACGGCGAAGCCCTGCCGGATAGATGACACCGTATGTGTGCAACTCTGTAGAGAGATCGTAGTTTCGGTCTTAGTTCGAGAGTGCCTCCCGAAGGGCTGTCCGTGTGACCGTCCGAGTTTTGGAGGTCCTCCCGAAGGGCTGTCCGAGTGACAGTCCAAGTTTCGGAGGTCCTCCCGAAGGGCTGTCCGCGACACCATCCGGAGGACTGTCCGACCGCCTCCCGGAGGGCTGTCCGCGGCGCAGATGAGGGTATACATCCTCATGGTTGGGAGGTTGTAAAATCCTAGCTGCGGGGATCTGCACCGCTGTTCGTCATCGACTCTACTTCCGTTGCGCTACGAGTCGGTAACGAAAATGATCAAACCTTGTATGCAGTCTCCATAGTGGTCCTGGGCTGGTGCGTAGGTCGGAATTTTTTTGTTTTCTGCTACATTACCCTACAGTGGCATCAAGAGTCGTGCTATGCGTAGATGCAGGTTGCGATCTAGAATACATAGAGATAGCAATATTATCTGGTGCATCGACAAGGTGGTGGCAATCTTCACGAAGGTGAACACCGACGCGAATGCCAAAGACGAGGGAATGAAAGACTTCTCTGTCAGAAAGGGCTATACCATATCATGCTATTATGAATTGCCTGAGATGTTTATCCCTCTTGATGCACCCTTCTTGATTGCACGGTAGTCGCTTTTTATTAGGGTGATCTCTCACAAAATATCAAGTAGTTAGTGTTCTCCCAAGTGTAGCACCGTCACGACACCTATCTCTTCGGGGTATCACATGGTTACATGGGTACGAACGATTAGAGAAGTGTGAGGCGGGTGAGTTGAGACCTTGCAGCGAGATCACTTGGTTGTCTTGACGTTCAGGCATGAAAGTCATGAGCTCGGAACACACGCATCGAAAGATGAACAAGAGTCACACAGAGATGTGATTGGCAAGTTGGCCTACCAATTTAAATTCTCGTCACTTGAGATGGTTACATCCTTGACGTTGAATTGAAAGTTGGGTCTTGCATCACTCAAAATCAATTATGAGAGATATTGATTTGAGTGGGAGCGCACTGTAGAATTAACTTTTTTAATTCTCAGTGCAATTAATTTTGAACAATGTCTAAGTGTGATTTGCATAATAGTTGTAGAATAATGGCTCGCGTTTCCACCTTCCCTATTAAAATTGAATGGTTGCTAAATATCTGGTTAAAACTTTACGGTTGGTAACGTAATGTGAGGATTGTCCTCAAGAGTGCCGAGAAGGACTTTGTCCTGTCGCATGCTTTTGGTATTCTCCCGCTAATGCTATGGATCATGTGACTCTCGTCCTTCGATCCAAAAGCTAGAAATCCTTTTTAGTCAAAGTGCAATATGTTTGCTTCCATGAGACCTGAACTTTGAAAGTTTGGATAGTTATGTGATATTCATGGAATCTGAAAATTATTTTCAGAGACAGACAAAGGCTAAAAGATATGAGATATCCAAAGCAATGTTTGTTTTCAAACTACTAGTAAAGAAGTTTACTATGCATTAGACTGATAAGAGAGGGATCCAGGAGAACGCATGTCATATGATGAAAGGTGAATAAAACAACAACTTAAAGAGAAAGGAAGTGTCCAAAGGGTGTTAGTGAGACTTTCATGCCTAGGAAGTCCAGGGCTAACGCCACTCTTAAGTTGGATGCTTCTTCTGAGAGTAGGAGAAACACTGAAAAGTTAAATTGTTAGAAGTATAATGGCAAAAGGAAAGAAGACTGGAATATCCAGCTCATGTATGAATGTCATACAAAGTTTTTGATGTATAGAAGGCTGGTCAAAGATATAGTTCTTGGGAATTATGGTTAAACATGTTAATCACTAATTCTTGGGTATTGTGAGTTAATCACAAAGATACCCGCTCGATTGCATTCTGTTGCAACTCGATGTAAGAACGACTATGGCCTGAAAGACTAGCCAGGGATGAGGTTTAGATACACGCAGGGAACATAGTAAATGTTACTGTGCCTTCCATCGGTGTATTCCCTATGTATTAAGTTTCATAATTCATTTTAGAGTTTCACACTCTAGCCCTTTGCATAAGGTATCTTGCAAGAAGGTTGTTCATAAGAGAACTTTTCATGTTCGGTGTTATGAATAACATAAGAGCCATACTTTCATTATGAATGAGACGTATGTTATGAATATTGATAATATTACATTACCTCTGGGTTTACTTTTATAATTCATTTTAGAGTTTCATACACTCTAGCCCATTGCACAATATTTGTTGCAAAAGAGTTGTTCATAAAAACAACAATTGTTGTTCAGTATTATGAATAACATGAAGGGCCATGCTTCCATAGAATACCACATATGTGTGGCACTGCATTTGGTCACATTGGAGAAACCCGCATGGAAAATTCCATTATGATGGATTTTGAAGTCGTTTGATTTTGAATCATCTGACACTTGCAACTTTCCTCCAAAACAGGTGAACTAACTAAAATACCGTTCACAGGCCATAAGGAATGAGCAAAGAACTTATTGGTGATCATACATTTGATGTATGTAGTCCGATAAATGTTGTTGCAAACAGTGGATTTGTCTACCTTAAATTTTTTGACTCAAGTAGATATATGGATATTTACTTGATGAGACGTAAGTCTGGATCTTTTAAAATCATTCGAAAGGTTTTCAAAAATAAAGTAGAAGTTATTGTACCAAGAAAATTATGTTTCTGCAATTTGATTGCGGAAAGGAATATTTGAGTTACAAGTTTAGTGAATGTCTGATGAGTTGTTCAAAAGGTTTCATAACTTGCACCTCCCGGAACACCACAGCAAGTGGAAAGTCCGTGAAGATGTAATCGAACCATTTATGACATGGTAAGATCAAAGATGACATAAATAGATTTGCCATTATCCCTTTTATAGAGTGATACTTTAGAGACTGCGGCTTTTACACTGAAAAGAGATCCATCGGGTCTGTTGAAATGACGCCATGGTATGGTACGCCCAACCATGTTATATCTTTTCTTAACATTTGGAATATGGGGCTTGTGTAAAAGGTTACAAACCTATTCCAAATCAGAAAAGTGCTACTTTGTATGGTTATCCCAAGTCATTGGGTATTCCCCCACCACTATACCGAGGCAAAGGGTTTTGCCACAAAACGGTATGCTTTTAAAGAGAATAGTTCTTACAAAAGGTGAGTGGGAGGACATTGCAAGTCGACGAGATAACCAGTATCTTCGTCATCAGTTCAAAGGAAAGAAACCCTAGAAATGATTCTGTTGTTTTCTACTACAACTGATATGGAAGTCTCTACAATAAAATGTATGGACTTCGGTCGAACGTGTAGCTGAACCACGTAGTCAAAGCTCGTGCAAACCTATCAAGTGTGCAAACAAGATATTGTTGTTAGACAACAGTATACCTACAATACACAAGGAAGCATTGATGGGCCCAGACTCTGGAATTGGCTAAATGCCAATACAATCCGAGATAGTTTCCATATAATTGATTCAAGATTAAAACCTTGATACACCTTTCAGAGGACTTAGAGTCTAACGAATATTTATGGAACTAAAAACTGATACAGATAAAAATGTTTTATCCATAAAGCTTGACTTGTTGAAATAACAAGTTCAAGGAATTGACTACGATGAGGTTGTTTCACCGTAGCGATGCTTAAGGTCGGTTCGGGTTGAACTAGCAATTGATACATATATCAATCATGAGATATGAAACCTGGATGACAAAAGGATTTACATCTGATGGAAATGAAACCTAGGACTTGTATGTGATACAGTCCAAAGTAATTTGTCGATCCAAAGGATGCTAGTAAGTATGCATACTTCAGAGTTCCAGCAATGGACAGAAGAGAGCAAAATGGAGTTGGAATCTTCGTGGTTTGATGAAATGGTCAAAAGGGTTTTGACTTCATCAATGGTAACGAAGATGCTTGTGATTCAAGAAACTAAGTGGGAGCATAATAATATTTCTAAAAACGTTGTGTGCTTGACACATTGTTAATTGGAAATAAATTTCTTGACACGAATTAGGACTTCATTTGAAAATAGTTTTTCGATGAAGTGCTTAGGCTAAATAGCCTCCATATTAGGCATGATGATCTATGGAGATAGATTTACCTAATGGGGCTAAGCAATGAATACATATTGACAAGGTGCTAAAAGCTTTTAGCATTTTAAAACGCCAAGGAGTGATTCTTGCCGAAGTCACATGGAAAGAGTTTTTGCAAGACTCAGTGTCCCAAAACACTGACGAGTAAAATACATGATGGAGATTCCACACACTCTAGTGTTTGGATTAATCATGTATTCCATGGTATGTAAAAACAACCAGATATGTCCGATACTCCCAAGTTGTTGCGAGTATAGATACCAAAGTGATCAAAGCACTGATCATGGGACAACAGTGAAAGATGTCATTAAGTACTAGAGTAGTGCTGATGACATGTTTTCTCGCAAGCAGAGATTATGAAGTGCTCATTGTAAGTAATTACATCGATACAGTCTCAATCAATGCTCCATGCGATTTTCGATTTAAGGGTTTTGTGTAATACACAATATGATGGCAGGGTAGTTGGAAATTGTTCCAAACAAGATATTGTGGCGAATTCTATAACAAAGGCTAAGTATGTTGATGCTTTGGAAGCGACAAAGAAGTTGTTGAATCATGTAGTTCATTCATGAACTTAGTATGGTTCCAAGATGGCTTTGGTCTATGAGACACTATTGCAGATAGTTGCTCCATAGCTCAGTCTGAGGAATCAGGTTTCGACCAATGATTCACACATATGCAAAGCAAAGTTCACACAAAATACGAATTTTGTGATAGCGTGAAAACGCGAGGATATGCAAAGTTACACATGGAGCTGAAGTTGTCAGATCCGTTGGACATCAGGCTATACCACAAGCGAAGCATATTTTACACCAGTATGCCATAGGTGTAAAGTGCATTAGCATTGACTAGATTATTGACTCTAGTGCAAGTTGGAGTCTGTAGGAGATATGCCCTAGAGGCAATAATAAATGTTATTGATTATCTCCCTGTTCATAATTAGGTTTATGTTCCATGCTATAACCGCTATGGTTCTCGAGTCTACAATAACCACGAAGCTTGAAGGAAGACTCATATGCACTTGTGGAATAATAAACGGTAAATTGTATTCCTAGTCTTGCCTCTAAGACTGGCTCAAGTATTGTATGATGATCTTGTTTTCCTGATCATGGGCATGGCTATGCCAGCAATTTTGAGGGCACAATGTTAGAAGAACATTTGTGTTGAATCGACCCGAATTGATGTTATGCTATGAGATACATTCGTCATAAGTTAAATAACACAGAGAAGTTAATGTTTAATAACACAGAGAAGTTAATGTTTGCGTAATTCCTTAGACCATGAGAGTATCGAATTTCTTCATGCTTGCTTCATGAACTTTAAGGTTTGTTAAACGTCATCCGTAAATGGGTGGCTATTACGGCGGCTTACGGGTTCATGGAAAAGTATGTCAAGTAAATTGATAGCTCAAGATTGGGATTTGCTCCTCCGACGATGGAGAGATATCTCTAGGCCCTCCCGGTGTCACGGTATCCATCATCGTCTGGCCAGACACTTTGTGATTTGATCACGGGGATGTCGGAACACGGGAACGAGAAAAGAGAACAATACCGGTAACGAGGTAACTGGCATAGTGGACAAGTTATTTATCCACGGGGATGCCAACATGTCTCACCTCGGGTATTTGTAACATATCGTGAAGCAACAGGAGTAGCACACGACAACTGGAGGTTCACTCGAATATCCATTCGTGTGGGTATAGGGGTCAATATGGGTGTCCACGGCTCCGATGTTGATCATTGATCGGAAGGGGTTCCGGGTCATGTCTATACTTCACCGAACCTATAGGGTCACATGCTTAAGGGTCATCTATCTGCTGAATACTAGACAAAGAGTTCGAGAGAAAGTCACTGAAATAGTTTCGGAGACAGCGGAAAAGTTCCGGAGAGAACACCGAAAAAGTTTCGGTAAACCGAAAAGTTTTTTCGGATAAAACCATTGATCCAAAAAGGTTCCGGCAAGCACCGGGAATGTTTTGGAGGTTGCCAGATCGGTTTGGTAATTTCTGAAATTTTTCGGAGAAAAAACTGGAAAAGGTTTTCGGAGCTGCCGGAATTGTTTACCAGGTAAACGAAGATGATTTTAAATTAAACCACCATACCGTAAATGTTCCAGAGCGTGTCCAGATAATTTTAGAGGGTGCCGGAAATGTTCTGGGACCTTCCAGATTTTTTCCGAAGTAATAGTCGTGGAAAACATCTTGTCCTAGCGTGAGGGGACAAGATCCCATGTTTCGTGGGGCTGTTTTGGGGCGCCTCCCTTTTGGGGGGCAGCCCCTTGTGGCTGGACAAAAGGTGTTGGGGGGCATGGTGGGGGCAGCCTCCATAAATGGTGGAGAGTGTTGGGAGGAAGGTGGGGCCCCATGGGGGAACATCATGGACAAGGGAACATGTTTTCTCCATGTTTGGTGGGAACATGCTTCCTTGTTTTGTGGGTGCTTGTCATGTGGCTGGAATTTCAGCCACCACCACCCCCTCCTTCCCCTATAAAAGGAGGTGGAGAGGAGCTCTCCATCCCCACTCGAACTCTCATACACATGTCATGCATTATCTGGCTTCTTCTCTCCCTCCCACGAAAAGAGTTTCGTAGAGCCGAAAGGCTGTCCGGGTTCCGGTGGGAACTAGTTCTGGACGGTGAAGCCCTGCCGGATAGACACCGTATGTGTGCAACTCCGTAGAGAGATCGTAGTTTTGGTCTTAGTTTGAGAGTGCCTCCCGAAGGGCTGTCTGTGTGACCGTCCGAGTTTTAGAGGTCCTCCCGAAGGGCTGTCCGAGTGACAGTCCAAGTTTCGGAGGTCCTCCCGAAGGGTTGTCCGTACACCATCCGGGGGACTGTCCGACCGCCTCCCGGAGGGCTGTCCGCGGGGCAGACGAGGGTATACATCCTCGTGGTTGGGAGGTTGTAAAATCCTAGCTGCGGGGATCTACACCGTTGTTCGTCATCGACTCTACTTCCGCTGCGCTATGAGTCGGTAACGAAAATGATCAAACCTTATATGCAGTCTCCATAGTGGTCCTGGGCTGGTGCGTAGGTCGGAATTTTTTTGTTTTCTGCTACTTTACCCTACAATAGGAGCCCTCCCACTGGCAAGTGCTGGGATCCACCCCATCTTCATGGTCCTAAGACCACGGGAGATGTGGCAGATCCGGGGTGCACCGGCAAGAGACGTGGAACCCTCGTACGCAAGGAGAAAACGTTTCAAGCGCCGGCAAGAGGCGCAAAAGCAAATATTTGCTTTCACGTAGAATGTGGACAGTTTTTTTATCTCTTTATCTTTTCTTGGAAATTGTGAAGAACCTTTTACAATACAAGTAATATCTGGAAATCTAACAGTTGTTTGAACAACTCTAACAAACTTCCATAACTCATTCTTTAGAAAAAAATGTGCCTTTTTTACTTATATTCCCTCTGTAAGCTAATATCAGAGCGTTTAGATTACTTGAGACGTGTTCTAAATGCTCTTATACTAGTTTATGCAAGGAGTATTTTTAGATCTTGAACATTTTCTGGTAAAACACATTCTTTTCGAATTTAGAGAACAAAACTTGTTAATGGGAACATTTTTGAATTTTTGAATTTTTTTTCAAAAGAAGGAGCATTTTTTTTGAAATTCCCAAAAAATAAAATTATTTTTGAGAAAATTTGTAAACGGGAACATTTTTTCATAGTGTGAACAGTTTTCAAAAAACAAGAACATTTTATAAAATCAATGGAATTTAGGGAAAAAATATATAACACAAGCATTTTTCAAAAATAAATAAATCGAAGAGTTGTAGAAATTGTGAATAAAAATAAAGAAAAGAGTTTCTGAAATTTCCATTTTTTTGTGAAAACATGAATATTTTTAGAGTTTTGAGATAAATTCCAACAAGGCATCATTTCCTAACAGCTAGAACAATTTTTAGAGAACCTGAAATATTTTGGAAAACCCTGTACATTATTTGAAATACTAAACAATTAATAAAACGTGAACAGTTTTTTGAAGTTTCCAAAAAAATCAATTTTTTCTAAAAAAGGTAAATAAATAGGAAAATGAAAAATGAAAAAAAATGAAAAGAATGAAGAAGAAACAAAAGCAAAAGAACAAGAAAAACCAAAAAACTGAAACCTGGTAAAATAGAAATAAAAAACTAGAAGGTTCCCAAGACGGGACAGGGTAGTTCCTACACTAGGGCGTGTTTGGTTCCTTGCCTCGCACCTGGCTCGCACCCACCGTGCAATATTCTCAATGTTTGGTAGCCTGCATGTCTTACTGGGCCAGGCCCGATGGATGCAAAAAAGAGGCTCCCAGCCAGGCTCAGCGGAAACACAGGTTTCGGCCATTTCCGCAAGCCTACCCCCGTCGCTGCACGCGCGCCTGCACCCACCCGAGCAAGGGGATAGGGTTTCGCTCACTCCCGACTCATTCACACGTGCTTTCCTCGCGCCCCTCCCTCTCCTGCGACAGAAGTGGATCTCGCAGCGCGGTCGCCTGTGTCGCTTTGGGATGATACTAACTGTGTCATATCGCTGGAGGAAGAGCACTACCTGGGCCATATCAAGGTTTGAACTAACCTTGAATTACTTGTGCTCATAGAATTATTTCCTTTCACAAGCTTCCTATTTAGTGACAGGTCAGTAACTAACCTTTCCATAACCACACTTCATATAGGACCATCCCAAAGACGTTGAGTACCTCAATGTGCCTTTGGAGAACTATGTTCAGATGCTTGCTATCTTTGGGACTGGTATTTCTATAGGAAAGTATGCAATGACATCTAATGAGGCTCTTGGGGTTCCTTCAATGGTGGGAACCTCCCCATCTGTTGTCAACCTTGAAGCTTGTGGTTCTGAATTTGTCGTTGATGGGAATGAACCTGACTCGAGTGCTACTGCTGCTGCTCATGGGGAAGCTGTTGTTGCTGCTTCTAGCTCCACTGGTAAAAGGAAGAGGGCTAGCCTGATGAGTGAAGAAGAAGTTTTGGTCATGAGCAACATGTCCGAAGCAGACCATGAAGTTGCTATTGCTATCAAGTCCACTACATAGGCACATCCTGAACTTTATGATGCTGTTATGGAGCTCCCTGGTTTTAGTGAGGATGATCTATTGATTATCTTGGATTATCTCAATGAGAACACCAACAGGGCTAGGAGTCACTCATTCGTGCAGATGACGGAGACTCGTCGCACTCGTTGGGTCATTCATCACCTCTCCAAGCTCAATGATAGTGCCCAATGAAGGAGTGGCCAAGGATGATGTGCCCAAGGGTGGAGTGTGAGCAAATCTCCACTGATTAACCTTGATTAACCTAGCTGACCATATTTTATTCCATTTGGTCAAAAAACATGCCCGTATATATATGTGATGTATGGAATGTAACATGGATCTTATGTTATGTTCTTTTGTTGGACTGTAATGGATCTGTGGCTCTATCTATTATATGCGAACTCTAAGATGTACTCGAATGGATGCGTGGCCCTATAATATGTGAATTCTTTTTATGATCTTGATGCATTTTATGTAGATATTGTGTACCATAAGCTGCTTCTATTCTATACAAGCAAACACGATGCTGTCATTTTTTTGTTTTTCTTACTTCAATCATCTCTGCTATTTTGAAGACGTGATTACATTTTGACCAAATCATATATTTTCATTACTTCAATCAACAAAGAGATCTGGCTTGAAGTGCATATCACCAAAACTATCTTGTAGTTATTTTACACACATCATATTGTTTGGCATCATACAACTTACCAAACAACATCTATTGTATGTTGCATCTCTCATACAACCTCAGATGCAACATACAAAACAAATTCTAAGCTGAACTCGGCTCGTATCATGTAGTACACCAAACACACATCTCATCCCTATTTTGCATCAACACAACCAGGCCAGCCCCACCCAAGCTCCTTAATGCAATGCATCTTGGATGCACCTAGGGAACCAAACACGCCCTATGTGCAGAACTGGCCGACCCAAACGTGTCTCTCGTCCACTCGCTTTATGAGAAACAATGCTAATCTCAAGTATTTTGCTGTTTTTCTAAACAAATATCTTTTTTCTCCTTTTTTGCTTTTCTACTTTTTTCGTGTTCTTCTCTTTCTTGTTTTTTTCTCCCTTTTGAACTTTATTATTATTTTTAAATCTTTCAATTTATTTAAAGTATTGTTTGGAATATCAGAGCAGAACTTTTAAGTAACTATTTTAAATTATGAATTTAAGTTATCTTTTCCTTCAAATATTTATTAAATCCTTTAAATACATTAATTGTTTTCAATTTAATCCCATTGTTTTTATTATTATGTATAAAAGTTAAAATACATGTTTCACTTATAATTATATTTTTTGGGCGAACTTGGAATGCACGCCTATCATTAGCATGCCCACCCACTCGCAAAAGTTGGAGTTATTTCAAGAATTTTTAAAAGACATCATATCCAACGTAGGGTGTTCGGGTAGGCCAGAAGGCTCTTGAGAGCATGTTGTTCATAGACATCCGTCAAATGACCTTATTTTTTCCATGGTCTTGTATGATCAATTCAAGACACCATGCTAATTTGTTTTGGTTTTCCACAAAATTTGCATTTTCTCGAGTTTTCTCGGTGAAAAATTGTTGATAAATGGTCATACGTGACGTAACAAGCATACGGTGTCAGAAATTTTCAAACCTGGCATGGATGCCTACCGTGGGTATGGCAGCCTCCTAACTAAAGTTGGAGTCGGTTAATGCATGTCAAAAATAGACCATGTTCAACGTAGAGTGTTCGGGTAGTGTTCGGGTAGGCCAAAAGGGTCCGTATGAGAGCATGTTTTGCGGCATCTTCAAATGACCCCATTTTTTCCATTAGCTTATATAACCAATTCAAGACACCATGCCTAGTTGTTTTAGTTTTTGACGATTTTTGCATTTTCTGGAGTTTATTCGCCGAAAAATGGCCAATAAATGGATGGGCATAACGCAACTTGCATACTGTGTTAGAAATGCTTCAAACTTAGCATGGATTCCTATCATGCGCATATCCACATGATGGACAAATTTGAAGTCATTTCACACATGTCAAAAAATACACCATATTGAACGGGGGTGTTTGGGTAGGCCAAAAGGGTTTGTATGAGAGCAGATATTTTTTCATCATTGTCAAATGGACCCAAAATTTTCTCATGAGATTATATGACCAATTCTAGGCACCATGCCAAGTTATATAATTTTTTAACTATTCTTGCATTTTCTGGAATTTTTTCTCAGTAAACTTTTTTTGATAAATTATAGGCTGTGACACAACTTGCATACACCGTCAGACCTCAGATGAATGCTATCATGGGCATTCCCACTTTCTAGCAAGTTTGGAGTCACTGGATGTATGTCCAAAGGTACGCCATGTTCAACGAAAGGTTTTCACATCGGCCAGAAGGGATCCGTATGAGAGGACATTTTTCTGCATCATCAAATGACCTCAATTTTTTTTATGAACTTACATGACCAATTCAAGTAACCATGCCAAGTTGTTTCAGTTTTCGACTTGTTCTATTTTCTGGAGTTCTCTCAGTGAAAATGCCAATAAATTACTGCGTGTAACACAACTTGCATACGGTGTCAGAAATCGTTCAAATCTGATGTGAATGACTACTAGGAGAATTCCCACCTAGTGAAAAAAGTTGGTATCATTTCATGCATGTCTAAAAATAAACCATGTTCAACAGAGGTTGCTCGGCCAGGCGAGAAGGGTCTGTATGAGAGTATGTTTTTTGGCATCGTCAAATGACCCCAAATTTTTTCAGTGAGATTATCTGACCAATTAAACTCCACACACCAAGTTGTTTGAGTTTTCTACAATACTTGCATTTTATGAAGTTTTCACGATGAAAATTCGTGTATAAATGGTCAAACATGACACAACTTACAGATGGTGTCAGAATTCATTCAAACATGGCATAGGCCCCTACCATGGGCATAAAACACCCGCTAGTAAAATTTAAGACCATTTGAAGAATGTCCAAAACAAGACCATGTTCAAAGCAGGGTGTTTGGGTAGCCTAGAATATTCTGTGTGAGAGCACGTTTGTTTCTCGACATCCTTAAAATGGCCTAATTTTTTTCACATCCTTGTATGGCCAATTCAAGGCACCATGTCAAGTTATTTTTGGTTTCAACAAAAAATACAGTTTTTTGGAGTTTTCTCAGCTAGAAAAGATCGATAAATGGTTGAATGTGTTGCAACTTGCATACAGTGATGAAAGTCATTCATGCCTTGCATGCATGTCTATCATGGGCATTCCCACCTTCTTGCAAAAGTTGGGTCATTTTAGGATGTCCATAAACAGATGATATTCAATGGAGGGTGTTCACGTAAGGCTAGAAGTGTCCATTTGAAAGCACGTATCTTTTTGACATCCGTTAAATAGTCCAAATGCTTTCCACTAGCTTCTATGACCAACAATGCATCTTGTCAAGTCATTTAGATTTTTCACAAGTTTTGCATTTTCCAGAATTTTCCTGGTGACAAGGGCCAATAAATGGCCGAAAGTGTCGCAATGTGTAAAATGCCTCATATGTTTGTGAAAGGCTGCGTCAAGAAGTTACGGTCATTTATGCAAAAAACACTATTTCAAAAGAGTGTGCCACACAAGACCTCCGTGAGCATGTTGTCTTTTCGAATTGATTGCTTCTGTTAATTGCCATTTTGTCATTATCAATCAATATGAACATTTTTTATGTCCTAACCATTTACTGAAATTTCTTGACAGTTTTGAAATTTCAAATTGCCAGATCTTACGAGCATCACCACCTACCCCAACTTTTTGGGACTAAAGATTTTGTTGTTGTTGTTGTTGTTGTATGAAAAATTTACAAACACGAACACTTTTCCCAAATTATAACAAAATATCAGCAATTGATGAAAATTGTAAACCATGTATTTTCTAAAAAAATCATCATTTTTTATTAAATGCAAACCTTTCTAAAATTGATGAACTAAAAATTTAAAACGGGATATTTTGTGAAATTCCAGAGAATTTTTTCATTTTAAACCGTATTTAAAAAATAATCCGGTATTCTAAACAATTTTCAAT
Organism: Hordeum marinum; assembly: GCA_022496015.1. Classification (NCBI taxonomy): domain Eukaryota; kingdom Viridiplantae; phylum Streptophyta; class Magnoliopsida; order Poales; family Poaceae; genus Hordeum; species Hordeum marinum. The sequence continues at coordinate 391,538,728 of CM039678.1, read as the reverse complement.
TTTTTTAACAGGTTCCAAAAAGAAGACTAAAGATCTAGAAGGAGAAAAATGAATTAACGAAAAATAGAAGAAAACGCAAAATATAGAGAACAAAAACTGCTTATGCCCTACAAAATAAAAACATGTATTAAAAATGTTTGTAGTTTTCGGAAAATGTATATGTTTTCAATGCTCAAAAATTTGATAAAATGTTTGTATTGTTAGTACAAGACACATCTTCCACGGACTTGTTGAACTCGAGTCCTTGTGGTCGCCCATTTCATTTTGCTTTTATTTAAACACGAATATCTCACCAAATAGAAAAATGCACAATAAAATAAAGTGCAATTGTGGGAGCTTGATCTCCACCCCTCCTGGCCTTTACTGGCACAAACAGCTAGTACACCAAATCATCTAGGTATCTTATATCATCATTTGCAAAAACCAAATTCAAATATTTCCAAAAAATTGTCTGGTACCGTATATATTCTCGGGGTAACGAAAAATCTAGTTTTGATCGGTTCTGAAAATTTCGTCCAAGAAGAGAAAACCCTAGTTACAGTATGCCAATTCTATGTCATGATATAGCGCATATGTGTCACCAAGGTTAGTTTGTTCCAGTGGCTAGCAACGCGTTCACTACCGGTCAAGGTTCCGGGTTTGAACCTTTCTGAACTGTTGTGTTTTTTATTTTCGATACCCCTCTACAGGATACACTCACTAACGTGCCAGCACATGGTGGACTTTCTCTGGGTTGTGTTTATTTTTGGAACGTGAGGGACGTTTTTATAAGAACGACCATCCTATCCTTCATTATTGAACGATACCAACAAATCTCCTCCCTTCCTATGTTTAGAAGGATTATATCGAAGTGCGAGTGTATTTTTTTCGAAAGTGCTTCTCGCGAAAGTATATATGTGCTTTTCATGGAAGAATCAATTTTTTTATGCAGAAGAAAGTCTCTAAAACCTTGAAAATCAGACGAAAACCGAAAAGCCGCCCCCCCCCCCCCAAAAACCCCATATAAAACCAGAAAACATGTACAAACAAGTAAAATAAAACCACTACCCAATGATAAAGAACGGAGTGCTTCTGTTGTCCGTCATTCAAAATACCCCTAAAGTTGTCGGTAACGACCCACCATGCCATCGGTAAGTGGAAAAAACTGTTCACACCGGAGAAACCCTGCCTGGGGCGGCCCATGTATTAGATGTCCTATACTGCGCTTTGCATGTTGGTAGAAGACACGACGCTCCCGTTCAGGCCGGGCGATGAACCGACGGCCTTTATTTTTCGTTTTCCTTTTCTAACTTAAATACTTTGAGAATTCAAAAAAGTTCTGGAAAATAAAATAAAATAAATGAGAGCTTTGAAATAAAATATTCAACAACTCATAAATGTTTGTGGGTTTAGAAAATGTTTGCTATTTTTAAAAAATGTTCGCATATTCAAAATTTTGAAGAAAACAAATTCAAGAAGTCAAAAAAACGTTCATGATTTTTGTAAAACTTTGGGTATTAAAAATGTTCATGAAATTCAACAAAAGCTTGCCAATTCAACTAATGCTCATTAATTGAAAACAATCATAATAATTCAAAAGCTATTCGTGGTGGTCCATCATTCAAAATAGCCCTAAAGTTGTTAATAATTGCCCACCATGCCACTAGTAAGTGGAAAAAATGATTCACACCGGAGCAACCCTGCCTGGGCCGGCCCATAGAGTAGATGTCCTATACTGCCCTCTGCATGCTGGGGGAAGACACAACGCTCCAGTTTGGGCCGGCCCATGTCCGGGCAGCCTTTAATTTTATTTTTTAATTTTTCCTCTTTATTTTCTCTACCTTACATAACTTGAGAATTCACCCCTCAAAAATAAATTTGAGAATTCAAAAATGTTCTGGAAAAATAAAAAAGTAGACGAGAATTTTGAAATAAAATGATCAATAACTCATAAATGTTTGTGGATTCAAAAAACGTTTTCAAAAAATGTTCGCATATTCAAAAAATATATGCTATTTTGAAAACAAATATTCAAGAAATCAAAAAATGTTCATGATTTTTATAAAAGTTCGGATATTAAAAAATATAAAAGAGACTTACCAAAATTGTGCCAATTCGAAAACTGTTAATTGTCGTCCGTCATTCAAAATACACCTAAACTTGTCGATGATTACACAACATGCCACCGATAAGTGGACAAAAATGATTCACACAGGAGAAACCCTGCCAGGGCCGGCCCATGCAGCAGATGTCCTATACTACGTTCTGCACGTTCTGTTCGGAACAACCCATGACTGGGCGGCCTTTATTTTTTTATATACTTTTAGTTTTCCTTTTCCATCTTCGTTTTTTTCTACCTTAAATAATTTTAGAATTTAAAAATTTCTGGAAAATAAAAAATAAATGAGAATTTTGAAATAAAATGTTCAACAACTCATAAATTTTTGTGGGTTCAGAAAATGTTCCTTATTTTTAAAAAAGTGTTTGCATATTCAAAACTATTAAAACTTTTGAAAACAAATATCCAAGAAGCTGTAAAACGCTTATAAGTTTTGTAAAAGTTTCGGTATTAAAAAATGTAAATGAAATTGAACAAAATTTTGCCAATTCAAAAAATATTCATGAATTGAGAAAAAAATAAAAAACTGCTATCAATTTAAAAAATATTTTATTGTTTCATCAAATCTTCATTGATTAAAAAAGTCCTCATGCATTTCATAAAATGTTCATGAATTTTAATAATTATTCGCTGATTCTAAAAATGTTTGTCGATTCAAGAAAAATGGTTTAGGAAATGTTCACAAATAAAAACAAGAGCAAATGGCTTCTGTACCATTGACAAACTGGTCAATGGCTCAGTTGCCACGCAACAAAGCACAAGTGCTCACGTACCAATTACAAACAAAATCTAGTGCTTATTTGTCACTGCCTGTTAGTCCACCGTTGTCTCACACAATTTATCCAACAAAAGGACCAGTTTGCCCTCAATGGTAAATAAGCACAGTTTGCACAACACGTCTCTACAAAAAAAATTGACAGCATATTGGCTCTATTTTTAGCATTTCAACCAAACAGTAGGGATAAAATAGAACAATTCAAACATATGTATATTTCAGCCAGATTTCAGCAGCAGAATAGCACTCGATAGAAAGGAACATAATCAGGTTCACATCATTTAGAAGCATAATCAGGTTCACATCTAGAAACATAATCAGGTTCAATAGCATCTAGAAACAAAACAACACAACCTAAAGTTCGTTGTTAACATAAGCAGAAGTGCACACATGAAGAAGTGCACTGTATGTAACCAAAATGAGCCCAGATTTCAGAGTTTCAACTTCTTTTTGCTTGGAGGTTTGGCACGATTCTCTTGGTTGTTTGGCGCAATTCTCTTCTTCTTGCTTCGAGTGCTCATCGCAGGGCTATCAGGCGCAACAGATATGACCTTTGATCTACATAAAAATTTCAGATTACATGCTATAAGGGAACAAAGATAGGTGTACAACAATATAAGTAGAGGTAGCGTAGATTTCGAACCTTTTAGATTTGGAGGTAGTCTTCGATAATATAGTTGGACATGGAAGTAGAGGCAGTGCAGTTTCACTTGGACCTTGAAGAAGAGGCAATGAAGTTCCAGTAGTTGTCTTGATGGATTTTTTTCTTTCTTTTCTCCCTGCATTAGTATCACATATTAGCTACATTAAGACAATAATAAGGCAGAAAAATTGAAGGACGAAGCTACCTTTTTTGCTTTGCTACTTCAGCATAGGCATCTAGTGCTTCCGGAGCAGCATCTTTGCAGCTTTGCCATCTATGTCCATAGGCTTTGCAAATTGGACATTGGTGCTGGCCTTTATTTCCCTTGCTCTTGCTATTCTCAGCACCACTTTTATGTCTCTCTACCTTTAGCCTCCCAGGGGCCCTCCTAAGGATTGGGGGATTCAAGATGAAATCTTTCTCCACACTTGGCCATTGAGACATGTCGGTTAGGCCAGGAAGAACATAGGCATAAGCTGCATTGAACTTGGCAACACAAAAACAGTCGTCAACAAAATCTTCTATGGTCACTCCCCTAATTCCAGTAATAAAAATGATTGCATGCTTGCAAGGTTTCCCGGAGACTTGAAATGCCCTGCATGTACAAGTCCTGTTTGATAGATCAGTGATGTAGCGCTTGCCACCTAGCGCAACACTCTCACTCACCTCTGCAATCATGTCATCTATTCTCTCATATTCAATGTCCAGCCCCCCTACTTTTGTCATTCAGCCCCTTCATGACACTTGGAAGTATACGCCGACCTACAAACTTTGTAGCCACCCTTCTCCTCTTCTCGTGTTTGACCGTAACCTTTCTCCTGATCTTGTCCATGAGCTGAAACAACATTAGACCTTTGTTCTTGTGGATCCAGTTGTTGAAACACTCGGCCAAATTATTTGTGACATAATCCACTTTCGAGGAGGTAGAATATTTGCTCCTTGACCATAACCTGTTGTGGTATTTGTTCAAGTATGCTATTGCAGAAGCCTTTTTCTCCTCTATGGCTGCCATGTGATAGTCAAAAGCTCGAGGAGTCCATGAATAAGCAGCAGGCCACAAATGGTCATCAAAAACTTTACCATGAAACTTTTTTTTGAAGTTCACAACCAAGTGTCGCATGCATTCCCTATGTTCTGCATACCCAAACACTTGCTCAATTGCAGTGTCAATCCCTTTTCCTGCATCTGAACATATAGCTAGACCGGGAGGGCATCCAATAACCTCACGAAGCTTCTCCATGTCGTCCTCCTCATTGGGCATGGATATCTGGAGAAGAGGAGATGCAGCGACATGGTTCACCTCGCCGGAATCCCCAACCTAGGGTTCTGGGCGACATGCTCAGAGGGAGCGGGAGGCGCTGCTACCGTCAAGGTGAGGAGGTCGGCCGTGGCCGAAAGCAGCAGCACCATCGCGGGTAGGGGAAGATGCAGCAGGGGATGCGTCGGCCGCGGTTCCGCCATTTGGCGTCGCCTGGACGACGTCGAAGGAGTAGCGGCGGGGAACGAAGGCGCATCGGGGAGGACCATCTGCAGCGGCGGGGGTTGGGGAAGGGGCGGCAGGGAATCGGGTGGCGCTGGCGGTGGCTCAGCCATGCCGTCGCGTGGGTGCGTTGGGTAGGATTCGTGGGGACTGGGGACTGGGGTAAGATTCAGCCATCGAACGATGGTGTTTTTTTGTCCTTCTTCTGTTCCAGAAACAAGGGGTAAACCTGGAATTTTAACAAAATCTGACAAGAAAACAAAGACAACCTAACGACGATGGTAAATAAGCACTAAATTTTGTTTGTGTATGGTACACAAGCACTGCAGCTTTGTTCGATGGCAAATGAGCCTTTGGCTTGTGATTTTGCGGTATAGAAGCAATTTTCTCTAAAAACAATTGTTTGCAAATAGTATAAAATCTTCATCATTTCATATTGTTTTTGAAAATCTGTAACAATGTTCACGAATTTTAAAAATAACATGATTTCCAATATGTTCATGAGTTACTTTTTGTAATGATTTTACAAAATTGTTCATGATTTCACAAAAATGAGAGTGATAGTGCATCTCGGTAATGCAGCAAAATATGGTCATGGCCATTGAAGATTATGAAAAAATATCTACCCATACAACCTCGGACCGTTTTGCTAGTAAAAATAAAAAAGATACATGATATGTGACGCTAACTCAACATAACATTTGACAGGCTCTCAGGACACCAAAAGTGACCCTTGGAGTAACCGTTAGTTAGTTATTCCCAAAAAACTCTCAACCTGGGTGAACACCCCTGCTATAGCAGATTTGCTTTAACCACTCCTTGGTAGTGGTCCATATAACGGAGAGATCCTATTTTCCGCCGGCTGACCACAAATAGAGGAGGCCTCTCTGAACCCACGGCAAATGGGTAGGCTCATTGCCTACAAGCGGTTTTCTATTTTCTATGTTCTCTGTGGTTTTTAAGTGTTCTTTCACAAAAGGAAAGTGTCTTCCTTTTAGGACCTAGCTATTTAAAACTTATAAAAGTAAAAAATATAATTTAGAAAATTGTTCAATATGGGGTTTATAAAAAAAGTTCAGTGTACCGATTTTTTTTATCTTATATGATAAAAAAATTCTGTGTGTATTTAAAATCTTCATACTATAATGAAGTTTTTTCATGTTATAATAAAAATGTTTAATGTATAAAACAATCATCATTTATTAAAAAAGCTCAGTGTGTATTTACAAAATGTTCATCGTCTACTGAAAATATTCAATGCTATGTTCACCGTATACTAGAAAAAATATTGAACGTGTATTGCAAAAGCTAGAAATAAAATAAAATGTGCAAACGAAAAACAAAAATGAAATCTAAAAAGAGAAGAAAAAACTCAAACAAAACAACCAAAAGAAACCAACTTCCGGTGGGGAAAAACCCGATGGCAGAAACGCATCGTGTACGCCGCCAACTGGGCTGATCCATTTCTATTTGTAGCGTGAGTCTGAAATTTCATGTTGCACCACATAAAGGATTCATTTTGGGTGGAGGAACTCATTATCCTAGCAAGTAGTACAATTATCTCAAAAAAGCAAGTAGTACAATGACAAATCACACAAATTTCAAATCTTGGCCTTAACATTTTTTTTTCGTTTGTATGGGAATTAACAAAAATGATGTTCGGTTACCCGTCTGGTCATTCCAAGCAAATATCAAGACGATATATATCGAACCTTAAACTGAAGCCTAGTTTTTTTCATGGTAATACGTATCTCATTCATATCATAAAGATCAAAATATAAACACGTAAAGAAAAAACAACCACCAAAATAGGATACACTAAATCCGTCTCCTTAAGTGTCCGCGGATGAGTCCGTGGATAGTGACCGGTCACGTCTTAAATAATCTCTTACACAACTAGATACCTCAACTACGGAATCTCAAATCCATACTATTACATGCAACGTGAAACCTAATCTAAGCATGGCTCGTTTGCCTTCGTCGTCCACATGTTCGGCGGCCAGGTGCGCCCCTCGAAGTGTTGCTTCAGTCGCGAGCCAGGTAGAGTAGGTCATATCACACACACCGGCTCACAGGACTCACCGTGCCTCCGTCTCTCATGCCCTATCTTCCTCATCGGAGCCTTCATGGTGCCGGTCGATGTGAGGTCGACGATGAACCAAAATGTTTGGGGCAGGCCGACACATCTACCACGACGAGGCTGCACCGCCTGGGGTTGCAGTCCATCCACTGAGGCGCTGAATAACGTGACTCCGCCACGCCGATGTCGGTCACACATAGACCTGCCTTGGCCTCTGCCTCGAATGGCGGATGCTAGTTGTGAGCTGTGTTGGGGTTTCACCCGAAGAGGAAGGATGAAGAAATATAGTAGCGATAAGTATTTCTCTCAGTAAGAACCAAGGTTTACCGAACCAATAGGAGAATCAAGGCAAACTCTCGTCGTTAGCATTTACACACACAACACTGACAAAAGGGTTGTCAATCCCCTTGACCTCGTTATTTGTAAGGATTAATTCTGATAGAGATAGGTATATATAAAATAAAAGTAAACAAAAAATAAATAATTGCATCAAGGTTTTTAGGTTTTTAGCAATATGAATAAGTAGACCCGGGGTCATAGTTTTTACTAGAGGCTTATCTCTCGAAACCAAATTATATGGTGGGTAGATAAATTATTGCTCGACAATTGATAGAAAAGCGCATAGTTATGATATTATTCACGAAAATGATCATGTATATATGCATCATGTCCATAAATAAGTAAATCGACTCTTGTCTGCATCTACTAGTATTACTCGACCAATCGACCGCTATCGAGCATGCATCTATGGTATTAAGTCCATAACAAACAAAATAACGTTGTAGGCAAATTGATATGATGTAGACAAAGTAAACTCAATCAATACGAATAAACCGTTTTATCCGTAGTGGCAACAATGCAAATATGTGTCTTGTGACTTTCTGTCACTAGGATATAGAGCACCGCAAGATTGAACCCACTACAACGCACCATTTTCCATTAAAGATAAATCAATCTTGTTGGCCAAACTAAATGGATAAATCTGAAAGAAATATGAAGTTATAACAATCATGCATAATAAAGTTCAGAAAAGACTTAATTACTTTCGAATTTCGATGAATAATCTGATTATAAACCCATAATTCGTCGGATCCCAACAAACACACTGCAAAAAAGATTACATCGCATAGATCACCGTGGGAATCGCGGAGAGCATGGTATTGAAGATCTAAGAGTGAGAAGATGCCATCTAGCTATTACCTATGGACCAATAGGTCTGTGGTGAAATACTCACACATCACCATGGAGACAACAAGGTTGATGTAGAAGGCCTCCGTGATCGATTCCCCCTCCGACAGGGTACCGGAAAGGTCTCCAGATGAGATCGTGGCGTAACATAGGATTGCGGCGGCAAAGAAAGTGTTTTGGGTATCTCTATGGTGTTTCTGGAATATTCAAGAATTTATAGAAATAGAATTAGGTCAGGACGTCGTACGGCTGCGCCACGAGCTTAGGGACATGCCCTACACCCTAGGGTGTGACCCTTGATCTCGTCGCTCACCCATGCGTTTTCTGGTCTCCTTTCGAAGCTTTTAGGGTTTCTTTTGGTTCAGAAAAAATCACCATAAAGTCTCATCGTGTTTGGACTCCGTTTGACATAGATTTTTTACAAAGGTCAAAAATACGTAAAAAACATGAACTTACAGTGAACACTAGGTTAATATGTTAGTCCCCAAATGATATAAAATAGCATATAAAATATCCAATATTGATAATATAATAGCATAAAACAATTAAAAATTATAAATACGTTGGAGACATATCAACGGACACATTGTGCCATACACTCAACGGACGGGTCACACATGTCCGCTGAGGGGCGGAGGGGAAGGAAGTTGTATGGAGTGGAGTAGTTCGTGTTTGGTTTGGGAAGCAGATGGGGATGAATATGTAGGGTCAGGTGGCTCCGCATGGGCCGGTTCCAGCATGGCGGACGCCGATCGCTCCTACGATGTTTCATATCCGCTTCATATTTCACCTGAATACTAAGGGTGCTGGTTAGTCCGAACGTTTAAGACCGATTTAAGATATCCGGTTAAACCGCATTTATTTAACTGATCAATGACGAAACGGTCCATACAAACGAGGGGGATTTTAAAGCGTCCGACTATAGATGCTCGTATGTGCGGCCTATGACTGCCTTTCATCATTATACATGTTTGTGTACGGTGCTGCGTAACCATCGCGGTAGCTGATGATGAACCATCCCAACCAATCCCAAATGTCGACGCTCCACAGATACATGGACACATGCGACTTGGTCGTGGAGGAGCACATGAAGCAGGCGAACAAAAGGCTCAAGTCCAACAGGGGCTAGTTGCTGCCTTGCTGGTTAGCTCAACTATGAGTTTACCGTGGACGTGATAAGTGTTCATGGAAGGGGTGTACGTGGAAGTCTGAACCAACAGGTTCCAGCTTTGGCTCTTTCGACTGATTGAGAGCCGGCCGGACGACATGCATAGCCAGTCTTCAATAGAGTGCGAAGTTGTGTAGGACGGGCTACATGGACCCTGTTATTTATTTTCAAGTTCAAAAAATAGAATGAAATCTTTTGAAGAATTGCACAAATTTGTGATGAATATGCAAACTTTCATTGAAAAATATTATGATGTGCAAGTTAAACAATATCCCGGTCAAACGACAAAAATATAATTTACCTATCTCTGTATGCATATTTTTGTAAGCTTTTATTTGCACTATGGAAATTGGTAATTTTAAAGTGCTCTCCATGTAGCCCATCCTGGACTGCGATCTAGTCTCCGCGTCCTAAAGGGCCGCTTTTCGCCGCCCTACGCGGTTGTTCATCGTCTTGGCTTTGACGATGGTGATGGTGACGTCGAATAAAACATCTTCAGATCCTTTGCTAACGAGGCGATCCGCGTTGGGGTTGGATTTGTAAACCAATCAGTTCAAGCAAGGATGGTGCGGCAACGGCAACATCCTCGTGGTGGACTTGTGTCTTCGCCGTTGCGACTGATTTTACTCCAGCGCCGGCACGAAGCTTGGAAGATAATTCAGGAGCGGATACAGATTGTGGTCTACATCGGCGTCATATGGAAGATGGTGGATAGTGTGTTGGGTTCGTGGCAGGTAGATATAATTTTCTCCTCCAACGTCTTAGTTGTGCGAGGGTGCCATATCTGGAATTTAATGGCATTTTCGGGGTGTTACCCCGGTCTCATTCGTTCAACGGCAATGCCTTCGCCTCTATCGACGCATCACATCTCAGGATCGATCGATGCGGCGAGATTCGGGAGTGAGAGGCCTCAAGGTCACGGGCGCAGTCGCCATGGAGTGCATGGAGGTGGCGCTTGGGAAATTCATGGAGGTGGCGTCCATACTTTGTTTTCATACATGGATCCCATCTCGGATTTCATGGCCTCTAATCATTTCTTGGAATCCGGTCCCATCATCGCTTCTCCATAGCTCGTAGGTTCATTGTTGTCCAATAACATGACCTATAAGATATGGTTGTTGTACCACTCATGAGCAGTACAGGTCCTTGTCGACCTACGAGGTTCAATAGTAACTTGATCCGAAGCTTCATGATCATCATCATTAACTTTCTCTTCAACCGATGTAGGCTCCACACAAACATCTTTCTGCGCTGCGCTACTCTCTGCTTGAAGTATATGTTCAATAACCTCATCAAGTTCTATTTTCCTCCCACTCAGTTCTTTCAAGAGAAACTCTTTCTTAATAAATGATCCGTTTTTAGCGACAAACACTTTGCCTTCGGATCTGAGATAGAAGGTATACCCAACTATCTCTTTTGGGTATCCTATGAAGACGCATTTCTTCGCTTTGGGTTCCAGCTTTTCAGGCTGAAGCTTTTTGACATAAGCATCACATCCCCAATTTTCAGAAACGACAACTTTGGCTTCTTGCCAAACAACAGTTCATATGACGTCGTCTCAACGGATTTCGATGGTGCCCAATTTAAAGTGAATGCAGCTGTCTCTAATGCATAACCCCAAAATGATAGTGGAAAATCGGCAAGTGACATCATAGAACGCACAATATCTAATAAGGTTCAATTACGACGTTCAGACACACCATTACGCTATGGTGTTCCAGGCGGTGTCAATTGTGAAATAATTCCACACTGTCTTAAGTGACTGCCAAACTCATAACTCAGATATTCTCCTCCTCGATCAGATCGTAGGAATTTAATCTTCTTGTTACGATGATTCTCAACTTCACTCTGAAATTGCTTGAACTTTTCAAACGTTTCAGACTTGTGTTTCACTAAGTAAATATACCCATATCTACTTAGGTCATCAGTGAAGGTGAGAAAATAACGATATCCACCATGTGCCTCAATGCTCATCGGACCGCACACATCAATATGTATGATTTCCAACAAGTCACTTGCCCGTTCTATTGTCCAGTGAACGGGGTTTTAGTCACCTTGCCCATGAGGTATGGTTCACATATGTCAAGTGATTCAAAATCAAGTGACTCCAAAAATCCATCAACATGGAACTTCTTCATGCATTTCACACCAATATGACCTAAACGGCAGTGTCACAAGAAACTGGTACTATCATTATCAACTCTATATCTTTTAGCATCAATGTTACGAACATGTGTATCATCACTATCGAGATTCAATAGGAATAAACCCCTCACATTGGGTGCATGACCATAAAAGATATTACTCATATAAATAGAAAAACCATTATTCTCTTATTTAAATGAGTAACCGTCTCGCAATAAACAAGATCCAGATATAATGTTCATGCTTAACGCATGCACTAAATAACAATTGTTTGGGTTCATCACTTGAAAACTTCAATCACACAGAACTTATCGAAACTTCGTGACATGGGTTAGTATGATAAAGAGCAAATCATCCACTTAGGTACTATCAAATACAAGATCCATAATTGTTCTCTCATACTGTCTACTTTAAATTATCATTTCCACAATTTATATCACTTAATATAAGCCATGAAAATGCTAAAACAAGCAAACTATGCAAACAAGGCAGATTCTGTCAAAAACAGAACAGTTTGTAATGATCTGAACAATGACCATACTTCTTCAGCCCCACAAATTCTTAAAAATTAGGAAAACCTAGGAAATTTGTAAATAAGTCGTGTGTAAAAAGTTCAGAAGCTTTTGACTCTCTGGTGAATTTATAAAAATTCTGGACTGGGCATCAAACTTTTTGTTTTTGCACAGAATCAAGTCAACTATCAACCACATCATCCCAAAGGCATTACTTGGCACTTTATTGAAAGAAAACATATAAAACATAGTTAATACAGTAGAACAAACATTATAACACACAAAAACAGTAGGGGTAAATATTGGGTTGTCTCCCAACAAGCGCTTTTCTTTAATGACTTTTTAGCTAGGCATGACATTTTAATGATACTCTTCCAAGCCTAATTCCGATGATAATTTTATTCATACTCTAAAACATATAAGTGAAGTTCATAGAGAATTCTACAATTAATATAGATTAACCAATATCCAAGGTCAAAATATATAAGTGAAGCACACGAAGCATTCTATAAAGCCATACTCAAAAGATTTAAGCGAAGCACAACAAGAATTCTAGAAATCAATGAAGGACTATCTCATACTAGAAGGGTGCATAAAGGAAAATAAAAACACTAAAGACGCATATCATGTGAACAAAACAAAAACCGAGATATACCTATAATTGTTGAAGAATAAAGATGGGATGCCTTTCGGTGCATCCCCAAGCTTAGATGCTTGAATCTTCTTGAAATATTTACTTGGGGTGCCTTGGGCATCCCCAGTCTTGAACTCTTGTCTCTCCATATTCTTCTTATATCGATACCTTCTCGATCTTCGAATACTTCATCCACACAAAACTTAACAAAACCCTCGTGAGATCCGTTAGTACAATAAAGAAAACTACTACCTTTATGTACTATTGTAAACTCATTCCAATTTCATATTAGCATTATATCTACTGTATTCAAACTTCACCATGGTCCATACCCCCTGATGTAATCCATAGTTTCATCAAAATAAGTGAACAACACATAGAAAACAGAATCTGTCAAAAACAGGACAATGTGTAGCAATCTGGAAACTTCATATACTTATGTAACTCAAAAAATTCTGAAAAATTAGGACAAGTTAAATTTTTTATATAGAAGTATTGTGTAAAAATTTCAGAAACTTTTGACATTTCAGTAAGAAATGTAAATTCATGCACTATAGTTAAAGTTTGTGTTTGCACCGCACATAGTAAACAAGCAATCTAATCATCCTAAAAGCAAATCTTGCCACATTATTTTTATAATACAATGGATATATACAAGGGGATAATTATTATTTTTGAGAAGCTTCCATGGAAAATTCTACATTGTTTCCATGAGCATGAACACAATTGTTCAAGGTTGACCCTCACTTCTCCAATGCACAACCTTCCAATCACTTCTCTTTTTGAAAAACTTCTTAGGCATAAGAGGCAAGTAATTATTTTTGTATTTTTCATTATTTAATTTTTTTTTGTTTGTTTCACACACAACCAATGAAAGAAAAAAGGGAAAACAAAATCTACTTAGTGAAGAAAGCAAAGAAGCACACACGAGAATATCAACCCCGCGCTATTGCTCCCCAGCAAAGGCGCCAAAAAAGAGCTTGATAATCCCCAAGTGCAAGGAATAATCATAGCAATTTCCAAAGGTGGAAGTGATAAGTATGGAGTGTCGAACCCACAAGGAGCTAAAGGTAAGATCGATATTCTCTCAAGTCCTATCTGCCACTGATACGACTGTATGCACACCGAACGTTTGCTTCCAACTAGAAACGAGAAATAAAACTACGTTGTGGCTATGAAGAGAATAGCTTTGCATGATATCAGAGAACTAAAATATAAAAAATAGGTGCTGTTATCATAAATTTAGAATATATTACAATATATTACAAATAGCAAGTGTGGAATAATGATGAGTCGGTGTGCGGAATTGTCCTAGGCAATTGTTAACAAGATCGGTAATCATTATTACAAGTTTATATGAGGGAGATGCATAAGCTAACATGCTTTCTCTACTTGGATCATATGCACTTATGATTGTAACTATAGCAAGCATCCGCAACTACCAAAGATCATTAAGGTAAAACCCAACCATAGCATTAAAGCATGAAGTCCCCTTTATCCCATACGCAACAACCCCCTTACTCGGGTTTAAGCTTTTGTCACTCTAGCAACCCACTATAAGCGAATCATGAACATATTGCAACATCCTACAGCAGGAATCCTTCACGTGTGCGCGGCACGGAAGGCACCATAGGACAGCACCAAAATAAACATACAACTCAAACCAATCTAGATCATCAATCAACCCATAAGACAAAATAAATCTTCTCAAAACATCATAGGATGGTAACACATCATTGGATCATAATATGTGGCATAAAGCACCATGTTCAAGTAGGGGATTATAGCGGGGTGCGGGAGAGTGGGCCGCTGAAAAGATATGAGGACAGTGATGAAGAAGGTGATGTTGATGAAGACAATCACCGCGGCGATGGTTCCCTCAATGGCACTCCGGCACCACTGAGAGAGAGGGGGAGAGGGTCTCCCCCTTGTGCTTCCTCCTTCATGGCCTCCACCCTAGGTGGGGAGAGGTTCTCCCTCTAGTCCTTGGCCTTCATGGTGATGATGGCCCCTCCTTCTTCCTCCTCCATGGTCTCCGGTGATGGTGACCCCCTCCGGTAGGGTGCCGGAGAGGGCCAAGATTGATTTTTCATGGCTACAGAGACTTGCAGCGGCGAAACTTTTGATCTAGGGTTCTTTCTGGGGTTTTTGGTATTTATAGGAATTTTTGGCGTCGGTCTCACGTCATGGGGGTGCTCGAGGAGTCCACAAGCCGAGAGCACCCTCCGGGGGGTAGGGCGTGCCCCTAGGCTTGTGACTTCCTCTGTCACTTCCTATCCCAGATCCAATGCTTTGGGGGTCTCTTTTGGTCCGTAAAAATCACCGTAAATTTTCAGCCCATTGCGAGAACTTTTATTTCTGCACAAAAATGACATCATGGTAGTTCTGCTGAAAACAATGCCAGTCCTGGTTAGTTCTAATAAAATCATACCAAAATCATATAAAATTATTATAAACATGGCAGTAATACTTCATAAATTATAGATACATTGGAGACATATCGTATATCATATATACCTTGTTTGGTGTTGTTCGCCTTCTTGTCGGCCAGATACTTGGGGCAGTTCCACTTCTAGTGACTAGTTCCCTTGCAATGAAATCACTCAGCTAGCTTGGGTCCAGTCTTGGGTTTCTTCACGGGAGGGGCAACTGCTTTGCCACTCTTCTTGGAGTTACCCTTCTCGCCCTTGACATTCTTCTTGAAACTAGTGGTTTTATTGACCATCAACACTTGATGCTTTTTTTGGATTTCAGACTCAGCGATTTTCAGCATCACAAACAGCTCGACGACTGACTTGTTCATCATGTGCATGTTATAGTTCATCATGAAGCTCTTGTAGCTAGGTGGCAATGATTAAAGAACTCTATCAGTGATCGCCTCTGGCGGAAGGGGCATCCCTAACTCAGCAAGACAGTTCGAATACCCAGACATTCTGAGTATATGTTCACTGACAGACCCGTTCTTCTCCAGCTTGCAAGCATATAACTTATCAGAGGTCTCATACCTCTCGATCCGGGCAATTCTTCTCAAAGATAAACTTCAACTCCTGGAACATCCCATATGCTCCATGACATTCAAAACCTCTTTGAAGTCCCGGTTCTAAGCCATACAACATTGCACATTGAACTATCGAGTAATCTCCTGAACGTGCCTCCCAAGCGTTCTTAACGTCTTCGGCTTACACCATAGCGGGTGGATCACCAAGCAGTGCATCAAGGACATAAGCCTTCTGGGAAGCCATGAGGATAATCCTCAGATTACGGGCCCAGTCTACAAAGTTACTTCCATCATCTTTCAACTTGGCTTTCTCTAGGAACACATTAAAATTCAGGGGAACTACTGCACGAGCCATTGATCTACAACATAAAATTGCAAAGGTTACTAAGACTATTGTTCAAGATAAAGAGTTTAGTTAATCAAATTACCAAAAAAATCTCACTCCAATTTACATCCCTCTGGTCATCTGAGTGATACATGATCCAAATTCACCAACCCAAGTCCGATCATCACGTGAGATGAGGTGGTTTCAATGGTGAGCATCATCATGTTGATCATATCTTCTATATGACTCATGTTCGACCTTTCGGTCTCTTGTGTTCCAAGTTCATGTCATTACATGCTACGCATGTCAATTTTAACCCGAGTGTTCTGCACGTGCAACACTGGCTTGCACCCATTGTATGTGAACATAGAGTCTATCATGCACGATCATCACGTGGTGTCTTGACACGACGCACTTTCACAACGGTGCACACTCGGGGAGAACACAATTTTATCTTGAAATTTTAGTGATGGATCATCTTACAATGCTACCATTGACCTAAGAAAAACAATATGCATAAAAGGATTAACATCACATGCAAATCATAAGTGACAAGATATGGCCATGAACTTGTGCTTTTGATCTCCATCTTCAAAGCACCGACATGATCTCCATCATCACCGGCATGACACAATGCTCTCCATCATCTTGATCTCCATCAATGTGTCTCCATGAGGTTGTTGCGCCAACTGTTGCTTCTATGACTATTGCTAACTCATAGCGATAAAGTAAAGAAAAACATCGAAAAAAATTAAAGACAACCCTATGGCTCCTGCCGGTTGCCGTACTCATCGACATGCAAGTCATGATATTCTATACAAAACATGATCATCTCATATATCACATATATCTCATCATGTAATTGGCCATATCACATCACAACATACCCTCCAAAAACAAGTTAGACGTCCTCTAATTGTTGTTGCATGTTTTACATGCCTGCTATAGGTATCTAGAAAGAACAATTCTTACCTATGCAAAAACCACAACGGTGATACACAAATTGCTATCCAACCTTATAAAGGACCAACTTTGTCGAATCCGATCCAACTAGAGTAGGAGAGACAGACACCCGCCAGCCATCTTTGTGCAACGAAGTTACACGTCAGTCGATGGAACCAGTCTCTCGTAAGCGTACGAGTGAGGTTGGTACGGGCCGCTTCATCCCACAATACTTCTGAATCAAGAAAATACCAAGGAAGGAAGCAATTTGAGCATCAACGCCCACAAACTCCTTTGTGTTCTACCCGTGATCTCATCTACACATAGACCTAGCTCTGATGCCACTATAGGGGAACATTGCATGGGAAACAAAAAATTTCCTACGCACATGCAAGATCTATCCATGGTGATGAGCATCTACGAGAGGGAGAGTGGATCCGCATACCCTTGTAGATCGCTAAGCAGAAGCGTTAAGGAACACGGTTGATGTAGTCGAACATCTTTGCGATCCAATCGCAAGCCGTCCTGCAATCCAATCATGATCTAGCACCGAACGGGCGGCACCTCTGCATTCAACACATGTACATCTTGATGACGTCCTCACCTTCTTGATCCAACAAGAGGGGCGAAGTAGTAGATGAGTTCCAACAGTATGACGACGTGGTGATGGTGGTGGTGAAGAACAATCTCCGCAGGGCTTCGCCAAGCACAACGGAAACTATGATGGAGGATAAACTAGAGGGGCTGGGTTGCTGGCACACGGCTTGGGAAATTCTTTATGTGTTCTGGGTGCTAGCCCTGCCCCTCTATTTATATGTTGAGCCTTGGGGTCGAAACTTGGAGAAAGAGCCTCCTCAAAGTCGGTTTGGCCCGCAAGGCAAGAGTCCTCCTCGGACTCCAGGACTAGACGCCAGGGTCCCTGGTGTCCGGCTCCTGGCCTTCTCAAAACTCCTTTTGCACCTTCCTAAAGCCTCGTGGGATTTACCCCTTGGCCCAAATAAAGTGTTCTTGTACCCGAACATTTCGGGAAACACCCGAAACCCCTTCTGGTGAATTCCGGAACCCTTCCGGAGACCAAACACTATTATCCCATATATCAATCTTTACCTCCGGACTATTCCGGAGCTCCTTTTCATGTCTGGGATCTCATCAGTAATTCCTAAAAACTTTCGGTCACCAACATAATAACTCTACTATACTTATATCGTCACCAAACGTTAAGTGTGTAGACCCTGTGGATTCGAGAACTATGCATACATGACCGAGACACCTCTACGGTCAATAACCAATAGAGGGACCTGGATGCCCATATTGGTTCCTACACATACTAAGAAGATCTTTATCGGTTGAACCTATATGTCAAGGATTCAGTTAATCCCGCATGATGTTCCCTTTGTTTATCGGTATGTTACTTACCCGAGATTCGATCGTCGGTATCTCTATAATTAATTCATTCTCGTCACCGGAAAGTCTCTTTACTCATTCTGTAATACAAGATCCCATAGCTAACACTTTAGTCACATTGCTTGCAAGGCTTTTTATGATGTTGTATGACCGAGTGGGCCCTGAGATACCTCTCTGTCACACGGAGTAACAAATCCCAGTCTTGATCCATGCCCACTCAACAGACACCCTCGGAGATACCTGTAGAGCATCTTCATAGTCACCCAGTTACGTTGTGACATTTGATACACACAAGGCATTCCTCCGGTGTCAGTGAGTTGCATGATCTCATGGTTATAGGAACAGATACTTGACATGCAGAAAACTATAGCAATAAACTGACACGATCGTATGCTATGTTTATAGTTTGGGTCTTGTCCATCACATCATTCTCCTAATTATGTGATCCCGTTATCAAATGACATCTCATATCTATGGCTAGGAAACCTTGAACATCTTTGATTAATGAGCTAGTCTACTAGAGGCATACTAGGGACACATTGTTGTATATATATCCACACATGCAATTGAGTTTCCAGTTAATACAATTATAGCATGGATAATAAACGATTATCATGAACAAGGAAATATAATAATAGACACTTTATTATTGCCTCTAGGGCATATTTCCAACACAGAAAAAAGCATCAAAAAGGTAGATCGGAAAGAAATATGTTGGAAAAGTAGACCCGGGAGCCATAGGTTTCACTGGTGGCTTCTCTCATGAGTATAGCACATGATGGGTAAAATTTTTACTATTGGGCAATTGATAGAAGATCAAATAATCATGACGATATCCAAGGTGATGATCATCATACAGGCATCACGTCCAAGATAGGTAGACCGCAACGATTCTACATCTACTACTATTACTCCACACATCGACTGCTATCCTGCATGCATCTAGTGTATTAAGTTCATGGATAAACGAGTAATTCAATAAGAACGATGACATGATGTAGACAAGATATATTCATGTAGGAATAGACCCCACCTTGTTATCCTTAATAGCAATGATACATGCCTACCTTGCTGCACCTTCTGTTACTGGGAAAGGACACCATAAGATCGAACCCATCACAAAACACCTCTTCCCATGGCAAGAAAAATCGATCTAGTTGGCATAACTAAACCAAAGATTCAAAGAAGAAATACGAGGTTGTAAGTAATCATGCATATAAAAGATCAAAGAAGACTCGAATAATATTCATGGACAGAAACTAACCATGAACTCAAAATTCATCGTATCCCAACAAACAAACCGCAAAAAGACATTACATCAAATAGATCTCCAAGATACCATTGTATTGCGAATCAAAAGAGATAGAGAAATCCATCTAGCTACTGCCTACGGACCCGTAGGTCTATGGTGGACTACTCATGCATCATCGGAGAGGGACCCATGAAGACGATGCACCCCTTCGTGATGGTGTTAGATTGGATCTCACGGTTCTGGAACTTGCAGTAGTTACGATTGTGTTTCATGGACTCCCCTAAGGTTTTTGGAATATAAGGTAAAGCTTATAGGCGGTGGAGAGGCGTCCCGAGGTGGGCACGATACACCAGGCCGCGTCAGGGGCCTTTGGCGTGCCCTGGTGTCTTGTGCCCTCCTCGGCCTTCCTCTCTGGCACTTCTTTGGCCCACTGGATGTCTTCTGGCCCAAAAAAAATCTCCAAAAAGTTTCACGGTGTTTGGGCTTATTTTGGTACTGATATTCTACAAAGTAAAAAAAACAAGCAAAAACAGCAACTTGCACATGGCACTATATCAACTAGCGGGGCCACCCGCGCATTTGCGCGGCTAGATTATATTATTTTTTATTTATAAAGATTACATTATATTTTGTTGGAAGTAAATATCTAAAAACATGTTTTTATCACATGTCAAGGATATTCAAATCATTTAGTATAGATGACAACAATTTAAATCTTTTAAGGGCTCAATGGGTTATTATGCATTAGAAAATGTTCCTCGAATGGGATAGGTGGGATGTTTTGTTAGCCGGGCTCGGACGAACGAAACTTTGACATAAGAAGAAGAATTAGTACCGCCGCGTTTATTTTGAATATAGGAGACAAAGTTGAATGTATGAAAAAAAATCAGAGAAACGCACCTTGCTTTATTAGTCTTGACTTGGTTGTTTGATGATTGATGATTGATTGATTGAGATGAGATGAGATTTAGAAAGATGGTTTTATTTTATAGAAATTCTTTTGCAATATGTATATTGTTGGTAAAAACGATGGTAAGTGACAATGAGTGTACAATTGCATGAAATCTGTGGCCTCATGTACAACAATATACCATTTTCACCAAATTTTACATGTTTATTTGCTCATATCCTCATCTTTTGCATATCTAATCTTTGGGTTTCTTGTTAAAATCAAATATTTACATTAATGGCTCCTATACTTAATGACTTTTTATCCACTTGACATGTCATTTGTCATATTGAAGATCGAATGCATGATCATTTTATTCTAATTGCCTCAATCGCTCTAATTAATGGCTAGTATACCATTTGTTCTCTTTAATTATCCACTCGAGTCATCATTTGTTATATCGAGGCTTGAATGCATGATCATCTTGCTCAAGTTCTCTAGGTCTCATGCCCATCTAAGACAATATAGTCCTACGATTCCCATAACATTATTTGCTTTCTTAATTGGATGATACGCTAGTTTGCACATGTAATTGTTGACCGCTCAACCGGATGTTTGTTTTCATTTTGTTGTCGTTATTTTACACGGTCGTATATATTTCCGATTGTTTTATCCAAATTAAATTTCACTGTATATCTCAAGTGAATATTTGACATTTATTGTCACCATATGCTGTTAATAATAATATATATTATTTTAATCAGTAAAGGTCATATAGAGTTGAGCAATGAGCATGCCTATGCTTCTCGCTAGTGCCATAATATTGTGTAGTTTTCCTTATGAGATGCACTCACATAAACATATACCAAATTAACATCAATTGACATTTATTATTACATAGACATATATCACATTAACATCAACCAACATTTCTTCTTATAGGATATCATAGATGCAGATAAATCAACCTATCGTGTATTCATCACTACTAAGGACAATTGGTACACAGATAGAATGTTGTCTCTGTTCTACTCCAGACAAACTTTTTCCCTTGTACTAAAAATCCAATCGTATCGATAAGTCTAATTCATATTTAGTATTTTCTTTCCTTCGACGGAAATACATTAGAAACACATGATTGTCAACACATATACTCGTTTTTCCTTCGAAAGCTTGTCACTTCTTCACCCTCTTCCAGGTGACTTTTATAGACTCCATATAAAACTCCGCAATTCAAAAAAAATAATCTTTTTTGGACATCAGATAAAAATAGAATCTCCTGAGATGTGACAATCCTAGGTTGATATTATAGATAGTATCATGAATATGAGGTGTTATGCAAAAAATTGAGCACGGGCACGCAATAGTTCAATGTAAAACACAAAAATATACATATATCGATTATGTAAAACAGAAAAATCTACCAAATCTTAATGGAAAAGAAAGTGGTCTATAATGGATCAGACATTCTTTCAAAAATCTTCTACTATTTCATCTTAAACAACCTAGAAAGGATAGTGAGTGTGTGCCAAGGCCATAGTTTGCCAGAATAATCGTGGTTGGTCTCTATTCACATAGAAGAGATGGATGCTAACCGAAGAATCTAAGCAAACAAATTCATATAGATGTTTCATGACATTTCAGTTCAGTCAGTTATGGATAAAAGTTTGACATAAGACAGGATGGAACATTGCATATATATTTTTCAAAAAAGTATATATTATGTTTTGTCACAAATGAAAAGACGACCACTCTTAGTATACACATATCTATAAAATTATTAGTAAGAAAGTAACCATAGTTGTGCTATGCGTACCTTTATATCCTTGTTGTGATTCTTTCAAGATCTCAAGTCCCAACCAGATCAAAAATAAAAGAAAAAGGAAATTAAACATGTATGCCCATTAATTAATCCAAACTCAGTGTTTGCAACACCCACTTATATATATTTGGACGTACATAAATATTAGATATAACTTTTTGCATAACCAAAAACGTACTGGCTGCAGCAGAAACAAACACTAACCTTTATTGGTGAGCACAACAGTACATGCCACCATGCTGTCATACTGTTGCCATCTCTCACACTTCATGATTACATCTTC
The DNA here is from genome assembly GCA_022496015.1 of Hordeum marinum. Lineage (NCBI taxonomy): Eukaryota > Viridiplantae > Streptophyta > Magnoliopsida > Poales > Poaceae > Hordeum > Hordeum marinum. The sequence goes on along the minus strand of CM039678.1, from coordinate 391,516,090 downwards.
TTACATCTATCTGTACACTGTCAACATCCTCTCCCTCAAACAAATCCTCACAGCGTATGCTTTATTCGAAATCTATTTACACCATATGATGAGAGCAACATTGAGGAGTTCGATGCTGCTTCACAAATTTTCTATCAATACCACCTGCAACCCTTGTACAAAAGAACAACATATTTGCTAATGTGAGATTATTCATCGAGATTTTAAGAATAATTCCAAGAAACCATGAGGAGCATGGAACCAAGAAAACTAAACATAGTAAATCATCAGAGGAGAGACCTCCTCTCAACCTATTACAGGGAACCTACAGGAAATCGATTCCACATTAACTGGTGTAAGAATAAAACCGTATTGTAGATCGGCAACCTAGCGGTTGATAAAATAACCCTGACACAACCAATTAATACAGTATACTCATTGGACGAAGATGGAGATTGTGTAGGTTTCATGATCTATGAACCGTATCTACAAATATTGATTGGGGAGTCACAAACAGAACCTGCAAACACGATAAAACAAATGTTTCATCAACAACAATGCTAGCGAATGTCAACTGGATCATCTCAAACCGATCATGATACATAGGGGGCGTCGAATAGACGGTAACATGTCCCTCAGAAGAAACCAAAAAAGGTAGCTGGTGACGGGAGCCTCACTGGTGATCCTCATAGTCGGGATATGTCATCGTTGATAAGCCGATGGGGACATGGAGAGAAGCCGTTGTGCCTTCGATGGGAGAAGGCGAAGTAGGGAAGTGCCGACTGCCAAGGAGATTACTGCTGGGGCTCTGTGGAGATCATCAGAAGATCCAAGCACAAATATTTTTGCGGAGAGCCCGATGAAATTTCTTTGCATAAGCGTGCTGCATCAACTTTCAATTAATGATGTCTATCCTCTATCTTAATATTATTGGGCTTCTTTTCTTATATGTGAAGTCAGACTCCGCCACTTCTCGTACCTATTTTTTGTTGTTGTGCGTGTCCAATGCACAAATATAAAATCCGGCTGGTGGCCATACTTTTAATTAGCGCTTAATGATGACTTCACGTACAAAAAAAAATGCTTACTATGAGATAAGGAAAGGCATTGGGTCCGGACTCTAGCTTCCCTTTTGCATGGCGATCGTTCTTTCATCCGAAACTTTTAGGCTGGTCGTAAACGTATGGGATAAGGAAACATGCATATACGTACTTCTTTCCTATAGATCAGAGCCGTTCTTTTTAACTATATTTTTACTGGTAAATCTAAGCCGTACGTTTTCTATCGTTTTAATAATATAATAGATAGAAGATAGATTAGTCCCAAAAATGATAGAAAGTTGCTATAAAATGTTTGTAAAACATCCAAAATTGATAATATAACATGGAACGATAAGAAAGTGTAGATACATTGGAGACGTATCAGGCCTTGCAGCAACGATCGCTGCCTCAACCTTACGAGTGTGCGTATTCAGTAGGCGTACGCCCGTGTGCACCCTCGAAGCACGAATCACTTCTAGAGATCCACCTGCGGGCTAGCAACCGCAACCGGGCTAGCAGAGCGAAGAGGCTGGTTGGCTGTAATGCCCCGGACACACCCGCCGGTGGTCGTTACTTCCGATGGTGTCTAGATTAGCCCAACAGATCAATACTAGTCTTTTCTGCACACTTTGTCCTCACTCGTACGCACTCGAGACCAACTTCCCGATCGGTTATCCATTCTAGAAGTACTCCAAGCCAAGCACGCTTATCTTGGTAGTTCTGTTCGAATGGGATCCCGGAAAAGAAGGAATTCCTTATTGATATGAGTAGTCTAACATCCCTATTAAGCCAGGCTATCACATACACCCTCACTCAGAGGAACCGACGTCCTCGCTGGGTCACAAGAACGTTCCCTCTTGCTACATACCGTCGGATTCTGGGATCTGCATCGAAGAACTTGTCCAAGAATGAGGTTCGAACACCGGGGGCTTGGCTTGTGACCTGCAACACAACAACAAACACAACAAGACCGAGAGTGAGCTCACTCCTTCTCACCGGACACGACGGGGACACATGAGCTACCCAGGTTTGGGATGCCATGTGGCGTAAAACCCTACTCATGTTTGTGATTTAGTTGCCTTGGAAAAGATGGAGCTTGAGGCCCTAGTACACGGGTGTTGGGGAGTGAATGGCTTGATCCCTTTCATTAACGTGGTCCCTCACCCTTTTTAGTGCCTTGATCCTCTTCCTTGAAAATATTGGCGGGAAAGGGTGGCCACAGGGCGGCAATCGAAGGGGACAGGAGCCAGGCCTATCCTGACTAAAGGTGATCTTCGCGTGGTAAAAGTGGTATTCGTGACGCGCTCGTGGAATCGGCGATGACCTCCGTCCTGCAGCGCCGATGCGTTTTGATCCTCTATCACTAAAATGGTAAGCTTTGTATCCTTCTTTTGGAGGGGCAGCTAGTGCCGCACCTTAATCACGAAAAGGGAAATCCTTCTTGTCCGAGATGGCTGGCACTATACTTGCTATCCTTCTCTATGGAGACCCGCAGTTGGTGCCGTACACTAGGCCTCATGAGGCGGTCTCTTGGGAGGGGCCTCGTAGGGTAGCCTGGCTCTCACTAGCCTAAGGAAGGCTTGGTCCGGTGGCAAGGGGCCTGAGGGGACATACCCCTCGCGAGGTAGTCTGCTCCGAAGCAGTCGGGGCAAGGCTGTCTTCCTTGGGCCGACCCGCATGTTACCCTCCGGGCCAGAGGCAGATGTGTCGTGGTACCCTAGTTCCCACATAGTTAACAGTAGCCCCCGGTCTCGCGGCACGCACGTTCCGCTCGGCAGGGACGAAATGGCACGATCCCATCAAACTACCGGGCCAGGAGGCAACGCATGGTGGCTCCCGCACGGCGGAGTGACCGCACAACCCACAACTCCTAGGAACCACCATTTTGACGATAAAGCCTACCTGTGCAGGGCATGACCACATTACTGACCCGTAATTCCACACTCGCCCTTTTTCTGGCGCCTGAGCAGCCCCCTTTCTCCTTCCCTCTTTCCCTAATCTCCATCACTATGGCTCTAGACATGGGAGGAAAGAAGAGGGCCACTCCCCGGGGCCGCTAGCCCCGCCCAGACCGGGGCCCGTGATATGGAGGCCCCTGATCCTCAACGAAGAGGGCTTGGCCAAGGTCCGATCGATGATTGCCGGTGCACACAATGAGGCATCAAAGATCTGGCCGGCGTCACGCCCTATTGCCCAGAGAGGGCCCACAACATTCCCCTTCTTCCTCCACTCCCTCTTCACTGGGTTGGTCCCTCCTTCTCTGACTTCTTCAATGTCGTGCTCACCCACTACTAGGTTCATGTGTTGCACCTTCAACCGAGCTCAGTCCTCCTGCTCTCCATCTTCACCTTCCTCCGTGAGGCCTTCCTAAGGGTGATGCCATCCCTGGCCTTTATCTGGGAGTTCTTCCGCCTCCGGCTGACCGTGGTGGGCCAATGTTCGGACTGCATGTCCTTTCAGATGGCCGCGGGCATGAGCGCGCGCATCATCGACATTCTATTTCCCGGGGAGGTGGAAGGCTTCAGGGAGCGCTGGGTGTACATGGATGTGTGCCAATACAGCCCCCCTCCTTGAAGCCCTAGGAGCACCGGTGGTGAGGAGCTCCAGATGGGGGCACGCCGAGCTGGTCGATGCCGCACTAGAGCCAGTCATGGTGAGGATGCGGGTGTTGCAGGCTGGCGGGCTCACGATGGGCATGGTCATCAAGGAGTTCGTGCGCAAGTGCATTGCTCCACCTCAGAGGCGTGCACATCCGGTATGGACTCATTTGGGCTTGGAGGACCACACGAGGTTGAGCGCCGAATGCCTTGACCCGAAGGTGGTGGAGAAGCTGGCGAACATCCTCCTTGCCATGGAGACATCGTTCCCACCTATAGCGGCGGCTCCGGCTAAAAGTACAACAATTGGGAGGATGTTAGAGCCAACATGACACGGTTTGATCAGTGGGGGCTGGTGCCCACGGGGCACGTGGGGCCCCGTGACAATCCAATCCAGGTGCTCCCGATACCTGGAGGCGATGTAGATGCTGAGGTGGCGGCCGCAGCCGATGCAAGGAGCGAGATGACACCGCCCCGCCGGCCGGCCATTAGCTAACTATAGGGTCCAACAGCGGTAGTGGTGGCAACATAGGTGGGTCCCGAGTCAGGGCCCACCGGGTTGTCCCCGGAGGGAGAGGAGCCCCCCAACACGAAGAGCCCCGCACCTGACAGCGAGACCTCGCCGGTCGAGGCCTGGGGAGGAGGCCTAGCCAATCCCCACAAGGAAGTCCCGGGAGGAGGATCAAGCATGTCTCGGGGAAGCGACGACATCAGCTACCCGGGGGTGAAGCTGGGGAGGAGGTGATGGATTGCCCAGGACGAGTAAGTCTCCTTCCCTGCGTGCCCCTTGCGCCCTCCGCCCCCTTTCACAAAACTGGGTTGGAGCCCCAACCGTGCAGGAGGAGCACCCTGCTGAAGAAAAAGAGGAAGAAGAACGGATCCTAGGGCGAGGATGTCGCGGTCGCGTGTAAGGTACAACAGGTGTAGGAAATGGGAGAAGCGCCAGTGCCCCGGCCTCCTATGGAGGAGTGAGCGGGAACGCCAGGGCAGAGCACGCGGGATCCTTTCCACCACCCCTGGAGGAGGCAGGCCCTGATGCGGTGGTCATCACGAGCCCACCACGATCGCTCGGTCTCCCCGAGCTGGAGACGGCCGCAACCACTCCTCCCCAGGCGGTTGACCAGCTGGCCGGAAGGGAGGTCTAGGGGGATCTTGGCCGCTTGGATGAGGGATAGACCTCCTGAGGCAGAAGCCCGAATCAGCCTGTAGACGCGGTAACTCCCGGGCCCTTCGGGCCGACGAGGCCAGAGCTGCGGAGACTAGATGCATCCTTGGCACTGTCCCTGGTGAGGCATAGCTTCCTGTTGTGGAGTGGGGCCATACGCCATGCGTGGTCGTCTCTCCTCTCCTTGGAGGCCGCCCACATGGCCGAGGAGGAGGAGCTCCACCAAGAGCAAGGGCTCCTTGCGGAAGGCTGGCGGCAGCTGGATGTGGCCGTCAAGATGGGCTGCCGCCAAGCCGCCGCTACACGGAAGGAAAGCGAGGAGGCCATCCAGAAGACCCGGAGCTCCTTGACGGGGCGATCCAGGATGCAGGGGAGGCCACCCGGGGCCTTCAAGAGGCGACATCAAAGGAAGAGGCCCTCACGCAGTGCGTCGCGGACCATGAGGCCCAACTTGCCTCCCGCGAGGAGGCGGTTGCTGATGTCTACTACACAACCTTCTTCTTGTAGACTCGTGTTGGGCCTCCAAGCGCAGAGTTTTGTAGGACAGCGACAATTTTCCCTCAAGTGGATGACCTAAGGTTTACAATCCGTGGGAGGTGTAGGATGAAGATGGTCTCTCTCAAACAACCCTGCAACCAAATAACAAAGAGTCTCTTGTGTCCCCAACACACCCAATATAATGGTAAATTGTATAGGTGCACTAGTTCGGCGAAGAGATGGTGATAAAAGTGTAATGTAGGTGGTAGATATAGGTTTTTGTAATCTGAAAATATAAAAACAGAAAGGTAACAAATAGTAAACAGCGAGCAAAACATTGTATAAGTGCTTTGAAACAAGGCCTAGGGTCCATACTTTCACTAGTGCAATTTCTCTCAACAATATCTACATAGTTGAATCATATGTAAGTACCTCTTGTGCGACAAATAGTTCACTCCAAAGTCACAAATAACGGAGAACTAACGAAGAAGTTATTGTAGGGTGCGAAACCACCTCAAAGTTATCTTTTCTAATCAATCTTATGATCTATCCCTATAAGTGTCACAGACAGCCCTAGAGTTCGTACTAAAATAACACCTTAAGATACACATCAACCAAAACCCTAATGTCACCTAGATACTCCAATGTCACCACAAGTATCCATGGGCTTGATTATACGATATGCATCACATAATTTCATATTCATCATATTTAATCCAACACAAAGAACTTCAAAGAGTGCCCCAAAGTTTCTACCGGAGTGTCAAGACAAAAATGTGTGCCAACCCCTATGCATAGATTCCCAAGGTCACGGAACCCGCAAGTTGATCACCAAAACATACATCAAGTGGATCAATAAAACATCCCATTGTCACCACGGATATCCCATCACAAGACATACATCAAGTGTTCTCAAATACTTAAAGACTCAATCCGATAAGAAAACTTCAAAAGGAAAACTCAATTCATCACAAGAAGATAGAGAGGGGAAAAGTCCATATGATTCATCTATATCAATAAAGCCAGCGGTACATCAAGATCGTGCCATCTCAAGAACACGAGAGAGAGAGAGATCAAACACATAGCTACTGGTACATACCCTCAGCCCCGAGGGTCAACTACTCCTTCCTCATCATGGAGAGAGTCGGGATGATGAAGATGGCCTCTGGTGATGGTTTCCCCCTCCGGCAGGGTGCCGGAACAGGCTCCTAATTGGTTTTTTGTGGCTCTGGAGGCTTGCGGAGGCAAAACTCCCGATCTAGGTTTCTTTTCGGAGGTTTCTATATTTATAGGAATTTTTGGCGTTGGAATCACATCAAGGGGTGCCACGAGGTGGTGGCAAGCCTTCTAGGCATGGCCAGGGGGTGGCCACGCCTGGTAGGCTTGTCGCCTCCTCGTGGCTGGCCCAGCTCCAATGCTTCGGGGGTCTCTTTTGGTCCACAAAAAATCATACTAAATTTTCAGCCCATTCCGAGATCTTTTATTTCTGCACAAAAAACGACACCATGGTAGTTTTGCTGAAAACAACGTCAGTCCGGGTTAGTTATAATAAAATCATTCCAAAATCATATGGAATTGTTGTAAACATGGCATGAATACTTCATAAATTATAGATACGTTGGATACGTATCAGCATCCCCAAGCTTAATTCCTGCTTGCCCTCGAGTAGGTAAATGATAAAAGAAATAATTTATGAAGTGTGAATGCTAGAAAGTGCACAAGTTTGATCAATGATAATTCCAAACACTTTTTCTTGTGTCATTATATATCATAGATAGTAGCTCATCTCATAAAACTTCTCATGATGAAGTAACAAGCTATCCACATGTTAAAGTATAGACTAACAAACTATGCTTTCAGTCACCAAACAATTGCAATTCATCTTATTTTCAGGAAGGGTGTATGTAAGAGCTTTGATTTAGCAAATTCCACATACTCAACTATCATATAGTCTTCCATGATTGCTAACACTCAAAGAATATTTTTAGAGCAAATGGCATCCGTCAAACACAAAGAAAACTAGGGGATTAAAGTTTTGCCTCCCAACTTATTTATCATATAGATAATTGTCAACAGTAATAATTCATGATCAAATATATTTGGATGGCCATATATGCTTGGATCTTTCCCCAACACATGATGCTTGCCAAGAGAAAAAGGCAAAATATAGGAAGTGGTGAAGATCACCATGACTCTTGCATAAAGGTAAGTACATGAAAGTAAAAGATAGGCCCTTCGTAGAGGGAAGCATTGATTTGCAGAGGTGCCAGAGCCCGAGCTTTTAAAATAGAGATGAATAATAATTTTGAGCGGTATGCTTTCATTGTCAGCATAACAACTGATAGATCTTGGTATCTTCCATGCTAGATACATTATAGGCGGTTCCCAAACAGAATGGTAAAGTTTTACCCCCTTCCACCAATCAATCACACTCCACGGTGAGCCGAATCTATGGGTACTGTCCATACCAACAACATTCCTGGGGGAGTTTGTTTAATTATTTGCATTTTTTCATTGATTTCGGGACTGGGAATCCCTATTACCAGCCACTTTCTCGTGAATGATAGTAAATCAACACATATCGTGAGAATAACCCACCTGTCATGGAAGATACTGACAGCCCCTAGTTACTGTATGAGCGATTTGGGCATACAAAACAGAATATTATTTGAAGGTTTAGAGTTTGGCACATGCAAATTTACTTGGAACGGCAGGTAAATACCGCATATAGGTAGGTATGGTGGACTCATATGGAACAACTTTGGGTTTAAGGGTGTTTGGATGCACAAGTAGTATTTCTACTTGGTGCGGAAGTTTTGGCTAGTATGAGGTGGAAGCAAGCACCACATGTTGGAGGATCCATAACAATATAACTTCAATGCAAATATACACAACCATAACTCATTACATTGTCTTCCTTGTCCAACTTCAACTAATTTTCTCAAGTTTGAAAATAATTAATGGGTAATCACAATCATAGAAGATGTCCAAGATAGTATATTTATATGTGAAATCTCTCTTCCTTCAATATTTGTTTCACGAATGGTTCAAGTGACCAATGCGGTGTTTGCTAATTTTCAATAAATTTTTACCACTTATACTTCTTATATGTGAAGTCATTACTCCCCATGGGATAAGCATATAAAGCATATATAATTTCAGATTTATGATATTCAATTCATTCAACCATTTACTCATAGGATATAAGTGAAGCACGAGAGTAAATGACAAAACTACTCCAAATCATATAAGTGAAGATCAATGAGTAGTCAAACAATTAAGTAGCATTGTGAGCACTTTCTCTCTCTCTCTCAATAAATATTTTCAGATCTTAGTATTTTATTTAGACAACAAGCAAAAGAATAATAGCACTCCAAGAATAGCACATATCATGTGGACAAATAAAAATTTAGGCTCAACATAAGCTAACCGGTAATTGTTGATGAAGAGAGGTGGGATGCGTAGCATCCCCAAGCTTAGATGCTTAAGACTTCTTCAAATATTTACTTGGGGTGCCTTGGGCATCCCCAATCTTGAGTTTTTGTCCCGTTCATTCCTCTCATATCATGGTTTCACCTATTCTCAAAAATTTCATCCACACAAAACTCGAAAAGAACTCATGAGATAGGTTAGTACATATAAGAACAAATCAACACTTCATGTACTGCCAAGACAACTTGCGCAATAATTTTCAAACGTTAGGTACTGTTTACTATCATTTCCACAATTTATATCTACCAATATAGGCTATGGAAATTATAGGATAAGTAGATAAGACAGCAATCTATCCAAATAGAATAGTCTCTAGAAATTTATTATAATAGTGTACCTCTGTAACTCAAAAAATTCTTACAGTTTATGAAATGCTAAGTAATTTATATAAAAATATTGTGTAAAAATTTCAAAAACTTTCCAAGTTCTAGTAAAATAGGAAAATGCAAACACTACAAAAGAAGTTTCTGTTCCAGTAAAAACAGAATAGTCTGTAAAGATCTGAATGATCACCATATTTCGCCGACTCTAAAAATTCTGAACATTTATAAATGGTCAAGGAATTGGCATATAAATGTTTTTTAAAAATTTCAAAATTGTTTGACACTCTAGTAAAATCATATAATTCATATACTGGACGCAAAACTTTCTATTTTTGCACAGAATCAAACAAGCAAGTATCCACACTATCCCAAAGGCTTTTCTTGGCACTTTATTGAAATAAAGACACAAAACATGATTAATATAGTAGCTTAATCATGTGAACACATAAAAACATAAGGTAAAATTGTTGGGTTGTCCCCCAACAAGCGCTTTTCTTTAATGCCTTTTAGCTAGGCATGATGATTTCAATGATGCTCGAATAGAAATAGTAGTTGAAACATGCAAGAGAGCATCATGAATCTCATGACAAGAACATTTAAGTCTAAACCAATTCATATTCATAGGGATTTTGTGACAAAACAATTTATGGGAGCAATAATCAACTAGCATAGGAAGGCAAAACAAGCATAACTTCAAAACCTTGAACACATAGAGAGGAAACTTGATATTATTGAAATTTCTGTAAGCATATATTCCTCCCTCATAATAATTTTCAGTAGCATCATGAAGGAATTCCACAATATAAGCATCACATAAATCATTCTTTTCAGGATCTACAAGCATAGAATTTTTACTATTCTCCACATAAGAAAATTTCTTCTCATGACTAATAGTGGGAGCAAACTCAACAAAATAACTATCATGTGACACTTGATTTACATAACCACATTGAATATTAAAATCATGATAATAGGTTTCATGATTTTCATTACTCTTTATAGAATACGTGTCATCACAGTAATAATCATAGATAGGAGGCATGTCATAATCATAATAGTTTTGCTCATCAAAACTTGGGGGACTATAAATATCTTTTTCATCAAACATATCATCCCCAAGCTTGTGGCTTTGCATATCATTAGCATCATGAATATTCATATAATTCATGCTAAAAATATCACTATCATGCTCATCATTCAAAGATTTAGTGCCAAATTTTTAGTAACTTCTTCTTCTAACACTTGAGCACAATTTTCCTTTCCATCATTTTCACGAAAGACATTAAAAGGATGAAGCATATGAGGCAACCTCAATTCCATTTTTTGTAGTTTTATTTCATAAAACCAAAATAGTGACAAACAAGAAACTAAAATATCTTATTGCAAGATCTAAATATATACCTTAAGGCACTCACCTCCCCAGCAACGGTGCCAGAAAAGAGCTTGTTGTCTACTACACAACCTTCTTCTTGTAGACTCGTGTTGGGCCTCCAAGTGCAGAGTTTTGTAGGACAGCGACAATTTTCCCTCAAGTGGATGACCTAAGGTTTATCAATCCGTGGGAGGTGTAGGATGAAGATGGTCTCTCTCAAAAAACATCATATGATTCACAAGAAGATGGAGAGGGGAAAACTCCATATGATTCATCTATATCAATAAAGCTCGCGGTACATCAAGATCGTGCCATCTCAAGAACACGAGAGAGAGAGATCAAACACATAGCTACTGGTACATACCCTCAGCCCCGAGGGTGAACTACTCCCTCCTCATCATGGAGAGCACCGAGATGATGAAGATAGCCTTCGGTGATGGTTTCCCCTTCGACAGGGTGCTGGAACGTGCTCCCGATTTGTTTTTCGTGGCTCTGGAGGCTTGCGGCGGCAGAACTCCTGATCTAGGTTTCCTTTTGGAGGTTTCTATATTTACAGGAATTTTTGGCGTCGGAATCACATCAAGGGGTGTAACGAGGCAGTGGCAAGCCGGCTAGGCACGCGCAGGGGTGGCCGCACCTGGTAGGCTTGCCGCCTCCTTGTGGATATTTTGGCCGAGATCCAATGCTTCAGGGGTCTCTTTTGGTCCAAAAAAATCATACTAAATTTTCAGCCCATTCCGAGAACTTTTATTTCTGCACAAAAAACGAAACCACGGTAGATCTGCTGAAAACAGCGTCAGTCCGAGTTAGTTCTAATAAATCATACCAAAAATATATAGAATTATTGTAAACATGCCATGAATACTTCATAAATTATAGATACGTTAGAGATGTATCAATTGCCCATCGCGAGAGCAGGGCGGCAACTCTGGAGCTGGATATGGAGGTCCGAGAGCAGGAGCTTCTGCGGACTAGCATCGAACATGAGCTGGAACAAGAGTGCTTGGAGAACCTGGGTCACGACGTGGTGGTCGGCGAGGCCTCCTAGCAGGAGCACCTTGCGAAACCCAATGCCACGCTCGATGAGAGGGTAGTGAAGTGCAAGGTGGAGATCGACAAGCAGGCCCAGGGAGAGATCACACGAAGAACCGAGGTCCTCGCCTACAACTACAACAAGAAATTGCAGAAGCCGGAGGAACGCTTCATCAAGAGGCGCGGCGAGCTTGACACATAGGTCGCCCAATTAAAGAAGTATCTAGCAGGGGAAGAGGCAGAGGCGTAGAGTGATAAAACACTCGAGGCCACAACCCATCGCGAGCTGGAGGAACTTCAGGCGTAGGTGGGAGCCGTCAGCGACGAGGCATAGAGGACCCACATTGAAGCAGCTTGGTGACGTGGGGAGCAGCACCAACGCTCCAAGATGTTCCAGGAACTTGCGGAGCGCGCCTTCCATGCCATGGATGCCTTCTCCATCGAGTTGGTCGAGAACCCTCTGGAGACCGACGACGCCATCTACCTGGCCCTCTTTCTGAGGCTCGTGGAGCGGCTGGAGGCAGGCTTTTCCCGATGGAATGAGATTAGTTACGCCGAGTGTCACGACCTCCTCATCTAGGCGTCCACCCACATCTTTAGCTGGCGATACTTTGTTCATTTCCACCTTTCTTCCGAGGCCCTTCTTCCCTTTTTACATTGCCTTCGTGCCCTGCGTTGCTTGGACCCAACCCTCGAGGCGGGCTACACCGCCGCTGGCATGCATGGAGAAAGGGCTCAAGAAGGCTAGAGGGTGTAGGGCTCTTAGGGCTGGTGAGAGACCCTGAGACACGATGGTCAGAGTCCCCCCCCTTGATGCACATGTGAATCGTGCAAGGGAAATCAGGACACCTTGAGAGGGAAACGAGAGAGAAGGAACCAGAGAGGTGCACTTAGACTTAGCTGGCATGGATTTTCGAGGAGGGGGTCCTGAAGCCCTCGATGTCCTGCATCAGGTAAATTACCGAGTTTTGCAAGAGGCTCAGCAGGGCGCGCTCGAGAGGTCGCCTGTGGGTGTTACGTGAGGACACCCAGGCACCAAGGACCTAGTGAGGTGACGTACACGGGAGTGGGCCCGTGAGCCAGAACTCAGTCGCTTGGGTTTTGCAGTGCTGCAGGAACTGACCCGAGCACAGACACCCTGCCTAGCCCTGTTCGCGTGATATACACTTGGGAGATCACGAGTGTGCGTCAGTCCCGAGGCAGGCTCCCTCATTCATGCTGCCATATTTAAAATGGGTCAGCGTGAGGTTGATCCAGTTGGAAAGCCCGCATTGGATGATAGAAAAGCTGTCGTGACGGACACAGATCAGCCCGAGGTTGATGCAGCTGAAAAGTGCCCTCATTGTCAAAAAGTCAGCCATGTCTGAGAATGGGGTATCCGCTAGCGCTGAGCATGGGGCTTTCGCGAGAGTGGGAAGGGACTCTCCCTTGCCGAGGGCAATGTGGGTAGAGAGAACCCCGGAGCATGTATAGATCCGTCTCGCTCGTAACCATGGAGCACAGATAGAACTTACGGTGATGGAGGTGTAGGATTGAAAGTAGTGCTAAAGGGGGGATTAGACTACTTGACTAATTAGAAATCTACCTTTTCCCAATTTTAAGTCTTGGTAGATTTTAGCATTCATAGCAAGTCAAGTACACCCTACACATGCATGTCTACGGGTATTGAAGTGGAAAGTAAAGATAAGCATGTAAGTAATGAGAGGGTAGGAAGATCAAATGTAATTGGTGACACGATGATTTTTCCCATGGTTCTGATAGGTGGTGCTATCGTACATCCATGTTCATGGAGTCTTCAACCCACAGAGGGTAACGGTCGCGAGAGTCCACGGAGGGCTCTACCCACGGAGGGTTCCACGAAGAAGCAACCTTGACTATACCATGACGACCTATGTCCATGGAGGATTAGTCTAACTCGAGGTAGATCTTCATGAAGTAGGCGATCTCCTTGCCCTTACAAACTTCTTGGTTCACTCCACAACACTAAGTAGGAGGCTCCCAAGCGACACCTAACCAATCTAGGAGGCACCACCCTCCAAAAGGTAATAGGCTCAATAATGTCGATGAACTCCTTGCTCTTGTGCTTCAAGATGATAGACTCCTCAACACACAATCACTCTCTCATAGATTTGTCTTGGTGGAAGAGGTTGATTGGATGGAAAGCAAGTTGGGGAGGCTAGAGATCAAGATTCATATGGTAGGAATGGAATGGCATGATCTCAACACATGAGTAGGTGGCTCTCTCTCAGAAAATCAGTAGGTATGAATGGGGAACTGTTCTGAGTGCTTCTCTTGCGAGTGAGTGGTGGTGGAGGGGTATATATAGGCATCTCCAAATATCCAACCGTTACACCTAATAAGTCAGAATCGGTGGAACCGATGTGTAAATCTCGGTTGTACCGAGTTGCCTCAAAGGTAGCAACTTTTGAATCTCGGTGAGACCAATACATAAAACTCGATTGCACCGATATGGTGACCAACGGTCACATTGCCAATCTCGGTGATGCCGATTCACAAAACTCGTCGGGACCAATTTTGTAAACTAGTGTAACAGCAAGTTGGCAACCCAAACTCGGTGGCAACAAAGTGGAATCAGTTGCACCAAAAAGCTAGGGTTTGACTGAGTCTGTTTGAGTCTGGGAATCGGTGGCATCGAGTGGAAAGTGTTGCTTGCACCAATTTTGTAAATTAGGCTTTCAACAAACTTTTTTGGAAGAGCTTGTGGGTGTATGTGGTGACTATCACTTGTGCACATATGAGCTTTTTGTTCACCAACAAAATCTTACCCCCTTTTAATAGTAGTGGCTTTCCTATGGACTCAAAGTGATTTCTCACAAAAGGTAAAATGTAGAGTCCTTTGCTTGAGGCTTTGCCAATCTATTTCCTTGCATCTTGGGGTATTCCACATTCCTTTTGCCAACCCATCATTGAACTTTTCCTGAAACATGCTTAGTGGAAACATTAATTCAATGAGATATATGTTGTTATTAATTACCAAAACCACCAAGGGAGCAAATGTGCTTTCAATCTCCCCCTTTTTGGTAATTGATGACAACATATAGATCAAAGCTTCTACATATGATATAATAAATGAATATAATCGTCGCTTTGAGAAGTATGTGATAACTAAGAGCTCCCCCTAAATTTGTGCATTATTTTAGATTTGCGGTTGAATGCAAATGCATAATTGATTAGGTAAATGGGGCATTTCTTCCATGTCACATACAACTTGGTGGTCTGCGAGAGTAATATGAGTTAACAACATAGCACAACACATCAAGCAAAGTGAATGATCATCACATAACCATCGAAACGTAGGAAATAGTAGCAACACACACTAAAGTGTATCATCAAACACACAACAAAAGTATCTCACATCCAAACCAAAAGATCAAATGTTTGGTAAAACAACAAATAAAAACAAACGCTCTCTCACTTGAAGCCTAAAGATTTATATACAACTTCTCCCCCTTTGGCAACAAGTTACCAAGAAGTTCGAAGAGATATAGCTAATCGTTCTGCTACGGTTGATCTCCTCCAGTAGTCGATGTCGGAGTCGAGAGAAGTGCATCGGCGAAGACTTCTGCTGATGTCTTGGACGGAGTTGGTGTAGACATCGGAGGCACTGAAGGTGCTGATGGAGCTGATGTCACTGTGGCTGGAGCAGAAGATGAAGGTCTCGTCTCCAGAGCTGGTACTGTAGGTGTCCTGGTCTTAGTCATGAATTGGGCAATCGTCTTGATAGGTGCACTGTCCTCATCATCAGAAGAAGACTCCGACTCTGAAGAGGTGCGACGGATAGGAGCTTCATCAACTTCCTTCTTAAGCTCATTGACTGTCTTAGTCAGCCCATCAACCTTGTCATTAAGAGTTTTCACTCTATCTTCAAAGATGTTCACAAGGCTCTCCTGGCTATCCATAATGATTTTGATGTCTTTCTTCACGTCCATGATGGTGGAGATCAAGAGATCCATCTGCTCATTCCTGGATCTAGGGACCTGAGCACTAGTGGCTCGAGCTACATCTGCATGTGCTTGAGCTGCAGTTGATGTCGGAAGGTCTGGGTCCATCACCACAATGTTGTCCTTGAAATCTGGCTGAAGTGGCAAGTGGGTTCTATCTAGAGCAAATATGTACTTCCCAAGTTTGGAGTTGATAAGCATCTCTATGTAGGGTGCATAGTAGCATGAGCGCTTCTGGTCAACAGCAACCCTCTTCATAGTCTCAACTATCAAATCCATCACTCGAATCCTGGTTGTGATTGTCCAGATGGATAAGAATGTTGATGGAGTAGCCACGAATCATCTTCTCATCTCGAGATTTAGGCATCAAGGTATGCCTCAATATGGTGTTCATGGTACGGAGGCCTGGCTGGAGGTAGTAAATGGATCCTAACTTGTGAGATTGCAAGTTAGTAGCTGGAATAGCAGTGTACATATCCTTCATAGCATTGTGGCTCTCCTTGGATTTAGAGTAGACATCCAAGTCACCATCCTCAACCTCTAGGACTCCTAAAATGGCAGCTCACTCATCAATTGTAGATTCGTATCTTGCTCCTTGTGTCATCCAAACTATCCTGCCATCTCCATAAAAGTGAGCAGTGGAGTAGAATTGCATGATCATCTCATCATTCCAAGAAGTAAACTCTTTGCCTACAAACTTGTCTAGGCCAATGCAGTGGAAGTTGTCTTGCACACATGGGAAATAGTCCTCATTTTCCTTGATATACTTCCAGTCAACATATCTCATGTCACTGACTGTAGGACTATTATCAAGTAAGATGGTCTCATAGAAGTCTTTCTGCACTTTGGTATAGAACTTGTAGTCCACAACAGTCTTTCTCCTCTCGGCATATGGATCAATAGCTCTCCATGCCCTCAAACCCGAATCCTTCCTCTTCTTCATATCCTCAACAACTGGGTGACTGGCATTGTGTTCAGGAAGGTGAGGTCTAAGCTTCATCAAAACTGACATAGCATCATCATCATCATCATCTTCTGCTTCTCTAAAAGTGGATGTCTTGTTCTTCTCAACAGCAGGTATACCTGTGGTAGTCCTCTTGGACTTTCTTGCAACAACTTTCTTGGATGCAATGTTGGTGCTCTTGGGGGGCCAGGCTTAGGCATAGCATCTCCCATAAGCTTCTTTTGCTTCTTCTTGGGAGGGTCCTTGACAATAGGTTCCTCCTCTTCCTCCTCCTCCTCCTCCTCCTCAGCAGCACCAGCAGCCTCCTTTGGATCCTCAAACATAGAAGTAGGCCTGCCAATAACATGGATGATCATCTTCATGGCTGTCTTCTTCTCTCCTGCCTTCTTAGGCAAAGATTTCTTGGGAATTTCAATAGACATAGTTTCTCTAGCACTCTCATGTGCTATGAAAGTCTCTGGAGGTGCATAAACTTTGCTAACTACCCTCCTAGATGAGGTAGCCTCAGTAGCAGACATCTTTGGACCCTTTTCTCGCTTCTTAGCAAGAACCTCCTCTAGCACAAAATCAGAATCTTCTTCATCATAATTGAGCCTCTTCCTTGTCCTTATTGTAGATTTAGGCAAACCGTGAGAACTGGGAGTGCCTGGATTTGAGGAAGAACTGGACTCAGGACTAGTGCGTGAACTCATATCAACATTCTACTCTTGTAGATTCTGGCTATCTTTAGCATCACACATGTCTGACCCTGTGAATAGAGTTGACAAGAGTGGAATAGGATAAGTCATGACAAAATGGTCAGCTAATCTTTGAACGTTTGAACTAAGAATTTCCAAAGTTTTACATTCTGTCACATGAAAATCAGTATAGCCGAAGCAACAAAATTGATACTACCAAGACTGACTTTCTCATTAGCCAAAACTTGACACTCCTTTCGGTGAGACCGAAAAGAAGTACTCGGTTTCACCGAGAAAGTTCTCAGCAGCACAATTTTCAAATCGGTGACACCGATTGGTTAACTTTGGTTCCACCGAGTTTCATCGGGCAAAAGGTAAAACCCTAGAAATTCAATCGTTCGCTACTCTATGGAATTTTTGTGTGGATAGGCTAGAGTGAGTACTAGCAAGTTCATTTTGACTAACATTACTAGATTTGTCAAATAGCAAGTCATCTTCAATTAACAAGTCATCTTCATGACTATTGAAATCAAGATACTCGGGGTGTGATACCTTGGGGCCTTTAGCCATGAAGCAACGTCCACTCCCTTCATTTGGTGAATCAAATATACCGTAGGAGTCGGATGACACTAGTGCAAGTCCGCAACACCTTCATCTTGACTATAGTCGGAGTTGGAGTGATACCTTCTCTCGGACTGGTTGTCGGATTCGGAGCCGGAAACCCATTCACCAATATGAGCTTGATGTCTACTTCTTGAGTAGCTCTTGGTGTGCTTGTCCTTCTTCTCTGAGTCCCTACTTCTCCTTGAGGGTCTTCGTTCATAACGATCATCCCTATTCCTTCTCTCTCTTCCAGGTGACTCGTCTCTTGAGCTTCGTATTCTCGGTGACCCTTCTTTACTTTTGTAAGGAGTTGTGCTCTCATTGGAGTAGTGTCCGGGCATCCCAAAATTGTAGCAGTTTCGGTCACGACTTGACAAACGCTTCTCTTCATATCTTGAGTTGGAGCTTCGATCTTTGCTTCTATTCTTGTAGAACTTGTTGAATTTCTTGACCATGAGGCTTGTCTCTTCATTTGTGACAAGGTTGTCACTTGAGGTAGCGGGAGCATCACTTGTGGCTTTTTAAGCACTGCTAGACTTGTGGTGAAGCTCTTCCTTGTCTTTGAGTGTCATCTCATGAGCAACAATCATACCAATCACTTTCGTTGGCTTGAGATCTTTGTAGTTGGGCATCATTTGGATCAATGTGCATACGGTGTCATATCGATCATCCAAAGCTCGAAGTATATTCTTGATGATGAATTTGTCGGTCATTTCTTTGCTTCCTACATCGACAAGCTAGCCTAGAGTACATCTCAGTGACTCCTTCACCATCCTTCATCTTGAATTTGTCAAGCTAACTTTGAAGGACATCCAACTTGGATTCTCTCACAGATTCGGTACCTTCATGCATATCAACCAAAGTATCCCAAATCTCTTTTGCATTCTCAAGACGGTTGATTTTGTTGAATTCTTTGGGACATAGGCAGTTGAAGAGAATGTCACATGCTTGAGCATTGAGTTGCAACATCTTCAATTCATCCACAATCGCTTCGCGATCCGGTTCCCTTCGTTCTACAAAGAATTCACCTTGCATTCCAATACGAACAACAACCCAAACGATGGGGTTATGACCAAGCAAATGCATTTTCATTTTGTGCTTCCAACTAGCAAAATTAGTGCCATCAAAGTACGGACCTCCATGGTGATAATTTCCCTCACTAGACGCCATACTTGTTGGGTTCTACCGTAGGTGCATTGCTTGCAAAATAAAATTTTCCTACGTAGAACATCCAAAAACATGCTACAGAGATGGATCACAACTCGATACCACTAGACATGTAGTGCCGTGCCGTGCATCGGAAGTAGAGTTGGGGCAACACGTTCGTGTGGTCCATCTCCTCCTCATCCGATCTCCCTTGAATAATCGACCCAATCTCCCTCAAACAGCCGGCCCGATCTCCCTTGAACACCCGGTCGCTAGATCCCACGTACATGTTTGCCGGAGTGGCGCAAGTGCACCGCCTCTAATAGTATCCGCACATGCAGGAGGAACGTCGCACGGTGGACTGCTAGGTCCGGTCACATAGTCGGCAGCGGCGAGTGAAGGTGGCTAGTTGCAACTCATGGAAAAGCCCTAATGACGGTGCCGAAGTGATCAACCGGATGGTTGTGCCACACCTCCACTATCTATAGGCATCCGTCGCGGGCTCAACTCTTGGGCCTCACACGGATCCTAAAGCCCACGTGCTCCTTCCCTTAAGTGCGCAACCCCTTAGGTTCTCCTTCACTTGGTCGCGAGTCAGATCACATCCGGCTCGACCAGTTAGTAGCAGCCTCTAGCAAGGCATGCCGACTCCAAGTGTCTGATGAAGCTGGTTAGGCGAACCTGTAGTTCACACTTCTATTCCCTTTTCCACATGATATATGTTGTCGTGTAGAAGGCGATATGGTCATCCTTGTTGCAACACAACCTCTTTCTCGTTCCGGTGAATCCGACCAACACTTTGGATTATCTCATAATCCTCATCGCATGGCCATGCTTATCTAGGTCGGATCACCTAAGGGGCCTAGAGTATATCTCTCCTGATTGGAGGAGCAAATCCCATCTTCCTCGACCATGTCTCGCAGCATGGGTTTGGACAAGCCCGAAACCTACCTTTGTAACTACCGAGTCACGGAGTAGCGTTTGATCGTCCCGAAGCAAGTCTGTCACCATCCTGAGTACATGCGTCAGCTCAGGTCTTAGGAAATAGAACATATGTTGTACTAGAGACTCACAGATGACCTATCTCTACGTCTCATAGTTGGGTCTGTCCAACTTAGACCTTATCTTGACTCGGATCTGACTATGTCGAAATCGACCAGACCTCTCTGAGTCCATATTATCCATCTAGCATCCAATGCTACATGGTTAGTGAGACCAGACCATCCACTGTGTCATATTCTAGTCTAACTGTCTACGCGTCCACACAGCCCTTTCGACTAGGGACCATTTAGGACAGTCATCATACAATGCAGAGTCTCACATACTTGTTAATACACATCAATGATAATGTCCAAGGACCATCTTTATTCATAAACACATAGGAAATATCATCATACATGATTGCCTCTAGGGCATATCTCCAACAGTCTCCCACTTGCACTAGAGTCAATCAAATAGACATCGAATGCCCATAGCTCTAACGTGCCCCTCATGCTTGGGTTGTGGAAGCAGCTTAGTCAACGGATCTACAACATTTGCATCTGTATGAATCTTGCATAAATTGGTATCACCTTTCTCTATGAGCTTTCGTATCAAGTGATATTTTCGGTCTATGTGCCTGGTCTTGTGGTGTTGTCTTGGCTCCTTGGCCTGTGCGATGGCACCTGAATTATTGCAATAAAGGTCCAACAGTTTTGACCAGCCCGGGAACACACCAACATCTTCCAGGAACTTCCAAATCCAAACACCTTCCTTTGCGGCTTCACAAGCCGCAATGTATTCAGCCTCTATTGTGGAGTCAGCCACCGTATCTTGCTTGGAACTCATCCAGCTCACTGCTCCTCCATTCATGACATACAAGAATCTAGTTTGCGATCGACAATCATCCCCGTCGGTTTGGAAACTAGCATCAGCGTACCCCTTAAAGCAGAACTCCTCCTCACCTTCATAAACTAGGAACATCTGTTTAGTCCTTTTCACGTACTTCAAGATAGTTTTCACCGCTGCCCAATGACTCTCACTTGGGTCGGCCTGGTATCTGCTTATTAAGCTTATTGCATAGGCAACATCAGGCCGTGTACATAGCATGGCATACATGATGGATCCTATTGACGAGGCATATGGAATCCTACTCATCCGGTTTCGCTCATCAGAAGTCATAGGACTCTGAGTCTTGCTTAGCCTTATGCCATGTGAGATACGCAAGAACCCTTTCTTGGCCTCACTCATGTTGAAGCTCTTCAACACTTTGTCAATGTACGTGCTCTGGCTCAAGCCAAGCAGCCTCCTTGATCTATCTCTATAGATCTTGATGCCTAAAATGTACACTGCCTCTCCAAGATCTTTCTCGAAAACTTGCCATTCAATTATTCCTTGACTGAGTTCAGCATCGAAACATCATTTTCGATCAGCAGTATGTCATCCACATACAAGATCAAGAATACTACCGCACTCCCACAAGACTTCTTGTATAAACAATAGTCCTCTTCATTCTTGATGAAACCAAGGTAAATGATGACTTCATCAAAACGAATGTTCCAACTCCAAGCTGCTTGCTTCAATCCATAAATGGATCTCTTGAGCTTGCATATTTTACCAGCGTTAGTTGGATCGACAAAACCTTCGGGTTGTATCATGTACACATCCTCTTTTAAATTTCCATGAAGGAAAGCCGTTTTGACATCCATCTGCCATATCTCATAATCGAAAAATGCAGCTATAGCTAGTATGATCCTCACTAACTTTAGCATCGCTACCGGAGAGTAGGTATCGTCGTAGTCAATTCCTTGAACTTGTCCATAACCTTTAGCGACAAGCGAAGCTTTGTGGATCTGAACATTTCCATCCACATCGGTTTTCTTCTTAAAGACCCATTTGCAACCAATGGCAACTACGTCAGGTGGCGGATCAACCAAGTCCCAGATTTGATTGTCATCCATGGACTTTAACTCGGATGTCATGGCCTCTAGCCATGCCTCGGAATCTAGGCTCACCATCGCTTCCGCATACATGGCCGGCTCGCCGCTTTCTAGAAACAAAACATTGCGCACTCTACGCAATCTTTCCGACCTCCGTGGCTCCGGTGCCGACTCCACTACTTGTTCTCTCACCGACTCCGGTGTGATCTCATCACCAACTGAGTTGTCCCCGAGTGGCTCTCGAATTTCTTCGAGTCGCACCATTCTTCCACTGGTCTCCCGACTGAGAAACTCTTTCTCTAGGAAAACCCCATTCCGAGCAACAAAAACTTTGTTCTCTTATCGGTTGTAGAAGTTATATCCCAAGGTTTCCCTCGGATATCCCATGAATATGCATTTATCTGACCTGGGTCTGAGATTGTCCGACATGAGTCGCTTGACAAATGCTTCACAACCCCAAATCTTCAGAAAAGACAAACTAGGACTCTTCCCAGTCCACATCTCATGTGGTGTCTTGTCTATGGATTTTGATGGTACTCTATTAAGTGTGAAAGCTTTAGTTTCTCGAGCGTATCCCCAGAACGACAAGGGTAAATCCGATTTTCTCATCATCGACCGAACCATGTCCAACAAGGTTCGGTTTCTCTATTCTGACACACCGTTTCTCTACAGCGTACCCGAAGGTGTGAGCTGAGGTACTATACCTTAGATTTTTAGACGATTATCAAACTCCTGGCTCATGTACTCACCTCCACGATCTGATCGTAGAAGTTTTATCGTCTTGCCAAGCTGATTTTCAACCTCGTTCTGAAACTCTTTGAACTTTTCAAAAGTTTCCGACTTGTGCCTCATCAAATAAATATATCCATATCTACTCAAGTCATCAGTAAAAGTCACGAAGTACTGATAGCCGCCTCTGGCCATTGTGCTCATTGGACCACAGACATCACTATGTATAAGCTCCAACAGCTCGGATGCCCTCTCGCAACTCTTTGCAAAAGGAGGCTTAGTCATCTTGCCTAGCAGGCATGATTCTCATGTCTCGAACGACCTGAAGTCGGACAAAGTTAGGAGTCCATCATCATGGATCTTCTTCATGCGTTTCAGACTAATATGTCCAAGCCGACAATGCCAGAAGTATGTCGGATTTATCTCATTAGGCTTATGACTCTTGACATTCATGTTATAGACTGCTTCCATTTCTAGATTTAAAATAAATAGCCCATATACTATGGGTGCATAGCCATGGAACACTCCATTTAAATAAAATGAACAACCATTGTCCTTTATATTGAATTCATAACCTTGACTCATCAAGCATGAAGCAGAAACAATGTTCCGACTAAGTGTGGGAATGTAATAACAATTATTCAATTCCAAAATAAATCCAGAAGGAAGCCTGATCTGCATCGTGCCGACCTCCAACGCAGCAACTCTTGCTTTGTTGCCGACCCTGATGTCAATCTCCCCTTGTGCCACACGCCTAGTTCTTACCAGCCCCTGCATCGAGTTGCAAATATGAACAACGGGTCCGGTATCAAATACCCAAGAGCTACTAGGTATGTCGGCAAGGTAAATGTCTATAACATATGTAACAAGTGTACCTTTTCCTGAAGAAGCATCTCCGGCCTTCTTGCCATGCTCAGCAAGCCACTTGCTACAGTTCCTCTTCCAGTGACCAGCTTCCTTGCAATGAAAGCAAATGTTTTTGAGTTCGGTCCGGACTTTGTCTCAGTGGTGGAGACAACCTTCTCCTTGCCCTTTGCCTTACTCTTTTTCTTGGACCAACTCTTCCTGAACTTATCCAAGTTTTGCACAATCAACACTTGATGTGTGCCTTTATTAATATCTTGCTCTGCCACCTTAAGCATTCCATGCAATTCCATGAGCTTCTTATCCATGCCATGCATATGATAGTTCGAGACGAACGTCCCATAGCTAAGTGGAAGAGAACCCAAGATTGCATCCGTGGAGAGCTCGTCCCCAAATGGGAAGCCTAACCGATCCAAAGCTCGCACGTACCCAATCATCTTGGTCACATGCGGGCTCAGTGGATCACCCTCTTTCATCTTACAATCCGTCAAGGATTGCCAGACGTTGAACCTCTCGATCCTCGCCTGAACCTGAAGCATGCTCTTTAGACTCTCGATCATATCAAAAGCCTGAATGTTTTCGAAATTCTATTGCAAATTGGGCTCCATACAAGCCAGCATGAGGTAGCTGATCTTGTTTCATTCATCAACGAGTTTCTGGTGGGCATTCTTGGTTGTGGCATTAGCATTCTCGGAAGGTTCCTCTCGAAGTGGATCCTCTAGAACATGTTCCTTTTTATCATGCTTGAGAACAATTCTCAAATTTCTATACCAGGTGCTAAAGTTTGTTCCATTTCATTTATCCATTTACATAATTGATCTCAATGCAAAGCTGGGTTGAGCAGGTGGTGCCATTAATCTACAACAGAAAATATGCAATCACTAAGCAATGTGTTTATGTAGAGTAATTCAAGCCTTAAACAGAACTACTCCCACTGAATTCAGCATCCCTCCGCAAACTCTCAGTGATTCAAGACCCGTCTAGCACGAGCGATTAGTGAGCTTTAGCATCACTGCTAGCCAACTTGTCTATCCGGTAAGCAACACCTTGCTAATCGTATCTCCATACAACTCCTGTCGGTTGGGTAGGTATCTTATACCTCGGCTCCCAACCTTCTTTTCCACAAGGCCCAAAATTGTTTTGATAGCCTTGTCGAGTTAACCTGATGCAGTGCATGTCCGTGTCCGACATGAATCCTCTAGTTCAAGGACACCTAGTAGCACCTCAATTTTATGAGCCCACTACCACACGTACTTGACGTGCGAAGGTGCAACATCCGGAATGGCAGTATGCTTGGTATTAGTGAGGGATCTTTCTACCATACTAACATACATAGAAATAAGAAGCAAGCACTGAAATTATTGGTAACAGATAGTTTTGTGATAAGATAATTCGTAACGAGTAACAAGTAACAAGTGTAGCAAAGGTGCAACAAGGTAGCCCAATACTTTTTGTAGCAAAGGACAGGCCTACACAAACTCTTATATAAAGCAAAGCGCTCCCGAGGACACATGGGAATTTCTGTCAAGCTAGTTTTCATCATGCTCATTTGATTCACGTTCGTTACTTTGAAAATTTAATATATGGGTGGACCGGTGCTTGGGTGCTGCCCTTACTTGGACAAACCTTCCACTTGTGATTAACACCTATCACAAGCATCCACAAGCATCCGGAACTAGGAAATAAGAATTAAGGTAAATCTAACCATAGCATGAAGCATGTGGATCCAAATCAGCTCCTTACGAAGCAACGCATAAACTAGGGTTTACGCTTCTATCACTCTAGCAACCCATCATTTACTTATTACTTCCCAATGCCTTCCCCTAGGCCCAAATAATGGTGAAGTGTTATGTAGTCGATGTTCACATAACACCACTAGAGGAGAGACAACATACATCTCATCAAAATATCGAACGAATACCAAATTCACATGATTACTTATAACAAGACTTATCCCATGTCCTCCGGAACAAACGTAACTACTCACAAAGCATGTTCATGTTCATGATCAGAGGAGTATTAATTATCATAAAGGATTTGAACATATGATCTTCCACCAAGTAAACCAACTAGCATCAACTACAAGGAGTAATCAACACTACTAGCAACCCACATGTACCAATCTGAGGTGTTGAGACAAAGATCAATACAAGAGATGAACTATGGATTGGAGAGGAGGTGGTGCTGATGAAGATGCTGATGGAGATTGACCCTCTCTCGATGAGAGGATCGTTGGTGATGATGATGGTTTTGATTTTCCCCTCCGGGAGGGATGTTTCCCCAGTAGAACAGCCCTACCGGAGCTCTAGATTGGTTCTTCCCAAGTTCCACCTCGAGATGGCGGCGATTCATCCCGAAAGCTCTCTTCTTCTTTTTCCAGGTCAAAACGCTTCATATAGGAGAAGATGGACGTCAGAGGAGCCACATGGGCCCCACAAGCCTGCTAGGCATGGCCAGGGGGTGGCCATGCCTAGCAGGCTTGTGGCCTGCTGGTGGTCCCCCTCTGGTTTATTCTTGCGCTAGTATTTTTTATTAATTCCAAAAATATTCTCCGTAAAGTTTTAGGACTTTTGGAGTTGTGTAGAATAGGTATCTCAGATTTGCTCCCTTTCTAGTCTAGAATTCCAGCTGCCAGCATTCTCCCTCTTCATGTATACCTTATAAAATAAGAGAGAAAAGTCATAAGTATTATACCATAATGTGTAATAACAGCCCATAATGCAATAAATATCAATATAAAAGCATGATGCAAAATGGACGTATCAACTCCCCCAAGCTTAGACCTTGCTTGCCCTCAAGCAAAAGCCGAGATCGGTGAATATGTCCACATGTTTAGAGATAGACGTGTCGATAAAATAAAATACGAACATGAGAGCATCATGATCAACTTTAGAACAACAATACTCATTGTATGATATTCTTCATACTAGAGTAACAATTCATTCACAAAATAAAGCATGGACCAAGAACTCTATTGACAACCCACAAACTATGATCTCAGTCATTGAAGCAATTGACAATTTATCATAACATTGGAAAGAGTCAATATAAGAGCTTGTAAAGCAAATCCACATACTCAATTATCTTTTAGTCTTTCACAATTTCTAACACTCACGCGGTACTCACGAGATCAAAGCTTCAATGAGAAAGATAGGGGCTTATAGTTTTGCCTCCCAACTATTCACCTCAAGGGTGATGTCAATAGTAATAACTCATGATCACCCACATCCGAGTGGATATATGAATCTAGATTATTCCCCAACACATAATTCTTGCCAAGAGAGACGGAATATAGGAAGTGGTGAAGACCACCATGACTCTTGCATAAAGGTAAGTACTAGAAAGTAAAAGTAACAGATAGGCCCTTCGTAGAGGGAAGCAGAGGTTGTCATGCGCTTTTTATTTTTGGATGCACAAACTCTTAGTGTAGAGGAACGCCACGTTGTATTTCCCTTTGTGATAGGAACCTTTATTATGCAGTCTGACGTTTTTATTTCTTCACTATCACAAGTTCGTACAACACTTATTTCCCTTATAATAAAAGATAACACATATTTAGGAGCAGTTTTTATTGCCTTTTTGCATCGATGACAACTTACTTGATGGATCTTATTCAATACATAGGTAGGTATGGTGGACTCTCATGGCAAAACTGGGTTGAGGTGTTTGGATGCACAAGCAGTATCTCTACTTGGTGTGGAAATTTTGGCTAATATGAGGTGGAAACAAGCACAACATGTTGGAGGATCTAAAATCATATAACTTCTATCCGAATGCAAGCAAACATAACCTATTATGTTTTCTTCCTTGTCCAACATCAACTTCTTGGCATGTAATATTTTAATGAGTGGTCACAATCATAAAAGATGTCCAAGATAATATATTTATATGTGAATCTCTCTTTCTTTATCACTTCCTTTTAATTGCACCAATGACAAATTACTATGTTTGTTAACTCCCAACAAATTTCAATCACCATACTTTTTATATGTAAAGTCATCACTCCCGGTAAGATCACTATGTATTCTCCTTGCTTTTGTTCTATTATACTTTATTCATTACTTTCGAGAGCACAGTAATCTAGGAAAGACCTCTCATCAAAACTACTTTTTATTATATAACTCCAAGTTGCTTACATAAGGGGAGCAAAAGCAAAAACTAAAAGGTAGATCATACTAAATTTTTTTATTCTACTAGATGAAAACAAAATAAAAAAGGAACGAACTAGGAAACATAATAAAAAGGAAAAAGGAAAAAAGGTGTGATATGGTACGATACTGGGGCACCTCCCCCAAGCTTGGCACAAGCCAAGGGGAGTGCCCATACCCATGTGCTCAGGTGTCCTTCTTCGGAAGTGACTGTGCAATGTTCTTGGCAATGATACCCCTCAGAATGCGATTCTCCTCTTCAAGCTTATTATTTTGCTGCCTGAGATCCATTACTTCCTTGTGCAGTTTTCCATTGACGGATAGAGACCCCTTCACCCAGGGATGTCTCATTGCTGTGGGTGAAAAGACAAAACTCTTCTTCAAGTTTTCATAAGTAAGGAATTTAGCATTGGGAGGAATGACCGAATTCAGGATTGTTGCGCTCAGAAGTTCCTCCAACATGGCCCTAGGTTGTGGACGAGAGTTAACTTCTTGGTCTTCCTCCATGGCATCCACCTTTTTTTAAGTCAGCCTCCATATCATCCTCCGTGGTTCGCCCAAAGTGGTTAGATTCAATGTATGCCTCGGTCTCCTGTGCCGGGTGAGAAACACGACTCTCCCCGGTCGACTCTTGGGACGACATCTTGCTCTAAATCTGCTGCAGAAATAGCTCAAGACGAAAACAAGAGGTATTGTCGTGATATGAAAGTAGAAACCTTTGGGAGATTATATAACGAATTTTTTCCGACCCGAAGGGGTGTTTCACAAGAAAACGGGGTCCGGGGGGTGCACGGGGTGGTGACATGCCCCCTAGGCACGACCAGGGGGTGGTCGCGCCTAGCAGGCTTGTCGCCTCCCCATGTGTCCTTCAGACTGCTTTTTA
Source organism: Hordeum marinum (assembly GCA_022496015.1). Classification (NCBI taxonomy): domain Eukaryota; kingdom Viridiplantae; phylum Streptophyta; class Magnoliopsida; order Poales; family Poaceae; genus Hordeum; species Hordeum marinum. The sequence continues at coordinate 391,487,719 of CM039678.1, read as the reverse complement.
TTTTCCTATTTTTTTAATTATTCCAAAACTGAATAAAAATGCTACTGGAATTTTTTTGAAGTCGGTTTACTTACCATACCACGTACCTATTCCTTTTCTGATTCTGAAACGTTCTGGTAAGTCTCCCTAATATGCTCTTAGGGAGTTATGGTATTGATGACATTGGTTTCAACATTAATGGGAGTACCTGAAATATAACGTTTGATTCTTTGCCCGTTTACCACCTTTGGATTTGTGCCTTCGGCGTTGTTGATCTTGATGGCACCAGGACGATATACCTCCTCGATGATGTATGGTCCTTCCCATTAAATATCTGGGGACTCCAAATCTAGGGAAAATAACTTCTTTAAGCATCTTAATACATGTGTTATGATCAACACTACTAGTTGGAATAGCTTCTACCCACTTAGTAACATAATCAACAACAATGAAAATGTGAGTATACCCGTTGGACGTTGGAAAAGGTCCCATGTAATCAAAACCTCAAACATCAAATGGTTCAATAATGAGAGAGTAGTTCATAGGCATTTCCTGTCGTCTACTAATATTGCCAATTCTTTGACATTCATCACATGACAAGACAAACTTACGAGCATACCTTGAAGAGAGTAGGCCAATAAAACCCAGATTGTAATACCTTATGTGCAGTTTCTATCTCTAGCATGGTGTCCTCCGTAGGCCTCGGAATGACACTTCCATAGGATCTGTTCTTGTTCATGCTCAGGTACACAACATCTAATAACACCATCTACTCCTTTATAAAGGTGTGGGGCATCCCAGAAGTAATGTCTTAAATCATAGAAAAACTTTTTTATTTTGTTGGTATGTGAAACTAGGCGTTATAAATTTAGCGACATTGTAATTAGCATAATCAACATACCAAGGAGCATTATGAGAAGCATTTATGACAACTAATTGTTCATCAGAAAAGCTATCATCAATAGGTAGTGGGTCATCAAGAACATTCTCTAACCTAGACCAGTTATCTGCTACGAGGTTATCAGCACCCTTTCTATCAACAATATGCAAATCAAATTCTTGTAGCAGAAGAACCCACCTGATAAGTCTAGGTTTAGCATCTTTATTTTCCATGAGATATTTAATAGCAACATGATTAGTGTGAACAGTTACTTCAGAATCAACAATATAGGGTCTAAACTTATCAAAAGCGAACACAACTGCTAAAAATTCCTTTTCACCGGTAGCATAGTTTTTTTGAGCACTGTCTAGAGTTTTGCTAGCATAATGAATAATATTTAATTTCTTATCAACTCTTTGACCTAGAACAGCACCTATGGCATAGTCACTAGCATCACACCTAATTTCAAAAGGTAGGTTCCAATCAGGTGGTTGGACAATAGGTGCAGAGATCAAAGCATTCTTGAGAATTTCAAAAGCTTCTACACAATCATCATCAAAAACGAATGGAACATCTTTTTGCAAAAGATTAGTGAGAGGCCTATAAATCTTAGAGAAATCTTTAAGAAATCTCCTATAGAAACCAACATGACCAAGGAAACTTCTTATACCTCTGATATCCGTAGGACACGACATCTTTTCAATAGCATCAACTTTAGCCTTATCAACTTCAATACTTGTTTCGGAATTTTTGTGTCCGAAGATAATGCCTTCATTCACCATAAAGTGGCACTTTTCCCAATTCAAGACAAGATTAGTTTCTTCACATCTCTGCAAAACTCGATCAAGGTTGCTCAAACAATCATCAAAGTAAGTTCCGTATACGGAAAAATCATCCATGAAAACCTCAACAAGCCTTTCACAAAAATCAGAGAATATAGCAGTCATGCATCTTTGAAAGGTAGAAGATGCATTGCATAAACCAAAAGGCATACGTCTATAAGCAAAGGTACCAAAAGTGAGAGTACAATTGGTATTTTCTTGGTCCTCTTTTGACACAGGTATTTGAGAGAAACAAGAACAACCATCTAGAAAGCAGAAATGTGTGTATTTGGATAATCTTTCTAGCATTTGATCAATAAAAGTTAGAGGGTAATGATCTTTTCTAGTAGCTTTATTCAATTTCCTCAAATCAATTACCATTCTATAACCTATAAAAATTCTCTACGGGAGCAATTCATTTTTATCATTAGGAACTACAGTAATACCTCCTTTCTTAGGGATGCAATGAACGGGAGTAACCCATCTACTATCAGCAATAGGGTAAATCATACCTACCTCCAGAAGCTTTAATATTTCATTTCTTAGCACTTCCTTCATTTTAGGATTTAACCGTCGTTGGTGATCAACAACTGGTTTAGCATCAGGCTCCATTTTAATTTATGCTGACATAGAGTGGGACTAATGCCCTTAAGATCATCAGGAGTATATCCAATAGCAGCACTGTGCTTCTTCAGAGTTTTCAATTAGCTCTGTTCTTCATGCTCTGAAAGATTAGCACTAATAATAACATGATATATCTTCTTTTCATCAAGATAAGTATATCTCAACGGGATCACCCTTGTGTGGAGGGGGATCCTTGAGTATTTCAACATGCAAGTTGTGTTTCAGAATAGGATGCTGATCAAACAAAATCCTATCTATTTCCTTTCTGTCATTCATATGCATGTCATTTTCATGGTCTAGCAAATATTGCTCTAAAGGATCAGTAGGAGGCACCTCAATAGAGGCAAGACCAATAATTTCATCCTTACTAGGCAATTCTTTATCATGGGGTTGTCTACGAAATTTAAAGAAATTAAACTCATGGGATGTATCCCCAAAACTTACGGTAACCATTTCCTTCTCACAATTTATCCTAGCATTAACGGTATTCAAGAAGGGTCTACCAAATATAATAGGACAAAAATCATCTTGTGGGGAACCAAGAACAAGAAAATCAGTAGGATATTTTATTTTCCCACACAAGACTTCAACATCTCTAATAATCCCAACTAGTGATATAGTATCTCTATTAGCAAGTTTAATTGTAACATCAATTTCCTCTAACTCAGATGGTGCAATATCATTCATAATCTCTTTATATAGGGAAAAGGGAATTGCACTCACACTAGCACCCATATCACATAAGCCATGATAACAATGATCTCCTATTTTAACAGAAACAACAGGTGTGCCAAGAGTGGGCCTATGTTTATCTTTAGCATTAGGTTTGGCAATTCTAGCGGCTTCATCACAAAATTGAATAACATGCCCATCAATATTATCAACCAAGAGATCCTTAACCATAGGAATACTAGGCTCAACTTTAATTTGCTCAAGGGGTGTAGGTGTTCTAGCACAGCTCTTACGAACCACAGTTGAAGCTTTAGCATGATCCTTTATTCTAGCAGGGAAAGGTGGTTTCTCAGTATAAGCAGTGGGAATAACAGGATGAACATTATAAGTAATAGTTTTTTTCTTCAACTTTAATAGGTTTAACTACTTTCACTTCAACGGGAGAATGATATTTAAACCACTTCTCCTTGGGTATATCAACATGAGCAGCAAACGATTCACAAAAAGAAGCTACTATCTTCGAGTCAAGTCCATATTTAGTGCTAAATACACGAAAAGCATCGGTGTCTACAAAGGATTTAACACAATCAAACTTAAGGTTCATACATGACTCCTTACCTTCGTTGAGTTCCCAATCTTCAGAGTTTCATTTAATCCTTTCCAATAAATCCCATTTGAAGTCAATATCCTTCTTCATATAGGAACCATCACAAGAAGTATCGAGCATGGATTGATCATTACGAGAAAGCCGAGCATAAAAACTCTGAATAATAATTTCTCTCGAGAGATCATGATTGGGGCATGAATATAACATTGACTTAAGCATCCCCCAAGCTTGAGCGATTCTTTCTCCTTCACAAGGCCAAAAATTATAAATATAATTCTGATCACGATGAACTAGATGCATAGGATAGAACTTCTAATGAAATTTCATATTCAATCGGTTGTAGCTCCATGATCCAATATCATCACATAGCCTATACAATGGTAATGCATTCTCCTTCAAGGATAAAGGAAAGACCTTCTTCTTGACGTGATCCTTGGGCATACCTGCAAGCTAATCCACAAAGTTCATCCACATAGATTAGATGCAAATCAAGATGTAGTGTTCCATCTCCCGCATAAGGATTAGCCAGCAGTTTCTCTATCATACCCGAAGGAATTTCAGAATAAATATTTTTAGTAGGTTCAGTAGGTTGAGGGACAACTCTTTGTGTTTCTGGTCGACGTGAACATACCCCGAACAAGCCCCTCAAAGGATTACTTTCCATAGTGACAAGTGACAGTAAATTTCAGCATGCTATATAAATTTTTCCTTACCAGATTCCACTTACCAAAGGAGCTTCACTCCCCGGCAATGGCGCCAGAAAAGAGTCTTGATGACCCACAAGTATAGGGGATCTATCATAGTCCTTTCGATAAGTTAAAGTGTCAAACCCAATGAGGAGCAAAAGGAAATTACAAGCGGTTTCCAGTAAGGTATTCTCTACAAGCACTGAAATTATCGATAACAGATAGTTTTGTGATAAGATAATTTGTAACGAGTAACAAGTAACAAGTGTAGCAAAGGTGCAGAAAGGTAGCCCAATCCTTTTTTTAGCAAATAAAATGCCTGGACAAACTCTTATATAAAGCAAAGCGCTCCCGAGGACACATGGGAATTTCTGTCAAGCTAGTTTTCATCATGCTCATTTGATTCACGTTCGTTACTTTGATAATTTGATATGTGGGTGGACTGGTGCTTGGGTGCTGCCCTTACTTGTACAAACCTCCCACTTATGCTGAATCCCTATTGCAAGCATCCACAACTATGAGAGAAGAATTAAGGTAAACCTAACCATAGCAACAAACATGTGGATCCAAATCAGCCCCTTACGAAGCAATGCATAAACTAGGGTTTAAGCTTCTGTCACTCTAGCAACCCATCATCTACTTATTACTTCCCAATGCCTTCTCCTAGGACCAAATAATGGTGAAGTGTTATGTAGTCAACGTTCACATAACACCACTAGAGGAGAGACAACATACATCTCATCAAAATATCGAACCAATACCAAATTCACATGATCACTTATAACAAGACTTATCCCATGTCCTCAGGAACAAACGTAACTAATCACAAAGCATATTCATGTTCATAATCAGAGGAGTATTAATGATGATCAAGGATCTGAACATATGATCTTCCACCAAGTAAACCAACTAGCATCAACTACAAGGAGTAATCAACACTACTAGCAACCCACAGGTACCGATCTAAGGTTTTGAGAGAAAGATCGGATACAAGAGATGAACTAGGGTTTGGAGAGGAGATGGTGCTGATGAAGATGTTGATTGAGATTGACCCCCTCTCAATGAGAGGATCACTGGTGATGACGATGGCTTCGATTTCCCCCTCCACGAAGTTTCCTCGGCAGAACAGCCCTGCCGGAGCTCTAGATTGGTTATGCCCAAGTTCCGCCTCAAGATGGCGGCACTTCGTACCGAAAGATCTCTTCTGATTTTTCCAGGTAAAAATGCTTCATATAGGAGAAAATAGGCATCGGAGGAGCCACAGGGGCCCCACAAGGCTACTAAGCGCGGCCAGGGGGTGGCCGCGCCTAGCAGCCTTGTGGCCTGCTTGTGGCCCCCCTCTGGTTGATTCTTGCGCCAGTATTTTTTATTAATTCCAAAAATATTCTCCGTAAATTTTTAGGACTTTTGGAGTTGTGCAGAATAGGTATCTCAGATTTGCTCCTTTTCCAGTCCAGAATTCCAGCTGCCGACATTTTCCCTCTTCAAGTAAACCTTATAAAATAAGAGAGAAAAGGCATAAGTATTGTACCATAGCATGTAATAACAGCTCATAATGCAATAAATATCAATATAAAAGCATGATGAAAAATGGACGTATCCAGGCCAAACATGCCCGATGTTGTCCATGACGATGCGCCATAGCTTGCCCGGAGGAAGGTGACGGGTGCACCTTCCTATTTGGGGGAGGGGCGCCACTAACGGCGCGGGAGGGGCCTGTGCTGCCCTCATTCGGGGGCACACTCTTCGACTCGGTCCGCTCCGGAGGGAGCAAGGGCTTCTTCTTCGTGGGAGCTTCGTCGATAGGCCCAAGGATGTCCTCGTCAGTGGGGTATGATGTGGTGGCGTCCTTGTAGGCATGCTCGAGGGTGTGCATCGCATCCTTCTCATCGCAGTGAATGGTGATGTTGCCACCACAGCCAGGCATCTTCATGAGGCCATAGGCATGGTGGTTTGCGGCCATGAACTTGTAGAGTGCCGGGTAGCCCAAGATGGCATTGTAGGGCGGGCCGATGTGCGCCACGTCGAAGTCGATGAACTCTATGTGGTAGTTCTAGAGGGTGCCGAAGGTGATGGGGAGACGCACTTGCCCCAGCGGGGTGGTGGACCAGTCGGTGACACCCGAGAAAGGCCTGGTGGGCATCAAGCGCTCGTAGGGCACTTGAAGCGTCTCGAAGGTCTTCATAGAAAGCATGTTGAGCCCTGCCCCACCGTCGATGAGCGTCTTGGTGCCGGCCACTTTGCTGATAGTGGGAGTGAACAATAGCGGAACGACGCCCACAACCTTCGTGGACTTGGGATGGTTCCTGGCGTCGACGGTGATGGGGAGCTCAGTCCACTTGAGGCGACTAGTCGACTCGAGCGTTGGGACGGCCGCGTTTACCTCACGATAGAGCTGCTTGAAGTGGCAGTTAGACGGAAGGGCCCGGGCCTCGCCAAGGATGCAGGACACCCTATGGGGCTCCTGGTAGCCCCAAGCATTCTCAGTCGGAGGGGGTCGTTGGCGCATGGAGGGGCGGCATGGGCCTCAGGGTCAGCCCTTCATGGCTGGTCCTGCCAGTCCTAATGGTTGTTTTCGTTGCTCCTACCCCAGCGGCCACCTCCACCATCACCGTTGTGGCCCCTTCTGCCCTCTTGATGTCTGCCACAGCAGTCGGTGCGCCTCTCACAAAGCCGCGTGAGCTCATAGCAGTCCTCCGTGCTATGGGAGTTCACGTTGTGGTAGGCGCAGAAGGGCTTGTTAGGTGATGCGTCGTAGTTGTACCCGTGTGACGGGGTTATTACCACTAGGTAGGCCAAAGCAACGGGGTCTTCCCCCTTTCGCTTTGAAGAAAAACTACGCGGCCAGCTAGAGGACGTCCGACGCGAGCCTGTGCCGGCTGGCGCCTCGGGCGTTTGGACGAGGAGCCTATTGGACCCTCGGCCGGCTGGGCATGGCTGGTTGCCTCCAGGCCGGCTCTCCCATTGACCTTGGGACAGACATGCGATGTCCCATCCCTCTGCACGTAGGTACGACGACACGACGCGCCCGGCACGATGGGTGGCCCTATGGCTACAGTGGCCGCTGACGCACTACAGCGCGTGGCTACAGTCCAACCGTCCCGGTCACTGACCTCAGCGAGCGTGACCGGGTGTGGGAACAGTGCCGGCACGCCCTCGCCATAGGTGTAAAGTGCATTAACATTGACTAGATTATTGACTCTAGTGCAAGTGGGAGTATGTAGGAGATATGCCCTAGAGGCAATAATAAATGTTATTGATCATCTCCCTGTTCATAATTAGGTTTATGTTCCATGCTATAACTACTATGGTTCTCGAGTCTGCAATAACCACGAGGCTTGAAGGAAGACTCATATGCACGTGTGGAATAAGAAACGGTAAAATGTATTCCTAGTCTGGCCTCTAAGACTGGCTCAAGTATTGCATGATGATCCTGTTTTCCTGATCATGGGCATGGCTATGCCGGCAATTTTGAGGGCACAATGTTAGAAGAACATTTGTGTTGAATCGACCCTAATTGATGTTATGCTATGAGATACATTCGTCATAAGTTAATGGTTAATAATACAGAGAAGTTAATGTTTGCATAATTCCTTAGACCATGAGAGTATCGAGTTTCTTCATGCTTGCTTCATGAACTTTGGGGTTTGTTAAACGTCATCCATAAATGGGTGGCTATTACGGCGGCTTACGGGTTCATGGAAAAGTATGTCAAGTAACTTGATAGCTCAAGATTGGGATTTGCTCCTTCGACGACGGAGAGATATCTCTGGGCCCTCTCGGTGTTACGGTATCCATCATCGTCTGGCCAGACACTTTGTGATTTGATCACGGGGATGCCGGAACACGGGAACGAGAAAAGAGAACAATACCGGCAACGAGGTAACTGGCATAGTGGACAAGTTGTTGATCCACGGGGATGCCAACATGTCTCACCTCGGGTATTTGTAACATATCGCGAAGCAACAGGAATAGCACACGGCAACTGGAGGTTCACTCGAATATTCATTCGTGTGGGTATAGGGGTCAGTATGGGTGTCCACGGCTCAGATGTTGATCATTGATCGGAAGGGGTTCCGGGTCATGTCTATGCTTCACCGAACCTATAGGGTCACACGCTTAAGGGTCATTTATCTGCTGAATGCTAGACAGGGAGTCTGAGAGAAAATCATCGAAAAAGTTTCGGACACCGGAAAAGTTTCGGACAGTGGAAAAGTTCCGCAGGGAGAACACCGGAACAGTTTCGGTAAAACTGAAAAGTTGTTTCAGGGGATACCATTAAGTCAAATTGGTTTCGGCACATGCCTGATAATTCTTGGAGGGTGCCAGAATCATTCTGGAAACTTTTGGGAATTTTCCGAAAGAAAAACCGGAAATGTTTCGGAGCTGCCGGAACCGCTTCAGATGATTTTCGCAGATGAAAATCACTAAACCGGAATTGTTTCAAAAAGTGCTGAAAATTATTTTAGTGGGTACTGGAAATGTTCTAAGCCCACATAAATATTTTCAGTTCGATCAGACGCTGAAAAATGTCGTCTTGAATAGTGAAATCAGCTTTATGGTTACTTTTTGGAAAGCCACCTTTTTGGGCTTTTGCTCCAAAATATCTTGGAGATGACATGGATGGATGTGGCTGAAATTTCAGCCCCTCCACCCCTCCTTCTCCTATAAATAGAGGTGGAGGGGGCAGCCCAAAACTCAATCCCTTCTCACATACAAGTGCCATGCATGATCTGGCTTCTTCTCTCCCTCCCAGCGAAATAGTTTCGTAGAGCCGAAAGGCTGGCTGGGTTCCGGCAGGAACTAGTTCTGGACGGCGACGCCCTGCCGGATAGATGACACCGTATGTGTGCAACTCTGTAGAGAGATCGTAGTTTCGGTCTTAGTTCGAGAGTGCCTCCCGAATGGCTGTCCGTGTGACCGTCCGAGGTTCGAAGGTCCTCCCGAAGGGCTGTCCGTGTGACCGTCCGTGTTTTGGAGGTCCTCCCGAAGGGCTGTCCGAGTGACAGTCCAAGTTTCGGAGGTCCTCCCGAAGGGCTGTCTTCGACACCATCCGGGGGACTGTCCGACCGCCTCCCGGAGGGCTGTCTGCGGGGCAGATGAGGGTATACATCCTCGCGGTTGGGAGGTTGTAAAATCCTAGCTGCGGGGATCTGCACCGCCGTTCGTCATCGACTCTACTTCCGCTGCACTACGAGTCGGTAACAAAAACGATCAAACCTTGTATGCAGTCTCCATAGTGGTCCTGGGCTGGTGCGTAGGTCAGAATTTTTTTGTTTTCTGCTGCGTTACCCTATAGTGGCATCAAGAGCCGTGCTATGCGTAGATGCAGGTTGTGATCTAGAATACATAGAGATGTATGGGTGTTGGACAATATAATTAGGTAGTAGATGAGATCTATTGCTGAAAATTATTTGTGCGGGTAGCATATGAAATCTGTTACCCGATGTTCTTTTTGCTTCCCCTGAATTTGCATAGTCTTGATCTTGCCGGAATGGTCGAATCTCACAAAGTTCTGGCAATCCCCAATCCTTTCATGCTGCTCCTGAGTATGCTGATTGACAGATCAACGAAGTGCTAACAGTTCTTTGGGTTCCACCATAGTGGAGAAAGATGGATGTTTCACAGACGAAAGGGCATGCAGATGTGATTTGCACGGGGGTCACGCGTTTGACGAAGTTTAGTATGGGGCTCAAGATTTTATTATCTCGTATTTTATACACCCTGGAAAGTTAATCTAGCAACTTGGATTATCATGCTTGATGATGAACGTTGGTAGTTTCGGTTTGTTTCGAAACCTTAGAAGCCATGTAAAACAAGTTTTTGCGTGGACCAATTAGAGGCGTCTAACTTGGTTTTGTAGGATGGTTTGCATGTGCATGTGATGTGGTATAGCAGTGCTCATTATAATTTGATTATGTATGAGATGACTATATAATGTAAATTGATTAACATGACCTGTGTGTCATGATTCGGCATGATGGCTGGAGCCATATGATTGCACTTTAATGACATGTGTTTCAACCTTATGTAATGCACTTAATTTATTAGCTATAGAGCTAGCAATATTATCTTGTGCATCGACAAGGTGGTGGCAATCTTCACGAAGGTGTACACCAACGTGAATGCCGAAGACGAAGAAATGAAAGACTTCTCCATCAGAAAGGGCTATACCATATCATGCTATTATGAATTGCCTAAGATGTTTATCCCTTATGATGCACCCTTCTTGATTGCGCGGTAGTCGCTTTTATTAGGGTGATCTCTCACAAAAATATCAAGTAGATAGTGTTCTCCCAAGTGTAGCACCGTCACGGCACCTAACTTTTCGGGGTGCGCCATGGATGCATGGGTACGAACGATTAGGGATGTGTGAGGCGGGTGAGTAAAGACCTCGTAGCGAGATCACTTGGCTCAGAACACATGCATCGAAAGATGAATAAGAGTCACATAAAGATGTGATCGGCAAGTTGGCCTACCGATTAAAATTCCCATCATGAGATGATGATTCTATGGCGATGAATTGAAGTCTGGATCTTGTATCACTCAAAATCAATTATGAGAGATATTGATTTGAGTGGGAGTGCACTGTAGAATTAATTTGTTTAATTCTCAGTGCAATTAATTTTGAACTCTGTCTAAATGTGATTTGCATAATAGTTGTAGAATAATGGCTCGCGTTTCCACCTTCCCTATTAAAATTGAATAGCCGTTAAATATCTGGTTAAAACTTTACGGTTGGTAATGTAATTGTGAGGATTGTCCTCAAGAGTGTCGAGAAGGACCTGTCCTATCGCATGCTTTCGGTATTATCTTGCTAATGCTATGGATCATGTGACTCTCGTCCTTCGATCCAGAAGCTAGAATTCTGTTTCAGTCAAATGCAATACGTTTGGATAGTTATGTGATATTCATGGAATCTGAAAATCATTTTCAGAGATAGACAAAGGCTAAAAGATATGAGATATCCAAAGCAATGTTTGTTTGCAAACTATTAGTAAAGGAGTTTACTATGCATTAGACTGATAAGAGAGGGATCCAGAAGAACGACTGTCATATGATGATGGTGAATAAAGCAACAACTTAAAGAGAAAGGAAGTGTCCGAAGGGTGTTAGTGAAACTTTCACGCCTAGGAAGTCCAGGGCTAACTCCATTCTTAAGTTGGATGCTTCTTCCGAGAGTAGGAGAAATACTAAAAGTTAAACTGTTAGAAGTATAATGGCAAAAGGAAAGAAGACTGGAATATCCAGCTCATGTATGAATGTCATACAAGTTTTTGATGTATAGAAGGCTGGTCAAAGATATAGTTCTTGGGAATTACGGTTAAACATGTCAATCATTAATTCTTCGGTATTGTGAGTTAATCACAAAGATACCCTCTCGATTGCATTCTGTTGCCACTCGATGTAAGAACTACTATGGCCTGAAAGACTAGCCAGGGATGAGGTTTAGATACATGCAGGGAACATAGTAAATGTTACTATGCCTTCCATCGATGTATTCCCTATGTATTTACTTTCATAATTGATTTAGAGTTTCACACTCTAGCCCTTTGCATAAGGTATCTTGCAAGAAGGTTGTTCATAAGAGAACTTTTCATGTTCAGTGTTATGAATAACATAAGGGCCATACTTCCATTATGAATGAGACGTATGCTATGAATATTGATAATAATACATTACCTTTGGGTTTACTTTCGTAATGCATTTAGAGTTTCACACTCTATCCCTTTGCATAAGGTATCTTGCAAGAAGGTTGTTCATAAGAGAACTTTTGATGTTCGGTGTTATGAATAACATAAGGGCCATACTTCCATTATGAATGAGACGTATGCTATGAATATTGATAATAATACATTTCCTCTGGGTTTACTTTCATAATTCATTTTAGAGTTTCATACACTCTAGCCCATTGCACCATGTTTGTTGCAATAGAGTTGTTCATAAAAACAACAATTGTTGTTCAGTATTATGAATAAAATGAAGGGCCATGCTTCCATCCTAGATGGGATGTATGTTATGAATATTGATAGTTATATGATACATCCATAAACACTAACACTAAATGTCGCAAGACTAAAAGAATACCACACAAGTGTGGCACTGCATTTGGTCACATTGGAAAAACCCGCATGGAAAATTCCATTATGATGGATTTTGAATCATCTGACACTTGCAACATTCCTCCGAAAAGTGAAGTGACTGAAATACCATTCACAAACCATAAGGAATGAGCAAAGAACATATTGGTGATCATACATTATGATGTATGTAGTCCAATAAATGTTGTTCCAAGTAGTGGATTTATCTATCTTCAGAAATGACTCAAGTAGATATATGGATATTTACTTGATGAGACGTAAGTCTGGATCTTTTGAAATCATTCGAAAGGTTTTCAAAAATGAAGTAGAAGTTATTGTAACAATAAAGTTATGTTTCTGCAATTTGATTGTGGAAAGGAATATTTGAGTTACAAGTTTAGCGAATGTAGCGACCCGACCTGAAAGATCGAATCTCCGGTGTTTCCGTACCATCCCAAGATCATGCTGGTACACACACGGTACATCAATGTATATATCAAAGGGAAATCACACAGCATTATATTAATCAAAATCTCATATAGAGTCCTTTATTACAATAAATATTACAATAAAGTGGCTGAAGGCCAACTCATGAGAATATCTAAATCTTGCGGAAGCATCGAAGGTAGATGAGTCCATCTGACTCCAAGGGCATCTCACCGAGCATAGAACGTGTCCTCACTCCTGGTCGGAAAAGTACTCTGCAACATGATACGTTGCAGCCGTGTAGGTCAGTATATGGAATATGTCGGCAAAGTCACAAGAGAGGGGTGAAAAGATAATCATCTAGTCTACATGCATATATGGCAGGTGGGGTAGTAAGTTTTGCGTAAAGCCAATTTTTCCTACATCAAGAGAGGGGTAAGCAAAACTTATTACTAAGTTGGCTGATTAATGAGATGGTTCCACCAACCAATTCTCATACCCAAGTTATTAATACCCACATCATCATATTAATTGTGTTGAGAATTCCGGAAGTTTCAGTTCCTTTGGCTCAAGTCATCCATGACCGTGGACACGGCTAATCAATTAGGTTTGAGTACTCTGCAAAGTTTTGCACACGTTCCCCACAAGATTTGGTCGCCTCCGTTTGATTTCTCGCACTTCAGGGTGTTTCTGAAACGGATGACCAAAACATGGTCTTCCAAAGGGTTTCCCTGCGACTCTGTCGGTGCCCATCCTTTCCCATCGTTCTTCTACATCTCATAGCATCGCCTGTCCAGGGTCACCACAATATCCAACCAAGACAGAGCCCATAATGACTTGTGGCTGTGCAGGTAAGCCTTGGGTCTTGAAGCATCCATCCATCTCTTTGTAGCTGGGTGGACCTTTCCGCGTGAATACTGGCCATCTCCAGCAACACCTAGGCAAATCCACTGGTTTCTCCAGGGTGCCGTTCAACCATCATCCACCCAGAGGTAAGTTGAAAACTCGGAGTCTTGAAGTCTTGATCATTATGTAGGTCTTGTAATTAATCTCACAACTCTCATGAATCACACAACCAACCCCGTCTACTAGTAGCATAGCAAAATATAAGACGACGTTTCCCGGGGCCAATGTGTCAAGGGATTGGGGTACCTACCACATGATACTATATCAAGTAACCAAATTTCCAACTAACCTACTTTGCATGCAATTGGGGTGATGGAAGACTAATGCAATAAAAACATGGGTAAAGATGATCAAAGCGACTTGCCTGATTGATGATCTTCATACGTGAGTGACTCTAAGTAACAAGCTTCGCACTCCGGATTATCTAGCGAAGCAAACAAGAGCACTCAATAAACATACAATAAAAATATTGTAACTCACAGAATCAGTAAGGAATTAGAATCACTCAAGACAAAGAATGCACAATCACAAGGAAAGAAAACACACAAAGTTTTGTTTTCTAAAAGATGATTGATAAAACACTACTAACATAATGAAACCATTTGTATAATCCAAAACAATAGTTGGCAGCAAGAAAACAATAAAATATTTTATTAATAAACAGAATAAAATCAATTTAAGTTTGTTGGGAAAACTTTAGTGAAGTTTTTAAAAGTTTTGATAAACACTATATGAATCAACTATAGTTTTACTAACAAAAGAGTAAAGCAAAACTTATTATTTATTAATAAAACATTATCTTAACGGAAAAGAAAATTTACTAAAAACTTGTCTTAGAAAACAGAATTTAATTATTTAAACTCTGTTAAAAAGAATCTATTACTAAACTAGTGTGTTTTATCAAACTAAACCTAATGGAAAAGGAGTTGTGATTCCTATAACAATAAAGAAATAAACTAATCAATTTTATATTTTTATTAACAGTAAGTAAAACACTAAATGTTCAAGCAACAGAACCTACTAAACAAAATAAAACTAAATCTAATTGAAACTAACTAAAAACTAAATAAATAAAACTATACTAACTAATAGGCAGAATCTGTTTATAGCTAGAAAACTAATCAAAATCATCCTAAAAATACTCAAACTAAGCAATAGTATAGTACTAACTAATACCAAGTAGTAGCAAAAAGATTCATCTCAAAATCTATTTTCAAACTCTAGTTATTCAGATTTGAATGATTTGAGCAAATTTGATTCAATTCAAATTTTAGAGTTCAAATTTAAAATCTAAAACTACAGGGTGAAACTACATGAAAAATGTGAGCTATTGCAAAAATAATTAACTAAAAACACTAAACAGATTAAAAGATATAAACAAAACAAATTTAGAAAACAATCTGTTAACTAAAAATAATTAGAAAAAGAAAAAAGAACTACCTGACGGCCAGGGCTACGTGGCAGACCCCTATTGGCTGGCTAGTGCGTGCGAGCAGGTGATACGAGTGGTCAACCGAGCCTAAGAGGAAAACGGTTCGTGAAAATAAATCTTCTAATCATGGCCGTCGGATCTAGATCGGATGGATGGGAGGGCTCACAGTGTAAAGGTAGTCGGCGTTGGAGTGCTCCGGCGAGTCCGAAGCGGCGAAGTCGTCGGCGAGGTGCTCCTGAGGTCGAGGGAGGCGTCGGAGGGGTGCAGATGGCAGCGGCGGGCGTCCGGTGTCAAACAGTGGGGTCGGAGGGGCGAGGGGAGGGGTGGAGCGACGGCTACGGCGTGGGGAAGCTCCGGTCGGGCAGCAACTCCGGCGAGGCTTGGTGAGGCGGTCTGGCGATGGGAGAGAGGGGCTCGGGGTGGAAAGGGAGTGCGGAGGAGGGGTGCTATTTATAGGGCCGGAGAGGGGGTCGGGGAAGGAAGGAGGAAGGATCCCGGCGAGGAGGAAATCACGGTGGCGGCAGCGCGTGCGGGAGGAAGGAGGCGACCAGTGCGAAGTTTGCGGCGGTCGGGTGGGACCTTGTGTCAGCGAGAGCGAGGAAGGGAGCAGGCGCGTCGGTGGCTGATTATTAGGAAAGTGGGGAGGGGCCGGTAACTGCGGATGGGCCGACCGGGCCTTAATAGCTTTAAAAGCTTTCCGTTTATAATATCCAGCGAATTCAAAAGCTTTTAATGCAAATAATATAGTTCCAAAAATAGAAGTGTTATATATCAAAATTAGCAGAATAATAAATGCCATTTAATGAACATTTGTATTCTGTTATTTGAACACTTTGAAAAAAATATTATTTTCAGAAATGGCCTAATTGTTTTTAAATCCTTTAGCAAATATTTTCAAAACAACCCCTGGTTTTTATTGTTCAAATAAATCACCAATTAGGTCCTGGTGTGGAGTGTCATGTTCCTCCTCTCTTATTTGAACTTTTTACCAAGAATTTCAATTAGGTGAAAGAAGCACATTGAAAGTAGAAAGGGCTTTCAGAATTTCAGAAAGGGCATTTCAACTATTACATGTATTCAAGCAATGATGATGGTGATGCATAGCTATATTTCATCACATTCCAAAATAAAATTTTGGGATGCTACAGCGAATATCTGATGAGTTGTGAAAAGAGTTTCATAACTTGCACCTCCCGGAACACCACTGCAAGTGGAAAGTCCGTGAAGATGTAATCAAACCATTTATGACATGGTAAGATCAAAGATGACATAAATAGATTTGCCATTATCCCTTTTATAGAGTGATGCTTTAGAGACTACGACTTTTACACTGAAAAGAGATCCATCAGGTGTGTTGAAATGACGCCATGGTATGGTATGCCCAACCATGTTATATCTTTTCTTAACATTTGGAATATGGGGCTTGTGTAAAAGGTTACAAACCTATTCCAAATCAGACAAGTGCTACTTTGTATGGTTATCCCAAGTCATTGGGTATTCCCCCACCACTATACCAAGGCAAAGGGTTTTGCCACAAAACGGTATGCTTTTAAAGAGAATAGTTCTTACAAAAGGTGAGTGGGAGGACAATGCAACTCGACGAGATAACCAGTATCTTCGTCATCGCTTCAAAGGAAAGAAACCCTGGAAGTGATTCCATTGTTTTCCCATTACGACTGATACGGAAGTATCTACAATAAAATGTATGGACTTCGGTCGAACGTGCAGCTGAACCACGTAGGCAAAGCTCGTGCAAACCTATCAGGTGCGCAAATGAGATATTGTTGTTAGACAACAGTATACCTACAATACACAAGGAAGCGTTGATGGGACCTGACTCCAGGATTGGCTAAATGCCAATACAATCCGAGATAGTTTCCATATAAGTGATTCAAGATTAAAACCTTGATACACCTTTCAGAGGAGTTAGAGTCTAACGAATATTTATGGAACTAAAAACTGATACAGATAAAAATGTTTTATCCATAAAGCTCGACTTGTTGAAATAACAAGTTCAAGGAGTTGACTACGATGAGGTTGTTTCACCGTAGCGATGCTTAAGGTTGGTTCAGGTTGAACTAGCAATTTATACATATATCAATCATGAGATATGAAACATGGATGACAAAAGGATTTCCATTTGATGGAATTGAAACCTAGGACTTGTATGTGATACAGTCCAAAGTAATTTGTCGATCCAGAGGATGCTAGTAAGTATGCAAACTTCAGAGTTCCAACAATGGACAGAAGAGAGCAAAATGGAGTTGGAATCTTTGTGGTTTGATGAAATGGTCAAAAAGGGTTTTTGACTTCATCAATGGGTAACGAAGATGCTTGTGATTCAAGAAAGTAAGTGGGAGCATAATAATATTTCTAAAACGTTGTGTGCTTGACACATTGTTAATTGGAAATGAATTTCTTGACATGAATTAAGGCTTCAATTGAAAATAGTTTTTCGATGAAGTGCTTAGGCTAAATAGCCTCAATATTAGGCATGATGATCTATGCAGATAGATTTACCTAATGGGGCTAAGCTATGAATACATATTGACAAGATGCTAAAACTTTTTAGCATTTAAAATGCCAAGGAGTGATTCTTGCCGAAGTCACATGGAAAGAGATTTTGCAAGACTCAGTGTCCTAAAACACTGATGAGTAAAATACATGATGGAGATTCCACACACTCTTGTGTTTGGATTAATCATGTATTCCATGGTATGTAAAACAACCAGATATGTCCGATACTCCAAAGTTGTTGCGAGTATGGATACCAAAGTATCAAAGTACTGATCATAGGACAACAGTGAAAGATGTCATTAAGTGCTAGAGTAGTACTGATGACATGGTTTCTCGCAAGAAGAGATTATGAAGTGCTCGTTGTAAGTAATTACATCGATACAGTCTTCATCGATGCTCCATGCGATTTTCGATTTAAGTTAAGGGTTTTGTGTAATACACAATATGGTGGCACGGTAGTTGGAAATTGTTCCAAACAAGATACTGTGGCGAATTCTATAACAAAGGCTTAGTATGTTGATGCTTTAGAAGCGAAAAAGAAGTTGTTGAATCATATAGTTCATTCATGAACTTAGTATGGTTCCAAGATGGCTTTGATCTATGGGACACTATTGCAGATAGTTGCTCCATAGCTCAGTCTGAGGAATCGGGTTTTGACCAATGATTCACACATATGCAAAGCCAAGACCACACAAAATATGAATTTTGTGGAAGTGTGAAAACGCAAGGATATGCAAAGTTACACACGGAGCTGAAGTTGTCAGATCCGTTGGACATCAGGCTATACCACAAGTGAAGCATATTTGACACCAGTATGCCATAGGTGTAAAGTGCATTAACATTGACAAGATTATTGACTCTAGTGCAAGTGGGAGTATGTAGGAGATATGCCCTAGAGGAAATAATAAATGTTATTGATCATCTCCCTGTTCATAATTAGGTTTATGTTCCATGCTATAACTGCTATGGTTCTCGAGTCTGCAATAACCACGAGGCTTGAAGGAAGACTCATATGCACGTGTGAAATAATAAACGGTAAAATGTATTCCTAGTCTAGCCTCTAAGACTGGCTCAAGTATTGCATGATGATCCTGTTTTCCTGATCATGGGCATGGCTATGCCGGCAATTTTGAGGGCACAATGTTAGAAGAACATTTGTGTTGAATCGACCCGAATTGATGTTATGCTATGAGATACATTCGTCATAACTTAATGGTTAATAACACAGAGAAGTTAATGTTTGCATAATTCCTTAGACCATGAGAGTATCGAGTTTCTTCATGCTTGCTTCATGAACTTTGGGGTTTGTTAAACGTCATCCGTAAATGGGTGGCTATTATGACAGCTTACGGGTTCATGGAAAAGTATGTCAAGTAACTTGATAGCTCAAGATTGGGATTTGCTCCTTCGACAATGGAGAGATATCTCTGGGCCCTCTCGGTGTTACGGTATCCATCATCATCTGGCCAGACACTTTGTGATTTGATCACGGGGATGCCGGAACACGGGAACGAGAAAAGAGAACAATACCGGCAACGAGGTAACTGGCATAGTGGACAAGTTGTTGATCCACGGGGATGCCAACATGTCTCACCTCGGGTATTTGTAACATATCGCGAAGCAACAGGAATAGCACACGGCAACTGGAGGTTCACTCGAATATTCATTCGTGTGGGTATAGGGGTCAGTATGGGTGTCCACGGCTCAGATGTTGATCATTGATCGGAAGGGGTTCCGGGTCATGTCTATGCTTCACCGAACCTATAGGGTCACATGCATAAGGGTCATCTATCTGCTGAATGCTAGACAGGGAGTCTGAGAGAAAATCACCGAAAAAGTTTCGGACACCGGAAAAGTTTCGGACAGTGGAAAAGTTCCGCAGGGAGAACACCGGAACAGTTTCGGTAAAACTAAAAAGTTGTTTCAGGGGATACCATTAAGTCAAATTGGTTTCGGCACATGCCTGATAATTCTTGGAGGGTGCCAGAATCATTCTGGAAACTTTTGGGAATTTTCCGAAAGAAAAACCGGAAATGTTTCGGAGCTGCCGGAACCGCTTCAGATGATTTTCGCAGATGAAAATCACTAAACCGGAATTGTTTCAAAAAGTGCTGAAAATTATTTTAGTGGGTACTGGAAATGTTCTAAGCCCACATAAATATTTTCAGTTCGATCAGACGCTGAAAAATGTCGTCTTGAATAGTGAAATCAGCTTTATGGTTACTTTTTGGAAAGCCACCTTTTTGGGCTTTTGCTCCAAAATATCTTGGAGATGACATGGATGGATGTGGCTGAAATTTCAGCCCCTCCACCCCTCCTTCTCCTATAAATAGAGGTGGAGGGGGCAGACCAAAACTCAATCCCTTCTCACATACAAGTGCCATGCATGATCTGGCTTCTTCTCTCCCTCCCAGCGAATAAGTTTCGTAGAGCCGAAAGGCTGTCTGGGTTCCGGCAGGAACTAGTTCTGGACGGCGAAGCCCTGCCGGATAGATGACACCGTATGTGTGCAACTCTGTAGAGAGATCGTAGTTTCGGTCTTAGTTCGAGAGTGCCTCCGGAAGGGCTGTCCGTGTGACCGTCCGAGTTTCGAAGGTCCTCCTGAAGGGCTGTCCGTGTGACCGTCCATGTTTTGGAGGTCCTCCCGAAGGGCTGTCCGAGTGACAGTCCAAGTTTCGGAGGTCCTCCCGAAGGGCTTTCCGTGACACCATCCGGGGGACTGTCCGACCGCCTCTCGGAGGGCTGTCTGCGGGGCAGATGAGGGTATACATCCTCGCGGTTGGGAGGTTGTAAAATCCTAGCTGCGGGGATCTGCACCGCCGTTCGTCATCGACTCTACTTCCGCTGCGCTACGAGTCGGTAATGAAAACGATCAAACCTTGTATGCAGTCTCCATAGTGGTCCTGGGCTGGTGCGTAGGTCGGAATTTTTTTGTTTTCTGCTGCGTTACCCTACAAACCCGGCGGCCCGTGCCGCAGCAGGTGGGCGAGGGCCAATCAACGGTCCGGCTGGCGGGCCCCAGCAGGAGATGGGACCGCTCAGCCAGTGGCCCCTACAAGTGACGAGACGGCATGAGTGGCGGGACCCTCTGGCCAGCCGGAGAGACTGCCAGCCGGGTCCCCCCACCTTTGTACTTAGAACATATTATAAGAGCCGGGGGTTGGCCTAAAACCCCCCGAGCCCCCCATGCAACGGGGACGGAAGCACGCACGAACGATCATCTCCACACACGCACAACCCTTTCTAGCAGTGGAGGAAGCGGAGCCGGTTGCCCCTTCTTCCTCCTCTAGACATAGCTCCAGGAGCACCATTGTATCAATACCCATCCATCCAATTAAGCCAAGCAGGACTAGGGGTATTACCTCCTCCGGAGGGCCCTGAACCTGGGTACATCGTGTGTCGACACCGCTTGTGTCCAATCTCGCACTCGGAGCCTGTCGGCGTCCTTCGGCCCCAACCCCCTATGATAAGCCACCCTATGGCATCTGTCATGAGAAAACGACGATAGTTGGCGCCCACCATGGGGCCATACAAGGTGCCGGCCGGATTAATGCTCCGGGCGGGACCCCTCGCCATTCCCTGCCGTCGCCGCACGTCCAGGCGAAGCCACGGGCTCATGGGGCTTGCTCTAGCATGCCCTGCGGGCAACTCTGTTGGCCTCACGGCCGACATCGACGCACTCGCCGAGCGCTTTGGCAGGCTCAGCCTCGCTGAGACTTCGGCCGCTGACGAGTACCCTGCGCAGGTGCTCGTCTACGCCGGTCCGCCCATGGCCGTGGGCGCACTTGCTGTGACTCAGTCTAGCGGCTCCCACGGTCATGTGGGAGTGATGGCCATCACCTCCTCCACCACCTCCGGACAGGCACGAGTCGCGGATAACGCTGCCGCTGCCCGCGTGAGCACGTCCGACCCGCTCGGCGCGGCCCTCCGGGGCTTGAGCACTCTGATCGCCCCAACGGCGAACCCCGACACCGCCGCAGCCGATCTCGAGGCGGCTCATCGCGTCCTGTTCGAGGACGCCACCGCCTCGCGGCCACGCGGCACCGCATGGAGGCGGCACAGTGGGAGTATGCTTCCACCTACGGACTCACCCCGGCTGGCACCGAGCCCAGCCGGCGTGGGGCTATGCGCAACCGCGGCCGTGTGGTCGCCAAAATCCTCGGCGGCAAAATGCCCGTCTACGACACCCCCGCAGCCAACCTGCGGGCCCTCAACGTGGCCTATGATGAGCTGGCCACCTTGGAGGGCGAAGAGCATGCCGCCCACAAGCGCCACATCAAGGAGCTTATTGATGATGCTGATGCGCAGCAGCATCTACTCGTGACGGGCGGCGCCGCCACTGAAGGACCCCAGCCCGAGCGCGAGGGCACAGGAACTGCCAGCCACCAGGCGGCCCAATACTCATGTTCCCCTCGCGTCTCCGGCCGCCAGGCCGGAGCAAACAACCCCGGGCCCTCTCAGACGCCGGGGAGCGAGCAGCCGGCGCACCAACGATCTGCCTCGAAGCGGCCGCCACCATGAAGCTCCGGCATCCGACAGCCGGCGCAGCCACGGGCACACGCCGCCCCCGCGGTGTGAGTCGGGGATGTCGATGCCACCCATCGTCTGTCCTGAGCTCTCGGCTCGGCTCGAACCACGCGCCCCCGCAGCGAGAACGACGCTCGCAACCGCCTCGATAGGCTCGCGCAATCCACCCTTCTCGAGGAGGAGGGCTCGATTGGTCCGGCCTGCTTCGCCCCCGGATCTGCACCGAGCCGTTCCCCACTGGCTTCACGCTCCCTAGGGACACCCCGAAATACAACGGGGCCGCCAAGCCCGAAGACTGGCTGATCAACTACACCACTGCGGTCGGCATCACCAGGGGGAATAAGCATGTAGCCGTTCGCTACGTCCCCCCCATGTTTATCGGCTTAGCCCGCACCTAGCTCAACAACCTGGCAGCCGGCAACATCAACACCTGAACGGACTTCGAGGAGGCCTTCGTCCGCAACTTCACCGGAACCTACAAGCGGCCTGGCCATCCCTGTGAACTCGCCATGTGCGTTCGGGGGCCAGACGAATCCCTCCACGACTACCTCACTTGGTGGATCGAGTTCCACAATTCTTGCGAGGGCGTGCACGAGGTGCAAGCCGTGCAGTACTTCATCGAGGGCTGTCGGGATGGCACCCCGCTCAAACATAAGCTCCAGTGCTCCGAGCAGGCCATGCTTCCCAAGCTCATTACCAAGGCAGACAAGTACGCCACGGCCGATTCGGCCATTCGGGTCAAGACGACCCCGCCTACCAAGGCGACGATGACACCGGCCACGACCCTGGCGGCTGCTGACAACCGGCAGCCATAGAACAACAAACGCAAGAATGACCAGCCAGATCCTCGCTATGGGAGCCGATAGGTCAACACCGTCGAGGATCAGGAGCCGGCTGCCCAGCCATCCGGCCAGCGCCAGCACACCAGCAAGGCTGCCTGGTAGTCGAAGCTCACCTTCGAGCAAATGCTCGACCTCCCCTGCAAGAATCATTCAGGGGCCAAACCCTCTACACCTGGCAGTGCAGCTTCTCACAGCGATTGTCCCGGGGGGACGACCTTCCGTCTCCTCCCGTGCCGCCAGCCCGTGCGCCGGCCCCGGCCCAAGCTGCAGCCCCGGTGCCGGCTTCGGCTCCGGCCCAGAACGACGGTCATCTAATCGACCGGTTTCCAACCCAGGACGGTTGCTACATCATATTCACCAGTGAAGAGACGGGAAAACACGCTCAGTGTCAGCTCTGCCGTGAGGTGAACGCCACCATGCCGGCAACTCCCCAGTTCATGCACTGGTCGGAGAAGCCGGTCACTTGGAGCCAAGCTGATCACTACCGTGATGCTGAATCCTGGCAGCTACGCCTTGGTCCTCGACCCCACCATCGCCACCAAGGAGCGAACTCGCCGCTTCTCGCGAGTGCTGATAGATAGTGGCAGCAGCATCAACATTCTCTACCTCGACACGATGCACAAGCTGGGGCTGAAGATAGAAGACCAACAGGCGAGCCGGACAGTCTTCCATGGCATCGTGCCTGGGAAGTCCTACTCCCATGTCGGCAAGATCACACTCGACGTCCTCTTCAGTGGACCCGGCCACTTCCGCCGCGAGCCGGTACTGTTCAAGGTCATGGACTTTGTGAGCCCTTACCACGCGTTGTTGGGCCGACCGGCTCTTGTCAGCTTCATGGCGGTCACCCATTATGCCTACCTCAAGCTCAAGATGCCGGGCCGCAAGGGAATCATCACCATCAAGGGCGACTACAAGATGTCGCTCGAGTGCGCTCGAGATGGCAGCCGGCTAGCCGAGGCCCTGGAGATCGTCGAGGAGAAACTGCAGCTCGACCGGCTCGTGGCCCTTACGGCCAGCCAGCCGGCCGTGCTGACTCCTCCCTCGCAATCTGTCAGCGAGGCCTCCTTCTAGCCATCCAAAGACACCAAGCAAATCCCGCTCGACCCGGCCAACCCGGCTCAATGTGTCACCATTGGCTCCCGCCTCAACAGCAAATAGGAAGGCGAGCTCGTAGACTTCCTCCGTGAGAATCGGGATATCTTTGCATGGTCCCCCAAGGACATGCCGGGTGTTCCGAGGAAGTTCACCGAGCACAAACTCCATGTCCGGTCGGACATCAAGCCGGTCAAGCAACCCCCTGTGCCGTTTCTCCGAGGAGAAGCGACATACTATAGGCGAAGAGATCACCCGGCTGCTCGCAACCGGGTTCATCATGGAAGTGTTCCACCCGGACTGGCTGGCCAACCAAGTTCTGGTGCTGAAGAAGAACAAGAACTGGCGCATGTGCATTGACTACACTAGCCTGAACAAGGCATGTCCCAAGGACCCGTTCGCCCTGCCGCGAATCGATCAAATCATCGACTCCACGGCCGGCTGCGACCTGCTGTCTTTCCTGGACGCCTACTCCGGCTACCACCAGATCAAGCTGGACCTAGAAGACCGGCTCAAGACCTCCTTCATCATGCCTTCCGGGCCTACTGCTACATCACTATGTCATTCGGCCTGAAGAACGCAGGCGCCACCTTCCAACGGTGCATGCAGAAGTGCCTCCTGCCTCAAGTAGGCAGGAATGTCCACGTCTATGTCGACGACATCGTCGACAAGACCAAGAAGCATTTCAGCCTCCTCGACAATCTCCGGGAGACCTTCGCGAACTTGCGTGAGTACAAGAGCAAGCTCAACCCGAAGAAGTGTGTCTTCGGCATCCCCGCCGACCAGCTCTTGGGTTTCTTCATGTCCGTTCGCGACATCGAAGCTAACCCCGAGAAGATCAGCGCGATCGAGCGCATGCCGAAGCCGACCCGGCTCCGCGACGTCCAGAAGTTCACCGGCTGCCTCACCTCGCTCAGCCGGTTTATCAGCCGGCTGGGGGAGAAGGCCCTGCCCCTCTACGGGCTCCTCCGCAAGACGGCTTTGATCGAGCCGGGTCAAACAAAGAGGTCGGGCGTCTTCGACTGGCCTTACGAGGTGGATGAGGCCTTCCACAGCCTCAAGAAGGCTCTCACACATGCACCCATCCTGGCCGCGTCGGCTGAGAAGGAACCGCTGCGCGCCTACATCACGGTGACCACCCGCGTCATCAGCATCCTCCTAGTGGTCGAGCGGCCGGAGGAGGGCAAGTCCCTGCCAGTCCAACAACCCGTCTACTACCTCAGCGAGGTCCTCTCCGCATCCAAGCAAAACTACCCCCACTACCAGAAGATGTGCTATGGCATATACTTCACTGCGAAGAAGGTCAAGCAATATTTCCAGGAGCATACCATTACCGTGGTGAGCACGGCCTCGCTCGGCGAGATCAGGAGTGGCAGGGACTCCACCGGCCGGATCGCCGAATGGGTCATCGCCCTCGCCGATCATGAGATCCGGTACGAGCCAAGAACCGCCATCATGTTTCAGGCATTAGCGGACTTCCTCGTCGACTGGGCAGAGACAGAGTTCGTTTCGCCTCCCCCAGACTCCACGCATTGGCGCATGCACTTCGATGGCTCGAAAATGAGGACCGGCCTGGGTGCCGGCATAGTCCTCTCCTCCCCAAAAGGTGATCAGCTCAAATACGCCCTCCAGATCCACTTCGTCGCCTCCAACAACGTGGCCGAGTACGAGGCCATCATCCATGGCCTTCGGCTCGCCAAGGAGATCCGCATTAGGCGCATCCTCTGCTTTGGCGACTCCGACCTTGTGGTGCAGCAAGTCTCCGGTGAATAGGACACCAGAGATGCCAACATGGCCAGCTACCGCTTCCTCGTACAACAGCTCACCATATCCTTCAAGGGTTGTGAGTTTCATCACGTCCCCTGGGAGGATAACGAGGCGGCGGATGCGCTGGCAAAGATTGGCTCCACCCGGCAGGGAATCCCAGCCGGCGTCTCCCTCGAACGGCTGCTCAAGCCATCGATCAAGCCTTCCCTAGAATCGGAGTCAATCTTCATGTCGGTGGGCGTCGCCGGCCCATCAATGGTCCTGACCGCCTCTCCGGCACCTTCGCCACCGGCTCCCGAACTGTCAACTGAACAGCCGGCTCCGATCGAGCCGGCAGCGCCCGAGGCGGCCGGCACCTGCAACGTGGTTGTCATGATGACCATCGACCAGCTGGCCCCGGGGGCCAGCGAACTGACCCCGGGGGCTGACCAACCAGTCTTGGGGGCTCCCGAGCCGGTCCCGGGGGCTGGCGAGCCAGTCCCGGGGGCTGATCAACCGGTCCTAGGGGCTCCCGGGCCGGCCCCTGTCTTGGCCCCCTCATGGTCCCAACCCATCCTAGCATTTCTTCTACGGGGTGAGCTGCCTTCGGACGAGGCTGTGGCGAGGCAGGTCCAGCACCGGTCCACGGCCTACGGCATCATCAACAACGGGCTCGTCTACCGCAGCACCATCGGCATCTTCCAGCTGTGTGTTGAGCCGGAAAAGGGTTTGGAGATCCTCCTCGACATTCACTAGGGCGAGTGCAGGCACCATGCCGCCTCCCGGACCCTCGTGGCGAAGAAGTTGGTCGACGAGTGCGAGGGCTGCCAACGCTTCAGCACGCAAAGCCACTTGCCGGCAACGTCCCTCCAAACCATCCCCGTCTCATGGCCTTTCTCCGTTTGGGGGCTGGACATGGTGGGCCCATTCAAGACCGCTCGAGGCGGCATACCGCACTTGCTGGTGGCAGTAGACAAATTCACCAAGTGGATCGAGGCGCGACCAATCAAGAAGCTGGACGGCCCTACAGCCGTCCGGTTCATCGACGACATCACGATGCGCTACTACGTTCCCCGGAGCATCATCACCGGCAACGGCACAAACTTCGCCAAGGGCGAACTCGAGCGCTTCTGCTCCAAGCAAGTTATCCGACTCGATCTAGCCTCCGTCGCCCATCCGCAGTCAAACGGCCAGGTCGAGAGGGCGAACGGCCTCATCCAGTCCGGCATCAAGCCCCTGCTCGTGACGCTGCTGGTAAGGTCGGCCGGCTGCTGGATCGACGAGCTGTCGGACGTCCTTTGGAGTCTCAGTACCACCCCTAACAGGTCAACCGGCTATACTCCCTTCTTCCTTGTGTATGGGTCCGAGGCGATCATCCCCACCGACATCAAGTTCGATTTGCCTTGGGTCACCCTATACATGGAGAAGGATGCAAAGGAGGCAAGAGAAGACGGCATCGACCTACTCGAGGAAGCTCGCGAACTGGCCTTGAGCCGGACGGCGATCTACCAGCAGAAGCTCCGGCACTACCACAACAAGCGGAGCAGTCCACTCTCGTTCCGCGAGGGGGACCTGGTCCTCAGGCAGATCCAGCGAACAGCCGGACATCACAAGCTGTCCTCCCCATGGGAGGGCCCGTTCATCATCAGCAAGGCGCTGCACAACAACGCATATTACCTAATAGATGCCCAGAAGCCGCAGAAGCGCAAAAGAGATGCCTTCGGTGAAGAGACAAAGCGCTCATGGAATGCGGCACTCCTGCACTAGTTTTACTGCTGAAAAAACCAATGTATGTATGTATCCCCACCCTTTTGGGCTTATGAATGCAATGGGCGCCCCAAGCTAGCTCTTGGGGCGTGCCTCGTTTCGTTTTCCTCAAAACTGTTCCTCACTCACCGGCTCCCCGACCCGGCTCCCGCGCCCGGGGGCTAGCTGGCTGGACCTAGAGCGCCTCTCTGGAAACTGGCTAAGTAATGTGAGCTGGACAAACCTCCCCACCCTTACCAGCTATAGAACCGGCTCCCGGCTGTCTGGCTGACGGGGCCTCGGGCGGCAAGGTTTGGCCCATAGGAATGGTCAAAACAAAGGGAGACCCCTTCTAGGCCCAGTCGGACCATCGCCGCGTCTCTACCACTCTACTTATCCCGAAAAGCCCTCACGATTCCTAAGTTTTGAACCGGCTCCCTTGAGGCGGACACCCCAACCCAACTACAGATCGGTTCCCGGTTGTCGGGCTGTCGGGGCCAAAACCAAAGGGGAAAAGGAGTAGAAACGAAAAGAGTCAAGCGGGCAAAAAAGGATAAGGACGAGGCGGCATGAGTCACAAGGCAAACACGGCAAACTATTCATGGCATAAATATTAAGGCAAAAGCGGCCTACGGCCAGCCTTAGTTCATTACACAAGCACCCCCAGTGGGTGGATTCAAGCTTAACATGCAGGGAGAAAAAAGAGAAAGATAAAAAAACGCCTCGGGGCTTAGGCCGTCGGCGCATCGCCAGCCGGCGTGCCCCTAGCCGGTGCGTCGCGGGGCGGCTCGGTTCTCGCCTCGGAGGTGGTCGCGGCCTTCGGGGTGGCCTTCTTGGCCTTCGAGGCGGGCTCCTTGGTCTCAGCCGTCTTGATGCTCGAGTCGGTGCTCTTGTCGGCGACTTCATCATCCGCCGAGCCTTGGGGGATGTCGAAGGAGTCCTCGGGCAGGGGCTCGCCATCCTTGCCAAGGGCCGGCAGGAACTCGTCCGCGTCGACATAGGACGCGAGCTCGTTGGCCCGCTGGACAAGGGCCGGCTCGTGGGCCTCCCGCTCTAAGGTCGGCACGTCCCGCATTTGCGCCAGCCGACCCAGATCCATGCCACGGTACCACGACATGACAAACCAGAGCGCCATCTACTCCCCGGCTCGGGCAGCCGACGCCTTCTAGGCTTCATGGCGGGGGACAGCATGCACCAGCCACTAAGCCACGCGGTGTGCCGGAGCTCCTGTGTGGCCCGGCCACAGCGCAACGATGACCTCTTTGCCGGCGGTCTTGAGCCACTCCACGCTCCGCTCGAGATGGGTCATCCGCATCTCGATGGTGAGCCCGATCTCGTCCACGTCCCACGCGGCATCCTCCTCGATGGAGCAACCACACTCCCGAAGGTACTCCCGATGCTCCTCAACAGCGCGCACAGCGCGGCGCTGAGTTTCCGGGAAGCGCCCTGGAAGAAACAAGAAGAGAAGGAAAAGAAAGGAAAGTTGAAACACAAGAAACGGCAAAGGGAAAACCCAACCGTCTGAAGAAGAGATAAACCGGCACATACCTTCAATCGCATCGTCCACTCCAAGGGCGAAGTTGAGCGTCGCCTTGTGCTCCGACTTTCGAGCCACCTCCGACACAGCGAGGGAACTCTTGACCTCCTCGAGCGTCCTCTCGAGCCGGGTCACCTCGCCTTGAAGGGCGGCAGTCCTCAGGGCGGCGTCAGCTGCCTCCTTGATGGCCGTCTCCTGGGCCGCCACCTCCTTCGCCGCCTCGGCCTTGAGCCGGTCCCGGATCGCCTCCCCGTCGACCAACAGTGCGGCTAGCCGGTCCGTCTCCTGCGTGGCCGCCTGGACATCTCGTGCCAGCCGGTCCCGCTCGCAGACAAGCTCGGTCTTCTCCCCCTAAGGCGTGGTCAGGTCACCTGCAAGACATGACAGGTATTAGCCGACTCCTGGGGGCTAGGTGCCCCTCCTACGAAGTGGAACTAACCTTGCATGCGGGCCAACTCCTCCTCCAGGTGGTAGAAGCCATATTTGTTGCGGTCATGGATGGCGATCGCCTTCGCGAATAGCTTCTGCCGCAGGGAGGTTCCTTCCTGCCACAAAAAGGCAAAGGTCAAAGACACGCTCAAAGGAGATCCGGCCCGGCTTCTCGTTAGCCGGTCAGTCGGCCCGCATCTTGGGGGCTACACCCAGTGGGTGCGCTCGCGCGCCCCCACTGAAAATTCTAAGGCAAAGCAGTTGGCTTACCTTCGCACGCTGCAGGGCGGCGTCTGCCGCTTCCGTGAACCGGGCCAGCTCTTGCCAGCACTGGTCCAGGACACCCCCAAGTCCGCAAAGGAAGGGACCAGGCCGCCTGCCTGGGGGGGCGGCCGGGCCGGCGCGCTCGCCAACACTTCCCAATCCCGGACCACCTCTTACATCGACTGTAGTGTCCTCAGGGCCCGGCCGCTGCTGCCAACCGGGCTCGTTGTGGCTCCAGCCGCCAGGGGCAGGTTGATGACGCCAAGGGGCCGGGAGTCCCTTCCCACCGCCCCCTGCCCAGCGCCATCGCCGCCTCCTCTCCCTGTCGCTTCGGCGCGCCGGTCGCGATGGAGGGCACCTCCACCTTCATAGCAACCGCCTCCGGCGCCGCCTTCGATGCCGTCTTCGGGGCCGCCGGGACCTCTGGCACCTCGGCCCGGGCCGGCTCGGCCGTAGGCAGGGTCACCTCCGGCACCTCAGGACGGGTCGCCTTGGGAGCTGGCTCCGTCGTCGCCACCCTCGCCTGGGTCGTCTCCTACGTGGGCGGAGGGGCTGGCGGGTCCATAGCCACCCCTTGTGGCTCGCTTGACGGAGGCATCAACATGCGGGTTGACTTCGCTGCCGAGTCCGACGCCCGTGGAGGATCCACCGACCCCCTCCGCCTTCGGATGCTCGAGGTCTCGGAGTGCGAGGCCCCTCCTCGCGTCTCGGACTTGGAGGCTCGCAGCTTCGCGAGCCTCCTCTTCTCTTCCCGCTGGGTGGCCGCGTGATCGCGGGCCAGCCGGCTGGCGGCATCCGTCGACTCCCCCTCCGGCTCCTCCTCGTGGAACTCGACGAGTTCACTACAGTGCCCAAGAACTGGTCATTGACCAGCTCGTGAGGCAGAAGCGAAACTTACACAAAATAAAGACTTACTGGATGACAAGGGGCAAAGCCCGCTTGGCGCATGGCGGCGGCTTCCGCGCGGCCACCTTCACCCGCTTCGGGCCGGGCGGCGGGGCTGCCGCCCCCCTTGAGCCAGCCTCTTCCCTCGACCGGCCGCTCCGGCCGCCGGGGCTTGAGCCGGCCGCTCCTCGCTTCTCCAGCCCTGGCGCGCTGAAGGAGGATGCTCATTCAGAATCATCAAGTCGTCATCATCATCGTCATCACCGTCCAGTCCTTGATCGAGGGGGCAAGAAGGAACTCACCCGCTCTGCTGGGCTCCCCGGCCGCGCCGGACCCTTCGGCTCCACTGGGAGCACTGGTTCATGGGTCTGCCGGCTCGTTGACTCCTCCCGAGGAGTCCATCTCTTCCTCCGGGGGCCTCCTATTTGGTAGTCTTCGGAGTCAGAGTTTTCACGCTCCGCCTCGAAGATCTGAGGGTGCGGGCCGTCCGGCGTGTTTTGTTGCACCAACAGCTACGATTAGCACATCAAAGTAAGTTCTCTAGTCTGCTGCCGGCTGGGGAATATCAAACGAAAAGAAACTACCTCGATGAAAAACTTACCAGGAGAGGCCGGTTGATGTGGTCGTATGGCTCCATGCCGAAGGACCACGAGGCGGGCTTCAACTTGAACATCGTGAAGGCGTTCAGGCACTTTGCCACCTGAGCCGGCGTCAGCTCGACGGTGGACAGCCGACAGGGGTCGCGCCGGCCGGACATGTCGCATATCCGGTGCGACCTCAGCTGGAGGGGCGACACCCGGCGTGAGATAAAGGCCGCCACCAGGTTGGCGGTGACCAGCCCCTCGGAGCTCTTCAGCTGCGTGAGTTGGCCAAGCTCCTCGAGGGCCATGCCGTGCGGGGCAGCCCCCAGCCAATTCTGCTGGGTGGACTACATGTCCTCAAACATTGGCAGCCGGATGTAGTGCATCCTCGAGTCGGCGTTCTTCACGTAGAAAAATGTCCGGTGCCACCCTTGACGGAGTCGATAAGGGAAAGAGGAGGAAAGCAAGCGATGTCGCGGCAGCACACCGCCATGCCCCCGCAGGCATTGCTCTTCAAAGGCTTGAGGTAGAAAAGAGCATTGAAGAGTTTGATGGGAGGAAGGATACCGAGGTACCCCTCGCACAACGTCACGAAGGCGGAGAGATAAAGAATAGAGTTCGGGCCGAGGTTGTGCAGCTGAAGGTTGAAGGTATCAAGAAGGAGACGAAAGAAGATACTCACCGGGAGCCCGAAGCCCAAGGAGAAGTGCCAGAATAACATGACGTGTTCCCCTGGCTGTAGCGCCGGCGTTGTCTCGTCACCCGGCGCGCGTGCGACCACCCGCTCCTCCGGTGGGAGCATGCGTGCACAGTGAAGCTTGGCGATGTCCGCCTCGACCATGAAGGAGCCAGCCCAGCTTCTGCCGCGTCCATTGGCCATCACGGTGGCAGTATGGTATGCGGATGCGGGTGCGTGCTCGGGTGCGGTGGCACGCGAAGAAGAAAGGGAGGCGACGAAGACGGGCAGCAAGGGGGCAAGTGATGCGCGGGTACGTCTGCCTCCTGCCATTCCTCTCCTTTTATAGGAGAGGCCACGATTGGGGGGACATGGGATTGATTGCGCCCACTCCCCCCGGAAACTCTGTGCGTGCGTGGGTTGCCCTGGGCCATAACGGCCGCTTTAGGGCGCAGAGGATCCTAGCCTGCGTCCCAAGGCCTATTGGGCTACGCCTGGGTCCTAGCGGGCTAGGCCCAGGCGACGTCCCGTCTCCCCGTGTGCGTGGCATGGGTCCTAGACTTTGAGCTCATTACTCACCGCATGGTGTGTCGCGCTCCAGTGCGGGTCCTGGGGCGGCACGCCAGTACCCGAGGCGTCGGGTCCAACGGCTGACCCAACTGCCTTTTCACCTTCGAGCCAGAGGTGAGTATCGCTGAGGGGAAGCCGCAGGCCCCCGTCCGCCAGACGCGGGCCACCGTCCGCCAGACATGGGCCCCCGCCGGCTTTGGGGACTACTGACGGGGTTATTACCCATAGGTAGGTCAAAGCAACGGGGTCTTCCCCCTTTCGCTTCGAAGAAAAACTACGTGGCTGGCTGGAGGATGTCCGGCGCGAGCCAGTGCCGGATGGTGCCTCGGGCGTTTGGACGAGGAGCCTGCTAGACCCTTGGTCGGCTGGGCGTGGTCGGTTGCCTCCATGCCGGCACCTTGGGAAGAACATGCGACATCCCGTCCCTATGCGCGCTGGTACAACGACACGACGCGACCGGTGGCCCTGTGGCTACAGTGGCCGCTGACACACTGTAGCGCGTGGCTACAGTCCAACCATCCCGGCCTCTGACCTCGGCGAGCGTGACCGAGAGTGGGAACAGTATCGACATGCCCTTGCCACTCAATTACCTGCCCCGGCGTGTTTAGAGTGCGACCAGCCGTAGCGACGACTTCGGTCGGTTGGCACTAAGCGACGCCAACGGTAACCAGCCTCCATCATAACTCTAACCAACATGGTCGTGTGACCTGGTACATCGATGCACCTGGTCAGACGGACCACCTGACAAGAAGGACGAGGGGGCATCTGAAACAGAGAATGATGCAAAGACATTAGAGACTCTAGGATAAATTGGACAACATAACGGTTGTAATTGCTCAAAAAGGATTTTGAGACAACTGTAAAAGATTGCAAAAGCATAACCACTCGACTTTCTAGACTCAATTCTCTTCTCCAACTGTTTTTCACACCAACAATACTCAAGTACCGACATTCACTTGCAAACAAGCTAGCTAATAGTCCATGGTTAGTAACTCGTCATCCAAAGCAATAGATGAGAAGCCTAGTTCTTATCCCCGTAGAAAATATGAGAATGACTCAAAATAGAATAACTTGGAAAGAGGAGTAAAAAGAGCCTTTCGTTTCCTTCCACAATCAATTCCCCTACTTTTCTATAGTGTTTCTAGACTCAACTTTGACCGGTTTGGCCTAAGAGTCCTACAGTCAGTCAGGCTCTGATACCAATGCTGTCGGGACCCCGATCCTAAGTCATACGAATCCATACTGTAACATATCACATCACTTTGCGGCCTCATGCACAGTAAGCTTTCCAAGTAGTCCATATCAAAGGACGCGGCTATTCAAATAGTTTCATACCCTACAAGGGTGTAGTTCTTCAGACACGCTCTCGCCACTTATCGCTGTGTGCTCATAAAACCATGCACCTCGGCAACCTTCAAGCGGAAGCCCAGTGAGGGAGTCAGCCACGACCGACAATCACATAAGACCTCTAGTCCAGGCTATCGCCTATTTGAGACTGAACCCGCACGGAAGTCCGGCCGAAGTTTTTGCTATGGCCCCAAATGATGTGCGCAGGGTTCCCAAGCCCACCATTCGGGTGACCCTTGGTACACCGTGCCACTGCCTACCGCGTCGTAACCCACCCCTAGGGTCAGTGCTACACACGGCATCCACCATGCTATAAACACCAGAAACTAGTTGCAACTCCTGGACTAAGGACTAAGCGATTGATAAGTCGAGCGGGGTCATATTTCAGGGCCCAGCATGTGGTAGTATCTAGTCTTGGATTACAAACACGGAACTCAGTTCCTAAGAACGGTCCCAATGAGACAACCCGCTATGTACTCCTACATAGCCTCTCATCGCAACCTTTACCAAATCGGGTTCATCATAAGCTTATCATATCAGAACAACATTGTTTCACTCCACTTCATCACCCAGATGAATCAGACCTGACACAACTCAAACATAGCAAGCATAGCAGGCAAAGTAAGCAAAGCACATCATTGCACAAGCATCTACCAGGTATGCTAGGTAGCAAGGTTTAGCTATTTACTGTGACAATGACAGGTCATGCAAAAGAATAGGTTCATCTACCGTGTATGACAGACAAGTGGACGTTTGTCCTAATGCAATAAACAAGAGCAGGAGCGAGAGAATGGGATGTTATCGGAATGATCAAAGGGGTTTCTTGCCTTGCTGGGTAGCAGAAATGTTTTCTCCTTTGTTGGAATACTCGAAGGTATCCTCAGAAGCAGGGCCTACCGCAATGCAGATAAATAGCAATCAATATACGCAAGTGCAGCAATATGATGCATGATCATGACATGGCAGCATGTATCGATGAGCTAATGCAACTATTGTCCAAGTTAATTGAATTGAGTTTGAATATAGGTTCAAAGTCATTATCCATTTCATATTTCATAAGTTAACCTATTAGTAAATGTCAATGTTCAACTACATAAGTTGCTCTAACATGCATGATAACAGAACCATTGGTTTCATTGGATTTTTCTGATAAATTTTCATATATAAATTATTTCAATCTGAGTTATAGATTAATCTATATGAATTTTCTAAGTTTTAAATAGTTTCTGGAATTATTATAATTCAGAAAAGTTATTACTGCATCGACATGACATCATTATGACGTCAGCTAGTCAACAGAACGTTGACAGGTCAAACCTGACCAGTGGGGCCCACTGGTCAGTGACCCAGTCTCTAACAGAATTATTTAAACACTAATTACTAATTAGTTAGGATAGGGGCCCACTGGTCAATGGGTCATTAACATAATTAGTTTAGTTAATTAATTTTCTTAATCTAATTCTAGTTAAAAAGGTCGGGCCCACTTGCTAGTTGACCTGGGGTCAAACCCTCGTGGTCAACACCGGTTGTCTCGCCGACGTTGAGTCACCGGCGACGCCAGAGATGGCGGAGAGGGTCGGAACCCCTCCTCCGGCGACCAAATGGATGGCGGAGGGCACTGGGAGAACCTATGCTCGAGCGCGCGTCGATCTAGCCCCATACCAGAGGCTGGGGTGGTCGAGATCGGCGCCAGCGTTGAGGTCAGCGGCTGCCGGAATTGGGCAAACCTCGAGCTCATCGATCCGGCACACAAAAAGACGTCAGCTCGGCTCCTACAACACCTACGCGGTCCTATGAACACAATGGTGGCCTCGGAAGGACCTCTCGAGCACCGAAGCATGGCCGGCGTCGACCTCGAGCAGCGGAGCACTTCGGACCTCGATGAAATCAACGGCGATCGCGGAAAGAGGGGGGAAAGAAGCAGAAGCTCATAGCGGTCTTGGAGCCGTTGGAAGCGAGATCGGGGATGGCCTGAGGACGGAGAACGACGATGGCGGCCAATGGGGCCAAAGGTTGAAGTCGACCTCGGAGCGGCGTCTGGGGGGCTTCCAGTGAGGCAAGGCTTGCTGAGGAGGATGAGGGCGACGAGGCAGAGCTCTGGAGCTACTTAGTGAGGCAGGGGAGCGGCTAGAGCGACAGCGCTACGGCGGCGGGGCTTTCGCAACCATGGCGGTAGAGGGGGAGAGGAAGAGAGACGGGCGAGAGCGAGAGGGAGAGAGCGATGGGGAGAGGGCGAGAGGCCGAGCTTATCCCCGTCGCGCTAGCGAGGGGGAGGCAGGCAGGCAACTGCCAGTGTGAAGGCACGGCCGTGCACGCGCGGCGGCCACACACCCGTCCTCCGGGTCGCCAGGAGGACGACGACCTCCCTGGGCCAGGTGGGCCGACCTGGGCTGGGCCTAGGTGAGCTTCCTCTTTGTTTTTCTTTGTTTTTTATTTTGTTTTATTGTCTGTCATTTGTTTTATTTATTTTTAGGCACAATTGCTAATTAATAAATATCCCAAATTTTTTATAGCATTAAATTTGAATATTTCAAACTTCTGTAAAAAGTTTCAGGATATTTTGAAATCTGAAATAATGATAATGCTTTATTTGGCATTTTTAGAAGCTTTATTATTTATTTTTAAATTGCTATAAATGTTCAAATATTTAAGATGGCCCATGATATATTCATGTCCATATTTATCAGACATAGGGGACATTTTAGATGGGCATTTAGAATTTGTTGGTTTTTCACAAACTTTGAATTAGTTTGGTTCGAATGAGGGTTTGGGGTTTCCTTTAATCCCCATTTCAAGTTGATGCAAAAATGAAATATGATGCACACACATGCTGTCCTAAGACAACTAGCTAGGGATGTGACAACTCACCCCCACTCAAGAGAATCTCGTCCCAACATTTTGAAGTCGTCGGGAAGAGCGTGGGGTACTCTAGTCGAAGACGATCTTCTCTTTCCCATGTGGCCTCCTTTTGAGAATGGTGTGACCACTGAACCTTGAGAAACTTGATGTTCTGACACCAAGTGGTACGCTCAGCTTGATTGAGAATACGAACAGGGTATTCTCAACATGTAAGGTTATCTTGGGAATCAAGCGCTTCGTGGTCTACTTCACGGACAGGGTCCAAGAAGCAACGCCTGAGTTGCGAGACGTGGAAGACATCATGAACCTTGGAAATATGCGGCGGAAGTTCCAATTGGTAGGCAACCTCTCCTCGTTTAGCAAGAATGCGGAAAGGTCCAATATAACGAAGAGCCAACTTGCCCTTGATACCGAATCGATGGGTACCCTTCAGAGGTGTAACCCGAAGATAAGCCTTCTCGTCAACTTCATAGGTCACAGCCTTATGATGACGATCATATTGGCTCTTTTGAGGGCTGTTTCCTAATTTTCATGAATAATGCGAACTTGCTCCTCTGCATCCTGGATCATATCCGGGCCAAAGAGTTGCCTCTCTCTGGTTTTTGACCAGTTAAGAGGTGTTCGACACCTTCGTCCATAGAGAACTTCAAAAGGGGCTTCGCCCAAGCTTGATTGACAACTATTGTTATAGCAAATTCGGCAAATGGAAGACATTTCTCCCAATTCATACCAAAGGATATAACACAAGCTCGGAGCATGTCTTCGAGGATTTGATTGACTCGCTCAACTTGACCACTTGGTTGCGGGTGGAAAGCAGTGCTAAAGGATAGATGAGTCCCCATAGCAGTTTGGAAACTTTCCCCAAATCGGGAAGTAAAGATACTTCTGCGGTCTGAGTTAATCTCCAATGGAGCACCATGAGCAGAAACTATTCGAGAAACATATAACTCCGCTAGCTGGCTAGCAGTTATACTCTCCCGAACAGGAAGAAAATGAGCCACTTTGGAAAGGCGGTCGATGACCACAAAGATAGCATTATTCCCTCTCTTAGTCCTAGGAAATCCGGTAATGAAATCCATACCGACCTTATCCCATTTCCATTCAGGAATAGCTAAAGGTTGAAGGGTGCCAGCAGGCCTCTGATGTTCTGCCTTAACGCGACGACAAACATCGCAATTAGCAACGAACTGAGCAATTTCTCTCTTCATCCTAGTCCACCAGAACCTCTAGCATAGGTCCTGATACATCTTGGTACTACCAGGATGAATTGTGAGAGGAGAATCATGAGCCTCCTTAAGAATCAGCTGTCGAAGATGTTGGCTCTTGGGAACCACCAAACGGTTCTGGAAGAACGCCACACCTTGATCATCAATAGAGAAATCCTTAGCGATACCGCTAACGAGGTTCTCTTTGATCTGGGAAATACCCTTATCACGCTTTTGGCCAGATATAATTTGATCCTTAAGAGTAGGTTTCGCCACCAGGTTGGATAGGAATCCTTGAGGAACAATGTGGAGGTTTAACTTCCGAAATTCCTCATAGAGAAGTGGTTGACCTTGTTGCAACATCAGGTTGTTACAATAAGACTTATGACTTAGTGCATCAGTCATGACATTGGCTTTCCCCGGGGTGTAAGTTATCCCTAAGTCGTAATCTATAATCAACTCAACCCACCGTCTTTGCCTGAGATTCAAATCCGGCTGGGTGAAAATATATTACACACTTGGGTGATCAGTGTCAATTTCGCAACGATTACCCAGAAGGTAATGTCGCCAAGTTTTCAGTGCATGGACCACAACTGCAAGCTCAAGATCATGTGTTGGATAATTATCCTCATGTGGACGCAACTGTCGAGATGCGTATGAAATCACATGATGATCTTGCATGAGAATGCAACCTAATCCTTGTCGCGAGGCATCACAATAGATAACAAAGTCCTTAGAGAAATCTGGTGGCACCAGAATGGGAGTAGAGGTCAGGCGTCTTTTCAACTCCTAAAAACGGTGCTCATATTGTGGAGTCCACTCGAACTTTTGATCTTTATTGAGGAGTTCCGTGAGAGGTTTCACAACCTTGGAGAAATTCTTGACAAAGCGGCGACAATAGCTCGCAAAGCCAAGGAAACTCCGAACTTGCTTAACCGATTCAGGTTCAGTCCAATCAAGGACGGCCTGAACTCTCTCGGGATTGACAACAATACCTTTACCAGAGATCACGTGGCCTAGATAGGTCACTTCTGGCAACCGAAATTCACACTTGGAGAATTTGGCATACAGACGATGCTCTCGAAGTTTCATCAATACCAACCTTAGATGCTCGGCATGTTCCTGTTCGTTCTTCGAGTAGATGAGTATATTGTCGAGGTAAACCATGAAAAATTTATCCAAATACTTCGTGAAGATCGAATTCATCAAGCGAGAGAAGGTGGCTGGGGCATTGGTTAAACCGAAGGACATGACAGTGTACTCGTATTGGCCATAACGAGTAACAAAAGCCGTTTTTGGAATGTCCCTGTTTCTAATTCTGATTTGATGGTATCCCAACCTCAAATCCATTTTGGAGAAGACAGAAGATCCAGCGAGTTGATCATACAAATCGTTGATCCTAGGGAGCGGATACTTGTTGTTTATGGTGACCAGATTCATCGGCCGATAATCCACAACCATCCGATCCGATCCATCCTTCTTCTTGACGAAGAGGACGGGGCAAGCCCAAGGAGAAGAACTAGGACGGATGAAACCTTTCTTCAAACCCTCATCGAGTTGAATCTTAAGTTCGGCTAGTTCTAAGGGTGCCATCTTATAGGGTCTTCTGGCTATTGGGACAGTCCCTGGAATGAGCTCTATCACAAACTCAACATCTCTGATAGGTGGAATTCCTGGCAGTTCTTCTGGAAAGACATCCGGAAAGTCATGGACTATCAGAATATCTTCTAATTCTGGAAGAGGGCTAGCACTGAGAGACTAGAGTTGGCGCTGGGCTGCTCGAGTGGAGACATTAACTATCTCACCCGAGGGATGTGTAAGTTGAACATTCCTAGTATGAGTATCGATCTTAGCATAGTGGGCTTTCATCCAGTCCATGCCTAAGATGATATTGATGTCCGAAGACTTGAGGGCTATCAAGGATGCTAGGAAGACTAGCCTATCCACAAGAATCTCATTCTCATGGCTCACCCTAGAAGTTTGCCATTTTGAACCAGGAGTCTGAACTACTAAAGGAGTAGGCATATCACAAAAAGACATGTTATGCAACTGTGCATAACTTTCTGAGATGAAAGAATGAGATGCCCCAATATCAAATAGAACATATGCTGGATGACTATTGACAAGGAGTGTACATAGGATAACATCAGGATCCTCAAGGGCTTCCTCAACAGAAACATAGTTCACTCGTCCACGAGCAGGAGTTGGCTTCACATAGAAGGCTTTTCCTGGCTTCCCACATCCAGCCGGCTTAGCATTGTTCTGAGGACACTCACGGGAGTAGTGTCCTGGTTCCCCACATTTGTAGCAGACCACGGTGACACAGGGAGCAACATTGGCAGGAGGACCTCCAAATGGCCTGGCTTGAGGGTTGGGCTGAGCTGGGCGAGGCGCCTGGAAGGATGGCCTCGCAGTGTATCTTGGCGGCAGAGCTGCGTTGGGCACCCACACCCTGCGTTTGTTGAAGCCCGAGCCAAATGCGGGGCTGAAGTCACGGTTGTGCTTGCTAGTGGCCTCATAGTCAGTCTGTCCAGTCTTGGCATTGATAGCCTTGTTGACGAGAGCCTGGAAGGTTGTGCACTCATGCAGACGCAGATCTCGACGGAGCTCAGGACTAAGTCCCTTGCGGAACCTAGCCTATTTCTTAGCATCAGTTGAAACTTCCTCCGGAGCATAACGAGCAAGATTGCCAAACTCACGGCTATAGGCATCCACTAACAGTCTGCCCTAGGTGAAAGCACAAAACTCCTCTCTCTTGCGATCCATCAGCCCTTCCGGGATGTGATGGGTACGGAATGCCACGCTGAATTCTGCCCAAGTTGGTGCAGGGCCTGCGGGACGCATGGCTTCATAATTTTCCCACCACAGAATGGCGGGTCCTTCCAGAAAGTAAGTCGCAAAGGTCACCTTGTTAGCCTCGGATACATTGGCAGCCCGAATTTTGCGGAACATGCTGGTCAGCCAGTCATCCGCGCCGAGCAGGTCGACCGAATGATGATACTTAGGTGGGCACAGCTTGATGAAATCACCGAGAGACACGCCATCATTGTGATCATTGCGGGGAGCATGCATTGTGTTCTGCTCAATTTGTTCCAACAGCCTGTTGGTCTCCCTTTTGTTCCGTTCAGCTTCAAGCATCACTTCTGCCAAAGAGGGCGCATGTGGCAGGTTCTCTTGCCTTGGCTGGCTTCCCTCTCCTTGCTTGGGGGCAGGCACGGGGTTATTCCTAGTTGCCACCACCTTGGGAAAACAAACCCACACCTTAGACATAGAGGACATCAACTCTAAGACATGAGATAAGGAATGTACTAGACAACATGCATGCAGGGTAAACACCCAATCAACATGGTAATAACAATTGCCATATGAACACCATGATTCATACAACCCATGACATAGTTCAGTACAAGCCCAAGCTGAAATACAAACTACGGAGAGATGACACAACTCATCGGAGGCATTACAAGCTTCCTATACATTATCTATCTACACCTCCAGAACTCAACTCTCAACCTCAGTCATATCCCACAGGACACGCAGGACTGTGGCGATACGACTACTACCATACTAGTACCAACATCCACGTACTCAAGCATCGCCGTAGAATGCCTCATATAGGTTACCCACGTGACCCGGGAGCTGAACTTGAGGATCTGGAAACACTCTAGCCTGTGATCCCTAGAAAACGTAAGGACACGGATGTGGCCTTGGTCCCCTTGTTGGAGGCAACAGTGGTCCTCGAAGAGGGGTGATGCCTCCAACATCGGGCGAGTATACATGTGCTGGAAGATGAGTCCGCGATGGGTTCAACATCTCCAAATCTCCATAGCCTGTCTGCACGACAGGTGCCAACTATGTCAGGGCTGTCCAAAGACGTGCACGGGTAGCATAAAGCTCCATGCGAAGGGCACGTGCATCACGATCCCTGTTCTCCAACATCTAAGCGGTCACCTGCAGCCTAGGTTGCTCATGAGAATGATCATAGTAGGTTGCGCTAAGATAGCTATCCTCTCCTCCCAGAGAAGCAGGAACATAATAGAACTCTGTGTTCTGAAGCAGACCATGGTGAAACCTCATGATAGTCAGCATAGTGTAGGCCGCCTCCTGATCTGCCATGTTTATGGTGACACTAATCCATAAGTCTAGTGAAGAGGCTCTGCAGCTCCAGGATATGAAGGATATATCTTAACAGTACACAGATACTATCTCAGGTTGAAATCTCGATACTGTTCCTCCACTGTGTACTCTGGGTACCAATGGTAACCATCCTCCATCATAACTCTAACCAACATGGCCGTGTGACCCGGTACATCGATGCACCTGGTCAGACGGACCACCTGACGGGAAGGACGAGGGGGCATCTGAAACACAGAATGATGAAAAGACATTAGAGACTCTAGCAGAAATTGGACACCATAACGGTTGTAATTTCTCAAAAAGGATTTTGAGACAACCGCAAAAGATTGGAAAAGCATAACCACTCGACTTTCTATACTCAATTCTCTTCTCCAACTGTTTGTCACACCAACAATACTCAAGTACCGACATTCACTTGCAAACAAGCTAGCTAATAGTCCATGGTTAGTAACTCGTCATCCTAAGAAATAGATGAGAAGCCTAGTTCTTATCCCCATAGAAAAGATGAGAATGACTCATAATAGAATAACTTGGAAAGAGGAGTAAAAAAGAGCCTTTCGTTCCCTTCCACAATCAATTCCCCTACTTTTCTATAGTGTGTCTAGACTCAACTTCGACCGGTTTGGCCTGGTAGTCATACAGTCAGTCAGGCTCTGATACCAACGCTATCGAGACCCCGATCCTAAGTCATATGAATCTAGACTGTAACATATCACATCACTTCGCGGCCTCACGCACGGTAAGCTCCACGGCTGCAGCCTTACCTTAGTCGGGAACGTTTGCGTCTTTTGGATCATGTATGTGAACATGTCGCTGGCAATCAAACGACAGAGAACCCGGGCCGACATGACTAGTCATAGAACCCAAGTGGCACATCCATACGGAAACAGGCATACGTAACCCAGCAATGCAGGTGTCGGCCTCAAGCGTGTGTAGACGAGTCATAGCAAACTACAAGGACTCCATTACGCCGTGGGACATAAATGTCATCACTGCAAGTAGACGAGTCGTAGCAGGCCACAGGGACTCCATTACACTGCGAGACATTTCCCCGAAGGGACAGACATAGCAGCAAATAAGGACACATGCCGGTCAATCAATGTGTCCGGAGTAGTAGCAAGCTACCAAGGCTCGATGGAAGCACAAAGAGGCAGTTTCCCGTAAAGAGTACTACTAAAGGCACATGACTAGGTGTTGGATCCCATACATACCATCAAGGTTGTCCAAATCGCGATTCTGTTATACGATTCTACTAGTTTATGATCCAAACTAACCCCTCTGATTCTACGATTTTAGTCCACAGAATCTAGGTTTCTAAGATGCTGATAGTGAAGATTCTACGATTTGCGATCTTACCAACGGAGTTTCGGTCTGATTCAAAATCACGATTCTGACAACCTTGCATACCGTTGCACGTCACACGTATGCACGACATGCCCGATATGCATAGATACAACTATGGCATCACAACATAACCATACATCAACACAACTTTTATTTAAGAGGCTCAGAAGAGCCTTGCATAATATGTTCTTACAGGTAGGGGTCACATGACCCGACTCTTAAGTCATACAAACAAGTTCATATAAACCAAATGGAAGCATAAAGCTGTCTGAGTACAGATAGATGAAAGGGTAAAAAGGCACATGGCCTGACTATCTACAACCCACCACAGGGCATAAAGTCAAAGCTGGGACACCAGCCATTCGGCATCGTCGACATCTAGAAAGAACCCACCTGATGGGTCCTGAGTCTCATGTGCAACATTTAATAAGCAAACGTGATTACAAACGTACTCAGCAAGTCTTTAAAATAGACCTATAATATTCATGCACATGTATCAACAAGGGGAGTGGTGGAGTTTATGCAGCAATGCCAGCTTTGACTCATGGCTAACCTACACTATACAATTTTAACTCTTTGTTTAGATTTTAGATATCGGACATGAGTCCACTAACTCCATAACAATACACCACCATGGATTCACTTCCGTCTCCTACGAGAGTGCCATCCACGGTACTCACACTTGTCTTGATATTTTTATGAGTATCCATTTAATTATCTATGAACAGTAAGCTTTCCAAGTAGTCCATATCTGAGGACGCGGCTATTCAAATAGTTTCATACCCTGTAGGGGTGTACTTCTTCACACATGCTCTCGCCACTTATCGTTGTGTGATCATAAAACCATGCACCTCGGCAACCACCAAGTGGAAGCCCAGCGAGGGAGTCGGCCACGACCGTCAATCACATAAGACCGCTAGTCTAGGATATCGCCTATTTGAGACTGAACCCGCACGGAAGTCCGGCCAAAGTTTCCGCTACGGCCCCAAACGATGTGCACAGGGTTCCCAAGCCCACCATTCGGGTGACCCTTGGTACACCGTGCCACTGCCTACTGCGTCGTAACCCACCCCTAGGGTCAGCGCTACGCACGACCTCCAGCATGCTATAAACACGAGAAACTACTTGCAACTTCTGGACTAAGGACTAAGCGATTGATAAGTCGAGAGGGGTCATATTTCAGGGCCCAACATGTGGTAGTACCTAGTCTTGGATTACAAACACGGAACTCAATTCCTAAGAATTGTCCCAATGAGACAACCCGCTATGTACTCCTACATAGCCTCTCATCGCTACCTTTACCAAATCGGGTTCAACATAAGCTTATCACATCAGAACAACATTGTTTCACTCCAATTCATCACCCAGATGAATCAGACATGACACAACTCT
Organism: Hordeum marinum; assembly: GCA_022496015.1. Taxonomy (NCBI): domain Eukaryota; kingdom Viridiplantae; phylum Streptophyta; class Magnoliopsida; order Poales; family Poaceae; genus Hordeum; species Hordeum marinum. Next base: position 391,442,909 of record CM039678.1, on the reverse strand, counting down.
AAGCATAGCAGGCAAAGTAAGCAAAGCACATCATGGCACAAGCATCTACCAGGTATGCTAGGTTGCAAGGTTTAGCTATTTATTGTGACAATGACAGGTCATGCAAAAGAATAGGTTCATCTACCGTGTATGACAGACAAGTGGACGTTTGTCCTAATGCAATAAACATAGAAGGAGCGAGAGAATGGGATGTTATCGGAATGATCAAAGGGGTTGCTTGCCTTGCTGGGTAGCGGAAAGGTTTTATCCTTCGTCGCAATACTCAGAGGTATCCTCAGAAGCAGGGCCTACTGCAATGCAGATAAATAGCAATCAATACACACAAGTGCAGCAATATGATGCATGATCATGACATGGCAACATGTATGGATGAGCTAATGCAACTATTATCCAAGTTAATTGAAGTGAGTTTGAATATTGGTTCAAAGTCATTCTCCATTTCATATTTCATAAGTTAACCTATTAGTAAATGTCAATTTTTAACTACATAGGTTGCTCTAACATGCATGATAATAGTATCATTGGATTCATTGGATTTTTTTAATAAATTTTCATATATAAATTATTTCAATCTGAGTTATAGATTAATTTCTATGAATTTTCTAAGTTTTAAATAGTTTCTAGAATTATTTTAATTCAGAAAAGTCATTACTGCATCAGCATGGCATCATTATGACGTCAGCTAGTCAACAGAACGTTGACAGGTCAGACCTGACTAGTAGGGCCCACTGGTCAGTGACCCAGTCTCTAATAGAATTATTTAAACACTAATTATTAATTAGCTAGGATAGGGGTCCACTGGTCAGTGGGTCTTTAACATAATTAGTTTAGTTAATTAATTTTCTTAATCTAATTCTAATTAAAAAGGTCGGGCCCACTTGCCAGTTGACCTGGGGTCAAACCCCCATGGTCAACACCGGTTGACTCCTCGGCGTTGAGCCGCCGGCGACGTCAGAGACGACGGAGAGGGTCGGAACCCCTCCTCCAGTGACCAAATGGACGGTGAAGGGCACTGGGAGAATATATCCTCGAGCGTGCGTCAATCTAGCCCCATACCAGAGGCTGGGGTGGTCGGGATCGGCGCCGGCGTTGAGGTCAGCGGCTGCCGGAATCGGGCAAACCTCGAGCTCATCGATCCAGTGCGCAACCTGACGGTAGCTCGGCTCCTACAGCACCTACGCAGTCCTATGAACACAATGGCGGCCTTGGAAGGACCTCTCGAGCACTGGAGCATGGCCGGTGTCGAGCTCGAGCGGCGGAGCACTTCAGACCTCGATGAAATCGACGGCTACAACATGGGATCGACCGGGGAAAGAGGGGGGAAGAAGCAGAAGCTCACAACGGTTTTGGAGCCATTGGAAGCGCGCTCAGGGACGGCCTGAGGACGGAGAACGGCGGCGGCGATCAACAGGGTCGAAGGTTGAAGACGACCTGGGAGTGACATCTGGGGGCTTCCGAGGAGGCAAGGCTTTGCTGAGGAGGATGAGGGCGACGAGGCGGAGCTCTAGAGCTACTCAGTGAGGCAGGGGAGCAGCTGGAGCGACGACGCTACGGCGGCGAGGCTTCGCCGACCATGGCGACAGAGGGGAGAGGAAGAGAGACGGGTGAGAGCGAGGGGGAGAGAGTGATGGGGACGGCTCTCTGAGCTTATCCCCGTCATGCTGGCGAGGGGGAGGCAGGCAGGCAGTTGCCGGCGTGGAGGCATGGCCGTGCCCACGCGGCGGCCACATGCCCGTCCTCCTAGCCGCTAGGAGGACGACGACCTCCTTGGGCCAGGTGGGCCGGCCTGGCCTAGGCCTAGGTGAGCTTCCTCTTTGTTTTTCTTTTTTTATTCTGTTTTATTTTCTGTCATTTGTTTTATTTATTTTTAGGCACAATTTGCTAATTAATAAATATCCCAAATATTTTATAGCATTAAATTTGAATATTTCAAACTTCTGTAAAAAGTTTCAGGATATTTTTAAATCTAAAATAATGATAATACTTTATTTGGCATTTTTAGAAGCTTTATTATTTATTTTTAAATTGCTATAAATGTTCAAATATTTAAGATGGCCCCTGATATATTCATGTCCATATTTATCAGACATAGGGGACATTTTAGATGGGCATTTTGAATTTGTTGTTTTTTCACAAACTTTGAATTAGTTTGCTTCAAATGAGGGTTTGGGGTTTCCTTTAATCCCCATTTCAAGTTGATGCAAAAAAGAAATATGATGCACACACATGCTGTCCTAAGACAACTAGCTAGGGATGTGACACCAAGCCCCCATGCTACGGGGATGGAGGCACGCATGAACGATCATCTCCCCACACACAACCCTTTCTAGCAGTGGAGGAAGAGGAGCCGGCTGCCCCTTCTTCCACCTCTAGACACATCTCTAGGAGCACCATTGTATCCATACCCATCCATCCAATTAAACCAAGAAGGACTACGGGTATTACCTCCTCCGGAGGGCCGTGAACCTGGGTACATCGTGTGTTGACACCGCTTGTACCAAATCTCGCACCCGGAGCCCATCGGTGTCCTTCGGCCCCAACCACCTACGATAAGCTACCCTATGGCATCTATCGTGAGAAAACGACGACACCTGCTTCTGCTTAGACTCCACCATAAGCACGACAGGGCCCTTGCGCTTGGGCTACTTGCCCTTGTTCCTCGCCGTGTAAGGATCGGTGTCACGGTCGTTATGGAGGAGTAGGCGTCCCTCTTAGGCCTTGGCATAGAAGTCGACGAGGACAAGAAGCTCCACTGTGGAATCCAGCTCATCCTTGACAGAGAGATTCTCGTGCATCCTTACGTCGGTGATGCCACTGGTGAAGGTGGAGACAATCGCAACGTCAGAGGCCTTCGAGATCCTGTTGTGCACCTGGCAGAAACACTAGACGAACTTGCGGAGGGGCTCGTCAGGGCATTGTCGCATGACCCGCTGGTCATTGAGCCTGAGGGGGCGGTTGCTCATGCCTGTGAAGTTGGGGACAAACTGCTTGCGCAAGTCCTCCCATGAAGAGATGGACGCCTCGGGGAGGTTCAGGAGCCATGCGCGTGTAGCGTCCTTGAGGGTCATGGGGGAACCAGTTTGCCATGACCCGATCATCTCCCCTCTCAGCTATGATGCTAATGGTATAGAGCAGGAGGAACGCCGTGGGGTTGCTACTGCCATCGTAGCGAGGAGGAAGCTCTGGCTTGAACTTGTAGGGCCACACCATGCGGCGCAGCTCGGGAGCGAGGGTCAGGTAGCCCCCGGTGGTGGAGACACCTTCGTTGAGGGCTGATGACCCACAAGTATAGGCGATAAATCATAGTCCTTTCAATAAGTAAGAGTGTCGAACCCAACAAGGAGCAGAAGGAAATGACAAGCGTTTTTCAGCAAGATATTCGCTGCAATGCTGTTCGTAACAATAATAGATAGTTTTGTAGCAAGATAATTCGTAACAAGTAACAAGTAACAATAGTAACAAAGGTGCAACAAGTTAGCCCAATCCTTTTTGTAGCAAAGTATAGGCCTGAAAGTACTCTTATATTAAGCAAGCACTCCTGAGGACACTTGGGAATTTTTGTCTAGTCATGTTCATCATGTTAAGTTGATTCCTGTTTGCTACTTTGATAATTTGATATGTGGGTGGACCGGTGCTAAGGTGTTGTTATTACTTGAACTAACAAACTACTTATGATTAACCCCAATCCCACGCATCTCGTGCGTGGGACGATGCTAAGGTGTTAAGGATCTAAACATAATATCTTACACCATGTAATCCAAGAAGCATCAACTACAAGATGTAATCAACACAACTAGTGACCCACAGGTACCAATCCGAGGTTTTGGGACAAAGATTGAATACAAGAGATGAACTAGGGTTGGAGATGAGATGATGTTGGTGAATATGTTGATGAGGATTGGTCCTTCCATGAAGGAGGAAGCGCTGGCGATGACGACGGCTTCAATCTCCCCCTCTGGGAGAGAGATTTCCCCAACAGAATCTCACCGCCGGAGTGCAAAAGGGCCTTTGTCCGGGTTTCTTCCTCGAGACCGCGGTGCTTCGTCCCAAAAGGCTGCTTATGATTTTGTCTAGTGTAAAACACACCATGTAGGAGAAGAAGGGCGCGGGGGTCGGGAAGCTTACAAGGGCCTCACAAGTCGTCAAGGCGTGACCTCAGGGGTTGGGGGGTGGTCGCGTGCTATTGGCTTGTGGCCAACAAGTGGCCCACCTCTGGTATATTTTCAACGCAATAAATCTTAAATATTCCATAAAAAATTATCCGTGAAGTTTTAGGTCATTTGGAGTGTGGTGATTGTTTTTGCCTTTTCTTGGTTTTCCGGTCCAGAATTCCAGTTTCCAGATATTTCCCTCTTTGTGATGTACCTTGCATATTTAGAGAGAAAAGACATAAGAATTGTATGATAATAGGGAATAATGGACAAGTTTTCCACAAATATTGACAAGAAATCATGATGCAAAATGCACGTGTCAACTCCCCCAAGCTTAGACATCGCTTGTCCTCAAGCGAAATCCGAGCTCGAAAATAATGGCCACATGATTTGAGAGAGAGAGAAGTCGATAAAACTAAACTACGGACATGAGAGAAACATGAATATTGACATAGCAGCAATTTTTTTCATCATATAACTTCTCATAAAAAGTAACAATACATTCACAAATGAAACATTATTAAGCATAAACTTTATTGAAGACCGACAAACAGTGCCATTAGTCATTGAGATAAACATAATCTGCCATACTCAAGAGAAGAGTCTATGTAAGTGATTTTTATTTCTAGCAAGTTCACATACTCAACTATCATGTAGCCTTCTATGATTTTTGACACACATTTCATATTTTTGGAGCTAATGTTTCTATCGGACACATAGGAAGATGGGAGCTTCATTATCTTGGCCACCCAACTTATTTACCTCAAGGATAATGTCAACAATAATGAATCATGATCACATACATTCAACTAGATATATTTGTCTGGATATTTCCTCAACACATAATGCTTGCCACTAAAGAGTTGACACGTAGGAAAAAGGGTAAATATTGTTGAATCTTGCACGAAAAAACATTCTTCTAAGAAGATTAAAGATAGACCCTTCATAGAGGGAAGCAGAGGTTGTCATGCGCTTTTATTTGTTTGAAATATGAAAACTCTTAATGCAAATGAACTTCACTTTTCATTGCCCCTTGTGATAGCGAATTTATTATGCACTTTGTTGCTTTTATTTATTTGCTATCACAAGATCGTGCAAAGCTTATTTTACCTTACAATAGAAGATCATACATATTTAGACGCAATTTTTATTGATGTATGCATCGATGACAACTTACTTGAAGAATCTTATTCAATCGAAAGGTAGATAGGGTGGACTCTCATGGAAACAAACTGGATTTAACATATTATGGATGCACAAGCAGTATCTCTACTTGGTGCAGCAAATTTAGGCTAGCAAAAGATATAAACCAAGCATCACATGTTAAAGGATCCATGACAATATAACTTCTATGCAAATGTAAACAATCATGATCATTATGTTGTCTTCCATGTCCAACATCAACACTTGATCATTATATAATATTTGATGGGGGCTCACAATCATTAAAGGTGTCCCGGATACTGTATTTATATGTGAAGCTCATGTTCTCTATCATAATTTTGCATAGATTATATCAACCACTAATGCTATGTTTGCTAGTCCTCAACATCTTTTATCACTTATAATTTTTTCTATGTTAAGTCATTACTCCTCATGAGATAAGCATATGACCTTTTATATTTCTTTTATTTCCATGCTTTGACGATGGGTGCATGAAAATAAAGCACACAAGCTCAACTAATCTTTATTATATAACTCTCACACATGATTACAAGGATAGATAGATCTCAAAGAAAAAAATTCTAAGCAAAGAGATTATCCCCAAATACCCCTAAAGATCTTTTCACCAGCAAGTTTAAAATCATAATTAAGTTCTTTAATTGTCCAATAAGTTTTATGTTCTAACTCAAGAGGTAAATGGAAAGCTTTTCCATAGACCATTTTATATAGGGACATCCCCATGGGATTCTTATAAGCAGTTCTATAAGCCCATAGAGCATCATCTAGTTTCTTAGACCAATTCTTCCCAGATCTATTAATAGTCTTTCGTACAATTAATTTTATTTCTCAATTGCTCAATTCAACTTGGCCACCAGACCGAGGATGATAAGGTGACGCAATTCTATTGTTAACATCATATTTAGCTAGAAGTTTATAGAAAGCACCATGAATAAAATGTGAACCACCATCAGTCATTAAATATCTAGGGACCCCAAACCTCGAAAAGATAAGGTCCTTACGCATTTTAATAGAAGTGTTATGATCAACACTAGTAGTTGGAATAGCCTCTACCCACTTAGTAATGCAATCAAAAACAACTAAAATATGAGTATACCCATTAGAGGAAGGAAAAGGTCCCATGAAATCAAAATCCCAAACATCAAATGGTTCAATTACAAGTGAATAATGCATAGACATTTCGTGACGTTTACTAATGTTACCAACTCTTTGACATTCATCACATGAAAGGACATACTTACGGGCATCTTTAAAGAGAGTAGGCCAATAGAAATCAGATCGTAATACCTTGTGTGCAGTTCTTTCACCGGCATGGTGTCCTCCATAAGACTCAAAGTGGAACTTCCTTAGAATTTGTTCTTGTTCACGCTCATTTACACAACGTATAATAACACCATCTACTCCTTTATAAAGATGTGGGTCATCCTAAAAGTAATGTTGCAAATCATAAAAGAATTTTTTATTTTGTTGATAGGTGAAGCTAGGTGGAATATACTTAGCAACAATACACTTAGCATAATCAGCATACCAAGGAGTACTACGTGAAACATTAATAACAACAAGTTGCTCATCGGTAAAATTATCATCAATAGGTAGTGGGTCATCAAGAAGATTTTCCATCCTAGACAAGTTATTTGCTACGGGATTTCCAGCTCCCTTTATATGAACAATTTGCAAATCAAATTCTTGAAGTAAAAGCACCCACCTAATAATTCTAGGTTTAGCATATTTCTTGTACATAAGGTATTTAGTAGTAGTATGATCAGTGTGAATAGTTACTTTGGAATCAACGATATAAGGCCTAAACTTATCATATGCAAAAACAACTGCTAAAAATTCTTTTTCAGTAGTAGCATAAATTCTTTGAGCACTGTCTAGGGTCTTACTGGCATAATGAATAACATTCAATTTGTTATCTATTCTTTGCCCTAGAATAGCACCAACAACATAATCACTAGCATCACACATAATTTCAAAAGGTAGGTTCCAATCAGGTGGTTGGACAATAGGTGCAGAAATCAAAGCTTTCTTGAGTATTTCAAAGGCTTCTACACAATCATCGTCAAAAACAAAGGGAACATATTTTTGAAGATTACTTAGTCGCATAGAAATCTTTGAGAAATCCTTAATAAAACGCCTATAGAAACTAGCATGACCAAGGAAACTTCTTATACCTTTGATATCCTTGGGGCATGGAATTTTCTCTATCGCATCAACTTTGGCTTTGTCCACTTCAATGCCTCTTTCAGAAATTTTATGCCCGAGTACTATACCTTCATTCACCATAAAGTGGCATTTCTCCCAATTCAAGACAAGATTAATTTCTTCACATCTTTGTAAAAATCGATCAAGGTTGCTCAAGAAATCATCAAAAGAAGACACGTAAACGGAAAAATCATCCACGAAAACCTCAAAAATCTTTTCACAAAAGTCAGAGAATGTAGCAGTCATACATCTTTGAAATGTAGCTGGTGCATTGCATAAACCGAAAGGCATACGCCTATAAGCATAAGTTCGAAACGATCAAGTAAAGGTAGTTTTCTCTTGGTCTCTTTTGACAGATGTATTTGAGAGAAACCAGAGTAACCATCAAGAAAACAAAAAAGAGTGTGCTTAGAAAGCCTTTCTAATATTTGATCAATAAAAGGCAAAGGGTAATGATCTTCCCTAGTAGATTTATTTAGTTTTCTGAAATCAATCACCATCATATAGCTAGTTACTATTTGTAGGATCGAAAGTAGTGCTAGAGGAGGGTGATTAGACAACTTGACCAAACAAAAATCTACTTTTTCCCAATTTTTAGTTCTTGGCAGATTTTAGCATTCATAGTATGTCAAGTACACCCTACACATGCATGTCTAAGAGTATTCCTTCGGAAAGTAAATACAAGCATGTAAGTAAAGAGAGGGTAGGAAGAGCAAACGCAATTGGTGGCACGATGATTTTCCCCGTGGTTCCGATAGGTAGTGCTACCGTACGTCCACGTTCATGGAGTCTTCAACCCACGGAGGGTAACGGCCGCGAGAGTCCACGGAGGGCTCTACCCATGGAGGGTTCCACGAAGAAGCAACCTTGACTATACCATGACGACCTCCGTCCATGGAGGACTAGCCTAACTCGGGGTAGATCTTCATGAAGTAGGCGATCTCCTTGCCCTTACAAACTTCTTGGTTCAGTCCACAACACGAAGTAGGAGGCTCCCAAGAGACACCTAACCAATCTAGGAGGCACCACCCTCCAAAAGGTAATAGGCTCGATAGTGTCGATAAATTCCTTGCTATTGTGTTTCAAGATGATAGACTCCTTAACACACAATCACTCTCACACAGATTTGGCTTGGTAGAAGAGATTGATTGGGTGGAAAGAAACTTGGGGAGGCTAGAGATCAAGATTCATATGGTTGGAATGGAATGACATGATCTCAACACATGAGTAGGTGGCTCTCTCTTGAAAAACCAGTAGGTATGACTGGGGAACTGTTCTGAGTGCTTCTCTTCCAAGTGAGTGGTGGTCGAGGGGTATATATAGGCATCTCCAAAAATCCAACCATTACACCTAATAAGTCAGACTCGGTGGAACTAATATGTAATTCTCGGTTGTACCGAGTTGCCTCAAATGTAGAAACTTTTGAATCTCAATGAGACCGATACATAAAACTCAGTTGCATTGATAAGGTGACAAACAGTTAGATTGCCAATCTCGGTGACACTGATTCACAAAACTCGGCGGGACCGGTTTTGTAAACTTATGTAACAGGAAGTTGGCAACCCAAACTCAGAGGCACCAAAGAAGAATCGGTTGCACCGAAAAGCTAGGGTTTTGGCTGAGTCTGTCTGAGGTTTGGAATCGGTGGCACCGAGTGGAATGTGTTGGTTGCACCGATTTTGAGTATTTGGCATTGGATAGCCTTCAATGGAAGAGCTTGTGGGTGTATGTGGTGACTATCACTTCGGCATGCATGAGCATTTTGTTCACCAACAAAACCTTACCCCCTTTTAATAGTATTGGCTTTCCTATGGACTCAAAGTGATTTCTCACAAAAGGTAAAATGTAGAGTCCTTTGATTGAAGCTTTGCCAATCTATTTCCTTGCATCTTGGGGTATTCCACAATCCCTTTGCCACCCCATCATTGAACTTTTCCTGAAATATGCTTAGTGGAAACATTAGTTCAATGACGTATATGTTGTTATTAATTACCAAAACCACCAAGGGAGCAAATGTGCTTTCAATGTCCCTATTTTTGGTAATTGATGACAACATATAGATCAAAGCTTTGACATATGATATAATTAATGAATATAATCGTCGCTTTGAGAGGTATGTGATAAGTAAGAGCTCCCCCTAAATTTGTGCATTATTTTTTAATTTGTGTTTGAATGCAAATGCACAATCGATTAGGTACATGGGGCACTTCTTCAAAGTCACATACAACTTGGTGGTGTGCGAGAGTAATGAGAATTAACAACATAGCACAACACATCAAGTAAATTGAGTGATAATCACATAATCATCAAAAGATAGGAAATAGTAGAAACACACATAACAACGTATGATCAAATACACACAAAAGTATCTCACATCCGAACCAAAAGACCAAATGTTTTGTAAAATAGCAGTAAAATGTAGATGCTATCACACTCGAAGCCTAAGATCTATATAAAACTTCTACCCCTTTGGCAACAAGTTCCCAAAAAGCTCAAAGAGATATAGCTAATCATTCTTCTATGGTTGATCTCCTCTGGTAGTCGATGTTGGAGTCGAGAGAACTAATTCAGCGAAGACTTCTGCTGATGTCCTGGATGGAGTTGGAGTAGATAGTGGAGGCACTGGAGCTGATGGACCTGATGTCACTGTGGATGGAGCATAAGATGAAGGCCTCGTCTCGAGAGTTGGCATTGTAGGTGCCCTGGCCTTAGTCGTGAACTGGGCAGTCGTCCTGACAGGTGCAGTATCCTCCTCCTCATCAGACTCGGATTCTGAAGAGGTGCGATGGATAGGGGCTTCATCAACCTCCTTCTTGAGTTCATTGACTATCTTAGTCATCCCATCTACCTTGTCATTAAGAGTTTTCACTCTATCCTTAATAATGTTCACAAGGCTCTCCTGAGTGTCCATGATGGTTTTGATGTCTTTCTTCATGTCCATGACAGTGGACATCAAGAGATCCATTTGCTTGTTCTTGGATCTGGGGACCTGAGCACTAGTGGCTCTAGCTGCCTCTGCTTGTGCCTGAGTTGTAGCTGATGTGGTATGGTCTGGGTCCATCACCACGATGTTGTCCTCAAAATCTGGCTGAAGTGGCAAGTGGGGTCTATCCAAAGCAAAGATGTGCTTCTCAAGTTTGGAGTTGATAAGCATCTGAATGTAGGGTGCATAGCAGCATGAGCACGTCTGGTCAACAACAACCCTCTTCACAGTCTCAACTATCAAATCCATCATGTGAATCCTGGCGTGACTATAAAGATGGATGAGCATGTTGATGGAGTATCCACGAATCATATTCTCATCTCCAGACTTGGGCATCAAGGTATGCCTCAGGATAGTGTTCATGGTACGGAGGCCTGCTTGAAGGAAGTAAATGGATCCTAACTTGTGAGATTGCAAGTTAGCAGCTAGAATAGTAGTGTGCATATCCTTCATAGCATTGTGGCTCTCCTTGTATTTATAATAAATAACCGAGTCACCATCCTCAACCTCTAGGACTTCTAAGATGGTAGCCCACACATAAACAGTAGATTCATATCTTGCTCCTTCAATCATCTAGACAATCTTGCCATCTCCATAAAAATGAGCAGTGGAATAGAACTGCATGATCATGTCATCATTCCAAGTAGTGAACTCCTTCCCAACAAACTTGTCTAGGCCAATGTAGTGGAAGTTGTCTTGCACACATGGAAAGTAGTCCTCATTATCATTGATATACTTCCAGTCAATATATCTCATGTCACTGACTATAGGACTCTTGTCAAGTAAGATGGTCTCATAGAAGTCTTGCTGCTCCTTGGTAAAAAAACATATAGTCCACAGCAGTCTTTCTCCTCTGGGCATATGGATCAATGGCTCTCCATGCCCTCAGACCTGAATCCTTCCTCTTCTGCATATCCTCAGCATCTAGATGGATGGCATCATGTTCTGGAAGGTGAGGTCTAAGCTTCATCAAGACTCACATAGCATCACGATCATCATCTGCTTCTCTGAAAGTAGATGTCTTGTTCTTCTAAGCAGCAGGTATATCTCTGGTAGTCCTCTTGGACTTCTGTCCAGCAACTTTCTTGGATGCAGCTTTGGTGCTCTTGGAGGGGGCAGGCTTAGGCATAGCATCTGCCATAAGCTTATTCGCCTTCTTCTTGGGAGGGGCCTTGACCACATGTTCCTCCTCTTCCTCCTCCTCAGCAGTAGCACCAGCAGCCTCCTCTGGATCCTCAAACATAGAGGTAGGCCTGCCCATAACACGGATGATATTCTTCTTGGCTGTCATCTTCTTGCATGCCTTCTTAGGCAAATATTTCTTGGTGATCTCAATAGACATAGTGGATCTAGCACTCTCATGTGCTCTGAAAGTCTCTAGAGGTGCATCAATTTTGCTGACTACCCTCCCAGATGAGGTAGCCTCATTGGCAGACTTCCTTGCAACTTTCTCTTGCTTCTTAGCTAGAACTTCCTCTGGCACGAAATCAGAATCTTCTTCATCTGAGTTGAGACTCTTTCTTGTCCTTGTTGCAGCCTTAGGAAACCCATGAGAACTGGGAGTGCCTGGATCTGAGAAAAAACTGTCCTCGGGACTAGTGCGTGAACTCATCTCAACATTCTGCTCCTACAAATTCTTCCTATTTTCTGAACCTGACTTGTGTGACCCTGTGAATAGAGTATAGAAGAGTGGAATAGGATAAGTCATCACAAAATGCAGAGATTTTTGAAAGTTTTAACAAAAGATTTTCGAAGTTCACATTCTGCCATATGAAAATTGGTATAGCCGAAGCAAAAAATATTGGTGCTACCGAGAGAGACTTTCTCCTATGTTGAAACTTGGCACCCCTTTCGGTGAGACCGCGAGGAAGCACTCGGTTTCACCGAGAAAGTTCTCAGCAATATAGACAAACAAATCGGTGACACTGATTTGCTCACTTCGTTTCCACCGAGTTTCATCAGGCAAAAGGCAAACCCAGGAAAATCAATCATTCTCTATCTAATGGAGATTTCTTTTGGATGGAACGATCTCAAAAAGTGGCTAGACTAGGAAAGTCCCTATTGCGCATGAATTGGAAAGAGGAGCGCAAGTGGGGTCCGAATCCATACCCTAATTGGATGATGGATCCTCTACGGCGGCGACGATGGAGTAGAGTACGTCGATGACGGCGATTCCCAGCGGCAGAGGTGCTCTGGGAAGCAAGGCTATGACCAAGGGTCTTCGGAACGATAGTCAGGGTTTCGGAGGCATGATGTTTGAAGAGTGGATTTCAAAATATCGTGGTCCACTGATTATATACCCATCAATGTCGGTGACCCGATTTGATATTTTCGGTGTCACCGAGTTTCACAACTGTCAGCTGACAGGGAAACTCGGTGTAACCGAGAATATGAAGTTGGCAGTACCGAGATTGAAAAACCAGATCGACCCTAGGCATTCGGTGAGACCGAGATTTTTGAGTTGGTTCCACCGAGATGCACTTGGGAGGTTTTAATGGTCAGTCCTTTGTCGATACGGAACTCCGAGTGCTCCTCACACAAAGAGATCGAAAACTACTTGTTCAAATTTTGTGATGCAACATGAATAGAATATGAGGTGAGAAAGCATAGATAGATAAAGGAGTGGTCTTAGGCATTCTTGCATATCCAACTGGCAACTGAAAAATCAAAAGCCAAATAGCAACAATTGGATATCCTCAAATGAGAAAATAAATGCAGACCAACATGCTCACACAATAAGATGTCAAATGAAATCAAGACAAACATGCACAAACACATTGGCATCTAACAAGCACTTTGGCGATGACAGAGTCATCTATATATGAGTATATTGACTTAGGATCCAAGTAAGAATACTTGATCATAGGTTATACACATTGTTTAAGCACAAGTGGGTTTACCACTTTTACATAAAGCATTTAATGTTGTCACGTTCTATGAGATGCTTTGACTCAAGTCTTAGAGTAAAGCTCCCCCTTGATGTGACATCCCCCCATAAGAGGGATAAACTAACATTGGATTTTATCGATAAAGACTTCATGTAGGTGAAGTAGTGGAGGATGCTTAAAGTTGATGAAGATCACCAAGAGTTGGGAGCAACCTCATTGTTTCATTACTCTTCTCACCTACATGCATTAGTCCCAACACACAAGAGAGAAATACAAGGATATCTATGGACATGGAGTGCAAAGCATATATGATGATGTCCATTGATTTGTTGATTACCTTGTCCCTTGCTTGTCTTTGAGGGAATGTGTGACTCCTTGAACTATTGAATGATGTTGATGTTGATTGCAACTATTTCTTGCCAACAATGAATATGAGTGGATTTCATTGGCAGAGTAACCCCTCAAGAACTTCTCTAGTCTTCTTCTTGGGGATCCACATCAAGTTGATGGGGATCCTTGGTGTTGAGATAGCACGTGTAGAAGGTTAGATTGTAGTAGCCTTGGGAGCCCACTTCACCAAAGCTCATGATTCATCTTCATATGATTGAATGTCCTCTTGAAGCTTGTTCTTGACCTTGAGCTTGTGGTCTTGTGGTGGAAGGTCATCTTGAGCCTTTGTTCCCTCGGGGAGAGTATTTTCATACTTCTCCTTTTGAGGAACAAACTTGGGATTGGGATATTGACCTTCTTCCCATTCAAGTCCATTAGCATTGAAGTAACCAACACCATGATTCTTCTGGTATCCTCTGTGCTTGCATACAATCTCCTCAAATTGTTTGTAACCTTCAAGACTCTTGTATATACCTTTCTCTATAATACCTTTCAAAAGTCCATTTTCTTGCTCAAGTGTAACTTGGCTAAGAGAAGAGTTAGTGGGATCGAGAGAACTACTAGAAGCAATATTATTGGATTTATCATTTTTATTGCTACTAGTTGAAGTACCTTTCTTTCCTTTGTTATTAGCTTGCTTAGACTTAACTTGTGGCATGAACGTACACAAGATAAGTTGTTTGGCTAGATAAGAGAAAGTCTTCTTACTAAGATCATCATTCATAGCTTTAAGGAACTCATGCTCTTGCTCTAAATTGAGCTTCTCTAAGCGGAGCTTCTCATGTGTCCTTTCAAGCTCTCTATGATCTCGTAGAGTAGAGTAGTGAGCTAACTAAAGAGTGTTTAGTTCTTGAGTTAGTCATTCTATTTCCAACTTATCATCATCGCTCGACTTATCTAGACTAGAGTGAGTACTAGCAAGTTCATCTTGACTAACATTACTAGATTAGTCAAATAGCAAGTCATCTTCATCACTATTGAAATCAAGATACTCGGGATGTGATACCTTGGGGCCTTTAGCCATGAAGCAACATCCACTCCCTTCATTTGGTGAATCAAATATGTCGTAGGAGTCGGTTGTCACTAGTGGAAGTCCGGCAACACCTTCATCTTGACTATAGTCGGAGTTGGAGTGATAGCTTCTCTCGGAGTGGTTGTCAGATTTGGAGCCGGAAACCCATTCACCAACATGATGTCTTCTTCTTGAGTAGCTCTTGGTGTACTTGTCCTTCTTCTTCGATTCCCTACTTCTCCTTGAGGGTCTTCATTCATAACGATCATCCCTACTCCTTCTCTCTCTTCGAGGTGACTCGTCTCTTGAGCTTCGTCTTCTTGGTGACTCTTCTTTCTTTTTGTAAGGAGCCGTGCACTCATTGGAGTAGTGTCCGGGCTTCCCACAATTGTAGCAGTTTCGGTCACGACTTGACGAACTCTTCTCTTCATATCTTGAGTTGCAGCTTAGATCTTGGCTTCTATTCTTGCAGAACTTGTTGAATATCTTGACCATGAGGCTTATCTCTTCATTTGTGACAAGGTTGACGCTTGAGGTAGAGGGATCATCACTTGTGGCTTTGTAAGCACCGCTAGACTTGTGGTGAATCTCTTCCTTGTCTTTGAGTGTCATCTCATGAGCAACAATCCTACCAATCACTTCCGCTGGCTTGAGTTCTTTATAGTCGGGCATCATTTGGATCAATGTGCATATAGTGTCATATCGATCATCCAAAGATCGAAGTATCTTCTTGATGCTGAATTTGTTCGTCTTTTCTTCACTTCCTAAACCGGCAACCTCATTGGTGATGAGAGCTAGCCTAGAGTACATCTCAGCGACTCCTTCACCATCCTTCATCTTGAACTTGTCAAGTTGACTTTGAAGAACATCCAACTTGGATTCTCTCACAGATTCTATACCTTCATGCATATCAATCAAAGTGTCCCAAATGTCTTTTGCATTCTCAAGAAGGTTGATTTTGTTGAGTTCTTCGGGGCATAGGCAGTTGAAGATAATGTCACATGCTTGAGCATTGAGTTGCAACATCTTCAATTCATCCACAGTCACTTCGCGATCGGGTTCCCTTCCTTCCACAAAGAATTCACATTGCACACCAACACGAACAACAGCCCAAACGGCGGGGTTATGACCAAGCAAATGCATTTTCATTTTGTGCTTCCAACTAGCAAAATTTGTGTCATCAAAGTACGGACCTCTACGGTGATGATTTCCCTCACTAGACGCCATAGTCTCCTAGGTTGTGAGACCAATGCAATGGAGACCAATGCTCTGATACCACTTGTAGGATCGAAAGTAGTGCTAGAGGGGGGGTGATTAGACTACTTGACCAAATAAAAATCTACTTTTTCCCAATTTTAATTCTTGGTAGATTTTAGCATTCATAGTATGTCAAGTACACCCTACACATGCATGTCTAAGAGTATAGCAGCAGAAATTAAAGACAAGCATGTAAGTAAAGAGAGGGTAGGAAGAGAAAACACAATTGGTGACACGATGATTTTTCTTGTGGTTTCTATAGGTGGTGCTATCATACGTCCACGTTCATGGAGTCTTCAACCCACAGAGGGTAATGGTCACGAGAGTCCACAGAGGGCTCTACCCACGGAAGGTTCCACGAAGAAGCAACCTTGACTATACCATGACGGACTACGTCCACAGAGGACTAGCCTAACTCGGGGTAGATCTTCACGAAGTAGGTGGTCTCCTTGCCCTTACAAACTTCTTTGTTCACTTCGCAACATGAAGTAGGAGGCTCCCAAGCGACACCTAACCAATCTAGGAGGCACCACCCTCCAAAAGGTAATAGGCTCGATAGTGCGATGAACTCCTTGCTCTTATGCTTCAAGATGATAGACTCCTCAACACACAATCAGTCTGTCACAGATTTGATTTGGAATTGGCTTGGGTGGAGAGCAACTTGGGGAGGCTAGAGATCAAGATTCATATGGTTGGAATGGAATGACATGATCTCAACACATGAGTAGGTGGCTCTCTCTTAGAAAATCAGTAGGTATGAGTGGGGAACTATTCTATGTGCTTCTCTTGCAAGTGAGTGGTGGTGGAGGGGTATATATAGGCATCTCCAAAAATCCAACTGTTACACCTAATAAGTCAGACTCAGTGGAATCGATGTGTAAATCTCGGTTGTACCGAGTTGCCTCAAAGGTAGCAACTTTTGAATCTTGGTGAGACCGATACCTAAAACTCGGTTGCATCGAGAAGGTGACCGACGGTCAGATTGCCAATCTCAGTGATGCCGATTCAGAAAACTCGGCCGGACCGATTTTGTACACTTACATAACAGGAAGTTGGCAAGCCAAACTCGGAGACACCGAAGCAGAATCGGTTGCACTAAAAATATAGGGTTTTGGTTGAGTCTGTCTGAGGTTTGGAATCAGTGGCACCGAGTGAAATGTGTTGGTTGCACCGATTTTGAGTATTTGGCTTTGGACTGACTTTTGTGGAAGAGCTTGTGGGTGTATGTGGTGACTATCACTTGTGCATGTATGAGCATTTTGTTCACCAACAAAACTTTACCCCCTTTTAATAGTATTGGCTTTCCTATGGACTCAAAGTGATTTCTCACAAAAGGTAAAATGTAGAGTCTTTTGCTTGAAGCTTTGCCAATCTATTTCCTTGCATCTTGGGGTATTCCACAATCCCTTTGCCAACCCATCATTGAACTTTTCCTGAAATATGCTTAGTGGAAACATTAGTTCAATGACATATATGTGGAATAAGCTCATTTTTATCATTAGGAACGGCAGTTATACCACCTTTCTTAGGAACACAATGAATGGGGCTTACCCATCTACTATTAGCAATAGGATAAATCATACCTGCTTCCAGAATTTTTAGTATCTCACTTCTTACCACCTCCTTCATCTTAGGATTGTGATGACATTGATGATCAACAACAGGTTTAGCATCTGGTTCCATATTAATCTTGTGCTGACAGAGAGTGGGGCTTATGCCCTTAAGATCATCAAGAGTATATCCAAGAGCAGCCCTATGCTTCTTTAGAGTTTTGAGTAATCTCTTTTCTTCATGCTCTGAAAGGTTAGCACTAATAATAACATGATATATCTTATTTTCATCAAGATAAGCATATTTTAAAGTATCACACAATGTCTCTAGCTGAAACACGGCATCTCCCTTGGGTGGAGTAGGATCCCCCAATATATCAACTCATAAGTTGTGTTTAAGAATATGTATTTTTCTAAGAAATATATCATCTATTTCATTTCTTTCATTCATATGCATCATTTTCATGGTCTAGCAAATATTGTTCTAACAGATCAATAGGAGGTATGGCAATAGAAGCAGGACCAACTATTTCATCCTTATGAGGTAATTCTTTCTCATGTGGTTGTTTACTAAACTTGAAGAAATAAAATTCACGAGACATATCACCAAAGCTTACTTTGACCTTCTCAGTAGCACAATTAATTTCAACATTAACAGTATTCAAGAAAGGTCTACCAAACATAATGGGACAAAAGTTATCTTGTTTTGAACCAAGTACTAAGAAATCAGTGGGGTACATGACTTTTACACACAAGACTTAAACATATCTAACAATCCCAAGCAGTGAAATAGTGTCATGGTTTGCAAGTTTAATAGTAACAACCATATCTTCAATTTCAAAGGGTGTTATGTCATGCATAATTTCTTGATTTAATGTAAAAGGTATATCACTAACACTGGCACCAATATCACACAAGCCATGGTAAAAATAATCTCCAATTTTTACCAAGACAACAAGAACACCTACAATTGGTTTGTTTTTATTGATCTCATCTCGCTCGTTTCTAACAGGTTTTTTGGTTCTAGCAGCTTTATCGCAGAAGTAAATAACCTGACTATCAATATTACCTACTAAGAGATCTTTAACCATAGCAAATTTAGGCTCAAAATTTATTTGTTCAGATGGTTTAGGTCATTAGGTGTCCTAACATGAATTTTATTAACCATCGTTGTAGCCTTAGCATGTTCCCTAATTCTAACAGGATTTTTTTTAATATAAGCAGTAGGAACAATTGGATCAACATGGTTAACAATTACTTCTTCCTTCTTAATTTTAACAGGTTCCTCTAATAGTTTTTCCATGGGAGGATGATACTTAAACCATTTGTCTTTGGGCAGATTAACATGTGTAGCAAAAGTTTCACAAAAAGCATCTACTATCTTAGAGTCAAGACCGTATTTATTGATAAACTCATGGAAAGCATTAGTTCCCATAAAAGATTTAACACAGTCAAAATTAAGATTTATACTTGACTCTTTATCTTTGTCAAGTTCCCAATCTTCAGAGTTGCGTTTAATTCTTCCTAGAAGACCCCATTTCAAGTCAATAGTCTCCTTCGTATAGGAACTAGTAGCACCAGAATGGAGTAAAAATTGATCAGCATGAGAAAGCCGAGCATAACTTTTTTGTATAATCATTTCTCTTCTGAGCTCATGGTTGGGGCAAGTGTGCATCATAGACTTAAGCCTCCCCCAAGCCTGAGCAATACTTTCTCCTCCACGAGGCCAGGAATTATAAATAAAGTTCAGATCACGATGGACTAGGTGCATAGGATAAAACTTCTGATGAAATTCCAACTTCAAGCGATTCCAGTCCCATGATCCAATATCATCCAATAACTTGTACCACATTAATGATTTTCCCTCCAAAGATAAAGGGAAAACTTTCTTCTTGACTTTGTTTGCAGACAAACCTCATCTGAAATAATCCACAAACCTCATCGACAAATATCAAATGGTAATCATGATGAGTTGAACCATCATAAGGATTAGATAAGAGTTTCTCTACCTTACCCAAAGGAATGTCATAATAAATATTTTCAGTAGGTTCAGTAGGTTGAAGAACAACTTTTTCAACTTCAGTTTGAGGCAAAGATGCCCCGAACAGGCCACTCAAAGGGTGACCATTCATAGTGACAAACAACAGTAAATTTCAGCACGTATACAAAAATGTTTCCTTACCAATTTCCACTTACCAAAGACGCTTCACTCCGCAGCAATGATGCCAGAAAAGATTCTTTGTGACACACAAGTGTAGGGGATCAATCATAGTCCTTTCAATAAGTAAGGGTGTCAAACCCAATGAAGACCAGAAGGAAATGACAAGCGGTTTTCAGCAAAGTATTTTCTACAAGTGTTGTAAGTAATAATAATAGATAGTTTTGTAGCAAGATAATCATAACAAGTAACAAGTGACAATACTAACAAAGGTGCAGCAAGTAGCCCAATCCTTTTTGTAGCAAAGGACAGGCCTGAAAGTACTCTTATATTAAGCAAGCGCTCCCGAGAACACATGGGAATTTCTGTCTAGTCATGTTCATCATGTTAAGTTGATTCATGTTCGCTACTTTGATAATTTGATATGCGGGTGGACCCGTGCTAAGGTGTTTTTCTTACTCGAACTAATAACCTACTTATGATTAAGCCCTCTTGCAAGCATCCATAAGTACGAAAGAAGATTTAAGATAAATCTAACCATAGCATGAAACATGTGGATCCAAATCAGCCCCTCACGAAGCAACGCGTAAAGTGGGGTTTAAGCTTCTGTCACTCTAGCAACCCGTCATATACTTGTTACTCTGCAATGAGTTTCCTTAGGCCCATAACATGGTGAAATGTCATGTAGTCGACGTTCACATGACACCACTAAGAGAAGTAACAACATACATCTCATTGAAATATCGAACGAATACCAACTTCACAAGATTAGTTATGACAAGACTTCTCCCATGTCCTCAGCAACAATAGTAACTACACACAACTCATCAACATGTTCAAGATCAGAGGTATAATAATAATGATTAAGGATCTGAACATAATATCTTCCACCAAGTAATCCAACAAGTATCAACTACAAGATGTAATCAACACAACTAGTGACCCACAGGTACCAATCTGTGGTTTTGGGGAAAACATTGAATACAAGAGATGAACTAGGGTTGGAGATGACATGGTGCTGGTGAACATGTTGATGAGGATTGGTCCTACCATGAAGGAGGAAGCATTGGTGATGACGATGGCTTCGATCTCCCCCTCTCGGAGGGAGATTTCCCACGTAGAATCTGACTGCCGGAATGAAAAAGGGCCCTTATCCCAGGTTTCGCCTCGAGAAGGCAGTGCTTCATCCCAAAAGGTTTCTTATGATTTTTTCTAGGGTAAAACACACCATATAGGAGAATAGGGGGTTGGGAGGCCTGCACGGGCTCGATAAGCCATCAGGGGACGACCTGGGGGGTGGCCACGCCCTGCTGGCTTGTGGCCAACAGGTGTCCCTCATTTGGTATATTTTTGTCCCAATAAATCTTCAATATTCCATAAAATTCTATGTGAAGTTTCAGGTCATTTGGAGTCTGGTGAATTTTCTGGCTTTTTCTCGGTTTTTCGGTCCAGAATTCCAGTTTCTAGATATTTCCCTCTTTGTGATGTACCTTGCATATTTGGAGAGCAAGGACATCAGAATTGCATGATAATAGGGAATAATGGACAATAATAACACAAATATTAAGAAGAAATCATGATGCAAAAAGCCACTTTGCCACCTACTGCTACTAACTCGCCGCCTCCCCATGTTAAGCTAGTACTTGTTGCACTAGGAGTTGTTACTCCAAGTGCAGTAGCATGGATATTTTGCACCCATTGAGTACATATCAAGTGTGCCTTGATTTTGGCCCCCAGGTGCGGCGACGTCTTCGAAGACGCGATCGTGGGGCACACAGTGGATGATCTCGCCACTACCGCCGTCACCTATCGGTGCCAGCGACCCATGGTACGGATATGCCTCGCCTGCCACAGGGTGTCACTCAGGCGTGCCGTGGTTTGGAGGAGGAGTAGGGAAACGTCATGCTCGTTCTGGTCGGTGCTCAACGATGGGCGGAGCAGGGAGCGGGAGGGCGCCTAACCGTCATGACTCGGGACATTGTGTGCGGCATCGATGAGCTTGGTGTTGCGTTCGAGCCAGGCTTCATAGCCGTCATTGGTGGGGTGATAGCGCAGAACTTCCCGAGCCATGAGCAACATGGCGCGCGGAGCAGGAGGGTTGCAACACGTGAGCGAGGAGACGGTGGCAGAGCAGCCACGCACCTGCTCGTTCATCGATGGGTGGATGGATGAGGCTCGATCCCCTTACATGAGTGCGGTCCCTCCCCCTTTGTAGTGCCTTGGTCCTCTTCCCCAAAAATATTGGTGGGAAAGGGTGGCCATAGGGCAGCAATTTGAAGGGGGGCAGGAGCCAGTTCTATCCTGACTAAAGGTGGTCTTTGCCTGGTAAAAGTGATCTTCGTGACGTGCTCGTGCACTTGGCGATGACCTCCGTCCTGCAGCATCGATCCGTTTTGATCCTCTATCACTGAAATGGTAAGGTTTGTATCCAACTTTTGCAGGGGTAGTTGGTGCTACACCTTAATAACCAAAGGGGAAATCCTCCCTGCCCATGCCGCTTGGCACTCTACTTGCTATCCTTCTCTACGGAGCCCTATGGTTGGTGTCGTACACCAGGCCTCGTGAGGCGGCCTCACGGGAGGGGACTCATGGGGCAGCCTGGCGCTCAGTCTCCTCAGCAAGGCCTGGTCCTATGGCAAGGAGCCTAAGGGGACATACCCCTCACGAGGCAGCCTCCTCTGGAGCGGCCGATGCATGGTTGTCTTCCTTGGGCCGACCCGTGTGTTAACCTCTGGGCCAGCGACAGACCGGCAGTGGTACCCTAGTTCCCACTAGGCTGACACAT
Organism: Hordeum marinum; assembly: GCA_022496015.1. Lineage (NCBI taxonomy): Eukaryota > Viridiplantae > Streptophyta > Magnoliopsida > Poales > Poaceae > Hordeum > Hordeum marinum. The sequence goes on along the minus strand of CM039678.1, from coordinate 391,420,348 downwards.
ACGTTTGTGTGTCCAGTCCAGTACATGTGCCATGCTGTGTGCCATGACATATCATAAACGTCATGAACAACATGATTGTGCACCTGTCGGCAAATATCCGTGTAGCCACGAGCGTCGGCTCTGATACCAACTTGTAACGCCCCGTACACACCCATCGATGGTCTTTAGTCCTGGCGGAATCTTGAGTGTCCCCATAGATCAATACTAGTCTTTTATGTGCACTTTGTCCTCACTCGTATGCACCGAGGACCAACTTCCCGATCGGTCACGCATCTTAGAACTATTCCAAGCCAAGCACACTTAACTTGCGAGTTCTATTCGAATGGGCTCCCGGAAAAAAGGAATTCCTTATTCATATGAGTAGTCTAACATCCCTATTAAGCCACGTTATCACATTGGCAGAGTTTTGGTGGGCCATAGCTTGATGCGGAGGTCTTGGAGCGCTGGCCTCGCCATGCGGAGTAGCTCCGCCAGTTGCTTCATTTGATGATTCAGCGGCTGTGTTGATGTAGAGTCTGGGAACTACCGCTAGAAAGCCTTCTCCTCTTCACGGCCCTCCAAGGTCCCGAAGTGTTGGACGGTGTCTGCCACACTCTTCAGAAGATCCATGAAGACCTCTACGGAATGCCACAACTGGGTGAACTTTACGCACCCTTCGCTAGCAAACACACACGACAATAAGTATGGACTACCCACGGTTATTTGCTCCACTTCCTGGAGCACCTGGCAGTCGGACCAAGTCACAATCCGGAGCTTCTTGAGCTCTTCGTCCCCCTACTTCTCCTCGGCCGGAAGTTTGTCGCGTACTTCAAACATTCCCTTGAGGGTCTCCTTGACCTACAGGACTCACACCTAGTCCTTCTCCCTAGCCACCTTCTCGGCACCTCGGTCCTTCTCCACCTTTCGCGGTCATAGACTTCTGCTGCTCCGCCTCCCGCCGAGCCTTCTTGAACTCGGCCTTGAGGCCCTCAAGCTCAGCCAAAGCCACTGTCATTTAAACAGTTAAGCATCAACCCCTAATTCAACAATAAGTACAATATGCTTCTCGTGTTGAAAGTAACATTCATGAATATGAAGGGTTGATTGTTTACCTTGAGACTGCTCAAACCGTTGGTTCATCTATAGGATCAAAAGTAGTGCTACAGGGGGTGATTAGACTACTTGACCAATTAAAAAACTACGTTTTCCCAATTTTAAGTCTTGGAAGATTTTAGCATTCATAGCAATTCAAGTACATCCTACACATGCATGCATACGAATATTCTTGCGAAAAGTAAAGACAAGCATGTAAGTAGAGGAATGGTAGGAAGGTTAAACGCAACTTGAACACAAGATGATTTTTCCCGTGGTTCTGATAGGTGGTGCTATCGTCCGTCCATGTTTATGGAGTCTTCAACCCACGGAGGGTAACAATTGCAAGAGTCCACGGAGGGCTCTACCCATAGAGGATTCCACGAAGAAGCAACCTTGACTATTCCATAACGGCTTCCGTCCACGAAGGACTAGCCTCACTATGGGTAGATTTTCATGAAGTAGGCGATCTCCTTGCCCTTACAAACTTCTTGGTTCACTCCACAACACGAAGTAGGAGGCTCCCAAGCGACACCTAACCGATCTAGGAGGTACCACCCTCCAAAAGGTAATAGGCTCGATAATATCGATGAACTCCTTGCTCTTGTGCTTCAAGATGATAGACTCCTCAACACAAAATCACTCTCTCTCTCATAGATTTGGGTATGGTGGAAGAGATTGATTGGGTGGAAAGCAACTTGGGGAGGCTAGAGATCAAGATTCATATGGTTAGAATGGAATGGCATGATCTCAACACATGAGTAGGTGGCTCTCTCTCTCTTAATATCAGTAGGTATGAGTGGGGAACTATTATGGCTGCTTCTCTTACGAGCGAGTGGTGGTGGAGGGCTATATATAGGCATATCCAAAAATCCAACTGTTATATCTAATAAGTCAGACTTGTTGTAACCGATGTGTAAATCTCGGTTGTACCGAGTTGCCTCAAAAGTAGCAACTTTTGTATCTCGGTGAGACCGATACATAAAACTCGGTTGCACCGATAAGGTGACCAACGGTCAGATTGCCAAACTCGGTGACGCTAATTCAACAAATTCGGTCAGACCGATTTTGTGAATTCGTGTAACAGGAAGTTGGCAACCCACACTCGGTGGCACCGAAATGGAACCGGTTGCACCGAAGGGCTAGGGTTTGGCTGAGTCTATCTGAGGATAAGAATTGGTGGCACGGAGTGGAAAGTGTTGGTTGCACCGATTTTGGATATTTGGCTCTCGACAGACTTTTGTGGAAGAGCTTATGGGTGTAGATGGTGACTATCACTTGTGCACGTATGAGCATTTTGTTCACCAATAGTACCTTCCCCGCTTTTGATAGTATTGGCTTTCCTATGGACTCAAAGTGATTTCTCACAAAAGGTAAAATGTAGAGTCCTCTTGCTTGAAGCTTTGCCAAACTATTTCCATGCATCTTCGGGTATTCCACAATCCTTTTGCCAACCCATCATTGAACTTTTCCTGAAACATGCTTAGTGGAAACATTAATTCAATGAGATATATGTTGTTATTAATTACCAAAACCACCAAGGGAGCAAATGTGCTTTCAATCTCCCCCTTTTTGGTAATTGTTTACAACATATAGATCAAAGCATCGTCATATGATATAATCAATGAACATAATCGTCACTTTGAGAAGTATGTGATACGCAAGAGGTCGCCCTAAATTTGTGCGTTATTTTTAAATTTGCATTTGAATGCAAATGCACAATCGATTTGGTACATGGGGCACTTCTTCCATGTCACATACATGTTAGTGGTGTGTGAGAGTAATAAGAGTTAACAACATATCACAACACATCAAGCAAAGTGGATGATCATCACATAACCATCAAAAGGATAGGAAATAGCAGCAACACGCATTAAAGCGTATGATCAAACACTACCAAAAGTATATCACATCCAAACCAAAAGGTCAAATGTTTTAAAACAACAATAAAACCAAGACGCTCTCTCACAAGAAGCCTAAAGACCTATATACAACTTTCCCCCTTTGGCAACAAGTTACCAAAAAGTTCAAAGAGATATAGCTAATCGTCCTTCTGCGGCTGATCTCCTCTGGTGGTTGATGCCGGAGTTGAGATAACTGTGTCGGCGAAGACCTCTGCTGATGTCCTGGACAGTTGGTGTACCAACGGGAGGCACTAGAGGAGTTGATGGAGCTGGAGTCACTATAGCTAGAGCAGATGATGAATGTCTCGTCTGCGGAGCTGGCACTGTAGGTGTCCTGGCTTGTGTCCTGAATTGGACAGTCATCCTCATAGGTGCACAATCCTCATCATCATCAGAAGAATCAGACTCTGAAGAGGTGCGACAGATAGGAGCTTCATATACTTCCTTTTTGAGCTTGTTGACGGTCTTGGTCAGCCCATCCACCTTGTCATTAATACTTTTCACTCTATCCTCAAATATGTTCGCAGGGCTCTCGTGACTATCCAGTGTACTTTTGATGTCCTTCTTCATGTCCATGATAGTAGAGATCAAGAGATCCATCTGCTCATTCCTAGATCTGGGGACTTGAGCACTAGTGGCTCTAGCTGCCTCTGCCTCTGCCTGAGCTACAGCTGATGTGGGATGGTCTGGGTCCATCACCACAGCATTGTTCTCGAAATCTGGTTTTAGTGGCAAGTGGGGTCTATCCAGAGCAAAGATGTGCTTCTCAAGTTTGGAGTTGGTGAGATTCTGAATGTAGGGTGCATAGCAACATGTGCGCTTCTGATCAGTATCAACCCTCTTCATAATTTCAACAATCAAGTCCATCACTCGAATCCTGGTATGACTATCAAGATGGATCAAGATGTTGATTGAATAGCCTCGAATCATCTTCTCATCTCCAGACTTAGGCATCAATGTATGCCTCAAGATGGTGTTCATGGTACGGAGGCCAGCCTGGAGGAAGTAAATAGATCCTAACTTGTGTGATTTCAAGTTAGCAGTAGGGATAACATTGTACATATCCTTCGTAGCATCATGGCTCTCCTTGGATTCAGAGTAGACATCCAAGTCGCCATCTTGCACCTATGGGACTCCTAAGATGGTAGCCCATTCATCAACTGAAGACTCGTATGTTGCTCCTTCTTTCGTCCACACTATCCTGCCATCTTCATAGAAGTGAGCAGTGGAGTAGAATTGCATTATCATCTCATCATTCCAAGCAGTAAACTCTTTGCCAACAAACTCATCTAGGCCAATGCAGTGAAAGCTTGCTTGAACACATGGGAAATAGTTCTCATTAGCCTTGATATACTTCCAGTCAACGTATCTCATATCACTGAGAGCTGGACTCTTGTCAAGCAAGATTATCTCATAGAAATCTTGTTGTTCCTTGGTGTAGAACCTATAGTCCACAGCAGTTTTTCTCCTCTGGTCATATGGATCAATAGCTCTGCATGCCCTCAAACTAGAATCCTTCATCTTCTTCATGTCCTCAGCAATTGGATGGCTGGCATTATGTTCGGGAAGGTGAGGCCTAAGCTTCATCAAGGCTGTCATAGCATCTTCATCAGCTTCTCTGAAAGTAGATCCTTTGTTCTTCTCAGCAGCTGGAATGTCTCTGGTAGTCCTCTTGGACTTCTTTGCAGCAACCTTCTTAGGTACAGACTTGGTGCTCTTGGAGGGACCTGGCTTTGGCATAGCATGTGCCAATAGCTTCTTTTGTTTCTTCTTGGGAGGGTCCTTGACAACATGCTCTTCCTCCTCCTCCTCAGCAGCAGCACCAGTAGCCTCCTCTGGATCCTCATACATTGAGGTAGGCCTGCCAGTCACTCGAATGATCCTCTTCCTAGCCTTCTTCTCTCCTGCCTTCTTAGGCAAAGACTTCCTTGGGGGCTCAATAGACAAGGTATCCCTAGCCCTCTCAGGTGGTCTCACAGTCTCTAGAGGTGCATAAGTTTTGCTGACCACCCTCCTGGATCAGGTGGCTTCATTGGCTGACTTCTTCTCTTGCTTCTTAGCAAGTACCTCCTCTGGCACAAAATCTGAATCCTCCTCGTAAGAATTCATTCTCTTCCTGGTCCTTGTAGCATCTTTAGGCAGCCCATGAGATCTAGGGGTGCTTGGATCTAAGAAAGAGCTGGACTCAGGGCTAGTGCCTGAACTCGTGTCAATGTTCTGCTCCTGCAAGTTCTGGCTATATTCTGAACCTGACATAGCTGACCTGGTGAATAGATTTGAGAAGAGTGGAATAGGATAAGTCATCACAAAATTCAGAGTATTCTGAAAGTTTGAACAAAAGATTTTCAAGGTTTGCATTCTGTCACATGAAAATCGGTACAACCAAAGCAAAAAAACCGATGCTACCAAGACTGACTTTCTCATTAACAGAAACTTGGCACTCCTTTCGGTGAGACCGAAAAGGAGTAATCGGTTTCACTAAGATAGTGCTCAGTAGCACAGAGGGCAAATCGGTGACACCGATTGGTACACTTTGGTTCCACCGAGATTCATCGGGCGAACGGCAAACCCTAGCAAATCAATCATTCGCTATATAAAGGAATTTTCTTATGGATAGAACGATCTCAAATAGTGGCTAGACGAAAAAGAAACCCTAGTGCACTTGAATCAGAAGGTCGATAGCAATAAGGGGTCGAATCCATAACCTAACTTGGCGATGGATCCGGTACGGCGGCGATGATGGTGTAGAATTCATTGGCGACGGCGATTCCCAACGGCGGAGACGCTCGGGGAAGCAAGGCGATGACCAGGGGTCTTCGAAACAGTAGCTTAGGGTTTTGGAGCGCGACGTTTGAAGATAGAATTTCAAAGCGTCGGGGTCCACAACATATATACCCTCCACTGTCGGTGTCACCGATTCTAAATTTTTGGTGTCACCGAGTTTCTCAACTATCAGCTCACATGGAAACTCGGTGTAACCGAGAATATGGAATCGGTACTACCAAGATTGATAATCAGATCAACCCTAGGCATTCGACGAGACCGAGATTTTGAGTTGGTTCCACCGAGATGCACTTGGGAGGTTTTAATGGTTAGTCCTTTGTCGATACGAAACTCCGAGTGCTCCTCACACAAAGAGATCGAAAAGTACTTGTTCAAAGTTTGTGATGCAGCATGAATAGAATATGAGGTGAGAAAGCATAGATAGCTAGAGGAGTGGTCCTAGGCATTCTTGTACATCCAATTGGCAAATGAAAAATCAAAGACCAAATAGCAACAATTGGATATCCTTGAATAAGTAAATAAATACAGACCAACATGCTCACACAATAAGATGTAAAATGAAATCATGGCAAACGTGCACAAACACACTAGCATCTAACAAGCACTTTGGCAATGACAGAGTCATCTATATATGAGTATATTGACTTAGGAGCCAAGTAATAATACTTGATCATAGGTCATACTCATCGTTTAAGTACAAGTGGGGTTACCACTTTTCCATAAAGCATTTAATGTTGTCACATACTATGAGACACTTTGACTCAATTCTTAGAGTAAAGCTCCCCCTTGATGTGACATCCCCCCATAGGAGGGATAAACTAACCTTGGGTTTTGTCGATGAAGACTTCATGTAGGTGAAGTAGTGGTGGATGCTCAAAGTTGATGAAGATCACCAAGAGTTGGGAGCATCCTTGTTGTTTCATTACTCTTCTCACCTACATGGGCTAGTCCCAACACACAAGAGACAAATACAAGGATATCTATGGACATGGAATGCAAAGCATATATGATGATGTCCATTTATTTGTTGATTACCTTGTCCCTTGTTTACCTTTGAGGGAATGTGCGACTCCTTGAACAATTGCATGATGTTGATATGGATTTCAGCTAGTTCATACCAATGATGAATATGAGTGAATTTCATGGGCGGAGTCACCCCTAAAGAACTTCTCTAGTTCTTCTTCCTGGGGACCCACATCAAGTTGATGGGAATCCTTGGTGTTGAAGTAACACTTGTAGAAGTTGAGCTTGTAGTAGCCGTGGGAACCCACTTCACCAATGCTTGGGATTCATCTTCATATAAGTCAATGTCCTCTTGAGGCTTGTTCATGCCCTTGATCTTGGGGTCTTATGGTGGAAGTTCATCTTGGGCTTTTGTTCCCTTGGGGAGAGTATTTTCATACTTCTCCATTTGAGGAACAAACTCGGGATTTGGGTATTGACCTTCTTCCCATTCAACTCCATTAGTATTGAAGTAGCCAACACCACGATTCTTCTGGTATCCTCCATGCTTGCATACAATCTCCTCAAATTGTAGATACCTTTCTCTATAATCCCTTTCAAAAGTTCATTTTCTTGCTCAAGTGAAACTTGGCTAAGAGAAGAGTTAGAGGGATCAATATAACTACTAGAAGAAATATCATTGTATTAATCATTTTTATTGCTACTAGTTGAAGAACCTTCCTTTCCTTTGTTACTAGCTTGCTTAGTATTAACTTGTGGCATGACCATAGTCAAGAGAAGTCGCTTGGCTAGATAAGAGGAAGTCTTCTTTCGAAGATCGCCATTGATAGCTTTAAGGAACTCATGATATTGCCCTAAATTGAGCTTCTTGAAGCGGAGATTCTCATGCGTCCTTACAAGATCTCTATGGTCTTGTAGAGTAGACTCATGAGCTAACTTAAGTGTGTTTAGTTCTTGAATTAGTCATTCTATTTCCAACTTATCATCATCGCTCGACTTATCTAGACTAGAGTGATTACTAGCAAGTTCATTTTGACTAACATTACTAGATTTGTCAAATAGCAAGTCATCTTCAATTAACAAGTCATCCTCATCACTACTGAAATCAAGATACTTGGGGTGTGATACCTTGGGGACTTTAGCCATGAAGCTACATCCACTCCCTTAATTTTGTGAATCAAATATGTCGTAGGAGTCGGTTGTCACTAGTGCAAGTCCGGCAACACCTTCATCTTGACTATAGTCGGAATTGGAGTGGTAGCTTCTCTCGGAGTGGTTGTCGGATTCGGAGCCAGAAAGCCATTCACCAACATGAGCTTGATGTTTTATTCTTGAGTAGCTCTTGGTGTACTTGTCCTTCTTCTCCGAGTCCATACTTCTCCTTGAGGGTCTTCGTTCATAACGATCATACCTACTCCTTCTCTCTCTTCGACGTGACTCGTCTCTTGAGCTTCGTCTTCTTAGTGACTCTTGTTTCCATTTGTAAGGAGTCGCGCACTCATTGGGGTAGTGTCTGGGCTTCCCACAATTGTAGTAGTTTCGGTCATGACTTGACGAACGCTTCTCTCATATCTTGAGTTGGAGCTTCGATCTTTGCTTCTATTCTTGTAGAACTTGTTGAATTTCATTACCATGAGGCTTATCTCTTCATTTGTGACAAGGTTGTCGCTTGAAGTTGCGGGAGCATCACTTGTGGCTTTGTACGCACTGCTAGACTTGTGGTGAATCTCTTCCTTGTCCTTGAGTGTCATCTCATGAACAACAATCCTTCCAATCACTTCTGTTGGCTTGAGATCTTTGTAGTTGGCCATCTTTTGGATCAATGTGCATATGGTGTCATATTGATCATCCAAAGCTTGAAGTATCTTCTAAATGATGAATTTGTCGGTCATTTGTTCGCTTCCTAAGCCGGCAATCTCATTGGTGATGAGAGCTAGCCTAGAGTACATCTCAGCGACTCCTTCACCATCCTTCATCTTGAACTTGTCAAGCTGACTTTCAAGAACATACAACTTGGATTCTCTCACTGATTCTGTACCTTCATGCATATCAACCAAAGTATCCCAAATCTCTTTTGCATTCTGAAGACGGCTGATGTTGTTGAATTTTTCGGGGCATTGGCAGTTGAAGAGAATGTCACATGCTTGAGCATTGAGTTGGAACATCTTCAATTCATCTGCAGTCACTTCGTGATCCGGTTCCCTTTCATCCGCAAAGAATTCACCTTGCAATCCAACATGAACAATAGCCCAAACGGCGGGGTTATGACCAAGTAGATGCATTTTCATTTTGTGCTTCCAACTAGCAAAATTAGTGCCATCAAAATACGGATCTCTACGGTGATAATTTCCCTCACTAGACGCCATACTCTCCTTGGTTGTGAAACCAATGCAATGGAGACCAAAGCTCTGATACCACTTGTAGGATCAAAAGTAGTGCTAGAGGGGTGATTAGACTACTTGACCAATTAAAAGTTTACTTTTTCCTAATTTTAAGTCTTGGTAGATTTTGGCGTTCATAGCAAGTCAAGTACATCCCACACATGCATGTCTATGAGCATTGCAACGGAAATTAAAGACAAGCATGTAAGTAGAGGAAGGGTAGGAAGGTCAAAAGCAATTTTGAGACACGATGATTTTTCCCGTGGTTCCGAGAGGTGGTGTTATCGTACGTCCATGTTTATAGAGTCTTCAACCCACGTAGGGTAACAATCGCGAGAGTCCACGGAGGGTTGTACCCATGGAGGGTTCCACGAAGAGGCAACCTTGACTATTCAATAACGGCTTCCGCCCACGAAGGACTAGCCTCACTATGGGTAGATCTTCACAAAGTAGGTGATCTCCTTGCCCTTACAAACTTCTTGGTTCACTCCACGACACGAAGTAGGAGGCTCCCAAGCGACATCTAACCGGTCTAGGAGGCACCACCCTCCAAAATGTAATAGGCTCCATAATGTCGATGAACTCCTTCCTCTTGTGCTTCAAGATGATAGACTCCTCAACACACAATAACTCTCTCACAAATTTCGCTATGGTGGAGGAGATTGATTGGGTGGAAAGCAACTTGGGGAGGCTAGAGATCAAGATTCATATGGTTGGAATGGAATGGCATGATCTCAACACATGAGTAGGTGGCTCTCTCTCAGAAAATCAGTAGGTATGAGTGGGGAACTGTTCTGAGTGCTTCTCTTACGAGTGAGTGGTTGTGGAGGGGTATATATAGGCATCTCCAAAAATCCAACCGTTACACCTAATAAGTCAGACTCGGTGACACTGATGTGTTAATCTTAGTGGTACCGAGTTGCCTCAAAGGTAGCAACTTTTGAATCTCGGTGAGACCAATACATACAACTCGGTTGCACCGATAAGGTGACCAACGGTCAGATTGCCAAACTCGGTGACGCCGATTCAACAAATTCATTCGGACCAATTTTGTGAATTTGCGTAACAGGAAGTTGGCAACCCAAAGTCGGTGGCACCAAAGTGGAATCGGTTGCACCGAAGGGCTTGGGTTTGTCTTAGTCTGTCTTAGAATCGGTGGCACCGAGTGGAAAGTGTTGGTTGCATCGATTTTGGATATTTGGCTTTGGACAGACTTTTGTGGAAGAGCTTGTGGGTGTAGATAGTGACTATCACTTGTGCACGTATGAGCATGTTGTTCACCAACAGTACCTTACCCCCTTTTTATAGTATTGGCTTTCCTATGGACTCAAAGTGATTTCTCACCTAGTAAAATGTAGAGTCCTCTTTCTTGAAGCTTTGCCAAAGTTTTTCCATGCACCTTGGGGTATTCAACAATTCTTTTGCCAACCCATCATTGAACTTTTCCTGAAACATGCTTAGTGGAAACATTAGTTCAATGACATATATGTTGTTATTAATTACCAAACCACCAAGGGAGCAAATGTGTTTTCATCATCAGGTCGAGGTCTTTCTTGAACCTCTCAAGCTTCAGGTTTACCTCCGCTATCTCCTCGGAGACGGAACTATGAGCCAAGGTAGAAACTTGCAAAACATGGATTTTTTTTCACATAAGCCCCATGGTCAATTGCTTATCATCGAACGAGTGCTTCATTACGCTGAGAAGCGTCCTTGGGGATACTCATCAAGCTCATACTTCTATTTGATCCCAACACCTTTCTTCACAACCAGCCTTGGGCTCGAGGGATACTCACTGACCAGGGCATTTAGAAGGCTAGGATAACCCATCCTCATATAGATAAATGGATTTACAAATTAAACGTAAAATGAAAAATAGTTGTGCGCAAGGATAAAAGAATACCTCGAAACTCGTAACAAGGCCCTTGAAGACTTTGTGCAATTTGCCCCCCACAAACCGGAAACCCTGCAGCGCCATGCCTATCAAGGCACGTTGCTCTTCCTTCAGGGCGGAGCCCTTCAGGGTCTCCTCCATGTCGTCGGCCCACCCCACGCTAGTCCTCCATAGGGCAGTAGGTTGGGGTGGCAATACCTTGGGCCCAAGCACCTGGATGCTGAGCGGAGGGGTCTCCGACCTTGGTGATGGGGCCAGGGAAAACTTCGGCTAGGCCTATGTTTGGCCCAATGCTTCCTTGACGGCCTGAGGAATCTTATCCCCTTGGCCCTGCGGGACCGAGGTGTCAACCTCGGCCATGGTGATTAACTATCCGGCCCTCGTAGTATCAACATGGGAGCCGGAGTAGAAGTTTCCTCCCTAGCCCATCATGAGATGGAAATGGAGCTGAGGTGTCCGGGGTCTTGCTAGTGGGTGGCAGCCCGCTCGAAGAATCGCTTGGGTACACCTTTGGTGGACTGCGGAAATATGCCCGAATGAGCTCACTCCTACTAAAACATAGACCTGATGAAACATGAAATATGGAGAACAGTAAATGTACCCTCGGGGTGCCGATTTTTTCCTCCCGAGAACAAGGGAATCGTGCATGAAGTCATTGGAGAGCACGATCTTCTCCGTCGGCTTTACAACGGCTCCAGCCGAGGTTATCTTCTCCATCCTATGATGCCGCCCTCTTCCCTTTAGAGGAAGGGTCGTCTTTCTCATCCTCCTCCCCCAAATCCTCAGGAGTGGTGGAGGTGTGGGCCTCCTCAGACCGGGTAATTGAAGTCTCCTGATTTTGGAGACCCGGCATGCCCTTCCAGAAATTCATCCCCTTCGCGGCCACCACGTGTGGATCCTCGACTAGGAGCACTGTGAGCAGAGGGGTTCTCATCTCCTCGAGCAATGGGGCCGGCCACTATGTCTTCTACATGCTGGCCGACTATTTTTCCACATACCAAGTAAGACGATTCATCGAAACATGTATCACCGTGCAAAGAAAACATAATGTAAACGTGTGTATTAGAACACTTACTGGTGGGATGTCCTAACCGACCTCGAAGACGAGGTATGACCCCTCTTTGGGGATCTTGTCCTTGGCCAACTTAAGCAGACGCGTACATATACCGGCCAAGTTGGTGCGGAATAAGTGAAGGATGGGCCTCACTTCCCCGGATTTATGCTCCCACATCAACGTGGTGTGGAGTTAGAGTGGGAGGATCCGGTGGTTGAGCATAATGTTGACTACTTTGAGGAGCTAGAGGTCCCTCTTGGTAGACCACCATTTGATCTTCTTGATCAGTTCGTCCACCTCTTTGGGGTCCCCCCAGACGATGTTGTTCTCCCTCCAGGACCTGAGCTTCCTTGGAGGCCTGGCCAAAAAGGCCAGGACTTTGGTCTGGCATAGAGGCAAGCGGTTCAGTGACGTAAAACCACTCGCACTGCCATTCCTTCCCCGTCTCGATGAAGGTTCCATTGAACCAGTCAGCAATGAGATTCTTGCTGACCATGGCCCCTCAACACTCCACCAGGTCGGGGCCGCTGGACTTCAGCTTGACCCCGAAGGTCTTTAGCCAAAGGCCTAAGTGCATCTCGCAGCGGAGGAAGGCACCGCTGTAGGATCCGAAGTATATATAGAGAGGGAAGTGGTTAGACTACTTGACTAAATTAAAATTCTAGCCTTTTATCAATTTTAGAGGTTGCCAAGATTTAGTGATTATATCAAGTCAAGCTGTAACAGCCCGGGACCGACGCTCCAGAAGATTCCCCTTTTATTTCCATTCTCATCGTGGGATTCGTTTGGTCGTCGCATTTTTCATCGCATCATCTTGCATAGCATCGTCACTCGTTTTCAAAAACTTGCATCCATCGTAGTTGCCGGTTCTCTTCGTTTGTATCGTCAACCGTTTTGAGACCAACCACACACATGCATGCGCCCGCAGCATTGTTAAAAATCGTTTTTAAAGAGCGCTAAATTATTCCCGAATTGGGTCGAAAGTTGGCGTGTGGTCTTGTTTTATTGTAGGTAGAACACCTGCCAAATTTCGTCGCATTCCAACCTCGTTTGGTACCCCAACGGTCACCCGTAGCGGCACCGTCATCGGTTTATTATCGGATGTTTTTCGGTGGTCTAAAAATCATGTCACGGGCCAAACCTCCCTCTCTTCTCAGCCCAACACCCCTCTACACAGCTCACTAGCCCACCTAGCTAGCCCCCTCCACTTTCGGATGTCCGATCGAGATCGAGCGGTCCGAAAACGGACTAATTCACTAACCCTAGCACACCTGCCTATATATAGACGCCCCTAACCTGCCTATTAAGGAAAACCTGGCCTTATCCTCGAAATCCACGCCACACAGCACCCTCAGCCGCCGCCAACCACCTCCTCCCTGTTGCCGTGGCCCACTGAAGCCCATCGTGGGCCCGTTAAGGGCCGAACCACTGCCGCCCTAGGGAGGTAGCTCCCTAGTGCCCGCTCAGATCGAGGGGAGGAGCCCCTCAATTCAGCACCGCCAGCCACTGCGAGCCCGACCCTGCCGCCTCACCGGAGCTCCGGCAAGCCCCAACGCCGACGAACCCTCGGGTCCCCCCGTTCCTCCCGTTTTGCCCTCCTTATCTTATCTAATCTCCCTTCCCTCCCTACATTTCTATCCCGCAGGAGCTTCGCCCCACCATGGACGCTGCAGCGCTGCCGGTCGCCGTCTGCGCCCTGGAGCAGTTCGGATCCGGCCGCCCCAGAGCTTTCCTGCCGGATCCCGCCCCCGCCGCTAGTCGTCACCACTGCCGTTGACCAACAATTCCGTGGCCTTGTTCGTGCAGGAGTAGGAGGGAGAGGATGACGTGCTTGTTCTGCCTCGCCTCGCCTCATGGGCCGGCCCAAGCCCCAGTGTCGAGCCCCTCCGACCGGGCCGAAGCCCATGGGTGAGCTTCCCCGTGCGCTCTTTTCCAACGTCTCGCCAGTGCACCGTTTAGTTATCTTGTGCCCATGTGCTACGGTTGGACCTCTAGTCAGATTCAGCACGTTAGTGTTTTTTTCTGTCCAACGAATTTTGTAATTATCCACGGATTAATAGAATTGCAGAAAAACCCTTGATGTTCATGCATTTAATAACTTTTCACCCGTGCATCATATGTAAAAACTTTATATATGTAAAATGACCAGAATTTTGTGTAGATTCACAATATTAAACTCTCACATGTGTTTAAAATGTTTAAGTTGCTAATTTCATGTAATTTGCGTAAATGCCATGTTAAGTGATTTATTTCATAACTAATAAATCGTAGCTCCGATGCAAATGTTTTACATATGTAACTTGACTGGAAAAATATGTGGAATCTAGTGGTGACATTTATTTTTCTGTTTAACAACTTTAAAATGTGGTTAGTTCAGATCTGGACCAATTTCAAAATTAACATACGAGGTCATTTCGGAAATACTATAAGTTGTTTCCGGCCTTATTTAAGATGCCTAGATAGATAGCTTACTTATTCTTCATCTCTTACCTTGCTTAACAACATTTAATATTGTTGTGTACCTAAACAAGAGTGAACTAAATATTCGAATGCGGAGTTTCATCAATATGCAACCGTTGCATATTGAGCTTCACTTAATGTGTAGAAGTTGATTGTTGTGCTTGCCATGTCATGCATAACATGCATCATATTTGTTTGCGCATCATGTAATGCATATATTGTGGTGTATCGTGTGTTGATTGTTGTTTCGGATTGCTTCTTCTCGATAGAGTTCTGAAAGCGTTCGTAGTGTGAGGATTCGTTCGACTACGTTGGCTCGTCTTCTTCATGGATTCGTTCTTCTTTCAAGCGGGATCTCAGGCAAGATGACACATTTCCCTAGATACCACTACTATCATTGCTATGCTAGCTGTCTCGCTTCCATCGCTATGTCATGCTACCTACCACTTGTTTGTCAAGCCTCCCAACATTGCCATGAAAAGCCTCTACCCGTCCACATCCCAGCAAACCTTTGTTTGGCTATGTTACCGCTTGCTCAGCCCTTCTTATAGCGTTTCTAGCTGCATGTGCAATTGCTTCCATGTGCCAACATGGACATTCTTTTGTTATCACAATATTATTGTTATTTAATTTAATGCACATATATACTTGGCAAAAGGTGGAAGGCTTGGCCTTTTGCTCGGTGTTTTGTTCCACTTTTGCCGCCCCTAGTTACTTGTGAACTAGTGTTATGTTCCATAATTGAGCGCTCCTAACATGCTCGGGGTTGTTATGGGGACCCCCCTGATTTTCATTTTAGGATAAAGCTTGTTTGGCAAGGCCCAACATTGGTACTACATTTGCCAAATAACTAATAAACCTACATAGGGAGTAATTAACCCGAGGATCTTAATCAACAACCCGGGCCAATGCTCCTCATGAGTGTTGGTCCAAACTAGAGCACTGTGCGGGGCCACCCCAGGGAAAATTGGGGGATTTCTATCAGGCCACTTTACGCGTCGCTTATACGTCGTGTCCTGAGAACGAGATACGCGGCTCCTATCAGGATCGTCGACACGTCAGGAGGCCTTGCTGGACTTGTTTTACCTTTCTTGAATGTCTTGCGTGAGGAACTGTGATCTTCTTTGGGCTATCTCGAGGTGTCGCATTTCCTTTGGAATTGCCTAGGATGATCACGACATCTGTGGTCGAGGTTATTCCCGCGGTGTGTGGTTAATTTGTGATGGATGAGTTGGAGCATCCCTGGAGGGTTAAATATTTCGGGAAGCCGTGCCCGCGGTTATGTGGCAAACATGGAAACTTTGTTTAACACCCAGTTATAGCGAACTTGAAGTAAACTCAAATAAAATACACCAACCGTGTGCGTAACCGTGACTGTCTCTTCTCATGAGTCCTTATCCGAGAGAGAACACGGTGGGGTTATGTTTGACGTAAGTAGGTGTTCAGGATCAGTTAGTGATCATTACTAGTTCACGTCTGTTATGCGTAGACCACCATACTTTACTTTCTATATTCGTAAGTTAGCCACTCAAATAAATGCTTAGTTGCTTGCTGCAGCCTCGCCACTTAACCATACCTCACCCATTAAGCTCTAATAGTCTTGATACCCTTGGAAATGAGATTGCTGAGTCCCTGTGGCTCATAGATTATTACAACAACAGTTGCAGGTATAGGTAATGCAATGATTTGAGGTGAGAGTGATGCTTGTTTGATTTGGAGTTCTTCTTCATCATCATCAATCTAGGATGGGTTCGAGGCGGCAGCTTGGGATAGCAAGGATGGATGTCATTTTATCGTTTGATTTCGTCCGTAGTCGGACCCTGCTCTTTTGTATGATGTTTGAATATGGTGATGTATTGATGTGATATTGATGTAGCTTGTGGCGAGTGTAAGCCAATTCATATACTCATCTCTTTTGTATATGTACTTGTAATGATATCCATTCTTGCAACACGACGAGGTGTGCTTCTATTCCTGTCGAGGCCCTCGTGCCAAAACAAGGATAGGATCGCATCTTGGGCGTGACAAGTTGGTATCAGAGCCTGTACCGACCTAGGTGCCCCCTTGATTGATCGAACTTGGCCGAGTCGAGTCTAGTGAAAAACTATTTTGAGTCTAGTTATATCGGAGAGTAGGATTCTTTTATTCCTCTTCTGTACTCTGGTGAGGAATTACGACTTAGGAATTTTGATTCTACCCTCTTCTCACTCAAAAAAATTTAGAATCACGCGAATATTTTGGAATCTATATGATGCCAATGTGATGGAGTTATGTACTTGGTGCCTCCTGTTATCGAGGAGTTGAGCTCCAGGGGATTCTTGACACATCGTTATCGTTCACTTTCCTTAGTATCTCAGGACGGAGGATGTTCGGAATTGCTTCAATACTAGTAGTGGCAAGAGGAGTCCGGCATCCCCAGTACTGGTGGAGAGAGTTTAGATGTACTTCCATTCTTAGTATCGTTGTGTTTTCGAGGGTCCAAGATAGATGAGTTTCCAAGACCTCTGGTTATGTGTTCACGGATGTGTTACATTGGAGTGTAGTATTATTGTTAGGAGTTGAGTGATGGATTTTGCTCCTTGTATCCGTGGACCCGATTGCATAACCGGAATGTTTTGTGAGTTCTTAGGTGGGAATTCAAGTAGTTACCTAGGCTATCTTCCAACAGATCATGATGTGAGGTTGGGGTTCGACATCTAGTGGATTCGTTTGTTCACGGTCTTTCTTACAGAGGACAGTCTCGATATATGTCACCAGATATGCTTCGTCAAGCCTTGTAGTTCGCTATGCCTAGGGAGCATATTCGAGCGTCATTTCAATATGACAATCCAATGTATGATTGAGCCCATGCGAACCTTACCACAAAAATATCGAGCAGAATCTTTTTCATGTATTTGTTCTGGATTGTTTTGTAAGCCTCATCCTTTGTTTTGTTTTGAATATGGTAATCCGAGTTGCTTCAATGTCAAGTGGTGATTTCATATCTTTCCTAAGTGTTATCAAATGTCCATGGGTTTGATAATTCTTTTGCCAATCAAGTTGTCATATCAATTCTTTTTATCCGGAGTGCTTCTCTTCAAGTGAATTCTATCCTTTTCAATATTTGCAAGATCAATCCTCATGTTTTTTTTCCAGAGTTCGTCTCATCTGTCCCAAGTTTTCTTTGTTTTTCCCACCCTACCACCCTTTTCTTCAATGATTAATTCTAATCCAAGTGCCTTTTCTATTCATGTGCTGATGTCGCTATCATTTATTCATATTGTATCCGGTGATTTCTTGTGGAGATTCTCAAGAGTTTCAATTTCAAGATCTATCCTCATATTCCTAGTTCTTGTTGATATTCTTCTCCGGTGGATTCAATTCAAGCTCTCGGTGTTCATCATATCCTTTCTCATTCGTTCAATGGTTTTCATGTTGGGAATTCTCATCAAGCCTCTCTTGGTTTTCATATCTCTCTATTCTATCCGGAGTGCTGAAGATATCTCACAAGACTTTCATTTCCATTCACATCCTCTTAAATTATTTCGAGGTTCTCACCTCATCAAGTTTTAATTTTATCGGTGCCATCTCTTCCTAAGCAATCATTTCAACAGTGATATCTTTTCAGTGGGACCATAACCCACAGGTTTTCCCCCAGGATCTTACCTGGCTCTTCTAATCTTTCTGGAGATGTCCTCAAGTTCTTTTCAATATGACGTAAGAATGAATTTCATCACTCATATGCCTTCTCGAAGATCGCTTCTAAATCACTTTCATCATTGGCTCAACCGTTCTTTATTCATTGTTCCAGAGTGTCTCATAATTCATGATGTTGTTTCTCGTCATCTTTCTCTGCATTGAAGACCGAATGAGTGGTTCTCTTAAATCTTTTCTCATTCTCTTGAAGATTCATGGTCTCAGCTTCGTGTTATCCTTTCAAATTGTTTCCATTCATGAGATATTTCTCCCATATCTATCCGGTGCATTCAGAGTTGTTTTTATTTTTTGATCCTCCTAGAGGCCATCATTTCAGAAGATTCCTCGTTCTCAGCTTTCAGCTTTCGTTCTCAAATTCTTCTCAAGTGTTGTTCCTTCGTTCATGTCTCAATTATTCCGGTGCTTCGTTCAAGTTTTCCATTAGGCAGATCATGATCTCTTCGTTACCATGTATCTTCGTTCAATCGTAGTATCCTCATTCGTTTGCGAATTCTTCCCGGTGCTCTCCTTCAAGACTTCTTCAAGTTTGTGCTCTATCTATCTTTCCTATCTTTTCCAAAAGAATAAGTAATATGCCAAATCCGTTGCTTGTCATCAATTTAACTTGATGAAGGATAAGCATAACATAAATCTTATTCGTGTTGCATCGAGCTTTCAATCCTTCTTCCGGAGTGTTCATGGCATCAACTTCTTGGTCATAAGTTTTTCATCTTTTCTTTCCGAAGTTCCATGTTTTTCTCAAGAATCACTTCGCGAAGCTTCATCTAAATCTTTGCAACATCATAGTCTATCCTTGTCTACCGCATTTTTTTATCATCCTTTCATTCTGATGTTCATCCCGATGGTTTTCATGGTGGTTTGTTAAGGATGTAATTCTTCTTGAATTGTTCTTCAAGATCCTTGTTGGAGGTGCTCAAGTGTTCTTTATCTTGGATTTCTAAGTTCAATTTCTTCCCCATTGTCTTTTGAGATGGTTTTATTAAATTCTTGATTATGAGGAGTCTTGAAGGATGGTTGTCAGGAATGACATAAGTAAACCCATCTTGTTTTCTCGGAGTTATCTTGGGTTGGATTTCACCTAAAGCATTTCCTAAGGATTGTTGCTATCATGGTGTCATAAATGATTCAAGTGTCTCTCCACCTCTTGGTGAAAGAAGTTGTGCATATCTTGTTGCTCTCAAGTAATCAATTGTTCCTATTGTGGCAGGTTGTCACCTCATAATTTTGAGATGTTTTCCATAAGAACGTAACAAGCTTTTCTTTTCGTTGTTGATTCTCCATCATCTTGTTCTATCATTCCTTCCAAGGGTGCTTTAAATTCAATTGTGGTAGAAATATGTCATTTTGTTCTCCATTCCTTCCTTTCCAGTGATCTAGTTTCTATTTGACTGATTCGGGGGTGCTCTCTTCGATTCATCTTCTCGACTCATCAAGATCATATTCTTTTGCTCATCCATTTAACAGGAGTGCTATGAAATATTTTCATGATCCTTCCATCTTATGAAGTTTTGATTCTAATCCAACCGAAGTTTGGTGTCTCTCTTTCAATTCTCACCATCATATCAAATTTTGCCTCCCTTTCCTACTGAAGTGCTGCCCAAATTTCTTGTGAATCCATGCTTGTTCCTCATGTAATTCTTCATCTCTTTCCAACCTTCATGTTTCATTGGTTTCACTCGTTTGTCAAAGAAGCAACTAAGTTTACCTCTTGCTCTTTCTCTTCCCCTTCCGATTCTTAGATCTCGAGACGAGATCCTCGTGTAGTGGAGGAGAGTTGTAACAGCCCGGGACCGACGCTCCAAAAGATTCCCCTTTTATTTCCATTCTCGTTGTGGGATTCGTTTGGTCGTCGCATTCATCATCGCATCATTCGCATCATCTTTCATAGCATCGTGACTCATTTTCGAAAACTTGCATCCATCGTATTTGTCGGTTCTCTTTGTTTGTATCATTGACCATTTCGAGACCAACCACACACATGCATGCGCCCGCGGCATCGTTAAAAAACCATTTTTAAAGAGCGTGAAACATATTCCTGGATTGGGTCGAAAGTTGGCGTGCGATCTTGTTTTATTGTAGGTAGACCGCCTACCAAATTTCATCGCAGTCCGAGCTTGTTTGGTACCCCAACGGTCACCCATAGCGGCACCGTCATCGGTTTATTATCGGACGTTTTTTGGTGTTCTAAAAATCATGTCACGGGCCACCCTCTCTTCTCAGCCCAACACCCATCTACATAGCCCACTAGCCCACCTAGCTAGCCCCCTCCGCTTTCGGATGTCCGATCGAGATCGAACGGTCCGA
This sequence comes from Hordeum marinum, assembly GCA_022496015.1. Taxonomy (NCBI): domain Eukaryota; kingdom Viridiplantae; phylum Streptophyta; class Magnoliopsida; order Poales; family Poaceae; genus Hordeum; species Hordeum marinum. The sequence goes on along the minus strand of CM039678.1, from coordinate 391,399,840 downwards.
AAGCTGACTAATTCCCTAACCCTAGCATCCCTGCCTATATATAGATGCCCCTAACCTGCCTATTAAGGAAAACCTAGCCTTAGCCTTGAAATCCGCACCACCCAGCACCCTCAGCTGCCGCTACCTCAGCCGCTGCCAGCCTCCTCCTCCCCGTTGCCGCGACCCACTGAAGCCCATCGTGGGCCAGTTCGAGCCCGAACCGCCGCCGCCACTCCAGGGAGGGAATTCCCCAGCACCCGCTCAAATCGAGGGGAGGAGCCCCTTGATCCAATGCCGCCAGCCGCCGCGAGCCCGACCCTACCGCCTCACCGGAGCTCTGGTGAGCCCCGACGCCGATGAACCCTTGGGTCGCCCTGTTCCTCCCGTTTTCCCCTCCCCATCTTCTCTAATCTCCCTTCCCTCCCCCCATTTCTGTCCCGCAAGAGCTTCACCCCACCATGGATGCCGCAGCGCTGCCGGTCACCATTTGTGCCCTGAAGTAGTCCGGATCCGGCCGCCCCGGAGCTTCCCTACCGGATCCCGCCCCCACTGCTAGTCGTCACCGCTGCCGTTGACTGCCAATTCCCTGGCCTTGTTCATGCGGGAGCAGGGGGAGAGGACGACGCGCTCGTTCTGCCTCGCCTCGCCCCGTGGGCCGGCCCAAGCCCCAGCGCCGAGCCCCTCCGACTGGGCCGAAGCCCATGGGTGAGCTCCCCCGCGCGCTCTTTTGCTACGGCTCGCTAGTGCACCGTTTAGTTATCATGTGCCCATGTGCTACTGTTGGACCTCTAGTCAGATTCAGCCCGTTAGTGTGTGTTTTTTCTGTCCAAATAATTTTGTAATTATCCACGAATTAATAGAATTGCAGAAAAAACCCTTGATGTTCATTCATTTAATAACTTTTCACTCGTGCATCATATGTAAAATATTTATATATGTAAAATGACTAGAATTTCATGTAGATTCACAATATCCAACTCTCACATGTGTTTAAAATGTTTAAGTTGCTGATTTCATGTAATTTGCATAAATGTCATGTTAAATGATTTATTTCATAACCAATAAACCATAGCTCCGATGCAAATGTTTTATATATGTAACTTGACTGGAAAAATATGTGGAATCTCATGGTGACATTTATTTTTCTGTTTAACAACTCTAAAATGTGGTTAGTTCAGATCTGGACCAATTTTGAAATTAACATATGAGGTCATTTTGGAAATACTATAAGCTGCTTCCGGCCTCATTTAAGATGCCTAGATATATCGCTTACTTATGCTTCACCTCTTGACATACTTAACAACATTTAATATTGTTGTGTACCTAAACGAGAGTGAACTAAATATTTGAATGTGGAGTTTCATCAATATGCAACCGTTGCATATTGAGCTTCACTTAATGTGTAGAAGTTGATTGTTGTGCTTGCCATGTCATGCATAACATACATCATATTTGTTTGTGCATCATGTCATGCATATATTGTGGTGTATCGTGTGTTGATTGGTGTTTCGGATTGCTTCTTCTCGATAGAGTTCCGAAAGCATTCGGAGTGTGAGGATTTGTTCGACTATGTTGGCTCGTCTTCTTCATGGATTCGTTCTTCTTCCAAGCGGGATCTCAGGCAAGATGACACATTTCCCTGGATACCACTACTATCATTGCTATGCTAGTTGTCTCGCTTCCATCGCTATGTCATGCTACCTACCACTTGTTTGTCAAGCCTCCCAACATTGCCATGAAAAGCCTCTAACCCCTCCACATCCCAGCAAACCTTTGTTTGGCTATGTTACCGCTTGCTCAGCCCTTCTTATAGCGTTTATAGCTACAAGTGAAATTGCTTCCATGTGCCAACATGGACATTCTTTTGTTATCACAATATTATTGCTATTTAATTTAATGCACATATATACTTGGTAAAAGGTGGAAGGCTTGGCCTTTTGCTCGGTGTTTTGTTCCACTTTTTCCGCCCCTAATTACTTGTGAACCGGTGTTATTTTCCATAATTGAGCGCTCCTAACATGCTCACGGTTGTTATGGGGACCCCCTGATTTTTGTTTAAGGATAAAGCTTGTCTGGCAAGGCCCAACATTGGTACTACATTTTCCTAATAACTAATAAACCTACATAGGGAGTAATTAACCCGAGGATCTTAATCAACAGCCCGGGCCAGTGCTCCTCAAGACTGTTGGTCCAAACTAGAGCACTGTGTGGGGCCACCCCAGGGCAACTTGGGGGATTTCTATTAGGCCACTGTACACGTCGCTTATCCGTTGTGTCCTAAGAACGAGATACGCGGCTCTTATCGGGATCGTCGACATGTCAGGAGGCCTTGCTGGACTTGTTTTACCTTTCTCGAATGTCTTATGTGAGGAACTCTGATCTTCTTCGGGCTATCTCGAGGTGTCTGATTTCCTTTGGAATTGCCTAGGAGGATCACGAGATCTGTGGTCGAGGTTATTCCCATGGCGTGTCGTTAATTTGTGATGGATGAGTTGGAGCACCCCTGCAGGGTTAAATCTTTCGGAAAGTCATGCCCGTGGTTATGTGGCAAACTTGGAAACTTTGTTTAACACCCGGTCATAGCAAAGTTGAAGTAAACTCAAATAAAATACACCAACCGTGTGCGTAACTGTGACTGTCTCTTCTCATGAGTCCTTATCCGGGAGAGAACATGGTGGGGTTATGTTTGACGTAAGTAGGTGTTCAAGATCAGTTAGTGATCATTACTAGTTCACGTCCATTATGTGTAGACCACCATACTTTACTTTCTATATTCGTAAGTTAGCCACTCAAATAAATGCTTAGTCGCTTGCTGTACCCTCACCACTTAACCATACCACACCCATTAAGCTTTAATAGTCTTGATACCCTTGGAAATGAGATTGTTGAGTCCCTGTGGCTCATAGACTACTACAACAACAGTTGCAGGTACATGTAATGTGATGATTTGATGTGAGAGCGATGCTTGTTCGATTTGGAGTTCTTATTCTTCTTCTTCAATCTAGGATGGGTTCTTGGCGGCAGTCTCGGATAGCAAGGATGGATGTCATTTTATCGTTTGATTTCGTCCATAGTCGGGCCCTACTCTCCTATATGATGTTTGAATATGGTGATGTATTGAAGTGATATTGATGTAGCTTGTGGCGAGCGTAAGCCAATTCCATATACTCATCTCTTCTGTACATGTACTTGTAATAATATCCATTCTTGCAACATGATGAGATCCGCTTTTATCCCATCGAGGCCCTCGTGCCAAAATAAGGATAGGATCGCATCTTGGGCGTGACACAAGCACACCCTACACATGCAAGTCTAAGAGTATAGCAGCGAAAAGTAGAGACATGCACATGAAAGTAGAGCGTAACTATAGGAGGATCAAACGCTATTGGGGACACGCATATTTTTCCTGTGGTTCCAATAGGTGGTGCTATCGTACGTCCACATTGATGGATACTTCAACCCACAGAGGGTAATGGTCGTGAGAGTCCATGGAGGGCTCCACCAATAATGGTCCACAAAGTAGCAACCTCGTCTATTCCATTATGGCTCACGTCTATAAAGGACTAGCCTCACTCAGGGTAGATCTTCACTAACTAGGAGATCTCCTTGCCCTTACAAACCTCTTGGTTCAACTCCACACGGAGACGGAGGCTCCCAAGCGACACCTAACCAATCTAGGAGATACCACTCTCCAAAAGGTAATAGATATGGTTAGAATGATGAACTCCTTGATCTTGTGCTTCAAAAGATAGTCTCCTCAACACTCAATCACTCTCTCACAGATTTGGCTTGGTAGAAGAGGTTGATTGGGTGGAAAGCGACTTGCGGGGCTACAAATCAAGATTCATATGGTCGGAGTGGAAGATCTTGATCTCAACACATGAGTAAGTGGCTCTCTCTCTCAGAAAATGGATGGGGCAAGTGTTGGTGTATTCTAAGTGCTTCCTCTATGAATGAGAGTTAGGTGGAGGGTATATATAGGCATCTCCAAAAATCAACTGTTACCAAACTCGGTGAAACCGAAGCAGAAACTTGGTTGCACCTACTAGTGCAAAATGTGGTAGCTTTTGACGTTCCGGTGAGATCAATATATAATTCTCGGTGAGTATGATTTTCATGGACTAGGCAGTTACCCAAACTCGGTGGCCCTGATTTACAAAAATCATTTTTTTTGATTTTTAGTAAATGGACACTAGCAAGTTGGTTACTACTTCCGGTTGCACCAAAATCAAACGTGGTGTCACCGAGAAGCTAGGGTTTTGTTGTGAATCTGTATAGGGTAAAACTCGGTAGGGACGATTTGGAAATATTGGTGGCACCGAATTTGAGTGTTAGGGTTTGGACATAATATTTTTGTGGGAGAACTCATGAGTATTTTTGGTGGCCAACTCTAATCACTTGATCAACCAGATCATCATAGGTACCTCATCCCCTTTTAATAGTATTGGCTTTCCTATGGACTCAAATGTGATTTCTTATAAATTCAAAATGTAGAGTCTTGAAGCTTGTTTCCAATTGATGTTCCTTGCATCTAGGGGATCTCCACATAATCCTTAGCCAATCCATTCATTGAAATTTTCCTGAAATATACTTGGTAGAATCATTAGTCCAACCTAGGGAGAAGTTGTGCTTTCATTCTCCCCTTTTTTGATAATTTATGACAACTTTTAGATCAAAGCTTCAATATATAATAAAATCTGTGTAGTATCATCTCTTTGAGAAGTATGTGATAAGCAAGAGCTCCCCCTAAATTTGTGCATTATTTTAAATTTGTGTTTGAATGCACAATCGATTAGGATAATGGGTCACTCTTTCACATCAAATACATCTTGGTGGTGTGCATAGATGATATGAATGGATTACAATGCACATAACACCAAACATGAGTGAATGATCATCATATAAACATCACAAGGGTATAAAAAGTTATAGCATTAAACAAAGCATATGATTAAACACAAAGAAGTTTTAGGACATCCGCACGATAAAGAAAATGGTTTAAAACAAAGAGAGCAATCAAAATGCAACACTCTCTCTCAAATCCCTATGATCTATAACACTTCTCCCCCTTTGGCAACAAGTTACCAAAAATCTCAAAGGTATAGAGCTAAGCGTCACTCTGGGCTCAACCTCCTCCATGTGATGGTGAAGCAGATCCGATGGTCGTGGAAGGAGTCGAAAGAACAATGTCCATGAATGCTTCTACTGAAGTCCTCTAAGGTGGTGGAGTAGACACGGGAGTGGATGACGGAGGCACAGTAGACGTAGCAACTAGTGCAGACATTGAGGGTCACACATCCTGGCTGGCACAATAGCAGATCAAGCCCAAGGCGTGAACTGAGTCTGGATTGGCCATGTGGGGCTCTCATCATCATCATCATCTGAGCTAGGTGCAGGCATTGCATCTACCTCCTGCTTCAACTGGTTGCCCGTGGTAGTCAGCTCAGTCACCTTGACATCAAGATCATGAAACTTAGTTTCCACTATCCTCTCAAGGATCTTCTGGTTCTTCGGAATCTCACTCATGTCCTTCTCTATACTTTGGATAGTGCTGATGAGATATGCCATTTGACCACTCTTTGTCTTGGCATATGAGCACCAGTGGCTCTAGCAGCTTTAGCCCTGGCCTCTTCCTCAATCTGGACATGTGCAGTAGATGAAGTGGGATGACTTGGATCCATCTCCACGGCATTGTCCTCAAACTCTGACTGTAGGGGCAGGTGTGGTCGATCAAGTAGATATATGCTCTTCCCAACTTTGGAGTTGATAAGCATATGGATGTAAGGAGCATATCCACATGACCTCTTCTGGTCAGCAGATGTCCTCTTGATAGTCTCCACAATAAGATCCATCACTCTAGTCCTAGTATGGCTATCCACATGATGGAACATGTTAATGTAATAACCACGTATCATCTTATCATCACCTGACTTGGGCATCAAAGTATGCCTCGAAATGGTATTGGTGGTAGGCAAACCTACTTGCAAGTAGTAGACTGAGCCAAGCTTATGTGTCTTCACATATGCCCTGGGAATGGGGTTATACATAGTTTCCATGGACTTGTGGTTCATCTTGGACTCAACATACACATCAAGATCACCATCATGCACCTCTTGGACTCCTAAGATGGCAGTCCACTCATCAACCGTCGATTGGTATCTGGTACCCTTAGTCATCTATATTATCTTCCCATCTGGATAAAAACGAGCTATGGAATATGATTGCATGATCATCTCATCATTCCAAGTTGACCACTCTCTGCAAACAAATCCATCAATGTCACTGGCCTTGGAGTTTTCTTGCATATGAGGGAAGTAGTCTTCATTCTCCTTGACGAACTTCCAATAAATGTATCTCATGTCACTGATAGGTGGCCTCTTGTCCAGCAAGACCGTCTCATAAAATCATGCTTCTCCTTAGTGTGGAAGCGAGCATCAACAACTCTCCTTCTCCTGATAGCATAGGGATCAGCAACTCTTCACTTCCTGAGCCCTTGATCCTTTCTCTCCTTCATATTTTCTACCACTCGATGATCATTGTTGTGGTCTGGTAGGTGAGGTCTCAGTTTCCTCAAAAAAACTTCTTCTTCATCTGTTGTAGCATCTCTGAAAGTAGAACCCTTGTTCTTATCAGCAGCAGACACATCTCTGGCTGTCCTCTTAGGCTTGGAGGCAACTGGCTTAGCTTTGGGAGCAGAGGGTTTCTCCTTTGGATTAGGCTTGCTAGTCATATAATCAACCATAAGCTTTCTTTTCTTGGAAGGAGGAGGTTTAGCAGTTGGTTCCTCCTCTTTTTCTTCCTCACTCTGCTCTGGAGTTCTAGCCATGGAGGTTGGCCTGCCAACCACATGAATAGTTGTGTTCCTCTCTCTCTCTCTTCTTGGATGGCTTCTTGGCCAAAGCTTTTGGCCTTCCTGATGAGTTTGGGTTCTCCAACGATAGAGAAATCCCTCTCTTTGCAGCAACTAACTCTAGGATCTTTCTGGCAACAACTCTTTCTTTCTTCTCTTGCTGATTTTTGGGTGTAACCTCATCTAATACAAAGTCAGCATCCTCCTCATCTGAGTTCAACTTCTTCCTGGACCTGGTGGCCACCTTGGGCAAGTCATGATAACTAGGGGTGCGAGGGTGTGAAGAGCTAGCTTCTGGACTAGTGTCAGCCTCAAGATCTGCACTTGGCTCCCTAAAAGCATTTTGACTGTCCTCTGAACCTGACATAGCTGAGAAATGACCCTCTGAATAGATGTAGAGGAGTGAAATAGATGAGCACCACAAAATACAGAGGTTTTTGCAAAATTTGAACTCAAAAACTTAGTTTCAGATTTCCATAGTATGGGTTTTGGTTACACCAAGTTTTAAATTTCGGAGCATCCAAGACAACAAACTCCATTAACATAAACTTGGTCACCACTTTCGGTTTCAATGAAAAGTGACTCGGTCTGACCAAAGTTGTGCTCCAAATCAGTAACACCGATAGGTACTTTCGGTTTCACCAAGAAGTCCTTTGTATTCTGGGAGACCCACGTCAGTAACACCGACTTGTTTCTAGTCAGTGACACCAAAACACATACAGCGGGAACCTAAACCTAATTTTCTCGTTTGGCTATGTCTATGGAATTTTCTTTTGGAAGGAAGTATTGCAAACAATGGAAAGAAGAGAAAAACAACCTAATGTGCAAGAATCATAGGTTGGAGCGCAAGAGGGGGTCGTAGTTTTACCCTAACTCGGCAAAACTTCGCTATGGCGACAACGGCAGAGAGGATTCCCGTTGGTGGCGGTGGACTCCTGTGGCAAGGCACACGAGAGGCAAGGTAGATCGTTCATGGACTCATGCGGAGGAAACAATGGGGTGCGAGGGTGTCGTTTGAAGATGAATTTAATAGTAAGAACCCGCGGAGGTATGTATACCCACTTGCTGTTGGTGACACTAAGCCAAAAAATTTGGTTCCACCGAGATGCATAACTGCCTATAGATAGAGCAACTCGGTGACACCGAGATTTTGACATCAGTAGTACAAAGATTGAAAACCTTGATCAACCCTAGTGCTTCGGTGGAACCTAGTTTTTATAGTTGGTCACACCGAGATACACATGGGAGGTTTTGGAAGTCAACACTTGTCGAAATGGTAACTCCGATTGCTTCTCCAACAAAGGGTCCGAAAAGTGGTGTCTAGAATTTTGTGATGAAGCATGAATAGAATTTGATACGAGAAAGCATAGATAGCTAGAGGGGGTACTTAGGCATTCTTGTACATCCAATTAGCCAGAAAAATTAAAGCCAAAGAACAACAATTTGATGTCCTCGAATGAAGAAAAATATGCATACCAACATGCTCACACAATAAGATGTCAAGTAAAACATGGCAAACATGCAAAACCACTCAAGTATCTACCAAAAACTTTGGCTATGAAGAAGTAATCTATATATGAGCATATTAACTTAGGATCCAAGTAAGAATACTTGATCATAGTTCATACTCATTATTTAAGCACAAGTGGGGTTGCCACTTTTACATAAAGCATTTAATGTGTTCACATCTTAAGAGATTCTTTGACTCAAGCCTTAGAGTAAAGCTCCCCCTTGATGTGACATCCCCCCTAAGAGGTACAAACTAACCTTGGGTTTTGTCGTAGAAGACTTCATGTAGGTGTTGTAGTAGTGGATGCTCATAGTTGATGAAGATCATCTTGAGTTGGGATCTATCCTTGTTCTTTCATACTCTTCTCACCCTCATGGGTTAGTCCCACAGAAGTAACAAATACAAGGATACTATGGACATGAATTGAAACACATGTAATATGATGTCCATCGATACATTATTTACTTTGTCCCTTGCTTACCAATGAGGGATTTGTGACTCCTTGAACTATTGCATAAGGTTGGAGTTGATTGCATTAGTTTTTGCCAATGATGAATGTGAGTGAATTTTGTTGGTGGAGTCACCCCTCAAGAACTTCTCTAGTTATTATTCTTGGGTAACCACATCAACTTGATGGGGATCCATGGAGTTCAAGTAGCACTTGATGAAGTAGAGCTAGTAGTGTCCTTGGGAACCCACTTGACCATGGCTTGGGATTCTTCTTCAAATGGGCCAATCTCCTCTTGAAGCTTGTCCTTGCCCTTGAGCTTGTGGTATTGTGGTGGAAGGTCATCTTGAGAATTTGTTCCCTTGGGGAGAGTAGGATCATACTTCTCCTTTTGGGGAAAAAACTTTGTCTTGGGCCATTGACCTTCTTCCCAGTCAACACCATTAGCGTTGGAATATCCTATTCCTTGGTTCTTCTGGTGCCATCCTTGCTTGCGTGGAATCTCCTCAAATTTCTTACTTCCTACAAGACTCTCGTAGACACCTTTTTCTATAATTACTTTTAATATTTCATTTTCTTTCTCAAGTGTAACTTGGCTAAGAGAATCATTAGTGGAATCAATAGAACTACTAGAAGCAAGAACATTAGATTTAACATTTTTATTATTGCTACTAGATGAAGAACCTTTCTTGACTTTGTTATTAGTTTGTTTATATTTATCTTGTGGAACAAAAGTAGACAAGATTAATCATTTGGCTAGATAAGAATAACTCTTCTTTCGAAGATCGTCATTGATAGCTTTAAGAAACTCATGTTCTTTCTCTAAATTTAGCTTCTCGAAGCGTAACTTCTCATGAGTTCTTAGAAGCTCCCTATGATCTACTTGAGTAGATCCATGAGCTAACTTAAGAGTGTTTAATTCCTTAGTTAGATGCCTAATCTCCACGCTGGAGATAGAACCGCACACAAGGTATTACAATCTGGGTTTTATTGGCCTACTCTCTTCAAGGATGCTCGTAAGTTTGTCTTTTCATGTGATGAATGTCAAAGAATTGGCAATATTAGTAGACGTTAGGAAATGCCTATGAATTACTCTCTTGTTATTTAACCATTTGATGTTTGGGGTTTTGATTATATGGGACCTTTTCCAATGTCCAACGGGTATACTCATATTCTAGTTGTTGTTGATTATGTTACTAAGTGGGTAGAAGCTATTCCAAATAGTAGTGCTAATCATAACACCTCTATTAAAATGCTGAAAGAAGTTATTTTCCCTAGATTTGGAGTCCCTAGATATTTAATGACTGATGGTGGTTCACACTTTATTCATGGTGCCTTCCGTAAATTGCTTGCTAAGTATGACGTTAATCATAGAATTGCATCTCCTTATCATCCTCAGTCTAGTGGTCAAGTAGAATTAAGCAATAGAGAAATTAAGTTGATCTTGAAAAATACTGTTAATAGATCTAGAAAGAATTGGTCTAAGAAACTTGATGATGCCTTATGGGCTTATAGAACTGCTTACAAAAACCCTATGGGTATGTCTCCGTATAAAATGGTTTATGGTAAAGCATGTGACTTACCTCTAGAACTTGAGCATAAAGCTTATTGGGCAATCAAAGAGCTCAATTATGATTTCAAACTTGCTGGTGAGAAGAGTTATTTGACATTAGCTCACTTGATGAATGGAGAACCCAGGCCTATGAGAATGCCAAGTTGTTTAAAGAAAAGGTTAAGAGATGGCATGATAAAAGGATACAGAAGCATGAATTCAATGTAGCTGACATGTCTTGCTATACAATTCTAATTTAAGATTGTTTGCAGGAAAACTTATCTCTAAATGGGAAGGGCCCTACATTGTCGAGGAAGTATATCGTCTGGTGCCATCAAGATCAACAACGCAAAAGGCACAAATCCGAAGGTGGTAAACGGGCAAAGAATCAAACATTATATCTTAGGTACTCCTATAAATGTTGAAACCAATATTATCAATACCATAACTCCGGAGGAGTATATTAGGGAGACCTACCGAAACATTTCAAACTCCGAAAAGGAATAGGTATGTGCTATGGTAAGCAAACCGACTCCAAAACTTTCCCAATAGCATTTTTTCTCGGTTTTGGAATATTTAATAAATTAGGAAAAATTTAAAGTAGTCCAAAAGATGCACGAGGAGGTGACTAGCCTGCCAGGCACGGCCACCCCTGGCCGCACCTAGGTGGCTTGTGACCACCTCGTGCACCCTCCGGACTCTGTTTTCTTGTGGTATACTCCTTTGGGTCGGTAAAAATTCATTATATAATATCCCAAGGGTTTTGACCACCGTACCAAGGAAAAATCCTCTATTTTTTGTTGTTGTTGTTCTTCTGATAGATTTAGATCATCATGACGTCCCCAAGTGCTCCGAAGGACAAGTTCTTGGAGAAGGTCATCAACCCCTATCTTGTAGAGGTGCTGTGACACCCTCAAACCATTGAGATGCGTGAGGGGGTGCTGCACATCAGTTACTTTGCAGGGCCAAAGAAGACCGGAAGCGTGGAAACAAGGCTCAAAGCAATGGAGCGGCAAGTCTTCAAGTGCCAAGGGATGGTGGAACATGGACTCAATCTCAATCATATGATGATCTCGGAGTTTACCCATAAACACGAGGTGGACACAAAGGACATCGGGGAGCACATCTTCAAGCTTTACGAGAAAATCGAGCATCTCCAAGACCAGATCTATGATGTGCAAAACCAAAACTATGAGTATGAATAAAAATTTAAGAGAAGGAGTTTGGGTGCAGATTTGAGGATTCCAGAGACTCGTTCATCTTTTTATGATGGTGAGACTATGCCTTGGAAGACGGAGGACAAGCTTGCAACTTCATCAACAACTCCACCACCATCACCTTCGAAGGACATCTAAACACATGGGTATGGGCACTCCCATTGGCTTGTGCCAAGCTTGGGGGAGGTGCCTTGGAATCGTATCACCATCACACCTTTTCCTTTTCTTGTTTTTCTTAGTTGGATCCTTTTGGTTATGTCTTGATCTAGTAGAATAAAATTTTAGTATGATCTAGCTTTGAGTTTTTGCTTTTTGTTCCCCTTATGTAAGTGAGTCCGAGAGTTATATAATAAATAGTAGTTTTGTGTTGGAAATATTCCCGAGAGGCAATAATAAATTGGTTATTATCATATTTCCTTGTTCATGATAATCATTTATTATCCATGCTATAATTGTGTTGATCGGAAACTCACATACATGTGTGGATACATAGGCAACACCATGTCCCTAGTATGCCTCTAATAGACTAGCTCGTTGATCAAAGATGGCTATGGTTTCCTAGTCATGGACATGAGATGTCATTTGATAATGGGATCACATCATTAGGAGAATGATGTGATGGACAAGACCCAAACTACAAACGTAGCATATGATCGTGTTAGTTTATTGCTACTGTTTTCTGCATGTCAAGTATTTGTTCCTATGACCATGAGATCATGCAACTCACTGACACCGGAGGAGTAACTTGTGTGTATCAAACGTTGCAATGTAACTGGGTGACTATAAAGGTGCTCTACAGGTATGTCTGAGGGTGTCTGTCGGGTTGGCATGGATCAAGACTGAGATTTTTTACTCCGTGTGATGGAGAGGTATCTCAGGGCCCACTCGGTAATACAACATCACAATAAGCCTTGCAAGCAATGTGACTAAGTGTTAATAACGAGATCTTGTATTACGGAACGAGTAAACATACTTGCCGGTAACGAGGTTGAACTAGGTATGGAGATATCGACGATCGAATCTCGGGCAAGTAACATACCGAAGAACAAAGTGAACATCATACGGGATTAACTGAATCCTTGACATAGAGGTTCGACCGATAAAGATCTTTGTAGAATATGTAGGAACCAATATGGGCATCTAGGTCCCGCTATTGGTTATTAACCGTAGAGGTGTCTTGGTCATGTCTACATAGTTCTCGAACCCGCAGGGTCTGCACACTTAAGGTTAGGTGACGTTTCGGTAGTATAGAGTTATGTATGGTGGTTACCGAAGGTTGTTTGGAGTCCCGTATGAGATCTCGGATGTCATGAGGAGCTCCAGAATGGTCCGGAGGTAAAGATTGATATATAGGAAGTCCTGTTTTGGTCGCCGGAAAAGTTTCGGGCTCATTGGTAGTGTACCGGGAGAGCCGGTAGTGTACCGAGGGACCATCAGGAGAGGTATACCGACCCAAAAGGCTACATGGGATGTAGGAGGAGGTAAACAAGCCCCTGGTGGGCTGGCCGAAGCCTCCTCTAAGGGGCCATGTGGCTGGAGTGGTTTGAGATGGAAAAAATCCAAAGGTGGAGAGGTGGAAAGAGTTTCCAAGTGAAAAGGAGGAATCCTACTCCTAATAGGATTGGAGTAGGAGTCCTCCACCTCCAATTTCGACCAAACCTTCAGGGTTTGAGGCTGCCTCCTCCCCTCCCTCCCTCCTATATATACTAAAGGATTTAGAGGAAAAAGCTAAACCTAATAGCCACGTGCTACCTCTCCTCTAGATCGCAGTTTCTCCTCTAGATCGGTTTTCAGCGGTGCTTAGTTGAAGCCCTGCTGGAATAGCTCCACCACCATCGCTGCAATGCTGTCGTGCTGCCAGAGAACTCATCTACCTCTCCGCTCCCTCTTGCTGGATCAAGAAGGTGGAGATCGTCATCGAGTTGTACGTGTGCTGAACACGGAGGTGTCGTCCGTCCGGCGCTAGATCGGAAGGACCGTGATCAAGATCGCGAGACAGATCATGATGAGATCGTGGGATGGATCATGGTGAGTTTGCGGGACAGATCGTGATTGGATTGCGGGACAGATCGTGATGAGATCGCGGGATGCTCGGCGATTTGGATCGCGAAGATGTTCGACTACACCAACCGCGTTTCTTAACGCTTCCCGCTTAGCAATCTACAAGGGTATGTAGATCCACTCTCCCTCTCGTAGATGCTCATCACCATGGATAGATCTTGCATGTGCGTAGGAAAATTTTTGTTTCCCATGCAACGTTCCCCACAGTGGCATCATGAGCTAGGTCTATGTGTAGATGAGATCTCGAGTAGAACACAAAGAGTTTGTGGGCGTTGATGCTTAGATTGCTTCCTCCCTTGGTCGTGTTTTGGTTCTACGGTATTGTGGGATGAAGCGTCCCGGACCAACCTTACTCGTACGCTTACGAGAGACCGGTTCCATCGACTGACGTGTAGCCTCGTTGCACAAAGATGGCTGGCGGGTGTCTGTTTCTCCTACTTTAGTTGGATCAGATTCAACAAAGGCGGTCCTTGAGAAGGTTGAAAAGCAACTTGTGTATCACCGTTGTGGTTTATGCGTAGGTGAGAATTGTTCTTGCTAGATACCCGTAGCAGCTACGTAAAACATGCAGCAACAATTAGAGGATGTCTAACTTGTTTTTGCAGGGTATGTCGTGATGTGATATGGCCAATTACATGATGAGATATATGTGATGTATGAGATGATCATGTGTTGTATAAAATATCACGACTTGCATGTCGATGAGTACAGCAACCGATAGGAGCCATAGGGTTGTCTTTAATTATTCTATGACCTACGTGTCAATCATTAAGCGCTATGTAATGCTTTACTTTATCGCTAAACGATAGCAATAGTAGTATAAGCATGGTGGGCGTGACAACCCCGATGGCGACATGTTGATGGAGATCAAGATGATGAGATCATGGTGTCATGCCGGTGACAATGGAGATCATGCCGGTGCTTTCAAGATGGAGATCAAAAGCACAAGTTCATGGCCATATCATGTCACTTATGATTTGCATGTGATGTTAATCCTTTTATGCACCTTGTTTTTCTTAGGACAACAGTAGCATTATAAGGTGATCCCTCACTTAATTTCAAGATAAATTGTGTTCTCCCCGAGTGTGCACCATTGCAAAAGTTCGTCGTGTCGAGACACCACGTGATGATCGGGTGTGACAGACTCTACGTTCACATACAACGGGTGCAAGCCAGTGTTGCACATGCAGAACACTCGGGTTAAACTTGACAAGCCTAGCATGTACAAACATGGCCTCAGAACACAAGGGACCGAAAGGTCGAACATGAGTCATATAGTAGATATGATCAATATGATGATGTTCACCATTGAAACCACCTCAATTCACGTGATGATCAGACTTGAGTTGGTGAATTTGGATCATGTATCACTCGAATGACCAGAGGGATGTCAATTTGAGTGGGAGTTCTTAAGTAATATGATCACGAACATAGTCAGTAGTATCTTTGCAAAATTATGTTGTGGATTACTAGCTCACGCTGTAGCTCCCTTGAATTTCTATATGTTCCTAGAGAAATAGAGTTGAAAGATGATGGTAGCAATATTGCGGACTGGGTTCGTGATCTAAGGATTGTCCTCATTGCTGCATAGAAGGCTTATGTCCTTAATGCACCACTCGGTGCGCCACCCCCTCTAGCGTCGTCTGTAGATGTTGTGAACATCTGACCGGCACGTTCCGATGACTACTTGATAGTTTAGTGCGTCATGCATTACGGCTTAGAATTGAGGCTCCAAAACGTTTTGAACATCACGGAACATATGAGATGTTCTAAGAGCTGAAATTGGGATCTTAGGATCGTGCCCATGTTGTAAGATATGAGATCTCCAACAAGATTCTTTGCGTGCAAGATGAAGGAGAATAGCTCAATTGTTAAGCATGTGCTCAGATTGTCTGGATGCCACAATCGCTTGAATCGAGTGGGAGGTGATCTTCAAGATAAGATAGTGATTGATATAGTTCTCCAAGTCACTATCACTAAGCTACTAGAACTTGGTGATGAACTATAAAATGCCAGGGATAGAAATAATGATCCCTGAGCTGTTCGCGATGTTTGACACCACGAAGGTAGAAATGAAGAAGGAGCGTCAAGTGTTGATGGTTAGTAAAACCACTAGTTTCGAGAAGGGCAAGGGCAAGGAGGGAAACTTCGTGGACGGCAAGTCAGTTGCTGCTCTAGTGAAGCAACCCAAAGTTGAACCCAAACCTGAGACTAAGTGCTTCGATTATGAGGAGAGTGGTCGCTGAAGCGGAACAACCCTAGATACTTGGTAGATAATAAGGCTGGCAACGTCGATAGAAGTATATTTGATATACGTGTTATTAATGTGTACCTTGCTAGTACTCCTAGTAGTACCTGGGTATTGGATACCGGTTCGGTTGCTAAATGTTAGTAACTCAAAATAAAAGCTACGGAATAAATGGAGAACTAGCTAAGGGTGAGGTGACGATGTGTGTTGGAAATGTTTCCAAGGTTGATGTGATCAACATCGCACGCTCTCTCTACCTTCGGGATTAGTGACGAACCTAAATAAATGTTATTTGGTGTTTTGTGTTGATCATGAACGTGATTAGATCGTGTTTATTGCAACACGATTATTCATTTAAGTTAGAGAATAATGGTTATTCTGTTTACATGAATAATGCCTTCAATGGTCATGCACCTAGTGAGAATGGCTTGTTGAATCTTGATCGTAGTAATACACATGTTCATAACATTGATGCCAAAAGATACAAAGTTAATAATGATAGTACCCCATACTTGTGGCATTGCCGCTAAATGTCATGTTGGTATAGAGTGCATGAAGAAACTCCATGCTGATGGATCTTTGGAATCATTCGATTTTGAATCGGTTGAGACATGCGAACCATGCCTCTTGGGCAAGATGACTAAGGACCCCGTTTTCCGGTTTGATGGAGCAGGCAAGTGATTTATTGGAAATGATACATGTTGACGTATGCAATCCAATGAGTCTTGTAGCGTGCGGTGGATATCGTTATTTTCTTACCTTCACTCATGATTTGAGTAGATATAGTGTATATTTACTTAATGAAACACAAGTCTGAATCGTTTGAAAAGTTCAAGCAAATTCAGAGTGAAGTTTAAGATCATTGTGATAAGAAGATAAAAATGTCTGCGATATGATCGTGGAGGTGAATACCTGAGTTACGAATTTGGCATACAACTTTAGACAATGTGAAAGTTGTTTCACAGCCCACGCCACCTGGAACATCATAGTGTGATGGTGTGTTCGAACGTCATAGTCATGCTCTATTGGATATGGTGTGTGCTATGATGTCTCTTACCATTTTGCTACTATAGTTTTGGGGTTATGCATTAGAGACAACTACATTCACTTTACATAGGGCACCATCTAAATCCGTTGAGATGACACCGTGTGAATTATGGTTTGATAGAAATCTAAGCTATCATTTCTTGATGTTTGCGGCTGCGACGCTTGTGTGGAAAAATGTTTTCACCTAATGAGCTCGAACCCAAAGCGGACAAATGCATCTTCATAGAATACCCTAAGAACAGTTGGGTGAACCTTCTATCTCAAGATCCAAGCATAAAGTGTTTGTTGCTAAAACTGAGTCCTTTCTCGAGAAAAAGTTTCTCTCAAAAGAATTGAGTTGGAGGAAGATGGAACTTGATGAGGTTGTTGAACCTTTGCTTCAACTAGAGAGTGGCGCAGCGCAGAAAGATGTTTCTGTGGAGCCTACGTCAGTTGAAGAGGAAGTTAATGATGATGATCATGAATCTTCGGATCAAGTTACTATCAAACCTCGTAGGTCGACAAGGACGTGTACTGCTCCTGAGTGGTATGAAAACTCTATCTTGGAGGTCATGTTGTTGGACAACGATGAACCTACGAGATATGGAGAAGAGATGATGGGCCCGGATTCCAACAAATGGTTAGAGGCCATGAAATCCGAGAAAGGATCCATGTATGAAAACCAAGTATAGACTTTGGTAGACTTGCTCGTTGGACGGCAGGTCGTCGAGTACAAATGGACCTTTGAGATGAAGACAGGCGCTGATCGTAAATGTCACCATTTATAAAGCTTGACTTGTCACAAAGAAGTTTCCGACAAGTTCAAAGAGTTAACTATGATGAGACTTTCTCACTCGTAGCAATGCTAAAGTTTGTTGGAATTATGTTAGCAGTTGCTACATTTTTCAATTATGAAATCTGGCAGATGGATGACAAAACATCGTTTCCTTAAAAGTCTACTTGAGGAAAAGTTGTATGTGATACAACCAGAAGGTTTTGTCAGTCCTAAGGATGCTAAAAGGTGAGCAAGCTTCAGTGATCCTTCTATGGACTGAAGCAAGCATCTCAGAGTTGGAATATACACTTTGATGAGGTGATCAAAGTTTTTGAGTCTATATAAAGTTTATGAGAAAATTGTATTACAATAAAGTGAGTGGGAGCACTATAGAGTTTTTGATAAGCATATGTGGTTGACATATTGTTGATCAGAAATGATGTAGAATTTCTAGAAAGCATAAAGGGTTGTTTGAAAGGAGTTTTTCAAAGGAAGACCTGGATAAAGCTACGTAATTGTTGAGCATCAAGATCTATAGAGATAGATCAAGATGCTTGATGAGACTTTGAATGAGTACATACCTTGACAAGATTTTGAAAGAGTTCAAAATGGATTAGTCAGAGAGAAGTGTTCTCTCCTACTTTGTAAGGTGTAAAGTTGAGTGAGACTCAAAGCTCGACCACGGCAGAAGAAAGACAAAGGACGAATGTCGTCCCCTATGCCTTAGCCATAGGCTCTGTATAGTATGCCATGCTGTGTATCGCACCTGTGTGTGCCTTGCCATGAGTCCATCAAGGGGTACAAGAGTGATCCAGGAGTGGATCACTAGACAGCGGTCAAGATCATCCTTAGTAATTAAAAGACTAAGGAAATTTTTCTCGATTATGGAGGTAAGAAAGAGTTCTTCGTAAAGAGTTACGTCGATGCAAGCTTTGACACCAATCCGAATGACTCTTAGTAGCAATCCGGATACGTATAGTAGAGCAGCCATTTGGAATAGGTCCAAGTGGAGTGTGGTAGCATTGTTTACAATTTGACATAGAGATTTCCAAAGTACACACGGATATAAATGTCGTAGACCCATTGACTATAAGACCTCTCTCACATGCAAAGCATGATCGAGCCCCAGAACTCATTGGGTGTTAGATTCATAACAATGCGAATCACATGGTGGTGTGAACTAGATTACTGACTCTAGTGCAAGTGGGAGACTGTTGGAAATATGCCCTAGAGGCAATAATAAATTGGTTATTATCATATTTCCTTGTTCATGATAATCGTTTATTATCCATGCTATAATTGTGTTGATCGGAAACTCAGATACATGTGTGGATACATAGACAATACCATGACCCTAGTATGCCTCTAATAGACTAGCTCGTTGATCAAAGAGGGCTATGGTTTCCTAGTCATGGACATGATATGTCATTTGATAATGGGATCACGTCATTAGGAGAATGATGTGATGGACAAGACCCAAACTACAAACGTAGCATATGATCGTGTCAGTTTATTGCTACTGTTTTTTGCATGTCAAGTATTTGTTCCTATGACCATGAGATCATGCAACTCACTGACACCGAAGGAGTACCTTGTGTGTATCAAACGTTGTAACATAATTGGGTGACTATAAAGGTGCTCTACAGGTATGTCCGAGGGTGTCTGTCGGGTTGGCATGGATCAAGACTGAGATTTGTTACTCCGTGTGACGGAGAGGTATCTCAAGGCCCACTCGGTAATACAACATCACAATAAGCCTTGCAAGCAATGTGACTAAGTGTTAGTCACTAGATCTTGTATTACAGAACGATTAAAGATACTTGCCGGTAATGAGGTTGAACTAGGTATAGAGATACCGACGATCGAATCTCGGGCAAGTAACATACCGAAGAACAAAGGGAACATCATACGGGATTAACTGAATCCTTGACATAGAGGTTCGACCAATAAAGATCTTCGTAGAATATGTAGGAACCAATATGGGTATCTAGGTCCCGCTATTGGTTATTGACCGTGGAGGTGTCTTGGTCATGTCTACATAGTTCTCGAACCCGCAGGGTCTGCACACTTAAGGTTCGGTGACGTTTCGGTAGTATAGAGTTATGTATGGTGGTGACCGAAGGTTGTTTGGAGTCCCGTATGAGATATTGAATGTCATGAGGAGCTCCAGAATGGTCCGGAGGTAAAGATTGATATATAGGAAGTCCTGTTTTGGTCACCGGAAAACTTTCGGGCTCATTGGTAGTGTACCGGGAGTGCCGATAGTGTACCGGGGGACCATCGGGAGAGGTATTTCGACCCAAAAGGCTACATGGGCTGTGGGAGGAGGTAAACCATCCCCTGGTGGGCTGTCCGAAGCCTCCTCTAAGGGCCCATGTGGATGGAGTGGTTTGAGAAGGAAAAAATCCAAAGGTGGAGAGGTGGAAAGAGTTTCCAAGTGGAAAGGAGGAATCCTACTCCTAATAGGATTGGAGTAGGAGTCCTCCACCTCCAATTTCGACCAAACCTTCAGGGTTTGAGGCTGCCTCCTCCCCTCCCTCCCTCCTATATATACTAAAGGATTTAGAGGAAAAAGCTAAACCTAATAGCCACGTGCTACCTCTTCTCTAGATCGCAGTTTCTCCTCTAGATCGGTTTTCAGTGGTGCTTAGGTGAAGCGCTGCTGGAATAGCTCCACCACCATCGTCACAATGTCGTCGCGCTGCTGGAGAACTCATCTACCTCTCCGCTCCCTCTTGTTGGATCAAGAAGGCGGAGATCGTCATCGAGTTGTACGTGTGCTGAATGCGGAGGTGTCGTCCACTCGGCGCTAGATCGGAAGGACCGTGATCAAGATCGCGAGACGGATCATGATGAGATCACGGGACAGATCGTGATGAGTTCGCAGGACAGATCATGATTGGATCGCGGGACGGATCATGATGAGATCGCGGGATGCTCGGCGATTTGGATCGTGAAGACGTTCGACTACACCAACCGCGTTTCTTAACGCTTCCCGCTTAGCGATCTACAAGGATATGTAGATCCACTCGCCCTCTCATAGATGCTCATCACCATGGATAGATCTTGCGTGTTCATAGGAAATTTTTTGTTTCCCATGCAATGTTCCCCAACATTTTGATGTGAGGGATTTGCTTGCTTGCTATGATCTTGAGAAAAGTAAATAATAAATAAAAGAAGAATAGAATAAAAGCAAAGAGTATATATGATAATCTTATGGGGAGTTATGACTTCACATACAAGAAGTATGTTGGTTGAAATTTGTTGCGAGTTGACAAACATAGCGATAGGTCATTGGGGCAATTAAAAGGAAGTAATAAAGAAATATAGGTTCACATATAAATATAGTATCTTGGACATCTTTTATGATTGTGAGCACTCATTAAAATATTATATGCTAAGAAGTTGATGTTGGACAAGGAAGACAACATAATGGGTTATGTTTGCTTATTTCTGAACAGAAGTTATATTATTATAGATCCTCCCAACTTACTTGTAGTGCTTGCTTCCACCAGATATTATCCAAAACTTCCGCACCAAGTAGAGATACTACTTGTGCATCCATATACCCTCAGCCCAATTTTTCCATGAGAGTCCACCATACCTACCTATGGATTGAGTAAGATCCTTCAAGTAAGTTGTCATCGGTGCAAAAAGCAATAAGAATTGCTCCTAAATATGTATGATATTTTATTGTAAGGGAAAATAAGCGTTGTACGGACTTGTGATAGTAAAGAAATAAAAGCGACAGACTGCATAATAAAGGTTGCTGTCACAAAGGGCAATACAACATGGCGTTCCTTTGCATTAAGGGTTCGCACATCCAAAAATAAAAAGCGCATGACAACCTCTGCTTCCCTCTGCGCAGGGCCTATCTGTTACTTTTACTTTTAAGTACTTACCTTTATGCAAGAGTCATGGTGATCTTCACCACCTCCTATATTTTTCCTTTTTCACTTGGCAAGAATTATGTGTTGGGGAATGATCTAAACATATATATCCACTCGGATGTGGGTAATCATGAGTTATTATCGTTGACATCACCCTTGACGTGAGTAGTTGGGAGGCAAAACAATAAGCCCCTATGTTTCTCTATGTCCAATTGAAGCTTTGATCTCATGAGTATCGCGTGAGTGTTAGCAATTGTGAAAGACTAAAAGATGATTGACTATGTGGATTTGCTTTACAAGCTCTTATACTGACTCTTTCCGATGTTATGATAAATTGCAAATTGCTTCAATGACTGAGAGCACAGTTTGTTAGTTGTCAATAAAGTTCTTGGTTCATACTTTTACCCTGTGAATGAATTGTTACTCCAGCATAACAAATTATATATCAATAAGTGTTGTTGTTCTCAAGATAATCATGATGCCCTCATGTCCGTATTTTATATTATCGACACCTTTATCTCTAAACATGTGGACATATTTATCAATCTCGGCTTTCGCTTGAGGACAAGCGAGGTCTAAGATTGCGGGAGTTGATAATTCCATTTTGCATCAGGCCTTTATATTGATATTTATTGCATTACGGGCTGTTATCACACGTTATGCTACAATACTTATGCCTTTTCTCTCTTATTTTACAAGGTTTACATAAAGAGGGAGAATGCCGACAGCTGGAATTCTATACTAGGAAAGGAGCAAATCTGAGAGACCTACTCTGCACAACTCCAAAAGTCCTAAAAAGTTACGGAGAATTGTTTTGGAATATATAAAAATATTGGGCGAAACAAATAACAGAAGGGGCCCACCAGGAGGTTACAAGCCTGCCAGGCGCGGCCACCCCCTAGGTTGAGCCTACCCCCCAGGTTGCGCCTAGGTGGCTTGTGACCCACCTGGCAGGTCCCCGGCGCCCATATTATGCTATATGAAGGGTTTTGACCTGGAAAAAATCAGGAGAGAGCTTTCGGGACGAAGCACCGCCGTCTCGAGGCGGAACTTGGGCAGAACCAATCCAGGGCTCCGACGGAGCTGTTTTGCCTGGGAAACTTCCCTCCCGGAGGGGGAAATCAAAGCCATCGTCATAACCAATGATCCTCTCATTGAGAGGGGGTCAATCTCCATCAACATCTTCATCAGCACCATCTCCTCTCCAAACCCTAGTTCATCTCTTGTATCCGATCTTTGTCTCAAAACCTCAGATTGGTTCTTGTGGGTTGCTAGTAGTGTTGATTACTCCTTGTAGTTGATGCTAGTTGGTTTACTTGGTGGAAGATCATATGTTCATATCCTTTATGATAATTAATACTCCTATGATTATGAACATGAACATGCTTTGTGAGTAGTTACGTTTGTTCCTGAGAATATGGGATAAGTCTTATTATAAGTAATCATGTGAATTTGGTATTCGTTCGATATTTTGATGAGATGTATGTTGTCTCTCCTCTAGTGGTGTTATGTGAACGTCGACTACATAACACTTCACCATTATTTGGGCCTAGGGAAAGGCATTGGGAAGTAATAAGTAGATGATGGGTTGCAAGAGTGACAGAACCTTAAACCCTAGTTTATTCGTTGCTTCGTAAGGGGCTGATTTGGATCCATATGTTTCATGCTATGGTTAGATTTATCTTAATTCTTATTTTGTAGTTGTGGATGCTTGTGAGATAGGTTAATCATAAGTGGGAGGTTTCTCCAAGTAAGGGCAACACCCAAGCACCAGTCCAGCCACATGTCAAATTATCAAACTAACGAACGCGAATCAAATGAGCATGATGAAAACTAGCTTGACGGAAATTCCCATGTGTCCTCGGGAGCGCTTCACTTTATATAAGAGTTTGTCTAGACCTGTCCTTTGCTACAAAAAGGATTGGTCTACCTTGCTGCACCTTTTCTACACTTGTTGCTTGTTACTCATTACCAATTATCTTATCACAAAACTATCTGTTACCGATAATTTCAGTGCTTGCAGAGAATACCTTACTGAAACCGCTTGTCATTTCCTTCTGCTCCTCTTTGGGTTCGACACTCTTACTTATCGAATGGACTACGATAGATCCCCTATACTTGTGGGTCATCACAATCTCATTTGTGATGATAGCAAACCTAGAGTACATTTCCCCAACTCCTTCACCATCCTTCATCTTGAACTTGTCAAGTTGACTTTGTAGAACATCCAACATAGATTCCCTGACGGATTCAGTAGCTTCGTGCATATAAACCCAAGTATCCCAAATTTCCTTTGCATTCTCGAGATGACTCACCTTGTTGAACCCTTCGGGGCATATGAAGTTGAATAGAATGTTGCATGCTTGAGTGTTGTATTACAACATCTTCAATTCTTCTACGATCGCTTCACGATCCGGTTCCTTTTCATCACCAAAGAATTCACCTTGGAATCCAACACAAACAACAACCCAAACGACGGGGTTATGACCAAGAATATGTATTTTCACTTTGTGCTTCCAACTAGAAAAGTTTGTACCATCAAAATATGGACCTCTACGATGATAATTTCCCTCACTAGACGCCATACTCTCCTAGGTTGTTAAACCAATGCGATGGAGGCCAAAGCTCACTTGTAGTATCCAAAGTATGTCTAGAGGGGGGAGTGATTTGACTACTTAACCAAAATAAAATTCTAGGACTTTCCCCATTTAAGAGGTTGGCAAGATTTAGTGATTATATCAAGTCAAGCACACCCTACACATGCAAGTCTAACAGTATAGCAGCGGAAAGTAAAGACATGCACATGAAATTAGAGGGTAATGATAGGAGGATCAAACACAACTGACGACACGACGATTTTTCCCGTGGTTCCGGTAGGTGGTGCTATCGTACATCCACGTTGATGGAGACTTCAACCCACGGAGGATAAAGGTCGTGAGAGTCCATGGAGGGATTCACCCATAAGGTTCCACAAAGTAGCAACCTCGTCTATTCCATCATGGCTTACGTCCACAAAGGACTAGCCTCACTCGGGATAGATCTTCACGAAGTAGGCGATCTCCTTGCCCTTATAAACTTCTTGGTTCAACTCCACACAAAGGCAGAGGCTTCCAAGCGACACCTAACCAATCTAGGAGACACCACTCTCCAAAAGGTAATAGATGTGGTAAGAATGATGAACTCCTTGCTCTTGTTCTTCAAAAGATAGTCTCCTCAACACTCAATCACTCTCTCACAGATTTGGCTTGGTAGAAGAGGTTGATTGGATGGAAAGCAACTTGGGAAGGTAGAAATCAAGATTCATATGGTTGGAGTGGAAGATCTTGATCTCAACATATGAATAGGTGGCTCTCTCTCAGCAAATGGATGGGGCAAGTGTTGGTTTGTTTTGAGTTCTTCCTCTACGAATGAGAGGTGGGTGGAGGGGTATATATGGGCACCTCCAAAAATCCAACCTTTACAACATTAGTGCCCAACTCGGTGAAACCAAAGGAGAAACTTGGTTGCACCGACTAGTGCAAAATTTGGCAAGTTTTGACGTTTCGATGAGACCGATATATAATTCTGACTGAGCTAGATATGGCTGACCTAAGCAGTTACCCAAACTCGGCGGCACCGATTTGCAAAAATCAAAAATTCTGATTGTTAGCAAATGGACACCAGCAAGTTGGTCACTGGTTTCGGTTGCACCGAAATCAAACTTGGTGTCACCGAGAAACTAGGGTTTGGCTCTCGATTTGTCTAGGGTAAAACTCAGTGGGGCCGATTTGGAAATATTGGTGGCACCGAATTTGAGTGTTAGGGTTTGGAGAAAATATTTTTGTGGTAGACCTCATGAGTATTTTTGGTGGCTAACTCTAAGCACTTGATCAACTAGATCATCATAGATACCTCATCCCCTTTTAATAGTATTGGCTTTCCTATGGACTCAATTGTGATTTCTCACAAAATGCAAAATGTAGAGTCTTGAAGCTTGTTGCCAATTGATGTTCCTTCCATCTAGGGGATCACCACACAATCCTTAGCCAATCCATTCATTGAACTTTTCCTGAAATATATTTGGTAGAACCATTAGTCCAATGATATATATGTTGTCATTAATTACCAAAACCACCTAGGGAGAAGTTGTGCTTTCCCTCGCAGACCATGATGAATGAGGCGTGGTGAAGGATGAGGTTTGGGGCCTTGTGCTGGAAGTCGAGCTCGTAATAAAACATCATCCCACGCATGAGTGGGTGCAGCGGGACCCCCAGGCCTCGGATGAGGTGGGGAACGAAGACTACCCCTTCCACTGGGTTGGGAACGGGCACTTGCTGATCAACGCCGGGAGCGCTTGCGCCGATGTCAATGGAGAGGTACCCCACAGCATGTAGCTCCAGGATGGTGCCTTCCGTCATGGAGGAACCACCCCAACGCTCTTGGATGGTATCAACCATGGCTGGATTGGGGAGTTTGGATTTGCTGAAGAAGGAGGTTCTGAGATTAGATCTGGGCGCTGGAGCTAGACAAAGCAGCAAGCGGGAGGGGTGAGAGCTTAGTTGCGTGTGATGTTCTCTTTTTGCTCTTATAGGCTATTGAAAGGCCAAACAGTCACCCTTGCCACACGATAAAAACGCCACTCTTGCAGAAGATGTCATTGTGCGTATGGGGGGAAACAAAATCTTGATGATATCCCTAATACAACAGGCATGATCTCCACTTTGATGGGACACGCCGGTAAGAAAGCAGCCTTGGGCCGTGATGTGGGGTAGGCAGAAACTTCTCGATCGTTGTGGGATGTGCCGCTTCGATAAATTTGTAAGGCTAGGTGGCACTATTCACACCCACATGGTTGGCCTTCGAGGCTAAGTTACCCTGCCTCTTAAGGAAAGGTATGAGTTCAGCTGGGTCTTGTTTATAAGACGTCATTTCTTTTGAAAGTTGTTCGAGCGTTTGGAAGTCATGAAGAGGAACTCGTCTGTCAATCCAAGGACTTTGGATCCGAGGTTATCTTCATCAAGGGAATTGTCCTCGGCATACAATATCTATTCGGGGGCTACTGACAGTGTCCTGGACTAGGGGGTACTAACCTAGTTGGCCCAGGGTCCTTAGATTGGGCCGAAGGATCCTCCTCTTTCTCAAGATGGACTTCAGAAGCTGACGATGGGGCGTGATCGGGATTGCATCTGCTTAAGGCTTGGCGTATACTCCAATACTTCTCCTACCGCCTCCACACCTAGATGCCGACCCTGTAACCCTAGATACCCTACGTGGCGTGTATATAAGCCATGGGGTTTAGCCCGTAGAGAGGACATCAACACAAATCATCCACCTAGCCCTAGGGTTAGAACACATCTGATGATCTCGAGGTAGATCAAATTTGTACTCGATATTTCTCCATTGATATAAACAAGAGCAAGACGTAGGGTTTTACCTTCATCAAGAGGGCCCGAACCTGGGTAGACATCGTCTCCCTGTTCTTGTTACCATCCATCCAAGATCCGCAGCTCGAGGTCCCCTACCTCGAGGTCTGCAGGTTTTCACACCGACAACGATGCATCAAATGTCCGCACATATATCAATTTGATAATCCACTAATGGACGAAATTCATGGGAATTGGATGAAATTTAAGCGAGTTTCATATATTGCATGCAAGCCACAACTAAAATTTAAAAGTTCTAAACTAAACTACCCGAGCTACCTAAAGATAACCTCGTAGGCATGGCCTTTGAGGTCGCCGACACTTCCATCGCCGTCCATATCGTCATCGACATCGTCCTTCCAGCGATAGACAACCGCCCAATAGTCATGTTGGCCTTGAGTAGTCATCGTTGCGTACACATAGTGTAGCCACTCCGCCTCGCGCAGACGATCGACCGCATTCCACCTATGGCGACGGTCGGGCACAGACTCTGGCCCTCGCCACCTGTCCTTGCGCGTGTCAGCAAGGGAAAGGGTGTTACGCTCGGACTCAGTTAGCTCAATCTTGTAAAGTCGGTTGTTGATCTGACAACAACAGTAGTAGGACGTCTGGGTAGTGGTCCTGGTCCGAACGGACGAATGGTGTGCCATGTTGGGCCACTCCCGACGCGCCTCCTTAAAGTCCGCCTTGTTGGTCGTCCAGTCGTGCAAGAGGCCTTCCTCCACTAGAAGGTTTCTTCGGAAAACTCTATCTCTTCGGGTGTGGATGGCAAGCAGGCCTATATTTCGCCCTTGTTTTGTTCCGAAGCAAAGATATCTATGAAGGCTTGCTCATTCGTCCTATTCTAGTATTCATGACCAAGAGAAACTTGTCTGAAATTACCTATCGGTGAAAGAGGGGATGTTATCGCAATTTCTCTTGAAATACTCTAACTACCACATGAATTTGTTATTCCTAAACGAGTCATGAAAGGACAAGGAGCCGTCGCCGAGACCGAGACAATGCAGGAGGCGACCGCTTCAACGTGGATGCAACGACCAGAGTAGGCTTCTCCTGGAGGTAGTTCATTATGTTCTAAATTTATGCTCTAAATTATATTTATATATATCCATTGTATTTATATATATCCATATGTAGGTAGTTCATAATAAAATCTTTAAAAAGATAAATATTTAAAAATGAAGGGAATACAAATAATCAAAACTTGATGACACCGCGGTGTAGTGGCCCTCCTGGAGGTACGAATCATATGATTAAGCCTAGTTCCTTGGATGCGCCGTTTCGTTCTCCCCTGTTTATCATATGTGGTCTTGTTTGGAGACGTTGCATACAGGCCAGGCTAGCCTGATTGATCGATCTTGTTATCCGCCAACAGATTCTAAATGATCAACAAGCTGTAATCACACATGACTGTTTTGGCTCGCTCGACTACTTAACTAGAGCTAGCAAAGAACTAGTACTCGTAGAAGGGAGACCCAGGTCAGACTGTGAGCTGGCACTTTGGCTGCAGCGACCACAAGCCAGCCGACCCACGATTTGGCACGCGACAGTCAGGCAAATCACCGCTCCAAGCTCCTCGACCTTGAGCCATCCACGCCTGGACTGGCAAATGTTCGCACCATGTGTACAAAGTACACGTAACGTACTGGCCGGCAGTTAGGTGCAGCGTGCAGTACGTGCAACGTTCGTTAAAGTGGCGCATTGGTGATTTGGTGTACGGTGTACCGTGTACTCCGGTGTTGACGCAGTCCTTTTGTCCGAAAATACTTATCGAAAAAATAAATGTATGTATATATATTTTAATTTAAAATATATTTAATTTTATTAATTTTTACGAAAAGTAATTCTGGACGAAGGTACGCATATATGAACACAGCAAGCGTCTTGCCAGCTAGTTCGTTTGTGTATACATATGGGAATATGTCAATTTAACGGAAGAAAGAGCGACATAAGAAGGAAATATCATGCGGATCATCATCAACCCATCCATCTTTGGTCGGCATTGGCGCAGCTGAGGACATTGTGTATACCACACAGTACGCCCGTGACACACATGCATGCATGCATGCATCCAGCCATGGAGAGATAGCTAGGGACCAGAGCATAGTAAAGTAAAGTCGGCCGAATGTGGATCTGCGACTAAACAAAAAGTTGTGTTGGCCTACTGCGTACGCTGCAGCGGCGCCCTCCCGTGACAGAAGCATCCCAATTATCGTGCGGTGCGGTGCATGCGGATGCGGTAGAGCGGTGGCCCGTGGCGAGCCGGGTATCCATTCCAGGCCAGAAAGAGAACAAGAATCAGTATCACCCACTGGGTCGGCGGTCGGCTCCTAGTTTATCTCGGCGTCTGGGTGGCTGTCAATATCCTGGGGTGGGTCAGTGACTGCTAGTTGACGACGTCGTGGACTGCCGGACAGAAAGTCATTCTCATCCGGGATTTGTAGTTGTGGCATGGCGCTGCATGCTGGATGATGATCCCTCCATGTCGGAATCCCTCCATGTCAGCTAGCTTTCGGCCTTCATGCATCTCTTGGATCAAGATCAACAATTGTCTTAAAGCATCTCCAACCGGCACCTAGAAATGCCTCGCACGTTAAAAACCAGCGTTTTTGCATTGAATCGGCAAACGCTGTAAAATAGAATGCGCACAAAAAATGCTAGCGCCCGCGATGCAAATCTTTGATGTGTAGGCTCCCGAGCTGTAAATCCGAGATATCGGATTATGCATGCTGGTTGCTGCAGGTGGGGTTGTCTGATTGTGCATCGAGTTTACTTTTTTACATTTGAAAAACCTTTTCGCTGTGCCCGTGCGAAGAAACACTATTTTGACGCGTCGTGCTATCGTGTGTCTGCCTGAGATGCTCTTACAGTGGTTAAACAACAGTATACTTGGAATATAAAATTTACGTGGAAACTGTGTGTCAATATCAACTAAGAATTACCAGTCATGCAGTATAACACTGAACGATATGACTTTTTTTAGCAACACTGAACGATATGACTAGCGGCAAGGCTGCTCATGGTCATTTATCCTTATTGTACCTTATACCTTTTCTGGACCTTGTTGTTGTTGCCCATGGTTGAACCTCTTCTCTTTCCTTGTGTACTTCCGTAATTTCTTTTGTTATATACCATCATTTTTTATGGATGTTTGTTGGTTGTTGCTTTATCTATAAAATAGGACGTGGAGCTTTTTTCGTGAAAAAAAGATATGAATACAAAAACACATGAAGGTATCGTAAGGACATTTGTCGAGCAAATGTAGGAATCGACCGCACACTTGAAGAGAGGGTCAAGGACGAGACACCCCCATAGCAAACATGGTGGTCCCAAAGCCCTGTGATCGATATTTCAAAACCCAGAAGAGATGCATAACAAGTGAAAATTCACACGAACATGTAAGTGCATGAGCACACATCTACAAAAACATCTAGAGTCGTTGATAAGTGTCGTGATCCAAGTAGATGAACAGATGAAAATTGGTTGAAAACAGATGCAAATATTTAACCGAATAAGAGATAGTATACACTACCAGGATAAAGTCCTATGCCGACGGCTCAGTAGCCCCGATTTTCGTTGGCATAGACCTATGCCGACGGGCCCCGTCGGCGTAGCACCGTCGGCATCATATATGTCATCATATCCCAGGTTGTCGCCGGCATAGAAAAGTCGTCGTCATAGATGGTATGCCGACGGTGTCCGTACATCGATACCG
The DNA here is from genome assembly GCA_022496015.1 of Hordeum marinum. Classification (NCBI taxonomy): domain Eukaryota; kingdom Viridiplantae; phylum Streptophyta; class Magnoliopsida; order Poales; family Poaceae; genus Hordeum; species Hordeum marinum. The sequence goes on along the minus strand of CM039678.1, from coordinate 391,369,167 downwards.
ATGGCCCCGGCCGTCGGCATAGCTCCATGGCAAACGGCGTCCGGCAGCGCTACCGTCAAGAGTGTCGCATCCAGGGACGGCCACGTGTCACACTATGCCGACGGCCCGGACGTCGGCATCGACTGCCACATGGCGGCCGGCGATGGTCCCTGGTGGCATACCTATGCCATCGGCATAGGTCCGAAACTACGCCGACGGCATAGCCGTCGGCATACCCTGACATGTGGCGGCCGCTGGTAGTTCCTGGGGCGTGCCTACGCCGACGGCTCAGGCCGTCGGCATAGGCTAAAAAGCTACGCCGACGGCCTAGCTGTCGGCATAGCTTACCACGTGGGAGCCACTGGTAACTCGAACGCCCTCTATGCCGACGGCTTAGTCGTCGGCGTAGTTTTGTGCTATTTTTTTTCTTTTTTCTATTTCATACAAATTCATTTCAATTCAAAATAGCACGGTATATACAATGAAATATAAATGTACAGTAGCACCATCAAGAGCATCATAAATATATATATGTTCTCACAACCAACACCACCATCACATCCTTACAACCAACACCACCATCACATCCTTACAACCAACACCACCATCATCACATCCTCACAACCAACAACATAAGCATATCAGAAATATAAGTAGCGTAAAAAGACGAACATCATCTAAAGAGCACAAGTCATCTAAGGAGCGTCAGTACGTCCACCTCCAAGGTTGTCAACGCCAAGTCCGCCAAAGCCCAGGTCTTCACTACTAGCGGCAGCGCTACCGCCTCGCTGGATTGGAGTGACCGGGCTCCGTGACTCGGGATTGATGTGAACACCGACACCACCACCAACGGATGATCCACCGGTTCCCTAGATGTTTGAAAAGACATGTTGATTGAATGATATTGTGTTGAATAAACAGTAAGCGGTGGTTGAATAGTTTGGAGATGTACTAACCACCGTTGTCCCCAGTTGTTGTGCTAGAAATTCCTCAAAGGTAAGCAGCACTGGTTGTGGTCCTACAGCTGGTGGTGCTGGTTCCATTTCAGGAATCATGTCGTTCCTCATGCTCTCAAACACGAGCTGCATGTTAATTGACAAAGCAAACATCAATGTCAGAAGAAATGAAAGTGTCAATATGGAAATGAAATGAAAGGGGCTAAACTAACCGTCATCATGCGAGTGTTGTGGTCCTGGACGGCTGCAACTCTCGCGCTCCACGCCATGGTCTCCTGTCGTGTGTACTCCATGTAGGCCTACAATATGACGTGATGGAACTCATTAAACATCTCAATGCGGAAAATAAAGTGAGCAATGAAGATAAGAGGGGAAAATACTTACAGAGTGCCGCTCGGCTAGGAGGGACTGTGACTGCGCAGTGGTCGTGGGCGTGCGCTGTCTCAGGCTTGGGTCAGTGGCTCGGAGCTGTGTGTAGGAGATAGAAGGAGTGACCACAACATCCAGAACCGGCTGCCGACCATGAGCCTTCGGCCCCATGCCAACCACCACCCTGTCATCCAAAGGCGCCTTGATGGGGTAAGGTGTGTGAGGATGTAGATTCAGATACGCCGCAGAGTAGTTCTTCTTCTTCTCCACGGTGTTGCCGTAGTACTTGTCTTCCCCAGGCTTGGGCTTCCTCCGAGTATGGGCGATCTCCCACGCCTCCATGTGTGAGAGCGGCCACTTGAGTTTCTCCTCCTGCACCAACAAACAGATGTTAGTCATACATAAGAAAGTGACGGTAAATAGAAGAAGATTGTTTAATGAGGTTAGTCATACCTGAAGTGCCTTGTGGAGAAAGTGGTTCCGGTTTCCCTGAGCATGTACTCCCTCCTTCCCTCGCTTAGCCTTGTTTTTGCTGCTAGTAGCCGCCAAGGCTTCATCCTGACCACACCACAGGTCCACCAATGCCGCCCAGGACTCATCTTTTCCGTAACACCAATTTGGACACACCTACATAATAGGAAGCATAATGGCATGTGTAACACGAAACGATGAAATTTACCACAAACTTCAGAATGAAAAATCGTTAATACTTACCGACAAGTACTCGTCCCTCTCCAAGGTAATGTGTCGCGCCTTCACTCCTTCCTTGGTCATCTTCATACCAAGATAGTCGTGATAGTATTGCGTGATGGCCACCAACCGCACCTTGTACTGCATCTGGCGGGCCTTCTTCTTCGCTTGGCGCAACACGATCTCGTCGGTAGTGGCCTTGTGCTCCGAAAGAACTCGATAGTATTTCTACAATCATTCATGAAACCAGAATGGAAGAAGCCATGAGTTAAATCATTCATGAAACCAGAATGGATGTGTGATTGTGAAGAGAACTCACCCAAAAATTAGTGATCACGGCCTTAGCGTGGGTCACGTACTCCGCGTGGGGGCCGCTTTCCAGTGCTCCCGGGTCTTAGCCAAAACCCAAAGATCTGGGTGCCTAACTGGATCCGGACAGTATAGCCCTGGCCAGTATTCCTTCACCAAGATGGTGATGATGCCGTTGGGAACACGGGCCCCTTTAGGATGTACCCAGTTACTGCAAAAGATATAAAGAATGAAAATATTAGCATGTGACAAGCAAAAGATTTAAAGAATGAAAATATTAGGATGTGGCAAGCAAAATAATTAAATTATTATTGAAATTATTTAGTGGAACTTACTCTATCCCCTTTGGCTCAATGAGCCACTTCTGCTCCTCGGTAGGAATATGCTTTGGGACCTTTGCGTTACCATGCAACCATCCCTTATTGTTGCCATTCCCGCCACCACCAGCGTCCCCACCACCACCATCATCCCCGTCTGCCTCCTCCTCCTCCTCGTCGCCCTCCCCAACCTCCTCCTCCTCCTCCTCCTCCTCCTCAACCCCTCCTCGCAAACCACCTCCTCCTTGTCGTCATCCTCCTCCTTGGCAGAGGGTACCTCACTAGAGGAGGGCCTCGAAGACAACACCCCTAAGTCGGTGAGGGTGTGCTCTTTCTGGCCGCGACTCCCTCTAGTGGCTCTCCCACAACCCCCTCGCCCTCCATGGGCTCTCCCACCACCCCCCTCGCCCTCCATGGGCTCTCCCTCTCTCTTCCTGTGAGGAGTCATCCTCAAGTAGTCGGGGGGGTAACAGTACGTGCTCGACCACTCTGAGTAGAAATGCTGACGACCTTGCGTATGAAACCTGCGCCAGCGCCAGAGCATAGCCGGGAAAGTCATGCATGCAATACATCAACCAAACTTTCATCAAGAATTTTTTTTGCAGATGTCGGTCGTATGTCAACCTTGGAAGTACCAAGAATGATGCAAATCATCCACCAGCGGCTGCATAAACACTGCCAAATTCTTCCCCGGGTATTAAGGCCCTAGAATAATCAGCGACAAGAACATGGTGTTGCGTTGCATTAGGACACCTGGAGGGAGATTGAGCGGAATAACAAACACAGGCCAGCAGATGTATGGATTGGTCGACATACCATATGGATTGACCCCATCACCTGTTATTGCAACTCTGACATTCCCAGCCTCTGTTGCTTCCTCGGGGTATTCTTCATCGAACGACTTCCATGCTTCACCTTCTGATGGATGTATGATTTTATTTGGATGATACCTTTTACCTTCCTTGTGCCACTTCATCATTTTGGCAGACTCCTCCATGATGAAAAGGCGTTGCAGTCTTTGTATGAAATCGAGATACCAAAGAACCTTAGCGGGGATCGTTAGCTGCCTTTTCTCACCATCCTCACCGACCACCTCAAGGTACCGAGACGAACCACACTCCCTACAGTACTTGTCATACGCATACTCATGCCTAAACAAAAGGCAATTCTTCAGACAAACATGTATTTTCTTATAATCCATAGAGAGTGCCTTCATGATTTTCTTTGTAGCGTACATGTTTTTTGGCAGTTGATGACCCTTGGGAAGGTTGTTAGCCCATACTCCCAGGAATGATTCAAAGCATTTCTGGCTACAGCCGTACTCAGCCTTTACTGCACTAAGTTGCGAGATGGCATCCAGCTGAGATATTTTGGCACACTCATAAAGAGGTTTCTTCGACAAGGCCAAGACCTCCAAGAAGACCTTTGCGGTTGCCTCTGGCTCCTCCAGTTCATTCTCTGAAGGTCTTGCATTTGTCGTTTCTATAGCAATGACATCATCTAGCATGTCCCTGACCCCGTCGCCTTCATAACCATCGATGCATTGTCGCATCACCTCCTCTCTGCCACGGTCATGCTCAACTAAGTTTATCGGTGGCATGTCAAAGTTTGCCATATATCCATGCATGCGAAGGTGGTCAGTCATGTCCTTCTGATTTTTACGGTGACGTCTGCCACATCTCGCACATGGGCATGGTGGGATAATTCTCATTGGACTACAGAATATATCCTTCAAATACACATCGGTTTTCGCGATCCACTCTGATGTTACTCGATTTCGACGGATAAAACCACTGTACATCCACTGATTATCTGCCATCCTCTGTTTTATTGGGAGCCACACAACAAAATTAAGTATTCATTTGAATTAATCACATCAGATTTTTATTTTCTTCTGCGGTGAATCTAACAACATCTCTAATAGGTAAAGATGGGTCCTAATCCCACCCAAGGATGTCTAGATTGAGTACGTTCTCCATGCTCTACCCCGTTCGGAGACAAAATTTCGGCAGCACCTCTCCGCTGTTCTCTAGATACACGTCTCGGCAAATAGCCGAGAGAATGTGCTGCGAAGAACAATGGGAAGGCGCCACCGAAATCTTGTCCCGGAACGGGGTAGGGCATGGAGAACGTACCCAATCTACACATCCTCGGGCTGTCCGTGGAAAACGCTGGACAATCCAAAAGAGTTACGGTGATAAATATGCAATTGAATGCATATTTATCGATGTAACCCTTTCGAATGGGAGATGCCTAGGTTACGGGACTTGATGTGAAAAGAAAATCTAGTGACATAAAAAAAGCAGATGAGGAGGTGGTGGATTTGTAGCTCACCCTCGGTTGTAGAGGAAGTAGTCGGACAACAGAGGACGATCGGGGACCAACAGCTCCGACGTCGACGATCACTCCAGGGAGATGCAACAACACAAAGCCTGTAAATTCCAACAAGTGAAAAAAATAGGTCATCACATCTCATATAGCAATCTTTTATGACAAAATGATAGCATCCATCCATCCAAAAAACCACTCATCAGAGACAACCGCTTCTGACAAGGGTCACTCCGGGGAGACCCGACACAACATAGAATGCTAATTCCACCGTGAGAAAAGTATATATGACCATGTCACACACAACATTGACACTTCAAACTTGGACAAAAATCATACTGATAATGACATCCATTGATAACAAATTTGACCAACATTCCATCCATCCATCCATCCATCTATGAATCTAAAAACATCCATACTATCTAGGGCATACTCATTCATGTATCCATCCACCTAGAAACAATACCAAATGACTAAAAATGAAGTAAAATGTTCACTGTGTGGAGGGGGGCGGCTGGTCCGGGGGGTGCCGGTGGTCGGGGGGTGAAGGTGGTTGGGGGTGCCGGTGAGAATCAGAGGAGGGCAGGGCAACCGGCCAGGAAGGGGCACCGGTCGGTCGGAGCCGCAGCCTGACGGCGTCGAGGAAAGCTGGCCGGACGGTGCCGGTGCGGGGCGGCGACAGCTAGGGGAGGACGGGGCCGGTGCGGGAGGGTGACGGCGGCGGCGAGGACGGGGCCAGTGCGGGGTGGACGACAAGCGAGGAGACGGACGATGGGCGCGACAGGGACGGGACCGGTGCAACGGGGACGAGACGGCGGGGACGAGGGCAGTCGGCGGAGCGCGAGCGGCCCGGCTGGATCCGCAGCGGGCGTGGCCGCTGGTGGTGGGCTCTCTACCCCAGCGGGACGAGGGTGGCGGCAGCGGTCGTAGTCGAGAGAGAGAGGGAGATTGGGGTCGGGTCGGTGAGAGACGAAACGAGTGGAGGAGGAGGAACGACCGAGTGGATAAGAGGGCACTATGCTGACGGTTCGGCCGTCGGCATAGCATGGGTCCCACGTGTCAGGGGCAGCTGCTCGAGTGGATAAGATTGATCTATGCCAACGGTTTGGCCGTCGGCATAGCATGGGTCCCGTCTAACCGTGGCACAGTTGGCCGGCGGATCTAGGCCTTTGACTTTCGTCGGACGGGGTTTGACTGATGGATCTTTTCACCTGGCTTTGATAGTCCAGCCCATAGGCACACTTCCGATTAAGGTCCGGCCCCAACACACCACAAAATTCTCTCCGTGTCTGCCAGACGTGGTCGTTTCCCTCCTCCGTGCGACGGCAGCAGCGACGTCCGTGAGGGGGGTCACACTACAGAGCCGTGTGCCGAGTGCTTGCACCTTCCGCCACGCTTCCAGACCTGTAAGAGGGCCTAGCGCAAGATCTGCTGGCATAGCTACCCCCTAAGTACACTATCCCGTCTAACCTTGGCACAGTTGACCGACGGATCTACGCCTTTGACTTTCACCGGACGGGGTTTGACCGATGGACCTTTTCACCTGGTTGTCATAAGCCAGCCAATAGCTACCCCCCGTACACGGTCCGGGCCCAATCCACCACAAGATTCCCTTTGTGTTTGCCCGATGTGGTCGTTTCCCCCCTCCATGCGATGACGGCAGCGACGTCTATGAGGGGGGTCACACCCCGAAGCCACATGTCGGGTGCTTGCACCTGTCACCATGCTTCCAGATATGTAAGAGGAGCCAGCGCAAGACCTGGCGGCATAGCTACACCCCACCCCCCAAGTACACCTTCCCGTCTAACCCTATGACAATTGACCGCAGGATCTAGGCCTTTGACTTTGGTCGGGTGAGGTTTGACCGATGGACCTTTTCACCTGGTTGTGATCAACCAGCCCATAGCTACACTCTCGAACACGGTCCGGGCCCAATCCACCGCAAGATTCCCTCCGTATCGGCCCGACGTGTCGTTTCCCCTCTATGAGACGGCATCAACGACATCTGTGAGGGGGGTCACACCCCAGAGTCGCGTGTCGGGTGCTTGCACCTGCCATCACGCTTCCAGACGTGTAAGAGGGCCCAGTGCAAGACCTGGAGGCATAGCTACCCCCCCCCAAGTACACTGTCCCGTCTAACCGTGCCACAGTTGACCGACGGATCTAGGCCTTCGACTTTCGCCGGACGGGGTTTGACTGATGGATCTTTTCACCTAGTTGTGATAGTCCAGCCCATAGGCACACTTCCAATCAAGGTCCGGGCCCAACCCACCGCAAGATTCCCTTCGTGTCTGCCCGACGTGGTCGTTTCCCCCCTTCGTGAGACGGCGGCAGCGACGTCCGTGTGAGGGATCACACCCCGGAGCCACGTGCCTGGTGCTTACACCTGCCACCACGCTTCCAGACCTATAAGAGGGCCCAGCGCAAGACCTGGTGGCATAGCTACCCCCCAAGTACAGCGTCCCGTCTAGCCTCAGCATAGTTGACCGACGGATCTAGGCCTTTTACTTTCGCCATACATGGTTTGACCGATGGATCTTTTCACCTGGTTGTGATACTCCAGCCTATAGGCACACTTCCGATCAAGGTCCGACCCCAACACACCGCAAGATTCTCTCTGTGTCTGCCAGACATGGCCGTTTCCCCCCTCCGTGCGATGGCGGCAGCGACGTCCGTGAGGGGGGGGTCACACTACGAAGCCGCGTGCCGGGTGCTTGCACCTGCCACCATGCTTCCAGACCAATAAGAGGGCCCAACACAAGACCTGGTGGCGTAGCTACCCACCCTCCCAAGTACACCGTCCCGTCTAACCCTACGATAGTTGACCGGCGGATCTAGGCCTTTGACTTTGGCCGGGCGAGGTTTGACCGATGGACCTTTTCACCTGGTTGTGATCTGCCAACCCATAGCTACACCCCGAACATGGTCCGGGCCCAACCCACCGCAAGATTCCCTCTGTGTCGGCCCGACGTGGTCGTTTCCCCTCCGTGAGACGGCATCAGCGACTTCTGTGAGGGAGGTCACACCCCGGAGCCGCGTGTCGGGTGGTTGCACCCGCCACCACGCTTCCAGACGTGTAAGAGGGCCTAGTGCAAGACCTCGAGGCATAGCTACCCCCCCCCCAAGTACATCATCCCGTCTAACCGTGCCACAGTTGACCGGCGGATCTAGGCCTTTGACTTTCGTCAAAAGGGGTTTGACTGATGGATCTTTTCACCTAGTTGTGATAGTCCAGCCCATAGGCACACTTCCGATCAAGGTACGGGCCCAACCCACCGCAAGATTCCCTCCGTGTCTGCCCGACGTGGCCGTTTCCCCCCTTCGTGAGACGGCGGCAGCGACGTCCATGTGAGGGGTCACACCCCGGAGCCGCGTGCCTGGTGCTTGTACCTGCCCCATGCTTCCAAACATGTAAGCGGGCCCAGTGCAACACCTGGCGGCATAGCTACCCCCCAAGTACAACGTCCCGTCTAACCGTGGCACAGTTGACCGACGGATCTAGGCCTTTTACTTTCGCCATACATGGTTTGACCGATGGATCTTTTCACCTGGTTGTGATACTCCAACCTATAGGCACACTTCCGATCAAGGTACGGCCCTAACATACAACAAGATTCTCTCCGTGTCTGCCAGACGTGGCTGTTTCCCCCTTCCGCGCGATGACGGCAGCGATGTCCATGAGGGGGGGTCACACTACGGAGCCGCGTGCCAGGTGCTTGCACCTGCCACCATGCTTTCAGACCTATAAGAGGGCCCAGCGCAAGACCTGGTGGCGTAGCTACCCCCCCAAGTACACCGTCCCGTCTAACCCTATCACAGTTGACCGGCGGATCTATGCCTTTGACTTTCGCCGGACAGGGTTTGACCTATGGACCTTTTCACCTGGTTGTCATAGGCGAGCCCATAGTTACACCCCTGAACACGGTCCGAGCCCAACCCACTGCAAGATTCCCTTTGTCTTTGCCCGATGTGGTCGTTTCCCCCCTTCGTGCGACGGCGCCAGCGACGACCGTGAGGGGGGCCACACCCAGGAGCCGCGTGCCAGGTGCTTGCACCTGCCACCGCGCTTCTAGACGTCTAAGAGGGCCAGCGCAAGACCTGGCGGCATAGGTACCCCCCAAGTACACCGTCATGTCCAATCCTGACACAGTTGACCGGTGGATCTAAGCCTTTGACTTTCGTTGGGAGGGGTTTGACCGATGGACCTTTTCACCTGGTTGTGATAGGCCAGCCCAAAGCTACACTCCCGAATAAGGTCCGGGCCCAGCCCAAGACCTGGCGGCATAGCTACCCCCCAAGTACATCATCCCGTCTAACCATGGCATAATTGACCGACGGATCTAGCACTTTCAAGATGCTTATAAAAAACATATAAAACTTGTCAAACTAATTGTAATTATCAATTGTTTGTGATTTTAATAAAGTATAGGAACCTATATGCAAAAGAACATGTGGTCACATTACTAACATACTCGAAAACAAATACAAACTACATATACATAATATATGAAAAATTCTATACAAATCTATATATAATTTATTATGTATGTTTATGTATAGATAAGGCACATTTAAGTTAATCAAATTTTAATTTAGAAAAAAAAACTAAAATACAAAAAAACAGATAAAACAAAGCTATGCCGACGGCAAAGCCATCGGCACAGCTCTGGCCACGGATCGACCGGCATGCCTCGGATCGATGATGTGGCACGCGTCACGGATCGGTGACGTGGACCACACCTACGCCGACGGCCTTGGCGTCGGCATAGCTACGCCGCCAACCGTCGTCACGGCTGTCGGCATATGTATGACGGCGTCAAACTCCCGTTGGACGAAGGCTTGCCGGCCCCACATCTATGCCGATGGCCCTGCTATGCCGACGGCCACTGTAGTCATATATCACGATATGCCGACGGCCTGGCTACGCCGATGGCCACCGTAGGCATATCTCTAGATACGCCGACGGCTTTTCTGCGCCGACGGCTTCGCCTAGGCCGTCGGCATACCTCCCTCTATGCTGACGGGGCCCGTCGGCATATCTCAGGCCGTCGGCGTAAGCAGTTATTCTGACAGTGATACGTGTTTATTATGTACAAATACTTTCGTTGGGCGTTGTTATACGTCTTTCTATTTGTGTGTGTGCTACATCTCTGTTCTGTTACACATCATGTTCCACGAGTTCTCTACATTGTTCATCTTCCTCTTCTTTGGTTTATGTCATGTTCCGCTCTCAGCTTCCAGTAATGTTTCATCTTCTTCTTTCTCTATTTTTTTTTCTTTTGTGCAACCAAACCCTAAATAATGAGCAATGTGGCTAATTCACCAACTTGTGACTGACTGGCCGCAAGTGGCCTGGCCTCCCTATCTACATTACCACCCCTCTTCCTCCATTGAATCCTTCCATTTCTTTCTTGCCATCTCCGGCCACAGCACAATGGCCACCATAACCACCACAACTGTCACCGAACCTGACAATGCCGACGCGTGTTCGCCGCCACCCAAAAATGTCATGTACGAGCTAGCCGCCCGGAACATCTTCTACGCAAAGCCGGCTGCGGCGCCGACGTTCGGGCGGCTCTTGAGGCCATGCGGTGCGGCCCTTGCGACGCCCGAATACATCCTCCGCGACGTGTCGCTCACGGCGCGGGCGGGTGAGATCCTGGCCGTCGTCGGCCCAAGCGGCGCCGGCAAATCCACGCTGCTCGACATCCTCGCGGTGCGGACAGCGCCCACCCACGGGCGCCTCCTGCTCAACTCGGCGCCGCTCCGGTCCTCTTCCTTCCGCCGCCTGTCTGCCCACGTTCCACAGGCGGACATCGCGCTGTCGCTGCTGACCGTAGCCGAGACGTTCACCTTCGCGGCCTCACTGCTTTACCATACGTCGTCGTCCGCGGCCTCGACCGCTGTCACGGCGCTCCTCGCGGATCTCCGTCTGGCGCACGCGGCTCACACGCGGGTCTCCGCGTCCCGGCTATCGGGAGGCGAGCGCCGGCGGGTGTCCATTGGCCTCGCCCTGCTCCGCGACCCCGGGGTTCTCCTCCTCGACGAGCCGACCTCCGGCCTCGACTCCTCCTCGGCGTTCGTGGTCGTCGGCTGCCTCCGCGCCGTGGCGGCCTCGAGAGGCACGACGGTGGTGCTGTCCATCCACCAGCCCAGCGCGCGCCTACTCTCCGCCGTGGATTCGCTCCTCCTCCTCTCCCGCGGCACCGTCCTCCACCACGGCTCCCTCGCCTCGCTCGACGCCGCCCTCCTCTCACACGGCTTTGCCGTCCCCGCGCAGCTCAACCCGCTAGAGTACGCCCTCGAGGTCATCGACCAGATACCCCATCCCTCGCTCTCCTCTCCTGAACCCAAGTCGGCGCAAGATCTGACAACCAAGGCATCGGATTCGGACCACCACAGGCCGGCCATGGCGACACCGCCCTCGCTGTCGTGTACCTCGCCGTGCTCGCGGATACATGAGTTCGTGGTTCTGTACAAGAGGGCGTGGAAGGTGGTGTACCGGAGCAAGCAGCTACTATTGACGAACTTCCTCGAGGCTGTGATCGTTGGGACGCTGCTGGGCACCATCTACATCAAAGCCGGCTATGGCGAGGCCGGCGCGCACAAGCGACTGGGGCTCTTCGCCTTCACGCTGACGTTCCTGCTCACCTCCACCACAGAGACGCTGCCAACGTTCGTCACGGAGCGGCCGATCGTGCTCGCTGAGACGGCGGCAGGTCTGTACCGGCTGTCCTCCCACGCCACCGCGGCCACGATGGTGTTCCTCCCGTACCTCCTGGCGGTGGCGATGCTCTACTCTTCGTGCGTCTACTTCCTCGTCGGCCTCTGCGCGTCGCCGGCGGCATTCGCAGTGTTTGTGCTGGTGGTGTGGGCGGTGGTGCTCACGGCCAACTCCTTCGTGCTCTTCGTGAGCTCGTTCGCGCCGGACTACATCGCCGGGATGTCGCTGGTGTCGGTGTCGCTGGCCGGGTTCTTCCTCTTCTCCGGCTACTTTCTGTCACGGGAGAGCACGCCGGTGTACTGGGTGTTCATGCACTACGCCTCTCCCTACAAGTACGCGCTGGACGCCATGCTCGCCAACGAGTACTCGTGCGCGGCGAACCGGTGCTTCGGGGTGGCCGGCGCTGGAGGGGAGTGTTCGGAGACGGGGCGCGACGTGCTGGCCGCGCGGGGCCTCACGGCGGAGGAGCGGTGGACGGGAGTGCAGGTGCTGTTTGGATTCTTCCTCCTCTACCGGGTGCTCTACTGGGTCGTGCTCAGCCGGAGAGCGTCCACAGCCAAGAGGTGACCATTGATCGATCCATGGATTTTGTCTCCTCCATTATTACCACACTACGTTGTGCGCATACGAGTGTGTGCATGTGAACGCATGCATGGAGAAGGAGCTTCATGCATGTGACAGTTAAGGTACGCCAATGTCAAAGTTCATCGACAGAGTGGTTAACCGGTAATTAAGCTGCTATACTGATGTATATTGTGAACATAAAATGACTTCTACATAATGTATGCATGGATATGGATAATAAAACATTGAGAATTCTCTACATGCCACTGATTATGAACTCAGTTCTGTCTGTAGCCCCTCTTCAGTGGCATGTAATAAAGAATTTTGTAATGATACTTGTCGATATTGGCTTGGTTTTGTAATAACTTTTGGCTTTCTTTTCAAATGTTCAACGGGGGGTAGTGCAATATAATTCACCTGAATGTTTTGAGTGCCTTGCCATCGCCGTTTTTTAAGCATTCGGAAAGGTAGTAGTGCAGTTATAGGTCACCTGGTCATTTTGAAGTCCTGGTCATCTTTTCAAAATTTGGATGAAAGGGTGGTGCAGTTATAGGTCACCTGGTCATTTCGAAGTCCTGGTCATCTTTTCAAAATTTGGTCAAAATATTGCATGTGTTTTTATCCCGGCCTCTTTTCATATAACCTCACTACAAATTGTAACCACGTGTACAGGTTGCTAGAGTTGTGCAATGTCAATACTTAAATTTTAGGCCAAGTGTTGTGTAATTTTAAAGGACTAAAAGTTTATGACATTTCAGCCAAACAGACAATTAGCAAAAACAAAATAAATATAGTTCGATTCACCTTGTTAAACATAGGTAAAAATAGAAGTTTGATTTGACCAATGACATGCGAAAATCAACCATCTATTCTCCCTGAACGTTTCTCTATATGATAGAAACAAAAATATATTTCCTCCGGTCGGAAATACTTCTCCTAGAAGTGGATATACCTAGACTTATTTTAGCTATAGATACATTCATTTTATACATTTTTAGGACAAGTATTTCCGGACGGAGGAAGTATTTAGTAAGCCAGCTATATTTCTAAGAAAAATCCGGCATAGACATAGTTTTGATCTTATATGACTTTGCTATTTGCCGATGCATTTATTTGTGTGTGCATTGGTGTTTGTTGTATGTATCCTAGTTATGCAGAGAGTTTGGTGTTGGTTGTATGTATGACTTTGCTATCCACTTGATGTTTTATTTTGAGTCAATAAAGTCAGCATTTTAACAAAAAAAAACTACCTTGAGGCAAAGTCATAGTATAACCATTATACCTAACTCTATTTGTCTCCACTACCTTGTGGCAAAGTCATTTCTGTCTGACACCTCTCAACAATCACACCACACCACCATTGAATGTACTTCTATACTTCTGTTTGTATTCCACATTTTAGTTTTTGTATTAAAGGGTCCATAATACAAAAAAAAATACTTCAGAGAATTCCAACTTAAAGTTATCTAAAATAATTCAAAGGTTCAAAAAAGGTAAAACTCTATATATTTCTAAATTTTAGTTTTTATTTAAAATTTCAATCATTTCAATGAGATATTTTTAAGAAAGGTTACAAATATAATCATGAACATTCACACAAATTTAAATTATATCAGTCATATTCCAATCTTTCGCAACATTTCATATATGTGCCAAGGAATTCATTGCTTCAAACCAATTTACAAATTTAAACCATAATTTTTCACGTACATTTCATTTATTTCAGTTTTGTTTCAATCAATATAAGAAATATTCAACAAACATTTTCAGAATTTTCATTTATTTCAGACTCATTTAATAATTTTAGTCATAGTTACAGTAATGTGAAACTTGCATTTTCATCCTTATTTTTTGAAAATTACTTTGATTAGGCTTTGATATTCTTTTATTTGTGAAAATATATATCTTTAAACGGTTGATATAATATTTCCATATCTACCCGGCGAATCTAGCATGTTATCCAAAATTATCTAAAGTATATGAATTACTATATGTATTAAACTGTAAATTGGTAAAAGAGCTCGTCAATATCAAAACAACTTTGCATGCTAGAATTCGCTCGGCTACCTAGCAGAGCCATAGGTTGACCGCCTATTGCCGTCACCACTATGTCAGCTACCTCCCCCCCCCGGGGGGGCACCTTCTCTGGGATTCCCCAAAGACAATGAAGGTGGAGGTAGCATCCCGACACAGGGGCGGAGCCAGAATAACATTGGGCACGGGCCTGCTTCAGTGCAACAGTACACCATTGTGTGAAATAGTGCAAAAAAGTGTGACATCCTGGATTTCTGCTACAATGATCATTGTAATTAAGCTACAGTGATGGTCAGGATTATGCTAATGCTTTTACTAATCCATGTGTGATCACTCTTAAATGAAATCTCAATTCAAATTCCACTTCAAAAAGTACATGGAAATTTTATGTGATAAAATAAAGTTGCAACAAGCATAAGAGAAATGTTGCACTCTTGTAAAAATCTCAACACTAATGTTGTTAAGGAAAACAACATCACCAAGATTCTGGTGTGGCCCCCACCATTAATAACAGTAGCTGAAAGTATTTTTAAATCAATTTAAATTCAAATTGAAAATACAAACAGTTTCAAATAATCCCCAAAGTTGTTGTGGACCTTTGGAATAATGCATATTGTTTTGTGGACCATGTCCCACATTTTCGCTAAAGCAAATGGTGACTAAAAATAAATGAAACAGAAACTAAAAAGAAAAAAGAAAAGGAAATAAAAAGAAAAGGGCTTACCTGTGCACTTGGCCCAGTGCCACAGTGCAGGCCCAGGCCCACCCGTGTCGTCGTCTTTCTCTGTAACGAACTACAGAGCGGTGACCCCGCTCGTCGCCGACGTACCACGTCGCCCCCGGTGTCGTGGGGGATAAGAACGGCCCCACGGGCCTTCTCTCCCTCCCCCTCAGATCCACCTTTCGCACTCCCTCGCTCGCTCGCAGCTCGCCCGAACGCTGTCGTCGCCATGGCCGCGGGTTAGCACGACCATCATGCTCCCCTCGCCTCGCCGTCGCGTCCACGAGCTCCGCCGCGTCCCCCTCGTCCTCCTCGACCCCAAGCCTACGCCCCAGGAGTCCTGTGACGCCTCCTCGTCGTCGTCTTCCTCCTCGGGCACCGAACATCGCCGCCGTCAATTCGTCGCTGTCAAGCCCTCTCCGAGCCCATTTTGAATGGCAACACCCTGCGGTGAGCTCCTGCTTCTCCTCCCCTCTCTCCTCGCGACGAGCCGGTGCTCCTAGCGCTAGTTTTCACCAGAGCCCGAACACGCCGCCACCTGACCACATCGCCGGCGCCTCTCTAGTGACCATTTGGTCCACCCACCGCCACGTTGCGTAGGCTCGAGTAGTGCCCGTAGTTAGCTCGAAAGCGCCCCCGTTCGCCGTTTGCCATCGAAGCCCAAAGCTTTGCTCCGTCGCCGGTGACGTAGCGCTCGCTACGGCCCGCCGTTGCTCGCCCCGATGCCTGGGATGGATCGGCGGCTCATCTAGCTTTTGAACGCAGCCTACCGCGTGCCAAATGGTGCCCTGTGGACGAAACCCGAGCTCGCTGGAGCTTTCTGCGTCCGGCATTCGCCGGCGATGCTCCAGCGCCGGCCACCGACATGGCACACTTGGGGCCCGCCCCTAGGTCACTGCCAGTGGGGCCTCCGGCCCTAGTTGACTGGGTTGACCAAGTCAACTGGCTGGTTGGGTGTTGACCAGCCACTGACATGTGGGCCCCTACCCCAATGTCTATGACATTGGGCCCCACCCTGTCAGGTGCTTAATTAGCAGCTAATTAAATTAAAATGATTAAATTGCCTAATCAATCACTGACATATGGGCACCACTGATAATTAAACTTGTTTAGTTTAATTTAACAAACTGGAATTGGCCTGTGTCAATGACATGTGGCCCCCACATGTCAGGTTCAAACAGTAACAGTCACTGTTGACTACTGATGTAGCGATGATGTCATGTTGACGTCATAAAGCATTTTTCGTATTAATAATAATCTGTTAAATTCCAGAAATTTATAAAAACTTTAGAAAATCATATTCCCTTCGTTCCTTGATATAAGGTGGATAGATTTTTGAGAAAAAAATCCAAAATAAAAGGTGTATTGCGTTGCACAACTCGTTTGATTATTTGTTTTAGGGATTTGATTACATTTCCTTATATCAGGCCAGCTCCTCTATTTTGTAATGTCAAATAGTCAAGTGTAATCTCGCCCAAAACTTGTGAAATTTTCCCTCCACATGCGTTCTTTAATTTTTGTGCCAAAAACTATACTCCCTATATTCACGAACGGAGGGAGTATCTTTTAAACCGTAGCTTAGATGAAAAAATTATATATGAAAGTTGATCAGAAAAATCCCATGAATCCAAATATGCCATCCAATCATCTGCCACATGCTCCTAGCATGATGAACATGGAACTTTCCCCTTCGATTCGACTGTTCGATAAATCTGCCGACCCGGGAAATATCGTCAGGTATTCTTCCGCTGCGTCTGATGCGTGTAGTATTGCGTTAGTGCATACCTAGCTCTACATATTGCCATGTCATGCATCGTGGTGCACCTGTTTGTTTTATATTTATTGTTTCTTCCCCTCTCTTCTCTCCGGTAGACGCCAAGACTGACGCTGCTACCGAGTACGACTACGCCCCTGACGACCAGCCTTTTACAACAGAGCAGCAAGGCAAGTAACCCCCCTTTGAGCATTCCGATATCGCCCATTCATTTCCCTCTTATTCTTGCATTAGATTTTTGCTACTGTATTAGTTAGTTCCTATTCTGATGCATAGCCTATTTTCGATTAACTGCTACTATTCTTGTAATCATACCAACTTCTTAGTATAGGTGGGTTAGTGAATCTCCAGTGACCCCTTAGTCCCAATTGCCCCTGCTTCTTCATCGATGACCCGACGACTCAACGACTCGAAGACTCGGTCAACCGACCGACAAGCCAGGCCCCTCACATCACCGCACTCCCCTTAGTTGTATGACTCTACAGTGCTACTATCGAGTACCGAGGGTGACACCTTGCGAAGTACTCATGATTCTAGCCCTGTAGTGCAGCTAGTCGGTCATGGCTATCGAGGGTGATTCCTCCTTCACCATTCCCGAAGATGTCTCTATCATGCAAGCCCTCAAGTGTGTGACCCTTGAGGGTGATTCCTCTAAGTCCACCTTGGCGGTTACATCAAGCGGGGACCGTTGAGGGTGATTCATCAGTTCCCACCTTGATGTTTTATACAGACAGTTACTATGACCTGGTTACAGAAACATGTTGGTGACGGGTTGGCCCCAAGAGTAACCATGTGAGAAAGATTTGGTGGGATGCGCCATAAGGCACCCGAAGACTTGGTGGGGTGCGCCGGTAAGGCACCCGAGAGTTATTGGCGGGGCGATGGACTGCATATGGTTTGCGCTTGCCCCGCATTAATAAAATTCTAATGGGTTGGGTATTTGATCTGGGTTGGTTGTTGACCTTTTACGCACTAAACCTTCACGTGGGAGAAGTTATGGGTGCTCAGCGTCGTTGTATCAGCCGAAGCTCTTCGGACATCAACAATGGAGCGGCGCATGCCGGATTGGGATGGAAGGTACAACTCCTGGACTGAGTGTACTAGGTCTGCTTCCGGCCGCCTACGCATCGTGTAGGAGTGCAAGGGAAAGTGGGCCCACGAACCTGTGCGCTTAGATTTAGACCGGCGGGCTGGCCTCTTCGTTGAGCCTAGGTGGGGCGACGACGTTTTGGATCCCGAGGCCAGGCATTACCCCGGAAAGTGTGTCCGGTCGGAGGTGATCAAGCGTGTTGGAAATGCGGTGCACCCCTGCAGGGATGAACTCATCTATTCGAATAGTCGTGTCCACGATAACAGGACGACTTGGAGTTGTACCTTGACCTTATACAACTATAATTGTGATTTACATTAAATGAAATGTGGCTCCGGGGTTGCTTCCTCGCACGGACTCGAGGAAGAAACTCTGGGCGTGGTTACTTAATAAAATTGCTACAATAATATGACTATATGTGAGTTATCTGTCTTCTCTCTTCTAATGCTGCAAGGTGCTGAAGATGCTAGTCTTCGATAGGATTAGGCCTTCTCCCCTATTCTCGCTTTCTGTAGTCAGTCCAGATATAACCCCACCCCTTGATAATGATGCATACTTAGCATAGTTCTGATGTCAGTCTTGCGAGTACTTTGGATGAGTACTCACCTCTGCTTTGCTTTCTCTTTCCCCCTCGATACGTTTCTGCGTTCAGACAATGGAGCCCAGGAGATGGAGTACACCGGAGACGACTACTACACCACCGCAGGAGCCTACTACTACGTGGAGGCAGCCCCCAACAAGGAGTGGGATAGGAGGTTCTCAGGCAGGAGTCCTCGCCTCTTTCGATCCGTTGCTATGTTTGTGCTAGCCTCCTTAAGGCCAAACTTGTTTAAATTATGTCTGTACTCAGATATTATTTGCTTCCGCTGACTCGTGCTTGTCGAGCTTTGTATTCGAGCCCTCGAGGCCCCTGGCTTGTAATATGAAGCCATATGACTTTAATTTGTGTCTAGAGCTGTGTTGTGATATTGATCAGTGAGTCCCTAACCTTGGTCGTACGCATTGCATGTATGTTTAACAAACTTTAGAAAATCATATCTTTTAAACCGTAGCTCACATGAAAATAATTTATATATGAAAGTTGATCAAAAAAATCCCACGAATCCAATTATGCCATCCAATCATCTGCCACATGCTCCTAGCATGATGAACATGGAACTTTCCCCTCCGAATCGACTGTCCGATAAATTCGCACACCCAGGAAATATCGTCAGGTATTCTTCCGCTCCGTCTAATGCGTGTAGTATTGCGTTAGTGCATACCTAGCTCTGCATATTGCCATGTCATGCATCATGGTGCACTTGTTTGCTTTATTTTTATTGTTTCTTCCCCCCCTCTTTTCTCCGGTAGACCTCGAGACTGATGCTACTGCCGAGTACGACTACACCCCTGATGGCCAGCCTTTTGCAGCAGAGCAACAAGGCAAGCAACCCCCCTTGAGTATTCTGATATTGCCCATTCCTTTCCCTCTTATTATTGCATTAGATTTTTTTACTGTATTAGTTAGTTCCTATTCTGATGCATAGCCTGTTTTTGATGAACTGCTACTATTCCTGTAATCATACCAACTGCTTAGTATAGGTGGGTTAGTGAATCCCGCGTGACCCCTTAGTCCCAGTTGCCCCTGCTTCTTCATCGACGACCCGACGACTCGACGATTGGAAGACTCGGTCAACCGACCGACGAGCCAGGGCCCTCACAACACTATACTCCCCTTAGTTGTATGACTCTACAGTGCTACCATCGAGTATCGAGGGTGACACCTCGTGAAGTACTCATGATGCTAGCCCTGTAGTGCAGCTAGTCGGTCATGGTTATCGAGGGTGATTCCTCCTTCATCATTCCCGACGACGTCTCTGTCGTGCAAGCCCTCAAGTGTGTGACCCTCGAGGGTGATTCCTCTGAGTCCACCTTGACGGTTACATCGAGTGGGGACGATTGAGGGTGATTCCTCAGTTTCCGCCTTGATGTTTTATACACACAGTTACTATGACCTGGTTACAGAAACATGTTGGTGACGGGTCGGCCCCAAGGATACCCGTGTGAGAAAGATTTGGTGGGATGCGCCGTAAATCATCCGAAGACTTGGTGGGGTGCGCCGGTAAGGCACGTGAGAGTTATTGGCGGGGCAACGGACTGCATATGGTTCGCGCTTGCCCCGCATTAATAAAATGCTAATGGGTTGGGTATTTGATCTGATTTGGTCGTTGACCTTTTACGCACTAAACCTTCACGTGAGAGAAGTTATGGGTGCTCAACATTGTTGTATCAGTCGAAGCTCTTCGGATGTCAGCAATGGAGCGACGCGCGCCGGATTGGGCTGGAAGGTACAACTCCCGGACTGAGTGTACTAGGTCTGCTTCTGGCCGCCTACGCATCGTGCAGGAGTGCAAGGGTAAGTGGGCCCACAAACCTGCGCGCTTAGGATTTAGACCGGCGGGCTGGCCTCTTCGTTGAGCATAGGTGGGGAGACGACGTTTTGGATCCCGAGGCTGGGCATTACCTCAGAAAGTGTGTCCGGCCGGAGGTGATCAAGCGTGTTGGAAATGCGGTGCACCCCTACAGGGATGAATTCATCTATTCGAATAGTCGTGTCCACGGTAACAGGATGACTTGGAGTTGTACCTTGACCTTATACAACTATAATTGTGATTTACATTAAATGAAATGTGGCTCCGGGGTTGCTTCCTCGCAGGGAGTCGAGGAAGAATCTCTGGGAGTGGTTACTTAATAAAATTGCTACAATAATATGACTATATGTGAGTTATCTATCTTCTCTCTTCTAATGCTGCAAGGTGTTGAAGATGCTAGTCTTCGATAGGACTAGGCCTTCCCCCCTATTCTCGCTTTCTGCAGTCAGTCCAGATATAACCCCACCCCTTGATAATGATGCATACTTAGCATATTTCTGATGTCAGTCTTGCGAGTACTTTGGATGAGTACTCACCTCTGCTTTGCTTTCTCTTTCCCCCTCGACACGTTTCTGTGTTCAGACGATGGAGCCCAGGAGATGGAGTATGCCGGAGACGACTACTACACCATCGCAGGAGCCTACTACTACGTGGAGGCAGCCCCCGACCAGCAGTAGGATAGAAGGTTCCCAGGCAAGAGGCCTCGCCTCTTTCGATCCGTTGCTATGTTTGTGCTAGCCTTCTTAAGGCAAAACTTGTTTAACTTATGTCTGTACTCAGATATTATTTGCTTCCGCTGACTCGTGCTTGTCGAGCTTTGTATTCGAGCCCTCGAGGCCCCTGGCTTGTAATATGAAGCTATATGACTTTAATTTGTGTCTAGAGTTGTGTTGTGATATTGATCAGTGAGTCCCTAATCTTGATCGTATGCATTGCGTGTATGTTTAACGTACAGTCAAAATTTGGGGCATCAAAAAAGTCTACCGTAAACAAAGGTTGTCTCTGCCACGACCCGGGCCCGTGCCCCCAGGCTTGGGGTGTAGCTTCGCCAGTGTCCCGACATGCATGAAGGTAAGAGTGTTACCGGCGGTGTCTTTGTTAAAATATATCGCCAACTCTCAATCAGTTCAACTATTAGATGAAACGGCTGAAACGTGCATTCATCAATTCAATATGGTGTTAGAGCTGAAGGTTAAGTTTAGGACCCTGCCAATCTAGTACTAAAAAAGATCATTGACCTACATTAATTCTACGTCAAAGAACTAAAAAAGTTTAGACATGAGTAGGAGTGTTAAAATATATTACACATCTCTCTTCACCAATTTGGACTTTCATTAATTCAGACTGGTGGATGAATTAGCTGGAACATAAATTTCATAGTCTGACCACTAGAATAGAGTTATACTCCATCCCCTTCATCTTATAGACTCATCTCCAAACTTTGGTCAATTATTCCACCATGTTGGCCACTTTACGCTTAGGCTACCTCCAATGCATTGATGCTTAGATAAGGTGTTAAGCACATTTAAAAGTTTAACAATCAAAGCCCCCAATGCATAGGTACTTAACTTGTTGTAGCTAAGCACACTTTATTTAATGATTTAACTACTAAAGTTCTTCATGCATTGATGGATTTTCTTTCATTTAAGTATTTTGCCTAGGTTCACGTGTTTAGCACAGTTTCTTCCTAGATCATCACACCCATCTTTTTTCTTTTAAATATCATGTCATATCAAATTTTTCGTCTACGTGATAGCTTTACTATCTGTACCAGGTGAAGCATTGAAAGGGGTCTTAGGGAAGCAGCCGTCTTAACCCTGCATGCGCATATGCTAGCCATGCCTATTGGACCGGTGGTGGAGGCAGAATTGCTTAAATCCTGATGTTGAGGTCAGCCGGTCAATGGGTAAAAGTAAATATGCTATTGTTCACAACTTAATACAAGTAAAACCAGAGTGTTGGGGGTGAGCCCTGGCCCTCGATGCCCCCCCTGCCTCAGCCATTGATCGGACCACACGGAAGTCGCGCTCATTTCTAAGTGCAATCTTTAATTCTACACGTCAGTTTGAAACTTTGAATCCCAGTTTTTTTATGTTCTGGGAAGAAATCAGTTGCGTCCTACGAACATATCAAACGACAGAGAAATTCTACTGTTCCATCAAACATGGCGCCGTTGCTTAATGTCCCACATATGTGTGATATTTCATATTTGTCATGCGCAGAACACAACACAGACCAACTGTAGAGCTGGTAACGCATGATATATAGAGTTGACGTCCGTACGGTGCCGAAACAGCCGGCCGGCCGGGACGAGTTCGATCAACAACCAATCATGCATGCGGTCATGCAGATGAATTATTTGTACGCAATACACGATCCCATCTCGCAAACTATATATAGTAGTAATACAGCACTAATAATCAGCTATGTCCCTTCGTACGTAGCGTGATCGACCGTCATATAATTATCAGGCCTGGCCTATGAGCGCATGTCATTCCGTGGCGATGCTCATGCATGCATGCGGGTTCGTCGGTTAGCTCCAACGACAGCGAGTTCCGTCCCGTCTCACCGAGCTCGCCTCCTCACGGGTCCTTGGAGCACTCTGCGTGGGAGGGTGCCCGTGAGCTCTTCCTTTGTCGCCGGACAGGTGAATAATAATGTCCCGTGTCGCCTAGGATGCTAACCAAAGCTCTCGTGACGCATCAGGCTAAGCTCACCGCGGAATGGAAAATGATTCTCTATTTCTCTTCCGATTTGGCACCGCGCCACCGCGGACCCTCACTCGCCGCCGCGAGCCGGCCGAGCAGCAGGGGCTTTACCTGGCCTGCACGGCGCCGGACGATCGGTTCAGTCGGATGGGCTTGGGTCTAGCCAAGAGAGCGCACAGTCGCAGGCGTGAGGGGCTGGAAAAACCAAAGCTGCCATAGGGTCCAACTCAACAAGGCGTGCAATATTTGCGTTAATTAAAGAAAATGAATTACTCATCGTCCACCTCCAACACTATTGCTCCTGTTCCCGTAGGAGCATCTTCAATTGGACGGGACAAATAAACCCCCTATATATATAAATAAACCCTCTATATATAGATAATGTGATTGCTATTTCACATCTAGATGCAATATATTACATCACATCTAAGTCTCCAATCACATGATTGGTTGTTATAAGATTCACGCAAACTGTTTTTTAATACAGATCCGTGTGAACTGTTTGTCTATTACATATGAGTTATTATCTTACATCTAGATGTAACATAGTCGTGTCTGGACACATTTCTAGATAGGAGCCGGTCAACCCCTATATGTTCGTTTATAAAACCATAGACCTCATTTTCAATACCTCGAATACATGCAAATACATGCATGTGGACCATTGAACGATATAAATACACATAACAATGAATATAAGACATAAGTAAAATTTATTCAGAGAAAATACATAATTCAAACATAAAATTTATTCGGAATGAATAATTTAAACATAAAATCAATGATTTTTAGTCCGGATTCATATATGCTCCAAACGTCCATTGAGTAGTTGCACCAGCGTCCGTGTATCTCAAAGTTGTAGATGCATCTCTAGAAAGTTCACGACATGCTCTGCATCTTATTCCGGGAAGCAGACATGTACTGCGGACTTTTCAAAATTATACATGCAGGCTGCCCGTCGTCCTCATCCTTCGTAATGATGTTGTGCAACATTACACAATAGGCGTCACTTGCCACAATATCCAGATCCCACATTATTTGCAGCTCCACGAACAATACAATACGTCAACGAGTTTGGAGCACTCCAAATGTCTTCTTCACATCCTACCTAGCATTTCCTTGCATTTGTGCAAAGAGACAACGTTTGTTGTCAGGTATAGTCTTTGCAAACCCCCGCCGCTGATAATAGATACCATGAGTAAGGTTGTACCCTATATTGTAGTCATGCCCATTGACGATGAATGTAATTGCATGCCGGAGCATCCCCATCACAAAGTCTCTTGAACAAAGAAGATTGTTGAAGCACATTCATGTCATTGTGAGAATCTAGCATGCTAAAGGAAGCATGTCAAATTCACAAGTCATTGCATGTCACTTCTTCAAGTATAATGATGATATCTTTGGTCTCACCTTGGTATTGTGGGCACGACTGTATCGAGTATACTTGGAAAATCTCTTTTTACACCAATTGCCAATAACTTTTTGGTGTCCTTGACATTTGGTTCTCTCAATTACTCCGGTTCAAACACATTTACCATGGTGTAGGAAAATTTTACCATGGCCCCAATGCATTTTGTATCCTTATCTGGACATATTCATCAACAACATCCTTGGCTTTTCCCTATGCAAATATCCTCAAAGCAGCCATGCATTTCGTAGGAGAGAACAATAGTAGTCCGCAACAATCCTTCCTCAACATGAAGTAAGAATCATATGCCTTTGCAGCATCCAATATGCGCAAGAGCAAATGAGTGCTCATTCGGAAGCAACGACGAAAAACTCCTGCATGGAATACCGAGTTGGATTTGAAGTAGTCGTTTTAGACCCTCAATGCGCCATTTATCCCATCCCGAGCAATAACTATCATGCCCTTTATCGAACACTCAAAGGTGAGAACATGTTCCTCTTACTTCAGTTTTTCTTGGATGCACATCGTTACCATCATGTATGTATCTTCGTGGTAATCGATGTCTGAATCTGGCGAATCGATGAGCTCTTTGAATATGTACTCATCAAGCTCCTTGTACCAAACTCATCATATGACGAATCCATCATTTCCCCCACAAATTAGCAAAAGAATCTCAAAAAATAGCTTCGACATTTCGTCGGACACATGGCGAGTGAGATGTAAGTTAGACGGGATATGTTGTAGCGAGGAGGTGTTCTGGTCGGTCACCACATTCGGGAGGCAAGGATTGGGAGGAGAGGTACGAGGCTAATGGTGGTGATGCTGCAAGTTGGGGATGGGGCAACACAGATGAGGTGGAAGAGAGGAAGAGGCCAGGTGAGGCGAGGGTTGGGAACGATTTAGAGATTTTGGGTGGGTCTGGCCCGACGAACGCATCCAGACGTATATAGGTGTTGGGAGACGTAGTAGTAAATCAAAAAAAATTCCTACGTGTCACCAAGATCAACCTATGGAGAAACAAGCAACGAGTGAGGGGGAGTGCATCTTCATACCTTTGAAGATCGCAAAGTGGAAGCATTACAAGAACGCGGTTGGTGGAGTCGTACTCGCAGCGATTCAGATCACGGTGGAATCCGATCTAAGCGCCGAACAATGGCGCCTCCGCGTTCAACACACATGCAGCCTGGTGACGTCTCCTACGCCTTGATCCAGCAAGGAGGAAGGAGAGGTTGAGGGAGAGCTCCGGTAGCACGACGGCGTGGTGACGGTGGAGCTGCGTGGTACTCCGGCAGGGCTTCGCCAAGCACTACGGAGGACAAGGACGAGGAGGGGTAGGGCTGCGCCGAGAGGGAGAGAGAGATCTGTTCTTGGCAGCCTCAAAACCCCACATATATATAGGGGGAGGAGGAGGGGGTGCGCAGCCCCTAGGGTTCCCATCCTAGGGCCGGCGGCCAGCCCTAGATGGCCTTGGGGTGGCAGCTAGAGAGGAAGAGAGAGGGGCGACGCCCTAGGTGGGCCTAGGGCCCATCTGCCCCTAGGGTTTGCCCCCCTCTCACCTAGTGCTGCGCCTTGGCCCCTTGTGGGAGGCGTACCAGCCCACCTAGGGGCTGGTTCCCTCCCACATGCGGCCCATGCAGCCCTCTGGTGCCGGTGGCCCCACACGCTGACCCCGGAACCCTTTTGGTGGTCCCAGTACGTTACCGGTGATGCCCGAAACACTTTCGGTGACCAAAAACTCACTTCCTAGATATGAATCTTTATCTTCAGACCATTCAGGAACTCCTCGTAATGTTTGGGATCTCATCCGGGACTCCGAACAACCTTCGATAACCACGTACACAATTTTCCTATAACCCTAGCATCATTGAACCTTAAGTGTGTAGACCCTACGGGTTCGGGAGGCATGTAGACATGACCGAGACACCTCTCCGGTCAATAGCCAACAGCGGGATCTGGATACCCATGTTGGCTCCCACATGCTCCACGAAGATCTCATCGGATGAACCACGATATTGGGGATTCAATCAATCCCGTATGCAATTTCCATTGTCTATTTGTATGATACTTGCCCGAGATTCGATCGTCGGTATCCCTATACCTTGTTCAATCCCGTTACCGGCAAGTCTCTTTACTCGTTACGCAACACATCATCCCGTGGCTAACTCCTTAGTCACATTGAGCTCATTATGATGATGTCTTACCGAGTGGGCCTAGAGATACCTCTCCGTCACATGAAGTGACAAATCCCAGTCTCGATTCGTGCCAACCCAACAGACACTTTCGGAGATACCCGTAGTGTATCTTTATAGCCACCCAGTTACTTGTGACGTTTGGCACACCCATAGTATTCCTACGGTATCCGGGAGTTGCACAATCTCATGGTCTAAGGAAACGGTACTTGACATTAGAAAAGCTTTAGCAGACGAACTACACGATCTTGTGCGCTGCTTAGGATTGGGTCTTGTCCATCACATCATTCTTCTAATGATGTGATCTCGTTATCAACGACATCCAATGTCCATGGTCATGAAACCATGACCATCTATTGATCAACGAGCTAGCCAACTAGAAGCTCACTAGGGACATGTTGTGGTCTATGTATTCACACATGCATTACGGTTTCCGGTTAATACAATTATAGCATGAACAATAGACAATTATCATGAACAAGAAAATATAATAATAACCATTTTATTATTGCCTCTAGGGCATATTTTCAACAATAGGTGACCCCAAAGCTAGCACACATATGAGTTGGCTTTGGGGTCTGATTGGGTGTATTTTTTGGTGCGAGTGGTATGTGGATTGTCCGTTCAGACATATGGAGCCGGAGTAGGAGTCCAGTTGCATATTCTATAACCAAAGCTTACACATCACCCAAGAGCGGATGATGCTAATCACAAAAACTAGATGCATGTGCTGCGATTGTTTGAGTGTAAGAGCAATTATAGCAGAGTCTTCATATCGGTTCGATCGTTATAATTACCGTCATTTTGACAATTTTAACCAAAAAAAGGCAGCTCTAGCAGAGTCACCATCTGTCACCGATCACCGTAATTTTTGGAGGGCCCTTCAAATCGAGTTCGTGAGCCTTTGTATTTGCGGTTGAACGAGGACAAAAAAAAGAATCATATGTTGCAATGGGAAAAAAAATAGCTCGCACTTCTAAGCAAGCATGAAAAAAAATGTGTACTACATAAGATGTCGAAGTATTACAAAGAAAGAAATGACATACCATCTAAATACATGCAACACTGTATTTGTTTTAGGACGTGGCGATGTTTCATGTAGACCTTAACGCAAGCACATGTTGGGCACAAATCTCCAAATACAAGAAAAATTCATTTGCTGAGCACAAATAAGATGGGCCTTTTTTTAACACAGTACAAACGCAATGTACATGTGTATACACTCATCCCTATAAACGCATACACGCACATCTTATCCTTGTGAGCACTTTTATAAGACTGAGTCGGCATACCATCTTGAGATTTACGAAGTCACCGTAGGCGTCTCGTCATCGATGGAAACATCTCCTCCCACTGAATACACAGCGCCAGAAATTCTGAAATAAATCAAGAAATAATGCAGACACCAAGACTTGTATCTTGATGGGCTGAAAATATCAATGTCCCTCTAACCATCCAACCACATGCTGATTTGCTAAAACAAGATGAGCTTTGAGTTAAGTTATGCAGATAGCTTAAGAACTATTACAAACAATAAAACACTATATTTGTTTTAGGAGAGACCTTAACGCAAGCACATGTTGGGCACAAATCTCCAAATGCAAAAGAAATTCATTTGCTGAGCACAAATAAGATGGGCCTTTTTTAACGTAGTACAGACGCAAGCAAAATCCCTTTTGGAGCTCGGCCATAAGTGAGGCCTCCAAATTTAAATTTGAAATTTCATTGAAATTCATATTTTTATATTTCAAAAAATTCTAAAAAAAATATAGATATACATGAAGACATAACACACATGTGTGTAAATTTTCAGTTCAAAATACATTGAAATGAGGGTTATGCAAAAAAGACAAATCTGACGTTGTTTAACACATGATACTGTTCATCCTCTCAGGCCATGAATTTATCTTTTTTGTATAGGTCGCAACTCAAGGTATTTCATTATGAATTTTTATACACATATGGGTTACATCCTTTACATACACGCTTATTTTTTTCAGAATTTTTTGAACCATAAAAAATTTGAATTTGAATTTTTCAAAAATAAAGGCCTCCATGGGGCTCAGCCTCCAAAATGTCTCTCTCAGACGCAAACGCTTATGTACACACGCATACACTCACCCCTATAAACACATACACGCACACCTTACCCTTATGAGCACCTTTATAAGACTAAGCCGACATATCATCTTGAGATTTACGAAGTCACCGTAGGCGTCTCGTCATCGACGGGAACATTTCCTCTCACTAAATGCACATCGCCAAAAATCCTGAAATAAATTCAGAAATAATGTAGGCACCAGGACTTGAACCCTGATGGGCTGAAATACCAATGTCCATCTAACCATCCAACCACATGCTGGTTTGCTAAAACAAGATGAAAGTTATGCAGATAGCTTAAGAACTATTCCAAGCAATAAAAATGAACAGAAAAAATAGATTGAGCCAATTAAGGGAGCGGTACGATCATATTGCTGTTGCGTTGGCGATGTCGTGGTGGCCGAGGGCCAAAATGGCCCGTCGCCCGTTAACATGCATTTTCGCAAAGAGACGCCTGCACCGTTCCAAACTGGGTCGATCCGTTACTGTGTATTTCCATCTACGCTAGGAATCGAACCAGCAACCTGACTACTCGAGTGTCCTTCGTCTAGCCACCACACCAAGGAGCGGGTTCTGCTAGGATTCAACTTTCATATTATTTTATTACTTTCTTCTCTTTTTATTTTTTTATTTTTTCTGCTCTTTTTCCGTTTTTTCGTTTTTTTTCTTTCCTTTTTCTTTTCGTTTTCTGTGTCTTCTGTTTTCCTTCCTCGTGGTTTCTTTCCTCATCCTTTTTTTACTTTTCCTAGATGCCTGAACATTTTCCAAATCGATGATGTTTTTTCTAATTTGATTAAATTTTGTTTCCAAAATCATTGTACATTTTAAAAAATGTGAATTATTTTTAAAACTTGATTATTTTTTCGAATTCGATGAACTTTTTTCAAAGTTTATGAAAAAAATCAAATGTGATGAACTTTTTTCAATTTGATGAAATTTTTCCAAAGTTTATGAAAACAAATAGAATTCATTTTTTTTTCAAATTGGATGAATTTATTTTTAAAACTCCGTCTATGTTGTCACAACATAGCCGGTCCCAAGCCCAGGTAAAGGAGGAGGGTTGTGATAGGTTTGGCGAGTCAACATGAAAACCCAGCCACTCTTATGGAGATGAAACCTAAAAGATTTTCGTTAGGGCGTAACCCTCTCAGCGACGCGCCACATCGGAACCCGGGTGTGGTGGAAAATGGGCAAGGGCCGGGCCGTCACCCCCCAGGTGGCGCGCTGTATCATGATCTGGATACGGTCGCAAGTGAGCGAGGATCGGGTCGTCGCATCCTTAGTGGCACGCTACATCGGCGCCCAGGTGTAGTGGAAAATGAGCGAGGGTCTTCGCATTTGACTCGACGAGTGCAAAGGGTAAGGAAGCTAGCCGAGCCTAGGAGGATTCGATTAGGTAGCTGGAACGTAGGGTCTCTGACAGGTAAGCTTCGGGAGGTAGTTGATACAGCGGTGAGGAGAGGCATTGGTATCCTTTGCGTCCAAGAGACCAAATGGAGGGGACAGAAGGCGAAGGAGGTGGAGGGTACCGGCTTCAAGTTGTGGTACACGGGGACGGTTGCAAACAAAAATGCAGTAGACGTCAAGAGACGTGGGGACCGGATTATCCTGGTCAAGCTGGTAGTTGTGGACTTAGTCCTCAACGTTATCAGCGTATATGCCCCACAAGTAGGCCACAATGAGAACACCAAGAGGGAGTTCTGGGAAGGCCTGGAGGACTTGGTTAGGAGTGTACCGATTAGCGAGAGGCTCTTCATAGGAGGAGACCTCAATGGCCACGTGGGCACATCTAACACATGTTTTGAAGGGGTGCATGGGGGATTTGGCTATGGCATCAGGAATCAAGAAGGAGAAGATGTCTTAAGCTTTGCGTTAGACTACGACATGATCGGAGATAAAACCCTCTTTAAGAAGAGAGAATCACATCTAGTGACTTACAATAGTGGGCAGCACTCTAGCCAGATTGATTTCATCCTCTTAAGAAGAGAAGACAGGCGTGCATGCCTAGACAGTAAGGTGATACCTGGAGAGAGTGTTGTCCCTCAACATAAGCTTGTGGTTGCTGACCTCCGCTTTCGGATTCGTGTCCAGCGGGACAAGCGTGCCAAAGTCACTAGAATGAAGTGGTGGAAGCTCAAGGGGGAGGTAGCTCAGGTGTTCAAGGAGAGGGTCATTAAGGAGGGCCCTTGGGAGGAAGGGGGTGATGCAGACAACATGTGGATGAAGATGGCGACTTGCATTCGTAAGGTGGCCTCAGAGGAGTTTGGAGTGTCCAGGGGAAGTAGAAGAGAATCTAAGGATACCTGGTGGTGGAATGATGTTGTCCAGAAGGCAATCAAGGAGAAGAAAGATTGTTTCAGACACCTATATCTGGATAGGAGTGCAGACAACATAGAGAAGTACCAGATGGCAAAGAAGGCCGCAAAGCGAGTTGTGAGTGAAGCAAGGGGTCGGGCGTATGAGGACCTCTACCAAAGGTTAGACACGAAGGAAGGCGAAAGGGACATCTATAAGATGGCCAAGAGCCGAGAGAGGAAGACGAGGGATGTTGACCAAATCAAGTGCATCAAGGATGGAGCAGATCAACTCCTGGTGAAGAACGAGGATATTAAGCATACATGGCGGGAGTACTTTGACAAGTTGTTCAATGGGGAGAGTGAGAGCTCTACCATTGATCTGGATGACTCCTTTGATGATACTAGCAGGCGTTTTGTGAGGCAAATCCAGGAGTCGGAGGTCAAGGAGGCTTTAAAGAGGATGAAAGGAGGCAAGGCGATGGGCCCTGATTGTATCCCCATTGAGGTGTGGAGAGGCCTCGGGGACATAGCGATAGTATGGCTAACCAAACTTTTCAACCTCATTTTTCGGGCAAACAAGATGCCAGAAGAATGGAGACGGAGTATATTAGTACCAATCTTCAAGAACAAGGGGAATGTTCAGAGTTGTACTAATTATCGTGGAATTAAGCTGATGAGCCATACAATGAAGCTATGGGAGAGAGTCATTGAGCACCGTGTAAGAAGAATGACAAGCGTGACCAAAAATCAGTTTAGTTTCATGCCTAGGAGATCAACCATGGAAGCCATTTTCTTGGTACGACAACTTATGGAGAGATATAGGGAGCAAAAGAAGGACTTGCATATGGTGTTCATTGACTTGGAGAAGGCCTATGATAAGATTCCGCGGAATGTTATGTGGTGGGCCTTGGATAAACACAAAGTCCCAACAAAGTACATTACCCTCATCAAGGACATGTATGATAATGTTGTGACAAGTGTTCGAACAAGTGATGGCGACACTGACGACTTCCCAATTAAGATAGGACTGCATCAAGGGTCAGCTTTGAGCCCTTATCTTTTTTCCTTGGTGATGGATGAGGTCACAAGGGATATACAAGGAGATATCCCATGGTGTATGCTCTTTGAGGACGATGTGGTTCTAGTTGATGAGAGCCGGACGGGGGTCAACAGGAAGTTGGAGTTATGGAGACAAACCTTGGAATCGAAAGGTTTTAGACTTAGTAGGACTAAAACCGAGTACATGAGGTGTGCTTTCAGTACTACTAGGAACGAGGAGGAGGAGAAGGATGTTAGCCTTGATGGGCAAGTGGTGCCTCAGAAGGACACCTTTCGATATTTGGGCTCAATGTTACAAAAGGATGGGGATATCGATGAAGATGTGAACCATCGAATTAAAGCCGGATGGATGAAGTGGCGCCAAGCTTCTGGCATTCTTTGTGACAAGAGGGTGCCACAAAAGCTAAAAGGCAAGTTCTATAGGACATCAGTTCGACCTGTAATGTTTTATGGCGCTGAGCGTTGGCCGACTAAAAGGCGACATGTGCAACAGTTAGGTGTGGCGGAGATGCGCATGCTGAGATGGATGTGTGGCCACACAAGGAAGGACCACATCCGGAATGATGATATACGAGATAGAGTTGGGGTAGCGCCAATTGAAGAGAAGCTTGTCCAACATCATTTGAGATGGTTTGGGCATATTCAGGGCAGGCCTCCAGAAGCCCCAGTGCACAGCGGACGGCTTAAGCATGCTGATAATGTCAAAAGAGGCCGGGGTAGACCGAACTTGACATGGGAAGAGTCCGTAAAGAGAGATCTGAAAGACTGGAGCATCACCAAAGAACTAGCCATGGATAGGGGTGCGTGGAAGCTTGCTATCCATGTGCGAGAACCATGAGTTGGTCGCGAGATCTTATGGGTTTCACCTCTAGCCTAGCCCAACTTGTTTGGGACTAAAGGCCCATTCCCGCACCTCAACCTGCCCGAATGAGCGGCGAAACATGATATTCCACCCCTCATCCATACCGGACGCAGAGACTATCACATTTCGGTCCTCGCAAATCGCAAACAGCCTTGAAAACCGAATACAGAGCGACTCCCCATCTAACCAGGGGTCAATGCAAAACTGAGTGCCATATCCATTGCCAACTTAAAAGCATGCACCGAACCTAATCCCCCCTTAATGGTCTGAATAGATTGCCAGAACTAGGAGCTAGCCGAGCGAGAGCAGGGCAAGAGGGGCTGGCCGTGCAAGTACTTAGCCTCAACCAGCTGCAGCCACAAACCGCCATCACCCCGCATGATCCGCCACACCCAGCGCATCGTGAGGGCCACGTTCATGCCACGAGATGCTGTGACCTAGGCCACCCCAATCCTTGGGCAGGCAAATGTCAGCCCACTTCACCATATGGTATTTAGGGCAACCATCAGCCGCCTGCCAGAAGAACCTAGCCAGCTCCTTGTCAAAGGAGCCATTCACACCTTCAGGAAAGATGTACATCCCCATCATATACATGGGGAGGCTAGCAAGGTTAGAGCTAATAAGGATTGTCTTACTTGCTTTATAAGTAAACTTTCCACACCAAGGTTCCGCACGGGACGCTACTCCTCCCACAAGCGGGTCATATCCACTCACCAAGATCCCGGACTCTGATAAGGGCATCCCTAGGTAGGATATGGGGAATGAAGCAAGTCTACAATCGAGGTTGTCAGCGATCCTCTTCTGCTTAGCCTCCGAGTAGCCTAAGATCACCACCTCGCTCTTGTCAAAGATTAATCTTAAGTCCAAACATTTCCTCAAAGCAGAGCAAAAGGAACTTAAGATTGACAATGTCCAAATTAGACCCTTCCACCATGATCCTGGTGTCATACGCATACTGTAAATGGGTGACACCTCTTCCAGGGATGAGATGACTAACCACCCCTTCAGGTGGCCGGCCTGCTCGGCCTTATCTAGGATGCCAGCAAGGGCATCAACAGCAAGGTTGAAGAGCAGGGTGCAGACAGGACCCCCCTGCCTCACACCTCTAGAGGCCCTAAAGTAGGGACCCACCTTTCCGGTGATATTAATAGTAGTGTTGCCAAATCTAACCATTTGCATGATTCAAGAACACCACCTCTCGTCGAATCCTCTCTGTTCCATTACCAACCTCAAAAAGGACCAATCCAGATGATCATATGCCTTTTGGAAATCCAATTTAAGAAAGATGCCATTATGCCCCCGCGAGGCCACCTCGTGTGCAATATCTTGAAGATCCAAGATCCCATCATGGATTAGCCGACCCTTCGAGAACGCGGTTTGGAGGGGTGAGCAATCCTCTCCACCACAGGGGATAGGCGGTCACGCATACCTTCGCAAAGATCTGCTCCTGCACGTTAATCACCGTGATGGGGCGGAATTGTTCAATATCCGTCGCCCCAACTACTTTGCGGATCAGGGAGATGACACATAATTTATCCGAGACATATCCAAAGTCCAAATATAGAACTTATGGAACATAGGCATGATGACAGGGCGCAGGATCTTCCAAAATTTCTGGAAGAACACCACTGGAAGGACATCCGGGCCCGAAGCCAAGCTAGCCTTCATAGAGGCAATAACTTGCCCCACCTCCTCTGGTGTGATAGGGAGAGTTAGCTCTGCATCCTCGGCATCGGTCACTCGATCCTCAAGCGGCCCAAAATCCTTTCGGAGGGATACCCCTCCACGCGGCTCAGCCAAAAATAAATTCTTATAGAAGGAGCAGATATGGGCTCTAATGTCCTCTGGATGCTCCAGAAGGGCATCCCCGTCTCAGAGGTAGGGAATGGCACACTTCTTTTAGAGGCCATTGGCAATCGCTTGGAAGTAAGCAGTGTTCGCATCACCCTTAAGAAACCAATTTTGGCACCCACGACGCTGCCAAAACAGCTCCTCACCCTTGTGGATATCCATGAGCGAGGCCTCAAGGGAGTAGCGCCTGATCCAGTCATCAAGAGACAAGCCTAGACCATTGACGACCCCGTCCAACACCTTAATTTGATCAAGAAAGTCACCATTAGAGGCCCTAAGATCAGCACCCAGGTTTGCCCCCAACCCCACATGAACTATCTAGCCATTTTGGAGCAATGGTACCGGACATCCACATAAAAAAGGGGTGGGGACGCAGCCGCCTCAAGCCAGTGACCTTTAACCATCTCGACAAAGCCTGATTGCTCCAACACAAAAGCTTCGAAATGAAAGCGACGGGATCAAGGTGGGGCATCATCCCCAAAAGAGAAAAGCAAGGGGCATGGTCGGAACCGATCCGAGTGATCGCCTTGAGCGATCATAAAGGGAACATGAGTTCCCATTGCTCCGAAACAAAGACCCTAACAAGGACACTCCGGATAGGATCCACTTGCTTATTCATCCACGTGAACCTAGCCCCTACATGGGCTATCTCACGTAGAGCCAGATCCGCAATACAGTCATTAAATAGACGCATGCGGAAGTGGTCAACATTAGGAGAGATCTTATCCGAGGCCCGCCTAATGAGGTTGAAGTCTCCGGCCACCAACACCGAAGTGGAGCACTGCTCAACCTTATTCTTCAACTCGACTAAGAAGTCCATGGATCACCCATGATCAGCTGGGCCATAGACGATGATCACCTCCCAACTGAGGTTGACGCGTTGATCCGTGATAGACATACTAAGGAAGAACTCGCCTTGGTACATGTCCTCAATCGAGAAGGAATCCTCCTGGGCCCCAAGCAAAATGCCCCCAGACTGCACGGTAGCAGGCAACCACTGCTAGGCAAACTGGTGTTGGGAAAGCCCCTGAAGCTCGTGCATGGAAAAAATCCTGGTGAATCGTCTCTTGCAACCCAACTATGTCGATCTCTTCCTACATCATATAATCTATGAGATGACGCCTTCGGCGAGAATGTTCGAAGCCCCGAATGTTCCAACATAGGAGCTTCATATTGGAACCCCTAGGGAAGCACTAGGACGCTCAGGTGGGGCCGAACTACCCCACCCGACAATCGGGTCAGGGGGAGGGCATCACCGACCGATCATGCCGCCCCACATACGAGGGGCATCGGTGGCCTCCGGGCCCCAGGGACGAGGCCCTGTAGCTAGACCCACACACCTCTATCCGGTGCTCAATAGGGTTGAGACGTGTGGGGTGCCTACCCCTCAAAGCCCTCAATGTAGTAGGGACTTCTAGGGGCGTGCCACCCATAGTCTCTCGAGGTGGCTCCATACCAACCTCGACCTCTCTATGGCCAAGGTCGTGTGGGCCGGGGTGTTAGTATCCCCACTCTCAGCACAAGCACATGCTTGAACCAGCACCCCATCGAGCCCTTCCTTGGCGCAGATAGCGGAGATCTGCTCAAGGACAGGCCCCTTCTCACCGCGAAACACAATGTCACTATCGGAGGCCACCTCTGCCAAATGAGAAAATGAGACGGACCCAAGCATGGAAAATCATGAACTAGAGCATGAAGGATTAGAGGGGACGGAAGGGATACCTGTGGATAGGTCACGAGAAGCCGATCGCATGGCTGCCTTCTCCAAGATCGATGGGACACAGCCATCGAGAAGGACTCGAGTCTACGTGAGCCAAGGCTCTGTCGAGCGGCCACTGACAGGGAAGGCCCGCCCGCACCTTGGAGCCAGCCGTAGTAGGGGTCACCATGTACGGGTCCAAGTTCGACGGAGGCACCAGGGCCACGGACCCCAAGGCTGACGGAGGTGGGGACCCCGACAAACGAGAGTAGTAGACCATCCCCAGTGAGTGCGGGGAGGATGGGGGGCAAACGTCCAACCCCACACTCAAAGAGTCCTCCTCCTCAACCGCCAAGGTGGCATCAGGTGACACCAAGGGGGCAGTCAGGGCTAGGAGAGAGGACCCACCTCCCGACGCAGCGAGTGAAGATGCCCCAGCCGGACAAGAGGACCCCCTCCAGTGGCGACCAGGCTACGCCGGCCATCGGACGAAGCATGGGGGTCATGCTCATCCCCATCAGAAGATATCTCCTAAGATAGATCCCCATCACCACCCCGCACACTGTCGAAGTGGGGCGGCGGTGGGGGAGGGGGAGCCACCCTCATCCGACCCTCCGTCATTCAGGCCTCGAGCTCAAAGGTGAGACGCTTCCCCTTGGTGCCGAAGTAGAAGATCTAGGACATGCCATCAATCTCAGCCAGGGCATGGCACATGATCTCGATGCGGGGTGGACCATCACCCTCGAAGGAATCCAGGTCAGCAGAAACCGGCTTACCCACAGGCTCAGAAATCACCTTGATGATGTGCTCGAGCTTGCCGCCCCTAGGGGCCGACTTGCCCCCCCCGAGGCATCGCGTAGACGAGGACCCACATCTGGGATAGAGGAGGGATGGGGTCGAGCTCAAACACCATCTCACGGATGGAGACCAGGAACTTGTTGAGAGCACACTTGATGACATCTTGGGAACACACGCGAAGAAGCTCTGTAGACGGGAAGGGCACCGAGAAGACAATAGGAGCAGTCTTGATCACCTCCCAGGAGAAGTCCATGTCTCCAAAGTTCCCAATGTAAGCGGAGAGCTCGGGCTAGATGAGATCGGGCGTGATCAACAGAGACGACGGTAGGGTCTGGTCAGGGGCAAGGGTGACAATCGCCAGATGGGGCCGAGCAGGATCCTCCTCAATCTCCATGTCAACATAGTAGAAACTACCCCCTCCGTCCCATATCCCAGGTAAGAAAGGGTTGTGGGACATCGGGGAGGTGCCTCGCACTCTGTCGGGGATATAGCCCCGCGATTTAACCCGTGTTATTGGGTCGGGTAAATGTAATGGTAGCTCTAGAATTATGTTAAAGGTGGGCCGTGTCGTGAAGATGAGATGAACAAGGCGGTTACTGAGTAAGCCGCCGGGCGGCCCACACACGGAGAGACGACGACTCAAGGCCCACAGGGTAGAAGACGCTAGAAGATTCCTTGCTTGAGA
Source organism: Hordeum marinum (assembly GCA_022496015.1). Classification (NCBI taxonomy): domain Eukaryota; kingdom Viridiplantae; phylum Streptophyta; class Magnoliopsida; order Poales; family Poaceae; genus Hordeum; species Hordeum marinum. The sequence goes on along the minus strand of CM039678.1, from coordinate 391,331,242 downwards.
GGTAAGGCGTGTTAGAGACATGATAGGTTACGAGTCACGATATGACTCAGACTCTGCTGTAAACCCTAGGGTATTGACCTATATATAAAGGCAAGCCCCCAGGACCAAAAGACTCAAGATATACACTCCTTGAAAGCTAGGTTAGCGATTCCACACCCTTGTAACTGAGATCACCATCAATATAGACAAAAATCAGGACGCATGCCGAACTGTTGGGGAACGTTGCATGGGAAACAAATTTTCCTATGCACACGCAAGGTCTAGCCATGTTGATGAGCATCTACGAGAGGGAGAGTGGATCTACATAGTGATAACCCAAAAGTATAGGGGATCGCAACAATTTTCTAGGGTAGAGTATTCAACCCAAAATTATTGATTCGACACAAGGGGAGCCAAAGAATATTCTCGAGTATTAGCAGATGAGTTGTCAATTTAACCACACCTGAAAGACTTAATATCTGCAGCAAAGTATTTAGTAGCAAAGTAGTATGGAAGTAACGACAACGATGGCAAAAGTGACAGTAGCAGTTTTGTAGTGATTGTAACAGTAGCAACGGAAAAGTAACTTAGCAAGGATCAATATGTGAAAAGCTCGTAGGTAATGGATCAGTGATGAATAATTATGTCGGATGGCATTCATCTTGCAACAGTTATAACATAGGGTGACACACAACTAGCTCCAATTCATCAATGTAATGTAGACATGTATTCCATATATAGTCATACGTGCTTATGGAAAAGAACTTGCATTACATCTTTTGTCCTACCCTCCCGTGGCAGCGGGGTCCTAATGGAAACTAAGGGATATTAAGGCACCCTTTTAATAAAGAACCGGACAAAAGCACTAGCACTTAGTGAATACATGTATTCCTGAAACTACGGTAATCACCGGAAAAAATCCCAGTTATTGTCACCCTGGGGGATGCGGATCATAACTCGTAATAGGTGTCTACAACTTGCAAGATAGGATCAAGGACACATATATATTTATGAAAATATAATAGGTTAAGATCTGAAATCATGGCGCTCGGGCCCTAGTGACAAGCATTAAGCATAGCAAAGTCATAGCAACATCAATCTCAAAACATAGTGGATACTAGGGATCAAACCCTAACAAAACTAACTCAATTACAAGATAAATCTCATCCAACCCATCACCGTCCAGCAAGCCTACGATTGGATTACTCACGAAAGGTGGAGAGTATCATGTAATTGGTGATGAAGGATGGTTGGTGATGACGACGGTGTCGATTTCCCCTCTCCGGAGCCCAAAACAGACTCTAGATCTGGCCTCCCGAGGAAGAACAGGAGGTGGCGGCGGTTCCGTATCGTGAAACTCGATGAATTCTTCTCCCTAATTTTTTCTCCCCGAATAGGAATATATAGAGTTGGAATCAAGGTCGATGGAGCTCCAGGGGGCCCACAAGCTTGCTAGGCACGCCTAGGGGGTGGCCGTGCCCTGTGGGCTTGTGACCTGTGGGTGGTCCCCTTTGGTTGATTCTTTCGCCAGTATTTTTTATTAAGTACAAAATTAATCTCCGTAAATTTTCAGGTCAATCCGAGAAATTTTATTTCTGCACAAAAATAACACCAAGGCAATTCTGCTGAAAAAAGCGTCAGTCCAGGTTAGTTCCATTCAAATCATGCAAATTAGAGTCCGAAACAAGGGCAAAAGAGTTTGGAAATGTGTATACGATGGAGACGTATCACATACCCTTGTAGATCACTAAGTGGAAGTGTTAAGAAACACGGTGGATGTAGTCGAACGTCTTCGCAATCCAAATCGCAAGCTGTCCCGTGATCCAATCATGATCTAGCACCGAACGGACGACACCTCCGCGTTCAACACATGTACAGCTTGATGACGCCTTCACCTCCTCGATCCCGCAAGCGATGGTGAAGTAGTATATGAGTTCCGGCAGCACGACAACATGATGACGGTGGTGGTGAAGAACGATCTCCATAGGGCTTCGTCAAGCGCATAGGAAACTATGATGGAGGATAAACAAGAGGGGACGGGGTTGCCGGCACACGGCTTGGGAATTCTTGATGTGTTCCAGGTGCTAGCCCTACCCCTCTATTTATATGTTGAGCCATGGGGTCGAAACTTGGAGAAAGAGCCTCCTCAAATTTTGTTTGGCCCGCAAGGCAAGAGTCCTCCTTGGACTCCAGGACCAGACGCTAGGGTCCTCGTCGTCTGGCCCCATATGCCAGGGTTCCTAGCGTCTGGCCCCTGCCTCCGCAAAACTCCTTTTGCATCTTCCTAAAGCCTCGTGGGCTTTACCCTTTGGACCAAATAAAGTGTTCTTGTAACCCGAACATGTCGGGAAACATCTGAAACCCCTTCCGGTAAATTCCAGAACCCTTCCGGAGACCAAACACTACTATCCCATATATCAATCTTTACCTCCAGACTATTCCGGAGCTCATCGTCATGTCCGGGATCTCATCCAAGACTCAGAACAACTTTCGGTCACCAACATAATAACTCAACTATACTTATATCGTCACCAAACGTTAAGTGTGTAGACCCTGCGGGTTCGAGAACTATGTAGACATGACCGAGACACCTCTATGGTCAATAACCAATAGCGGGTCCTGGATGCCCATATTGGCTCCTACATATTCTACGAAGATCTTTATCGGTTGAACCTCTATGTCAAGGATTCAATTAATCCCGTACGCTGTTCCCTTTGTTTATCGGTATGTTACTTGCCCAAGATTCGATCGTCGGTATCTCCATACCTAGTTCAATATCGTTACCGGCAAGTCTCTTTACTCGTTCCGTAATACAAGATCCCGTGGCTAACACTTTAGTCACTTTGCTTGCAAGGCTTGTTGTGATGTTGTATTACCGAGTGGGCCCCGAGATACCTCTCCGTCACACGGAGTAATAGATCCCAGTCTTGATCCATGCCAACCCAACAGACACCCTCGGAGACACCTATAGAGCACCTTTATAGTCACCCAGTTACGTTGCGACATTTAATACACACAAGGTATTTCTTTGGTGTAAGTGAGTTGCATGATCTCATGGTCATAGGAACAGATACTTGACATGCAGAAAACTATAGCAATAAACTGACATGATCATATGCTATGTTCATAGTTTGGGTCTTGTCCATCACATCATTCTCCTAATGATCTGATCCCATTATCAAATGACATCTCATGTCTATGGCTAGGAAACCTTGACCATCTTGGATCAACGAGCTAGTCTATTAGAGGCATCCTAGGGACATGGTGTTCTCTATGAATCCACACATGTATCTAAGTTTTTGATCAATACAATTCTAGCATGGATAATAAACGATTATCATGAACAAGGAAATATGATAATAAGTAATTTATTATTGCCTGTAGGGCATATTTCCAACAGTGTCCCACTTGCACTAGAGTCAATAATCTAGCTCACATTGTTATGTGATTTACATTGTTATGAATCTCACACCCAATGAGTTCTGGGGTTCGATCATGTTTTGCATGTGAGAGAGGTTTTAGTCAATGGGTCTGTGACATTTAGATTTGTGTATACTTTGCTAATTTCTATGTCATACTGTAGATACTGCTGCCACGCTCCAGTAGGAGCTATTCCAAATGGCTTCTCCACTATACGTATTCGGATTGCTACTAAGAGTCATCCGGATTGGTGTTAAAGCTTGTGACGATGTAACCCTGTACGACGAACTCTTTATCACCTCCATAATCGAGAAATATTTCCTTAGTCCTCTAGTTACCAAGGATAATTTTGACCGTTGTCTAGTGATCCACTCCTGGATCACTCTTGTTCCCCTTAACAGACTCATGGCAAGGAACGCACAGGTGCGGTACACAACATGGCATACTATATAGAGTATGGCTAAGGCATATGGGACGACCTTCGTCCTTTCTCTTTCTTCTACCGTGGTCGAGCTCTGAGTCTTACTCAACTTGACACCTCACAAATTAGGCAAGTTTTTTTATCTAGGTCTTCCTTCGAAAAAATCTTTTCAAACAACCGTTTATGCTTTCCAGAAATTCTATATTATTTCCGATCAACAATATGTCAACCATATATACTTATAAGAAATTCTATAGTGCTCCCACTCACTTTGTTGTAAATACAAGTTTCTCATAAACTTTGTATAAACCCTGAAAACTTTGATCATGTCATCAAAGCGTATATTCCAACTCCAAGATGCTTGCTCCAGCCCATAGAAGGCTTGTTGGAGCTTTCATACCTTTTAGCATCCTTAGGACTAACAAAACCTTTTGGTTGTATCATATACAACCTTTCATCAAGGGTACCATTAAGGAAATGATGTTTTGACATCCATCTGCCAGATTTCGTAATTGAAAAAATGCACCAACTGCTAACATAATTCCAAGAGACTTTAGCATCACTACAGGTGAGAAAGTCTCATCATAGTCAACTTCTTGAACTTTGTCGGAAACTTCTTTGCAACAAATCAAGCTTTTATAAATGGTGACATTTACCATCAACGTCCGTCTTCTTCTTAAAGGTCCATTTGTAATCAATGACCTGCCGTTCAACGGGCAAGTCTACCAAAGTCCATACTCGGTTTTCATACATGGATCCTTTCTCGGATTTCATGACGCTTAGCCATTTGTTGGAATCCGGGCCCACCAACGCTTATTCATAGCTCGTAGGTTCATTTTTGTCTAAGAACATGACCTCCAAGACATGATTGACGTACCACTCAGGGGTGGTATGAGTCCTTGTCGACCTACGAGGTTCGGCAGTAACTTGATCCGAAGCCTCATGATCATCATCATTTGCTTCCTCTTCACTTGGTGTAGGTGCCGCAGAAACATCTTTCTGTGTCGTGCTACTATTCAACTGAAGTGACTGTTCAACAACCTCATCAAGTTTTACTTACCTCGCACTCAATTCTTTCGAGAGAAACTCTTTCTCGAGAAAGGGCCGGTTTTAGCAACAAACACTTTGCCCTCAAATCTGAGATAGAAGGTATACCCAATTGTTTCCTTAGTGTATCCTATGAAGATGTACTTTTTCGCTTTGGGTTCGAGCCTATTAGACATAAGCGTCGCGTTCCCAAACTCTAAGAAATAACAGCTTAGGTTTCTGCCAAACCATAATTCATACGGTGTCATCTCAATGGATTTAGATGGTGCCCTATTTAAAGTGAATGTAGTTGTCTCTAATGCATAATGCCAAAATGATAGTGGCAAATTGATAAGTGACATCATAGTACGCACCATATCCAATAGAGAACGACTACGATGTTCGGACACACCATCACACTATGGTGTTCCAAGTGGCGTGAGTCATGAAACAACTTCCACATTGTCTTTGTTGTATACCAAACTAGTAATTCAGATATTCACCTCCACAATCATATCGTAGACATTTTATCTTCTTGTCACGATGATCTCAAACTTCACTCTGAATTTGCTTGAACTTTTCAAACATTTTAGACTTGTGTTTCATTAAGTAAATATACCCATATCTACTCAAATCATAAGTGAAGGTAAGAAAATAACGACATCCACCACACGCTACAACAATCATTAGACCACATACATCAACATGTATTATTTCCAATAAGTCACTTGCTCACTCCATCATACCGGAAAACAGGGTCTTAGTCATCTTGCCCATGAGGCATGGTTTGCATGTCTCAACCGATTGGAAATCGAATGACTCCAAAGATCCATCAACATGGAGTTTCTTCATGCGCTTTACACCAATATGACATTTAGCGCCAGTGCCACAAGTATGTGGTACTATCATTTTTGACTTTGCATCTTTGGGCATCAATATTATGAGCATGTGTATCACTACGATCAAGATTCAATAAACCATTCTCATTGGGTGCATGACCATTGAAGGTATTATTCATGTAAACAGAATAACCATTATTCTCTAACTTAAATGAATAATCGTATTGCAATAAACACGATCGAATCACGTTCATGGTCACCACAAACACCAAATAACATTTATTTAGGTTCATCACTAATCCCAAAGGTAGAGATAACGTGCGATGGGGATCACATGAACCTTGGAAACACTTCCAACACACATCATCACCTTGCCCTTAGCTAGTCTCCGTTTATTCCGTAGCTTTTATCTCGAGCTACCAACATTTAGCAACTGAATCGGTATCTAATACTCAAGTGCTACTAGGAGTACTAGTAAGGTACACATGAATAAAACGTATATCAAATATACTTTTTTTGACATTGATAGCCTTCTTATCTACCAAGTATCTAGGTTAGTTCAGCTTCAGTGACCGTTCTCCTCATAATAGAAGCACTCAGCCTCGGGTTTGGGTTAAACCTTTGGGTTTCTTCATCGGATCAGCAACTGGCATGCCATTCTTGAAGTTATCCCTTCTTGCCCTTCTCCTTCTTGAAACTAGTGGTTTTACTAACCATCAACACTTGATGCTCCTTCTTGATTTCTACCATCGCGGTGTCAAATATCACGAATAGCTCATTGATGACCCAGAAGTATAGGGGATCTATCGTAGTCCTTTCGATAAGTAAGAGTGTCGAACCGAATGAGGAGCAGAAGGAAATGACAAGCGGTACTCAGTAAGGTATTCTCCGCAAGACTGAAATTATCGGTAACATATAGTTTTGTGATAAGATAATTCGTAACGGGTAGCAAGTAACAATTGTAACAAAGGTGCAGCAAGGTGGCCCAATCCTTTTTATAGAAAAGGACAATCCTGGAAAATCTCTTATATAAAGCAAAGCTCTCCCGAGGACACATGGGAATTTATGTCAAGCTAGTTTTCATCATGCATATATGATTCACGTTCATTACTTTGATAATTTGATATGTGGGTGGGACGGTGCTTGGATGCTGCCCTTACTTGGACAAGCCTACCACTTACGATTAACCCATCCCGCAAGCATCCGCAACTACGAAAGAAGAATTACGATAAATCTAACCATAGCATGAAACATGTGGATCCAAATCAGCCCCTTACGTAAGCAACACATAAACTAGGGTTTAAGGTTCTGTCACTCTAGCAACCCATCATCTACGTATTACTTCCCAATGCCTTCCTCTAGGCCCAAACAATGGTGAAGTGTTATGTAGTCGACGTTCACATAACACCACTAGAGGAGAGACAACATACATCTCATAAAAATATCGAACGAATACCAAATTCACATGATCTTATAACAAGACTTATCACATGTCCCCGGGAACAAACGTAACTACTCACAAAGCATATTCATGTTCATCATAAGAGGAGTATTAATGATGATCAAGGATTTGAACATATGATCTTCCACCAAGTAAACCAACTAGCATCAACTATAAGGAGTAATCAACACTACTTGCAACCCACAAGTACCGATCTGAGGTTTTGAGACAAAGATTGGATACAAGAGATGAACTAGGGTTTGGCGAGGAGATGGTGCTGATGAACATGTTGATGGTGATTGAACCCCTCTCGATGAGAGGATCGTTGGTGATGACGATGGCTTCGATTTCCTCCTCTGCGAGGGAAGTTTCCCCAGCAGGATCGCCCTGCCGGAGCTCTAGATTGGTTCTGCCCAAGTTCCGCCTCGAGCCGCCGGCGCTTCATCCCGAAAGCTTTGTTTTGATTTTTTCCAGGACGAAACCCTCAATATAGAAAAATATGGGCATCTGAGGGCTGCCAGGTGGGCCACAAGCCCCAGGGGCGCGCCCTGCAGGCTTGTGGCTGTCTGGTGGGCCCCGTGATGTATTTCTTTCGCCCAATATTTTTATATGTTCCAAAATAATTCTCTGTAGATTTTGAGGACTTTTGGAATTGTGCAAAATAGGTATCTCAAATTTTCTCCTTTTCCAGTCCAGAACTCCTGCTGCCGGCATTCTCCCTCTTCATGTAAACCTTGTAAAATAAGAGACAAAATACATACGTGTTGTACCAAAATGTGTAATAACAGCCCATAATACAATAAATATCAATATAAAATCATGATGTAAAATGGATGTATCAACTTCCCCAAGCTTAGACCTCGCTTGTCCTCAAGCGAAAGTCGAAATCGATAAATATGCCCACATGCTTAGAGATGGAGGTGCCGATAAAATAAAATACAGAGATGAAGGCATCAAGATCATTTTTAGAACAACAACATATATTGACATATAATTTCTTATGTTGAAGTAATAATTCATTCACAATGCCAAATTATGAATCAAGAACTCTATTGAGAACTGACAAACTATGATCTCAGTCATTGAAGCAATTCCAATTTATCATAGCGTAGGAAAGAGTCAATATAAGAGCTTGTAAAGCAAACCCACATACTCAATCATCTTTTAGTCTTTCACAATTGCTAACACTCACGAGGTACCTATGAGTTTAATGTTTCAATCGGACATAGAGAAATATAGGGGCTTGTAGTGTTGCCTCCCAACTATTTACCTCAAGGGTAATGTCAACAGTAATAAATCATGCCCGTCCACTTCCGAGTGGATATATGTGCCTAGATTATTCCCCAACACGTAACACTTGCCAGAAAATAAAGGCGAAAATAGAGAAAGTGATGGAAATCACCACGACTCTTGCATAAAGGTAAGTACTAGAAAAATAGAAGTAACAGATAGGCCCTTCGCAGAGGGAAGTAGAGGTTGTCATGCACTTTTGTAGTTGGATGCACAATCTCTTAATGCAAGAGAACGTCACTTTATATTGCCCCTTGTGATAGATGACTTTATTATGCAGTCCGTCGCTTTTATTTCTTCCCTATCACAAGTTCGTAGAAAGTTTATTTTCCTCAACTTTAATAGATCACACATATTTAGAGAGCAATTTTTATTGCTTGCACCGATGACAACTTACTTGAAGGATCTTATTCTATCCTTAGGTAGGTATGGTGGACTTTCATGGCAAAACTAGGTTAAGGGTGTTTGGATGCACAAGTAGTATCTCTACTTGGTCCGGAAGTTTTGGTTGATATTAGGTGGAAGCAAGCGACACATGTTGAGGGATCCATAACAATATAACTTCTAATCGGAAATAAGCAAACATAAACCATTATGTTGTCTTCCTTGTCCGACATCAACTTGTTAACATATAATATTTTAATGAGTGCTCACAATCATAGAAGATGTCCAAGATAATATATTTATATGTGAACCTATCTTTCTTTATTACTTCCTTTTAATTGCCCCAATGACCAACAACTATGTTTGTCAACCCCCAACAGGTTTCAATCGACATACTTCTTGTATGTGAAGTCATCACTCCCCATAAGATTGTCATATGTACTCTTTGCTTTTATTATATACTTCTTTCTACTTCATCTTTCTCAAGATCAAGATCATGCCAAACAAGTAATAGCCCTCAACTCAAAAGCATTTTTTATTATATAACTCACAGACTTTCTTACATAGGAGGAATCATAAAGCAAAGACTCAAAACTAGATCACACACAAACTTTATTCTACTAGATAAAGATATAACCAAAAGGATCGAACTAAGGAAAGATGATAAAAATAAAATAAAAATAAAATATGTGATGGTGATACGATACCGGGGCACCTCCCCCAAGCTTGGCACAAGCCAAGGGGAGTGTCTATACCCATGTCTTTAGTTGTCTTGCTTCGGAGGTGGCGATGCTATATACTTGGCAATGAGGCCCTTCAGAATGCGATTCTCCTCCTCAAGCTTGTTATTTTTCTGTCTGAGATCCATTATTCCTTGTGAAGTTTGCCAGCGATGGTTAGAGCACCCTTAACCCATGGATGTTCCATCGCTGTGGGGGAAGAAGCAACACTCTGTTTCATATTTTCAAAAGTAAGAAATTTAGCATTGGAAGGGATAACCGAATTCGGAATTGCTGACTTTTGAAGTTCTCCCAGCATGGCTCCCGCTTGTGGATGAGAGGTAACTTCTTGGTTTTCCTCCATGGAATCCATCCTTTTCAACTCGGCCTCCATCTCTTCTTCTGTAGCCTAACCGAAGTAGTTCTCCCCGACCGACCCTTGGGAAGACATCTTGCTCTAAATCTACTACAAAAATAGCTCAAAGAGAAAACATGAGGTATTGTCGTGATACAAGATTCAAAACCTTCGGGAGATTATATAATGAATTTTCGTCGACTCGAAAGAGCATGCCATAAGAAAATGGACTCCGGAAGGTGCATGAGGTGGCCACAAGCCCAGGGGCGCGCCCAGGGGGGTAGGGCACGCCCTGCAGGCTTGTCGCCTCCTTGTGCACTATTTGGACTACTATAAATTTTTCTAATTTTTTAAATATTCCAAAACAGATAAATATTTCCATTGAAAAAGTTTTGTAGTCTTTTTACTTACCATAGCACATACCTATTCCTTTTCGGAGTCTGAAACGTTCTGGTAAGTCTCCCTAATGTACTCCTCTGGAGTTATGGTGTTGATGACATTGGTTTCAACATTTATGGGAGTACCTAAGATATAATGTTTGATTCTTTCACCATTCACCACCTCCGGGTTTGTGCCTTCAGCGTTGTTAATCTTGATGGCACCGGAATGGTATACCTCCTTGATAACGTAAGGACCTTCCCATTTAGAGAGAAGTTTTCCTGCAAAAAACCTTAAACGAGAATTTTATAGCATGGCATGATCACCTACATTAAATTCACGCTTTTGTATCCTTCTATCATGCCATCTCTTGACCTTTTCTTTAAACAACTTGGCATTCTCATAGGCTTGGGTTCTCCATTCTTCAAGTGAGATAATGTCAAATAACCTCTTCTCACCAGCAAGTTTGAAATCATAATTGAGCTCTTTGATTGCCCAATAAGCTTTATGTTCTAGTTCTAGAGGTAAGTGACATGCTTTACCATAAACCATCTTATACGGAGACATACCCATAGGGTTTTTGTAAGCAGTTCTATAAGCCCACATTGCATCATCAAGTTTCTTAGACCAATTCTTCCTAGATCTACTAACAGTCTTCTACAAAATCAATTTAATTTCTCTATTTCTCAATTCTACTTGACCACTAGACTGGGGATGATAAGGAGATGCAGTTCTATAATTAACATCATATTTAGCGAGCAATTTACGGAAAGCACCATGAATAAAATGTGAACCACCATCAGTCATCAAATATCTAGGGACTCCAAATCTAGGGAAAACAACTTCTTTAAGCATTTTAATAGAAGTGTTATGATCAGCGCTGCTAGTTGGAATAACTTCTACCCACTTAGTAACATAATCAACCGCAAGTAGAATATGAGTATATCCGTTAGATTGTGGAAAAGGCCCCATATAATCAAAACCCCAAACATCAAATGGTTCGATAACAAGAGAGTAATTCACAGGCATTTCCTGACGTCTACTAATATTACCAATTATTTGACATTCATCACAAGACAAGACAAACTTACGAGCATCCTTGAAGAGAGTGGGCCAATAAAACCCAGATTGTAGTATCTTATGTGAAGTTCTATCTCCAGCGTGGTGGCCTCCGTAGGCTTCGGGGTGACACTTGCGTAAGATCTGTTCCTATTTATGCTCAGGTACACAACGTCTAATAATATCATCTACTCCTTCTTTATAAAGGTGTGGATCATCCCAAAAGTAATGCCTTAAATCATAGAAGAACTTTTTCTTTTGTTGGTATGTGAAGCTAGGATGTATAAATTTAGCAACAATGTAATTGGCATAATCAACATACCAAGGAGCATTATGTGAAGCATTCACGATAGCTAATTGTTCATCAGGAAAGCTATGATCAATAGGTAGTGGGTCATCAAGAACATTTTCTAACCTAGACAAGTTATCTGCCACAGGGTTATTAGCACCCTTTCTATCAATGATATGCAAATCAAATTCTTGTAGTAGAAGGACCCACCTAATAAGTCTAGGTTTAGAATCTTTCTTCTCCATAAGGTAGTTAATAGCAAAATGATCTGTGTGAACAGTTACTTTGGAATCAACAATATAAGGTCTAAACTTATCACAAGCAAACACGACTGCTAAAAATTCTTTTTCAGTAGTAGCATAGTTTCTTTGAGCACTGTCTAGAGTTTTACTAGCATAATGGATAACATTTAATTTATTATCGACTCTTTGTCCTAGAACAGCAACAACAACATAATCACTAGAATCACACATAATTTCAAAGGGTAGGTTCTAGTTGGGTGGTTAAACAAAAGGCACGGTAATCAGGGCATTCGTAAGAATTTCAAATGCTTCCACACAATCATCATTAAAAACAAATGGGACATCTTTTTGCAAAATATTTGTGAGAGACCTAGAAATCTTAGAGAAATCTTTGATAAACCTCCTATAGAAACCAGCATGACCAAGGAAACTTCTTATACCTTTGATATCCGTAGGACACAACATTTTTTCAATGGCATCAACTTTAGGTTTATCAACTTCAAGACGTCTTTCGAAGATCTTGTGCCCCAAGAAAATACCTTCATTAACCATAAAGTGACACTTTTTCTAGTTCAAGACAAGATTAGTTTCTTCACATCTCTGCAAAACTCGATCAAGGTTGCTCAAACAATCATCAAATGAACTTCTGTAAACGGAAAAATAATCCATGAAAACCTCAATAATATTTTCACAAAAGTCAGAGAATATAGCCATCATACATCTTTGAAAGGTAGCAGGTGCATTGCACAAACCAAAAGGCATACGTCTATAAGCAAAGGTACCAAAAGGGCAAGTAAAAGTGGTTTTTTCTTGATCGTGGCTTGATACAGGTATTTGAGAGAAACTAGAGTAACCATCTAGAAAGAAAAAATGAGTATGTTTCAAAGAGTGGGACTAATGCCCTTAAGATCATCAAGAGTATAACCAATAGCATCACGGTGCTTCCTCAGAGTTTTCAATAATCTCTTTTCTTCATGCTCTGAAAGGTTAGCACTAATAATAACAGGATATATCTCCTTTTCATCTAGATAAGCATATTTCAATGTATCAGGTAATTGCTTAAGCTCAAACATGGGATCACCCTTGGGTGGAGGAGGATCCCCAAGTATTTCAACAGGTAAGTTGTGTTTCAAAATAGGCTTCTGATCAAAGAAAATTTCATCTATTTCATTCCTCTCATTCATATGCATATCATTTTCATGGTCCAGCAAATATTGTTCTAAAAGATCAGTAGGAGGCACAACAATAGAAGCGAGACCAATAATTTAATCTTTACTAGGCAATTATTTCTCATGGGGTTGTCTACGAAATTTAGAGAAATTAAACTCATGAGACACATCCCCAAAACTCACAGTAACTATTTCTTTCTCACAATCAATCCTAGCATTAACAATATTCAAGAAGGGTCTGCCAAATATAATGGGACAAAAATTATCTTGTGGGGAACGAAGAACAAGAAAATCAGTAGGATATTTTATTTTCCCACACAAGACTTCAACATCTCTAACAATCCCCATCGGTGCATTAGTGTCTCTATTAGCAAACTTAATAGTAACATCAATTTCCTCTAGTTCAATTGGTGCAATATAATGCATGATTTCTTTGTATAAGGAATAGAGGATTGCATTTACGCTAGCACCCATATCACACAATCCATGATAATAATGATCTCCTATTTTAACATAAACAACTGGCATGCCAACAACTCGTCTATGTTTATGCTTAGTATCAGGTCTAGCAATTCTAGCCGCTTCATTGCAGAAATGACTAACATGCCCATCAATATTATCAACCAAGAGATCTTTAACCATAGCAATACTAGGTTCAAATTTAATTTGTTCAGGGGGTGTAGGTGTTCTAATAGAACTCTTACGTACCACAGTCGAAGCTTTAGCTTATTCCTTTATCCTAACAGGGAAGGGTGGTTTCTCAATGTAAGCACTAGGGATAACATGATCAACATTATAAGTAATAATCTCCTCTTCAACTTTAATAGGTTCAACTAATTTCACTTCAATGGGAGGATGATATTTAAACCACTTCTCCTTAGGGAGATCAACATGAGTAGCAAAAGATTCACAAAAAGAAGCTACTATCTCAGAGTCAAGTCCATATTTAGTGCTAAACTCACGAAAAGCATCGGTGTCTACGAAGGATTTAACACAATCAAACATAAGGTTCATACCTGAATCCTTACCTTCATCGAGTTCCCAATCTTCAGAGTTGCGTTTAATTATTTCCAATAAATCCTATTTGAATTCAATATCTTTCTTCATAAAAGAACCAACACAAGAAGTATCGAGCACGGATTGATCATTACGAGAAAGCCAAGCATAAAAATTCTGAATAATAATTTCTCTCGAGAGTTCATGATTGGGGCATGAATATAACATTGAATTAAGCCTCCACAAAGCTTGAGCATTTCTTTCTCCTTCACGAGGCCAAAAATTGTAAATATAATTCCAATCACGATGAACCATATGCATAGGATAGAACTTCAGTTGAAATTCCATTTTTAGTCGGTTGTAGCTCCATGATCCAATATCATCACATAGCTTGTACCATGCCAATGCCTTTTCCTTCAAAGATAAAGGAAAGACCTTCTTCTTGACAACATCCTTGGGCAAACCTTCAAGCTTAAATAATCCACAAACTTCATCCACATAGATTAGATGCAGATCCGGATGTAGTGTTCCATCTCCTGCATAAGGATTAGCTAGCAGTTTTCTATCATACCCGAAGGAATTTCATAATAAATATTTTCAGTAGGCTCAGTAGGTTAAGGGACAACTCTATGTGTTTCCGGTCGAGGTGAAGATACCCTGAACAAACCCCTCAAAGGATTACTTTCCATAGTAACAAATGATAGTAAATTTCAGCACACTATATAAATTTTTCCTTACCAAGTTCCACTCACCAAAGGCGCTTCACTCCCCGGCAACGACGCCAGAAAAGAGTCTTGATGACCCACAAGTATAGGGGAACTATCGTAGTACTTTCAATAAGTAAGAGTGTCGAAGCCAACGAGGAGCAGAAGGAAATGACAAGCGATACTCTGTAAGGTATTCTCTGCAAGCACTGAAATTATCGGTAACAGATAGTTTTGTGATAAGATAATTCCTAACGGGTAGCAAGTAAGAATTGTAACAAAGGTGCAGCAAGGTGGCCCAATCCTTTTTATAGCACAGGACAAGCCTGGACAAACTCTTATATAAAGCAAAGCGCTCCCGAGGACACATGGGAATTTATGTCAAGCTAGTTTTCATCATGCATATATGATTCGCGTTCGTTACTTTGATAATTTGATATGTGGGTGGACCGGTGCTTGGGTGCTTCCCTTACTTGGACAAGCTTCCCGCTTATGATTAACCCCTCCTGCAAGCATCCGCAACTAAGAAAGAAGAATTAAGATAAATCTAACCATAGCATGAAACATGTGGATCCAAATCAGCCCCTTACGAAGCAACACATAAACTAGGGTTTAAGCTTCTGTCACTCTAGAAACCCATCATCTACTTATTACTTCCCAATGCCTTCCTCTAGGCCGAAACAATGGTGAAGTGTTATGTAGTCGATGTTCACATAACACCACTAGAGGAGAGACAACATACATCTCATCAAAATATTGAACGAATACCAAATTCACATGATTACTTATAACAAGACTTGTCCCATGTCCTCGGGAACAAATGTAACTACTCACAAAGCATATTAATGTTCATAATCAAAGGATTATTAATGATGATCAAGGATCTGAACATATGATCTTCCACCAAGTAAACCAACTAGGATCAACTACAAGGAGTAATCAACACTACTAGCAACCCGCAGGTACCAATCTGAGGTTTTGAGACAAAGATCAGATACAAGAGATGAACTAGGGTTTGGAGAGGAGATGGTTCTGATGAAGATGATGATGGAGATTGACCCCCTCTCGATGAGAGGATCGTTGGTGATGAAGATGGCTTCAATTTCCCCCTTTGAGAGGGAAGTTTCCTAGGTATGATTGCCCTGCCGGAGCTCTAGATTGGTTCTGCCCAAGTTCTGCCTCGAGACAGCGGCGCTTCATCCCCAAAGCTCTGTTATGATGTTTTCCAGGACGAAACCCTCAATATAGCAGAAAATGGGCATCGGAGGGCTGCCAGGTGGGCCACAAGCCCCAGGGGCGCGCCCAGGGGTAGGGCGCACCCTATAGGCTCTTGGCTGCCTGGTGGGCCCCCTAATGTATTTTTTCGCCCAATATTTTATATATATTCCAAAATAATTCTCCATAGATTTTCAGGACTTTTGAAGTTGTGCAGAATAGGTATATCAGATTTGCTCCTTTTCTTGTCCAGAACTCCAGCTACCGGCATTTTCCCTCTTCATGTAAACTTTGTAAAATAAGAGAGAAAAGGCATAAGTGTTGTACCAAAATGTGTAATAACAGCCAATAATGCAATAAATATCAATATAAGATCATGATGCAAAATGGACGTATCACTCACGGATCATCTTGTCCATCCGTGACTGTTATAGTTCATCACGAAGCTCTAGCATCTTGGTGGGAGTGACTTGGAGAACTATACCAATTACTATCTTATCTGGAAGATCAACTCCCACTCGATTCAAGTGATTGTAGCACCCAGACAATCTTAGTACATGTGAAAGGATCGATATGGTTGACTAGAGGGGGGGGGTGAATAGGCAACTAACATTTAACTTCTCCTTAACAATTTAAGCTTAGCATCAAATAAGTTGGCTAGATGTGCAACTAGATGAATAACCTATATGATGCTAAACACAACAAGTACACAAGCAAGCAAGGGATACAACACAATAATAGCTTGCAAGAAGTAAAGGTACGAGATAACCAAAAGTGGAGCCGGTGGAGACGAGGATGTGTTACCGGAGTTCCTTCCCTTGTGAGGAAGTACGTCTCCATTGGAGCGGTGTGGAGGCACAATGCTCCCCAAGAAGACACTAGGGCCACCGTATTCTCCTCACACCCTCACACAATGCGAGATGCCGTGATTCCACTATTGGTGCCCTTGAAGGCGGCGACCGAACCTTTACAAACAAGGTTGGGTCAATCTCCACAACTGAATTGGAGGCTCCCAACAATACCACCAAGCTTCACCACAATGGAATGTGGCTCCGAGGTGACCTCAACCATCTAGGGTGCTCAAACACCCAAGAGTAACAAGATCCACAAGGGATTAGTGGGGGGAATCAAATTTCTCTTGGTGGAAGTGTAGATCGAGGCCTTCTCAACCAATCACTAGAAAATCAACAAGTTTGTTTGGCTAGGGAGAGAGATCGGGCTAAAATGGAGCTTTGAGCAACAATGGAGTTTGGGGAAGGACGAGGTAGTCTTCTTGAGGAACAAGACCTCCCTTTTATAGTGGGGGAAAAGATCCAACACTTATCCCCACCCTCAGCCCCGCGCATCGCGGTACTACCGCAACAGACCATGGTACTACCGCAAGTGCTTATGGTACTACCACTGTGACCTGCGGTACTACCGCTCGCACGGGAGTATCAATCTTAGCCTGATTGCACTAGGCAGTTAGCGGTAGAACCGCCGGAGCGGTACTACCGTGAGCCCATGCGGTACTACCGCATGGTCGGTAGAGACAAGCACTTGGAGGTGCACAGAAGTAAAAAATTACTTCCATGCCTACCTCTGCTAAGGACGAAACTGTGAAAAAGTCCGGCACGGTAGTACCGGAACTGCATCGCAGTACTACCGCACTAGGGCGGATGTAAAAAATTACATCCGCGCCTAGTACCACAGGAGTACTTATTAGGGAAGGGGTCAGCGGTACTACCGCTCCCTTGAGCGGTACTACCGCCGGCCACTGAACACAAGTACCCCTGCATGCTTCACTTTGCACAGATGAGGAAAACAGCTGGTGCTCCATCGAAGTAAAGGAAAGGTGGTGCAAACATCATAGATGTGTACGTGTTGATTCCTCCCAAAGCTTTTCGAAGCGTACCCCCTCTTAATAGTACGGCTTTCCTACGACTCAAATCCATCGAAAGGAAACATAGAGAACAACCGTCTTCAATAAGCTCCGAGGGGCATCGAATCGTCTTGTGCCTAGACATGAGAAATCTGAAATGCTCAATGCACACGATTAGTCCGCAAAGGCATTGTCATCAATCACCAAAACCACTTAAGGAGAAATATGCCCTTACAATCTCCCCCTTTTTGGTGGATTGATGACAATACGTGATTTGCACATAAAGATATAAAATGAGCATATGCAAATCCAAGATCTGTAAAATATAGACAAGCTCCCCCTAGATGTGTGCATTCTATAGATATGCTTTGGACTGCAAGGCAGACACACTAGGATTAACACTCCCCCTATATTTTATAAATAATGCAATCCTTGTAACAGAATGAATAACACTAAGTACGGAAACAAGGCATAGCATGTGAGCATGAAGATAAGGGTACATATGAGACAGATTCACAAGCTACGAATCATACCGGACAATAACAAGATAGGAGTGATAGCATATGTCTCACACCATATGATAGAGGAAGTTTCCTGGTCTCACACACAAACGACATAAACCAAAGTTCAACGAAAGCAAAGAGACGACGAAAAAAAAACACAAATACTCGCAAATCCTACACTCTCCCCCTTTGGCATCGAGACGCCAAAATGGCAGAGAGGACACCTAACACATAGGTGGTAGCTCCCATGCAGAAAGATCAGTCATCTGGCTCCTCCTCTAATGCAGCTGGGATGGACTACTCATCTGAATCAGCCCACTGGAACTGCTGCTTCGCCATCCAAGTAGCCTCAGGAGTGATGTCCTTCTCAGATCCACTCGAGATGGACTCGCCAAGCTTCCTCAAAATCCGCTTGTCACGCTGGCGACTCTCCTTCTGAGCAACGTGAGCCCGATACTGTCCCTTGGCCTGCATGCAACACAAGGTCTTCATCTTGTGCGAGAGATTCTTGGCCCAAGATGGCTCAGAATACGGTGGCACATATGACTCAGAACTTTCATCTTCCTCCTCTCCGATCTCATCCTCACGGCAACCCCAACCCAACACGTATGGAGCAGCTCGTGCCATATAATATTCTGAAGACTTTACCCTTTGGTGAGTTAGTTTTTGTGCTCAACCCATTCCTTGATGTAATGCACCGGATCTTACCCAACACTCTATTTCCTCACATGGGATACAAGGACAAGGTGCACTCCTATCCGGTGGATATGTTGCTACTATGTGAGAAAGGAAGAACTGAAGAACTTGACCCCCTTGATGTGTCTCACATTATGTGGACTGAGCTTTGCACTGGTGTGTTTCATCATAAGGTCCCCATTTATGGGCCCTACTTGTTCGTCCTGATTCGTACTACTTGGGAGAAGACCCTTCCGGATGAGGTAGTACCGTAGGTCTCCATGACGGCGCAATCCAACGAGCACCTCAAGCCCCGCATCAGGAAGATGCAACAGATCCATGGACTCCTTCCAGGTGGCAGACATCCTCTCTCCATTGGTCATCCAAGTCATGGTCCGCTTCTCATCAGAGTGGAAGTGGACTAAGGCAAAGAACTGACCCACAATCTCGGGATCAAAGTCAAGGTGGAGCGAGATGATGTCCTCGATAGCAAATTGCTCCACCAAACTCAGAGCCTCACCAAAGTATGTCGGGTGCTGCCTCATATGAGCCATCTCAATCCATTGGACATGAATATATAGATTCTTCTTTCCCTTGATCACATCAATGTGGATGAGAAACTGCTGCTTGGTCCAAAACAACTCATTGGCCCTGGAATGTTCCCTTGCTTTGGCATAGGGGTTGATCAACCGATGAGACAGAAACTCAATTTGAGGCATGTCCTCATAATTGTTAACTGGCTCCTTTAGCTTGGATGCGGTCCTCTTGAAATGGCGTGGCGGGGCATTGGATCCCTCAGGAGCATCTGGATTGCAAAGACGCTTTGAGCTAGTGTCACGAGAGGGATTCAAGCCTCTTGGACCGGAGCTGGAACCAGAGCCACCACCTATGATACACAACGCAAACACAAGAGACAAACGAAAAAGGTAAGGCAAAGACAAAAGCAGACATGAAAACCATCTAGAGGTGAGAATGAACATGACAAAATGAGGTAGCTTCTGATCGAGCGGTAGTACCGGTGGTTCATGCGGAAGTAAAAAAATTCTACTGCTCTGGACGCGGTAGTACCGCCGTGAGCGGTAGTACCATGGCTGGAGCGGAAGTAAAATTTTACTGCCGCCCAACGAGCGGAAGTAAAAAATTACTACCACTCCGGACGCGGTAGTACCGCGGCGAGCGGTAGTACCGTGGCAGGATTGGAAGTAAAATTTTACTTCCGCCGACGAGCGGTAGTACCACACCAGATGCGGTAGTACCGCACAGGGCGGATTTCACATGAACACAGATCAAAGACCAGATCGGTACTATCATAGATCGAAAGTTATCCCGTTGTATCCTATCAATACGCACTTCTACCACACTAACACACTCAAAACACCCGCTCATGCACAGATTGGATCAAAGAACACTAGACCAACTCATATTTCCCTTAAACCTAGATTCAAAAATAGAGAAGCAAAACGAGAAGAGTTCAGAGAAATACCGGGGTCCATGGCAAGAGGTCAAGGTGGGGAACGATCCCACTAGAGGGAATGAGAGGAGGGTGGTCAGATACGGAGATCCATCGAGGTGCTCCGGCGTCGGTTGTGAGGAGGAGGAGAGAGAGACGTGAGGGGAAGAGATAATGGGTATGGGGGAGTTTGAACCCCCCGCCGGCTCTTAACCCCCATGCCCACTCGATGACACGGTAGTACCGCGGTCATCGCGGTAGTACCGCTCAACGAGCGGAAGTAATTTCTTAATTCCGCGCGATAAGCGGTAGTACCGCTCCGGGAACGAAAGTAATTTTTTACTTCCGTATTTTGGGGCGGTAGTACCATGCCGGCAACGCACCTGTGCAAGCACAGGGGTAGTCCAACTCTAGCGGTAGTACCGTGGATTGCCACAATACTACCGTGCTACCCACAAAGTGCAAGTTTTCAGAGAGAAAAGAGAAGAAGAGAAAGAAAGGTTTTCTTTTCACACAAAAATGAGAGACACGATAAGACAAAGATGCAAGTCAAAACAAGAGCATGTCCCAACAGAGTAGAAAGATAAATTAGGACCAAACAATGGTCCACTACTTCACATGAAGAGAGGGCGGTGTCCCTAGAGCCACCTATGTTTGAGTCAAATGGTATGGCACCACGAAAAATTATCCTTGGGCCCATGACAAAGACTCGTCTTTTGAAGCATAGTAACCATCAAAAATGGCGAATGTGAAAGACTTTGATTAGTTTATGCATAATAAGAGGAGGGATAGTTCATTGAGAGAACTAGACTCCCCCTAAATCCATGCCTACACCTAGACAAGACATAATGATGAGTTTGGTGAGGTGTGCACTAAGTCAATCCACATTGCTCGAATCAATGATATTTAGCTCAAGCCTTAACTCGCGAAATCTTGCTTCATCCAATGGCTTCGTAAATATATCTGCAAGTTGTTCGTTAGTGCTCAGATGGATAAGATTGATGTCTCCTCACTTGACATGTTCCCGAAGAAAGTGATGACGAATATCAATATGCTTCGTCTTGCAATGTTGAAGTGGGTTGCTGGAGATCATAATGGTACTTTCATTATCAAAGTAAAGATGCACTTTGTCACAATCGACACCATAATCCTTTAAAGTTTGCCTCATCCAAAGAATCTGTGCATAGCAACTGGCAGCAGCTATATACTCGGCCTCGGTGGACGAGAGAGAAACACATATTTGTTTCTTTGAAGACCAACTTACCAAAGACCGACCAAGAAATTGGCAGCCTCCAAAAGTGGAATTTCCATCCACACGGTCTCCCGCCCAATCCGAGTCAGTATATCCAACGAGATCAAACAAAGCCCCCTTGGGATACCATAAGCCAAAGTTTGGGATATGAGCCAAATATCGAAAGATTCGCTTGACAGCCACATGGTGACTCTCCTTAGGTGCGGATTGAAATCATGCACAAATACCCATACTTAACATGATATGCAGTCTAGATGCACAAAGGTAAATCAAGGATCCAATCATGGAGCAATATACCTTTCGATCCACCGCTTTACCATTGGGATCACTGTCAAGATGGCATTTGAGTGGCATGGGAGTGTTGTCCTTGGGAGGATTGAGCTCATCCATCTTGAACCTCTTGAGCATGTCTTGAGTGTATTTAGCTTGATTGATGACGGTACCTTGACTTTGTTGCTTGACTTCGAAACCAAGGAAGAACTTCAACTCTCCCATCATAGACATCTCAAACTTTGTCATCAAAGTGGCAAATTCTTCAGTGCAAGCTTTGTTAGGAGAACCAAAAATAATATCATCAACATATAGTTGGCATATGAACAACTTCCCATTGACCCTCTTTGTAAAAAGAGTGGGATCAATTTTCCCAATTTCAAACCCACGGTCCTGCAACATCTTGGTAAGGTGCTCATACCACGCGCGTGGGGCTTGCTTAAGGCCATAAAGTGGCTTATCGAGAACGTATACATGATTGGGGAACTTGGGATCCTCGAACCCCGGGGGTTGATTGACATATACCAACTCCTTGAGAGGACCATTAAGAAAAGCACTCTTGACATCTATTTGATATAATTTAAAGTTATGATGAGAGGCATATGCAAGCAACATGTGAATAGATTCAAGGCGAGCAACAGGAGAAAACGTTTCACCGTAGTCGATACCCTCGACTTGGGAGTATCCTTGTGCCACCAATCTTGCCTTGTTGCGAATGACGATACCGTTCGCATCTTGATTGTTTTTGAAGATCCATTTAGTTCCAATAACATTGCGGTTCTCCTTAGGTCTTGGCACCAATCGCCACACTTGGTTGCGCTCGAAGTTGTTGAGTTCATCGTGCATAGCTTCAACCCACTCCATATCCTCGAATGCATCTTGAACCTTAAGGGGCTCAATGCAAGAAACAAACGCGTGATGTTCACAAAAGTTTGTTAATTGTTTATGAGTGGTTACCCCTTTTTGTAAGTCGTCGTAGATGTTCTCCAACAGATGTTGTCTAAGTTTGAGCTTGGTAGCATTCTTGGCAGCTCGTCTCTCTAAGATTTCCTCCATGGAAGGTTGAGGGACAACATTCTGAGGGTCATCATCTTGATGATCTTGAGTGCCTTAGTGAGCTTGCTCTTGATCTTGAAGAATATCTTGATCTTGATCTTGCTCGGAGACGGGAACTTGATCTTGGGCATCACTTGGTGAAACACCATCATCAGTAGATTGATCTTGCCCTTGATCTTGTCCATGTGGTAGAGAACCTCCATTTTGTTCTTAGGAAGAGTTTGGGTCTTGCGTCGGTGATGGTTCCACTTGAGTGGAACATTGTCCTTCTCCTTCGGCCACAAGGGGTTCCTCAACGGGTAGGAAGTATCCCATACCCATTCTTATTATGGCTTGGGGAGGAATTTCATCACCTACATCACAAATACCACTTTGCTCCACTTGGGAGCCATTATTTTCATCAAACTCTACATTACTCGTCTCCTCAATGAGTCTCATGGAGTTGTTGAGGACACGGTAAGCATGAGAGTTTGCAACATAACCAACAAATATGCCCTCATGGGCTCTAGATTCAAATTTAGACAAATGAGCACCTTTCTTGAGAATGAAATACTTACAACCGAACACCCGGAAGTATTTGAGGTTGGGCTTGTTCCTGATAAGAATCTTATAAGGAGTCTTGTTCAAGCCTTTGCAGAGATAGAGCCGATTTGATGCATGACATGCTGTGTTGATGGCTTCGGCCCAAAAGTTCTACGGAGATTTAAATCCGCCATCATGGTTCTTGCCGCATCCATCAATGTTCGGTTCTTCCTCTCTGCAACACCGTTTTGTTGAGGGGTGTAAGGTGTGGAATATTGGTGCTTTATCCCTTCATTACTGAGAAACTCATTTAGGGTGTAGTTCTTGAACTCAGTGCCATTGTCACTTCTAATCATCAGAATCTTTGCATCATGTTGACGTTGGACATCATTTGCAAAGTCGACGACGGTCTGTTGGGTCTCACTCTTCCTCTTGAAGAAATATACCCAAGTATATCTCGAGTAATCATCCACAATTACCAAGCAATATCTTCTTCCACCAAGACTGTCAAAAGATGGAGGCCCGAAGAGATCCATGTGAAGGAGATCTAAGGTCCTCTTTGAGTAGATTGTAGTAGTTGGACGATGAGCCTTTTCATGTAGCTTTCCTTTGATACAAGCACTGCAAGCATGATCTTTGGCAATACTCACGTTTGTTAGTCCAAGATTGTGATCCCCTTTGAGGAAGCTTTGGAAAGATCTCATATTGACATGGGCTAGCCGATGATGCCAGAGCCATTCCACATCAACTTTAGCCATTAAGCAAGTCGCGGTCTTAGTGGGTCACTGCGAGAAGTTCACCACATAGAGACCTTTCTTGACATGCCCAACAAAAGGTACTTTAAGAGTCTTGCTCCACAAATGGGTCACAGAGTCAATACCAAAGAAGGTACTAAAACCCATGATTGCAAGTTGTTGAACAGAAAGTAAATTGTATGCGAGGGTCTCAACAAGCATAACATTCTCTATGGAGAGTTCCGGAGAGATTATCACCTTGCCAAGACCCAATACCTTTGAAATTACATCATCACAAAATGAGACTTGGGTGGCCACAGACGTGTCAGGATGAACGTCCACCACCAAGTCCTTGCTTCCGGACATATGATTTGTCGCTCCACTATCGAGCAACCATGACATTCCTCCGGAAGCAAACCCCTACAAGAGATCAATGTTTGGTTTTAGGTACCCATTCTTTAATGGGTACTTTCATGTTGGCAACAAGGGTCTTAGGAACTCAAATACACCATTCAATGTACTCATAAGAATAACCAACATATTTGGCATAAACATGCCCATCACTAGCACAACACAAAACATAAGAGGGGTTAAAGTCGCCGGTCTTGTTGGGGTGGGTGTTCTTGCCCTTCTTGGCATTCCCAACTATAACTTTGTCTTTCTTCTTCTCATGAGGACCTTCTCCTGCTCTTACAAAGGTTTGCTTGAGCGGTGGAACTTCCTTGGTGTTCACCTTCTTCTTGTTGTTGTTTTTGGGTGCAAACCCCACTCCTTCTTTTGCCACAACTTCCTTCTGATTACTCAAAAGGTCATTGAGTGTATTCTCACCTTGGATACATGTCACCAAGCCCTTTTAAAGATGCTCTTTTAGCTTAGCATTTTCCTCCACAAGATGTGCATGCTCACAGCATGGGTTAGTAGCAGATGCATTATCAATTAGAAAAAAAGGTGGACACGTGGCAATCTCCTTAGTGAGTTCCACTTGGAGTTGATCATGCGACTCCTTAAGAGAGGCATGAGCACACTTTAATGCCTTGTGAGTATTGTAAAGTGTGTCAAGCTCATCCTTGAGTCGGTCATGGTCAACCCCAAGTGCAACCTTTTCAGACTTGAGCACACGGTTAAGAACAATAGCATGATCATAGTCTTTACGTAATTTAGCGAGGTCATCATTTTGTGACTCCTTAAGAGTCATACGAAGACCTCGCTCTTCCTTAAGAGCAATAGATAGATCCGCTATCTCGTCGGCATAATCACGACTATGGCCTCTCAACTCCTCAAGAAATTCTTCTTGAGACTCAATAGTGTCATGTGCCTCACCAAGTTGTTCCAAGAGAGAAACAAAGTGCTTCTTGGACTCTCCCTTGAGTTTACACATGAATTTGTCAAACTCATTTTTATCCTCTTTCGCCTCCTCATGTTCATCCACACATTCTAGAGATGGAGTGGAAGAAATAGAAGTCTTAATGTTTGAGGTTTTGGCGTTGTAGGTTACCTTGGTGACACCTTTAGCCATGAGGCACCTCGCGACGATGTTCTCATTGGGGGCGTCGAAGAGTGACACCTTTGTTGGGGTAGAGGAAGCAACTACCACGGATGCCATTGACATTCCTTCTTTGCTTGTGTCTTCGTCATCAACATCATCATCCGAGGCATACTCTTCTTGAGCCACCAATACTTTGTGAGGAGCCTTCTTGATGAAGTTGGTTTTGTTGGGGAAGGACTTGGCCTTATCTTTGTGAATGAGCTTGCCACCATTGTCTTCCCTCTTCTGATATGGGCAATCCACCACAAAGTGACTGACATTACCACAGTTGTAGCATGTTCTCACAAGTTGCTTGCCCTTTGAACCATTTGAGTTGTTCTTGGAGAAGTTGGGCCTTGTGTTTCTCTTGTTGCCCCAAAATTGTCTGGACGCAAGAGCCATGTTCTCATGATAAGCATATTTGGTGTCCTCGGGGCAACCCTCTTCTTCTTCTTCTTCCTCTTGACTGACCTTAGCTTTCAAAGCAAGATTGGGAGTGGATTTCTTTGTCCATTGAACGCGAGCGAGAGCATTGTCAGCTGTCGTGTTCAGGATGTTCATTGAAATAAATTCATCCAACACATCACCAGAAGACAAGGTGTGAAAGTCCGGCCTTTGACGAATGACAGTGGACAAGGCCTTGTTGTAAGGCATGATGGCCTTTAGAAACTTACGCTTGATCCAAGTATCATCCACATACTTTCTTCCATGATCCTTGAGGGAAACAGCGAGAGCGGTCACCCTTCTATAGAGGTCACGCGGTTCCTCATGCTCTATCATCACAAACTCATTTGACTGATCAAGGACAACTTCATAGTTTGACCGTTGAATGCTTCAACTACCCTTGTACATGGAGATGATGTGTTCCCAACACTCTTTAGCAACAGTGAAGGGTCGCAGGTGAGGTAGGTCTTCAGTAGGAATAGCATCTTGGAGTACGAACAAGGCGGAAGAATTTAGCTATTTATCCGCTTGTTATCTTGGAGTAAGATTGTGTGGATCATGAGGATAGTATCCTTCTTCAATGACTCTCATGAGATGAATTGAGTTGAGATCTAAATGAGACTTGATACTTAATACCTAGTTAGCAAAATCATTCTTAACAAGTTTAGGAGGAGGACCAAGATTAACTATATGAGGTGGATGCAGCAATCCTCCATAGACCATGGGAGGGGGAACTGAGGCAAAGCTCCTCGACCCATTAACTCCTTGAGAATGATTATCCTTGTCAGCACTAGACCCCTCCTTACCGAAGTTGACATACGATGTCGAGTTAGTGGGTTTGACCACTTGCACCGCATTGGTAGACACGTTAAGAGTATTAAGGAAATCTTTGAACATGGATTGAACCTCAGTCGCTATGGAGGATTTGAGTAAGGACAAGGCCTCATTCAAATCCTCGCGTGAGATCGTGTTCACTCCCATGGCCTCGGGAAGTTCTCTCACACGCTCCTCTTCGCTAGCCATACTCTTCGGGTGGTGAAACCCTTAATAAAGAGGCATGGCTCTGATACCAATTGAAAGGATCGATATGGTTGACTAGAGAGGGGGGGGGGGTGAATAGGCAACTAACAGTTTTTAGCTTTTCCTTAACAATTTAGGCTTAGCATCAAATAAGTTGGCTAGATGTGCAACTAGATGAATAACCTATATGATGCTAAACAGAACAAGTATACAAGCAAGCAAGGGATACAACACAATAATAGCTTGCAAGAAGTTAAGGTACGAGATAACCAAAAGTGGAGCAAGTGGAGACAAGGATGTGTTACCGGAGTTCCTTCCCTTGTGAGGAAGTACGTCTCTGTTGGAGCGGTGTGGAGGCACAATGCTCCCCAACAAGCCACTAGGACCACCATATTCTCCTCGCGCCCTCACACAATGCGAGATGACGTGATTCCACTATTGGTGCCCTTGAAGGAGGTGACCGAACCTTTATAAACAAGGTTGGGGCAATCTCCACAACTAAACTGGAGGCTCCCAATGACACCACGAAGATTCTCCACAATGGAATGTGGCTCCGAGGTGACGTCAACCGTCTAGGGTGCTTAAACACCCAAGAGTAACAAGATACGCAAGGGATTAGTGGGGGGAATCAAATTTCTCTTGGTGGAAGTGTAGCTTGAGGCCTTCTCAACCAATCCCTAGAAAATCAACAAGTTTGATTTGCTAGGGAGAAAGATCGGGCTAAAATGGAGCTTTGAGCAATAATGGAGTTTGGGGAAGGAAGAGGTAGTCTTCTTGAGGAAGAAGAACTCCCTTTTATAGTGGGGGAAAGGATCCAACCGTTATCCCCACCCTCAGCCCCGCGCGTCGCGGTACTACTGCAATTGACCATGGTACTACCGCTGCGACTTACGGTACTACCGCTTGCACGGGAGTATCAATCTCCGGCCGATTGCACTAGGCAGCTAGCGGTAGAACCGCCAGAGCAGTACTACTGCGAGCCCATGTAATACTACCGCATGGTCGGTAGAGACAGGCACTTGGAGGTGCACAGAAGTAAAAACTTACTTCCGCGCCTACCTCCGCTGAGGACGAAACTGCAAAAAAGTCTGGCACAATAGTACTGGAACTACATCACGGTACTACCGCACTAGGGTGGATGTAAAAAATTATATCCGTGCCTAGTACCACAGGCATACGTATTAGGGCAGGGGTGAGCGGTACTACCGCTCCTCTGAGTGGTACTACCGCGGGCTCCTGCGGTACTATCGCTCCCTTGAGCGGTACTACAGCTGACCGCTGAACACAAGTACCCCCGCAGGTTTCACTTTGCACAGACGAGGAAAACACTTGGTGCTCCATCGAAGTAAAGGAAAGGTGGTGCAAACATGATAGATGTGTACGTTTTGATTCCTCCCAAACCTTTCCAAAGCAGACCCCCTCTTAATAGTACAACTTTCCTATGGCTCAAATCCACCGGAAGGAAACGTAGAGAACAACCGTCTTCAATAAGCACTGAGGGGCACTGAATTGTCTTGTGCCTAGACACGAGATATCTGAAATGCTCAATGCACATGATTAGTCCGCAAAGGCATTGTCATGAATCACCAAAACCACTTAAGGAGAAATATGCCCTTACAACATGCTCACTGTTTGAGCTATTCTCCTTCATCTTGCATGCAAAGAATCTTGTTGGAGCCTCAATTCTAAGCCGTAATGCATGAGGCACCGAACTATCAAGTAGTCATCACAACATGCCTATCATATGTTCACAACATCCACAGATGATGCTAGAGGGGGTGGTGCACTGAGCGGTGCATCAAGGACACAAGCCTTCTATGCAGCAGTGAGGAAAATCCTCAGTTGACGAACCTACTCCACATAATTGCTACCATCATCTTTCAACTCTATTTTCTCTAGGAAGGTGTTAAAAACACAGGGGAGCTACATCGCGAGCTATTGATCTACATTATAATTTTGCAAAGACAACTTTAGACTATGTTCATGATAAGGAGTTTAGTTAATCATATTACTTAAAAAATCCCACTCAAATTGACATCCCTCCGGCCATCCGAGTGCTACATGATCCAAATTCACCAACCCAAGTCCGATCATCACGTGCGATGAGGTGGTGTCAATGGTGAACATCTCAATGTTGATCATATCTACTATATGACTCGTGTTCAACCTTTCGGTCTCTTGTATTCTGAGGCCATGTTTGTACATGCTAGGCTCGTCAAGTTTAACCCGAGTGTTCTGCACGTGCAACACTGGCTTGTACCCATTGTATGTGAACGTAGAGTCTATCACACCCGATCATCATGTGGTGTCTCGACATGACGAACTTTCGCAACGGTGCACACTCGAGAAGAACACAATTTTATCTTGAAATTTTAGTGAGGGGTCACCTTATAATGCTACCGTCATTCTAAAAAAAATAAGATGCATAAAAGGATTAATATCACATGCAAATCATAAGTGACATGATATGGCCATGAACTTGTGCTTTTGATCTCCATCTCCAGAGCACTGGCATGATCTCCATCGTCACCGGCATAACACCATGATCTCCATCATCATGATCTCCATCACTTTGTCGCCATCGGGGTTGTCGCGCCCACCATGCTTCCACTACTGTTGCTACCGCTTAGCGATAAAGTAAAGCATTACATAGCGCTTAATGATTGACACGCAGGTCATACAATAATTAAACACAACCCTATGGCTCCTGCCAGTTGCCGTACTCATCGACATGTAAGTCATGATATTCTATACAAAACATGATCATCTCATACATCTAATATATCTCATCATGTAATTAGCCATATAACATCACAACATACCCTGCAAAAACAAGTTAGACGTCCTCTAATTGTTGTTGCATGTTTTACGTGGCTGCTACGGGTATCTAGCAAGAAAATTTTTTACCTACGCAAAAACCACAACCATGATACACAAATTTCTATTCAACCTTCTCAAGGACCGCCTTTGTCGAATCCGATCCAACTAGAGTAGGAGAGACAGACACCCGCCAGCCATCTTTATGCAACAAATTCACATGTCAGTCGATGGAACCGGTCTCTCATAAGCATACGAGTAAGGTTGGTACGGGCAGCTTCATCCCACAATACTGCTGAATCAAGAAAATACCAAGGGAGGAAGCAATCTGAGCATCAATGCCCATAAACTCCTTTGTGCTCTACTTGTGATCTCATCTACGCATAGACCTAGCTCATGATGCCACTGTTGGGGAACGTTGCATGAGAAACAAATTTTCCTACACACATGAAATATCTATCCATGGTGTTGAGCATCTACGAGAGGGAGAATGGATCTACATACCCTTGTAGATCGCTAAGCGGAAACATTAAGAAATGCAGTTGATGTAGTCGAACGTCTTCACGATCCAAATCGCAAGCCGTCCCTCGATCCAATCACGATCTAGCGCCGAATGGACGACACCTCTGCATTCAACACATGTACAACTTGATGACGCCTTCACCTCCTCGATCCAGTGAGCGATGGTGAAGTAGTAGATGAGTTTCTACATCATGACAGCGTGATGACGATGGTGATGAAGAACGGTCTCAGCAGAGCTTCGCCAAGCACAAAGGAAACTTTGATTTAGGATAAACTAAAGGGGACGGTGTTGCCGACACACGGCTTGGGAATTATTGATGTGTTTCGGGTGCTAGCCCTTCCCCTCTATTTATATGTTCAGCCATGGGGTTGATACTTGGAGAAAGAGCCTCCTCAAAGTCGGTTTGGCCCGCAAGGCAAGAGTCCTGGTCGGACTCCAGGACCAAACGCCAGGGTCCTGGCCCCAGACGCCAGGGTTCCTGGCATCTGGCCCTGCCTCCGCAAAACTCCTTTTGCACCTTCCTAAAGCCTCGTGGGCTTTAACCTTTGGCCCAAATAAAGTGTTCTTGTACCCCAAACATTTCGGGAAACATCTGAAACCCCTTCCAATGAATTCCGGAACCCTTCTGGAGACCAAACACTATTATCCCATATATCAATCTTTACCTCCGGACTATTCCAGAGCTCCTTGTCATGTCCGGGATCTCATCCGAGACTCCAAAGAAATTTCGATCACCAACATAATAACTCAACTATACTTATATCGTCACCAAATGTTAAGTGTGTAGACCCTATGGGTTCGAGAAATATGTAGACTTGACCGAGACAACTCTACGGTCAATAACCAATAGCAGGACCTAGATGCCCATATTGGCTCCTACATATTCTACGAAGATCTTTATCGGTTGAACCTCTATGTCAAGGATTCAATTAATCCCGTACGCTATTCCCTTTGTTTATCGGTATGTTACTTGGCCGAGATTCGATCGTCGGTATCTCCATACCTAGTTCAATCTCATTACCGGCAAGTTTCTTTACTCGTTCCATAATACAAGATCCCGTGGCTAACAATTTAGTCACTTTTCTTGCAAGGCTTATTGTGATGTTGTATTACCGAGTGGGCCCTGAGATACCTCTCCATCACACAGAGTAACAAATCCCAGTCTCGATCCATTCCAACCCAACACACACCCTCGGAGACACCTGTAGAGCAACGATAACCCACAAGTATAGGGGATCGCAACAATTTTCGAGGGTAGAGTATTCAACCCAAATTTATTGATTTGACTCAAGGGGATCCAAAGAATATTCTCGAGTATTCGTAGCTGAGTTGTTAATTGAACCACATCTGAAAGACTTAATATCTGCAACAAAGTATTTAGTAACAAAGTAGTATGGAAGTAACAGTAACAATGGCAATAGTGGCAGTAGCAGTTTTGTAGTGATTGTAACAGTAGCAATGGAGAAGTAACTTAGAAGAGATCAATATGTGGAAAGATCATACGCAATGGATCGGTGATGGATAATTATGTTGGATGCCATTCATCATGCAACAATTATATCATAAGGTGACACCGAACTATCTCTAGGTCATGAATGTAATGCAGGCATGTATTCCATATATAGTCATACATGCTTATGGGAAAGAACTTGCATGACATCTTTTGTCCTACCCTCCCGTGGCAGAGGGGTCCGAATGGAAAATAAGGGATATTAAGGCCTCCTTTTAATAGAGAACCAGACAAAAGCATTAGCACTTAGTGAATACATGAACTCCTCAAACTACGGTAATCGCCGGAAAGAAT
The DNA here is from genome assembly GCA_022496015.1 of Hordeum marinum. Lineage (NCBI taxonomy): Eukaryota > Viridiplantae > Streptophyta > Magnoliopsida > Poales > Poaceae > Hordeum > Hordeum marinum. The sequence goes on along the minus strand of CM039678.1, from coordinate 391,298,860 downwards.
CCCAGTTATTGTCACCCTGGGGGATGCGGATCATAACTCGTAATAGGTGTCTACAACCTGCAAGATAGGATAAAGAACATACACACACACATATGTATATATATACATGAAAACATAATAGGTTCAGATCTGAAATCATGGCACTCGGGCCCTAGTGACAAGAATTAAGCATACCAAAGTCATAGCAACATCAATCTCAGAACATAGTGGATACTAGGGATCAAACCCTAACTAAACTAACTCAATTACATGATAAATCTCATCCAACCCATCACTGTCTAGCAAACCTACGATGGGATTACTCACGAATGATGGAGAGCATCATGGAATTGGTGATGAACGATGGTTGGTGATGACGATGGCGTCGATTTCCCCTCTCCGGAGCCCAAAATGGACTCTAGATCTGGCCTCCCGAGGGAAACAGGAGGTGGCGACGGCTCTATATTGTGAAACGAGATGAATTCTTCTCCTTGATTTTTTATCCGCAAATAGGAATATATAGGTGTGGAATCGAGGTCGATGGAGGAACAGGGGGCCCACAAGCCTGCTAGGCGCGACCAGGGGGGTGGCCGCGCCTGTCAGGCTTGCCACCTGTGGGTGGCCCCCTCCGGTTGATTATTTCACCAGTATTTTTTATTAATTCCAAAAATATTCTCCATAAATTTTCAGATCAATGCAAGAACTTTTATTTCTGCACAAAAATAACACGAAGGCAATTCTGCTGAAAACAGCGTCAGTCCGGGTTAGTTCCATTCAAATCATGCAAATTAGAGTCCAAAACAAGGGCAAAAGGGTTTGGAAAAGTAGATACGATGGAGACGTATCAACTCCATGAAGCTTAACCCATTGCTTGTCCTCAAGCAATTCAGTTGATAAACTGAAAGTGATAAAGAAAAACTTTTACAAACTCTGTTTGATCTTGTTGTTGTAAATATGTCTAACTGATGTTCAGATTTTCAGCAAAGATCATGGACTAACCACGTTCACAATAACATCTAGGTCTCACATTCACTCATATCAATGACATAATCAACTAGCGAGTAATAATAATAACTCTTGGATGACAACACTTTCATCAAAATAATCATGATGCAATATGATGAAATGATATCTCACTAGCCCTTTCTATGACAGCAAAACATAAATGAAGAGCACCTCTAAAAGAACAAGGACTGACTAGACATTGTAATTCACGGTGAAAGAGATCCAGTCATGCTCATACTCAATATCAATTAATAGCAAAGAATACAAATGACAATGGTGCTCTCTAACTGATGCCTTTATAAGAGGATGATGACTCAACAATAAAATAAATAGATAGGCCCTTCGCAGAGGGAAACATTGATTTGTAGAGGTGTCAGAGCTCGAGCTTTTAAAACATGAATGAATGACGATTTGAGTGGTATGCTTTCATTGTCATAATAACGACCAAGAGATTTCAGCATCTTCCATGCTAGATACATTATAGGCAGTTCCCAAATAGAATGGTAAAGTTTTTACCCCCCCTCCACCAATCAATCACACTCCACGGCGGGCCGAATCCACGTGTACCGTCCATACAAACATAGTCCTGGGGGAGTTTGGTTTAATTATATTTTGATTTTATTTCGAGCATGGAACTGGTCATTCTGATTACCAGCCACTTTCCCGTGAATCATAGTGAATCAACACATATTCGTGAGAATAACCCACCTAGCATGGAAGATACTGACAGCCCCCAGTCGCCACATGAGCGATTTGGGCATTCAAAACAGAATGTTTATTTGAAGGTTTAGAGTTTGGCACATGCAAATTTACTTGGAACCGCAGGTAAATACCGCATATAGGCAGGTATGGTGGACTCATATGGGACAACTTTGGGTTTGAGGAATTGGATGCACAAGCAGTATTCCCGTTTAGTACAAGTGAAGGCTAGCAAAAGACTAGGAAGCGACCAACTAGAGAGCGACAAAGTCATCAACATGATTTGAGATTAACCAACATTGAATGCAAGCATGAGTAGGAAATAAATCACCGTGAACAAAAAAATTGTAGAGGCTATGTTGATTTTGTTTCAACTACATGCATGAACATGTCCCAAGTCGAGCCACTTGAATCGTTCAGAGGAGGATACCATCCCATCATACTACATCACTACCATTTTAATATGCATGTTGGCACCCAAGACAAACCATCATCCACTCTTAGCTAATTAAGCATGTCATGAGTAACTATAATCTCTAATTGTCATTGCAAATATGTTTCACCCATAAAGAACTGAATTTGGAACGATGAGCTAATCATATTTACAAAACCAAGATAGGTTGAGTTCATACCAACTTTTCTCCACCTCAATCTTTTCATCAAATATCGTCATTATTGCCTTTCACTTGCATGACCGAACGGTGTGGATAATAATAAAAGTGCATGTGCATTGGACTAAGGTGGAATCTGCAAACAATAACTCAAAGGAGAAGGCAAGGTAATATGGGCTCTCTGATCAATAAACAATTATGCATATGAGAGCCACTCAACATTTTCATTGTGGTCTTCTCCTTACGACCCAAATAAAGGAAATTCAAAACAAGAACGAGAAAAACTAAACAAAAGAAGAAGAAAAAATCTTTTTGGGTTTTCTTTTTAATGCTACAACTAAACAGCTAGAAGGTAAAGCTAGAACTATTTTTTTTGTATTTTTCGCAAAGTTAATTAAACACACAAGAAGAAAGGGAAACAAGGAAATAAACTAACATGGATGGTACAATGCAAAAGTATGAACACCGACTACTAAAATGTGAGAACATGAACGTAAAGTCGATGAGAGATACGTAGTAAAGTCGATGAGAGATACGTACTTCCCCAAGCTTAGGATTTTGGCCTAAGTTGGTATAGGGCCATGCTGGCCCGGATAATATCCGAAGTCATAGTCGGGGTTGTATTGGGCTGCGGCAGCTACCGCATGAACAACTGCAGCATGAATCGAGCGGCTTCCACATTCCGCTCATACTCGTTTGCCTCCTCTCTGGTTATAAAGTATCTCTATTTTTCCTGAAAGTTAAAGAAGGCAGGAGCAGGAAGGGTAACATGGACATCACACTGTCTATAAAAAATTAGTCGGTACCGGAGGGGTTGTTCGTTCCTTTCAAGAAACTAAAAACGTACCAAAGCCTCATAATCAAGAAAAGTAGGTGGTAACTCATTATCATTTCCCCGTATGGGTACCTCGAGATAATTAGCTACACAAGTGGCATAAATCCCACCATCGAAATCTCCATCCTTAGCATTACTATGCAATCTTCTAGCAATAATGGCTCCTAAGGTATATCGCCTATCACCCATTACTGCACTCTTAAGAATACTGAGATCGGTGCCACAAAGGTGGCTGTGCTTAGTTTTACCGCTAATACATTACCTATGAATAGAGAAAAATAATGTATAGTAGGAAAATGAATGCTCCCCACGGTAGCCTGTTTGATATTTCTAGTTTCTCCGATGGTAATGCTAACAAGAAAATCACTATATTCAGTTTTGTGCGGATCACTATAGCTGCCCCATTATGGAATTTTGCATGCATGATTAAAATCCTCTATGTCCAAAGTATATGATTTGTCATAAAGGTTAAATAGGATGGAAGGTTTATAACGATTGAACGAAAATTTAAACCTCTGCACGAAAGAACCACTGAGTTGATAGTATTGCTTGCATATGTCCAAAACGAATTCCTCAAGGCCAACATTTTTTGTGTATGCGTAAAATTCTTCCTTGAAACCAACATCACTCATAAATTGATTCGATGGCCATTCACAAGGTCATACTTGATTCTTCCCTCAGTGGTTCGAGGTCGGGCTCATGTATCGTGAGTCTCGGGGCCTTGTTGCTCGAGGAACCCCCTTGAAATACCCTCCTCAACATTTTTTTCTGAAAAATTCTGAAATTTTTAGTGACCCAAAATAAAAGTGAACAAAACTCATAGCAACTACTCCCACAAGTGCCTAGAGGCTATATCATGCATCAAAACTACTTGGGACCATACAAATTTGACGTGCAAGCTCAAGAACAAGGTCACCACATGTGATAGCCTGGCTTATTAGGGATGATAGACTACTCATATCAATAAGGAATTCCTTCTTTTCCAAGATCCCATTCGAATAGAATTCTATGATGGGTGACCGACCGGGAAGTTGGTCCCAGGTGCGCATGAGTGAGGACAAAGTGCACAGAAAAGGCTAGTATTGATGTGTGAGGCCGGTCTAGATCCCGTCACGAGTAATGACTACCGGCGGGTGTCTCCGGGGCGTTACAAGTTGGTATCAGAGCCGACCCTCGCGGTTACACGGATGTTTGCCGACAGGTGCGCGATCATGTTGTTCATAAAGTTGGTGACCCGTTGGGGCACACGAAATGACACATGTATCGGACTGGAAGCACAGACGTTTGTGCCAAGAGGGAACGTTCCTGTGACCCGACGAGGACGTCGGTTCCTCTAAGTGGTGGTGTATGTGATAGCCTGCCTTATTAGGGATGATAGACTACTCATATGAATAAGGAATTCCTTCTTTTCCGGGAGCCCATTCGAACAAAACTCTCAGGTTAAGCGTGCTTGGCTTGGAGTAGTTCTGGGATGGGTGACCGACCGAGAAGTTGGTCCCGGGTGTGCATGAGTGAGGACAAAGTGCGCAGAAAAGGCTAGTATTGATGTGTGAGGCCAGTATAGATCCCGCCAGGAGTAATGACTACCGGCGGGTGTCTCCGGGGCGTTACACCACAACAACAAAAATTTGCAATAAATAAAGCTCTTGAACAAAAACTAATTGGACCATTGGAGGAGTCACATACCGAAAAACAATCCCCCAAAATAGTTTTGCGAATGAAGCTTTGCACAAGGAGATCAAATATGGCAGCAAAATGAGCTAGAAAACGGGTTTGAGCAATGGTGGGATTTTTTCTAGAGGAAGATGAAGTGGATGGGTGTCGGAATAAGCAAAGGGGGCCACGTGGGACCCACAAGCCTGCTAGGCATGGCCAGGGGGTGGCCGTGCCTTGTGGGATGGTGACCCACTAGTGCAGCCCCCTGCAGTGTGCTCAGTGCCAGATATTTTTAAATATTCCAGAAAAAATCATACTACATTTTCATGGCATTTGAAGAACTTTTATTTTCAGGTCATTTTTCTATTGCACGAAAAGCTCAGAAGATAGAAAAATAATATCATTTTTACTTAATTTAATCTAACTAACAGAAGGTAAAGGTTGGGTACAGAAAGTTGTGCTTTCTAAATTCAACCATCTCATGCTCATCAAAAGGAACCCATCAATAAGGTTGATCAAGTCTTATTAACGAACTTCTTTTGAATAACATGAAACCGAAGAATTTTCGAATAACACTAAGGTACATCAATGGGTATATGAATATCCCCAACAATAAGTATATCATATTTCTTCTTGACAGTAGGAAGAAGGAATTCAAAGTCTCCAGTAATAATCGTTGGGATTTTTTCAATGGAGTTGATACTATGAACTTGAGGTTGTTTCTTCAGAAAGTGTATCGTATGCTCATTACCATTAATATGAAAAGTGACATTAACCTTGTTGCAATCAATAACAACCCCTGCAGTATTAAAAAAGGATCTACCAAGGATGATCGACATACTGTCATCCTTGGGAATATCAAGAATAACAAAGTCTGTTAAGATAGTAGCATTTGCAACTACGATAGGTACATCCTTAGAAATACCGACAGGTAGAGCAGTTGATTTATCAGCCATTTGCAAAGAGATTTCAGTAGGTGTCAACTTATTGAAATCAAGTCTACGATATAAAGAGAAAGGCATAACACTAACACCAGCTCCCAAATCACATAAAGCTGTTTTAACATAATTCCCTTTAATAGAGCATGGTATAGTTGGTATTCCTGGATCTCCTAATTTCTTTGGTACTCCACCCTTAAAATTATAATTAGCAAGCATGGTGGAAATTTTAGCTTCCGGTATCTTCTTTTTATTATTCACAATATCTTTCATACACTTAGGATAAGGAGACATTTTCAGAATATCAGTCAAGCGCATATGCAAAAAGATAGGTCTAAGCATTTCAACCAATCACTCAAAATCCTCATCATCCTTTTTCTTGGATGGTTTAGGAGGGAAGGTCATGGTTTTGTGAACCCATGGTTCTCTATGTTTACCAGGCTTCCTAGCAATAAAGTATCTTTTGTCATATATTTTATTCTTAGGTTCTGGGTTATCAAGATCAACAGCAGGTTCAGTCTCCACATCATTATCATTACTAGGTTGAGCATCAACATGAACATAAACATTAATATTACCACTAGGCTCATGTTCATCACCAGATTGTGTCGGTGTACTACGGATCGGGTCCATTAGTACCCCTTACTTGTGCACGGGCAGTTATAGCCACACCCACGGCAAGGCCTGCCGCAGAACTAATAGAAGCAAGCGCGAAGACGTCAAAGGAATGCTCAAGTCAACGAACACAAGACCGAAGACCAAGCGCTGGAACCCCGGCAAGATCTTGGTGGGGGTGGCCTGCGGAGCCCCGACAAGAAGGGCACTTGGCAAGACCTCGCCACCTTCCCAGCACGGAGACCATGTGTCGGCTCCTAGGATACGTGTCAAGGCACCGGCAAAGGAGAGGCTAAGCGGTGTAGATGGGACAGGCCAATGTGCCGTCCCATAGAAGGTCAGGGTGTGGAGACCCCGACTCATAAGTCGTGATCACCGATTGCACGTGTATCGTGATCCCAGAGATCAATGCTCACTAAACACACAGAAGCTGAATAACAAGAGTCTTACATCCACACTTAGCGTCTTACACAAATAAAGACCATGAAGGTCTAGTCTTACATACATAGGGCCACATTGGCCAAACACTTAAACTCAACAGCCAGCGGAAATCTTGATCGAAATCGTGAACCCATGCCATCTGCCTTAAACTTACAGGCATTCTGACTGGGAAGCGTCCTAGTTCGCATGTTCGTCACCAATGAACTCTTCAACGTACTCCTGTTCTTCCATGCCTGGCCAATTAAATATCTAGTGCAAGCCAATGAGTACTTTGAATGAACTCGCAAGCAACCCAAGTTGTGGAACAAGATATTAATGATGCATGGTATAGCACTAAGTAGGAAATTTGCGGAAAGCTAATTTTGAATGCAATGACATGATCAAGTAACTAGATGAACGTGCATCAACATTTGGCAGATATCGATGTGAACAAGTTACGTATATCTTCATAAGCAGGGGTTGAACGTCTCATGTTCATTCATCACATCAAGTCTTCTGACTTGTCTCAAGTATCATCTCTGTGTTATCCACACACACACACACACCAAGTTTGTGAAAATAACTGGACGTGGCATAAGCAGCACCACCCAACTGTCCTTGACCGTGGACACGACTATTCGAATAGTTTACAGTCTGCAGAGGTTGTGTGCTTTACCAACAAGACTCGAGGACTTCCGTGTCATCCATGACTCGCGGTATATTACATACCCGAGGTAAGTACCCGAACAATGGCTTTACCATGGTGATACTAAACAAAGAGTCCACTCGTTGGTCTCATCCCCCATGATATACATCACACGTATCATCCATGAGGGAACGCAACGATGTGCCTAGTGCCTATAAAGACAACGCATGGCCTTCCACTTCCAGGACTACCCCATCTCGAGAGTGAGCACTTCACTCTCGCCACTAGTAATGCGGACTCCCTTCTAGCACCAACCATTGTAATCAACAAAGCCCCGTCCCATAAGGGGTATTTTGGTTGCACATGTAAGGTTGGGAGGGTCGACAAATCTTAAACCCTCCGTTGTTCCAAAACACATCCTCAACTTGTTCCGGCACACCACTTCTTTCACAAGTGGTCACCCAACTCATCATCATCTCCCTCGGGCATTAGTGGGACTCGATAGGTTTTCGAAAAGTCTTTGAAATCATCTCTACCTTTCCATCACAATACATAAATCCCAATCCCACTTGCGTACCATCCACTACCATCCTATCTACACCCACCCGCATAACCCTCATAAGGTGGTAGGGTCATGCACGATGCAAGTGTCAACGGTAAAAGTGTCGGAAGCAACCCACCGAAGTGGTCACTACTCCACATGATCAAATATGATGAAAGTAAAGTGATATATGACATGCGATAAAATGGTTTCTTAACATGGTCAAAGGGCTGCTTGCCTGTCTCAACAAAGTCTTTGGGGTCTTCAAAGTCTTTGGGTCCAACTCCCTCGTCAATAGTGCAATCTATCGTCGCGGATAATAGTGATAAAAATAAGCATCACACAAAAATAGAACACACAAAGCTAATAGAAAAATGCTACCCTATTCTGATAAATACTAATAGCTATAATAAAAATATTTTCTCAAGGTTTTTCTATAAAAAAATATTTTTGAAAACTATTTAATAGAAGAAAAAAGGTGCCAAAATAGGTTTTAAATTAAATTAGTGAAAAAAAGTTTTCAACATTTTTCACAAATGGCACTATTAAATTCTAGGGAATATTTTAAGAATTTAGGTGAAACAATTATTGTCATTGGATAAATATTCAATTTTGTGGGATTTGTGGAAAGCAGGGGGAAAAAGAAAACAGAAAAATGGCACTGTGGCCTCTCGGGCTAAAAGCACAGTAGCCGAGCCGGCCCAAAGGGGAGGTGGCCGAGGGAGAGGCGCCGCATGCGACAGGTTTATTTTTAAACCTTCCCACGGGCCCAATCTGGCAGCGAGCGGAGGAAGGGTGAGGGTATGACAGGTGGGCCCCACCTGTCATCCCTCACCTCGCGACAGGGAGCAGAGGGGGCTCACCGGTGGGGGCTCAGGCCACGGCGGCTCGAGCGGAAGGCACCGGCACACTCAGGGGCTTCCCGCGCGTCGGTGGGTGGTCGAGGCGGTCGCCGGGGCTGAGGGAATCGTTGACGAGGGGGAAAACCGCACGGCGGTGAGGGTTTGGCTCGGGTTTGAGCTCCTGACCACGGGGACAAGGGGGATGGGCACACGAGAGCGGCTGAGGGGAGGAGGGAGTGAGAGGAGAGCAGCGGGAGCTCGGGGTAGGGGCTTTATAGGCGGGCGCCAGTGAACTAAGGGTGTGGTGCGCTGGTGAGGACGGGGGTGTCGCCACGTGCCACAGGGGCGCCCCGGGCCGTGTCTGCGGTGGATGTGGACTTGGTCTGCACTCGGAGATAGGAAGAGTGTAGCCAGGGGGACCGAAGGTGCGCGCGTGCAAGCTCGGTCATTGGGGCTCTCGGCCGGTGCCGCGTGCGGGCTAAGGAGGGCAGCAGAGGAGGTGGTAGGAGGGGCCGACCTCCTGGCTTCTTGCGGACGTCGAGGGGTGGCCGGGGGACATGCTCCCGCATCCCCAGGCTGTCGGGTGGCTCGGGATGGGTGCAGCAATAGTGCGGGTATGCATTGTAGCGTGCTCTAGAGAATGCCTTTGGCATGCCGTGGCATGCCTACGTGCTCTGGATGCGCTCCTGCATGTGCATAAGCTTTTCGATGTTCTCGAGATGCTCTAGGAGCTAGGAAAGGCTAGGAGAAAAAGAAATGGGGAGGGGAGAGGGTAGAAATGATGCTGCCATGGTGAAACAGAGGGGTAAATGTGGGTTTTGCCTCACTTACCCAGTGAACCTTAGCCAGAGAAATTTACTGGGGGTGAAAAGCAATACTAGATAGCTGTGGTAAAAATTTGGAGGCAAGGGAAATAGTAAAAGTGGTGAAAACAGTAACTTTACCATTTCACCAAAAGGTGTTTGATGGGTTTTTGGGCAAGATAAATTCACCCACTTACTGTGATGTTCAACAGGATCAACTGGTGGGTAAAAATGAGATGGATCACCAAATTTGATATCAAATGTGCAAAGTTGACAATGGAAACTTTGTGAATCCTAGAAACTAACAAAATCAGGTTTCTGTAGATCTAGTTATGCTAAGCTATTATGCTTGATGCATCACTTAGTGTAGCATCATTATTTAGTGATTAGAACATGTCCACAAAGTTTGAGGTCAAGGGAAGAAACTTTACAATGGAAAGTTGTTCAAATTTGAATCTGGACACGGAGGGTATTGGGATGGTTTGATGAAGAAAAACAACTTGGATTGAGATGAAACTTTGCAAGATTATCACCTATGATAGTGTTGGCTTGTTGGAATTTTCTTGGAATTTATTGAGAATATTTATTATACAAATATTTCAAAAGCTTTATTTTACAGAAAGGGTTTAGAGGGTTTTTTCCCCTTGATTTGAACATGCTCATGTGTTGAAACTCATATATATCGAAAATATATGTCCAGTGAGTCTCCCTAAATTTTCTCAAATATTTTGAATGCATTGAAATATTTTTTCCCTCTGAAAAACCATTTCCGGTCTTAAGAAAAAGACTTTAAATAAAATATTAAAATAATATTTAAAATTAATATTTGGTGGGTTTAGCTAGTCATAAACATAGTAGGTTTGAAGTAAAGCCTTTGGCGAAGAAGGATCCACCCAATTTGAGGACTTGCAGTGCAAACCTCATTTCAGGGGGTTTTAAAACCTAATTCGGATAAATCCTTTTTGGTTAAAATAAAATTTGGTAAAAATATTTTTGGGCACTATTAACATGGCATGATCATTGGGCAAGAAGTTTGGGTCTAGGAAGATGAATATGGAGAGGGATAGAATCTAAGAGTGCCATACACACCAAGCAACAAGCAAAAATTCAAGCAAGCACAAGCATTGAAAAAGTTTTAATTGGATCCAAATTTTATAAATCCAAACATAACAAGGTGATACAAACACAGGGCGTGACAAACCTACCCCCTTACAAAATCTTGTCCCCGAGATTCCTAGGCTAAGCGCTAAAAAGATAAGGGAACTCAGATGTAAGATAGTCTTCATGCTCCCAGGTTGCTTCAGCTTTAGTGTGGTTGCTCCATTGGAGCTTGAAGTACTTGATGGTGCGGCTACGGGTGCAATGTTCTGCCTCACCCAGAATGCGGACTGGCCTCTCACGATGAGTGAGGTCTGGCTGAAGATCGATGGCTTGATGGTCGATGTCCTTGTAGAGGTCGGGGCGGTTGGGAACTTGGAGAAACTTTCGGAGTTGTGACACATGAAAGACGTTGTGCACATCTGATAGCTCGGGAGGTAGCTCTAGATGATAGGAAACTTCCCCTCGCATTGTAGTGATCTTGAAGGGGCCGATGTATCTTGGTGCAAGCTTTCCTTTGACGTGGAAACGCTTTGTTCCCTTGAGGGGCGTGACTCGAAGGTAGACATGGTCACCGACACAGAAGCTCACTTCTAGTGGTGGGAGTTAGCGTAGCTCTTCTGTCTTTACTTGGCGGTCTCAAGGCGCTCTCAGATGAGTTGAACTTGCTCTTTTGCCTCTTGGAGGATGTCTGGTCCAAAAATTAATCCTTCTCTGGTCTCTGACCAGTTGAGGGGAGTACGGCACTTGCGTCCATACAACACCTCAAATGGTGCCATCTGAAGACTCAACTGATAGCTGTTGTTGTACGAGAACTCAGCGAACGATAGGCAATCTTCCCACTTGGCTCCATACGACAAAACACAAGCACGGAGCATATCTTCAAGTATCTGATTTACTCGTTCTGTCTGGCTGCCGGTCTCGGGGTGAAAAGCAGTGTTGAAGGAGAGCTTGGTGCCCATGGCTTCTTGAAACTTCTTCGAGAATCTTGAGGTGAACTGGGTTCCTTGAGACCACATGATCTCCTTTGGAACTCCATGAAGACTTACGATGCGGTTGATGTAGAGGTTTGCGAGCTGGCTTCCATCATAGGTTTTCCTGACGGGAATGAAGTGGGCTACCTTGGTCAGGTGGTCGACAATGACCCAAATTGACTCATGTCCTTTGCTTGACCTGGGTAATCCGGTGATGAAATCCATCCCAACTTTGTTCCACTTCCATTCAGGCATTTTGAGAGGTTGCAATAGCCAAGTGGGTCACTGGTGCTCAGCCTTGACTATCTGGCATATGTCACACTCAGTGACAAAGGTGCCTATCTCCAGTTTCATGTCATGGCACCAGAATCGTGCCTTGAGGTCTTGATACATCTTGGGTCCTCCAGGATGGATGGAGTATGGAGTGACATGAGCTTCTTGCAAGATCAAGTTGTTGAGCTCCTCTTTGTTGGGTATGAAGATGTGATTACCAAACCATACAAGTCCTTGTTCATCGATTGAGAATCCTGGGGCCTTGCCTGCCTTGATCTTCCTCTTGATGCCTTCAATGCTCTCGTGTCCCTTCTGATCTTCTTTGATATCATCCATCAAGGTAGGCTTTGCTTCGAGGTTGGCGACGAACCCAGGTGCAACTAGTTCCAAGCCGAAGCTTTTAAGCTCTTCATATAGGGTGGGTAGCCTCTCCTTAATCATGTCATTCAAGGAACAAGCCTTTCTGCTTAAGGCGTCTACTACTACGTTGGCCTTGCTGGGGTGGTATTGAACACTAAGGTCATAATCCCTGATTAACTCCAACCATATTCGTTGCCTCATGTTCAATTCCCTTTGAGTGAAAATATACTTCAAACTCTTGTGGTCTATGTATATGACACATCGCTTCCCCAGAAGGTAATGTCGCCATGTCTTCAAGGCATGAACCATGGCTGCTAACTCAAGATCATGAGTAGCGCAGTTCTCTTCGTGAGGTCATAGCTGTCTGGATAGATATGCTACAACTGTGCCATCTTGCATCAGAACACCTCCAATCCCGGTTCTCGATGCATCACAATATATCACAAACTCCTTGTGAATATCGGGGGTGGCCAAAACTGGGGCTGTGGTCAATCCCTTCTTGAGATCCTGGAAGCTTTCCTCGCACTTAGCTATCCATTCAAACTTCTTGTCCTTCTTCAAAAGTTGGGTCATGGGTCGGTCAATGCTCGAGAACCCTTCCACGAACTTGCGTTAATATCCCACGAGTCCGAGAGAGCTCCTGACTTCGTTCATGGTGGTTGGGGATTGCCATTCAGTCACGGCTTCAATCTTCGAAGGATCCATTGACAATCCTTCTGCAGTCAGCACATAAACCAAAAATCCAACCTCATGCAGCCAGAATTCACACTTGCTAAATTTGGCGTAAAGCTGGTGCTCTCGAAGCTTGTCTAGGACCAATCTCAAGTGTTCCTCATGCTCTTCTTTAGACTTGGAGAAGACGAGTATGTCATCAATGAAGACGGCAACGAACTTGTCCAAGTACTCCATGAAGACTTTATTCATGAGGTACATGAAGTAGGCAGGGGCATTGGTTAATCCAAATGACATGACCGTGTACTCATACAGGCCATACCGGGTTACAAATGCCATCTTCGGAATGTCTGGGGGTCTGATCTTCGGCTGGTAGTACCCAGACCTGCGGTCGATCTTAGAGAACACCTTGGCTCCATTCAACTAATAAAACACGTCCTCAATCTTGGGGAGTGGGTACTTGTTCTTTATCGTGACTTCATTGAGAGAACGGTAATTGATGTAGAGTCTGATAGTTCCGTCCCTCTTTGACACAAATAGAACAGGTGATCCCCAAGGAGATGCACTTGGGCAAATGAATCCTTTTCTGAGCTGCTCTGCCAGTTGCTTCTTTAATTCAGCCAACTCTTCGGATCCCATCCTATAGGGCTTCTTATAGATGGGCCTTGATCCAGGCATTAGCTCAACGATGAACTCAATGTCGCGGTCAGGAGGCATTTCGGCCAGCTCATCAGGAAATACATCCAGGTATTCACATACCACTGGCACTTGATCCAACTCAGCTCCTGATAGACAATTAGCCTAAGGGGCTTGAGTGGAGGTAGGGTTGGGAACATACTTGACTTCCACTCCTTGGGTGTTGGTCATGGTAACAATCCTCTTGGCACAGTCTAACACGCCTTGGTGCTTGGTCAACCAATTCATGACAAGGATGACGTCCAAGCCCGGTGAATCTAGAACTATAAGGTCTACTAGGAAGTCTACCCCGTTGATGTTAATCTCCACTCCTTTACAACCTATCCCAGACTTCATAACTGATCCCGGGGTTTGTATCAACATACGACTACCTAGGGGTGTAGGTTTCATGCCACTTTCTAGTGCAAACTTTTGTGTGACAAAAGAATGTGAAGCTCCACAATCAAACAATACTGTTGCTGGGGTTGAGTTGACTAGGAACGTACCCAGTATGACGTCCGGGTCTTCCTGGGCTTCCTCTACGGTGACATGATTCACACGACCCTTGCCATTGTTGGGCTGGTTGCGGGGAGCTGGTTTCCTTGGTGGTGCTCCACGGGCTTGACCTTCGTTTGGCGCATTGGGGCGCGGGGCATCTGGCTTCTTCTTGGGACATAGCTTGGAGATGTGTCGAGACTGACCACATCCAAAATAGGTGACTTGCCCAGGGTTGTTGTTGTAGTTCCTGCCACCGTTGTTGTTATTGGGGTTGTTGTAAGCTGGCCTGTGATTGGCATTCTGTTGAGGCTGGTACCTCGGACAAGGCGCAAGAGGTCTAGCCTGCTGTGGCTGATAGGTCGGCTTGGCTAGGGCTGGCTGCCAGGGGCAAGGCTTCTGGTTGCTAGAGCTACCCTTGCTCTTCATCTTGCACTTTCAAGTGTCGTCTATGGCATGACACTTGTCTTCTAGCATGAGGGCCTTGTTCACCAGGTCGAAGAAGGTACGATAGTCACAGACGATGAGTTGATACTGCAGGGCCTGTTGAAGTCCTTCCATGAAGCGTTCGTTCTTGGCAGCCTCCGTTTTGACATCTTCAGGTGCATACCTTGACAGCAGGTTGAACTTCTACATGTACTCCTTGACAAAGCCACTTCCTTGCTTCAGTGCTCGGAATTCTCTCTTCTTGATAGCCATGATCCCAGAAGGAATGTGGGCAGTGCGGAATCCTTCGTTGAAGTCATTCCAAGTGATCACACGCTCACATTGCATGACCTTGAATCCATCTCACCAGGCTCGGGCGGTACCTCCGAGGTAGTGAGAGGCATAAAGCACCTTCTCACAGTCCTCATTGCAATTAACCAGTGCAAGGAGGTCCTCAATGGTGCGGATCCAGTCGTCAGCATCCAAGGGTTCAGT
Organism: Hordeum marinum; assembly: GCA_022496015.1. NCBI lineage: Eukaryota > Viridiplantae > Streptophyta > Magnoliopsida > Poales > Poaceae > Hordeum > Hordeum marinum. Next base: position 391,283,802 of record CM039678.1, on the reverse strand, counting down.
AGTCTCGGTGAAGGTTGGGGGCGAATTCCTCATGAACTCAAACAGAGTGGAGCAGCCATTGCCGTTCCTGCCTTGTTGCTGGTTGTTCACAAGGGCCTGAGCCATCTGCTGAATAGCAGCATTGTTGGCTTGGCATTCCTCCTAGAGAACTTGGAGAAACTAAGCTATGGTCATGTTCTCCGGTGGAGGTGGTGGCGGGAGAATGTCGCCTTGTGGCTGCTCCTGGTGTTCTCCAGCGTGAGCAGCCCCACCAACTCCCTCTTGCTGGCTTGAGTTGTCGGCTTCAGGGTTGTCTAAGGAGCTGTTGCGGGTAGCAGTCACCATCCTGCTTGGAGCAGTCAAGTCAAACAACCGGGATAAACGAGAGGAAAAGCAACAATGGAGAAGTGCGCCTAAGGGGGTTTGTCGAGTGCAAGTGTGTTGAAACAAAGGTCGAAGGACCAACACATATATTAAGACAAGATAGACGATGGAGTCGCTTACATGTTGCCTAAGGAAAAAGCGTGACTTGCATCGGAACACAAATAACAAAACAAACAATAAGCACACATGCTTTCATATGAGGCATGACATGGACTCGACTTCGCATGAGGGGTACATGACTGATCCTACCCTAGGGGTTCTCGGACTCAGGTGGTGGAGTGCTCGTTCTTGTACTCACGCTCCTCTGGGTCTTCCTCATGTTCATCATCTGAACAGGCATCATTCCCGATCGAAGGGGTTGGGGAGCGAGGAAGCCCATCCCGACGATGCTTTGCTGGCGGGTCGGTGAAGAGCTCACGGTACTCCTTCGCACTCATGCGATGATGACGTGTGGGTGCATCTCTAGTTGGGGGTACTCCTCCTTGATAAGCGACGACTGGTCGTCCCTTAGGGGCTCCATCCTTCTTGATCTTGTTTGGCTTCATCTTGGCTTGCCGAAGTAGCTCTCGGGTGTGGTGAAGTTCCTCGCGGAGCTTCACGGACCCCTTAATCAGGTTGGGAACTAGACTATCGACGGAGAGGCTGAAGTAGGTCTGGAACCTGAGCGGTGTGCCATCCTCCTTGGATGGAATCAACGTCCAACTCTCGCCAAGATCATCCTTTCTGAAGGGAAGGTAGTGAGTAGCCGGCTCGTCAGCCATCTCTGGAATGATGTCTCGTAGGTGTAGAAGTGCCTTGCGTGTAGCTGACTCGACTGCGAGTATCATGGTCTCCATCCGTGGTTCTTCAAAGAACCTGGTCGTTGATAGGTGCAGTTTTGAAGACGGTCTTATCCTAACTAACGTCCATGCTAACTAAGGGCATCCTACAGCCAGGATGGCTCTGATACCAGCTCTATGGGGACCCTGACTCATTAGTCGTGATCATCGAATGCACGTGTACCGTGATCCCAGAAATCAATGCTCAGCTGAATAATAAGAGTCTTACATCCACATTTAGCATCTTACACAAATAAAGACCATGAAGGTCTAGTCTTACATACATAGGGCTACATTGGCCAAACACTTAAACTCAACAAGAAGCGGAAATCTTTATCGAAAGCATGAACCCATGCCATCTGCCTTAAACCTACATGCATTTTGACTGGGAAGCGTCCTAGTTCGCATGTTCATCACCAATGAACTCTTCAACGTACTCCTATTCTTCCATGCCTAGCCAATTAAATAACCAGTGGCAAGCCAATGAGTACTTTGAATGTACTCGCAAGCAACCCAAGTTATGGAACAAGGTAATAATGATGCATGGTATAGCACTACGTAGGTAATTTGCGGAAAGCTAATTTTGAATGCAATCAGATGATCAAGTAACTAGATAAGCATGCATCAACATTTGGCAGATATCCATGTGAAAAAGTTATAGATATCTTCATAAGAAGGGGTTGAACGTCTCCTATTCATTCATCACATCAAGTCTTCCGACTTGTCTCAAGTATCATCTCTGTGTTATCCACACACACTCACACACACCAAGTTTGTGAAAATAACTAGACATGGCATAAGCACCACCACCCAACTGTCCTTGACCATGGACATGACTATTCGAATAGTTTTACACTCTGTAGAGGTTGCATGCTTTACCCACAAGACTCGGAGAACTTCCGTGTCATCCACAACTCGCGGTATATTACATACCCAAGGTAAGTACCCGAACAATGCCTTTCCCATGGTGATACTAAACAAAGAGTCCACTCGTTGGTTCCATCCCCCATGATATACATCACACGTATCATCCATGAGGGCACGCAACAGTGTTCCCAGTGCCCGTAAAGACAGCACATGGCCTTCCACTTCCGGGATGACCCCGTCTCGAGAGTGACCACTTCACTCTCGCCACTAGTAATCCGGGCTCCCTGCCAGCACCAAGCATACTAATCAACAAAGCCCCATCCCATAAGGGTATCATGGTTGCACATGTAAGGTTGGGACGGTCGACAAATCTTAAACCCTCCGTTTTTCAAAAACACATCCTCAACATGTTCCGACACACCACTTCTTTCACAAGTGGTCACCCAACTCATCATCATCTCCCTTGGGCATTAGTGGCACCCGACGGGGTTTTCGAAAAGTCTTTGAAATCATCTCTACCTTTCCATCACTATGCATAAATCCCAATCCCACTTGCATAGCATCCACTAGCATCCTATCTACACCCACCCGCATAACAATCATCAGGTGGTAGGGTCATGCAGGATGCAAGTGTCAACGGTAAAAGTGTCAGAAGCAACCCATCGAAGTGGTCACTACTCCACATGCTCAAATATGACGAAAGTAAAGTGCTATATGACATGCAATAAAATGGTTTCTTAACATGGTCAAAGGTCTGCTTGCCTGGCTCAACAAAGTCTTCGGGGTCTTCAAAGTCTTCGGGCCCAACCCCCTCGTCAATAGCGCGATCTATCGCCACGAATAATAGCGATAAATATAAGCATCACACAGAAACAGAGCACACAAAGCTAATAGAAAAATGCTACCCTATTTTGATAAATAATAATAGCTAAAATAAAAATATTTTCTCAAGGTTTTCCTATGAAAAAATACTTTTGACAACTATTTCACATAGGCAAAAAGGTGCCAAAAATAGGTTTTAAATTAAATCAGTGCTTAAATTTTTTTCAACATTTTTCACAAATGGCACTATTAAATTCTAGGGAATATTTTAAGAATTTAGGTGGAAAAATTATTGTCATTGGATAAATATTCAATTATGTGGGATTTTTGGAAAGCAAGGGAAAAAGAAAAAAGAAAAATGGCACTGCTAAAAGCACCATAGCCGAGCCGGCCCAAAGGGGAGCCAACCCAGGGAGAGACGCCACGCGCGGCAGGTTTATTTTTAAACCTGCTTGCGGGCCCACCCTGGCAGCGAGAGGAGGAAGGGTGAGGGTATGACAGGTGGGCCCCACCTGTAATCCCTCACCTCGCTACAGGGAGTAGAGGGGCTCGCCGACAGGGGCTCAGGCCACGGCGGCTCGAGCGGAGGGAACCGACACGCTCAGGGGCTTCCCGCGCGTCGGTGGGTGGTCAAGGCGGTCGCCGAGGCTTAGGGAATCACCGGCGAGGGGGAAACCCGCACAACGGTGAGGGTTTGGCTCAGGTTCGAGCTCCCGACCACGGGGACGAGGGGGCTGGGCACGGGATAGCAGCTGAGGGGAGGAGGGAGCTAGAGGATAGCAGCGGGAGCTCAGGGTAGGGGCTTTATAGGCAGGCGCCGGTGTACCGAGGGCGTGGTGCACCAGTGAGGACGGGGGCGTCGCCATGGGCCATAGGGGCGCCCTAGGCCGTTTCTACGATGGACACAGACTTGGTCCGCGCCCGCGGACAGGAAGACTGTAGCTAGGGGGACCGGAGGTGCGCACGTGTGATCTCGGCCGTTAGGGCTCTCGGCCGGTGCAGTGCACGAGCTAAGGAGGGCAGTAAAGTAGGAGGGTGGAGGGGCCTGACCGCCTGGCACCTTGCGGATGTCGAGGGGTGGCCGGGGGACATGCTGCCGCATCCCCAAGCTATCGGGTGGCTCGGGATGGGTGCAGCTACAGTGCGGGCATGCACTATAACATGCTCCAGAGCATGCCTTTGGCATGCTGTGGCAAGCCTACGTGCTCTGGACATGCTCCTGCATGTCCATAAGCTTTTGGATGTTCTGGAGGTGCTCTAGGAGCTAGGGGAGGCTAGGAGAAAAAGAATTGGGAAGGGAGAGGGTAGAAATGATGCTGCCATGGTGAAACAGAGGGGTAAATGTGGGTTTTTCCCTTACCCAGTGAACCTTGGCCAGAGAAATTTACTGGGGGTGAAAAGCAATACTAGATAGCTGTGGTAAAAATTTGGAGGCAAGGGAAATAGTAAAAGTTGTGAAAACAGTAACTTTACCATTTCACAAGAAGGTGTTTGATGGGTGTTTGGGCAAGATAAATTCACCCACTTACTGTGATGTTCAACAGGATCAACTGGTGGGTAAAAATGAGATGGTTCACCAAATTTGATCTCAAATGGGCAAAGTTGACAATGGAAACTTTGTGAACCCTAGAAACTAACAGAATTAGGTTTCTGTAGATCTAGTTATGCTAATCTATTACCCTTGATGCATCACTTAGTGTAGCATCATTATTTGGTGATTAGAACATGTCCACAAAGTTTTGGGTCAAGGGAAGAAACTTCACAATGTAAAGTTGTTCAAATTTAAATCTGGACACAGAGGGTTTTGGGATGGTTTGATGAACCAAAACAACTTGTATTGAGATGAAACTTTGCAAGATTATCACCATGATAGTGTTGGCTTGCTAGAATCTTCCTAGAATTTATTGAGAATATTTCTTATGGAAATATTTCAAAAGCTTGATTTGGACAGAAAGGGTTTAGAGGGGTTTTTCCCTTTATATGAACATGCTCATGTGTTGAAACTCATATATATGGAAAGTATATGTCTACTGAGTCTCCCTAAATTTTCTCAAATATTTTGAAAGCATTTAAATATTTTTTCCCTATGAAAAATCATTTCCGGTCTTAAGAAAAGCCTTTAAATAAAATATTAAAATAATCTTTAAAAATAATATTTGGTGGTTTTGGGTAGTCATAAACATAGTAGGTTTGAAGTAAAGCCTTTGGGGAAGAAGGATCCATCCAATTTGAGGACTTGCAGTGCAAACCTCATTTCAGGGGTTTTTGAAAACCTAATTTGGATAAATCCTTTTTGGTTAAAATAAAATTTGGTAAAAATAGTTTTGAGCACTATCTACATGGCATGATCATTGGGGAAGAATTTTGGGTCTAGGAAGATGAATATGGAGAGGGATAGAATCTAAGAGTGCCATACACACCAAGCACCAAGCAACAATTCAAGCAAGCACAAGCATTGAAAAAGTTTGAATTGGCTCCAAATTTTATAAATCCAAACATAACATGGTGATACAAACACAGGGCGTGACACAGGGACACTGACGGAGCATGCATTTGTCCCACTCTGTCAGGGTTAGGTATGATAGCACTGTAGCACTGTGCGCCCCGTGCACGCACTGTACGCCACTGTTGGGATCCCCTTAGTCATATAAAAGGAGTCCCAAGGCTTTACGAGGGAGGACTTTTGGATTTTTGGCTCCCTTCTTCTAGCTCACGCGCGTAGCAGCTCCTCGTAGCGCTCCTGTAGGTGGAAACTTAAAAACACCCATAATACATAGATGTAGGAGTAGCGTTTTACGCTCCATAGCGGCCCGAACCTGGGTAAAAACTTCCCCTCACACCGATCGTGTGATCTGCTCTTTGTATTTACCTTCTCCCCGCTGAACCACAAAGGGATCCTCGCGGTCCCATAGGTGTCGTGCATCGACATCTTTGGCGTGCCAGGTAGGGGGGTAGGTGGTGCGAACCTGATCACGCGATCTGTGCGCTAGTTCATCCATGCGAAGGCCCCCAAGAAGAAGGGTTTCATGGCGGTCGACTTGTCCACGTCCTGCGCGCCGGTAGCCACTCAGAAGGGCGGTAGTGTGGATGCGAGCAGAGGCCTCGAGCCTCCGGGACGCTCCGGAGATCAAGGCCAAGCCATTGGCGTCGTCCGTAGCAACGGTGGCAACCCACGCGCCGCTGAACCTCAAGACGAAGTCTTGCGGCTCGCAGGCGGCGCGACGAACTCCATAGACGGTGGGGCGCCCTCCAAGACACCTACGCCGGCACATATGCCGCGGCCTTCTCAGGTCACGCGCGACGAACAGCGCCACAACAACGGTGGTTCTAGGCGCACTCACGGAAAGGCCCCTGCGCATCGCCCCGAGATGCGGTGGACCAACATGCGCGCCAAAATACTGACATTAGTGGCGTGCAGTCGCGAGACCGTGACAGAGCTCCTTCTAACACCGTAAGGAGTCAAACCACCTCACATTCATCGCACCTTCCGCTGCCAACCTCGTCGGCAGAAGTATTGCATGAGCGAAACTGCTCCTGAACTTCCCTCTTGCGGTAGAGAAACTTGATGAGTGGAGAGCTACTATCTAGAGACTCGTCAGCTTCGCCAACAGGGGTGGACCGCAATGGGCGGAGCCCTCATATCAATGTTCCATCGAGTAAGCATGCGCTAATGGCGACGAGGCCGAAGGTGGCACGACCATGGTGCACTCTCCCTCGCAACAATAGCGACAGTTGCTGATTCGGCCGGTAGGCGCCGACGGTGATGACTCCACTGCATCATCTGATCCGCGGACTCGCCGTGATCAATGTCAAGTTCTTCGGGAGCATACCAAGGAGGACGCCTGGACCACCATCGAGCGGCGGCGGGAAACGCGCCATCAATCTGATAAGCTCATGGGGCCCATTGTAGACAAGCCTATGCGAGGGTATCCTGTCGACCTGCCTTATGAGGTGGGTTGTCCAGCGTTTACTCGTGAGCTGCGGCAAGTCTAGTAGCCCAATTCCCGAACGTTCAAGCCAAAGGTCCTGGAGAAATACGACGGCAAGACCCACCCGTTGGAGTTCTTGAGCATCTACATCATTGCGGTGCAGGTTGCCGAAGCTCACGTTGAAAAGATACTCGCCAACTACTTCCCGTTAGTGCTCAAGCCCAACGTCACGTCATGGTTGATGCACTTGCCGGAGAATTCCATTTCATCGCGGGCAGACCTATGCCACGAGTTTGTTGGTGCCTTTACCATAGGCCACCAATCTCCTGGTCAAGCAAGAGATTTGCATCCCATCGCCCCGAAGGAAGGCGAAACCTTGCGCAAATACGTTCAGAGATTTATTCGCATACACCACACCATCCCAACGTTCATCCTACCATTGCTATCAGTGCGTTTCATCAGAACATGCTTAACCACAAGATGCGCGAAGAGCTGGCGATGAATAAGATCAAGGATGTCACCGAGCTCTATGCCCTGTCTGATAGGTGTGCTCGAGATGAGGGAGGGAGGAGACTCCTCGGCGAAGATGCCGGTGTTGGGGTTGACTCTGACAAAGACTGAGGGAGTCCTAGATTAAGGGGTCCTTGTATAGCCGACCCATTGCTCATGGGCCGGACTGTATGGGCCGCAAGGTAGGCAGCGGATGATCGAGGACCACCTGCGCCAGGACGGAAGCTTCATGGAGTCAAGGCGTGTTCTCCAAGTTATTGGCTGTAGTTAGGCAAGTTATCTCTTCCACATGTAACCGACCATGTGTAAGCCAATGACACCCCCGACACTATATAACCCGAAGGGTTTTAGGGCATAGGGCCAGAACAACTCATCTATGGTTAGACATACAATCTCGAGGTAGATCAACTCTGTAACCCCTTACACCATCAATACAATCAAGCAGGACGTAGGGTATTACCTCTGTTGGAGGGCCCGAACCTGGGTAAACTCGTGTCCCCTTCGTCTGCTGTTACCATCGATCCTAGTCTCACAGTTTGGGACCCCGTACCCAAGATCCGCCGGTTTTGACACTGACATTGGTGCTTTCATTGAGAGTTTCTCTGTGAGCGCCGAAGGAATCGATGGTTTGCCCCGTCGCAAGTAGCGAGATCTGTATCGAGGGGGCTCTCGCCCCCGATCAGAATTTCATCGGTAACGACATCTTGTTGCACGCTGGCCCGATCGGCCATCATGGTCAGATCGGAAGGTTCCCCCCAATCAGTGTATTAAGTTCGAAACCCTAGAGTTTGTGGCTGATTCACGGGGAACACTCGTTCCACTGGAACCCTCAACCTGTCACGTCCCTAGCTAGATGTCATAGGACAACATGTATGTGCATCATGTTTCAATTTTGCATCAACATGAAATGTGGACTAAACGAAACCCCAAGCTCACATTTGAATCAAATTAATTCAACATTGTGAAAACTCAACAAATTCAAAACGCCCTTACAAAATGTTCCCTATGTCTGATAAATATGGACATAATTATAACAGGGGCCATTTTAAATATTTGAACAACTATAGCAATTTAAAAATAAATGATAAAGCCTCTAAAAATGCCAAATAAAGCATTATCATTATTTTATATTTAAAAATATCTTGAAACTTTTTATGGGAGTTCGAAATATTCAAACTTGATTATATAAAATAATTGGGATATTTTATAATAGCATTGTACCTGCAAAAGAAATAAACAAATGTCAGATTTATTAACAGAAAGTAAAAAAAAGAGAGGAAAGGCCAGGAGAAGCCGGCCCACTGGCCCATTGCCAGTCATCCTTGTCCTCTCGCTAGGAGGATAGGGGCATGAGCTCGCCACAAGCAGGAACGCGCCGGCCAGCTCCTCCCTGCCTGGCTGCTGGCCTGGAGGGCACGAAGAGCGCCAGCATGAGGCCTCCTCGCCATGGCCTCTTTCTCCTCTCCCTCTCTCCCTCACGAGCTCTCTCTCCCTCCCTCTCCCCCTCTCTGCCCGCCATGGCCGAGCTCGTCGCCGCTGCGCCGCCGTAGTTCCAGCCACCCCCGCGCCTTTCTGAGCCGGCCAAAAGTCAACGCCGGGAGCCCTCCATGACACGTCGTCGCCGTTTCTTCCCCGCCGGCCGCCGAAGCTTCCCTTCGGCGATTCGAGGTCGTCTGCGCATCCCCGAGCTCACCGTCTCCCCCAGCAACCTCGTCGTGAGCCCCTGCTCTGTTCCCCCTCCTCTAGCGGCTTATCCCTCGCCGTAGGCGCCGTTCCCCTTGTTGGCCGAAGCTCGCCGCCGCTCGGGTCGTCGCCGGCCGTAGCTCCGGTGGCCCCCGAGCCCCCTCTGCCGCAGCATTGGATGCGCGTGTGCACGGGCTACCTCTCGATGCCTCCGCGCGCCAAATGGTCGCCGGAGGCGCAACTCCGGCGAGTCGCTACCATGCTTTTGTTCACGGGCGCCCCCGCTCCGGTGGGCGCCGACATGGCCGACCACCAGGGGCTAATCCCCTTGATTAATTAGGCCCCAGCCACTGACCAATGGGTCCTGAGGTGGGTCAATCCCCTGGTCAGCACAGGGATTAGGCCTGTGTCACAAACGTGCAGGCCCTGCACGTCAGGTTTGACCTGGCCTGGTCAGCTGACCAGCTGACGTCGTAGTGACGTCAAGCTAATGCCATAATTCTATTTTTCTAGTTTTAAAACAATTCCAGAAATTGTTTAAAATTTCATAAATTCATATGAATTAATTTGTAAATCAGATGAAAATAATTTATATATGAAAATTTATCAGAAAAATCCAATGAATCCAATGGTGCTATTGTCAGGCTTGTTAGAGAAATCTATGTAGATGAACATTGACATTTATTAATAGGTTAACTTATTGAATTTGAAATGAAGAACGATTTTGAACCTATATTCAAACTCACTTCAAATTAACTTGGACAATAGTTGCATTAGCTCATCCATACATGCTGCCATGTCATGGTCATGCATCATATTATTGCACTTGCGTGTATTGATTGCTATTTATCTGTATTACGGTAGGCCCTGCTTCTGAGGATACCCCCGAGTATTCCAACGAAGGAGAAAACCTTCCTGCTACCCAGCAAGGAAAGCAACCCCTTTGATCATTCCGATAACATCCCACTCTCTCGCTCCTGCTCTTGTTTATTGCATTAGGACAAACATTCACTTGTTTGTCATACACGGTAGATGAACCTATTATTTTGCATGACCTATCATTGTCATAGTAAATAGCTAAACCTTGCAACCTAGCATACCTGGTAGATGCTTGTGCAATGATGTGCTTAGCTTACCTTGCCTGCTATGCTAGCTATGCTTAGAGTTGTGTCAGGTATGTTTCATCTAGGTGATGAACTGGAGTGAAATCATGTTGTTCCGATGTGATAAGCTTATGATGAACCCGATTTGGTAAAGGTAGCGATGAGAGGCTACGTAGGAGTACATAGCAGGTTGTCTCATTGGGACCCTTCTTAGGAATCGAGTTCCGTGTTTGTGATCCGAGACTAGTTACTACCACATCCTGGGCCCTGAAATATGACCTCGCTCGACTTATCATTCGCTTAGTCCATAGTCCAGGAGTTGCAAGTAGTTTCTGGTGTTTATAGCATGCTGGAGGTCGTGCGTAGCGCTGACCCTAGGGGTGGGTTACGATGCAGTAGGCAGTGGCACGGTGTACCAAGGGTCACCCGAATGGTGGGCTTGGGAACCCTGCGCACATCGTTTGGGGCCGTAGAAGAAACTTCGGCCGGACTTCCGTGCGGGTTCAGTCTCAAATAGGCGATAGCCTGGACTAGAGGTCTTATGTGATTGACGGTCGTGGCCGACTCCCTCGCTGGGCTTCCACTTGAAGGTTGCCGAGGTGCATGGTTTTATGAGCACACAACGATAAGTGGCGAGAGCGTGTGTGAAGAAGTACACCCCTGTAGGTTATGAAACTATTCGAATAGCCACATCCTCGGATATGGACTACTTGGAGAACTTATACTGTTCATAGATAATCAAATGGATACTCATAAAAATATCAAGACAAGTGTGAGTATCGTGGATGGCACTCTCCCAGGAGAGGGAAGTGAATCCATGGTGGTGTATTATCATGGAGTTAGTGGACTCATGTGCGATATCTAAAATTTAAACAAAGAGTGAAAATTGTGTACTGTAGATTAGCCATGAGTCAAAGCTGGCATTGCTGCATAAACTCCACCACCCCCATTGTTGATACATGAGCATGAATAGACTAGGTCTGTTTTAAAGACTTGCTGAGTACATTTGTACTCACGTTTGCTTAATAAATGCTGTAGATGAGACCCAAGACCCATTAGGTGGGTTCTTTCTAGATGTCGACGATGCCGAATAGCTGGTGTCCCAGCTACGACCTTATGCCCTGTGGCGGGCTGTAGATAGTCAGGCCGTGTGCCCTTTTCCCCTTTCATCTGTCTGTACCCAGATAGTTTTATGCTTCCGCTTGGTTTGTATGAACTTGTTTGTATTACTTGAGTGTCGGGTCATGTGACCCCTATCTATAAGAAGATATTATGCAAGGCTCGTCTGAGCCTCCTAAATAAAAGTTGTGTTGTTGTATGGTTATGTTGTGATGCCATAGTGGTATCTATGCATATCGGGCATGTCGTGCGTATGTGTGACGTGCAACGGTATGTATGGGACCTGACACCTAGTCGTGTGCCTTTAGTAGTACTCTTTACGGGAAATTGCCTCTTTGTGCTTCCACCGAGCCATGGTAGCTTGCTATTGCTCCAGACACATTGATTTACCGGCATGTATCCTTCTTTGCTACTGTGTATGTCCCTTCGGGGAAATGTCTCATAGTGTAATGGAGTCCCTGTAGCCTGCTACGACTCGTCTACGTCCAGTGATGGCATTTATGTCTCACGGCGTAATGGAGTCCTTGTAGCTTGCTATGACTTGTCTACACACGCTTGAGGCCAAAACCTGCATTGCTGGGTTACGTATGCCTGTTTGCATACGGATGTGCCACTTGGGTTCTATGACTAGTCATGTCGGCCTGGGTTCTCTGTCATTTGATTACCAGCGACATGTTCACATACGTGAGCCAAAAGACGAAACGGTCCCGGCTAAGTTAAGGCTGCAGCTATGGAGCTTACCGTGCGTGAGGACACAAAGTGATGTGATATGTTACAGTCTGGATTCATATAACTTAGGATCGGGGTCCCGACAGCATTGGTATCAGAGCCTGACTGACTGTAGGACTACCAAGCCAAACCGGTCAAAGTTGAGTCTAGAAACTATATAGAAAAGTAGGGGAATTGATTGTGGAAGGGAGCGTAAGGCTCTTTTTACTTCTCTTCCCAAGCTATTCTATTCTGAGTCATTCTCATATTTTCCATGGGGATAAGAACTAGGCTTCTCATCTATTGCTTAGGATGATGAGTTACTAACCATGGACTACTAGCTAGTTTGTTTGCAAGTGTATGTCGGTACTTGAGTATTGTTGGTGTGATAAACACATGGAGAAGAGATTTGAGTCTAGAAAGTCGAGTGGTTATGCTTTTCCAATCTTTTGCAGTTGTCTCAAAATCCTTTTTGAGCAATTACAGTCGTTATGCTGTCCAATTTCTACTAGAGTCTCTAATGTCTTTGCATCATTCTCTGTTTCAGATGCCCCCTCGTCCTTCCCGTCAGGTGGTCCGTCTGACCAGGTGCATCGATGTACCAGTTCACACGGTCATGTTGGTTAGAGTTATGATGGAGGCTGGCTACCGTTGGTACCCAGAGTACACAGTGGAGGAACAGTATCGAGATTTCGACCAGAGTCAGTATCTGTGTACTGTTAAGATATATCCTTCATATCCTGGAGCTACAGAGCCGCTTCACTGGACTTATGGATTATGTGTCACCATAGACATGCTAGTTTAGGAGGCCGCCTACACCATGCTGACTATCATGAGGTGTCACCATGGTCTGCTTCAGAACATAGAGTTCTGTTATGTTCATGCTTCCATGGGAGGAGAGGATAGCTATCTTAGTGCAGCCTACTATGATCATTCTCATGAGGACCCTAGGTTGCAGGTGACCGCTCAGATGTTGGAGAGCAGGGACCATGATGCACGTGCCCTTCGCATGGAGCTTTATGCCAGCCGTGCACGTCTTTGGACAGCCCTGACGCAGTTGGAACCTGTCGTGGAGACAGGCTATGGAGATTTGGAGATGCTGACCCCATCGCGGACTAATCTGCCAGCACACGTAGACTGGCCTGATGTTGGAGGCATCACCCCTCTTCGAGGATCACTGTTGCCTCCAACAAGGGGACCAAGGCCACATCCATGTCCTTATGGTTTCTAGGGATCACACGCTAGAGTGTTTCCAGATCCTCAGGTTCAGCTCCCGGGTCACGGGGGTAACCTATATCAGGCATTCTACGGTGATGCTTGAGTACGTGGATGTGAGTACTAGTATGGTAGTAGTCGTATCGCCACAGTCCTGCGTGTCTTGTGGGATATGACCGAGGTTGAGAGTTGAGTTCCGGAGGTGTAGACAGTTAATGTATAGGAAGCTTGTAATGCCTCCGATGAGTTGTGTCATCTCTTTGTAGTTGTATTTCAGCCTGGGCTTGTACTGAACTATGTCATGGTGTGTATGAATCATGGTGTACATATGGCAGTTGTTATTACCATGTTGTTTGGGTGTTTACCCTGCATGCCATGTTGTCCAGTACATTCCTTATCTCATGTCTTAGAGTTGATGTCCTCTATGTCTAAGCTGTGGGTTTGTTTTCCCAGGATGGTGGCAACTAGGAATAACCCCATGCCTACCCCCGAGCATGGCGAGGGAAGCCGCCAAGGCAAGAGAACCTACCACATGCGCCTTCTTTGGCAGAAGTGATGCTTGAAGCTGAAAGGAAAAAAAGGGAGAGCAACATGTTATTGGAATGGATTAAGCAGAACACAACACGTGCTCCCCACAATGATCACAATGATGGCGTGTCTCTTCATGATTTCGTCAGGCTGTGCCCACCTAAGTATCATCATTCGGTCGACCCGCTCGAAGCGGATGACTGGCTGACCAGCATGTCCCGCAAGATCCGGGCTGCCAATGTGTCCAAGGCCAACAAGGTGACCTTTGCTACTTACTTTCTAGAAGGACCCGCCAATCTGTGGTGGGAAAGCTATGAAGCCATGCATCCCGCAGGCCCCGCACCAACTTGGGAAGAATTCAGTGCATCGTTTCGTACCCATCACATCCCGAAAGGGCTGATGGATCACAAAAGAGAGGAATTCTGTGCTTTCACCCAGGGCAGACTGTCCGTGGATGCGTATAGCCGTGAGTTTGGCAATCTTGCTTGCTATGCTCTGGAGGAAGTTTCAACTGATGCTAAGAAGCAGGCTAGGTTTCGCAAGGGACTTAACCCTGAGCTCCGTCGAGATCTGCGCCTGCATGAGTGCACAACCTTCCAAGCTCTCGTCAACAAGGCTATCAATGCCGAGACTGGACAAACTGACTATGAGGCCACGAGGAAGCACAACCGTGACTTCAGCCCCGCATCTGGCTCGGGCTCCAACAAACGCCGGGTGTGGGTGCCCAACACATCTCTGCTGCCAAGATACACCGCGAGGCCATCCTTCCAAGCGCCTCGCCCAACTCAGCCCAACCCTCCAGCCAAGCCATTTGGAGGTCCGCCTGCCAATGTTGCTCCCCGTGCCACCGTGGTCTGCTACAAATCTGGGGAACCAGGACACTACTCTCGTGAGTGTCCTCAGAACAATGCTAAGCCGACTGGATGTGGGAAGCCGGGAAAAGCCTTCTATGTGAAGCCAGCTCCTGCTCGTGGACGAGTGAACTATGTTTCTGCTGAGGAAGCCCTTGAGGATCCTGATGTTATCCTAGGTACGCTCCTTGTCAATAGTCATCCAGCTTCTGTCCTATTTGATACTGGGGCATCTCATTCTTTCATCTGAGAAAGGAATGCACAGTTGCATAATATGTCTTTTTGTGATATGCCTACTCCTGTAGTAGTTCAGACTCCTGGTTCAAAATGGCAAACTTCTAGGGCGAGCCATGACAATGAGATTCTGGTGGATAGGCTAGTCTTCCTAGCATCCTTGATATCCCTCAAGTCTTCGGACATCAATATCATCTTAGGCATGGATTGGATGAAAGCCCACTATGCTAAGATTGATACTCATACTAGGAATGTTCAACTTACACATCCATCGGGTGAGATAGTTAATGTCTCCACTCGAGCAGCCAAGCACCAACTCGATTCCCTCAATGCTAGCCCTCTTCCAGAATTAGAAGATATTCCAGTAGTCCGTGACTTCCTGGATGTCTTTCTAGAAGAACTGCCAGGAATTCCACCTGTGAGAGATCTTGAGTTTCTGAGAGAGCTCATTCCAGGGACTGTCCCAATAGCCAGAAGACCCTATAAGATGGCACCCTTAGAAGTAGACGAACTTAAAATTCAACTCAATGAGGCTTTGAAGAAATGTTTCATCCATCCTAGTTCTTCTCCTTGGGCTTGTCCCGTCCTCTTTGTCAAGAAGAAGGATGGATTAGATCGGATGGTGTTGGATTATCGTCCAGTGAATCTGGTCACCATTAAGAACAAGTATCCGCTCCCCAGGATCAACGATTTGTATGATTAACTTGCTGGATCCTCTGTCTTTTCCAAAATGGATTTGAGGTTGGGATACCATCAAATCAGAATTAGGAACGGGGACATTCCAAAAACGGCTTTTGTAACTCGTTATGGCCAATACGAGTACACCGTCATGTCCTTTGGCTTAACCAAAGCCCCAGCCACCTTCTCTTGCTTGATGAATTCGATCTTCATGGAGTATTTGGATAAATTCATCATGGTTTACCTCGACGATATACTCATCTACTCGGAGAACAAATAGGAACATGTCGAGCATCTAAGGCTGGTATTGATGAAACTTCGAGAGCACCGTCTCTATGCCAAATTCTCCAATTGTGAATTTTGGTTGCCTGAAGTGACCTATCTGGGCCACGTGATCTATGGTAAAGGTATTGTTGTCAATCCCGAGAGAGTTCAGGCCGTCCTTGATTGGACTCAACCTGAATCGGTTAAGCAAGTTTGGAGTTTCCTTGGCTTAGCGAGCTATTGTCACCGCTTTGTCGAGAATTTCTCCAAGGTTGCGAAACCTCTGACTGAACTCCTCAAGAAAGATAAAAGGTTCGAGTGGACTCAACAATGTGAGCATAGTTTTCAGGAGTTGAAAAGACGACTAACCTCTGCTCCCGTTCTGGTGCCACCAGACTTCTCTAAGGACTTTGTTGACTATTGCGACACCTCGCAACAAGGATTAGGTTGCATTCTCATGTAAGATTGTCATGTGATTGCATACGCATCTCGATAGTTGCATCCAGATGAGGATAATTATCCAACACATGATCTTGAGCTTGCAGCTATGGTCCATGAACTGAAAACCTGGCGACATTACCTTCTGGGTAATCATTGCGAAATTTACACTGATCACCAAAGTCTGAAATATATTTTCACCCAGCCGGATTTGAATCTCAGGCAAAGACGGCGCGTTGAGTTGATTACAGATTACGACTTAGGGATAACTTACACCCCGGGGAAAGCCAATGTCATGGCTGATGCACTAAGTCGTAAGTCTTATTGTAACAATCTGATGTTACAACAAGGTCAACCACTTCTCTATGAGGAATTTCGGAAGTTGAACCTTCACATTGTTCCTCAAGGATTCCTTTCCAACCTAGTGGTGAAACCTACTCTTAAGGATCTAATTGTAGCTGGCCAAAAGCGTGATAAGGGTATTTCCCAGATCAAAGAGAACCTCGTTAGCGGTATCGCTAAGGATTTCTCTATTGATGATCAAGGTGTGGTGTTCTTTCAGAACCGTATGGTGGTTCCCAAGAGCGAACATCTTCAGCAGCTGATTCTTAAGGAGGCTCATGATTCTCCTCTCACAATTCATCCGGGTAGTACCAAGATGTATCAGGACCTATGCCAGAGGTTCTGGTGGACTAGGATGAAGAGAGAAATTGTTGAGTTCGTTGCTAACTGCGACGTTTGTCGTCGCGTGAAAGCAGAACATCAAAGGCCTGCTGGCACCCTTCCACCTTTAGCTATTCCTAAATGGAAATGGAATAAGATCGATATGGATTTCATTACCGGATTTCCTAGGACTAAGAGAGGGAATAATGCTATCTTTGTGGTCATCGACCGCCTTTCCAAAGTGGCTCATTTTCTTCCTGTTCGGGTGAGTATAATTGCTAGCCAGCTAGCAGAGTTATATGTGTCCCGAATAGTTTCTCTTCATGGTGTTCCTTTGGAGATTAACTCAGACCACAGAAGTATCTTTACTTCCTGATTTTGGGAAAGTTTTCAAACCGCTATGGGGACTCATCTATCCTTTAGCACTGCTTTCCACTCGCAATCAAGTGGTCAAGTTGAGCGTGTCAATCAAATTCTCGAAGACATGCTCTGAGCTTGTGTTATATCCTTTGGTATGAATTGGGAGAAATTTCTTCCATTTTCCGAATTTGCATATAACAATAGTTATCAATCAAGCTTGGGCAAAGCCCCTTTTGAAGTTCTCTATGGACGAAGGTGTCGAACACCTCTTAACTTGTCAGAAACCGGAGATAGGCAACTCTTTGGCCAGGATATGATCTAGGATGCAAAGGAGCAAGTTCACATTATTCGTGAAAAGTTGAAAACAGCCCAATCTCATCAAAAGAGCCAATATGATCGCCATCGTAAGGCTGTGACCTATGAAGTTGACGAGAAGGCTTACCTTCGGGTTACACCTCTGAAGGGTACCCATCGATTCAGTATCAAGGGCAAGTTGGGTCCTCGTTACATTGGACCCTTTCGCATTCTTGCTAAATGAGGAGAGGTTGCCTACCAATTGGAACTTCCGCCGCATCTTTCCAAGGTTCATGATGTCTTCCACGTCTCGCAACTCGGGCGTTGCTTCTTAGACCCTGTCCGTGAAGTAGACCACGAAGTGCTTGATCTCCAAGATAACCTTACATATCGAGAATACCCTGTTCATATTCTTCATCAAGCTGAGCGTACCACTCGACGTCGAAACATCAAGTTTCTCAAGGTTCAGTGGTCACACCATTCTGAAAAGGAGGCCATATGGGAAAGAGAAGATCGAATTCGACTAGAGTACCTTGCGCTCTTCCTGACGACTTCAAAATATCGGGACGAGATTCTTTTGAGTGGGGGTGAGTTGTCACACCCCTAGCTAGATGTCATAGGACAGCATGTGTGTGCATCATGTTTAAGTTTTGCATCAACATGAAATGGGGACTAAAAGAAACCGCAAGCTCACATTTGAATCAAATTAATTCAAAGTTGTGAAAACTCAACAAATTCCAAATGCCCTTACAAAATGTTCCCTGTGTCTGATAAATATGGACATGATTATAACAGGGGCCATTTTAAATATTTGAACAACTATAGCAATTTAAAAATAAATCATAAAGCCTCTGAAAATGCCAAATAAAGCATTATCATTATTTTATATTTCAAAATATCCTGAAACTTATTATGGGAGTTTGAAATATTCAAACTTGATTATATAAAATAATTGGGATATTTTATAATAGCATTGTACCTGCAAAAGAAATAAACAAATGTTAGATTTATTAACAAAAAGTAAAAAAAAAGAGCAAAGGATAGGAGAAGCCGGCCCACTGGCCCATTGCAAGTCATCCCTGTCCTCTCGCCAGGAGGATAGGGGCACGCGCTCGCCACGCGCGGGCACGTGCCGGCCATCTCCTCCCTACCTGGCTGCTGGCCTGGAGGGCACGGAGAGCGCCAGCGCGAGGCCTCCTCGCCGTGGCCTCTTTCTCCTCTCCCTCTCTCCCTTGCGAGCTCTCTCTTCCTCGCGCTCCCCCTCTCTGCCTACCATGGCCGAGCTCGTCGCTGCCGCGCCGCCGTAGTTCCAGCCACCCCCGCGCCTTTTTGAGCCCGCCAAAAGCCTCGCCGCGACCTCCTCGTCCTCCCCGTGAAGCCAGTCGATGCCGGGAGCCCTCCACGACACGTCGTCGCCGTTTCTTCCCTGCTGGTAGCCGAAGCTTCCCTCCGGTGATTCGAGGTCATCTGTGCGTCCCTGAGCTCGCCGTCTCCCCCAGCAACCTCGTCGTGAGCCCCTACTCCGTTCCCCCCTCCTCTAGCGGCCTGTCCCTCGCCGTAGGTGTCGTTCCCCTTGATGCCCAAAGCTCACCATCGCTCGGGTCGTCGTTGGTCGTAGCTCCGGTGGCCCCCGAGCCCCCTCTACCGTAGTGTTGGATGCACGCATGCACGGGCTACCTCCCGGTGCCTCCACGCGCCAAATGGTCGCCGGAGACGCAACTCCGGCGAGTCACTATCGTGCTTTTCGTTGCCCCCGACCCCGCTCCGGTGGGCGCCGACGCAGCCGACCATCAGGGGCTAATCCTCCTGATTAATTAGGCCCCAGCCGCTGACCAGTGGGCCCTAAGGTGGGTAAAAGCCCTCGTCAGCGCGGAGATTAGGCATGTGTCACTGACGTGCGGGCTCCGCATGTCAGGTTTGACCTGGCCTGGTCGTAGTGACGTCAAGCTGACGCCATAATTCTATTTTTTTAGTTTTAAAATAATTCTAGAAATTGTTTAAAACTTTAAAAATTCATATAAATTAATCTATAAATCAGATGAAAATAATTTATATATGAAAATTCATGAGAAAAAGCCAATGAATCCAATGGTGCGATTATCAGGTATGTTAGAGCAATCTATGTAGATGAAAATTGACATTTATTAATAGGTTAACTTATTGAATTTGAAATGAAGAACGATTTTAAACCTATATTTAAATTCACTTCAAATTAACTTGGACAATAGTTGCATTAGATCATTCATACATGCTGGCATGTCATGATCATGCATCATATTATTGCACTTGCGTGTATTGATTGCTATTTATCTGCATTATGGTAGGCCCTCCTTCTGAGGATACCCCCGAGTATTCCAACGAAGGAGAAAACCTTCCCGCTACCCAGCAAGGCTAGCAACCCCCTTGATCATTCCAATAACATCCCACTCTCTCGCTCCTGCTCTTGTTTATTGCATTAGGACAAACGCTCACTTGTCTATCATACACGGTAGATGAACCTATCCTTTTGCATGACCTATCATTGTCACAGTAAATAGCTAAACCTTGCAACCTAGCATACCTGGTAGATGCTTGTGCCATGATGTGCTTAGCTTACCTTGCCTGCTATGCTAGCTATGCTTAGAGTTGTGTCAGGTCTGTTTCATCTAGGTGATGAACTGGAGTGAAACCATGTTGTTCCGATGTGATAAGCTTATGATGAACCCGATTTGGTAAAGGTAGAGATGAGAGGCTACGTAGGAGTACATAGCAGGTTGTCTCATTGGGACCCTTCTTAGGAACCGAGTTCCGTGTTTGTGATCCGAGACTAGTTACTACCACATCCTGGGCCCTAAAATATGACCTCGCTCGACTTATCATTCGCTTAGTCCATAGTCCAGGAGTTGCAAGTAGTTTCTGGTGTTTATAGCATGCTGGAGGTCGTGCGTAGCGCTGACCCTAGGGGTGGGTTACGATGCAGTAGGCAGTGGCACGGTGTACCAAGGGTCACCCGAATGGTGGGCTTGGGAACCCTGCGCACATCGTTTGGGGCCGTAGCAGAAACTTCGGCCGGACTTCCGTGCGGGTTCAGTCTCAAATAGGCGATAGCCTGGACTAGAGGTCTTATGTGATTGACGGTCGTGGCCGACTCCCTTGCTGGGCTTCCACTTGAAGGTTGCCGAGGTGCATGGTTTTATGAGCACACAACGATAAGTGGCGAGAGCGTGTGTGAAGAAGTACACCCCTGTAGGCTATGAAACTATTCGAATAGCCACGTCCTCGGATATGGACTACTTGGAGAACTTATACTGTTCATAGATAATCAAATGGATACTCATAAAAATATCAAGACAAGTGTGAGTATCGTGGATGGCACTCTCCCAGGAGAGGGAAGTGAATCCATGGTGGTTCATGGAGTTAGTGGACTTGTGTGCGATATCTAAAATTTAAACAAAGAGTTAAAATTGTGTATTGTAGGTTAGCCATGAGTCAAAGCTGACATTGCTGCATGAACTCCACCACCCCCATTGTTGATACATGAGCATGAATAGACTAGGTCTGTTTTAAAGACTTGCTGAGTACGTTTGTACTTACGTTTGCTTAATAAATGTTGCAGATGAGACCCAGGACCCATCAGGTGGGTTCTTTCTAGATGTCGACGATGCCGAATAGCTGGTGTCCTAGCTACGACCTTATGCCCTGTGGCGGGCTTTAGATAGTCAGGCCATGTGCCTTTTCCCGTTTCATCTGTCTGTACTCAGACAGCTTTATGCTTCCGCTTGGTTTGTATGAACTTGTTTGTATGACTTGAGTGTCGGGTCAAGTGACCCCTATCTGTAAGAACATATTATGCAAGGCTTGTCTGAGCCTCTTAAATAAAAGTTGTGTTATTGTGTGGTTATGTTGTGATGCCATAGTTGTATCTATGCATATCGGGCATGTCGTGCATACGTGTGACGTGCAACGGTATGTATGGGATCCGACACCTAGTCTTGTGCCTTTAGTAGTACTCTTTACGGGAAACTGCCTCTTTGTGCTTCCACCGAGCCATGGTAGCTTGCTACTGCTCTGGACACATTGATTGACTGACATGTATCCTTCTTTGCTGCTGTTTCTGTCCCTTTGGGGAAATGTCTCGTAGCGTAATGGAGTCCTTGTAGCCTGCTACGACTCATCTACGTGCAGTGATGGCATTTATGCCTCATGGCATAATGGAGTCCTTGTAGCTTGCTATGACTCGTCTACACACGCTTGAGGCCGACACTTGCATTGCTGGGTTACGTCCGCCTGTTTTCGTACGGATGTGCCACTTGGGTTCTATGACTAGTCATGTCAGCTAGGGTTCTTTGTCGTTTGATCGCCAGCGACATGTTTACATACGTGAGCCAAAAGACGCAAGCGGTCCCGGCTAAGATAAGGCTGCAGCCGTGGAGCTTACCGTGCGTGAGGCCGCAAAGTGATGTTATATGTTACAGTCTGGATTCATATGACTTAGTATCGGGGTCCCGACACAACCTTCGAAGGAAAACCTGTAAATCTGGATGCTTCGACGTCCAATGCATC
Source organism: Hordeum marinum (assembly GCA_022496015.1). Lineage (NCBI taxonomy): Eukaryota > Viridiplantae > Streptophyta > Magnoliopsida > Poales > Poaceae > Hordeum > Hordeum marinum. Next base: position 391,261,813 of record CM039678.1, on the reverse strand, counting down.
AGGTCCCATGGTGGAACGGAATACAGATCCGCTTCGGCATAACTCTGGAACCGTCACACCGCTTGGTGAATCCACTCATATCAGCAACACGCATCCTGCCATCGCCTCATTCTTAAACAAGTTGTTCGATCGGATCTAAGCTATGCGTATATCGGATGACCAGGTTCTGGTCTGTGATCGTCTCAGGATTAGACCCGATGACAGGGAGATAGATGTCCCTCCGAACACCCACCTTGTCGCCACCGTCGAGTGTCCGGCCGCGAATTCTGCCCGACAGCCGGAATTGAAAACCGTCTATACCCCCGTCCAGGATCTCCAAGACCCCATCCGAGAATCACAGGCGGGGAATCACTTTAAAGCTGGACCATCACCAGCCCAACATTTATCGCGCGACATGGAAACTGCACTTCCAAACACTGGTTGCGACAGGGAACAAATTTGTTTCCCACCACCGCCCAAGACGACTATCCAAGTACCGTGCCAAAGCCCATATCTTCGGACTTTCGGCACATCAAACAAATACAAGGAGAATTAGTCCACCACTTTTGGGCAACATTCCTACTTGCTAGGAGCAGAGTAGAAGGTCTTAGTGACCAAGAAATAATGTAAATTTTCATTAACAATTGCCATGATGAAGGAATTTTTAATGCCTTGGCCCGCCGATGCATAAACGACTTTTCGAAGTTATCCGAATTGGTACAGAAGTATTGTGCCATGGAAAGTGTGGCAATCTGACCGGTTGTTTCGGAACCAAAATTCTCTGAACACCCTAGAGGAGTTCGAAGAAATAGGGTACCTCCAAATCGGCCAGCCAGGTATGAACCCGTCGAAAAAAGAAACAAGTCCCTTTTCAGGACCAGCACCGTCCTTGACCGACTTTTAGATAAACCTTACCCCATTGATTCCGTGTTGTTGAACACAAACCCTACTCATAGCCTTCGAGCTTGCTTGGTTGTAAGGCAAGTCGCAAAGAGTGGCGAGGCCATCCTCGACACACCTCCATCGAACAAGTGTTCTCCTTCGCCAGACGGATTCGGTGACGAAGTTCTGACGGTCTATGTGATCTTACCCTCGAGGAACATGCCTAAAAGAGCTCTCAAGGAGCATGAGAAGGTCTACCACGTGGATTCTACTAGCCCATCGGCAGACGTACCGATTACTTTCAAGGACAGTAACAAGCCTCCCATCCTTCCCAGTCATTCACTGGCCGCTCTAGTCTTGAATACGATCATTGATGGATACAGACTACATAAGGTGCTCATGGACGGAGGCAGTGGTCTAAACCTCATCTACGAGGCCACTCTGAAGAAACTGTAGTTCGATCAATCTCGCATCAAACATAGCAACACAACCTTCCGGGGAATTATCCCAGGGAAAGAGGCACGTTGTTTCGGATGTATCATCCTAGACGTTGTGTTCGACACTCCCAAAAATTACCGATTCAAAGAACTCCTCTTCCACATCGTCCCCTTCCCCAGTGGCTATCACGCCCTATTAGGATGTGACGCCTTTACAAAGTTCCAGGCTATACCCCATTGTGGGTACATGAAGCTCAAAATGCCAGGACCAAATGGAGTGATCACGCTCGCCAGTGATCCAATTATAGCTCTTCGGGCCAAAAACAAAACGGCAACGCTCGCCCTCGAGGCATTAGCGGAAACTTTTGCCGCCGAGGAGTTGACTGCTCTGCGGTCAATATTTAATAGAGACGATGTGATCCGTAGCAAAAGGCCCAAGTCCACGTCCTTTAAACCCGCAAAGGAAATCATCAAATTTCAGGTGCATCCAACGGACCTCAATAAAACAGCGTCCATCGAGGACCAGCTCGATCCCCTTATGGATGAAGCATTACGGAATTTCCTCTGCAAAACTTGGGACATTTTCGCTTGGCATCCTTCCGATATGCCTGGTATCCCATGTCGGCTCGCCGAACATAGCTTGAACATTATTCCAGGCTATAAGCCCATGAAACAGACCCTGCGCCGCTTCTCCGAACCCGAACGACAAGCCATGGGTGAAGAATTAGCAAAATAGCTCAAGGCCAGATTTATTCGGGACATCAAACACCCCGAGTGGCTAGCAAACCTGGAGATGGTACCTAAGACAGACACATCCTGGTGGTTGTGTGTCGATTTCAAATACCTCAACAAAGCATGCCCCAAGGACCCTTTTCCCTTACCACGCATAGACCACATCATTGATGCCATAGCTGGAAACGATTTGTTGTGTTTCCTCGATGCTTTCTCCGGATACCATCAAATTAAAATGCAGGAATCTGATCAGGCAGCTACCCCATTCATCACCCCTATGGGCCATTTTGCTTCAACATGATGCCCTTCGGGCTAAAAAACGTTGGGGCCACGTACTAGCGCATGATCCAAACCTGCCTCGCTACATAGGTCGGAAAGACTGTTGAGGTAAATGTGGATGATGTGGTTATCAAAACAAAACACGTCGATCAGTTGATCGACGACCTCCATCAAACTTTTTCTAATTTGCGCGAATATGATATACGGCTCAATCCAGAAAAATGTTTATTCGGAGTCCCCTCGAGTAAGCTGCTTAGACTCATTCTCTCCCATAGAGGAATAGAGGCAAACCCAGCTAAAATTCATGCTCTATCAGAAATTGCAATCCCCAGAGAGCTGAAGCATGTTCAGAGACTAGCCGGGTGCGTAGCCGCGTTAAGCCGCATTATTGCCTGCCTCAGAGAAAAAGCTTTGCCGCTCTATAAGCTACTGAAACAGACCAACAATTTCAAATGGACCAATGAACCGGTGGCCGCGCTGGAAGAAATCAAAACAATACTGGCAACCGACCCCATACTCACGGCACCAGGCGCCAATGAGCCCATGTTGTTATACATATCGGCCACCAACAAGGTAGTTAGCGCGGTGCTCGTTGTCGAACGACATGAGGAGGGACATAAATTCCGAACTCAGAAGCCGGTATATTATGTGTCAGATGTGCTAACGCAGTGCAAGTCCAGATACCCACATTATCAAAAAATAGCATATACATATTCATGGCATCGACGAAACTCCGACACTACTTCCAGGAGTGCGGTAACAGTGGCATCGGAAGTCCCCTTGAATGATATAATCAACAACAAAGACGCCAACAGTCGCATAGCCAAATGGGCCATTGAGCTCCTTCCCTTTGAAATAACCTACAAGCCACATCGTGCCATTAAATCTCAGGTACTTGCGGACTTCTTGGCTGAATGGACAGAGGCCGAGGTCCTCAAGGAGTATAGTACATACTCCAATTGGACAATGTACTTTGATGGATCCAAGACCTTGGCCGGTCTGGGGGCTGGAGTTATTCTCACATCCCCCATAGGCGACAACGTAAGATACGTGTTGCAAATCATGTTTGCCGATTCCAACAATGCCGCTGAATACGAAGCTCTTCTTCATGGTCTTCGGATGGCGGCATCAATGGGTATACGACGGCTAGAGGTACGGGGAGACTCAAACCTGGCCATATCCCGAATTAACGACGAATTTATGCCAAAAATCCGAAGATGGTGGCATATAGAGACGCCATCCTCAAGATATCTGCTCGGTTCAAGGGGTTAGAATTCCACCACATTGCTTGAGACAACAACCAATCCGCCGATATATTGGCCCATATGGGAGCCAAGCGCGATCCCGTCCCGAGAAACACCTTCCTGGAGCAGCTCTTCAAGCCCTCCGTCGTGTGGCAGGACGACGCAAATGGCACCGGTTCGAAAACATCGGATGAAGTTGTTCCCCCCTATAAACGAAGTAGATGATGGCATCATCGGCAGCTCAATGATGAATGAGATGCCCTCGGATCATGAGGTAATGTCAGTAATTGCGCCATGGACAGAGCCCTTCCTCGCTTACCTCCTTCACAAGGAACTCCCCGACGATCAAACTGATGTGCAGCGCATAGTCCGGCGATCCAAGGTCTACAAAGTACACGAGGGTGGGTTATACAAGAAAAGCACGACCGGAGTATTACAGAGGTGTATATCCGAGGAAGAAGGATGGGAGCTCCTCACAAAATCCCATGCAGGCATGGGTGGGCATCACGCCGCGACAAGATCTCTTGTCGGCAAAGCCTTCCGGGCCGGTTTCTTTTGTCCTACAGCTCGGACCGACGCCCAGTCACTCGTTCAACATTGCGTTGGGTGTCAACTGTTTGCAAATCAAAGTCACATGCCCCCAACAGCTCTTTGGACTATCCCGATCACCTGGCCTTTTGCGGTCTGGGGGCTGGACAGAGTCGGACCCCTCAAATGGGGAACCAAGAAAAATAAATACCTACTGGTCATGGTTGACAAGTTCACCAAATGGATAGAAGCAAAGCCTGTTAAATCGGCTAAATCTGGACCAGTGATTGAATTCATATCTAGCATAGTACACCGTTACAGTGTCCCGCATAATATAATAACAGACAATGGAAAGAACTTCACGACCCAAGAGGTCAAGCGCTGGTGCGCAAAAATGGGCATAAAGCTCGATTATGCATCGGTCTATCATCCGCAGACCAATGGACAGGTCGAGCAAGCAAACGGTGTCATTATGAGCGGCATCAAGCCATGTTTGATCCGATCTCATCACGAGTCCGACGGTCATTGGGTGGAAGAACTCGACTCCATTTTATGGGGCCTGCGTACTACCCCGAGTAGATCAACGGGTTATACATTGTTTTTTATGGTCTACAAGGCAGAGGCAGTTCTCCCATATGATATTATCCACGACGCACCAAGAGTGCGCATGTACGAGGAAAAGGAGGCCGAGTTAGATCGGCAAGATGACTTAGACGCCCTAGAGGGGGAGCGGGACTTAGCTCTAGCTCGATGCACTCTTTACCAACAACAAGCTCGGCGGTACCAAAGTAGGGAGGTCAGAGCATTATCATACAACATAGGAGAGCTCGTCCTATAGCTCCCAAGTGGGAGGGTCCTTTCATCATTGACTAAGTGCTTGCGGGAGGGGCCTATCATTTGCGGAGTTCAGCCGATAATCGCCTTGAACCAAACCCATGGAATGCATCTCGTCTTCGGCGCTTCTACGGATACACCGGTGTCGTCCAAACTCCCTTACACTTTTTCTTTTTCCGCTATTTTTTTCCCTTTTCGCCATTTCCTTTCCCACTTTGCTGTTCGATAGGGACATTTTCTTTTCCTACCCTATGTTCGGCTGAACCAATCTTATACTACGGATAATTGGCATACACCATAAAGTGTTAAATCCGAACACGACATGTGGGGGGCTTCTTTTAATAGCCAGGATTTTAATTGTTCATACTTATCGGGTGCGCATGTTTCTTTTGTCATGTTTTAGCCATCATATGCATCAATTCGAACTAAGACTTTGCCAAGTTGGGTTGCCTCGCTCCCGCGGTTACTCTCTACGTTCCCGCTTGTTCGGCTAGAGAGTAAAGGGAGCACCTCTACGATTGTTATGACTGGGTCATCCGGACACGTACCTCAGACGGGTGAAGTTGAAAGCTAGCTATCTTATGTAGACAATTGATCAGCTATGACGGAAACACCCTATATGGTTCTGGTTGCAATTTCTGTTGTTTGGGTCTCTTATTCCCAAAGGACACTTAGTCGCATACTGCTAGTATGCGGATTCCTATCTATGCTCTTCATAGAACCCCGGCAAAAGGTATCGATAGAGGTACTATTTTTATCGGAAGATGTTTCTTACGCTACGTCTAATATAACATATCTTTATGTGTGCTTTCTGTCTGTTCGCACCACATGGCCGGATTGCCTAGTTCCCCGAATACAGGAGGGAGGGAGAAGCTCTTCGCACAGGAGGGAGAAGCCGATGGCCGGTTAAGTCAAAGTTTACAACACAGATTGTTTTACAAATGTATATGTAAATTACATACGCGACTACTGATCGAGATAATTAATTATTGTGTTGAGGGGCAGTCTTCTTGCGAGAGACGGGCGGCTGGCATCACCAAGTCATATACCAAGTGGAGTGGCACTTCTTTTCCATCCGATCCCACGGGACCAACCCGCGTCATATGCTCGGGTTTAAGTCCGGTGAAATGGGTCTTGACCATTTCCCACGCCTCCCGTGCTCCTTTGCGGCTGGACAAAGTCTTCCACAGCTCAAACCTATCCTGAGCCCCCCTAAATTGATCCATAAGTGCGGCTAGCCCGTCAGGTGGCTGTTCGGTAGGCCATAGTGCCTTCACCATCCCTTTCATCGCTTTCTGCATGCGCTTATGGAAAGAGGTCAGCTCCTTTAGCAGATCCCCTTGGTACGATTCGGTCTCGTCTTTAGGATGTCCGGTTAGGAGACCTGCACACAAGATAACAAGCGTGATTATTATCATTCTCTACATCGGAAATACTTACTCATAGCGGAATAGTATTTACCGAATACGCCCCTCTGAAGCTTTCGATTCTCTTCTTATGCTTGGGCCAATTGAGTCTTTAAACTCTTTATTTCTTCAGCCTATTTTTGTATAAAGACATCCAGCTTGCTGCTGGGATTCCGCATACCTTTATGAATCCCAAGCTTCTTCCAGCTGCCTTTCCATATGTCCTATTGATTCGGCTGCTACATGGAATCCATATGTCCGACACGATAATATAAAAAGATTAGCAGTAAAAGCATACTCATCATGGGCCTCTCGCATGAAGCTCTTCACTTGTGCTAGTTTGTCCTTCACTGACTACACTTCCGTGCGGTTCTCCTCGAGGGCCTTGGCCATTTCCTCGGACTGTTGCTTTGAGGCCTGCGTTAGCAGTCAAACAGTATGGAGATCCTTAATTCGTTTTTTCTAAATCAAATTAAGGCTCTGGGGCTACTAGGCTTACAGAAGTATGTGGATTTTGTAAAAGCTGACCTCTTACATGAATGTTGGTTGTTATCAGCTTCATAGCTTCACCAAATCCAGCTCGGGCAGCCTCGAGATGTGCATCCGCCAAGCATAGGGCACCAACTCCTGGTCGGAAAAAATTGGGTGCCGCATGGCCTCCCATCAGTGCCGATGATCCATGGCACTCTTCACTTCCGATTTGTTGATGGATTCTCCATCGCCAGATTCGGCAGGCGCAAGATTGGCCATGGGGGTTTCCATAGCGGAAGCCACATGGGTCATGGCTTGGGAGCTTTGGGCGTCTCTTGACACCCGGTCAGCCCCCTCGGTAGGAGAAGATTGGGTGTTTCGCCTAGTTAAAAAATGAGCGGCTATGAGATTCTACTGAGTACAACGATAAAGCGGATATCCTAACAACGTACCTTCCGGATGCGCGGACGGGTGAATTCGTCCCCATGTCCGGCTCCTTTGTAGGGACCCGGCTGGCCTCTAACTCGCCCGCGGCTTCGGCTGCTAGCGCATGGCACACTGATAGGCGGTGCTTGGGGGCCGGGATTGGCGCGTCCGGGGCGCTCTTGGTAGCAGGCCTCTTGCGGGAGGAGCTTTTCTTCTTACCCGCAGACGGAATGGAGAATGACTTGGGGTAATCGACTATGATAGTCACCGGGGTCTAGACGATGTTGTCCTGGTAGTATACTCCATTTTTTAAGTCAAGAAGGAGATTTGGGTCCTCGTTGAAGCCCGGATCATTGTCATGTGAATGATTCTTAGGCTGAGGAGCCGGACAGTTAACTATCTCGACGAAGCTCCTCTATTCCTATTCACGCCAAGGCCTTAGTTAAATAGAGTGTGGAATGAAGCCCCAAACTATTTCATGATTAAAAGAGGAAGGTTTACCTGTTCGATGGGATTGTGGGACGAATACCCTTCCTTGGTTGACCGCCGGATGAAGTCTTCTTGCTCTCCTTTGTAGAGGTCGGCAAGTGCGGCGGCCAGCGCTGTTGTATTGGCAAGACCTAGTTTTCAGGAACGCGTGGTGTCGCTTGTCCCGTTGTATCGCGATAAGGGGTGCACCCTTTTTTGGAGGGGCTGCACGCACCGGGAGATAGGGGCGGCCATGACATCAATCATGGTCAGCCGATGATGGGCAAGCATCTGCACTTGTGCGGCCCAGCGTTGCACCTCGGCGCTCTCCTCCTGAGATGAGCTCCTATGTCGCCAGTTGTACCTCTTATTCAGGAGGAGGTCAGAGTATTCGGGTAGACCTGCCCGAGTTGGCTCGAACAGGGGGACATCTTCAATATAGAACCACTCCGAAGTCCATTCTTCGGATTTCTTCGGTGTGCCAGCCGGATACCCCATTTCTGCTATGCGACATACTTTGGCCCCTCCGACCTCTAAGATGGTCTTCTCTTGAGTTGGGGGGACGAGGCAGAAGTATTTCCTCCATAGATCAAACTGAGCATCGCACCCTAAGAACATCTTGAAGAGGGCGACAAAGCCCGAGATGTGTTGGATCGACCCTGGGTTGAGATGGTGGAGTTGGATCTCGTAGAACTCCAGTAACCCCCTCAAGAATGGGTGGATTGGAAACCCAAGGCCCCGGAGAAGGAAGGGGACGAAGCAAATGCGCTTCCCCTTGTTTGGATTAGGGAAGCACTCATTGAAAACCTCATCACCATAAGAGAGCAGGCCTGCATAGGTCACCGCCAGATCTGACGATAGGAGATATCCCTGGGTCTCCAGATTACGGAGCCGCAGGATTGTGACGGAGCAGCTGGTCCTGTCTCCTCGGTGTTGGACATAAGGGCGTGCCGAGGAGCTGGGAGCGTTTGCCATGTTTTGCGTTGAGCTTCCGCTAGGAGTTTTTGACAAGAGGGAGGAAGAAGATATGGTTTGAACCACGATTTTGTTTGATTAAATGGGTTGGTGCCTCCATTGTGGAGGGGTAAGATTGTAAAGATCGCTGGCCACTCACCTCCCCACGACGCACGAAAGTCGAGGAACTCGTGTAGTTATTATAATGACCCGCGCTCGCGACGCTTGGGATCTTACCGAAGACTAGTCGGATGCCAAACGAAGAAGGATGAGGGACTCGCCTTGCAAGCCGAAGACGGTGACGTGAAGGAATCAAACGAATATATATCGGCATTGAAGGCTAGTCCGGGGGCTATTAAGGGAGTCCTAGATTAAGGGGTCCTCGGGTAGCCAACCCATTGTTCATGGGCCAGACTGCATGGGCCGCAAGGCAGGAATCAGATGATCGAGGACCACCCGTGCCAGGACAGAAGCTTCATGGAGTCAAGGCGTGTGCTCCAAGTTATTAGCTGTAGTTAGGCAAGTTATCTATTCGGCATGTAACCGACCATGTGTAAGCCAAGGACACCCCTGGCATCTATATAAGCCGGAGGGTTTTAGGGCATAGGGCCTGAACAACTCATTTAGGGTTAGACATACGATCTCGAGGTAGATCAACTCTGTAACCCCTTACACCATCAATACAACCATGCAGAACGTAGGGTATTACTTAGATTGGAGGGCCCGAACTTGGGTAAACTCGTGTCCCCTTTGTCTCCTTTTACCATCGATCCTAGTCTCATAGTTCGGGACCCCCTACCCGAGATCTGTCGGTTTTGACACCGACAAAGATACTACTGCCCTGGCAAGAAAAGGTAGACGGCGGAACAGGAAGCGCAAGGACAAGTCCGTGCTTGCCGTCGAGGAGTCTGGCAACCTTGGCGCTGCCAAGAAGACAAAGTTTGACAACCTTGGCAAGGAGGTTGCCGGTGCCCCTCTTGTCAGGCCTTGGCGGATGCCGACAAGCCAGAGGGCTCCAACAAGCAGTATTGCAAGATCCATCGCACCAAGGGCCACAACCTCCAAAACTGCTGACAAGTCGAGCAGCTTGCCGAAAGGCAGAAAGCTGAGTATGTAAGGCGGGACAAGGAGAAAGCCCAAGAAGGGGCAAAAGGGTCCAGCAATAAGCACGGTGGCCAAGGAGGTCGCCGCAGCAAGGCCAAGCAGCAGGAGAGGCCCGCTAGAGGCCGCAACAAGGAAGAGGAGGACGATGATGGCAATGAAGAGGACGATGAGTCCAGTCAGCACGAGTTTTAGAGAGCTATAGATGTCATGTGCGTTGACAGAGGCGCCTCGTTGCTTTCTTCCTGTCGCCAACTCAAACAGTGGGCGCACGAGCTTAATGCGACGGAACCATCTGTTGAAGCCCGGAAACCCCTGAGATGGTCCCACGTGCCTACCATTTTCAACACTGAGGATCACCCTGATCGCACAACAGTGGTCGGGTGTCTACCATTGTTGGTTTCACCAACGATTCACAACCTCAAAGTGACGAAAATGTTAGTTGATGATGGGGCTGGTCTGAATCTGATCTCGCCTGATGTGATCAAGAGATTGCAAATTCCTAACAGGGATCTTGAGGAGATAGGCACCTTTCATGGAATCAATCCGGGGAGGACTCAGCCAAAGGGCAAGATCACATTGTCGGTAACGTGTGGAAGTGACATGAACTTTAGAATGGAGAAGATTGTTTTTGACGTTGCCAAGATACCCTTGTTGTACAATGGGTGTTGTCGTTTTCTCATGACAGATGCCATGGGGTGGCTTATCGTGAGTGGTTGGGGCCGGAGGACGCCGACGGGCTCCGGGTGCGAGATTGGGCACAAAGCGGTGGTGACACACGATGTACCCAGGTTCAGGGCCCTCCGTGGGAGGTAACACCCCTAGTCCTACTTGGTCTAGTTGGACGGATAGGTAGGTGTACAAGGATGCTCCTGGAGCTGTGTCTAGAGGAGGAAGAAGGAGCAGCTCGCTCGTCTTCCTCTGCTACTAGAGGTGGGAATGAGAGTTCTATGGGTGCGTGTCCGAGACCATTCGTCCATGTTGCATGGCGGGCTCAAGGAGTTTTAAAGGACACCCCCGACTATTACAATATGTCATAAGTACAATGGTGCGGGGACCCGGCTGGTAGTCTCTCCGGCTGGCCAGGGGGTCCCACCGCTTGCGTCGTCTTGTCGTGGGTGGGGCCGTCTACCGAGCGGTCCCATCTCCCGTTGGGGGCCGCCAACCGGCTCTGTGATTGGTCCTTGCCCACCTGCCGCGTCACGGGCCGCTCGGGGGGCGTCGCCTAGCGTCAGCCGGCCGAAGTCTCCGGTACGGCCGACGGCACTATAGCCACGCTGGGGCAGGTAATCGAGTGGCGAGGGTGTGCCGGAATTGTTCCCCCAGTCGGTCGCGCTCACCGAGGTTAGCGGTCAGGACGGTGGACTGTAGCCATGCGCAACGATGCATAAGCTGCCACTGTAGTCACAGGGGCCCCCGTCGTGCCAGTCATGTCGCGTCGTCATACCCGCACGCAGGGGGACGGGACGGGGCATGTCTGCCCCGATGTCAACGGAAGAGTCGGCCCGTGGGCGGCCGGCCGCGCCCAGCCGGCCGAGGGCCCAACCAGTTCCTTAATCAGACGACCGGGGCGCCGGCCGGCACTGGCTTGCACTGAACGTCCTTCAGCCGGCCACAGCCAGTCGGCCGCGTTGTTTTTCTTCGAAGTGGAAATGGGGAAGACCCCGCTGCTTTGGCCTACCTAGGGGTATAAACCCCGTCAGTAGCCCCCGAAGCCGATAGGGGCTCGCGTCCGGTGGACGGTGGGGAGCCGGCGGCTTCCCCTCAGCACTAGCCGCCCCGGCTCGAAGGCGAAGGGGCAGCCGGGTCGGCCGTTGGATCCGACGCCTCGTGTTCCTGCATGCCGCCCCGGGTCCCGCGTCGGCACACGGCGAGTAATGATGTCGCGGGTCCCGCGCACGCAGGGAGACGGGACGATGCCCAGGCCTAGCCTGGTAGGACCCAGGCGTAGCCCTCGTAGGCCTCGGGGTGCAGGACAAGATCCTCTGCGCCCTGAAGTGGCCGTTACGGCCTGGGGCCACCCATGCGCGCGGACTTTCCGGGAGGAGTGGGCGCATAGGATCCCACATCCCCCGGTCGTGGCCTCCCCTATAAAAGGAGAGGAAGGGCAGGAGGCGGAGGTACCCATGCCCTACTTGCCTCCTTGCTACCCTGCTTCGTCGTCGCTTCTTCCCTTCCTTCGCACACCATCGCACGCGAGCCCGCACCCATGCCCGCACACCGCACCGCCGCCGCGATGGCCGATGGACGCGGAGGCAGTTGGGCTGGCTCCTTTGTGGTTGAGGCGGACATCGCCGAGCTGCATCGCGCGCGTATGTTGCCGTCGGCGGAGCGGGTGGCCGCCCGCGCGCCGGGCGATGAGATAGCGCCGGCACCGAAGCCAGGGGAACACGTCGTGTTCCTCTGGCACTTCTCCCGCGGCTTCGGGCTCCCAGTGAGTCTCATTTTCCGCCTTCTTCTTCACACTTTCGACCTCCAGCCGCATAACCTCGGGCCGAACTCAATCTTGTACCTCTCCGCCTTCGTGACGTTGTGCAAGGGGTACCTTGGCATCCTCCCCTTCCTCGAGTTCTTCAACGCTCACTTCTATCTCAAGTCTTTGAAGAGCGATGTGTGTGGGGGCACGGTGGTGTGCTGCCGTGACATCGCTCGCTTTCCCCCTCTCTCTCTGATCGAGTCCATCAAGGGGTGGCACCGGTCGTTCTTGTACGTGAAGAACGTCGACCCAAGGACGGATTACATCCGGCTGCTGCCGTTCGAGGACCGGCAGTCCTCCCAGAAGAACTGGCAGGGACCCGCCCCGCGCGGCGTGGCCTTGGATGAGCTCGCCCGACTCTCGCAGCTGAAGAGCGCAGAGGGGCTAGTCGCCACCGACCTGGTGGCGGCCTTTGTCTCTTGCCAGGTGTCACCCCTCCAGATGAGGCCACACCGGATCTGCGACATGTCCGGCCGGAACGACCCCTGCCGGCAGTCCATCGTCGTGCTGACACTAGCCCAGGTGGCGAAGAGGGTGAACACCCTCATGACGTTCAAGCTGAAGCCTGCCACATGGTCCTTCGGCATGGAGTCATTCGACCGCATCAACCGACCTCCCCTGGTGAGTTTTCTCGTCGAGGCGGCTCTTGTTAGTTTGGTATTCCCTAGCTGGCGGCCGGCTGGAGAACTTACGTTGAAATGCTGACTGCAGCTGCTGGTGCAACAGAACACGCCAGACGGCCCGCACTCATAGATCTTCGAGGCGGAGCGCAAGGACTCCAACTGTCGAGACTTCCAGATGGGAGGACCCCCGAAGGAAGGAGTGGACTCCTCAAGGGGGCCGACGAGCCAGCAAATCCGCGAGGTGGCGCTCCTGGCGGGGCTGGAGGTCCGGCGCAGTCGGGGAACCCAGCGGAGCGGGTGAGTTCCCTCTTGCCCCCTCCTTCCGAAACTGGACAGATGAAGACGATGATGATGATGATGATTTGATGATTCTAGACGGACCCCCTCCCGCGGTACGCTAGGACCGAAGGACCGAGGAGCAGCCCGCTCGGGGCCCGACGGCCGAAGCGGCCGACCAGGGGAAGAGGCCGGCTCACAGGGGGCCGGCGGCCTCGCCGCCCGGCCCAAAGCGGGCGAAGGTGGCCACGCGGAAGGCGCCACCACGCGCCAAGCGGGCCCCTGCCCCTGGTTATCGCGTAAGTTCTTCATTTTTGTCCATGTTTTTGCTTTCGGCTTGCGAGCTGGCTAACAACCGGTTTCTGGACGCTGCACTGACCCCATCGAGCTCCAAGATGAGCCGGCAGGGGAGACGACGTATGCCACCGGCCGACTGGCCCATGAGCACGCGGCCACCCAGCGGGAGGAAAAGAGGAGGCTCGCGGAGCTGCGAGCCTCCCGGTCGGGCACGCGCACTCCGAGACCTCAAGCGGCCGTAGGCGGAGGGGGTCGGCAGACCACCCCCGGGCGACGGACTCGGCTGCCGAGTCCGCCCGCATGTCGAGGCCACCGTCAAGTGAGCCGCGGGGGGTGGCCATGGACTCGCCATGGCCTCCGCCGCGCAAGAAATGGCATCGGCGATGGGGGCGACGACAGAGCCGGCCCCCAAGGCGACCCGGCCTGAGGTGCCGGAGGTGACCCCTCCTGCGGTCGAGCCGGCCCGGGTTATGACGTCGGAGGCTCCGGTGGTCTCGGAGACGGCGTCGGAGGCGCCATTGGATACGGCAGCCATGGAGGCGGAGGTACCTTCCGGCACGACCGACGCGCCGGAGCGGCCGAGAGAGGAGGCGACTGCGGCACCGGGCGGGGGGCTGACGGGAGGCTACTCCTGGCCCCTTGCCATCATCAACCCGCCCCTGGCGGCTGGAGCCACAGCGAGCCCAGGCGGCTGCGGCGGCCAGGCCCGGAGGGCCCTATGGTCGATGCAGAAGGTCATCTGGGACTGGGAAGCGCTGGTGAGCGCGCCGGCTCTGCCGGACCCCAGGAAGGCGGCCAGGTCCCGTCCTTCACAGACTTGGGCAGTGTCCTGGACCGATGCCGGCAGGAGCTGGCCTGGTTTGGGGAGGCGGCTGATGCCGCCCTTCAGCGTGCAGAGGTAAGCCGACACTTTTTTCCCTAGAGTTTTCAGTGGGGGCGCGCGAGCGCACCCACTGGGTGTAGCCCCCGAGATGCAGGCCGGCTGACCGGCTTACGGGCAGCCGGGCCGGATCTCTTTTGAGCATGTCTTTACCCTTGCCCTCCTTTCTTGCGAGAGGAGGGAGCTTCTCTACAGCATAAGCTGTTTGCGAAAGCAGTCGCTATCCATGACCGCGGCAAACATGGGTTCTACCGCCTGGAGGAGGAGCTGGCGCGTGTGCAAGGTAGATTGCACTTTGTAGGAGCGGCATGTAGCCCCCGGGAATCGGCTGACGTTGGTTGCGTTTTGTAGGTGAGCTGGCCACCCTCCGGGGGGAGAAGACCGGGCTCGTTGCCGAACGGGACCGGTTGGCACGGGACGTCCAGGCGGCCGCGCAGGAGACGGGCCGGCTGGCTGCACTGCTGGTTGACGGGGAGGCGGCCCGGGACCGGCTCAAGGCCGAGGCGGCAAAGGAGGTGGCGGCCCGGGTGGCGGCCGTCAAGGAGGCGGCTGACGCTGCCCTAAGGACCGCCGCCCTTCAAGGCGAGGTGACCCACCTTGAGGAGATGCTCGAGGAGGTCCAGGGCTCCCTCACCACCTCAGAGGCATCCCAGAAGGCGGAGCACGAGGCGGCGCTCCACTTCGCCATTGGGGTGGACAACGCAATCAAAGGTAAGTGCCAATCTCCCTCTTTCCCCAGCCGGTTGCTCTTCCCTTTGCCGTTTTTCATGCTTCATCTTGCTTTTTTTCCTTCTCTTCTCCTTCCTTCCAGTGTGTTTCCCGGAAACTCATCGCCGCGCTCCATGCTCCATTGAGGAGCACCGGGAATACCTTCAGGAGTGCGTTTGCTCCATCGAGGAGCACGCCACGTGGGACATGGACGAGATTGGGATCGCTGTCGAGATGCGGATGACCCATCTCGAGCGGAGCATGGAGCGGCTCAAGACCCCCGGCAAGGATGTCATCGCCGCGCTGTGGCCAGACCGCGGGGGAGCTCCGACGCACCGCGTGGCCCAGTGGCTGGAGCACTCCGTCTCCCGCTTTGAGGCCTGGAAGGCATCAGCCGCCCGAGCCGGGGCGTAGATGGCGCTCCGGTTCATGACATCTTGGTACCGTGGCATGGACCTGGGCCGGCTGGCGACCATGCGGGATGTGCCGGCGGTAGAGCGGGAGGCCCGCGAGCCGGCCCTTGTGTAGCGGGCCAATGATCTCGCATCATACGTTGACGCGGACGAGTTCCTGCTGCCCCTTGGCGAGGATGGCGAGCCACTGCCCGAGGACTCCTTCAGCATCCCTCATGGCCCGGCGGATGATGAAGCAAGATGGCCGAAACCAAGGAGCCCACCTAGAAGGCCAAGGAGGCCGATCCCAAGACTGCGACCACCTCCTAGGCAAGGACTGAGCCACCTCGCGACGTGCCGGCTGGGGGCACGCCGGCTGGCGACGCGCCGGTGGCCCAAGCCCCCGGGCATCTTTTTATCTTCTTTTTCCCTACGTGTAAAAACTTGAATCCACCTACTAGGTGTGTTTGTGTAATGAACCAAATGCTAGCCGTGGGCCATCTTTGCCTTTAATGTTTAAGTCATGAACATTTTGTTGTGTTTGCCTTGTGAATCATGCTGTCTCATCCTGATCCCTTTTCGTCCGCCTTGACTCTTTCTGTTTTTACTCCTTTCCCCCCTTGGTTTTGGCCTCGACAGCCCGACAGCCGGGAGCCGGTCTGTAGCTGGGTCGGGGCGTCCGCCTCAAGGGAGCCGGTTCAAAACTTAGGAATCACGAGGGTTTTTTCGGATAAGTAGAGGGGAAGAGACGCGGCGAGGGTCCGGCTGGGCCCTGAAGGGGTCTCCCTTTGTTTCGACCTTTCGCATGAGCCAAACCTTGCCGCCCCGGGGCCCCGTCAGCTGGATAGCTGGGGGTTGGTTCTGTAGCTGGTAAGGGTGGGGAAGCTTGGCCAGCTCACGCTACTTAGCCGCTTTTCAGAGAGGCGCTTCCAGGCCCAGCCGGCTAGGCCCCAGGAGCCAGGCCGAGGAGCCGGTGAGTGGGGAACACTTTCGAAAGGAACGAAACGGGGCGCGCCCCAAGAGCCGGCTTGGGGTGCCCATTGCATTCATGAACCCAAAAGGGACGGGGATACATACATACATTGATTTTCCTCAGCAGTAAAACGGGCGCAAGAGCGCTACGTTCCACGGGCACTCCGTTTCTTTGCTAGACACATCTCTTTTGTGCTTCTGCGGCTTCTGGGCGTCTATCAGGTAGTACGCGTTGTTGCATAGCGCCTTGCTGATAATGAACGGGCCCTCCCATGGGGAGGACAGCTTGTGTTGTCCGACGGTTCGCTGAATCCGTTTGAGGACCAGGTCCCCCTCACGGAACGAGAGTGGCTGGATCCCCTTGCTGTGGTAGTGCCAGAGCTTCTACTGGTAGATCGACGTCCGCCTAAAGGCCAGTTCACGAGCTTCCTCGAGTAGATCGATGTCGTCTTCTCTTGCCTCCTTTGCGTCCTTCTCCATGTACAGGGTGACCCGAGGCGAATCGAACTCGATGTCGATGGGGATGATCGCCTCAGACCCATACACGAGGAAGAAGGGAGTGTATCCAGTTAACCGGTTCGGGGTGGTCCTGAGACTCCAAATGATGGCCGACAGCTCGTCGATCCAGCAGCCGACCGACCTTACCAGCGGTGTCACGAGCCGGGGCTTGATGCTAGATAGGATGAGGCCGTTCGCCCTCTCGACCTGGCCGTTGGACTGCGGATGAGCAATGGAGGCCAGGTCGAGCCGGATTCCTTGCTTAGAGTAGAAACGCGCGAGTGCGCCCTTGGCGAAGTTGGTGCCGTTGTCGGTGATGATGCTGTGGGGAACGCCATAGCGTACTGTAATGTCGTCGATGAACCGGACGGCCGTGGGGCCGTCCAGCTTCTTGATTGGTCGCACCTCGATCCACTTGGTGAACTTGTCGATGGCCACCAGTTAGTGTGTCATGCCGCCTCGAGCGGTCTTGAATGGGCCCACCATGTCCAGCCCCCAAACGGCGAAAGGCCAGGAGAGGGGGGTGGTTTGGAGGGCCAACGCCGGCAGGCGGCTTTGCACGCTGAAGCGTTGGCAGCCCTCGCACTCGTCGACCAATTTCTTGGCCGCGTCGAGAGCCGTTGGCCAGAAGAAACCGTGGCAGAAAGCCTTGGCCACTAGGGGCCGGGAGGCGGCATGATGCTCGCACTCGCCCTGATGAATGTTGAGGAGGATCTCTAGAACCTTTGCCGGCTCGACGCATCGCTGGAAGATGCTGGTGGTGCTACTGTGGATGAGATCGTTGTTGACGATGCCGTAGACCGTGGCCCGACACTGTTTTCCTAGCCAGAGCCTCGTCAGGAGGCAGCTCGCCCTGTAGAAGGAATGCCAAGATGGGTTGGGCCCACGAGGGGGCCACAACGGCGGCTGGGTCGAGAGCCCTCGGGACTAGTTAATCAGTTCCTGGGACCGGTTCGCCGGCCCCCGAGGCCGGCTCGTGAGCCCCCGAGGCTGGTTGGCCAGCCCTCGGGTTTGGCTCGCCGGCCCCCAGGGCCGGCTGGCTGGTGATCGCCATGACGGGCTAGCTGCCGGGGCTAGCTGCCATGGGTGCGGCCAGCTCAATCAAGGCCGGCTGGGCGGCCGACGATTTGCGGGCCGGCGGTGAAGCGGTCGGAGAGGCGGCCGGGGCCGTCGATGGGCTGGCGACACCCGCCGACACGAAGATTGACTCCAATTCTGGGGAAGGCTTGATCGATGGCTTGCGCAGCCGTTCGAGGGAGACGCCGGCTGGGATGGCCTGCCGGGTGGAGCTAATCTTCGCCAGCGCATCCGCCGCCTCGTTGTCCACCCACGGGACGTGATGAAACTCACAACCCTCGAAGGAGCCGGTAATATTTTGTACGAGGAAACGGTAGCTGGCCATGTTGTCTTCCTGGGCGTCCCATTCGCCAGAGACTTGCTGCCCCACGAGGTTGGAGTCACCAAAGCAGAGGATGCGCCTGATGCCGATCTCCTTGGCGAGCCGGAGGCCGTGGACGATGGCCTCGTACTCAGCCACATTGTTGGAGGCGGTGAAGTGGATCTGTAGGGCATATTTGAGTTGATCACGTTTCGGGGAGGAGGGGACTATGCCGGCACCCAGGCCTGTCCTCATTTTCGAGCCGTCGAAGTGCATGCGCCAATGCGTGGAGTCTGGGGGAGGCAGGACGAACTCCGTCTCCGCCTAGTCGACGAGAAAATCCGCCAACGCCCGCGACTTGATGGCGGTTCTTGGCTCGTACCGGATCTCATGGTCGGCGAGGGCTATGACCCACTTAGCAATCGGCCGGTGGAGTCCCGGCCGCTTATGATCTCGCCAAGCGGGGCCATGCTCTCCACAGTAATGGTATGCTCTTGGAAGTATTGCTTGACCTTCTTGGCGGCGAGGTACACGCCGTAGCACATCTTTTGATAGTGGGGGTAGTTCTGCTTGGACGCGGAGAGGACTTCGCTGAGGTAGTAGACGCGTCGTTGGACCGGCAGGGACTTGCTCTCCTCCGGCCGCTTGACCACCAGAATGACGCTCATGGCGCGGGTGGTCGTCGTGATGTAGGCAAGCAAGGGTTCCCTCTCAGCCGGTGCGGCCAGGATGGGTGCGCGGGTGAGAGCCTTCTTGAGGCCGCGGAAGGCCTCATCCGCCTCGTCAGACCAGTCGAAGGCACATGGCCTCTTGGTTTGACTCGGCTCGATCAGAGTCGTCTTGCGAAGGAGCCCGTAGAGGGGCAGGGCCTGCTCTCCTAGCCGGCTAATGAACCGGGTGAGTGAAGCAAGGCAGCCGATGAACTTCTGGACGTCGCGGAGCCGGGTCGGCTTCGGCATGCGCTCGATCACGCTGATCTTCTCAGTGTTAGCTTCGATGCCGCGGGCGGACACGAAGAAACCCAAGAGTTGCCCGGCAGGGACGCCGAAAACACACTTCTCCGGGTTGAGCTTGATCTTGTACTCGCGTAGGTTCGCGAAGGTCTCCCGAAGGTCGTCGAGGAGGCTAAAGTGCTTCTTGGTTTTGACAATGATGTCGTCGACGTAGACGTGGACGTTCCTGCCTATCTGAGGCAGGAGGCACTTCTGCATGCATTGTTGGAAGGTAGCGCCAACATTCTTTAGGCCGAAGGACATGGTGATGTAGAAGTAGGCCCCGAAGGGCGTGATGAAGGAGGTCTTGAGCCGGTTTTCAGGATCCTGCTTGATCTGGTGGTAGCCTGAGTAGGCGTCCAGGAAAGACAACAAGTTGCAGCCGGTCGTGGAGTCGATGACTTGATCGATCCGCGACAGGGCGAACGGGTCTGTGGGACATGCCTTGTTCAGGCTAGTGTAGTCGATGCACATGCGCCAGGTCTTGTTCTTCTTCAATACCAGGACTGGGTGGAATACTTCCATGATGAACCCGGCTGCGAGCAACCGGGCGATCTTTTCGCCTATAGTACCCACTTCTCCTCAGAGAAGCGGCGTAGGGGTTGCTTGACCGGCTTGATGTCCGGCCAGACATGGAGTTTGTGCTCGGCGAACTTCCTTGGAACACCCGACATGTCCTTGGGGGACCAGGCAAATATGTCCCGATTCTCATGGAGGAAGTAGACGAGCTCGCCTTCCTATTTGCTATTGAGGTAGGAGCCGATGGTGATGCACTGAGCCGGGTTGGTCGGGTCGAGCAGGATCTGCTTGGTGTCCTTGAATGGCTGGAAGGAGGCCTCACTAGTGGATTGCGAGGATGGAGTAGGCACGGTCGTCTGGCTTGCAGGAAGAGCATGAGATGGTCGAGCTGCCACTTCTCCTCGGCGATCTCTAGGGCCTCGGCCAGCCGGCTGCCGTCTCAAGCGCATTTGAGCGACATCTTTTAGTCACCCTTGATGGTGATGATCTCCTTTTGGCCCGGCATCTTGAGCTTGAGGTAAGCATAATGGGGGACCGCCATAAAGCTGATGAGAGCCGGCCGACCCAACAACATGTGGTAGGGGCTCGCGAGGTCCACGACCTCGAACAACACTGGCTCGCGACGGAAATGACCGGGTCCACCGAACAGGATGTCGAGCGTGATCTTGCCGACAGGGGAGCAGGACTTCCCAAGCACGATGCCATGGAAAACCGCCCGGCTCGCCTGTAGGTCTTCTATCTTCAGCCCCAGCTTATGCATCATGTCGAGGTAGAGAATGTTGATGTTGCTGCCGCCATCTATCAGCACCTGCGAGAAGTGGCAGGCTCGTTCTTTGGTGGCGATGGTGGGGTCGAGGACAAAGCTGTAACTACCAGGATTTGGCATCACGGCAGGGGGATCGGCCTGGCTCCAAGTGACCGGCTTCTCCGACCAGTGCGTGAACTGGGGAGTTGCCGGCATGGTGGCGTTCACCTCACGGCGGAGCTGGCGCTGAGCGTGTTTGCCCGTCTCTTCACTGGTGAAGACGACATAGCAACTGTCCTAGTTGGGGAACTAGTCGATTAGGCGAACGTCGTTCGGAGCCATTGCCGGCGCCGGGGTGGCTACTTGGGCCGGGGCTGGCGTGCCGGCTGGCAGTGCGGGAGGAGTCGGAAGGCTGTCCCTGTCGTGGATTTGTCACAACAGATGTTCGGGTGAACGAACTTAGGTTCGGGGCAGAAACGCAACTATGTGCTGGATTGAAGGGGTTGATCGGAATCGAGAGACGCAATGTTTTACCCAGGTTCGGCCCCTACGATGGAGGTAAAAGCCTACGTCCTGCTTGTCTTGTATTGATGATGATGAAGATCTCTCGGTTACAAGGGTGCTAATTGCTACCTCTAATCATGAGAGCCTCTAATCTATCTCTAATCTCTTGTGTTGTCTAAATTTGTGGACTTGTTTTTCTTCTCCCTCTAGGGGTGCTCTACCCCTCCTTATATAGGTTCAAAGGGTAGGCTTACAAATAGAGTCCTACTAGGAGTAGGATTAGGACTAGCCTGTCTCGAATCCTACTCCGGGTCTTATTTCCGTTAAGGGAATACCTCTCTCTTTGGGCCTTCTCTTGTGAGCCGCCAGGCGCCGGCTCACCCGCCGGGTCTTGGGCTTGGTCATCCCGCGACCCGCCTGCCGTGTCATTAATAAGATGTCATGTCTTTATGGGGTCTCCTGTGAGTCGTCAGGCCGGGTCATACCGCGGGGTATATCCTTGACATTAGCCCCCAACTTAGTTTGAATTTATTCATGCCAAGCTCCTGAAATAAGAATAATAAATATGTTAAATGGCCGGCTTGCTCCTTTGGCCGGCTTATGAAGTGGCTCCTCAAAAATCCGGGTCTATTCTGCATATGAATGACTCGTCTTGAAAATCATCTTGCTTGTCAATGTCCTTTGAATTTTTTTAAGAATAGAACATCCATATGTCATCGAATCGGCTTCCAATACTCTTGGCGGGTCATCTCCTCCGGGTCATAATCATTGATGATGGCGGGTCATTATCACTGATGACGCCGGGTCATTATCGTTGGTGACGCCGGGTCAAACAACTAGAATCCAGCTGACTTGATAAAAATATTGGGATGCAAACCCATCTGATGTAAACCGGACATCCATTGTTGTGAAGCAGGGCGGCTTATAAAGTCTGACGGGTTATGATCTTTTGATAACACCATGTCATAAGTGTTGGTGATGCCGGGTCTAACAACTGAACTCCATACTTAATATCTTTAAAATATCCTCAAGAGTTTTTGATATGTCCATATTACCTGTAGCCCCCAAGCTCCGAGATTATCCATGATAACTTGGTGCTTTGCAAATAACATTTTGGACTGTGTAGCCCCCAAGGGCCGGGTTGACCTGCCTGTAGCAACCTGGGGCTTATAACTGTCTTATACCTTATGAAACATTGGCGGGTGTATCCCCAAAGGGTCAGCTCATCAGAAAGCTTCGGTGGGTGTAGCCCCCAAGGGCCGGATCATTAGAAAGCTTCGGTGGGTGTAGCCCCCAAGGGCCAGCTCATCAGAATGTGATGCACTGGGTCTTCAATTTGAACCTCATAATCTGTTTAAACAGCTGAATACTACAGCCCCGAAGTGTCGGGTCGCATGCCTGCAGCGACTTGGGACTTTGAAAAATTGATCTGAGCGGTGTAGTCCCCAAGTGCCGGGTCAGTAAGAATTACTGGGCTGGGACTTTAGAAAAATATAGAAAAGTCGGCTCATCTCCTTGTGATAATATGGTCTTGCTGATAATAGTGATTTGAAAACCGTCTTGCATTAGCCCTCAAGTGCCGTGCTGCGTGCTTGCAGCGACAGGGGACTTGCGTATTTGATATAAACTGGCTTTGAATAGTGTAGCCCCCAAGTGCCGGGTTGTCTGCCTGCGGCGACTCGGGACTATGTGAGAATAATATGACTCTTCAATTGAATGAATCTTTGACCGTAGTTGTAATATAATCCGGAGTGAATATCCTAAAATAACTCCTTTGTCTTTGACATGAAATCCCTTCTCGTGGCTGCGATGCAACCCGACAAATATATATTTGAAGAAATCCATGAGTGTTGTAGATTACTACAGTGCACAATCAACTATCCAATATATCTGACGGGGCGGTTCTTCAAGAATAATCAACTATCCAATATAACGGAGGCTCATCTTTAATAAACAAGACCCGCAAAAACAAGTCAGAATATGTTCCGTGTTGCTGTAAGGGTGGCTTGAAAAAGCACAACCCGGAGATGTTATATCTTTCGTAACATTGCTCCTTCTTTCATAATCTGGCTCTGACCTGGCTAAATAAGCTGGCATGACATGTGAATATGATGAAATATATGATGCAATGTATGATGCCATGTATGATGCAAGATGAAATGTATGATGTAATGTTAACTTGTCAACATTTTTGGCATAAAGCCGGCGGATAGGCATTAGAAGCTATACCCGAAGGTAGGAAGCCGCCCTCGCCGCGACTCATTTTCCTGAGCCAGAATTTTGTGCCTCTACGGCCAGCTAATAGGCGTTAGAAGTTGTATCCGGAGGTAAGAAGCCGCCGTTCACCGCGACTCATTTTCCTGAGCTGGAATTTTGTGGCATAAAGCCTGGCTAATAGGCGTTAGAAGCTGTACCCGGAGGTAGGAAGCCGCCATTTGCCGGTTGTTAGGTGTTAGATACCCATCGCTAAAAACCCTTCACAACTGCGGCTAAGCATGTTTTTAGCTGGAGATTTGGCATGAAGCCAGCCTATTGGGTGTTAGAAGCGGTACCCATCGGTAAGAAGCCCCCTTTTCACCAATTATGACACAAAGCGCCGGCGGATAGGCGTTAGAAGCTGTACCGGCTAAAGGTAGGAAGCCGCCCTCGCCGCGACTCATTTTCCTGAGCCGGAAGTTTGTGCCTCTACGGCCGGCTAATAGGCGTTAGAAGTTGTACCAAGAGGTAAGAAGCCGCCATTCACTGTGACTCATTTTCCTGAGCCGGAATTTTGTGGCATAAAGCCTGGCTAATAGGCGTTAGAAGCTGTACCCGGAGGTAGGAAGCCACCGTTCGCCGATATCAGTTGATACATCAACCGGAATTTTTTTTGAACTCTTCTTGTAAGTCGCTATCTTGTAAACCGCCATCTTGTATAAAGAAGCAGCAGCAGCTCCAAGTGATGATCCAATAAATCCGGGCACCTATGTTTGAATGGTGCAACACGGTGGTTCGTCCTCTTGGGCAACTTTAATCTTCCGTCAGTAATGTAATAGCCCCAAGAATTGGACTTTCTCTTGCAAAGACCCGGGGTTCTCGTTGAAAATGAACAAACGTGTCTCGCCATGTCTGTAGCCCCCGAGTCTTAAGTTGACTCGAAGAGGCGGCTTGAGAATCTCCACTGAAAGTTGAAGTTGGCCGTGACGAGTTATAGAGGATCCCGTATGATTTGTCCCAATAATGCGGTTGATGGTTCATCCCAGCTCTTTGTTGAAGTGAACCAAATTGTAGTGGTGGCAATTTGTGCGCCTGTCCGTCGGGCATCTCATATCGATGAGCACCTCATTAATATGTTGATGTAGATCAGACTGTGGGCGGCGTCTTGCGCGCATCCGTTGGGCGACTCGCATCGGTGTATGCAGCCGCTATTGGGTTGACGTAGATATAGCAACACCCGTGGCATTGTAAGTCGATGCTGTTGTCAAAGACGCCACGACGTTGTAGGCTAGAGCGGTGGCGAGAGACGGCCATGGCGTTGTAAGTCGGCGCGGCGGTGAGAGACGGCCATGGCGTTGTAAGCCGGCGCGGTGGTGAGAGACGGCCATGGCATTATAAGCCGTCGTGGTGGTGAGAGACAGCCACGACGTCTATTGGTGAAGACCGTAAGGTAGGTATGGCGGCTTGTTGCACTCATTCGACAGCTCATACTGGCGGGTGAACGCACGCGGTACCGGCAAATTGATGTAGATCGTCTGCGGGGACGGCGACTCCCTTGCGTCCATCGAGCAATGCAACACGCCGGTGTGCGCTCTAACTCCGCGGTATCATGCCACACGAACAATGGTCCTGGATTTTTTTGTTTTGTCGGATGAATATGGACACCGGCATTGGAAAATAGCGGAAGTAATCAGATCAAACAGATGCTCGTCTAATTTTGACTGAGCTTCTTCCTTTTTTTGGCAGTCAACCCTCCGTTGATTTTTTTCCATCTTTATACGCGTATCTGGTATCGTTTCCTTCTCCTCCATTGGGTACCCACATCTGCCAAGGCAACAACGATGCGGCAGGCGGCTGGCCAAAGGTACTCTGGCATCGGCGGGTTGCCGCAGTCATTGCTGAGTGAGGCGACAATGGAGAAGCGCCGGCGGCTGAGAGGGTCCTGGCGAGCCCACCGTGGATGCAACTAGGCCGGCTTGCGGTAGGGGCGTATCGATGGAAGCCGACGGAAGTCGACGCGGCGGGGCCGCAGCAGGCCGCATCGGCGTCACAGAGGCAGAGGCGGCGGCTCAACACTTGCTTCGATGGCTCAATGGAGCAACGATGCACAGAGGCGAAACGAGGTCAACCGTGGTGCGGGGCGATGTGGCTCACACAAAGCGGGCGACGGCTCAAAGCGAGGCGAGAGCGGAGTCGCCCGCAGTGAGGTGGGTGAGGTGAACCACGGGAAGTCGAGGTGGAGCTGAGGCGGCGCCGCACAGTGAGCAAGACCGGGCCAGGTGAGGAGCCACGGTGAGTGAAGGTGGAGCTAAAACGGTGCCGTGTAGCGAGCAACACGGGGCCAGCCATAACACGGGCGGCGAGAGCAGAAGCGGCGGCTTATGACGGAAGCGGAAATCGTGCCGGTGGCTCGACCGAGCCGGCCCAAGTCCATGGTGAGACGAGGTGCGCGCGCGGATGGGAGCCGGCGGCCGGCACGCGAAGGCACCGCGACAGGGGCGGCCCGAGGAGGACGGCTCCACGGCAGGACCGGTGAGATGAACGACGGCGATTTTGCACAGGTGAAGCGGCTCGAGGCGGCGGGGCAGAGCCAGCGGCTCGTGAGGCGAGATGGAATGGCCGGGGCAAGGCGCGCGGCGACTCTTGCCAGGTCGAGGCGACGGCGATAGAGGGGAGTCCAACGGCGGGCGGCCGCGACAGGACGCGGCAAAGGAGGGTGCTGGCGGCAGCGTCAGGCACGTGCGCGAGGGGCAGCAGCTGCTAGCGGGAGCAGAGTAAGGTGGAGGCAGCTCGGCAGGAGGCAAGGCGCAGTGGTGCGGCCCGCGGGCGAGGTGCAGGCCAGGCAGAGTAAACTCAGACTCGGACTCCGGCGGGGTCTTGGAGGCCACGGTGTTATAGCGGAAGCCAGGAGGAGCCGGTCGGGGTGACGTCGAGAGTCGTCGGGTTGGCGCGGGCGAGCCGCTGTGGAAGCGAAATTGGCAACTCGTAGCGCGGTGTTAACTCCGTATCCGACCCGATCTGCGGTTTTTAGGGTGAGAACATAAGCTGATCCATTTGGCTCCGACCATAAGCTGATCTTTTGGCGAATCATAATACTATGGCATGATCCGTGTGAGTCTTGGCTGCAGCCGGTTGTAACTTTATTCGATCTTGCATCTTTGCTTCTGGTTGTTCACTATTAATTAAACGTCTTTGTTGTGGAAATAGATCTCTTCTTGATTTGGAACTTTAATGATGACAACAACTAGACCGATGCTTAATCTTTCTTGTCTCGAACTAATCTTCTTCTGACTTATCGTGAGCTTCTCGATCCCTTGGGAAGATCCCTTCAAGAACATAACATCACCGTGCTCTGCCCCACGGTGGGCGCCAACTGTCGTGGATTTGTCATGGTAGATGTCCGGGTGAACGGACTTAGGTTCGGCACAGAAATGTAACTATGCGGCGGCTTGAAGGGGTTGATCGGAATCGAGAGACGCGATGTTTTACCCAGGTTCGGCCCCTCCGATGGAGGTAAAAGCCTACGTCATGCTTGTCTTGTATTGATGATGATGAAGATCTCTCGGTTACAAGGGTGCTAGTTGCTACCTCTAATCCCGAGAGCCTCTAATCTATCTATCTCTAATCTCTTGAGTTGTCTAAACTTGTGGACTTGTTTTTTCTTCTCCCTCTAGGGGTGCTCTACCCCTCCTTATATAGGTGGAGAGGGTAGGCTTACAAATAGAGTCCTACTAGGAGTAGGATTAGGACTAGCCTCTCCGAAATCCTACTGCTGGTCTTATTTCCTTTAAGGGAATCCTTCTCTCTTCGGGCCTTCTCTTGTGAGCCGCCAGGCGCCGGCTCACCCGCCGGGTCTTAGGCTTGGTCATCCTGCGACACGCCTACCGGGTCATTAATAAGATGTCATGTCTTTATGGGGTCTCCTGTGAGTCGCCAGGCCAGGTCATACCGCGGGGTATATCCCCGACAGTCCCCCCGGGCCAATCACCGTGAGAAGCTGCATTGCCGAAGCGTGTGCGTAGAGGGCTTGGCCCCTGAGTGGTTCTTGCAAGGGAGATAAGGTATTTGCTCGAAGGTGAGCTTCGGCTGCCAGGCAGCCTTGCCGGTGCGCTGGCACTGGCCGGAAGGCTGGGCAGTCGGCTCTTGATCCTCAATGGTATTGACCTGCCGGCTCCCGTAGCAGGGATCCAGCTGGTCGTTCTTGTGCTTGTTGTTCCGCGGCTGCCGGTTGTCGGCAGCCGGCCGGGCCGTGGCCGGTGTCGTTGTTGCCTTGGCGGGCGGGGTCCTTTTGACCCGGACGGCCGAATCGGCCATGGCATATTTGTCCGCCTTGGTCATGAGCTCGGCAAGCATTGTCGGTAGGAGCTTGTGCTTCAGAGGGGTGTCGTCCCGGCAGCCCTCGCTAAACTACTGCATGGCTTGGACCTCGTGCACCCTCTCGTAGGAGTTGCGGAGCTCGGTCCACCGGGTGAGGTAGTCGTGGAGGGACTCGTTCGGCCCCTGAATGCACATGGCGAGTTCACGGGGACGGTCGGGCCGCTTGTAGATGCCGGTGAAGTTGCGGACAAAGGCCTCTTCGAAGATCGTTCAAGTGTTGATGTTGCCGGCCGTCAGGCTGTCAACCTAGGTGCGGGTTGAGCCGATCAGCATAAGGGGGGGCGTAGGGAATGGCTACACGCTTATTCCCCCTGGCGATACCCACCACGGTGGTGTAGTCGATCAGCCAGTCTTCGGGTTTGGCAGCCCCGTTGTATTTCGAGGTGTCCCTAGGGAGCGTGAAGCCGGTTGGGAACGGCTCGGTGCGAATCCGGGGCCCGAAGCAAGCTGGACCAATCGAGCCCTCCTCCTCGAGAAGGGAGGATTGCACAAGTTTGTCGATGCGGTTGCGGGTGTCGTTCTCGCTGCGGGGGACGCGCGGTCCGAGCCGAGCCGAGAGCTCAGGGCAGATGGTGGCCGGCGCCGACTGCCGCGACTCGCGTCGTGGTGGCAGCGTATGCCCATGGCTGCGCCGGCTCCCGGATGCGGCGCTTCGTCGTGGCAGCCGCTCCGGGGCGGCTCGTTGGTGCGCCGGCTGCTAACAGCCGACTGTTCACTCCTTGGCATCTGAGAGTGTCGTGGGTTGTTCGCTTCGGCCCAGCGGCCGAAAACGCGAGGGGAGCAGGAGTACTGGGTCATGGGCGGCATGCCCTTCGCCCTCCAAGGTAGCCAACTCCTCGTAGGCCACCTTGAGAGCCCACAGGTTAGCCGCGGGGGTGTCAAAGACGAGCATTTTGCCACCGAGGATTTCGGCGACCACGCGGCCGCGGTCGCGCACAGCCCCACGCCGGCTGGGCTCGGTGCCTGCCGGGGTGAGTCCATAGGTGGAAGCGTACTCCCGCTATGCCGCCTCGATGCGGCACCACGTGGCCGCGAGGGCGGTGGCATCCTCAAACAAGATGCGGCTTGCCGCGTCGAGATCGGCCGCGGCGGTGTCGGGGTTCGCCGTCGGGGCGATCGGAGTGCTCAGGCCCCGGAGAGCCGCACCAAGCGGGTCGGACGTGCCGACGCGGGCATCAACGGTAGCCACGACACACGCCCGTCCGGACGTGGTGGAGGAGGTGATGGCCATCACCCCCATGCGATCATGGGATCCGCTGGGCTGGGCCGCAGCGAGTGCGCCCACTTCTGTGGGCGGGCCAGCACAGACGAGCACCCCCGCGGGATACTCGTTAGCGACCGGAGCCTCGGCGAGGCTGAGCCTGCCGAAGGCGCTCGGTGAGCGCGTCGATGTCGGCCACGAGGCCGACGGAGTTGCCCGTAGGGCGTGCTAAGGCAAACCCCACGAGCTCCCCACGGTTTCGCCGGGACGAGCGGCGACGGCGGGGAATGGCGAGGGGTCCCGCCCGGAGCATGAATCCGTCCGGCGCCGCGTAGGTCCCCACGATGGGCGCCAACTGTTGTCATTTTCTCATGACAGATGCCATGGGGTGGCTTATCGTGAGTGGTTGGGGCCGGAGGACGCCGATGGGCTCGGGGTGCGAGATTGGGCACATGCGGTGGTGACACACGATGTACCCAGGTTCAGGGCCCTCCATGGGAGGTAACACCCCTAGTCTTTCTTGGTATAGTTGGATGGATAGGTAGGTGTACAAGGATGCTCCTGGAGCTGTGTCTAGAGGAGGAAGAAGGATCAGCCGACTCATCTTCCTCTACTACTAGAGGAGGGAATGAGAGTTATGTGGGTGCGTGTCCGAGACCATTCGTCCGTGTTGCATGGGGGGCTCGGGGGGTTTTATAGGCCAACCCCCCGGCTCTTACAATATGTCATAAGTACAATGGTGGGGCGACCCGGCTGCCAGTCTCTCCGACTGGCCAGGGGGTCCCGCCGCTTGCATCGTCTTGTCATGGGAGGGGCCCGCCGACCGAGCGGTCCCATCTCCTGTTGGGGCCTGCCAGCCAGCTCTGTGATTGGTCCTCGCCCACGTGCCGTGGCACCGGCCGCCCGGGGGTGTCTCCTAGCACTAGCCGGCCGAAGTCTCCGGTATGGCCGGCGGCACTGTAGCCATGCGGGGGCAGGTAATCGAGTGGCGGGTGCATTCTGGCACTGTTCCCCCGCCCGGTCGCGCTCACCAAGGTCAGCGGTCAGGACGGTGGACTATAGCCATGCACAGCGGTGCGTAAGCGGCCACCGTAGCCACAGGGCCGCCCGTTGTGCTGGTCACGTCATGTCATCGTACCCATGTGCAGGGGGACGCGACGAGGCATGTCCGCCCCGATGTCAATGGAAGAGCCGGCCCGTGGGCGGCCGGCCGTGCCCAGCCAGCCGAGGGACCAACCGGTTCCTTGATCAGACGGCCGGGGCACCGACCGGCACTGGCTTGCGTTGAACGTCCTTCAGCCGGACACGGCCAGCCGGCCGCATAGTTTTTCTTCAAAGTGTAAAGGGGGAAGACCTCACTGCTTTGGCCTACCTAGGGGTATAAACCCCGTCAATGGGACACTTGGATGCCCGACGCTGGACAAGTTCATGGCGGCGGCGCACCATTCTTACAACGTCGCATCACGATCAACTCCGACAAGAAGAACACACTTATCTGTGTCGACCAGCTTTACCAAGAGGTAGTGGCAGCACCTGCCACCAAGGCACCTGCTCCTGCCATTGAAGCTCCCAGGGGGGAGAAGACCGGCAAGGCTTCTGGTGCACACTATGGAAAGCACGCCTCTTCGGAGTGCTACGCTCCCATCGATGATGTGCCAGAAAGCTCCACCGACAAAAACAAGAAATCCAAGGCAGGTCCACCAGAAACCAAGAAGGTGTCCATCAAGAAGGATGGCACGGGAGGAACTTTCACCATAAGTTCCACCCTCGATGACAAATAGGGAAGCGCGCTTGTTGCCTTCCTGCTGGCGAACATCGATGTGTTTGCATGGCAACCATCTGATGTCCCCGGTGTTCCCAAGGAAGTAATTGTGCACCACCTTGCCGTCTGTCCCCATGCGTGACCCGTCAAGCAAAAAGTCAAGAAGCAAGCCTTGGAGCGGCAAGAATTCATTGTCGAGGAAATCAGGAAATTGGAAGCGGCAGGCTTGGTCAGGGGAGTACTTCATCCAACATGGTTGGCTAATCCAATTGTAGTGTGCCAGGTGAATGGAAAATGGATGCTATGCATTGATTATACAGATGTCAACAAAGCCTGTCCAAAAGATCTTTTCCCCTTGCCGCACATCGACCAGATTGTAGACTCCACTGTAGGCTGTGATTTGATGTCCTTCCCTGATGCTTACTCAGGATACCACCAGATCTTCATGTCCAAGGAAGATGAAGAGAAGACTGCATTTATCACCCCATGTGGTACGTATTGCTTTGTGCGTATGCTTTTCGGGTTGAAAAGTGTTGGTTCGATGTTTGCAAGAGCAGTCCAAATTGGTTTTGAGCCCCACCTACATAGAAATATGGAAGCCTATATGGATGACATAGTGGTCAAAACCAAAGACAAAGCAATGCTCGTGCAGGATCTGGAAGAGACGTTTGTGAATCTACACAAGATCAAATTGAAACTCAATCCTGAGAAATGCTTGTTCGGTGCTCCATCCGACAAGCTTCTCGGGTTCTTTGTATCTCAGTGCGGGATCGAGGCGAAGCCCGACAAGATCAAAGCAATTGAGCAGATTGAAGCACCAAAACGCATCAAGGATGTGCGTCATCTTGTTGGCTGCATCGCGGCTCTGAGTAGGTTAATCTCGAAGTCTGCTGAGCATGCCCTACCCTTTTCAATATATTGAATAAGGTAGGTCCAATGAAGTGGACTCCGGAAGCGGAGGCAGCGCTGCAGGATTTGAAGAAGTACCTCTCCTCTCTGCCGATACTAGTCGCGCCTAGACCACAAGAGCCGTTGTTGTTGTACTTGGCGGCAACGAATCAAGTGTCTAGTGCTGCGTTGGTAACGCGTAGAGAAGCTGACAAAGAAGCAACTACTGAAGCAGGAGCACCAAGCGATGAACCGGGGGCTTCCCCAGCAAGGTCTGGTGCCAGCAAGTCAAAGCTGCGCAGATGAATGAACCCACACAGAAGAAGAAAATGGTGCAGCGCCCAGTGTACTTCATCAGCTCCCTTTTTCAAGGGGCCAGGTAAAGGTACCCTAGTGTGCAAAGGTTACTTTTTGTCCTCCTCTTGGCCTCAAGGAAGCTATGCCATTATTTTCAGGCACATGAGATTACCGTCGTCACTCACTTTCCGCTGCAACGGATTTTGCAAAACCCACACGCTACCGGTAGGATTGTGGAGTCGGCCTTGGAGTTGTCAAGCTTTGGCCTCAAGTTTGAAAGCACTTCAACCATTCAGAGCAGAGCTTTGACAGAATTCATTGCAGAATGGACTCCAACACTAGGCGAAGTGATCCAAGAAACGACCATCCCTGGCAAGGAAACAAGCCAATAATGGGTTATGTACTTTGACGGAGCTTTCTCCCTGCAGGGAGCCGGTGTTGGCGTTCTGCTTGTCGCACACACTGCGGAGCAAACAAGTGCATAATTTAGATGCAATTTCCCCGAGAGAAGTCGACAAACAACACCTAGCGTATGAGGGGCTACTTGCTGGCCTCAGAATCACGGTGGACCTTGGGATCAAGAAGCTCATTATCAGAGGAGACTCACATCTTGTCGTCAAGCAAGTCAATAAGGACTATCAGAGCCCGTTGATGGAGGCTTACATAGATGAAGTGAGGAAGTCAGAGGTGTTGGGGAGCGTTGCATGGGAAACAAAAAATTCCTATGCACACGCAAGATCTATCCATGCTGATGAGCATCTACGAGAGGGAGAGTGGATCTACATACCCTTGTAGATCGCTAAGCGGGAAGCGTTCAGAAACGCGGTTGATGTAGTCGAACGTCTTCGCGATCCAAATCACCGAGCGTCCTGCGATCCAATCATGATCCATCCCGTGATCCAATCATGATCTAGCCCGCGATCCAATCACGAACCGTCCCGCGATCCCATCATGATCCGTCCTACAATCAAATCATGAACCGTCTCGCGATCCTGATCATGGTCCTTCCGATCTAGCGCCGAATGGACGGCGCCTCTGCGTTCTGCACACGTACAGCTCGATGACGATCTCTTCCTTCTTGATCTAGCAAGAGGGAGCGAAGAGGTAGGTGAGTTCTCCGGCAGCGCGACGACGTGCCGGCGATGGTGGTGGAACTATTCTGGCAGGGCTTCGCCTAAGCACTGCCGAAATTAGACTAGAGGAGAAAACGATCTAGAGGAAGTAGAGGGAGCACATGGCAATTAGGGTTAGCTTTCCCCTCTAAATCCTCTAGTATATATAGGAGGGAGGGAGGTCAGGAGGCAGCCTTAAACCCTCAACAGTTGGCCGAAATTGGAGGTGGAGGAGTCCTACTCCAATCCTATTAGGAGTAGGATTCCTCCTTTCCACTTGGAAACTCTTTCCACCTCTCCACCTTTGGGTTTTTCCCACCCCTAGCCACATGGGCCTTCATGGGGGTCTCGGCCAGCCCACTAAGGGCTGTATTGACTCCTCCCACAGCCCAAGAGGCCCTTTGGGTCGAAACACCCCTCCCGATGGTCCCCGGTACACCTCCCAGCACTCTCGGTACACTACTGATGAGCCCGAAACTTTTCTGGTGACCAAAACAGGACTTCCTATATATCAATCTTTACCTCTGAACTATTCCAGAGCTCCTCGTTATGTATGGGATCTCATCCGGGACTCCGAACAACCTAAGGTCACCACCATACATAACTCTATACTATCGAAACGTCACCGAACCTTAAGTGTGCAGACCCTGCGGGTTCGAGAACTATGTAGACATGACCAAAACTCCTCTACTGTCAATAACCAATAGTGGGACCTAGATGCCCATATTGGCTCCTACATATTCTATGAAGATCTTTATTGGTTG
Source organism: Hordeum marinum (assembly GCA_022496015.1). NCBI lineage: Eukaryota > Viridiplantae > Streptophyta > Magnoliopsida > Poales > Poaceae > Hordeum > Hordeum marinum. The sequence continues at coordinate 391,228,215 of CM039678.1, read as the reverse complement.
AACCTCTATGTCAAGGATTCAATAAATCCCATATGCAGTTCCCTTTGTTCTATGGTATGTTACTTGCCCGAGATTCGATCGTCGGTATCTCTATACTTAGTTCAATCTTGTTATTGGCAAGTCTCTTTACTCGTTCCATAATACAAGATCCCGTGTCTAACACTTAGTCACATTGCTTGCAAGGCTTGTTGTGATGTTGTATTACCGAGTGGGCCCTGAGATACCTCTCTGTCACACGGAGTAACAAATCCTAGTCTTGATCCATGCCAACTCAATAGACAACATCAGAGATACCTGTAGAGCACCTTTATAGTCACCCAGTTATGTTGCGACATTTGATGCAAACAAGTTACTCCTCTGGTGTCAGTGAGTTGCATGATCTCATGGTCATAGGAACAGATACTTGACATGGAGAAAACTATAGGAATAAACTGACACAATCATACGCTATGTTTATAGTTTGGGTCTTGTCCATCACATCATTGTCCTAATGATGTGATCCCGTCATCAAATGACATCTCATGTCCATGGCTAGGAAACCTTGACCATCTTTGATCAACGAGCTAGTCTATTAGAGGCATACTAGGGACATGGTGTTCTCTATGTATCCACACATGTATTTGAGTTTCCGATCAATACAATTATAGCATGGATAATAAACGATTATCATGAACAAGGAAATATGATAATAACCAATTTATTATTGCCTTTAGGGCAATTTTTCCAACAAGAGGAGGGCTTTGACGGTCTGCAAGCAGAGCACGTTCCTCATGTAGAGAATACTGTTGCCAACGAGCTATCGAAGCGTGCTGCTCTCAAGTTACGTGTGGAACCAGGGACTTTCGTGCTCCAACTGAATCAGACATCTGTATCGCCACCGGCAAAGAAGAATAAGAGGAGGAAGTTGAATTCTAGCCACTACTTCCCCGCAGAGCTTACGGAAGCCGCCGGCAAGGAAATTGTCGGGATGAGCGTTAATCTTTCCAATAGGCAACGGGCTCCGGCAGGGCCTCAAGCCCTTGCCATAGAGACAAGTGCCCCCATGGCAGAAGACATGCCTTTAGTCCTTGCCGTCGAGCCTCGGTCTCCAGCGTGGGCATAGCGCATAGTCCAGTTCCTTCAAACAGGGGAACTCCCGGAGGAACAGTAAGAAGCAGAGAAAGTAGCCTGCCAGTCTAGTATGTACCACTTTGTCACTGACGTCTTGTATAGAAAGAGACCGAACTGTGTGAAATTGAAGTTCGTTCCTTGGGAGGACGGATTAGAGATGTTAGTAGAGGTTCATGGAGGCATATATAGTTCCCACATAGGGTCAAGAGCTCTTACCGGGAAGGCCTTCCGGCAAGGTTTCTTTTGGCCCACTGCTCTCCAGGATGCAAATTCAGTAGCAACCAAGTGTGAAGCATGTTGGTTCCATTCGAAGAAGCTACATCAACCAACCGAAGCTCTTCAGACAATCCCTCTTTCCTGGCCATTCTCGGTCTGGGGGCTCGACATCTTGGGCCCCTTTCTTCGTGCCACCGGGGGCTTTGAGTACTTGTACGTCGCGATCGACAAGTTCACAAAGTGGCCAGAAGTGGAAGCAGTGAGAAAGGTTACAACACAATTAGCCGTCAAGTTCTTCAAAGGATTAGTTTGCCGTTTTGGTGCACCAAGAAGGGTCATCACTAATAATGGCACACAGTTCACAAGCGGCACCTTCATGTAGTACGTTCAAGACCTTGGCGACAAGATCTTCTTTGCTTTCGTCGCTCATCCAAGGAGAAATGGCCAAGCGGAAAGGGAAAATGCTGAAGTGCTGCGAGGGCTTAAGACGAGAACTTTCGACAGGTTGCACAAGTGCTGAAGACGCTGGATTGATGAGCTGCCTACGGTTCTTTGGTTGATCAGAGCGAGGCCAACTCGAGCCACCGGCTAGACACCCTTCTCCCTGGTGTACGGGGCGAAGGAAGTTCTCCCCACAAAACTCATATACGGGTCACCTCGAGTGCTCGCTTATGATGAGCTTGAGCAAGAGCAGTTGCGCCAAGATGACGTAACGCTCCTTGAGGAAGATCGTCTTCGGGCTGTTGTGCGAGCTGCACGCTACCACCAAGCTTTGCACCGCTACCATAGCCGCAAAGTTCATGCCTGGTGTCTTGAGGAAGGCGACCTTGTTCTTCGGCGCGTTCAGCCAGCCAAGAATTCAAACAAGTTGACTCCAAAGTGGGAAGGCCCTTATTGGGTAGTATGAGTCACCAGGCCTGGCGCAGTCCGCCTCGAGACCGAAGATGGCATCCCAGTGAGCAACTCCTGCAACATTGAACATCTTTGTAAGTTCGATACATAAGGCGCAGTTGCTGGGCCCCCCGGCAACCACCTTTTGTACAAGTCTTGCCGGCAGGGCATGTCATCCTTTGTACAAAGCCAGGCGCGGACCCTGTGCATAGTTGAATAAAATCAGGCGTCTTGCAACTCTTGTCGATTCCCATGTTTTCTTTGCATGCATGTTTATTTGAGATGTTGCATTGTGCTTATTCCCGACAAGTGCTAACGAACCTCCAAGGTTCCATACCTCTATTTTCTCTTCTTTCTTTCTCTTAAAGGATAGAAGGTTCCCTCGCGCACAAGTTTGTTGGGGGAAGAGGTGGTATGGACACCTACGGGCGGGCGACTATCGAAGTTGGCACCTTGCGGGAAGGAGTATGACAACGAAAAAGATAAGGAGTATGGCACCTTACTATGTTTCGATCCCGCTCAACAGTTTAGGTGGCTTCGCTAAAAGTGTCAAGACGCCTTGCCGGCAGCGGCATCGCCAGCAGGCTGCTAAGGACCCGCTCCTCAAAGTGCTCACGATAGTGGTGCATACACCGGCAAGTGTTCCAGTAAAGCATAGGGGATGCACCATACAGAGAAAATCAAACAACTGGAGTAACATGCGTTCATTTAGAGGGAATAAAATTTACACGGGACAGTGCCCTTTCCTAAGTACATCATTATTTGACTTTCTCCCCTAGGGGCAGATTACCAGAGGAAAAAGATAGGGAGAGGCCCCCGGTAGAAACCCAGCCTGACCCCTTTTGGACCAGCACTGCACGGAGGGCAGCGAGTCCAGAAGGGAGGACGAAGCTGAAGTCCATGGGGCTGCCATAGGATCCAGCTGGAAGATGAGGCAACGCCCGAGGATGGGACCCCTGGCAAGGTCGCTCCGCCGGGAGAGGGAGAGGCGTGAGCTCACGATGACGGTGTGGCCGGCAACTAGTCAGAGCTTAGGTCGTCGTATTCCGACTTGAGGGCCTGGAGCTCGAACTCGTCATCATCGTCTTCACCACTGTCCTCCTCGTCACTGTCGCTTGAGGAGGAGCTTCCAGCGCCGCTCGAGCTCTCTTCACAGCAGCTGAGACGGACTCCTGAGCGCCCATAAATCTTGATGGACAGCAGATTGGCCTTCGTCATTTTGAAGTAGAGGACGTGCCCAGCCTAGAGGCTGTGGGCGGGGGCAAAGGTTTTCCAACTGCGCCTCAGGAACATGACGTGACACTTTGGGTACTCGACATCCACCCGCGTGGCACCATTACAGCAACCATGTGCCCACAACCATAGGCGGGTGGCTTGTCAACCTGCATCACCCTGGCGAAAGGGTGAGGGAGATGCAGATGGCTTCAATGGGGACTGCGTAGTTCGAGGAAGAACTCCAGCATCGTCCCCTCAGCATGGGTCTCTTCAAGGAGGGGTTCTGGTGTAGGAGGAAGAGGTGGGGCAGCGCTCCGCCTCCCTCGGCCTTGACCTCCGTGTCGACCATGACCCCTCGCATGACTTCCATGGCTAAAGCGATGGCATGATCCTGACGGGAACTCGTCGCCCAACGGGCGGAAGACGGAGGCCGCCCTCATCGCCCAGCCATGGCCGAGGGCGGGTACTACTCAAAATCGGGGAGGTGTAGAAGGGCAAGCTTTGGAGGTCTTCGCTCAGTGAGGAAGAAAGATGGATGAGCCTTGACTTCGCCCTCCCCCCCAATTTATAGGGAGAAGTGCGGGGGCTGGCTCCCCCTCGCTCCAAGAGTCACAGCCCGTCTCCGCCAATAGTGCCACCCACGATCACGGGGTGAACAGGCGGCCGCCCCGTACCCCAATCCATGGCATTGTGGTTTCTGCCACGGCCTGGACTTTAAGTCACGCGTGCTCATTGTTGGTTCCCCGCTATGCATGCGGCACGCGTGGCGGAAACGACCTGATGCAGTAATTGAAATAATTACGGCCACTCCACACACACCTCCCACGTCACACACTTAATGCACATCATGGGGTGGAGCAGTAAGTGGAATGAGTGCAACTACAGACTCCTTCCATGCGTGCCCGTGCACTATTTGGGCCTAGCCCAACAATGCCTCGCACTGTGTGTGGACCAGGCCCTAGGGCTCCTATCCGTGTACTAAGGATCGGGTCCATTAGTACCCCTTACTTGTGCACGGGCAGTTTTAGCCACACCCGTGGCAAGGCCCACTGGAGGGCTACTGGAAGCAAGCGCGAAGATGTCAAAGGAACGCTCAAGTCAACAAACACAAGAACAAAGACCAAGGGTTGGAACCCCGACAAGATCTTGCCGGGGGTGGCCTATGGAGCCCCAGCAAGAAGGGAACTTGACAAGACCTCGCCATCGTGACAGTGCGGAGACCAGGTGTTGACTCCCAGGATATGTGTCAAGGTGCTGGCGAAGGAGAGGCTAAGCGGTGCAGATGCGATGGGCCCCTGTCCCGTCCCGTAGAAGGTCAGGGACGTTGACGGGGCATTAAAGGCATTTGTCCCACTCTGTCAGGGTTAGGTATGATAGCATTGTAGCCTTGTGCGCCTCGTGCATGCACTGTATGCCACTGTTGGGATCCCCTTAGTCATACTAGCTCACGCGCGTAGCAGCTCCTCATAGCACTCTTGTACCTGGAACCTTAAAACACCCATAATACATCAAAACAGGAGTAGGTTTTTACGCTCCACAGTGGCACGAACCTGGGTAAAAACTTCCCCTCGCGCCGATCATGTGATCTGCTCTTTGTACTTATCTTCTCCCCGCCGAACCACAAAGGGATCCACGCGGTCCCATAGGTGTCGTGCACCGGGAGATTGTGTCTCAGCATCAGAAACACAAATATCATTTGGGTTTTCAGGAGTATCTATAACAAGTTCACTAGCAGCATGCAAACTTCTATCATCATCCTTGTTCCTCTTATTACTGGAGAGACTAGGTGCATCAATATTACTCCTTTGAGAATCTTGCTTAATTCTCTTGGGGTGGCCCTCAGGATATAAAGGTTCCTGAGTTATTATTCCACCTCTAGTCACAACTTTATAAAAATGCTCATTGTTCTTACTATTCATCTCATTAAGCAAATCATTCTATGCCTTAAGCACTTGTTCTACTTGAGTAGTTACCATGGAAGCATGTTTACTAATCAGTTTAAGATCATTGATAGTTCTACTCATATAATCACCTAAGTGATAAATCATGAAAGCATTATGTTTGAATTGTGTACTAACATAAGCATTAAAATTTTCTTGCTTAACAACAAAATCATCAAACTCTTCCAAGCATTGGCTAGCAGACTTATTATAAAGAATATCACTTTCATCAAATCTCCGAAGAGAATTTACCTCTACTACCTGTGTCGGGTTATCAAGACCATGTATTTCTTCAATAGGTGGTAGATTCTTAACATCTTCAGCTTTAATACCTTTTTCTTTCATACATTTCTTTGCCTCTTGCATATCTTCAGGATTGAGAAATAGAATACCTCTTTTCTTCGGAGTTGGCTTTAGAGGTGATTCGGGAATAGTCCAATCATTATCATTGCTCTATATATTATTCAATAGTATTTCAGCTTGTTCAACAATTCGTTCCCTGAAAACACAACCAATACAACTACGTAGGTGGTCCCGAGAAGCATCGGTTAGCCCATTATAAAAGATATCAAGTATTTCATTTTTCTTGACAAGATGATCAGGCAAAGCATTTAGTAATTGGAGAAGCCTCCCCCAAGCTTGTGGGCGACTCTCTTCTTCAATTTGCACAAAGTTAAATATTTCCTGCAAGGCAGCTTGTTTCTTATGGGTAGGAAAATATTTTTCAGATAAGTAATATATAATATCCTGGGGACTACGCACACAGCCAGGAGCAAGAGAATTAAACCATATCTTAGCATCACCCTTTAATGAGAAAAGAAACAACTTAAGGATATAGTAATAATGAATTTTTCCTCTTGATTAAATAGGGTGTCTATATCATTCACTTTTGTAAGATGTGCCACAATAGTTTCAGATTCGTAACCATGGAAAGGATCAGATTCAACCAAGGTAATTAACTCAAGATCGACAGAGAATTCATAATCCTTATCAGTAACAAATATAGGTGAAGTAGCAAACTTAAGATCATATTTCATTCTAGCATTCAAAGATTTTTGTTTCCACTTGCATAGTAATTTCTTAAGATCATCTCTATCCTTACAAGCAAGAAAGTCCCTAGATATCTCTCGTTCCTTAACATAACCCTCGGAAATATTAGACAATTCATATCTAGGAGAGCTAGGTCTAGTAGGTGTCTCATAGTGTTTAGTTTCAATAATTTCATCAGTTTCAGAAGTATCATAATTTTCAGCATTGACTCCAGCAATTTTTTCATCAAGAAATTCACCATGTGGCACAATATTATCAAGCAAAGTATCATCATAAGCATCATGCATAGAAAAAGTCGCATCATCAATTACTTGCGACATATCAGAATAACTAGCAGGTGGTGGTGTCGCAAACTTACTCATAACAGAAGGTGAATCAAGTGCAGAGCTAGACGGCAGTTCCTTACCTCCCTTCGTAGTAGAGGGATAGATCTTGGTTTTTGGATATTTGCGATTTTTAATAGTGATCAACAAATATAAATCTCAAGTGACTCAGAGAATAGAGCTATGCTCCCTGGCAACGGCGCCAGAAAAAGGCCTTGATAGCCCGTAAGTATAGGGGATCACAAAAGTTTTTAAAGGTAGAGTATTCAACCCAAATTTATTGATTCGACTCAAGGGGTGCCAAATAATATTCTTGAGTATGGGCAGCTGAGTTGTAAATTTAACCACACTTGAAAGACTTAAAATCTGCAGCAAAGTATTTAGTAGAAAAGTAGTATGGAAGTAACAGTAACAATGGCAATAGTGGCAGTAGCAGTTTTGTAGTGATTGTAACAGTATCAACAGAGAAGTAACTTCGAAGAGGTCAATATGTGGAAAGCTCGTATGTAATGGATCAGTGGTGGATAATTATGTCGGATGGCATTCATCATGCAACAATTATATCATAAGGTGACACAGAACTAGCTCTAGTTCATCAATGTAAGGTAGGCATGTATTCCATATATAGTCATACGTGCTTATGGAAAAGAACTTGCATGACATCTTTTGTCCTACCCTCCCGTGGCAGCGGGGTCCTAATGGAAACTAAGGGATATTAAGGCCTCCTTTTAATAGAGAACTGGACCAAAGGTTTAGCACTTAGTAAATACATGAACTCCTCAAACTACGATAATCACCGGAAAGAATCCCAGTTATTGTCACCCTCGGGGATGCGGATCATATCTCGTAATAGGTGTCTACAACTTGCAAGGTAGGATCAAGAGCACATATATATTCATGAAAAAATAATAGGTTCTGAAATCATGGCACTCGGGCCCTAGTGACAAGCATTAAGCATAGCAAAGTCATAGCAACATCAATCTCAGAACATAGTGGATACTAGGGATCAAACCCTAACTAAACTAACTCGATTACATGATAAATCTCATCGAACCCATCACCGTCCACCAAACCTACAATGGGATTACTCATGAACGGCGGAGAGCATCATGGAATTGGTGATGAAAGATGGTTGGTCATGATGATGGCGTTGATTTCCCCTCTCTAGAGCCCTAAACGGACTCTAGATCTGGCCTCTCGATGAAGAACAGGTGGTGGCGGCGGCTCTGTATCGTTTAACGCAATGAAGTCTTCTACTTGATCTTTTTTCTCCATGAATAGGAACATATAGGAGTGGAATTGAGGTTGGTAGAGCAACAGGGGGCCCACAAGCCTGCTAGGCGCGGCGAGGGGGGTAGCCGCGCCTAGCAGGCTTGCCACCTGTGGGTGGCACCCTCCGGTTGATTCTTTCGCCAGTATTTTTTATTAATTCCACAAATATTCTCCGTAAATTTTGAAATCAATCCAAGAGCTTTTATTTCTGCACAAAAATAACACCAAGGTAATTCTGCTGAAAACAGCGTCAGTCCGGTCAGTTCCATTCAAATCATGCAAATTAGAGTCCAAAACAAGGGCAAAAGGGTTTGGAAAAGTAGATACGATGGAGACGTATCAAGCACCTTTATAGTCACCCAGTTACGTTGTGACGTTTGATACACACAAGGTATTCCTTTGGTGTCAGTGAGTTGCATGATCTCATGGTCATAGGAACAGATACTTGACATGCAGAAAACTATAGCAATAAACTCACACGATGATATGCTATGTTTATAGTTTGGGTCTTGTCCATCACATCATTCTCCTAATGATGTGATCCTGTTATCAAATGACATCTCATGTCTATGGCTAGCAAACCTTGACCATCTTTGATCAACGAGCTAGTATATTAGAGGCATACTAGGGACATGGTGTTCTCTATGTATCCACACATGTATCTAAGTTTTCGATCAATACAATTCTACCATGGATAATAAATGATTATCATGATCAAGGAAATATGATAGTAAGTAATTTATTATTGCCTCTAGGGCATATTTCCAACACGAACCTGGGTAAACTCGCCTCCCATTCACGTTCAATCCCTTTGAGTCGCCACCTAGCGGTGATGGCCTCACACCTAAGTCCTTGAACGAGGACATCTGCCGTGACAAAACCATGATAGTTGGCGCCCATCGTGGGGCCCTCACTCGCTAGAGTTAAGCTCTTGAAGGAACTTGTCCGGGGTTCCAGAAGTTTGTGGTTGATCAGATGATCAAGAGCTGTCGCGACAAGATCTAAATCAACGATCCAATCTGGGGTATCAAGGTCGACTCGACCAAGCATGAACACGAGATCCCCTTTGGTAAAATTGGGACTACCGTTGTCGAGCCGGACATCTACATCAACATTGATGAATCGGCTCAGCATGCGCGACCCTGTCGGGATGAAGCCGACCAGCGTCATGTCTTCGTCGATTTCACTCAGGGAGTTTCCCTCTTGGATGAGACGACGAGCAGCAACGACATTCTCGCCGGATCCGATGGTGACTCTTCCACTAGAGAATCTGAATCAATTTGTCCTCTCTACGATGGCAGACTCGGTAGGGCATTGGAGATTGAAGCCCCCGAGGAAGCCCACGAATCACCTAGACAAGTCGCTATTCACATGGCAGGTACCGCGGCGACTCAGAACCCGTCCGCATCCGGAGCGGCCTTTGGATCTGGCGGGTCGGGCAAGACACCGGCTCAAGCCATGACAGGTCTGATGGCTGAGATGGCAAAGCTGGTGGAGAGTCCCGTCACGACGGAAAACTAGGAAGAGCGTAACATGCAATTGACCAACCTAAGTGACTAGATGACCGAGGTACGAAGGGAAATCGATTCTGAGAACACCATGATGGCAGAACTACAGACCCGCATACATAATGAGTCGGAATGCCTTAAGGCCGAGGCTTGGAAGTTAGAACGTTAGAGAGTGGTATCTGAAGTGGTACCAAAGGAGACATCAGAGCCGGCTGCCACTAAATCTCGAGCTACAACAACTCTTCAACACCCCTCAACAGACACCGGGGGATGGGCAGCCGCTTGGTAACCAGCAAAACGAGCCTCCCTAGAGACCCCTGATTCCTTCACTGCCAAAACTTTTCCAGACGCCACGGGGTCATGTTTCTAACCCTGTTGACAATATGCTGGCTCATCCCATTTGGAATCATTACCCATAAAAGGGAATACTCCTGTTGCTGTTAAGGCAAGGAATGTCTTAGAGATGTTGAAAATTGCAATGGTCCAGCAAGCACATTATTCTTATAGCCGCGATCGGATGCGCTCCGTACCATATGCCAGCCGTAGCAAGAGTCGCCACTTGGAGTCTCCGGTAGTTTTTAGCAATGGGTGCAAGAAACAACTTCAGACGTCCCTGACCTGACCTATTCCACCGGGAGCACAGGAAATTGTTGATGTGGCTAGGGAAGTGCGATAGGCAGAGTTGGAAGCAGCAACACAGGCAATTCAGCAGCCACCTCAACCGCATACCGGGACCAATAGTAGGACGATTTGGATACCTTGCTTATCCCCGGCTCTCCATGCCGAGCGTATACCCAAAGATTTCAAGGGGCCACGCAAGGTGCCAAACTACACATCAAATCTTGAGCCGGCAGCCTGGATCGAAAGTTACGAGTTGGCAATGGATATTTTGGATGTCAGTGACATTGGGTGTGCCAAATACTTAACTTTGATGCTGGAAGGACCGGCCAGAACATGGTTGAAGCCGCCCAACTCCATCAAGACCTGAGCAGAGCTTAAAGAACATTTCATCAAGAATTTCCAGGGGACATGCAAGAAGACAATGACGATAGTGGACCTTCAACATTGCGTCTAGCGTGTCGACGATTCGTCTCACCATTGGACTCGTCAGGTCATGGAAATGATACACTCATCAGACAGTATTACAATAGCTCAAGTCATCCTGATCCTAGAAAAGAATTGCCACTTCCAACCGTTGGTACAAAAGCTCGGGTGACTCAAGTGCAAGGTATAGGACATGGCCGACTTAATGGATGTCCTCACCAGATACGCCGAGTCAGACATCACAAAGGATCCTGGCTCAGATGAGGACAAGAATGGCAAAGGAAAGAAAGGTGAAGGTGGTAAAGGCCATCATAATCATGGTGGTAACTAGGGAACCCATAATGACAATGGCAGGCGGAAGCTTCCAGATGGTGGGTCAGACTTCATAGCCAACACCAATGTTAACTTCAAAAACCAACACCGTAATGGCCGCCCTGGAGGGACTTATAATGGGAATAACCCTCGTAACTATGAGGAAGCAGTCAAGGGATCGTGTCCCAAAAATAGTACCCAAGACAAGCTAGCTACCCACTCATGGGAAAACAATTACATCATGTAGGAATTCCGCAACCAAGCCTTCTAAAATCATCAAGGGGGAGACCCGAGTCAACATGGTCCTAACGGGTCACAAGGCAGCCCAGGAGCTAGTTTTCAACATCAGGTGAATAATGGCGATGGATAACATCCTGGCCTAGGGAATCAACATAATAACCAAGATGGTTTCCAGAGTAATCCCAAGCAGCTGAATCGCGGTCAGCACCACTAGCAAAAAATCATATCTTACGAAGAGATCTACAAGAAGGATCATAGAAACTCCGAGGAGAAAATATCCCGGCCTTAGAGCAGTGCTTACCTGCGGCCATATTATGCTTAGAGCCACCGGCTCCTTTGCTTTTTTATAATTCCCCCCCACCTGAAAATTCTGCGCATACTTCTTTATGTTTCATATATAATAAAGCCAACACACCCGAAATTCCGAGTTTATGTCGTTTCAGCCTACAAACTGAGCATGCATCTCTATTTTCTAAGACATTGGGCACTTGGGGGCTTCCAACTCATCGAGTATAGCTTTCTTACCCATGTAACCCAGCAAAAACGCCACAAAATATTGGGCATTTGTCTGCTTCCAGCTCATTGAGTTCAAGTTTCTCACCCTGTTGACCTGGCAAAAAGAATAATGCCACATATGGTTAAACCTGCCTGTATGCTTGATGCGACTCTGATCAGGTGACCCCATATACTCTTTGAAAGTCAATCCTTTTTGGGACCCTGAACTTCTTAATGTTAAAACATCAGCTTGAGTCATGAGAGAGTCGGCATGCATAGAGCTAGGATAAACCATGGGTTATCATAGCCGCTTAACGGAAGCAAGAGTCGAGCCTTCAAAGCCAGTCTCTGTGTCGAGTCTCGAAAGCCAGCACCTTTTTGTCACATGCGTGCATCATCCTGGCATTGTTGGGGAACGTTGAATGGGAAACAAAAAATTTCCTATGCACATGCAATATCTATCCATGGTGATGAGCATCTACGAGAGGGAGAGTGGATCTACATACCCTTGTAGATCGCTAAGCAGGAAGCGTTAAGAAAAGCGGTTGGTGTAGTCGAACGTCTTTGCGATCCAAATCGCCGAGTGTCCCGCGATCTCATCACGATCCATCCCGCGATCCAATCACGATCCGTCCCGCGAACTCATCACGATTCGTCCCGCTATCTCATCACGATCTGTCCCGCGAACTCATCGTGATCCGTCCCACGAACTCATCACGATCCGTCTCGCGATCTTGATCACGGTCCTTCCGATCTAGCGCCGAACGGACGACACCTCCGCGTTCAGCACACGTACAGCTTGATGACGAAATCCACCTTCTTGATCCAGCAAGAGGGAGCGGAGAGGTAGAAGAGTTCTCCGGCAGCGTGACGACACTGCGGCGATGGTGGTGGAGCTATTCCGGCAGGGCTTCGCCTAAGCATTGCAGAAAACCGATCTAGAGGAGAAGCTATGCACTAGAGAAACGAGTGGCACGTGGCTGAAAATCTTGTGCCAAAACCCTAAAATCCTCTAGTATATATAGGAGGAGAGGAGGAGGAGGCTTAGCTGCCAAAAAGGCATCCCTTGGGTCGGCCAAACCAATGAGGGAGGATTCCTCCTCCTCCACTCCTAGTAGGATTAGGACTCCTTCCTTATTTGGCCTTTTTTTGCCTTTTTCCACCTTTTTCCTTTTGGGCTTTTCTTCCCAGACGCATGGACCTTGTGTGGGAATTCCACCAGCCCACAAAGGGATGGTATTTACTCTTCCACAGCCCATATAGCCTCTTGGGTCGAAACCCCTCTCGATGGTCCCCCGGTACACTCCCGGCACTCCCGGTACACTACTGATGAGCCCGAAACTTTTCCGGTGACCAAAACAGGTCTTACTATATATCAATCTTAACCTCCGGACCATTTTGGAGCTCCTCGTGACATCCGGGATCTCATCCGGGGCTCCGAACAACCTTCGGTCATCACCATACATAACTCTATACTACCGAAACGTCACCAAACCTTAAGTGTGCAGACCCTGCGGGTTCGAGAACTATGTAGACTTGACCGAGACACCTCTATGGTCAATAAACAATAGCGGGACCCGGATGCCCATATTGGTTCCTACATTTTCTACGAAGCTCTTTATCGGTCGAACCTCTATGTCAAGGATTCAGTTAATCCCGTATGATGTTCCCTTTCTTCTTCGGTATGTTACTTGCCCGAGATTCAATCGTCGGTATCTGTATACCTAGTTCAACCTCGTTACTGGCAAGTCTCTTTACTCATTCCGTAATACAAGATCCCATGACCAACACTTAGTTACATTGCTTGCAAGGCTTATTGTGATGTTGTATTATCGAGTGGGCCCTTAGATATCTCTCCGTCACACGGAGTAACAAAACCCAGTCTTGATCCATGCCAACCCAACAGACACCCTCGTAGATACCTGTAGAGCACCTTTATAGTCACCCAGTTATGTTGCGACGTTTGATACACACAAGGCACTCCTTCGATATTAGTGAGTTGCATGATCTCATGGTCATAGGAACATATACTTGACATGCAGAAAACAGTAGCAATAAACTGACATGATCATATGCTACGTTTGTAGTTTGGGTCTTATCCATCACATCATTCTCCTAATGATGTGATCCCATTATCAAATGACATCTCATGTCCATGGCTAGGAAACCTTAACCATCTTTGATCAACGAGCTAGTCCATTAGAGGCATACTAGGGACATGGTTTTGTCTATGTATCCACACATGCATCTAAGTCTCCAATCAGTACAATTATAGCATGGATAATAAACGATTATCATGAACAAGGAAATATGATAATAACTAATTTAGTATTGCCTCTAGGGCATATTTCCAACTGTCTCCCACTTGCACTAGAGTCAATAATCTAGTTCACATCACCATGCGATACACATTGTTATGAATCTAACACCCAATGAGTTCTGGGGCTCGATCATGCTTTGCATGTGAGAGAGGTCTTATAGTCAATGGGTCTGCGACATTCAGATCCGTATGTACTTTGCAAATCTCTATTTAAAACTGTAAACATTGCTACCACACTCCACTTGGTACTATTCCAAATGGCTGCTCCACTATATTTATCCAAATTGCTACTACGGGTCATCCGGATTGGTGTTAAAGCTTGCATCGACGCAACTCTTTACGACGAACTCTTTATCACCTCCATAATCGAGAAACATCTCCTTAGTCTTTTAGTTACTAAAGATAATCTTGACCGCTGTCCAGTGATCCACTCCTGGATCACTCTTGTACCCCTTCACAGACTCATAGCAAGGCACACACAAGTGCGGTACACAACATGGCATACTATACAGAGCCTATGGCTAAGGCATAGGGGACGACATTCATCCTTGTTTTTCTTCTGCCGTTGTTGAGCTTTGAGTCTCACTCAACTTCACACCTTACAAAGCAGGCGAGAACACTTCTCTCTGACTAATCCATTTTGAACTCTTTCAAAATCTTGTCAAGGTATGTACTTATTGAAAGTCTTATCAAACATCTTGATCTATCTTTATAGATCTTGATGCTCAACAATTAGGTAGCTTTATCCAGGTCTTCCTTTGAAAAACTCTTTTCAAACAACCGTTTATGCTCTCTAGAAATTCTACATCATTTCCGAATAGCAATATGTCATCCACATATACTTATCTGAAACTCTATAGTGCTCCCACTCACTTTATTGCAAATACAAGTTTCTCGTAAACTTTGTATAGACTTAAAAACTTTGATCACCTCATCAAAGTGTATATTCCAACTCCGAGATGCTTGCTTCAGTTCATAGAAGAATCACTGAAGCTTGCACACCTTTTCAGCATCCTTAGGACTGACAAAACCTTCTGGTTGTATCACATACAACCTTTCCTCAAGTAAACCGTTAAGGAAACGATGTTTTGACATCCATCTGCCAGATTTCATAATTGAAAAATGCAGCAATTGCTAACATAATTCCAACAGACTTTAGCATCGCTATGAGTGAGAAAGTCTCATCACAGTCAACTCCTTGAACTTGTCGTAAACTTCTTTGCAACAAGTCGAGCTTTACAAATGGTGACATTTCCATCAGCGCCTGTCTTCATTTTAAAGATCCATTTGTACTTAACGACCTGCCGTCCAACGATATAGTCCACTAAAGTCTATACTTGGTTTTCATACATGGTTCCTTTCTCGGATTTCATGGCCTCTAACCATTTGTTGGTTTTCGGGCCCATCATCGCTTCTCCATAGTTCGTAGGTTCATCGTTGTCCAACAACATGACCTCCAAGACAGGGTTGTCGTACCGCTCAGGAGCAGTACACGTCCTTGTTTACCTACGAAGTTCGATAGTAACTTGATCTGAAGCTTCATGATCATCATCATTAAATTCCTCCTCAACTAACGTAGGCTTCGCAGAAACAACTTCCTGCGCTGCGCTACTCTCTCGTTGAAATAGAGGTTCAACAACTTCATCAAGTCCTATCTTCCTCCCACTCAATTCTTTTGAGAGAACCTCTTTCTCGAGATAGGACCCAATTTTAGCAACAAACATTTTATACTTGGATTCGAGATAGAAGGTTCACCCAACTGTTCTTAGGGTAATCTATGAAGATGCATTTGTCCGCTTTGGGTTCGAGCTCATTAGGTGAAAACATTTTTCCACACAAGCGTCGCAGCCCCAAACATTAAGAAATGACAGCTTAGGTTTCTATCAAACCATAATTCACACGGTGTCATCTCAACGGATTTAGATGGTGCCCTATTTAAAGTGAATGTAGTTGTCTCTAATAAATAACCCCAAAATTATAGTAGAAAAATGATAAGAGACATCATAGCACACACCATATCCAATAGAGCACGACTATGACGTTCGGACACACCATCACACTATGATGTTCCAGGTGGCGTGAGTTGTGAAACAACTTTCACATTGTCTAAAGTTATATGCCAAACTCGTAACTTAGATATTCACCTCCACAATCATATCGCATACATTTTTATCTTCTTGTCACGATGATCTTAAACTTCACTCTGAATTTGCTTGAACCTTTCAAACGATTCAGACTTGTGTTTCATTAAGTAAATATACACTATATCTACTCAAATCATCAGTGAAGGTAAGAAAATAACGATATCCACCGCACGCTATAAGACTCATTGGATTGCATACATCAACATGTATCATTTCCAATAAATCACTTGCCCGCTTCATCAAAACAGAAAACAGGGTCATTAGTCACTTTGACCAAGAGGCATGGTTCGCATGTCTCAACCGATTCGAAATCGAATGAGTCCAAAGATCCATCAGCATGGAGTTTCTTCATGCGTTTTATACCAATATGACATTAAGCGGCAATGCCACAAGAATGTGGTACTATCATTATTAACTTTGTATCTTTTGGCATCAATGTTATGAACATGTGTATTACTACGATCAAGATTTCAACAAACCATTCTCACTGGGTGCATGACCATTGAAGGTATTATTCATGTAAACAGAATAACCATTATTCTCTAAATTAAATGAATAACCGTGTTGCAATAAACACGATCTAATCATGTTCATGCTCAATGCAAAACACCAAATAACATTTATTTAGGTCTGTTACTAATCCCGAAGGTAGAGAGAGTGTGCGATGTTGATCACATCAACCTTGGAAACATTTCCAACACACATCGTCACCTCACCCTTAGCTAGTTCTCCGTTTATTCCGCAGCTTTTATTTTGAGTTACTAACATTTAGCAACCGAACCGGTATCCAATACCTTGGTGCTACTAGAAGTACTAGTAAGGTACACATGAATAACAGATATATCAAATATACTTCTGTCGACTTTGCCAGCCTTCTTATCTACCAAGTATCTAGGGTTGTTCCGCTTCAGCGACCATTCTCCTCATAATAGAAGCACTTAGTCCCGGGTTGGGTTAGACTTTGGGTTGCTTCACTGGAGCTGCAACTGACTTGCTATCCATGAAGTTTCCCTCCTTTCTCTTGCCCTTCTCGAAGCTAGTGGTTTTGACTAACCATCAACACTTGACGCTCCTTCTCGATTTCTACCTTCGCGGTGTCAAACATCGCGAACAGGTCAGGGATCATTATTTCTATCCCTGGCATTTTATAGTTCATCACCAAGTTCTAGTAGCTTGGTGAAAGTGACTTGGAGAACTATATCAATCACTATCTTATCTGGAAGATCAACTCCCACTCGATTCAAGCGATTGTAGCACCCAGACAATCTGAGCACATGCTCAACAATTGAGCTATTCTCCTTCATCTTACAGGCAAAGAATCTTGTTGGAGATCTCATACCTCGCAACACGGGAACAAGCCTGAGATCACAATCTTAGCTCTTAGAACATCTCATATGTTCCATGACATTCAAAATGTTTCGGAGCCTCGATTCTAAGTCGTAATGCATGACGCACTAAACTATCAACTAGTCATCGGAACGTGCCTGTCAGATGTTCACAACATCTACAAACGAGCTAGAGGGGGTGGCACACCGAGCGGTGCATTAAGGACATAAGCCTTCTATGCAGCAATGAGGACAATCCTTAGATCACGGAGCCAGTCCGCAATATTGCTACCATCATCTTTCAACTCTATTTCTCTAGGAACATATAAAAATTCACGGGAGCTACAGCGCGAGCAAGTAATCTACAACATAATTTGCAAAGACACTACTGACTATGTTCATGATAATGAGTTCAATTAATCATATTACTTAAGAACTCCCACTCAAATTGACATCCCTCCGGTCATTCGAGTGATACATGATCCAAATTCACCAACTCAAGTCCGATCATCACGTGAGTTGAGGTGGTTACAATGGTGAACATCATCATGTTGATCATATTTACTATATGAATCATGTTCGACCTTTCGGTCTCTTGTGTTCCGAGGCCATGTCTGTACATGCTAGGCTCATCAAGTTTAACCCGAGTGTTCTGCATGTGCAACACTGGCTTGCACCCGTTGTATGTGAACATAGAGTCTATCCCACCGGTTCATCACGTGGTATCTCGACACGAAGAACTTTCGCAATGGTGCACACTCAGGGAGAACACAATTTATCTTGAAATTAAGTGAGGGATCACCTTATAATGCTACCATCGTCCTAAGCAAAACAAGGTGCATAATAGGATTAACATCACATGCAAATCATAAGTGACATGATATGGCCATGAACTTGTGCTTTTGATCTCCATCATGAAAGCACCGGCATGATCTCCATCGTCACCGGCATGACACCATGATCTCCATCATCTTGATATCCATCAACGTGTCGCCATCGGGGTTGTCGCACCCAGCATGCTTCTACTACTATTGCTACCGTTTAGCGATAAAGTAAAGCATTACATAGCGCTTAATGATTGACACGCAGGTCATACAATAATTAAAGATAACCCTATGGCTCCTGCCGGTTGTCGTACTCATCGACATGCAAGTCGTTATAATCTATACATCACATGATCATCTCATACATCACATATATCACATCATGTAATTGGCCATATCACATCACAACATACCCTGCAAAAACAAGTTAGACGTCCTCTAATTGTTGTTGCATGTTTTACATGGCTGCTACGGGTATCTAGAAGGAACAATTCTCATCTACGCAAAAACCACAACGGTGATACACTAGTTGCTTTTCAACCTTCTCAAGGACTGCCTTTGTCAAATCCGATCCAACTAAAGTGAGAGAAACTGGCACCCGCAAGCCATCTATGCAACAAGTTGCGGTCGAGGGAACCGGTCTCTCGTGAGCGTACGAGTAATGTTGGTCCGGTCCGCTTCATCCCACAATACCGCTGAACCAAAACACGACCAAGGGAGGAAGTAATCGAAGCATCAACGCCCACAAACTCTTTGTGTTCTACTCCAGATCTCATCTACACATAAACCTCGCTCCGATAGCACTGTTGGGGAACGTTGCATGGGAAACAAAAAAATTCCTATGCACACACAAGATCTATCCATGGTGATGAGCATCTACGAGAGGGAGAGTGGATCTATGTACCCTTGTAGATCGCTAAGCGGGAAGCGTTAAGAAACGCGGTTGGTGTAGTCGAACGTCTTCGCAATCCAAATCGCAGAGTGTCCCACAATCTCATCACGATCCGTCTCGCAATCCAATCATGATCCGTCCCACGAATTCATCACGATCCTTCCCGCGATCTCATCACGATCCGTCCCGCGAACTCATCACGATCCGTCCCACGAACTCATCACGATCCGTCTCGCGATCTTGATCACGGTCCTTCCGATCTAGCGCCGAACGGCACCTCCGCATTCAGCACACGTACATCTTGATGACGAAATCCACCTTCTTGATCCAGCAAGAGGGAGCGGAGCGGTAGAAGAGTTCTCCGGCAGCGTGACGGTGCTGCGGCGATGGTGGTGGAGCTATTCCGGCAGGGCTTCGCCTAAGCACTGCAGAAAACCGATCTAGAGGAGAAGCTATGCACTAGAGGAACGGGTGGCACGTGGCTAAAAATCTTGTGCCAAAACCCTAAAATCCTCTAGTATATATAGGAGGATAGGAGGAGGAGGCTTGGCTGCCAAAAAGGCATCCCTTGGGTCGGCCAAACCAAGGAGGGAGGAGTCCTCCTCCTCCACTCCTAGTAGGATTAGGACTCCTTCCTTATTTGGCCTTTTTTTGCCTTTTTCCACCTTTTTCCTTTTGGGCTTTCCTTCCCAGACGCATGGGCCTTGTGTGGGAATTCCACCAGCCCACAAAGGGCTGGTATTTACTCTCCCACAGCCCATATAGCTTCTTGGGTCGAAAGACCCCTCCCGATGGTCCCCCAGTACACTACCGACACTCCCAGTACACTACCGATGAGCCCGAAACTTTTCCGGCGACCAAAACAGGACTTCCTATATATCAATCTTTACCTCCGTACCATTCCGGAGCTCCTTGTGACGTCCAGGATCTCATCCGGGGCTTCGAAAATCCTTCAGTCATCACCATACATAACTTTATACTACCGAAACGTCACCAAACCTTAAGTGTGCGAGTTCGAGAACTATGTAGACATGACCGAGACACCTCTACGGTTAATAAACAATAGCGGGACCTGGATGCCCATATTGGTTCCTACATATTCTATGAAGATCTTTATCGGTCGAACCTCTATGTCAAGGATTCAGTTAATCCCGTATGATGTTCCCTTTGTTCTTTAGTATATTACTTGCCCGAGATTCGATCGTCGGTATCTCCATATCTAGTTCAACCTCGTTACCGGCAAGTCTCTTTGCTCGTTCCGTAATACAAGATCCCGTGACTAACACTTAGTCATATTGCTTGCAAGGCTTATTGTGATGTTGTATTACCGACTGGGCCGTGAGATACCTCTCCGTCGCACGGAGTAACAAATCCCAGTCTTGATCCATGCCAACCCAACAGACACCCTCGGAGATACCTATAGAGCACCTTTATGATCACCCAGTTACGTTGCGACATTTCATACACACAAGGCACTCCTCCGGTGTCAGTGAGTTGCATGATTTCATTGTCATAGGAACATATACTTGACATGAAGAAAACAGTAGCAATAAACTGACATGATCAGATGGTACGATTGTAGTTTGGGTCTTGTCGATCACACCATTCTCCTAATGATGTGATCCCTTTATCAAATGACATCTCATGTCCATGGCTAGGAAACCTTAACCATCTTTGATCAACGAGCTAGTCCATTAGAGGCATACTAGGGACATGGTTTTGTCTATGTATCCACACATGTATCTAAGTCTCCGATCAATACAATTATAGCATGGATAATAAACGATTATCATGAACAAGGAAATATGATAATAACTAATTTATTATTGCCTCTAGGGCATATTTCCAATAGGCATAACATCATTTCATAAAGCATCATACATATCTATATTTGTTTATGTTGCACAAGGCTGGTCTTCAAAACCAAGTGACAACATATATTTCTTCAGGGAAATAAGTCTTTGGGCCCGATCCTCGTTCAGGGTTGTTTGAAAACCGGCTCAGAAGAGCTGGTCTATTTGACTGAGCCTAAAAAGCCAGTCCCTTATTGTCGAGACTCATTAAGCCGGCTTATAAAAACAATACTTAATATTGTTAACTATTGTTACTACATAAATTTCGTAGGTACAACATTGTTTTATTCCGGCTCATACATGAGCGTCTGGGTTATCAACCGTCGTCCTATTATAACTGGTTCAATATCATTCAAACAAGGCTTGAGCTTCGAGTTCCAAGTTTTCCTGCCGTCTCATTCGTTGATGCGACTTCTTTGTTTCCATTAAAAGGATCATCGGGCACAAGACAGATATTCAAAGACAAGCAAAACGAGCAGAGCAATGAGCAATCATCGAAACATATCAAATGGATCAAAGTTTCTTGGAAATTTTCACAGATGCAAGCTGACGTGGCTTGAGACTGCGTTAGTATTTCCACAAAGAGGAAGGGATGATGTACGACATCGACGGTAAGTATTTCCCTTAGTTATGAAACCAAGGTATCAATCTGTAGAGGAAGATCAAGCACCTACGTACCCAATACCTCCACACAAATAACAAATACTTGCAACCCGACGCGTAGTAGAGGTTGTCAATCTCTCAACTATAAAAAGGTAGAATAGGTTGTGATGGTTTTGGTAAATAGATCTCACAAGAACATAAAATAAAATAGGTAAAAAAGTGCAGCAAGGTATTTTGTTTTGTTGGATTAATAGATCTGAAAACAAAATGGAAAAATAGTAAATCGGAAATCAATATGTTGGAAAAGTAGAACCGGGGGTCGTAGGTTTCACTAGTGGCTTTTCTCATAAGTATAGCACATGGTGGATGAACAAATTACTTTTTGGCAATTTATAGAAGATCAAATAATCATGACGATATCCATGCAATGATCATTATATAGGCATCACGTCCAAGATAACTAGACCGAAACGATTTTGCATCTACTTCTATTACTCCACACATCGACCGCTATCCAGCATGCATCTAGTGTATTAAGTTCATGGAAAAACGGAGTAATGCAATAAGAACGTTGACATGATGTAGACAAGATCTATTCATGTAGGAGTAGAACCCATCTATTATACTTAATGGCAATGATACATGCATGCCTTGCTGCCCCTTCTGTCACTGGGAAAGAACACTGCAAGATCGAACCCATCACAAAGACCTCTTCCCATGGAAATAAAAATCGAACTAGTTGGCCTAAGTAAACCAAAGATTCGAAGAAGAAATACGAGGCTATAAGTAATCATGCAAATAAGAGATCAAAGAAGACTCAAATCATATTCATGGATAGAAACTGATCATGAACTCAACACTCATTGGGTCCCAACAAACACACCGCAAAAGTCATTACATCAAATAGATCTCTAAGAGACCATTGTATTGAGAATAAAAAGAGAGAGAGAGAGAGAGAGAGAGAGGAAGCCATCTAGGTACTTCCTACGGACCCGTAGGTCTATGGTAGACTACTGACGCATCATCAAAGAGGCACCCATGAAGACGATGGACCCCTCTGTGATGGTGTTAGATTGGATCTCGAGGTTTTGGAACTTGCGGCAGCTGCAATTGTGTTCCGTCGACTCCCCTAGGGTTTTTCGAATATTTGAGTATTTATAGAGGCGATAATCGGTGCAGAGGGGTCCCGAGGTGGGCACCACCCACCAGGCCGCGCCTAGGGCCTCTAGCGTGCCCTGGTAGATGTTCCCCACCTCAGCCTTCCCCTCCGACATTTCTCCGGCCCATCTGGTGTCTTCTGGCCCCAAAACATTCTCCAAAAAGTTTCACCATGTTTGGGCTTTGTTTGGTACTAATTTTTTGCGAAGTAAAAAACAAGCAAAAACATCAACTAGCACTTTGGCACTTTGTCAATAGGTTAGTCCCAAAAACTGATATAAGTTGCTATAAAATGATTGTAAAACATCCAAGATTGATAATATAATAGCATGGAACAAGCAAAAGGTATAGATACGTTGGATACGTATCAACATCTCCAAGCTTAATTCCTACTCGTCCTCGAGTAAGTAAATGATAAAAACGGAATTTTTGATGTGGAATGTTGGCTAACATGTTCATCACATATTCTTTTGTTTGTAGCATGGACATTTGGACTTTTAGATGGTTCAAAGCAATAGTCTAGTTTCGACATGAAAACTTTAATACTCAAGCATATAAACAAGCAACCATGTCTTTCAAAATATAAACACAAAAGCAAGTTATCCCTAGACCATCATGATCAATCATTGATCCATTCATGAAACACACTCAAATATTAGCTACACCTAATGCTCAAGTACGATCATAGTGCCCCATAGTTAGTGCTTTATAAGAGATGATGGAGAATCAAATTAAAAATAATAATTGGATAAAGTAAATAGATAGGCCCTTCGTAGAGGGAAGTAGGGACTCGTAGAGGTGCCAGAGCTCAAGGTTTGAATAGATAAAGAAAAATATTTTGGGTGGCATGCCTTTCCTTTCAAGGAAAACGACGAGAGATTTCAATACCTTTTCATGCTAGATACATCGTAAGCTGTTCCCAAGCAGAAAATAAAGTTTATTCCTTTTTCCACCATACTTTGACTTTCCATGTCTAGCCAAATCTAGGGTTGTCGTCCATACCAACACTTTCCAAGGAATTTATTATTTGACAACATAAATTAATGGTTTTCTTTCATTTAATTTCATTTTAGGAATGGGCATCCCTATTACCACCGTACTCTCGTGTAATGACAAGTGAATAAACACTCAGCTTGGGAATAACGCATCTAGCATGGAAAAATATCGGTCACCCCTACCATTTCATGAGCGGTACGAGCACACAAAAAGGGAAATTAATTTAGAAAATTAGAAATGGCACATACAAATTTGCTTTGAACGGCATGGAAATACAACATATAGGTAGTTATGGTGGACTCATATGGCAAAACTAGGTTTAAGGATTTTGGATGCACAAGTAGTATTTCTACTTAGAACAAGTGAAGGCTAGCAAATAGATTGAGAAGCATGAAACCAAGAAATAAAAAATCACATAAGTGAGCATTATGCATAACTAACAACGAATAATGCACAATAATTAGGATGTAATTTCTTTGCAGAACTATTGACTTTCGTGTTTCCATTCACTCAAAGGTATGTACTCATATCCTTGATATAGCTTTACTCCAAGTCATGAGATAAAGCAACTCAAGTGATATAAACACATTAAATGCTTAATCAAAAAATGGTAACCCCATTTTGATCTTAACGATGAGTATGACCTATGATCAAGTATTCTTGCTTGACTCCTTAAGTCAATATACTCTAATATAGGTGACCTAGTCACTACCCATCATCTAGTTAAGAATCTTGTTTGGTTCATTCTCTATTTTACAAGATCTCTTGGAACCACTCAAATCTTCTCTAGTTGATATCTCTTTGTAAAGTCCTTTGCATTACCTTTACAAAATCCTTTTGACACTTTGTTACAAATTTTGAAATAAATTTGCAATTTTCTCAAACATTGCCAAGTTTCCTTTTTAGCCTCGGAGCCTCCGATCCAAATGACTCGGCTCTACTGATTCAGCAGATGAGCTGCATAACAACATATTGGTACCACCGACTTGTTTGTCTCAGAGTCACTAATTTGATATCTTTCCAGTCTGTGTTCATGTTAGTAAATCTTTGTTTCCTTAGTAATTCCATTGTGATATTTTCAATTCTTCGATGAAATAAATTCAAGGATCCCTAACTCAAAGGAGGAGAAGTCCTACAAACTCTTAGTTCAGCCAAAGGGAGAGAAATTCCTTTCAATGATTCCCTCACTTTTCTAATGCTATCTATAATTTTCATATTTTGTGAACCCTACATTCCATGACCCTTGGTCTCGAGGATCCCTTCTTAATCAGTGATCTCTGTATCTGACCCTATGTATGAACTTTTTGGAAATGAATGCCAAAGGGGGAGAAATACCAAAGCTTCAAAGCTAAAGGTGGAGATACATGCTTATGCAAAGGGGGAGATATAATCTAGGGGGAGAGGAGAATATCAAAGTTTGCACTTATATAGACAAGGTGAGAATACCAAAGTAGGGGGAGAAAAACATGTTTGGGAGAAAGATGTGTTTATTTCATTTGACTACTCATGTTAGACTCTTCTCACCCTATCCAATGCCAATATCTACATGCTAAGATTCAGGGGGAGAGGATGACCTACTATTTCATATCTAGGGGAGAAAGTTCTAAATGTTCTTGGAGACATATCAATCATAAGGAATACTATCTGCTATATGTTCGTCAGATCTTGGTACTTTTGAGTTCTATTGCTTTTGATTAGTATAATACTCTTGTGTTTCCTAACATTGTTTTCTCAAGTGTATTTGTACTACTAGAATGCTCAAGAACTCAAGGTAAGTATATCCATCATATGTTTGATCAAGATGACCTCTTGCTTCTTGCACATATTGTTTGCAAGAGTGAAGTCTTGAACAAGGATACACCTAATTCATATATATTTGATGCATATAACCAAGATACACATGACTCATTATATCCCTTGTACTACATGTGTGTCCATGCATTCCAAAGGAACTATCCTTTAAAGGGATTACACAAATTTGGTGGGAGCAAGTCGAAGTCATGTGTTTCTCAAAGTATTCATTATATACATGCATATCTTTATTTGAAGCTTTGATTGTATGTTGTCACCAATTACCAAAAAGGGGGAGATTGAAAGCACAGTATGCTCCCTTGGTGGTTTTGATAATTCATGACAACATACATTGTCTCTTGGACTAATATTTCTACCTAGTGTATTTGAGGTGTAATTCCATAGAGAGAGATGGGTTGGCAAAAGGGAGTGTGGAGAGTATCCCCGTGAATAAGAAGGAGAAGGGATAGCATTGGCAAAGCTTCAAGCAAGTGGACTCTACATTTTACTTTGTGAGAAATCACTTTGAGTCCATAGAAAGCCAATACTATTAAAAGGGGGTAAGGTACTGATGGTGTCGTGGGAACGATCCTGACAGTAGAAGGTAGGGTATGAAAGGAGAGGGTAGAGTCCTAGCTACGGCGAGGGTGTACACACAGATGTATGAGTTTAGGACCCTCTCGTGGAGGTAATAGCCCTACGTCTCAGTGCTCGGGAGCTTATGTCATGTGGAATGTTGAGATTACAGTGGTTATGAACCCTTGTGCCAGAGGGGAGGGGTGGCTTATATAGAGTTTGCTGGCCCTCATAAGTGTCCGGCATCTAAGGGTCCGATCGTGGGTTTAAAGTCTAGCGTTACTGGTAACGTACATAATAAATGCTACTAATGACGAAGGACTAACGACTGCCCGTTAGCCTCCTGATGGTGGCTCCTAGTCTTCTGGCGTCGACTGAGAATGAGGTCTACCGAGTGACAAGCGACTGTTGAGTGAAGGAAGAAGACTCCGAGTGGATTGAATGTCTATTGACTTGAACGTCACATGGAATCCAGTCGGAAGCTTATGCTTGATCTTCAAGTCCTCCAATGTAGTGTCCTTAGGTAGGGTATGTAGGTCTTGCCTAGGAACCTACCCTAGGTACATATCCTCGTCATTAGCCCCCGAATGGATTGGGGTTCGAGTGGTGAAAGGGGGGTATCAATGCCAATCCTGAATTAAGGCATCAAATCTTCTGAATGATATTCGGGGCTTCAACAAAACTTGCGTCGATTGAACTCTGGGCATTGATGTCAGTTTAGGATTAATGCGCCAATTCTTCCTAATGATATTCAGGGATTCAACGAAACTTGCGTCGATTGAACTATTCGCCATTTGCCCGTATCCATTTAGCCTTGAAAGTGTCCGAGTGAATGTTCAATGCCTGTTTTGCTCCGAGTGAACTGAAAGCAACTTTGGAGGTGACGGGTCAGTCAGTCAGACCCGGATTTCGCGGGATACAAAAATTTGGGAAGCGCGTGCGTGCGATGATGACGCCACAATCAGGGCAAGTGGAGGCGTGACGCCTCGATTCCCATGCCGGTCATGTCGCCACTTACTGGGCGCCGTCAGCGGTTGGCGTGTGCGGTGATCTCGCGGGCCCACTAGTCAGTGAGTCACTCGGCGGAGTATAAAACTCGACACGCCATGGTGCACACACTATCCTTGCCCAGACTTCCTCCCTTCCTCCGCTTCCTCTGCCCCCAGCACCTCACTCCACTCCCCTCCAACGAGAGACGCTGCGACGATGACGAAGAGCACCACGGAGAAGCTGGAGCGAGCTAAGAAGGGGGCGACGAAGGTCAAGGGCAAGAAGCCCTCGACCGCTCGGTTCACCGTGCCGGCGGGATGGATACAGGGTGACTTCCTCCCTTTGGTGGTCACCCGTGCGGACATTGATTGCTTGGTTGCTGACTGGCTCATGGAAGAAGGCGCTTGGAGGTTGTCGGGAGGAGAGCGCGAGCCGGAGCCGCACGACAGGGAGCGGGTCCTCCTCCTGTCCCATGTCGAAAGAGGTTTCTCTATGCCACCCCACCCGTTCTATAGAGGGTTCTTGAATTTCTTCAGCGCTCCACTGCACCATCTGCCACCAAATGCTATCGCATACTTGTTTGCCTTCGTTACTTTGTGTGAGTGCATCCTGGGGTGTCCTCCTCATTGGGGACTTTTTAAGCACATCTTTACGATTAGATCTCAGACGGTGAAGAAAGCAGATCCGTCGGATGGGAAAACTCATGTGCTGCAGCTGTGGGGGGGGGGCTTTGAAAGAGAGCGCATAGTTCTTTCCCTACTATGACTTTCCCTAAATCCATTAGAGGCTGGCAGTCGACTTGGTTCCATTGCAAGGACATGGCTTCACCCAACATGTCGACTGGCCTTTCCCCCTACACATCTGACCGTCCAGCTGTCCCCATGTCCCTAAAGGTGTCTAAAGAGGAACAAGGTCAAGTGGCGACCTTGGTGGACGCCGCGGTGAAACTGGTTCGAGGCGGAGTGACGGGCCTGGATCTGCTGGAGACTTTTCTCAATCGATGGATTCGACCGCTCCAAGCCAGGGATCACATCATGTGGCATTATGCGGGACCGGAGGACTCTACCAGGATGCACCCAGAAGAAGTTCCACCAAAGACTGTCGAGCAGTAGCTTCGTAGCATCACCGGGGCATGTGACAATCCAGTGGGAACCAAGAGGATCCAGACTTACTCGGACGAAAACCCGGCAAAGAACTTGGTAAGTAGCACTTTGCCGACCGAAATATTTATACAGTCAAGTGATATATTGATTTTTTGGACTGACTTTCTTGTTGGAATTATGCAGGAATGGACGAACATGCACTCGCCAGTTCCCAATGGGAATCAACATCAAGACGGCATAGTGAGCAAGGGTGGCAGCATGGACGGCGGCGATCCTTCTGACTCCAAGGATGAATACAACGACTCCAGCGAAGAAGAAGAAGTCGAGTCACCTCCTCGGTGTGAACGCCGCTCCAAGTCCCGCCAGGATCTGGCAGCTACTGAGGAAAGGGCTCCAGGTCCCAGTGAGAAGAACCCGAAGCGGAGCCACCCTTCAACTGTCGAGTCGAGTGAGCGGTCGGCCAAGCAACCCAAGACGAACACGACCAAAACCCGCAAGGCACTACCTCACATGAGGATGGCTGTAACTGTCGTCTCCATGTGAGTATTTCTTTCAAATTCTTTCTGTCGATTGTGACTTTGTGTTGTTGCTAACCGAGTGTTGTTTGATCCATTAGAGTTGCTACTTCTGTAACATCACCTCCTCGAGACGGAGGGGAAGCGATGGACATTGACACTCCTGACTCTGCCACTTCTCACAGAGGTTAATAAGTCCTCGATTCATTCGAATGAGATTCGTCACTTGCAAAAGTTAACACTATCGGTTGACGTTGTAGAGGTCATCCAGATGGAAGACGACGAGGAACACCCAGACGCCTCGCGCCCCTGCACTCGAAGAGCTTCATCAGTGCAGACGCTTCACCGGTCGACTGCAGAGTCCTCCCAGGGGATGGGCGACTCGACACGAATCAGAGCTGATCCTGAAGTACCTCTGTCAAGTGCCCCTCCAGCTATCTCGACCATTGTGGCATCAACTCCAACCGGACCTGCTTAGACTGCTTCAGCTGCCCCAGCTACTACGCCAATCCCTCCCATGACGGTGTTCCTCTGCATTGCGTCCTGGAAGATCAGAGGAGAGCTGCAAAGGAGGCTATGATCCAGGCAGAGTAGATGATGCTACGAACCAAAGAGGCGTACGAGGCGAGCAAGCTGGCTTATGATGCCAGCACGGCCCTCCGCACCAATGTCCGAGTAAGTTCATTTTAAGTACATTTCCGATTGAATTCCTATCTTTTCTTGGCCGTACACCCACTGGGTGTTTACTTTCCACCCCGTAGAGTTTTTTGAAATTTCCCCACTCGAATGGATTGGGTCTTAATCGATTAGGTTTTGGATCAGTGGGGGCACTCTGAGTGCACCCACTGGGTGTAGTCCCCGAGACCACTGTTGAGTGCTTGCCTCGGTAGGGGTCTTAGAGTCTATCGTATGCTTGGTACGTTTGCTCTTTGTCGCACCACTCCGCAGCTATGTTGTAGGTTTCATGGATATCGTTGATAAACCATGATATGTTGCTACATAAGGCTGCACTTCACAAAGTGGGGAGGGGCATGTCACTCGACGGATCGAGTGACGGATATTCCAATGATGGATGTTTTCTGCCACTCCACTGACCGAGAATTGGCAGATCCAGTGGGAGCACACTAAGTGCACCCACTAGGTGTAGTCCCCGAGACCACTATCGAGTGCTTGCACCGGCAGGGGTCTTAGAGTTTGTTGTATGTGGGATACATTTTGCCTTTGATCACACCACTCCGAAGCTACCTTGTAGGTTTCGCGGATATCATTGGTAAACCATGATATGATGCTACATAAGGATAGACTGCACTTCACAGAGCAAGGAGGCGCGTCACTCGACGGGTCAAGTGACGGATGAATTTTCTAACTGGGCTGACCTTGTCGAATGTTTCAGTAACCAGTCGGGGCACCCTAAGTGCACCCACTGGGTGTAGTCCCCAAGGCTACTGCTAATCACAAATGATAAGCAGTAGTCTTGAAAACTTGAAATCGGGATTTCCGTCTACGGTAGTACTCGAGGCACTCGACATGTCGAGTGCATATTTTTATTCTGACGAGTTACTCGACAGGTCGAGTGTTAACCGTCTTAGTGGGGGCACTCTGATTGCACCCACTGGGTGTAGTCCCCGAGACCGCCATCAAGTGCTTGCACCCACGGGGGTCTTAATAGAGACTGCTTTGAATTTGTTTACGACACGCGGAGCGCCAGATCCACTCGACATGTCGAGTGGACTTTTGCTTGAATTCTTCTTCCCCTGGACACGGGCTTCATGGACATCATAGGTCAACCATTATATGATGCTGTTCCAGGATAGCAAGACAGGCATTCGACGGTATTCATAGCCTAGTCGACCATCCTTGGTATTACTTGTCGATTGAATTTTTTCTTTTTGTTGGTTTTAGAGGTCTTGCGAACTTGGAACGCAGTACAAGGATCTTGAGGGTGAAAGGAACCGACTGCGCGTGGATCTAGAAGCCTCCGACAATGCTCTGGAGCGAGCGCGGGCTGAGCTGAAGTCTCTGGGAGGTAACTACTGTCGACTCTCTACATTCCCATCTTCACTTTTCATGCTTTCAACCGAGTGCTCTCACTCAAACAGACGTGCGCAATGAAAATCATCGACTCCAAGCGCGACTCAACAATGTTGTTTCTTTAGATTCCATGAAGAATACGCTGGAGGACAAGGACAAAGCACTCGCCGACGCCCAACGGGTGGCCAAGGATAAAACCGAGACTGTAGATCAGAAGCTGGCGGCTGCCAAGAAGCTGGAGGAGGAGAACGCAAAGCTAAAGCAAGAGCGTGTGGACCTCGTAAAACGGGCTGAGCAGCTAAACAAAAGGAGCAACAGCCTGGAGAAGCATTTGGGCGAATTCTCGAGGAAGATGTACATCATGCTCGACACTGACTGTCTCTTGTCGACTAAACTTTGTAAATCCATCAAGATCGTACCTCACCGATTCTCCTCCCATTCCTTCTCTTCAACAGAATTCTGCCGAGACTTCGAAAAGGAGACAGAGGAGATTGAGCCCAACCTGGATCCCATCAAGTCTCATGTCGCCGATGCGGTGGCCATGAACATGCTCAGACTCAGTTTCTGGCTCCAGGGCGTTCAGGCATATCTTGTCCGATGGAGAGGATTGATATGGAGTTGTGGCCCGAGGACACTCTTCAGCTCGACCTCAACTCCATGATGGCCCGTCTGAACAACCTTCCAAGTCAAGTGCAGGCCTGGAAGAAGTCTGCTACTCGTTGTGGGGCCGACATGGCGCTATCACTCGTCAGGGTCCATTGTAGGGACGTGAGGGAGGAGAAGGTGAAGGAGCTCCGAGTGGTTAACACAAAGAAGCTTCAATTCGAGGACTTCATGGAGACCTTCATCGACGCAGCTACCAGAATCGCAGATGGCATCGACTTCGACACTTTTGTCAAGCCAGCCAGCCCGTCGGATGATTAAAAAACTTGACCTTAGGAAGAAACACTTTTATTCCCCTTGGTATGCCGAGTGGAACTGTATCTCTTAAAACTTCATTCAGGCCTTAGGCCTAAGCACATTTTCTTTTTTACGAAACATTTATCCGCGATTTCACCTTTGGATTTTATCTGTATTTGGCTTTTAATCGCTGGTTCGACTGTATTTGCTTTTAGACTTAAGGGAACGCTGGTTCGCAGCTAAGTCCCTAAGTGTGAGGATTGCTCATCACTCGGAGCATTTTAGAACTTAGGCGAATGTCGATTCACAGCTAAGTCGTCGAGTGAATACTCCGCTATTCACCCGACAATTTTTTTAACTTAGGCGAAACATGTTCGCAGCTAAGCCCATGAGTGTGAGGATTGCTCATCACTCGGAGTTTTTTTTCCGAACTTAGGTGAATGTCGATTCGCAGCTAAGTCGTCGAGCGAATGGACTGCTATTCGCCCGATAGAGTTTTTAACTTAGGCGAAACATGTGTTGGGGAACGTCGCATGGGAAACAAAAAATTTCCTACGCACACGCAAACCTATCCATGGTGATGAGCATCTACGAGAGGGAGAGTGGATCTCCATACCCTTGTAGATCGCTAAGCGGGAAGCGTTAAGAAACGCGGTTGGTGTAGTCGAACATCTTCGCGATCCAAATTGCCGAGCGTCCCACGATCTCATCACGATCCGTCCCGCGATCACATCACGATCCGTCTCGTGAACACATCACGATCCATCCCGTGAACTCATCACGATCCATCCCGCGATCTCATCACGATCCATCTCGTGAACTCATCACGATCCGTCCCGTGAACTCATCACGATCCGTCTCGCGATCGCGTCACCATCCGTCTCGTGGCCTTGATCATGGTCCTTTCGATCTAGTACCGAACGGACAGCACCTCCGCGTTCAGCACACATGCAGCTTGATGATGATCTCCGCCGTCTTGATCCAGCAAGAGGAGGTGGAGAGGAGAGAGAGTTCACCGGCAGCGTGACGGCGCTCCGGTGATGGTGGTGGAGTAATTCCGGCAGGGCTTCGCCTAAGCGCTGCAGAAAACCAATCTAGAGGAGCACCGGTGGAACAGGTAGCACGTGGCCGTAAGTTGTGTCCCGTGTGCTAGCCCTGCCCCTCTATTTATATGTTGAGCCCTGGGGTCTAAACTTGGAGCAAAAACCTCTACAAGGTCGATTTTGCCCGCCCAAGGTTGGTTTGGCCCGCAAGAAAAGAGTCCAACTCGGATCCCTGCAGTCCCGCGCACAAGCGGTAGTACCGCTTCACGAGCGGTAGTACCGCTTCACAAGCGGTAGTACTGCCTTACTTATTAAGGCAGCAGCAAAACTTCCTTTTGCCCTTTCCAATACCTCGTGGGTTTTACCCCATTGGTCCATATAAAGTGTCGCTGTACCAGAACACTTTTGTAAACATCCGGAACCCCTTCCGGTTAATTCCGGAACTCTTCCAGAGATCAAAACACTATTATCACATATATCAATCTTTATCTCCAAACTCTTTCGGAGCTCCTCGTGACGTCCGGGATCTCATCCGGGACTCCGAACAACCTTCGGTCACCACCATACATAACTCTACACTACCGAAACGTCACCGAACCTTAAGTGTGCAGACCCTGCGGGTTTGAGAACTATGTAGACATGACCGAGACACCTCTACGGCCAATAACCAATGGCGGGACCTGGACGTCCACATTTGTTCCTACATATTCTACGAAGATCTTTATCGGTCGAACCTCTATGTCAAGGATTCAGTTAATCCCGTATAACGTTCCCTTTGTTCGATCATCGGTATCTCCATACCTAGTTCAACCTCGTTACCGGCAAGTCTCTATACTCGTTCCGTAATACAAGATCCCGTGACTAACACTTAGCCACATTGCTTGCAAGGCTTATTCTGATGTTGTATTACCGAGTGGGCCCTGAGATACCTCTCCGTCACACGGAGTAACAAATCCCAGTCTCGATCCATGCCAACTCAACAGACACCCTCGGAGATACCTGTCGAGCACCTTTATAGTCACCTAGTTATGTTGCGATGTTTGATACACACAAGGCACTCCTCCGATATCCGTGAGTTGCATGATCTCATGGTCATAGGAACATATACTTGACATGCAGAAAATAGTAGCAATAAACTGACACGATCATATGTTATGTTTGTAGTTTGGGTCTTGTCCATCACATCATTCCCCTAATGATGTGATCCCGTTATCAAATGACATCTCATGTCCATGGCTAGGAAACCTTAACCATCCTTTGATCAACGAGCTAGTCCATTAGAGGCATACTTGGGACATGGTTTTGTCTATGTATCCACACATGCATTTAAGTCTCCGATCAATACAATTATAGCATGGATAATAAACGATTACCATGAACAAGGAAATATGATAATAACTAATTTATTATTGCCTCTAGGGCATATTTCCAACAACATGTTCGTAGCTAAGCCCCCGAGTGTGAGGATTGCTCATCACTCGGAGTTTTTTCAAACTTAGGCAAATGTCGATTCGCAGCTAATTCGTTGAGTGAATGGACTGCTATTCACCCGACAAGATTTTTAACTTAGGGGAAACATGTTTGCAGCTAAGCCCCCGAGTGTGAGGATTGCTCATCACTCGGGTTTTTTTCAAACATAGGCGAATGTCGATTCGCAGCTAAGTCCTCGAGTGAATGGACTACTATTCACCCGATAGGGTTTTTAACTTAGGCGAAACATGTTCCCAGCTAAGCCCCCGAGTGCGAGGATTGCTCATCGATCGGGGTATTCCCATATATGAAATTGTCCAATCGGAATCGACAACAAACTGTAGGAGCCTTGATTTGCATAGATGAAATATTTTATTACATCGAACTCTTCTATCTCTAAGTATAAAAGCGTCGAAGCAAATCTGCATTCCAAGCCTGCGGCTCGTCGATCCATTTCTCGAGGTTGTATAGGTGATAGGCTCCGTTGTTCAACACTTTGGTAACGATGAAGGGGCCCTCCCATACTAGAGCAAGTTTATGAGGTTGTTGTTGATCCACTCGGGGAACCAAGTCCCCCTCATGAAACACCCGACTCTTGACATTCTTCGCATGGAAACGCCGCAGATCTTGCTGATAGGTTGCAGTCCAGATCAGAGCCATTTCTCGCTCTTCTTCCAGGAGATCAACACCATATTATCTGGCTTGTTCAGCTTTAGCTTTGGAGTAGAGTTCCACTCGAGGAGAGTTATGAAACAAGTCACTCGGTAGGACAACTTCGGCTCCATAGACCAGAAAAAAGGTGTCCGCTCAGTCAACCGATTAGGCGTCGTTCTTAGACCCCAGAAAACAGGCGACAGCTCAGTTACACAGGCCCCGGCGCCATGATCCAAATCGCGCATGAGATGAGGCTTCACACCTTGCAGGATGAGACCGTTAGCCCGCTCGACTTGCCCATTGGTTTGAGGATGTGCAACAAATACATAATCCACTCGGGTGCCTTGATAGTTACAGAAGTTCCTGAATTCTTCTGAGTCAAAGTTAGTGCCGTTGTCCATGATGATGCTGTGTGGAATGCCGTATCGATAAATTATCTCCCTCATGAATGTGATCGCCTAGCGGGAGTTCAACTTCTTGATCGGTTTGGCCTCTATCCACTTGGTGAACTTGTCGACTGCTACCAGCAAATGAGTGAACCCGCCTTTTCCGGCCCGAAAGGGACCAACCATGTCGAGTCCCCAAAAAGCAAACGACCAGGAGGGGAATTGTCTTCAGAGCAGAGGCTGGATTGTGTGACAAGTTTGCATAGAACTGGCATCCATCACAATGATCAATGATGTCTTTAGCCATCTCATTAGCCCGTGGCCACAAGAAACTAGCTCTGTATGCTTTGGCGACAATCGTCAGTGAGGAGGCATGATGGCCGCAAGTTCCCGAGTGGATCTCATCCAAAATCATTCGACCTTCCTCGGGGGAAATGCAGCGTTGTGTAATGTCAGTCGCACTCTCTCTGAATAGCTGATCTCCCATCACAGTAAAAGCCTTGGAGCTGCGCATAATCTGTCGAGCATCTGTTTCATCTTCAGGGAGCTCTTGTGTGAGGATATAGGCAATGTAAGGCACAGTCCAATCAGGAGTGACAACTAGAATCTCCATGACCAGATCAATCACTGCAGGGACATCGACTTCTGTCGGGTCAGTGGAACTCGAAGCTTGTGGGGGCGCTTCAGTGAAAGGATCTTCTTGTACCTAAGGAGTGTGCGGGTTCTTTAAGAACACATCACTGGGGACACGCCGTCGAGTGGACCCAATGTTTGCTAGTTTGTCTGCTGCCTGATTTTTCAGTCGGGGAACATGATGGAGTTCCAGGCCTTCGAATTTCTTCTCCAACTTTCTGACAGCATTACAGTACCTAGTCATAGCGAGGTTTCGAACATCCCACCCTTTCATCACTTGATTCACCACCAAATCTGAGTCGCCATAAACCATCAGGCGCTTGACGCCAAGTGAGATAGCCATGTGCAACCCATACAGAAGCGCTTCATACTCTACCTCATTGTTGGAGGAATCAAAGTGAATTTGCAAGACATAACTGAGCTTGTCTCCCTTTGGGGATATCAAAACCACACCAGCACTGGACCCATTCAACATCTTAGAGCCATCGAAGAACATGGTCCAATGCGCCGAGTGAATCAGGATTGGTTGTTGCTGTTCAATCCTCTCGGCCATAAAATCTGCTAATGCTTGGGACTTGATTGCTTTCTTGGCTTCAAATCTATTGTCAAAGTGTCCGAGCTCAATTAACCACTTAGCCACTTGACCTGTTGCGTCTCGATTGTTGAAAATCTTAGACAGAGGAGCATCATTGACGACTGAAATTGAGTGGTCTTGGAAATAATGTGCCACCTTCTTTGCTGATAGGTAAATACCATAAACCAGCTTCTGATAGTGTGGATATCTTTGCTTTGAGGGGGACAAAACTTACGAGACATAATAGACTAGCCGCTAGACTTTATAAGCTTTACCCTCCTCACCCCGCTCGACAGTTAACACTATACTGACGACCTGATTTGTGGCCGCGATGTACATGAGCAAGGGCTCTTTGCTGCATGGAGTAGCAAGCACCGACTGGATGGAGAGCAGGGCTTTGAGCTCAACAAACGCTGCTTCGGCTTCGAGAGTCCACTCGAACATGTCAGACTTCTTCATCAATTGATACAAAGGCAGAGCCTTCTCACCAAGATGAGAAATGAATCGACTCGGTGTTGCCAAGCAACCTGTGAGTTTCTGAACGTCGTGCACTCGCACGGGAGTCTTCATTCGGGTAATGGCACTGATTTTCTCGGGGTTGATGTCGATTCCTCGCTCGGAAATGAGAAAACCGAGTAACTTGCCGCCAGGGATGCTGAAGGTACACTTGGCCGGATTCAGCTTTATGTCAAATCTCCTAAGATTGGCGAATGTTTTGGCAAAGTCAGCCAGCAGGTCGGAACCTTTGCGGGACTTGGCCACTATATCATCCATGTACGCCTCGACATTCCGAGGGATCTGGTCGAGTAAACACTTCTGAATCATGCGCATAAAAGTAGTGCCAGCATTTTCGAGACCGAATGGCATAGTGATGTAGCAAAAACACCCAAATGGGGTAATGAAGGCTGTCTTTATTTCATCTGGGCCATACAGCCAGATCTGATGGTACCCAGAGTAAGCATCTAGAAACGATAAACGCTCGCACCCCGCAGTCGAGTCAACAATCTTATTTATGCGGGGGAGCGGGAAATGATCCTTCGGGCATACCCAATTGAGATGTTTGAAGTCAATGCACATACGCAACGACTTATCTTTCTTGGGCACCATCACAACATTCGAGAGCCACTCGGAGTGGTAAATCTCCTGAATGAACTTGGCTTGCAAGAGGCGGTCCACTTCTTCACCGATTGCTTTGCGCTTCTCTGACGCCGAACAACGCAAGTGCTCCCTGACCGGTTTAGCTTTCGCTTCGACTCGCAGACGGTGCTTAGCCAGCTCCCTGGGAACCCCCGGCATGTCAGCAGGCTTCCATGCGAAGATATCCCAGTTCTCACAGAGGAACTGGATGAACTCGGCTTCCTATTTGCTATCCAGTGTTGATGATATATTCGTCGGGGCAGCATTAGGATCCGTCGGGTGGATCTGCACCTTCTTCACTTCCCCTGTCAATTGAAATGCCGACTCGGAAGCCGGCTTCTTTGCATGGAGCAAATCAGCAGGGTTAGCACTTTTTTTGCATTCTTCCAGCTCGACCATGGGCATCTGATGATCGGCGATCTTGGAGCCTTGCTGGAGGCATTCTTCGGCCCGCTGTCGATTGCCAGTGACCGTGATCACGCCCTTAGGGCCTGGCATCTTCAACTTGAGATACATATAACATGGTCGGACCATGAAACGTGCATATGCGGGTCGACCCATAATGGCATGGTAAGCACTCTGGAAATCCAACACTTCAAACGTCATTTTTTTTTCGGAAATTTTTATCGTTCCCGAATGTCACATGCAATGCTATATGGACGAGTGACATGGCCTTCTTCCCTGGGATGACTCCATGAAATTGCATGTTGCTCTCACTCAGTCGGGACATCGGAATGCCCATCCCTTTCAGGCTATCCACATAGAGGATGTTCAGGCCGCTGCCACCGTCCATGAGGACCTTTCTAAGTTGAGTGCCTCCCACCACCAGATCAACTACCAGAGCCTGTCGACCTAGAGTAGCCACATGAGCAGGATGGTCTGTTTGGTCGAATGTGATGGCATACTGGGACCATTTGAGGTAGGTGGGGGTAGCCGGTACAACCATGTTGACTTCTCTGTTGATGACTTTCAGATGACTCTTGCTCTTGACATCAGCAAAAATCAAAGTGTAGCAATGACATCTAGGAATGTCGTCTAGGAATGACATCTAGGAGATTTATCACTCGGTGGGTCCCCTTTGAATTGTTGGATAAGGGTCCGACACTTCCGAGTGGTGTGCTTGGGCAAAATCACATTGCCTTCCACATCTTTCCTCATGTGAATTACACACGGCTGATCCACGATATCAGTTCCTCACTGATTTTTTCCTTTCTTCGGGCATACTGTGCTTTGGCTTTCCCCTTGTTTTTTGACTGGGTCGCTAGTGCGGTTGCCTCTGCTTGAACTAGACCTTCAGCTTTTCACTTCTATTTCCAATTGGAGTTGCCGTCAGTATCACTGACAACTGTCTTTCCTTTGCCGCTACAGAGGTGGTCTTCTTCCTTGCCACCGGTGTACCGAGTGGCAATTTCCATCATCTTGCCGAGTGAAATATCACCCATTCAACCAAACTTCAGATATAGCTCTCTGTACCTCACACCAGCCTTGAAAGCACACACAACCTGGTGTTCTGACACATTCTCCACTGTATGATGCAGAGTGGACCACCTCTGAATATAATCTCTCAGAGTCTCATTGGGATTCTGGATACAATGTTGTAAGTCGACCAGACCTACAGGACGCTTGCAAGTACCCTCAAAGGTTCAGATAAACATTCGAGCAAGATCCTCCCAGCAATATATAATGGAAGGAGCCAAGCGGTTCAGCCAAGCTCGAGCTGAACCATCTAGCATCAAGGACAGGTGCTTCATTGCAACATTGTCGTTGCCGCCACCAATCTGTACAGCCACTCGATAATCATCTAACCAAGTCTCTGGCTTGGACTCGCCAGAATTTTTTTCGATCCCAGCCGCCAACCTGAAGTTGGGGGGAATCTCCGCAAAATGGATGGCTCTACTAAAACCCTTAGGACCAGAAATCACGGCTGAGCTACCACTCGAAAAGTCTCTATCTTGGACTTCTCTGTGAGCTTTGCCCCTGTCGATCCGTTTCTAGGTGAGGAGATCTCGAGCATCAAACTCCGCATTCTGTTCATCACCGAACGAGCGCCTATCGTCCGGGTGCCAGGGCACGCACGGACCGCCCTGAGGAGGAGCGGGCACTCGACGGTGGTCTTCGTAGTGAACCCCATCTCTGACCTGATCCTCGTGAAAGCCCCCACCCCTACGACGCAGGGGCGATCCAGGGTTGTGTGCCGACTGAATGGTTTCGGCCTAGGGTGAGTTGCTGTGTATCCTATTGTGGGACTGTGAAACTACATCATTCTGACGCTGTGCTACATCTAATAGTGCTCTGATCTGCATCAACCCTCTTCCAGCTTCTGACCGTGACGGCTGAATTGAGTCTGCTATCCTAGCAACAGCTGCTACATTTAGCATAGGAGTTCGATGTACCTCAACATCGTTGCGGGAGCCAGTCAGGAGCAACTGTCGCTGCCATCGACCAGCAACAGGTGGACGCTGGCGAGCGCTCTCATCGAGTTCTCGCTAGACCTCTTCCAGCCGAATGCGCGTGGCCTCCAAAGCCTGGGCTTCAGCGGTCGTACCAACGATGGGGGTATGAAGAACCTCCCCCTCGCGATGCGGCTGTTCACTCGATGGACTACCAGCATCACGCTTGCCGTGGCCAAAGCCCGGCAGCAGGCTTTGATGACAGCCCGCCATAAGGACCTCCACTGCTGGATCGCAGCTCTCGCAAAAGGAAGGGTGATCGGACGGATCGGAATCCAACTCGAACATGCCATGAAGAGACTCAGAAGGCTCGAGTGCTGCAATCTGCGGAGAAGAAATTTGACGCGCCACCATGTGCTTGACCCAGCGCTAGAGTCGTGAGCCTCCAGACTGCTTAAGACTGCGGATAGCGAGGGGAGCCGACGTATAGGGAGTCGACGGCTGACGTAGCAACACGCCATAGGAACTCGCGCGGAAGTGCGCGGCCTCGTGGATTGGGAGTGCCTCGACATCGAGAGGCGCTTCCAGAAGCCATGCCGAATCATCGGCGATGAAGGTGAGCGCACCAAAACGGATCTCGTGGCCCAGAGCGAAAACACCGCCAGAAGACATGTCGAAGGATGGAAAATGCAACCTCGCCGGAAGTCACTTAGACGCCTGCCCCATGGTGGGCGCAAACTATTGTGGGAACGAGCCTAATAGTAGAAGGTAGGGTACGAAAGGAGAGGGCAGAGTCCTAGCTATGGCGAGGGTGTACACACGGATGTATGAGTTCAGGCCCCTCTCGTGGAGGTAACAGCCCTACGTCTCAGTGCTCGGGAGCTTATGTCGAGTGGAATGTTGAGATTACAGTGGTTGCAAACCTTGTGCCAGAGGGGAGGGGCGGCTTATATAGAGTTCTCTGCCCCTCATAAGTGTCCGGCATCTAAGGGTCCGATCGTGGGTTTAAAGTCTGGCGTTACTGGTAACGTACATAATAAATGCTACTAATGACGAAGGACTAACAACTGCCCATTGGCCTCCTGATGGTGGCTCCTGGTCTTCTAGTGTCGACTGAGAATGAGGTCTACCGAGTGACAGGCAACTGTCGAGTGAAGGAAAAAGACTACGAGTGGATTGAATGTCGAGTGACTTGAACGTCACATGGAATCCAGTCGGAAGCTTATGCTTAATCTTCAAGTCCTCCAATTTAGTGTCCTTAGGTAGGGTATGTAGGTCTTGCCTAGGACCCTACCCTAGGTACATATCCTCGTCAGTTGGTGAACAAGATGCTCAAACGTGCACAAGTGATTGTCACCAAAGACACCCACAAGCTCTTGCACAAAAGTCTATCCAAAGCCAAATATCCAAAATCGGTGCAACCAACATTTCCCACTCGGTGCCACCGATTCCCAAACTCAGACTGGCCCATGCCAAACCCTAGCATATCGGTGAAACCAATTCCATATCGGTGCCACTGATTTGGGTTGCCAACTTTCTGTTACCTCGATTCACAAAATTGGTACCACCAAGTTTGTTGGACCGGCGTCACCGAGTTGCGCAATGTGACCGTTTGTCACCTGATCGGTACCACCAAGATTTATATGTTGGTCTCACCGAGATTTAGAAGTTGCTACCTTTGGAGAAACTCGATACCACCGAGATTCACACATTGGTGTCACCGAGTTGGTCACTTATGGTGTAATGGTTGGATTTTTGGAGATGCCTATATATACCCCTCCACCACCACTCACTCAGAAGAGAAGCACTCAGAATAAATCCCCACTTATCCCATCAGATTTTCTGGGAGAGAGACACCTACTCATGTGTTGAGATCATGCCGTTCCATTAAAACCATATGAATCTTGATCTCTAACCTCCCCAAGTTGCTTTCCACCCAATCAATCTCGTCCACCAAAGCCAAATCTATGAGAGAGTGATTGTGTGTTGAGGAGTGTATCATCTTGAAGCACAAGAGCAAGGAGTTCATCAACAATATCGAGCCTATTACCTTTTGGAGGATGGTGCCTCCTAGATTGGTTAGGTGTCGCTTGGGATCCTCCTACTTCGTGTTATGGAGTGAACCAAGAAGTTTGTAAGGGCAAGGATATCGCCTACTTCGTGAAGATCTACCCAAGTTAGGATAGTCCTCCGTGGACGTAGGCCATCATCAAATAGCCAGTGGTTGCTACTACGTGGACCCTGATGGGTGGAGCCCTCCATGGACTCTCGCGATCATTATCCTATCTGGGTTGAAGACTCCATAAACGTGGATGTAGGATAGCACCACCTATCAGAACCACGAGAAAAATCTGCGTGTCCCTCATGTGTTTGATCTCCTTATCTCAAATCCTTACTTCCATGTGCAATATCTTTACTTTCCGCTTCTATACTTCATTACTTGCATGTGTAGGGTGTGCTTGTGACAGCCAAACTGTTGTCCCTACCTTTTATGGCATGTAACCTATGTGAACCTTGTCATGTGATGAATGTATTTGAGTTTATCCTTGCCATGTCATTTTCTCATGCATTCCCGCATCATGCATCATATCATCTCATCATCATGTCATGTATTGCAAATGTGGTGTGCTTGTTGTGACCTTGTTGGGTGTGAGTGGTCTCGTGGTTGTGTGTGCTTGAGTAGGATCAACCTCCTCCCCTCTCTCTTATCATTTCAAAACCCAAAACCTAAAAATCTTTTATTCCTATTATCATTAATCAACATAATTAATTTGCTTTATAAAAATTGTTAAAATGTTCATGAGGTGGCCAATATTATTTGGAGCTCATGTGTGTTGTTCTTTTGGTGTTTTGAGCTTGGTGTTATTGGGGTTTTAAATATCAGAGGGGCTACTTTCATTATAGTATTAAAAAAATACTTCCTTGATAAATCCACTTATTAATTTTATTAAATAGCTCACATTTTTTTCTTTCTTGCAAAGTATTTTGTTCTGTCGAAACCCTTTTTCTTTTTCTCTCAGGGTTTTCTTGTTTTTCTGCCAATTAAATTAATAAGAGGTTGTAGTTTTTATTTCCTGAGAGAGAGAGGGTTCTCAGCTGTGGGCCTTGACTAGGCCCAGCAGAGGCAGTCCAGCGCAGCTCCCGAAGCCCATCCGTCGCCCCGCTCTGTTCTTCTTCCTCCTTGGTATGGCATCGCATCCGTGGTATGCACGTCCTCCCCTCCTCCGATTTGACGGATGGGACGTCCTCCCTGCCTCCCATAAAGCTTCATCGCACCCTAGAGCTTGCCAACATTCCATTTCTCCCCTCTCCTATCCTCCTCTACCGTCACGTGAGTCTGTCTCCTCCCCATCGACGCCATGGAACCGGGGGGCCTGAGCTTCCCTCCGCCGTAAGCTTTGGCCCCTCCTCCTCGGTCACCGGACCCAGCGATGCCGTCGACCTCCTCTCGTTCGGTGAAGAGAAGCAGGAGGCTTCTTCCTGACGATCTCCTCCTCTGCTTCGACCTCGTAGGCGTCCTCCGTCAGATCTTCTTCGCCTCACCCCTGCACCTCCATGTAGCTTCCGGTGAGTTAGGTGAGTAGCCGAGCGCCCGCTCCTTCCCGTTGTCTATTAGCCTCATAGGCGTCTCGACGTTCGTACTTTCTGCCCTCTGATTTCCTTCCCCCGTCGCCTCGCATAGCAGCCGTTCGGGCGCCTCGAGTCCTCCATGGATGGGCTAAAACTGGCTGCTTTGAGCCTCTCTTCACCTTCATGGATTCCTTCTGGGGGTGGGAATGGAAACCCCATAGGTGCAGCAGCCCTCGCAGTGCTTTTCCCTCGCCGGAGATGCCTAGTAGCGCTGGATCTCGTCGCCGCGTTTCCAAATTGTGTAGTTGGATACGTTGATAAGCATGTTATGTAGTTTCTGTCAATGCCTTGTTTGTGGTTGGAGACTTCATGTAGCTCTAGATGTGGGCTGTGTAAGTTGCTATGTTGTTGTTTTGTGGCAGATTGTTTGTTTTAGTGTTTTGTGACTTGTGGGAGCTATACTCCATGGAATTGCTTGATCTTTGGCTATATTGTGGTTGGTTTTTCATTGCCTAACCAGTGGATACCTTGGAATGCCAAGGAATAGCCATGGCCTTCTTTGCCTTGTGTTTTGCCTTCGTAACTTGACGTGAGTATAGCATGAGAGTCGTAACTCCGTTTCCTACGTTCTACATATGCACTTGTATCGTTTTTGCATGATGCATCCATATTTTCCATCTTCATGTG
The DNA here is from genome assembly GCA_022496015.1 of Hordeum marinum. Taxonomy (NCBI): domain Eukaryota; kingdom Viridiplantae; phylum Streptophyta; class Magnoliopsida; order Poales; family Poaceae; genus Hordeum; species Hordeum marinum. The sequence continues at coordinate 391,184,034 of CM039678.1, read as the reverse complement.
TGTATAAATAACTTAACATAAGGTTCTGTCCAGATTTTTAAATAACTAATCCATTACATGTGAAACATGACTAGTTAGGATTGCCATGCTAAATTCTTCAAATAAACCATGCATCATGCTTGTTTGTGCATTGCACCTTGGTTGCTTGTTTATTCTTGCGATTTATTTTGGGTAGACGCGAACGTTGAACCTGAGTATGAAGATCCAGGAGAGTATGACTACGAGGATCCCGCTACTTGTCCCTCTAAAGAACCAACAGGCAAGATGATCGTACCCGGATCCCGATACTATTTTCACTTGCTAGTTGTCTCGCTCTTATCGTTACTCTTGCGCTACCTACCACTTGAATGTCAAGCCTCCTACATTGCCATGATAGCCTCTAACCCCTCCACATCCTAGCAACCTTTGTTTGGCTATGTTACCGCTGCTCAGCCCCCTCTTATAGCATTCTTAGTTGCAGGTGCAGGTTGTATCTATGTGATAACATGGATTTGGCATATCACAATATTATCTATTATTTAATTTAATTCACATATATATATATATCTTGGTATTGGTGGAAGGCCTGGCCTTTTGCTAGGTGTTTTGTTCCGCTGTTACCGTCATAGTTTCTTGGTACCGGTGTAATGTTTCCATACTTTGTGCTCCTAACATGCTCGGGGTTGTTATGGGGACCCCCTTGTTTATTCGGTTGATATTAAAACTTTTCTGCCAAGACCCAACTTTGGTACTACATTTTTGAAACAACTTAATAAAATTTGCATAGAGCTTTGCAACCCCATGGATAATTAATCAACCCCCAGGCCAGTGCTCCTCATGAGTGTTGGTCCAAACTAGAGTCGTGTGCGGGGCCAACCCGGGGCAACTCGGGAGATTTCTATCAGGACACTGTACGCTCTGCTCATCCGGTCGTGTCCTGAGAACGAGATACGTGGCTCTTATCGGGTTCGTCGACACGTCAGGTGGTCTTGTTGGACTTGTTTTACCTTTATCGAGTGTCTTGCGTGTGGAGCTCTGACTTTCTTCGGGTTATCTCGAGGTGTTGGAATTCCTTTGGACATGCCTAGGATGATCACGAGATCCTTGGTCGAGGCTATTCCCGTGGAGTGTGGTTAATTTATGATGGACTAGTTGGAGCGCCCCTGCAGGGTTAAAACTTTCGGAAAACCATGCCCGCGGTTACGTGGCAACTTGGATATTTGTTTAACACCTGGTTATAGTTAACTTGAAGTAAACTATAATAAAATTCCCCAACTGTGTGTGTAACCGTGATCGTCTCTGCTCGTGAACATGAACAGAGAGAGAACATGGTGGGGTTATGATTGACGTAAGTAGGTGTTCAGGATATCATAGAGGACATTCTAGATTCGATCGCTTATCGTAGACCACATATTTACTTTCATGTTTTCGTAAGACTAGCCACCATAATATGCTTGGTGTTGCTGCAAACTAAACACATACCCCTTCCCAACCGATGAGCTTGAATAGTCTCGGTACCTGGACGCGAGATTGCTCAGTCCCCGTGGCTCACAGATTACCATAACAATCCAGGTGCAGGTATAGACGAGATCGTGCCAGATGGTATGACACAGCTCCAGTGGGAGTATGACAAGGGACAAGTAGAGGACCGTGGTCGTGATCTTCAGGGCTAGCAAGCCAGTGTCATTGCTGTAGGAGATATGCCTTAGAGGCAATAATAAATGTTATTGATTATGTTCTTCTTCATAATTAGGTTTATATTCCATGCTATAACTGCTATGGTTCCCGAGTCTAGAATAACCACAAGGCTCGGAGGAAGACTCATATGCACGTGTGGAATAATAAATGGTAAAATGTATTCCTAGTCTGGCCTCTAAGACTGGCTCAAGTATTGCATCATGATCCTGTTTTCCGGATCATGGGCATGGCTATGCCGACAATTTTGAGGGCACAATGTTAGAAGAACATTTGTGTTGAATCGACCCGATTGATGTTATGCTATGAGATACATTCATCACAAGTTAATGGTTTATAACACAGAGAAGTTAACCTTTGCACAATTCCTTAGACCATGAGAGTGTCGAGTTTCTTCATGCTTGCTTCATGAACTTTGGGGTTTGTTAAACATCATCCATAAATGGGTGGCTATTACAGGGGCTTACGGGTTCATGTAAAAGTATGTCAAGTAACTTGATAGCTCAAGATTGGGATTTGCTCCTTCGACGATGGAGAGATATCTCTAGGCCCTCTCGGTGTTACGGTATCCATCATCGTCTGGCCAAACACTTTGTGATTTGATCATGGGGAAGCCGGAACATGGGAACGAGAAAAGAGAACAATACCAGCAATGTGGTAACTGGCATAGTGGACAAGTTGTTGATCCATGAGGATGCCTACATGTCTCACCTTGGGTAATTGTAACATATCGCGAACCAATAGGAATAGCTCACGGCAACTGGAGGTTCACTCGAATATTCATTCGTGTGGGTATAGGGGTCAATATGGGTGTCCACGGCTCCGATGTTTATCATTGATCGGAAGGGGTTCCGGGTCATGTCTATGCTTCACCGAACCTATAGGGTCACATGATTAAGGTTCATCTATCTGTTGAATACTAGACAAGAAGTCTGAGAGAAAATCACCGAAAAGTTTCGCACACCGGAAAATTTTGGGAGAGCGGAAAAGTTTCGTACAGAGAACACCAGAACAATTTCGGTAAAACTGAAAAGTAGTTTCAGGGGATACCAATTAAGTCAAATTGGTTTCGACACGTGCCTGATATTCTTGGAGGGTGCCAGAATCATTCTGGAAACTTCTGGAAATTTTCCGGAAGAAAAACCGGAAATGTTCCGGAGCTGCCGGAACCGCTTCAGATGCTTTTCGCAGATGAAAATCACTAATCCGGAATTGTTCCGGATCGCATTGAAAATTATTTTAGTGGGTTACTGGAATTGTTCTAAGCCCACATAAATATTTTTAGTTCGACCGGACGCTGAAAAATGTCGTCATGAATAGTGAAAGTGCTTTTTGGATATTTATGGAAAAACACCTTTTTGGATATTTCCAAAAAGTCTTCTAGAAGGGATTGGGGAGCAAGGTATCTCCTCATGGTCCCCCCAAGGGGTGGACGGCCAAGGGTGGAGCTCCTCCCTGGAGCTCCACATGGCACCCCTTTTTCTTCTTATGATTTTTTATGTGTGACATAAAGTGGGGGTAGTTTGGTATTTTTCAAGTCGCAACCCAACCCCTTGGTTTTCCTATAAATAGAGGAGATGTGGGCTGCCATCTCTTCATCCCTTTCTCTCATACACATGCCTATAGACCTTCCGTCAGGCACTCTCCGGTAGTAGATGAGATCTATTGCTGAAAATTATTTGCGCGGGTAGAAGATGAAATCTGTTATCTGATGTTCCTTTTGCTTCTCCTGAATTTGCGTAGTCCTGATCTTGATGGCATGGTGGAGTCTCACAAAGTTCTGGCAATCCGCAATCCTTTCATGCTGCTCCTGAGTATGCTGATTGACAGATCAACGAAGTGCTAACAGTTCTTTGGGTTCCACCATAGTTGAGAAAGATGGATGTTTCGCAGACGAAAGGGCAATGCAGATGTGATCTGCACGGGGGTCACGCGTATGAAGAAGTTTAGTATGGGGCTCGAGATTTTATTATATCGTGTTTCATACACCCTGGAAGGTTAATCTAGCAACTTGGATTATCATGCTTGATGATGGACGTTGGTAGCTTCGGTTTGTTTCGAAACCGTAGAACCCATGTAAAACAAGTTTTTGCATGGACCGATTAGAGGCGTCTAACTTGGTTTTGCAGGATGGTTTGCATGTGCGTGTGATGCGGTATAGCAGTGCTCATTATAATTTGATTATGTATGAGATGACTATATAATTTAAATTGATTAACATGACCTGTGTGTCATGATTCGGCATGATGGATGGAGCCATATGATTGCACTTTAATGACCTGCATGTCAATCTTATGAAATGCACTTATTTTTTTAGCTATAAAGAGAGCAATATTATCTTGTGCATCGACAAGGTGGTGGCAATCTTCGCGAAGATGAACACCGACGTGAATGCCGAAGACGAAGAAATGAAAGACTTCTCCGTCAGAAAGGGCTATACCATATCATGCTATTATGAATTGCCTGAGATGTTTATCCCTTATGATGCACCCTTCTTGATTGCGTGGTAGTCGCTTTTATTAGGGTGATCTATCAAAAAATATCAAGTAGATAGTGTTCTCCCAAGTGTAGCACCATCATGGCACCTAACTTTTTGGGGTGCGCCATGGATGCATGGGTACGAACGATTAGGGATGTGTGAGGCGGGTGAGTCAAGACCTCGCAGCGAGATCACTTGGTTGTCTTGACGTTAAGGCATGAAAGTCATGAGCTCAGAACACACGCATCGAAAGATGAACAAGAGTCACATCAAGATGTGATCGGCAAGTTGGCCTACCGATTAAGAGTCACATGATGATTCTATGGCGATGAATTGAAGTCTGGATCTTGTATCACTCAAAATCAATTATGAGAGATATTGATTTGAGTGGGAGCGCACTGTAGAATTAACTTGTTTAATTCTCTGTACAATTAATTTTGAACTCTGTCTAAGTGTGATTTGCAAAATAGTTGTAGAATAATGGCTCGCGTTTCCACCTTCCCTGTTAAAATTGAATAGTTGTTAAATATCTCGTTAAAACTTTACGGTTGGTAATGTAATGTGAGAATTGTCCTCAAGAGTGTCGATAAGGACTTTGTCCTATCACATGCTTTCGGTATTCTCCCGCTAATGCTATGGATCATGTGACTCTCGTCCTTCGATCCAAAAGCTAGAATTCCTTTTCAGTCAAAGTGCAATATGTTTGCTTCCATGAGACCTGAACTTCGAAAGTTTTGATAGTTATGTGATATTCAAGGAATCTGAAAATCATTTTCAGAGAAAGACAAAGTCTAAACGATATGAGATATCCAAAGCAATGTTTGTTTGCAAACTATTAGTAAAGGAGTTTACTATGCATTAGACTGGTAAGAAAGGGATCCAGAAGAATGCCTGTCATATGATGAAGGTGAATAAAACAACAACTTAAAGAGAAAGGAAGTGTCCGAAGGGTGTTAGTAAGACTTTCACGCCTAGGAAGTCCGGGGCTAACGCCACTCTTAAGTTGGATGCTTCTTCTGAGAGTAGAAGAAATACTAAAGTTAAACTGTTAGAAGTATAAAGGCAAAAAGAGAGAAGACTAGAATATCCAGCTCATGTATGAATGTCATACAAGTTTTTGATGTATAGAAGGTTGGTCAAAGATATAGTTCTTGGGAATTATGGTTAAATATGTTAATCACTAATTTTTGGGTATTGTGAGTAAATCACAAAGATACCCGCTCGATTGCATTCTGTTGCAACTCGATGTAAGAACTACTATGGCCTCAAAGACTAGCTAGGAATGAGGTTTAGATACACGCAGGGAACATAGTAAATGTTACTATGCCTTCCATCGGTGTATTCCCTATGTATTAAGTTTCATAATTCATTTTAGAGTTTCACACTCTAGCCCTTTGCATAAGGTATCTTGCAAGAAGGTTGTTCATAAGAGAACTTTTGATGTTCGGTGTTATGAATAACATAAGGGCCATACTTTCATTATGAATGAGACGTGTGTTATGAATATTGATAAATAATAAATTACCTCTGTATTTACTTTCATAATTCATTTAGACTTTCATACACTCTAGCCCTTTGCATAAGGTATCTTGCAAGGAGGTTATTCATAAGAGAACTTTTGATGTTCGGTGTTATGAATAACATGAAGGGCCATGCTTCCATCCAGGATGGGATGTATGTTATGAATATTGATGGAAATATGATCCATCCATAACACTGACGCTAAATGTCACAAGACTAAAAGAATACCACACAAGTGCAGCACTGCATTTGGTCACATTGGAGAAACCCGCATGGAAAATTCCATCATGATGGATTTTGAAGTCGTTTGGTTTTGAATCATCTGACACTAGCAACTTTTCTCTAAAAAGTGAAGTGACTGAAATACCGTTCATAGGCCATAAGGAACGAGCATAGAAAATATTGGTGATCATACATTATGATGTGTGTAGTCCAATAAATGTTGTTGCAAGTAGTGGATTTATCTTTCTACAGAAATGACTCAAGTAAATATATGGATATTTACTTGATGAGACGTGGGTCTGGATCTTTTGAAATCATTCAAAAGGTTTTCAAAATGAAGAAGAAAATATTGTAACAAGAAAATTATATTTCTAATATTCGATTGCAGAAAGGAAAATTTGAGTTACAAGTTTAGCAAATGTCTGATGAGTTGTGAAAAGAGTTTCATAACTTGCACCTCCCGGAACACCACTGCAAGTGGAGAGTCCGTGAAGATGTAATCGAACCATTTATGCCATGGTAAGATCAAAGCTGACATAAATAGATTTGCCATTATCACTTTTAAAGTGATGCTTTAGAGAGTGCGGTTTTTACACTGAAAAGAGCTCCATCGGGTCTGTTGAAATGACGCCATGGTATGGTATGCTCAACCATGTTATATCTTTTCTTAACATTTGGAATATGGGGCTTGTGTAAAAGGTTACAAACCTATTGCAAATCAGACAAGTGCTATTCTGTAGGTTATCCCAAGTCATTGGGTATTCCCCCACCACTATACCGAGGCAAAGGGTTTTGCCACAAAATGGTATGCTTTTAAAGAGAATAGTTCTTACCAAAGGTGAGTGGGAGGACAGTGCAACTCGACGAAATAACGAGTATCTTTGTCATCAGATCAAAGGAAAGGAACCTTGGAAGTGATTCCAGGGTTTCCTACTTCGACTGATACGGAAGTCTCTATAATAAAATGTATGGACTTCGGTGGAACTTGCAGCTGAACCTCGTAGGCAAGGCTCGAGCAAACCTCCCAGGTGCGCAAACGAGATATTGTTGTTGGGCAACAGCATACCTGCGATACACAAGGAAGAAGTGATGGGCCCTGGCTCCGGAATTGGCTAAATGCCAATACAATCCGAGATAGTTTCCATATAAATGTTTCAAAATTAAAATCTTGATACACCTTTCGGAAGGCTTAGAGTCTAACGAATATTTATGGAATTAAAACCTGATATGGATAAAAAAAATTATCCATAAAGCTTGACTTGTTGAAATAACAAGTTCAAGGAGTTTACTACGATGAGGTTGTTTCACCGTAGCGATGCTTAAAGTCGGTTCGGGTTGAACTAGCAATTAATACATATTTCAATCATGAGATATGAAACATGGATGATGAAAGGATTTCCATCTGTTGGAAATGTAACCAAGGACTTTCATGTGTTACAGTCCAAGGTATTTTATCAGTCCAAAGGATGCTAGTAAGGGTGCAAACTTCAGAGTTCTAGCAATGGATAGAAGAGAGCAAAATGGAGTTGGAATCTTCGTGTTTTGATGAAATGGTCAAAGGGGTTTTGACTTCATCAATGGGTAGCGAAGATGCTTGTAATTCAAGAAATTAAGTGGAAGCATAATAATATTTCTGAAAACCTTGTGTGCTTGACACATTGTTAATTAGAAATAAATTTCTTGACACGAATTAGGACTTCATTTGAAAAGGGTTTTGTTGATGAAGTGCTTGGGCTAAATAGCCTTAATATTAGGCATGATGATCTATGGAGATAGATTTACCTAATAGGGCTAAGCAATGAATACATATTGACAAGATGCTAAAACCTTTTAGCATTTAAAACGCCAAGGAGTGATTCTTGCTGAAGTCACATGGAAAGAGTTTTTGCAAGACTCAGTGTCTCAAAACACTGATGAGCAAAATACATGATGGAGATTCCACACACTGTTGTGTTTGGATTAATCATGAATTCCATGGTATGTAAATCAAACCAGATATGTCCGATACTCCCAAGTTGTTGTGAGTATAGATACCAAAGTGATCAAAGTACTGAGCATGGGAGAACAGTGAAAGATGCCATTAAGTACTAGAGTAGTGCTGATGACATGTTTTCTCGCAAGCATAGATTATGAAGTGCTTGTTGTAATTAATTACATTGATAATGTCTTCATTGATGCTCCATGCCATTTTTGATTTAAGTTAAGGGTTTTGTGTAATACACAATATGGTGGCACGGTAGTTGGAAATTGTTCCAACCAAGATACTGTGGCGAATTCTATAACAAAGGCTAAAGTATGTTGACGCTTAAGAAGCGACAAAGAAGTTGTTGAATCATATAGTTCGTTCATGAACTTAGTATGGTTAGAAGATGGTTTTGGTCTATGGGACACTATTGCAGATAGTTGCTCCATAGCTCAGTCTGAGGAATCATGTTTCGACGAATGATTCACATATATGCAAAGCCAAGTCCACACAAAATATGAACTTTGTGAAAGCGTGAAAACGCGAGGATATGCAAAGTTACACATGGAGCTAGAGTCGTCAGATTCGCTGGACATCAGGCTATACCACATGTGAAGCATATTTTACACCAGAATGCCATAGGTGTAAAGTGCATTAGCATTGACTAGATTATTGACTCTAGTGCAAATGGGGGTCTGTAGGAGATATGCCCTAGAGGCAATAATAAATGTTATTGATTATCTCCCTATTCATAATTAGGTTTATATTTCATGCTATAACTGTTGTGGTTCTCGAGTCTACACTAACCAAGAGGCTTGGAGGAAGACTCATATGCACGTGTGGAATAATAAACGGTAAAATGTATTGCTAGTCTGGCCTCTAAGACTGGCTCAAGTATTGCATGATGATCCTGTTTTCCTGATCATGGGCATGGCTATGCCGGCAATTTTGAGGGCACAATGTTAGAAGAACATTTGTGTTGAATCGACCCGATTGATGTTATGCTATGAGATAAATTCGTCATAAGTTAATGGTTTATAACATAGATAAGTTAACGTTTTCATAATTCCTTAGACCATGAGAGTGTTAAGTTTCTTCATGCTTGCTTCATGAACTTTGGGGTTTGTTAAACGTCATTCGTAAATGGGTGGCTATAACAGCGGCTTACGGGTTCATGGAAAAGTATGTCAAGATTGGGATTTGCTCCTCCGACGATGGAGAGATATATCTGGGCCCTCTCAGTGTTACGGTATCCATCATCGTCTGGCCAGACACTTTGTGATTTGATCACGGGGATGCCGGAACATGGGAATGAGAAATGAGAACAATACCGGCAACGAGGTAAGTGGCATAGTGGACAACTTGTTGATCCACGAGGATGCCTACATGTCTCACCTCGGGTAATTGTAACATATCGCGAAGCAACAGGAATAGCTCACGGCAACTGGAGGTTCACTTGAATATTCATTTGTGTGGGTATAGGGGTCAATATGGGTGTCCACGGCTCCGATGTTGATCATTGATCGGAAGGGGTTCCGGGTCATGCCATGGCTCCGATGTTGATCATTGATCGGAAGGGGTTCCGGGTCATGTCTATGCTTGACCGAACCTATAGGGTCACATGCTGAAGGGTCATCTATCTGTTGGATACTAGACAGGGAGTCTGAGAGAAAATCACCGAAAAGTTTTGGACACCGGAAAAGTTTCGGACAGTGGAAAAGTTCCGCACAGAGAACACCGAAATAGTTTTGGTAAAACTGAAAAGTAGTTTCAGGGGATACCATTAAGTCAAATTGGTTTCAGCACATGCCTGATAATTCTTGGAGGGTGCCAGAATCATTCTGGAAACTTCTGGGAATTTTCCGGAAGAAAAACCGGAAATGTTCCGGAGCTGCCGGAACCGCTTCAGATGCTTTTCGCAGATGAAAATCACTAATCCAGAATTGTTTCGGATCGCATTGAAAATTATTTTAGTGGGGTACTGGAATTGTTCTAAGCCCACATAAATATTTTCAGTTCGACTGGACGCTGAAAAATGTTGTCGTGGATAGTGAAAGTGCTTTTTGGATATTTATGGAAAAGCACTTTTTTGGATATTTCCAAAAAGGCCTCTAGAAGAGATTGGGGAGCAAGGTAGCTCCGCATGGCCCCCCAAGGGGTGGGTGTCCAAGGGTGGAACTCCTCCATGGAGCTCCACATGGCACCCCTTTTTCTTCTTATGTTTTTCTATGTGTGACATAAAGTGGGGGTAGTTTGGTATTTTCAAGTCCCAACCCTACCCCTTGGTTTTCCTATAAATAGAGGAGATGTGGGATGCCATCTCTTCATCCTTTGCTCTGATACACATGCCATTGCAATGATCTGGCTTCATCTCTCCCTCCTAGCGAAATAGTTTCGTAGAGCCAAATGGCTGTCTGGGTTCGGCGGGAACTAGTTCTGGACGGCGAAGCCCTGCCGGATAGATGACACCGTATGTGTGCAACTCTGTAGAGAGATTGTAGTTTTGGTCTCAGTTCGAGAGTGCCTCCCAAAGGGCTATCCGTGTGAGAACCTGGCTTAATAGGAATGATAGACTACTCATATCAACAAGGAATTCCTTCTTTTCCGGGAGCCCACTCGAAAAGAACTCTAAAGTTAAGCGTGCTTGGCTTGGAGTGATTCTAGGATGGGTGACCGACCATGAAGTTGGTCCCGGGTGCGCACGAGTGAGGACAAAGTGCGCAGGAAAGACTAGTATTGGTCTGTGGGGCCATTCTAGATCCCGCCAGGCGTAATGGGGTGTTACAATTGGTATCAGAGTCGACCCTTGCGGTTACACGGGCATGCGCGGGTCAAGTGCACAGGCATGGGGCGCATGGCGTGTGTGGCCCGTCATGGCACACAACATGGCACATGTGCTGGACTAGACGCGCATACGTGTGCCAAAAGGGAACGTTCCTGGTGGGCCGACGAGGACGTCGGTTCCTTTGAGTGGGGGTGTATGTGAGAGCCTGGCTTAATAGGAATGATAGACTACTCATATCAACAAGGAATTTCTTCTTTTCCGGGAGCCCACTCGAAAAGAACTCAAAAGTTAAGCATACTTGGCTTGGAGCGATTCTAGGATGGGTGACCGACCGGGAAGTTGCTCCCGAGTGCGCACGAGTGTGGACAAAGTGCGCAGGAAAGACTAGTGTTGGTCTGTGGGGGCGTCCGAGTTTCGAAGGTCCTCCCAAAGGGTTGTCCATGTGACAGTCCAAGTTTTGGAGGTCCTCCCGAAGGGCTATCCGCGACACCGTCCGGGGGACTGTGTGACCGCTCCCGGAGGGCTGTCCGAGGGGAAGATGAGGGTATACATCCTCGCAGTTGGGAGGTTGTAAATCCTATCTGCGGGGATCTGCACCACCGATTGTCATTGACTCCACTTCCGCTGCGCTATGAGTCGGTAACAAAAATGATCAAACCTTGTATGCAGTCTCCATAGTGGTCCTGGGCTGGTGCGTAGGTCAGAAATTTTTGTTTTCTGCTGCGTTACCCTACAATTGCATCTTCTTTTTTCGTTCGTTTTCGTCCGTAGCCGGACACTGTCTTGGATTGATGCTTGAACTCTTTGATGTGGATTTGTAATTTAGCATGTGGCGAGTGTAAGCCAACTCATATACTCATCTCTTCCTAAATGTATGATGTAATGATGTTGTACTTGCGAACGACGAGACGCGCCTCTATCCCTGTTGAGGCCCCCGTGCCTTAATATGGATAGGCGCGCATCTTGGGCATGACAAGTTGGTATTCAGAGCCATATGACCATAGGAGCCCTTTGCTTGATCGAACTTGGCCGAGTCGAGTCTAGTAAAACTATTTTGAGTCTAGTTATATCGGAGAGTAGGATTCTTTTTACTCCTGTTCTATGCTCTGGTGAGGTATTCAACTTTGGAATTTTGTTTCTACTCCTCTTCTCGCTCAAATTTTTTAGGATCACGCATGTATTTTGGAGTCTATATGATAGCGATGTGACGGAGTTCTGTCTTGGTGCCTCCTGTCTGACTTGATTTCTTCCGGGGAGTCGAGCTCCAGGGAATTTTGGCACATCATTATCATTCAGCTTAATTGATATCTCAGGACGGAGAGTGTTCGGAATTACTTCAATACTTGTCGTGTTGAGATAAGGTCGGAGTCACCCAGTACTGGGGAGGCGTCCGGGGTACCACCATGGTTTAGTATCGTTGTGCTTTCGAGGATTCGAGTTAGATGGATTTGCGAAAGCCTCTGGTTATGTGTTGAAGGATGGATACGGTTCGGGTATAGGTTTGCTAGTTGTGTGAGATATTTCCTCCTTGTATCCCCCACACCGGATTGCATAACCAGAAAGTTTTCGGAAGTTCTTAGGTGGGAACTCATGTAGTTATCTAGGATCATCTTCTTCAGATGTATGAGGGCATATACATTTGTTCCGAGCAACATTAGCTCAATACTTTGGTGTTATTGCAAGTGAATTCTAATATCTGATGATGTTATCGCAAACCGAAGAAAGTATTCTTACTAATTTTTCAGTAGGAAGGTTGTTGTGTTATTCATTCAATTTCTTTCAAGCATTTGATTCAGCTTTGAATTCATCTTTGTCAATGAGATGTTGATGTTTTGTCCATCTTCAGGATGCCTCCACCAACTCGTGGGAATCTGGGTCGTGGTGAAGGGCAGGCTGATGTTCCCCCGCCACCGCCTCCTCTGCCTCCTCCTCGAGAAGCTTGGCCAGCTGTGATGGCCGCAACCAATGCAAACACTCAGATGTTGCTCAGTCTATTGCAAGAAAGAGATCAGGAACAGCAAGGCTTTCAAGGAAATTTTCAGAATCAACCTCAGTTTGCAATGCTCAATCAGTTCCTTGCCAACAAGCCCAAGTCTTTCACCTGTTGTGAGCAGCCTTTTGATGCCGATGATTGGCTCCGTGACATGTGTAAGCATTTTGAGTGATGCAATGTCAGACCAGGGGACTTTGTCAGATTTGCATCGTTCCAGCTCGAAGGTCAAGTAGCTGATTGGTGGCAGCAGTACAAGGATTCCAGGGGCGATCGTGTTGTTACTTGGGACGATTTCTGTTGTGACTTCAGGGCCCATTACATTGCGACAAGCTTTGTCGAGGAGATGCGTGAAAAGTTCAGGCACCTGAAGCAGGGGAGCATGTATGTCTATCAATACAATATCGAGTTCCACAATATAGCCCGCTATGCTAAGCAAGATGTTCCACATGACAAGGCGATGATCTATTAGTTCAGAGGTGGTCTCAAGGATGAGCTTCTGCCAGGTCTAGTCCTTCAAGAGCCTCGTGAGTTTGATCAGTTCTACAACATGGCTTTGAAGGTCGAGGCAACTCAGCTCAAGTTGGAAAACTCAAGGAACCGTTCAAGGGATTCATATTCTTCTTCTTCCAGCTCTCAAATGGTTCCTAAGCAGCAGAAATATTGGGTGCCTAATCCTCCTCTGTTTCGTCCTCCTCAGCAACAGAAGCAGTTCGGTGGCCATGGTTCTTCCCACCCACCCAACCCAAGATATCAGCAGAGACCCCAGGCGTCCAAGGCATCTTTTGTTCCTCCTCGAGGCAACTTTTTTCCACTATATGAGGTTACTTGTCACAAGTGTGGTCAGAAGGGTCACTACTAAAAGAAGTGCAACTAGCGGCGTCTTTTGCCTCCTCCTCCAGTCAGGCCTCCAGGCAATCCAATGGTGAAGCATAATCCCAAGTCAGCAAGGGTGAACATGGTGAACGCAACAGAGGCAGAGGATTCTTCTCAAGTGATCATGGGTAATCTCTCAGTTAATTCTATTCCTACAAAAGTTTTGTTTGATACTGGTGCATCACATTGTTTCATGTCTCGTCCATTCTTAGTCAAGCATGAGTTCGATTATAAGGATTTTCCTAAGTCCTTGTTTGTGGTGTCGCCTGGTAAGATGTTGAATTCCAATCGCATTGTTCTGGATGTTTCTATCAAGATGGGCAATTATTCTTTTCTGGCTTCTCCAATTGTTCTCGAGAATTCCGACATTGATCTCATTTTGGGCATGGACTTCTTGGCTATGAATAAGACTTATGTTGATTGTCAAGCAAAAGAAGTCAAGCTGACTCATCCTTCAGAAGAAGTGATTATTTTCGCGGCTCGCGATGACACAATCCGTCTCTTTGCTCTTAATGAGAGGGGTGAAATCTTGACTATTTCTCAAATTCTGGTGGTTTGTGAGTATGAAGATGTCTTTCCAGAAGAATTGCCAGGAATGCCTCCGCACCGACCAATCAAGTTTGTGATTAACCTCGAGCCCGGAACTGAACCGGTTTGCAAGTGCCCTTATAAACTTGGCCCCCGAAGAGTTGAAAGAGTTGAAGAAGCAGCTAGATGAACAAGAACGTCTGGGTCTGATCAGACCAAGTTCTTCTCCATGGGGTTGTGGTGTTTTGTTAGTCAAGAAGAAGGATGGCACGAATCGGCTTTGTGTCGATTACCATCTATTGAACAAGAAGACAATCACAAACAAGTACCCACTTCCCAACATCAATGAGTTGTTTGAACAACTGAAAGGTGCCAAGGTTTTCTCGAAGCTTGGTCTTCGCATGGGCTATCATCAGATTCGCATTCGCGAAGAAGATATTCCAAAGACTTCTTTCAGGACGAGTTTTGGCTCTTATGAGTACACCGTCATCTCATTTGGTCTTGCCAATGCTCCTCCAACCTTCTCAAGAATGATGAACTTCATTTTCTCTCCTTTCAAGAATGAGTTCGTCTTGGTCTATTTGGATGATATCCTTGTGTTCTCGGAGACAGAAGAAGAACATGCAGAGCATCTCAGGCGTGTGCTTGACAAGCTAAGAGAGCATCGATTCTATGCCAAGTTTTCCAAGTGTGAGTTTTGGCTCAATGAAGTGGTGTACCTTGGGCATGTGATCTCTGCCGAGGGCATTAAAGTGCGCCCTGAGAAAGTTGAGGCAATCTTGAAGTGGGAGCCTCCTCAGAATGTGAAGCAGCTTCAGAGCTTCCTCGGGCTTGCTAGTTATTGTAGAAGATTCGTGGAGAAATTCTCTAAAATTGCTAAGCCTCTGCATAATCTCCTCTAGAAGCATGTCAAGTATGTTTGGTCTCCTGAGTTTGATGTGGTGTTCAATGCGCTCAAGTAGAGACTAACTTCAGCTCCAATTCTTGTTCCTCCCGAGCAGTCAAAGCCTTTCCAAGTTTTCTGTGATGCTTCTCTCCAAGGTCTTGGTGGTGTTCTCATGCAAGATAAGAAGATTGTTGCTTATACCTCGTGTCAGTTGAAGCCTGCCGAGAAGAACTACCCCACTCATGATCTCAAGTTGGCGGCAGTTGTGCATGCTCTAATGACTTGGAGACATTTGTTGTTGGGTAGACCATTTGAGGTGTACACCGATCACAAGAGCTTGAAGTACATTTTCACTCAACCCAATCTCAATCTTCGGCAATCTCGTTGGGTGGAAATGCTTGAAGACTTCAATCCAAGCATTGAGTATACTCCTAGAAAAGCAAATGTCATTGTAGACGCGCTCAGCCATAAGGCATACTGCAACAGTCTCATTCTGAAGCCTCTTCAACCCGAGCTTTGTGAAGCCTTCCGCCGCTCAACCTTCAAATGATTCCGCAAGGATTTCTTGCCAATCTTCAAGTCTCTCTGACTATGGAAGATCAGGTTCACCAAGCACAGCTTCTTGACACAATGGTGAAGAAAGTGAAGAAAGGTGTGGCCAAGGGCATTCCGAAGTATAAGTGCTTTCACGTTGATGACAAAGATATCTTGTTCTTTGAGGACCGTCTGGTGGTTCCAAAAGGTGATCTCAGGAAAGTTATCATGGAAGAAGCACACAATTCTCTTCTATCCATTCATCCAGGCAGTTCCAAGATGTATCAGTATCTCAAGCAAACCTTCTGTTGGACTCGCATGAAACGTGAAATTGCTCAGTTCGTGAACGAGTGTGATGTTTGTTGTAGAGTGAAGGCGCAGCATCAACGTCCAGCAGGTCTTCTTCAGCCTTTGCCTATCCTAGAGTTGAAATTCGACCATGTGGAGATGAATTTCATCACTGGGTTTCCCAAGTCCAAGAGAGGCAATGATGCCATCTTTGTGGTTATCGACAAGCTGACCAAAGTTGCTCATTTCCTTCCAGTCAAAGAATCTGTCTCGGCAGCTCGGCTTGCAGAGTTGTATACGTCAAGGATAGTTTGTTTGCATGGTATTCCTCAGCTCATCTCATCTGACCGTGGAAGCGTCTTTACTTCCAAGTTTTGGGAGTCCTTCCAGACTGCTATGGGTACCAAGATCCGTTTCAGCACTGCATTCCATCCGCAGACAAGTGGTCAAGTTGAGAGAGTCAATCAGATCCTTGAAGATATGCTCAGAGCCTATGTGATTTCGTTCGGCATGAAATGGGAAGACTGCCTTCCAAATGCTGAATTCTCATACAACAATAGCTTCCAGGCTAGCTCAGGCAAGGCCCCTTTTGAGATTCTCTATGGCAGAAAGTGTCATACCCCGCTTAACTGGTTTGAAACCGGTGAGCATCAGATTTTGGGCAATGACATGATCACTGAAGCAGAAGAGATGTGTCGTGTCATTCGTGAGAAGCTTAACGCAGCTCAGTCCCGACAGAAGAGTTATTACGATAACAAACATTGGGATGTTGCTTTTCAAGTTGATGATCTAGTCTTTCTGAGAGTCTCTCCCATGAATGGCACTCAGCGGTTTGGAATTAAAGGGAAGCTAGATCCTTGCTTTGTTGGTCCTTTCACAGTTGTTGGCAAGAGAGGTGAACTTTCATATCAACTACAACTTCCTCCAAACTTCGCAGATGTGCATGATGTCTTCCACGTCTCTTAGCTCCGGAGGTGCTTCAAGACTCCCGAGCGTACCATTGACCTCCAAGACATTGACCTCCAAGAAGACCTCCCTTATCATGAGCATCCAGTGGCTATTCTCGAAGAAACTGAGTGTAAGACTCGCAACAAGTCAATCAAGTTTCTCAAGGTGAAGTGGTCTCATCATTCTGACAAAGAAGCTACTTGGGAACGTGAGGACTTTCTCCGTTCTGAATATCCAGAGTTCTTTCGTTCCTAGATCTCGGGTCGAGATCCTCTTGTAGTGTGGGAGAGTTGTGACAGCCCAAGTGTTGTCCCTACCTTTTATGGCATGTAACCTATGTGAACCTTGTCATGTGATGAATGTATTTGATTTTCTCCATTCCATGTCATTGTCTCATGCATTCCTGCATCATGCATCATATCATCTCATCATCATGTCATGCATTGCAAATGTGGTGTGCTTCTTGTGACCTTGTTGGGTGTGAGTGGTCTTGTGGTTGTGTGTGCTTGAGTGGGATCAACCTCCTCCCCTCTCTCTTATCATTTCAAAACCCAAAACCTAAAAACCTTTTATTCCTATTATCACTAATCAACATAATTAATTTGCTTTATAAAAATTGTTAAAATGTTCATGAGGTGGCCAATATTATTTGGAGCTCATGTGTGTTGTTCTTTTGGTGTTTTGAGCTTTGTGTTATTGGGGTTTTAAATATCAGAGGGGCTGCTTTCATTATAGTATTAAAAAAATACTAGCTTGATAAATCCACTTATTCAATTTATTAAATAGCTCTCATTTTTTTTTCTTTCTTGCAAAGTATTTTGTTTTGTCAAAACCCTTTTTCTTTTTCTCTGGGGGTTTTCTTGTTTTCCTGCCAATTAAATTAATAGGAGGCTGTGGTTTTTATTTCCTGAGAGAGAGAGAGGGTTCTCAGTCGTGGGCCTTGCCTAGGCCCAGCAGAGGCAGCCCAGCACAGCTCCCGCAGCCCAGCCATCGCCCCGCTCTGTTCTTCTTCCTCCTTGGTATGGCAGCGCACCCTGGTGTCCATGTCCTCCCCTCCTCTGATTTGACGGATGGGACATCCTCCCTGCCTCCCATAAAGCTTCCTCGGGCCCTAGGGCTTGCCAGCATTCCATTTCTCGCCTCTCCTCTCCTCCTCAACCGCCAGGTGAGTCTGTCTCCTCCCGAGCGACGCCATGGAACCGGGGGGCCTGAGCTTCCCTCTGGCGTAAGCTTCGGCGCCTCCTCCTTGGTCGCCGGAGCCAGCGACATCGTCGTCCTCCTATCATCCGGTGAAGAGAAGCAGGAGGCTTCTTCCCGGTGATCTCCTCCTCTCCTTCGACCTCGTAGGTGTCCTCAATCAGCGCTTCTTCGCCTCACCCCTGCCCCTCCATGCAGCTTCCGGTGAGTTAGGTGAGCAGCCGAGCGCCCGCTCCTTCCCGCTGTCTATTAGCCTCATAGGCGTCTCGATGTTCGTGCTCTCTGCCCTCTGATTTCCTTGCCCCGTCGCCTTGCATAGGATTCGTTCGGGCATCTCGAGTCCGCCATGGATGGGCTAAAGCTGGGTGCTTTGAGCCTCTCTTCCCCTTTGTGGATTCCTTCTGGGGCGGGAATGGAAACCCCATAGGTGCAGCAGCCCCCGCAGTGCTTTTCCCTCGTCGGAGATGCCTAGTAGCGCTGGATCTCGTCGCCGCATTTCCTGTCGCCAGCGGCCTATAATTCAGTTTCGTCAGATAAGAGATGGGAACACCTCTTAAGGAGGCATTCCCCTCTCTGTCGAGGTACCCAGCCTAGCGCAATGGCAGCGCGTGGGGGGAACGACCGCGAGGTCGAGGGATCGATTCCCAGCTCCCCCCGATGTTTCCTTTTTTCCAATTGGTGGATTTTTGTGTGTGGTGTTTGGTTCCGGTGTGTGATGGTCGGATCCTGTGTATGTGTTATGTGTGTGTCTGGATCTGGTGCGGCCAGCCCAGATCCTGTGTGGTTGTGTGTTTGGTGTATCTGTGCCTGTGTGTGTGTGAGTGTATGGATCTGGTGTGGTGCCAGATCCATAGTGCAGTGTGTGTGCTGTGGTGTGTGTGTGTAGGTGTGTGTTAGTGTGTGTATGACAAGTGGGCCCTGGCCCCACTTGTCATGCACTAGGGAACCCTGGTGAGTATGCCAGGTGGGTCCCCCTGTCAATTGTTGATTTTTTCCTTTATTGCTTTATTGCTTAAAATGTTTTATTAGGGTATTTCCATTTATAGTAATATTTCCAATTCTGGATATGATCATTTATGCTCATGTGCATTTTAGGTAAGTTTTCACTTATATGAATGGGTGATGTTTTGCTATCTTAAGTTTTGCCATGATGCTCCATGTATGATACATGAATTTGGGGTAGAAAAATGTTAGGAATCCATTGGTGCAATTGGTTTGGTCTTTTGAGCAAGTTTGACAAAATGTCATTTTGTTCCAAAGTGCCATTTTCTCATTTTTGTTGTATTTAATCCTTGCATGCTATGATGTTTGTGCCAACATGAATATGGCAGCATTTGATGAGTTGAAGGTCATGGTATTTATTTTTGTCATGATAAACTTGCATATAAGTGGGAACCATGCTCTAAAGTAACCACCAAAATGTTGCTGTTTTCAAACATGCTAAATATTTCTAAGTGTGAGAATCTGTTAATATTTTTATGCCATGAAGAGTGGATGCTATCTTGTGATATGTTGTGAATTAGCTCAAGCTCAGTGCTAGTGATTTGATGTAGAGGTTGCCCTATACCATCCTGTAAATTTTAATACCGTGAGGTGGTTTCTATAACAATTAGTTTCTGCTGTCAACTTGCCATCAGCTTAACTCAAATTCTGGAAAAGTGTTATTTTCACTAAGTCCCAGAAATCTGTTTCATCATGCCAACTTGTGGGCTTCATGCTTATTGATATGTGCCTCCATTCCAGATTGTGTAGTTGGATAAGTTGATAAGAAAGTTATGTAGTTTCTGTCAATGCCTTGTTTGTGGTTGGAGACTTCCTGTAGCTCTAGATGTGGGCTGTGTAAGTTGCTATGTTGCTGTTTTGTGGTAGATTGTTTGTTTTAGTGTTTTGTCACTTGTGGGAGCTATAGTCCATGGAATTGCTTTATCTTTGGCTCTATTGTGGTTGTTTTTTCATTGCCTAACTAGTGGATACCTTGGAATGCCAAGGAATATCCATGGCCTTCTTTGCCTTGTCTTTTGCCTTCGTAACTTGACGTGAGTGTAGCGTGAGAACCGTAACCCTTTTTCCTACGTTCTACATATGCACTTGTATCGTTTTTGCATGATGCATCCATATTTGCCATGTTCATGCATGTATAAATAACTTAACATAAGGTTCTGTCCAGACTTTTAAATAACTAATCCATTGCATGTGAAACATGACTAGTTAGGATTGCCATGCTAAATTCTTCAAATAAACCATGCATCATTCTTGTTTGTGCATTGCACCTTGGATGCTTGTTTATTCTTGCTATTTCTTTTGGGTAGACGCAAATGTTGAACCTGAGTACGAAGATCCAGGAGAGTACCACTACGAGCATCCCACTACTTGTCCCTCTGAAGAACCAAGAGGAAAGATGATCGTACCTGGATCCCGATACTATTTTCGCTTGCTAGTTGTCTCGCTCTTATCATTACTCTTGTGCTACCTACCACTTTAATGTCAAGCCTCCTACATTGGCATGATAGCCTCTAACCCCTCCACATCCTGGCAAGCTTTGTTTGGCTAAGTTACCGCTGCTCAACCCCTCTTATAGCATTCTTAGTTGCAGGTGCAGGTTGTATCCATGTGATAACATGGATTTGGCATATCACAATATTATCTGTTATTTAATTTAATGCACATATATATCTTGGTATTGGTGGAAGGCTTGGCCTTTTGCTAGGTGTTTTGTTCCGTTGTTACCGCCATAGTGTCATGTTACCGGTGTTATGTTTCCATACTTTGCGCTCCTAACATGCTCGGAGTTGTTATGGGGACCCCTTGTTTATTAGGTTGAGATTAAAACTTGTCTGGCAAGACCCAACTTTGGTAATACATTTGCTAAACAACTTAATAAAATTTGCATAGGGCTTTGCAACCCCGTGGATAATTAATCAACCCCCGGGCCAGTGCTCCTCATGAGTGTTGGTCCAAACTAGAGTCATGTGCGGGGCCAACCCGAGGCAACTCGGTAGATTTCTATCAGGCCACTGTATGTTGTGCCCATCCAGTCGTGTCCTGAGAACAAGATACGCGGCTCTTATCGGGTACGTCGACACGTCGGGTGGTCTTGCTAGACTTGTTTTACCTTTATCGAGTGTCTTGCGTGTGGAGCTCTGACTTTCTTCGATTATCTCGAGGTGTTGGAATTCCTTTGGAGTTGCCTAGGATGATCACGAGATCCATGGTTGAGGTTATTCTCGCGGAGTGTGGTTAATTTATGATGGACTAGTTGGAGCACCCCTACAGGGTTAAAACTTTCGGAAAGCCATGCCCGCGGTTACGTGGCAACTTGGATATTTGTTTAACACCCGGCTATAGTTAACTTGAAGTAAACTCTAATAAAATACACCAACTGTGTGAGTAACCGTGATCGTCTCTGCTCGTCAACATGAACCGAGAGAGAACACAGTGGGGTTATGATTGACATAAGTAGGTGTTCAGGATCTCATAGAGGACATTCTAGATTTGATCACTTATCGTAGACCACATATTTACTTTCATGTTTTCGTAAGACTAGCCACCATAAATGCTTAGTGCTGCTGCAAACTAAACACATACCCCTTCCCAACCTATGATCTTGAATAGTCTCGATATCCAGGCGCGAGATTGTTGAGTCCCCGTGGCTCACAGATTACTACAACAATCCAGGTGTAGGTATAGATGAGATCGTGCCAGATGATATGACGCAGCTCCAGTGGGTGTATGACGAGGAGCGTGGCAGGATGTAGGTGATTTATCCAGACGAGTACAGGACCGTGGTCGTGATCTTCGGGGCTAGAAGCTAGTGTCATTGCATCTACTTTTTTTTCGTTTGTTTCCGTCCGTAGCCGGACCCTGTCTTGGATTGATGCTTGAACTCTTCGATGTGGATTTGTAATTTAGCATGTAGCGACTGTAAGCCAACTCATATACCCATATCTTCCTAAATGTATGATGTAATGATGTTGTACTTGCGAACGACGAGATGCGCCTCTATCCCTGTTGAGGCCCCCGTGCCTTAATACGGATAGGCGCGCATCTTCGGCGTGACAGTGCTAGACTTGCTATAATTGCTAAAATCTGCCAACACTAAACTTTGCACCTTGTGTAGATTTTAAATTCCTTCTAGTAATCTATTCACCCCCCCCTCTAGACATACTCTTCTAATGATCCCACACGTGTGCGAAGATCTCAACCACCTTAGAGTCTCAAGCCCGTCACCCTACAGCAAAGCTTTGTCAAGTATGTGCGAGCAGGGAAGAAGATGGACATAGTTATTTACCCAAGTATGGGCCACCTTGTGGTGTAAAACCCTACTCCTGCTTTTGGTGGATTGGCCTCACGAGGAGGTTGAGGAAGAACTGGTACAGTGGTGGAGCGACCTCGCAAGGGCTCTTGGTGGGGATGAAGTGAACTCTCATCGACTCTCCCTCTCCCTACGGTGGAAGCTCGTCCCTATTTATAGTGGCCTCGGTCCTCTTCCCTTATCGCACAGGTGGGAAGGGATCCCACAACAGCCAAATTTGAAAGGGGACAGGAAGTACATCATATCCTGACTAAAGGTGGTCTTCTCCTGCAATGCTTCCGGTCGTGACGCAGTGGTGATCTCGACGATGACATCGATCTGCCGAGGTCGTGATCATGGTCTTGTTGCACTGGAAGGGAAACCTTTGGGGGATTCCTTGGGAGCCCGCGTATGCCCTTGCCTCCTTAGCATGAAAGTGGAAATTGTCCTCGTCTATGCTCACTAGCACCCGCTTGATCTCAATCGTCAGCGCCCACGTCATCCCGGCCTCATGAGGTCGAGTACCTGCATAGAAATCTCCGCTCCTCGGGAGGCAGCCTGGGGGGATGCCACTCCTCTATATGTCTTGGCGTTGTTCATCTCGCGAGGCAAGGGCTATCGTGAGGGCCTTGACTTGGGGGGCTTGCCGTTGGGCCGTATCGGGGTGTCGAGGTGGGCCATGCGCTGGGCTGCCCTGGGCCCAAGGCATGCCTGCCCTGGCTTTCAGGCGAAGGCAAGGAGTGAAGGGTGAAGCACCACGGGCCCCCAATCGCCTGTGGGCCAGGCTCAATGTGTGGCGCGCGATGGGCAACGGACACCTCCTCTCCCTCATTGCCTCGACAACTGCCCAGGCCGACAACAGCCAGACTCTCGTCATAGAGCCATCACTACTCTTCTTCCTTGCGCTTTGCTCCCTTTCTCAGATCCCCTTTCCATCGTGACAACCTCCTCCAGATCTTGGCGTAGTGCTATCCTTCCTCTTGCTTTTCTTTCTCAGGGATTCCTCAGATGGCGCCCGCTTGGAAATTGAAGTGTAACGCTCAGGCCTCGGCCCATTCTTCTCAATTGCTGGCGCTCACAAAGTCCACCATTGCCAAGGATGGGGATCTTGCCCCAGAGCTCCCGTTGACGGCGGGTGACTCCAACGAGTGGGGACAGACCTTGATCAGGTGCGGCTTTGCAAAGTGGCGCACCTTGGCAAAGACAGACTACCCCTTCTTCCTCTGTACTGTCTTTTGTGGGCTCGTCCTGCCCTTCTTGGGGTTCTTCTCCGCCATCCTTGATCACTATGGGATCCAGGCTCTCCATCTTCAGCCCAACTCCATCTTGCTCCTGTCGGTCTTCGCCTTCTACTAAGAGGCCTTCGTAGGCGTGAGGCCATCGGTGGTCCTCTTCCACCATTACTTCAACCCGTGGCTCCATGACAGCGCACATTGGTCGGTGTGCGTCACCTTTGTCGCGTTCCAGAGCAGGATTGTGCTTTTGAAGGCTAGGAAGAAGGTGGAAGGCTTCAGGCATTGTTGGGTCTTCATGGATGTCTAGGGAGCCGATTCGCGCCTTGAGCTCCCGACGGAGCTGCCCGAGAAGACCCTCATGTGGGGCTCCGCGAAGCTCACCGATCTCTAGGAGAAACCCATCTCTGAGTAGATATCCTCTGACATGGAGGCCAAGAAGCTCATCGGGGCGATGATGGTGAAGGAGTTCCGTACACAGTACCTGGCACCGCTCCAGGCGCACTCGAAGTCCATGAGGGTGTATGAGATCATGGGGGACAGCATCAGGATCGAATCCGCCAGCCTGACAAGTGAGGAGCAGGACAAGGCCTTGAATACCCTACTCTACAACGAACCCGGGGATCTCCCCGAGGCCTACACCCCGTTCTATCACCACCACGACGGTGGGGTGTTGGCCGCTATCATGCCCGCCTTCGACGACCTAGGGCTCATGCCGTCTATGCACCCCAATCGCCCCGTGCTGGTGTCCTCTGGCAACACCAACGACAAGGAGAACTCGAAGGAGACTGTGTATGAAGAGGTGTCCCCTCCATCATAGAGTGTCCTCCTCCATGACCTCGAGGACGACGATGACATTGACAAGCCCCAGGCCGTAGGGTCCCAACGCTTCGCCAGGGTCCTCAGGAGGCCGGGGTCTACCTCCCAGACCACCCGTACATCTAGTCGGGTGACCCCGAAGAAGCTCGCGACCGCGCCTACTATGGAGGACTCCCCCGAATCCAACAAGGTGATTGAGACGCCGACTGCGTCCCTTCCTGAGCCACAACCAAAAGGCAAGGCAGCCGCTACCGGAGCATACGTGGCCTCTCCAACCGTGGCCTCCCAGGGTGACCTCTGCACCCCTTCGGACGACAGTTCCACACCGGGGCTCGTCGAAGGGCACCCCGCTCACCTCCTGGGTGCGGCCAAGACCACGCCAAAGAGAAGTAAGGGCGTGCCGACCACTGCCAAAGTGGAGAAGAAGAGGAAGTGGGTTGCGCACGAGGAGTAAGCAACCTTCGTCACCTCTGGTTGATTATGAATTGTACATGTGCTCACGGCCCTTCTCCTCTCAATGGCCAGGGTCGAGGTCATGCCGAAGAGGAAGAAAGCGAGCGTTGAGCCGAAGGTGCCCCTGTCCTCGGAGCACCGTAGGCCTCGGGCCGGGATCGTGGCGGGCATGGAAGTGCGTCGCGCCAGCCCAGTGCGCCGCTTGGAGGACCGGTCGCCAAGGGCACGGAGGCTCATGAGGCGGCACTCCCTGTTACGGTCGTCGCAACCTCAACATTGGTGGAGGGGGCGACTTCCCGCCCCTTCTGGTGGAATCCGTTCCTCAAGACATAGTGATGCAGCCTTGACAGTCGCCAGCCCCTGCGGGCTAGCTGGGTGTGAAATCATCCCCGCTCGTCGTGCCTAAGGACAACCTGGAGCTTCCAGCACCCCAAGTCAGCCATGTCGCTGCTCCTCTGGTCGCAACACTCGCTGATGCGCCGGTGTCGCCTCCTGGTCAGGTTCTCGTGCTTGCTCGCTGTGGTCCTCTGATCAGGCCCAGTACCTTGGGTGAGGCCTATAGCATGCTTGGCCAGCTTTGGACCGACCTCCAAGATGCCGACAGGTGCCTCGTGAGGGAGCACCTAGGACTCGTTTCTAGGTGGCTCCAGGCTAAGGCGTCCACCAAGACGGCCTGGGGCCGGGCCGAGGCTGCTAGCGTAGAGAGCAAGAAGGAGGCCACCGAAGCCAGGGCAACCCGAGACATGGCGCTGGTCGAAGCAGAGTCTGTCCCAAAGCACCGCAGTGAGGCGGAGGCCAACCTGAAGGCCTTTCAAGAGAAGCAAGCCGCGCACGAGCAATGACTCCGCAAGCAGGAGGAGGACCTCAAGGCCCGTGAGCGCGAAGTCCGCCGATCGTGACTCTGCGCTATCCCAGGTGGCTGCTGACTAAGCCGAGGAAAGCAAGTGTCTGGCCAAGCTGGAGGAGGAGATGGTAGAAGCCCAGACATCCCACGCACAACGCATCTCCAAGATGACGGCCCAGCTGGATGCCAGGGAGAAGACCCTTGCCACTACCGAGAAGAAGGCGGTCTTGGTGCGTGACGCCTTCCGCTCCCTCGAACTCAGGCTTCATGAGGTGTTGTGCTCCATCCGCCGAGGAGGATTCAGGGAGCCCTTGGTGACTCGTGAGGTCATCTACGCAGGGCTCTCGTGCAAGCTTGCTAAGGTGCTCGAAGGCGCTGCCATCATGGTGGACACCATCATGGAGGATGAGTGTCGCGACCTTCTTGCCACGTCTGCGACGCATGTCTTCAGCCAGATCTACCTTCGTGAGCTCAGCTTTGGCTTTGACGCAGTGATCATCCGGGTTGCCCCTGAGTCTTGTCTAGCTGCGAAAGTGGCTATGAAGGGTTTTGTGGACGTGTTGGTGGAGAAATTCACATGTGTCGCTACCGCCAGACCCCCGGCGGCGGAGGAAAGTGGTGCTGATGACGGCGGCAGCGATGTTGACGACGAGCTTGTCGTGGCTGGGACAGTCGGCGATGTCGGCCATGGCGATGGTGGCCCCTCTTCCTAGATTTTAACCTGTGACATTTACCGTGCCTTGCGGAGGCGTAAGACTTGTTTGAATTCACAAAACATTCAGTGCTTGTAATAATTGTTTGAACTTTGTGATTTCCTCTCGTGCTCTATTTCCTTCCTGCTTGCCTTTGTTCTTTGCATCGGCAGGGCCCAATCCCACGCATACCTCGACTGCCATTGGGGCGTCCGGATTGCCAGGACGAGACCCAGGGGCGAGGGGCTACATCACCAGTGACGCCCCTGAGTCGCGCTGCTCAGGGGTGCCCCTTAACGTGCGAGCAACACTCATGAAGGAAACATGGTGATGACAAGGTTGATTTGGAGCGCCTTAGTGCTCTGCGTCGACAGGGTCCAATCTCGTGCATACCTGGACCGCCGTTGGGGCGTCCGGATCGCCAGGACGAGACCAAGTGGCGAGGGGCTACGTGACGAGTGAGGCCCTTGAGTCGCGATACTTAGGGGTCCCCCATGACGTGCGAGAAACACTCATGGAGGAAACATGGCGATGACAAGGTTGATTTGGAGCGCCTTAGTGCTCTGTGTCAGCACGGCCCAATCCCGTGCATACCTCGAGCGTGGTTGGGGCGTCTGGATCGCTAGGACGAGACCAAGGAGCGAGGGGCTACGTGATCAGTGAAGCCACGGAGTCATGATGCTTAGGGGTCTCCCTTGACATGCGAGCAGCGCTCGTGAGGTGAATTTGTACCTTTCCTCACCACATTTTGCCTGGGAGGGACACGAGAAGACCAGGTACCATAACTTGGTGAGGTGGTGCATGCCAAGACTGACCTGAGCGTAGCCCCCGGCCAGCCCCCTCGTGCGTGCATCATACGTTGCCAACGTATCTATAATTTTTGAATTTTCCATGCTATTATATTATCTGTTTTGGATGTTTTATATGCCTTAATATGCTATTTGATATTATTTTTGGGACTAACTTATTAATCTAGAGCCTAGTGTCAGTTTCTATTTTTCCCTTGTTTTTGATAATTGCAGATAAGGAATATTAAATGGAGTCCAAACGGAATAAAATCTTCGAAGTAATGTTTCATGGACCAAAAGCAACCCAGAAGACTTGGAGATGAAGTCGGGACAGACGCCGTGTGGCCACAAGCCACACGGGCGTGCCTAGGGGGTAGGGCACCCCCTAGGCTTGTAGGCCCATGGTAGCTCTCCTAACCGTATTTCTTGGCCTATAAATTCACAAATATTCCCTCTATACTATAGAGAACCACTAAAACACTTTTCCGCCGACGGAAGCCTCCGTTCCCAAGAGATCCAATCTTGGAGCCTTTTCAAGTAATCCATCGGAGGGGGATTCGATCATGGTGGGCATCTACATCGACTCCATTGCCCCTCCGATGATGCGTGACTAGTTCACCATAGACCTTCGGGTCCATAGCTAGTAGCTACATGGCTTCTTCTCTCTCTCTTTGCTCTTCAATACCATGTTCTTCATGATCTTCATGGAGATCTATCCGACGTAATACTCTTTTGTGGTGTGTTTGTCGAGATCCGATGTAATACTCTTTTGCGGTGTGTTTGTCGAGATCCGATGAATTGTGGGTTTATGTTCAGATTATCTATGAATATTATTTTAGTCTTTTCTGAATTCTTATATGAATGATTTCATATCTTTGCAAGTCTCTTCGAGTTATTGGTTTGGTTTGGCCAACTACATTGGTAATTCTTGCAATGGGAGAAGTGCTTAGTTTTGGGTTCAATCTTACGGTGTCCTCACCCAGTGACATAGTAGAGATAGCGAGGCACGTATTGTATTGTTGCCATCAAGGATTAAAATATGGGGTTTTCATCATATTTCTTGAGTTTATCCCTCTACATCATGTCATCTTACCTAATGCGTTACTCTGTTCTTCATGAACTTAATACTCTAGATGCAGGCAGGAGTCGGTCGATGTGTGGAGTAATAGTAGTAGATGTAGAATCGTCTAGGTCTACTTGACACGGGCGTGATACCTATTTGCATAATCATTGCCTTGGATATCTTCATAATTATTCGCTTGTCTATCAATTGCTCGACAGTAATTTTTTCACCCACCATAATACTTGCCATCATGAGAGAAGCCTCTAGTGAAACCTATGGCCCTCGGGTCTACTTTCCATAATTTATTTTCAGATCTATAAACCAAAAATACCAAAAAATACTTTGCTACAATTGATTTACCTTTTACTTTCTGTTCTCGTTTACATCTATCTCTGACGGATCTAATCCTTGCAAATAACCGCGAAGGGATTGACAACCCCTTTATAGCGTTGGGTGCAAGAGTTTGATTATTTGTGTAGGTACATCCATTGGTAACTTGATTGTTCCTCCTACTGGATTGATACCTTGGTTCTCAATAACTGATGGAAATACTTATCTACTTTGATGCATCACCCTTTTCTCTCCAAGGGAAAACAAACTCATGCTCAAGAGGTAGCAAGAAGGATTTCTGGCATTGTTGCCGGGGAGGATACACATCAAGCCTACCAAGTACCCATCACAAACGCTTGTCTCTTATTTACTTTATTTGCCATTTGCCTCTTGTTTTCCTCTCCCCCGCTTCTAAAACAATTTTCAGAAAATACCAATAAGATTCGACTCTCTTTTTCTCTTCTTTTTGTTGCCTCTTTCTTTCTGGACCTCTATGTCTAATATTACCACGTCCCCCTTGTCACCAGACATTCAAGTTCTTTACTTCAAACAAAAACATGGGGAAAATTTAAAAGATGCTTGGTATGGATTAATGGAATCTTATCATATTTCCAATCTTAAAAGGGATGCGAAAGTTTTTCTTAGAAATATTTACATTGGTTTAGCTTTCCATCGTAGGGAGCTTCTACACTTCGCATCTAAAGGGAATTTTATTGATCTTGACACAAATGCCGCTTATGAAGTCTTAGAAGGTATTTTGGGGCTTCCTCCACCAAAAAGGGGGTTTACTTTATCACAAGAGGGAGATCAAGTGTTGGACAAATATAGTGACTTACATAAGCACTTGGTTGAATTACAACAATATCACAAACCCCTAAAACATATCAACGGGAACCTTCATCGTTTGAGTACTTTGATTACCCTTTGCAATAAGCGTTTGGATATTTTCGACACTAAGATGGATCCTCCCCCTAAAAATGGGTTAAAGAGGGAAGAACCCCCTGGATTTGAGAAGGTCCTCACAAAATTTGCCAATACCAAAGATGACAATACCTAGATCTATTGTGTTTTGCCTAGCTAGGGGCGTTAAACAATAGCGCTTGTTGGGAGGCAACCCAATTCTATTTTTGCTTTATGTTTTTTGTTTCTATTTTGGTGTGTTTTGCACATTATTAATTATGTAATAATTGTGTTTTGTTATTTAAATTAGTGTTTGATCCAAGTAAAACCTTTGGGGTGATCTACGGTAGTTGTTTGATTTGATCTTGCTGAAAAACAGAAACATTTGTGCTCAGTCCAGGAATTTTCTAATTTTTTCAGAGCGTTTAATTGATATGAAATTTTTATTAAAGATTTATATACAAATTTACCTGATATTCCTCATTGTTCAGAATTTTCAGAGTTACAGAAGTATTCGAAGTCTACAGATTGCTACAAACTGATCTGTTTTTGACAGATTCTGTTTTGTTTGTGTTGTTTGCTTATTTTGATGTATCTATGGGTTGTATCGGGGGGTATGAACCATGGAGAAGTTAGAATACAGTATGTATTACACAAATATAAATTAAGAATGAGTTAAAACAGTACCTAAGTGGTGATTTATTTTTCTTATACTAATGGATCTCATGAGTTTTCTGTTGAGTTTTGTGCTATGAAGTTTTCAAGTTTTGGTTAAAAAGATTTGATGGACTATGGAATAAAGAGTGGAAAGAGCCTAAGCTTAGGGATACACAAGACACCCCAAGACATATTCAAGGATACCAAAAATACTAAGCTTGGTGATTCCCCGGAAGGCATCCCTGCTTTCGTCTTCAATCCATCGGTAAATTTACTTGAGGCTATATTTTTGTTCACCACATGATATGTGTTTTGTTTGGAGCATCTTCTATGATATGAGTCTTTGCTTTTTAGTTTTACACAATCATTCTTTATGCACACATATTTTTGAGAGGGACACGCTGAATCATGAATTTATTAGAATACTCTATGTGCTTCACTTATATCTTTTCAGCTAGGCAATGTTGCTCTAGTGCTTCACTTATATCTTTTTAGAGCATGGTGGCCTTATATTTTATAGAAATTGTTTAACTCTCATACCTCACTTATATTATTTTGAGAGTTTCTCAAAAACAGCATGGTAATTTATTTAAATTATGATTTTAGTCCTAATATAATGGGTATCCAAGAGGGATATAATAAAAACTTTCATATTAAGTGCATTGAACACTATGAGAAGTTTGATTCCTTGCATATAGTTTTGAGATAATAGATATGGTAATATGAGAGTCATGCTAGTGAGTAGTTGTGAATTGGAAGAGATACTTGTGTTGAAGTTTGTGATTCCTGTAGCATGCACGTATGGTGAACCGTTATGTAACAAAGTCGGAGCCTGATTTATTTAATGATTGTCAACCTTTGTGCGAGGGTCGGGAGCGCGCGATGGTTAACTCCTACAAACCTCTCCCCTAGGATCATGCGTATAATGCTTTGTTTGATAACTAATAGACTTTTGCAATAGGTATGTGAGTTCTTTATGACTAATATTGAGTCCATGGATTATACGCACTCTCACCCTTCCACCTTTGCTAGCCCCTCTAGTATCGTGTAACTTTCGCCGATACATCAAACCTACCTTCCTCAAAACATCCACCATATATTTATCCTCAAAACAGCCACCATACCTACCTATTATGGCATTTCCATAGCCATTCCGAGATATATTGACATGCAACTTCCACCATTTCGTTTTTCATGACATGCACCATCACTTTCATCTTGCATATAGAGTCATATTTTGTTCTAGGTATCGAGTTGTAATTTTCTTTTTTTGAGTTGTAAGTAAATAAAAGTGTGATGATTTTCATTATTAGAGCATTTTCCCATGTGAGAAAAGGATGATGGAAGCCATGACTCCCTCATAAGTTGGGATGAGTATCCATACTTTATAAAAAAAAAGAGGCCAGTGAAGCCCAAATAAACAAAAAAGAGGACAAAGGTGCCCACCAAAAAAATATAAAAAATGAGAGAAAGAGAGAAGGGACAGTTGCTACTATCTTTTTCCATACTTGTGCTTCAAAGTAGCACCATGACCTTCATGATAGAGAGTCTCCTATTTTGTCACTTTCATATAACTAGTGGAATTTTGCACGACCACTTAGTTTTATTTTTGAGCTTTCATACACTTATAGCTATAAGTGCTTTTGTTGCATGGCAATCCCTACTCACTCACATAAATATCTGTCGATGGACATCTCCATAGCCCGTTGATACGCCTAGTTGATGTGAGACTATCTTCTCCCTTTTTCCTTGCAACATCCACCATATTCTATTCCACCTATAGTGCTATAACCATGACTCACGCTCATGTATTGCGTGAGAGTTCAAAAGGTTTGAGAACACCAAAAGTGTGAAACAATTGGTTGACTCGTTCATCGGGGTTGTGCATGATTTAGATACTTTGTGTGGGGAAGATGGAGCATAGCTAGACCATATGATTTTGTAGGGATAACTTTCTAAGGCCATGTTATTTCGAAAGGACACGATTGCCTTGTTGGTGTGCTCGAAGTATTATTGTTTTTATGTCAATATTAGACTATTATTTTGAATCTTACGGATCTGAATATTCATGCCACAATAAATAATATTACATGGATAAATATGTTAGGTAGCATTCCACATCAAAAATTCTGTTTTTATCATTTACCTACTCGAGGACAAGCAGGAATTAAGCTTGGGGATGCTTGATACGTCTCCAACATATCTATAATTTTTTATTGTTCCACGCTATTATATTATCTGTTTTGGATGTTTTATATGCATAAATATGCTATTTCATATTATTTTTGGGACTGACTTACTAATCTAGAGCCTAGTGCCAGTTTCTGTTTTTCCTTGTTTTTGAGAATTGCAGAAAAGGAATATTAAACGGAGTCCAAATGGAATAAAATCTTCGGAATAATTTTTCTTGTACCAGAAGCAACCCAGAAGAATTGGAGATGAAGTCAGGAGAGCCGTCGTGTGGCCACAAGCCACAGGGGCGCGCCTAGGGGGGTAGAGCCCGCCCCCAGGCTTCTGGGCCTACGACAGCTGTCCTAACCCTATTTCTCGACCTATAAATTCACAAATATTTCATGTATACCAGAGAGAGAGCCACGAAAACACTTTTCCACCACTGGAAGCCTCCATTCCCAAGAGATCCAATCTTGGAGCCTTTTCCAGTAATCTGCCAGAGGGGATTCGATCACGGAGGGCATCTATATCAACTCCATTGCCCTCCAATGATGCATGAGTAGTTCACCATAGACCTTTGGGTCCATATCTAGTAGCTAGATGGCTTCTTCTCTCTCTTTGCTCTTCAATACCATGTTCTTCATGATCTTCATGGAGATCTATCCGATGTAATACTCTTTTGTGGTGTGTTTGTCGAGATCCGATGAATTGTGGGTTTATGTTCAGATTATCTATGAATATTATGTGAGTCTTTTCTGAATTCTTATATGCATGATTTCATATCTTTGCAAGTCTCTTCGAGTTATTGGTTTGGTTTGGCCAACTAGATTGGTAATTCTTGCAATGGGAGAAGTGCTTAGTTTTGGGTTCAATCTTATGGTGTCCTCACCCAGTCACATAGTAGAGATAGCGAGGCACGTATTGTATTGTTGCCATCAAGGATTAAAATATGGGGTTTTCATCATATTTCTTGAGTTTATCCCTCTACATCATGTCATCTTACCTAACATTACTCTGTTCTTCATGAACTTAATACTCTAGATGCAGGCAGGAGTCGGTCGATGTGTGGAGTAATAGTAGTAGATACAGAATCGTTTCGGCCTACTTGAGACGTGCATGATGCCTATATGCATAATCATTGCCTTGGATATCTTCATAATTATTCGCTTTTCTATCAATTGCTCGACAGTAATTTGTTCACCCACCGTAATACTTGCCATCATGAGAAGCCTCTAGTGAAACCTATGGCCCCCGGGTCTACTTTCCATAATTTATTTTCAGATCTATAAACCAAAAATACCAAAAATTACTTTTCTACAATTTATTTACCCTTTACTTTCTGTTTTCATTTACATCTATCTTTGTCGGATCTAATCCTTGCAAATAACCGTGAAGGGATTGACAACCCCTTTATAGCATTGGGTGCAAGAGTTTGATTATTTGTGTAGGTACATCCATTGGTAACTTGCTTGTTCCTCCTACTGGATTGATACCCTGGTTCTCAACAACTGAAGGAAATACTTAGCTACTTCCCTGCATCACCCTTTCCTCTTGAAGGGAAAACCAACGCATGCTCAAGAAGTAGAAGTGCATCCCAGGGAAATGTTGTGTGATGGGGCCGTGCGAAGAGCCGGGAGGCCATCCGGAGGTTGGTGCAACTACTAGGGCACCCTCAGTTGTTTATCCCCCAGCGCGGAGCATGGGCCTTTCTCTGGGCATGGGCATAGCGGTTGAGCAACAGTGTCATCCACCAGCGCGGAGCATGGCTCTTCCACTTGGGCGTGAGAAGGGAGCTCTCTGTTAGAGTCTCGTACAGCCCAATTCTTTCATACACGTGACTGGCACAACAGAACTGGAGGAGGTGTATCTGGGCACCCATGACCAGCACGGGACTCATGAGGCCCTACCTCAAAGGCAGGTTGCGCCTGAATTTTTATAGCGCGTGGCGCACTTGTAAAACCTATGAGATGGGGGTAAGCTGCGCCGACTAAATCTCCAGAGGCCATCACATACGCAGGGCCATACCTGAACACAGACGCCGTGCCTAGTCTTCTCATGCCTCAAACCCGAGGAAAGACACATGGTGCACAACTCCCGCGACGTCGAAGCACCGAACATCGGTCATACGAACCGGTCTGCATGCCCTGACTGACCCACTCTATATTAGCTCATGGGAGGACAAGCACCAAGGACCTCAGGGAGGTGGCGTGCATGGGGATGGCCCGCGAGACAGAGCTCGTCTGCTTGGATTTATCAACGCTACAAGGATGGACCCGAGCACAGACATCGTGCGAGCCCTTAATCATGAGGCAGTCGAGGGCGGGGTTGTAACGGTGCAACGACATTCATGGTGACAAAGCACAGGGCATGAAGTTGGAATACTTAGGAAATTCATCAACTGCAGAATTATTCTGACGCATGCGCAAAATAATATAGCTACGGGGGCGGGCCCCTAAAGCTTCAGGATAATGCAGCCCGAGGGGCGCCCTCGATTGAACAAACTTAAAAGTCACCTGGCAACGGTGCTGCTAAAGCATTGGGGTAGTTGTCGAAGCTTGATCCTCACGAGCTTGAGGGCTCCGGAGGCTCGAGGGGCCCGCAAGGCCCAGGGGGCTCACGAGGATCCGGGACCTCCTAAAGAACCACGCGACATCGGGCCTCATGAGACACGTGCACAGTCTACATGAGGCCCTGGTACGCAACGCTCATGTTCACGAGGCCAAAGGGCATGTAGACGTAGTTGCAGCGGTAGCCCCCACAACGTCCGACACGCGATGGGCAGAAGAGGCCCTATGATGTGGCGATGTTGATACCCAGGATGTTGACATAGATGCGCAGCCTGCCGTTAGGGACGGCAGCCACACTGGATGGTGCGGGTCGACGCTGGTGAGGAACTCACGTGCTCCCGGCGTCTTGCTCCTTGCTTGTGGGGCGCACTTTGTAGAATGCCTCCAAGTGGTGCCCGAACACCTCCCTCGTCGGCTGCCGCGGCCTAGTAGGCGTGTTCGAGGGAGCAGACTGCATCCTTCTCATCGCAGGTGACCATGATGATGTCATTGCACCCTGGCACCTTGAGGACGTTGTAGCCATGAGGAGTTGCGTCATGAACTTGGTGAGGGCAGGGTACCTGAGGATGGCGTTGTACGACAGGCCGATGTGGGCGACATCGAAGTCGATGAGCTCGTTGTGGTAGTTATCGCGCTTGCCAAAGGTGACTGGGAGGTGCACCTGCCCCAGGGGTATGGTGGAGCTATCAGTTAGTCCTGAGAAGGGCTTGGTCGGCATGAGTTGATCATAGGGAAACTGAAGCTTCTCGAACGTCTTGACCGAGAGGACATTGAGTCCAGTGCCACTTTTGATGAGGGTCTTGGTGACGAGGACGTTGCTGATGGTGGGTGTGCAGAGCAAGGGGAGTGTGCTTGCAGCGGCTGAGCACTTGAGGTGATCCTTCGAGTCGAAGGTAATGGCACACTTCAACCACTTGAGGGGATGCACGGCCTCAAGTCTCGGGAGGGCTGCGTTCACCTCATGAGAGAACTGCTTGAAGATGTAGTTGGAAGCTGGGACCTGAGCGCCGCCTAGGATGCATGAGATCGCACTAGAAGCCCCCAGCCACATCATCCTACTAGTTATAGTCCTTTCTCCTTGGTGGTGGCGGTAGCAGAGGAAGGTCGGCCCTGCCCTGAGGACGGGCTTCCCAAGGTTGATCACGCCAAGGTCTGTCGCGAGGTTCGTCGCACCATCGGCCCTTGCAAGGACGGTCCCGCCAGTACTGACGTGGGTCGCGGTTGTCCTAGCGGCCTCCATTGCGGCCCCCTCCATGGCCGTAGCCATGGCTGCCGCGCTCGGGGCGGCGGCCGAGGCGCTCGTCGCGGAGCTCCCTGAGCTCCTGGCAGTCGCTGGTGTTGTGGGTGTTTGTGTAGTGGAAGATGCAGAATGAGCAGTTGCCCCTGGGGGGCTCTTCCTAGTCATGACCGCGCTTTGTCTCGGGCTCGGCTACCAACACAGTGGGGCCCTTGTGTTTCACCTCCTTAGCCTTGGCCTTATTTTCTTCAGGGTTTGCCTTCAAAAGCTTGTGGAGGGAGAGGCGGCCTGCCTCGGCCTTCACGCACTTGTTTGTCAGGTCGAACATCTCCAGGGCAGAGCATAGATCATCATAGATGGCGAGCTCCTCTCTCATCCTGAGGTCCCTGACGCCATCTGTGAATGTCGAGATGATGGCCTCATCTGATGCCTTCGGAATCTTGAGTCGGACGCTCATGAAGCGTTGTATGTATTTGTGCAGGGTCTCATCCGGTTGTTGCTTCATGCGTCGCAAGTCGCTCACCACTGGGGGCGGTCCCGGGTGCCCTAGAAGTTGGTGATGAAACGCTTGTGAAGTTCGTCCCAGGAGGAGATCGATCCTTCCGAGAGATTGAGGAGCCAGGAGCGCACACCATCCTTCAGAGCCATGGGGAACCAGCTCGCCATTAATTTGTCGCCACTGCTAGTCTCCTTGATGCTCAGCGAGTAGAGCATGAGAAACTCTATGGGGTCGGGGGTGCCGTCGTAGTGTGGAGGTAGGTCCATCTTGAACTTGTCAGGCTATATGGCACGGTGCATCTCCGAGGTGAAGGCGTGACAGGCCGCTTCACTCTCAGGCACAGCGTGTGCGAGTGAAGCGAGGTCTTCGTGTCTGTCTGTCGCAACCTCAAGCGGCACACGGTCTTGATGCTAGCGCTACGGCGGACGGAGTGCACGCGCGTCACCTTGCGGCCATGGCACCACCTGGCAGCTCGCCTCGTCTCTTGTGTGCGCCGGCACCCCACGTGGAGGGTCGTGGGGGCACGCTTAGCGTCTTAGCTCAAGGTCGGCACTTTGCAGAGACAAAGGAGAGGTCATGTCGTGAGCCACGTCGCCCGCCAGGAAGGGCGGGGGACGGAGCGAGTGAGAGAGCGTCGGATCCTGGTGGGCGGCGTCGACGAGCTTGGTGATGTGGTCAAGCTAGTCTTCGTAGCGATCCTTGGCGGGGCGGTAATGCAGCCGCTCGCGCGCCATGAGTAGCGCAACCAGCGCGTTCCCCAGTCTGTGGCATGCATGGGAGGGTGAAGCCGTGGCGGGAGTGGGTGACGTTATAGCGGTGTAGCCATCACGCTGCACGGAGGGTGGCAGCAACGAGTCCTGGTGCTCATGAGCAGTTGGGTCCGTAGCAGCATTGGTTGCGGGAGAGACGGAGCGGAGCGGGACGCCACGGCCCGTGGGCGCCATCTGGGCGACGCGAGCAGCCCGACACTCCACACGAACTCGACGGGCATCGGCCATGGGAGCGACGAAGCAAAGACGGAGTGGAACCGGAGGAAGATTACGACACGCCCCTACTTGGTGTGCCAAATGTCGGAATCAGGGCTCCGCGGACCCAATGAGGTTTGAACTCTGGGGCATGTGCAAACATCTCAACCAGCTCAAAGTCTCAATCTCCTCACCCTACGGCCAAGCTTCGTCGAGTACGTGCGAGCGGGGATGAAGATGGACACAGGGATTTACCGAGGTTCGGGCCACCTTGCGATGTAAAACCCTACTCATGATTTTGGTGGATTGGCCTCACAAGGAGGTTGAGGATGAACTAGTACAGTGGTGGAGCAACCTCATGAGGGCTCTTGCTGGGGATGAACTAAGCTCCCGTCAACTCTCCCCTCTCCCTACGGTGGAAGCTAGTCCCTATTCATAGTGGCCTCGGTACTCTTCCCTTATTGCATAGGTGGGAAGGGATCCCATGACGGCCAAATTCGAAAGGGGACAGGAGGTACATCCTATCTTGATGAGTATATGTACCTAGGGTAGGGTCCTAGGCCTGACCTACCTACCCTACCTAAGGACACTATATTGGAGGACTTAAAGATTACAAGAGAGTTTCCGACTGAATTCATCATGGTGCGTAAGTCACTCGACAATACATCCCCTTGGAGGTTTCTCCCTCTGCTCGACAGTCTCCTCTTACTCGGAAGAACAAACGGCCAGTCGACACCACAAGACCAGAAGGAACCCCAGGGAGGCCAACAGGCAGGCGTTCGACCAGTCACCATTAGTAGCATTTATTGTATACGTTATCAGTAATGTATGTCTTTATTCCCACGATCGAACCCTTGGTTGCCGAGCATTCATGAGGGGCAGCGCACTCTATATAAGCCACCGCTCCCCTTTGGCACAAGGGTTTGCACTCCGTGTAACACTCATATTCCACACGACAAGAGCTCTCGAGCACTGAGGCGTAGGGCAGTTACCTCTACGAGAGGGGCTTGAACTCATACATCTGTGTGTACACCCTCGCCGTAGCTAGGACTCTGCCCTCTCCTTATGTACCCCTATCTTCTACTTTAGGATCGTCCCCATGACAATTGCTGCCCATCATGGGGCAGGCGTCTAAGCGACTTCCGGCAAGGTTGCATTTTTTCCCTTTATCATGTCTTCTGGCGGTGGTTTGTTCCTGGGCCACGAGATCCATCTCGGAGCGCTCACCTTCATCGCCGATGACTCGGCATGTCTTCAGGAGGCGCGTCTTGATGTTGAGAAACTCCCGATCTACGGGGAGGCACACTTCCATGCAAGCTCATGCAGTGTTCTTCTACGGCAGTTGTCGACTCCGTTCTTGTCGGCCCTTCCCGATATTCGCCGTCGTAAGCGATCTGGTCATTCGCGGCTCCAGCACTGGGTGAGGCATGCAGCGGCTCGCCAAGTGTCATCTCCGCAGATTGCAGCTACCGAACCCGTCGAATCACTTCATGGCATGTTCGACTCGGTGTCAGAACAGTCTGACGTCCCTCCGAGTGCGAGAGCTGCAATCCTGCAGTAGAGGATCTCATGGAGGGCTCACATCAAATCCCACCCATGGTTTTGGTCGTGGCATGCGCGAGGCTGGGGGAGCATCGAATGACCAGCAGCACTAGGATGAGGAGATCCTCCATACGCCCATCGTCGGTGCTACTGCTAAGGCCCGGACCTTGGAGGCCTCGCGCCTTTGGCTCGAAGAGATTTAGAAGGAACTTGACAAGCGTGCTCGCCAGCGTCCGCGACTTCCTAGTTGACGTCAACGATAGTTGTTTCCGAGTGGATCTTAGAACAATGTCGAGGTATTCCGCACTCCAGTTTTAAATGTTGCAGACGCTGCTAGAATTGCAGATTCCATTCAGCCATCGTGTTCAGAGGCTGGTAGAGGTTTGCAGCAGATCCGAGCGTTGCTTGATGCCGCGCAACGTCAGAATTCAGTTGTTTGTCAATTGTGCAATAGATTTCATAGCAATTCACCAAAGGTAGACCCAGTTCAGTCGGCAGACAATCCATGGTCACCTCTGCGTCGCAGGGGTGGAGGTCATCGTGAAGATCAGTATCGCGATCAGGGGCGAGATCACTTTGCTCCTCGTTTTCACTGTGATGACCACCGTTGAGTGCCTACTCCTCCATGGAGTGGTTCTTATGTGCCCCGGCACTATGATGAAAGGCTCCCGCTAAGTGATGAACGGAACCTAGGGTTCGATGCGAGGGATATCCTCACCCAGAAGTGGATTGACAGAGGAAGAGCCCATAGGGATCATTATGACAAAGTCTATCCGAGTGTAAGTGGAGCTGTTATTTCTGGTCCCGAGTGTTTTAGCAGAGCCATTTGCTCTGCAGAGATTACCCCCAACTTCAGGTTGGCGGCTAGAATAAGCAAGTTCTCTGGTGAGTCAAAGTCGGAAACATGGTTAGATGATTACCGAGTGGCTGTGCAGATTGGTGGAGGAAACGATAATATAGCCATGAAGCATTTGTCCTTAATGTTGGATGGTTCGGCCAGAGCATGGTTGAATCGTTTGGATGCTTCTAGCATCTATTGCTAGGAGGATCTTGCCTGAGTGTTCATCAAAAATTTCAAGGGCACTTGCAAGCGTCCAGCTAGTTTGATTGATTTGTAGCACTGTGTTCAAAAGCTCAATGAGTCCTTAAGAGATTATATTCAGCGTTGGTCTACCTTGTATCACACAGTGGAGAATGTTTCCGAGCATCAAGATGTTTGTGCTTTCAAGGCTGGTGTGAAGTACAGAGAGCTTTACCTAAAGTTTAGGTGGACAGGTGATATTTCCTTGAACAAGATGATGGAGATTGCCACTCGGTATGCCAACGGCCAAGAGGAAGATCGCCTCCGCAGCGGAAAAGGAAAAGCAGTCGACAATGATGCCGGCGGCAATTTCAGTCAGAAACAGAAGCGCAAAGCTGATGGCCCTGCTCAGGCAGAGGCGACCGCTCTAGCGGCACAAGGAAAAAATAAGGGGAAGTCCAAAGGGAAGTTTACCCCCAAGAAAGGAAAGAATCGGTCGGGAACTGATGTTATGGATTTACCGTGTGCAATCCACACGAAGAAAGATGAAGAAGGCAATTTGATATTGCTGAAGCATACCACTCGACAGTGTTGTTTACTGATCCAGCAGTTCTAGGAAGGTCAGTCGAGTGAGAATACTCCTGGAAAGGAGGGTGATGAAGACAAAGAAGAGTTTCCCGAAGTCAACACCACTCTAATGATTTTTGCTGATGTCGAAAGCAAGAGTCGACTAAAAGTTATCAATGGCCGTTCATGCAACCCCCACATACCTCAAGTGGTCTCGGACTGCTATCACATTCGACCAGTCAGACCACCCCTCATGTCGCTACCCCTGATCGGCAAGCTCTGGTGGTGGATCTTGTGGTGGGAGGCACTCGACTTCGCAAGGTTCTCATGGACGGGGGAGTGGATTGAACATCATGTAGGCATTCTGATGTCCCGTCTCAACGAAAGCAACATGCAGTTCCACGGAGCCATCCCTAGGAAGAAAGCCAGGTCACTCGGTCAAATTGCTTTGCATGTCGTATTCGGCACCAATAAAAAATTTCACAAGGAGAAGTTAATGTTTGAAGTTGTGGACTTGAAGAGTGCATATCACGCTATCCTTGGTCCTCTGGCCTATGCGTGTTTCATGGCCCGTCCGTGTTACGTGTACCTCAAGTTGAAGATGCCCGGACCCAAGGGCATGATGACAGTCACGGGCAATCAACAAAGGGCTAATGAGTGCCTTCAGCAGGGCTCCAAAATCGTCGACCATCAAATGGTTGTGGTTGAATTGGAAGAATACAAGAAGGGCGCTGATCCTGCCGACCTGGTACGTGCCAAGAATCCCGCCTTAGAGTCTGCTTTTCAGTCGGTAGGCAAAGTGAAGAAAGTACACATTCACCCGACAGATCCCAATGTTGCCCCGACCGACATCTCGATGACACTCAACAGCAAATAGGAAGCCGAGCTCATCCAGTTCCTCCGTGAGAACTGGGACATATTCAGATGGAAGCCTGCTAACATGCCGGGTGTACCCAGGGAACTGGCTGAGCACCGATTGGGAGTTGATCTGAAGCCCAAGCCTATGAAAAAGCACTTGCGTTGGTCTACAGCGGAGAAGCGGAAGGCAATCGGCGAGGAGATGGCTTGAATTTTCGTGGCCAAATTCATTTGAGAGATTTACCACTCTGAGTGGCTCTCGAACGTCGTCATAGTCCCCAAGAAAGATAAGTCACTCCGCATGTGTATTGACTTCAAACATATCAATCGGGTCTGCCCGAAAAATCATTTTCTGCTCCCCCTCATCGATCAAATAGTTGACTCGACTGCAGGATGTGAGTGTTTATCTTCTCTTGATGCATACTCTGTCTACCATTAGATCCTTCTGCTTGGTCCAGATGAAATAAAGACAACCTTCATCACCCCCTTTGGGTGTTTCTATTATACAACCATGCCTTTTGGTTTGAAGAATGTTGGCGCTACTTTCATGCGCATGATTCAAAAATGTCCGCTTGATCAGATCCCTCAGAATGTCGAAGCATACATGGATGACATTGTTGTCAAGTCTATCCAAGGTTCTGTCGGGGATATACCCCGTGGTACGAACCATCCAGAAGTATGACCTGGCCTGGCGACTCACAGGAGACCTGGTAAAGACTTGGCGTTTTATTGGTGACCCAGCAGGCGCGTCACAGGACGACCAAGCCCAAGACCCGACGTGTAAGCCGGCACCAGGCGGCTCACAAGAGAAGGACCAAAGAGAGAAAGACTCCCTCCCGAAAGAAACAAGACCCGAAATAGGATTCAAGAGAGACTAGTCCTAATCCTAGTCCTAGTAGGACTCTATCTGTAAACCTACGCTCTCCACTTATATAAGGAGGGGCAGAGCACCCCTAGAAAGACAAGTTCACAAGTCCACAAGTTTAGACCGACAGATTCGAGGCTCTCATGATTAGAGGTAGAAAAACAGCACCCTTGTAACCGAGAGATCTTCTTCATCATCAATACTAGACAAGCAGGACGTAGGTTTTTACCTCCATCGGAGGGGCCAAACCTGGGTAAACTCCACGTCTCTCGATTCCGACCAACCCCTTCAAGCCGCCACATAGTTGTGCTTGCGCCCTGAACCTAAGTCCATTGACCCGGACATCTGCCGTGACAAATCCACGACGGTTGGCGCCGATCATGGGAACAGCGCATGGTGGTGTTGTGTTCTTGGAGGGACCTCTTCCAGGGATCAAGAAATTCATGATTTTATGGATGAAAAAGATCCGACATGGAAGGATCTACATCATCGGCGAACAGTCAAAGCAACATATATGAGATTGGATCGAGAGGAAAAAGTTAAGGTTGTGTTTGTGTATGTTGCCACAATGGCCGGGCGATCCATCTAAATGGAACAATTTTAGCAGCAAATCCGTCAAATCTTCAAGTCGCCGAGACCGTTAATTTTTTCCACTGCAAAGCTATCTTTTGCATTGCAGTCTATTGGACACGCTATAAATCCTGAGGCATTAACTCATCATCGCCGGTGCTAATCTCTTCGTGTGCAGGCCGAAGCCAAGTTCATCTGGCACAAGTACTACGACTAAATTTTAGTGATCCCTTGATCACGTGGAGGCGGTGCTATTGTTAAGATTTTTTTAATGGCTGTCGAAAATTACAAGCAAAACTCTACGGTCGATGTTTCAGCGCCCTCCGTGTTCGACCATCAGACGGCCTCCACAGTGCCTCGCCTCACCGGCAAGCGACCAAGCCACCTTCCATATCCGCCTCCACGGCGCCTCAACCTAAGATCTAACATCGATCTCCTCTGCCTATATTCGCTTGCCCAAGCCAGCGTCCCCGGGTCAGTCCGCCAGTGTCCTGCTGCGCGCTCGCCCGACATGTTGGAAATATGCCCTAAAGGCAATAAATAAAGTATTTATTATTATATTTCCTTGTTCATGATAATCGTTTATTATCCATGCTATAATTGTATTGATTGGAAACACATTACATGTGTTGGTAAATAGACAACACTTTGTCCCTAGTATACCTCTAGTGAACTAGCTCGTTGATCAGAGATGGTCAAGTTTTCCTAGCCATTGACATGTGATGTCATTTGATAACAATATCACATCATTAGGAGAATGATGTGATGGACAAGACCCAAACTACGAACGTAGCATATGATCGTGTCAGTTTATTGCTACTGTTTTCTGCATGTTAAGTATATGTTCCTATGACCATGAGATCATGCAACTCACGGACACCGAAAGAGTGCCTTGTGAGTATCAAACTTCGCAACATAACTGGGTGACTATAAAGGTGCTCTACAGGTATCTCTGAGGGTATCTGTTGGGTTGGCATGGATCAAGACTGGGATTTGTTACTCCGTGTGACGGAGAGGTATCTCAGGGCCCACTCGGTAATACAACATCACAATAAGCCTTGCAAGCAATGTGACTAAGTGTTAGTCATGGGATCTTGTATTATAGAATGAGTAAAGAGACTTGCTGGTAACGAGGTTGAACTAGGTATGGAGATACCGACGATCGAATCTCGGGCAAGTAACATACCGAAGAACAAAGGCAACATCATACGGGATTAACTAAATCCTTGACACAGAGTTCGACCGATAAAGATCTTCGTATAATATGTAGGAAACAATATGGGCATCCAGGTCCCACTATTGGTTATTGACCATAGAGGTGTCTCGGTCATGTCTACATGGTTCTCGAACCCACAGGGTCTGCACACTTAAGGTTTGATGATGTTTCGGTAGTATAGAGTTATGCATGGTGGTGACCGAAGGTTGTTCAGAGTTCCGTATGAGATCCCGGACTTCACGAGGAGCTCCGGAATGGTCCGGAGGTAAAGATAGATATATAGGAAGTCCTATTTTGGTCACCGGAAAAGTTTTGGGCTCATCGGTAGTGTACCCGGAGTGCCGGTAGTGTACCGGGGGACCATCAGGAGGGGTATTTCCACC
The DNA here is from genome assembly GCA_022496015.1 of Hordeum marinum. Lineage (NCBI taxonomy): Eukaryota > Viridiplantae > Streptophyta > Magnoliopsida > Poales > Poaceae > Hordeum > Hordeum marinum. The sequence goes on along the minus strand of CM039678.1, from coordinate 391,139,612 downwards.
CAAGACGCTACATGGGCTGTGGGAGAGTGAATACCAGCCCTTAGTGGGCTGTTGGAAGGCCCATACAAGTCCCATGCTGCTGGAAAAGAAAAGCGCAAAGAGAAAAGGTGGAAAAAGGCAAAATAGGCAAAATAGGAAGGAGTCCTAGTCCTACAAGGATTGGAGGAGGATTCCTCCTCTCCTCCTTGGTTCGGCCGAAGCCTAGGTCTGGACCCTTGAGGTCCATGCCTCCTCCTCTCTTCCTATTATATTTACTAGAGGTTTTAGGGTTTTTGCACTTGATTTTGAGCCACGTGCTACCCTATTCTCTAGTGCATGGTTTCTCCTCTAGATCGGTTTTCTGCAGTGCTTAGGCGAAGCCCTACCGGAATTGCTCCACCACCATCGCCGCAACGCCATCGCGCTGTCGGAGAACTCGTCTACCTCTCCACTCCCTCTTGCTGGATCAAGAAGGCGGAGATCGTCATCAAGTTGTACGTGTGCTGGACGCGGAGGTGCCGTCCGTTCGGTGCTTGATCGGGACGGATCGTGATTGGATCACGGGACGGATCGTGAAGATGTTCGACTACACCAACCCCATTTCTTAACGCTTCCCGCTTAGCGATCTACAAGGGTACGTAGATCCACTCTCCCTCTCGTAGATGCTCATCACCATGGATAGATGCCAGGACCTCGATCCTAAGTCATATGAATCCAGACTGTAACATATCACATCACTTTGCGGCCTCATGCACGGTAAGATCCACGACTGCAACCTTACCTTAGCTGGGACCGTTTGCGTCTTTTGGCTCACGTATGTGAACATGTCGTTGGCAATCAAACGATAGAGAACCCGGGCCGACATGACTAGTCATAGAACCCAAGTGGCACATCCGTACAGAAACAGGCATACGTAACCCAGCAATGCAGGTGTGGGCCTCAAGCGTGTGTAGACAAGTCAAAGCTAGCTACAAAGACTCCATTATGCCGTGAGACATAGATGCCATCACTGCATGTAGACAAGTCGTAGCAGGCTACAGGGACTCCGTTACACTGTGAGACATTTCCCTGAAGGGACACACACAGCAGCAAAGAAGGATACATGTCGGTCAATCAATGTGTCCAGAGCAGTAGCAAGCTACTAGGGCTCAGTGGAAACACAAAGAGGCAGTTTCCCATAAAGAGTACCACTAAAGGCACATAACTAGGTGTCAGATCCCATACATACTGTTGCGCGTCACACGTACGCACGACATACCCGATATGCATAGATACAACTATGGCATCACAACATAACCATACAACAACACAACTTTTATTTAAGAGGCTCAAAAGAGCCTTGCATAATATGTTCTTACAGATAGGGGTCACATGACCCAACACTCAAGTCATATACACAAGTTCATACAAACCAAGCAGAAGCATAAAACTGTCTGAGTACAGACAGATGAAAGGGAAAAAAGGCACATGGCCTGATTATCTATAGCCCGCCACAGGGCATAAGGACGTAGCTGGGACACCAGCTATTCCGCATCGTCGACATCTAGATAGAACCCACCTGATGGGTCCTGAGTCTCATCTGCAACATTTATTAAGCAAACGTGAGTAAAAACGTACTCAGCAAGTCTTTAAAGTAGACCTAGACTATTCATGCTCATGTATCAACAAGGGGAGTGGTGGAGTTTATGCAGCAATGCCAACTTTGACTCATGGCTAACCTACACTACACATTTTAACTCGTTGTTTAGATTTTAGATATTGCACACGAGTCCACAAACTCCATAACAATACACCACCATCGATTCACTTCCCTCTCCCGGGAGAGTGCCATCCACGGTACTCACACTTGTCTTGATATTTTTACGAGTATCCATTTGATTATCTATGAACAGCATAAGCTTTCCAAGTAGTCCATATCCGAGGACGCGGCTATTCGAATAGTTTCATACCCTACAGGGGTGTACTTCTTCACACACGCTCTCGCCACTTATCGTTGTGTGCTCATAAAACCATGCACCTCGGCAACCTGCAGAAGCCCAGCGAGGGAGTCGGCCACGACCGTCAATCACACAAGACCTCTAGTCCAAGCTATCACCTATTTGAGACTGAACCCGCACGGAAGTCCGGCCGAAGTTTCCGCTATGGCCCCAAATGATGTGCGTAGGGTTCCCAAGCCCACCATCCGGGTGACCCTTGGTACATTGTGCCATTGCCTACCACATCATAACCCACCCCTAGGGTCAAAGCTACGCACGGCCTCCAGCATGCTATAAACACCAGAAACTACTTGCAACTCCTAGACTAAGGACTAAGTGATCAATAAGTCGAGAGGGTCAATTAAGTATCCCAACGTGTGGTAGTAACTAGTCTTGGATCACAAACACGGAACTCAGTTCCTAAGAACGGTCCCAATGAGACAACCCGCTATGTACTCCTACATAGCCTCTCATCGCTACCTTTACCAACTCGGGTTCATCATAAGCTTATCACATCAGAACATCATTCTTTCACTCCAGTTCATCACCCAAATGAACCAGACCAGACACAACTCTAAGCATAGCAAGCATAGCAGGCAAAGTAAGATAAGCACATCATGGCACAAACATCTACCAGGTATGCTAGGTTGCAAGGTTTAGCTATTTACTGTGACAATGACAGGTCATGCAAAGAATAGGTTCATCTACCGTGTATGACAAACAAGTGAACGTTTGTCCTAATGCAATAAACAAGAGCGGGAGCAAGAGAGTGGGATGTTATCGGAATGATCAAAAGGGTTGCTTGCCTTGCTGGGAAGCGGGGTGGTTTTCTCCTTCGTTGGAATACTCGGATGTATCCTCAGAAGCAGGGCCTACCGCAATGCACATAAATAGCAATAAATACACGCAAGTGCAACAATATGATGCATGCTCATGACATGGCAGCATGTATGGATGAGCTAATGCAACTATTGTCCAAGTTAATTTGAAGTGAGTTTGAATATAGGTTCAAAATCATTCTCCATTTCATATTCCATAAATTAACCTATTAGTAAATGTCAATGTTCATCTACATAGGTTGCTCTAACATGCATGATAATAGCACCATTAGATTCATTGGATTTTTTTGATAAATTTTCATATATAAATTATTTTCATCTGATTTACACATTAATTTATATGAATTTTTGAAGTTTTAAACATTTCCTGGAATTATTTTAAAACTAGAAATTGAATTAGAGTGTCAGCCTGACGTCACTGTGACGTCAGCTGGTCGGCTGACCAGGCGAGGTCAAACCTAACGTGCGGGACCCACACGTCAGTGACATGGGGCTAATCCCCACGCTGACGAGGGTTTGACCCGCAGCTAGGGCCCAGTGTCAGCGGCTGGGAGGCTGGTTAGCAGGGTGATTAGCTCCTGATGGCCCTGCCACGTCACCCCGCCGGAGGCCAACCGGCAGCGACCAAAGGGCACGGCAGCCACTCGCCAGACTTGCTATGCTGGCGGCCATTTAGTGCGCAGAGGGCACCGGAGGGTAGCCTGTGCACGCGCGCATCCAAAGGGGTGGCAGAGGGGGCTCAGGGGCCACCGGAGCTATGGCTGGAACTATGGCGGCGAGGCTTGGGCGTCGTCGGCCATGGCGAGCAAAGGGGGAAGAGAGAGCGCGCGAGAGAGAGCGCGCAGGGGAGAGAGGGGAGGAGAAGAGGGCCATGGCGAGAGGCCTCGCGCTGGCGCTCTCAGAGCCCTCTAGGAAGCAGCCAGGCAGGGAGGAGCTGGCCGGGCGCGTGCCCGCGCGCGGCGAGCGCGTGCCCCTGTCCTCGTGGCGAGAGGACAGTGATGACTGGCACGGGCCAGTTGGGTCGGCTCCCCCTGGGCTTCTTCCTCTTTTTTTCATTTTCTCTCTGTTTTCTAATTCTAACATTTGTTTTATTTCTTTTTAGGTACAAATCCTATTATAAAATATTCCAAATATTTTATATAATTAAGTTTAAATATTTCAAACTTCTGTAAAATGTTTCAGGATATTTTGAAATCTAAAATAATGATAATGCTTTATTTGGCATTTTCAGTAGCTTTGTTATTTATTTTTAATTTCTATAAATGTTTAAATATTTAAGATGGCCCCTGATATATTCATGTCCATATTTATGAGACATAGGGGACATTTTAGATGACCATTGTGAATTAGTTGGTTTTTCACATGCTTTGAATTGGTTTGATTCAAATGAGGGTTTGGGGTTTCTTTTAATCCCCACTTCATGTTGATGCAAAAATGAAATATGATGCACACACATGCTGTCCTATGACATCTAGCTAGGGATGTGATAGCTCACCCCCACTCAAAAGAATCTCGTCCCGAGATTTTGAAGTCGTCGGGAAGAGCACGGGGTACTCTAGTCGAAGATGATCTTCTCTTTCCCATGTGGCCTCCTTCTCAGAATGGTGTGACCACTGAACCTTGAGAAACTTGATGTTCCAACACCGAGTGGTATTCTCAGCTTGATCAAGAATATGAACAGGGTATTCCCGATATGTAAGGTCATCTTGGAGATCAAGCGCTTCGTGGTCCACTACACGGACAGGGTCCGAGAAGCAACGCCTGAGTTGCAAGACGTGGAAGACATCATGAACCTTGGAAAGATGCGGCAGAAGACCCAATTGGTAGGCAACCCCTCCTCGTTTAGCAAGAATGCGAAAAGGTCCAATGTAACGAGGAGCCAACTTGCCCACGATACCGAATCGATGGGTACCCTTTAGAGGTGTAACCCGAAGGTAATCCTTCTCGTCAACTTCATAGGTCACAGCCTTATGATGGCGATCATATTGGCTCTTTTGACGAGATTGGGCTGTTTTCAACTTTTCACGAATAATGCAAACTTGCTCCTCTGCATCCTGGATCATATCCGGGCCAAACAGTTGCCTCTCTCCGGTTTCTGACCAGCTAAGAGGTGTTCGACACCTTCGTCCATAGAGAACTTCAAAAGGAGCTTTTCCCAAGCTAGATTGATAACTATTGTTATAAGCAAATTCAGCAAATGGAAGACATTTCTTCCAATTCATACCGAAGGATATAACACAAGCTCGGAGCATGTCTTCGAGGATTTGATTGACTCGCTCAACTTGACCACTTGATTGCGGGTGGAAAGCAGTGCTAAAGGATAGATGAGTCCCCATAGCGGTTTGGAAACTTTCCCAAAATCGGGAAGTAAAGATACTTCCGCGGTCTGAGTTAATCTCCAATGGAACACCATGAAGAGAAACTATTCGAGAAATATATAACTCCGCTAGCTGGCTAGCAGTTATACTGTCCCGAACAGGAAGAAAATGAGCCACTTTGGAAAGGCGTTCAATGACCACAAAGATAGCATTATTCCCTTTCTTAGTCCTGGGAAATCCGGTAATAAAATCCATACCGACCTTATCCCATTTCCATTCAAGAATAGCTAAAGGTTGAAGGGTGCCAGCAGGCCTTTGATGTCCTGCCTTTATGCGACGACGAATGTCGCAGTTAGCAACGAACTGAGCAATTTCTCTCTTCATCCTAGTCCACCAGAACCTCTGGCATAGGTCCTGATACATCTTGGTACTACCAGGATGAATTGTAAGAGGGGAATCATGAGCCTCCTTAAGAATCAGCTGCCGAAGATGTTGGATCTCGGGAACCACCAAATGGTTCCGGAAGAACACAACACCCTCATCGTCCTTGGAGAAATCTTTAGCGTTTCCACTAGCAATATTCTCCTTGATCCGAGATATACCCTTATCATACTTCTGGACAGCTACTATTTGATCCTTAAGAGTAGGTTTTGCCACCAGGTTGGATAGGAATCCTTGAGGAACAATCTGGAGGTTTAACTTCCAAAATTCCTCATAGAGAAGTGGTTGACCTTGTTGTAACATCAGGTTGTTACAATAAGACTTACGACTTAGTGCATCAGCCATGACATTGGCTTTCCCTAGGGTGTAAGTTATCCCTAAGTCGTAATCTGTAATCAACTCAACCCACCATCTTTGCCTGAGATTCAAATCCGGCTGGGTGAAAATATATTTCAGACTTTGGTGATCAGTGTAAATTTCACAATGATTACCCAGAAGGTAATGTCGCCAGGTTTTCAGTGCATGGACCATAGCTGCAAGCTCGAGATCATGAGTTGGATAATTATCCTCATGTGGACGCAACTGTCGAGATGCGTATGCAATCACATGAAGATCTTGCATGAGAATGCAACCTAATCCTTGTCGCGAGGCGTCGCAATAGATAATAAAGTCCTTTGAGAAATCTGGTGGCACCAGAATGGGAGCAGAGGTCAGTTGTCTTTTCAACTCCTAAAAACTATGCTCGCATTGTGGAGTCCACTCGAAATTTTTATCTATCTTGAGGAGTTCAGTCAGAGGTTTCGCAACCTTGGAGAAGTTCTCGACAAAGCGGCGACAATAGCTCGCTAAGCCAAGGAAACTCTGAATTTGCTTAACCGATTTAGGTTGAGTCCAATCAAGGATGGCGTGAACTCTCTCGGGATTCACAACAATACCTTTACCAGAGATCACGTGTCCCAGATAGTTCACTTCTGGCAACCAAAATTCACACTTGGAGAATTTGGCATACAGACGATGCTCTCGAAGTTTCATCAACACCAGCCTTAGATGCTCAGCATGTTCATGTTCATTCTTCGAGTAGATGAGTATATCGTTGAGGTAAACCACGACGAATTTATCCAAATACTCCATGAATATCGAATTCATCAAGCGAGAAAAGGTGGCTGGGGTATTGGTTAAACCGAAGGACATGACAGTGTACTCGTATTAGCCATAATGAGTAACAAAAGCCGTTTTTGGAATGTCCCCGTTTCTAATTCTGATTTCATGGTATCCCAACCTCAAATCTATTTTGGAAAAGACAGAGGGTCCAGCGAGTTGATCATACAAATCGTTGATCCTGGGGAGCAAATACTTGTTCTTTATGGTGAACGGATTCACTGGCCGATAATCCACAACCATCCGATTCGATCCATCCTTCTTCTTGACGAAGAGGACGGGACAAGGCCAAGGAGAAGAACTAGGACGGATGAAACCTTTCTTCAAAGCCTCATCGAGTTGAATTTTAAGTTTGGCTAGCTCTAAGGGTGCCATCTTATAGGGTCTTCTGGCTATTGGGACAGTCCCTGGGATGAGCTCTATCACAAACTCAACATCTCTGACAGGTGGAATTCCTGGCAGTTCTTCTAGAAAGACATCCGGAAAGTCACGGACTACCGGAATATCTTCTAATTCTGGAAGAGGGCTAGCATTGAGGGAATAGAGTTGGCGCTTGGATGCACGACTGGAGACATTAACTATCTCACCCGATGGATGTGTAAGTTGAACATTCCTATTATGAGTATCAATCTTAGCATAGTGGGCTTTCATCCAGTCCATGCCTAAGATGATATTGATGTCTGAAGACTTGAGGGGTATCAAATATGCTAGGAAGACTAGCCTATCCACAAGAATCTCATTGTCATGGCTCACCCTAGAAGTTTGCCATTTTGAACCAGGAGTCTGAACTACTAAAGGAGTAGGCATATCACAAAAAGACATGTTATGCAACTGTGCATAACTTTCTGAGATGAAAGAATGAGATGCCCTAGTATCAAATAGAACAGATGTTGGATGACTATTGACAAGGAGCATACCTAGGATAACATCAGGATCCTCAAGGGCTTCCTCAGTAGAAACATAGTTCACTCGTCCATGAGCGCGAGTTGGCTTCACATAGAAGGCTTTTCCTGGCTTCCCACGTCCAGCTGGCTTAGCATTGTTCTGAGGACACTCACGGATGTAGTGTCCTGGTTCCCCACATTTGTAGAAGACCACGGTGGCACGGGGAGCAACATTGGCAGGAGGACCTCCAAATGGCCTAGCTGGAGGGTTCGGCTGAGTTGGGCGAGGCACCTGGAAGGATGGCCACGCGGTGTACCTTGGTGGTAGAGCTGCATTGGGCACCCACACCCGGCGTTTGTTGGAGCCCAAGCCAGATGCAGGGCTGAAGTCACGGTTGTGCTTCCTAGTTGCCTCGTAGTCAGTCTGCTTAGTCTTGGCATTGATAGCCTTGTTGATGTGAGCCTGGAAGGTTGTGCACTCATGCAGGCGCAGATCTTGACAGAGCTCAGGACTAAGTCCCTTGCGCAACCTAGCCTATTTCTTGGCATCAGTTGAAACTTCCTTCGGAGAATAGCGAGCAAGATTACCGAACTCACGGCTATAGGCATCCACTGAAAGTCTGCCCTGGGTGAAAGCACAGAACTCCTCTCTCTTGCGATCCATCAGCCCTTCCGGGATGTGATGGGTACGAAATGTCGTGCTGAATTCTGCCCAAATTGGTGCGGGGCCTGTGGGACGCATGGCTTCATAATTTTCCCACCATGAATTGGCGGGTCCTTCTAGAAAGTAAGTAGCAAAGGTCACCTTGTTGGCCTCGGATACGTTGGCAGCTCGGATCTTGCGAGACATGCTGGTCAGCCAGTCATCCGCATCGAGTGGGTCGACCGAATGATGATACTTAGGTGGGCATAGCTTGACGAAATCACCGAGAGACATGCCATCATTGTGATTATGTGGGGAGCATGTGTTGTGTTCTCCTCAATTCATTCCAATAGCCTGTTGGTCTCCCTTTTGTTCCGTTTGGCTTCAAGCATTACTTATGCCAAAGAGGGCGCGCGTGGCAGGTTCTCTTGCCTTGGTTGGCTTCCTTGGCCCTGCTCAGGGGCAGGCACAGGGTTATTCCTAGTGGCCACCATCCTGGGAAACAAACCCATAGCTTAGACATAGGGAACATCAACTCTAAGACATGAGATAAGGAATGTACTGGACAACATGGCATGCAGGGTAAACACCCAAACAACATGGTAATAACAATTGCCCTATAAACACCATGATTCATACACACCATGACATAGTTCAGTACAAGCCCAAGCTGAAATACAAACTACAGAGAGATGACACAACTCATCGAAGCCATTATAAGCTTCCTATACATTATCTATCTACACCTCCAAAACTCAACTCTCAACCTTAGTTATATCCCACAAGACACGCAGGACTATGGCGATACAACTACTACCATACTAGTACTAACATCCACATACTCAAGCATCGCCGTAGAATGCCTCATATAGGTTACCCCCGTGACCCGGGAGCTGAACCTGAGGATCTGGAAACACTCTAGCCTATGATCCCTGGAAACCGTAAGGACACGGATGTGGCTTTGGTCCCCTTGTTGGCGGCAACAGCGGTCCTCGAAGAGGGGTGATGCCTCCAACATCAGGCCAGTCTACGCGTGCTGGCAGATGAGTCCGTGATGAGGTCAGCATCTCCAAATCTCCATAGCATGTCTTCACGATAGGTGCCAACTGCGTCAGGGCTGTCCAAAGACGTGCACGGGTAGCATAAAGCTCCATGCGAAGGGCACGTGCATCACGATCACTGTTCTCCAACATCTGAGCGGTCACTTGTAGCCTAGGGTCCTCATGAGAATGATCATAGTAGGTTGCGCTAAGATAGCTATCCTCTCCTCCCAGAGAAGCAGGAACATAACAGAACTCTGTGTTCTGAAGCAAACCATGGTGAAACTAATGGGAAACGTTGCATGGGAAACAAAAAAATTCTACGCACACGCAAGATCTATCCATGGTGATGAGCATCTACGAGAGGGGGAGTGGATCTACATACCCTTGTAGATCGCTAAGCGGGAAGTGTTAAGAAACGCGGTTGGTGTAGTCGAACGTCTTCGCGATCCAAATCGCTGAGCATCCTACGATCTCATCATGATCCGTCCCGCGATCCAATCACGATCCGTCCCGCGAACTCATCACGATCCGTCCTGCGATCTGATCACGATCCTTCTGATCTAGCGCCGAACGGACGACACCTCCGTGTTCAGCACACGTACAGCTTGATGACAATCTCTCCCTTCTTGATCCAGCAAGAGGGAGCGGAGAGGTAGAATAGTTCTCCGGCAGAACGACAGTGTTACGGTGATGGTGGTGGAGCTATTCCGGCAGGGCTTCGCCTCAGCACTTCAGAAAACCGATCTAGAGGAGAAACTATGCACTAGAGGATAGGGTAGCACGTGGCTGAAAATCTAGTGCAAAAACCCTAAAACCTCTAGTATATATAAGAGGAAGAGAGGGGGTGCTTGTCCAAAGGGCCAGCCCTAGGAGACTTCGGCCGAAGTGGATAGGAGAGGAGGAATCCTCCTCCAATCCTAGTAGGACTAGGACTCCTTCCCTTTTTGCCTTTTTCCACCTTTTCTCTTTGGGCTTTTCTTTCCCAGCCACATGGGCCTTGTGTGGGACTTCCACAAGCCCACTAAGGGCTGGTATTCACTCTCCCACATCCCATGTAGCCTCTTGGGTCGAAATACCCCTCCCGATAGTCCCCCCGTACACTACCAGCACTCCCGGTACACTAGCGATGAGCCCGAAACTTTTCCGGCGACCAAAACAGGACTTCCTATATATCAATCTTTATCTCCAGACCATTCCGGAGATCCTCGTGACGTCATGGATCTCATCCGGTACCCCTGACAACCTTCGGTCACCACCATACATAACTCTATATTACCGAAACGTCAATGAACCTTAAGTGTGTAGAACTTGCGGGTTCGAGAACTATGTAGACATGACCGAGACACCTCTACGGTCAATAACCAATAGTGGGACCTGGATGCCCATGTTGGTTCCTACATATTCTATGAAGATCTTTATCGGTCGAACCTCTATGTCAAGGATTCAGTTAATCCTGTATGATGTTCCCTTTGTTCTTCGGTATGTTACTTGCCCGAGATTCGATCGTCGGTATCTCCATACCTAGTTCAACCTCATTACTGGCAAGTCTCTTTACTCATTCCGTAATACAAGATCCGGTGACTAACACTTAGTCACATTGCTTGCAAGGCTTATTGTGATGTTGTATTACCGAGTGGGCCCTGAGATACCTCTCCGTCACACAGAGTAACAAATCCCAGTCTTGATCCATGCCAACCCAATAGACACCCTCGGAGATACCTGTAGAGTACCTTTATCGTCACCCAGTTACGTTGCGATGTTTGATACACACAAGGCACTCCTCCGGTGTTAGTGAGTTGCATGATCTCATGGTCATAGGAACAGATACTTGACATGTAGAAAACAGTAGCAGTAAACTGACACGATCATATACTACATTTGTAGTTTGGGTCTTGTCCATCACACCATTCTCCTAATGATGTGATCCCGTTATCAAATGACATCTCACGTCCATGGCTAGGAAACCTTAACCATCTTTGATCAACGAGCTAGTCTATTAGAGGCATACTAGGGACATGGTTTTGTCTATGTATCCACACATGCATCTAAGTCTCTGATCAATACAATTATAGCATGGATAATAAACAATTATCATGAACAAGGAAATATGATAATAACTAATTTATTATTGCCTCTAGGGCATATTTACAATAGTCTCCCACTTGCACTAGAGTCAATAATCTAGTTCACATCACCATGTGATTCGCATTGTTATGAATCTAACACCCAATGAGTTCTGGGGCTCAATCATGCTTTGCATGTGAGAGAGGTCTTATAGTCAACGGGTCTGGGACATTCAGATCCGTGTGTACTTTGCAAATCTCTATGTCAAACTATAAACACTGCTACCACGCTTCACTTGGTACTATTCCAAATGGCTGCTCCACTATACGTATCCGGATTGCTACTAAGAGTCATTCGGATTAGTGTTAAAGCTTGCATCGACGTAACTCTTTACGACGAATCCTTTATCACCTCCATAATTGAGAAACATTTCCTTAGTCTTTTAGTCACCAAGGATAATATTGACCGTTGTCCAATTATCCACTCCTGGATCACTCTTGTACCCCTTGACAGGCTCATGGCAAGGCACACACAGGTGCGGTACATAGCATGGCATACTATACAGAGCCTATGGCTAAGGCATAGGGGACGATGTTTGTCCTTTCTCTTTCTTCTACCGTTGTCGATCTTTGAGTCTCACTCAACATCACACCTTACATATCAGGCAAGAACTCTTTCTCTGACTAATCCATTTTGAACTCTTTCAAAATCTTGTCAAGGTATGTACTCATTGGAAGTCTCATCAAGCATCTTGATCTATCTCTATAGATCTTGATGCTCAACAACTAGGTAGCTTTATCTAGCTCTTCCTTTGAAAATCACTTTTCAAACAACCATTTAAGCTTTCTAGAAATTCTACATTATTTTCGATCAACAATATGTCATCCACATATACTTATCAGAAATTCTATAGTGCTCCCACTCACTTTATTGTAAATACAAGTTTCTCAAAAACTTTGTATAAACTACAAAACTTTGATCACCTCATCAAAGTATACATTCCAACTCTGAGATGCTTGATCCAGCCCTCATATGGATTGCTGGAGCTCGCACACCTTTTAGCATCCTTAGGACTAACAAAACCTTCTGGTTGTATCACATACAACCTTTCCTCAAGTAAACTGTTAAGGAAACGATGTTTTGTCATCCATCTGCCAGTTTTCATAATTGAAAAATGTAGCAACTGCTAACATAATTCCAATAGACTTTAGCATCGCTACGAGTGAGAAAGTCTCATCGCATTCAACTCCTTGAACTTTGTCGGAAACTTCTTTGCGACAAGTCGAGCTTTATAAATGGTGACATTTACCATCAGCGTATGTCTTCATTTTAAAGGTCCATTTGTACTCGACGACCTGCCATCCAACGAGCAAGTCTACCAAAGTCTATACTAGGTTTTCATACATGGATACATTCTCAGATTTCATGGCCTCCAACCATTAGTCGGAATCCGGGCCCATCATGGCTCTCCATATCTCGTAGGTTCATCGTTGTCCAACAACATGACCTCCAAGACAGGGTTGTCGTACCACTCAGGAGCAATACGCATCCTTGTCGACCTACGAGGTTCGATAGTAACTTGATCCGAAGCTTCATGATTATCATCATTTACTTCCTCTTCAACTGACATAGGCTCCACATAAACATCTTTCTGCGTTGCGCTACTCTCTGGTTGAAGCAAAAGGTTCAACAACCTCATCAAGTTCCATCTTCCTCCCACTCAATTCTTTCGAGAGAAACTTTTCTCAAGAAAGGACCCAGTTTTAGCAATAAACACTTTATGCTTGGATCTTGAGATAGAAGGTTCACCCAACTGTGTTCTTAGGGTATTCTATGAAGATGCATTTGTCTGCTTTGGGTTCGAGCTCATTAGGTGAAAACATTTTTCCACACAAGCATCGCAGCCCCAAACATCAAGAAATGACAGCTTAGGTTTCTATCAAACCATAATTCACACAGTGTCATCTCAATGGATTTAGATGGTGCCCTATGTAAAGTGAATGTAGTTGTCTCTAATGCATAACCCCAAAACTATAGTAGCAAAACGATAAGAGACATCATAGCATGCACAATATCCAATAGAGCATGACTATGACGTTTGGACACACCATCACACTATGGTGTTCCAGGTGGCATGAGCTGTGAAACAACTTTCACATTGTCTAAAGTTGTATGTCAAACTCGTAACTCGGATATTCACCTCCACGATCATATCGCAGACATTTTTATCTTCTTGTCACGATGATCTTAAACTTCACTCTGAATTTGCTTGAACTTTTCAAACGTTTCAGACTTGTGTTTCATTAACTAAATATACACTATGTCTACTCAAATCGTCAGTGAAGGTAAGAAAATAACGATATCCACCGCACACTGCATGACTCATTGGATTGCATACATCAACATGTATCATTTCCAATAAATCACTTGCCCGCTTCATCAAACCGGAAAACGGGGTCCTTAGTCATCTTGCCCAAGAGGCATGGTTCGCATGTCTAACCAATTTGAAATCCAATGAGTCCAAAGATCCATAAGCATGGAATTTCTTCATGCGCTTTATACCAATATGACATTTAGCTCCAGTGCCACAGTATGTGGTACTATCATTATTAACTTTGTATCTTTTGGCATCAATGTTATGAACATGTGTATTACTATGATCAAGATTCAGCAAACCATTCTCACTGGGTGCATGACCATTGAAGGTATCATTCATGTAAACAGAATAACCATTATTCTCTAACTTAAATGAATAACTGTGTTGCAATAAACACGATCTAATCACGTTCATGCTCAACGCAAAACACCAAATAACATTTATTTAGGTTCGTCACTAATCCCGAATGTAGAGAGAGCGTGCGATGTTGATCATCAACCTTGGAAACATTTCCAACACACATCGTCACCTCACCCTTAGCTAGTTCTCTATTTATTCCATAGCTTTTATTTCAAGTTACTAACATTTAGCAACCGAACCAATATCCAATACCTAGGTGCTACTAGGATTACTCGCACGGTACACATCATTAACACGTATATCAAATATACTTCAGTCAACGTTGCCAGCCTTCTTATCTACCAAGTATCTAGGGTTGTTCCACTTCAGCGACCGCTCTCCTCATAATCGAAGCACTTAGTCTTGGGTTTGGGTTCAACTTTGGGTTGCTTCACCGGAGCAGCAACTGACTTGCTATCCATGAAGTTTCCCTCCTTGCTCTTGCCCTTCTCGAAACTAGTGGTTTGACTAACCATCAACACTTGACGCTCCTTCTTGATTTCTACCTTCGCGGTGTCAAACATCGCGAACAGCTCACGGATCATTATTTCTATCCCTGGCATTTTATAGTTCATCACCAAGTTCTAGTAGCTTAGTGACGGTGACTTGGAGAACTATATAAATCACTATCTTATCTGGAAGATCAACTCCCACTCGATTCAAGCGATTGTAGCACCTAGACAATCTGAGCACATGCTCAATGATTAAGCTATTCTCTTTCATCTTGCAGGCAAAGAATCTTGTTGGAGATCTCATATCTCGCAACATGGACACGAGCCTGAGATCCTAATTTCAGCTCTTAGAACATCTCATATGTTCCGTGACGTTCAAAATGTTTCGGAGCCTCAATTCTAAGCCATAATGCATGACACACTAAATTATCAAGTAGTCATCAGAATGTGCCTGTCAGATGTTCACAACATCTACAGACGATGCTAGAGGGGTGGCGCATCGAGTGGTGCATTAAGGACATAAGCCTTTTGTGCAGCAATGAGGAAAATCCTCACATCACGGACCCAGTCCCCAATATTGCTACCATCATCTTTCAACTCTATTTCTCTAGGAACATATAAAAATTCATGGGACCTACAATGCGTGCAAGTAATCTAAAATATAATTTGCAAAGACACTACTGACTATGTTCATGATAATGAGTTCAATTAATCATATTACTGAAGAACTCCCACTCAAATTGACATCCCTCCGGTCATTCGAGTGATACATGATCCAAATTCACCAACTCAAGTCCAATCATCACGTGAGTTGAGGTGGTTTCAATGGAGAACATCATCATGTTGATCATATCTACTATATGACTCATGTTCGACCGTTTGGTCTCTTGTGTTCCGAGGCCATGTCTGTACATGCTAGGCTCGTCAAGTTTAACCCGAGTGTTCTGCATGTGCAACACTGGGTTGCACCCATTGTATGTGAACGTAGAGTCTATCACACCCGATCATCACGTGGTGTCTCGACACGACGAACTTTCGCAATGGTGCACACTCGGGGAGAACACAATTTATCTTGAAATTAAGTGAGGGATCACCTTATAATGCTACTGTCATCCTAAGCAAAACAAGGTGCATAAAAGGATTAACATCACATGCAAATCATAAGTGACATGATATGGCCATGAACTTGTGCTTTTGATCTCCATCTTGAAAGCACTGGCATGATCTCCATCGTCACCGGCATGACACCATGATCTCCATCATCTTGATCTCCATCAATGTGTCGCCATCGGGGTTGTCGCGCCCATCATGCTTCTACTACTATTGCTACCGTTTAGCAATAAAGTAAAGCATTACATAGCGCTTAATGATTGACACGCCGGTCATACAATAATTAAAGACAACCCTATGGCCCTTTCCGGTTGCCGTACTCATTGGCATGCAAGTCGCGATATTCTATACAACACTTGATCATTTCATACATCACATATATCACATCATGTAATTGGCCATATCACATCACAACATACCCTACAAAAACAAGTAAGACGTCCTCTAATTGTTGTTGCATGTTTTACGTGGCTGCTATGGGTATCTAGCAAGAACAATTCTCACCTACGCATAAACCACAACGGTGATACATAAGTTGCTTTTCAACCTTCTCAAGGACCACCTTTGTCGAATACGATCCAACTAAAGTAAGAGAAACAGACACCTGCCAGCCATCTTTGTGCAACAAGGTTACACGTCAGTTGATGGAACCGGTCTCTCGTAAGCGTACGAGTAAGGTTGGTGAGGGCCGCTTCATCCCACAATACCGCTAAACCAAAACACGACCAAGGGAGGAAGAAACCTAAGCATCAACGCCCACAAACTCTTTGTGTTCTACTTGAGATCTCATATACACATAGACCTAGCTCTGATACCACTAATGGGAAACGTTGCATGGGAAACAAAAAAAATTCTATGCACATGCAAGATCTATCCATGGTGATGTGCATCTACGAGAGGGAGAGTGGATCTACATACCCTTGTAGATCGCTAAGCGGGAAGCATTAAGAAATGTGGTTGGTGTAGTCGAACGTCTTCACGATCCAAATCTCCGAGCATCCCGAGATCTCATCACGATCCGTCCTGCGATCCAATCACGATCTGTCCCGTGAACTCATCATTATTCGTCTCGCGATCTCATCACGATCCTTCCGATCTAGCACGGAAGGGACGGCACCTCCGCGTTCAGCACACGTACAGCTTGATGACGATCTTTGCCTTCTTGATCCAGAAAGAGGGAGCGAAGAGGTAGAAGATTTCTCTGGCAGCACGACGGCGTTGTGGCGATGGTGGTGGAGCTATTCCGGTAGGGCTTCGCCTCAGCACTTCAGAAAACCGATCTAGAGGAGAAACTATGCACTAGAGCATAGGGTAGCACGTGGCTGAAAATCTAGTGCAAAAACCCTAAAACCTCTAGTATATATAAGAGGAAGAGATGAGCAGGCTTGGCCAAAGGGCCATCCCTAGGAGGCTTCGGCCGAAGTGGATAGGAGAGGAGGAATCCTCCTCCAATCCTAGTAGGACTAGGACTCCTTCCCTTTTTGCCTTTTTCCACCTTTTCTCTTTGGGCTTTTCTTTCCCAGCCGCATGGGCCTTGTTAGTGGGACTTGTATTCACTCTCCCACAGCCCATGTAGCCTCTTGGGTCGAAATACCCCTCCCGATGGTCCCCCGGTACACTACCGGCACTCCCGGTACACTATCGATGAGCCCGAAACTTTTCCGGCAACCAAAACAGGACTTCCTATATATCAATCTTTACCTATGGACCATTCTAGAGCTCCTCGTGACCTCCGGGATCTCATCCGGGTGCCCTAACAACCTTTGGTCCCCATCATACATAACTCTATACTACCAAAATGTCAACGAACCTTAAGTGTGCAGACCCTACGGGTTCGAGAACTATGTAGACATGACCGAGACACCTCTACGGTCAATAACCAATAGTGGGATCTGGATGCCCATATTGATTCCTACATATTCTACGAAGATCTTTATCGGTCGAACCTCTATGTCAAGGATTCAGTTAATCCCGTATGATGTTCCCTTTGTTCTTCGATATGTTACTTGCCCGAGATTCAATCGTCGGTATCTTCATACCTAGTTCAACCTCGTTACCGGCAAGTCTCTTTACTCATTCCGTAATACAAGATCCCGTGACTAACACTTAGTCACATTGCTTGCAAGGCTTGTTGTGATGTTGTATTACCGAGTGGGCCCTGAGATACCTCTCCGTTACACGGAGTAACAAATCCCAGTCTTGATCCATGCCAACCCAATAGACACTCTCGGAGATACTTGTAGAGTACCTTTATAGTCACCCAGTTACGTTGCAACGTTTGATACACACAAGGCACTCCTCCGGAGTTAGTGAGTTACATGATCTCACGGTCATAGGAACAGATACTTGACATGTAGAAAACAGTAGTAGTAAACTGACACGATCATATCTACGTTTGTAGTTTGGGTCTTGTCCATCACACCATTCTCCTAATGATGTGATCCCGTTATCAAATGACATCTCATGTCCATGGCTAGGAAACCTTAACCATCTTTGATCAACGATCTAGTCTATTAGAGCCATACTAGGGACATGGTTTTGTCTATGTATCCACACATGCATCTAAGTCTCCGATCAATACAATTATAGCATGGATAATAAACGATTATCATGAACAAGGAAATATGATAATAACTAATTTATTATTGCCTCTAGGGCATATTTCCAACAAAAACCTCATGATAGTCAGCATGGTGTAGGCAGCCTCCTGAACTTCCATGTATATGGTGACACCTAATCCATAAGTCCAGTGAAGCGGCTCTGCAGCTCTAGGATATGAAGGATATATCTTAACAGTACACAGATACTGACTCTGGTTGAAATCTCGATACTATTCCTCCATTGTGTACTCTGGGTACCAACGGTAACCAGCCTCCATCATAACTCTAACCAACATGGCCGTGTGATCCGGTACATCGATGCACCTGGTCAGACGGACCACCTGATGAGAAGGACGAGGGGGCATCTGAAACAAAGAATGATGCAAAGACATTAGAGACTCTAGTAGAAATTGGACAGCATAACGACTGTAATTGCTCAAAAAGGATTTTGAGACAACTGCAAAAGATTGGAAAAGCATAACCACTCAACTTTCTAGACTCAAATCTCTTCTCCATCTGTTTGTCACACCAACAATACTTGAGTACCGACATTCACTTGCAAACAAGCTAGCTAATAGTCCATGGTTAGTAACTCGTCATCCTAAGCAATAGATGAGAAGCCTAGTTCTTATTCTCGTAGAAAAGATGAGAATAACTCAGAATAGAATAACTTGGGAAGAGGAGTAAAAAGAGCCTTATGTTCCCTTCCACAATCAATTCCCCTACTTTTCTATAGTGTTTCTAGACTCAACTTCGACCGGTTTGGCTTGGTAGTCCTACAGTCAGTCAGCCTCTGATACCAACACTGTCGGGACCCCAATCCAAAGTCATATGAATCAAGACTGTAACATATCACATCACTTTGCGGCCTCACGCACGGTAAGCTCCACGGCTGGAGCCTTACCTTAGCCGAGACCATTTGCGTCTTTTGGCTCATGTATGTGAACATGTCGTTGGCAATCAAACGACATAGAACCTGGGCCGACATGACTAGTCATAGAACCCAAGTGGCACATCCGTACAGAAACAGGCATACGTAACCCAGCAATGCAGGTGTCGGCCTCAAGCGTGTGTAGATGAGTCATAGCTAGCTACAAGGACTCCATTACGCCATGAGACATAAATGCGATCACTGCACGTAGATGAGTCGTAGCAGGCTACAGGGACTCCATTACACTGTGAGACATTTCCCTAAAGGGACAAACATAGCAGCAAAGAAGGATACATGTCGGCCAATCAATGTGTCCGGAGCAGTAGCAAGCTACTAGGGCTCAGTGGAAACACAAAGAGGCAGTTTCCCAAGAGTAGATCCCATACATACCGTTGCACGTCACACATACGCACGACATGCCCGATATACATAGATACAACTATGGCATCACAATATAACCATACAACAACATAACTTTTATTTAAGAGGCTCAGAAGCGCCTTGCATAACATGTTCTTATAGATAGGGGTCACATGACCCGACACTCAAGTCATACACACAAGTTCATACAAACCAAGCGGAAGCATAAAACTGTCTGAGTACAGACAGATGAAAGGGTAAAAAGGCACATGGCCTCACTATCTATAGCCCGCCACAGGGCATAAGGTCGTAGCTGGGACACCAGCTATTCGGCATCGTCGACATCTAGATAGAACCCACCTGATGGGTCCTGAGTCTCATCTGCAACATTTATTAAGAAAATGTGAGTACAAACATACTCAGCAAGTCTTTAAAGCAAACCTAGACTATTCATGCTCATGAATCAACAAGGGCTCACTACACAATTTATGCAGCAAATGTGGAGTTTATGCAGCAATGCCAGCTTTGACTCATGGCTAACCTACACTACACAATTTTAACTCTTTGTTTAGATTTTAGATATCGCACACGAGTCCACTAACTCCATAACAATACACCACCATGGATTCACTTCCCTCTCCCGGGAGAGTGCCATCCACGATACTCACACTAGTCTTGATATTTTTATGACTATCCATGTGATTATCTATGAACAACATAAGCTTTCCAAGTAGTCCATATCCGAGGACATGGATATTAGAATAGTTTCATACCCTATAGGGGTGTACTTCTTCACACACGCTCTCGCGACTTATCGTTGTGTGCTCATAAAACCATGCACCTCAGCAACCTTCAAGCGGAAGCCCAGCGAGGGAGTCAGCCACGACCATCAATCACACAAGACCTCTAGTCCAGGCTATTGCCTATTTGAGACTGAACCCGCACGGAAGTCCGGCCGAAGTTTCCGCTACGGCCCTAAACGATGTGCGCAGGGTTCCCAAGCCCACCATCCGGGTGACCCTTGGTACACCGTGCCACTGCCTACCGCGTCGTAACCCACTCCTAGGGTGAGCGCTACGCACGGCCTTCAGCATGCTATAAACACCAAAAACTACTTGCAACTCCTGGACTAAGGACTAAGCGATTGATAAGTCAAGAGGGTCAACTACGTATCCTAACATGTGGTAGTAACTAGTCTTGGACCAACAACACGGAACTCAGTTCATAGGAACAGTCCCAATGAGACAACCCACTATGTACTCCTACATAGACTCTCATCTCTACCTTTACCAACTCGGGTTCATCATAAGCTTATCACATCTGAACATCATTATTTCACTCCAGTTCATCACCCAGATGAATCAGATCAGACACAACTCTAACCATAGCAAGCATGGCAGGCAAAGTAAGCTAAGCACATCATGGCACAAGCATCTACCAGGTATGCTAGGTTGCAAGGTTTAGCTATTTACTGTGACAATGACAGGTCATGCAAAGAATAGGTTCATCTACCCTGTATGACACACAAGTGAACGTTTGTCCTAATGCAATAAACAAGAGCAGGAGCGAGAGAGTGGGATGTTATCGGAATGATCAAAAGGGTTGCTTGCCTTGCTGGGAAGCGGGAAGGTTTTCTCCTTCGTTGGAATACTCGGAGGTATCCTCATAAGCAGGGCCTACCACAATGTAGATAAATAACAACCAATACACGCAAATGCAACAATATGATGCATGATCATGACATGGCAGCATGTATGGATGAGATAATGCAATTATTGTCCAAGTTAATTTGAAGTGAGTTTGAATATAGGTTCAAAATCATTCTCCATTTCATATTCCATATATTAACCTATTATTAAATGTCAATGTTCATCTACATAGGTTGCTCTAACATGCATTATAATAGCACCATTAGATTCATTGGATTTTTCTGATAAATTTTCATATATAAATTATTTTCATCTGATTTACAGATTAATTTATATGAATTTTTGAAGTTTTAAACATTTCCTAGAATTATTTTAAAAATAGAAATTGAATTAGAGCGTCAGCCTTACGTCACTGTGACGTAAGAAGGTCGGCTGACCAGGCCAGGTCAAACCTGACCTACGGGACCCGCACGTTAGTGACACGAGGCTAATCCCCGCGCTCACCGGGGTTTGACCTGCAGCTGGGGCCCAATGTAAGCGGCTGGGGGCTGGTTAGCAGGGTGATTAGCCCCTGATGGCCCTGCCACGTCACCCCGCCGGAGGCCAATCGACGGCGACCAAAGGGCGCGGCGGCGACTTGCCAAACTTTCTCTTACGGAGGCCATTTAGTGCGTGGAGGGCACCACAGGGTAGCCCGGGCACGCGCGCATCCAAAGGAGCGGCAGAGGGGGCTCGGGGGCCACCGGAGCTACGGCCGGCGAAGAGTCGAGCGGCGGCAGGTTTCGGGCAGCAAGGGGACGACGTCTACAGCGAGGGGTGGGCCGCAAGGATAGGGGGATCGACGCAGGGGCTCACCGTGAGGTGGTTGAGGAAGACGGCGAGGTCGGGGACGCGCAGACGGCCGCGAATCCCCGGAGAGGAGCACCAGAGCTGGAGCTTGAAGATGATGGCAGCCTCGGCGTAGAGGGGCTCCCGGCGGCTACTATGTCCACGGGGAGGACGAGGGGGTCATGGCGGAGCTTTTGGCGGTCTTGGGAGGGCACGAGGGTGGCTGGAACTACGGCGGCGAGGCTTCAACGCCGTCGGCCATGGCGAGCAGAGGGGGAAGAGAGAGCGCCCGAGAGAGAGCGCATAGGGGAGAGAGGGGAGGATAAGAGGGCCACGGCGAAAGGCCTCGCGCTGGTGCTCTCGGAGCCCTCCAGGCAGCAGCCAGGCAGGGAGGAGCTAGCCGGGCGCGTGCCCGCGCACGGCGAGCGCGTGCCCCTATCCTCCTGGCAAGAGGACAGGGATGATTGGCACGGGCCAGTTGGGCCGGCTCCCCCTAGGCTTCTTCCTCTTTTTTATTCTCTCTTTTCTAATTCTGACATTTGTTTTATTTCTTTTTAGGTACAAATGCTATTATGAAATATTCCAAATATTTTATATAATTAAGTTTGAACATTTCAAACTTCTGTAAAAAGTTTCAGGATATTTTGAAATCTAAAATAATGATAATGCTTTATTTGGCATTTTCAGCAGCTTTGTTATTTATTTTAAATTTCTCTAAATGTTCAAATATTTAAGATGGCCCCTGATATATTCATGTCCATATTTATCAGACATAGGGGACATTTCAGATGACCATTTTGAATTAGTTGGTTTTTCACATGCTTTGAATTAGTTTGATTCAAATGAGGGTTTGGGGTTTCTTTTAATCCCCACTTCATGTTGATGCAAAAATGAAATATGATGCACACACATGTTGTCCTATGACATCTAGCTAGGGATGTGACAATTGATCTTGCGTGTGCGTAGGAAATTTTTTGTTTCCCATGCAACGTTCCCCAACACGGCACCTCCCTTCTCACCCGAAGCCGCGGCCGTGTTCAAGCCGGTCGATGTCGCCGGATTTGCCTTCGCCTCCAGTCCACCTCACCCTTGGAGCGCCGCCTAACACAGGACGCACGAGACGTCTGGGCCTAGCTGCTGTCGCGCCATGGCCGCCTCCGCGCTTCATCAGCACAGCCTCCGCCTCATACACACTATGCCCGCGCCTCACCGCCGCCATAACCTCGGGTTGCCTGGCCGCCGTGGCCTCGTTTTGTGCTGGCCTAACCCACCACGTTTGCCCCGCTGCTGCGCCTTGAGCCATCGCACCACAGCTTGTCCGCGCGCCCTGCTTCCAACGGCATTTCTCCAAGTCATGCTCGGGATCGACTTCGTCTCCGGATCGGCCTTGTCTTGGCCTCGAGACGCCCTCACCACCACCTTCCTTGTTGATTCGCCTTGCTCGCCAAACCACTAGTCAAGACCATCGCCATGCACGCGGCCGCGAACGCCACCGTCGCCGTTGTGCTCGCCCACCTCGCCAACTGCGGCTACGGCCGCGACCCGCGCCTCCTCTATGTGGTGCACCAGCTCAAGCCGTACGCCACCGTTCTCCTTGCTTGGTCTACTTAGAGGTCTCTCGGGAGGTTTTTGGGGTCAGATTCTGCGGCCGCCTATTTACTGCCGAGAGAGTCGCGGAGGAGACAGAATCACATGTTTTCTCGGTTGGTTCTCCATATGAGAAGAATTGCAATACGGGTGGATCGAGGATTCAAGCAACGGAAATATTGCAGAGTAACTGCCTGCTCCCCAAAAGTACCACTTCATATCTTCAGCAAAGGAGACGCACGCATGGCTAGGGTCGCATTTTTACCACAAACAAGAATCTAAAAGCGGCGATGCGAGAGACACTAGCAGCAAAGGGGTCCGCGCTGACTGCAGCGGCCTCAGCAAAAGTACTTCAGTAGCTCAAAATGTTGAGCCAAACCCCTGGTGCATGGTCTAGGATGAGTTCAAATCCGTGCTATTAGGGGAAGAAACAAGATACAGTCTGCTAGCGAGCTTGCTGCAATTATGGACATTATGTAAAACAAAAGAAAAGGGAGACCACACAGTCAATGAATCAATTGATGCTGGTAGTGCTTCATGGAGAATTAAATACTAATAAATCCGTATTGTTGATGCCTTCATATATTATTCTGGGTCTGCACGCAGATTATTCGTCGACCAAATGCATCAGGTGATATCCTCCCTTTCTATTTTATTGATACATATTAAAAAAAATTGGAACAATTATTCCGTCCTGCAATATTTTTATGCGCAGGAGAAGTGTTCATTATAAAGGTGGCCTTATATTACGAGTACAAGGCTCGTCTCAACATCAACATGCTGGAGCCGCGAGCGCCCGTATGAGCCGCCCAATGGACATTCATGAGCCACTTCCCCGCGGTCTGGGATACATCAACATGACATAGATGACCCGCGCGTCCGTGCCGGTTTATAAATACCACATGCAACTCACCAACCGCGCCGGCTTAACAACGCCGCGGCGACTTGCCGTCCATGCCGGTTTCCAACGTCACGGGCTGCTCACCGTTGTGCCGGACTACAACACCGCGAACATCTCTCGCGACCGCGCCGGCTTACAACGCCGCGGCCGACTCATCTGTTTGTGCCCGCGACCGAGTCGCATGCGTCCGTGCCACCTCTGATGTTGCGGTCGTCTTTACCGTCCGCCCCCACGGTCTGGTCTACATCAACACACCGGAGCCGCACCTGTGTGCACAAGCTGCTTAATGAGCGCACGCAAGTCGCCGCTCGTGCAACCCGGTCTATTCCAACAACTCTGAAGCAAATCATGATATATTATCATCTTCTGCCTCCATCGGATGGCTCAATGGATAGGCATGCAAGTCGCCGTCACTGCGTTTTGGTTAACTTCAACAACTAGCTGGGATGAACCGTTGGCCAGGTTACTAACAAAAATCATATGGGATCATTTATAACCCGCCGTCTCAACATTGCATGGGTTCATGTAGCGTTATCAAACGCCAAGGACATACAATGAGTGTCGCGAAGATCATCAACTCGCCACACGCTTTTGGCTTCAATGAATTTCAGTTATCAGCCGTCAACCATATACCGTCTTATGCCATAGTCAACTACAAAGACTCTCAACCCGCCTCTTCGAGTCGACTTAAGACTTGGGGCTATAGACATGGATCGACACAGTTGGTCATTTTCAACGAGAACCCCAGGTCATTGCAAGGAAGTTAACTTGGTTCCTGGGGGTACTACATTATTGGCAAAAGATTAAAAGTTGCCCAAGAGGACGAACCGCCGTAATGCACAATTCAAACATGGGTGCCCGGTGTCACAACCCTAGTAAGAGTCATAGGCTAGTAATGTGTTTGCATCATCATCATCATCTATGCATCAATATGAAATGGGGAGAAGAAGAAAACCCCACCCACTTAATGAATTACAGGATTTCTAGATAAATGAAATTTCAACAAATCCAAAATGCCCATCAAAAATGTCCCCTATGTCTGATAAATAGGGACATGGATATACCAGGGGACATTTGTATTATTTGAACATTTAAAATAATTTGAATTAATGGTTTACATCCCTGGAAAATGACAAATAAAGCAAATATCATTATCACTGTTTCCAAAATAATCTAAAACTATTATTATAAGTTTGGAATATTCAAACTACAATTTAAAAAATATGTGGGTCATTTTATAAAAGTCATTGGACCTGCAAAGGAAATAAATAAATATTAGAAAACAGAAAACAGAAATTAAAAAAAAAAGCCAGAAGGGGCTTACCTGGCCCAGGAAGGAGATGGCCCAGCCCACCAGGGCCAAGCGGTCATCTTCAACCTCTGCCAGTAGGCAGAGGCGAAGTGCCGCGCGGCGCCGGGAGGCCTCCACCTCCTCCCTGCCTGGTCGCCCGCCTGGAGGCCCCAGGGCGCGCCAGCTCGCCATCGCCGAGGTCTTCTCCCTCTCTCCCTCGCGGTCGCCGCTCTCTCTCGCTTTCCCCCCCCCCCCTCTGCTCTCCTCCTTCCCCGACAACCGACGTCGTTCTCGTCGTCGATTCGTCGCCCTCGACGCCTCCCCGACCCTTCCGTCGCCGCCAGAAGCACCGGGGTGAGTCCCCGGTTCGTTTCCCCCTCTCCCCGTTGCTCCTCCCCTCCTCTAGCCCTGCTAGCTGTCGACGCCCGAGGGGACCTCGCCGCCGGCCATGGCACGGCCGTGGCCACAGCAGCCGCAGCCCACACCCGAGCATGTGCCTATGCTCAGTGCGTCCCCAGGAGCCGTAGCTGCCACCAGTCCCCCCCCCCCCCCCGCGTCCTGGTCGCCGTTTCCCCGTCGTCCCGAGCTCCGGCCGCCGCCAAAACGGACGTGGCCGTCGACTCCGGCGACCCCGCGACCTCCTGCGGCTCCGGATGGATGCGGCTGTGCACGGGCTACTCGCCAGTGGCCTTAGCTCGCTAGATAACCCCCTATAGAAGAAACCCGACGGACGCCGCCGTCTCTGGAGGTCACCGGCGTCAAGCCGTCGGCCAACTCCGGTGGGTTTGACCCGGGTGGACCCCTGGCTTGACTCTGTGAGTCAATGACAGGTGGGGCCCCTGTCCAGATTAGTTAAGTTAATCACGGATTACTTTAAATCATTTAGTTAAACTAATGTGACACTGACAAGTGGGCCCCGGTCTGCTAATTAGTTAGGATTAATTTTAATTAGTTAGTTAAACTAACCAGACACTGACATGTGGACCCCACATGTCAGGTTTGACTCTGGGCCGAGTCAGCTGACCAGCTGATGTCATCATGACATCATGCTTATGTCATAACTCATTTTCTTATTTTAAAATAATTCCAGAAAATGTTTAAAACTTTGAAAAATCATATAAATTAATCTGTAAGTCAGATGAAAATAATTTATATATGAAAATTTATCAAAAAAATCCAATGAATCCAATGGTGCTACTCCCATGCATGATAGAGCAACCCAAATAGGTGAACTTGGACATTTTAGCATTAGGTCATTATATGGAATTTGAAATGAGGACAACTTGGAACCTATATTCAAATCTGAATTAAATAGACATGATCACCATTCACATTTAGCTCACCCATGTATACCACTATGCCATGATCATGCATCATATTGTCGCATTTGCTTGTATTGATTGTTCTTATCTGCATTGCGGTAGGTCCGAATCCAGACGATACTACTCCGTACCCCGACGAAGGAGAGAACTCTTCCGCAACTCAGCAAGGCAAGCAACCCCATTGATCATTCCGATAACATCCCATTCTCTCGCTCCTGCTCTCATTATTGCATTAGGACAAACGATCACATGTCAGTCATACCCGGTAGATGATCCTATTCTTATGCATGACCTGATCTTGTCACAGTAAATAGCTACACCTTGCAACCTAGCATACCTGGTAGATGCTTGTGCCGTGATGTGCTTAGCTTATCTTCAAGCCATGCTGCTATGCTTAGAGTTGTGTCAGGTCTGATTCATCTGGGTGATGAGTTAGAGTGAAATTGTGTATGTTCCGATGTGTTGAGCTCATAACGAATCCGTTTTGGTAAAAGGTGGCGATGAGAGGCTATGTAGGAGTACATAGTGGGTTGTCTCATTGAGACCGTTCTTAGGAACTGGGTTCCGTGTTTGAGATCCAAGACGAGATACTACCACATGTTGGGCCCTGAAATATGACCCCGCTCGACTTATCAGTCGCTTAGTCTTTGGTCCAGGTATTGCAAGTAGTTTCTGGTGTTTATAGCTTGCTGGAGGCCGTGAGTAGCGCTGACCCTCGGGGTGGGTTACGACGCGGTAGGCAGTGGCACGGTGTACCAAGGGTCACCCGAATGGTGGGCTTGGGAACCCTGCGCACATCGTTTGGGACCGTAGTGGAAACTTCGGCCAGACTTCCATGCGGGTCAGTCTCAAATAGGTGGTAGCCTGGACTAGAGGTCTTATGTGATTGACGGTCGTGGCCGACTCCCTCGCTGGGCATCCGCTTGAAGGTTGCCGAGGTGCATGGTTTATGGCACACAGCGATAAGTGGCGAGAGCGTGTGTGAAGAAGTACACCCCTGCAGGGTTATGAAACTATTCGAATAGCCGCGTCCGCGGATATGGACTACTTGGAGAACTTATGCTGTTCATAGATAATCAAATGGATACTTCTAAAAATCTCAAGACAAGTGTGAGTACCGTGGATGGCACTCTTCCGGGAGGGGAAGGTGAGTCCATGGTGGGGTATTGAGATGGAGTTAGTGGACTCGTGTGCGATAAGTAAAATTGTAACAAAGAGTGTAAAACTGAGTAGTGTAGGTTAGCCATGAGTCAAAGCTGGCTTTCTGCATAAACTCCTCCACCCCTTTGTTGATACATGAGCATAGCTAGACTAGGTCTGTTTTAAAGACTTGCTGAGTACGATTGTACTCATCCTTGCTTAATTAATGTTGCAGAGGAAAACCAGGACCCATCAGGTGGGTTCTATCTAGACGTTGACGATGCCGAATAGCTGGTGTCCCAGCTACGACCCTGTGCCGTGTGGCGTGCTGTAGATAGTCAGGCCATGTGCCCTCTTTTCATTTCACTGTCCGTACTCGGATAGTTCTAAGTTTCCGCTGGCTTGTATGAACTTGTTTGTATAACTTGAGTGCCGGGTCATGTGACCCCTATCTGTAAGAACATATTATGCAAGGCTCTTCTGAGCCTTTTAAATAAAAGTCATGTTGTTGTATGATTATGTTGTGATGCCATAGTTGTATCTATGCATAACGGGCATGTCGTGCGTACGTGCGGCGTGCAACGGTATGTATGGGATCCGACACCTAGTTGTGTGCCTTTAGCAGTACTCCTTACGGGAAACTGTCTTTTTGTGCTTCCACCGAGCCTTGGTAGCTTGCTACTGCTCCGGACACATTGATTGACCGGCATGTATCCTTCTTTGCTGCTGTGTCTGTCCCTTTGGGGAAATGTCTCGCATTGTAATGGAGTCCCTGTAGCCTGTTACGACTCGTCTACGTGCAGCGATGACATTCGTGTCTCGCGACGTAATGGAGTCCTTGTAGCTTGCTACGACTCGTCTACACACGCTTGAGACCGACACCTGCATTGCTGGGTTATGTATGCCTGTTTCCATATGGATGTGCCACTTGGGTTCTATGACTAGTTATGTCGGCCCGGGTTCTTTGTTGTGTGATTGCCAGCGACATGTTCACATACGTGAGCCAAAAGACGCAAACGGTCCCGGCCAAGGTAAGGCTGCAGCCGTGGAGTACCGTGCGTGAGGCCGCAAAGTGATGTGGCTTGTTAGAGTATGGAATCATATGACTTAGGATCGGGGTCCCGACACCCGGATTTATTGGATCATCATAAAGTCACTTGGAGCTTCTCCCATTTTCTTCATACAAGATGGCGGTTTACAAGATGGCGACTTACAAGATGATACAAATAGTTGACTCTATCAACATGATTGTGCAAGGGGTTTCCCACCCACCGGGTGTACCTTATCACACCCTATCGGTCGGCTCTCAAGCCAAATAGTTGACTCTGTCAACATGATCGTCCAGGAGGCTTCCCACCCACTGGGTGTAGCTTATCACACCCTATCGGTCGGCTCTTAAGCGAAACAGTTGACTCCATCGACAAAGGTCATTTTGGGGCTTCCAACCCACCAGGTTTAGCTTACACACCCTCTGGATCGGCTCTTAAGCCAAACAGGGTTAAACCTGCCTGTAAGCTGATGCTGCTCCGCTAGGTGACCCACCCAACTCTTACCAGTTAATCTCGCCTAGAGAACCTGAGCCGGCTCAAAGAAATTTACGGACAATCTCCATAGAGACCCTGTACTGATTAAGGTTAAAATGGGGGCTCTTGTCACGAGAGGGCCGACTTACGGAAAGCAAGGATAAACTCTCCCGTCTACTGCCAACTCTCCGCTATGTGGCCCGTTCGTACTCTTGGACAGTTAATCCTTCAAGGAACATGTACTGTTTAAGGTTAAAACAACGGATTTATGTCACATGAGAGGCAGTTTACGGGCTATGAAGGTGCTCAAGCCCTGCCGTGTCTCTTCTGGGACGTCACACTTCCTTTCAGTTAATCTCGCTTAGAGACCCTGAGCCGCTCAAAGAAATTGATGGCCAATCTCGATAGAGACCCTGTACTGCTAAGGAGTTTTAAGTGGCGAGTCATCCCAGTAGAACCGGCACATGAGTTTTTCAAAAAAATTCAAAAAACAAATCAGGAAAGATATAACATCTCTTGGTTGTGCTTTTTCAAGTCGCCCTTACAACAATGCAGAATATATTCTCTCTTGTTTATTTTTGCAGGTCTTGTCTCTTAAGATGAGCCGCCGTTAAGTATGATGAAAAACTTCTTCAAGAGCAAATGGATCTTTAATAGCCAACTTGGCTGGATCTTCATGGTTTATCATAACCAGTACTAAATGATTGGGGTTTTCAAGCCAGCTCGGAGAATTCATTATTTTTCAAGAGCCGCTCAATCAGATATAATGCTGTGTCATCTAATTGACCGGTTCTTGGATTTCTTCAATTGTGCTCTATAGTATACTACAACACCCATGGATTTCTCAAACATATATTTGCCAGGTTGCACCGCAACCACGAGCAGAGATTTCATGTCAAAGACAAAGGAATTATTCCAGGATATTCATTTCGGGTTATATTAGAACCATGGTCAAGGATTCATTCAACAAATTGAGGTGAGTCATATTATTCTTACGTAGTCCCAAGCCGTCGCAGCCAGACGACCTGGCCCTTGGGGGCTACACTATTCAAGTCTAGTTTATATCAATTATGCAAGTCCCATGACGCTGCAAGCACGCACCACGACACTTGGGGGCTAATGCAAGCCGGGTTTTCAAATCATTACATTGTTAGCATGACCCTATTATCTCAAGGAGATGAGCCAACCTTTCTATATTTTTCTAAGTCCCAGCCCAGTAATTCTTACTGACCCGGCACTTGGGGGCTACACAACTCAGATCAAACTTTCTAAAGTCCCAAGTCGCCGCAGGTGTGCGACCCGGTACTTGGGGGCTATAGTATTCAGTTGTTCAAACGGATTATATGGTTCAAATGGAAGACCCGGTGCATCACTTTCTGATGAGCCGGCCCTTGGGGGCTACACCCTCTGAAATTTCATAAAGGTATAAAACGGCTATAAGTCCAAGGTTGCCGCAAGCAAGACAACCTGGTACTTGGGGGCTACACAGTCCAATATATTATTGCAAAGCACCAAGTTATCATGGATAATCTCGGAGCTTGGGGGCTATAGGTAATATGGAAATATCAAAAACTTTGAGGAGAATTTTAAAGATGTTAATTATGGAGTTCAGTTGTTAGACCTGGCGTCACCAACATTCATGACCCGGCGTTATCAAAAGATCATAACCCGCCGGAGTTTATATAAGCCGCCCTGCTTCACAACAATGGAAGTCCGGATCTACATCATGAGGATTTCTTATTTTAAGCCAAAGTATTGCAAGCCGACTCAATGGCATATGGGTATTCTATGTTGGGGAACGTTGCATGGGAAACAAAAAAAATCCTACGCACACGCAAGATCTATCCATGGTGATGAGCATCTACGAGAGGGAGAGTGGATCTACATACCCTTGTAGATCGCTAAGCAGGAAGCGTTAAGAAAGGCGGTTGGTGTAGTTGAATGTCTTCGCGATCCAAATTGCCGAGCATCCCGCGATCCACTCACGATCCGTCCCGATCAAGCACCGAACGGACGACACATCCGCATTCAGCACACGCACAGCTTGGTGACGATCTCCGCCTTGTTGATCTAGCAAGAGGGAGCAGAGAGGTAGACGAGTTCTCCGGCAGCGTGACGGCGCTGCGGCAATGGTGGTGGAGCTATTACGGCAGGGCTTTGCCTAAGTACTGTAGAAAACCAATCTAGAGGAGAAACTATGCACTAAAGGATAGGGTAGCACGTGGCTGAAAAACTAGTGCCAAAAAACCCTAAAACCTCCAGTATATATAAGAGGAAGAGAGGAGGAGGCTTGGCCCTCAAGGGGCCAGCCCTAGGCTTCGGCCAAACCAAGGAGGAGAGGAGGAATCCTCCTCCAATCCTAGTACGACTAGGACTCCTTCCTTTTTTTTGCCTTTTTTGCCTTTTTCCACCTTTTCTCTTTGGGCTTTTATCTCCCAGCCGCATGGGCCTTGTGCGGGACTTCCACCATCCCACTAAGGGCTGGTATTCACTCTCCCACAGCCCATGTAGCCTCTTGGGTTGAAATACCCCTCCTGATGGTCTCCCGGTACACTACCAGCACTCCCAGTACACTACCGATGAGCCCAAAACTTTTCTGGCAACCAAAATAGGACTTCCCATATATCAATATTTACCTCCGGACCATTCTGGAGCTCCTCGTGACGTCTGGGATCTCATCCAGGACTCCGAACAACCTTAAATAACCACCATACATAACTCTATACTACCAAAACGTCACCGAACCTTAAGTGTGCAGACCCTGTGGGTTCAAGAACTATGTAGACATGACCGAGACACCTCTACGGTCAATAACCAATAGCGGGACCTAGATGCCCATATTGGTTCCTACATATTCTACGAAGATCTTCATCGGTCGAACCTCTATGTCAAGGATTCAGTTAATCCCGTATGATGTTCCCTTTGTTCTTCGGTATGTTACTTGCCCGAGATTCGATCGTCGGTATCTCCATACCTAGTTCAACCTCGTTACCGGCAAGTCTCTTTACTTGTTCCGTAATACAAGATCTCGTGACTAACACTTAGTCACATTGCTTGCCGAGTGGGCCTTGAGAAACCTCTTTGTCACATGGAGTAACAAATCCCAGTCTTGATCCATGCCAACCCAACAGACACCCTCGAAGATACCTGTAGAGCACCTTTATAGTCACCTAGTTACGTTGTGACGTTTGATACACACAAGGCACTCCTCTGATCTCCATGAGTTGCATGTTCTCATGGTCATAGGAACATATACTTGACATGCAGAAAACAGTAGCAATAAACTGACATGATCTTATGCTACGTTTGTAGTTTAGGTCTTGTCCATCACATCATTCTTCTAATGATGTGATCCCGTTATCAAATGACATCACATGTCAATGGCTAGGAAACCTTGACCATCTTTGATCAACGATCTAGTTCACTAGAGGCATACTAGGGACAAAGTGTTGTCTATTTATCCACACATGTAATGTGT
The DNA here is from genome assembly GCA_022496015.1 of Hordeum marinum. NCBI lineage: Eukaryota > Viridiplantae > Streptophyta > Magnoliopsida > Poales > Poaceae > Hordeum > Hordeum marinum. Next base: position 391,106,319 of record CM039678.1, on the reverse strand, counting down.
TTCCAATCAATACAATTATAGCATGGACAATAAACAATTATCATGAACAAGGAAATATAATAATAAACGCTTTATTTATTGCCTCTAGGGCATATTTCCAATAGTCTCCCACTTACACTAGAGTCAATAATCTAGTTCACATCACTATGTGATTTACATTGTGATGAATCGAACACCCATGCAGTTCTGGTGTTGATCATGTTTAGCCCTTGGAAGAGGTTTAGTCAACGGGTCTACAACATTCAGAACCGTGTGTACTTTGCAAATATTTATGTCCTTCTCCTTGATGTAATCACGGATGGAGTTGAAGCGTCGCTTTATGTGTCTGGTCCTCTTGTGAAACCTTGGTTCCTTGGCCAGAGCAATGGCACCAGTGTTGTCACAGAACAGAGTCATTGGATTCAGTGCACTGGGCACTACTCCAAGATCTGTCATGAACTGCTTCATCCAGACACCTTCCTTTGTTGCCTCCAAGGCTGCGATGTACTCCGCTTCGCATGTAGAATCGGCTACCACGCTTTGCTTGGAACTGCACCAGCTTACCCCCCCCCCCCCGTTGAGAATAAATACGTATCCGGTTTGTGACTTAGAGTCATCCAGATCAATGTCAAAGCTTGCATCGACATAACCCTTTATGAAGAGCTCTTCATCACCTCCATAAACGAGAAACATCTCCTTAGTCCTTTTCGGGTACTTAAGGATATTCTTGATCACCGCCCAGTGCTCCATTCCAGGATCACTTTGAAACCTTCCGGCCATACTTATGGCAAGGCTCACATCGAGTCTTTTGCACAGCATTGCATACACGATAGAGCCTATGGCTGAAGCATAGGGGATGACACTCATCTTTTCTCTATCTTTTGCAGTCACTGGGCATTGAGTCTTACTCACCTTGTAACAATGGCAAGAACCCCCTTCTTGGACTGATCCATTTTGAACTTCTTCAAAACTTTATCAAGGTATGTGCTCTGTGAAAGTGCTATTAAGTGTCTCGATCTATCTCTATAGATCTTAATGCCTAATATGAAAGCAGCTTCTCCTAGGTCCTTCATTTGAAAACTCTTGTTCAAATATTCCTTCACGCTTTCCAGCATTTCTATATTGTTTCCAATCAGCAATATGCCATCCACATATAATATTAGAAATGCTATAGATCTCCCACTCACTTTCTTGTAAATACAAGCTTCTCCATAAACTTGTATAAACCCAAACGCTTTGATCACCTCATCAAAGCGCTTATTCCAACTCCGAGATGCTTGCACTAGCCCATAAATGGATCGCTGGAGTTTGCAAACTTTGTTAGCATTCTATGGATCGACAAAACCTTTTGGTTGTATCATATACAACTCTTCCTTAACGAAACCTTTGAGGAACGCTGTTTTGACATCCATCTGCCAAATTTCATAGTCGAAATAAGCAGCTATTGCCAACATGATTCTGACAGACTTAAGCATCACTATGGGTGAGAAGATCTCATCATAGTCAACTCCTTGAACTTGTGAAAAACCCTTTGCCACAAGTCGAGCTTTATAGACGGTGACATTACCGTCTGCGTCCGTCTTCTTATTAAAGATCCATTTGTTTTGAATGGCCTTTCGCCCTTCAGGTAATACTGCCAAAGTCCATACTTTGTTTTCATACATGGATCCCATCTCGGATTTCATGGCCTCTAACCATTACTCGGAATCTGGGCCCATCATCGCTCCTCCATAGCTCGTAGGTTCATTGTTGTCCAACAACATGACCTCCAAGACAGTGTTGCCGTACCACTCAGGAGCAGTACGCGCCCTTGTCGACCAACGAGGTTCAATAGTAACTTGATTCGAAGCTTCATGATCATCATCATTAACTTCCTCTTCAACCGTCGTAGGTTCCACAGAAACATCTTTCTATGCTACGCTACTCTCTGGTTGAAGTAAAGGTTCAATAACCTCATCAAGCTCTATTTTCCTCCCTCTCATTTCTTTCGAGAGAAACTCTTTCTCAAGAAATGTTCTGTTCTTAGCGACAAACACTTTGCCTTTGGATATGAGATAGAAGGTATACCCGACTGTCTCTTTCGGGTATCCTATGAAGACGCATTTCTCCGCTTTGGATTCCAGCTTTTCAGGCTGAAGCTTTTTGACATAAGCATCACATCTCCAAACTTTAAAAACGACAACTTTGGCCTCTTGCCAAACCATAGTTCATATGGTGTCGTCTCAACGGATTTTGATAGTGCCCTATTTAAAGTGAATGCAGCTGTCTCTAATGCATAACCCCAAAACGATAATGGCAAATCGGCAAGAGACATCATAGAACGCACCATATCTAATAAGGTTCAATTACGAGGTTCGGACACACCATTGCGCTGTGGTGTTCTAGGCGGTGTCAATTTTGAAACAATTCCACACTGTCTTAAGTGACTGCCAAACTCATAACTCAGATATTCACCTCCTTGATCAGATCGTAGGAATTTAATCTTCTTGTTATGATGATTCTCAACCTCACTCTGAAATTGCTTGAACTTTTCAAACGTTTCAGACTTGTGTTTCATTAAGTAAATATACCCATATCTACTTAAGTCATCAGTGAAAGTGAGAAAATAACGATATCCACCACGCGCTGTAACATTCATTGGACCGCACACATCAGTATGTATGATTTCCAATAAGTCACTTGCCCGTTCCATTGTTCCAGAGAACGGCGTTTTAGTCATCTTGCCCATGAGGCATGGTTCACATGTGTCAAGTGATTCAAAATCAAGTGACTCCAAAAGTCCATCAACATGGAGCTTCCTCATGCGTTTTACACCAATATGACCTAAACGCCACTGCCACAAGAAACTGGTACTATCATTATCAACTCTACATCTTTTGGCATCAATGTTATGAACATGTGTGTCATCACTATTAAGATTCAATATGAAGAAACCCCTCACATTGGGTGCATAACCATAAAAGATATTACTCTTATAAATAGAACAACCATTATTCTCTGATTTAAATGAGTAACCGCCTCGCAATAAACAAGATCCAGATATAATGTTCATGCTTAACGCAGGCACTAAATAACAATTATTCAGGTTCATCACTAATCCCGATGATAATCGAAGAGAGAGCGTGCCGACGGCGATCACATCAATGTTCGAACCATTTCCTACGCGCATCGTCACTTCATCCTTTGCCAGCCTTCGTCTATTCCGTAGTTCCTGTTTTGAGTTGCAAATGTGAGCAACCGAACCGGTATCAAATACCCAGGCACTACAACGAGACCTAGTAAGGTACACATCAATAACATGTATATCATATATACCTTGTTTGTCGTTGGCCGCCTTCTTGTCAGCCAGGTACTTGGGCAGTTCTGCTTCCAGTGACCAGTTCCCTTGCAATGAAAGCACTCAGTTTCTGGCTTGGGTCCATGCTTGGGCTTCTTTACAGGAGTAGCAACTGCTTTGCCATCCTTCTTGGTTTTACCCTTCTTGCCCTTGCCCTTGCCATTATTCTTGAAACTAGTGGTTTTATTGACCATCAACACTTGATGTTCTTTCTGGATTTCAGACCCAGCGACTTTTAGCATCGCAAACTGCTCGGCGACTGACTTGTTCATCCCGTGCATGTTATAGTTCATCACAAAGCTCTTGTAACTAGGTGGCAGTGATTGAAGAACTCTGTCAGTTATCGCCTCTGGCGGAAGGGCAATTCCCAACTGTGCTAGACGAGTCGAATACCCAGACATTCGGAGTATATGTTCACTGATAGACCCGTTCTCCTCCATTTTGCAAGCAAAGAACTTATCAGAGGTCTCATACCTCTCGATCCGGGCATTCTTCTGAAAGATAAACTTCAACTCCTGGAACATCTCATATGCTCCATGACATTCAAAAGGTCTTTGAAGTCCCGGTTCTAAGCCATACAATATTGCACACTGAACTATTGACTAATCTCCAGAACGTGCCTCCCAAGCGTTCTTAACGTCTTCGGATGACATGTCTTCTGGTTGGTCACCAAGCGGTGCATCAAGGACATATGATTTCTTAGAAGTCGTCAGGATAATCCTCAGATTACGGGCCTAGTCAACAAAGTTACTTCCATAATCTTTCAACTTAGCTTTCTCTAGGAACGCATTAAAATTCAGGGGTGCTACTGCGCGAGCAATTGATCTACAACATAAATATGCAAAGGTTACTTAAACTATTGTTCAAGATAATGAGTCTAGTTAATCAAATTACTAAAGTTCCCACTCAAATTGACATCCCTCGGGTCATCTAAGTGTCACATGATCCAAATTCACCAACTCAAGTCCGATCATCACGTGAGTTGAGGTGGTTTCAATGGTGAACATCATCATGTTGATCATATCTACTATATGACTCATGTTCGACCTTTCGGTCTCTTGTGTTCTGAGGCCATGTTTGTACATGCTAGGCTCATCTAGTTTAACCCGAGTGTTCTGCATGTGCAACACTAGCTTGCACCCGTTGTATGTGAACGTAGAGTCTATCACACCTGATCATCACGTGGTGTCTCGACACGACGAATTTTTGCAACGGTGCACACTCAGGGAGAACACAATTCATCTTGAAATTTAAGTGAGGGATCACCTTATAATGCTACTGTCAACCTAAGCAAAACAAGGTGGATAAAAGGATTAACATCACATGCAAATCATAAGTGACATGATATGCCATGAACTTGTGCTTTTGATCTCCATCTTGAAAGCACTGGCATGATCTCCATTGTCACCGGCATGACACCATGATCTCCTTCATATTGATCTCCATCAACGTGTCGCCATCGGGGTTGTCGCGCCCATCATGCTTCTACTACTATTGCTACCGTTTAGCGATAAAGTAAAGCATTACATAGCGCTTAATGATTGACACGCATGTCATACAATAATTAAAGACAACCCTATGGCTCCTGCCGGTTGCCGTACTCATCGACATGCAAGTCGTGATATTCTATACAACACATGATCATCTCATACATGACATATATCACATCATGTAATTGTCCATATCACATCACAACATACCCTGCAAAAACAAGTTAGACGTCCTCTAATTGTTGTTGCATGTTTTGCGTGGCTGCTACGGGTATCTAGCAAGAACAATTCTCACCTACGCATAAACCACAACGGTGATACATAAGTTGCTTTTCAACCTTCTAAAGGACCGCCTTTGTCGAATCCGATCCAACTAAAGTAGGAGAAACTAGCACCCGCCAGCCATCTTTTGCAACAAGTTGCAGTTGAGAGAACCGGTCTCTCGTAAGCGTATGAGTAATGTTGGTCCGGGCCGCTTCATCCCACAATACCGCTGAACGAAAACACGACCAAGGGAGGAAGCAATCTAAGCATCAACGCTCACAAACTCTTTGTGTTCTACTCGACATCTCATTTACACATACACCTAGCCTATGATGCCACTATTGGGGAACATTGCATGGGAAACAAAAAATTTCCTACGCACACGCAAGATCTATCCATGGTGATGAGCATCTACGAGACGGAGAGTGGATCTACATACCCTTGTAGATAGCTAAGCGGGAAGCGTTAAGAAACGCGGTTGGTGTAGTCGAACGTATTTGCGATCCGAATCGCCGAGCGTCCCGCGATCCAATCACGATCCGTCCCGATCAAGCACCGAACGGACGGCACCTCCGCATTCAGCACATGTACAGCTTGATGACGATCTCCGCCTTGTTGATCCAGCAAGAGGGAGCAGAGAGGTAGACAATTTCTACGGCAGCGTGACAGTGTTGCGGCAATGGTGGTGGAGCTGTTCCGGCAGGGCTTCGCCTAAGCACTGTACAAAACCGATCTACAGGAGAAACTATGCACTAGAGGATAGGGTACCATGTGGCTGAAAAATTAGTGCCAAAAAACCCCAAAACCTCTAGTATATATAAGAGGAAGAGAGGCGGAGGCTTGTCCCTCAAAGGGGCCAGACCTAGGCTTCGGCCTAACCAAGGAGGAGAGGAGGAATCCTCCTCCAATCCTAGTAGGACTAGGACTCCCTCCTTTTTTGCCTTTTTTGCCTTTTTCCACCTTTTCTCTTTGGGCTTTTCTCTCCCAGCCGCATGGGCCTTGTGTGGGACTTCCACCAGCCCACTAAGGGCTGGTATTCACTCTCCCACAGACCATGTAGCCTCTTGGGTCGAAATACCCCTCCCGATGGTCTCCCGGTACACTACCGGCACTCCCAGTACACTACCGATGAGCCCAAAACTTTTCCGGCGACCAAAACAGGACTTCCTATATATCAATCTTTACCTCTGTACCATTCCGGAGCTCCTCGTGACGTCCATGATCTCATCCGGGACTCTGAACAACCTTCGGTAACCACCATACATAACTCTATACTACCGAAACGTCACTGAACCTTAAGTGTGCAGACCCTGCAGGTTCGAGAACTATGTACACATGACCGAGACACCTCTACGGTCAATAACCAATAGCGGGACCTAGATGCCCATATTGTTTCCTACATATTCTACGAAGATCTTTATCGGTCGAACCTCTATGTCAAGGATTCAGTTAATCCCGTATGATGTTCCCTTTGTTCTTCACTATGTTACTTGCCCGAGATTCGATCGTCGGTATCTCCATATCTAGTTCAACCTCATTACCGGAAAGTCTCTTTACTCGTTCCGTAATACAAGATCCCGTGACTAACACTTATTCACATTGCTTGCAAGTCTTATTGTGATGTTGTATTACCGAGTGGGCCCTGAGATACCTATCCGTCACACGGAGTAACAAATCCCAGTCTTGATCCATGCCAATCCAACAGACACCCTCGGAGATACCCGTAGAGCACCTTTATAGTCACCCAGTTACGTTGCGACATTTGATACACACAAGGCACTCTTCCGATGTCCGTGAGTTGCATGATCTCATGGTCATAGGAACATATACTTGACATGCAAAATAAGTAGTAATAAACTGACACGATCATATACTACATTTGTAGTTTGGGTCTTGTCCATCACATCATTCTTCTAATGATGTGATCCCGTTACCAAATGACATCACATGTCAATGGCTAGGAAACCTTGACCATCTTTGATCAGCGAGCTAGTTCACTAGAGTCATACTAGGGACAAAGTGTTGTCTATTTATCCACACATGTAATGTGTTTCCAATGAATACAATTATAGCATGGACAATAAACAATTATAATTAACAAGGAAATATATAATAAGCACTTTATTTATTGCCTCTAGGGCATATTTCCAACATTCTATTCCCAATATTTTTCAAAGGACATTGACAAGCAAGACGATTCTCAAGATGACTCATTCATATGCAGAAAAAGACCCGAATTTCTGAGGAGCCACTTCATAAGCCGGCCAAAGGAGCAAGCCGGCCACTTAACATATTTATTATTCTTATTTTAGGAATCTTAGCATGAATAAATTCAAGATAACCTAGGGGCTAATGTCGGGGATATACCTTGCGGTATGACCCGGCCGGAAGTATGACCCGGCCTGGCGACTCACCGGAGACCCGGTAAAGACTTGATGTTTTATTGGTGACCCGGCAGGCGGGTCGCAGGACGACCAAGACCAAGACCTGGCGTGTAAGCCGGTGCTAGGTGGCTCACAAGAGAAGGACCAAAGAGAGAAAGACTCCCTCCCGAAAGAAACAAGACCCGGAATAGGATTCTAGAGAGACTAGTCCTAATCCTACTCCTAGTAGACTATATCTGTAAACCTACCCTCTCCACTTATATAAGGAGGGGTAGAGCACCCCTAGAAAGACAAGGTTCACAAGTCCACAAGTTTAGACGGACAGATTAGAGGCTCTCGTGATTAGAGGTAGCAAAACAGCACCCTTGTAACCGAGAGATCTTCTTCATCATCAATACCAGACAAGCAGGACGTAGGCTTTTACCTTCATCGGAGGGGTCGAACCTAGGTAAACTCCACGTCTCTCGATTCCGACAAACCCCTTCAAGCCGCCACATAGTTGCGCTTCTGCCCCAAACCTAAGTCGTTGACCCAGACATCTGCCGTGACAAATCCACGACAGGTTCCGACCTGCTGACTGACTTGGCTAAGACATTTGCCAATGTGAGGAAGTATGATATCAAGTTAAACCCGTCCAAGTGCACTTTTCGTGTTCTTGGCGGCAAGTTGCTCCGTTTTCTTGTTTTCGAACGAGGAATCGACGTCAATCCTGAGAAGATTAGTGCAATTACCCGAATGAAAAGCCCTGAGCCCGTGCACGATGTCCAGAAGCTCACAGGTTGCCTGGCGGCGTTGAGTCGATTTATTTCTCATCTCGGTGAGAAGGCATTGCCTTTGTACCGACTGATAAAGAAGTCTGATACGTTTGAGTGGACTCAAGAAGTTGAAGCAGCGTTTGTCGAGCTCAAAGCCCTGCTTTCCACCCAACCGGTGCTTGCTGCTCCGCACAGCAAAGAGCCCTTGCTCCTATACATCACGGCCACTAATCAGGTCATTAGTACAGTTCTCACTATCAAGCAGAAAAAGGAAGGCAAAGATTACAAAGTCCAATGTCCGGTTTGTTATATTTCTGAAGTGTTGACTCCTTCAAAGCAAAGGTAACCCACATTACCAGAAGCTCGTCTATGGTATATATCTATCAGCGAAGAAGGGGGCACACTACTTTCAAGGTCATTCAATTTCAGTCGTCAGCGAGCTCCATTGTCTGAGATCCTCAGCAATCGAGATGCGACTGGTCGAGTGGCCAAATTGGACATCGAGCTCCTTTACTTTGATATCAAGTTTGAAGTGAAAAAAGCGACCAAATCTCAAGCACTTGCTGATTTTCTGGCTGAGTGGATAGAACTGCAGCAGCCAATTCAAATCCACTCGGCGCACTAGACCATGTTCTTCGATGGCTTGAAGATGTTGAATGGGTCTGGTGCTCGCATAGTATTGATATCTCCAACGGGCGACAAGCTCAGCTATGTCCTATAGATTCACTTCGATTCCACCAATAACGAAGCAGAATACGAAGCACTCTTGTATGGGTTGCGTATGGCCATCTCACTCGGCGTCAAGCGCCTGATGGTATACAGTGACTCTAATTTGGTGGTTAACCAGGTGATGAAAGAGTGGGATTTTAGGAACCCTGCTATGACTAGATACTGCAATGCAGTAAGAAAGCTTGAGAAGAAGTTTGAAGGTTTGGAACTCCATCATGTTCCCCGAGTGAAGAATCAAGCAGCTGATGAGTTGGCAAAGATCGGATCCACTCAGAAGGCCATACCTAGCAATGTGTTTCTGGAACATTTGCATTCTCCTTCGGTGCAGGAAGATCCCTTCATCGAAGAGCCCCCACAAGCTATAAGCGCCTCTAATCCAAGTGAAGTAGGTATCCCCCCTGTCATAGATCTAGTCATGGAGATTCTTGTGATCATACCCTATTGGATGGTACCATATATTGCGTACATACTAAGGCAAGAACTTCCTGAATACGAGGTTGAAGCCCGACAGATTGTCCGCAGATCCAAGGCCTTTATAGTGTTGGATGATCAACCTTTCAGAGAAAGCATAACTGGCATGACTCAGCGGTGTATCCCCTAAGGAAGGTCGACTCGTTCTAGAGGAAATTCACTCGGGAACCTGTGGTCATCATGCGTCCTCTCGGACGATTGTAGCTAAAGCTTACCGAGCTGGTTTCTTCTGGCCGCGCGCTAACGAGATGGCCAAGGAGATTGTCGATCGCTGCTAAGGGCATCAGTTTTACTCAAACTTGTCACACAAGCCTGTATTTGCCTTGAAAACAATTCCACTCGGCTGGTCATTCGTTGTATGGGGCTTGGATAAGGTCGGCCCTTTCCGAATGGGTCAGAGTGGATTTCCTCACTTCCTTGTAGTAGTCGACAAGTTCACCAAGTGGATTGAAGCTAAGCCCATAAAGAAGCTGAACTCGCGCACTACAATAAAAATCATGAGAGAGATTACGATCCGGTATGGAGTTCCCCACAGCATCATTACAGATAATGGCTAAAACTTCGACTCGGAAGAGTTCAGACACTTTTGCTTCACCCAGGGCACTCAGGTGGATTACGCATCCATTGCGCACCCTCGGACTAATGGTCAAGCTAAGAGAGAAAATGGCCTTATCCTTTAGGGATTGAAGCCTCGACTCATGTGAGACCTTGAAGCAGCTGGAGATTGGGTGACTAAATTTCTGTTTGTACTGTAGGGCTTGAGGACGACTCCTAATCGATCGACTGGGTGCACTCCTTTCTTCTTGGTGTATGGAGCTGAAGATGTTCTGCCGAGTGATCTCCTTCGCAATTCTCCTCGCGTAGAACTTTACTCCAAAGCTAAAGCTAGACAAGCTCGACAAGACGGTGTGGATCTCCTAGAGGAAGAGCGCGAAATGGCTCTGATTCGGTCGACCATATATCAGCAAGAATTGTGTCGCTTCCATGCAAGGCACGTCAAGAGTCGGTTGTTCCATGAGGGTGATCTTGTGCTATGAGTGGATTAGCAGCGGCCACACAAGCTCGCCCCCGCATGGGAACATCCTTTCATCATCACCAAAGTATTGAACAATGGAGCTTACCATCTCTACAACCTCAAGAAGAAGATCGACGAGTCGCGTGCTTGGAACGCAGATTTACTTCGACGTTTCTATACTTCAAGACTGAGTTGTTTTGATATAATAAGAGTACTACAGACACTGTCGTTTATCAAAATTATGACTCCTGCAGTCATTTGTCGATCCCAATCGCGCAATCTCATATCCAAAAACACTCCGAGTGACGAGCAACCCTCTCACTCGGGGGGCTTAGCTGCGAACCAATTTTCGCCTATGTTAAAACCCTTCCGAGTGAATAGCATTCCATCCACTCGGAAACTTAGCTACGAATCAATCGTCGTCTAAGTTCAAAAACTACTTCGAGTGACGAGCAACCCTCTCACTCGGGGGATTAGCTGCGAACCAGTTTTTGCCTAAGTTAAAAGCCTTCCAAGTGAATAGCATTCCATTCACTCAGAAACTTAGCTGCGAACCAGTCTTTGTCTACGTTCAAAAACTACTCCGAGTGATGAGCAACCCTCTCACTTGGGCGCTTAGCTGCGAACCAATTTTTGCCTAAGTTAAAACCACTCTGAGTGAATAGCGTTCCATTCACTCAGAAACTTAGCTACGAATCAATCTTCGTCTAAGTTCAAAAACTACTCCGAGCGACGAGCAACCCTCTCACTCGGGGGCTTAGCTACAAACCAGTTTTCGCCAAAATTAAAGCCCTTTCGAGTGGATAGCAATCCATTCACTCGGAAACTTAGCTCTGAATCAGTCTTCGTCTAAGTTCAAAAACTACTCTGAGTGACAAGCAACCCTCTCACTCGGGGGCTTAGCTATGAATCAGTTTTCGTCTAAGTTAAAAAAACTTCTTCGAGTGACGAATGACCCTCTCACTCGGGGGCTTAGCTGCAAATTAGTCTTCGCCTAGGTCTGAAATTCTTCCGAATGCTGAACATGCATTCCATTCGGTAACAAATCAAATTCAGCCAAACAAAGGATTGAAAGAAAAGTGCAAATAAATCCAAAGTTCCTAACGCAGATAAAAGTTGTTCGCGCAAACGAAAGTGTGCAGGCTTAAGGCCTGAATGAAGTTTTAAATGGTTACATCATCACTCGACATACCGAGGCAAATAAAGTTTTAACTGCAATCAAAGTTTTATCAAGCACCTGTGGGAATCGCGGGCTTGACAAAGGTGTCTAGATCAATGTCGTCAGCGATCTGAGTGAACGCGTTGATGAAGGTCTCCATGAAGTCCTCGAATTGAAGTTTCTTCGTGTTGATCACCTGGAGAGCCTTTAGCTTGTCCTCCTTTGCCTCCTTGCAATGGACCCTAACGAGTGAAAGCACCGCGTCGGCTTCACAGCGAGCAGCAGATTTCTTCCATGCTTGCACTCAATTGGGAATCTCATTGAGGTGGGTCATCATTGACTCAAGGTCAGTCTGGAGGATGTCTTCAGGCCACAGTTCCTTGTCAACCTTCTCTAGTGCAGCCCTCAGTCGAGTGATATACTCTTGAACACTCTTGAGACAGATGTCGGGACGAAACATATTCATGGCCACAGCGTCCCCAATAGGCGACTTGGTGGGATCCAGATTTGGTTCAGTCTCCTTAGTTTCCTTTTCAACGTCTTGGTGGAATTCTATATGAACAGGGAATGGAAAGATAATCATGCTTCTGTCTTATGGTAATTAAGGAAGTTCACTCGGTGAAAGAAAGTTACTGTCGAGCATGCTGAACATCTTCTTCGCAAAGTCCCCCAAGTACTTCTCCAGATCTTTGCTCCCCTTGTTAAGTTGTTTGGTCTTCTTGATCCAGTCAGCATGTTCCTGCTTGAGTTTCACATTCTCTTCTTCTAGCTTCTTAGATGCCACAAGTTTCTTCTCGGCAGCCTCAATTTTCTCCTTCGCCACCTTTTGAGCATCAGCGAGTGCCTTGTCCTTGTCCTCCGATGCTTTCTTCATGGTATCTAAAGAAACAACATTGTTGAGTCGCGCTTGGAGTCGGCGATTCTAATCACGCATGTTTATTCGAGTGAGAACACTTGGTTCAAAGGATGGAAGAGGAAAGTGACAGTGCAGTTGGTTGACAAAGATTACCTCCCAAGGTCCTCGGCTCAGCCTGTGCATGGTCCAGATTGTTCTTGAATACCTCCAGATCCACTTGAAGCCGATTCTTCTCCTTTTCCAGTTCGATGTACCGAGCCCCAAGTTCACAAGATGTCTGAAATCAACAAAGAAGTGGTTCAGTCGACATTAAAATTCCTATACTCCCGAGTGGAAAGGAACGAATTCAGTCGACTGGTTGCCCGCCGCCCCACCCCACACCCTTGAAAAGCGTCATATCATGGTTGATGGAAATGATGTCCATGAAACCTACAGAGTAGGTTCGGACCTCTTCGTCCCTAAAGCATTCAGAAGTGGAAACACTAAAGCAAAGAACTCACTCGACGAACCGAGTGACGAGCATACTCCACGTTTGAAAAAGGACCCTGAGTCCAAGTTCTTAAGACTACTGCTCATCGTCAACGATCAACAATAGTCTCAGGGACTACACCTAGTGGATGCACTCAGCGTGCCCCCACTAGATACGAAACCACTCAACCAGGTCCGACCTGTCCGAGCAAAAAATTGTCTCTCCCGCCGATGCAAACACTCGACGGCAGTCTCGGGGACTACACCCAATGGGTGCACTCAGCGTGCCCCCACTGGACATGCTGTCACTCAAGATGTCGAGTGACGAGCAACAAAAAAGTGTGCATGCCTACAAACATCGTCTCTATTAGACCCCCGCTGATGCAAGCACTCGACGGTGGTCTCGGGGACTACACCCACTGGGTGCACTCAGCGTGCCCCCACTGGACCTGCTATCACTTGACATGTCGAGCGATTATCAAAACAATTCTAAGACCCCTACCGATGTCATAATCATTTGACAGTGGTGCCGGGGACTACACCCAATGGGTGCACTTAGCGTGCCCCTAGTGGACCAAAAACCACTCGACTAAGACCTGATCTACTCGAGACGAAAACAAGCAAATTTTCTTCAAATGGAAAACACCCACTGGGTGTACAATAAAGAAAGGCAGGAATTCAATCGGAAATGAAGTTACAATCGCACTTACTCGGACATTGGTGTGAAGCGGTGAGCTGGCATCATAAGCCAACTTTCTGGCTTCGTACGCCTCCTTCGTGCGCAGCATCATCTGCTCTGCTTGGATCATGGCCTCCTTGCCAGCTCGACTCTGGTTCCCCGGGACGCGATACAGAGGAAAGGCAGCCGTCGGGTGAGTTGATATTTTGGCTAGAGTAACTAAAGTTGCTTGAGGCTGCCCGATTGGCGTCGAGGCCACAATGGTCGAAGTGGCTGGCGGGGCACTCGGCAGTGGAACCACAAGCTCGATCCTGGCTCGAGATGAGTCGCCAAGCCCTTCAGATGATGTGGCAGTCGACTTGTGAGGCGTCTGTCCTGATGACGTTCTCCGAGCGCGTATGCGGGGAGTTCTTGAGGTCACACTTTCACCCCCCCCCCCATACCTCGTGGTGGATCTTCATCGTCCTCCAGTTGCATGACTTCTGCAACTACCAGTCGGCAACATTAGTTTATTCAATCAGCAAATCATTCCCAAAAAATAGAACAGAGTGAAGGTTTGTTATACCTCGTTGGGAGGTGGCTGCGTTAGTGATATCCACTTCCATATGTTCCTCTTCTTCCCGTGGAAGCGACGTCACCGAGGTAGCAGCTCTGGTAGACAAATTCCACTCAGTCGGCAAAGATATGAAGTTCCACACAACAACAAAGGAAAAAGAAACGGACACTCATGTTGAAACAACAGGTACAACAAACTTCATGCGGGGCAGAGCCTTCCGAGGTTTTGGCGCGTCGAACTTGGGCTGTTTGGCGGCCCGCTCACTCGACTCAAGTATTGAAGCTCGGTAATGCTTTGGGTTCCTGCTGCTCGACGTTAAGTTCTTGCTTGGGGCAGCCATTGGGTCTTGGCGCTGCTTAGAATGATTCTCGGTGCACGGAGGAGACTCGGCCTCTTCTTCGTCCTCACCCGAGTCCTCATAATCGTCTTCGCTATCCTCGGCATAATCAACATCAACGCTACCGCCCTCTCTCTCCCCTCCATCTTCGGGCTGATTTCCATTCGGCACGGGCGAGTACATGTTCATCAGGTCCTGCGAGATTCAAACAGTAAAGTCAGTCGACCGATGCCCTAATCACTAGATGAAACATCAAAGCATTCGACAAAGATATGACTTACCAGATTTGGCAGTGGGTTCTCAGCAGAGAAAGGCAAGATCCGCTTGGCTCCCAGGGGATTGTCGCAGGCTCCGGTGATGCTCCGAAGCCACTGTGCAATAGTTTCCTCCGAGACTTCCTCTGGATGTGTCCGAGTGGTGTCCTCGGGGCCTGAGTAGTGCCACATGGCATGGTCCCTCGCTTGAAGGGGCTGGATTCGTCGAGTGAGAAATGTCTCCAAGAGATCCATGCCAGTCACTCCGCCACGAACCAGATTCACTACAGCATTCACTAAGAATGTCACTTGGACTTTCTCCCCTTATAGCACTGACAGTGATTTCGGAGTACCGGGTTGATCTGGTGTGAAGGGGGGAAGGCCAGTCGACATGTTGGTGAGGGATCACTAGAAGAGTGTCTAGAGGGGGGTGAATAGACTACTAGCAGAAAATTAAAACCTACCCTTTTCCCAAGTTAATTGGTTGGCAGATTTTAACAGTTTTAGCAAGGCTAGCAAGTCTATATACCCTAGACATGCATGTCAATAAATATTGCAGCGGAAAGTAAAGACATTGCACATGAAGTAAAGAGTTGAGATAAGGAGATCAAACGCAATTGGAGACGCAAGGATTTTTCCCGTGGTTCCGATAGGTGGTGCTATCGTATGTCCATGTTTATGGAGTCTTTAACCCACAGAGGGTGATGGTCGTGAGAGTCCACGGAGGGCTCCACCCATAAGGGTCCATGAAGTAGCAACCTTGACTATTCCATAACGGCTTCCGTCCACGATGGACTAGCCTCACTATGGGTAGATCTTCACGAAGTAGGTGATGTCCTTGCCTGTACAAACTTCTTGGTTCACTCCACAACACGAAGTAGGAGGCTCCCAAGCGACACCAAACCAATCTAGGAGGCACCACCCTCCAAAAGGTAATAGGCTCAGTAATGTCGATGAACTCCTTCCTCTTGTGCTTCAAGATGATAGACTCCTCAACACACAATCACTCTCTCATAGATATAGCTTGGTAGAAGAGATTGGATTGGTAGAAAGAAAATTGGAGAGGCTAGAAATCAAGATCCATATGGTTGGAGTGGAAGATCTTGACCTCAACACAAGGGTAGGTTGTTCTCTCTTAGAAAACTGATAGGATAGGTATGGAATAGTCCTGAGTGCTTCTCTTTCGAGTAGGTGGTGGTGGAGGGGTATATATAGGCATCTCCAAAAATCCAACCGTTACACACAATAAGTCAGTCTCAGTGACACCGATGTGTTAAGCTTGGTGGTACCGAAGTGACTAAAAGGTGGCAACTTTTGAATCTCGATGAGACCGATAGAGGAATCTCGGTTGCATCGATAAGGTGACCAACGATCAGAATGCCCAATCTCGGTGATGCCGATTCAACAATCTCGAAGGGATCAAAACTGTGAACTTGCATAAGAGAAAGTTGGCAGCCTAAACTTGGTGGCACCGGTATGGAATCGGTTGCACCGAAGTGGCTAGGTTTTGGCTGAGTCTGTCTAGGGTTTGGAATCGGTGGCACCGAAATGGAAATATTGTTTGCACCGATTTTGAGTTTTTGGCTATGGACAAACTTTGGTGGGAGAGTTTGTGGGTGTCTTTGGTGACTTTCACTTGTGCACGTATGAGCATTTGTTCACCAACAAAACTTTACCACCTTTTAATAGTATTAGCTTTCCTATGGACTCAGTGTGATTTCTCACAAATATAAAATGTAGAGTCCTCTTGCTTGAAGCTTTGCCAACCTATTCCTTTGCATCTTGGGGTATTCCACAATCTCTTTGCAACCCAACTCTCCATGGACCATTATCTAAAACACACTAGATAAAATTATTAGTCCAAGAGACAATGTATGTTGTCATGAATTATCAAAACCACCAAGGGAGCATGTTGTGCTTTCAGTTGGGAGATGCAACATCTTTGCAATAGAACCAAGTCGACTGCCAGTCCTAAATAGATTCAGGAAAAGTCATCGACGGAAAGGAGCTTCTAGCTCTCTTTTGGATCCCCAAGCCACCACATAACTGAATGACATGGATCTTATCGTCCTCTGGATTGGCCTTTTTGACCGAATGAGATCGGACAGTAAAGATGTGTTTAAACAAACCCCGATGGGGATGACAACCCCAGAAGCACTCGCACAAGGTGATGAAAGTAGCAAGGTACGAAATGGCATTCGGAGGAAAGTGATGAAGCTGAGCTTCGAAAAAGTTTAGAAACCCGCGGATGAAAGGATGGGGAGGCATAGAAAAACCTCATTAGATGTGAGTAACAAGGAGGACCTGCTCCCCTTCGCATGGCTCTGTCTTGATCTCCCCCTCCGACTGCCTCCATGAGCCATCGGCTATGAGCCCATCGACGACGAGGTTCTCGACGTCCCTCGCCATGACCGTCGACGAGAGGAAATCTCCCTGGATACACCCCGCTGGCGCCATGAATCGGGCGCTTGACGGCTTCTTCGCCTTGGCCCCTCCCTTCTTGGCATGCTCAAGCTTCTCAGTCTTGCCTTTTGTCATCGCGGCGGTGGTCATCGAGGCGGAGTTGAGCGGCGCGCGTGGAGCAGGGGAGGCGGTGGAAAAGAGAGGATTTGGGAGAGAAGTATTGTGCTGTCAGTAGCGCGGACTAATCTTATACCAGCCTGAGTGAGTCGCTGACCTATGGGCCCTCCAGATCCCTCTGTATCTCGACCACAGACGTCGCGTGGTACGTGGCATAATGGGCGGCACGGAAATCGAGGCATTGTGCTCCCACTTGCCCGAGTCGTGGCGTCATCTTCGCACGGGGCGCGCTTCCCAAATTTTCAAATCCCGTGAAGTCCCGGTCTGACGGAGTGACCCGTCGCACCCAAAGATCCTCTTGAGTCACTCAAATTTGAATCTGCACTTGAATTCACTCGGACACTTATCAAGGCTGAATCGATCAGGGCGAATGATAAATATTCCAGTCGACCTAGATTTCTCTAAAACCCTGGAATGCATTCGGAATTTCTGTGCCTTATTAGAACCAGCATCGATCCCTCTTTCACTCGAATCCCGATCCATTCGGGGGCTAATGACCAGTATATGTACCTAGGGTATAGTCCTAGGCCTCACCTAACTTCCCTACCTAAGGACACTATATTGGAGGACTTAAAGATTACAAGAGTTTCCGACTGAAGTCATCATGGCACATAAGTCACTCGACAATACATCCACTTGGAGGTTTCTCCCTCCACTCGACAGTCTCCTCTCACTCGGAAGAACCAACAACCAGTTGACACAAGAAGACCAGAAGGCACCCCAGGGAGGCCAACACGCAGGTGTTCGACCAGTCACCATTAGTAGCATTTATTGTATACGTTATCGGTAATGTATGTCTTTATTCCCATGATCGAACCCTTGGTTGTCAGGCATTCATGAGGGGCAGTGCACTCTATATAAGCCGCCCTCCCCTCTGGCACCAGGGTTCGCACTCCTTGTAACACTCATATTCCACACGACAAGATCTCCTGAGCACTAATACGTAGGGCTATTACCTCTACAAGAGGGGCCTGAACTCATACATCTGTCTGTACACCCTCGCCGTAGCTAGGACTCTGACCTCTCCTTACGTACCCCTATTTTCTACTGTCAGGCTCGTTTCCATGACATATCCTAACTAAAGGTGGTCTTTGCCTGCAAAGCTTCCGGGCATGACATAGTGGTGTGCTCAGCGATGACATCCGTCCTGCCGAGCACATGGTCTCGGTCTTGTTGCACTGGAAGGGAAACCTTTGGGGGATTCCTTGGACCCACATATGTCCTTGCCTTCTTAGCATGAAAGAGGAAACTATCCTCCTCAATGCCCGCTCGCGCCCGCCTGATCTCGAACATCAGATCCCACGTCATCCCGGCCTCATGAGGTCGGGTACGTGCATAGAAATCCCCGCTCCTCAGGAGGCGGCCTGGGGGATGCCACTCCTCTAGAGATCTTGACGTTGTTCATCTCGCGAGGCAGGGGCTCTCGCAAGGGCCTTGACTTGGGGGGCTTGCCACTGGGCCATATCGGTGAAAGCTCAATATGCTCCCTCGGTGGTTTTGATAATTCATGATAACATACATTGTCTCTTGGACTAACACCTCTATCTAGTATATTTCAGATGATGGTCCATGAAGATCTGAATTGGCAAAAAGGTTGAGGAGAATGTGGAATTACCCCCAAGATGCAAGGAAATAGGTTGGCCAAGCTTCAAGCAAGAGGAATCTACATTTTATATTTGTGAGAAATCACTTTGAGTCTATAGGAAAGCCAATACTATTAAAAGGGGGTAAATTTTTGATGGTGAAAAATATGCTCAAATGATGCACAAGTGACAGTCACCAAAACATCCACATACTCTCCCACCAAAGTTTGTCCTAAGCCAAATATGCCAAATCGGTGCAACCAACTTTACTATCCCAGTGCCACCGAGTACCAAACCCTAGACAGACTCAGCCAACCCTAACACTTCGGTGCAGCCGACACAACACTCGATGCCACCAAGTTGGGTTGCCAACTTCCTGTTATGCAAGTTCTCATTTTTGGTCCGACCGAGAATGGTGAATTGGCGTCACCGAGTTTGGTAATTCTGACCGTTGGTCACCTTGTCGGTGCAACTGAGAGTTATATATCGGTCCATTCGAGATTCAAAAGTTGCCACTTTTTGTCACTTCGGTACCACCGAGTTTTACACTTTGGTGTCACCGAGTCTGAATTATTGCGTGTAATGGTTGGATTTTTGGGGATGCCTATATATGCCCCTTCACCACCACCCACTCGAAAGAGAAGCACTCAGAACTATTCCATACCTATCCTACTCAGTTTTCTGAGAAAGAACCACCTACCCTTGTGTTGAGGTCAAGATCTCCCACTCCAACCATATGGATCTTGATTTATAGCCTCCCCAAGTTGCTTTCCACCAGTCCCATCTCTTCTACCAAGCCAAAGCTGTGAGAGAGGGATTGTGTGTTGAAGAGTCTATCATCTTGAAGCACAAGAGCAAGGAGTTCATCGTCATTACCGAGCCTATTACCTTTTGGAGGGTGGTGCCTCCTAGATTGGTTAGGTGTCGCTTGGGAGCCTCCTACTTTGTGTTATGGACTGAACCAAGAAGTTTGTAAGGGCAAGGAGATCGCCTACTTCATGAAGATGTACCCATAGTGAGGCTAGTCCTTCGTGGATGGAAGCCGCATGGAATAGTCAAGGTTGCTTCTTCGTGGAACCCTCCGTGGGTAGAGCCCTCCATGGACTCTCGCGACCATTACCCTCCATGGGTTGAAGACTCCATGAACGTGGACGTACGATAGCACCACCTATCGGAACCACGGGAAATATCCATGTGTCTCCTATTGTGTTTGATCTTTCTAACCCATCTCTTTACTTACATGTGCAATGTCTTTACTTTTCGCTGCCCTACTTGTAGACATACATGTGTAGGGCTGTTTGACTATCTAGATTTGCTAAAAGTATTAAAATCTGCCAACCAATTAACTTGGGAAAAGGTTAGGTTTTAAATTTTTGCTAGTAGTCTATTCACCCCCTCCCCTCTAGACACGTCTCTCTCGATCCTACAAGTGGTACCAGAGCTTTGGTCTCCATTGCTTTGGTTTAATCACCGTGGAGGAAGATGGATGTGTCTAGTGTAGAGAGTTCGAGTTGTAAAGTGCCCATTCTTGATGTGGAGTACTACAATCAATGGAAGAATGCCATGATTGATCTATTTAATAGATTCCATTTGACTAAATATATTGAACAACCCTATGTGCTCCCCATTGATGAATTGCATCCCACACACGAAGAGGAAATTAACATGCTTGGTACCCTAAGAGCTGTCAATCTTATTGTTAGAGGTTTACCAAGATTCGTGCTTTCTCAAATGAACAAAGTTGCATGTGCCCATACCTTATGGACTGATTTGGAGAAACGATATTCAAATCTTTCCTTAGGAAATCTTGATGAAATTCTTCATAAAACTGTTGCTTTTCACAAAATGAAGCCTAGCGATCGAAACTTTGATAAATGTCTATTTGATCTCCATGATCTTATGCGTGCTAAAGGAGATGTCACCACTATCAACAACATTATCTTTGAAGCCATTCACATTCATAAACTTGAGCATTGTCATAATCACTATTCTAACGAATCCCTTGTTCTTTATGATGAGGATTTCCCAATTGATGATGACAATGTGGAACATGGCTACTATGAAGAAGATGAGTTGTTAGACATCGAGTATGAGAATATCATGAAGAATCTGAGTCTTATGGCAAACTTTAGAGATTACATGTCCGGAGGAAAAGAGTGGATTCTTGACACTAGATGTACGGATCATATGACTAGTGATAAAGACATGTTCCAAGAGATCACGCCTAATCAAGGTCCTCGATGATACATGACCTTTGGAGAAAACTCTAAGGGTAAGGTACTTGGCCTTGGTAAGGTGGCCATATCCCATGATAGCTCTATTCAAAACGTCATGCTAGTTGAATCCCTTGGCTATAATCTTCTTTCCATATCTAGACTTGCCGACTTTGGTTTCAATGTTTTATTTACAAAAATTGATTACCAAGTGTTTCGTCGAGATAATCATAAAATGGTCTTTACCGATTTCCGTGGAGGTGATCTATACATTGTTGATTTCACTAAAAGATCCAAGCCTCACACTTGTTTAATTGCAAAATCTTCTAAAGGTTGGCTTTGGCATAGAAGACTTGGACATGTAGGCATGCGAAATCTAGATAACCTAATCAAAGGTGATCATATAGTTGGAGTTAAAGATGTTATCTTGGACAAAGATAGACTTTGTAGTGCGTGTCAAGCTGGAAAGCAAGTAGGTGGAAGTCATCCCGTTAAGAATATCATGACTACTAGGAGACCACTCGAGTTACTTCATATGGATCGTCCCAATGCTTACAAGCAAGGTTGTCAGAATCGCGATTCTGTTATGTGATTCTATGACTTTACGATCCAAATTAACCCCTCTGATTCTACGATTTTACTTCGTAGAATCTATGTTTCTACGATCTTGATAGTGAAGATTCTATGATTTACGATCCTACCATCAGAGTTCAGATCCGATTCAGAATCGCGATTCTAACAACCTTGCTTACAAGAGTCTCGGTGGAAATTCCTATGGCCTAGTTATAGTTGATAATTTTTCTAGATTTACATGGGTATTATTTCTTGATGATAAGTCGCAGGTTCAAAAGATCTTCAAGAACTTCACTCGCAAAGCGCAAAATCAGTTTGAAGTGAAGATCAAGAAGGTTCGAAGCGATAACGGATCGGAGTTCAAGAACACCCATGTGGATACCTTTCTTGACGAAGAAGGTGTCTCACATGAGTTATCGGCTACGTACACACCTCAACAAAATGGAGGTTTTGAGAGGAAGAACTAGATGCTCATTGAGATGGCAAGAACGATGCTTGACGAATACAAGACGCCAAGACACTTTTGGGCAGAAGCCGTTGAAACAGCATGTCATGCCACAAACCGACTTTACTTGCACAAGCTTCTCGGTAAAACGGTATACGAGCTACTCACCGGTAACAAACCCCAAGTCGGATACTTTCAGGTATTTGGCTCAAAGTGCTACATTCTTGATAAGCATCATTGTACTAAATTTGCTCCTAAATCTCATGAAGGATTCCTACTTGGTTATGGATCGAACTCTCATACTTACCGTGTCTATAACAACTTCAATCAAAAAGTTGAAGAGACAATAGATGTGAAGTTTGATGAATCTAATGGTTCGCAAGTCGAACAATTGCCAAATAATGTAGGTGATAAGGATCCTTCGGAAGCCATACTAGATCTACCTATCGGCAAGATTCGTCCCATGGAGGTGAAGGAGAGTACTTCATCAACTCAAGTGGAAGCCCCCACCTCACGTCAAGGTGAACCTCAATACGACATGGAGGCATCCACAAGTGGTACACGA
Organism: Hordeum marinum; assembly: GCA_022496015.1. NCBI lineage: Eukaryota > Viridiplantae > Streptophyta > Magnoliopsida > Poales > Poaceae > Hordeum > Hordeum marinum. Next base: position 391,083,627 of record CM039678.1, on the reverse strand, counting down.
CAAGATGATGAAGAAGAGGAAGTACGTCATGAAGATCCACCACAACCACCTTCACCACCACCTCAAGGGAACAACACCTCCAACGACAACGAAGATGAACAAGATGATAATGAAGAAGACGAAGCTCCACCATCCAAAAATCGAAAGTTGACCCGTGTTCGAGCTCAAGTAACCAAGAACCATCCCCTAAACCAAATCGTTGCTGATATACAAATAGGGAGAATCACTCGCTCTAAAACCCGTCTAGCTAACTTCTATGAGCATTATTCTTTCATCTCTAGCATTGAGCCCTTAAAGGTAGAACAAGCTCTTGAAGACACAGATTGGGTGAATGCAATGCATGAAGAGCTACACAACTTCGAGAGGAACGAAGTGTGGACACTCGTGGAGAAACCCGAAGATGAGCACAACATCATTGGAACCAAATGGGTGTTTCAGAAGAAACAAGACGAAGATAGTCAAGTCGTACGCAACAAGGCTTGTCTCATAGCCCAAGGATATACGCAAGTCGAAGGTATGGACTATGGTGAGACTTACGCCCCCGTTGCTAGACTTGAAGCTATTCGTATTCTTCTTGATTATGCTAATCACCATGATATCACACTCTATCAAATGGACATTAAAAGTGCATTTTTAAATGGTGAAATAGAGGAAGAAGTTTATGTTAAGAAACCACCTAGTTTTGTGAATCCTAAGAAACCTAATCATGTTTACAAGATTCGCAAAGCTCTTTATGGTCTTAAGCAATCCCCTCGTGCTTGGTATAAATGCTTAACGAAGTTTCTCATCAAAAAAGGTTTTGAAATTGGTAAAATTAATGCAACCTTGTTCACTAAGAGAGTTAATGGATAATTATTTGTATGCCAAATATATGTGGATGATATTATCTTTGGTTCCACTAACCCTCAATTTAGTGAAAGATTTGGAAGGTTAATGTCCGAGAAGTATGAGATGTCTATGATGTGTGAGCTGAAATTCTTTCTTGGATTGCAAATCAAGCAATCAAGAGAAGGAACTTTCATCTCTAAAACTAAGTATACCAAGGACTTAATAAATAAGTTCAACATGCAGGATTGCAAAGGTATGAAAACCCCTATGCCCACTAGTGGACATGTTGACCTTACCAAGGAGGATGAACTGGTTGATCAAAAGGTTTATCGATCTATGGTAGGTTCTTTGTTATATCTATGTGCATCTCGTCCTGATATTATGCTTAGTGTTTGCATGTGGGCTAGATATCAAGCCGCACCTAAGGAGTGTCATCTTTTGGCTGTGAAACATATTGTGAGATACTTGATACAAACACCAAACTTTGGCATTTGGTATCCCAATGGATCTTCTTTTAATCTTGTTGGCTATTCCGATTCGGACTATGCCGGTGACAAGGTTGATAGAAAATCCACCTCGGGTACTTGTCAATTTTTAGGTAGATCTCTTGTGTCTTCGTCCTCCAAGAAACAAAAGTCGGTATCTCTATCTACTGTCGAAGCAGAGTATATTGCTGCTGGATCTTGTTGTGCGCAATTACTATGGATGACACAAACGCTTAAAGATTATGGTATTCATGTTTAAAATGTTCCATTACTTTCTGACAATGAAAGTGCTATTAAAATTGGACATAATCATGTGCAACATTCTCGAACCAAGCATATTCAAGTTCGACATCATTTCATTCGTGATCATGTTGCCAAAGGAGATGTCAATCTTAAGCATGTTCGTACTAACAAGCAATTGGTAGATATCTTTACTAAGACACTTGATGAGAAGAGATTTTGTCATTTGAGGAGTGAGTTGAACATCATTGATGCTGAGTGTCATCTTTTGGCTGTGAAACGTATTGTGAGATACTTGATACAAACACCAAACTTTGGCATTTGGTATCCCAAGGGATCTTCTTTTAATCTTGTTGGCTATTCCAATGCGGACTATGCCGGTGACAAGGTTGATAGAAAATCCACCTCAGGTACTTGTCAATCTTTAGGTAGATCTCTTGTGTCTTCGTCCTCCAAGAAACAAAACTCGGTATCTCTATCTACTGCCGAAGCAGAGTATATTGCTGCTGGATCTTGTTGTGCGCAATTACTATGGATGACACAAACGCTTAAAGATTATGGTATTCATGTTAAAAATGTTCCATTACTTTTTGACAATGAAAGTGCTATTAAAATTGTACATAATCCTGTGCAACATTCTCGAACCAAGCATATTCAAGTTCGACATCATTTCATTCGTGATCATGTTGCCAAAGGAGATGTCAATCTTAAGCATGTTCGTACTAACAAGCAATTGGCAGATATCTTTACTAAGCCACTTGATGAGAAGAGATTTTGTCATTTGAGGAGTGAGTTGAACATCATTGATGCTTCAAACTTGAGCTAGACTCACTCGGTTGCAAGCAAGGGCATGAGCTTAATTATTGTCTCCATGATCTCATAACTCATTATCATATGCCATGGAATTCTATGCTCCCTTGTATTGCATCTAACCTTTTGTAGGTACTTGGAAGAACTTCATTCCACAAGATTGCTATCAACTCCAATCATAAGCAATCTTGTCATTACCAAGTATCCACAACCCCTCTTGATGATGGAAGGAAGAAGACAACAAAAATATCCTTGACATATACTTGATCTTAGTTGCAAATCTATAAGTGGTATCATGTCAACGGGATATATCCATTGTTCTTCCTAGCATGACTAACCTTTGTAGGTGATGAGTGTACTAGAATAAGAAGGAATGCTCCAAACTCAAGATGATCTTCATCAACCACAAGCATCCTCAACAAAAGTTCACCTACGAGCAGCATCATCAACATCATTCAAAGGTATGTACTCATACCCTTGAAAAGGCTTTACTCCAAGTCATGGGCTAAAGCAACTCAAGAGGTATGAAGACATCAAAATGCTTAATCGAAAAATGATAACCCCATTTTGAGCTTAAACGATGAGTATGACCTATGATCAAGTATTCTAGCTTGGCTCCTAAGTCAATATACTCTAATATAGGTGACCTAGTCACCGCCCATCATTTAGTTAAGAAACTTGAGTGGATTGCTCTCTTATTGCATTATTTCTCGTAACCACTCAAATCTTATCTATTTGTTGACCCTTGTAAATGTTTCACATTTTTCTTTGAAACAGTTTTGTTTGTCTCTCTGAAAACAGAAACTTGGTTTATCTTTCGAAGCCACCGACTTAGATAACTCGGTTCTACCGAACCTGCAGTTAAGCTGCACCACACAAACTCGGTATCACTGATTTATCCAACTCGGAGTCACCGATTTTCTTTGTGTTCAAATTTTATGTTTTCCTGATCTAGTTTACTTTGCTTTCTGTTCCCAAGACAATCTTGTTCCTTCTAGGATCCCTTCAAAAAAACCTTGGGGGAGAATAACAAACAACACTTCGGGGGAGAAAATCATTATTCAAGGATCCCTAGCTCCAAGGGGGGGAAACCTCACATTTGCCAAAGGGAGAGACCCTACCTTCAATGACCCTTAGTCTCCATGATCCCTACCTTGTCAATGATCCCTGTCACTACTCCCAAGTTTGACCTTTTTGGTAGTTTATGCCAAAGGGGGAGAATATATCGAAGCTTCATGCTAAAGGGAGAGTCACATGCTTATGCAAAGGGGGAGAGGAAAATACATAATCAAGGAGAAGAAGAACATGTAGGGAGAGAAAATTACTGTTGAAAAGTAATCTTTTGATATCTTACTTTTCTCACCCTATACAATCCCAATATCTACATGCTGAGGGGAGGCGGCCTGGGGGGATGCCACTCCACTGGAGATCTTGACGTTGTTCGTCTCGCAGGCAAGGGCTCTCGCGAGGGCCTTGACTTGGGGGGCTTGCCGCTCGGCCGTACCGGTGAAAGCACAATATGCTCCCTTGGTGGTTTTGATAATTCATGACAACATACATTGTCTCTTGGACTATCACCTCTATCTAGTATATATCAGATGATGGTCCACAAAGATCTGAATTGGCAAAAAGGTTGAGGAGATTGTGGAATTACCCCCAAGATGCAAGGAAATAGGTTGGCCAAGCTTGAAGCAAGAGGACTCTACATTTTAAATTTGTGACAAATCACTTTGAGTCCATAGGAAAGCCAATACTATTAAAAGGTGGTAAAGTTTTGATGGTGAACAATATGCTCAAACGTGCACAAGTGACAGTCACCAAAACATCCACATACTCTCCCACCAAAGTGTGTCCTAAGCCAAATATGCCAAATCGGTGCAACCAACTTTACTATCCCGATGCCATTGAGTTCCAAACCCTAGACAGAGTCAGCCAAACCCTAACACTTCGGTGCAGCCGACATAGCACTCAGTGCCACCGAGTTGGGTTGCCAACTTCCTGTTATGCAAGTTCTCATTTTTGGTCCGACCAAGAATGGTGAATCAGCGTCGCCGAGTTTGGTAATTTTGACCGTTGGTCACCTTGTCGGCGCAACCGAGAGTTATATATTGGTCCATCCGAGATTCAAAAGTTGCCACTTTTTGTCACTTCGGTACCACTGAGTTTTACACTTCGGTGTCACCGAGTCTGAATTATTGTGTGTAACGGTTGGATTTTTGGGGGTGCCTATATATACCCATTCACCACCAACCACTCGAAAGAGAAGCACTCAGAACTATTCCATACCTATCCTACTCAGTTTTTTGAGAGAGAACCACCTACCCTTGTGTTGAGGTCAAGATCTCCCACTCCAACCATATGGATCTTGATTTCTAGCCTCCCCAAGTTGCTTTCCACCAGTCCCATCTCTTCTACCAAGCCAAATATGTTGGGAGACGTAGTAGTAAATCAAAATTTTCCTACGTGTCACCAAGATCTATCTATGGAGAAACCAGCAAACGAGCGGGGAGAGATTGGATCTTCATACCTTTGAAGATCGCTAAGCGGAAGCGTTGCTAGAACGCGGTTGATGGAGTCGTACTCGCAGCGATTCAGATCGCGGTAGATCCAATCAAGTGCCGAACGGACGGCACCTCCGCGTTCAACACACGTGCAGCCCGGTGACGTCTCCTACGCCTTGATCCAGCAAGGAGGGAGGAGAGGTCGAGGGAGAGCTCCGGCAACACGACGGCGTGGTGGCGGTGGAGCTGCATGGTACTCCGGCAGAGCTTCGCTAAGCACTACGGAGAAACGAGGAGAGGGAGGAGTAGGGCTGCACCTGGGAGGAGATGAACTCGTGTGTTGTGCAGCCCCAAATACCTCCACTATATATAGGAGGAGGGGAGGAGAGGTGCTGCGCCCTAGGGTTCCACCCTAGGGGCTGGCGGCAGCCACCAGATGGCATCTGGCCGGCGGCCAGGTCAGGGAAAGGTGGAGGCGCCCTAGGGTGGGCCTTAAGGCCCATCTAAGCCTAGGGTTTGCCCCCTCCACCCTTGCTGTGCCTTGGGCTGGGGTGGGAGGCGCACCAGCCCACCTAGGGGCTGGTTCCCTCCCACTCTTAGCCCATGGAACCTTCCGGGGCAGGTGGGCCCACTTGGTGGACCCCCGGAACCCTTCCGGTGGTCCCGGTACACTACCGTAGACACCCGGAACACTTCCGGTAACCAAAACCTCACTTCCTATATATCAATCTTCGTCTCCGGACCATTCTGGGACTCCTCGTGACGTCCGGGATCTCATCCGGGACTCCGAACAACCTTCGGTAACCACGTACACTATTTCCCTATAACCCTAGCGTCATCGAACCTTAAGTGTGTAGACCCTACGGGTTCGGGAGACACGTAGACATGACCGAGACACCTCTCCGGTCAATAACCAACAGCAGGATCTGGATACCCATGTTGGCTCCCACGTACTCCACGATGATCTCATCGGATGAACCACGATGTCAAGGATTCAATCAATCCCGTATACAATTCCCTTTGTCTATCGGTATGGTACTTGCCCGAGATTCGATCGTCGGTATCACCATACCTTGTTCAATCTCGTTACCGGCAAGTCTCTTTACTCGTTCCGTAATACATCATCCCGTGACTAACTCCTTAGTCACATTGAGCTCATAATGATGATGTCTTACCGAGTGGGCCCAGAGATACCTCTCCGTCACACGGAGTGACAAATCCCAGTCTCGATTCGTGTCAACCCAACAGACACTTTCGGAGATACCCGTAGCGTACCTTTATAGCCACCCAGTTACGTTGTGACGTTTGGCACACCCAAAGCATTCCTACGGTATCCGGGAGTTACACAATCTCATGGTCTAAGGAAACGACACTTGACATTGAAAAGCTTTAGCAAACGAACTACACGATCTTGTGTTATGCTTAGGATTGGGTCTTGTCCATCACATCATTCTCCTGATGATGTGATCCCGTTATCAATGACATCCAATGTCCATGGTCATGAAACCGTGACCATCTATTGATCAACGAGCTAGCCAACTAGAGTCTCACTAGGGACACGTTGTGGTCTATGTATTCACACATGTATTACGGTTTCCGGTTAACACAATTATAGCATGAATAACAGACAATTATCATGAACTAGGAAATACAATAATAACCATTTTATTATTGCCTCTAGGGCATATTTCCAACAAAATATATGTGAGAGAGATTGTGTGTTGAGGATTCTATCATCTTGAAGCACAAGAGCAAGGAGTTCATCGTCATTACCGAGCCTATTACCTTTTGGAGGGTGGTGCCTCCTAGATTGGTTAGGTGTCGCTTGGGAGCCTCCTACTTCGTGTTGTGGAGTGAACCAAGAAGTTTGTAAGGTCAAGGAGATCGCATACTTCGTGAAGATCTACCCATAGTGATCCTAGTCCTTCATGGACGGAAGCCGCATGGAATAGTCAAGGTTGCTTCTTCGTGGAACCCTCCGTGGATAGAGCCCTCCGTGGACTCTCGCGACCGTTACCCTCCGTGGGTTGAAGACTCCATGAACGTGGACGTACGATAGCACCACCTATCGGAACCACGAGAAAAATCCTTTTGTCTCCTATTGTGTTTAATCTTTCTAACCCATCTCTTTACTTACATGTGCGATGTCTTTACTTTCCGCTGCCATACTTGTAGACATGCATGTGTAGGGCTGTTTAACTATCTAGATTTGCTAAAGTATTAAAAATCTGCCAACCAATTAACTTGGGAAAAGGTTAGGTTTTCAATTTCTGCTAGTAGTCTATTCACCCCCACTCTAGACACGCCTCTCTCGATCCTACAACCGGGCTGTCAAGGTGGGCCACATGCTGGGCCGTAGGTAGGGAGGTCTAGGTACCCCCAGTCCCAGAACGCCGATAATCCCTTGCGCAGTTATCTGTGTCGCGCCCATTTGTGTCTCTGCATGGTCCATCACTTTGACCACAACGAGAGAGGTTGATTAACATGGATTCTTGTTTGTTTGTGTTATGGTAAGTCATGGTGAGATTACATGGTATAATTTGAGCGCATGTGTACGCATGAATGCCTCCCACTGGCGCAAATTGGGGAGGGGGGCATATATATTGCATACAGTACACATCACGTGAACCTCGCTCAACGTGGGGACTTTGCGATTCTCGAGGCAGGTGCCACATCAAAGTTGCATTGGGTAATTAAACATCACATGACACTTCCATACATATGTTTGGGCCGCACGTAGACGATGGTTGTCTTCAAACACTCGCATGGTTATCGGTGGCAAGCCCATTCTTGGGTATGTGTGGATGTCCATCACACTAACTGACAATGAGAGAGGTTACCAAGGTGGATACTTCTTGGAATGTTATGTATATATTATAGGTCATGGTGATTTTCCTGACGAAAAGTTTGAGTGCATGCTTACATACACATGAATCGTTCCCACAAGCGCTCAAAATGGGGGGACTAGCTAGTTGTACGCGTCAAGAACCACTCGATATGTGCATGGGCTTTCTGGTTCCGAAGCAGGTGCCACATCAAAACTGTGCACCTAGTATATATACTCAAATGCAACACGACACTTCTATACATATGTTTAGGGGAGATGAAGGTGGTGGCTGTCTTCGGACACTCCATCGTGTGGTTATCGACGACACGCCCATCTGTGGGACCGGGAGGACGTCCATCACTTCAACCGAAACGGGAGATGTTTGACCAACGTATTCTTCTTGGTCCGTGTTATAGAAGGTCTTTGTGACATGCCCTCCCTGTTGGGGAACATTGCATGGTAAACAAAAAATTTCCTATGCACACGCAAGATCTATCCATGGTGATAAGCATCTACGAGAGGGAGAGTGGATCTACATACCCTTGCAGATCGCTAAGCGGGAAGCATTAAGAAACATAGTTGATGTAGTCGAACGTCTTCGCGGTCCAAATCACAAGCGATCCCACGATCCAATCACAATCCATCGCGCGATCCAATCACGATTCGTCCCGTGATCCAATCATGGTCCTTTCGATCTAGAGTCGAACGGACGTCACCTCCGCGTTCAGCACACATACAGCTCGATGACGATCTCCACCTCCTTGATCCAGTAAGCGAGGGTGAAGAGGTAGATGAGTTCTTCGGTAGCACAATGGCGTGGCGGTGGTGGTGGTGGAACTATTCTGACATGGCTTCGCCTAAGCACCATCAGAATCTATTTGGTGGAGGAACTAGGGAATAGAGAACTAGCATGTGGACTTGTGATTTGGGGCTCTATTCCTCTAGTGTATATATGATGGAGGGGGGAGGAGGCATCCCTAGGGTTTCCCCTAGTGGCTTCGGCCGAAGTGTAGGAGGTGGAGGTTTCCACCAATCCTACTCCAAGTAGGATTCCTTCTCCTACTTGGTTGTCCTTCCTCCCACATTGGGGTTTCCTTCCCCCACTTCCTAGCCGCATGTGTCACTTGAGGTTGTCTTGCCCATCCCACTAAGGGCTGGTGCCCCACTCCTAAGGCCCATGTGGCCTCCTGGCGTGGGTGGCCCCTCCCGATGGCCTCCCAGCACTCCCGGCACACTACCGGAAATACCCCAAAAAATGTTGGTGACCAAAACGGGACTTCCTATATAACAATCTTTACCTCCATACCATTCCAAAGCTCCTCGTGATGTACAGGATCTCATCCGGGACTCTGAACAACCTTCGGTCACCACCATACATAACTCAATACTACTGAAACGTCATCAAATGTTAAGTGTGCAGACCTTGCGGGTTCGAGAACTATGTAGACATGACCAAGACACCTCTACGATGAATAACTAATAGCGGGACCTGGCTGCCCATATTGGTTTCTACATATTCTACGAAAATCTTTATCGGTTGAACCTCTATGTCAAGGATTCGGTTAATCCCGTATGATATTCCCTTTGTTCTTTGGTATGTTACTTGCCTGAGATTCGATCGTCGGTATCTCTATACCTGGTTCAATCTCATTAGCGGCAAGTCTCTTTACTCATTCTATAATACAAGATCCCGTTGCTAACACATTAGTCACTTTGCTTGCAAGCCTTGTTGTGATGTTGTATTACCGAGTGGGCCCTGAGATACCTCTCCATCACACGGAGTAACAAATCCTAGTCTTGATCCATGCCAGCTCAACAAACACCCTCGGAGATACCTGTAGAGCATCTTTATAGTCACCAAGTTACGTTGCGACGTTTGATACACACAAAGTATTCCTTCGGTGTCAGTGAGTTGCATGATCTCATGGTCATAGGAACGGATACTTGACATGCAGAAAACTATAGCAATAAACTGACATGATCATATGATATGTTTATTGTTTGGTTCTTGCCCATCACATCATTCTTCTAATGATGTGATCCCATTATCAAATGACATCTCATGTCCATGGCTAGGAAACCTTGACCATCTTTGATCAACAAGCTAGTCTATTAGAGGCATACTAAGGACATGGTGTTGTCTATGTATCCACACATGTATCTGAGTTTCCGATCAATACAATTCTAGCATGGATAATAAATGATTATCATAGACAAGGAAATATGATAATAACTAATTTATTATTGCCTCTAGGTCATATTTCCAACAATCTCCCACTTGCACTAGAGTCAATAATCTAGCTCACATCCCTATGGCATTTACATTGTTATGACTCTCACACCCGATGAGTTCTGGAATTCGATCATGTTTTGCATGTGAGAGAGGTTTTAGTCAACGGGTCTGTGACATTAAGATCCATGTGTACTTTCCAAATCTCTATGTCATATTGTAGATACTGCTACCACGCTCCACTTGGAGCTATTCCAAATGGTTGCTCCACTATACGTATCCGGATTGCTACTAAGAGTCATCTGGACTGGTGTTAAAGCTTGAATCGACATAACCGTTTATGATGAACTCTTTATCACCTCCATAATCGAGAAATAATTCCTTATTCCTCTAGTTACTAAGGATAATTTTGACCGCTATTGAGTGATCCACTCATGGATCACTCTCGTAGCCATTGACAGACTCATGTCAATGCACACACGGGTGTGGTACACAACATGGCATACTATATAGAGCCTATGGCTAAGGCATAGGGGACGACCTTCGTCCTTTCTCTTTGTTCTGCCGTGGTCGAGCTTTGAGTCTCACTCAACTTCACACCTTACAAATCAGGCAAGAACTCCTTCTTTGACTGATCCATTTTGAACTCTTTCAAAATCTTGTCAAGGTATGTACTCATTGAAAGTCTCATCAAGCGTCTCGATCTATCTCTATAGATCTTGATGCCCAATAATTAAGTAGCTTTATTCAGGTATTGCTTTGAAAAACTCATTCAAACAACCTTTTATGCTTTCTAGAAATTCTACATCATTTCCGATCAACAATATGTCATCCACATACACTTATCAAAAATTCTATAGTGATCCCACTCACTTTCTTCTAAATACAAGTTTATCATAAACTTTGTATAAACCCAAAAACATTGATCACCTCATCAAAGTGTATATTCCAACTCTGAGATGCTTGCTCCTGTCCATAGAAGGATCGTTGGAGCTTGCATACCTTTTAGCATCCTTAGGACTGAGAAAACCTTCTGGTTGTATAACATACAACCTTTCCTCAAGGAAACCGTTAAGGAAACGATGTTTTGACATCCATCTGCCAGATTTCATAATCAAAAAATGCAGGAATTGCTAACATAATTCCAACAGACTTTAGCATCGCTACGGGTGAGAAACTCTCATCATAGTCAACTCCTTGAACTTGCTGGAAACTTCTTTGAGACAAGTCAAGCTTTATTAATTATGACTTTTACCATCAGCGTCTGTCTTCTTCTTAAAGGTCCATTTGTACTCAACAGTCTGCCATTCAACGGGCAAGTCTACAAAAGTCCATACTCGGTTCTCATACATGGGTCCTTTCTCGGATTTCATGGCTCCTAGCCATTTGTTGGAATCCGGGCCCACCAACACTTCTTCATAGCCCGTAGGTTTACTGTTGTCTAACAACATGACCTCCAAGACATGATTGACGTACCACTCAGGGGCGGTATGAGTCCTTGTCGACCTATGAGGTTTGGTAGTAACTTGATCTGAAGCTTCATGATCATCATCATTTGCTTCCTCTTCACTTGGTGTAGGTGTCGCAGAAACATCTTTCTGTGTCATGCTACTATCCAACTGAAGTGACGGTTCAACAACCTCATCAAGTTCTACTTTCCTTCCACTCAATTCTTTCTAGAGAAACTCTTTCTTGAGAAAGGACATGTTTTTAGCAACAAACAAGTTGCCCTTGGATCTGAGATGGAAGGTATACCCAAATTTTCCTTATGGTATCCTATGAAGATGCACTTTTCCGCTTTGGGTTCGAGCTTATCAGACATATGTGTTGCATTCCCAAACTCTCACAAATGACAGCTTAGGTTTCTGCCAAACCATAATTCGTATAGTGTCATCTCAACGGATTTTATATGGTGCCCTATCTAAAGTGAATGTAGTCGTATCTAATGAATATCCCAAAATGATAGTGGCAAAATGTTAAGAGACATCATAGTACGCACCATATCCAATAGAGCACAACTACGACGTTTCGACACACCATCACACTATGGTGTTCTGAAAGTGCATTATATCGACTAGTGGGGTGTGAATAGGCAATTTTTACAAATTCATCACTGAGGAATTTCAAGTTGAGGAATTTGAAATGTGATGAACAACTAGCAACGGAATAAGTACTCGAGTGCAAGAGAAACATAGCAGTAGCAGGTCATCATGATGAAATAAAGCATTCACTGATTATAGGTAGCGTGATACAGGATGAGCAGGTGAGGAACAAGGTAACTTGAAGAATTTGTGGTGAGGAAATTGAGAAAGTCTTTAGTCAAATTCTTCAAATAGTAGTTATCAATTTCAGGTATATGAGTAAATGAAAGGGTTGAGGAAATAGAACCAGGTAGCTCGATGAAGACAATGGTTTGATGACCCGGTTCCAACTATTGTGATGGTCATACGTCTGGTTCAGAGTGGCCTGGTATTTAAACCAGAGGACACAGAGTCCTTACCGTATTCTCCTTGAGCGAAGGTCACACAGTCCTCGCCCAACACTCGTGGTAAATCTTCAGGGTAGACTTCCCAAACCCTCACAAAGTGGTCACCCCGCGATCCACAATTGACTATTGGATGCTCTAGACCAAGGTCACTCAGTGATCCCCAATTGACTGCAGGATGCACTAGACCATGATGCCTAACCATCTGGAAGATACACAATCTTCAAAGGTAACAAGCATCGTTTCCACAGAGGAACAATCTCTTCAGTGATGCTCAATCACTTTGGGTTTTGTGGTTTGGTTTTGTGGTTTTTCCTCACTGATGATTTTCTCTCAAAGTCCTCAGAGGATGGGTTGCTCTCAAATGACAAGTGTTAGTTCTCTCTTGGAGCAGCCAACCAACTAGTGGTTGTGGGGGTGGCTATTTATAGACATGGTGCAACCTGACATGATAAGACATAAATGCCCCTAATGATATGACCGTTATGTGGATAGGATGATTGGGGACAGGTGGTGCTAAGCACAACAACGGTCGGAATTTCGAACTATGGAAGTCCTCAGGCTTATCATATTCCTCACTTGTAGGCAATTCGCACTGGCGAAATCCTAACTCCTCAGTCATACCAATTTCATCAGAGACCATAAGAACACCGTATCTGTGACTTAAGAACTTGACTGAACCATAAGAGATTTCCAAAGGCTTCACTCGAAGGATTGGATAGGTTGAGGCTTTTGAGTTGGGCATCAGTTGGAAATTTTTCTTAGTATTATCTCGTCCCCCTTTAACAGTAGAGTGTTTCCTATGACTCAAAGAATGGAAATGAAACTATGAAGACAAAAGTCTTCACGCTTCATCATCCTCGTTCATATCTTCAAGGTCACACCAACTTCTTCATTTTCAAAGTCTTCAGGGAATACCAAAGTCTTCACCAAAGTCTTTAGTTGAAGACATACATTTTTAGGGGTTGATAATCTCCGAATATATCAAACTCATCGGCGACTTATAGGGCCTATGTACACTTACAGACACATCAGTCTCTTAACCTATAAGTCTTCAATACACCAAAATCACTAAGGGGCACTAGATGCACTTACGATCTCCCCCTTTTGGTGATTGATGACAAATAGGTTAAGTTTTCAATGGGGATAAAAATATGAAGTGTAAGTACTGAGTTTGAGGAATGTGATTCAAAGATATAGAAGAACTCCCCATGAAGATATGCATATTTGAGGAATTTGCTTTGGACTGCAAATGCACATGGCAGGTTAAAAACATGGAGAACTCCCCCTATATCTTGTAATTCATACACGCATTTTAACATATGATATGAAGAATTTAAATGCATGATGAAAATGGTGTTTGACGTAATTCAGCATGCATGCATTAAGGTACTTGAGAAAATAAACATGTGTAAAGCAGTTCAAAAGCGTCACACCACCATCGGACTTAAGTTTACAACCAACAAAAGCTTCAGAAGAGCGAGAGGTATAACTTAAACAAAAAACAACCCATATATATAGACCCGCTTGAAGAGTAACTCAAATTTTCTCCCCCTTTGTCATCGAAGGCCAAAAGGGATGAAAAGTGAGGACTAACGCCCCTGGAGAATTTCATCTTGAAGGTGATGGAGGAGCGCCAGCATTGTTGGGCTCATTTGTCAATGTAGGGCCTCTCGTAGTGTCGTCAGTATCCTCAGCTTCATCCGCCTCGCGCGATGAAGAATATGAGCTTGTAACCACCTGAGGAACTTGAACTTTTCTGAATTCCTTCCGAGGAGGATGAGACCAGTCAAAGTTCTGTTGAAAGTTCATCTTCTTGAGTTCCTTAGGATTCTTGAGATGTGTGAGAATGGCCCACACATGATCGAAGATTTCATGCACATAGTAGTGATTTTTCCTCATAGAGTTCTGTGTCATAGTCATGTTCTGAAGAATTGAAGCAAACTGACGCTTTACCCACTTGTGATTGCGATCAACCTTCTAATGAAGACTTAGGAGAAGCTCTCGATCGCTCATCACACGGGGGGCTGCTTCGTGAGGATTTTGCGCTGAGGATTTTGCATCAGAATCTTGGGTAGCAGTGTCATCATTGATGGAATAAGATGTTGCTTTGAGGAACTGGCCATCCAATGGACGAGTACCTTCATCAATGACAGCTTTGCCTTTGCCCTCAACTGAAGAAAATGTGTTTTTGAGGACTTCAATCGGAGGCAGAAAGCTGAAGTGATTCTGAAAATCATCCTTGAATGGAATTGAAGACCTTGATCTGATGAATTTCATGATCTAGGGAGCATAAGGCTTCAATTCAAATGGAGTTGTAGCAGCATTGGCCAAAGTCCTCATGAAGAAATCATGGTAATTGATGGGAATCTCATGAATGATGTTGAATGGCATATTCTTCATGATTTTCTCCACTTCTTCTTCGTCGGAGTTGTGACTCTTGCTAGGACTGAGGGTTTTGGTCAAGATGCGGTATATGGTCCTGGGTACATAGAGCAAATCCTTCACGAGGAAGGCGGTCCTTTGAGATTTCCTAGGAGCCAAAGGCTTCATCAGCACTTGCATCATGTGATTGGGCAATTCAGGTTCATCAAACAAGCATCTTGCATCTTCTGAGGGAATTGCTGTTGGCACAGCCCAAAGCAATTCAGAGGCTGGGGCAATGTAGTGAGTGGATCCAGTCATCCAGTCCAGAATCCAAGAATTGACATATGAAGCATCGCGTGTGATGTGCAAGGTTGCATAGAATTGAAGAATGAGCTCTTCATTCCAATCACATATGTCAACATAGAATGGAAGAATTCCAGCATCATTTAGAACTGTGAGCATCGGTGTGAAGCACGGGATAGATTCCATATCCGCATGAGGAATTTGCTGATACTCGAAGACTTTCTCTTTGTCGAGGAGCACTGATGCATAGAAATGCATCTGTGTAGGGGTCCAAAATCAGGTGTGACCGACCCTTGCTGAATCATATGGATTCGGCCCCGCGAAGAATATGTGCTCGTTGAAGAAATTTGCCTTGATGAATTTGGGGCGCTTGGAACCTTTGAATGGAATTTTAGGCTTTGGCTGAAGATTTGGCTTGAAGCGGCCCACAATTTCCTTGGGCATGGGAGGAACTTCTTCAGACTGAGGAATTTGAGTAGCAGTTTCCTCAGGTGCAGTAGGAGCAGCAGTTTCTTCAGCTGATGCAGCTGGAATATCCTCAGGAATTGAAGTGATAGGTGTGGCCAAATCATCAGATCTTGTTTGAATTTCTTCAGTTTGGGCTGGTGACTAGGGAATTTTGGTGAGGGGAGTTGACATTGGAGATTTTGGATGTGCAACTTCCCAATATTCATCATTGATAAGTGGAGTGGTATTACCAATGTCCACATGCTCTTCAATTTCTTCAACGCTAGCCTCTTCAGTAGTCAACTAAGGCTGGGGCGATGATACCAGAGGGGTTAAAGCATTTGCTTCCACCTCAATTTCTTCATCAATCTGCTTTGAGGAAGCAGCATAATGATCTCTTTCATCTTCATCATTCGGGATGACATAATCAACACCAAATGATACTATCTCAGTTGAAGAACTTGGCATAGTCTTCAACTTCTTCACAGCTGAGGAATCTAAAGTTGATGCTTTTCTTTTCTTAGCAGCTCTCTTCTCCGTTGCCTTTGTTTTCTTTGCTTCTGATGTAGAAGGAAGGTTGATATTATTCACCCTTGAAGATTTTGCAATTTCAGCAGAGGGTGGAGTTGGAGCAGTTTCTTCAGGAACAGCAAAAATTTCACCTGGCCTGGTAATTTGTTTAGGCGCAATAGTGGAGGTTGCCATGACGGGTTCTTCAGCAGCCTGAATTTCTTCAGTTGCGCGAGCAGTTTCTTCAGCAGGCTGAGCAGAGGGTTCAGCCTGAGGAATTTGTGGTTGCGATCGAGATGCAACCCTTGTATCGCAGTCCTTGACTGCAGCTTGTGCTGCCTTGACAAACCTCACCTTGGTGCCCTTCCATTCAGCATCATATCTATCTTTTTCTTCAGTGAGGTAGCGTATCTCAGACTGAACTGTGATGAGTTGGTTGGGACTCAAATTCATCACATTGTTTTTTAGAAATTTTTCTTTTTTGGCCCTGCTCCTTCTAGCTCTCTGAGCTTGTTCTCTCTTCCATTTTTTTCACAGCTATGAAGTGAGTGAGGACATGGTCCACACCAAGAGGTAAATTCAGTGAGGAAAGTGGAGTGATGGGATCCTCATGCCATATATCGATGAAGTTGAGGATCAACTTAGGATCCAGCATGAGAGGAACAGCGTTGCCCTTTGCAATTGCATCCCTCTGTTTGTATGTCCCTGATGAGATCTTCCAGTTCTTCATCATCAGCTTCATCATCCTCAGATCCTGAGGGGACATTCACAATAGCTTGGCTGTTGTGAGGACTTGGTCTCTGACCTCGTCCTGCAGTTTTCTTTATCTTCAACAGAGTAGGGCTTGTTGAAGAATGTGCTTGGGCTAATGAACTTTCTGAAGCCCCTGAAGCAATAGCAAAACCCGTTGTCCGCTGGCAAGTTGCAAGATGCACTGGGGTTGAGGACTTTGTGGCTGCGGCTGAGGATTGTGCAGCAATTGAAGGCATTGCAGTAGCCTTTGAAGAACTTGCTTGAGGATTCTGCAGTGAGGACTTGGGAGTTGAGGACTTTGGCTTCACCGCAGACTTCTTCACTACGAATTTCTTCGGAGCACTAGCAGAGGCTCCGACAGAGGCAGCAGCAGCAGAGTATTCGTTGAATTTATTCATTGCCTCTTTTGCCTTCTTTGCCGGCTTGGCTTGTTGTCTTTTCCATTCTTGAGGAAAGTCTTCACCAATTTTGAGACTGCTGGGAACAGCAGGTTGGTTTGGAGCCAAGGGTGGCCTATTGCAAGGGGGTTTAACAGCAAATTTCTTCATGTGTTTTGGAGCGACATATCGATATTCTTTCCATTCTCATTCCCATCTCCTCTCAATTCTCTGTATGTGAATCTTTCACTTCTTTTTGGTTTCCTTGCCATGAGTTTCTTCATCAGGTGTGCACTAGTCCTCATACAATTCACCAGGTATCTCAAATGCAGTTTGCACTTCAGGTTTCTTTCCACCTTTCTGTGGCTTTTTCCCATCAGCCATTTTCTTCGGCCGAGGATTCTGAACTTTTGAGGATTCTAAGGAAGTGTGCAACTTTTCTTCAAGGAGCGCTGCAAATGAGTTAAGTTGATGAGAACCTAGTGATTGATCAGCAGACATTTTGTACCTGTGAACAAAGTATAGGTGCGAAGAATTTGAAGAGGTCATATGCGTTCTCAGAAAGTTTTAAAGTATATCAAGTTTAGGACTAGACCATAGATGTACTGAGAAATTTCACTAAGTGTTCTTGACTTACGTTCTAGAGTTGTGCAGATTTGTGGATCCACACAATTGAGGGATCTTGAAAAAAATCATAACTTAGAAAAACACATCAAGGGAAATAAGTTTATAGGGTGTTTAAGAAGATGATACTTGAAGAATAAAGACCTTTGAGGAATTTGTGTAAGAAAGTGAAGATCAAAATAGGGCAGTAAAATTAGATTTTAATTACCCTTGTGAAGAACACGATGAACAGTGAGAGGAAGTGGAGAAGCTCGTCAGTTCAGATCTCCCACGCCCTTAGCTTGGTAGAGGGAGACAGCTACAGCGGCGGTGGGGTGAAGATTTCCACGGCCGATGCGAGTACGACGACGACGAGGTCGAGGCAGTGAAGCTCTTACTCTCCGGCGGCAATGATTTTAGCTGCGACGCTAGGTCTGAGCTCGGGAGAGAGGGAAGTGGGGAGTAACTCGAGCATAGAGAAAGGGGAAGGGGTATTTATAGTGGAGGTGAAAACTGACTAGTCCGAAGATTTTGGACCAGATTGCCCCTGACTCTTGCTCTCCACGCAACATGTGTCACCCACGTATTGTGTAGTTGAAATAGTGGGGGTCGTGAGTTATCTAGTCGTGGGAATCGGAACGATTTGAGCGGGAAGCACCGAAAATTTTGATAGTGAAATTTTTTAAAGTTTCCGTTCGCAAATTCTTCAGCTGTCAAGGACACAGTGAAGACTCTGAACGAGTTTTAAAGTAGAATGCATATGAGGAATTTATGAACAGACTGGATTGAGTTTAGCATAGAAGAGAAACGGGTCTGACCACATTTATTTAGATGAAAATCGAATTAAAGAATTTCACTAGACCACAAGTATATCAAGTGAATTCTATTCAGGACTTGAAAACTTAAATATATATAGGACAACAACACTATTATGATCATGGTATTAGAATAACTATTTTGATCTTAGCCCGCAACCTCCCGAACTTCCAAACCCACCTTAGCCCGCAACCTCCCCAATCCTCCACCAGCCCACCACCGGCTGTCGCCCACCCGATTCCGGTGCGCCTCCCGTCCGGCTCCGACGCGCCTCCTTCCCCGCGATCGGTGTCCCTCCTCCGCCACGCTGGCGAGCCTCCTCTCGTCGCCACCTTCGGATCCAGCCGTCGTAGGGCCTCGGAATCTCGCGTGCTGTCGTCGGCCATGGATTCCACTGCGCCGTCGCAGTGCCTTGGATCCCGACCACCGACGCAGGGCACTGGATCCCGAGTGCGTCCGCCGGTCCCTGGGAGCCATGGGCCGCCGCCCTCGATGTCGGGATCCCACGCACCGCCGCCGCCGCCATCGATGCCGGGATCCATTGGAGCACCGAGGGTCTTCTATGCTCCGGTGACTACGGGGAGGGGATCTGTGCGAGCCAAGGTCGGCCTCCTCAGCAGCGCTAACTATCCAGCCCCGTCCCCTGCTGCGCCCGCTGGCGAGGTTAACAGTGAGATCCCTCCATGTCCTCTGTACTCCTCCTCCTCGATTCTCCTTGGATCAGCAAGAATTGGACAGTAGCTCCGGTGGCTTCTCCCCGGTCCACGAACGGGGTTGCTCAATGGCACGCACGAGCCGGGGGAGGCTTCAGTTCGGCGGGGCGTGCACACGGTTCGTCTTTGGCCCGTCGCATCGTCTGCTGGTCAGTGACCACTGGATATGCCCTGAGGCGTGGTCTTGCTCGCCAGTGCTTGGCGCAGCTCGGCTGGAAAGAGGAGTAGCTCCATTCAGCTTGTGAAGTTCAGCCGGTGAGCATGTGCAGTCCAACGACGCGTGTGTGCTTGTGTTCGACTCATGGGGGTAACGAGTTTGGTGCTTGCGTGCGCACGACAGCGACATGTGGTGTGAGGAGAAGCCAAGCTAAAAGAAGACCACAGTACCTTCACATGCGTGTGCACGCAAGATAGGCACAGAGAAGTTCAGGGATTCAGGCAATATGATGATGCAGCTGCTAGCGCATCAACGACAACAGCGCGGCGCTCCTGGTGCTCCTCTCCCTCTGCTTCCTTGCATGCTACGATGCCACTGCCTCCTCACTGTATAAAAGGTTTGAGTGAGGAAAAATTCCAGCTCATGAACGAACCTGAAGAAGTTCTAATGCGATGGTGCTATTCTCTGTAGTTATTTGTTTCTCGTGAATGCGTTTGGTTGTGGCTGATGGATCTCTATATTCATATGTTCTTTGTTTTATTTTAGTGTGACCTGCACCGAGCTCTCTCTATTCTTGTTTTAATCAACTCACTGATGCATGTACCGAGTAATTCGAGGGACTTTGTTGCATCTTCTTTCAGTCTGCAGCCCAACACTGATTCTTCAGTCTGATTTGAATGCCAGCTGAATCTATTTATTAAGTTGTAGCCTTCAAAAAATGTGTTTGGCATTTCTGTCGTACGCGCCGTTGCTACTAATGCTGAAGAGCTAAAGTCTGTTATCGCTAGACTAATGCAGAAGAGCTAAACACCACACAAGATGCTCCTGTTCACGCCATGACTCATTCAAGATGACTGTGTGCGTGTGCCTGCGATCTGCAACAATGCGTGACGCAAGCGATGACTTTAATTGTGCCCATGAAATGTTGTTGGAGAGGAAATCTAGAGTTAACTGAAGTCCAACTATTACGTTGGACAAGGTTCATCTACTTCGTGGTCGGTGAAATTCGACCCTCCCTAGCGTACTAGTTATTTTTAGTATCACGAAAATGAGTGCATATGGTTGACGAGAAAAACATTATGTTC
Organism: Hordeum marinum; assembly: GCA_022496015.1. Lineage (NCBI taxonomy): Eukaryota > Viridiplantae > Streptophyta > Magnoliopsida > Poales > Poaceae > Hordeum > Hordeum marinum. Next base: position 391,063,090 of record CM039678.1, on the reverse strand, counting down.
CAAAGAAGTTCACTCATACAAAGTTATAGAACGTTGGAAAAAAAGAGAAGAAAAATTGGCGTTAAAAAGCAAGCCAAAAAGGCATTTTACCAAAAAAAAAGGAGTTTGCTCAAACAACACTAGAAGTTGACAAAACCCCCAAAGTTTATAAGTTAAAATACAAGGCATTAGACAATTTTTTCCATCTCTGAAACTAAACCTAGAAGTTCAAATTTAAGATACATACCAGGTCAATGTTTATAAAAAAAAACTGAAATTTTTGTACCTAAAGAAAAGTAGGAAGTTCAATTTTTTGTATCTAGCTTCAAGATTGTAGAGAACTCAAGTCCGATAAAATACGTATGATACTTGCAGTCAAGCTATTGTACATAAAAAATGTGTTTGTATTTATGCCTGAGTAGAAAGAGTGATGGTTCCCAAGTTTAAAAAGCACTAATAAGTGAATATTTCACCGTTTCTAATATAAAAAAACAAGAAGTTCGAATTTTAAGAATAGAGAAGTTCAAAAATAATAAAATGGTCTTTCACGTTTCTAAATAAAAAAACTACAAAACATCAAATTTAAATAAAGAACGGTTCAATATTTATTACAAAACTAAGATAATTCCGTTACTAATAGAAAAAACTAAGAAGTTCAAATTCAAAAAATATAGAAGTTCAATAATTATAAAAAAAAACTCATGTTTTCTTGGTTACTAAAGAATAAAATGCACATAGTTTCAAAAAAAAATGAACAAGTTCGAATTAAATAAAGGGGTAGTTCAAGGTAAATGGAAAACTCAACTTATTTTCGTTTCTAGGACAAATAAAACTATGAAGTTCAAGTTAGAAAAAAAATTGATGCTTATTTAAAAACACATTTCCTTTCTAAGAATAAGACTAAGAAGTTGAAATTAAAATAACAAGGAAGTTCGAAGTATGTTAGAAACTCAGATTTGGTACAAGAATTTTACGTGCACATGTGTGCATGGTTCCGAATTTATATTGCAGGACGTCCGACCTTCAGTTACATGTTTTAAGACAACGTGTAATTCGATGTATACACAAAAACGTGACAGAAGTTTATAGTGAAAACAACGAGAAGTTGAAGTACTACAAGGAAAGAATTTCAGGTGAGAATAAAGGAATAGAAAATTAAAACCCTAAAAGGTTTGTTCAAAGAAGTTCATGTGCTCTTCCCGGAGAATTTTAAAAATTCTTGCAAGAGAGGTTCACCTTGTATTTCCATGTTCGAAAACGCAAAAAAGAAATTGTCCATGTTAATGCCTCAACGAAAAGTGTTTTGTGTAGTTTTGTATTTCGGTGCAAGCACAGTCAACTCATTGAAACCGCCCCACGCCTAGCTAATGTGTATATCATATGTGTCGGTGTACTAAAGTATGGGCTTTTTAGTATCCCGTACTTGTGCACGGACAGTCATAGCCATACCAACGGAGCTATACCGCATGTGGGCGGTACGGTGAAATCCGGAGACGGGAGGGCACCTTCCAAGGCACCCACGCCAGCACATATGCCATGACCTTCCCAAGACGCGTGCGAAGAGCAGCGCCGTAGTGTCAGTGGTTCCCAACGTCCCCACGGAAAAGCTCCTGCACATCGTTCCCAAGATGTGCGGGACCAGCATGCTAGTGGGAGTGGCGTGCAATCGCGGAAACGCGACGGAGCTCCTTCTAACACGGTTAGGAGTTGGAGCACCTCACGTTCCTCGCGCCGTTCGCTGCCGACTACGTCGAAAGAAGCAACGGCGCAAGCACAGCTACTCCTGAACTTCCCTTCTGCTGTGGAGAAGCTCGACGAATGGAGAGACACCATTCAGAGCCTCCTCGGCCTCGCTCACAAGTTTCGGTCCACCGAGATGGCTCACGCAAGTGGTGATAAGGCCGGAGGTGGTGCGACCAGGGTGCACTCCCCTCCACAGTAACAACACCGATCACCAACTCGACGGACCAACGCTTACGATGCTTACTCGACAGCTTCGTCTGATCCACGGACTCGCCGCGATCAGCATCAAGTTCTTCGGGAACAAAGCAAGGAAGATGCTCGAACTACCATCGAGTAACGGTGGGAAGCACGCCATCAGTTTGATAAGCGCGTGGGACCCACTATAGACAAATCCACGCTAGGGTATCCTGTCAGCCTACCTTACGAGGTGGGTTGTCTAGCGTTTACCCGTGAGCTGCGGCAAGTCCAGTGGCTCAAATCCTGCACGTTCAAGCCAGAGGTCCTGAAGAAATACGATGACAAGACTCACCTGTCAGAGTTCTTGAGCATCTACACCAATTCGGTGTAGGCTGCCGAGGCTTGCAATGACAAGATACTCCCCAACTATTTCCCGTTGGTGCTTAAGCCCAACATCAGGTTATGGTTGATGCACTTGCCTGAAGGATCCATTTCTTCATGGGCAGATCTGTGCCATGAGTTTGTTGGCGCCTTTACCGGAGGTCATCAAGCTCCTGGTCAAGAAAGTGATTTACATCTCATCCCCTAGAAGGAGGGCGAGACTTTGTGCAAGTACATCCAGAGGTTCAGCCGCATACACCACAACATACCAGACGTTCATCCTGCCGCTGTTATCAGCGTGTTCCATAAGAACGTGCACAACCGCAGAATGCGGGAAGAGCTGGCGATGAACAAGGTCAGGGATGTTGCCGATCTCTATGCTCTGGTAGATAAATGTGCTCGAGCTGAAGAAGGGAGGAGGCTCCCCGGTGAAGACGCTGTCGCAGGAGTCGACTCTGAGGATGAGGACACCGCCGCTTCGGCAAAGAAGGGTCGGCGGCGTAACAAGAAGCGCAAGGGCAAGACCATGCTTGTCGTCGAGGGATCCGGCAACCCCGGCACCGTCAAGAAGGCCAAGGCTAATGACCCCAGCAAGGATGTTGCCGGGTGCGTCTCCTATCAGGCTTTGGCAATTCCTGACAAGCCGGAAGGCTCCGTCAAGCAATATTGCAAGATCCATTGCACCAAAGGCCACGATCTCCAAGACTGGTGGCAAGTTGAGCAGCTTGCCGAGAAGCAAAAAGCCGAGTACGAGAGGCGAGACAAGGAGAAGGGCCAGGATGGTGCAGAGGGATCCGGCAAGAAGCATGGTGGCCGAGGAGGACCAACCCGCTCGCGGCCATGACAAGTAAGAGGGGGTGATGATGACGTTGAAGAGGACGACGAGTCCAGCAAGCAAGAATTCCAAAGAGCTACAGACGCCATGTGTGTCAATGGAGGTTTCTCGTTGTATTCATCCCACCGCCAACTTAAACAGTGGGTGCGTGAGGTTAAGGCGACTGAGCCATCTGTCGGCGTCCGGAAGCCTTTGAAATGGTCCAACACGCCTATCATTTTCGACGTTAAGGATCACCCTGACCGCGTAACTGCGGTCGGGTGTTTGCCGTTGTTGGTCTCACCAATGATTCGCAACCTCAAGGTGACAAAAATGTTAGTTGGCGGTGGGGCCGACTTGAACTTGATCTTGCTCGAGGTAATAAAGAAGTTGCAAATTCCTGATGGAGGTCTCGAAGAAACGGGCTCGTTTTAGGGGGTCAATCCGGGAAGGAGCCAACCCAAGGGCAAGATCATACTTCTAGTAACATTTGGCAGCGATCTGAACTTCAGGACGGAGAAGGTTGTTTTCGACGTCGCCAAAGTTCCGTTGCCATACAATGGGATCCTTGGCCGCCCAACATTAGCCAAGTTCATGGCGGCGGCGCACTATGCCTACAACGTTGTGAAGATGCACGAGATGATGAGCGTCATCACTATCAAGTCCAACAAGAAGGACGCACTTATCTATGCCAATCAACTCTACCGGGTGGCAGTAGCAGCATCTGCCGCCAAGGCACTTGCTATTGCCACTGAAACTCCCGGGAGGAAGAAGCCTGGCAAGACCTCTCACACGGACTCCGGCAAGCGCACCTCCTCGGAGTGTTGTGATCCTGTTGATGACGTGCTAGAGAGTTCTGCCGGCAAGAGCAAGAAGTCCAAAGCAGCTCCGCTAGAGACTAAGAAGGTGCCCTCCAAGGAGGATGGTACAGGTGGAACTTTCACCATGAGTTCCACCCTTGACGACAAATAGGAAAGCGCGCTCGTCGCCTTCCTGTGGGCGAATGTCGACGTGTTTGCATGGCAACCATCTAATATCACCGGTGTTCCCAGGAAGGTGATTGAGCACCACCTTGCCGTCTGTCCACATGCGCAGGCCGTCAAGCAGAAGGTCAGGCAGCAGGCTTTGGAGTGGCAACAGTTTATTGCTGAAGAAATCAAGAAATTAGAAGTGGCTGGATTGATCAGAGGAGTACTTCATCCAACATGGTTGACCAATCCAGTTGTAGTGCACAAGGCGAATGGGAAATGGAGGCTATGTATTGACTTCACAAATATCAATAAGGCCTACCCTAAATATCCTTTTCCCTTGCCGCGCATCGACCAGATTTTGGACTCCACCGCCGGCTGCGACTTGTTGTCTTTCCTTGACGCCTATTCAGGTTATCATCAGATTTTCATGGCCAAGGAAGATGAAGAGAAGACCGCATTTATCACCCCATGTTGTATGTACTGCTTTCTACGTACGCCTTTCGGTTTGAAAAGTGTTGGTTCCACATTTGCAAGAGCGGTCCAGATTGGTTTTGAGCCCCAGCTACATAGAAATATGGAGGCTTATATGGATGACATAGTGGTCAAAACCAAGGACAAGGCTATGCTCATATCATACCTAGAAGAGACATTTACGAATCTACGCAAGATCAACTTGAAGCTCAACCCTGAGAAGTGTGTGTTTGGTGTCCCATCCGTCAAGCTTCTCGAGTTCTTTATATCTCAACGTGGAATTGAAGAAAATCCTAACAAGATCAAAGCAATTGAGCAAATTAAATCAGCAAGACGTGTCAAGGATGTGCGTCGTCTTGTCGGTTGTGTTGCCGCTCTGAGTAGGTTCATATCAAAATCTACTGAGGGCGCCCTGCCCTTTTTCAATATCTTGAAAAGGCAGGTCCGATGAAATGGACTCCGGACGCGGAGGCAGTGCTACAGGATTTGAAGAAGTACCTCTCCTCTCCACCGGTCCTAGTCGTGCCAAAACCACAAGAGCCGTTGCTGCTATATCTAGCGGCAACAAATCAAGTGCTGCGTGCTGCACTAGTGGCTGAAAGAGAAGTTGATGAAGAAGCAATGGCAGCGGTAGGACCACCAAGCGACAAGCCAGAATATTCCTCGGCAGAGTCTGGTGCAGACAAAGCAGGATCTGCGTAGTCGAATGAAACAATTCAGAATAAGAAGATGGTGCAGCGCCCAGTCCATTTTGTCAGCTCCCTTTTGCAGGGAGCTAGGTCAAGATATTATGGCATGCAAAAGTTACTCTTCGGCCTCCTTATGGCATCAAGGAAGTTGTGCCATTACTTCCAGGCACATGAGATCACCGTTGTCACTCGCTTCCCATTACAGTGGATTTTGCGGAACCCTGATGCTACCGGCAGGATTGTGGAGTGGGCTTTGGAACTGTCAAGCTTTGGTCTCAAGTTTGAAAGCACTTCGACCATCCAGAGCAGAGCCTTGGCGGAGTTCATTGCGGAATGGACCCCAACGCCAGATGAAGAAGTTCTAGAGTCAACTCTCCCTGGCAAGGAAATGAACCAAGAGTGGATCATGTATTTTGATGGGGCTTTCTCGCTGCAAGGCGCCGGTGCCGGAGTGCTTCTTATCGCACCCACCGGAGAGCACCTCAAATATGTGATTCAGATGCACTTTCCCCAGGAGAAGTCGACGAACAATACTGTAGAATACGAAGGGCTGCTTGCCGTTCTCAGGATCGCGGCAGACCTTGGGATTAAGAAACTTATTGTCAGGGGTGATTCTCAGCTTGTTGTCAGGCAAGTAAATAAGGATTATCAGAGTCCATTGATGGAAGCTTATGTAGATGAAGTGAGAAAGTTGGAAGAACATTTTGACGGTCTGCAAATGGAGCACGTCCCGCGTGCAGAGAACACCATTGCTGATGGCCTGTCAAAGTGTGCTGCCCTTAAGTTGCCTGTGGAACCAGGAACTTTTGTGCTCCGACTGACTCAACCATATGTGGCACATCAATTGGACAAGATAAAAGAAGAGAGTTGAGTTCCGGCAAGTATTTCCCGATAGAACTCCTAGAAGCCGCCGGCGAGGAAGTTACCAGGGACAACGCCAGGCTTGCCGGTGAGCGTCGCACTCCGGCAGAGCCTCAGGCTTTTGCCATGGAAGCATACGCTCCCGCTAGGCTTGACGGGGGGCAACAGGCTCCGGCAAGATCACGAGCCCTTGCCATTGAGACAAATGCTTACTCGGCAGAGGATATGCCTTTAGTCCTTGTTGTCGAGCCCTAGGCTCCAGCATGGGCACATCACATCATCCTTTTCCTTCAAACAGGGGAACTCCCTGAGGAACAAGAAGATGCAGAGAGAGTAGCCCACCGGTCTAATATGTATCAATTCGTGGACAACGTCCTGTACAGAAAGAGGCCAAATGTTATGAAACTCAAGTGCATTTCTCGGGAAGATGGACTTGAGCTGTTGGCAGAGATACATGGAGGCATATGTGGCTCCCACATAGGATCAAGAGCGCTTGTTGGTAAGGCATTCCGGCAAGGTTTCTTTTGGCCCACTGCCCTCCAGGATGCAACTATGCTAGTAACCAAGTGTGAAGCATGCCAGTTTCATTTGAAGAAAATGCATCAACCAGCTGAAGCTCTTCAAACAATCCCTCTCTCCTGGACATTTTCAGTCTGGGGGATCGACATCATGGGTCCCTTTCCCCGTGCTACCGGGGGCTTTGAGTACTTGTACATCGCAATCGACAAGTTCACAACGTGGCCAGAAGTGGAAGCAGTGAGAAAGGTGACAGCACAGTCAGCCGTTGAGTTCTTCAAAGGACTAGTCTGCCGCTTTGGTGTTTCCAATAGGATCATCGATGACAACAACACGCAGTTCACGAGCCGCACCTTCATGCAGTATGTCCAAGACCTTGGCAGCAAGATCTGTTTTGCTTCTGTTGCCCACCCAAGGAGCAACGGTCAGGCAGAAAGGGCTAATGCTGAAGTGTTGCGAGGCCTCAAGACATGAACTTTCGACAAGCCGCACAAGTGTGGAAGGCGCTGGGTTGATGAGTTACCGGTGGTTCTTTGGTCAATCAAAACGACTCCAAATCGAGCTACCAGCCAGACACCCTTCTCCCTAGTATATGGGGCGGAAGTAGTTCTCCTCATGGAACTCACATATGGGTCACCTCGAGTGCTCGCTTATGACGAGCTTGAGCAAGAGCAGTTGCGGCAAGATGACGCGATACTCCTTGAGGAAGATCGTCTTCAGGCTGCTGTGCAAGCTGCGTGCTACCAGCAAGCTTTGTGTCGCTATCATAGCCGCAAGGTTCATGCCCGAAGTGTTGAGGAAGGCGACCTTGTTCTTCGGCGTGTTTAGTCCGCCAAGAATTCAAACAAGTTGACGCCAAAGTGGGAAGGCCCTTATCGGGTAGTGCGAGTCACCAGGCCTGGCGCAGTCCAATGAGCAACTCCTGGAATATCGAACATCTTCGTAAGTTCTACCCATGAGGCGCGGCAACCACCTTTTGTACAAAGTCTTGCCGCCGAAGCATGTAATCCTTTGTACAAAGCCAGGCACAGACCCTGTACGTAGTTGAATAAAGCTAAGTGTTCTGCAAATCCTGTTGATTCTCATGTTTACTTATATACATGTTTGTTTGAGATATTGTATTGCGCTTACTCCCGGCAGGAGCTAACGGACCGCCAAGGTCACATACCCCTATTTTCTCTTCTTTATTTTTTCCAAAAGGACAGAAGGTTACCTCGCATGCAGCTTTGCCAGGGGGAATGGTGGTATGGATATCGATGGGCGGCGTTTAAGGAAAACATCTTGCCGCAAGGAGTACGACAACGAAAAGCTAAGTTGCAAAACCCTAAGTGAACTCTTACTGTGAAGTTATTTTCCTTGGATGATTTTGACTTTTATATGGGAAACCTGTATGCTAAGGAACCTTGCTGTGATTGATGGCGCCCTTGATCTGTTTCGAGTCTGCTCAACGGGTTAAGCGGCTGCGCTCGCACCCCTATTCCATTTCGAGTCTGCTCAACGGCTCAAGTGGCCGCGCTTGCGCCCTTACTCTGTTTCGAATCCGCTCAACAGCTTAAGTGGCCACACCAAGAACGTCGAGGTATCTTGCTGGTAGTGGCACCACCAGCAGGCTGCTAAGGACCTGCTCCTCGAAGCGCCTGCGGTAGGGATACACATGCCGGCAAGGTTTTTTTCCCAAAAAGTGTAGGGAAAACACCATGCAAAGAGGAATCTAACAAGGAGAATAGTATACAGTTTTTCAAATAGGGTGAAATTTACATGAGATGTCACCTCTAGCTAAGTACACCTTTTTTTGACTTTCTCCCCTAGGGAAGATTACAAGAAGAAAAAGATAGAAGGAGGAGGCGGACTACAAGAAGAAAAAGATAGCAAGAGGCCCCCAACAGAAGCCCAATCTAACCCCTCTAGGCCAGCACTGCGCGGAGGGGCAGGGCGTCCAGAAGGGAAGACGGGAGCCTGGACCCTCCTGGACCAGCATTGCGCGGAGGAGAGGGCCAGCGTTGCACGGACGAGAAGGGGAGCCCCAGAAGCCGAAGTCCACGGGCCTGCTAGAAGATCCAGCTGGAAGATGAGGCAGCGCCTGGGACAAGGACCCCCAGAAAGATCGTCCTGTCAGGAGGGGGAAAGGTGTGAGGCTGACGATGATGGTGCGTCCGCCAAACAGTCAAGGCTCAGGTCATCGTATTCTGACTTGACGGCCTGGAGCTCGGACTCATCGTCGCTTTCACCGACACCGTCCTCCTCGTTGCTGCCGCTCGAGGATGAGATTTTTTGGCATCACTCGAGCTCTCTTCGCAACAGCTGAGACGGACGCCTAACCACCCATAAATCTTGACGGAGAGAAGATTGGCCTCCGTCATTTTCAAATGAAGGATGTGCCCATCCTAGAGGTAGTGGGCGCGAGCGAAGGTTTTCCAACCACGCATGAAGAACATGACGCGGATCTACGGATACTCGACATCCACCCACGTGGAGCCATTGCAGTAGCCATGCGCCCGCAACCACAAAGCGGGCGGCTCGTCAGCCTCCATCGCCCTGGCGAAAGGGCGAGGAAGGCACAAATGGCTCCGAAGGGGACTGCACAGTTTGAGGACGAACTCCAACGCCGTCCCCTCAGCGTGGGTCTCTTCGAGGAAAGGGTCTGCTGTCGGAGGGAGAGAGGGAGCAGGACTCGGCCTCCCCCAGCCTCGGCCTCCACAACGACCATAGCCCCTCGTGCCTCTCCCGCCGCGAGCACCCGGGTCACTCTCCGCATCTACGGCGGAAGCGGTGGCATAATCCAGACGAGAACTCTTCCTTGGTGCTGAGGACGTTGGCCGCCCTCGCCCCCTAGTCATGGTTGAGGGCGTACACCACTCAAGGCTTGGAGGAGATGGAAGGGCGAGCTCTCGAGATTTGCACTTGATAAGGGAGGAAGGATGGATGAGCATCGCCCCTGCTGCCCCTCAATTTATAGGGGGAAGCGCGGGGGCTGACTCTCCCCCGCTCCAAGAGTCGCCACCCATCTCCTCCAATGGCGTCACCCATGATCACAGGGCGAATAGCAACCGCCTCGTTGCTCAAATCCATGGCGCTGAAGTTTCTGCCACGACCAGGAATTTAAGTCACGGGCGCCCTTTGCTGGCTCCTCGCTATGCATGCGGCGCGCATGCCGAAAACGGCCTGACACAACAATTGAAATAATTAATATCATTCTGCGCATGTACCCCACATCGCGCACTTAACGTGCGTCGTGAGGAGGCATAGTAAGCGGAATGGATGCAATAGCAGTTAATCCCTGCCACGCATGCCCATGCATTATTTAGGCCTAGTCCAACAATGCCTCGCACCGTGTATGGCCCAGACCCGGGGGCTCCTGTCGTTGTACTAAAGTATGGGCTTTTTAGCACCCCGTACTTGTGCACGGACGGTCGTAGCCATACCAGCGGCAAGGCCTGCCAGGGAGCAACTAACAACAAAATACAACAACATCGAGAAGGCATTCAAGTCGACAGACCAAAGACCGAAGGTTGGGACCCTGGCAAGATCTTGCTGGGATGGCCTACGGAGCCACGACAAGAAGTGCACCCGACAAGGCCCCGCCATCCTGCCAGCGCAGAGGCGAAGCCCCGGCAAGCCCCCGCCAGCGCAAAGGCCAGGTGTCACCTCGCTTGGGCACGTGTCGAGGCCCCGACGATGGAGAGGCTAAGAGGTGTCGATGGGACGGGCTCCTGTCTCGTCCCGCAGATGGTCAGGGACGCCTGACGGAGCATTAAATGTGTTTGTCTCGCACCGTGAGTGTTAGGTACGATAATAGTGTAGCACTGTACACCTCGTGTATGTATTGTACGCTATTGTTGGTGACCCCTTCGAGAGTATAAAAGGAGGCCAAGGGCATTACGGTAGAGGGACTTTTGGGACACTTCTCGAGAGACTTTTTGACCTTTTCGGACTCCTAGACTTTTGGAGCTCCTCTAGCCCGTTCTGCATGAGTAGCAGTTGTGTACTATAGCGCTCCCAGAACCTGAGCTAGAATTCATCCAATACAACCAAGCAGGAGTAGGGTTTTACGCATCTTTGTGGCCTAAACCTGGGTAAACTCCCGCGCTCAAGCCATCTGATTTGCTCTTTGTGCGAGCCTTCTTCCCCGCCGAACCGTAAAGGGTTCCCTCTGATCCCATAGGTGTCATTTCCCCTGACAATATGTATACCAACATGCATTTTGTATAATCTTGTCGACAAAAATAAATGATTGTGAGAAAATGCATCGACCATAAAGATGTTAGTCTTAAGAAAACATAATAAGTTGAAATTAATATGACATCACAACTCGATGTTTATTAGAAAATAAAAAAAACAAGAATTTTAAGTTAAAATAAAAAAATGCTTCAATATTTACAAAAATGGTTTTTCCGTAACTAAAAATAAAACCAAGAAGGTCAAATTGAAATAAAAGAGCAGTTCTAATTTTTACATAAAACATATTTTCTCCATTTCTAGCATGACCCCTAGAAGTTCAAAATTAAGTAAGAAAGCACATCAATATTTCTTCTTAGTGGCCACATATTGCATTTCTTTTTGTAAAAATGTGTATTCCAAAATTTAAAAATTACAGCACTTTGATGTCTATAAAAAACTCATACTCATAAGTGGTGAAAGTTCACATACTGCACTGCACGATGTTCATTTTGTATAAGAAAATAAAAATAAAAATGCAAAAGTCTAATTTTTTTCTTGCTAGAAGTTCAAGTGTGTGGCCCAGGAAAGTAGAAAAACTCTTGTTAGAGAGGTTCACGATGTATTTACATGTTAAAAAAAATACAAAAGAGATGTTTTTGGTGTTTTAAAATAATTTTCTTATTCCATTACAAATTTGAAACAAAATGCTCTACACGAAAATTTTGTACACTCACCCAAAAAAAGAATGAAAAACAAGAAGTTCAACAATAAAAAAAAGAGTTCGAATTTTAAAAATAGAGAAGTTCAAAAATCATAAAAAGTATGTCATCATTTCTAAAGTTAGAAAAACTCTTGAACTTCAAATTTAAATAAAGAACAGTCCAATGTTTATTAAAAAAACTAGGATATTTCAATACTAAAAGAAATAAACCAAGAAGTCAAAATTAGAATAATAAATAAGTTCAATATTTATAAAGAAACTCAGATTTTCCTTCTTAAGGATAAGACTAAGAAGTTCAAACTCAAATAATAGAGAAGTTCAAAGTATATACAAAACTCAAAAAAAAAATCTCGTTACTAAAGAATAAAATGAAGAAGTTTAAACTAAAAATGCTGAGAATTTCAAATTAAACTCGTGAAATTCCTTACACGAAAAACATATTAGTTTTATTTTCCCCGTTTCTAAAATAAATACATAGAAGTTCAAAATAAAATATCTAAGAAGTTCAAATTTAAATAATGGAGTAGTTTGACGTGTAAACCAACCCGAATTTTTTTATTACTAAACTAGGAAAGTGAGAACTTCAAAGAAGAATGTGACAAAAGTTTATAGTGAAAATAAAAAGAAATTCAAGTATTACACGGAATGCGTTTTGGATGACAATAAAAAAAAGAAAAAAAAGCTTAAAAGGTTTGTTGAAATAAGTTCACATGCACTGTCCGAGAAAGTTTGATGTGTATAGAAAACTCAAATTATATAATGAACGGTCCAATATTTCTTAAATAAATGATTTTTAAGTAAGCATCGATGTACTTTCAAAAAAATGAACTTCTCTATATTTAAAAAATAACAAAGAAATTCGAAGTATATAAACTACTATGTATTTTTTGTTACAAAATAATAAAATAAATAAATTTAAATGAAAACGGAAGAGAAGTTCGAAGTTTATGAAAAACTTAGATTTTTTTCTCGTTAATAGAATTCTTTACTCAAAAATAGAAAATGTGAAGTTTAAATTAAAATAACTCAGAAGTTCAAAGTGAAAATAGTCAGAAGTTCACGTGTTGCATGGTGTGTGTTTTCATATAAGAAAAAAGAATAAAAAGACAAAGTATACAAAATTTGTTGCTACAAGTTCAAGTGCTCGACACGGGTAGGTTCAAAACTTCTTGTGAGTGTGGTTCACTATGTATTCTTGTGAGTGTGGTTCACTATGTATTTCACTCCCATTCTTGTGAGTGAGAAAAATGACTAAAAAGGCAAGGTCTAACTTTTTCTTGCTATAAGTTCAAGGTCTCGGTTGGCGAAAGTTAGAAAAATATTGTGAGAGAGATTTGTACGAAAATGAATATCATTTGTGTAACAGCGACGAATGGGTGAAAAATTACAAACAAAAATACGCGACAGAAGTTCAACGTAGAAACAGCAGGAAGTTCAACTACTACGATAAATGAATTTTGGATGAAAATCTTTAAAACCGTCGCGAGTATGAAAAAAATGATCAAGATGGAAAAGTTGCGCGTTTACAGCAGCTTTCCATAGGTATATCAATTGCTCAATTCCGGTGAGTGGATGGAGAGCTACGTACAAAAAATAGCACGTGAAGAAACAGAGTGAAGTTCAGGTTGACGTGTTGATGAAGTTCAAGTTCTTCACGCGGTGCATTTTCGAAGACTATTTCGTGATAAAAGGCACAACACGTGATCTCTCCATTTTCAAAATTGTTTGAAAACGGCTAGGAATCAGAGAAAACCACCTACATGAAAAAGTTGCGTATTTTCTGTAGCTTTTCCACGGTATATTATTTGCCCATTTCTGTTAATGTTTGTAGAAATTATGGTCCAAAAAAGTTTTTCGCCATTTACGAAATTGACTTAAAACCGTGACGAATAGAAAAAACAATCTACATAAAAAAAGTTTCGCATTTGTTCATGCTTTCCAACGCCATATCATTTGCCTCATTCCGACAAACCGTTGAAAAAATAACGCGAAAAATACAAACTCAATACAGTTTCGACCATTTTCCAAATTACTTTTAAACCGTTCATAGTTAGAACAAACTTTTTATATGGAAAGATGCGCATTTTCATAAGATTTCCAATGCCATATCATATGCATCGATTGGACTAACCGTTTTCAAATTAACCCTGAAATACGAACCCGACTGTTCGGTTTCTAAAATTCCACCATTTTTGAAATTCCTCTTAATCCGTAGGGAATTTGAAAAAATGGTCAACATGTGAAATGAGCGGATTTGCAGCAGCTATCCAACGCCATATCATTTTCCTTATTCCAATAAATGGTTTAGAAATGGGCTCGAAAATATGATTCATGTTTTTGTGTGTGAAGAAAAACGGTTTTCAAAACTACTCTTAAACCATTTAGATTTTGAAAATAATTCAACTTAGGTCGTGAACGTCGTGTCCACAACTTTCCAATGGTATATTGCAAGCCTCGTTTGGACAATGTTACAGTAAGTTCAAGCTCTCACCAAGGGAAGTTCAGGTCGAACAACTCAGGCAGTAAAATTGCAACAGACGCAAGTTCATCACGTCGCGACAACAAATCCGCCAACGAGCGAGATTTCTATTTAAAACGGACATTTAGTTGCTAAAAACCGTTTCCAGATTACACTTGCATCACATAGAACAGGACTGGCCAGAATAATTCGTGCGGGGAGACACTGTTGCGAAGATAGCCCAAAGGTCGGGTTCCTACACACGGAAGTTCAGGTTGTGTAACTGAGGAAGTTGAACCTGTGATCAGAATAATATTCTGATCCCGTGATCAGAATAGTGTTTATGTGTGTGTGTGTGTATAGTCAATGAAGAACATCAATTTCATATTTTGAAGAATTTGAAAATTTGAGGAATATGCAAACTTGAGGAATTTAAAATTTTGAAGAATTTGCAAAATGACGAAAAACTCAACTTTCTAGAATATCAACTATGGTTGGTGAGGTGACCAACCATATAAGAATGATGATTTCAGACACCGCATACAATTGTCGTAGGGTTCTGAGAATCAAATTCTTCATTAATTTCTTCACACTTAGAGGGTTATTCTTCATTGATTGAAGAAAACGTTACTTCGTGTGTTGCACATCTAAGTCATCAATTTTGCATAAGTGTTAGGATGTGTGTATTTTCATCCAAGGGCTTAGTGAAGATATTTAGCTCACACCGCAACTTGCAAAATCTCATTTCATCCAAGGGCTTAGTGAAGATATCAGCCAGTTGTTCTTTAGTGGGGATGTGGTGGATGGAGATGTCGCCCTTGAGTACATGATCTCGAAGAAAATGATGGCGAGTCTGGATGTGCTTGGTCTCAGAGTGCTGAAATGGGTTGTAAGCAATCTTGATAGCACTCTCATTGTCACGGAAGAGTGGCACATTCTTCACCTTGATGCCATAGTCCTTGAGGGTTTGCTTCATCCACAGCAATTGAGCACAACATGAACCAGCAACAATATACTCAGCTTCAGCAATAGATAGTGACATGCAGTTTGCTTCTTCGAGGACCAATAGACTAAGGATCATCCGAGGAAATGACATGTGCCCGAGGTTGACTTGCGATCAACACGATCTCCAGCATAGTCAGCATCTAAGTATCCGATGAGGTGAAGATTTGAGCCCTTGGGATACCATAATCCAAGCGTTGGTGTGTGAGCTAAGTATCAAAGAATATGTTTCACAGCCTTATGGTGTGATTACTTCGGTGTTGCTTGGAATCGGGCACACATGCAAACACTCGGCATAATATCTGGCCTAGATGCACATTGATACAATAAAGAGCCAATCATGGAGCGATATACCTTCTGATCGAAATCTTTACCATTTTCATCAGTGTAGAGGTGGTCTTTTGAAGGCATTGGAGTTTTGACGCCTTTGCAGTCTTGCATGTTAAATTTCCTCAAAACATCCTTGAGGTATTTCTCTTGAGAGATGAATATGTCATTGCGTTGTTGACGAATTTGAAGACCTAAGAAGAATTTCAACTCCCCCATCATAGACATTTGATATTCTTCACTCGTCATATAGGAAAATTCATCACTATAACGTCTGTTAGTACAGCCAAAGATAATATCGTCTACGTATATTTGGGACACGAATAATTCATTGGCATAGGATTTAGTGAAAAGAGTTGGGTCGAGTGAACCGGGTTTGAAGCCTTTCTTCATGAGGAATTCCTTCAGAGTGTCGTACCATGCCCGAGGGGCCTGCTTGGGGCCATAGAGGGCCTTGTTGAGTCTGGAGACTTTGTCAGGATGCTTAGGGTCTTCAAAACCTCGGGTTGAGCAACAGATACTTCTTCCTCAAGCTTACCATTGAGGAATGCACTTTTCACATCCATTTGATATAAGATGATATCATGATGGTTAGCATAAGCAAGCAATATGCGAATAGCTTCAAATCTAGCAACAGGTGCAAAAGTTTCATCAAAGTCAATTCCTTCAACATGTGTGTAGCCTTGAGCTATAAGACGAGCCTTATTCATTACCACAAGGCCATTTTCATCTTACTTGTTGCGGTAGATCCACTTGGTACCTATGATGTTGTGCTTGTGAGGATTTGGCCGCTTGATAAGTTCCCACACGTTGTTCATCTTGAATTGATTCAATTCCTCTTGCATAGCTTGAATCCACTTAGGCTCCTTGAATGCTTGATCAACTTTGGCGGGCTCTATGATAGAGACAAAAGCAAAGTGCCCACAAAAGTTAGTCAAATGTGAACCTCTTGAGTGAGTGAGGGGATCTGGTGCATTGATGTCGTCGATGATTTTGTCAATCTGCACTTCATTTGCAACTCTTGGATGAGCAGGTTAACGAGGCTGAGGATTTTCTTCAACACCATTGTTTAAGGTGTATCAGCATGAATGTCTTCATTGGTTGGAATGACTTCCTCGGTAGGTTGAGGTTCTTCAATGGATATGACATCTTCAGTAGCCTTCAACTTAATGGATTCTTCAGGAGACTTTTTATCCAGCATAGGAGGCAAGTGCTCTCTTTGCGAGCCGCTAGTTTCATCGAACCGCATATCTACAATTTCAACAACCTTGTGATGGTAGGTGTTGAAGACGCTGTAGGTGTGCGAGTCCTTTCCGTAACCAAGCATTAAACCTTCATGTTTTTTCGATGCAAATTTAGAACTATGGTGAGGATCTCTAATCCAGCATTTTGCACCAAAGACTTTGAGATAACTTACATTGGGTTTCTTGCCAGTCATGAGTTCATATGAAGTCTTCTTGAAGAATTTGTGAAGATATACCCTGTTGATGATGTGGCAAGCTGTATCAATTGCCTTAGGCAAGAAGCGATGAGGAGTCTTGTATTCATCAAGCATAGTGCGAGCCATCTCAACAAGAGTCATGCTCTTGCGCCCCACGACGTCGTTCTGCTGAGGAGTATATGGGCAAGATAGATCATGAGTAATACCAAGTTCATCAAGATTGGTGTTTTTGAAGTCAGTCCCATTATCACTCCTGATATGCTTGATGTTGATGCCGAAGTTTGTTGAGGCCCTTGAAGCAAATCGTCTGAAGACATCCTGCACTTCATTTTTGTACATAATAATATGCACCAAAGTGTAACGAGATTAATCATCAACAATGACAAACCCATACAAACTTGAAGAATTTTTTAGTGTGGAATAATGAGTGGGGCCAAAGAGGTCCATGTGAAGCAATTCAAAAGGTCGAGTAGTGGTCATGATTGTCTTCGAGGATGCTTGGATTTGGTCATCTTCCCAGACTCACAAGCACCACAGAGGTGGTCCTTGAGGAATTTGACACCTTCAATGCCAATGGCATGCTTTTTCTTCATGAGTGTGTGCAAGTTCCTCATACCAGCGTGTCCAATTCATCGATGCCACGGCCATCATTCTGAGGACTTTGCAAGTAGGCACGGGGCAGGCTGAGGACCTATAGAGAAATCAACAATATACAAGTATCCTCTCCTGAAGCCTTCAAAGACTTTGGAATTTTCAGCTTCCATGATGACAACACAACGATATTTTCCAAAAATGACAACCATATCAAGATCACAAAGCATTGAGACAGACATGAGGTTGAACCCAAGGGATTCGATGAGCATCACCTTATCCATGTGTCGGTCCTTTGAGATTGCAACCTTACCTAGAACCAATACCTTGCTTTTTCCTTTGTCATCATAGGTGATATGCTTCAGATGAGATGGGGCAAGTGGTATATTCATTAGTAGATTTTTGTCACTAGTCATGTGGTTTGTGCATCCATTGTCAAGGACCCAC
Organism: Hordeum marinum; assembly: GCA_022496015.1. Taxonomy (NCBI): domain Eukaryota; kingdom Viridiplantae; phylum Streptophyta; class Magnoliopsida; order Poales; family Poaceae; genus Hordeum; species Hordeum marinum. The sequence goes on along the minus strand of CM039678.1, from coordinate 391,045,343 downwards.
TCAATAGCTTTTGGAGTTTCATCCTACAGATGAATTAGTACAACTTACGAACTCATATGCTTCAGAGTGAAGAATATGACATCAATTTCATCAGACAAAATTTCATCACACAACGTAGTAAGTAAAGCAGTGAGAGGACGAGTGCTTCTCATTCGAGTAGGTGGTGGTGAAGGGGTATATATAGGCATCCCCAAAAATCCAACCATTACACACAAAATGACCAACTCGGTGACACCGATGTGTTAATCTCGGTGGTACCGAAGTGAGCAAAAGGTGGCAACTTTTGAATCTCGATGAGACCGATATAGGAAACTCGGTTGCACCGATGAGGTGACCAATGGTCAGATTTCCAATCTCGATGACGCCGATCCAACATTCTCGGTGGTACCGACAATGTGAATTTGCGTAACAGAAAGTTGGCAACCTAAACTCGGTGGCACCGGTATGGAATTGGTTGCACCGAAGTGGCTAGGGTTTGGCTCAGTCTGTCTAGGTTCTGGAATCGGTGGCACTGGTATGGGAAAGTTGGTTGCACCAATTTTGAGTGTTAGGTATAGAACAGACTTTGGTGGGAGAGTTTGTGGATGTTTTTGGCGACTATCACTTGTGCACGTTTGAGCACATTGTTCACCAACAAAACCTTACCCCTTTTAATAGTATTGGCTTTCCTATGGACTCAAAGTGATTTCTCATAAATATAAAATGTAGAGTCCTCTTGCTTGAAGCTTGGCCAACCTATTTCCTTGCATCTCGGGGCATCTCCACAATCTCCTTTTGACAATCCTATCATTGAACATTTCCTAAAATATACTTGGTGGAAACATTAGTTCAATGACTTATATGTTGTTATTAATTACCAAAACCACCAAGGGAGCAAATGTGCTTTCAATCTCCCCCTTTTTGGTAATTGATGACAACATATAGATCAAAGCTTCGACATATGATAAAATCAATGAATATAATCGTCGCTTTGAGAGGTATGTGATAAGCAAGAGCTCCCCCTAAATTTGTGCATTATTTTGAATTTGCATTTGAATGCAAATGCACAATCAATTAGGTATATGGGGCACTTCTTCCATGTCACATACAACTTGGTGGTGTGCGAGAATAATTAGAATGAATAACAAAGCACAACACAATCAAGCAAAGGTTAATGATCATCTCATAAGCATTAAGATGATAGGAAATAGTAGCATCACACATAAAGTGTAACATAGTAGCATAACACACATGATCATACGCTCAACACAAGTAACCAAAAGACCAAATGTTTTGAAAAGCAACAAACACCAAAACGCTCTCTCGCTCAAAGCCTAAAGATCTATATACACTTCTCCCCCTTTGCCAACAAGTTACCAAAAAGTTCAAAGGCATACATCTAATCGTTCTTGGGCTGATCTCCTCCGGTTGTTGATGAAGGAGTCGAGAGAAAAACGTTGGCAAAGATCTCTATAGATGTCGTGGATGGAGTTGGAGTGGCAGCTGGAGGAACTGGAATAGATGGAGTAGGAGCTGAGGTGACAGCAGCAGGAGCTGATGAAGAGGGCCTCAAGTCTGGAGCTGGCACAGTGGTTGGTCTGGCCTGGGTATGAAACTGTGTGCCTGTCTTGAGAGGTGATCCATCCTCCTCCTCCTCATCATCATCATCTGAAGAAGTAGTCTGAGGAAGAGGCACCGAGTCAACTTCCTTCTTGACCTCATTAACGGTCTTAGTCAGCCCATCCACCTTATCATTAAGGGTCTTGATCCTGTTTTCAAAGATCCTCACAAGACTGTTCTGGTTGTCCAGAATCCCCTTAATGTCCTTCTACATAACCTGAACTGATGATATCAACAGATGCATTTGTTCATTCTTGGATCTAGGGACCTGAGCACTAGCGGCTCGAGCTGCCTCTACTTCTGCCTAAGCTGCAGCTGAAGTGGGATGATCTAGGTTCATCACCACAACATTGTCCTCGAGATCTGGCTGTAGGGGTAAATGTGGACGATCTAGGGCAAAAATGTGCTTCTCTAACTTTGAATTGATAAGCATCTGGATGTAGGGTTCATAACAGCAAGAGCGTTTCTAGTCAGTAGCAACCCTCTTGATTGTCTCAACAATCAAATCCATGACTCTGATCCTAGTGTGTCTGTCAAGGTGGATCAACATATTGATGGAGTGGCCTTGGATCATCTTGTCACCTCCTGACTTGGGCATCAAAGTATGCCTCAAAATGGTGTTCATTGTGCGGAGGCCAGCCCGAAGAAAGTAGATAGATCCTAGCCTATGAGACTTCACATTGGCAGCAGGGATCTCCTTGTACATATTTGCCATAGCATTGTGGCTCTCCTTGGATTCTGAGTATACATCCAAGTCACCATCCTGTGCTTCAGGAACTCCTAAGATAGCAGCCCATTCTTCAACAGTCGATTCATACCTTGCACCTTCAGTCATCCATACAATTCTACCATCTCCATACAAATGTGTAGTGGAGTAGAATTGCATGATCATCTCATCATTCCAAGCAGTGAATTCTCTGCCAACAAACTCATCCAAATCTATGTAGTGGAAATTGTCTTGGACACTTGGAAAGTAGTCCTCATTCTCCTTAATGAATTTCCAATCAACATACCGCATATCACTCACAGCTGGACTCTTGTCAAAAAGCACAGTCTCATAGAAATCATGTTGCTCTTTGGTATAAAATCTGTAGTCCACAGCTGTTTTCTTCCTCTGGGCATATGGATCAGCAGCTCTCCAAGATCTCAATAATGAATCATTCCTCTTTTTCATATCCTTAGCTAGTGGGTAATTGGCATTGTGTACTGGAAGGTGAGGTCTGAGCTTCATCAAAGTTGTCAAGTCATCATCATCTTCAACTCTGGAAGCAGTCCCTTTGTTTTTTCTCAGAAGCTGGAATCGGCCTGGATGTCCTCTTAGGCTTCTCAGCAGCATCCTTCTTGGATGTAGACTTGGTGCTCTTGTATGCACTAGTCTTTGGCATAGCATCAGACATCAGCTTCTTTTGCTTTTTCTTGGGAGGAGCCTTCTCAACGTGCTCTTCCTCCTCTTCAACATCAACACCAGTTGCTTCCTCTGGATCTTCATACATGGAAGTAGGCCTTCTAGTCACATGAATAATCCTCTTTCTTGCTTTCTTCTCCCCTGCCTTCTTAGGCATAGCTTTCCTGGGGACCTCAACCGATATAGTTGCCCTAGCAGTCTCATGAGCTTTGAAGGTTGAAGCAGGTGCATAAATTTTGTTGACAACTCTGAGAGGAAGTAGCCTCAGTTGCTGACTTCTTAGCAGCTTTCTCTTGCTTCTTAACAAGAATCTCTTCTGGAACGAAGTCTGAATCTTCTTCATCAGAATTCAGCTTCTTCCTAGCCCAAGTAGCAGCCTTGGGCAAACCATGGGAACTGGGAGTGCCTGGGTCTGAAGATGAACTAGACTCAGGACTAGTGCCTGAATCCATCTCAACACTTTGCTTGCCCAGGTCATTCTGACCGTCCTCTGCATCTGACATACTAACCCTGTGAATGGAATATAGATGAGTCATCAAAAAATTATCAGCTGGTTTTTGAAATTTTGAACAAAAGATTTTCAAAGTTTTGCATTATGTCAGAAACAAATCGGTAAGGCCGAAGCAAAACTTTCGGTGACACCGAGGCCGACTGTCCCTTTTAACAGAAACTTGGCACCCTTTTCGGTGAGACCGAAAAGGAGTGCTCGGTTTCTTTGAGACAGTTCTCAATAACACACGAACGAAAATCGGTGGTACCATTTTTCTTGATTCGGTTCTACCGAGTTGCATCGGGCGGAAGGCAAAACCCTAGAAAATCGATGGTTCGCTACCCTATGGGATTTCTTGGTGGATAGGAAGCATTGCAATAGGTGGCGTAAGAAGAAAAGTAGATCCAATGTGCAAGAATCAGAAGGGAGCGCAAAGGAGGTCGAACCCGTACCCTAACTTGGTGCGGATCCGCTATGGCGGCGATGATGGAGCAGATTTCGTCGACGGCGGCGATTCCCAGCAGCGGAGGAGCGCAGGAAGACAAGGGCTATGACCAGGGGTCTCAAAGCGGCAGCTTAGGGTTCTAAGGCGCGACAGTTGTGAGGATGAATTTCAAAACATCGGGGTCCACATTATATATACCCTCCACTGTTGGTGATACCGATTTTATGTTTTTGGTGTCACCGAGTTCCACAACTGTCAGCTAACAAGGAAACTCGGTGTAACCAAGAATATGAAATCAACAATACCGAGATTGAAAAGTAGATCAACCCTAGGCATTCGGTGAGACCGAGATTGTGGGGTTGGTTCCATCGAGATGCACTTGGGAGGTTTTAATGGTCAGTCCTTGTCGATACGGAACTCCGAGTGCTCCACACACAGAGGGATCGAAAAGCACTTGTTCAAATTTTGTGATGCAGCATGAATGGAATATGAGGTGAGAAAGCATAGATAGCTAAAGAGTGGTCCTAGGCATTTTTGTCCATCCAATTGGCAAAAGAGAAAATCAATAACCAAATAGCAACAATTGGATGTCCTCGAATGAGAAAATAAATGCAGACCAACATGCTCACACAATAAGATGTCAAATGAAATCATGATAAACATGCACAAACACACTAGCATCTAACAAGCACTTGGGCGATGACGAAGTCATCTATATATGAGTATTTGACTTAGGAACCAAGTAAGAGTACTTGATCATAGGTCATACTCATCGTTTAAGCACAATTGGGGTTACCACTTTTACATAAAGCATTTAATGTTGTCACATGCTAAGAGATGCTTTGACTCAAGTCTTAGAGTAAAGCTCCCCCTTGATGTGACATCCCCCCATAAGAGGGATAAACTAACCTTGGGTTTTGTTGATGAAGACTTCATGTTGGTGAGGTAGTTGTGGTTGCTCAATGTTGATGAAGATCACCAAGAGTTGGGAGCATCCTTGTTGTTTCCTTACTCCTCTCACCTACATGGGTTAGTCCCAACACACAAGAGACAAATACAAGGATATCTATGGACATGGAGTGCAAAGCATATGTTATTATGTCCATTGATTAGTTGATTACCTTGTCCCTTGCTTACCTTTGAGGGAATGTGTGACTCCTTGAACTATTGCATTGAGTTGATGTCGAGTGCAAAAAGTCCTTGACAATAATGAATGTGAGTGAATTTCATTGGCGGAGTCACCCCTCAAGAACTTACTAGTTCTTCTTATTGGGGACCCACATCAAGTTGATGGGGATCCTTGGTGTTCAAGTAGCCTTTGTAGTAGTTGAGCTTGAAGTAGCCTTGGGAACCCACTCCACCGAAGTTAGGGTTTCATCTTCATATGAGTCAATGTCCTCTTGAAGCTTGTTCTTGCCCTTGAGCTTGTGGTCTTGTGGTGGAAGGTCATGCTGAGTGTTTTTCCCCTTGGGAAGAGTATTTTCATACTTCTCCTTTTGAGGAACAAACTTGGGCTTGGGATATTGATCTTCTTCCCACTCAGCTCCATTAGCATTGAAGTAGCCAACACCACGATTCTTTCGGTATCCTCCGTGCTTGCGTATGATTTCCTAAAATTGCTTACATCCGGCAAGACACTTTTAGATACCTTTTTCTATAATTCCTTTCAATAAAGCATTTTCTTGCTCAAGTGTAACTTGGCTAAGAGAATCATCATTAGTGGAATCAATAGAACTACTAGAAGCAACATCATTGGGTTTAGCATTTTTATTGTTGCTACTAGATGAAGAACCTTTCTTGCCTTTGTTACTAGATTGATTAGTTTTAACTTGAAGCATAAAAGTAGACAAGAGTAGTCGTTTGGCTAGATAAGATGAAGTCTTCTTTCGGAGATCGTCATTGGTAGCTTTGAGAAACTCATGCTCTTGCTCTAAGTTGAGCTTCTTGAAGCGTAGCTTCTCATGAGTTCTCACAAGCTCTCTATGATCTTCGAGAATAGATTCATGAGCTAACTTAAGAGTGTTTAGTTCTTTAGTTAGTTGTTCTATTTTCATCTTATCATCATCGAATGACTCATCTTGACTAGCATGATAATTATCAAGTACATTTTGATCAACATCACTAGTTTTATCACAAAGCAAATCATCATCACAAAGCAAATCATCATCACAAAGCAAATCATCTTCACAAAGCAAATCATCTTCATCACTATCAAAATCAAGATACTCGGGGTGTGATACCTTGGGGCCTTTAGCCATGAAGCAACTTCCACTCCCTACGTTTGGTGAATCAAATAGATCGTAGGAGTTGGTAGTCACTAGAGCAATTCCGGCAACACCATCATCTTGACTATAGTCGGAGTCGGAGTGATAGCTTCTCTCACAGTTGTTGTCGGAGTCGGAGCCGGAAACCCATTCACCAACATGAGCTTGATGTTTTCTTCTTGTGTATCTCTTGGTGTACTTGTCCTTCTTCTCCGAATCTCTACTTCTCCTTGAGTGTCTTCGTTCATAACGATCATCTCTACTCCTTCTCTCTCTTTGTGGTGATTCATTCCTTGAGCTTCATCTTCGAGGTGACTCTTCTCCTCTTTTGTAGGGAGTCGTGCACTCATTTGAGTAGTGTCCGGGCTTCCCACAATTGTAGCAATTGCGGTCATGACTTGACAAACGCATCTCATCATATCTTGAGTTGGAGTATCTTTCTTTGCCTCTATTCTTGTAGAACTTGTTGAATTTCTTGACCATGAGGCTTATCACTTCATTGGTGACAAGGTTGTTGCTTGAAGTTGCGGGAGCATCACTTGTTGCTTTGTAAGCATCGCTAGACTTGTGATGAAGTTCTTCCTTATCTTTGAGTGTCATCTCATGAGCAACAATCCTTCCAATGACTTCTGTAGGCTTGAGATCTTTGTAGTTTGGCATCATTTGGATCAATGTGCACACGGTGTTGTATCTCTCTTCCAAAGCTCTAAGTATCTTATTGATGATGAATTTGTCGGTCATTTCTTCGCTTCCTAAGCCGGCAATCTCATTGGCGATGAGAGCTAGCCTAGAGTACATCTCTGCGACTCCTTCACCATCCTTCATCTTGAACTTGTCAAGCTGACCTTGAAGAACATCTAACTTGGATTCTCTCACGGACTCGGTTCCTTCGTGCATATCAACCAAAGTATCCCAAATCTCTTTTGCATTCTCAAGACGGATGATTTTGTTGAATTCTTCGGGGCATAAGCAGTTGAAGAGAATGCCGCATGCTTGAGCATTGAGTTGCAATATCTTCAACCCATCCGTGGTCGATTCACGATTCGGTTCCCGTCCATCCGCAAATAACTCACCTTGCAAGCCAACACGAACAACAGCCCAAACGGCGGGGTTATGACCAAGAATATGCATTTTCATTTTGTGCTTCCAACTAGCAAAATTAGTGCCATCAAAGTATGGACCTCTATGGTGATAACTTCCCTCACTATACGCCACACTCTCCTAGGTTGTGAGACCTAAGAAATGGAGACCAAAGTTCTGATACCACTTGTAGGACCGAAAGTATGTCTAGAGGGGGGTGATTAGACTACTTGACCAAATAAAAGTTTTGCCTATACCAAGTTTTAGGATTGACAGTTTTTAGCATTTCATGGCAAGTCAAGTACACCCTACACATGCAAGTCTAAGAGTATATAGCAGCGGAAAGTAACAACAAGCATGTATAGAAGGGATAGGATAGGAAGATCAAACACAGTTGTAGACACGATGATTTTTTCCGTGGTTCCGATAGGTGGCACTATCGTACATCCACATTTATGGAGTCTTCAACCCACGGAGGGTAACAGTCGCGAGAGTCCACAGAGGGCTCCACCCAAAAGGGTCCACGAAGTAGCAACCTTGACTATTCCATAACGGCTTCCGACCACAAAGGACTAGCCTCACTATGGGTAGATCTTCACGAAGTAGGTGATCTCCTTGCCCTTACAAACTTCTTGGTTCACTCCACAACACGAAGTAGGAGGCTCCCAAGCGACACCTAACCAATCTAGGAGGCACCACCCTCCAAAAGGTAATAGGCTCGGTAGTGACGATGAACTCCTTGCTCTTGTGCTTCAAGATGATAGAATCCTCAGCACCCAATCACTCTCTCACAGATTTGGCATGATGGAGGAAATGGGATTGGTGGAAAGCTACTTGGGGAGGCTAGAGATCAAGATCCATATGATTGGAGTGGAAGATCTTGACCTCAACACAAGGGTAGGTGGTTCTCTCTCAAAAAACTGATAGGATAGGTATGGAATAGTTCTGAGTGCTTCTCATTCGAGTATGTGGTGGTGAAGGGGTATATATAGTCATCCCCAAAAGTCCAACCGTTACACACAAAATGACCAACTCGGTGACACCGATGTGTTAATCTCGGTGGTACCGAAGTGACCAAAAGGTGGCAACTTTTGAATCTCGGTGAGACCGATATAGGAACCTCGGTTGCACCGATGAGGTGACCAACGGTCAGATTTCCAATCTCGGTGACACCGATCCAACATTCTCGGTGGTACCGACAATGTGAATTTGCGTAACAGAAAGTTGGCAACCTAAACTCGGTAGCACCGGTATGGAATCGGTTGCACCGAAGTGGCTAGGGTTTGAGTCTGTCTAGGTTCTGGAATCGGTGGCACCAGTATGGGAAAGTTGGTTGGACCGATTTTGAGTGTTAGGTATAGAATAGACTTTGGTGGGAGAGTTTGTGGATGTTTTTGGCGACTATCACTTGTGCCCGTTTGAGCATATTGTTCACCAACAAAACCTTCCCCCGTTTAATAGTATTGGCTTTCCTATGGACTCAAAGTGATTTCTCACAAATAAAAAATGTAGAGTCCTCTTGCTTGAAGCTTGGCCAACCTATTTCCTTGCATCTTGGGGCATCTCCACAATCTCCTTTGGCCAATCCTATCATTGAACATTTCTTGAAATATACTTGGTGGAAACATTAGTTCAATGACTTATATGTTGTTATTAATTACCAAAACCACCAAGGGAGAAAATGTGCTTTCAATTGCTACTACCATCTTTCAACTTACTTTTCTCTAGGAACGTATCAAAATTCAGGAGAGATACAGCGCGAGCTAGTGATCTACAACATATTTATAAACACACTTTGACTATGTTCATGGTAATGAGTTCAATTAATCATATTACTTAAGAACTCCCACTCAAATCAACATCCCTTAGGTTGTCTAAGTCTGACATGATCCAAATCCACCAACACAAGTCCGATCATCACGTGAGATGAGGTGGTTTCAATGGTGAACATCTCCATGTTGATCATATCTACTATATGACTCATGTTCTACCTTTCGGTCTCTTGTGTTCCGAGGCCATGTCTCTACAATCTAGGCTCATCAAGTTTAACCCGAGTGTTCTGCATGTGCAACACTGGCTTGCACCCATTGTATGTGAATGTAGCGTCTATCACACCCGATCATCACGTGGTGCTTCAAAACAACAAACTTTCGCAATGGTGCACACTCGGGGAGAACACAATTTTATCTTGAAATTTTAGTGAGGGTCACCTTATAATGCTACCGCCGTCCTAAGAAAAATAAGATGCACAAAAGGATTTACATCACATGCAAATCATAAGTGACATGATATGGCCATGAACTCGTGCTTTTTGATCTCCATCTCCAAAGCACTGGCATGATCTCCATCGTCACTCACATAACACCATGATCTCCATCATTGTGTCGCCATCGGGGTTGTGGCGTCCACCATGCTTCTACTACTATTGCTACTTCTTAGCGATAAAGTAAAGCATTACATAGCGCTTAATGATTGACACGCAGGTCATACAATAATTAAAGACAACCCTATGGCTCCTGCTGGTTGCCTTACTCATTGACATGCAAGTCGTGATATTCTATAGAAAACATGATCGTCTCATACATAACATATATATCATCATGTAATTGTCCACATCACATCACAACATACCCTGCAAAAACAAGTTAGACGTCCTCTCATTGCTGTTGCGTGTTTTACGTGGCTGTTACGGGTATCTAGCAAGAATGATTCTTACCTGCACAAAAAACCACAATGGTGATACAAAAATTTCTATTCAACCTTCTCAAGGACCGCCTTTATCGAATCCGATCCAACTAGAGTAGGAGAGACAGATACCTGCTAGCCATCTTTATGCAACAAAGTCACATGTAAGTCGATGGAACCGGTCTCTCGTAAGCATACGAGTAAGGTTAGTTCGGGCACCTTCATCCCACAATACCGTTGAATCAAGAAAAGACCAAGGGAGAAAGAAATCTAAGCATCAACGCCCACAAACTCCTTTGTGTTCTACTCGTAATCTCATCGACGCATAGACCTAGCTCATGATGCTACTGTTGGGGAACATTGCATGGGAAACAAAAAACTTTCTATGCACATGCAAGATCTATCCATGGTGATGAGAATCTATGAGAGGGAGAGTGGATCTACATACCATTGTTGATCGCTAACCGGGAAGCGTTAATAAGCGCGGTTGATGTAGTCGAACATCTTCGTGATCGAAATCGCAAGTCGTCCCGCGATCCAATCACGATCCATCCCACAATCCAATCACGATCCATCTCGCGATCCAATCATAGTCGTTTCAATCTAGCGCCTCCGCGTTCACCACACATCCAGCTCGATCAAGATCTCCACCTCCTTGATCCAGCAAGCGAGGGTGGAGAGGTAGATGAGTTCTCTGGCAACACAACGGCGTGGCGACGGTGGTGGTGGTACTATTCCGACAGGGCTTCGCCTAAGCACTGTCAGAATCTATTTGGTGGAGGAACTAGGGGATAGATAACTAGCATGTGGAATTGTGATTTGAGGATCTATTCCTCTAGTATATATAGGAGGGAGGGGGGAGGAGGCAGCCCTAGGGTTTCCCCTAGGGGCTTTGACCGAAGTGGAGGAGGTGGAGGTTTCCACCAATCCTACTCAAAGTAGGATTCCTTCTCCTACTTGGTTTTCCTTCCTCCCACCTTGGGGTTTCCTTATCCCACTTCCTAGCCCCATGGGCCTCTTGGATCTGGCTTTCCCAGTCCACTAAGGGCTGGTGCACCACTCCTAAGCCCATGTGGCCTTCCGGCGTGGGTGGCCCCTCCCGATGGCCTCCCAACACTCCCGGTATACTACCGAAAATACCCAAAATGTTTCCGGTGACCAAACTAGGACTTACTTTATATAAATATTTACCTATGGACCATTCCTAAGCTCCTCGTGATGTCCCGGATCTCATCCAGGACTCCGAACAACCTTCGGTCATGACCATACATAAATCAATACTACCGAAACATCACCGAACGTTAAGTGTGCAGACCCTGCGGGTTCAAGAACTATGTAGACATGACAGAGACACCTCTATGGTCAATAACCAATAGAGGGACCTGGATGACCATATTGGTTCCTACATATTCTACGAAGATCTTTATCGTTTGAACCTCTATGTCAAGGATTCAGTTAATCCCGTATGTTGTTCCCTTTGTTCTTCGGTATGTTACTTGCCTGAGATTTGATCGTCGGTATCTCTATACCTAGTTAAATCTCGTTAGTGGCAAGTCTCTTTACTCGTTCCGTAATACAAGATCCCATGGATAACACTTTAGTCACTTTGCTTGCAAGGCTTGTTGTGATGTTGTATTACCGAGTGGGCCCTGAGATACCTCTTCGTCACACGGAGTAAGAAATCCCAGTCTCGATCCATGCCAGCTCAACAGACACCCTCGGAGATACCTGTAGAGCATCTTTATAGTCACCCAGTTACGTTGCGACATTGATACACACAAGGTATTCCTTTGGTGTTAGTGATTTTCATGATCTCATGGTCATAGGAACAGATACTTGACATGCAGAAAACTATAGCAATAAACTGACACGGTCATATGCTATGTTTATAGTTTGGGTCTTGTCCATCACATCATTCTCCTAATGATGTGATCCCGTTATCAAATGACATCTCATGTCCATGGCTAGGAAATCCTGAACATCTTTGATCAACTAGCTAGTCTATTAGAGGCATACTAGGGACATGGTGTTGTCTATGCATCCACACATGTATCTGAGTTTCCGATCAATACAACTCTAGCATGGGTAATAAACAATTATCATGAACAAGGAAATATGGTAATAACTAATTTATTATTGCCTCTAGGGCATATTTCCAACACTCCCACCGACTCAAAGTGGATGTCTCTATGGGGGGCCTATACTACGTACATTCCGAACCTCCGTGGGATCGGTGATGTCCGGGTTGCGAGGCGTATGTGACACGTAAAAGTTTTGAATTGGGTATATTTAAATATCACACTGCCCTTTCATATATGTATAGTTGGGACACCCAAAGGTGGTCATGGTCTCACCCAGCTTGCGGCACACACACACACACACACACACATCTATGGGCCCGTAGAGTCCACCCTTGACCAGAAGCGCAATGGGGTGGTTTGACCATGATGGATTCGTATAGGTTTAATTTTTGTGTTACGACAAGGTGAGATGCCAGATCTATTTGGGAGCATGCATTTGTATCTTGGATTCCCTCCTGCTAACATGAGGTGGGGGGACGATACATGTGCCAAGTTGAGCATTGGGTATTTGAACATCAAGCCACCCTTTGCATACATATTTTTGTTCCACATGTAGGTGTGTTCGTGTTTTGACCCTTTCACGCATTTCTATTTTGTGAAATGCTCATATATATTATCATTATGGGAGTAAATAAAACACGATTTGAACGAAACAACCGTCTGCGATTGTATACCCAACAGACACGGATCGCTCAGACTACTCATGAGCCACGCTCGTGCCCTGTGACATCAACATAGTGTACTGGTGGCCGCGCTATATGACTAGGCTCCAAGAGGCTTCACTTGCAATCTCAAAAATATCTCCCTGCCTTGAGTGATTTCAAAAAAGGTGGTTCCGCAGGTTTTTCTATTTGATAGCACACAATTATTATGTTTGGGTTGTGTGCTATGTTTGTTTCTCCCGTGCCGCTTCAGTCCCTTCATCTAAATTTTCAGTAGCCCCTGCATTTCGCTCCCACCTAGTAAAAATTGTAGTAGCCACGGCATTTCCACAAACACCACCTTGGCCCCCCTCCACACACCCCACCCATACACACCACTCCTCCCTACTTGTACCCTAGCTAGCTTGTCGCCGCCATTGTCAACCTTTGCATGTCTTCCCGTGCATGTTACCCATTGATATCCATACCCTTGTTGCCCTGAGTTTCTTAGATGATGCTTGTGAAACACCCCCTTTCCCATAGATCCGCATACCCATCACCATCCCCACTCCATAGCATTGCAACCTAAGCTCGGCAACGCATCCCGGGGAGCTCAAGGAGCGAATGGCCAAAAAGAGGTATATCGAGGCTTGTCCTCTGGACGATGTTGAGGTGACCGCCAAGGCCCCCAAGGAAGCTGACTACAATGACTGGACGGTGGCTTTAAACCAATCGACACCCGCATTTCTACATGTCACGGTAGCCGGCTACAACATCGAGCTCATCCACAACGACGTCTTGACGCGGGCTATGTCATAGGTTAAGTGGCGCACCCCCACCTTCTCGGGTTTAGCTGTCGTGGATCCCGATACTGATCTCCTTTGCTTCGCTATTAGGAATTTTCCTTTCTTCATCGTCATTGAGCCCCTTTTGTCATTTATGAAGGACATGTTCTATGGCGGTGGCTCGGCATCGTCAGCTTCCAAGTCTGACCTCATCGACAACAATGATTACGACGACCAGGGCACCATCTCTTCCAAGGGGAAAGAGCCAACCTACGACATCAAGGAGTCCACCCTACAGTCGTGCTCTTTCAAGGGGAAGGAGCCCATCTATGACAAGTGAGGAAACCCATGATTTGTTTTACCCTGCCACTTCAAAGGGGGGAAACTGCATATGATCGTGCTAGTAGCTTTCGCCATGTTAGGTTTTAACAATGTTGTGTTTAATTATTTCATTCATGCAAAATGTAATGTCCAAAAGTGGAATGTGATATGATGGAGTATGAATTGTTCAATTCAATTTCACGAATGCATGTGTTTGGTTGTTCGTAGTGAGCATATGCCTTGTTTAACTATTTTTCATTGTTTGTAGTGAACACATTTCCAGTTTCAATTGCTATTTTTTTTACTATTTCATGCTTATTACATTTATTCATAACGCGATGTTATATACATGCAACAATGTACTGTGTAGTTCACTTTTATCAATATCAGTTTCAATGGCAAAATTGGTTCTGTTAAAGTTGTTGTAGTTAACACGTCCTTGTTTATTTAACTTTTCTCATAATGTGATGTTCAATTATACACTTTAATGTTTATTCACAAGTTGCGTTCCATACAACTTTCAACAATGGCGCTATGAATGAGTATATTTGGGTGTTGTTAAGCCTGTTGTAGTGAGCATATGCCTCCTTTAACGGGTTTTCGGTTGTTCAGTTGTTTGTGGTTAGCATTTATCCAGTTTCAATTTCTCTATTTGGTTCTGTCTAGTATGCCTTGTTTATTATGTTATTCACAATGTGCAGTACACTTTGATCAATACAAGTTCACTGGCCATATTTGTTTCTTATTAAGCCTAGTGTAGGTAATACGCCCCATGTTTTTTCACCCTCTGATGTTCAATTATACAATTTTATGTTTAAGCACAAGATATGTTCTATGCAATTCCAACAATACCACTGTGAATGACTATATTTGGTTGTTGTTAATACTGTTGTAGTGAGCATATGTCTCTTTTAGTGGTTTTTGGTTTCCATGCCTATATTTATTTCCATGTCTTATATATAGTCCCTCCGCCCCATGATATAAGATGTTAATACATCCAATATGTTAGTATATTGGATGTAATAAGATCTTATATAGTGGGACGGAGATAGTATTGTATTGCATCATTGCGCAGTTGCAGTTTAGCTTCTAATATTAACTTGTTGCTTGTAGGTACATATGACATTATTAAAGATCCGTGCTTCAACCTTTTTGTGTATGGGGCAATGAGATATTCATGAACCATCATTAAGTGAGGAAACAAATAAAAATTATTAGTACAATGAGTCAAAAGGTGGCAATTAAATTACTTGTTTACACTTTGTCCAAGACAACAATGATATGTAGGATGGTAACTATGAACTATGTAGCCTTTTTAGTGCCCATAATGAGTTGTTAGATGACAATGTCTAAATCTTTTTTGTTTCTAGTTGTTCAGATTAATCAAGATCAACTCCTAACTACATGATTGTTGGACAAGAGAAGGTGTAGGTATTTCTACCAGACTACAATGACGATATAGAAGTCCTTATGAAGACAGTGCAGGATAGGCGGTCGACCATCACAAGTGGTTAAACTAGATTTGTGCATGCATTCGGCATGGAGAGGACACAATATGGGCATTCTGCTTCACCTTTTACAGCAACCAGAATATCTTTCGCCTCTTTCTTTATCGTTTTCAATACAAGTATTCAACCGTCGTTAATCATTCTTTAGTTTGTGCTTATATATATTTTTGATGTAATTATTTAGCATCTGTACCTATGAATCGAATAATGCATTGGTTGTTGAACCTATATATGTATATGATGGATATGGGAAAAGATATTCCCTAATTTCAAAATAAAATTTTGTACAATTTTAAATTACAACAATTAAATTAGGGAAAAATATGCCCATGGGGTCATTATGCCGCACACAGTTTGTAAATCTCCACATTTTTGCTATACCTGATGATCTGGCACGTTTCATACATAGAAAATGTGTGTGACCATGCACATAATTGTCGTTTCCAAACCGTGTGTGATGTCATACAATATCGCAAACGGTGCAGCCGAATTAAATGGCAGTGATGATGTCTCTATCGCACACGCTTCACAATCATCCATTGTTTGTGATGTCATACGATCGTAAACGTTGCACCATAGAGTAGCACGTGCGATAGTTATCTTGTCCGACACGAGTAGGGCAGTCGTAAGTTCTGTAAGCTTGTCTGACACTTATACGATAAATAAATTATCTTCTTAATTACATATCGCAAACGGTATGGCAAATGTAAATGTGTGTGATATTCCCCTTATCATACACAGTTTACAATTTCCAACTGTTTGTGATGTGGCGCGCATCGTAAACATTGCGCCACAGAATAGCGTGTGCGATGGTAATGCGATTCCACACGAGTCTCAAGGATGGACCGTTTGGGAAATATTACATATCACAAATGGTTGGTCGATGACTCTCGTTTGTAATAGATGCGAACATTGCATACGCTTAGTGATAGATGCGAACATTGCATACGCTTAGTTAAACCAAACGTTTGGGTTCTTGTTCCACATCGCCGGCAATTTTTCTGTATCGTGTGGGATGGGCCCCCTATCGTGCACACAGGCAAGGCGCATGTTTAAAACTTTGTCATAGAAAAAGGGTAAAACCATTTGTATAGCTCATCATTGCACTAGTGATTGGTTGTACCGGGGCAAGAAGGGGAATTACTGGGCCAAGAGGGGGCCGAAATTTGGGAGAAGCATTTTGCCCCAACTGAAGATAGCAAAGAGGCGTTACAGGTACCAATTGATTGGGTCAACTTTCTTTCAGTTACATTGCTATCTCCAGACAAATTTGATTGGGCTAGAAAGTTTCTCTCTTCAAATGTGTGGGAGATTATTACTCAAGGATCTACTGGCTCTCATACTCTACCATTTGTTATTCCTTCAGTATGTCCTATTACAGACTCATTATTGTTACTTTAGGAATAGGACACTCATGAAGAAGTTGTGGTTACAAAAACTCACAAAAGGCTTTAAAAAGAATAGTTGTGTAGACAAAAATGGTTTGTCTTTTCATGCACTTCCCCTACCTATCTGATGGGGTTATTACCCCTAGGTAGGCCAAAGCAATGAGGTTCTCCCCTGTCCGCTTCGAAGAAAACTACGTGGTCGGCTGTCCATGGCCGGCTGGAGGACGGCCGTCTTGGTGTGCTGCCGGCTGGCGACACGGGCGGCTGGTCGCGCGACCGGCTCGACCACCGGTCGGCTGGGCGCGGCCGGCTACTTTCCGGTCCGCCTCCAGCCATTGACCCAAGGGCGGACGTGCAACATCCCATCCCCCTAGGCACGGGTACAACGACAAGACGTGACCACAACGACAAGGTCTGGCCGTCTAGGCCGTTGACCTTGGCGAGCGCGACCGGGCGGGGAAACAGTGCCGGCACGCCCTCGCCCAATCGATTACCTGCCCCGGCGTGGCTACAGTGCAGCCGGACCATACCGGAGACTTCGGCCGGTTGGCGCTAGACGACGCCTCCCGGGCGACCGGGCCATGGCAGGTGGGCAAGGGCCAATCGCAGAGCCGACTGGCAGGCCCCAGCGGGAGATGGGACCGCTCAACCGGTGGACCCTACAAGCGATGAGACGGCACGAAGGGTGGGACCCCCTGGCCAGCCGGAGAGACTGTCAGCCGGGTCCCCCCACCCTTGTAATTTAGAACATATTATAGAGTCGGGGGTTGGCCTATAAAAACCCCCGAGCCCTCATGCAACAGGGACAGACGATCATTCGCATACACCCACATAGAGCTTTCCTCTCACACCATCACTAGCAACGGAGGAGGACGAGCCGGCTGCTCCTTCTTCCTCCTCTAGACACAGCTCTAGGAGCACCCTTGTAAACACAACTATCCATCTAACTAGACCTAGCAGGACTAGGGGTATTACCTCCCACGGAGGGCCCTGAACCTGGGTACATCGTGTGTCGTTGCCGCTTGTGCCCAATCTCACTCCCGGAGCCCGTCGGCGCCCTTCGGCCCCAACCACCTACGATAAGCCTACCCATGGCATCTGTCGTCAGAAAACGACGACAATTAGCGCCCACCGTGGGGCCGTACGTGGCACCAGCCGGATTCATGCGTCGGGCGGGACCCCTTGCCATTCCCCGCTGCCGCCGCATGTCCAGCCGAAATCGCGGGCTCGGGGGGCTTGCTCCGGCACGCCCTGCGGGTGACCCCATCAGCCTCGCGGCCGACATCGACGCGCTCACCGAGCGCTTCGGTAGGCTCAGCCTCGCTGAGGCTCCGGCCGCGGATGGGTACCCCGGGCAGGTGCTCGTCTGCGCCGATCCGCCTACGGCCCTGGGCGCACTCGCTGCGACCCAGTCCAGCAGCTCCCACGATCGCGTGCGGGCAATGGCCATCATCTCCTCCACCTCCTCCAGACGTGTGCGGGCCGGGGCTGACGCCACCATGGCCCGTGTCGGCACTTCCGACCCGCTCGGTGTGGCCCTCCGGGGCTTGAGAACCCCTATCGCCTCGACGGTGAACCCCGACGCCACCGCAGCTGACCTCAAGGCGGTTCGTCGCGTCCTGTTCGAGGACGCCACCGCCCTCGCGGCGAGGCGGCACCGCATGGAGGCTGCTCAACAAGAATATGCTTCCGCCTACGGTCTCACCCCGGCTGGCACCGAGCCCAGCCGGCATGGGGCTGTGCGCGACCGCGGCCGCGTGGTCGCCGAAATCTTCGGCGGCAAGATGCCCGTCTATGACACCCCCGCGGACAACCTGCGGGCCCTCAAGGTAGCCTACGAGGACTTGGCTACCTTGGAGGGCGAAGAACATGCCATCCACGAACATCACATCAAGGAGCTCATTGACGCCACTGACGCACAGCACCACCTGCTCGCGTCGGGTGGCGCCGCCTCTCGAAGCCCCCGGCTCGAGCACGAGGGCAAGGGGACTGCAGGCCGTCAGTCGGCTCAGCTCTTCCCCTCACGCCTTCGGCCGCCGGTCCATAACAAACAACCCCCAGCCCTCTTAGCTCTCAAGGAGCGAGCAGCCGGCTGTTAGCAGCCGGCGCACCAACAACCCGCCTCGCAGCGGCCGCCACCAAGAAGCACCGGCAGCCGGCAGCCGCGGGCATACGCCACCGCCGCGGCATGAGCCTGAATGGTCTGTTCCGCCCGTCGTCCGCCCCAAGCTCTCGGCCCGGATCGGGCCGCGTGTCCCCCACAACGAGAACAACGCCCGCAACCGCATCGACCACCTCGCGCAGTCAGCCCTCCTTGAAGAGGAGGGCTCGATTGGCCTGGCCTGTTGTGGCCCTCGGATCCGTAACAAGCCGTTCCCAACCAGCTTCACTCTCCCTCGAGACACCCCTAAGTATAACGGGGCCGCCAAGCCCGAGGACTGGTTGATCGACTACACCACCACGGTCGGCATCGCCAGGGGAAACAAGCGTGTAGCCGTTCGCTACGCCCCCCTCATGTTGATCGGCTCGACCCACACCTGGCTCAACAGCCTAGCGGCCAGCAACATCAACACCTAGACGGACTTCAAGGAGGCCTTCGTCCACAACTTCACCGGCACCTACAAGCGGCCTGGCCGCCCCCGTGAACTCGCCATGTGCGTTCAGGGGCTAGACGAGTCCCTCCGCGACTACCTCACGCGATAGACCAAGCTCCGCAACTCCTAGGAGGGGGTGCACGAGGTGCAAGCCATGCAATACTTCATCGAGGGCTATCGAGACGGCACTCCCCTCAAGCACAAGCTTCTGTGCTTTGAGCCGGCCACGCTTGCCGAGCTCATGACCAAGGAGGACAAATACGCCACGGCTGATTCAGCCATCTGGGTCAAGACGACCCCGCCCGCTAAGGCAACGACAACACCGGCAACGTCCCGGCCGGCTGCCGACAACTAGCCGCCGCAGAACAACAAATGCAAGAACGACTAGCCGGATCCCTACTACGGGAACCGGCAGGTCAACACTATTAAGGAACAGGAGCCGGTTGCCCAGCCTTCCAGTCAGCGCCAGCGCACTGGCAAGGCTGCCTGGCAGCCAAAGCTCACCTTCAAGCAGATGCTTGACCGCCCTACAAGAACCACTCGGGGGGCCAAACCCTCTACCTACACGCTCCGGCAGTGCAGCTTCTCACGGCGATTGGCCCAGGGGGGCGGCCTTCCAGCTCCTCCCATGCCGCCTGCCCGCGCACCGGCCCTAGCCCAAGCTGCCGCCCCGACTCCGGCTCCGGCTCTAGCCCAGAATGACGATCATCTGATCGACCAGTTCCTTAACCAAGATGGTTGTTACATCGTCTCACCAGCAAAGAGACGAGCAAACACGCTCAGCGCCGGCTCCACCATGAGGTGAACGCCACCATGCCGGAAACTCTCCAGTTCATGCACTGGTCGGAGAAGCCGGTCACCTGGAGCCGGGCAGATCATCCCGTTGTAATGCCAAGTCCTGGTAGCTACGCCCTGGTCCTCGACCCCACCATCGCCACTGAGAAGCGCACTTGCCGTTTCTCACGAGTGCTGGTCGATGGTGGCAGCAAAATCAACATCCTGTACCTCGACACAATGCACAAGCTGGGGCTGAAGATAGAAGACCTACAGGCGAGCTGGACGGTCTTCCATGTCACGGGCGACTACAAGATGTCACCATCATGGGCGACTACAAGATGCCAATCGAGTGCACTCGAGATGGTAGCCGGCTGGCCGAGGCCCTGGAAATCGCCGAGGAGAAGCGGCAGCTCAATTGGCTCGTGGCCCTTGCCGCCAGCCAGCCGGTTGTGTCGGCTCCCCCTCGTAGTCCACCGGCGAGGCCTCCTTCTAGCCGTCCAAGGACACCAAGCAAATCCCACTCGACCCGGCCAACCCGGCTCAGTGCGTCACCATCGGCTCTCGCCTCGACAGCAAATAGGAAGGCGAGATCGTCGACTTCCTCCGTGAGAATCGACACATCTTCGCATGGTCCCCCAAGGACATGTCGGGTGTTCCGAGGAAGTTCGCCAAGCACAAACTACACGTCCGGCCGGACGTCAAGTCGGTCAAGCAACCCTTGTGCCGCTTCTCCAAGGAGAAGTGACATACCATAGGAGAAGAGATCGCCCGGCTGCTCATAGCCGGGTTCATCATGGAAGTGTTCCACCTGGACTGGCTGGCCAACCTAGTCCTGGTGCTGAAGAAAAACAAAACCTGGTGCATGTGCATCGACTACACTAGCCTGAACAAGGCATGTCCCAAGGACCCATTCGCCCTGCTGCGGGTCGATCAAGTCATCGACTCCACGGACGGCTGCAACTTGCTGTCCTTCTTGGACGCCTACCCCGGCTACCACCAGATCAAGCTAGACCAGGAAGACCGGCTCAATACCTCCTTCCTCACGCCCTTTGGGGCCTACTGCTACATCACCATGTCCATCGGCCTGAAGAACACAGGCGCCACCTTCTAGCGATGGATGCAGAAGTGCCTCCTGCCTCAGATAGGCAGGAACGTCCATGTCTACGTCGACGACATTGTCGTCAAAACCAAGAAGCACTTCGGCCTCGTCAACGATCTCCGAGAGACCTTCGCGAATCTGTGCGAGTACAAGATCAAGCTCAACCCGAAGAAGTGTGTCTTCGGCGTCCCAGCCGGCCAACTCCCGGGTTTCTTCGTGTCCACTCGCGGCATCAAGGCAAACCCCGAGAAGATCAGCGCGATCGAGCGCATGCCCAAGCCGACCCGGCTCCACGACGTCCATAAGTTCACCGGCTGCCTTGCCTCGCTCAGCCGATTCATCAGCTGGCTGGGGGAGAAGGCCCTGCCCCTCTACGAGCTCCTTCGCAAGACGGCTCTGATCTAGCCGGGTCACACCAAGAAACCAGGCATGTTCGATTGGCCCGACAAGGCGGACAAGGCCTTCCTCGACCTCAAGAAGGCTCTCACCCGCTCGCCCATCCTGGTCGCGCCGACTGAGAAGGAACCACTGCTCGCCTACATCGTGGCAACGACCGCGTCATCAGCGTCATCCTGGTGGTCGAGCGGCCGGAGGAGGGCAAGTCACTGCCGGTCCAGCGGCCCGTCTACTACCTCAGCGAAGTCCTCTCCACATCCAAGCAAAACTACCCCCACTACCAAAAGATGTGCTACGGCGTATACTTCGCCGCCAAGAAGGTCAAGCAATACTGCCAGGAGCATACCATTACCGTGGTGAGCACGGCCCCGCTCGGCGAGATCATGAGCGGCCGGGATTCCACCGGCCGGATCGCCAAATGGGTCATCGCCCTTGCCGATCATGAGATCCGGTACGAGCCAAGAACCACCATCAAGTCACAAGCATTGGCTGACTACCTCGTCGACTGGATGGAGACGGAGTTGGTGCCGCCTCCCCCAGACTCCATGCATTGGCGTATGCATTTTGACGGCTCGAAAATGAGGACCGGCCTGGGTGTCGGCATAGTCCGCTCCTCCCCGAAAGGTGACCAGCTCAAGTACGCCCTCCAGATCCACTTCGCCGCCTCCAACAACATGGCCGAGTACGAGGCCATCGTCCATGACCTCCGGCTCGCCAAGGAGATCGGTATCAGGCGCATCCTATGCTTCAGCGACTCCGACCTCGTGGTGCAGCAAGTCTCTGGCGAATGGGACACCAGGGACGCCAACATGGCCAGCTACCGCTTCCTCGTACAATAGCTCACCGGCTCCTTTGAGGGCTGTGAGTTTCATCACGTCCCACGGGCAGACAACGAGGCGGCTGACACGCTGGTGAAGATCGGCTCCACCTGGCAGGCCATCCCAGCCAGCGTCTCCCTCGAGCGGCTGCTCAAGCCATTGATCAATCCTTCCCTAGAATCGGAGTCGATCCTCATGCCGGCAGACGCTGTCGGCCCGCCGGTGGCTCTGGCTATCCCTTCATCGTCTTGCCGCCCTGCCGGCACCAGTTGAGACGGCTGTGTCCGAGAGGCTGGCTCCAACGTCATGGTCATCATGATGGCAATCGATCAGCTGGCCTCGGGGACTAGCGAGCTGGCCCCAGGGGCTGATCATCCAGTTCCAGGGGCTCTCGAGCCGGCCCCCATCTCGGCCCCCTCATGAGGCTAGCCTATCCTGGCGTTCCTTCTACGCGGCGAGCTCCTCTCAGACGAGGCCTTGGCAAGGCAAATTCAGCACCGGGCCTTAGCGTACAACATCATCAACAACGAGCTCGTCCATCGCAGCACCATCGGCGTCTTCCAGCGATGCGTCGAGCCGAAAAAGGGTCTGGAGATCCTCCTCGACATCCACCAGGGTGAGTGCGGGCATCATGCTGCCTCCAGGACCCTGGTGGCCAAGGCCTTCCACCACGGCTTCTACTGGCCCACTACTCTCGAGGCGGCCAAGAAATTGGTCGACGAGTGCGAGGGTTGCCAGCGCTTCAGCACGCAGAGCCACCTACCGGCTTCAGCCCTCCAAACCACCCCCCTCTCGTGGCCCTTCGCCGTCTGGGGATTGGACATGGTGGGCCCCTTCAAGACCGCACGAGGCGGCATGACACACTTGCTGGTGGCTATCGACAAATTCACCAAATGGATCGAGGCACGACCAATCAAGAAGCTGGATGGCCCCACGGTCGTCCGGTCCATCGATGACATCACGGTTCGTTATGGCGTCCCCCAGAGCAACATCACCGACAAAGGCACGAACTTTGCCAAGGGCGCGCTCGGGCGTTACTGCTCCAAGATAGGAATCCAGATCGACCTGGCCTTCGTGGCTCATCCACAGTCAAACGGCCAGGTTGAGAGGGCGAACGGCCTCATCCTGTCTGGCATCAAGCCCCGGCTCGTGACGCCGCTGGTAAGGTCGGCCAGCTGCTGGATCGACGAGCTGTCGGTCGTCCTTTGGAGTCTCAGGACCACCCCAACTGATCAACCGGCTACACTCCCTTCTTCCTTGTGTACGGGTCCGAGGCGATCATCCCCACCGACATCGAGTTCGACTCGCCTCGGGTCACCCTATACACGGAGAAGGACGCAAAGGAGGCAAGAGAAGACGGCGTCGACCTACTCAAGGAAGCTCGCGAACTGGCCTTGAGCTGGACGACAATCTACCAGCAAAAGCTTCGACACTACCACATCAAGCGGATCAGGCCACTCTCCTTACGCGAAGGGGACCAGATCCTTAGGCGGATCCAGCCGACAGCCGGACAACACAAGCTGTCCTCCCCATGAGAGGGCCCGTTCATCATCAGCAAGGCATTGCACAACAACGCATACTACCTAATAGACGCCCAGAAGCCGCATAAGCGCAAAAGAGATGCCTCCGGCGAACAGACGGAGCGCCCATGGAACGCGGTGATCCTCTGCCTGTTTTACTGCTGAAAAAACCAATGTATGTATGTATCCCCCACCCTTTTGGGCTTATGGATGCAATGGGTGCCCCAGGCCGGCTTCTGGGGCACGCCCTGTTTCGCTTGCCTCAAAGGTTTCCTCGCCCACCGGCTCCCGGGCCCGGGGGCTCGTCGGCTGGTCCTAGGTCGCTTTTCTCAAAAAATTGGCTAAGTAGTGTGAGTTTGGCAACCCTCTCACCCCTCCCAGCTACAGATCCGGCTCCCGGGTGTCCGGCTGATGGGGCTTCGGGGCGGCAAGGCTTAGCTCACATGAAAGGTCGATCGAAAGGAGATACCGGCTAGGCCCAGTCGGACCACCGCCTTGCCTCTGCCACTCTACTTATCCCGAAAGGCCCTCGCGGTTCCTTAGTTCCGAACCAGCTCCCTCGAGGCAAACACCCCGACCGAGCTACAGACCGGCTCCCGGCTGTCGGGCTAGGGAGGCCGAAACCAAAGGGGAAAACGGGGGCATTGAGAAGAACCATGAGGGCAAAAAAGGATAAGGACAAGTCGGCACGAGCATTAAGGCAAACACAAATATTCATAATGCAAATGTTAGGACAAAAGTGGCCCACGGCCAGCACGGTTCATTACATAACACCCCCAGTGGGTGGACACGAGCCAAACTTGCAGGAAAGAAAAAAAAGAAAGATAAAGGCACCCAGGGGCTCAGGCCATCGGCGCATCGCCACCCGGCGTGCCTCCAGTCGGCGCATCGCTAGGCGGCTCGACTCTCGCCTTGGAGGTGGTCGCGGCCTTCGGGTCGGCCTCCTTGGCCTTCGAGGCAGCCTCCGCAGTTCCGTCCATCTCGCCGCTCGAGTCGGTGCTCTCGTCGGCAACCTCCTCGTCCGCAGGGCCTTGGGGGATGCCGAAGGAGTCTTGAGGCACCTGCTCGTCATCCTCGCCAAGGGCCGGCAAGAACTCGTCCGCGTTGACGTACGACGCAAGCTCGTTGGCCTGGCAGACAAGGGCCGGCTCACGGGCCTCCCGCTCCTCGACCAGCTCGTCCGGCATGGTGGCCAGCCGGCCCAAGTCCACGCTGCGGTACCACGACATGACCAACCGGAGCGCCATCTGTGTGCCGGCTCGGGCTGCTGATGCCTTCCAGGCCTTGATCCGGGCCACGCCCTGCTCCAGCCATAAGGCCACGTGGTTCGCTGGAGCTCCTCCGCAACCCGACCATAGAACGGCGATGATCTCTTTCTCGGCCGTCTTCAGCCGCTCCACACTCCGCTCGAGGTGGGTCAGCCGGTACTCGATGGTGACCCCAAGCTCATCCATGTCCCACGCAGCGTCCTCCTCGATGGAGCGCCCGTGCTCCCAAAGGTATTCCCGGTGCTCGTCGATGACGCGCTCAACACGGCGCTGAGTTTCCGGGAAACGCCTTGGGAGAAAGGGGAAGAATAGGGAAGAAAGGCAAATCAAACACAAGAACCACCAAAGGAAAAAGAAACCGGCTAGAGAATGGAAAATAGACACTTACCTTCGATGGTGTCGTCCACCCCGATGGTGAAGTTGAGCGCCGCCTTCTGCTCCGATGCCAGCACCGCCTCCGATGCGGCAAGGGAGCCCCTGACCTCGTTGAGCGACCTCTCGAGGCAGGTCACCTTGTCTTGGAGGCCGGCGATTCTCCGGGTGGCGTCAGCCGCCTCCTTGACGGCCGTCTCCTTGGCCACCACCTCCTTCGCCAAGGCAGCCTTGAGGCGGTCCTAGGCCGCCTCCCCGTCCACCAGCAGCGCGGCCAGCCGGTCTTTCGCCTACGCAGCCGCCTGGACATCCTGCGCCAGCCGGTCCCGCTCGGAGATGAGCCTGGTCTTCTCGTCCTGGAGGGCGGTCAGGTTGCCTATAAGACAAGGCAGGCGTCAGCCGGCTCTCGGGGGCTGCATACCCCTCCCACGAAACTCAACTTACCCTGCACGCGCTCCAACTCCTCTAGGATGTAGAACTCGTGCTTGCTACGATCATGGATGGCGACCGCCTCCTCAAACAGCTTCTGCCGCAAGGAGTTCCCCTCCTGTCACATAGAGCCAAAAATCAAGACATGCTCAAAAGAGATTCGACCCGGCTGCCCGTCAGCCGGTTAGCCGGCCCGCATCTCGGGGGCTACACCCAATGGGTGCACTTGTGCGCCCCCACTAAAAAATCTAAAATAGGGCTTACCTCCACACACTGCAGGGTGGCGTCTGCCGCCTCCGTGAATCGGGCCAGCTTCTGCCGGCACCGGTCCAGGACACTCCCCAAGTCCCCGAACGAGGGGACCAGGCCGCCCGCCTGGGGAGCCAGTAGGGCTAGCACGCCCGCCAATGCCTCCCAGTCCTGGAGCACCTCCTACATGGTCCGCAGGGTCCTACAGGCCCGGCTACCGTTGCTGCCCGGTCTTGCCACAGTACCGGTCGCCGGCAGCGGGTCAACGACGGCGAGGGTCCGGGTGTCACCCCCACCGTCCCTCCGCCCGACGCCATCGCCGTCTCTGCTCCTTGCCGCTCCGGCGCGACGATCGCGTGACGGAGGGCGCCTCCACCTCCATGACCGCCACCTCCGACACCGCCTCAGATGCCGCCTCCAGGGCCACCAGGGCCTCCGGCACGTCGACCCGGGCTGGCTCGGCCGCGGGCGGTGTCACGTCCGGCACCTCCAGTCAGGTCGCCTCGAGAGCCAACTCTATTGCCACTGCCCTTGCTTGGGACGCCTCCTCCGCGGACAGAGGCGCTGGCGGGTCCATGGCCGCCCCTCGCGGCTTGCTCGACAGAGGCCTCGACAAACGGGTCGATTCTGTCACCGAGTCCGATGCCCGCACGGGGTCCGCGGACCTCCTCCGCCGCCCACCACTCGAAGTCCCGGAATGCGAGGCCCCGCCCCGCGTTCCGTACCTTGAGGCTCGCAGCTCCGCGAGCGTCCTCTTCTCCTCCTGCTGGGTGGCCGCATGCTCGCGGGCTAGTCGGCTGGCGGCATCCATCGGTTCCCCCGCCGGCTCCCCCTCGTGAAGCTTGATGGGGTCCTTGCAGCGCACAAAGGCTGGTCACCCACCGGCTCCCAACCCGGAAGAAAGCACACGCAAGACGCAAAAAAAGAGACTTACCCGATGACGAGGGGCAAGGCCCACTTGGCACACCGGCGACTTCCGCGCTACCACCTTCACCCGCTTAGGGACTGGTGGCGGGGCCGCTGGCCTCTCTTGAGCCGGCCTCTTCGCCCGGTCAGCAGCTCCGGCCGCCGGGGCTTGAGTCGACCGCTCCTTGCTCCGCCGACCCTGATGCGCTGAGGGAGGAGGCTCGTTCAGAATCATTACGTCATCATCATCATCATCATCATCGTCGTCCGTCTAGTCCCTGATCATGGGGGCAAGAAGGAACTCACCCGCTCCGCTGGGCTCCCCGGCTGCGCCGGATCCACCGGCTCCACTGGGGTCGCCGGCTCGCAGGTCCACCGGCTCATCGACTCCTCCCGAGGAGTCCACCCCCTCCTCCGGTGGGCCTCCCCGCTCATAGTCTTCAGAGTCGGAGTGTTCGTGCTCCGCCTCGAAAATCTGGGGGTGTGGGCCGTCCGGCGTGTTCTATCGCACCAACAGCTTCGGTCAGCATGACAAAGTGAGGTCCGCAGCCGACTGCCGGCTGGAAAGAATCAAATGAAGAAAGACTGCCTCGTCAAAAGACTTACCAGGGGGGACGGTTGATGCGGTCGTATGGCTTCATGCCGAAGGACCACAACTCGGGCTTCAGCTTGAACGTCGTAAGGGCATTCACCCGCTTCGCCACTTGAGCTGGTGTCAGGTTGATGGTGGACAGCCGGTAGGGGTCGCGGCGGCCGGACATATCGAAGATCTGGTGCGGCCTCATTTGGAGAGGCAACACCCGGTGCGAGATGAAGGCCACCACTAGATCAGCGGCGACCAACCCCTCAGAGCTTTCCAGCTACGTGAGTTGTCCGAGCTCCGCCAGGGCCACGCTGTGTGGGGCGGTTCCCTGCCAGTTCACCTGGGTGGACTGTGCGTCGATGAACAGCGGCAGCCGGATGAAATCCAAACCCGGTCGGTGTTCTTCACATAGAAGAACATCCGGTGCCACCCCTTGATGGAGTCGATGAGAGAAAGCGGAGGGAAGCGCACGGTGCCGCGGCAGCACACCAATGTGCCCCCGTAGGCGCTGCTCTTCAACGACATGAGATAGAAGAGGGCGTTGAAGAGCTCAAGAAAAGGAACAACCCCGAGATATCCCTCGCACAGCGTCACGAACGCGGCGAGGTACAAGATTGCGTTGGGGCCAAGATGATGCGGCTGGATATCAAAAGTGTCGAGGAGTAGGCAGAAGAAGTGGCTTATGGGGAGACGAAGCCACACGCAAAGTGCCAGAAGAACACGACGTGTTCCCTCGGCTGCGGCGCCGGCGCCACCTCGTCGCCAGGCACGCGTGCGACCACCCGCTCCGCCGGAGGTAGCATCCACGCGCGGTGAAGCTTCGCAATGTCCCCTTCGAGGACGATGAAGCCAGCCCAGCTCCCTCCGCGTCCGTCGGCCATCATGGCGATAGGGCGGCGTGCGGGCGTGGTTGCGGGCTCGGGCGTGGTGTTGCATAGGAAGGCGAGGAGGACGAAGAAGGCACGAAGGCAGGGCAGCAGGGGGGCGAGAGGGATGCGGGTATCTCCGCCCCTGCCCTTCCTCCCCTTTTATAGGGGAGGCCACGACCGGGGGACGTGGGATTAATTGTGCCCACTCCCCCGGAAAGTCCGCGCGCGCGTGGGTGGCCCTGGATCGTAACGGCCGCTTCGGGGCGTAGAGGATCCCAGTCTGCGCCCCGAGGCCTACTGGGCTATATCCGAGGCCTAGCGGGCTAGGCCCAGGCCAATGTCCCGTCTCCCTCGCGTGTGTGGGCCCCGCCACACCATTACTTTCCGCGCGGCGTGCGGCGGGTCGGCGCGGGTCCTGGGGCGACGCGTCGGTACTCGAGGCATCGGGTCCAATGGTAGACCCGGCTACCCCTTCGGCTTCACGCCGGAGGCAGGTACTGCAGGGAGAAAGCTGCCGGCTCCCTTCCGTCTGCCGGACGCAAGCCCCCGCTGGCTTTGGGGACTACTGACGGGGTTATTACCCCTAGGTAGGCCAAAGCAATGGGGTTCTCCCCCCTTCCGCTTCGAAGAAAACTACATGGCCGGCTGTCCATGGCTAGCTGGAGGACGGCCAACTCGGTGTGCTGCCGGCTAGCGACACGGGTGGTTGGTCGCGCGACCGGCTCGACCACCGGCTGGCTCGGCACGGTCGGCTGCTTTCTGGGGCCCCTCCAGCCATTGACCCAAGGGCAGAAGTGCGACATCCCATCCCCCTAGGCACGGGTATGACGACAAGACGTGACCGCCACGACAGGCGGTCATGTGGCCACAGTGGCTGCTGACGCACTAGGGTGCATGGCTACAGTCCGGCCGTCCAGGCCACTGACCTTGGCGAGCACGACCGGGCGAGGAAACAGTGTCGACACGCCCTCGCCCACTCGATTACCTGCCCCGGCATGGCTACAGTGCAGTCGGCCGTACCGGAGACTTCGGCCAGCTGGCGCTAGACGACGCGTCCCGGGCGACCCGTGCCGTGGCAGGTGGGCAAGGGCCAATCGCAGAGCCGGCTGGCGGCCCCCAGTGTGAGACAGGACGGCTCAGCCAATGGACCCTACAGGCGACAGACCACACGAAGGGCGGGACCCCCTGGCCAGCCGGAGAGACTGCCAACCGGGTCCCCGCACCCTTGTACTTTAGAACATATTATAGAGCCGGGATGGCCTATAAAACCCCCGAGCCCCCCATGCAACGGGGACGAACAATCATTTGCATACACCCACATAGAGCTTTCCTCTCACACCATCACTAGCAACGGAGGAGGACGAGTCGGTTGCTCCTTCTTCCTCCTCTAGACACAGCTCTAGGAGCACCCTTGTAAACACAACTATCCATCCAACTAGACCTAGCAGGACTAGGGGTATTACCTCCCACAGAGGGCCTTGAACCTGGGTACATCGTGTGTCTTCACCGCTTGTGCCCAATGTCGTTCTCGAAGCCCGTCAGCGCCCTTCGGCCCCAACCACCTACGATAAGCCTACCCATGGCATCTATCGTGATAAAACGATGACACTATCCTTGCAAAAGTAGTTAAAAATCTTAACACTACCTTTTGCAAGGTTGCTGCAAAGGACACCACTAAGGAGGTGTTGGCCAAGAAGGCAAAGAAGAACAAACCCCTCATTTGAGAAAAATCAAGCAACAAGGACACCACTAGAGAAAAGGAAAACTCTAAAGAGAAAGAAAATGCTTGAGCTAGGAGCCCTTTTAGTATTATGTTCTTAGCTACTTGTAATAGTACTTGCTCAGATAGTTTATTGCATTTTGGTAATATGGGTTGTAAGGTTTATGTTATTACTGGCTACAATGCTACTCTACCTGCTTATAAGACACTCAGACTTCAGTTTATTCCTGTTGTTGATGATATTACTTGTTAAGTCAAGATATTGCAACTGTGCACAACAAAGGTTACTCTCTTGCAATATATCAGTTGAATTATGGGTGGAGAATGATTTGTACTCAACTGGAACATCAGCGGGATTAATGACCCTCACAAATAGACTGCAATCATTAAAATAGTGGAATCTCAATGTGCTATCCTATGTTTGCAAGAAACCGAAAGAGAATTATTTTTGGTAGCTCTTACATCAAATATTTATGTCCTAGAAGGTTTAGTAAATTTGAGTATTTACCTTCTAACGGGCTTCTGGAATGAGCACATCTTTATAGAGGAACTTTTTCATATTAATGATTATTTAGTATCTGCCACTTTTACATCCAACCATATTGGGGGGTCTTGGATTCTATAAAATACTTATGGTCCATGTCAGCTGAATGACAGAACTTTTTTCATCCATTGGTTTAAAGGACAACAAATTCAAGATGATATTAATTGGCTGGTATTGGGTGATTTCGATTATATCATATATCCTCATAATAGGAACATAGAGGGAGGGAGCATTTCTGATATGCTGACTTTTAATGAGGCTATCAATAATCTGGCTTTAATAGAAATTCCTCTAAAGGGCAGAAAATATACATGGAGCAACATGTAGGAAGCTGCACTTGTTTTGGGAACGATTCCGACATTAGAGAGGGGTTGGATAACAGAGCATGATCTATCGAGATGCAAATGGGTGACATGGTGGTTTTAGCTAGTTAGGGCCTCTCACAGTGGAGATAACAGCCCTATGTCTTGTGCTCCAGAGAGGCTTTGCTTTATCTGTCATGGACATGAGTTACATGGTGTATTTGAGAGAGAGAGAAGGGAGAAGAAAGAGCCCGCCCCAAGCTACGTGGTAGGGGTGGCTTATATAGAGTGCACCACCCCCTCACCTCCTATGTTACAATGTAGAGCATTGATGCCATAATGTCAGCCTAGGAAACCTCTAATGATGCTCTGATTGCCTTGTTGATTGTTGGTCTTCGTATATCCAAGTGGGTCATATGTCCGAGTGGTCGACTATCATCCGAGTGGATGGGACATTGCCTGCCGAGTGAATAGTACGCATGTATTTTTCTGGACCCACCTTATGTGTGGACCCATGCTTCTATGATATTTTGACCCTTCATGGGCCTACTTGTTTTGTCTATCCCCGATGGTAGCCCCTGAGACTCCGACTGATTGCTGGTAGTCGGTTGGAGTCTACTGAGTTTGTTGAACTTTGAATGTTGTTGCCACACCTAACCAAGCAGAATGTTTCTTTATTGATTTCTCTTCCAGTGGGGGCACGCTGAGTGCACCCACTGGGTGTAGTCCCCGAGCCTCTGTCAGACTGGATGAGTCAGACAGAGGGTTTTAAGTCTTCTAGTGTGGAACTGAACTGAACCATTGAACTCTCATGCCCTTGTAGTAAATTTCTGTAATCTGGAGCTGAATCAGTCGAATGATCTTTGTGCGCTAGGCACGGTAAATAAATATAACCTGGAACTGGCCAGTCGGGTAAATCTTCGTGTGGTTGGCATGTTGAATACTTATTGAGTCTGCCTTATATGATTTCTGGATCAAGGCTAAGTCCCCGAGTATGGATAGTGACCTCGCTTGGAATAATTTTGAACTTAGGCGATATGGAGCCGTAGCTAAGCCTCTGAGTGTGGATGATGTCCTCACATGGTGTAATTTTTAACCTAGGCAATACAGAGTCGCAGCTAAGCCCCCGGGTGTGGATGGTCTCCTCACTCAGAGTAATTTTAAACTTAGGCGATACAGAATCACAGCTAACCATCCAAGTTTGGATGATGTCCTCACTCAGAGTCGTTTTTAACTTAGGCAATACAGAATCGCAGTTAAGCGTCCGAGTGTGAATGGTGTCCTCACTCGGAGTGGTTTTTGACTTAGGCGATACGGAGTCGCTGCTAAGCCCCCGAGTGTGGATGATGTCCTCACTCGGAGTGGTTTTTAACTTAGGCGATACGGAGTCGCAGCTAAGCCCCCGAGTGCGGATGATGTCCTCACTCAGAGTTGTTTTTAACTTAGGCGATACGGAGTCGCAGCTAAGCCCCCCGAGTGTGGATGATGTCCTCACTCAGAGTAGTTTTTAACTTAGGCTATACGGAATCGCAGCTAAGCGTCCAAGTGTGGATGATGTCCTCACTCGGAGCAGTTTTTAACTTAGACGATATGGAATTGCAGCTAAGTGTCCGAGTGTGGATGATGTCCTCACTTGGAGAAGTTTTTAACTTAGGCGATACGGAATCGCAACTAAGCGTCCGAGTGTGGATGATGTCCTCACTCGGGGTGGTTTTGACTTAGGCGATACAGAGTCGCTGCTAAGCCCCCGAGTGTGGATGATGTCCTCACTCGGAGTGGTTCTTAACTTAGGCGATACGGAGTCGCAGCTAAGCCCCCGAGTGTGGATGATGTCCTCACTCAGAGTAGTTTTTAACTTAGGTGATACGGAATCGCAGCTAAGCGTCCAAGTGTGGATGATGTCCTCACTCGGAGCGGTTTTTAACTTAGGCAATACGGAACCGCAGCTAAGCGTTCGAGTGTGGATGATGTCCCCACTCGGAGTGGTTTTTGACTTAGGCGATACAGAGTCGTTGCTAAGCCCCCGAGTGTCGATGATGTCCTCACTCGGAGTGGTTTTTAACTTAGACGATACGGAGTAGTAGCTAAGCCCCTGAGTGCGGATGATGTCCTCACTTGCAATATTTTTTAACTTAGGCTATACAGAGTCGCAGCTAAGAGCCGTTTTTAACTTAGGCGATATGGACTCGCAGCTAAGCCTCCGAGTGTGAATGATGTCCTCACTTGGAGTGGTTTTTTTACTTAGGCGATACGGAGTCGCTGCTAAGCCCCCGAGTGTGGATGATGTCCTCACTCGGAGTGGTTTTTAACTTTGGTGATAAGGAGTCACAACTAAGCCCCCGAGTGCGGATGATGTCCTCACTCGGAGTGGTTTTTAACTTAGGCGATACGGAGTCGTAGCTAAGCCCCCGGGTGTGGATGATGTCCTCACTCAGAGTAGTTTTTAACTTAGGTGATACAGAATTGCAGCTAAGCATCCAAGTGTGGATGATGTCCTCACTCGGAGCAGTTTTTAACTTAGGCGATACGGAATCGCAGCTAAGCGTTCAAGTGTGGATGATGTCCTCACTCAGAGCAGATTTTAACTTAGGCAATACGGAATCATAGCTAAGCGTCCGAGTGTGGATGATGTCCTCACTCAAAGTGGTTTTTGACTTAGGCGATACAGAGTCGCTGCTAAGCCCCCGAGTGTGGATGATGTCCTCACTCGGAGTGGTTCTTAACTTAGGCGATACAGAGTCGCAGCTAAGCCCCCGAGTGTGGATGATGTCCTCACTCAGAGTAGTTTAACTTAGGCGATACGGAATTGCAGCTAAGTGTCCAAGTGCGGACGATTTCCTCACTCGGAGCAGTTTTTAACTTAGGCGATACGGAATCGCGGCTAAGCGTCTGAGTGTGGATGATGTCCCCACTCGGAGTGGTTTATGACTTAGGCGATACAGAGTTGCTGCTAAGCCCCCGAGTGTGGATGATGTCCTCACTCGGAGTGGTTTTTAACTTAGGCGGTACGGAGTCATAGCTAAGCTCCCGAGTGCTGATGATGTCCTCACTCGAAGTAGTTTTTAACTTAGGTTATACGGAGTCGCAGCTAAGCCTCCGGGTGCGGATGATGTCCCCACTCGAAGTAATATTTAACCTAGGCAATACGGAGTCGCACTTAAGCCCCCGAGTGTGGATAATGTCCTCACTCGGAGTGGTTTTTAACTTAGGCGATACGGAGTCGCGGCTAAGCCCCCGAGTGTGGATGATGTTCTCACTCGGAGTAATTTTTAAATTAGGCGATACGGGTTCGCAGCTAAGTCGTTCACCCACTGAGGGTTGTGGTGTAGATGTGTGCAGCTGAGTGAAGGTGCGTGGGACGGCCAAGTGATGAAGATGTGGCGCGCAGAGTAGCGATGCACGGGGCGGTCGAGTGATGAACATGGATCAAGTGGAGTGGCGACGCGCGGGGCGACCAAGTGTTGTAGACGCATCCGTAAAAGAGGCGATGCGCGGGACGGTCGAGTGATCCAGACACCACCGTTGGAGTGGCAACACGCGGGCGGTCGAGTGATGAAGTCGCATCCGTCGGAGTGGCAACACGTGGGGCGGTTGAGTGATGAAGACACATCCAGCAGAGTGGCGGCGCGCGGGGTAGTCAAGTGATGATGACGGATCCAGTGGAGTGGCGACGCGCGGGGCGGCCAAGTGTTGTAGACGCATGTGTAAAAGAGGTCACACGCGGGGCGGTCGGTTGATCCAGACGCCTCCGTCGGAGTGGCAACGCGCGGGCGGTCGAGTGATGAACACGCATCCGTCGGAGTGGCAACGCGCGGGGCGGTCGAGTGATGAAGACGCATCCAGTGGAGTGGCGGCGCGTGGGGCGGTCGAGTGATGAAGATGCCTCCGTCAGAGTGGCGACGCGTGGGGCGGTAGAGTCGAGCTTGTCGTCGAAGAGGAGTTGACCAAGTGACGGCACGCGGGGCGGCCGGGTCGAGTGATGAAGATGCCTCCGTCGGAGTGGCAACGCGCGGGCGGTCGAGTGATGAACACGCATCCGTCGGAGTGGCAACGCGCGGGGCGGTCGAGTGATGAAGATGCATCCAGCAGAGTGGCGACGCGTGGGGCGGTCGAGCAATGAAGATGCCTCCGTCAGAGTGGCGACGCGCGGGGCGGTAGAGTCGAGCTTGTCGTCGAAGAGGAGTCGACCAAGTGACGGCACGCGGGGTGGCCGGGTCGAGCTTGTCGTCGAAGAGGAGTCCGACCAAATGACTGCGTGCGGGGCGGTCGAATTGAGCATGTCGTCGAAGAGGAGTCGACCAAGTAACGGCGCGCGGGGTGGCCGAGTCGAGCTTGTCATCGAAGAGGAGTCCGACCAAGTGACGGCACGCGGGGCGGCCGAGTCCATCATGTCATCTAGGATGAGTCGACCAAGTGATGGCGCGCGGGGTGGCCGAGTCCATCATGTCATCGAGGATGAGTCAACCAAGTGATGGCGCGCGGGGCGGCCGAGTCGAGCTTGTCGTCGAAGAGGAGCACGACCAAATGATGGAAGGCGGGGCGGCCGAGTCGAGCTTGTCATCGAAGAGGAGTCGACCAAGTGATGGCGCGCAGGGCGGCCTAGTTGAGCTTGTCGTCAAAGACGAGTCCGAACAAGTGACGGCGTGCGAAGCGTTCGAGTCAATCATGTCATCAAGGAGGAGTCGACCAAGTGACGGCACGTGGGGCGGCCGAGTCGAGCTTATCATCGAAGAGGAGCCCGACCAAATGAAAACACAGAATGATTGTCGCGGCGACTGAGCCTGAGCCGCGACGAAGATGGCGCATAGATGCGTCGAGTGATCGCGTAACCTGTGTACGAAAAATAACACAAGCCAACATAAAAAGTTCTCAAAGTAATCTGATATTTGCTGAAATAATTTGTGTAAGTAACACCTATAGACACCCGCTGGGTGTTCCAGGTGCTTGCTGGGCCTGAACCAACAAGAGTCTAAAAGAGTGAAGGATCCGACTGAACTTGCGAAAGTGAAGGATCCGACTGTACTCGTTTTGAGTACTGGACCCAAATGAGGTGGAAGTGAAGTGTTCCGACACGAAATAAACAACCGAGTACAGAAGTACACTCGATGGCGTGGCCTCTGAGTGAATTTCATGTGCGACTTGCTTGACACTCAGTAATGCGGAAATAATTATTTAATTAAATGTCACGTGTGAAGAATGACTTAGCTGTCTGACGGTGTACGATCGGTCGAATGATGAATACGTGCCTCACGGAGCGGCAACGTACAGAGCGGCCGGGCAATGAAGAACTCACTCGCGAAGAGGCCGAATGTCGAAGGAGCGTCCAGCTGAGTGACGGCATGCGGAGCGGGCGAGTGACGTAGGAGCGTCCAGGTGAGTGACGGCGCACGGAGCGGCCGAGTGATGAAGGAGCATCTTCCCGAGTGGCGATGCGCGGAGCTGCCGAGTGATGACGACATGCCACGCCGAGTGGCGATGTGCGGAGCTGCCGAGTGACGAAGACATGTCTCGCTGGGTGGCGATGCGTGGAGCCGCCGAGTGATGATGACGCGTCCTGCCAAGTGGCGACGCGCGGAGCTGCCAAGTGACGAAGACGTGTCTCGCCGAGTGGCGATGCGTGGAGCTGCTGAGTGATGATGACAGGTCTCGTCGAGTGGCGATGTGCGGAGCTGCCAAGTGATGACGATGGGTCTTGCCGAGTGGCGATGCGCGAAGCTGCCGAGTGATGACGATGGGTCTCGCCGAGTGGCGATGCTTGAAGTTGTTGAGTGATGACGACGCGTCCCGTCGAGTGGCAATGCATTGAGCTGCCGAGTGACAAAGATGTGCCTCGCCGAGTGGCGATGCGCGGAGCTGCCGAATGACCAAGACATGTCTCGCCAAGTGGGGACGCGCGGGGTGGCCGGGTGATGAAGATGCCTCCGGCTGAGTGGCAACGCATGGGGCGGCCGGGTAATGAAGGTGTGTCTCACCGAGTGGCGACGCGCGGGGTGGCCGGGTGATAAAGGAGCGTCTCGCCGAGTGGCAATGCGCGGAGCTGTCGAGTGATGACGACGTCTCGCGCCGAGTGACGAAGACGTGTCTCGCTGGGTGGCAATGCACGGAGCTGCCGAGTGATGACGACGCGTCCCGCCGAGTGGCGACGCGTGGAGCTACCAAGTGACGAAGATGTGTCTCGACGAGTGGCGATGTACGGAGCTGCCGACTGATGACGACGGGTCTCACCGAGTGGCGATGCTCGGAGCTGCCGAGTGGCGATGCGTGGAGCTGCCGAGTGATGACGACGCGTCCCGTCGAGTGGCGATGCGTAGTGCTGCCGAGTGACGGAGACGTTTCTCGCCGAGTGGCGACGCGCGGAGCTACCGAGTGATGCCGACGTGTCTCGCCGAGTGACGAAGAAGCGTCCAGCTTAATAACGGTGCGCGGAGCATCCGAGTGACGAAGGAGCGTCCAGTTGAATGACGGCGTGCGGAGCAGTCGAGTGATGAAGCGCGTTCGGTCGAGTGACGGCGCGTGGAGCAGCTAGGTGACGGCGCGTAGGGCAGCGGAGTGATGAAGGATCGTCCAGCGGCATGACGGCGGGCAGGGCGGCCGAGTGACGACGGAGCGCCCGGCAGAGTGACGGCGCACGTGATGTCCGAATGATGTTGACGCATCCAGTGGAGTGACGACGTGTGGGGCGGTCGAAAGTGCGTGCGCGTTAGTCATCTGGATGGAAATGCCATCAAAATAAACCTGAACATTTTAGTTGTCATCATGGACGTTTAGTTGTCCGAGTGACGGGTTCTTTGAGATATCGGAATAAGCCTTTTAGCTGCGAGTAATCTGGTTGCCAGCCAACGATTGACCCTAATGAGTTAGCAAGTTTAGCCAATAATGTTTGAGCTAGTCAATAATGCTCCATTTAAGTGGTTTGCCTAGGTTCACGTATATGGCGTTGGTTCTTTCTGGTGTCACTAAAGTATTTTCTTTCCTTATTAATTGTTATGTCATGTTATTTTTTTGCTTATGTGGCATGCTTAGCACCTGTCCACCTTGGAGCACTGAGAAGGGCCTAATTAGCAAGGCACTGGGCGGTTACGCATGCATGCATGCATGCACGATTTATTGGCATGCGAAACGCTCACCTGATGAGGTATTTGATGAGGCGACTATGCATGCATGCATGTAGATTAATTGGCGTGGAAAACTCACCTGATGAGGTGCTTAATGAAGTGATTACCTTAGTGAAACGGTCAACCCACTACGTTGGAGATCATCACGTCCTTTCGGTTTCTGTACTTGCGCACATTACGTGCATGCATGTAATCAAGAAAGAGTTGGCCCACTCACCTCACATGATTAACTAAATAAAGGACCACGGCTAGCAGCAGGTGATGGAGGGAAGAGCCGCCACGCCCGGAGGCATGACTGGCTTCCTGTTTTCGCGTTGTGCCGGGTCTGTGCGCATGCCATAGTGACCATGTCGAAGATCACTATCGAGCGGACGCCGGCGGGATGGGCGCTTACACCATGGAGATCACTTACCGACCGGATGATCGAGCTGAGGAGCTCCGGGTTGTCGGCCCGACCTGTGTCTCTCCATGGCGCTAGTCCAAACGGTGCTTGGTGACACGACGACGATGCTGCTGTTGCTCGTGCTCTTTGGTTGATGTGAAGAAGATGATGCAGCTGTCGTCCTCGTTTGTATCTTTTTTGAGCTTCGATTGACCGAAACTCCACGGTACTCGTATGAGCACGTGTACATACAAATGAAAACAACCATAGTTAGATTAAAGATGGATTGTAAAGAAAGAGACAGGATGGAATGAAACTTCCTGATCCCTATGTATGAAAAGTATTGTGTCTCTCTTGTGAATGGAGTGATGTCCGGAACATCGGGGATCAAATTCTCCGTTGATGATTGTTGATCGGCGGATGAAGATCGAAGAACAAAAACCATTTGCATCATGACTCGATAGACGCCATGCCCCACAATGGGCACCAAATGTCGTGGGAACAATTCCGACATTAGAGAGGGGTAGGATAATGGAGCATGATCTATCGAGATGCAAATGGGTGACATGGTGGTTTTAGCGAGTTCGGGCCTCTCACGGTGGAGATAACAGCTCTACGTCTCGTGCTCCGGATAGGCTTTGCTTTATCTTTCATGGACATGAGTTACATGGTGTATTTGAGTGAGAGAGAAGGGAGAAGAAAGAGCCCGCCCCGAGCTATGTGGTGGGGGTGGCTTATATAGAGTGCACCACCCCCTCACCTCCTATGTTACAATGTAGAGCATTGATGCCATAATGTAAGCCCACTATGAAACCTCTGATGATGTTCTGACTGCCTTGTTGACTGTTGGTCTTCGTATATCCGAGTGGGTCATATGTCCGAGTGGTCGACTGTCATCCGAGTGAATGGGACGTTGCCTGCTGAGTGAATAGTATGCATGTATTTGTGTGGACCCACCTTATGTGTGGACCCATGCTTCTATGATATTTTGACCCTTCATGGGCCTACCTGTTTTGTGTATCCCCGACAACACTCCTAGAGAAGTTGGAGTGGTGCTTCACACCTGAAAATTGGACTCTAGTGTACCCCTCTACTTTAGCTTATCCTCTTGCCAAAACCACTTCAGATCATATGCCCAAAACGATTAAGATTGGTACTGGTATTCCAAAGTCTCATATTTTCAGATTTGAGAATTACTGGCTGGAACACAGTGAATTTAAAGAAGTTGTTAAGAGAATATGGTCCCAAGGGGTAGCAGAAAGAAACAATGCTAAGGTTATAGCAGCTAAATTCAAGAGACTAAGGAAAGGTTTGAAAGTTTTGGCAAGAAGTTTATCTGATCTCAAGAAAACCATTAAGAATACTAACTTCATGATTCTCCATTATGATGCCATTGAGGAGGCAAGAGCCATATCTACGTAGAATCAAATGGCAGACCGATACTTAAGGATCATCTACAGAATATCTTAAATCATCACGGAGTCTATTGGAAACAGAGGGCCAGTATAAGAAAAATTAAAGTGGGGGAGGCAAACACTAAATATGTTCAGCAAAGGCAACTATCAAATACAGAAACTATTGTATTGCCATGCTCAGGGATGAAATTGGTCATGAGCACCACAATCTCCAAGCAAACGCTGCCATTTTATATAGGGTATTTAAAGAGAGGATGGGCACTTCTGTTAATACTCAAAGTCCTATGTTGTTACATAACATTATGTTACAACTAACAAATTTAGAAACCCCGTTTACCAAAGAGGAGATTGACAATGTTGTTAAAAATATGCTAGCTGATAAGTCACCTAGACCTGATGGGTTTAATGTTGCATTCTTGAAAATTTGTTGGGACATTATTGCTCAGGATTTTTACAAGCTGATTGAGGATTTCCATATTGGGACTGTAAACCTTCAGAACATCAACTACTCTTTCATTACACTGATCCCTAAGATTGATGCTACTAGCACACTTGCTGAATTCAGACCCCAAATCTTTTCTCAACTGTACTCTCAAGATCATCACGAAGTTATTAGCTAATAGACTCCAAAAAGTCATTCTCAAACTGGTCCACAAAAATCAATATGGCTTTCTCAACAACAGATGCATCCAAGATTGTTTGGCATGGTCTTATGAGTACATCTAACAATGTTATCAAGC
The DNA here is from genome assembly GCA_022496015.1 of Hordeum marinum. Classification (NCBI taxonomy): domain Eukaryota; kingdom Viridiplantae; phylum Streptophyta; class Magnoliopsida; order Poales; family Poaceae; genus Hordeum; species Hordeum marinum. Next base: position 391,004,553 of record CM039678.1, on the reverse strand, counting down.
AAAGAAAGAAATAATCCTGCAGAAACTAGACTTTGAAAAGGCATTTGACATGTTGAATATTACACAATTGAAATTCTGCAAGCCAAAGGCTTTGGTTCTAAGTGGATTAACTGGATTAAGATGATCTATGGCATAGGTTTATCCTCTATGCTACTTAATGGACTTCCTGGTAAACAATTCATTTGTAAGAAAGGAGTAAGACAAGGATGTCTACTTTCTCCATTGATATGTGTCTTAGCAATTGATCTTCTTCATTCTATGTTCAATGAAGCAATGAATCACTCCCTGGTGGAATCTCCTTTTATACAATCCTCCTGCCATAATTACCCCATTACCCCATATGCAGATGATACTATTCTGGTGGCTAATGCTGACACAAGACAACCAGATCATATTAAAAACCTACTGCTGCATTTTGAAGCTTATACATGACTTAAAGTGAACTAATCCAAGTCCATCATGATTCCAATCAACACTCCTCCAGAGAGAATGACTATTATGTCACCTAATCTAGGATGTAAGATTGGAGCACTACCTCACACTTATCTTGGACTTCCTTTGATCCTGACAAAACCCAGAATTGAAGATTTTATCCCTTTGATGAAGAGGATTGAAAACAGACTATTGAGCTACTCGACACTGCTATCCACTGGGGATAAGCTTACCCTGATCAAATCTGTATTTTCAAGCATGCCTATATTTTTCATGTACACTCTCATGTTGCCCAAGATTGTGGTAAAGCAAGTGAACATCTATCTCAAGCAATGTTTTTGTAGAAAATACAAGTCACATGAAACAGGAGCTACACTGATATCTTGGGATAAAGTCTGTAAACCAAAAGAACATGGAGGATTGGGTGTTCTGCGTATTCACACTCAGAACAAAGCTCTCCTGATGAAGTTTTTGTACAAATTTCTCAACAAGGAGGACACACCTTGGGTTCAGATCATTTGGGAAACCTATTATAAGGAATCTTTACTAGGGACTAGAATGATAGGCTCTTTCTGGTGTAAGAACATTCTCAAGCTTATGGACAGTTACAAGGAAAAGGCAATCTGCAAAATAGGAAAAGGGGACACCATTTTATTTTGGATTGATAAATGGATAGGAGAACCACTTAAACAAAAGTACCGAGAGCTCTTCTCGTCTGCCATTGAATCACACATCTCTCTATCCTCCATTTGTGAGCTCCCGGAGTTAAGCCAACATTTCCATAGACCTTTATCTCAATAGACCTACCAACAATTTAATCTGATGCAAAATGTCATGTTGGCTCAAGTCACTTCAGAAAACAATGACACAATGGACTTATTATTGAAACTCCAAACATTTCTCTTCCATGAGGATGTACAAATCATTGCTAGGGAATCTCATCCTCATTCCATCTTCAAGTGTCTATGGAAAACCTCATGCAGGTTAAGACATAAGTTCTTTTGTTGGCTACTCCTTCATGACAGACTCAACGTCAGGAACTTGCTCCATCATAAAAATATGTTCCTGGAGGACTACAATTGTGCTCTATGCTCATATCACACTGAAGAAACACCTCTACACCTCTTCTGGAACTGTCCTTTTGCACTACATTGTTGGGAACATCTTGCACCTGGCAAACTTAGAGGCATCTCAACACATGATGGAATCCTCCTCACTTTGCAGCACTTTCCACCAGAATTTGCGATGGATATTGTTACTATAGGTTGCTGGACTTTATGGTCAGTTAGAAATGACAAGATCTTCATAGCAGCGGGTCTTGGCTCTACTATGTGAAAGGACTTTGGACACCTCAGCTTAGGGCAAAGCAAAGTAAAGCACGGTTACTAAATCTTTGAATAGAACATGATCTGTAATTTAATATGCCTTAGTTTCCTAGGACAGGAATAGGTTGACTTTGTTATAAAAATTTATTGTACCTTTGTTTTTAATTAATGAAAATAATGTAGAAGGTTTAGACTAAGAAAGAGGAAGGCATTAGGATCACAAAAAAATTAGCAGCATGACGTACCAAACAAAAGCTTTGAACAACATCTCCAACTTCAATCACATGATGTACAGCCTAAAGAAGAATCAAGGTTTAACACAGGGTAGGGTTCAAAATCATCAAATCGTGTCTTTTTTTGTGAGAACAAAATCACCCAATCGGGTTGAGCAGATATAGTTAATTTAACTTATTCCGGATCGTTAAGTTCATTCCACCAATACACTGTTCCTTAGCGGAAGGGGCTTTTGCTCTGTCTTCCCCTTTGTTTTCTATGCTTTTAAACATGAAATTGGACTTCCTCTTTTGGGGTTGAGTTGTAAGGGTTTGCTTCATTTGACATTCCTTCAAATAAAATACAACATGCAATTTGGTGCATGCTCGAAAAAGAAGGATAATAAAGGTTAACGTATATATAACACAATAAAAGGCTGAGAATGCAACTATTAACACAGTTAACCCAGCGCACCCACCATGTATACGAAACCAAATATCAGTATTGACATAACCAAGCTGCACTAAAAAGTACTCCCTCCATTCACAAATATAAGATGTTTTCAAATATAAGGTGTTTTAGATATTTCAGTATGAAGTAACTTTTTTTAAATCGGATGTATATAGACACATTCTAGTGTATTTGTTCACTCATTTCACTCCACGCGTAGTCCGTAATGAAATATCCAAAACATCTTACATTTCTGAACCAAGGGAGTAAAGAGTAAATACCTTAAGTTATCCCAATTGTGAAATGTGAAGTCCGAAGCAAGTTCGACGAACTGGGCTACAACTTCTCTAAACAAGGCCCTGATGCAAGCAAGGCCTGTAGGATTATAAATTTGTACATACTGGCCTCTACTATGTTAACAAAATAGGCTAGAATCTAGATCGAAGCATATCTACCTCCGTCCCAAAATAAATTTCTCAACTTTAGTGCAACTTTGTACTAACATTAGTACAAAGTTGAGACACTTAATTTGGGACAGAGTGAGTATGAAATTAAGGTCAGTTTCCTTCATACCCAAACATAGACCCAAAGAGCCTCTTCCTCAAGTTGGACATCTCAAAGGCTTTCGTCCGTCAACTGGAGCTATCTGATTGAGGTCCTACAACATTTGGGCTTCGGCCAACGATGGAGAGATTGGATTTGTCTCTCCCTGGCTTCATCCTCCTTCAGGATTATGCTAAACGATAGCTCTGGCCTGCTTTTCTGGCATGCTTGTGGGCTGCGGCAGGGTGACCCCATTTCGCCAATGTTGTTCATCCTGGTGCTGGATCCTCTTCAGCAGATCCTGAGTTTGGCCTCGTAGCAAGGCATTCTCAGGCCCATTCGTTCACACACTGTTACGTGCAGAGTCTCCCTATATGCGGACGACGCTGGGATATTCGCCAGCCCCGACAAAGAAGAGCTACGTGCCATTGCGGAAATCCTCGCTGCCTTTGGCCAAACGAGTGGACTCATCACAAACCTTGAGAAGACAGAGGTTTTCCCCATCAGATGTGCTGACCTCGACCTTCTGGAGATTCTCTCCGCATTCCCCGCAAAGATCGCCTCCTTCCCTGGGCGATACCTGGGATTGCCGCTCCACTTCCGCCGACTACGCAAGATTGAGTTCCAACCTCTCATCGATAAGACTACGGGAAAGCTGTCGGGGTGGATTGAAAAGCACCTCACTAGACCCGGCAGGGTTGCCCTAGCAAAATCCGTGATTGCCACTTTTCACTTAACGGCTCTGGCCCCACCGGTGTGGATTCAACGTCGTCTAGACAAGATCTCCCGTGGCTTCGTGTGGCAAAAGGAGGACCATGGCCAACCGTCCTATGGACACGCTCTGGTAAACTGGAAGACGGTCTGTCGGCCAAAGCAGCTTGGTGGCCTTGGATTGGCGAATATCGGGAGGTTTGGCAGGGGCTTTGAGATTGCATTGGCCGTGGCTCCAGTGGTTTGATCCTGACCGACCATGGGTGGGATCCCAGCTCCCATGTGACCAGACTGACATGTCCCTATTCCGGGCTTGCACTACCATCACCATCGGGAATGGACACAAAGCTTTGTTTTCGCATGACAACTGGAGTGGTAGAGGTCCCTTGAGGTCATTAGCTCCAGAGGTCTTTAGAATAGCGACTAGAAAGAACCGAACGGTGTGCCACGAGCTGCGTGATGAGAACTGGATACGGTCACTGGCCAAGATATGCTCTGTCCCCCAAATTGGGGAATTCCTCGCAATTTGGGCTTGGATTAGCCAGGTACACCTCTCGCCTGATCAGAAGGACTTCATTGTTTGGAACCTTACCCCCAATGGAGTGTACTCTTCAGCGTCGGCTTATGCGGCCCAATTCCACGGTTCGCACCCCAAGTTTAACACCGAGAAGATCTGGTCTACCCACGCGGAGCCCAAGTGCAAGTTCTTCGCCTGGCTCGTTCTCCGCAACAAAACCCTCACGGCTGATAGACTCGCTATTCGTGGATGGCCACACAACCCGACATGTCAACTCTGTCTTCAAGCTCCGAAAATGGCATTGCATCTTTGCAAAGACTGTCCTTTCACGGTCGCCGTTTGGAATCACGTAACCACCCAGACACACGAAGACCTTCCCTTCTCAGGTTACCTTCCAAGCGAAGGAAACGTTTTCGGACTAGTGGGATGAGTTGATCGCGAGAATCTAAACAGGGGCGTAGGCATCGGAGTGGCAGACTCATATACGCGCTATGGAATGTTTGGAAGGAGAGGAACCGACACATCTTCACGGGGGCCGCATGACTCATTATGAGGTGGCGATGACTGCTTTTGATGATATCAATCAAAAGCCAGGGCGTTTCATGTGGACGTACCCACTGTAGGAGTGGGTTGAATCACAGTTATAACACCATAGTCATAGGGTTGGCCACGCTCCCTTCAAAACATAGGGTTGGCCACGCTCCCTTCAAAACGTGTGCACCTATGTACATATGGGTTTCGACCCCTCTTCCCTTCTTTATGAAAAGGCAATGCTCCTGCCGGTTGCTCAAAAACAAAAACAAAAAGAGCAAAAACCAGTGAATCAACGCATAACTAGGCCAAACACTGCCAGTTTTATTTCTAATATACTGACCTGATCAAATGAGGCTCAAAATGGATTTCACGATATGAGGGCATTCACAAACTAATTGAAGTCAACTTTAGTAAGGCACAGATATAGCGTAATGCCGTTATCATATAACTGGAAGAACAATACACTTGACCACAGCATAACTGGAAGAGCAATACACTTTAGTAAGTACTTCTCCCTGAGGAACTGACACCTCAGAGCTGAGACTTGAGGCACAATATCAAGTCATCCAATCAAATGATGGGAAGAAAGTGTGTGTGTATTATGTGCTTTCCCAAGTGTCATTCCTTACTTCTGATATGGCCTGTTATGATCGCTGTAAATACACGCCAAGCAAACAAAACCCATGATGACAAACCATCTTGCGTCTTGCACATGTGCAAGAAGTTATTTTGGCAACACCACTATTGCGACCATATCATATACATTTCTGGTTTCTAATATTCAAGTCAGAGACATTTAACCTACTCCATCCGTCCCATAATATAGGATGTTTTTTGACACCTATATTATGGGACGGGGGGAGTAGATTTTATTTTCTGATCAGATTTGGTGTCAAGGCAAATTTTAGTGTCTGTAAAATATAGAAACAGGAAATTTGGTGTCAAGGCAAATTTTAGCAAGACCATTGCAAAATCACAATACACTGAGGGAGCCTGCCATGCAAATGCAAGAATAGTTTAGTGACCTGGCAAGCCCTCTTAAGATTTCCAAGCTGAGAACTTCCATCATTTTTTCCGATACAATACATGGATAGCATTTATCAGTTTATGAAATGGATATATATAACATTGGGGTTTACTGAAATCACCACGGAGGGGTGGAACCCTTTCTCGCCGAAGGAGACCGTGACCCCAAGCCTGGGTCCGTTGAAAACCTTGTCTTCGGGGTGCCTGCAGATGGCGTCAACCCTCTGTAACTTGCACGGAGAGACTCATCAATGGTCCGTGTGGATTTTGCGATGGCATTCCTCACAAACTTCTGTGCTGCAGGAGACAGATTCCTGGGGCTTGCACTGCCTCCTCTCACAGGCGATGGTAGCGGTGGCTTGTGAAACATATGTGTTCGTGCCTTTATCTTCTTCGCCGCATCCCTGGACAGCAGGTGTGCCTTCACATCTCGGACAGGTGGAGGTGGGATCTTGAAATGTGACCTCTCACTACCCCCTGGTGTCTCGTCAGGATCCAACCTCAGTGGTGTTCCGTCAATCTCACCCCATGTCATGAACGGGGACTCATCCACGCCAGGTGCTGGCGATGGTGTTTTCACGAAACTGTACCCATTGTCTGCCTTCTTCCCTGATTCAATGTAAAAGGGGTTTGGTGTCTTCCTTAGGTCCTCCAAATCATACTTCTTTCCTTTGTCAGGATCATTGTACGCCATTCCTCCAGGAGTGGAGCCTGCAACTAGAGCATACAGTATGGCGGCTGCCTCCTCCTCTTTGGGTCTCCCGTCTTCAGCCAAAGCCTTCCCATGTAACCTGGTGTTTGACTTGTCGACCTCCTTGGTGAGCCCCTTTAGCCGAACGGCAAGCTCCTCATCAGTGAGCGGCGCTTCCCCTCGGTCTGCTGGGTGGTACATGAGCAGGTTCTTGGCCGTAAACTTGGCACCCTCCAACGTACTCGGTGGCTGCCCAGATGTACCATAGCCATCAGTTATCCTGTCGCGCTTAGCATCCTCCAACAACTGTTTATCCGCCACCTCGCCAGGCTCCAGGAGGTGGGCATAGCGCTCGCGGCGGCGGTGGTTGACCTTCTCGAGGATGCGCGAGAAGGACTCGTTGTCCTCGCTGGTGTAGCGGCGGAAGAAGTCGTCAAGCGAGAGCGCGGCGGAGACGTCCTCGTCCTCATCCTCCGGGTCGCCTGTAGTGGAGGGGGCGACGGAGGGGGTCGCGAGGAAGGACGGCGAGCGGAGCGCGGTGGAGGTGGCGGGCGTGGGGGTGGGGAGGGGCCCGTTACGCTGGAGACGACGGCGGCGATCGAGGATCTTGAGCTGGGCGTCGCGGAGGAGGAGCGGGTCCCTGGAGCGCACGGCCTGGAGCCAGTCGAGGCGGTCGCGGAGGCGGGGCAGGTCGGGGAAGAAGTCGCGCTCGATGATGCGCTCGATGGCGACGACGTATGTGTCCTCGTCGAGCACCTCCGGGCGGCGGCGCTTGGAGGAGGTGGTGGCGAGGCTGGACGCTGAGGCGGAGGCGGAGGACGGGGTGGGGGAGGTGGGGCGAGGGGTGGACGGGGCGGGGGACGGCGACGGGGTGAGCTGGCGAGGGGAGTGGCCGGGGGAGCGGAGCATCGCGCCGGCGGCTCTTTGGGCTAGGGTTAGGTGTAGGGAATTGGGGATCGGGGAGGGGAAGAGGACGAGTTCTGTTTCGCGTCTGAGATGAGTTGGGTCTGGGCTGGGTTTTCTGCCGGCGACAGACAACATTGACGCGTCAACCCGTCAAACCGACCGAATTGGAATCCTATCAGGTATTCTTTTACCCAGTTTTGCTACTAAGAGCATCTCCAACTCTTGGCCTTTCACAGGCGATTTTAACGCCGGGCGAAGCCAGCGTTAAAATAGGTCTAAAAGGATCGGCTTCTCAGTCGCCGTTCCACAGACGTCACCCAACCGTCATTTTCAGCCCATTTAAGATCATAAAGCTAGTCAAAAACGGCTTAAAGTTTGATTTTTATTTAAAAATATATTACAAAACTAAAGAAAAAAACTACGTCGACTACGTCGTCGTCCGCCACCGCATTCTACATGTCGAGGAGCTTGTAAAAATTGGTGTAGTCGTCACTGTCGTCGTCGTCGCCATCGTTGTCGTCGCTGTCCTGTGCGCCACCGTCATCGTCCCTGCTGCAGCCCTGTCCTGCATTGCCGAAACGGTGTAGGTCCGGGTTGGAGGGCCCTGGCGCCTCGCCATCGCAGTCATCGTCGAGGATGATCAGGCCGGCCAGCTCCTCCTCGCGGAGGGCACGGTGGCAAGCCTCGATCTCCTAGAGGGCCCGGCGCTGCCGCTCCATCTCCTCGCGGACATAGTCGTCACGCGCCCACTTCATGGCCGTCTCGACGGCGACGGCCATGTCGAGGTGCTCCTGCTTTACCACCTTCGGACTGACAAGGTGGAGGTGGCCGCAGGGAGGTGAGGGCTCGCGAAGGCGGCCCTCGTTGATGGTGATGGGCCCGGCGCTGCGACCACTACGCCGGAGTGGGGTCGAGCCGGGCTCGGCCTTCACGGCGATGGGGGGCGTGCATGTTGCGCCGGAGGAGTGAGAGGAGTGGGAGGACGAGGATGACTGTGTCTCCATTCGCCGTGGGATCCACGACGAGCCGCACCGGCAGGAGATGGAGGTCGGCTCCGTCGAGTACTCGAGGCGCGACACGTTGCCACCCTCGATGCGCTTGAGGACGGCCTCGAGCGTGCGCCCGGGGATGCCCCACCAAAGGCGTCGGCCCTCGCTGTTGAAGCGACCGCGCGTAGGGCCGCAGTTGGTGGAGGCGAGCTGCTCCTCGCGGCGGCGCTCGAAGTACACCGTCCAGAGGTTCGTGCTGTCCGGGGGTACCTCAGCTGTCGGTGCACTTCCTCGGAGAGGGAGGACCGGATCTGGGCGATCTCGGCGCGTCGCCTGGCTCCGGTGGGCACCGGCGGCATGGGGACGTCGTCGGCGCTGAGCCTCTAGGCGCCCGGCGCCCGCATGTCGGGCGGCGTCGGGTACTCCGCCTCGTACAAGAGGCAGGCCTCGTCCTCGTGGAGGTGCGGGGCGGCCGAAACCGTTGCCGGCCATGCCATCGCCTGGGTAGCGCTCCGCCATCGGGGGTGGGGAGAAAGGGAAGAGTAGATCGCCACGGGGAGAGAAGGGCGTCGGCGACAGCGGTTTGGGAGCAGGTGAAGGTGTGGCGGGGCACCGGCGAGGGGTCGGCTTTTATAGGGCACGTGGAGAGGCACGGTGTGGACGTGTGTCACCCCGTACTGACGGCATCGCCCGTGAACGCCGCCTCGTGAACGCGCCGCATCAATGGAAGGCTGACCGCGACAGCAGCCTTGTAGCGTTGCATTGATTACCTGCGGGGAACCGAGGCGATGAGGACGACGAGGCCGCGCGGTCGCTGACTCGGCGGACCCACTCCTTTTCGCGCCAAAAACCTTTCGCATAGGCGCCCCCAGTGCACCGGGTTCGGACTGGGTACGCCGGCACAAAATTAGGCCCGAACTGGCGAAAAATGGTCTCTTGGGACACGACTGGGCCAATTTTCACCCGCCAGCGATAAAAAATGCCCTTGGGGGGCCTCTTGGCCTTAAGTTCTTTTATTCAAGGTGGGGGGACCATAAGTTCAAAAAAAGGTGGGGTGACCATCAAGGTGGACAGCACCGACGGGAGATTCATCCTCAACTTTACCTCTGACGCCGACAAGCAGTTCGTGCTCAAGGCACAACCATGGCATTTTAAGAGGGACGGCATCATCTTCGCCTTCTTCGATGGAAAGGGAAATCGGGCAGACATCGACCTTGGGGTCATGCCTATATGGGCACAGGTGCATGGGCTACTGTTTGAGCTTAAAACGGATGCGATGGGCTGGATTTTGGCGGAGCATCTAGGAGAGGTCACTGCACTATCCCACCGCGACAAGGTCATTGTTGACAAATTTTTACGTATGAGGGTACAGATCATGTTGCATGGAACCTGTTAGAAGTGTGGTAGTTTTTACTCCTTTGGGCTCTTCCAAGGAATTAGCTTTTGAGGTTAGATATGCGAAACTACCTTCCTACTATGAGTGTTGCGGGCTAGTAGGTCACAATTTAGAAAAATTATGTCGTATACAAAAAGAAAGTAGAAAGAATATGTTTCTATGTGATCTTTGTGTTGATGCTTACTAGAAAGAGCAAGGTGCAATCCAGTGTTTCCTTCACTTTGGTGGCCTCTCTCGAAAGGGTGAGGTTCACGGTGGGGTGTCAAGCTGGAAATGGCCCTTCTGTTGGGGAACGTTGCATGGGAAACAAAAAATTTCCTACGCACACGCAGATCTATCCATGGTGATGAGCATCTACGAGAGGTAGAGTGGATCTACGTACCCTTGTACATCGCTAAGCGGGAAGCGTTAAGAAACGCGGTTGGTGTAGTCGAACGTCTTCGCGATCCAAATCGCCGTGCGTCCCTCGATCCAATCACGATCCGTCCTGCGATCCAATCACGATCCGTCCCACAAACTTGATCACGATCCTTCCGATCTAGCGCCGAACGGACGGCACCTCCGCGTTCAGCACACATACAACTTGATGACGATCTCTGCCGTCTTGATCCAGCAAGAAGGAGCGGAGAGGTAGAAGAGTTCTCTGGCAGCGTGATGGCGCTCCGGCGATGGTGGTGGAGCTATTCCGGTAGGGCTTCGCCTAAGCACTGCAGAAAACCGATCTAGAGGAGAAACTATGCACTAGAGGAACGGGCAGCACGTGGCTGAAAATTCTGTGCAAAACCCCTAAAACCTCCAGTATATATAAGAGGAAGAGAGGAGGAGGCTTGGCACAAGGGTCAAGCCTCCAAGGAGTCGTCCAAACCAGGTGGAGGAGGTGGACTCCACCTGCAATCCTAGTAGGACTAGGATTCACCCTATTTTTGCCTTTTTCCACCTTTTCTCTTTAGGCCTTTTTTCCCAAACCGCATGGGCCTTGTGTGGGACTTACACCAGCCCACTAAGGGCTGGTTAAACACTCTCCCACAGCCCATGGAGCCTCTTGGGTCAAAATACCCCTCCCGATGGTCTCCCGATACACTACCGGCACTCCCGGTACACCACCGATGAGCCCGAAACTTTTCCGGCGACCAAAACAGGACTTCCTATATATGATTCTTTACCTCCAAACCATTCCGGAGCTCCTCGTGACGTCCGGGATCTCATACGGTACTCCGAACAACACTCGGTCACCACCATACATAACTCTATAATACCAAACGTCACCAAACCTTAAGTATGCAGACCTTGCGGGTTCGAGAACTATGTAGACATGACCGAGACACCTCTACTGTCAATAACCAATAGCGGGACCTGGATGCCCATATTGGTTCCTACATATTCTACGAAGATCTTTATCAGTCGAACCTCTATGTCAAGGATTCAGTTAATCCCGTATGATGTCCCCTTTGTTCTTCGGTATGTTACTTGCCCGAGATTCGATCGTCGGTATCTCCATACCTAGTTCAATCTCGTTATCGGCAAGTCTCTTTAATCGTTCCGTAATACAAGATCCCGCAACTAACACTTAGTCACATTGCTTACAAGGCTTATTGTGATGTTGTATTACCGAGTGGGCCCTGAGAAACCTCTCCGTCACACGGAGTAACAAATTCCAGTCTTGATCCATGCCAACTCAACAGACACCCTCGGAGATACCTGTAGAGCACCTTTATAGTCACCCAGTTACATTGTAATGTTTGATACACATAAGGCACTCCTCCGGTATCCGTGAGTTGCATGATCTCATGGTCATAGGAACATATACTTGACATGCAGAAAACAGTAGCAATAAACTGACACGATCATATGCTACGTTTGTAGTTTGGGTCTTGTCCATCACGTCATTCTCCTAATGATGTGATCCTGTTATCAAATAACATCTCATGTCAATGGCTAGGAAACCTTGACCATCTTTGATCAACGAGCTAGTTCACTAGAGGCATACTAGGGACAAAGTGTTGTCTATTTACCCACACATGTAATGTGTTTCCAATTAATACAATTATAGCATGGATAATAAATGATTATCATGAACAAGGAAATATAATAATAAACACTTTATTTATTGCCTCTAGGGCATATTTCCAATAGTCTCCCACTTGCACTAGAGTTAATAATCTAACTCACATCACTATGTGATTTACATTGTAATGAATTGAACACCCATGCAGTTCTCGTGTTGATCATGTTTAGCCCTTGGAAGAGGTTTAGTCAATGGGTCTGCAACATTCAGATCCGTGTGCACTTTGCAAAAACTTATGTCCTTCTCCTCGATGTAATCGCGGATGGAGTTGAAGCGTCGCTTTATGTGTCTAGTCCTCTTGTGAAACCTTGGTTCCTTGGCTAGAGCAATGGCACTAGTGTTGTCACAGAACAGGTTCATTGGATTCAGTGCACCGGGCACTACTCCAAGATCTGTCATGAACTACTTCATCGAGACACCTTCCTTCGCTGCCTCCGAGGCTGCGATGTACTCCGCTTTGCACGTAGAATCGTCTACCACGCTTTGCTTGGAACTACACCAGCTTACCGCTCCCCCGTTGAGAATAAATACGTATCCGGTTTGCGATTTAGAGTCGTCCGGATCAGTGTCAAAGCTTGCATCGATGTGACCCTTTATGACGAACTCTTCATCACCTCCATAAACAAGAAACATTTCCTTAGTCCTTTTCAGGTACTTAAGGATATTCTTGACCGATGTCCAGTGCTCCATTCCAGGATCACTTTAAAAAATTTCGGCCATACTTATGGCAAGGCTGACATCGGGTCTTGTGCACAGCATTGCATACATGATAGAGCCTATGGCTGAAGCATAGGGGATGACACTCATCTTTTCTCTATCTTTTGCAGTCATTGGGCATTGAGTCTTACTCAACTTCACACCTTGTAACACAGGCAAGAACCCCTTCTTGGACTGATCCATTTTGAACTTCTTCAAAACTTTATCAAGGTAAGTGCTCTGTGAAAGTTCTATTAAGCTTCTTGATCTATCCCTATAGATCTTAATGCCTAATATGAAAGCAGCTTCTCCTAGGTCCTTCATTGAAAAACTCTTGTTCAAATATTCCTTCACGCTTTCCAGCATTTCTATATTGTTTCCAATCAGCAATATGTCATCCACATATAATACTAGAAATGCTATAGAGCTCCCACTCACTTTCTTGTAAATACAAGCTTCTCCATAAACTTGTATAAACTCAAACGCTTTGATCACCTCATCAAAACGCTTATTCCAATTTCGAGATGCTTGCATGAGTCCATAAATGGATCGCTGGAGTTTGCAAACTTTGTCAGCATTCTCTGGATCGACAAAACCTTCTGGTTGCATCATATACAACTCTTCCTCAAGGAAACCGTTGAGGAACGCTGTTTTGACATCCATCTGCCAAATTTCATAGTCGAAATAAGCAGCTATTGCCAACATGATTCTGACAGACTTAAGCATCGCTACGGGTGAGAAGGTCTCATCGTAGTCAACTCCTTGAAGTTGTGAAAAACCCTTTGCCACAAGTCAAGCTTTATAGACGGTGACATTACCGTTCGCGTCTGTCTTCTTCTTAAAGATCCATTTGTTCTGAATGGCCTTTCGCCCTTCAGGTAATACTTCCAAAGTCCATACTTTGTTTTCATACATGGATCCCATCTCGGATTTCATGGCCTCTAACCATTTCTCGGAATCTGGGCCCATCACTGCTCCTCCATACCTCGTAGGTTCATTGTTGTCCAACAACATGACCTCCAAGACAGGGTTGCCGTACCACTCAGGAGTAGTACCCGGCCTTGTCGACCTACGAGGTTCAATAGTAGCTTGATCCGAAGCTTCATGATCATCATCATTAACTTCCTCTTCTACCGTCGTAGTTTCCACAGAAACATCTTTCTGCGCTGCGCTACTTTCTGGTTGAAGTAAAGGTTCAATAACCTCATCAAGCTCTATTTTCCTCCCACTCAATTCTTTCGAGAGAAACTCTTTCTCAAGAAATGTTCCGTTCTTAGCGACAAACACTTTGCCTTCGGATCTAAGATAGAAGGTATACCCGACTGTCTCTTTCGAGTATCCTATGAAGAAGCATTTTTCCGCTTTGGCTTCCAGCTTTTCAGGCTGAAGCTTTTTGACATAAGCATCACATCCCCAAACTTTAAGAAACGACAACTTTGGCCTCTTGCCAAACCACAGTTCATATGGCGTCGTCTCAACGGATTTTGATGGTGCCCTATTTAAAGTGAATGCATTTGTCTCTAATGCATAACCCCAAAACGATAGTGGCAAATCAGCAAGAGACATCATAGAACGCACCATATCTAATAAGGTTTGATTACGATGTTCGGACACACCATTACGTTGTGGTGTTCCGAGCGGTGTCAACTGTGAAACAATTCCACACCGTCTTAAGTGACTGCCAAACTCATAACTCAGATATTCACCTCCTCGATCAGATCGCAGGAACTTAATCTTCTTGTTATGATGATTCTCAACTTCACTCTAAAATTGCTTGAACTTTTCAAATGTTTCAGACTTGTGTTTCATTAAGTAAATATACCCATATCTACTTAAGTCATCAGTGAAGGTGAGAAAATAACGATATCCACCACGCGCTATAACATTCATTGGACCGCACACATCAGTATGTATGATTTCCAATAAGTCACTCGCCCGTTCCATTGTTGCAGAGAACGGCATTTTAGTCATCTTGCCCATGAGGCATGGTTCACATGTGTCAAGTGATTCAAAATCAAGTGACTCCAAAAGTCCATCAGCATGGAGCTTCCTCATGCGTTTTACACCAATATGACCTAAATGGCAGTGCCACAAGAAAGTGGTACTATCATTATCAACTCTACATCTTTTGGCATCAATGTTATGAACATGTGTGTCATCACTATCAAGATTCAATATTAATAAACCCCTAACATTGGGTGCATGACCATAAAAGATATTACTCATATAAATAGAACAACATTTATTCTCTGATTTAAATGAGTAATCGTCTCGCAATAAACAAGATCCAGATATAATGTTCATGCTTAACGCAGGCACTAAATAACAATTATTCAGGTTCATCACTAATCTCGATGGTAATCGAAGAGAGAGCGTGCCGACGGTGATCACATCAACCTTGGAACCATTTCCCACGCGCATCGTCACTTCGTCCTTTGCCAGCCTTTGTTTATTCCGTAGTTCCTGCTTTGAGTTGCAAATGTGAGCAACCGAACCGGTATCAAATACCCACGCACTACTACGAGAGCTAGTAAGGTACACATCAATAACATGTATATCATATATACCTTGTTTGTCGTTGGCCGCCTTCTTGTCAGCCATGTACTTGGGGCAGTTCCGCTTCCAGTGACCAGTTCCCTTGCAATGAAAGCACTCAGTTTCTGGCTTGGGTCCATGCTTGGGCTTCTTTATAGGAGTAGCAACTATTTTGCCATCCTTCTTGGTTTTACCCTTCTTGCCCTTGCCATTGACCTTGCCATTTTTCTTGAAACTAGTGGTTTTATTGACCATCAACACTTGATGTTCTTTCTGGATTTCAGACTCAGCGACTTTTAGCATTGCAAACAGCTCGGCGACTGACTTGTTCATCCCGTGCATGTTATAGTTCATCACAAAGCTCTTGTAACTAGGTGGTAGTGATTGAAGAACTCTGTCAGTGATCGCCTCTGGCGGAAGGGCAATTCCCAACTCCGCTAGACGAGTTGAATACCCAAACATTCTGAGTATATATTCACTAATAGACCCGTTCTCCTCCATCTTGCAAGCATAGAACTTATCGGAGGTTTCATACCTCTCGATCCGGGCATTCTTCTGAAAGATAAACTTCAACTCCTGGAACATCTCATATGCTCCATGACGTTCAAAACGTCTTTGAAGTCCCGGTTCTAAGCCATACAATATTGCACACTGAACTATTGAGTAATCTCCAGTACGTGCCTCCCAAGTGTTCTTAACATCTTCGGAGGTCATATCTTCTGGTTGGTCACCAAGCGGTGCATCAAGGACATATGATTTCTAGGAAGCCGTGAGGATAATCCTCAGATTACGGGCCCAGTCAACAAAGTTACTTCCATCATCTTTCAACTTAGCTTTCTCTAGGAACACATTAAAATTCAGGGGTGCTACTGCGCGAGCCGTTGATCTACAACATAAATATGCAAAGTTTACTTAGACTATTGTTCAAGATAATGAGTTTAGTTAATCAAATTACTAAAGCTCCCACTCAAATTGACATCCCTCAGGCCATCTGAGTGTCACATGATCCAAATCCACCAACTCAAGTCCGATCATCACGTGAGTTGAGGTGGCTTCAATGGTGAACATCATTATGTTGATCATATCTACTTATGACTCATGTTCGACCTTTCGGTCTCTTGTGTTCTGAGGCCATGTCCGTACATGCTAGGCTTGTCAAGTTTAACCCGAGTGTTCTGCGTGTGCAACACTGGCTTGCACCCGTTGTATGTGAACGTAGAGTCTATCACACCATATCATCACGTGGTGTCTCAACACGACGAACTTTCACAACGGTGCACACTCGGGGAGAACACAATTCATCTTGAAATTTAAGTGAGGGATCACCTTATAATGCTACCGTCGTCCTAAGCAAAACAAGGTGCATAAAAGGATTAACATCACATACAATTCATAAGTGACATGATATGGCCATGAACTTGTGCTTTTGATCTCCATCTAGAAAGCACCGGCATGATCTCCATCGTCACCGGCATGACACCATGATCTTCATCATCTTGATCTCCATCAACGTGTCGCCATCGGGGTTGTCGTGCCCAACATGCTTCTACTACTATTGCTACCGTTTAGCGATAAAGTAAAGCATTACATAGCACTTAATGATTGACATGCAGGTCATACAATAATTAAAGACAACCCTATGGCTCCTGCCGGTTGCCGTACTCATCGACATGCAAGTTGTGATAATCTATACATCACATGATCATCTCATACATCACATATATCACATCATGTAATTGGCCATATCACATCACAACATACCCTGCAAAAACAAGTTAGACGTCCTCTAATTGTTGTTGCATGTTTTACGTGGCTACTACGGGTATCTAGCAAGAACAATTCTCATCTACGCAAAAACCACAATGGTGATACACTAGTTGCTTTTCAACCTTCTCAAAGACCGCCTTTGTCGAATCCGATCCAACTAAAGTGAGAGAAACTGGCACCCGCAAGCCATCTATGCAACAAGTTGCGGTCGAGGGAACCGGTCTCTCGTAAGCGTATGAGTAATGTTGGTTCGGGCTGCTTCATCTCACAATACCACTGAACCAAAATCCGACCAAGGGAGGAAGCAATCTAAGCATCAACGCCCACAAACCTTTTGTGTTCTACTCGAGATCTCATCTACACATAGACCTAGCTCATGATGCCACTGTTGGGTTACGTTGCATGGGAAACAAAAAATTTCCTACGCACACGCAGATCTATCCATGGTGATGAGCATCTACGAGAGGGAGAGTGGATCTACGTACCCTTGTAGATCGCTAAGCGGGAAGCGTTAAGAAACGCGGTTGGTGTAGTCGAATGTCTTCGCGATCCAAATCGTCGTGCGTCCTATGATCCAATCACGATCCATCTCGCGATCCAATCACGATCTGTCCCACGAACTTGATCACGATCCGTCCCACGAACTTGATCACGATCCTTCCGATCTAGCGCCAAACGGACGGAACCTCCGCGTCAGCACACGTAGAGCTTAATGACGATCTCCACCGTCATGATCCATCAAGAAGGAGCGGAGAGGTAGAAGATTTCTTCGGCAGCATGACGGCGCTCCAGCGATGGTGGTGGAGCTATTCCGGCAGGGCTTCGCCTAAGCACTGCAGAAAACCGATCTAGAGGAGAAACTATGCACTAGAGGAACGGGCAGCACGTGGCTGAAAATTCTGTGCAAAAACCCTAAAACCTCCAGTATATATAAGAGGAAGAGAGGAGGAGGCTTGGCACAAGGGCAAATCCTCCAAGGAGTCGGCCGAACCAGGTGGAGGAGGTGGACTCCACCTCCAATCCTAGTAGGACTAGGATTCACCCTATTTTTGCCTTTTTCCACTTTTTCTCTTTAGGCCTTTTTACCCAAACCGCATGGGCCTTGTGTGGGACTTCCACCAGCCCACTAAGGGCTGGTAAACACTCTACCACAGCCCATGGAGCCTCTTGGGTCGAAATACCCCTCCCGATGGTCTCCCGGTACACTACCGGCACTCCAGGTACACTACCGATGAGCCCGAAACTTTTCCGGCGACCAAAACAGGACTTCCTATATATGAATATTTACCTCCAAACCATTCTGGAGCTCCTCCTGATGTCCGGGATCTCATCTGGGACTCCGAACAACATTCGGTCACCACCATACATAACTCGATACTATCGAAACGTCACCAAACCTTAAGTGTGCAGACCATGCGGGTTCGAGAACTATGTAGACATGACCGAGACACCTCTATGGTCAATAACCAATAGCGGGACCTGGACGCCCATATTGGTTCCTACATATTCTACGAAGATCTTTATCGGTCGAACCTCTATGTCAAGGATTCAGTTAATCCCGTATGATGTTCCCTTTGTTCTTCGGTATGTTACTTGCCCGAGATTCGATCGTCGATATCTCCATACCTAGTTCAACCTCGTTATCGGCAAGTCTCTTTACTCGTTCCATAATACAAGATCCCGCAACTAACACTTAGTCACATTGCTTGCAAGGCTTATTGTGATGTTGTATTAGCGAGTGGGCCCTGAGAAACCTCTTCGTCACACGGAGTAACAAATTCCAGTCTTGATCCATACCAACTCAATAGACACCCTCGGAGATACCTGTAGAGCACCTTTATAGTCACCCAGTTACGTTGTGATGTTTGATACACACAAGGCACTCCTCCGGTATCCGTGAGTTGCATGATCTCATGGTCATAGGAACATATACTTGACATGTAGAAAACAATAGCAATAAACTGACATGATCATATGCTACGTTTGTAGTTTGTGTCTTTTCCATCACATCATTCTCCTAATGATGTGATCCTGTTATCAAATGACATCTCATGTCAATGGCTAGGAAACCTTGACCATCTTTGATCAACGAGCTAGTTCACTAGAGGCATACTAGGGACAAAGTGTTGTCTATTTACCCACACATGTAATGTGTTTCCAATTAATATAATTATAACATGGATAATAAACGATTATCATGAACAAGGAAATATAATAATAAACACTTTATTTATTGCCTCTAGGGCATATTTCCAACACCTTCCAGTGCTACGGAGGGAGTGGTTGGCGAGGTAGCATCTATTGTTTGCGAGATGATGGTCTCAGAAAAGAGAACAACGATCCATGCAAAGGCAGCTGGCAAAAAGCCAGCTCCTCAGGTGCCTGCTCCCACCATTGCCGTGATGGCGGCATCCATTCCAGGAGCCCTGTCGCTTAGACAGGAGGGCCAAGCTATGGGGCTGGGTCGTCCCATCATCAACATGACGAGTCCTGGCTGTTGGAAGGGAAAGAGAGGGATTGGTGGAATAGTTGATGTATTGCTTGAGCCTCGTGGGCATATATATAGGATTACATGATCTAATTGGAGTACAAGACAAGTAGGACAAATCCTAGTTTATCTCATATTTCCTAATCTAATCAATATACTCAACATCCCCCCATGGTCACAATGGTAACGACGCAGATGGTGAGACTGGAGAAGAATCCGAAGGTAAGCCGACGGACATTCCCCCATAGTCGTAACGGTCGATGCATCACTGAAGTTGTTTCTGGAGTGGAAATCGACAAGGTTGCTCAAGCAAGGCGGTAGCCCTTTGTGCCGGTGTCGAAGTAGTCGAGAGGTTAGGGTGGTGTAGCCGTGGTTGAGGTAACCGTGCGAAGAACGCTGTGGTCGATGTCGAGTCGGGATAGCCGGTGTCGAGGAAGTCGCCGAGGAGCCGCGGGCGCAAGGAGGCACCAAGTTAGTTATGGGCGTAGTGGTATCGAAGCAGTAGTGCGCCGGGAAGAAGACGTAGTTGAGACGCGTCATGCCGGGATTGCCAAACCTGAGGACACGTCGTAGACAAAGGCACGCGTCGGTGTTGCTAGCACTGGACATGCGTAGACGGACGAAGACGAAGTTGACGAAGTGCCTCTTCAGGCTTGCCAGGCCCGAGGACACGTCGTGGACGAAGGCACGCATCGGTGATGCCAGCACCGGGCATGCATAGACAGGGATCTGCACGAGCTGTACGCCATGTTGGAGAAGTCAGAGGGGCCAACAGAGAAGAACTCGACGACGATTGCGGCGTCCATCGGCACAGGACCAATGTCACCAACAGTGGGCGGAGTAGTCGAAGTGGTCAGGGTAGATGATGGCGACACTGACGACGGGATTGTGCTAGATGAAGATGAAGGGGGTGGACGGGCGGCGTGGCGGCTATGGCGGTACCGGCGGCAGCCGAAGTAGAGCGGCGGTGGCGGCCTAACGACAGCGACGGCGATGCTCAAAGTAGGCGAGGAAGAACCCGACAGCTTGACGAAGACCGGCACGGACGATGGTGTTCCCGCGCCAAGGGAGGCGGGGCGGTGCATACCACGTAGAGTTGACGCACGAAGACGGCGGGGTGAACCCCGAGCCGCGATGTTGCAGCCCGAAGGGGCGACGCAACGGTAGTAGGCAGTCAGGGCGACAGTGGGAAGACCTCGGGGTGGCTGCATGGACCGCGTGTCGCGGCGCTATGGTCCAAAGGGGCGACGTAGCGGCGGTGCGCGGGTCGGTGCATCCACGGGGACGGCCTCGGGCGACGGCGGAGACTGCGTGCCATGCTCACTACAGCCTAATGGGGCGACAAAGCGGCAGCGCGAGGGTCGGTGCAGCCACGTGGACGACCTGGAGGGGACGACCTTGGGGCGGCGGTGGACCGCGGGTCGCGACACTACGGCCCGAAGAGGCGACGCAGCGGCATCATGCGGGTCGATGGGGCCGAGGGAGAACCACGGGGCGGCGGCGCTGCAGCCCGACGGGGCGACGCAGCGGCAGCCCGGTGCTCGATCGGCGAAGGGGCACGCTATACTTGGGACAGTCTTCACGGGACCTGTGGAGGCACGTGCAACCGACGGTCCAGGTCGGTCGCACGGCGTAGATATGGCAGATCGTGGCAGCGGGCAGGTGATCAATCTGATCGCGTGCGAAGTCAGGGACGTCGCTCGGTGGAGGTGGGATGGCGGTGGAGTCCAAGATGGAGCCGACAATGACGGTCGGCAGGGCGGCCGTACATGCACGGTGTAGATCGATGGGCGGGCCGGCGCGCTAACAACGGTTGTGATGGGCCGCCGCATGGTGCGAGGCCACCATGTCGAGGCGATGCAGGAGTGCCGATTGGATCAGGGCGGTGACGACCGGCGTAGATCGACGGGCGTGCCAACGCGCGAATGACGGCTTTGAGGGTCTGCCGCGTTGCATAAGGCCACAGGGTCAATGGAATGGCCGGGTCGTGCCGATGTCGGGGTAGAGGCGCGGTGGTCAACGGCGGCGGCGAGCGACGCAAACAGAGTTAAGATCGGAAAACCGAAAAGAAAACGTCAATCAAAGCGACCGACGAAAGAGAGAAAATCCGGATCAAGTGATCGGTAAAAGATTCTCTAGGGCAGCCGGTCAACATGACCAGCGGACGAACCCTAGGTATGGGGAGCGGCCCTCGATGGCGGTCATGGAGGTCGACCGCCCAGGGGGCGACGCGCGGTGCGGAAGCGATGGGTGATGGCTAGGTCTAGGAACTTGCGGCAGATACCATGTTAGAAGGGGGAGAGAGGGATTGGTGGAATAGTTGATGTATTGCTTGAGTCTCGTGGGCATATATATAGGAGTACATGATCTATTTGGAGTACAAGACAAGGTAGGACAAATCCTAGTCTATCTCATATTTCCTAATCTAATCAATATACTCAACACTGGCCAGGAGGGCGAGGAAATGCTGGCTACGGGGAACGCCATGCAGGAGGGGTTACTCGGCCAGGCGGGTCGGTTGACCTCTCCCCTCAGCTTCGACCAGGAGGGCCAAGAGCACTTCCACGGGCTGCGATGGATGCGACTTCCGGGGGCTCCCCAACTTTGGGTCCAAGGGCAGTTTCTTCTTCAGCATGGCTACCCCGGGACCCCTCTTGCTCCCTCTATGCTGAAATTCGGCATGCCTTTTTCCCCAGCTAGGAGGGCGGGGGTGCAGACCTGGACATCGAGGTGACTTTGGCAAACATGGTGGGGGTTGATTTTTCACCAAGTTATGATGGACAGCACAGGAGGTTGGATGAGGGGGTGGGAGTAGAAGAGG
The DNA here is from genome assembly GCA_022496015.1 of Hordeum marinum. Classification (NCBI taxonomy): domain Eukaryota; kingdom Viridiplantae; phylum Streptophyta; class Magnoliopsida; order Poales; family Poaceae; genus Hordeum; species Hordeum marinum. Next base: position 390,982,448 of record CM039678.1, on the reverse strand, counting down.
GGATTGTGGTTGTGATGCTGGCCGGTAACCAACCGACAGAAAATTTCTCTTCTTCTTATGCATTTGCAACTCATTTCAAGTTCACTGCTAAAGGTGGTGAGTGAAAAAAGGTGCAGGGGAAGCTAGCGAAACAAGATAAGAAAAGGTGGTTGCGTCTGAGCAGGGAGAAAGCAAAGTGCATGAGCAACTTATTGCAAGGAGATAGTAGTGCACCTTTATGAGATGCAGGCCATGGGAGTGACCTAGTGTTTTCTTTTGAGAATAAGAGTAATGATAGTGTGAAGTTTATGTTGTATAATGACCTCAATATCTCATGTAAGCATGAGTGCGTGAAAATAAATTGAGTGAAAATAGAATTGAGTTGAACTATTTGTCCTCGCATTTTATTGATGTTATGTTTACAAAAGAGGATGTTGTAGGTTGGCACTTCATAGGGTTTTATGCTTATCCTGGGTGGAATGACAAACATTTATCTTGGTATGATCTTAGCGAATTACACATGTGTGCGTCTCATCCATGGGTGGTCACTGGTGATTTTAATGAATTTTTGTATGCACATGAGAAAGATGGAGGAAATTCTAGACCCAATTCAATGATGTGAGAATTTCGCAATTGTTTGGGAGAGTGCAATCTGGACGATATGGTATATATTGGAGACCCATTCTCTCGAAGGAGAGGTGACATACGAGAGAGACTTGATCGTGCGGTTTGTAATTTAGAGAGGGTGAATAAATTCCCTCGGTCTATGGTCGTGATGGAGGAACATGTCCATTCCGATCATCGTCCTATCATCCGCCATGGAGGAACATGTCCATTCTGATCCAAGGTTGATGAAGATCACCAAGAGTTGGGAGCATCCTTGTTGTTTCCTTACTCTTCTCACCTACATGGGTTAGTCCCAACACATAAGAGACAAATACAAGGATATCTATGGACATGGAGTGCAAAGCATGTGTAATGATGTCCATTGATTTGTTGAATACCTTGTTCGTTGCTTACCTTTGAGGGAATGTGTGACTCCTTGATCTATTGCATAGGGTTGATGTTGATTGCAAATAGATCTTGCCAATAATGAATATGAGTGAATTTCATTGGCGGAGTCACCCCTCAAGAACTCTCTAGTTCTTCTTCTTGGGAACCCACATCAAGTTGATGGGGATCCTTGGTGTTGAAGTAGCACTTATAGAAGTTGAGCTTGTATTAGCCTTGGGAACCCACTTCACCAAAGCTTGGGATTCATCTTCATAAGAGTCAAAGTCCTCTTGGAGCTTGTTCTTGCCCTTGAGCTTGGTGTCTTATGGTGGAAGGTCATCTTGAGTGTTTGTCCCCTTGGGAAGAGTATTTTCATACTTCTCTTTTGAGAAACAAATTTGGGCTCGGGATATTGACCTTCTTCCCATTCAACTCCATTAGCGTTGAAGTAGCCAACACCGCGATTCTTCCGGTATCCTCCATGCTTGCGTACAATCTCATCAAATTGTTTGTACCCTTCAAGACTCTTGTAGATACCTTTATCTATAATTCCATTCAATAAAGCATTTTCCTGATCAAGTGTAACTTGGCGAAGAGAATCATCATTAATGGAATCAATAGAACTACTAGGAGCAAAATCATTGGGTTTAGCATTTTTATTGTTGCTACTAGATGAAGAACTTTTCTTTCCTTTGTTACTAGTTTGCTTAGATTTGACTTGTGGCATGAATGTAGACAAGAGTAGTCTTTTGGTAAGATAAGATGAAGTCTTCTTTCGGAGATTGTCATTGATAGCTTTAAGAAATTCATGTTCTTGCTCCAAATTGAGCTTCTTGAAGTGTAGCTTCTCATGAGTTCTTACAAGCTCTCTATGATCTTCAAGAGTAGTTTCATGAGCTAACTTAAGAGTGTTAAGTTCTTTAGTTAGTTCTTATATTTTCATCTTATCATCGTCAATTGACTTATCTTGACTAGTATGAGAAGTATCAAGTTCATTATGATTAACATCAATAGTTTTATCACATAGAAAGTCATCATCGTAAAGCAAATCATCTTCATCACTATCGAAATCAAGATATTCGGGGTGAGATACCTTGGGGCCTTTAGCCATGAAGCAACTTCCACCTCCTTCATTTGGTGAATCAAAAAGATCATAGGAGTTGGTTGTCACTAGTGCAATTCCGGCAACACCATCATCTTGACTATAGTCGGAGTTGGAGTGATATCTTCTCTTGGAGTGATTGTCGAAGTCGGAGCCGGAAACCCATTCACCAACATGAGCTTGATGCTTTCTTCTTGAGTAGCTCTTGGTGTGCTTGTCCTTCTTCTCTGAGTCCCTACTTCTCCTTGAGGGTCCTCGTTCATAACAATCATCTCTACTCCTTCTCTCTCTACGAGGTGATTCATCTCTTGAGCATCGTCTTCTTGGTGATTCTTCTCTTTGTTTGTAGGGAGCTGAGCACTCATTGGAGTAGTGCGCGGGCTTCCCACAATTGTAGCAGTTTCGGTCGCGACTTGACGAACGCTTCTCTTTATGTCTTGAGTTGGGGCTGCGATCTTTGCTTCTATTCTTGTAGAACTTGTTGAATTTCTTGACCATGAGGCTTATCTCTTCATTTGTGACAAGGTTGTCGCTTGAGGTAGCGGGAGCATCACTTGTGACTTTGTAAGAACCGCTAGACTTGTGATGAAGGTCTTCCTTGTCCTTGAGTGTCATCTCGTGAGCAACAATTCTACCAATCACTTACGTTGGTTTGAGATCTTTGTAGTTGGGCATCATTTGGATCAATGTGCACACGGTGTCATATCTCTCATCCAAAGCTCGAAGTATCTTCTTGACGATGAACTTGTCAGTCATTTCTTCGCTTCCTAAGCCGGCAATCTCATTGGTGATGAGAGCTAGCCTAGAGTACATTTCAACGACTCCTTCACCCTCCTTCATCTTGAACTTGTCAAGTTGACCTTGAAGAACATCTAACTTGGATTCTCTCACGGACTCGGTTCCTTCGTGCATATCAACCAAAGTATCCCAAATCTCTTTTGCATGTTCAAGGCGACTGATTTTTTTGAATTCTTCTGGACATAGGCAGTTCAAGAGAATGTCACATGCTTGAGCATTGAGTTGCAACATCTTCAATTCATCTGCAGTTGCTTCACGACTCGGTTCCTTTCCATCCGCAAAGAATTCACCTTGCAAGCCAACATGAACAACAGCCCAAACAGCAGGATATGACCAAGAAAATGCATTTTTATTTTATGCTTCCAACTAGGAAAATTAGTGCCATCAAAGTACGGACCTCTATGGTGATAATTTCTCTCACTAGATGCCATACTTCTCCTAGGTTGTGAAACCAATGTAATGGAGACCAAAGCTCTGATACCACTTGTAGGATCGGAAGTAGGTCTAGAGGGGGGTGATTAGACTACTTGACCAAATAAAAGTTTTGCATTTTTCCGAATTTTAATTCTTGGCAAGTTTTAGCATTCATAGCATATCAAGTAACACCCTACACATGCATGTCTAAGAGTGTAGCAGTGGAAAGTAAAGACATTACACATGTAAGTAAAGAGAGGTTTAGGAAAGCAAACACAAGTGATGACACGATGATTTTTCCCGTGGTTCCGATAGGTGGTGCTATCATACGTCCACTGTCATATCCCTAGCTAGATGTCATGAGACAGCATGGGTGTTGCATCATGATACAATTTTGCATCAACATGAAATGGGGACTAAAAGAAATCCCAAGCTCACATTGAATCAAAATAATTCAAAGTTGGTGAAAATTCAACAAATCCAAAATGCCCTTACAAAATGTTCCCTATGTCTGATAAATATGGACATGATTATAACAGGGGTCATTTTAAATATTTGAACAACTAAAGAATTTAAAAATAAATGATAAAGCTACTGAAAATACCAAATAAAGCATTATCATTAGTTTAATTTTCAAAATATCCTGAAACTTTTTGGATAAGTTTGAAATATTCAAACTTCAATATATAAAATATTTGGGATATTTTAAAATAGCATATGTGCCTGAAAATAAAATGGAACAAATGTCAGAAATGGAATAACAAAAAGAAAATAGAAAAGTAAATAATTAAAATCTTGCCTCGGCCAAGGAAGAAGCCGGCCCGGCCCACCAGGGGCGAACCAGTCTTCTTCCACCTCCGGCCAGAAGGACGCCGGGCACGTGGTCGCCGCGCGCCGGCCACCTCGTGCCAGTGTGCCAGCTTGGATGGAGGGATAGACTCCAAGGACACGTCCAGATCGAGCCCTCCCTCCATTTCTCCTCCTCCCAGTCGTCGTAGCTCTCTCTCTCCCCCTTTTTCCTCCCTAACGCCATGGCCGAGCCCTGCTCGAGCTTGCCTCCGTCGTTCTAGCCGCCCCCGCGCCCCTCTGAGCCCACCAGCAGCCCTGCAGCGACCCCCTCGTCCCCCTCGTGATGCTATAAGAAGTCGGGAGCCCGCCATTATGCGTCGTCGCCGTTTCTTCCTCACCGGACGCCGAAGCTTTCCTCCGGCGATTCGAGGTCGTCTACGCGTCCCCGAGCTCACCGTCTTCCCCAGCAACCCCGTCGTGAGCTCCTGCTCCGTTTCCCCCTCCTCTAGCGGCCCGTCCCTCGCTGTAGGTGCCGTTCCCCTTGCTGCCGAAGCTCGCCGTCGCTCGGGTCGTCGCCGACCGTAGCTCCGGTGGCCCCCAAGCCCCCTCTGCCGCAACGCTGGATGCGCGCGTGCATGGGCTATCTCCCGGTGCCTTCCGTGCGCCAAATGGTCGCCGGAGGTGCAACTCCGACGGATCGCCGCCATGCGGATGGTCGCCGCCGGCCCCGCTCCGGTGGGCGCCGACGTGGCCATCATCACGGGCTAATCCCCCCTGATTAATTAGCCTCTTGCCACTGACCAGTGGGCCCCAGGGTGGGTCAAACCCCTGGTCAGCGCGGAGTTTAGGCCCCTGTCACTGACGTGCGGGTCCTGCACGTCAGGTTTGACCTGGCCTGGTCAGCCGACCAGCTGAAGTCGTAGTGACGTCAGCCTGACGTCATATTTCATTTTCCAGTTTAAAATAATTCCAAAAATTGTTTAAAGCATTAAAAATTCATATAAATTAATGTGTAAATCAGATGAAAATAATTTATATATGAAAATTTATCAGAAAAATCCAATGAATCCAATGGTGCTATTATCATGCATGTTAGAGAAACATATGTAGAAGAACATTGACATTTGCTAATAGGTTAGTTTTTGGAATTTGAAATGAAGAACAATTTTGAACCTATATTCCAACTCCCTTCAAATTAACTTGGACACTAGTTGCATTAGCTCATCCATACATGCTACCATGTCATGATCATGCATCATATTGTTGCACTTGCGTGTATTGAATGCTATTTATCTGCATTGCGGTAGGCCCTGCTTATGAGGATACCCCTGAGTATTCCATCGAAGGAGAGAACCTTCCCGCTACCCAGCAAGGCAAGCAAACCCCCTTGATCATTCTGATAACATCCCACTCTCTCGCTCCTGCTCTTGTTCATTGCATTAGGACAAATGTTCACTTGTTTGTCATACACGGTATATGAACCTATTCTTATGCATGACCTATCATTGTCACAGTAAATAGCTAAACCTTGCAACCTAGCATACCTGGTAGATGCTTGTGCCATGATGTGCTTAGCTTACTTTGCCTGCTATGCTTAGAGTTGTGTCAGGTCTGATTCATCTGGGTGATGAAATGAGTGAAACAATGATGTACTGATGTGATGAACTTATGATGAACCCGATTTGGTAAAGGTAGTGATGAGAGGCTATGTAGGAGTACATAGCGGGTTGTCTCATTGGGACCATTCTTAGGAACTGAGTTCCGTGTTTGTGATCCAAGACTAGTTACTACCACGCATTGGGTTCCGGTAACTCGACCCCTCTCGACTTATCAGTCGCTTAGTCCTTAGTCCAGGAGTTGCAAGTTGTTTCTGGTGTTTATAGTATGCCGAAGGCCGTGCGTAGTGCTGACCCTAGGGGTGGGTTACGACGCGGTAGGCAGTGGCATGGTGTACCAAGGGTCACCCGAATGGTGGGCTTGGGAACCCTACGCACATCATTTGGGGCCATAGCGGAAACTTCGGCCAGACTTCCGTGCGGGTTCAGTCTCAAATAGGTGATAGCCTGGACTAGAGGTCTTATGTGATTGACGGTCGTGGCCGACTCCCTCGCTGGGCTTCCGCTTGAAGGTTGCCGAGGTGCATGGTTTTATGAGCACACAATGATAAGTGGCGAGAGCGTGTGTGAAGAAGAACACCCCTGCAGGGTATGAAACTATTCGAATAGCCGCGTCCTCGGATATGGACTACTTGGATAACTTATGCTATTCATAGATAATCAAATGGATACTCATAAAAATATCAAGACAAGTGTGAGTATCATGGATGGCACTCTCCCAGGAGAGGGAAGTGAATCCATGGTGGTGTATTGTCATGGAGTTAGTGGACTCGTGTGCGATATCTAAAATTTAAACAAAGAGGTAAAATTGTGTAGTGTAGGTTAGCCATGAGTCAAAGCTGGAATTGCTGCATAAACTCCACCACCCCCTTGTTGATACATGAGCATGAATAGACTAGATCTTCTTTAAAGACTTGCTGAGTACGTTTGTACTCATGTTTGCTTAATAAATGTTGCAGATGAGACCCAGGACCCATCGGGTGGGTTCTTTCTAGATGTCGACGATGCCGAATAGCTGGTGTCCCAGCTACGACCTTATGCCCTGTGGCGGGCTGTAGATAGTCAGGCCATGTGCCTTTTTACCTTTTCATCTATCTATACTCAGACAGCTTATGATTCCACTTGGTTTGTATGAACTTGTATGTATGACTTGAGTGTCGGGTCACGTGACCCCTATCTGTAAGAACATGTTATGCAAGGCTCGGCTGAGCCTCTTAGGTAAATGTTGTTGATTGGTTATGTTGTGATGCCATGGCTGTATCTATGCATATCGGGCATGTCGTGCGTACGTGTGACGTGCAACGGTATGTATGGGATCCAACACCTAGTTGTGTGCCTTTAGTAGTACTCTTTACGGGAAACTGCCTCTTTGTGCTTCCACTGAGCCATGGTAGCTTGCTACTGCTCCGGACACATTGATTGACCGACATGGATCCTTCTTTGGTGTTGTGTCTGTCCCTTTGGGGAAATGTCTCGCAGGTAATGGAGTCCCTGTATGCTGCTATGACTCATCTACGTGCAGTGATGGCATTTATGTCTCATGGTGTAATGGAGTCCTTGTAGCTTGCTATGACTCGTCTACACACGCTTGAGGCTGACACCTGCATTGCTGGGTTATGTATGCCTGTTTCCATACGGATGTGCCACTTGGGTTCTACGACTAGTATTGTCGGCCCGGGTTCTCTGTCGTTTGATTGCCAGCGACATATTCACATACGTGAACCAAAAGACGCAAACGGTCCCGGCTAAGGTAAGGCTGCAGCCGTGGAGCTACCGTGCGTGAGGCCACAAAGTGATGTAATATGTTACAGTCTGGATTCATATGACTTAGGATTGGGGTCCTGACAGCGTTGGTATCAGAGTCTGACTGACTGTAGGACTACCAAGCCAAACAGGCCGAAGTTGAATCTAGAAAGACTATAGAAAAGTAGGGGAATTGATTGTGGAAGGGAACGTAAGGCTCTTTTTACTCCTCTTCCCAAGTTATTCTATGCTGAGTCTTTCTCATCTTTTCTACGGGGATAAGAACTAGGCTTCTCATCTATTGCTTAGGATAACGAGTTACTAACCATGGACTAATATCTAGCTTGTTTGCAAGAGAATGTCGGTACTCAAGTATTGTTGGTGTGACAAATAAATGGAGAAGAGATTTGAGTCTAGAAAGTTGAGTGGTTATGATTTTCCAATCTTTTGCAGTTGTCTCAAAATCCTTTTTTGAGCAATTACAACCATTATGCTGTCCAATTTCTGCTAGAGTCTCTAATGTCTTTGCATCATTCTCTGTTTCAGATACCCCTCGTCCTTCCCGTCAGGTGGTCCGTCTGACCAGGTACATCAATGTACCGGGTCACACGGCCATGTTGGTTAGAGTTATGATGGAGGCTGGCTACCGTTGGTACCCAGAGTACACAGTGGAGGAACAGTATCGAGATTTCAACCAGAGTCAGTATCTGTGTACTGTTAAGATATATCCTTCATATCCTGGAGCTGTAGAGCCGCTTCACTGGACTTATGGACTAGGTGTCACCATAGATATGGCAGTTCAGGAGGCCGCCTACACCATGCTGACTATCATGAGGTTTCACCATGGTTTGCTTCAGAACACAGAGTTCTGTTATGTTCTTGCTTCCATGGGAGGAGAGGATGGTTATCTTAGCGCAACCTACTGTGATCATTCCCATGAGGACCCTAGGCTGCAGGTGAACGCTCAGATGTTGGAGAATAGGGATCGTGATGCACGTGCCCTTCGCATGGAGCTTTATGCTACCCGTGCACGTCTTTGGACATCCCTGACGCAGTTGGCACCTGTCATGTAGACAAGCTATGGAAGTTTGGTGATGCTGAACCCATCGTGGACTCATCTGCCAGCACACGTAGACTGGCCCGATGTTGGAGGCATCACCCCTCTTTGAGGACCGTTGTTGCCGCCAGCAAGGGGACCAAGGCCACATCCGTGTCCTTATGATTTCCAGGGATCACAGGCTAGAGTGTTTCCAGATCCTTGGGTGCAGCTCCTGGGTCACAGGAGTAACCTGTATGAGGCATTCTATGGCGATGCTTGAGTACGTGGATGTTAGTACTAGTATGTTAGTAATCGTATTGCCACAGTCCTGCGTGTCTTGTGGGATATGATTGAGGTTGAGAGTTGAGTTCAGGAGGTGTAGATAGATAATGTATAGGAAGCTTGTAATGCCTCCGCTGAGTTGTGTCATCTCTCTGTAGTTTGTTTTCAGCTTGGGCTTGTACTGAACTATGTCATGGTGTGTATGAATCATGGTGTTCATATAGCAGTTGTTATTTCCATGTTGTTGGGTGTTTACCCTGCATGCCATGTTGTCCAGTACATTCCTTATCTCATGTCTTAGAGTTGATGTCCTCTATGGTTAAGCTGTGGGTTGTTTTCCCAGGATGGTGGCCACTAGGAATAACCCCGTGCCTGCCCCCGAGCAGGGCGAGGGAAGCCAACCAAGGCAAGAGGATCTGCCACATGCTTCTTCTTTGGCAGAAGTGATGCTTGAAGCCGAAAGGAACAAGAGAGAGACCAACAGGCTATTGGAACGAATTGAACAAAACATAGCGCGTGCTCCCCGCAATGATCTCAATGATGGCGTGTCACTCGGTGATTTCGTCAGGCTGTGCCCACCTAAGTATCATCATTCGGTCGACCCACTCGACGCGGATGACTGGCTGACCAGCATGTTCCGCAAGATCCAGGCCGCCAATGTGTTCGAGGCCAACAAGGTGACCTTTGCAACCTACTTTCTGGAAGGACCCGCCAACCTGTGGTGGGAAAATTATGAAGCCATGTGTCCCGCAGGCCCCACACCAACTTGGGCAGAATTCAGTGCAACATTTCGTACCCATCACATCCTGGAAGGGCTGATGGATCGCAAGAGAGGAATTCTGTGCTTTCACCCAGGGCAGACTGTCAATGGATGCCTATAGCCATGAGTTCGGCAATCTTGCTCGCTATGCTCCGGAGGAAGTTTCAACTGATGCCAAGAAACAGGCTAGGTTCCGCAAGGGACTCAATCCTGAGCTCCGTCGAGATCTACGCCTGCATGAGTGCACAACCTTCCAGGCTCTCGTCAACAAGGCTATCAATGCTGAGACTGGACAGACTGACTATGAGGCCACAAGAAAGCACAACCGTGACTTCAGCCCCGCATCTGGCTCAGGCTCCAATAAAGGCCGGGTCTGGGTGCCCAACGCAGCTCTGCCGCCAAGATACACCGCGAGGCCATCCTTCCAGGCGCCTCGCCCAGCTCAGCCCAACCCTCCAGCCAGGGCCTTTGGAGGTCCGCCTGCCAATGTTGCTCCCCGTGCCACTGTGGTCTGCTACAAATGTGGAGAACCAGGACACTACTCTCGTGATTGCCCTCAGGCTAATGCCAAGCCCGCTGGACGTGGGAAGCCGGGAAAAGCCTTCTATGTGAAGCCAACTCCTGCTCATGGACGAGTGAATTATGTCTTTGCTGAGGAAGCCATTGAGGATCCTGATGTTATCCTAGGTACGCTCCTTGTCAATAGTCATCCAGCTTCTCTTCTATTTGATACTAGGGCATCTCATTCTTTCATTTCAGAAAGTTAGGCACAGTTGCATAACATGTCTTTTTGTGATATGCCTACTCCCTTAGTAGTCCAGACTCCTGGTTCAAAGTGGCAAACTTCTAGAGTGATCCATGATAATGAGATTCTGGTGGATAGGCTAGTCTTCCTAGCATCTTTGATAGCCCTCAAGTCTTTGGACATCAATATCATTCTAGGCATGGATTGGATGAAAGCCCACTATGCTAAGATTGATACTCATACTAGGAATGTTCAACTTACACATCCATCGGGTGAGATAGTTAATGTCTCCACTTGAACAGCCAAGCGCCAACTCTATTCCCTCAATGCTAGCCCTCTTCCAGATTTAGAAGATATTCCAGTAGTCCGTGACTTTCCGGATGTCTTTCCAGAAGAATTGCCAAGAATTCCTCCTGTCAGAGATGTTGAGTTTGTGATAGAGCTTATTCCAGGGATTGTCCCAATAGCCAGAAGACCCTATAAGATGGCACACTTAGAACTAGCCAAGCTTAAGATTCAACTCGATGAGGCTTTGAAGAAAGGTTTCATCCAACCTAGTTCTTCTCCTTGGGCTTGTCCCGTCCTCTTCGTCAAGAAGAAGGATGGATCGGATCGGATGGTTGTGGATTATCGGCCAGTGAATCTAGTCACCATAAAGAACAAGTATCCGCTCCCTAGGATCAACGATTTGTATGATCAACTCGTTGGATCCTCTGTCGTCTCCAAAATGGATTTGAGGTTGGGATTCCATCAAATCAGAATTAGAAACGGGGACATTCCAAAAATGGCTGTTGTTACTCGTTATGGCCAATACGAGTACACCGTCATGTCCTTCGGTTTAACCAATGCCCCAGCCACCTTCTCTTGCTTGATGAACTCAATCTTCATGGAGTATTTGGATAAAATTCGTCGTGGTTTACCTCGACGATATACTCATCTACTCGAAGAAGAACATGAACATGTCGAGCATCTAAGGCTGGTATTGATGAAACTTCGAGAGCACCGTCTGTACGCCAAATTCTCCAAGTGTGAATTTTGGTTGCCAGAAATGACCTATCTAGGCCACGTGATCTCTGGTAAAGGTATTGCTGTCAATCCCGAGAGAGTTCAGGCCGTCCTTGATTGGACTCAACCTGAATCGGTTAAGCAAGTTCAGAGTTTCCTTGGCTTAGCGAGCTATTGTCGTCGTGTTGTCGAGAATTTCTCCAAGGTTGCGAAACCTCTGACTGAACTCCTCAAGAAAGATAAAAAGTTCAAGTGGACCCCACAATGCGAGCACAGTTTTCAGGAGTTGAAAAGACGACTGAAATCTGCTCCCGTTCTGGTGCCACCAGACTTCTCTAAGGACTTTGTTATCTATTGCGACGCCTCGCGACAAGGATTAGGCTGCATTCTCATGCAAGATCGTCATGTGATTGCATACGCATCTCGACAGTTGCGTCCACATGAGGATAATTATCCAACACATGATATTGAGCTTGCAACTATGGTCCATGCACTGAAAACCTGGCGACATTACCTTCTGGGTAATCGTTGCAAAATTTACACTGATCACCAAAGTCTGAAATATATTTTCACCCAGCTGGATTTGAAACTCAGGCAAAGACAGTGGGTTGAGTTGATTACAGATTATGACTTAGGGATAACTTACACCCTGGGGAAAGCCAATGTCGTGGGTAATGCACTAAGTCGTAAGTCTTATTGTAACAACCTGATGTTACAACAAGGTCAACCACTTCTGCATGAGGAATTTCGGAAGTTAAACCTCCACGTTGTTCCTCAAGGATTCCTATCCAACCTGGTGGCGAAACCTACTCTTACGGATCAAATTATAGAAGCCCAGAAGCATGATGCCAGGATATCTCGGATCAAGAAAAACATTAAGAAGGGTAACGTTAGGTGCTTCTCGGTAGATGATCGAGGTGTTGTCTTCTTTGAGAACCGATTGGTGATCCCAAAAAGCAACATCTACGACAGTTGATCCTTAAGGAGGCTCATGATTCTCCTCTCACAATTCATCTGGGTAGTACCAAGATATATCAGGACCTACGCCAGAGGTTCTGGTGGACTAGGATGAAGAGAGAAATTGCCTAGTTTGTTGCTAATTGCAATGTTTGTTGTTGCGTGAAAGCAGAACATCAAAGGCCCGCTAGAACCCTTCAACCTTTAGCTATTCCCGAATGGAAATGGGATAAGGTTAGTATGGATTTCATTACCGGATTTCCCAGGACCAAGAGAGGGAATAATGCTATCTTTGTGGTCATTGACCGCCTTTCCAAAGTGGCTCATTTTCTTCCTGTTCGGGAGAGTATAACTGCTAGCCAGCTAGCGGATGTTTCTCGAATAGTCTCTCTTCATGGGTGTTCCATTGGAGATTAAACCGCGGAAGTATCTTTACTTCCCGATTCTGGGAAAGTTTTCAAACCGCTATGGGGACTCATCTATCTTTTAGCACTGATTTCCACCCGCAATCAAGTGGTCAAGTTGAGCGAGTCAATCAAATCCTCGAAGACATGCTCCGAGCTTGTGTTATATCTTTTGGTATGAACTAGGAGAAATGTCTTCCATTTGCCAAATTTGCATATAACAATAGTTATCAATCAAGCCTGGGCAAAACCCCTTTTGAAGTTCTCTATGGACGAAGGTGTCAAACACCTCTTAACTGGTCAGAAACCGGAGAGAGGCAACTCTTTGGCCCGGATATGATCCAGGATGCAGAGGAGCAAGTTCGCATTATTCGTGAAAAGTTGAAAACAGCCCAATCTCATCAAAAGAGCCAATATGATCGCCATCATAAGGCTGTGACCTATGAAGTTGATGAGAAGGCTTACCTTCGGGTTATGCCTCTGAAGGGTACCCATCGATTCGGTATCAAGGGCAAATTGGCTCCTCATTACATTGGACCGTTTCGCATTCTTGCTAAACGAGGAGAGGTTGCCTACCAATTGGAACTACCGCCGCATCTTTCCAAGGTTCATGATGTATTCCATGTCTCGCAACTCAGGCGTTGCTTCTTGGACCCTGTCCGTGAGGTAGACCACGAAGTGCTTGATCTCCAAGATAACCTTACATATCGAGCATACCTTGTTCGTATTCTTGATCAAGCTGAGCGTACCACTCGGCAATGGAACATCAACTTTCTCAAGGTTCAGTGGTCACACCATTCTGAAAAGGAGGCCACATGGGAAAGAGAAGATCGTCTTCGACTAGAGTACCCCGCACTCTTCCCGACGACTTCAAAATCTCGGGGCGAGATTCTTTTGAGTGGGGGTGAGTTGTCACATCCCTAGCTAGATGTCATGGGACAACATGGGTGTTGCATCATGATACAATTTTGCATCAACATGAAATGGGGACTAAATGACAAGTTGGTGAAAATTCAACAAATCCAAAATGCCCTTACAAAATGTTCCCTATGTCTGATAAATATGGACATGATTATAACAGGGGTCATTTTAAATATTTGAACAACTAAAGCTATTTAAAAATAAATGATAAATCTATTGAAAATACCAAATAAAGCATTATCATTAGTTTAATTTTCAAATTATCCTGAAACTTTTTGGATAAGTTAGAAATATTGAAACTTCAATATATAAAATATTTGGGATATTTTAAAATATCATATGTGCCTGAAACTAAAATGGAACAAATGTTAGAAATGGAATAACAAAAAGAAAACAGAAAAGTAAATAATTAAAATCTTGCTTGGGCCAGGGCAGAAGCCGGCCAGCCCACCAAGGGCGAACCGGTCTTCTTCCACCTATGGCCAGAAGGACGTCGGGCGCGTGGTCGCCACACGCCGGCCACCTCCTGCCTGTGTGCGTGTCTGGATGGAGGGATAGACTCTAGGGAGACGTCTAGATCGAGCCCTCCCTCCATTTCTCCTCCTCCCAGTCGCCGCAGCTCTCTCTCCCCTTTTTCCTCCCTACCGCCATGGCTGAGCCCTACTCGAGCTCGCCGTCGTCATTCTAGCCGCCCTTGCGCCCCTCTGAGCCCACCAGCAGCCCTATAGCGACCCCCTCATCCCCCTCATGACACTAGAAGAAGCCGTGAGCCCTCCACGACGCGCAATCACCGTTTCTTCCCCGCCGGCCGCCGAAGCTTTCCTCCGGCGATTCGAGGTCGTCTGTGCGTCCCCGAGCTCGCTGTCTTCCCTAGCAACCCTGTCGTGAGCTCTTGCTCCAGTTCCCCCTCCTCTAGCGGCCTGTCCCTTTTCCGTAGGCGTTGTTCCCCTTGCTACCGAAGCTCGCCGCCGCTCGTGTCGTCGCCGGCCGTAGCTCCGGTGGCCCCCGAGCCCCCTCTGCTGCAGCGCTGGATGCGCGCATGCACGGGCTATCTCCCGGTGCCCTCCGTGCGCCAAATGGTTGCCGGAGGCGCAACTCCGACGGATCGTCGGCGGCCCCGCTCCAGTGGGCGCCGATGTGGCCATCATCAGGGGCTAATCCCCCCTGATTAATTAGCCTCCTGTCACTGACCAGTGGGCCCCAGGGTGGGTCAAACCCCTGGCCAGCGTGGAGTTTAGGCCCCTGTCACTGACATGCGGGTCATGCACGTCAGGTTTGACCTGGCCTGGTCAGCCGACCAGCTCACGTCAGGTTTGACCTGGCCTGGTCGTAGTGACGTCAGGCTGACGTCATATTTCATTTTCCAGTTTTAAAATAATTCCAGAAATTGTTTAAAACTTTAAAAATTCATATAAATTAATCTGTAAATCACATGAAAATAATCTATATATGAAATTTATCAGAAAAATCCAATGAATCCAATGGTGCTATTATCATGCATGTTAGAGCAACCTATGTAGAAGAACATTGACATTTGCTAATAGGTTAGTTTATGGAATTTGAAATGCAGAACAATTTTGAACCTATATTCCAACTCCCTTCAAATTAACTTGGACACTAGTTGCATTAGCTCATCCATACATGCTACCATGTCATGATCATGCATCATATTGTTGCACTTGCATGTATTGAATGCTATTTATCTGCATTGCGGTAGGCCCTGCTTCTGAGGATACCCCTGAGTATTCCATCGAAGGAGAGAACCTTCCCACTACCCAGCAAGGCAAGCAACCCCCCTTGATCATTCCGATAACATCCCACTCTCTAGCTCCTGCTCTTGTTCATTGCATTAGGACAAACATTCACTTGTCTGTCATACATGATATATGAACCTATTCTTATGCATGACTTGTCATTGTCACAGTAAATAGCTAAACCTTGCAACCTAGCATACCTGGTAGATGCTTGTGCCATGATGTGCTTAGCTTACTTTGCCTGCTATGCTTGCTATGCTTAGAGTTGTGTCAGGTCTGATTCATCTGGGTGATGAACTGAGTGAAACAATGATGTTCTGATGTGATGAACTTATGATGAACCCGATTTGGTAAAGGTAGCGATGAGAGGCTATGTAGGAGTACATAGCGGGTTGTCTCATTGGGACCGTTCTTAGGAACTGAGTTCCGTGTTGTGATCCAAGACTAGTTACTACCACGCATTGGGTTCCGGTAACTTGACCCCTCTCGACTTATCAGTCGCTTAGTCCTTAGTCCAGGAGTTGCAAGTAGTTTCTAGTGTTTATAGTATGCTGGAGGCCATGCGTAGCGCTGACCCTAGGGGTGGGTTACGACGCGGTAGGCAGTGGCACGGTGTACCAAGGGTCACCCGAATGGCGGGCTTGGGAACCCTACGCACATCATTTGGGGCCATAGCGGAAACTTCGGCCGGACTTCCGTGCGGGTTCAGTCTCAAATAGGCGATAGCCTGGACTAGAGGTCTTATGTGATTGACGGTCGTGGCCGACTCCCTTGCTGGGCTTCCGCTTGAAGGTTGCCGAGGTGAATGGTTTTATGAGCACACTATGATAAGTGGCGAGAGAGTGTGTGAAGAAGTACACCCCTGCAGGGTATGAAACTATTTGAATAGCCGCGTCCTCGGATATGGACTACTTGGATAACTTATGTTGTTCATAGATAATCAAATGGATACTCATAAAAATATCAAGACAAGTGTGAGTATCATGGATGGCACTCTCCCAGGAGAGGGAAGTGAATCCATGGTGGTGTATTGTCATGGAGTTAGTGGACTCGTGTGCGATATCTAAAATTTAAACAAAGAGTTAAAATTGTGTAGTGTAGGTTAGCCATGAGTCAAAGCTGGAATTGCTGCATAAACTCCACCACCCCCTTGTTGATACATGATCATGAATAGACTAGATCTGCTTTAAAGACTTGCTGAGTACGTTTGTACTCATGTTTGCTTAATAAATGTTGCAGATGAGACCCAGGACCCATCAGGTGGGTTCTTTCTAGATGTCGACGATGCCGAATAGCTGGTGTCCCAGCTACGACCTTATGCTCTGTGGCGAGCTGTAGATAGTCAGGCCATGTGCCTTTTTACCCTTTCATCTATTTGTACTCAGAAAGCTTATGCTTCCGCTTGGTTTGTATGAACTTGTATGTATGACTTGAGTGTCGGGTCACGTGACCCCTATCTGTAAGAACATGTTATGCAAGGCTCGTTTGAGGCTCTTAGGTAAAAGTTGTTGATTGGTTATGTTGTGATGCCATGGTTGTATCTATGCATATCGGGCATGTTGTGCGTACGTGTGACGTGCAATGGTATGTATGGGATCCGACACCTAGTTGTGTGCCTTTAGTAGTACTCCTTATGGGAAACTGCCTCTTTGTGCTTCCACTGAGCCATGGTAGCTTGCTACTGCTCCGGACACATTGATTGACCGGCATGTATCCTTCTTTGGTGTTGTGTCTGTCCCTTCAGGGAAATGTCTCATAGTGTAATGGAGTCCCTGTAGCCTGCTATGACTCATCTACGTGCAGTGATGGCATTTATGTCTCATGGTGTAATGGAGTCCTTGTAGCTTTCTATGACTCGTCTACACACGCTTGAGGCCGACACCTGCATTGCTGGGTTACGTATGCCTATTTCTGTACGCATGTGCCACTTGGGTTCTATGACTAGTCATGTCGGCCCGGGTTCTCTGTCGTTTGATTGCCAGTGACATGTTCACATACGTGAGCCAAAAGACGCAAACGGTCCCGGCTAAGGTAAGGCTGCAGCCATGGAGCTTACCGTGCGTGAGGCCGCAAGGTGATGTGATATGTTATAGTCTGGATTCATATGACTTAGGATCGGGGTCCCGACATCCACATTCATGGAGTCTTCAACCCACGGAGGGTAACGGTCGCGAGATTCCATGGAGGGCTCTACCCACGGAGGGTTCCACGAAGAAGCAACCTTGACTATTCCATGGCTTCCGTCCACGAAGGACTAGCTTCACTATGGGTAGATCTTCACGAAGTAGGCGATCTCCTTGCCCTTAAAAACTTATTGGTTCACTCCACAACACAAAGTAGGAGGCTCCCAAGCAACACCTAACCAATCTAGGAGGCACACCCTCCAAAAGGTAATATGCTCGGTAATGACGATGAACTCCTTGCTCTTGTGCTTCAAGATGATAGACTCCTCAACACACAATCATTCTCTCACAGATTTGGCTTGGTAGAAGAGATGGGATTGGTGGAAAGCAACTTGGGGAGGCTAGAAATCAAGATCCATATGGTTAGAGTGGAAGATCTTGACCTCAACACAAGGGTAGGTGGTTCTCTCTCAGAAAACTGAGTAGGATGGGCATGGAATAGTTACGAGTGCTTCTCTGTCGACTGGGTGGTGGTGAAGGGGTATATATAGGCATCCCCAAAAATCCAACCGTTACACACAAAATGACCATCTCGGTGACACCGATGTGTAAATCTCGGTGGTACCGAAGTGGCCAAAAGTGGCAACTTTGAATCTTAGAGGGACGGATATACAATTCTCGGTTTCACCGACAAGGTGACCAACGGTTAGATTTGCCAATCTCGGTGACGCCGATTCACCATTCTCAGACGGACCAAAAATGAGAACTTGCATAATAGAATTTTGGCAACCCAACTCGATGGCACCGAGTGAAGTGTCGGATGCACCGAAGTTTTAGGGTTTGGCTGAGTCTGTCTAGGATTTAGAATCGGTGGCATCGGGATAGGAATGTTGGTTACACCGATTTTGCATATTTGGCTTTGGACAGACTTTGGTGGGAGAGTTTGTGGATGTTTTGGTGACTGTCACTTGTGCACGTTTGAGCATATTGTCCATCATCAAAACTTTACCCCCATTTAATAGTATTGTCTTTCCTATGGAGTCAAAGTGATTTCTCACAAATGTAAAATGTAGAGTCATGTTGCTTGAAGCTTGGCCAACCTATTTCCTTGCATCTTGGGGTAGTTCCACAATCCTTTGGCCATCCCTATCATTGAACTTGTCCTGAAATATGCTTGATGGAAATATTAGTT
Source organism: Hordeum marinum (assembly GCA_022496015.1). Classification (NCBI taxonomy): domain Eukaryota; kingdom Viridiplantae; phylum Streptophyta; class Magnoliopsida; order Poales; family Poaceae; genus Hordeum; species Hordeum marinum. Next base: position 390,963,832 of record CM039678.1, on the reverse strand, counting down.
CAATGACTTATATGTTGTTATTAATTACCAAAACCACCAAGGAAGCAAATGTGCCTTCAATAAAAAGCGGGGTGAAACTATGTAGTAATTAATTCTGATAATACGGAAGTCATTAATACAATGAAAAATGGAGGTCAATCTGCATGACTGGCGACGGCGGTGTTCGAGGAATGCTATTTTTTGGCTTATGATTTTCCCCTCACTAGTTTTGAACATTGTAACAGGAAAGCAAATAGAGTTGCTCATGAATTAGCTAGGTTAGCTAGATTTTCCATGACGAATGATTGGTTCTATGAGCCCATGAACGATATTATTCCTTTTCTGGTAAATGATGTAACCGTTATTAACAATTAATAAAGTGGTGTATTTAGAAAAAATCTCGATGGACTAAGACTTGTTGATTATGTATAAGTCGATGCTATATTTGTTTGATCTTGCATGAAGATCCGTGTAAAAAATATTTTGTTTTATTTTCTTCTTACATACTATGTCACTTGATTGAGACTTGATTAAATAACAGTCAAATGAGATGTAGCAATATTTTTGTAGCTTAAATTGAATTGTTGAGACGTTTTATATTTTGATTAGAAACATGTGGTGTAGATGAAATGATGAAGAAACCGTTCTTTTCCTTGATAATAATTTAAGCTCATATGTGGATTTTGTTGATAGAGAATGTGTCCTAATCATTTTGGGGGCTCTTTTGACTTAAACAAATTCCATTGGATTTTTCGATGATTTCATATGGTTATCGTTTGGTGCATACATAGATTGAAATATTTAGGATCTTCTCCTCATGATTCACTCTATTGACCTGATTTTTTTTCTTGCATCCACTTGTTACTCTTGCTAGAATTCCTTATTTTTCATGTGGTGTCAACCACTCTTTGGTTCAAAATTTTATATGGTTTCTTTGAATTATAATGTAGTTAAAATATTAGTCCTTAGAAAAAAATCTCCATTCTTTCTTTGATTCGCAAGAATCCTTAGGATTTGTTTCTAAAGATTCATTTCTACTCTACGTTCGGAGAATATAATTTTTATCCACTCAAATCTTTTGTCGGTCTTTTTTTCTTCTATAGAGTCAAAAATTCTTTTTATCCAGATTTCTATAATTCCGTGATTCATTGGGACTCGAGAGAGTATGCAACTCTAATCATCTGGTTTTTTCTATTCTTGTGTTTTCAAAATTCTATGGACCAACAAGGCAAAGTTGACATATACTCCCTTCGTTCCTAAATATTTGTCTTTTTAGAGATTTCACTATAGACTACATATGGATGTATATAGACATAATTTAGAGTGTATATTTGTTTATTTTGCTTCATATGTAATCCATAGTTGAATATCCAAAAAGATAAATATTTAGGAACGAAGGGAGTATGTGATAGTGTCTTCGCCACACACTATGAGTACGAGCGCCATCATGGGCTGTTGGCAACGGCATCTGAGGTACTTCCAACTTAGCATAAAGAGAAAACAATATTTGATCACCTTTGACAATTATTTAGTTTGTCGGTCTAGTAATGATAACGGTTTTTATCAAAATAGTCGAATAAATTATTATGTTTTAAGATTAATGATACGTTTTTGGTATAACATCACAAAGTGGAACATGTTATGGTGTCAAGATCATATTTCTAGATGATAGTGCTCTTTGTCGAGCGCTTCACCCAAGGGAGAACGAACATCGAAGGGATGGTCTCAATTGTTGTTGGGCTTCAGCTGACCGCAATTTCTGTTAATTTTATATAGATCATGTTACTTTTATGGATTAACTCATTAAAATATTCTAGAAGTAGCACATTCTCCTATTTCACCTTTCTTGCATGAAATTTCAAAGATAAGAGAAAAGGACTACACAAGAGGAATATTTAAAGGAAGGGAACATTGGGCCAGGAAGAACATGGCATCCTATCTGATGTAGCTACGTGTAAAAGTGGCCAAGTGATGTCAAACAAGTGTAGGGGGTCAATAGTGGTATTTCCAATAAGTAAAGGTGTCAATCCCGTGAGGAGCATAAAGAATTGATAAGTATAAAAATAGCAATGCTTCACTTAAAGTGATGAAAAGCGTAATGATGAAGTGATTTGTTATGTTCAAATTTCAACTAATGTAATTATTATTATTATTATTATTAATATCAATAATAATAATGATGATGATGACGATGATGATGATGATGATGATGATGAGATGATGATGATGATGATAATAATAATAAGCAACCAAGTGCATCCATACCAAGCTAGTGCACCATCCATCCAAAAATAAAAAAATAAAAAGGAATAAACCACGGTGAACATAAAGAAATGTGTGATAATAAATAGGATAAGTTGAAACTTTCGTCAATTTAACACAGAAAAGTGCTACTTGTGATGGTGTTGGTTTTTCTCTAAAAAGAAAGGGTGATTTAGTAAAGTAACAAAAAGTATTCCCCTCAGTTAAGAACCAAGGATTATCGAACCAATACGAGAATCACACAAACCACCGTCAGCAGCACCTACACACGAAAGAGCAAATTTTTGCACCCAATGGGGGCAAGAGGGTTGTCAATCCCTTTATACTCGTTAGCTGCGAGATTAAATCTGATGATTCTAGATGCTTCCCTCTTAATAGCATGGCATACGGTGGGTAAACAAATTAATGTTGGACAATTGATAGAAAAATGCATAGTTATGTATGGCATGATCAATTATATAGACAATACATCCGTGACAAGTAGAACGACTCATGCCTGCATCTACTACTATTACTCTACCAATCGACTGACTCGTGCCTGCATCTATGATAATTAAGTTCATACGAACAGAGCAACGCTTTAAGCAAGATGCCATGATGTAGATAGAATAAAACGAATCAATATGATTAAACCCCGTAGTGTTATCGTTAGTAGCAACAATACAATATGTGCCTCGCTACCCCTTCTGTCACTGGGTGACAACACCACAAGATTGAACCCACTCCTATGCACCACTTCCACTAACGATCTATATATCAACTTTGCCAAAGAAAACCCATGGATAAGAAAGCATTAATAGCTATAAAAATCACACATAATAGAATTAAGAAAGAACCCAATCACTTCCAATGAATAATCCTATCATAAACCCATTGTTCAATGGATCCCAACAAACACACCGCACAAAAGGATTACATTGAATAGATCTTCGAAGATAACATGGTATCGATGATCAAACAGAGAGAAGAAGCCATCTAGCTAATCACTATGGACCTGTATGTCTGTGGTAGACTACTCACACATCATCATGGAGGTAGCAGGGTTGATGAAGATGGACTTCATGATCGATTCCCCCTCCGATAGTGTACTGGAAGAGGCCTCTAGATGAGATCGGGGAAGAACAGAGACTTGTGGCGGCGGAAAATTGTTTCGAGACTCGCTCTATTTTTGGGGATATTAGAGAATTTATAGAAGTATAATTAGATCATACGGAGACACGAGGGGCCAACAAGACATCGGGTGAACCCTGTTGTCTTGCTGTCTCCTCATAGGTCTTCTCGTCCTCCCCAAAAGCTTCTAGGGTCTTCTTGTCCAGAAAAATCATCGAAAGTTTCGTCACATTTGGACTCTGTTTGGTATTAACTTTCTGGAAAATAAGAAAACATGCAAAAAAACATATTTTGACACTAGGCACTGAGATAATAGGTTAGTCCCAAAAATTCTATAAATTGTATATAAAGTATTCATGATTGATAAAATAATAGCATGAAACAATAAAAAATTATAGATACGCTTGAGACATATCAACAAGCAATGATAATAATTGATTTACACCAACTTTGCATAGATGGGATGCAGATGGAGGGGGTGATGAAATTGTTGATGGAGACGGTGAAGCTGGCTTGGATTTATATGTTTCTCTTGATGCTCCAGTCATGGTGATGATGATTTCTTCGAATTCCCCCAGCAGGAGGGGACATATATGTCCGAAAACAGCCCTCCAAAATGAATACTAGGGTTTTGCCTTGAAAGCACGACAGAAAATTTCTAGAAATTCATGTATGATGGTTTCACCTAGGTAGAGAACCATATGCAACAAAAGGGACCTAGGGTAGGCTAGGTGTTGGGGAACGTTGCATGGGAAACAAAAAATTTCCTACGCTTTACCAAGATCAATCTAGGAGATGAGCATCTACGAGAGGAGAGATCGGATCCACATACCCTTGTAGATCGCTAAGCGGGAAGCGTTAAGAAACACGGTTGATGTAGTCAGACGTCTTCATATTCCAAATCGCAAGCCGTCCCGTGATCCAATCATGATCTAGTGCTGAACGGACGACACCTCCGCGTTCAGCACACATACAACTCGATGACGATCTCCGCCTTCTTGATCCAGCAAGCGAGGGCAGAGAGGTAGATGGGTTCTCCGGTAGCACGATAGCGTGGCGGTGGTGGAGCTGATCCGATAGAGCTTTGCTAAGCAAAACCCAACCAATCTAAAGGAGAAGCAATCTATGAGGAAGGGAGAGGCTGCGCTGTGGCTTAAGTTCCTGAAACCCTCCCTCCCCTCACATATATATAGGGGGACGAGGGGGCAGGCCGCCCTAGGGTTTCCCCTAGGGTTGGTGCGGCGCCCAAGGGGGTACCTTGCCACCCAAGGCAAGGGCCAGCGGCCCCCTTTGGCTTGCCTCCACCCTTCCAGCCACATGGGCCTTGGTGGGAGGTGCGGCCAGCCCACCAGGGGCTGACATGCACCCTATCACAGCCCATGGGGCCCTCCGGGGCAGGTGGACCCTCCTAGTGGACCACCGGAACCTTTCCGGCACTCCCGATGAAACCCGGGTGAACCCGAAACCATTCTGGTGCCCGAACATCAACTTCCTATATTTCAATTTTTACCTCCGGACCATTCCGGAACTCCTCGTGACGTTCAGAACTCCTAAGAACCTTCGGTCACCAACATGTATGACTCAACAATACCTAATAGTCACCGAACATTAAGTATGCAGACCCTGTGGGTTCAAGAACTATGCAGACATGACCGAGACACCTCTACGATCAATAACCAATAGCAGGACATGGATGCCCATATTGGTTCCCACATATTCTACGAAGATCTTTATCGATTGAACCTCTCAAGGATTTAGTTAATCTCGTACGTAGTTCCCTTTGTTCTTCGGTATGTTAGTTGCCCGAATTCGATCGTCGGTATCTCCATACCCAGTTCAATCTCGTTACCAACAAGTCTCTTTACTCGTTCTGTAATACAAGATCCCGTGGCTAACTCTTTAGTCACTTTGCTTGCAAGCTCATTATGATCTTGTATTACTGAGTGGGCCCTGAGATACCTCTCCGGCACATGGAGTAACAAATCCCAGTCTTGATCCATGCCAACTCAATAGACACCCTCGGAGATACCTATAGAGCATCTTTATAGTCACCCAGTTATGTTGCAATGTTTGATACACAAAAGGTACTCCTCCAGTGTTAGTGAGTTCCATGATCTCATGGTCATAGGAACAAATACTTGACATGCAGAAAACAATGGCAATAAACTTGACACGATCATATGCTATGTTCATAGTTTGGGTCTTGTCCATCACATCATTCCCCTAATGATGTGATCCCATTATCAAATGACATTTCATGTCTATGGCCAGGAAGCCTTGACCATCTTTGATCAACAAGCTAGTCTACTAGAGGCATACTAGGGACACAATGTTGTCTATGTACCCACACATGTATTTAAGTTTCCAATCAATATTATTATAGCATGGATAATAAATGATTATCATGAACAAGGAAATATAATAATAACTATTTTTTATTGCCTCTAGGGCATATTTCCAACACTAGGCTCCCAGGCGCCTTTGCAATCCATGTGCCTGGGTTAGGCGCTTGGGCCCTCCAAGCACCCCCAGACACCTGACTATTGACTGGTGGCTCTTTGTGTGTGCATATGCTTCCCGTATTTTACTTTATTTTTCCAATCTTTGGAAAAATATATTCTCTTCATAAGACTTGCCCCCTCTCCCCGACAACTTTCAGATAACCCCTTTTGCAACTATATGCATTATAAGATAAACTCAAGGTAAAATGATGCAAAGGTGATTAAATATAAGCATGAATATAGTATCTATCATATGAAATATGATGCAAAGTACAAGTCAACACGTACATCCTATGGGCCTCCACTTCGGCCCCCCTTCACGTGTGGAGTACGTCTACATCCCTAATTTGCTTTAGTGTATACGAATCCCAAGCTCTTGGCACCACGCAAACAGGAAGCAAAATGAGAGGGCAATAATAGTTGGAGGCTCTACTTGTAGATGAAATCTACATAAAAGACTCCTTTGATCCATGGGATATAAATATCATGTGAACAGTAAAATCTTAAGAAGTGAGATGATATGTATCTCAATTATTATAGGAAAGATATGTCATTTGATTCATATGATAGGAACTTTTCCATCGAGTTTAGGCTAATATTTTTTCTTTGAAATGTAAAGGATTGATTCATACCCTACATAGGAATAGAATTTATTCCTACAAACCAAAGAGCTCCAAAGAAATTTCCCCTACAAGATTCATGTCTTTAAATTTTCTACAAAATTACTGTAAACCAAAGGGGGCATGATATCTTTTGGCCACCGAAAATCACCATGTATACTTACACAATAACAAATCGTTAGAGTCCCCACTGAGGCAGTGGGTCTGTGGTAGCAACTTATCTCTTCTGGCCATGTCAGCTACATGCGCAATCACGATACATTTTCTTATAATGATCATATGAGATCGTGAATATAATTATGAGCATGCCTCTTTATAATTATTAAAACTTGAACAATACATTCAGACCATCCATATATATTGGGTTGTTTATAGAGGTGTATTGCTCTCTGATTCATTTATTTCTTTATTTGTCAATTTAGATGAAAAATCAAGAGAGTATATGCATTAGATCGAGCATTCCTTTTTTGTGAAGTACTTTCAACTATAGTGTGAGAGGAAAAATTTAGACAAATTTGCTCCACTAAGGATAAAAGATATTGTACGACTTGTTATCACTTCAAAACACATGTGGTGAGATGGATTCTTTCACCCCACATAACATCAGACCTATTGCAATGGTTTGTCTTATTACTTAATACTTGATTTGAATTCACGAGGGTTTCGGGCACCATAGGTGAAGTATCTGTTATTAGATGAGACATATGTTTGTCTATTAGAATTATGAATGTACTGGCTATATAACATGATCCAACATATTTAAACTGATTATACTCCCTAAGTTTGGAGATTTCTCGGTCCATTGCGATGTCCAACTTTGAATTTGGTCAAGATTTTGACTGGATCAGCAACCAACCTAACACCATCTAAAGAGAAGCACAAACATGCAACACATTTCCACTCATATAGTGCAAGCAACCATCAGTGCAAGACATACACGTAGGTCAATTAGCAGATACCACAAAATCACACCATTAGGAAGGGCCCACCAAAACACAACATTGTAAAAGAAGAAAACGCATCCATCGCACGTGTGTCAAACTCTTTTTGTGTGGAATCCCAACAACATCAACATCGTAGCGAAGCACGTAGAACCCTTCTAGTTTGTTATGATTTGTCATGAGAAAGTTGATTTGTCGTAACACATATCTATATTTATTCGCGTGCCAGTGCTGCTTCGAGGGATGCTACTAGTGAATCCTTGGTTCAGTTTCTCTACATTATAATCTCTCCAAACTACTTTTGTATGAACAAAAATTAATTATATTTTTTCTTAAAATGCTTAAATACTTCCAATCACATTACACGCTCATAACTTGTTACAACTAGAAAAACATAGCGAGCCTGACAACCATACTAGAAATGTTGGGCCACAAGGGATTTATAAATTAGTCCGGCGATGCTTTTTAATCGAGGCCATGCATGCTGCCTCTACTCACTAATACCTAGGTTTATGAACATGGGAAAGTATCATTTGGTGCAAATTTTTACACCTGCAGGCCCAACAACTATTGCCAATCGGCAATCATTGGAGTATCAGTTATGCAACCGGGCACCGTTTCCCACTTCCCTTGCACTACTGTAGCCATTTATAGAGAAAGCATCAAGAATGCTCCATGGAGTCTATTGTTTTTTCTTCTTATTTTTCTATTTTTATGACAATGTAGCTTAAAACCTCAAATTAACATTTTTGTTATGAAACCTAGTCAAAAGGGCACAATGCTCCTATAATTTAATGAAAAACCAAGAGGCCTAGTCTATAAGAAAAATAAGGCTAAAAACCTCATGATACGATTGATTAGAGGACAACCACACACTACATAAACCCCATCAAGGATCATGCAACCACTGACTCGAAACAAGACTCCACCACCAAACACAACCAACTGTAGAGGCCCAACAAGAAGGGCAGGTGTCAACAAAGCTCTTAAAAAATTCCTCCTATTCAGGCAAATCTTGCACGCATAGTAACTCGCACAACAACTCCATTAAACACCGATACATCTCCAACGTATCTATAATTTTTGATTGTTCCATCATGATATATTATCATTCTAGAATACTTTTTGGGCATTTGTTTACCAATTTATAATATTCTTGAGCACTAACCTATTGACCTAGTGCCTGGTGCCAGTTGTTGTTTTCTGCATGTTTTTCACTTTTCAGTTTTACAGTACCAAACGAAGTCCAATTGCCACGAAACTTTTTGATAATTTTCTGGACCAAAAAAGACCTTGAAGCTTTTGGAGGAGGCCGAGAGGGACACGAGAGCCCCACCACACATCAGGGCACGCCCTGAGAGGGCTGATATATGGTGGCCCCTGATATATCCATTTTGCGTCATGCTTTTATATCGATATTTATTGCATTATGGGCTGTTACTACACATTTTGGTACAATACTTATGCCTTTTCTCTCTTATTTTACAAGGTTTAAATGAAGAGGGAGAATGCCGACAATTGGAGTTTTGGACTTGAAAAGGAGCAAATCTGAGATACCTATTCTGCATAACTCCAAAAGTCCTAAAAATATATACAGAATTATTTTGGAATATATAAAAAATATTGGGTGAAAGGAATACATCAGGGGGCCCACCAGGCAGCCACAAGCCTGGGGGCGTGCCCTACCCCCCTGGGCTCGCCTCTAAGGCTTGTGGCCCACCCGGCACCCCTCCGATGCCCATCTTCTACTATATGGAGGGTTTCGACCTGGAGAAAATCATAACAGAGCTTTTGGGATGAAGCACAACCTTCTCGAGGCGGAACTTGGACAAAACCAATGTAGAGCTCCGACAGGGCTGTTCTGCCGGGGAAACTTCCCTCCGGGAGGGGGAAATCGAAGCCATCGTCATCACCAACGATCCTCTCATCGAGAGGGGGTCAAGCTCCATCAACATCTTCATCAGCATCATCTCCTCTCCAAACCCTAGTTCATCTCTTGTATCCGATCTTTGTCTGAAAACCTCAGATTGGTACTTGTGGATTGCTAGTAGTGTTGATTATTCCTTGTAGTTGATGCTAGTTGGTTTACTTGGTGGAAGATCATATGTTCAGATCCTTGATTATCATTAATACTCCTTTGATTATGAACATGAATATGCTTTGTGAGTAGTTACGTTTGTTCCTGAGGACATGGGATAAGTCTTGTTATAAGTAATCATGTGAATTCGGTATTCGTTCGATATTTTGATGAGATGTATGTTGTCCCTCCTCTAGTGGTGTCATGTGAATGCCGACTACATGCCATTTCACCATTGTTTGGGCCTAGAGGAAGGCATTGGGAAGTAATAAGTAGATGATGGGTTGCTAGAGTGACAGAAGCTTAAACCCTAGTTTATGCGTTGCTTCGTAAGGGGATGATTTGGATCCACATGTTTCATGCTATGGTTAGATTTATCTTAATTCTTCTTGTGTAGTTGCGGATGCTTACGAGAGGGGTTAATCATAAGTGGAGGCTTGTCCAAGTAAGGGCATCACCCAAGCACCGATCCACCCACATATCAAATTATCAAACTAACGAACGTCAATCATACGAGCATGATAAAAACTAGCTTGAAAAAAATTCCCATGTGTCCTCGGGGGCGCCTTGCTTTATATAAGAGTTTGTCCAGGCTTGTCCTTTGCTATAAAAAGGATTGGGCCACCTTTCTGCACCTTTGTTACAATTGTTACTTGCTACCTGTTATGAATTATCTTATCACAAAACTATCTGTCACCGGTAATTCCAGTGCTTGCAGAGAATACCTTATTGAGAACCGCTTGTAATTTCCTTCTGCTCCTCGTTGGGTTCGACACTCTTACTTATCGAAGGGACTACAATAGATCCCCTATACTTGTGGGTCATCAAGACTCTTTTCTGGCACCGTTGTCGGGGAGTGAAGCGCCTTTGGTGAGTGGAACTTGGTATGGAAAAATTTACATGGTGTGTTGAAATTTACTGTCACTTGTTACTATGGAAAATAATCCTTTGAGGGGCTTGTTCGGGGTATCTTCACCTCGACTGGAAGCACAAAGAGTCACTCCTCAACCTGCTGCACCTACTGAAAATATTTATTATGAAATTCCTTCGGGTATGATAGAGAAACTGCTAGCTAATACTTATGCAGGAGATGGAACACTACATCCTGATTTGCATCTAATCTATGTGGATGAAGTTTGTGCATTATTTAATCTTGCAGGTTTACCCAAGGATGTTGTCAAGAAGAAGGTCTTTCCTTTATCTTTGAAGGAGAAGGCATTGGCATGGTATAGGCTATGTGATGATATTGGATCATGGAACTACAACCGACTGAAATTAGAATTTCATCAGAAGTTTTATCCTATGCATCTGGTTCATCGTGATCGGAATTATATTTACATTTTTTGGCCTCTTGAAGGAGAAAGAATCGCTCAAGCTTGGGGAGGCTTAAGCCAATGCTATATTCATGCCCCAACCATGAGCTCTCAAGAGAAATTATTATTCAGAATTTTTATGCTCGGCTTTCTCATAATGATCGATCCATCCTCGATACTTCTTGCTCTATTTGTTTTATGAAGAAAGATATTGAATACAAATGTGACTTATTGGAAAGAATTAAATGCAACTCTGAAGATTGGGAACTCGATGAAGGTAAGGAGTCAGGTATAAACCTTAAATTTGATTGTGTTAAATCCTTTATAGACACCGATGCTTTTCATGAATTTAGCACTAAATATGGACTTGACTATGAGATAGTAGCTTCTTTTTGTGAATATTTTGCTACTCATGTTGATATCTGTAAGGAGAAGTGGTGTAAATATCATCCTCTCATTGAAGTGAAAGTAGTTGAACCTATTAAAGTTGAAGAGGAAACTATTACTTATAATATTGATCCTGTTATTCCTACTGCTTACATTGAGAAACCACCCTTCCCTGTTAGGATAAAGGAACATGCTAAAGCTTCAACTGTGGTTTGTAAGAGTTGTATTAGAACACCTACACCCCTTGAACAAATTAAAGTTGAACCTAGTGTTGCTATGGTTAAAGATCTCTTGGTTGATAATATTGATGGGCATGTTATTCATTTTGTGATGAAGCGGCTAGAATTGCTATACCTAATACTAAGGGTAAACATAGACCAGTTGTTGGCGTGCCTGTTGTTTCTATTAAAATAGGAGATCATTGTTATCATTGCTTGTGTGATATGGGTGCTAGCGTAAGTGCAATTACCTTTTCCTTATACAAAGAAATAATGCATGATATTGCACCAGTTGAACTAGAGGAAATTGATGTTACTATTAAGCTTGCTAATAGAGACACTATTGCACCGATGGGGATTGTTAGAGATGTTGAAGTCTTGTGTGGGAAAATAAAATATCCTACTGATTTTCTTGTTCTTGGTTCCCAACAAGATGATTTTTGTCCCATTATATTTGGCGGACCCTTCTTAAATACTGTTAATGCTAGGATTGATTGTGAGAAAGAAACAATTACTGTGAGTTTTAGGGATGTGTCTCATGAGTTCAGTTTCTCTAAATTTTGTAGACAACCCCATGACAAAGAATTGCCTAGTAAAGATGAAATTATTGGTCTTGCTTCTATTGTTGTGCCTCCTACTGATCCTTTAGAACAATATTTGCTAGACCATGAAAATGATATGCATATGAATGAGAGGAACGAAATAGATAAAACTTTCTTTGATTAGCAGCCTATTTTGAAACACAACTTACCTATTGAAATACTTGGGGATCCTCCTCCACCCAAGGGTGATCCCGTGTTTGAGCTCAAACAATTACTCGATGCGTTGAAATATGTTTCTCTTGATGAAAAGGAGATATATCATGTTATTATTAGTGCTAACCTTTCAGAGCATGACGAAAAGAGATTATTGAAAACTCTGAGGAAGCATTGTGCTGCAATTGGTTATACTCTTGATGATCTTAAGGGCATTAGTCCCACTCTATGTGAGCATAAAATTAATATGGATCCTGATGCCAAACCATTTATTGATCACCAACGATGATTGAACCCTAAGATGAAAGAAGTGGTAAGAAAAGAAATACTAAAGCTTCTGGAGGCAGGTATAATTTATCCTGTTGCTGATAGTAGATGGGTTAGTCCCGTCCATTTTGTCCCTAAGAAGGGATGTATCACCGTTGTTCCTAATGATAAAAATGAATTGACCCCGCAAAGAATTGTTACATGTTATAGAATGGTAATTGATTTTATGAAACTAAATAAAGCTACAAAGAAATATCATTACCCTTTACCTTTTATTGATCAAATGCTAGAAAGACTATGCAAACATACACATTTTTGCTTTCTAGATGGTTACTTTGGTTTCTCTCAAATACCTGTATCAAGAAAGGATCAAGAAAAAACCACTTTTACTTGCCCTTTTAGTACCTTTGCTTATAGACGTATGCCTTTTGGTTTATGCAATGCACCTGCTACCTTCAAACATGTATGATGGCTATATTCTCTAACTTTTGTGAAAAGGTTCTTGAGGTTTTCATGGATGATTTTTCCATTTACGGAACTTCATTTGATGATTTTTTGAGCAACCTTGACCGAGTTTTGCAGAGATGTGAAGAAACCAATCTTGTCTTGAATTGGAAAAAGTGCCACTCTATGGTTAATGAAGGTATTGTCTTGGGGCACAAGATCTCCTAAAGAGGTATTGAAGTTGATAAAGCTAAAGTTGATGCTATTGAAAAAATGACGTGCCCTACGGATATCAAAGGTATAAGAAGTTTCCTTGGTCATGTTGGTTTCTATAGGAGGTTTATCAAAGATTTCTCTATGATTTCTAGGCCTCTCACAAATATTTTGCAAAAAGATGTTCCATTTGTTTTTGATGATGATTGTGTAGAAGCATTTGAAATTCCTAAGAATGCCTTGATTACCGCACATGTTGTTCAACCACCCGACTGGAACCTACCCTTTGAAATTATGTGTGATGCTAGTGATTATGTTGTTGGTGCTGTTCTAGGACAAAGAGTCGATAAGAAATTAAATGTTGTCCACTATGCTAGTAAAACTCTAGACAGTGCTCAAAGAAACTATGCTACTACTAAAAAGGAATTTTTAGCAGTCGTGTTTGCTTGTGATAAGTTTAGACCTTCTATTGTTGATTCCAAAGTAACTTTTCACACTGATCATGCTGCTATTAAGTACCTTATGGAGAAGAAAGATGCTAAACCTAGACTTATTAGGTGGGCCCTACTGCTACAAGAATTTGATTTACATATCATTGATAGAAAGGGTGTTGATAACCCTGTGGCAGATAACTTGTCTAGGTTAGAAAATGTTCTTGATGACCCACTACCTATTGATGATAGATTTCTTGATGAACAATTAGCTGTCATAAATGCTTCACACAATGCCCCATGGTATGCTTATTATGCCAATTACATTGTTGCTAAATTTATACCGCCTGCTTTCACATACCAACAAAATAAAAAGTTCTTCTATGTTTTAAGGCATTACTTTTGGGATGATCCACACCTTTATAAAGAAGGAGTAGATGGTATTATTAGACGTTGTGTACCTGAGAATGAACAGGAATAGATCTTACGCAAGTGTCACTCCGAAGCCTACGGAGGACACCACGCTGGAGATAGAACTGCACATAAGGTACTACAATCTGGGTTTTATTGGCCTACTCTCTTCAAGGATGCTCATATGTTTGTCTTGTCTTGTGATGAATGTCAAAGAATTGGTAATATTAGTAGACATCAGGAAATGCCTATGAATTACTCTCTTGTTATTGAACCATTTGATGTTTGGGGTTTTGATTATATGGGGCCTTTTCGACAGTCTAACGAGTATACTCATATTCTAGTTGTTGTTGATTATGTTACTAAGTGGGTAGAAGCTATTCCAACTAGTAGCGCTGATCATAACACTTCTATTAAAATTCTTAAAGAAGTTATTTTCCCTAGATTTGGAGTCTCTAGATATTTGATGACTGCTAGTGGTTCACACTTTATTCATGATGCTTTCCGTAAATTGCTCGCTAAATACGATGTTAATCATATAATTGCATCTCCTTATCATCCTTAGTCTAGTGGTCAAGTCGAATTGAGCAATAGAGAAATTAAATTGATTTTGCAGAAGACTGTTAATAGATCTAGGAAGAATTGGTCTAAGAAACTTGATGATGCATTGTGGGCTTATAGAACTGCTTACAAAAACCATATGGGTATGTCTCCGTATAATATGGTTTATGGTAAAGCATGTCACTTACCTCTAGGGCTAGAACATAAAGCTTATTGGGAAATCAAAGAGCTCAATTATGATTTCAAACTTGCTGGTGAGAAGAAGTTATTTGACATTAGCTCACTTGATGAATGGAGAACCCAAGCCTATGAGAATGCCAAGTTGTTTAAAGAAAAGGTTTAGAGATGGCATGATAGAAGGATACAAAAGCGTGAATTTAATGTAGGTGATCATGTCTTGCTATACAATTCGCGTTTAAGATTTTTTGCAGGAAAACTTCTCTCTAAATGGGAAGGTCCTTATGTTATCAAGGAGGTATACCGTTCCGGTGCCATCAAGATTAACAACGCCGAAGGCACAAACCCAAAGTTGGTGAGCGGTCAAAGAATCAAACATGATATCTCAGGTACTCCCATAAATGTTGAAACCAAAATCATCAATATCATAACTCTGGAGGAGTACATTAGGGAGACTTACCAGAACATTTCAGACTCCGAAAAGGAATAGGTATGTGGTACAGTAAGTAAATAGACTCCAAAACTTTTTCAATGGCAATTTTTATCTGTTTTGGAATATTTAAAAAATTAGGAAAATTTAAAGTAGTCTGAATAGTGCACGAGGAGGCGACAAGCCTCGGGCGCGCCCTACCCCGCTAGGCACGCCCCTGTGGCTTGTGGTCACCTCGTGTACCTTCTGGACTCCGTTTTCTTGTGGTATACTCCTTCGGGTCGGTAAAAATTAATTATATAATCTCCCGAAGGTTTTGACTCTCGTATCACGACAATACCTCCTATTTTCTCTTTGAGCTGTTTTTGCAGCAGATTTAGAGCAATATGTCGTCCCAAGATTCTGATGGGGAGAGCTATATATCGCATTATCTTGCCAATCCCAAGTGCTACGAGGACTTAGATCCTTATGGATTGTTCTTGAAGGAGGAACAAGAAGAAAAGTACGAGGAATAAAGCTTGGATGAAGAAGAGGCTCCCCTGCCTTAGCCAGGAGATATGCACGTGAATTTCAAGAAATCAAGCCTTCCAAACACCAGGCAAAAACCCAAGGTTCTATTTATCCCTTCTCGTTTCCTGCATGAGAGCAAGGAAGAATCATGTCAAAGGATATTGAAGCTTGAGCAGGAAGTGGATGATTTGAGGGAATAGAATTTTATGCTTAGGAGGAAACTAGACAAGGTCCCAACCTCATCAACAACTCCAACATCACCACCTCCGAAGCAAGACAACTAAACACATGGGTATGGGCACTCCGCTTGGCTTGAGGCCAAGCTTGGGGGAGGTGCCCTGGTATCGTATCACCATCACATATTTTATTTCTATTTTTATTTTTATCATCTTTTCTTAGTTCAATCCTTTTGGTTATATCTTGATCTAGTAGAATAAAGTTTTCGTGTGATCTAGTTTTGAGTTTTTGCTTTATGATTCCTCTTATGTAAGCAAGTCCGAGAGTTATATAATAAAAAGTACTTTTGAGTTGAGGGCTTTGCTTATTTGGTATGATCTTGATCTTGAGAAAGATGAAGTAGAAAGAAGTATAGAATAAAAGCAAAGAGTATATATGATGATCTTATGGGGAGTGATGACTTCACATATAAGAAGTATGTTGACTGAAACCTGTTGTGGGTTGACAAACATAGATGTTGGTCATTGGGGCAATTAAAAGGAAGTAATAAAGAAAGAGAGGTTCACATATAAATATATTATCTTGGACATCTTCTATGATTGTGAGCACTCATTAAAATATTGTATGTTAAGAAGTTGATGTTGGACAAGGAAGACAACATAATGGTTTATCTTTGCTTATTTACGAATAGAAGTCATATTGCTATAGATCCCTCAACATGTTTCGCTTGCTTCCACCTCATATCAGCCAAAACTTCTGCACCAAGTAGAGATACTACTTGTGCAGCCAAACACCCTTAACCCAGTTTTGCCATGAGAGTCCACCATACCTACCTACAGATTGATTAAGATCCTTCAAGTAAGTTGCCATCGTTGCAGGCAATAAAAATTGCTCTCTAAATATGTGTGATTTATTAGTGTGAGGAAAATAAACTTTATACGAACTTGTGATAGGGAAGAAATAAAAGCGACGGACTGCATAATAAAGTTCTCTATCACAAGGGGCAATATAAAGTGACGTTCTTTTGCGCTAAGGGATTGTGCATCCAACTATAAAAGCGCATGACAACCTCTGCTTCCCTCTGCGAAGGGCCTATCTGTTACTTTTATTTTCTAGTACTTACCTTTATGCAAGAGTCGTGGTGATCTCCATCACTTTCTCTAGTTCGCCTTTATCTTCTGGCAAGCATCATGTGTTGGGGAATGATCTAGGCACATATATCCACTCAGAAGTGGACGAGCATGAGTTATTACTATTGACATTACCCTTGAGGTAAATAGTTGGGAGGCAACACTATAAGCCCCTATCTTTCTCTGTGTGATTGAAGCTTTGACCTCATAGGTACCTCATGAGTGTTAGCAATTGTGAAAGACTAAAAGATGATTGAGTATGTGGATTTGCTTTATAAGCTCTTATATTGACTCTTTCCTACGTTATGATAAATTGGAATTGCTTCAATGACTGAGATCATAGTTTGTCAATTCTCAATAGAGTTCTTGATTCGTACTTTACCATTGTGAATGAATTGTTACTTTACCATAAGAAATTATATGTCAATATATGTTGTTGTTCTAAAGATGATCATGATGCCTTCATGTCCGTATTTTATTTTATCGACACCTCTATCTCTAAACATGTGGGCATATTTATCGATTTCGGCTTTCGCTTGAGGACAAGCGAGGTCTAAGCTTGGGGGATTTGATACGTCCATTTTGCATCATGTTTTTATATTGATATTTATTGCATTATGGGCTGTCACTACACATTTTGGTACTATACTTATGCCTTTTCTCTCTTGTTTTACAAGGTTTACATGAAGAGGGAGAATGTCGACAGCTGGAGTTCTGGACTGGAAAAGGACCAAATTTGAGATACCTATTCTGCACAGCTCCAAAAGTCCTGAAAATATACGGAGAATTATTTTCGAATATATAAAACATATTGGGCGAAAGGAATACATCAGGGGGCCGACCAAGCAGCCACAAGCCCGGGGGGCGAGCCCTACCCCCTGGGTGCGCCCTTGAGGCTTGTGGACCACATGGCAGCCCTCTGATGCCCATCTTCTGCTATATGGAGGGTTTTGATCTGGAAAAAATCATAACAGAACTTTCGGGACGAAGCGCCGCCGTCTCGAGGCGGAACTTGGTCAGAACCAATCTAGAGCTCTGGCAGGGCTGTTCTGCCGGGGAAACTTCCCTACGGGAGGGGGAAATCGAAGCCATCGTCATCACCAATGATCTTCTCATTGAGAGGGGGTCAATCTCCATCAGCACCATCTCCTCTCCAAACCCTAGTTCATCTCTTGTATCCGATCTTTGTCTCAAAACCTCATATTGGTACTTGTGGGTTGCTAGTAGTGTTGATTACTCCTTGTAGTTGATGCTAGTTGGTTTACTTGGTGGAAGATCATATGTTCAAATCCTTGATTATCATTAATACTCCTCTGATCATGAACATGAATATGCTTTGTGAGTAGTTACGTTTGTTCCTAAGGATATGGGATAAGTCTTGTTATAAGTAATCATGTGAATTTGGTATTCGTTCGATATTTTGATGAGATGTATGTTGTCTCTCCTCTAGTGGTGTCATGTGAACGTCGACTACATGCCACTTCACCATTGTTTGGGCCTAGAGGAAGGCATTGGTAAGTAATAAGTAGATGATGGGTTGCTAGAGTGACAGAAGCTTAAACCCTAGTTTATGCGTTGCTTCGTAAGGGGCTGATTTGGATCCACATGGTTCATGACATGGTTAGATTTATCTTAATTCTTCTTTCATAGTTGAGGATGCTTGGGAGAGGGGTTAATCATAAGTGGGAGGCTTGTCCAAGTAAGGGCAGC
The DNA here is from genome assembly GCA_022496015.1 of Hordeum marinum. Lineage (NCBI taxonomy): Eukaryota > Viridiplantae > Streptophyta > Magnoliopsida > Poales > Poaceae > Hordeum > Hordeum marinum. The sequence goes on along the minus strand of CM039678.1, from coordinate 390,945,208 downwards.
ACCCAAGCACCGGTCCACCCACATATCAAATTATCAAAGTAACAAACGTGAATCATATGAGCATGATGGAAACTAGCTTGGCAGAAATTCCCATGTGTCCTCGGGAGCGCCTTGCTTTATATAAGTGTAACATCCCAAAATTTCATTTTGGAATGTTATGAATATAGCTATGCATCTATCATCATCATTGCTTGAATGTGTGGAATAGTTGAAATGCCCTTTCTACTTTCAATATGCTTCTTTCACCTAATTGAAATTCTTCGTAAAAATTTCAAATAAGAGAGGAGAAACATGACACTCCACACCAGGACCTAATTGGTGATTTATTTGACCAATAAAAACCAGGGGTTGTTTTGAAAATATTTGCAAAAATGATTTAAAAACAATTAGGCCATTTCTGAAAATAATATTTTTTCAAAGTATTCAAATACCAGAATAAAAATGTTCATTAAATGGAATATTTTATTCTGTTAATTTTGATATATAATATTCCTATACTTGGAATTAAATCAATGCTTTAAAGGAGTTTTTATTACTCTGTTTATTTTAAAAGGAAAGTAATAAAACAGGATCGGGCCGGCCCACCTCCACTTAATGCCGAATCCCCTAAATCCCGGCCGACCGACGCGCCCGCGAAACCCTCACTCTCACTGACAACGGGACCCGCCCCGACCGCTCGTAACACCCGCGCGGTCATCCCTCTCCTCCCGCACGCGCCGCCGCCGCCGAGAATCCTCCTCGCCGGATCTCCCTCCTCTTACCTTCCCTCGCCCCTCTCCGGCCCTATAAATAGCGCCCCTCCTCCGCGCTTCGTTTCCACCCGAGCCCCTCTCTCTCGTCGCCAGACCGCCGCCAAATCCCCTTGCCGGAGTTGCTGCCCCACCAAACCCTTCCCCCGCCCGTGCCCGTCGCCTCGGACCTCCCCTCGCCACTCCGACCCCACCAACCGTCACCGGAGCCCCGCCGCCGTCATTTGGAGCTTTCCATCGCCTCCCTCGACCATCGGACCTTCTCTCCAATGTCCTTGCTGCTTCGGACCGCCGGAGATCCCCTCGCCGGCGACCCCATCCACGGTGAGCCTGCCCATCCATCCGATCTGGATCCGACGGCCACGATTAGAAGATTTAATTTCGCGAAGCGTTTTCCTCTTAGGCTCGGTCGACCGCCCGTAACCCCGCTTGCACACACCCCCTTAGCCACTCACAGGCTGCCACGTAGCCCCTAGTCGTCCGATAGTTTTCTGTTTTTTTTCTGTTTTGTTTTAGTTAACAGATTGTTTTCTAAATTTGTTTTGTTTATATCTTTTAATCTGTTTAGTGTTTTTAGTTAATTCTTTTTGCAATAGCTCACATTTTGCATGTAGTTTCACCCTGTGCTTTTAAATTTTAAATTTGAACTATAAATTTGAATTGAATCAAATTTGCTCAAAACACTCAAATCTGAATAACTAGAGTTTAAAAATAGGTATGGATATGAATCTTTTTGCTACTGCTTGATATTAGTTAGGACTATCTTATTGCTTAGTTTGAGGATTTTTAGGAGGATTTTGATTAGTGTTCTAGCTATAAACAGAATCTGCCTAGTATTATAGTATAGTTTTATTTACTTAGTTTTAGTTAGTTTCAATTAGATTTAGTTTTAATTTGATTTAGTAGGTTCTGTTGCTTGAACATTTAGTGTTTTAATTACTGTTAATAAAAATATAAAATTGTTTAGTTTATTTCTTTGTTAATATAGGAATCACAACTTCTTTTCAAATAGGTTTAATTTGATTAAAACAACCAGTTAGTAATAGTTTTTCTTTCAACAAAGTTTTATATAATTTAATTCTGTTTTCTAAGACAAGTTTATTTGTACATTCTTTTCTGTGAAGAACATGTTTTGTTAATAAAAAAATAAGTTTTGTTTTGCTCTTTTGTTAGTAAAACTATAGTTGATTCATATAGTGTTTATCAAAACTTTTAAAAACTTTACTAAAGTTTTCCCAACAAACTTAATTTGATTTTATTCTGTTTATTAATAAAATATTTTATTGTTTTCTTGCTGTCAACTATTGTTTTGGTTAATACAAATGGTTTCATTATGTTAGTAGTGTTTTATCAATCACCTTTTTTGAAAACAAAACTTTGTGTGTTTTCTTGCTTGTGATTTGTGCATTGTTTTGTTTTGAGTGATTCTAGTTCATTTCTGATGTTGTGAGTTACAATATTTTGTTGTATGCTTATTGAGTGCTCTTGTTTGCTTCGTCAGATTATCCGGAGTGCGAGGCTTGTTACCTAGAGTCACTCACGTACGAAGATCATCAATCAGGCAAGTCACTTTGATCATCTTTACCCATGTTTTTATTGCATTAGTTCTTCCATCACCCCAATTGCATGCAAAGTAGGTTAGTTGGAAACTTGGTTACATTGTTGTAGTATCATGTGGTAGGTACCCCCTCAACCCCTTTGACAACATTGGCCCCGGGAAACGTTGTTTTACATTTTGCTATGCTACTAGTAGACGGGGTTGGTTGTGTGATTCATGAGAGTTGTGAGATTAATTACAAGACCTACATAATGATCAAGACTTCAAGACTCCGAGTTTTCAACTTACCTCTGGGGGGATGATGGTTAAATGGCACCCTGGAGAAACCAGTGGATTTGCCTAGGTGTTGCTGGAGATGGCCAGTATTCACGCGGAAAGATCCACCCACGCACAAAGAGATGGATGGATGCTTCAAGACCCAAGGCTTACCTGCACAGCCACAAGTCATTATGGGCTCTGGCTTGGTTAGATATCGTGGTGACCCTGGACAGGCGGTGCTACGAGATGTAGAAGAACGGTAGGAAAGGATGGGCACCGACAGAGTCGCAGGGAAACCCTTTGGAAGACCATGTTTTGGTCATCCATTTCTCAAACACCCTGAAGTGCGAGAAATCAAACGGAGGAGACCAAATCTTGTGGGGAACGTGTGCAAAACTCTGCAGAGTACTCAAACGTAATCGATTAGCTGTGTCCACGGTCATGGACGACTTGAGCCAAAGGAACTGAAACTTCCGGAATTCTCAACACAATTAATATGATGATGTGGGTATTAATAACTTGGGTATGAGAATTGGTTGGTGGAACCATCTCATTAATCAACCAACTTAGTAATAATTTTTGCTTAGCCCCTCTCTTGATGTAGGAAAAACTTGGCTTTACGCAAAAACTACCACCCCACCTGCCATATATGCATGTAGACTAGATGATTATCTTTTCACCCCTCTCTTGTGACTTTGCCAGCATATTCCATATGCTGACCTACACGGCTGCAACGTATCATGTTGCAGAGGATTTTTCCAACCAGGAGTGAGGATACGCTCTACGCTCGGTGAGATGCCCTTGGAGTCAGATGGACTCATCTACCTTCGACGCTTCCGCAAGACTTAGTTATTCTCATGAGTTGGCCTTCGGCCACTTTATTGTAATGATTATTGTAATAAAGGACTCGATATGAGATTTCGTTAATATAATGCTGTGTGATTTCCCTTTGATATATACATTGATGTACCGTGTGTGTACCAGCATGATCTTGGGATGGTACAAAAACACCGGAGATTCGACCTTTCAGGTCGGGTCGCTACAGAAATGGTATCAGAGCACACACTGACCGTAGGACGTAACCTCTAGGATTGGAAAGCCTTAGGATTGTTTCTCTTTGTCTTTAAAATTCTTATACTCTCATCTACTCGTTTCTGACTTCTCTCCGATTATTTCAAAATTTATAGATGGCCACCTTCATCCTAGTGTTGATCACGGAGTTTTGCCAGCCTGACGCAACGATGCCCTTTGGCAAGGAGCTGATGAGGATCGTCAAGGACGTGAGGATTGCTTTGCCGAGCATCACCGGGACTCCTATCATGTCCTTTCCACAAGATGGACGCTACAGGATCGAGGTCCACATTCCAGGGAAGACCTTTGGGAATCGGAAGGAACCCATCAACTTCAAGTTTGTGGCACCCAGCTGGATACTTGGGAGAGACATGGCCATACATTGTGCCCTTGGACGTATTCAGGAGGATTACAGAGGTGGAACCATTTCACCAGGACTCAGCGTGGTTTGTCGCAGAGATGCCAATGGAAACATCATAACCACTCCCACTGCAGACACCACCATTTCCTATATCCAGACCCTGGAGACTCACATCAGGACTCTGGAGGTTCGAGTTCGTGCTGATATGAAGACAATCAAGAACCTGATGAACCGCGAGCTGGACCTTGAAGCTGACCTACGGGAAGCCAACTATGAACATGAGCATGAAGTGAAGGACTTCCTAGAGAGGATCGATGAGCAGAATACTCGCATCGCAACTCTGGAGGAGCAGCTGGACATGGGGGAAAATCTTCACCCCGAAGGAGACATGGCTTCCTTCATCAGCAATGATGATAACTATGAGGATAGCACCACCGGAGGACCCACGACTATGCACTTTTGAGGAAACTTTAGTCATGCCCTCCAATGTATCTTTTATTTTTTCGACGTTAAATCATAGGTCGATGTTCGGTTTGATTGAGTCTTGTATTCCGATGTTTGAACTTGAGTTGAATTAATGAATGAGTGTTTGATGTGATATGATTGTGCATTGCATATGGGTAGTGAATTTCCTTTTAGGCCCTTGTTCTATTCTAATTCTCACCCCTCTGAAAAATAGCAAGATGCCTCCACGACGTGAGTCCGACTTCACCTTCCCGCTGGAACTCACCCAACTTCTTCAGCAGCAGAATGCACTGATGCAGCTATTGATCCAGAATCAGACCAACAACCAGAACAACAACCACCACCATCCACCTCAGGCTGACAATCTCACCCGTTTTCTGAGGTTGAACCCTCCAACTTTCTCCAGTAGCGCTGAGCCCATTGTGGCAGATGACTGGCTCCGCAAGATGGAGAGAGAACTCGTCACCGCTGGATGTACTGACACTGAGAAGGTGCGCTTTGCCGCACATCAACTGGAAGGACCAGCAGCTTCATGGTGGGAGAACTACACCACCACATATCCTATTGCTGATATAACTTGGGAGCAGTTCAAGCTTGCTTTCCGCACCGCTCATGTCTCAGCTGGAGCCATGAGTCTGAAGAAGCGCGAGTTTCGCAACTTGCGCTAGGGAAATCGTTCTGTGGCCCACTATGTGGACGAGTTCAGCATGTTGGCCCGTTATGCTCCACGAGATGTAGCCGATGATGCGGCCAAACAGGAGAAGTTTATGGAAGGACTCAACGATGAATTGAGCATGCAGCTGATAGTGGCTACCTTCAACAACTACCAAGAGCTGGTGGACAAGGCCCTCATCTTGGAGGGTAAACAGCAGCAAATTGAGAATCGCAAGCGGAAGTACACTCAGGGGAAGTTCAACTCTGGAGCTCATCAGAAGCCCCGCTACTCCCCGTACTCAGGGAATACCGGATCAGGTACCGGTAAGTTTGGAAGGCACACTCATGCCGCGCACAACCATGGAGGCCACAACCATGGAGGAAATGGGAATGCCCGTCCCAACCATGGCAACTTCAAGACAGACAATGGGAATGGGAACAACAACCAGCACCGTCATGCTCCTACTCAGAAGGATCTGAGCCACATCATCTTACTGAGAACCGCTTGTCATTTCCTTCTGCTCCTCGTTGGGTTCGACACTCTTACTTATCGAAAGGACTACGATAGATCCCCTATACTTGTGGGTCATCACCCCCTCGTGCATCTCCCGACGTCCCTCTCTGGCCTATAAATTCTTTAATATAACCAAAACCCGAAGGCATCTCCCGAAACACTTTTTCTGTCGCCACAAGTCCGTTCCGACGGGATCCCATCTAGAGCTCCGTTCTGGCACCCTGTTGGAGGGGGATCAATCACGGAGGACCTCTTCATCAACCTTCCTGCCCTCATGATGATGTGTGAGTAGTTCACCACAGACCTACGGGTCCTTAGGTAGTACCTAGATGGCAATCTGTCTCTCTCTTTCTCTCTCTCTCTCTCTCTCTTGATCTTCAATACAATGTTCATCGCATCTTTGCCTTGATCTATCCGATGTAATCCCTTTGTATGGTGCGTTTGTTGGGATCCGATGAATTGTGAGTTTATGTTAAGATTATTCATGAAAAGTATTTGAGACAAACCTGAATACTAAGATTCTTGTTTGCATGATCATTATAGCTTCATAATGCTCTCCGATCTATTGATATTGTTTGGCCAACTAGATTTATATTTCTTCGGTGGGAGTGGTGCGTTGTGGTAGGTTCAACCTGACGAGTTTCTATATCCCAGTGACAAAGTAGGGGACAAGATACGTCTTTGTGTTTCTTCTACTAAGGATAAAACAATGGGGTTTATTCATATTGATTGAGTTTACTTTGTCTACATCAAGTCATCATTCTCCAAGCATTACTCTGTTTTACTTAATACTTGGTAGCTCTTGAGCTTGCGTTGGTTTTCCCTTGAAGAGGAAAGGGTGATGCAGCAACGTAGATAAGTATTTCCCTCAGTTGTTGAGAACCAAGGTATCATTCCAATAGGAGATACAATCAAGTCCCCAATCTTCGCACCTACACAAATCAAACACTTGCACCCAACGCTATAAAGGGGTTGTCAATCCCTTCACGGTTATTTGCAAGGATGAGATCTGATAGAAATAGATATAGAAGATTACTAAAATGAAAACTAAAACAAAAGTAAAAAGATTGCAGCAAAGTAGTTTTGGTATTTTCGGTTTATAATCTGAAAATATAATATGGAAAATAGACCCGGGGCCATAGGTTTCACTAGAGGCTTCTCTCATCAAGGAAAATAATACAGTGGGTGAACAAATTACTATCGAGCAATTTCGAATAATTATGAAGATATCCAAGGCAATTATTATGCATATAGGCATCATGTCCATGTCAAGTAGACCGAAACGATTTTGCATCTACTACTATTACTCCACACATCGACCGACTCGTGCCTGCATCTAGAGTATTAAGTTCATGAAGAATAGAGTGACACATTAGGTAAGATGACATGATGTAGAGGGATAAACTCAAGCAATATGATGAAAACCCCATCTTTTTATCCTTGATGGCAACAATACAAATACATGCCTCGCTACCCCTACTATGTCACTGGGTGAGGACACCACAAGATTGAACCCAAAACTAAGCACTTCTCCCATTGCAAGAATTACCAATCTAGTTTGCAAAACCAAACCAATAACTCGAAGAGACTTGCAAAGATATGAAATCATGCATATAAGAATTTAGAAAAGACTCAAATAATATTCATGGATAATCTGAACATAAACCCACAATTCATTGGATCTCGACAAACACAGTGCAAAAGAGTATTACATCAGATAGATCCCCATGAAGATCATGGAGAACATGGTATTGAAGCACAAAGAGAGAGAGAGAGAGAGAATAAGCCATCTAGCTACTAGCTATGGACCTGTTGGTCTGTGGTGAACTACTCACGCATCATCGGAGGGCAATGGAGTTGATGTAGATGCCCTTCGTGATCGAATCCCCCTCCGGCAAATTACCGGAAAAGGCTCCAAGATTGGATCTCTCGAGAACATAGGCTTCCGACAGCGGAAAAGTATTTCCGTGGCTCCCTTTGGTATTGGGGGAATATTTGGGAATTTATAGGACGAAGAATAGGGTGAGGAGACCTGCTGGGGGGCCACAAGCCTGCCAGGCGCGACCAGGGGTGGTGGCCGCGGCCCCTGGCTTGTGACCTCCTGGCAGGTCTCTTGCCTTCCCCTCCAAGTCTGGTAGATGACTTCTCGTCCAAGAAAATCATCGCGAGGATTTTATTCCGTTTGGACTCCGTTTAATATTCCTTATCTGCAATACTCAAAAACAAGGAAAAAAACAGAATCTGGCACTAGACACTAGATTAATAGGTTAGTCCCAAAAATAATATAAAATAGCATATTAATGCATATAAACATCCAAAACAGATAATATAATAGCATGGAACAATTAAAAATTAGAGATACATTGGAGACGTATCAGCATCCCCAAGCTTAATTCTTGCTCGTCCTCGAGTAGGTAAATGATAAAAACAGAATTTTTGATATGCAATGCTACCTAACATATATATCCATGTAATATCCTTTATTGTGGCATGAATATTCAGATCCGTAAGACTCAAAACAAAGCTTAATGTTGACATAAAAACAATAATATTTCAAGCACACTAACAAAGCAATTGTGTCTCTTCAAAATATAATGGCAAAAGAAAGTTATCCCTACAATATCATATAGTCTGGCCATGCTCCATCTTCCCCACACAAAGTATTTATATCATGCACAACCCCGATGACAAGTCAAGCAATTGTTTCACACATTTTATGTTCTCAAACTTTTTCAACTCTCACGCAATACATGAGTGTGAGCCATGGATATAGCACAATAGGTGGAATAGAATATGGTGGAGGTTGTGAATGAAAAGGAGAAGATAGTCTCACATCAACTAGGCATATCAACGGGCTATGGAGATGCCCATTAATAGATATTAATGTGAGTGGGTAGGGATTGCCATGCAACGAATGCACTAGAGGTATAAGTGTATGAAAGCTCAAAAAGAAACTAAGTGGGTGTGCATCCAACTTGCTTGCTCATGAAGACCTAGGGCAATTTGAGGAAGCCCATCATTGGAATATACAAGCCAAGTTATATAATGAAAAATTCCAACTAGTATATGAAAGTGACAAAATAGGAGACTCCCTATCATAATGATCATGGTGCTACTTTGAAGCACAAGTGTGGAAAAAGATAGTAGCATTGTCCCTTCTCTCTTTCTCTCATTTTTCTATTATTTTTGGTGGGCATCTATGGCCTATTTTTTTATTTGGGATTCATTGGCCTCTTTTATTATTTGTAAAGTCCGGAGTCTCATCCAAACTTGTGAGGAAATCATAGCTTCCATCATCCTTTTCTCTCACGGGACAATGCTCTAATGATGATGATCATCACACTTTTATTTACTTACAACTCAAGAATTACAACTCGATATCTAGAACAAAATATGACTTTATATGAATGCCTCTTGTGATGTACCGGGATGTGCAATGATCTAGCATATCAAATGACATCAAAAACGGACAAGCCATGAAAACATCATGCTAGCTATGTTACGATCATGCAAAGAAATATGAAAATGATGGTGCGTGTCATAATAAATGAAATGGTAGAAGTTGCATGGCAATATATCTCAGAATGGCTACGGAAATGCCATAATAGGTAGGTGTGGTGGCTGTTTTGAGGAAGGTTATATGGTGGATGTAGTGCACCGACGAAAATTGCGCGGTACTAGAGAGGCTACCAAAAGTGGAAGGGTGAGAGTGCGTATAGTCCATGGACTCACATTAGTCATAAAGAACTCACATAATTATTGCAGAAGTCTATTAATCATCAAAGCAAAGTATTAGACGCATGCTCCTAGGGAAGAGGTTGGTAGGAGTAAACCATCACGCGCTCCCAACCCTCACACAAAGTCTGACAATCAATAAACAAATCATGCCCCGACTTCCTTACATAACGGTTCACCATACATGCATGCTACAGGAATCAAAAACCTTTACACAAGTATTTTTACCAATTCACAATTACTTTCTAACATGAGATCTTAATATTACCATCTTTATATCTCAAAACTTTATGCAAGGAATCAAACTTCTCGTAATACTCAATGCACTTTATATGGAAGTTTTTATTATATCCCTCTTGGATGCCTATCATATTAGGACTAAATGCATAACCTAGACCAATTAAAATGCTGTTTAAAGACTCCCAAAATAATATAATTTAGGTGTGAGAGTTCAATTATTTCTATACAATAAAACACCACCATGCTCTAAAAAGATATAAGTGAAGCACTAGAGCAACATTGCCTAGCTCAAAAGATATAAGTGAAGCACAAAGAGTATTCTCATAAATTCACGATCAACGTGTGTCTCTCTAAAAAGATGTGTGCAGCAAGGATGATTGTGGCAAACTAAAAATCAAAGACTCATATCATACAAGACGCTCCAAGCAAAGCACATATCATGTGGTGAACAAAAATATAGCCTCAAGTAAATTTACCGATGGATTGAATACGAAAGAGGGGATGCCTTCCGAGGCATCCCCAAGATTAGGCTCTTTGGTATCTTTTAATATGTCTTGGGGTGCCTTGGTCATCCCCAATCTTAGGCTCTTGCCACTCCTTATTCCATAGTCCATCAAATCTTTACCCAAAACTAGAAAACTTCACAACGCAAAACTCAACAAAAAACTCATGAGATCCGTTAGTATAAGAAAATAAATCACCACTTTAGGTAATTTTGTCAACTCATTATTTATTTATATTGGTGTAATATCTACTGTATTCTAACTTCTCCATGGTTCATACCCCCCGATACAACCCATAGATACATCAAAATAAACAAACAACACAAAGAAAACATAATCTGTCAAAAAGAGAATAGTCTGTAGCAATCTATAAACTTCGAATGCTTATGTAACTCCCAAAATTCTAAACAACTACGAAAATTAGGGAAATTTGTATATAAATCTTGGGTAAAATTTTCATACTCATTCGACGCTCTGATAAATTTATAAAATTCCTGGACTCGGCGCAGAAGTTTCTGTTTTTCAGCAAGATCAAATCAACAATCACCATAAACCATACCAAAGGTCTTACTTGGCTCAAACACTAATTAAACACCAAAACACAATTACTACAGAGGTAATAATGTGTGAAACACTCAAAAACATAAGCAAAATCAGAACATAAAAATAAAATTGGGTTGCCTCCTAACAAGCGCTATTGTTTAACGCCCCTATCTGGGCATAACGACATAGATCTAGGTATTCTCATCTTTGGTATGCAACTCCTCAATTGCATACTTATAAACCCTAGGATATTCTTTGGTTTTCTCAATAATCTTACTCCTAAGCAAGAAATCAAGAGATTCACTAGTAGCAATAGGTTCCCGGACAATATTAATAAAGTTAGGGTGAACCCTTATCATCTTAAGATCTTCATCTCCTTTACTAGAAGATTCACCCTTATTTTTAGGAACATAAACAAACTTGGCAGCCTTAGAATGAGGAGAATTTGGAGTGGTTTGAACCAAGGCAAAAGCGGACCCCAAGTTGGTAATAATGTCCTCTAGCTTGCCAATTCTAGAGGAATCTCGATCCAATTTTTCATTAACTATGGGTTCTTTTTCCCTTAGATTTTTTAAATTAACTCCTACCTTATATACATATTGAGTAATTTCATTATGAATCTTTTTATCCAAGTTTTCAATAAGCTCTACAGTAGAAACTTTATTTTCAATAATATCAAGCCTTCGCATCACATGTTCCAAAGTTAAGATTGTTCCATTAACCATGATTGCGGGTGAACCTACCAAATTTATCATAGCGCTGTAAGAATCAAAGGTATGACCTCCAAGAAATTTCCTCCCATAATGGTATCTAGAACATATATATTCCATGGAGAAATACCCACATAAAAATTGCGAAGGAGAACGGTAGTAGATTGCTTACAAATAGATCTGGAGCATTGTAAATACTATACCAAGCATCTTTTAAGTTTTCTCCCTCCCTTTGCTTCAAATTAAGAACTTCATTCTCGGGAGTACTAGCTATAGTATTAAGGCTAGCCATGAGTTCAAGCAATATAACACACGAGCGAACAAAAAGCAAACGAAAAGACGAATGGAAGAAGGACGAATAAAAACACAAATCTTTTGGTATTTTCGGAAAATCGTTTTAGAAGTGGGGGAGAGGAAAACGAGAGGCAAATGGCAAATAATGTAAATGCAAGAGATGATTTTGTGATGGTGATACGTCCATTTTGCATCATGCTTTTATATTGACATTTATTGCATTATGGGTTGTTATTACACGTTACGGTACAATACTTATGTCTTTTCTCTCCTATTTTACAAGGTTTACATGAAGAGGGAGAATGCCGGCAGCTGGAATTCTGGCTTGGAAAAGGAGAAAATATGAGAGACCTATTCCGCACAACTCAAAAAGTCCTCAAAAGTTATGCAAAATTATTTTGGAATATATAAAAAAATATTGGGCGAAACAAATACTAGAGGGGACCCGCCAGGAGGTCACAAGCCTGCCAGGCGCGGCCTACCCCTGGTCGTTGTGGCTTGTGGGCCCCCTGGTAGGTCTCTGGGGACCATCTTCTGCTATATGAAGGGTTTTGATCTGGAAAAAATCAAGAGGGAGCTTTCAGAACGAAGCGCCACCGTCTCGAGGCGGAACTTGGGCAGAACCAATCTAGAGCTCCGGGGAGCTATTCTGCCGGGGAAACTTCCCTCTCGGAGGGGGGAAATCAAAGCCATCGTTATCACCAACGATCCTCTCATAGAGAGGGGGTCAATATCCATCAACATCTTCACCAGCACCATCTCCTCTCCAAACCCTGGTTCATCTCTTGTATCCGATCTTTGTCTCAAACCTGAGATTGGTACATGTGGGTTGCTAGTAGTGTTGATTTCTCCCTGTAGTTGATGCTAGTTGGTTTACTTGGTGTAAGATCATATGTTCAGATCCTTTATGATAATTAATACTCCTCTGATTATGAACATGAACATGTTTTGTGAGTAGTTACGTTTGTTTCTGAGGACATGGGATAAGTCTTGTTATAAGTAATCATGTGAATTTAGTATTCATTTGAGATTTTGATGAGATGTATGTTGTCTCTCCTCTAGTGGTGTTATGTGAACGTCGAGTACATAACACTTCACCATTATTTGGGCCTAATGGAAGGCATTGGGAAGTAATAAGTAGATGATGGGTTGCTAGAGTGACAGAAGGTTAAACCCTAGTTTATCCATTGCTCCGTAAGGGGCTGATTTGGATCCATATGTTTCATGCTATGGTTAGATTTATCTTAATTGTTCTTTCATAGTTGCGGATGCTTGCGAGAGAGGTTAATAATAAGTGGGAGGTTTGTCCAAGTAAGGGCAGCACCCAAGCACCAGTCCACCCACATATCAAATTATGAAAGTAACGAACACGAATCAAATGAGCATGATGAAAACAAGCTTGTAAGAAATTCCCATGTGTCCTCGGGAGCGCTTCACTTTATATAAGAGTTTGTCCAGGCCCATCCTTTGCCACAAAAAGGATTGTGCTAGCCCTCTGCACCTTTGCTACACTTGTTACTTGTTACCCGTTACAAATTACCTAATCACAAAACTATTTGTTACCGATAATTTCAGTGCTTGCAGAGAATACCTTACTGAAAACCGCTTGTCATTTCCTTCTGCTCCTCGTTGGGTTTGACACCCTTAGTTATCGAAAGGACTATGATAGATCCCCTATACTTGTGGGTCATCATATGGGTACTTGGTAGGCTTGATGTATATCTCCCCGGCAACGGCGCGAGAAATCCTTCTAGCTACTTCTTGAGTTGCGTTGGTTTTCCCTTGAAGAGGAAAGGGTGATGCAGCAAAGTACATAAGTATTTCCCTTAGTTGTTGAGAACCAAGGTATCAATCCAGTAGGAGATACAAGCAAGTCCTCGATCTACGCACCTACACAAACAATCAAACACTTGCACCCAATGCTATAAAGGGGTTGTCAATCCCTTCACGGTTATTTGCAAGGATGAGATCTGATAGAGATAGATATAGAAGATTACTAAAACGAAAAGTAAAAATATTGCAACAAAGTATTTTTGATATTTTTGGTTTATAGATCTGAAAATATAATATGGAAAATAGACCCCCGGGCCATGGGTTTCACTAGAGGCTTCTCTCATGAAGGAAAATAATACGGTGGGTGAACAAATTACTATCGAGCAGCTGATAGAAAAGCGAATAATTATGAAGATATCCAAGGCAATGATTATGCATATAGGCATCACGTCCATGTCAAGTAGGCCGAAACGATTCTGCATCTACCACTATTACTACACACATCGCCCGACTCCTGCCTTCGTCTAGAGTATTAAGTTCATGAAGAACAGAGTAACGCATTCGGTAAGATGACATGATGTAGAGGGATAAACTCAAGCAATACGATGAAAACCCCATCTTTTTATCCTTGATGGCAACAATACAAATACGTGCCTCACTACCCCTACTATGTCACTGGGTGAGGACACCGTAAGATTGAACCCAAAACTAAGCACTTCTCCCATTGCAACAATTACCAATCTAGTTGGCCAAACCAAACCAATAACTCGAAGAGAGTTGCAAAGATATGAAACCATGCATATAAGAATCTAGAAAATACTCAAATAATATTCATGGATAATCTGAACATAAACCCACAATTCATCGGCTCTCGACAAACACACCGCAAAAGAGTATTACATCGGATAGATCCCCATGAAGATCATGGAGAACATGATATTGAAGAACAAAGAGAGGGAAGAATCCATCTAGCTACTAGCTATGGACCCGTAGGTCTGTGATGAACTACTCATGCATCATCAGAGGGGCAATGGAGTTGATGTAGATGCCCTTCGCGATCGAACCCCCCTCCGACAGATTACCGAAAAAGACTCCAAGATTAGATTTCTCGGGAAAGGAGGCTTCCGGCAGTAGAAAAGTATTTTCGTGCCTCCCTTTGGTATTGGGGGAATATTTGAGAATTTATAGGCCGAAGAATAGGGTTATGTAATAGCACAAGTGCTACCCTTGCCATTTATGGTCATGTAACTCTTGTGAACCTCTATGTTGTCATGTGCTTGGAATGATTTACCATTTGCTTCATTGCCATTTTCCATCTCATGCATCATGCAGCATGCCATCATGCTCATCATGTCATTTGCATAAATATTGTTGCCTTGGTTGTGCTTGTGAAGTGTTGTGATGTGAGGTGTGATGTGGTTAATGGATGTGTGCCTTGTTGGGGTGTTACTCTAGTTCCTCCCCTTTCCAAGCTTTTCCTCTCTCTCTTATTCTACTCAAATTTCCTACTTGTCAAATAATTGCTTGTTGTTTTCCTTCTTAAAAATTGTTGATCATCTTCCAAATTTTCTACTAGGATTTCAAAAATTAATCCTGCTGTTATGATTAGAGTTTCCCCCTTTCAAATAATTTTGCAACCTGTCTAGTTTTATTTTAAGCAAAATATTTGTTAGATCTAAAAATGCCATAACCATTTTATTTAAGTAGCCTGTATTTTTCTGAGTTAAAAGGTATTTTCTATTTTGGAGAAAAAACCCTCCTTTTTCTGTTGTGGATTTATCTTGTCTGGGATTTTATTTAAAAGAAAACCCTTCTTCTGTTTTCTCTGAGAGAGAGAGAGACTGGGCGCTCGGCACTTTCCCCCTCGCGGCCCAGGTAGCCTCCCCAAGCGGCCTCGGCCTTCTAGAGGATGGCTACCTGCTCACGCCGTCAGGTTCAGAGAGTGAGTGCGAGAGAGAGCTCGATGCCGATGCCGTGAGGGGAGCTCACGGACGTCGAGGCCGACCCCTTTATATGCGTGTAGATCCCTAGGGTTTCTCCCTCTTCCTCCTCGCCACCACCACTCCTCTCTTCCTCCTCCTCCCTTCTTCTCCCTCCTTCTCCTCAGGTAAATTCAGAGGGAGAGCAGAGTTGTAGTTCAGAGGGACGTGGTCGCCGGTCCTCCTCGTCGTCGTTCCTGTCCTGCCGCCGCTTCGTCCTCGTCGAGAAAATGGTGTGGCGGTCCAAGGACGCTCTTGCGCCCTGTTCCCAGTGCTAGGGCGTGGTGAGCACCCCTACAATGCCGCCCGTCGTCGCCGTCCTCTGCGAACAGAGGAGCCCCATCGACGGCCTTCTTCAACGTCTTCTTTCTCGCCCACGACCCTCGGAGAAGATCGGCTGCTCGTCGACCCCCTGTGAGCGTGCTAGCCCATCCGTTTCCCTTGCCGTTGCCGTCATGTGGAGTGTAGGTCGCCGCCGTGCCGAATCTCCGCCGCGCTCCTGCTCGAGCTTGAGCGGCTTGATGTCTGCTACCCTTAGGATCAACATGCCTCGCGTAGAACCAATTGCGCAATAGGGTCGTAGTTCGCCGGAGTTTGATCATCGCCGCCGTACATCTGTCTTGAGGTGTTGTTTCTTTAGTTTCGACAGTTAACGGCTGGCCATTTGGTAGGTAATCTACAAGACCCCCCCCCCTTGTTCAATAGCGCGACGCTAGCACAGTGGTCGCTCGCCTGTTTTGCTAGCAGGGAGTCGCGCATTTGAACCCCCCAGGCTCCTTTTGTTTTATTTTTTTGGTGAGTACTGCCTGTGCATGTGTGTGGCCGCCGGTGGGATATGGTGAGGCCACATAGGATCTGTTGTGGGCGTGCATTTGTGTGTGGGGGCCTTTGTGTGTGTGTGTGGAGGGGATTTGCTATGGCAGGCAGATCCCAGGTGAGCTTGTGTGTGCTGTGTGTGTGTGGTATGCAGTGTGTGTATGACAAGTGGGCCCTGGCCCCACTTGTCATCCATAGAGGGGCCCTCGTGTCTATGCCAGGTGGGCCCCTCCTATCTATTGTTGGTTTTATTTTGTTTTTAGTGTTTTATTGTGTTAAATAGATTATTTCCTTTTTGGTAAATTGCTAAATCTGGATATGTGCATTTTTGGATATGAGCATTTGTAGTAAGTTTCAACTTATGGGAATGTTAGGTTAATTTTCGAGCATGTTTTTGTGAATTTTACAAAAACTTATATATGAGTATGATATATGATTTTGGGGTAGAATTTCCCAATGAATCCATTGGTGCAACTTGTTTTGTCATTTGAGCAAGTTTGACAAAATGTCATTTTGTTACAAAGTGCCATTTTGTCATTTTAGTTAGAATTAATCCATGTTTGCTATGATCTTTGTGTCAACATGGATGTGGTACCATTTCATGATAATCTTGCATATAAGTGGGAACCATGCTCCAAAGTGGCTATTAAAAATGTTGATGTTTTCAATGTGCTAAATATTTCCAAGTCTGAGAATCTGTTAATATTTTTATGCCATGATGAGTGGATGCTACCAAGTGATATGTTGTGTTTTAGCTCAAGCTCAGTGCTAGTGTTTTGAAGTAGATGTTGCCCTATACCATCCTGTTAATTTTCATGCCATGAGGTGGTCTCTAGCACCATTATTTATTGTTGTCAACTTGCTATCAACTTAAATCAGATTCTAGAAAACTGTGATTTTCACCAAGTCCCTAGAATATGTTTCATCATGCCATCTTGTGAGCTTCATGCTTATTGATATGTGCTTCCTTTCTAATTTGTGTAGTTGGACGATTTGTTAAGCAGGTTATGTAGTTTCTGTACATGTTTTGTTTGAGGTTGGAAACTTCCTGTAGCTCTAAATATTTGCTGTGAAAGTTGCCATGTTGCTGTTTGGAGGCAGATTGTGTGTGTTGGTGTTTTGTGGCTTGAGGGAGATATGCTCCATTTTTTTGCTTGGTCTTTGGGTCTATTGTGGTTGGTTTTTATTGCCTAACCAGTGGCTACCTTGGAATAACAAGGAATAGCCCATGGCCTTCATTGTCTTGTATTTTGCCTTCGTACCTTGCCGTGAGCGTAGCGTGAGATCCGTAACTCTGTTTCCTACGTTCTACATATGCATTTGCATCGCTTTTGCATGAAGCATCCATATTTTCCATGATCATGCATGTTCAAACAACTTAACATGAGGATCTGTCCAGAATTGTAAATAACTTAACTATTGCATGAGGAACATGACTAGTTTAGGATTGCCATGCTAAATACTTCAAACGTATCATGCATCATCTTGTTTGTGCATTGCAACTTGGTTGGTTTTTTATTGTTGCTGTTTCTCTTGGGTAGAGGCGTGTCTTGAACCTGAGTATGAGGATCCAGGAGAGTACCACTACGAGGACCCCGCTCTTTGTCCCTCTGAAGAACCAACAGGCAAGATGATCGTACCCGGATCCCGACACTATTTTTGCTTTGCTAGATGTCTCACTTTCATTGTTACATATGTGTTACCTACCACTTGAATGTCAATCCTCCTACATTTCCATGATAGCCTCTAACCCCTCCACATCCTAGCAAACCTTGTTTGGCTAAGTTACCGCTGCTCAGCCCCTCTTATAACGTTCTTAGTTGCAGGTATAGGTTGTTTCCATGTGATAACATGGATATCTGACATATCACAATATTTACTGCTATTTAATTTAATGCACACACACACACACACACACATATATATATATATCTTGGTATGGTGGAAGGCTTGACCTTTTGCTCAGTGTTTTGTTCCACTTTACCGCCATAGTTACTTGTTACCGGTGTTATGTTTCCATACTTTGCGCTCCTAACATGCTTGGGGTTGTTATGGGGACCCCCTTGATTATTCATTTGAGATTAAAACTTGTCTGGCAAGACCCAACCTTGGTACTACATTTTCTTAAGAACCTAATAAAATTGCATAGGGATTATCTACCCCGTGGATTAATCAACAACCCAAGCCAGTGCTCCACATGAGTGTTGGTCTAAAATGGCAGTAGCCGGGGCCACCAACAGGTGTGCCAGCCGGAAACTTAGCCCATCTATCGTGTCCTGAGAACGAGATATGCAGCTCTTATCGGGTTTGTCGACACGTCGGGAGGTCTTGCTTGCATGAGGGACTCTGATTTTCTTCAGGCTATCTCGAGGTGTCGGATTCCCTTTGGAGTTGCCTAGGATGATCACGAGATCCATGGTCGAGGTTATTCTCGCGGAGTGTGGTTAATTTATGATGGACTAGTTGGACCACCCTTGCAGGGTTAAATCTTTCGGAAAGTCGTGCCCGCGGTTATGTGGCAACTTGGATATTTGTTTAACACCCGATTATAGTTAACTTGAAGTAAATTCCAATAAAATACACCAACTGTGTGAGTAACCGTGATCATCTCTGCTCGTGAACATGATCCGAGAGAGAACACAATGGGGTTATGTTTGAAGTAAGTAGGTGTTCAGGATCGCTTAGCGATCATGCTAGTTCTCGATCGTAGACCACATATTTACATTCATGTTCTCGTATGATTAGCCACCATAAATGCTTAGTGCTGCTGCAAACTAAACACTTACTGTTGGAGAACGTCGCATGGGAAACAAAAAATTTCCTACGTTCACGCAAGACCTATCCATGGTGATGTGCATCTATGAGAGGGAGAGTGGATCTACATACCCTTGTAGATCGCTAAGCGGGAAGCGTTAAGAAATGTGGTTGGTGTAGTCGAACGTCTTCGTGATCCAAATCGTCGAGCGTCCTGCGATCTCATCACGATCCGTCCTGCGATCCAATCACGATCCGTCCCACGAAATCATCACGATCCACCCCGCGAACTCATCACGATCGGTCCCGCGAACTCATCACGATCCGTCTCGTGATCTTGATCATGGTCCTTCCGGTCTAGTGCCGAACGGACGGCACCTCCGTGTTCAGCACACGTACAGCTCGATGACGATCTCCGCCTTCTTGATCCAGCAAGAGGGAGCAGAGAGGTAGACGAGTTCTCCGGCAGCGTGACGACACCGGGGCGATGGTGGTGGAGCAATTACGGCAGGGCTTCGCCTAAGCACTTCAGAAATCCGATCTAGAGGAGAAACTATGCACTGGAGGAACGGGTAGCACATGGCTGAAAATCTGGTGACAAAACCCTAAAACCCTCTAGTATATATAGGAGGAGAGGAGGATGAGGCTTGGCTCCCAAGGAGCCAGCCCTTGGGTCGGCCGAACCAAGGAGGATTGGAGGATTGCTCCTCCAATCTTAGTAGGACTAGGACTCCTCCTTATTTTTGCCTTTTTGCCTTTTTGCCTTTTTTTCCACCTTTTTCTCTTTGGGCTTTTCTTCCTAGCCACATGGGCCTTGTGTGGGACTTACACCAGCCCACTAAGGGCTGGTATTTACTCTCCCACAGCCCATGTAGCCTCTTGGGTCTAAATACCCCCCCCCCGATGGTCTCCCGGTACACTACCGATGAGCCCGAAACTTTTCCGGCGACCAAAACAGGACTTCCTATATATCAATCTTTACCTCTGGACCATTCCGGAGCTCCTCGTGACGTCCAGGATCTCATCCGGGACTCCGAACAACCTTCGGTCACCACCATACATAACTCTATACTACCGAAATGTCACCGAACCTTAAGTGTGCAGACCATACGGGTTCGAGAACTATGTAGACATGACCGAGACACCTCTACGGCCAATAAACAATAGCGGGACCTGGATGCCCATATTGGTTCCTACATATTCTATGAAGATCTTTATCGGTCGAACCTCTATGTCAAGGATTCAATTAATCTTATATGATGTTCACTTTGTTCTTTGGTATGTTACTTGCCCGAGATTCGATCGTCGGTATCTCCATACCTAGTTCAACCTCGTTACCGGCAAGTCTCTTTACTCATTCCGTAATACAAGATCCTGTGGCTAACACTTAGTCACATTGCTTGCAAGGCTTATTGTGATGTTGTATTACCGAGTGGGCCTTGAGATACCTCTCCGTCACACGGAGTAACAAATCCCAGTCTTGATCCATGCCAACCTGATAGACTCCCTCGAAGATACATGTAGAACACCTTTATAGTCACCGAGTTACGTTGGGATGTTTGATACACACAAGGCACTCCTCCGGTGTCAGTGAGTTGCATGATCTCATGGTCATAGGAACAAATACTTGACATACAGAAAACAGTAGCAATAAACTGACACGATCATATGCTACATTTGTAGTTTGGGTCTTGTCCATCACATAATTCTACTAATGATGTGATACCGTTATCAAATGACATCTCATGTCCATGACTAGGAAACCATAGCCATGTTTGATCAACGAGCTAGTCTATTAGAGGCATACTAGGGACATGGTGTTGTGTATGTATCCACAAATGTATCTGAGTTTCCGATTAATACAATTATAGCATGGATAATAAACGATTACCATGAACAAGGAAATATGATAATAACCAATTTATTATTGGCTCTAGGGCATATTTCCAACAGTCTCCCACTTGCACTAGAGTCAATAATCTAGTTCACATCACCATGTGATTCGCATTGTTATGAATCTAACACCAAATGAGTTCTAGGGCTCGATCATCCTTTGCATGTGAGAGAGGTCTTTTAGTCAACGGGTCTGCGACATTCAGATCCGCGTGTACTTTGCAAATCTCTATGTCATACTGTAGACACTGCTACCACACTCCACTTGGAGCTATTCCAAATGGCTACTCCACTATACGTATCCGGATTGCTACTCAGAGTCATCCGGATTGGTGTTAAAGTTTGCATCGACGTAACCCTTTACGACGAACTCTTTATCACCTCCATAATCGAGAAATATCTCCTTAGTCTTTTAGTTACTAAGGATAATCTTGACTGCTATCCAGTGATCCACTCCTGGATCACTTTTGTACCCCTTGACAGACTCATGGCAAGGCACACACCAGGTGCGGTACACAACATGGCATAACATAGAGCCTATGGCTAAGGCATAGGGGATGACGTTCGTCCTTTCTCTTTCTTCTGCCGTTGTCGAGCTTTGAGTCTCACTCAACTTCACACCTTACAAATGAGGCGAGAACTCTTTCTCTGACTGATCCATTTTGAACTCTTTCAAAATCTTGTCAAGGCATGTACTCACTGAAAAATCTCATCAAGCATCTTGATCTATCTCTATAGATCTTGATGTTCAACAATTAGGTAGCTTTATCCAGGTCTTCCTTTGAAAATCACTTTTCAAACAACCGTTTATGCTTTTCCAGAAATTCTACATTATTTCCGATCAACAATATGTCATCCACATATACTTATCAGAAATTCTATAGTGCTCCCACTCACTTTATTGTAAATACAAGTTTCTCGTAAACTTTGTATAAACTACAAAACTTTGATCACCTCATCAAAGTGTATATTCCAACTCCGAGATGCTTGCTTTAGTCCATAGAAGGATCACTGAAGCTTGCACACCTTTTAGCATCCTTAGGACTGACAAAACCTTCTGGTTGTTTCTCATACAACCTTTCCTTAAAGAAGGAAACGATGTTTTTACATCCATCTGCCAGATTTCATAATTGAAAAATGCAGCAACTGCTAACATAATTCCAACAGACTTTAGCATTGCTACGAGTGAGAAAGTCTCATCGCAGTCAACTCCTTGAACTTGGCGGAAACTTCTTTGTGACAAGTCGAGCTTTATAAATGGTGACATTCACCATCAGCGTATGTCTTCATCTTAAAGGTCCATTTGTACTCAACGACCTACCATCCAACGAGCAAGTCTACCAAAGTCTATACTTGGTTTTCATACATGGATCCTTTCTCGAATTTCATGGCCTCTAACCATTTGTCGGAATCCGGGCCCATCATCGCTTCTCCACAGCTCGTAGGTTCATCGTTGTCCAATGACATGACCTCCAAGACAGGGTTGTCGTACCGCTCAGGAGCAGTACACATCCTTGTCGACCTACGAGGTTCGATAGTAACTTGATCTGAATCTTCATGATCATCATCATTAACTTCCTCTTCAACTAATGTAGGCTTCACAGAAACATCTTCCTGTGTTGCGCTACTCTCTGGTTGAAACAAAGGTTCAACAACCTCATCAAGTTCTACCTTTCCTCCCACTCAATTCTTTCGAGAGAAACTTTTTCTTGGGAAAGGACCTATTTTAGCAACAAACACTTTTTACTTGGATCTAAGAGAGAAGGTTCACCCAACTATTCTTAGGGTAATCTATGAAGATGAATTTGTCCACTTTGGGTTTGAGCTCATTAGGTGAAAACATTTTCCACACAAACGTCACAGGCCCAAACATTAAGAAATGTCAGCTTAGGTTTTTGCCAAACCATATGGTGTCATCTCAATGGATTTAGATGATGCCCTATTTAAAGTGAATGTAGCTGTCTCTAATGCATAACCCCAAAATGATAGTGGTAAAAGGATAAGAGACATCATAATTTGCACCATATCCAATAGAGCACGACTACGACGTTCGGACACACCATCACACTATGGTGTTCCAAGTGGCGTGAGTTGTGAAACAACTTTCACATTGTCTAAAGTTGTATGCCAAACTCATAACTCAGATATTCACCTCCACGATCATATCGCAGACATTTTTATCTTCTTGTCACAATGATCTTAAACTTCACTTTGAATTTGCTTGAACCTTTCAAATGATTCAGACTTGTGTTTCATTAAGTAAATATACACTATATCTACTCAAATCATCGGTGAAGGTAACAAAATAATGATATCCACCGCACGCTACAAGACTCATTGGATTGCATACATCAACATGTATCATTTCCAATACATCAATTGCCCGCTCCATCAATTTGGAAAAAGAGGTCCTTAGTCATCTTGCCCAAGAGGCATGGTTGGCATGTCTCGACCGATTCGAAATCGAATGAGTCCAAAGATCCATTAGCATGGAGTTTCTTCATGCGCTTTCTACCAATATGACATTTAGCGGCAGTGCCACAAGTATGTGGTACTATCATTATTAACTTTGTATCTTTTTGCATCAATGTTATGAACATGTGTATTACTACGATCAAGATTCAACAAACCATTCTCACTGGGTGCATGACCATTGAAGGTATTATTCATGTAAACACAATAACCATTATTCTCTAACTTAAATGAATAACCGCGTTGCAGTAAACACGATCTAATCACGTTCATGCTCAACACAAAACACCAAATAACATTTATTTAGGTTCGTCACTAATCCCGAAGGTAGAGAGAGCGTGCGATGTTGATCACATCAACCTTGGAAACATTTCCAACACACATTGTCACCTCACACTTAGCTAGTGCTCCGTTTATTCCGTAGCTTTTATTTCGAGTTACTAACATTTAGCAACCGAACCGGTATCCAATACCCAGGTGCTACTAGGAGTACTAGCAAGGTACACATCAATAACACGTATATCAAATATACTTATGTCGACGTTGCCAGCCTTCTTATCTACCAAGTATCTAGGGTTATTCCGCTTCAGCGACCGCTCTCCTCATAATCGAAGCACTTAGTCTCGGGTTTGGGTTCAACTTTGGGTTGCTTCACTGGAGCAGCAACTGACTTGCTATCCATGAAGTTTCCCTCCTTTCTCCTGCCCTTCTCGAAACTAGTGGTTTGACTAACCATCAACACTTGACGCTCCTTCTTGATTTCTACCTTCGCTGTGTCAAACATCGTGAACAGCTCAGGGATCATTATTTCTATCCCTAGCATTTTATAGTTCATCACCAAGTTCTAGTAGCTTAGTGACAGTGACTTGGAGAACTATATCAATCACTATCTTATCTGGAAGATCAACTCCTACTCGATTCAAGCGATTGTAGCACCCATACAATCTGAGCACATGCTCAATGATTGAGCTATTCTCTTTCATCTTGCAGGCAAAGAGTCTTGTTGGAGATCTCATATCTCGCAACACGGGCACGAGCCTGAGATCCTAATTTCAGCTCTTAGAACATCTCATATGTTCCGTGACGTTCAAAACGTTTAGGAGCCTCAATTCTAAGTCGTAATGCATGACGCGCTAAACTATCAAGTAGTCATCTGAACGTGCCTATCAGATGTTCACAACATCTACAGACGATGCTAGAGGGTTTGGCACAACGAGCGGTGCATTAAGGACATAAGCCTTCTGTGCAGCAATGAGGACAATCCTCAGATCACGGACCCAGTCCGCAATATTGCTACCATCATCTTTCAACTCTATTTATCTAGGAACATATATAAATTCAAGGGAGCTACAGCGCGAGCAAGTAATCTACAACATAATTTGCAAAGACACTACTAACGATGTTCATGATAATGAGTTCAATTAATCATATTACTAAAGAACTCCCACTCAAATTGACATCCCTCCGGTCATTCGAGTGATACATGATCCAAATTCACCAACTCAAGTCCGATCATCACGTGAGTTGAGGTGGTTTCAATGGTGTACATCATCATGTTGATCATATCTACTATATGACTCATGTTCGACCTTTCGGTCTCTTGTGTTCTGAGGCCATGTCTGTACATGCTAGGCTCGTCAAGTTTAACCCGAGTGTTCTTCATGTGCAACACTGGCTTGCACCCGTTGTATGTGAACGTAGAGTCTATCACACCCGATCATCACGTGGTGTCTCGACACGATGAACTTTCGCAACGGTGCACACTCGGGGAGAACACAATTTATCTTGAAATTAAGTGAGGGATCACCTTATAATGGTACCGTCGTCCTAAGCAAAACAAGGTGCATAAAAGGATTAACATCACATGCAAATCATAAGTGACATGATATGGCCATGAACTTGTGCTTTTGATCTCCATCTTGAAAGCATCGGCATGATCTCCATCATCACCGGCATGACACCATGATCTCCATCAACGTGTCGTCATCGGGGTTGTCGCGTCCACCATGCTTCTACTACTATTGCTACCGTTTAGCGATAAAGTAAAGCATTACATAGCGCTTAATGATTGACACGCAGGTCATACAATAATTAAAGACAACCCTATGGCTCCTTTCGGTTGCCATACTCATCGACATGCAAGTCGTGATATTCTATACAACACATGATCATCTCATACATCACATATATCTCATCATGTAATTGGCCATATCATATCACAACATACCCTGCAAAAACAAGTTAGACGTCCTCTAATTGTTGTTGCATGTTTTACGTGGCTGCTACGGGTATCTAGCAAGAACAATTCTCACCTATGCATAAACCACAACGGTGATACATAAGTTGCTTTTAAACCTTCTCAAGGACCGCCTTAGTCGAATCCGATCCAACTAAAGTAGGAGAAACAGACAGCCGCCAGCCATCTTTGTGCAACGAGGTTACACGTCAGTCGATGGAACCGGTCTCTCGTAAGCGTACGAGTAAGGTTAGTCCGGGCCGCTTCATCCCACAATACCGCTGAACCAAAACATGACCAAAGGAGGAAACAATCTAAGCATCAATTCCAATAAACTCTTTGTGTTCTACTCGAGATCTCATCTACACATAGACCTAGCTCTGATACCACTGTTGGAGAACGTCGCATGGAAAACAAAAAAATTCCTACGTTCACGCAAGACCTATCCATGGTGATGAGCGTCTACGAGAGGGAGAGTGGATCTACATACCCTTGTAGATCGCTAAGCGAGAAGCGTTAAGAAATGCGGTTGGTGTAGTCGAACGTCTTCGCGATCCAAATCGTCGTGCGTCCCGTAATCTCATCACGATGCGTCCCACGATCCAATCACGATCCATCCCGTGAACTCATCACGATCCGTCCCACGAACACATCATGATCCATCCTGCGAACTCATCACGATCCGCCTCGTGATCTTGATCACGGTCCTTCCGATCTAGCGCCGAACGGGCGGCACCTCCGCGTTCAGCACACGTACAGCTCGATGACGATCTCCGCCTTCTTGATCCAGCAAGAGGGAGCGGAGAGGTAGACGAGTTCTCCAGCAGCGTGACGGCACCTGGGCGATGGTGGTGGAGCAATTCTGGCAGGGCTTCGCCTAAGCACTGCAGAAATCCGATCTAGAGGAGAAACTATGCACTGGAGGAACGGGTAGCACGTGGCTGAAAATCTGGTGCCAAAACCCTAAAACCCTCTACTATATATAGGAGGAGAGGAGGAGGAGGCTTGGATCCCGAGGATCCAGCCCTTGGGTTGGCCGAACCAAGGAGGATTGGCGGATTCCTCCTCCAATCCTAGTAGGACTAGGACTCCTCCTTATTTTTGCCTTTTTGCCTTTTTCCACCTTTTTCTCTTTTGGCTTTTCTTCCCATCCGCATGGGCCTTGTGTGGGACTTCCGCCAGCCCACTAAGGGCTGGTATTTACTCTCCCACAGCCCATGTAGCCTCTTGGGTCGAAATACCCCCCCCCCCCCCCGATGGTCTCCCGGTACACTATCGGCACTCCCGGTACACTATCGGCACTCCCGGTACACTATCGATGAGCCCGAAACTTTTTCGGCGACCAAAATAGGACTTCCTATATATCAATCTTTACCTCTGAACCATTTCGGAGCTCATCGTGACTTCTGGGATCTAATCCGGGACTCCGAACAACCTTCGGTCACTACCATACATAACTCTATACTACTGAAACGTCACCGAACCTTAAGTGTGCAGACCCTGCGGGTTCGAGAACTATGTCGACATGACCGAGACACCTCTATGGTCAATAACCAATAGTGGGACCTGGATGCCCATATTGGTTCCTACATATTCTACAAAGATCTTTATCGATCGAACCTCTATGTCAAGGATTCAGTTAATCCCGTATGATGTTCCCTTTGTTCTTCGGTATGTTACTTGCCCGAGATTCGATCGTCGGTATCTCCATACCTAGTTCAACCTCATTACCGGAAAGTCTCTTTACTCGTTCCGTAATACAAGATCCTATGGCTAACACTTAGTCACATTGCTTGCAAGGCTTATTGTGATGTTGTATTACCGATTTCGCCCTCAGATACCTCTCCATCACACGGAGTAACAAATCCCAGTCTTGATCCATGCCAACCTGACAGACACCCTCGAAGATACATGTAGAGCACCTTTATAGTCACCCAGTTACGTTGCGACATTTGATACACACAAAGCACTCCTCCGGTGTCAGTGAGTTGCATGATCTCATGGTCATAGGAACAAATACTTGACATGCAGAAAACAGTAGCAATAAACTGACACGGTCATATGCTATGTTTGTAGTTTGAGTCTTGTCTATCACATCATTCTCCTAATGATGTGATCCCGTTATCAAATGACATCTCATGTCCATGACTAGGAAACCATAGCCATCTTTGATCAACGAGCTAGTCTATTAGAGGCATACTAGGGACATGGTTTGTCTATGTATCCACACATGTATCTGAGTTTCCGATTAATACAATTATAGAATGGATAATAAATTATTATCATGAATAAGGAAATATGATAATAACCAATTTATTATTGCCTTTAGGGCATATTTCCAACACTTACCCCCCGTCGAACCCAATAATCTTGAATAGTCTCGGTACCCGATCGCGAGATTGTTGAGTCCCCATGGCTCATAGATTACTACAACAAATAAATGTGCAGGTGCAGACGAGATCGTGTCGGATGATGTGACGTAGCTCCAGTGGGAGTATGACGAGGAGCGTGGTAGGATGTATGTCACATATCCAGACGAGTAGAGAGGCCTTGGTCATGATCTTCGGGGCTAGCAAGACAGTTTCATTGCATCTTTTATTGTTTGTTTTCGTCCGTAAACGGACCCTGTCTTTGGAATGATGTTTGAATAAACCGTGTGGAATTATAATTTAGCATGTGGCAAGTGTAAGCCAACTCTTATACTCCTCTCTTCATAAATGTATTTGATGATACTGTACTTGCAAAACGACTAAATGTGTCTCTATCCCTGTCGAGGCCCTCGTGCCTAAATATGGATAGGCAAGCATCTCGGGCATTACAAGTTGATATCAAAGCCATACGACCATAGGAGCCCTTTGCTTGATCAAACTTGGCCGAGTCGAGTATAGTAAAAACTATTTTGAGTCTAGTTATATCGGAGAGTAGGTTTCTTTTTACTCCTCTTCTATACTCTGGTGAGGTATTCGACTTAGGAATTTTGATTATACTCCTCTTCTCGCTCAAAAAGAAATTTAGGATCACGCGGGTATTTTGGAAACTATATGATACCGATGTGACGTACTTCTGTCTTGGTGCCTCCTGTCTGACTTGATTTCTTCCGGGGAGTTGAGCTCCAGGGAATTCTTGGCACATCGTTATCATTCAGCTTCCTTAGTATCTCAGGACAGAGGGTGTTCGGAATTGCTTCAATACTTGTCGTGGTGAGATAAGGTCGGAGTCACCCAATACTGGGGAGGCGTCCGGGGTACCACCATGGTTAGTATCGTTGTGCTTTCGAGGATCCGAGTTAGATGGACTTGCGAAAGCCTCTGGTTATGTGTTGAAGGATGGATACAGTTGGGGTGTAGGTTTGTTAGTTGTATGAGATATTTCCTCCTTGTATCCCCAACACCGGATTGCATAACCAGAAAATTTTCAGAAGTTCGTAGATGGGAACTCATGTAGTTATCTAGGATCATCTTCTTCAGATGTATGAGGGCATATACATTTGTTCCAAGCAACATTAGCTCAATACTTTTGTGTTATTGCAAGTGGCTTCTAATATCTGATGGTGTTATCACAAACCCGAAGAAGGCGTTCTTACTAATTTTTCAATAGGAAGGCTATTTGTGTTATTCGTTCACTTTCTTTCAAGTCATTTGGTTCAGCTTATTGCTATCATCTTTGTCAATGAGGTTCTAATGTTCTTGTCCATCTCCAGGATGGCTCCAACAACTCGCAGGAGTTTGGGTCGTGATGGGGAGCAGTCTGATCCTCCACCACCCCGCCACCGCCTCCTCCTCTGGAAGCTTGGCAAGCTGTGATGGCCGCAACCAATGTGAATACTCAGATGTTGCTCAGGTTGTTGCAATAAATACATCAGGGTCAGCAAGGCTTTCAAGGGAATTTTCAGAATCAACCTCAGTTCGCGACGCTCAACCAGTTCCTTGCCAACCAGCCCAAGTCTTTCACCTGTTGCGAGCGGCCTTTCGATGCAAATGATTGGCTCTGTGACATGAGTAAGCATTTTGAGTGTAGCAATGTCAGACCAGAGGACTTTGTCAGATTCGCGTCATTCCATCTCAAGGGTCAGGCAGTAGATTGATGGCAGCAATACAAGGACTCTAGGGGCGATCGTATTGTCACTTGGGACGATTTCTGTCGTGACTTCAGGGCCCATTACATTCTGACAAGCTTTGTCGAGGAGATGTGTGAGAAGTTCAGGCACCTGAAGCAGGGAAGCAAGTCTATCTATCAATACAACATCAAGTTCCAAAATCTGCCCGCTATGCTAATCAAGATGTTCCAGATGACAAGTCCATGATTTATCAGTTCAGAGGTGGTCTCAATGATGAGCTTTTGTCGGGTCTGGTCCTTCAAGAGCCTCGTGAGTTTGATCAGTTCTACAACATGGCTTTGAAGGTCGAGGCAACATAGCTCAAGTTGGAGAACTCAAGGAAGCGTTCCAGGGATTCCTATTCTTCTTCTTCCAGCTCTCAGATGGTTCCTAAGCAACAGAAATATTGGGTTCCTCCTCCTCCTCCGTTTCGTCCTCCTCAGCAGCAGAGACAGTTCGGTGGTCGTGGTTCTTCCCACCCACCCAACCCAGGATATCAGCAGAGGCCCCACGCACCCAAGTCAGCTATTGTTCCTCCTCCAGGCAACTTTCATCCGCTCTCTAAGGTTACTTGTCACAAGTGTGGTCAGAAGGGTCACTACTCAAACAAGTGCAACCAGCAGCGTCTTCCGCCTCCCCCTCCAGTCAGACCTCCAGGCAATGCTATGGTGAGACACATCCCCAAGACAGCAAGAGTGAATATGGTGAATGCAGCATAAGCAAAGGAGTCTTCTCAAGTGATCATTGGTAATCTCCCAGTTAATTCTATTCCTGCAAAAGTTTTGTTTGACACTGGTGCATTGCATTCATTCATATCTAGACCTTTTGTTGCTAAGCATGAATTCTGCATGAATGACTTGCCTAAGCCTATGACAATAGCTTCTCTCGGGAAGATGATGAATTCTCATTTGGTAGTCCCGGATGTATCTATCAAAATGGGCAATTATTCTTTTCTGGCCTCTCCAATTATTGTCAGTAATTCCAATATTGATCTCATTCTGGGCATGGACTTCCTGGCTATGAACAAGGCATATGTGGATTGTCAAGCCAAAGAAGTCAAGCTGATTCATCCTTCAGAAGATGTGATTATTTTCGTAGCTCGCGATGACACAATCTGTTTCTTTGCTATTAATGAGAAGGGTGAGATCTCGACTATTTCTCAAATTCCGGTGGTTTGTGAGTATGAAGATGTCTTTCCAGAAGAATTGCCAAGAATGCCTCCACATCGGCCAGTCGAGTTCATGATTGACCTCGAGCCCGAAACTGAACCGGTTTGCAAGCATCCTTATAAACTTGGCCCCGAAGAGCTGAAAGAGTTGAAGAAACAACTAGATGAACAAGAACGTCTGGGTCTGATCACACCAAGTTCTTCTCCATGGGTTGTGGTGTTTTGTTTGTCAAGAAGAAGGATGGCACAGACCGACTTTGTGTTGATTACCGTCCATTGAATAAGAAGACAATCAGAAACAAGTACCCACTTCCCAACATCAATGAGTTGTTTGAACAACTGAAAGGTGCCAAGGTTTACTCGAAGCTTGACCTTCGCATGGGCTATCATCAGTTTCGCATTCACGAAGAAGATATTCCAAAGAATGCTTTCAGGACGAGTTTTGTCTCTTATGAGTACACCATCATGCTGTTTGGTCTCGTCAATGCTCCTCCAACCTTCTCAAGAATGATGAACTTCATATTCTCTCCTTTCAAGAATGAGTTCGTCATGGTCTATCTAGATGATATCCTCATGTTCTCGGAGACCAAAGAAGAGCATGTAGAGCATCTCCGGCTTGTGCTTGACAAGTTAAGAGAGCATCGTTTCTATGCAAAGTTTTCCAAGTGTGAACTTTGGCTCAATGAAGTGGTGTACCTTGGGCATGTGATCTCTATCGAGGGCATTAAAGTGCACCCTGAGAAAGTTGAGGCAATCTTGAAGCGGGAGCCTCCTCAGAATGTGAAGCAGCTTTGTAGCTTCCTCGGGCTTGCTAGTTATTGCAGAAGATTCATGGAGAACTTCTCTCAAATTGTTAAGCCTCTGTCTAATCTCCTCCAGAAGAATGTCAAGTATGTTTGGTCTCCTGAGTGTGATGTAGCATTCAATATGCTCAAGCAGAGACTGACTTCAGCTCCAGTTCTTGTTCCTCCCGAGCAATCAAAGCCCTTCCAAGTTTTATGTGATGCTTCTCTCCAGGGTCTTGCTGGTGTTCTCATGCAAGATAAGAAGATAGTTGCTTATACCTTGTGTCGGTTGAAGCATGTCGAGAAGAACTACCCCACTCATGATCTTGAGTTGGCGGCAGTTGTGCATGCTCTGATGACTTGGAGACATTTGTTGTTGGGTAGGCCAGTTGAGGTGTACACCGATCACAAGAGCTTGAAGTACATTTTCACTCAATCGAATCTCAATCTTCGGCAATCTCGTTGGGTGGAAATGCTTGAGGACTTCAATCCAAGCATTGAGTATACTCCTGGAAAAGCAAATCATTGCAGACGCGCTCATCCGAAAGGCGTACTACAATAGTCTTATCATGAAGCCTCTTCAACCCGAGCTTTGTGAAGCCTTCCGCAAGCTCAACCTTCAGATGATTCCGCAAGGATTTCTTGCCAATCTTCAAGTCTCTCCGACTCTGGAAGATCAGGTTCACCAAGCTCAACTTCTTGATGCTATGTTGAAGAAAGTGAAGAAAGGTGTGGCCAAGGGCATTCCAAAGTATAAGTGCTTTCGCGTTGATGACAAAGATACCTTGTTCTTTGAGGACCGTCTGGTGGTTCCAAAAGGTGTTCTCAGGAAGGTTATCATGGACGAAGCACACAATTCTCTTCTCTCCATTCATCCAGGTAGTTCCAAGATGTATCAGGATCTCAAGCAAACCTTTTGGTGGACTCGCATGAAATGTGAAATTGCTCAGTTTGTGAACGAGTGTGATGTTTGTCACAGAGTGAAGGCAGAACATCAACGTCCAGCAGGTCTCCTTTAGCCTTTGCCTATTCCAGAGTGGAAATTCGATCATGTGGAGATGGATTTCGTCACTGGGTTTCCCAGGTCCAAGAGGGGCAACAATGCCATCTTTGTGGTTGTCGACAAGCTGACCAAAGTTGCTCATTTCCTTCCGGTTAAAGAATATATCTCGGCAGCTCAGCTAGCAGAGTTGTATATGTCAAGGATAGTTTCTTTGCACGGTATTCCTCAGCACATCTCATCTGACCGTGGAAGCCTCTTCACTTCCAAGTTTTGGGAGTCCTTCTAGACTGCCATGGGTACCAAGATCCGTTTCAGCACTACATTCCATCCGCACACAAGTGGTCAAGTTGAGAGAGTCAATCAAGTCCTTGAAGACATGCTCAGAGCCTGTGTGATTTCGTTTGGCATGAAATGGGAAGACTGCCTTCCCTATGCTGAATTTTCATACAACAACAGCTTTCAGGCTAGCTCAGGCAAGGCCCCTTTCGAGATTCTCTACGGCAAGAAGTGTCGTACCCCGCTCAATTGGTCTGAAACTGGCGAGCGTCAAATTTTGGGCAATGACATGATCACAAAAACAAAAGAGATGTGCCGTGTCATTCGTGAGAACCTCAAAGAAGCTCAATCTCGACAAAAGAGTTATTACGATAACAAACATCGGGATGTCTCCTTTCAAGTTGATGATCTAGTCTATCTCAGAGTCTCTCTCATGAAGGGCACTCGGCGGTTTGAAATTAAAGGGAAGCTAGCTCCTCGTTTTGTGGGTC
Organism: Hordeum marinum; assembly: GCA_022496015.1. NCBI lineage: Eukaryota > Viridiplantae > Streptophyta > Magnoliopsida > Poales > Poaceae > Hordeum > Hordeum marinum. The sequence continues at coordinate 390,911,811 of CM039678.1, read as the reverse complement.
CTTTCAGAGTTGTTGGCAAGAGAGGTGAACTTGCCTATCAACTAGAGATTCCTCCAAAATTTTGCTGCACTTGTTACTTGTTACCCGTTACAAATTACCTTATCACAAAACTATCTATTACCGATATTTTCAGTGCTTGCAGAGAATACCTTACTGAAAACCGCTTGTCATTTCCTTCAGCTCCTCGTTGGGTTCGACACTCTTACTTATCGAAAGGACTACGATAGATCCCCTATACTTGGGCACCATATATCTTTCTTGCTACTTCTTGAGCTTGCGTTGGTTTTCCCTTGAAGAGGAAAGGGTGATGCAGCAAAGTACATAAGTATTTCCCCTAGTTGTTGAGAACCAAGGTATCAATATAGTAGGAGATACAAACAAGTCCCCAATCTACACACTACACAAACAATCAAACATTTGCACCCAACGCTATAAAGGGGTTGTCAATCCCTTCATGGTTATTTGCAAGGATGAGATCTGATAGAGATAGATATAGAAGATTACTAAAACGAAAAGTAAAAAAAAAGTAAAAATATTACAACAAAGTATTTTAGGTATTTTTGGTTTATAGATCTGAAAATATAATATGGAAAATAGACCCCGGGCCATGGGTTTCATTAGAGGCTTCTCTCATGAAGGAAAATAATACGGTGGGTGAACAAATTATCGTCGAGCAATTGATAGAAAAGTGAATAATTATGAAGATATCCAAGGCAATGACTATGCATACAGGCATCACATCCGTGTCAAGTAGAGTGAAACGATTCTGCATCTACTACTATTACTCCACACATCGACCGACTCCTGCCTGCATCTAGAGTATTAAGTTCATGAAGAACAGAGCAACGCATTAGGTAAGATGACATGATGTGGAGGGATGAACTCAAGCAATATGATGAAAACCCCATCTTTTTATCCTTGATGGCAACAATACAAATACGTGCCTCGCTACCTGTTGGGGATATAACCCCACGGTGAGACCCACCCCTGAGGCTCCGGGTCACACTAGGCGGCTCGTACACCAGTCCAAAGATGGGCCGTGAAGACTTAAGCCCAGGATGTTGGGCATCTTGACAAGATGGGCCGGAGTGTGGCCCGAACAAAGAAAGTATGAAGACCCGGGTGGAGACCCGCCCGGAGACAACTTGCTCAAGAAGGCAAGACAATGTAGAGACGGATTCAGACATGTAGTGAGAGTCGGTTACAACTTGTATGACCTGTGGTCTTGACCCCCTATATAAAGGCGAGACCCAGGGCGACTTAGAGGGAGATCAGAGATATCGAGAACTAGGTCAAGCAATTCGCTCCCTTGTAATCGATACACCAAGCAATACCAACACAAGCAAGACGTAGGCTACTACCTCTACTTGAGGGGCCAAACCTAGGTAAACTCGTGTCCTTCGTCCCAATCAACCCCTTTGAGTCCATCACCTTAGCGATGGCCTCGAATCCAAGTCCGTTCACCCGGACATCTGTCGTGACAAAACCACGACAGTTGGCGCCCACCGTGGGGCCTGCGCTCGGTGGTGTTGAGTTCTCAAAGGGCTCGATCCCAGGGCTCGAGGAATACGTGGTTGGAGGGATGAACAAGAGCCACCACGGCCAGCTCTACATTGATGACACTGGCTGGGGTCTTGATGCCGGCTCTGTCGAATATGGATTTCGGGTTCCCTTCTGCGGGATCCATGTCTTCCTCGGCAGGATCGACGGATCTACACCCGGGCCGGACATCTGCACCAGCATCGTCAATTCGGCTCGACACGCGCAACCCGCCCGTGATGTGTGACCCGTCCGTGTCAACCCGGGCCGGAAGCACGTCTTTGTGGGCTTCACTCAAGGTATGGATCTTGAAGCTTCTGCGTCACATGAGACTCTTATCTGTTCAGAGGATGGGTCTTCAAGCGGAGAAACAGAGTCTATCTACCAGCTTCACAACGGTGGGATCGGGGGCTACGACGAGCTTTACCCTAAGTCAGAGCATTCTGAGCCAGACGATTTTGGGCCGCTGGTCCATGCAGCCGTGTTCATGGCAGGGTCGGCCCGAGGCGCGAGCAGCACAGCCGCCGGAGCAGCAACCTCGGGGGCTGACCCGCCGCCGCCGGCTCAAGTTCTTCTAGATCTGATGAACGAGCTCGCGGCCCTAATGGCCACGGAAGTCACGCCAGATAATCAAGCCGCTCGGAACTTGGAGATTGTGAGACTCAAGGACCGGATGGCGGAGGAGCAACTGAGGATAGTTGAGCTAAAAGTTCAGATGGAGGCAGAGGCATAATGCATTAAGACGGATACCTTCCGCCTTGGGCTAGAACAGCAATCGGCGGCTGTGGTGCATCGGATGAGGCATCAATCCTGCTTACCAGAACATTATGAGGCTAGGAATCAATTCAATACGCCAGGAACGGGACGGGCAGCGGATGCACCTGGAAGCCGGTCGGCGGCTCGACCGTAGCTTAACCCGCCCCAACGAAACCAGGTCTCACCGGTGGTCTTTCCAACGCCGGTGGGTCATTATTCCAACCCAGCAGAGAACATGGTGGCCGCGGCCACCCGGCTTGAAACAATCCCTATCCCAGATGAGGCGCCTTTTGCAGAAGAGGTACGTAACGCCATTGGGTACCTTCAAATGGTGATGGCCCAGCAGGAGAAATATGCTTACAGCCGAAGCCGCGTTCATCCAACTCCCCTCCCCAGCCGCAGCTTTAGTCGGTGCTATGAGTCACCGGCGGTTTCTAGTAGCGATCGACACAGGGGGCCTCCAAGGGATGATCAGGCGGCTCTAGATGCACATGCGCTTATAAACCGGGCGAGAAACCAGCAAGAGGCTGTGGCTTTGGTCACGGCGGCTCACCCTGAGCCTGCGCCCTCCATCTCAGTAGGAGAGGGAGTGACCACCAGGGCCGTGGGAGTGCCATGCTTAGCACTGGCTCTGCGGAGTGAGCGGTTGCCGAAGGATTTCAAAGGACCTCGCAAGGTCCCGAATTACACTATCGACTTACCTCCGGAGCCTGGATCGAAAGTTATGAGCTGGCTATGGAGATGTTGGATGTTAGTGAGGTGGTGTGTGCCAAGTACTTCATCATGATGCTTGAAGGTCCGACTCGCACATGGTTAAAGGGTTTGCCACCCGATACCATCAATTCATGGGCTGAGTTGAGGGCAAGGTTCATCAAAAACTTTCAAGGGACTTGCAAACAGCCTATGACCATCGTGGATCTTGATCATTGTGTCTAGCAGGAGAATGAGTCGTCTCATCACTATGTCCGATGGGTGTTGACCATCATCCACTCATCTAAACAGATTACGACGGCTCAAGCAGTGTTGATCCTAGAAAAGAACTGTCACTTCGTCCCTCTGAAGCAGAAGCTCGACCGGCTCAAGCGTACGTGCCAGGACATGGGAGAACTCATGGTGGCTCTCACAAAGTATGTTGACTCTGATAACACGAAGGACCCAGGCTCTGATGAGGAGAAGGCCGGCCAAGGTAAAAAGAATAACCAGGGCAAGGGTGCGGCAAGAAATGGTAATCGAAGCAAGCGAAAGAACCCGGATGGCGGGTCAGAGCTGGTGGCCAGTGCGAGCACCGGTCAGAATCATCCTAAGGATAATGGGAAGTTCAGACCACCTTTTAACAAAAATAGGACTCCTTTCAATTTGGAGGAAATGCTAAAAAAACATGTCCGGAGCACAGCCGGCATGATAGAGTTGTGGGGCACACATGGGGTGATTGCCACATTATGCAGAAGTTCAAGAACTACAGCATGCAGCAACACAACAACCATGGTGGTGGCCCGCCCGGCGGCTCAGGACCAAGCGGGTCAGGAGCCGGATTTGGATCCAGCGGCTCAGGATCCGGTCATCATGGTCAGGGTAATCAAGGAGGAAATCCACAACACTCTGGTAACAATAATCAGCAACAACATAATCAATCTGGGTATCAGAGTAATCCCAAGTAGCTCGGTTCGGGTCAGTATCATGTTTTTACGACCAGCCTTAACAAGCGGGATCAGAAACTGCGCAAGCGGGCGGTTAACACAGTTGCACCAGCTCTGCCGCAATACTTAAAGTGGTCTGAGTATGACATAACATGGAGCCAGGAGGATCACCCGCCGCGTGTCGATGACCCAGGGCGGCTGGCCCTGGTAGTTGCCCCCCAAGTGGGAGGATATATGGTGAATAAGGTACTCATGGATGGTGGCAGTAGCATCAACATCTTGTATTATGATACCTTCCGGCGGATGAAGCTGCTTGATAAAGTCCTTAAGCCCTCATCAACAGATTTTCTTGGTGTAGTATCGGGAAAGTCAGCTTACTCGGTGGGCAGGATTTCTTTGGAAGTAGCCTTTGGCGACGAGTACAACTATAGGGTGGAGTCCTTGTGGTTTGAAGTGGTCAAGATGAAGAGCCCTTATCATGCATTGTTTGGGTGGCCGGCTTATGCTAAGTTCATGGCTAGGCCCTCTTATGTCTACTTACAGCTCAAGATGCCCGAGTTAAAAGGCATGATTACTTCTCATGATGATCGGAATATGGCTATTGAGTGTGAAGAAGGGGACGCGGCTTACGCGGAATCCAGTTGTGCTGAGGCAGAACTCAAGTTCTATAAGGAGAATGTTGACCCGAAGGATATGACCCCACTGAAGAAGCCTACCACAGAGGTTGAGCCGCCCCTCAAATTTTTGGCGAATGATACCAAGGCGGTGGATTTCACTCCGGGTGACTCATCCAAACAGTTCATTATTGGGGCCAACATGGATCCCAAATAGGAAAGCGAGCTCATCGAATTCATCCGTGAGAATCGGGACATCTTTGCATGGAAACCTTCTAACATCCGGGTGTATCGAGAGAGTTCGCTGAGCATAACCTTAATGTGGATCCTAAGTTTAAACCTGTCAAGCAGTTTCTATGGTGGTTCAATGAGGAGAGACGCAAGGCCATTGGGGAAGAGGTCGCTCGGCTCTTAGCGGCGGGTTTCACCGTTGAGGTCTTTCACCCAGAGTGGCTTGCTAATCCAGTGCTTGTGCTCAAGAAGAACGACACATGGTGTATGTGTGTGTGGACTATACGGATCTTAACAAGGCTTGTCTGACTGATCCTTTTGCTCTCCCTCGTATTGATCAAATCATTGATGCTACGGCGGGTTGCGAAAGTTTGTGCTTCTTGATGCTTATTCGGGATATCATCAGATCAAGATGGAGGTTAAGGACCAAGAGAAGACGGCTTTCATTATGCCTTTTGGAGCCTTCTCCTATGTGTCTATGCCTTTTGGGCTCAAAAGTGCCCAGGCGATTTATCAGCACAGCGTACAGAATTGTCTCCACAGTCAGATTGGACGCAATGTTCATGCTTATGTGGATGATATTGTGATCAAGTCAAGGAAGAAGGAGACCTTGCTTGATGACTTAAAGGAAACCTTTGACAATCTGCAAATCTATAAGATGATGCTTAACCCGGCAAAGTGTGTCTTTAGTGTTCTCGCTGGCAAGCTCTTGGGATTTCTGGTTTCTGAGCATGGTATTGAAGCCAACCCAGACAAGATCAAAGCTATCACCTCCCTGGCCGAGCCGGCTTGTATCAATGATGTCCAACGCCTGGCAGGGCGAATCACCACGTTAAGCCGGTTTATAAGCCGCCTTGGTGAGAAAGCCATCCCTCTATATCAAATGATGAAAAAGACAGACAATTTTGTCTAGAATATGGCGGCGGGTGAAGCGTTTGAGGCGCTCAAGAAGTAGCTCACTGAGCCGCCAATTTTAGCCGCTCCGGCTGAAAAAGAGCCTTTGCTCCTATACGTGGCGGCTAACAATAGGGCTGTCAGTGCTGCAATTGTGGTCGGGCGCAAGGAAGCAGGGAAGGAATATCCGGTTTAGAGGCCGGTTTATTATACCAGTGAGGTCCTGACAGAGTCCAAGCAGAGATATCCACATTGGCAGAAGTTATGTATGGGGTGTTCATGGCTAACCGTAAATTAAAGCATTACTTCCTAGGGCACCAGATCACCGTGGTCAGTTCTGCTCCATTGGGAGACATAATTCAAAACAAAGAACCCACCGGTAGGATTGCTAAGTGGGCGCTAGAGCTGGGGCCTCTCAATCTAAAATACGTACCTCGTACGGCTGTCAAGTCTCAAGCCCTTGTGGATTTCATAAACGACTCAACAGAGTGTCAAGCGCCCGAGGAAAAGCCGGATAACACATACTAGACCATACACTTCGATGGATCCAAGCAGCTGGAAGGATCAAGGGAAGGAGTTGTTTTAACATCTCCCAAAGGTGATAAGTTCTGTTGTGTGCTCTGGCTGATGTTCCCTTGCAGCAATAACGTGGCTGAATATGAAGCCCTGCTTCATGGCCTCAGGGTAGCTAAGGAGATGAACTTAAGCCAGGTAAGGTGCTTCGGCGACTCAGATCTTGTGGCTCAGCAGGTTTCACGCACTTGGGACTCCAGGGATCCACAGATGGCGGCTTATCATCAGGCGGTGGATGTCATTGCTGGTCACTTCAAGGGTTATCAGGTGGATCACATTGATCATCGCAGGAGCGAGGCGGCTGATGCCCTGTCAAGGTTAGGCTCTCAGCAAAAGCCGGTGCCGCCCAATATCTTTCTGGACGTCTTACATCACCCGACTGTGAAATTACCCTCAGAGGAAGATTTGGTTGTTCCTGACCCGAAGGGACAATTGGTGGCGGCTCTACATGCTATTCCAGATTGGACTGTGCCTTACTTGGCATATTTGACTTAGGGCGAGTTACCTGATGATGAAAATCTGGCCAGACATATCAGCCGATGGTCTGAGTCCATGACAATAGTTAATGGTGAGTTGCACAAGTGCAGCATCACCGGGGTGTTTCAACGTTGTGTCTCACCAGAGGAGGGTAAGGAAATCTTGAATGAAATTCATGCTGGAGATTGCGGACATCACGCCGGCTCAAAATCTCTAGTGGCCAAGGCTTGCCGGCATGGTTTCTTCTGGTTGACGGCTCACAAGGATGTAGAGGATCTGGTCCGTAAGTGCGATGGATGTCAAAAATTCGGCCGGCGTGCTCATGTTCCGGCTCAAGAATTGCACATGATACCAATTACTTGGCCGTTTGTAGTCTGGGAGCTCAATATGGTCGGGCCTTTCAAGAGATCTAAGGACAAGAAGACGCACCTCTTGGTGGCGGTTGATAAGTTTACCAAGTGGATAGAGGTTGAGCCGGTTAGCAAGTGTGACGTGGCTACGGCGGTTCAGTTTATCAAAAAGTTGATCTACCGTTTTCGTTACCCTCACAGCATCATCACGGACAATGGCACGAATCTGTCCAAGGGGGCTATGAAAACATTCTGCAACCTTGAACACATCCGGCTGGATGTTTCGGCGGTTGCTCATCCACAGTCCAACGGTCAGGTGGAGCGTGCTAACCAAGAAATCCTGAGGGGTATCAAGCCCCGGCTTATGGTTCCTTTACAGCGAACGCCAGGTTGTTGGGTGGAGGAATTGTTGTCCGTCTTATGGAGCATCATAACTACCCCCAACAAATCCACAGGTTATACACCTTTCTTCATGTTTTACGGTGCAGAGGCCGTGTTACCAAGTGACATTTGGCATGACTCACCATGAGTGGCGGCTTATGTTGAGGATGGACAATGAGATGGCGCGTCAAGGTGCGTTGGATGCCTTGGAGGAGGAATGACAACTGGCGGCTGCTTGTTCGGCGATCTATCAGCAAGACCTGCGCCGCTATCATAGCCGTAGAGTCAAGACCTAGACGTTTCAAGAAGGAGACTTGGTGCTGCGGCTGATTCAAGATCAGACAAATATGCATAAGCTATCTCCTCCATGGGAAGGACCTTTCGTGGTCAGCAGAAATCTCAACAATGGGTCATTTTACCTCATTGATATCCGAGACGACTCAAATACCTCGGGTTAGGAGACCCGCCGGCTGTGGAACATAGCGCATCTGCGGCCTTATTACACTTAAGTTGTTGAGACTCGACATTGTACACTATCATTGTACATGTCATATTTATATATGAATAAAGTAGCATCCCTGCAAGCCGGGGCCTCTGCCATTTTGTATATCTTCATCCATGCAAGAAAGATCAAAAATTTGGTTGTCTAAGGGGGCTTCCCACCCTCCGGGTGTAGCTTATCAAACCCTAACAGCCGGCTCTTAAGCCAAAAATGTTGACAAGTCAATATAGCCATATAGGGGGCTTCCCACCCTCCGGGTGTAGCTTATCAGACCCTATCGGCCGGCTCTTAAGCCAAAAAAGTTGACAAGTCAACTTGGTTGTCTAAGGGGGCTTCCCACCCTCCGGGTGTAGCTTATCAAACCCTAACAGCCGGCTCTTAAGACAAAAATGTTGACAAGTCAACATAGCCGTACAGGGGGCTTCCCACCCTTCGGGTGTAGCTTATCACACCCTATCGGCCGGCTCTTAAGCCAAAAAAGTTGACAAGTCAACTTGGTTGTCTAAGGGGGCTTCCCACCCTCCGGGTGTAGCTTGTCAAACCCTAACAGGCGGCTCTTAAGCCAAAAATGTTGGCAAGTCAACATAGCCGTACAGGGGCTTCCCACCCTCCGGGTGTAGCTTATCAGACCCTATCGGCCATCTCTTAAGCCAAAAAAGTTGACAAGTCAACCTGGTTGTCTAAGGGGGCTTCACACCCTCCGGGTGTAGCTTATCAAACTCTAACAGCCGGCTCTTAAGCCAAAAATGTTGACGAGTCAACATAGTTGCCCAGGAGGCTTCCCACCCTCCGGGTGTAGCTTATCAGACCCTATCAGCCGGCTCTTAAGCCATATAGTTGACTCCATCAACGCATTAGGAAGATACAACATCTATGGGTTATGCTTTTAAGCCGCCCTCCTAACAATGTCAAGATACATCTATTCTTGCAGGTCAGTTAAGCTACCAAGAGCCGGTAAAAGCATCCAATGAGAAGTGCAAGAAAGATGATATATATATATATTAAGCCAGGTTGTTTAATATGTGCACGATGGCACATTTCAGGCAAAGGCAAACTTAGTACGAGCCTATTACATACGCTCTCTGTAGAGACCAAAAAAATATCTTAGTGTTTTACATCGCTCATGGCGGGTCACAATAGCCGACTCATCAACACGCGGTCACAACTCCACTAGCTGGCCGGCGGGTCACCCTGCTCCGGGACTTCGACTGCCTTGATCTGAAGATTTTCCAAGTCCCAGCTATAGTTGGTTAAAGCCACAAAGGTTCCTTCTTCAAAGAAGGGGGATGGGTCAAGTTCAGAGGCAAAAAGATTCTTACTACGGGCAGGCGTCAGATCCTTGGACTCAAAGAGAGGGCCGCGGATTCTTTTCTGGTCAGCGCTATAAGCCACTTGGTATGTCTCCAAGTTGACTTCTTCTACTAACACGGAGGCAAGGACTTTGGAAGCCTTCACACACCGTGCATAGTCAGCCTCTGTAAACTCGGAGCCATCATCTTTTTTGGAGGGAAACTCGTCCATCATATCAGCTGGAGTCAACTCTAGAGAAAAAGCCAAGGCCCGGCTTATGGCTGCGATCGCCCCCTGACGGGCGGTTGATCTCTTCAATTCTACAATTTGCTTTGTCAGCATGGACAGAAGCTCTAAGACCCCTTTGATAGTTGAAGGGGTAGTATCCTTGTATAGTACAACCTTGATTGTACACACAGTGCCACAATAAAGTTGTTCTGTCAGAGTATACATGGCCTTCAGGGGTAGCAAGCTGTTAGAGGCAAGTTGGCAGCTCCTAGGACCTGCATAAGATGGACGCCTCGTCATGAGTCGCCAGCACAAGTACAATACACAAATTGAGTGAAGTTATCAAATACTTACCAAAGATGGCAGCTGTCATCTTGTTGATGTAGCGCTTCAAGGACTGCAGCTCATCAGACATGATCATAAGCCGCTGGTCAGCATCATCCGCCTGTTTAGTTTGGGCGGCTTGTTCAGTCTTAGCAGATTCCTTGAAGGTTGCAAAGTCGGCCTTAATCTTGGTCAGTTCTTTAGAGAGGAGCCGACATTTTTCATCAACTTCACTCCGGGCGGCTTGCTGCGTGGCTAGATTGTTTTTTAAGCCAGCCACTTCTGACCCGGCTTCATTTAAAGCTTCATGTGACGTATCAAAGTATGGAATGAGCCGTCAGAAGGAGGAGTTTAAAAGACTCAGCAAGTCTCAAACAGATTGCAAGCAATATGTATGACACTTGGGGGCTAATGTCTATTTGATCTCCTAGGTTAAAAGGCAGTTCCAGATCATCTTTATCAAGTTAACCCAGAACTTGGGGGATACACTTTGGCTTTTCAATTGGTTTCCAAGGAAAAGATCCGACTCAAACTTAACAAAATTTGAGCCGGCCCTTGGGGGCTACACTTGGCTCTAATAGCTATCTTCAATGAAGCTCCGGGTCAATGTTATCAAATTTGAGCCGGCCCTTGGGGGCTACGAATGATGATTTGTGATTACTTCTAAATAAGTTGAGGCCTATAGGCTAAGCATTTCTACTTTTAGCAAGTTTTGAAGACCCGGATTATCATCAGCCAATATTAACCCGGCTCTTGGGGGCTACGTAAGGGTATAAGGAGAGTGAACAATACCTCATATTTCTTCTTCATTAAATTGACAAGCTTGAGCTCCAATTCCCGGATTGTAGACAGGCGGTTCAAATAACCGGCATGAAGTTCGTCAGTGGTCATCTTCTCAAGGGCGGGGAGCTCAAAATCCAGGTTCTTGGAGGCTTCAGCCATCTCACTCTGCCTTGTCAGCACATGAGGCTAAGAAGAGTGGAAGCCAGCGCCAGTAGTAAAAACATCCGGAGCGGTTGTTTCCTCAACAGCTTTTGCAAGGCTGGGCGGCTTGGAATGGTCCCTTGGAGGACTCTCAAGAATTACATCATCAGCCGCCGGCTCAGTAGAAGGACAAGTTTCTTCAGGTGCCTCCTTGGAAGCCGTCGAAGGATCAACATCCGGCATGGGAGCATCTGGCTTGGCAAGCTCCGGCTCTTGGACATTAGGGCCAGGGGAGGACTTGTTGGCCTTCCTTCGCTTGGATTGAGCGCTGAAAAGCATAAAGATTGGAGCCCAAGGTTTACAACCACCAAAGACTCGGGCATACGACGTGAAAAGCACATACATCGGGTTAATCTTTGGAGGCGGCAAAGCAGTGGCCGTAGAGTCGCCATACGAAGGAGATGATCCCTGAAAATAAGTTTAGATAACGTAAAGCTATTTTGGAATTACAAAGGAAGGATTAGTAAAATCAAGTAGAGAAGGAATGTCTACCTCAGCTGGACGTTTCCTCTGAGTCGGAGAATTAGGCAACCCAGACATGAGAACGATAGAGCCGGCGCTCCAGGTCTGGCGTCGGGCGGCTTGCTATTGCTTTTTCAAAAGAAATTGGGGGTCTAAGTAACCAAGAGGATGAGAAAGGGGAACTTTTCGAATGACCCGCCGTATCTTCTGGGGTACAAAGTATTCTGAGTTGGACGAAACATAAGTTACCTCAGGGGCGTTGGCGTGGCTGGTCTCTGTCTTGTCCTATGAATGGTTGTTGTTAATAAGGTGAATAAAGAGGTGGCAAAAAATAGTCAAGTTATACCTCTGAGCCGTCTAATTCTGGCTGTTCAAACCATTCTACCTGAGGAGTGGTCTTTTTCTTCGTCTTCTTGGTCGCGGTCTTCTTCCTGGATTTCTTCAGAGGAGGAACATATTTCTTCTTCTAGAAGTCAGAGTCGGCCTGAAAAGATAAGCCGGCAAGTACTGAGGAGATTGCCAAGACATAGCTAATAAAGAGAAGAGAGTATAAAGAGTCGCCTTACGTCTGGGGACGGGTTAGTGGCACAGAAAGGTGCCAGCCCAATGGCACTGCAAGCTCCTGCAGTTTTGTGGACAAGACTTCGGATGACAATTGTAATATCATCTTCTGTTAACGTTATCCGGCTAAAGCAGAGGGAATCGTCATACTGGCCCGGATATTCGCACATAAGGCGATTTCGCCGGCTCAAGGGCATAATCCTCCAAGAAATCCAGCAGCGGATCAAATCCAGTCCTGTCAGTCCGTTGGCCATAAGGGCTTTAATCTTGGCGTGAGCCGGCTTGTGCTTCGCCCGTTCAGCAGTTGACAGCCGGCCAGGAAGCTCAGAGATCGTCTTGAGTCGGGATGGGCGGTAACCTGGCAGGGGATGCTCACCCTCTGGGGAGGTATCTTTACAGTAAAACCAAGTCTTGTTCCAGTCTTTCGGATGACTCGGCATCTGAACAACCGGAAAAGTTATGTCCCGGCGCCTCTGAATTGAAATCCCGCCGAGTTCTAAGCTTGGGCCGGGCTTCACCTCTGTCTGGTGGTTTGCATAAAAAACTCACGAAAGCGATCAACGGACGGCTCTGTTTGCAAATAGACTTTGGTAAGCACTTGGAAGTTGTATATGTTGGAAACAGAGTTGGGGGCGAGGTCTTGAGGGTGCAACTTGTAAAAGTGAAGAACATCCCAAAAGAATTTTGAGCCGGGGGGTACAAACCCACGTTCGACATGATCTAAAAATACAACTACTTTGCCCTCCTGAGGAATGGGCTTTAGCTCATTACCTGGAACCCGCCAATGGATGACATCTTTGGCGGGAATGGTGCCCGTGTGTACAAAGTCCATCAGGAATTCTTCAGTGATGCAAGAGTCGGCCCAATTGCATGAGTTGGATGCACGAGACATGGCGGCGGTTCAAAACTGTGCAAGGTAACAATGTACGGCGAGTCAGGGAACGGCAGACGTCTAAGGGCGGTTAAAAGCCTAAGATTTTAAGATTAAGCCGCCAGGATCCGGTTGGTGAGAGCCGGAATCACATGACGGGTCAAGTTTATGAGGAGATAAGGCAAAATTTGGCTAAGTGTGGAAAACAGGTTCCGCTAGTTGGACATGTTGGGGTGTTACTCTAGTTCCTCCCCTTTCCAAGCTTTTCCTCTCTCTCTTATTCTACTCAAATTTCCTACTTGTCAAATAATTGCTTGTTATTTTCCTTCTTAAAAATTGTTGATCATCTTCCAAATTTTCTGCTAGGATTTCAAAAATTAATCCTGCTGTTATGATTGGAGTTTTCCTCCTTTCAAATAATTTTGCAACCTGTCTAGTTTAATTTTAAGCAAAATATTTGTTAGATCTAAAAATGCCCTAACCATTTTATTTAAGTAGCCTGCATTTTTGTGAGTTAAAAGGTATTTTCTATTTTGGAGAAAAAAAACTCCTTTTTCTGTTGTGGATTTATCTTGTCTGGGCTTTTATTTAAAAGAAAACCCTTCTTCTGTTTTCCCAGAGAGAGAGAGAGAGAGACTGGGCGCTGGGCCTTTTCCCCCCTCGCGGCCCAGGTAGCCTCCCCGAGCGGCCTCGGCCTTCTAGCGGACGTCTACCTGCTCCGTTGCCACACTGTCAGGTTCAGAGAGTGAGCACGAGAGAGAGCTCAACGTCGACGCCATGAGAGGAGCTCACGTACGTCAGGGCCGGCCCCCTTCATATGCGTGCGGATCCCTATGGTTTCTCCCTCTTCCTCCTTGCCGCCGCCACTCCTCTCTTCCTCCTCCTCCCTTCTTCTCCCTTCTTCTCCTCAGGTAAATTCAGAGAGAGATCAGAGTTGCAGTTCAGAGGGACGTGGTTCCCGTCCTACCACCGCTTCGTCCTCGTCGAGCAGATGGTGTGGCGGTCCAGGGACGCTCCTGTGCCCTGTTCTCGGTGCTAGGGTGTGGTGAGCACCCCTGCAGTGCCGCCCCATCATCGCTGTCGTCTGCGAACAGAGGAGCCCCGTCGCCGGCCTTCTTCGAAGTCTTCTTCCTCGCCCTCGACCCTCAGAGAAGACCGGCTGCTCGTCGACCCCCTGTGAGCGCGCTAGCCCGTCCTTTTCCCTCGCTGTTGCCGTCGCATGGCACGTAGGTCGCCGCCGTGTCGAATCGCCACCGCGCTCCTGCTCGAGCTCGAGCGGCTCGATGTCTGCTGCGTGCGTGGCACCCCAGCGTGGGAATGGGTTCTCCTTAGGCTTAGCATGCCTTGCGTAGAACCAGTTACGCGATAGGGTCGTAGTTTGCCGGAGTTTGATCATCGCCGTCGTACTTTTGTCTTGAGGCGTTGCTAGCAGGGAGTTGCTGGTTTGACCCCCCCCCCCCCCGCGCTCCTTTTGTTTTATTTTTTCGGTGAGTAGTGCGTGTGTGTGGCTGCCGGTGGGATCTCGTGCGGCCACATAGGATTATTTGTGGGCATGCAGTTGTGTGTGTGGGCCTTTGTGTGTGTGTGTGTGTGTGTGGAGGGGGTCTGTTGTGGCAGGCAGATCCCAGGTGAGCTTGTGTGTTGTGTGTGTGTGTGTGTGTGTGTGGTATGTAGTGTGTGTATGACAAGTGGGCCTTGGCCCCACTTGTCATCCACAAAGGGGCCCTCGTGTCTATGCCAGGTGGGACCCTCCTATCTATTGTTGGTTTTATTTTGTTTTTAGTGTTTTATTGTGTTAAATATATTATTTCCTTTTCTGATAAATTACTAAATCTGGATATGTGCATTTTTGGATATGAGCATTTGTAGTAAGCTTCAACTTATGGGAATGTTATGTTAATTTTCGAGCATGTTTTTGTGAGTTTTACAAAAACTTATATATGAGTATGATATATGATTTTGGGGTAGAATTTCCCAATGAATCCATTGGTGCAACTTGTTTTGTCATTTGAGAAAGCTTGACAAAATGCCATTTTGTTACAAAGTGCCATTTTGTCATTTTAGTTAGAATTAATCCATGCTTGCTATGATCTTTGTGTCAACATGGAAGTGGTAGCATTTCATGAGTAGAATGCCATGGTATTTTATTTTGACATGATAATCTTGCATATAAGTGGGAACCATGCTCCAAAGTGGCTATTAAAAATGTTGTTGTTTTCAACATGCTAAATATTTCTAAGTTTGAGAATCTGTTAATATTTTTATGCCATGATGAGTGGATGCTACCAAGTGATATGTTGTGTTTTAGCTCAAGCTCAGTGCTAGTGTTTTGAAGTAGATGTTGTACTATACCATCCTGTTAATTTCATACCATGAGGTGGTCTCTAGCACCATTATTTATTGCTGTCAACTTGCTATTAGCTTAACTCAGATTCCAGAAAACTGTGATTTTCACTAAGTCCCTAGAATATGTTTCATCATGCCATCTTGTGAGCTTCATGCTTATTGTTATGTGCTTCCTTTCTAGTTTGTGTAGTTGGATGATTTGATAAGCAGGTTATGTAGTTTCTATACATGTTTTGTTTGAGGTTGGAAACTACATGTAGCTCTAAATATTTGTTGTGAAAGTTGCCATGTTGCTGTTTGGAGGCAGATTGTGTGTGTTGGTGTTTTGTGGCATGAGGGAGCTGTGCTCCATTGTTTTGCTTGGTCTTTGGGTCTATTGTGGTTGGTTTTCATTGCCTAACGAGTGGATACCTTGGAATACCAAGGAATAGCCCATGGCCTTCATTGTCTTGTATTTTGCCTTCGTACCTTGCCGTGAGCGTAGCGTGAGATCCGTAACTCCGTTTCCTACGTTCTACATATGCATTTGCATCGCTTTTGCATGAAGCATCCATATTTGTCATGATTATGCATGTTCAAACAACTTAACATGAGGTTCTGTTCAGAATTGTAGATAACTTAACTATTGCATGAGGAACATGACTAGTTTAGGATTGCCATGCTAAATACTTCAAAGGGATCATGCATCATCTTGTTTGTGCATTGCACCTTGGTTGGTTGTTTATTGTTGCTGTTTCTCTTGGGTAGACGCGAGTGTTGAACCTGAGTACGAGGATCCAGGAGAGTACCACTACGAGGACCCCGCTCTTTGTCACTACGAAGAACCAACAGGCAAGATGATCGTACCTGGATCCCGACACTATTTTTGCTTTGCTAGATATCTCGCTTTTATCGTTACATATTTGTTACCTACCACTTGAATGTCAAGCCTCCTACATTGCCATGATAGCCTCTAACCCCTCCACATCCTAGCAAACCTTGTTTGGCTAAGTTACCGCTGCTCGGCCCCTCTTATAGCGTTCTTAGTTGCAAGTGCAGGTTGTTTCCATGTGATAACATGGATATCTGACATATCACAATATTTACTACTATTTAATTTAATGCACATATATATCTTGGTATGGTGGAAGGCTTGGCCTTTTTCTTGGTGTTTTGTTCCACTTTTACCGCCATAGTTACTTATTATTGGTGTTATGTTTCCATACTTTGCGCTCCTAACATGCTCGGGGTTGTTATGGGGACCCCCTTGATTATTCGTTTGAGATTAAAACTTGTCTGGAAAGACCCAACCTTGGTACTAAATTTGCTTAAGAACCTAATAAAATTGCATAGGGATTAGCTACCCCGTGGATTAATCAACAACCCGGGCCAGTGCTCCACGTGAGTGTTGGTCCCAAATGGCAGTAGCCGGGGCCACCAACGGGTGTGCCAGCCGAAAACTTAGCCCATCCGTCATGTCCTGAGAACGAGATACGCAGCTCTTATCGGGTTCATCGACACGTCGGGAGGTCTTGCTGGACTTGTTTTACCTTTCTCGAGTGGCTTGCGTGAGGGACTCTAATTTTCTTCGGGCTATCTCGAGGTGTCGGATTCCCTTTGGAGTTGCCTAGGATGATCACGAGATCCGTGGTCGAGGTTATTCCCGTGGAGTGTGGTTAATTTATGATGGACTAGTTAGAGCACCCTTGCAGGGTTAAATCTTTCGGAAAGCCGTGCCCGCGGTTATGTGGCAACTTGGATATTTGTTTAACACCCGACTATATTTAACTTGAAGTAAATTCCAATAAAATATACTAACTGTGTGAGTAACCGTGATCGTCTCTGCTCGTGAACATGATCCGAGAGAGAACGTGGTGGGGTTATGTTTGACGTAAGTAGGTGTTCAGGATCGCTGAGCAATCATGCTAGTTCTCGATCGTTTGTCGTAGACCACATATTTACATCCATCTTCTCGTAATATTAGCCACCATAAATGCTTAGTGCTGCTGCAAACTAAACACTTACCCCACATCCAACCCAATAATCTTGAATAGTCTCGGTACCCGGTCGCGAGATTGCTGAGTCCCCGTGGCTCACAGATTACTACAACAAATATAGGTGCAGGTGCAGACGAGATCGTGTCGGATGATGTGATGCAACTCTAGTGGGAGTATGACGAGGAGCGTGATAGGATGTACATCACATATCTAGACGAGTAGAGATGCCTTGGTCGTCATCTTTGGGGCTAGCAAGACAGTTTCATTGCATCTTTTATCATTTGTTTTCATCCGTAGACGGACCCTGTCTTTGGAATGATGTTTGAATAAACTATGTGGAATTGTAATTTAGCATATGACGAGTGTAAGACAACTCTTATACTCCTATCTTCATACATGTATGTGATGATACTGTACTTGCGAAATGACTAGATGCGCCTCTATCCCTGTCGAGGCCCCCGTGTCTAAATATGGATAGGCGTGCATCTCGGGCGTTACAGGTTAGGAGACCTGTTGGGGGACCACAAGCCTGCCAGATGCGGCCAGGGGTGGTGGCCGCGACCCCTTGGCCTTTGACCTCTTGGTAGGTCCCTTGCCTTCCCCTCCAAGTCTGGTAGATGTCTTCTGGTCCAAAAAAATCATCGCAAAGATTTTATTCTGTTTGGACTCCGTTTAATATTCCTTATCTGTAATACTCAAAAAGAAGGAAAAACGAAAACTGGCACTAGGCTCTAGATTAATATGTTAGTCCTAAAAATAATATAAAATAGCATATTAATGCATATAAAACATCCAAAACAGATAATATAATAGCATGGAACAATCAAAAATTATAGATATGTTGGAGACGTATCAATACTCTAGATGCATGCTGAATAGCGGTCGATGGGTGGAGTAATAGAAATAGGTGCAGGCAGGAGTCGACCTATTTGCTTATGGATGTGATGCCAACATACACATGATCATTGCCGTGAAAATCGCATAACTATTCGCTTTTCTATCAATTGCCCAACAGTAATTTGTTATCCACCATATGCTATTTCTATGAGAGATGCCACTAGAGAATACTACGGCCCCGGGTCTATTCACTTATATATTTACAAATGATACTACTACCTTGTTGTTATTTATTTTATTTTGCAATTTACAATTATCTATAATTATCTACAGAACTCACTTGCTTGCAAATAACCAGATCAAGGGAATTGACAACCTTCTTGCTGGCGTTGGGTGCAAGTTGTTTGTTCTTTTGTGTACATCCGCTGAAGACGGTTGAGGATTGATATTCCTATTGGTTCAATAAACCTTGGTTTCATAACTGAGGAAAATACTTACCCACTTTATGTTGCGATAACCCGTTCCTTTTTACGGAAAACCCAACGCAGATCACACGTATCAAACACCATGTGAGGGGATCCAACCATGCTACAAGCCACCATCACGACACAACCATGATCTAGCATAAGGGTGAACTCATCAACAATGCCTTCAAGGAGGATAACGACGTCCACATATGCCATGTCACTAGACATCCACGATCATGGCGCCGCCGCCAATGCGAGGAATACAAGCTGCACCATGCATGCCTTCAGACAAGCGTGCATTGATGTCGCCCACGAGGCCAACCTCCGGCACGGATGGTCCTCCGATGAAGCGTTGATCTTCTATGACTAGCCTCCCTCAAACCTTGAAGGCCATTGCAGTGCTTATCTATGTATGTACTCGAATAGTGTATGAAAAATCCTCTTCTAGACACTCCCCCTCATCTTACAATGTCTTCTATGCACATGAAATATCATGTAAATTTTATCATTATATATATGAACTAACAAGTTTTAAGTGTTTGGTGTTGACCTTGCCGAAGGTTATTAAAATTCAATAACAAAGAGAAGTAGAAAATTTTATTGTATACAAATAAAAATAAATGAAATATAATTATTTTTAGGCTGGGATATGACAAACTGAGTTTTTAAATACGCTCTGTAACCTTCAATTCTTTTAGAGTGCACTCCAACACATTTTTGAGACCGTAGACCGAATCAACCAAAATTATATGCACATTGACTCTCTTTTCTTTTGAAAAAGAGTTCTTTTTTATTTAGAAAATACAAATAAAAATGTCTTAATGAAACTACTCTTATCAAAGAATTAATGGTCAAAGAAACTCTTATAAAAGAATTTCCCCTAAAAAACTACCAGGGAAAATAGTTGATAGTACAACGAGCGCCCGCCGTTCCTCAAAAGAGCGCCCAACCCTTTTAGTTTGTTATGATTTGTCATGAGAAAGTTTGATTGGTCATAACACATACCTATATTTATTTACATGCCATTGTTGCTTTGGGGATGCTACTAGTGAACCTATGACTCTGGTTTAATTTCTCTACATTATAATCCCTTCAAACTGTTTTTATATGAACTTTTTTAAATTATAATTTTTCCTAACATACTTAAATACTTCGAATCACATTACACACTCATAAGTTGTTGTAATTAGAAAAACATAGCGAGCTTGACAACCACGCTAGAAAAGTTAGGGCACAAGGGATTTATTAATTAGTTTTGTGATGTTTTTAATCGAGGCGAGACATGTTGTCTCTACTTACTTATACCTAGGTTTATAAACACAGGAAAGTATCACGTAGTTCAAATTTCTACACCTGCAGGCCCAACAACTACTGCCTATCAACGATCATTGAAATAGCAGTTATGCATGTTGGGGAACGTTGCATGGTAAACAAAAAAAATTCTACGCACACGCAAGATCTATCCATGGTGATGAGCATCTACGAGAGGGAGAGTGGATCTACATACCCTTAGATCGTTAAGCGGGAAGCGTTAAGAAATGCGGTTGATGTACTCGAACGTCTTCATGATCCAATCACGATCCATCCCGCGATCTCATCACGAGCCGTCCCGCGATCCCATAATAGTCCTTCCGATCTAGTGCCGAACGGACGACACCTCCGCGTTCAGCACACGTATAGCTCGATGACGATCTCTGCCTTCTCGATCCAGCAAGAGGGAGCGGAGAGGTAGATGAGTTCTCCGCTAACACAATGGCCTGGTGGCAGTGGTGGTGCAGCTGTCCCGATAGGGCTTCGCCAAGCTCTACTGCGACAATTCTAGAGGAGAAACATATCTAGAGGGGGAGGGAGAGGTTGCGCCGTGGCTTGTGGTGCTGCAGCCCTCCCTCCCCTCACATATATATAGGAGGGAGAGGAGGAGGGGCGCCCTAGCCCTTCCTGACGCATGGGCCTTAGGTGGGAGGGGCGCCCAACCCACCATGGGCTTGTGCACCTCCTCTCACGGCCCATGGGGCCCTCCGGGGCAGTGGACCCTCGGAACACTTCCGGCATTCCCGTCACAAAACCGGTAAGTCCCGAAACTTCTCCGGAATCCGAATACCGACTTCCTATATATCAATCTTTACCTCCAGACCATTCCGGAGCTCCTCGTGACATCCGGTATCTCATCTAGGACTCCGAACAACCTTACGTCACCAACATACATAACTCAACTATACCGAAACGTCACCGAACCTTAAGTGTGCAGACCCTGTGGGTTCGAGAACTATGCAGAAATGACCAAGACACCTCTACGGTCAATAACCAATAGCGGTACTTGGATGCCCATATTGGTTCCTACATATTCTACGAAGATCTTTATCGGTCGAACCTCTATGTCAAGGATTCAGTTAATCCCGTATGTTATTTCCTTTGTTCTTTGGTATGTTACTTGCCCGAGATTCGATCGTCGGTATCTCTATACCTAGTTCAATCTCGTTACCGGCAAGTCTCTTTACTCATTCCATAATACAAGATCCTGTGGCTAACACTTAGTCACATTGCTTGCAAGGCTTGTTGTGATGTTGTATTACCGAGTGGGCCCTGAGATACCTCTCCGTCACACGAAGTAACAAATCCTAGTCTTGATCCATGCCAACCCAATAGACACCCTCGGAGATACCTGTAGAGCACCTTTATAGTCACCTAGTTACGTTGCGACGTTTGATACACACAAGGTACTCCTCCGGTGTCAGTGAGTTGCATGATCTCATGGTCATAGGAACAAATACTTGACATGCAGAAAACTATAGCAATAAACTGACATGATCATATGCTACGTTTATAGTTTGGGTCTTGTCCATCACATCATTCTCCTAATGATGTGATCCCGTTATCAAATGACATCTCATGTCCATGGCCAGGAAATCTTGACCATCTTTGATCAAGAAGCTAGTCTACTAGAGGCATACCAGGGACACAGTGTTGTCTATATACCCACACATGTATTTAGTTTCCAATCAATACAATTATAGCATGGATAACAAACGATTATCATGAAAAAGGAAATATGATAATAACTAATTTATTATTGCCTATAGGGCATATTTCCAACAGTCTCCCACTTGCACTAGAGTCAATAATCTAGTTCACATCACCATGTGATTCACATTGTTATGAATCTAATACCCAATGAGTTCTGGGGTTCGATTATGCTTTGCATGTGAGAGAGGTATTTAGTCAATGGGTCCGTGACACTTAGGTCCGTGTGTACTTTGCAAATCGCTATGTCATACTATAGACACTGCTACCACACTCCACTTGGAGCTATTCCAAATGGCTGCTCCACTATATGTATCCGGATTGCTACTCAGAGTCATCAGGATTGGTGTTAAAGCTTGCATCGACGTAACCCTTTATGACGAACTCTTTATCACCTCCATAATCGAGAAATATTTCCTTACTCCTCTAGTTACTAAGGATAATCTTGATCGTTGTCCAGTGATCCACTCCTGGTTCACTTTTGTACCCCTTGACGGACTCATGGCAAGGCACACACCAGGTGCGGCACACAACATGGCATAATATAGAGCCTATGGCTAAGGCATAGGGGACAACCTTCATCCTTTATCTTTCTTTTGCCATGGTCGAGCTTTGAGTCTCACTCAACTTCACACTTTACAAATGAGGCAAGAACTCTTTCTTTGCCTGATCCATTTTGAACTCTTTCAAAATCTTGTCAAGGCATGTACTCACTGAAAAATCTCATCAGGCGTCGTGATCTATCTCTATAGATCTCGATGCTCAATGTTCAAGCAGCTTTATCCAGGTCTTCCTTTGAAAATCACTTTTCAAACAACCGTTTATGCTTTCCAGAAATTCTACATTATTTCCGATCAACAATATGTCATCCACATATACTTATCAGAAATTCTATAGTGCTCCCACTCACTTTATTGTAAATACAAGTTTCTCGTAAACTTTGTATAAACTCAAAAACTTTTATCACCTCATGAAAGTGTATATTCCAACTCCGAGATGCTTGCTCCAGCCCTTAGATGGATTGCTGGAGCTTGCATACCTTTTAGCATCCTTAGGAGTGACAAAACCTTCCGTTTGTATCACATATAACCTTTCCTCACGGAAACCATTAAGGAAACTATGTTTTGACATCCATCTGCCAGATTTCATAATTGAAAAACCGCAGGAACTGCTAACATAATTCCAACAGACTTTAGCATCGCTACGAGTGAGAAAGTCTCATCGCAGTCAACTCCTTGAACTTGTCGGAAACTTCTTTGCGACAAGTCGAGCTTTATAAATGGTGACATTCACCATCAGCGCCTGTCTTCATCTTAAAGGTCCATTTGTACTCAACGACCTGCCGTCCAACGAGCAAGTCTACCAAAGTCTATACTTGGTTTTCATACATGGATCCTTTCTCGGATTTCATGGCCTCTAACCATTTGTCGAAATCCGGGCCCATCATCACTTCTCCATAGTTCGTAGGTTCATTGTTGTCCAACAACTTGACATCTAAGACAGGGTTGTCGTACCACTCAGGAGTAGTATGTGTCCTTGTCGACCTACGAGGTTCGATAGTAACTTGATCCGAAGCTTCATGATCATCATCATTAACTTCCTCTTCAACTGACGTAGGCTCCACAGAAACATATTTCTGCGTTGCGCTACTCTCTGGTTGAAACAAGGTTCAACAACCTCATCAGGTTCTATCTTCCTCCCACTCAATTCTTTCAAGAGAAACTTTTTCTCGAGAAAGGACCTAGTTTTAGCAATAAACACTTTGTACTCGGATCTGAGATAGAAGGTATACCCAACTGTTCTTAGGGTATTCTACGAAGATGCATTTTTTTGCTTTGGGTTCGAGCTTATCAGACATAAGTGTCGCATTTCCAAACTCTAAGAAATGACAGCTTAGGTTTATGCCAAACCATATGGTGTCATCTCAACAGATTTAGATGGTGCCCTATTTAAAGTGAATGTAGTTGTCTCTAATGCATAACCCCAAAACGATAGTGGCAAAACGATAAGAGACATCATAGTACACACCATTTACAATAGAGCATGACTATGACGTTCGGACACACCATCACACTATGGTGTTCCAGGTGGCGTGAGATGTGAAACAACTTTCACATTGTCTTAAGTTGTACACTAAACTCATAACTCAGATATTCACCTCCACGATCATATCGTAGACATTTTATCTTCTCGTCACGATGATCTCAAACTTCACTCTAATTCTGCTTGAACTTTTCAAATGCTTCAGACTTGTGTTTCATTAAGTAAATATACACTATATCTACTCAAAGCATCAGTGAAGGTAAGAAAATAATGATACCCACCGCATGCTAAAACACTCATTGGACCATATACATCAATATGTATCATTTCCAATAAGTCACTTGCCCGTTCCATCAAGCCGGAAAACGGGGTTTTAGTCATCTTGCCCAAGAGGCATGGTCCGCATGTCTCAACCGATTCAAAATCGAATGAGTCCAAAGATCCATCGGCATTGAGTTTCTTCATGCGCTTTACACCAATATGACATTTAGCGGCAGTGCCACAAGTATGTGGTACTATCATTATTAACTTTTTATCTTTTGGCATCTATGTTATGAACATGTGTACTACTATGATCAAGATTCAACAAACCATTCATTGGGTGCATGACCATTGAAGGTATTATTCATGTAAACAGAATAACCATTATTCTCTCAATTAAATGAATAACCGTGTTGCAATAAACACAATCTAATCATGTTCATGTTTAACGCAAACACCAAATAACATTTATTTAGGTTTGTCACTAATCTCGAAGGTAGAGAGAGCGTGCGATGTTGATCACATCATCCTTGGAAACATTTCCAACACACATTGTCACCTCACACTTAGCTAGTCTCCGTTTATTCCGTAGATTTTATTTCGAGTTACTAACATTTAGCAACCGAACCGGTATCCAATACCCAGGTGCTACTAGGAGTACTAGCAAGGTACATATCAATAACACGTATATCAAAATATACTTCTGTCGACGTTGCCAGCCTTCTTATCTACCAAGTATCTAGGGTTGTTCCGTTTCAGCGACCGCTCTCCTCATAATAGAAGCACGTAGTCTCGGGTTTGGGTTCAACCTTGGGTTGCTTCACTAGAGCAGCAACTGACTTGCCATCCATGAAGTTTCCCTCCTTGCCCTTGCCCTTCTCGAAACTAGTGGTTTTACTAACCATCAACACTTGATGCTCCTTCTTGATATCTACCTTCGCGGTGTCAAACATCGCGAACAGCTCAGGGATCATCATTTTCATCCCTGGTATTTTATAGTTTCATCACGAAGCTCTAGTAGCTTAGTGACAGTGACTTGGAGAACTATATCAATCACTATCTTATCTAGAAGATTAACTCTCACTCGATTCAAGCGATTGTAGTACCCAGACAATCTGAGCACATGCTCAACGATTGAGCTATTCTCCTTCATCTTGCAAGCAAAGAATCTTGTTGGAGATCTCATATCTCACAACATGGGCACGAGCCCGAGATCCCAATTTCAGCTCTTAGAACATCTCATATGTTCCATGACGTTCAAAACGTTTTGGAGCCTCAATTCTACGTCGTAATGCATGACGCACTAAACTATCAATTAGTCATCAGAACGTGCCTGTTAGATGTTCACAACATCTACAGACTACGCTAGAGGGGGTGGCGCACCGAGTGGTGCATTAAGGACATAAGCCTTGTGTGCGGCAATGAGGACAATCCTCAGATCATGGACCCAGTCCGCAATATTGCTACTAACATCTTTCAACTCTATTTATCTAGGAACATATAAAAATTCAAGGGAGCTACAACGCGAGCAAGTAATCTACAACATAATTTGCAAAGACACTACTAACTATGTTCATGATAATGAGTTCAATTAATCATATTACTTAATAACTCACACTCAAATTGACATCCCTCCGGTCATTCGAGTGATACATGATCCAAATTCACCAACTCAAGTCCGATCATCACGTGAGTTGAGATGGTTTCAATGGTGAACATCCTCATGTTTATCATAACTACTATATGACTCATATTCGACCTTTTGGTCTCTTGTGTTCCGAGGCCATGTCTGTACATGCTAGGCTCGTCAAGTTTAACCCGAGTGTTCTGCACGTGCAACACTGGCTTGCACCCGTTGTATGTGAACGTAGAGTCTATCACACCCGATCATCACGTGGTGTCTCGACACGATGAACTTTCGCAACGGTGCACACTCGGAGAGAACACAATTGATCTTGAAATTTTAGTGAGGGATCACCTTATAATGCTACCGTTGTCCTAAGCAAAACAAGGTGCATACGAGGATTAACATCACATGCAAATCATAAGTGACATGATATGGCCATGAACTTCTGCTTTTGATCTCCATCTATAAAGCACCGGCATGATCTCCATCGTCACCGGCATGACACAATGATCTCCATCATCTTGATCTCCATCAACGTGTCGCCATCGGGGTTGTCGCGCCCACCATGCTTCTACTACCATTGCTACCGCTTAGCGATGAAGTAAAGCATTACATATCCCTTAATGATTGACACACATGTCATACAATAATTAAAGACAACCCTATCGCTCTGTCGGTTGCCGTACTCGACGACATGCAAGTCGTGAGATTTTATACAATACATGACCATCTCATACATCACGTACATCTCATCATGTAATTGGCCATATCACATCACAACATACCCTACAAAAACAAGTTAGACGTCCTCTAATTGTTTTTGCAAGTTTTAAGTGGCTGGTACGGGTATCTAGCAAGAACAATTCTCACCTATGCAAAACCACAACGGTGATACATAAGTTTCTTTTCAACCTTCTCAAGGACCGCCTTTGTCGAATCCGATCCAACTAAAGTAGGAGAGACAGACACCCGCCAGCCATCTTTGTGCAACAAAGTTACACGTCAGTCGATGGAACCGGTCTCTCGTAAGCGTATGAGTAACGTTGGCCCGGGCCGCTTCATCCCACAATACCGCTAAATCAAAACACGACCAAGGGAGGAAGCAATATAAGCATCAACGCCCATAAACTCCTTTGTGTTCTACTCGAGATTTCATCTATACATAGACCTAGCTCTGATACCACTGTTGGGGAACGTTGCATGGGAAACACAAATTTTCCTATGCACACATAAGATTATCCATGGTGATGAGCATCTACGAGAGGGATAGTGGATCTACATATCCTTGTAGATCGCTAAGCGGGAAGCGTTAAGAAACGTGGTTGATGTAGTCGAACGTCTTCACGATCCAATCATGATCCATCCCGCGATCTCATCACGAGCCGTCCCGCGATCCCATCGTAGTCCTTCTGATCTAGTGCCGAACGGACGACACCTCCGCGTTCAGCACACGTACAGCTCGATGACGATCTCCGCCTTCTCGATCCAGCAAGAGGGAGCGGAGAGGTAGATGAGTTCTCCGCCAGCACATCGGCGTGGTGGCGGTGGTGGTGGAGCTGTCTAGGTAGGGCTTCGCCAAGCGCTACCGCGGCAATTCTAGAGGAGAAACAGATCTAGAGGGGGAGGGAGAGGTTGTGCCATGGCTTGTGGTGCTGCAGCCCTCCCTCCCCTCACATATATATAGGAGGGAGAGGAGGAGGGGCGCCCTAGCCCTTACAGCCACATGGGCTTTATGTGAGAGGGGCGCCCAGCCCACCAGGGGCTGGTGCGCCTCCTCTCACAGCCCATGGGGCCCTCCGGGGCAGGTGGACCCCCGAAACACTTCCGGCATTCCCGTCACAAAACCGCTAAGTCCCGAAACTTTTTCGGAATCTGAATACCGACTTCCTATATATCAATCTTTACCTCCGGACAATTCCGGAGCTCCTCGTGACGTCCGGGATCTCATCCGGGACTCCGAACAACCTTCAGTCACCAACATACATAACTCAACTATACTGAAACTTTACCGAACCTTAAGTGTGCAGACCCTACGGGTTCGAGAACTATGCAGACATGACCGAGACACCTCTACGATTAATAACCAATAGCGGGACCTGGATGCCCATATTGGTTCCTACATATTCTACGAAGATCTTTATCGATCGAACCTCTATGTCAAGGATTCAGTTAATCCCGTATGTTGTTCCCTTTGTTCTTCGGTATGTTACTTGCCCGAGATTCGATCGTCGGTATTTCTATACCTAGTTCAATCTCGTTACCGGCAAGTCTCTTTACTCGTTCCGTAATACAAGATCCCGTGGCTAACACTTAGTCACATTGCTTGCAAGGCTTGTTGTGATGTTGTATTAGCGAGTTGGCCCTGAGATACCTCTCCGTCACACGAAGTAACAAATCCCAGTCTTGATCCATGCCAACCCAACAGACACCCTCGGAGATACCTGTAGAGCACCTTTATAGTCACCTAGTTACGTTGTGACGTTTGATACACACAAGGTACTCCTCCGGTGTCAGTGAGTTGAATGATCTCATGGTCATAGGAACAAATACTTGACATGCATAAAACTATAGCAATAAACTGACACGATCATATGCTACGTTTATAGTTTGGGTCTTGTCCATCATATCATTCTCCTAATGATGTGATCCCGTTATCAAATGACATCTCATGTCCATGGCCAGCAAACCTTGACCATCTTTGATCAACGAGCTAGTCTACTAGAGGCATACCAGGAACACAGTGTTGTCTATATACCCACACATGTATTTAGTTTTCAATCAATACAATTATAGCATGGATAATAAACGATTATCACGAACAAGGAAATATGATAATAACTAATTTATTATTGCCTTTAGGGCATATTTCCAACAATGCAACCGGGCACCGATTCCTACCTCCCTTCACTATTGCATCCATTTATTGGATAAGGCATCGAGAACGTCCCATTGGGTCTATGAGTTTTTCCTATTTTTTGATTTTTTTAACAGTGTAGCTTCGAACCTCAATTTGACATTTTTGTTGCGAAACCAAGTCAAAAGGGCACAATGCTCGTGTAATTTAATGAAGAACCAAGTAGTCTAGTATATAAGAAAAATACGGCTAAAAACCTAATGATAAGATTGATTATAGGACAACCATACATTGTATAAACCCCATCAAGGATCATGCAACCCATGACTTGAAACAAAACTCTATCACTAAACACAACCAACTAACGACGCCCAACAAGACCCAGGCAGGTGTAAACGAAGCTCTTCAAAAATCCTTCCTATTCAGGCCAATCTTGCATCCATAGTAACTCGCACAACAACTCCATTGAACACCATGTGAGGGGATCCGTCGACGCTACAAGCCATCACGACCATACTGAATCGACGCTACAAGCCATGTGAGGGGATCCGTCATAGCGTAGGGATGAACTCATCGAAGATGCCTTCAAGGAGGAGAACGATGCCCACATACGCCATGCCACCAGACATCCATGATCATGACGCTGCCGCCACTGCGAGCGGCACAAGCGGCACCACGCCTTCAGACAAGCGCGCATTGATGTCACTCGTGAGGCCGAGCTCTGATGCGAATGGTCCACCGATGAGGCGTTAAGCTTCTACGACTAGCCTCCCTTAGATCTTGAAGGCCAATGTGGTGCTTACCTATGTATGTACTCGAGTAGTGTATGAAATTCCTTTTCTCGACACTTTCCCTAGTCTAAAAATGTCAGCTATGCACATGAATTATCATGTAAATTTTATCATTATATATATGAACTATCATTATATATATGAACTAACAAGTTTCAAGTGTTTGATGTTGGCCTTGCCGAAGTTTATTAAAAATCAATGAGAAAAAGAAGTAGATTTTTTCATTATATGCAAATAGAAAAGAAATGAAATATAAATCTCTTTAGTCTGGGATACAGCAAACTGAGTTTCTAAACACGCTCTACAACCTTTAATTCTTTTTAGGGTCCACTCCAACACATATTTGAGACCACAGACCGAATCAACCAAAACTATATGCACATTAACGCTTTTTTCTTTTGAAAAAGAGTTATATTTTATTTAGAAAATAAAAAATAGAAAAAACATCTTAATGAAACTACTCTTATCAAAGAATTAATTGTCAAAAAAAGTACTCTTATCAAAGAATTTCCTCTAAAAAAAACTAGTATCAAGCAAAACAGTTGACAATACAACGAGCCGTTCCCCAAAAGAGAAGTCGCCGCTTCTCGTGTTACTTGTGGGCGCACAGTAGCCTAGTTTACCCGCCTGGGCTGGGAGCCTGGGATCATCCACCGACCACCGCCGGCTCGACTCTCCTCCTCCCAGATCTCCCCGTCCATGAAGTGCCACTCGGTGGCCGCGCTCTGGTCGCCGTCGCCGCCTTCCCACCACATCACCGCCGTCGCGGCCACCCCCGCCGCGCTCTTCACCGGCGCCGCCGACGGCACCGTCCTCCACTGGCCTCTCCCTCCTTCCCCGCCCTTCTGCCCACGCCCCGCCTCCCTCCTCTGCGCCCACGCCGCGGCCATCACTGCCCTCTGCCCCCTCCCCTCCCCCGCCTCCCTCCTCGCCTGCTGCACTGCCGGCGTCCTATCCCTCTTCTCCGCCTCCGCCCCCCTCCGCTGCCTCCGCCGCCGCTCGCTCCCGCCCTGGGCCGGCTCCCCTTCCCTCGTCGCGCTCCTCCCCACCACCTCCTCCTCCACCGCTTCATCGAATCCCCGGGTCGCGATCCTCTGCCACCCCCACGACGACGGCCACGCCCACCGCCACGTGTCCGCACTTGTGGTTGTAGACGCCCGCACCCTCGCGGTCCTTCATACCGCCTTCCATGGGCCCCTCTCCGTCGCACTCCCGAGGGCGATCGCGCTCACGGTGTGCAGCGATGACAATGCCGTCAGTGTTGTGCTGGCTGACGCTTATGGGAGGGCGCAGATGGTGCCCGTGGCGGAGGGCGCGGCCATCGAGGGTGACTCACCCAGGCGGCTCAGCGTGAGCTCCTTGTCCAGCTTCGCATCTGGGGAGGCGCCGGATGGTACGGTGGAGGCCGTGGCGTTATCTGACGACGGGAAGGTCGTTGCCTTGGTGCTGAAGACGAGCTGTTTGTTGAAATGCGTTGCCGAGGGTTCCGTGCTGGGTGAGGTGTCTCTGGCGAACACTTCGCTATGCAAGGAGGAGGATACAGGGGTCAAGGGCTCCCTTGCTGGAGGTTTTTTTCTCCACGGTGGGGAGTGGGGAGGCCCTTGTTCTGAGGACGGCACTGTGGTCAGGAGCTTGGTGTTGTGGAGTAGCAATGGTGGTGCCATGGTGTACAAGGTTGCTGTTGGTACTCCTCCATTGTTTGGGTGTGAGGCTGTCTGTGAAGTTCCTGGTATTTCATCCGAGCAAGGAGAAATGCCAGTAGTTCAATATTGCCAGATGGGCAACTGCCTTATTAGGGTGGAATCTTGGCCGTATAAGATTGGTGGTTCCTTGTTTTGGAAACCGTTCATATCCATATGGTCTATGGATCAATTAGATTTGAGTAAAGAAAACCCACCTTTCAGCAAGGTTCTTGGAGAGGGCAGTCTTCAGGGAGAAGAATTGAGGTCGGAGCTCTCTCATTCACTACCCAAGTCAGAGAATGGAGTGGAAATAAGTTCACAGATGTGCTCGTCATACATCAATGGATCGGGAAAGCACGGAAGGACCGTGTCCTCTTCGATGGTACTTTCCGAGGTTTCTCATGCTCCATATGCCATAGTTTATGGTTTCCATAATGGTGACATAGAAGTTATCCGATTTCTTAATCTGTTGCCAGCTGCACAATTTGGTAGTGGAGGGGTTTACCCACATATTTCTGAAAGATTTTTCTTGGGGCACAAGGGAGCAATTCTTTGCTTGGCTGCACACCACATGCATGCCCACTCTGACTCTAGAAGCTTTCGACGAGCACTCATATCGGGGAGTTTGGATTGTACGATTCGTGTCTGGGATCTTGATGCCGGCACCCTCCTTTCTGTGATGCATCACCATGTTGCGTCGGTTAAGCAAATAATACTACCACCAGCTTCGACTCACCAGCCTTGGAACGATTGTTTTGTTTCTGTTGGAGAAGATGGCCTTGTAGCGCTTGTTTCTCTTCAAACCATGCGGGTCGAGAGGATGTTTCCTGGGCATTCTTGTTACCCCTCAATGGTTGCTTGGGATGGAGTAAAAGGGTACATTGCTTGTTTATGCCGTAGTCTGCACTCTTGTAATGACGTGGGCAGCATATTGTATATATGGGATATGAAAACAGGTGCTCGAGACCGAATTATTAGAGGGACAACATCTCAATCAGTATTTGAACACTTTTGTAGGGGCATTTCCAAAAATGCAATTACTGGTGGCATCTTGGGAGGGACAACTTCAGCATCTTCCTTACTTGTTCCAATTTTGAAAGGCACTGGCACCCTTCAGTCTCTTGCAAATAGAAATGGGCTGAACAATTCATCTATACCAACGAACCATCACAATGCTGCAGATTCCATAGCTTTGAGCGCCTCTGCTGCACATGATGTGAAGGGGAAGACACCAGCTCCAGTTGATAGAGATAATTCTGCATATAATTCAGGAAAGTCTGGATCTGCTCAGATAACAAACAAAAGAAGAAAGTACCCCATAAAGTGCTCATGTCCATATCCTGGCATTGCAAGTCTGAGATTTGACCTCACTGCAATTATGTCCGCACAAGGCATGTCAAACAGCAATAGTGATAGGCAGTTGAGGGATCATCTTTATGGTGATGCTAACAAAGAAACTATGCCACCTGGAGCTTTAGATAGTACTTCTGGAATCCAAGAAATGGATAGTCCATCTAGAGAGTCACTGGAAGGGCAATTACTTCGATTTAGTCTCTGTTTTCTGCATTTGTGGGATGTTGATTGTGAGCTGGACAAATTACTTGTGGATGAAATGCAAGTTTGCAAGCCAGAAGGTTGTCATATAGCTTCAGGGGTGGTAGGGGATAGAGGCTCATTTACGGTGATGTTCCCAGGGAAAGAAGCTACTCTTGAGGTGGGCTGTTAACTTCATTGTTGCTTCGCATTTAAGCACATTTGAAGTGTAAACATGATATTTTTCTGTTTCAGCTTTGGAAGTCCTCTACTGAATTTTGTGCTATGAGGTCGCTGTCAATAGTTTCTCTTGCCCAACGCATGATCACATTATCTCGGTCTTGTACAAATGCTAGCAGGTACTGGGTCATCTGTTCATTTGCATTTCACGCGGGTTCATATTCTACCTGTGAGCACCAAATGTTTGGGATCTCTTTTGTAATTTGTTTAACTAGCATTTGTATTGTACCGCTTCCTGGTTGTTGTATCAAATATGATACCATTGCACTATTTAGTTGTTTTTCACAGCTGTGATAAATATGGTTCTTTGTTACTTTCAAGATAGCATCAAATTCATGTCTTCCATTTTTCTCATCTACGCTGCGTGTCTTGCTGCAGTGCCTTGGCAGCTTTTTATACAAGACACTTTGCTGAGAAAGTCCCAGATATAAAGCCCCCATCCCTCCAGGTTCTACTATATTTATTGGTCACATTGTTTCTTTCAGTCCTATGAATTTTTTCTTTTATAAAACCAATTCTTTGATTATCTTTATCACGTGAAGAAAAATATAAAGTGGAGTTATATTTTTGTTGTTGCAGTGGCTTGTAGGAAATTAATAGATAATAGGCGATATTCAACATATAGGTGAAGGCTTAATTAATATCTGTGATACTCCTCCCAGTCTAGTTGGCTAGTTTGGTTGGGTCATGAGGTGTTACTGCATCAACATATTGCCCTCATTTCTTGTGTTCGTTGTGGGTTATGCCAATGGGATTTTGGAATGCAGGGCGCTAGAGTCTGTTAAATAGACACAAGACAACAGATAGATTGGAATTGGATGTACAAAATATGGTTATGGTTAGGACCACTGCACACTTGTCCTGATCAGCCACTAAGATTTTATGTGACATCCTGATCTGTTTGGTTAAGTTCTCTGTGTATGTCCCTCTACGAACAAGTAGGACAGGATTAACCCTTTGAAGGCACGCAACAAAGACAAAATTTAGCTGTTTGTGCACATTCGGGCCTTGGTGCGTCACAATTTATCATCACATAAAAAATATTCTGGCATGTTCTTATACTTTCGAGTTCCAACTGGGTCACCAAAATAGATCCCCCCACCCCGTGATGGTCATGCATAAATGTAAATGGTTCTGTGGTTTATTCTAGAGCCATATGCACATACATAAGAGATACTTATAAGGACCAAATAAATGTCCTTAGATGCATTACGGTTGGCCTCCTTTTCCGTATCTATTGCCTTAGTAGCAGATGCAACTGTCATGTTCTGTAGACCTGATTGCGGCGATATCTATTACCTTTTACTAGACCATAAAGGCGTGCCTTGCCGCCCCTGTTCATTATTAAACAAATCAATTTTTTTAAAAGTAAATATAGTAGTAATATACGATAAATTTTAGTGTTTCAAACTACAGGTCTACAGTGAGGAAACATAGGTATTGTTCTTAGTTTCTTTACATAATCAGCCAGTGGCAACCGATGTGGTATGCCAGCCAAAGACCTTGGCTACTTGCCTGAATATTGCTGACAACACAACAAACTACAACATACTTCTTGTTGCAGAAATGAAACCTTGCTTTGCATCATGGATGACTGGTTGAACACATGTGATCTGTTAGGAAAGCAACTTATCTCTATTGGAGGCCCAAGGGGCATATATATATTACACATGACTTGAGGTGCAAGGAAAGTAAACATAGACTAATAAGGACTCCTAGACCAATACTAATACTTCCTAACATCCCCTCTCAAATGCAAAGCGTACGCAATAGCATTACATTTGAAGATGTGTAATACTAGAAAAATAAATGATAATCCAAATCCGCGTCTTGAAAGTGTCGCCGTAGCATGAAGAGTCTTCAAAACCTGAGTCGCCGAAGGGGATAACGAAGAGATGGCACATCAGGGGAAGACATCGCATCAATAGAAGATACAAGAGAAGTATCAAGAGAAGATGGGTTGCCAAAAGAAGATGGCACATCAAGAGAATGAAGCATTGCTTAAAGAATCATGGCCCATGAAAACCGACGGCGAAAGAAGCTCGGCGGCAAGAGAATCGGTTTAGATCAACAACGCAACGAGAGACCATATAAATCCTATTGAGAGGACAATGACCAGAAAAAGGCTGACGGACAAAAGTTTGGTGGACTTGCATGGCATAAGAAACATGAAATATCAACGGATTTGGTGGACACAATGGAGAATATAGAGAACTAGGAAGCTAAACACACACACACACACACACACACACACATGAACTAGATATGATGACAGCGGAAGAAAAATCATGGTGCCGAGGACCAAGACCAAGCAGAGCTCCCGTGTTGTGCTCCTGACTATGAAGAGGGTGGTCTCTCTGAGCTAGAAGAGTCAACGGCAAGACCAGCATAGCCTGGTGAAGAAGAACCCGAAGCTGCAAGCAGACACTTAAGTCGCACAATATCCTGCTCAGTGAGGGACACCGTTGAAGGGGTCGGGATAGAAGCACAAGTCCCTGAAGATGTGCACCCTTGGTGCATGTGCCGCTTCTTCAAGAAGCACTCAGACTTAGGATGACCATCCTTGTTGCAGTAGCCGTAGTGAGAACGAGAGCAGCCCTCATCACTAGAAGTGGGCAGGAACGGCAGAGCACTGGTGCGTGAAAGAGGTGGTGTAGCAAAAGCTCGAGCAGCGAGCACAGAGGGAGCCTCAAGTAAATCGGCACCACATAGGCGAGTCTCTTCAGCCTGAATCTCAGAAAGCGCCTCCATAAGAGAAATACAACCACGAGAAAACAACTGAGCGCGTTGTGGCTCAAACTCCTGACGAAGCCGAGACAAGAACTCGTAGACGCGATGAAACTCCAAGTCTGACTGCACTGCCTGGCATCACTGGCAAGTACGACAACCAACAGTGCGTATAGTCAAACTGGTGCCAGATGGCAGAACTCTGTGCGTAAAAATCATCAACAGGGGAGTCGCCCTGCTGAAGAGCATGCTCCTGCCGAACCACCAATAGATATAAGGAATGACCGGAGGGCTGATAGCGCTGGCAAAAACAGGTCCACATGGCGAAGGTCGTAGCGAGGCCCATAAACTCAAAGGCAAACTGAGGCAAAACACTAGAAGTGAGAATAGCCGCAGCACGAGCATCATCATCACACCATTGAGTGTAAGCAGAGGGAGCATCATGGTAAAAGTGAAGAGCCTCCTCATAGGTCAAAACCTATTTCTCATAAGCATGAGTTGCAGACTCATCAGCAAGCTTAGCGGCATCCTTAGCAGCTTGAGGAGCATCCACAGCAAAGGCCGATGGCTTCGGCGGAGCAGGAGCCATGGGAGGAACCGGGCACGACGGACAAGAGACCTCGCCAGATAGAACACCCCAGAGACGAATGCCACGCATATGAATGTGGAAAAAGCCAACAAACTCACTATAGTTTGTACCATCAAAAACCACCGGGCAACGGGGGAATGACGACATTGTACCTGTCTTTTTTTGTTGTTGTGCCAAATCAGGGAGACGCTGAATCAGACTTGGTCACACAGCAGACGAACACGCAGACGAGCGAGCAGAACAGGGCCCTCACGTGGCTTGTAGCAGCAACCTAGCAGCAGCAGGAGGTAAGCTAGCTTCATGCGCAAAGAGATGAACACGAGACCAGGGCCCTCACGTACGTGGCTCGTAGCACCAGCAGATCCACACGCGGAGCAACTAGAGTAGATGAGCTGGGCACACGTACAACATGGATCCTCACGTGGCTTGTAGCAGCGGGCAGGGAATCCAGCAGGCGTCAGGAGATCAGCGGCGTGGTGCTGTAGACGGACGGGTAGGCAGCGGCCGGCAAAGAAAATAACGGTGCGCGCGAGATTGGATCGGAAATAGCATGAGTTGCGTGTGCGAAAAAAATCCTAGGGCTCTAATATCATGTTAGGAAAGCAACTTATCTCTATTGAAGGCCCAAGGGGCACATATATATTACACATGACTTGAGGTGCAAGGAAAGTAAACAAAGACTAATAAGGAATCCAAGACCAATACTAATACTTCCTAACATGATCAAGAGCAGATAGATCTTCAGCCATGAAGCTTCCATTTGTGCACCTAGAACCAGATAAATATTGCAGCAAAGAGTAGAAATCAACCAACTGTAAACAACAGCTACAATGTACTAGAAAGTAACTAAAAGGGACATTTCATACTGTCAATGCAATAACATTGTGCTTTATCAGGTACTACCTCTGTACCAAAATATAAGATTGAACTGCAAAGACGTCTTATATTTTGATACGGAGGGAGTACAATTAATTGTTTTCAACTTGCCATGGAAGAAAAATTATATAATCATCAAACAGGTAAACACTAGACGGTAGTTTTATTAGAGCACATGTCATCTAGTACTCAACCAATAACAGAAGTTGCAGATTCTCATTCCTTGCTGCAACTGAGCAATAGACCATCCACATCTGCGTTTTCCAAGCACTGAATGTATTCCTAGCTTGCATGGGACAATTCAATTGTTAAATAAATTAAATTTTCTTCTTCATAATGATTCGATAGATTAGAGTTAGGGAGTATTATGTAAGAGCACAAACGGAAAAAAGAACACTGCAAAACTACAATGAGATGAGAATACTTTGTATATCTTAGAATTTGAGTTTGGACAGATAACCTTGGAAACTGAATGTATGTCATTCGTCACCCATTACCTAGTATCTGCTAAGAAGAAATAATTTATAAATGACCGACATTAGACTAAGTATTACTTTGATTTGGAAATAAAGAATGAGAATAAGTTTTTTTTTGCCGTTTATAAGATAATTAGTTTGCCTCCCCCCCTATGTTTCGTAATTAAAATATACATTCCCTTAGCCACAACATCACAACCATCTTTACTGTCAGCATTTTCTCCCTAAAGAATCTTGTGAATTGCACTCAAACAATGAAAATTGAGTTTTGGTGAATATGTTGAAAGAAAAACAGTTTGACAGATTGCACATGGAATGCAAATGTACAACACAAAAATTGCGCGCCACAAGTGCGACCTAATACTTAAGGGTCATTAGAAATTTTATGGCACAAAAGATTGATATAGATATTGCCAAAAATACTACACCCTCTGTTCATAAATAGGACGTTTTGGCAGTTCAAGTACGTCTTATATTTAGGAACATAGGTAGTACAACACAATAATAGTCGAGTGCTTGAATTATCACACATGTTAGCCATAAGTAAAGACCGACAATAAGATCCTAGTAAACATCGGCTAGCTTAGCCAACTCAAAATATTTTTTTGAACAGTTGCTATCAATGAGCTTAGATAGGTGGTACCCTATGGGGACACCCTCTACATAGAAATGTGTTAGGCTCAGTTTAGATGATTTGTTAGAACATGCCTTAGCCAGGATCAAACTCTCCATGAGATTCATAGTTGCATTACTTATAGCTTCCTTATTCGTAGACAAAGCAGATTCGGAATTGTCTTTCCTTCCAAGGATAACTTGTATCCATGCGCTTCAGATTATTAGCCTGGAGTTCGCCACCAGCAGTATAGCCAACCCTACCCTATCACGTCAATCCCACAAGCCTCTTATCCATTCTCGTTCGCTCGTGGCGGGGGAGTAAGTCAAAATAGAAAAAACTCACATTGGGTTTAGGGATAATCAGGCTCGAACTGATGACTTCCACCACGTCAAGGTGACACTCTACCGCTGAGTTATATCCCTTCCCCGTCCCATCGAGAAAGAGAATAACATACAATTTATGTGACGGATGAATACGAATTCTGGGTGACCATGGACTAATTACATTGGAACGACACATGAACATTACCATACCGAAGAGCTTTCATGCAATATGATATAATCATAGTATTTAGATAAGTTGCAAGCATATTAATTAGAGAGGATTTGAACTCCATCGGGTCAATAAGAACACTGATTTTGAGCACAGTTCACAAGAAATTGGTTGGGAGGATTTCTAGTACAGGTAGCCTGAAGATTGATTATCCCTTCCAACGTGTTTGAGTCCAGGATGGGACAGATTGCCAAAGTGATATTACGACCCGATCGCCGTAGAAATACCCATCAGCGAGGGGAGAAGGCAGTGCCATAGTGGTGTTGAAGTGCCTAGCCCTTTCCATCAGTATGGACTTTCGGTTGCGTTGGTTAGTGCATGAAGCTTAACATGGTATCAGAGCTAATATCTTGAGTTCAAGTCCCGGCTTTCGCTGCTGCCCCCCTTTGTCTCTTGAGCCATACCTCTGAGTCTATCCACGTGTTGACTTTCCGTGCCACACGTGAGAGAGGGTGTTGAAGTGTATATGTGGATTGCCTAGCCCTTTCCGTCAGTTTGGACTTTTGGTTGCATTGGATTGTGCATGAAGCTTAACAAGTGGGAGTGCAGGCCGTGTGTTGTACTCCCATCGTGGTCAGGGTGGGTGATAGGGTGGCGTTGTGTCCTCCTCTATGTCCTGGAGCCGTTTGACGCCATGGCCTACTCCGTTGTGTCCTCCTCTCCTGGAGCCGTTTGACACCATGGCCTACTCCTCGGTCCCTGTCGCCGCTAACATCCTCTCTAGTGTATCGCCGCCGCCGCGCTGATTCCAAATACACACACAAAAATAGTAGGTATTAGCACCTATGCAAACCGAGAAAACGTGAGGAAAGAGAAACCAAAATGTCTGCAACCAAGGAGGGGAAACGTAGGTGTCAAACATGGTTTCTTAGGAAGCAAGAATGCAGAAACATGCAGTGGATCAAAGCATAAATAGCCTCGCGAAGTAGGGGATAGAAGGTCTTGTCTGAAAACAGCCATCCACTACAACCGGAAGGGAAGAGAATGGAAGGGCAGCGGCGGTGCACCTTCCATTAATGGCACAAAGAAACGGCGGCAACTCCACCATCTCCTTCGCCGCCTTCTTTTTTCTTCCGAGCAATTCCTTTTCTAGTCGACATCAGTCTGTCTGTCAACCTGGATCATAGCAAACTTGATGGCCCAATTGACGAGAGGAAGCCAAGGTCCCTCCAGAGTAGCGGCCCAGAGGCGTTGGACCGGCCATGATTGACGAGCAAAAACGGCCTTGGGACGCAGCGTGCGACCGGATGATCTGGTGCGTTCCTAGGCTTGATCCGACGGCTTACAAGCTCAAATCGCTGTAGGAGGTCATAGGTAGCTCAGTTTTACAATTTTTTAATGAAGCGCATATGTTTTTAGAGTTTGCATGTGTAATTATAATATCTAATTATCTATATTTTATAGTTTGCAATGCTGAATTTATTGTAGTATATGATACGAAGGCCAGTTGAAACAAAACTTTTGGGTTAATGCCAGCCCATGATTTGGATCAGTTATTATATTGCTAAATAACTGCTTACAGTTACATCTGTATTTCACATATTCCGGTTGTTACAATACAGGTGCATCAGTTTATAGATTAATTTGGAGCACTACATGTCCATGTTTTATAATTTCATCCCTATGAGTTAAACCTTATTTAGCCTTGCGGTGGAAACTTGCTTGGATAATAGCTTATCTTTGTAATGCCATGACCTGTAAATTAAATTCTTTTGAACTCACCTCAGCATGCATCATGTTGGGGAGACATGATGGATAGCGTTAATGAGAAATGGTGCATAATGGGAGGACTATACCCTATGGGGTGGACATACCGAGTCGAC
Organism: Hordeum marinum; assembly: GCA_022496015.1. NCBI lineage: Eukaryota > Viridiplantae > Streptophyta > Magnoliopsida > Poales > Poaceae > Hordeum > Hordeum marinum. The sequence goes on along the minus strand of CM039678.1, from coordinate 390,871,800 downwards.
AGAGGAGTGTCTAGGGAACCCCAGGGCCTGCAGCCAATCATGCCAAACTAGTAACTCGGAGGAGATAAGGATGAACACCCTCTTTCCAGGATTGTATTGTTGCAAGAGATATGTTCCCTGTAACCATGCAAGATCGGATCGTATCGTATCGTCCTGAGGATAGTTTGCTACCCGAGAATGCCGGCCTATATAGAAGTCCTCGCCGAAGGTCATCTTGAGCCCTATTCGCGAGGCTATACTCGCATGACCTAGTTTTCTTAGATCCAATCTACACTCTGGAATCCCTCATTCATCAATACACATCCGAGGGCTCGAGCCTGGTAAACCACCGTGTCTCCATTGTCGCTAACGAGATCTCTTAGGGCACCACCCCTATCTCTACTGTTCTCCACAACTCCTTGGTAGATCGTAAGATCGGCGGTGAATCATTTGTCGACAAATGGGGTCAGCATATTTTGAAATTTCCCTTTGATTGGAAAGTATTGATCACTTGGTTAGTATGCTAGGTTTGCTTCTATTCTGGCAATGGCTTGAGTGCCAACTGCTTTTGTTCTACCTATAAAGGGTAACCTTGTGACTTGTCAGAAATTCACTTATGCATTTATTGTAGGAAACGAAGTAATGTGTCTTGGTATTCTGTTGCACTTCTGCATACTTCTATTTTCTTCCTAAATACATGAAAGCACTACCATCTTTTTGCAGATATACTTTCTTAACTTAGTGATATGTATTTTTCCAGCTTCTGGTGAGCTTTTGGCAACATCCTTCTGAACATGTGCGAATGGCTGCCCGCTCCTTATTTCACTGCTCAGCTCCTCGTTCTGTTCCACAATCCCTCCGTGTACAGAGAAATAAAATTCCTGACCACTTGTCTTTATCTGATCATATGGACAAGCTTATCCCAGAGATGCAGAGTGCCTCAGTATCTAGTTATGGACAGTTGAAGGCGGATGGCGAAAATCTTGATAGAGATGATGATGATGATACTTCTCAGACAAGCTTATGGCTGGAATCATTTGAAAATCAGGAGTGGCTATCTTGGATTGGGGGAACAAGCCAGGATGCAGTGGCATCAAATATTATTGTTGCAGCTGCTTTCGTTGTTTGGTACCCAAGCATTGTGAAGGTTAAGCTTGCAAAGTTGGTTGTCAATCAACTAATCAAGTTGGTTATGTCGATGAATGATCGTTACAGTTCAACTGCAGCTGAACTTCTAGCGGAGGGAATGGAAAGCACATGGAAAGCATGCTTGGGAACTGACATCACGCATTTCTTGAGTGACGTCCTTTTCCAAATTGAGTGTCTAAGTAGTGCACCTTCTAGTAATGCCATCTATAAAACTGCAGTTGCTGTTACAATGAGGGAGGCATTGATTGGTACCCTTCTACCAAGCTTAGCTATGGCTGACATAATGGGATTTTTTGGTGTAATAGAAAGTCAAATTTGGGCTACTTCATCTGATTCACCTGTTCACGTAGTCTCACTCAAAACTCTCATCCGAGTACTTCGAGGCTCTCTAAAGGCCCTGGCTCCTTATCTTGACAAGGTATGCATTGTTTCCTCATTGTACACATCGTGATTTTTTTATACAGAGTTATTGTAATCACTAAGAATTGGTCAAGTTTCAAGCTAGAAGCTTCTCGAAGTTGCAGCAAAATTGATAGTATGTGATTCCCACAAAAAGGGAAAATCTCCCATGTACATTCCTGTTTTTTTGTGGTTGTTTGCAAAGTTCCAGTAGAAGACCATAGAAATGTTCCAATATTGTTTAGATGCTCTATTTTTATGCGATCCAGCTATTTATTTGAACTTTTCTTATCAAGTTGTCTAGTACCACAGTGAGATGTCATGCCCAAACATTATATATGTATTAAAATGTTTTATGTCCAAAAGAAAATGTTTCTTTATTGTTCAGGCAATCAGCTATATCCTACACACGATGGATCCAAGCAATTTAATAATGCGTAAAGCTTGCATTATCAGCTCAATGATGGCTCTAAGAGAAATTGCCCGTGCATTTCCAATGGTTGCTCTCAATGAATCAATGACAAGATTAGCTGTTGGTGACGCTATTGGAGAGATTCACAGTGCCACAATTCGTGTTTATGACATAGAAAGGTACATTCTTCAAGTTGCAGAAAGTTGTTATCATAGAACTGTTAAGTTATACATCACCAATGGCATATGCTGACTTCACAAAGTTCATTGTATACTCATCATGGAATCTACCGGTTGATACTTTTCTTGAGATTACGATATTTTGAAGTTCTTCTGAAATTTATTTTGTTTCTCTAGGCCCAAATAATACAGTGAATTACTAAATTTTCTGTGCATCTTGTTTTAAACGAAACATATGATATTAATTGTTTGTAGCACTATTGGTGATTTATGATCATACAGAACTGTGAGTTCTCACCAAAAATGAATTTGAACACAGAGACGCCATGCTACTTTGTACTTTCATCATCTCCATTTTCCTTTTTTTGTTTGCAGTGTTACAAAAATAAGGATTCTCGATGCATGTGGACCACCAGGTCTTCCAAGCTTTCTCAAAGGACCATCGGATACAACAACCACCATACTGATAACAGCTTTGAGTTTCTCACCAGATGGAGAGGTTTGCTATTTCTATTTTCATAACAGAGCCCAGAATGCTTTAAATAAAGTACATATGATATTGTACCTGTAGCTTGTGCTGGCTTAAGATTACCTCTCAACTTGTTAGTGTATATGTATATTTCATTATTTCTCCAGTCCGTTGGTTCTGTACAAATCATATCACTCATGTCCAAACTGAGTATTAAGTATTTACTAAATTTTATTGAACCTGACATTACATGTTACCATTTTTGGTGTGTTTGATACTACCTCCAGGCAAAAATAATCAAATACAGTATATGTTGATGAGCATAGCTTCATGAAATGTCATGTGCATATTTGGTATTGAATTGTTTTGCTTTTCATATCATCACCATCATCATATTCCTCTCATCTTATTAACATACTGTATTGGATAAGAATCAGGGATCAAATTTGTGTTTCAGAGATCATGCAATGCATAAACAACATAGAGCACAAGTAAAATGCTGTTCATATTCCCCATGGAGCTGTAGAAGCTCTAGTCTATGGCTTAATTATGACATATTTAATATAATTTATCAACCTATTGCGTGTTTCCTTTTTTGCTATGTATCCTTGTTATAATAGGAGTAAGCCATTGATTTAACTTTATTATGGATACATCATTGTATAATGTTCACTCTGGCCCTACAAACAGACATGTGGCATTTGTTTATGTAAAAGCTGGCCCTATCACACCAAATGATCACTTGTTTTTCCTTGAATACGCACAAGGGTGCGTATCGTATATTGAAGGAAATGATCACTAGTTTAAATTGAACGAAACTATCCTATCTTGTAATAACTATCCTAGATGGCTTACTATCGACCGTAGGAAACATTTACGGTATCTTCTTTACCCAATAGATCATTATCCAGTAGCTACTTGGGGATATCAAACTAATTTTCTTGTCTAAAGGCTACATGGTTCTTCAATGTCTTAATTTGTATTCCTTCTGATTTTATGCCTGTGGAAATGGGGCTTGGCATACCCGTTCCATGAAATATGTGTCGTGATGAATGGGTTGCTATTTGTAGTAAGAAAGTTGGTAGCTTTGCTAGAAGATTGAGCTGTACGACAAACATAATCTGCTTTCTTTAAGCTATAGTTTGTTTTTGAGATGTAAATCTTATATATGGGAACCCAGATTGTGTTTTGACAATAATTTTTACTCCTTTTACCTAGGGCCTTGTCGCTTTTTCGGAGAACGGATTGATGATTAGATGGTGGTCTCTTGGTTCAGCCTGGTGGGAGAGGCTAAGCAGAAGCCTTACTCCTGTTCAGTGCACAAAGCTTATCTATGTTCCTCCATGGGAAGGATTTTCACCCAACTCAGCTCGCCTAAGTATAATTTCTAACATCTTGGGACATGATAAACATAAAAATTCAGAGGTATATTTTTGACTAGTTTCTTCTCACTGATTATGTCGTGTTGTTTAGCGTTGTTGAATATACTATTAAGCATGTTTATTTTGTAATTGTCAGTCTGGCCAGCGGAGGTACAGCCATACTGAGTAGTACCCCCCCCCCCCCCCCCTACACACACACAAAGCGCAGTCTGCCAAGGGTTTAATTATATGTCTGATCTATCTTACGTGTTCCTCTTAGCAAGTGCCACTCTTTCATAACGTTCTATGAACAAGGTGTAAAAATCTTCTGCCCCAAGCAACTGTGTTGCATCTCATGTCTGTGTGCCTATTACCCTGATCTCAACTCTGAACATCTTGGACATAATCCCATCCCATGTGGTTCTAATTTGGACGATAGAATGTTTACACCACTTCCTCTTGCAAAAGATTTTGTCCCTTTGTCCACCTGGTTTGAATTATCTGACTTTGGTCATAAGTAGGTTCTAGTATCCTACGGTCCATCCTGAAATGCACCAATCAGGGTTTCGAAAACCTAAGCTGGCCCTAAACTGAACCAGACAGCTCCACATTTTGCCTATTTGCTTGACAAAAAGGCAGCCTTGCAATTTGAACTGCACTTGTTTTCAAATCTACTGAATATATGTTGGAATGAGTAATGACACTCATGCATGTTTCTACGGAAATTGTGATAAAATCCATTGTTTATGGAATCAAACGGCCCTTTTGAACCTGTTATTGCTGTTTTCTGGAACCTGGTGTTGACCAAGTCTTTGCATTTCTTACATCTTAAATAGTGGCAAGAAATTGAATTGAACAAACTGTATATAAACTGCACTTGTGTGAAGAATAATTAGCGCAGAGTGAGTCTTAAATTTTCTTTTAGATCAACAGGGAAGGCTCCCCGGCTCCATTGCATGGAAGCCTGAAAACATAAAAACAGGTCTGGTACATGTTCAGAACAAGCAAGCCAAACGAAAAGGAAAAAAAGGGAACAAATCCCCGGCTGTTCTTGAAGAGAACCAGACATCTCTAAAACATGGAAGTCCAAGACTACAGTTTCTGGCAACTGGGATGATAAGCAAAACAACACAGGAATGGATTGCCCTTGGCATATGCAACATCATTTTTCAACCCACATGCATCAGGATGGTTACTATCAGCATCTCTTTTGGCGTGGCTCTGATCTTTTTAAGCAACCAGCTGCGGCGTCGGTGGCACCAACGGTGCCAACTGACCCCAGGTCCTCAGATCAGGGGCAGCGTTTGGGTAGCTCTCGCTGTCAAGCTCAGCCTCTGGCATATGGCCTTCCCCAGCTTCATGTTTCTTCACCCCCACATCAGCCTCTCCGTGCTCCCCAGGATGTGTTGCAGGTGTTGACAGAACCGATCCGTCTGCTCCAGCATATGTTCCTTGAAGAGTAGGCGCCATCTTGTTAGCATTCCTAAAGTCAGCGACCAAACCTGGTTCAAGGAAAGCCAAATGGTTCCATTAAAGATCATACTATTTCTTTGTTTTCACAACGCCCAGAGTACAGCAGCTATAACAGTATTCAAAGAGTCAAGCTTTTTACCAGCAACCCAAACGGAAGTAATCGACTCTATCGAAATACCTACTTGCATGGAGAAAAATGAACTGACTTCTTTCTACACAAGTCTAGCCACTAAACAATCACAGAAAAGGTGATGAACACTTTCAGGTTCAGAGCAGAAAGCGCAATCAATGGTTTTGTCTATATTCCTTTTTAGCAGATTGTCTCTAGTCATAACCTTGTTGTAAGCAACCCGCCAAAGAAGAATATGGATCTAGGGGGGATGATAGTCTTCCAAACAGAAGGAATGAAGACGGGGAAACCCCTTGTAATTGATTATTGCATACAGCAAGCTAGTGGAATAGGTGAAGGTTAACGCAGCAGAATTTTTTTTTCCGACCTACGCACCAGCCCAGGACCACTATGAAGACTGCATACAAGGTTTGATCTTTTCGTTACCGACTCGTAGCGCAGCGGAAGTAGAGTCGATGACGATCGGCGGTGCAGATCCCCACAGCTAGGATTTACAACCTCCCAACCGCGAGGATGTATACCCTCATCTGCCCCTCGGACAGCCCTCCGGGAGGCGGTCAGACAGTCCCCCGGACGGTGTTGCGGACAGCCCTTCGGGAGGACCTTCAAATCTTGGACTGTCACTCGGACAGCCCTTCGAAACTCGGACAGTCACACGGACAGCCCTTCGGGAGGCACTCTCGAACTAAGACCGAAACTACGATCTCTCTACAGAGTTGCACACATACGGTGTCATCTATCCGGCAGGGCTTCGCCATTCAGAACTAGTTCCTGCCGGAACCCAGACAGCCTTTCGGCTCTACGGAACTATTTCGCTGGGAGGGAGAGAAGAAGCCAGATCATTGCAATGGCACTTGTATGTGAGGAGTGAGTTTTTGGGCTGCCTCCTCACCCCTATTTATAAGGTGAGAGAGGTAAAAATACCAAAATGCCCTTAGATATTTTCACTATTCATAATAGTGATTCCACTATTCATAAATAGTGTTTCCCACTATTCACAATAGTGTTTTCCACTATTTCGTAATAGTATTTTCACTAGTCCTGAGATATTTTCTCCCAATAGTGTTTCCCACTATTCATAATAGTGTTTCCACTATTCACGAGATATTTTCTCCCAAAAAGCACTTTCACTATTCACGATGACATTTTTCAGCGTCCGATCGAACTGAAAATATTTATGTGGGTTTAGAACATTTCCAGTACCCCACTAAAATAATTTTCAATGCGATCCGGAACAATTTCGGATTAGTGATTTTCATCTGCGAAAAGCATCTGAAGCGGTTCCGGCAGCTCCGGAACATTTCCGGTTTTTCTTCCGGAAAATTCCCAGAAGTTTCCAGAATGATTCTGGCACCCTCCAAGAATTATCAGGCATGTGCCGAAACCAATTTGACTTAATGGTATCCCCTGAAACAACTTTTCAGTTTTACCGAAACTGTTCCGGTGTTCTCTCTGCGGAACTTTTCCGCTGTCCGAAACTTTTCCGGTGTCCGAAACTTTTTCGGTGATTTTCTCTCAGACTCCCTGTCTATTATTCAGCAGATAGATGACCCTTAAGCGTGTGACCCTATAGGTTCGATGAAGCATAGACATGACCCGGAACCCCTTCCGATCAATGATCAACATCGGAGCCGTGGACACCCATATTGACCCCTATACCCACACGAATGAATATTCGAGTGAACCTTCAGTTGCCGTGTGCTATTCCTGTTGCTTTGCGATATGTTACAAATACCTGAGGTGAGACATGTTGGCATCCCCGTGGATCAACAACTTGTCCACTATGCCAGTTACCTCGTTACCGGTATTGTTCTCTTTTCTCGTTCCCGTGTTCAGGCATCCCCATGATCAAATCACAAAGGGTCTGGCCAGACGATGATGGATGCCGTAACACCGAGAGGGCCTAGAGATATCTCTCCATCGTCGGAGGAGCAAATCCCAATCTTGAGCTATCAAGTTACTTGACATACTTTTCCATGAACCCGTAAGCCGCCGTAATAGCCACCCATTTACGGATGACGTTTAACAAACCCCAAAGTTCATGAAGCAAGCATGAAGAAACTCGATACTCTCATGGTCTAAGGAATTATGCAAATATTAACTTCTCTGTGTTATTAACCATTAACTTATGGCGGATGTATCTCATAGCATAACATCAATTCGGCTCGATTCAACACAAATGTTCTTCTAACATTGTGCCCTCAAAATTGCTGGCATAGCCATGCCCATGATCAGGAAAACAGGATCATCATGCAATACTTGAGCTAGTCTTAGAGGCCAGACTAGGAATACAATTTACCGTTTATTATTCCACACGTGCATATGAGTCTTCCTTCAAGCCTCGTGGTTATTGTAGACTCAAGAACCATAGCAGTTATAGCATGGAACATAAACCTAATTATGAACAGGGAGATAATCAATAACATTTATTATTGCCTCTAGGGCATATCTCCTACAATAGGTCCCTGTTGCAGTTATTGCCACACCAGGGAGTCAGTGTCCTCAGTATAGGTAATACTACTAACAACTGCTTCTAGTTCATACCAAGCAACCATCAGGGCAGGTGGGAAAGTTCTCCCCTGCTCAGGTTTCCCCATCCCAGATCTGCCTAATCGTCTGCCCCTGCTCTCTGCAAATGCAGTACAGGTCCCAAAATTAGATAGAGAGTGGGGAATTTCCAAACCAACAATCCTCCCAAAAACTAATTTTCGTCCCATCTCCCAAAGACCATCTGTATCCAAATTTAACAGCTCTAGAGGCCCACACCACTCCCCTCCAGATGGTGGATGCCTCTTTGTCCTGGATGCAGAAAATATTGGGCAAAGGTTTATATTTATTATATAGAATAGTTTTCCAAATCTTAGGTTCACTACTCACATATCTCTTAATCCAAGCCCCTAATAGGAGATATTCAAGACATGCATGTTAGGGATACCTAAACCACCAAACTCTTTTTTCATGTAGACTAGAGGCCAGTTAGCAAGATGAATTTTTTATGGCCTTCAAACTCCATAAGCAGTGGGCCATCTGGGTATTGATCATATCCACTGCCCACTTAGGAAATTTGAAGAAAGAGATGAGGTAAATGTATCTATCGGTGAATTAATCTGGCACCGTATAACTTTCAAGTTGCCTAGTTGTACTAGAACTTATTTGAAGGGCAAGGATGATGTTTTTTTTTTCTGAAGGGGACAAGGATGATGTTAAGACTTAAAAGAGTCTTAAGCAGAATTTTCTGTCGTTTTCCATTTCATGCTTTCTGCTTTTCTATCTTGTATTTGATGTGAAAGTGTCATCCTCAGTTCTTTTCTCATCTATAATAGGCTGTGAACATATAATACTAGTTATATTTCATTTAAACTTGCTGATTATTGTTTGTCAGTTTTCTTCATATTGAATCTATATATGTTTTGGTTCTGGGCTTTGCAGAGTAAGACGAGAGAATTAGATGAGGCTGATAATCTGAAACTGCTGTTACATAATCTTGACCTTTCTTACCGCCTTCATTGGGTTGGTGGAAAGACCATTAAACTTACAAGGCATGATCAGGAGCTGGGTACATTTCAGTTGTGATTAAAAGATGAGTTATGGCTTGTTGATAACTTATGGACCTGGTTGAGTTGCCTTGGAGTTTTACTAGGCAGATGTACTGAAGTCTGACAAGGGTGGCCCAAAGTAAAGCGAAGCCACCAAGTGCAGTTGTATATCATGTAAGACACTTATCTTTGTCGTCAATTATGAAACATATTCTTGCGCATATTTGTATAAAAAAACATTATATGTTTCCTAATGTACTATTTGGAAAACCTGAACCCAAACGCAGCACCAACAGGATTGTTGATTACAATATTACATGGAGGTCTCTGGAAGGGGCAGTTCTGTTTCACCATTAGGCTACAAATGCATCATGCTTTCCGATTGACAGATCAAATAGTGACAACCTAAGGTAGTCTTAAGTTGATCTCTCTCAGAAGTCTAAACTGATGTCTGGTTCATGCCCCTGTTAAACTTGGTGGTCTCCGACCTTTCATTTAATCTAACTTTATACTCATGCTTGATGTTAAGACACAAGATGAAAAGTGTGAGAAAATATTGTGAGAGACGTGTTCCTTAAAAGGTCCAATCAGATTTAGGTTTAAACAGTCTGATATTGCCGACATGGATTTTTGGAACATGGGTACATGCGCACCCCTCATGAAAAGATCAAACAGTTCTGGAATTTTTGGTAACATACATGGCCGAGTGTTCTACTCACGTATGAAGTTTTGCAGGAAAATGACACCTGTAGTATTTTGGGCAGAAATAAAAAGAATTCGTGCTATAAAATGGACCATGTTTCAAGCAATTTGTAGGTCCGATTTTGTTTTCTTTGTCAAGAATACCACCGATTCATTTCTTCGCGAAACTTCACATGTGAGTTGAGAAGTTAACCAAGTTTGTTAACCTAAAAATTTAGAATTGTTTGATTTTTGTTGTTGCTATTTTTAGAAGTGTACTATTCGTAAGAGGTGCGTGTGGGACCCATGTTCACCATTATATTTTCAGGTATTTGGCTAGATGAACTAGTCATGTATAGAATCAATTACTCATGTACTCCAAATTTGTTTGTTACTTAATTTAAGCAAGATTGAACTAGCAACGGGCAGTTGCGGCAGACAATTCAATCTTTGCTAAGTCGCCTGTGCTGATAGATATTTTCCTGAAAGGTAGCTCATGATGCAATCATCCTGCAGTATCGTTCGTGGGAACTGTCAAGAGTCAGGAGCTTCTCTCTGTTAATTATCAGCTGACGACTTGAAGAGTTGAAGGATATCAGATTCTGGTAGTAACTTGCTTGAGTTGCAGGCACACATCTTCATTCATTCTATTGCTTGTCATCAGTGCTGTACTACCATCACAGATACCACCTGAAGAGGGAATTGTAGTGTTGAGATGATAGGCACCAAAGGGCATTTCACCAAATTAGTAATACTTTTATAACTGAAATATAGTTAAACCTTATTTACCGGCAAGGCATATTTTCCGGCTTGTGTAAGGGAATGTACAACTGAGGTAGATCTGAAGTGTTAAAGAATTTGCCTGACAAGAATGTTGTATAGTGTAAAATGTAAATGATCGTGCCTGTACAAGAAGTTTCTTTTTGGCATTTTATACCCATGTAAGACTAATTCATTTTGGACCCGATGTAATGGTTTTAGATGTGCAGAATATAGAGGAAGTTTTGTTCTCTTTCTTGCAAGGTTAGAATGCAAGCAATTTCGTAAGCACCACACACTAAGCGTCACCACCATTTTAGCTTTGTTGTCTGTTTGTTATATTGTCTACTTAAGCTTCCTCTTCTTAGCAAGACCATTTTGTCCCAAATCGTCAACATGTCTCGTTTCCTGATCCTAAACCCCCTAGCACCAGCTAGCATGTCAAACTGCATTCCCAGGTACAGAACCTGCGGTGCGACGCAACTTTGTCTAAATCCCCACCTTCTATGGGCAGGCTCTAGCACCATGCCCAATGTGTATTTCTGCTATATTCCTACATTCGAGGATGGATTAGCATTGCATTCTGAAGTAACATCTTTCAGCTCAACAGGCACCATATATTGACTCAGTATTTGGTAAAACACGTTACTTCTCTTCATTGCCATGACGTCGCGTGGGGCTCGAATTCAAGGTTCTCCACCATGCAGAGGCTGAGGGAGACGATGGACCAAGGGGCGATGGGCCGGGGGTCGCCGGATTCGGTGCCGATGGGGACAATGTTGTGTGTCATTTTGAAACAATGTAACCTCGTGTGTGTTTGCTGCATACGCACAAGGGACCTGCTATGATGACTTGTAGTGCCTGTTGCAATGTTTGAGAGCATGCTGCAATTATTATTTCTAGTGCTCCAAGTGTTGGTTACATTTACCGCCCCTCGGTCAGATCGAATCGAACGATTCCGATGCCGTTGTGGCCGCCTCGTTGCGTTCCGCTTGCGAGCGAGCCTAGGTGACGGGACGCACCGCACTCGCGCAGGCACGATTCAGGGTCGAGCCGAGGGAGGAAGCCGGAGCGGCTAGCGCGTTACATTTAAGGAATTTTCCCTCCTTCCCAAATCCCAATATCACGCCGATCGTCTTCCAAACCGGGAACCCCACGCCAGGCCTTCTCCTTCCTTCTTTGCGGATTTCTTTCCAAAAATGCTACCGCCAATCCAACCCAACACGGACCCGAGGTGCCTCCTCCTTCCTTGCAGAGATCTTTATATACCCCTTTCCCGTTCGTTCCTGGCATCGCCGTCCCGTCGCACCGAGAGACAAGCTCAAGAAAGAGAGAGAGAGAGAGCACCCGCCGCCGCCGCGTTTGCACCCCCTCGTTGAGAGAGCGAGCGACCATGACGCAGCCGCCGCTCGGCAAGAAGACCAAGGGGCGGCAGCGCAGGGAGAACCGCCGGGTGGAGGACAAGGAGTCTCGGCAGGTGACCTTCTCCAAGCGCAAGTCCGGGCTCTGGAAGAAGGCCGCTGAGCTCGCCATTCTCTGCCGCGCCAGCCTCGCCATCGTCGTCTTCTCAGAGGCCGGCAAGGCGTTCGCCTTCGGCAGCCCCTCCACCGACGCCGTCCTGGGATGCGCCGACGTCGACGGCGACGCCCTCTCTCCTGTTCCTGCTGCGAACGACGTGGAGTGGGAGGCCCTGGAGGCGCTGTGCCGGGAGACGGAGGCCATGGGCTTGGAGGTCGCGGCGGAGGCCCAGCGGATGAGCGCCGTCGGGAAGAAGGTGGTGGAGCTGCAGACGCAGGCGGGGAAGCGCTTCTGGTGGGAGGCGGACGTGGAGGCGCTCGGGGAGGCGGAGCTGCCCGTGTTCGCCAGGGCGCTCCAGCGCCTCCGGGACAACGTGCGCCGCCACGCCGACAAGATGCCCTCCGCTCCAGCGCTTCAGTAGTCCAGGGCAGGCCGAGCTTCGGTTAATTGCCAGTGGTCTTAGATCATCTTTGCTTGTAGTAGTAAGATTAGTGGGGATTATCGTTGACGAGTACAATTGACAAGTTACTGTTTTCAAGATTAGATAAGTTGTTTTCTTCTCATGAGCAGTCCAGCTGTCCAGGACTCCAGTTACGAGTCTAGCTGCACGCACCTCTTAAACCTATGCTTCTACAAGTAATATTCTTTCAGATTTTTGCTGTAGACCAGGTTATACTAATTGCTGATGATTAACTCAATTTTCTGCACAAATAATGAGTTATTGGATCAACTTGCTGAAAACATGATTTGATGCCGAATTAACTGTCGATGAAGTACACAGTCCGGACCTAGAGTACTTTCAATTGGATAGCTCTCTCCTCCTCTCTCCCTTGCTTTCCCCCTGCTCCACCTGCGTCTGGTGGTAGATCTGGCTGTGACCCGCTCGGCGGAGGCGTGGATGCCGTCCTCTCGCCTCTCGGGAACCGTTTTTGGGCTTTGGAGGGCGCTGATGATGATTTCGGATCTGAGTGTGACCTCGCTCCGACGGCGATGGTCGTGCCGGTGGTGGCACGGCCGACGGTGAGAGGCCGCAAGTTCACGCCTGGGGGGCGTGGTCGGGCGGTTTCCTCCCCGTCGGATGGGCCTGGCTGGTGCAAGGTGTCACGGCGGCGCCGCGACTCTGGTAAGCTTCCGTCCCCTTCCCCGGCTCGCGGTGTGCTTGGTGCCCTGCCCGCATCTCCTCCGACGGATCCTGTCTGCTCGCACTCCCCTTCCCCTTCGCTGCCGCTCTCTCAGTGTGCTCCATCTGCCCCCCATCCTCCTCCGGTTGCTCCTTCGGCAGCGTTGCCGCCTGCGGCGGTGGCGACGACGGAGGGGGACTGTTCCCTAACCCTAGCGCTCCCTCCCCGACCGATGGGCCTCACTCCAAAGGCCTCCGTGCGCTTTGGGCTGCCCTTGGGTGGGCGGCCCACGACGCTCCTCCTCTCCTCTTTATCCCTTTTCCCTCCTTTGAGTGCTGTGGGCTCGGGGCCCGCTAGGCCTCCCTCTCTCCCCTCCCTAGCCCTTGCGGCCCAACCTGTCCGCCTGTGCCGACGCAGGGCCTGCTTCCTCGGGATATTTATGGGTCCGAAAGGGTTCCCTCCCTCTATTTCTAGGGCTTCCCGTCGTCGGCGTGCGCCCATTCGCTTCTTCCGTAGATCTAGCCCTCCCACCTCCTCTCCCTCTCCTTTGTGGAGGTCCTGTCCGTGGACAAGTCTAGGGGCTCCTCCAGCGAGGTGGTCTCCGGTAGCAAGAGGCGGCGTGACGAGCCGTCGGCTGCTGGGGTGGATCTGGAGTATGAGGTCTCTCTCAGGTCCAAGCTTGAGGCGGAGCAAGCGACACGTGAGCAGGGGGCTCGCGACAGTGATGCTTGGGCGGTCGGGCCAGAGTGGCGACAACGAGATGAACGGGCCCAGTCGCTCGGAGGTTCCAACTCCATGGTCACGGGATCTGGCGGTGGCACGGCGCCGGTGGCGGGTCCTTGGGAGGTGGCGGCGGCGGGGGGCGCGACTGGATCTGTGACCTCGTTCCCTCGCCCTCCTCCTCCTCCCCGAGGGCAGGCGCCGCCTCCTCGCCTCCCTACCTGCGATCCTGGTTTCGGGGCTAGGCCTCGTCATCCTCCTCGCAACAATAACTTCGCCCCCTGCAGTTCAAGCAACACCGGGTCCCAGCCTCCCCTCCGAGCCTTCCGCCACCGGCCTGGGCGACGGGATCCTTCCCTCGCCTCACCCTCTGCCATCCCGTCCTTTGAACCCTTCGCCTAACTCCTCGTCCTCCCTGATGTGCTTTGCTTGTCACCAACCGGGGCACTTCCAATCTAGGTGCCTCAACCCGCCTTTCTGCCTCATATGTAGATCTGAGGGCCATCTTATTGTTGCCTGTCACAACCGCATCAAACCCACCTCCTTTGTGCAGTATGGGATGGGGCTCCCGGGATGTTCCTTCTTGGCCCTGGACTATGACCCGCCGCTTGTGGCGACTGCTCCTGCTCTCTCAAATGCTGCTATCATATCTGTTCAAGGTCAAAAGATCTCTCCTTAGAGTCTGCTAGAAGGTTTGCGGGTTTGAGCTGTGGATGGCTGGGATTGGCAGGTGCATCAATTTTCGGACTTTGAGTTTGTTGCGATGTTCCCTTCCTATGAGAGATTAAGAATGATTGCTTCTTGCACTAGTTTCACTCTCCCGCACAACCAATTGGTGATATCTGTCAAAGCTGCGGCCAATGGGTCCAAATCCGTTGGGCAACTTTTTGATGTTTGGGTGTTGGTGGAGGATCTTCCTGCCGATCTTAGGTCTGCCCCTTTTCTGATGGACTTTGGCATGCTTCTCGGCAAGCCTATCGAGGTGGATGGCGAGTCCCTATCCAGGTTGGGCCCATTGCGTCTGAGGATTTGGTTTGTTGATCCGGTTTGCCTCCATGGTTCGGTTGATGTGTTTCCGTCCGCTGATGGCATTCGGTTGTGGGTGAGACTAGAGGGAGCTAAGGCCTTCCAGGCGCCTCCGCCGCCCCCTCCTCCCGCTCCTTCCGCTTCAGAGAAACATGATGATGGCTCTGCTGATGGTGGATGGACCCAAGTGGTGGTACGGGTGGGGGGACTGACCCCCATTTCACCAAGTTTGAGTGGGAGGGACTGGGTCCTGATGTGCAGGATCTTCTCAAGGAGAATGCCCCCAAAGATGATGTTCAGCATGTGGAGGCTGCGCCGGTCCCTACGGCCATTGGGCAAACGACTCCGGTGGGCACCCCTATCTCGGGAGTATGTTCGAACATGCCAGCTAGGCCTCTGTCTCCCTCCACGTCAGGCATCAAGGATATGGCGTCTTCTCCCACTCGTGATGTGCTGGTTTCGCTGAGCAAGAAGAAGAAGTCCACGATCAAGAAATTCTATGCTAAAAGCAGGGTTTCGTCGGGCTCCAAGACCTCGGTGGCTGGGCTATGCCGCCGTCTCGATGCTGACTTGGGGGTTGTGTCGGGCTCTCCTCCCAGGGCAGTGTCGCTCTCCCCCTCGGCTCCCTTCCCCTCCATCCGCACGCCCACCTCCATGGCCTGCAAGGGCAGACAGGTGCACGACTCGAGGGAGCCGGTGGCGGCGCGTGCGGAGCGACGGGCTGCGGCTAGAGACCTTCCTCCTTCAGGTATCCTCCCTCCCCATCCTCCGTCCTCTCCTACTAGGCTAGTGCTGCCTTCTCTATCTGATGATCATCTATTGCATGTGCTTGAGGACGTGGGGGTTTCTATTGATGCGGGTTTCGGGTCTCCGTCTACGGTTCTTTCCATCATTCGTGCTAATGAGAGGGCCCAAGATTGCTAAAGCTAAAGATATGGTTGTGGCGAATGGGATCGCTACACCCGCCACGGGTGGGGATGTTGGTGTTACTGGTAGTGGCCAGTCACCCCCTCCACCATCTAAGCGGGTCATTTCTAAGTGCGCCAAATCCCGCGTTGCTCCCTGCAGGTCGAGTCTCCGTATTAAGAACTTATCTTTCAAATGAGAGCCCTTTTCTGGAATATCAGAAGTTTCGGAGCTAGGGGGCGCCGCGACCAAATCAGGGATGTAGTTAGGAGTGATAATATTGATATTATTGGGCTGGTTGAAACTTTTAAGGATTCCTTTTCCCCCAATGAGCTCTTCGCAGTTGCTGGGAGGGACAAATTCGACTGGAACTTCCTCCCTTCTTCCAGACATTCTGGTGGGATTCTTCTGGGCACCAAACGGGACATGTTCGATGTGGTGACTTTTGACCATGGTGTGTTTTGGGCTAGCACGGTTGTGCACCATAGGAGTTTGAACCACTTATGGGAAATCATGGTCGTCTATGGGCTGACGGATCATTCTCTGTCTGCCTTGTTTCTGGATGAGATCGCAGCCAAGATAGAGACATGTTCGCTTCCTTTGCTGGTTGGTGGGGACTTTAACCTTCTTCGCTCCCCTATGGATAAGAGCTCCAACAACTTTTCGTGGCCCTTGGCTAATGCTTTTAATGCCTTTATTCGTGATTGCACTCTTCGTGAGCTCCCTAGGGTGGGAGCTTGTTTCACATGGACGAATTGCCAATCTACCCCTATCCGGTCGGTGCTTGATCATGTTTTTGTTTGTTAGACCTAGGATTCTACCTTCCCCTGCGCCTCCTTGAAGGTCAGGGCCATTGTTGGTTCGGACCATGCGCCTCTCATCCTTGACGCTGGTCTGGACTCCCCTATGTTGTCTTCACGCTTTCAGTTTGATGCGTCGTGGCTTCTTGTAGAGGGTCTCCCAGATCTTTTAGCTTCTAAAATCTCTAGGCTGCTCTCCCTCGGCCGACGTTCTTTTGGGCCCATGGATGACTGGCATCAGTGCTCTTATGCTCTTCGTAAATTCCTGCGTGGGTGGTCTCGCAATAGCGCAGCGGAGGCTCGTCGTGAGAAGGGTTCTCTGGAGGCCCAGATTGCTATGCTAGATGCTAGGGCTGATGGGCCTGGTTTGTGTGAGGGGGAGTGGGGCTTGCGATATGGCCTTGAAGAGGATCTCATGCTTTTGCATTGGCAGTCGAAGATATATTGGCGCCAAAGGGGAACTTTGAATTGGACCTTGAAAGGTGACACCCCCACAGCCTATTTTTTGCGATAGCCAATGGTAGGAGAAGGAGATGTGCGCTGGATAGTCTTCTCATTAATGGGGTGAAGGTCTCTGATCAGGCCCAAATTCTGGGTCATGTGGTGGAATTCTTCTCTTCCCTCTATGCTGCTAGGCCATAGTCTAGTTTGTCTATATCTCATTCCTTGTGGGACGCCTCTTCTAGAATTTCTGCCGCTAAGAATGAAGCCTTAATCCTGCCTCTTTCTGATGAGGAGATTTGGGATGTCATTAATTCTGCTAACCCTAATGCTGCGTCAGGCCTGGATGGTTTTTCTATCCCCTTTTAAAAAATTCTGGCCTCAGCTTAAGACCCTCATCTGTAACATCGTCCAAGGGTTCTGTCTTGGGACGGTGAATATTTCTCGCTTAAACCATGCAGTGATCTCCCTCACCCCCAAGGTCAAGGGTGCCGAGCTGATCTCCCAATTTAGGCCGATTGCCCCGATTAATAACATGGCGAAATTTCCTGCCAAGGGCTTTGCCACACGTCTCTCTCCTGTTGCGCATCATATGCTCAACCCTTTTCAATCTGCTTTCGTTAAAGGCAAATTTATCCTTGATGGGATTCTCTGCCTTCACGACATTGTTCATGATCTTAAGTCCGCAATTCAAAAGCTGTGATCCTAAAGTTGGATTTTGAGAAAGCGTACAACTCAATTAGTTAGCCTTTCCTTAGACAGGTCTTGTTGGCCAAAGGATTTGAGGGAGCGTATGTGCAGCGGATTATGCAGCTGGTGGCGGGTGGGGACACGACGATTTCGGTCAATGGCCAAGTTAGCATTGTTTTTGCCAATGGCAGGGGCCTGAGGCAAGGAGACATGGCCTCCCCGATCCTTTTTAATTTTGTGGTTGATGCCTTTTCTCGTATCATGTCCAGGGCTGCTGCTTCTACCCATATCTCTCCGGTTATCTCTCATCTCATCCCCCATGGGGTCTCTCACCTCCAGTACGCGGATGATACCATTATGTTGGTGGAGCACAATGATTCTTGCCTTGCTCATCTTAAGTTCATCCTCTTATGCTTTGAAGCCTTGTCAGGGCTCAAAATTAACTTTGTGAAGAGTGAGGTCATTGTTACTGGGGTGGATGATGCCGAGGCTTTACGTGTGGCGCACCTCTTAAACTATAGCCTGGATTCCTTTCCTTTTAAGTACTTGGGCCTCCCGATTGCTCCGGATAAGCTGTGCGCCAAGGAGTTCACACCCATTGTTACCAAGGTTGGTAATCAGGTGCTGCCGTGAAGGGGCAGATATAATACAAACGTTGGGAAAGTGGCTCTGAGTAATTCTTGTCTCTCCTCCTTGCCCATGTACGTTATGGGCTTCTACCTCCTCTCAACGGGTATGCATGAGGGTTTTGACAAGCATAGTGGGTGATTTCTATTGGAATTCTGCGGATAACAAACGTAAATATCGGTTCGTCAAATGGAACATAATCTGTAGACCTAAAAACCTGGGTGGGTTAGGCATCCTGAACACCGCGGTGATGAATAACTGCCTTATGATCAAGTGGTGGTGGAAGATCATGTCCTCGGGCCGAGATCCCCTCTGGTTCTCCATTCTTAAGGCAAAATACTTCCCCTCCTCCAATCCTATGTTTGCCTCACCTAGGGGAGGTTCACAGTTTTGGAAAGATTTGGTTAAGATCCGACCTCTTTTCAAAGAGCATGTCAAATGTTTGGTGGGTAATGGCGTCTCAACTCGTTTTTGGCTTGACTAGTGGTGTGGGAATTCTACTCTCTTGGTGGTTTTCCCCATGTTATTTTCCTTTTGCTCTAAGCCTGAGATCTCCATCGCGGAGCTTGCGGGTGACAATTGGGACCTTGCCTGGGTCGTCATCAGCGTCGTCCTGGTGGTCGAGCGGCCGGAGGAGGGCAAGTCCCTGCCATTCCAACGACCCGTCTACTACCTCAGCGAGATCCTCTCCGCGTCCAAGCAAAACTACCCCCACTACCAGAAGATGTGTTATGGCATATACTTCGCTGCCAAGAAGGTCAAGCAGTACTTCCAGGAGCATACCATTACCGCGGTGAGCACGGCCCCGCTCGGCGAGATAATGAGCGGTCGGGACTCCACCGGCTGGATCGCCAAATGGGTCATCACCCTCACCGATCATGAGATTCGATACGAGCCAAGAACCGCCATCAAGTCACAGGCGCTGGCGGACTTCCTCGTCGACTGGGCGGAGACGGAGTTCGTTCCGCCTCCCCCAGACTCCACGCATTGGCACATGCACTTCGACGGCTCGAAAATGAGGACCGTCCTGGGTGCTAGCATAGTCCTCTCCTCCCCCAAGGGTGATCAGCTCAAGTACGCCCTCCAAATCCACTTTGCCGCCTCTAACAACGTGGCCGAATATGAGGCCATCGTCCATGCCCTCCGGCTCACCAGGGAGATCGGCATCAGGTGCATCCTCTGCTTCGGCGACTCCGACCTCGTGGTGTAGCAAGTCTCCGGCGAATGGGATGCTAGGGATGCCAACATGGCGAGCTACCGCTTCCTCGTACAACAGCTCACCGACTCCTTCGAGGGCTATGAGTTTCATCACGTCCCACGGGTGAACAACAAGGCGGCAGACGCGCTGGCAAAGATCGGCTCCACCTGGCAGGCCATCCCGGCCGGCGTCTCCCTCGAACGGCTGCTCAAGCCGTCAATCAAGCCTTCCCTAGAATCGGAGTCAATCTTTGTGCCGGCGGGCGTCGTCGGCCTGTCAACGGTCCCGGCCGCCTCTCCGTCACCTTCGCCACTGGCTCCCAAAATGTCGGTTGCCCAATCGGCTCCGATCAAGCCGGTGGCGTCTGAGGCGGCCGGCCCCGACAACACGGCCGCCATGATGATCATCGACCAGACGTCCCTAGAGGCGGGCGAGCCGGGCCCGAGGGTTGATTAACCAGTCCCAGGGGCTCCCAAACTAGTCCCGGGGGCTGGCGAGCTGGTCCCGGGGGCTGGTCAGCCAGTTCCAGGGGCTCTCGAGCCGGCCCCCGTCTCGTCTCCCTCATGGGCCCAACCCATCCTAGCTTTTCTCCTACGGGGCGAGTTGCCTCCAAACGAGGCTTTGGCAAGGCAAATCTAGCGCTAGGCCACGGCCTATGGCATCATCAACAACGAGCTCGTCCACCGCAGCACCACTGGTGTTTTCCAGCGATGCGTCGAGCCGGAAAAGGGTCTGGAGATCCTCCTCGACATTCACCAGGGCGAGTGCGGGCGTCATGCCGCCTCCCGGACCCTGGTGGCCAAGGCTTTCCGCCACGGCTTCTTCTGGCCGATGGCTCTCGAGGCGGCCAAGAAGTTGGTCGACGAGTGCGAGGGCTGCTAGCGCTTCAGCATGCAAAGCCACCTGCCGACAACGGCCCTCCAAACCATCCCCCTCTCGTGGCCCTTTGCCGTTTGGGGGCTGGACATGGTGGGCCCATTCAAGACCGCTCGAGGCAGCATGACGCACTTGCTGGTGACTGTCGACAAATTCACCAAGTGGATCGAGACGCGACCAATCAAGAAGCTGGATGGCCCCATGGCCGTCCGGTTCATCGACGACATCATGGTGTGCTGTGGCGTTCCCCACAGCATCATCACCGAAAACGGCACCAACTTCGCCAAGGGCGCACTCGTGCGCTTCTGCTCCAAGCAAGGAATCCGGCTCGACCTGGCCTCCGTTGGTCATCCGCAGTCAAACGGCTAGGTCGAGAGGGCGAACAACCTCATCCTGTCCGGCATCAAGCCTTGGCTCGTGACGCCGCTGGTGAGGTCGGCCGGCTGCCGGATCGACGAGCTGCCGACCGTCCTTTGGAGTCTTAGAACCACCCCGAACCGTTCAACCGGCTACACTCCCTTCTTCCTTTTGTATGGATCCGAGGCGATCATCCCCACCGACATCGAGTTCGATTCGCCTCGGGTCGCCCTATACACGGAGAAGGACGCGAAGGAGGCAAGAGAAGATGGCGTCGACCTACTCGAAGAAGCTCGCGAACTGGCCTTGAGACGGACGACAATCTACCAGCAGAAGCTCCGACACTACCACAACAAGCGGATCCGGCCACTCTCGTTCCACGAGGGAGACCTGGTCCTCAGGCGGATCCAGTGAACAGCCGGACAACACAAGCTGTCCTCTCCATGGGAGGGCCCGTTCATCATCAGCAAGGCGTTGCACAACAACACATACTACCTAATAGACGCCCAGAAGCCGTAGAAGCGCAAAAAAGATGCCTTCGGTGAAGAGACGGAGCGCCCATGGAACGCGGCACTCCTGTGCCTGTTTTACTGCTGAAAAAACCAATGTATGTATGTATCCCCACCCTTTTGGGCTTATGAATGCAATGGGCGCCCCCGAGCTGGCTCTTGGGGCACGCCCCGTTTCGTTTCCCTCAAAAGTGTTCCTCACTCCCCGGCTCCCCGGCCCGGGGACTAGCCGGCTGGGCCTAGAAACGCCTCTCCGAAAATGGCTAAGTAATGTGAGCCGGCCAAACTTCCCCACCCTTACCAGCTACAGAACCGGCTCCCGGCTGTCCGGCTGATGGGGCCTCGGGGCGGGAAGGTTTGGCTCACACGAAAGGTTGAAACAAAGGGAGACCCCTTCTAGGCCCAGCCGGACCACCGCCGCGTCTCTACCACTCTACTTATCCCAAAAAGCCCTCGTGATTCCTAAGTTTTGAACTGTCTCCCTTGAGGCGGATGCCCCGACCCAGCTACAGACTGGTTCCCGGCTGTCGGGCTGGCGGGGCCGAAACCAAAGGGGAAAAGGAGTAGAAAAAAAGAGTCGAGGAGGGCAAAAAAGGATAAGGAAGAGGCGGCATGAGTATGAGGCAAATTATCCATGGCATAAATATTAAGGTAAAAGCGGCCCACGGCCAGCATTCGTTCATTACATAAACACCCCGAGTTGCTGGATTCAAGCTTAACATGCAGGGAGAAAAATGAAAAAGATAAAAAACGCCCGGGGGCTCAGACCGCCGACGCGTCGCCAGCCGGTGTGCCCCCAGCCGGCGCGTCGCTGGGCGGCTTGGTCCTCACCTCGGAGGTGGTCGCGGCCTTCGGGTCGGCCTCCTTGGCCGTCAAGGCGGGCTCCTCGGTCTTGACCGTCTTGCCGCTCGAGTCGGTGCTCTTGTCGGCAACTTTGTCATCCGCTGGGCCTTGGGGGATTCCGAAGGAGTCCTCGAGCAATGGCTCGCCATCCTCGCCCAGGGCCGGCGGGAACTCATCTGCGTCGACATACGTCGCGAGCTCGTTGGCCCGCTGGACAAGGGCCGGCTCGTGGGCCTCTCGCTCTGTGGCCGGCACGTCCCGCATGGTCGCCAAACGGCCCAGATCCATGCCGCGGTACCACGACGTGATGAACCGGAGTGCCATTTGCGCCCCGGCTCGGGTGGCCGACGCCTTCCAGGCTTCGAGGCGGGGGACAGCGTGCTCCAACCACTGAGCCACGCGGTGCGTCGGAGCTCCTCCGCGGCCCGGCCACAACACGGTGATGACCTCCTTGCCGGTGGTCTTGAGCCGCTCCACGCTCCGCTCGAGATGGGTCATCCGCATCTCGATGGCGAGCCCGATCTCGTCCATGTCCCACGCGGCATCCTCCTTGATGGAGTGACTGCACTCCCGATGGTACTCCCGGTGCTCCTCAACGGTGCACGTAGCGTGATGTTGAGTTTCCGGGAAGCGCCCTGGAAGAAAGAAGAAGAGAAGGAAAAGAAAGGCAAGTTGAAACACAAGAAACGACAAATTGAAAAGCAACTGGCACATACCTTTGATTGCACCGTCCACCCCAAGGGCGAAGTTGAACACTGCCTTGCGCTCCGACTCTTGAGCCGCCTCCGACTCGGCGAGGGAACCCTTGACCTCCTTGAGCGTCCTCTTGAGGCGGGTCACCTCGCCTTGAAGGGCGGTGGTCCTCAGGGCGGCGTCAGCCGCCTCCTTGACGGTCGTCTCCTGGGCCGCCGCCTCCTTCGCTGCCTCGGCCTTGAGCCGGTCCCGGACCGCCTCCCCATCCACCGGTAGTGCGGCCAGCCGGTCGATCTCCTACGCGGCCGCCTAGATGTCTCGCGCTAGCCGGTCCCGCTCGGAGATGAGCCCGGTCTTCTCCCTCTGAAGCGCGGTCAGCTCACCTGCAAGACACAACGGGCATCAGCCAGCTCTCGGGGGCTACGTGCCCCTCCTGCGAAGTGCAACTGACCTTGCACGCGAGTCAGCTCCTCCTCTAGGCGGTAGAAGCCGTATTTGCCACGGTTGTGGATGGTGACCACCTCCTTGAATAGCTTCTACCGCAGGGAGGTTCCTTCCTGCCACCAAACAGAAAAGGTCAAGCCACGCTCAAAAAAAGATCCGGCCCGGCTGCCCGTCAGCCGGTCAGCCGGTCAGCCGGCCCACATCTCGGGGGCTACACCCAGTGGGTGTGCTCGCGCGCCCCCACTAAAAATCCTAATTTAAAATAGCCGGCTCAGCTCAGCATGCTGTAGGGTGGCGTCTGCCGCCTCCGCGAACCGAGCCAGCTCCTGCCGGCACCGGTCCAGGACGCTCCCTAGGTCCGCAAAGGAAGGGACCGGGCCGCCTGCCTGGGGGGCCGGCAGGGCCGGTGCGTTCGCCAGCACCTCCCGGTCGCGGGCCACCTCCTGCATCGACCATAGGGTCCTCCGGGCCCGGCTGCCGCTGCCGCTCGAGCTCGCCGCGGCTCCAGCCGCCAGGGGAGGGTTGATGACGGCAAGGGGCCGGGAGTCACTTCTCGTCGCCCCCCGCCCAGCGCCGTCACCACCTCCTCTTCCTTCCCCTCCAGCGCGTCGGTCGCCACGGAGGGCACCTCCACCTCCATGGCCGCCGCCTCCGACGCTGCCTCCGGGGCTGCCAGGACCTCCGGCACCTCGGCCCGGGCCGGCTCGGCCGCAGGTGGGGTCACCTCCCGCACCTCAGGCTGGGCCGCCTCGGGAGCCCGCTCTGTCGTCGCCGCCCTCGCTTGGACCATCTCCTGCATGGGCGGAGGCGCTGGTGGGTCCATACCCACCCCTCGCGGCTCGCTTGACGGAGGCCTCGACATGCGGGTTGACTCTGCTGCCGAGTCCGATGCCCGCGGAGGATCTGCCGACCCCCTCCGCCTCCGGCTGCTGGAGGTCCCGGAGTGCGCGACCCCTTCCCGCGTCCCGGACCTGGAGGCTCGCAGCTCCGCGAGCCTCCTCTTCTCCTCCCGCTGGGTGGCCGCATGCTCGCGGGCCAGCCGACTGGCGGCATCCGTCGGCTCCCCCGCCGGCTCCTCCTCATGGAGTTCGATGGGGTCACTGCAACGCCTAAGGACCGGTCATTGACCGGCTCGCCAGGCAAAAGAAAAAACTTACGCAAAATAAAACCTTACCCGATGACTAGGGGCAGGGCTTGCTTGGCGCATGGCAGCGGCTTCCGTGCGGCCACCTTCACCCGTTTCGGGCTGGGCAGTGGGGCTGCCGGACCCCCCGAGCCGGCCTCTTCCCCCGGCCAGCCGCTCCGGCCCCCGGGGCTTGAGCCGGCCGCTCCTCACTCCTCCGGTCTTGGCGTGCTGAAGGGGAGGCTCGTTCAGAATCATCAAGTCGTCATCATCATCGTCGTCATCCGTCCAGTCCTCGATCGAGGGGGCAAGAGGGAACTCACCCGCTCCGCTAGGTTCCCCGGCCATGCCAGATTCTTTGGCTCCATTGGGAGTGCCGGTTCGTGGGTCTGCCGGCTCGTCGGCTCCTCCCGAGGAGTCCACCCCTTCCTCCGGAGGGCCTCTCGTATGGTAGTCTTCAGAGTCGGAGTTTTCACGCTCCGCCTCAAAGATCTGAGGGTGTGGGCCTTCCGACGTGTTCTGTCGCACCAGCAGCCGCGGTCAGCACATCAAAGTAAGTTCTCCAGCCGGTTGCTGGCTGGGGAATATCAGACAAAAAGAAACTGCCTCAACGAAAAACTTACCAAGGGAGGCCGGTTGATGCGGTCGTACGGCTCCATGCCAAAGGACCACGAGGCGGGCTTCAGCTTGAACGTCATGAGGGCGTTCACCCGCTTCGCCACCTGAGCCGGCGTTAGCTCGACGATGGACAGCCGGCAGGGGTCACGCCGGCCGAACATGTCGCAGATCCGGTGTGGCCTCATCTGGAGGGGCGACACCCGGCACGAGATAAAGGCTGCCACCAGGTCGGCGGCGACCAGTCCCTCGGAGCTCTTCAGCTGTGCGAGCCGACCGAGCTCCTCCAGGGCCATGCTGCGCGGGGCAGACCCCAGCCAGTTCTGCTGGGAGGACTGCCTATCCTCAAACGGCGGCAGCCGAATGTAATCCGTCCTCCGGTCAACGTTCTTCACGTAGAAGAAAGTCCGGTGCCACCCCTTGACGGAATCGATACGGGAAAGAGGAGGAAAGCGAGCGGCGCCATGGCAACACACCACTGTGCCCCCGCAGGCGTCGCTTTTTAGAGGTTTGAGGTAGAAAAGAGCATTGAAGAACTCTATGAAAGGAAGGATACCAAGGTACCCCTCGCACAACGTCACGAAGGCAGAGATGTACATAATCGAGTTCGGGCCAAGGTTGTGCGGCTGGAGGTCAAAGGTATCAAGGAGAAGACGGAAGAAGATACTAACCGGGAGCCCGAAGCCCCGGGAGAAGTGCCAGAGGAACACGACGTGTTCCCCTGGCTGTGGCGCCGGTGCTATCTCGTCGCCCGGCACGCGTGCGACCACCCGCTCCTCCGGCGGCAACATGCGCGCACGGCGCAACTCGGTGATGTCCGCCTCGACCATGAAGGAGCCAGCCCAGCTGCCACCGTGTCCATCGGCCATTGCGGCGGCGGTGCGGCGTGCGGGCGCAGGTGCGTGCTCGGGTGCGATGGCGTGTGAGGAAGGAAGAGAGGCAACAAAGACGGGCAGCAAGGGGGCAAGTGGGGCGCTGGTACCTCCGCCTCCCGCCCTTCCTCTCCTTTTATAGGGGAGGCCACGACCGGGGGACGTGGGATTCATTGTGGCCACTCCCCCCGGAAACTCCACGCACGTGGGTGGCCCCGGGCCGTAACGGCCGCTTCGGGGCGCAGAGGATCCTATCATGCGCCCCGAGGCCTACTGGGCTACGCCTGGGTCTTAGCGGGCTAGGCCCAGGCGACGTCCCATCTTCCCGCATGCGCGGGACCCACCACATCATTACTCGACACGTGGCATGCTGTGTGCCGGCGCGGGTCCCGGGGCAGCGCGCCGGTACCCGAGGCGTCGGGTCCAATGGCCGACCCGACTGCCCCTTCGCCTTTGAGCCGGAGGCGGGTATCGCTGAGAGGAAGCCGCTGGCTCCCCACCGTCCGCCAGACGCGGGCCCCCACCGGCTTCAGGGACTATTGATGAGTTTATTACCCTTGGGTAGGCCAAAGCAATGGGGTCTTCCCCCTCTTCGCTTTGAAGAGGAACTACGCGGATGGCTGGCCATGGCCGGCTGGAGGACGTCCGACATGAGCTAGTGCCGGCTGGCGCCCCGGACGACTGGTCAAGGAGTCGGCTAGACCCTCAGCCGGCTAGGCGTGGCCGGCTGCCCACGGGCCGGCTCTTCCGTTGACCTTGGGACGGACATGCCCCGTCCCGTCCCTCTGCACGCGGGTACGACAACGCGACATGACCGACACGACGGGCGGCCCTGTGGCTACAGTGGCCGCTGACGCCCTGCGATGCATGGCTACAGTCCAACTGTCCCAGCCGCTGACCTCGGTGAGCGCGACCGGGCATGGGAATAGTGCCGGCACACCCTCGCCACTCGATTACTTGCCTCGGCGTGGCTACAGTGTGGCCAGCCGTACCGGAGACTTCGGCTGGCTGGCGCTAGACAATGCCCCCCCGGGCGGCCTGTGCCGCGGCAGGTGGGCGAGGGCCAATCGCAGGGTCGGCTAGCGGGCCCCAACGAGAGACGGGACCGCTCGGCCAGCGGACCCCACCAACGATGAGACAACGCGAGCAGCGGGACCCTCTGGCCAGCCGGAGAGACTGCCAGCCGGGTCCCCCACCTTTGTACTTAGAACATATTATAAGAGCCGGGGGGGGGGGGGGTTGGCCTATAAACCCCCCGAGCCCCCCATGAAACGGGGACAGACGGATAGACGCACGCACAAACGATCATCTCCACATACATCCCCCTTGTAGAAGTGGAGGAAGAGGAGCCGACTGCCCCTTCTTCCTCCCCTAGACACAGCTCCAGGAGCACCATTGTACTCATACCCATCCATCCAACTGAACCAAGCAGGACTAGGGGTATTACCTCCCTCGGAGGGCCCTGAACCTGGGTACATCGTGTGTCGACACCGCTTGTGATCAATCTCGCACTCGGAGCCCGTCGGCGTCCTTCGGCCCCAACCACCTATGATAAGCCACCCTATGGCATCTGTTGTGAGAAAACGACGACAGAAATTGCTTTTGCCTTGAGAGCACAAGATCTTCCATAGCTTGGCCCGTAGAGGTCTCTCTTCTCAGCTTGTTGGAATTCATGAGTATTGAGTCTCTCAAGTATATCAGCAGGATCAAGTGACTTGTAGTCTCCACGCTCTTGAATTATCAAAGCGAGAGTATCGAATGAGGAATCAAGAGATCTCAGCAGTTTCTTCACCACCTCGTGGTCGGTGATGTTGGTGGCACCCAGTGCTTGAAGCTCGTTGGAGATATTAGTGAGACGATCAAAAGTTTGCTGGACATTCTCATTGTCGAGTATTTTGAAGCGGTCGAAAAGATTGCGAAGAACATCAAAACAGGAGTCACGTTGAGTGGAAACACCTTCATTGAATTTGGACAGCCTATCCCAGATAAGCTTAGCAGACTCCAAAGCACTCACTCTGCCATACTGACCTTTGCTTAGATGGCCACAGATGATATTCTTTGCTTGTGAATCAAGTTTCTTGAATCTCTTCACATCAGCAGCGTTGACCGTGGGAGAAATAGAGGGAACACCATTTTCCACAACGTACTAGAGATCGTTGTCAATTGCCGCAAGATGCATGCACATCTTGTTCTTCCAGTAGGGATAGTCCAACCCATCAAAGGTAGGACAACCCATGGAAACCTTGATCATACCTGCAGTTGACATAACTAGAACTCCAGGTGGTTAAACCAAAATCACACAGAACAAGGGAGTACCTTGCTCTGATACCAATTAAAAGTGCGTTATATCGACTAGAGGGGGGTGAATAGGCAATTTTTACAAATTCATCACTGAGGAATTTCAACTTGAGGAATTTGAAATGTGATGAATAACTAGCAGCGGAATAAGTACTCAAGTGCATGAGAAACATAGCAGTAGCATATTCATATGATAAAATAAAGCATGCATAGATTACAAGTAGCGTGATACATGATAAGAAGGTGAGGAACAAGGTAACTTGAAGATTTTGAGGTGAGGAAATTGAGGAAGTCTTCAGTCAAATTCTTCAAACAGTAATGATCAATTTCATCAACAAGTATATGAGCAAATGCAAGGGTTGAGGAAATAGAACCAGGTAGCTCGATGAAGACAATGGTTTGATGACCTAGTTCCAAATGTTGTGACAGTCGTACGTCTGGTTCGGAGCGGCCTAGTATTTAAACCAGAGTACACACAGTCCCAAGACACATAGTCCTTACCGTTGTCTCCTTCAACTAAGGTCACACAATCCTTGCCCAACACTCATGGTAAGTCTTTAGGGTAGATTTCCAAAACCCTCACAACTGGTCACCCGGCGATCCACAATTGTCTGCTGGATGCTCTAGACCAGGGTCACTCAGTGATCCCCAATTGACTGCAGGATGCACTAGACCATGACGCCTAACCGTCTAGAAGATACACAGTCTTCAAAGGTAACAAGCGTCGGTTCCACACAGGAACAATCTCTTTGGTGATGCTCAATCACTTTGGGTTTGGTGGTTTGGATTTGGGTTTTTCCTCACTAATGATTTTGTCTCAAAGTCATCGGATGATGGGTTGCTCTCAAATGACAAGTGTCAGTTCTCTCTCGGAGCAACCAACCAACTAGTGGTTGTGGGGGGTGGCTATTTATAGCCAGGGTGCAACCTGACATGATAAGACATAAATGCCCCCAATGATATGACCGTTATGTTGATAGGATAATTTGGGGACAGCTGGTGCTAAGTACAGCAATGGTTGGAATTTCGAACTATGAAAGTCCTCACGCTTACCATATTCCTCACTTGTAGGCAATTCGCACTGGCAAAATCCTAACTCCTCAGTCAGACCAATTTCCTCAGAGACCAGAAGAACATCGTCTCTGTCACTGAAGAACTTGACTGAACCGTAAGAGATTTCCAAAGGCTTCACATGAAGTATTGGATAGGTTGAGGCTTTTGAGTTGAGCATCAGTTGGAACTTTTCCTTAGTATTACCTCGGCCCCCTTTAACTGTACGATGTTTCCTATGACTCAAAGAAAGGAAATGAAACTACGAAAACAAAAGTCTTCACGCTTCATAGTCCTCGTTCATATCTTCAAGGTCACACTAACTTCTTCATTTTCAAAGTCTTTAGGGAATACCAAAGTCTTCACCAAAGTCTTTAGTTGAAGACATACATTTTTAGGGGTCGATAATATCCGAATATATCAAACTCCTCATTGACTTATAGAGCATGTGTACACTTACAGACGCATCAGTATCTTAACCTATAAGTCTTCAATACACTAAAATCATTAAGGGGCACTAGATGCACTTATAGTAAGTAAATATGAGGCCTATATATAACTCGCCTTGGACTCTAATACGATGCAAATATGCATCTTAGCTATAATAGCATTTATGAACTGCCTATGAACTGTCCTGATTTCATATCATTTCGGGGAGTTTTTGTGTGGTCCCCGAGGCACTGCATTTGATCTCTAATGGTTTAAGATTATCCAAGTTGTAATGCTAAGTATGGATATTAAGTTAAGTTAAGAACCATATTCCACGATGATGTTAAATTTATGTCTTTCTTATCCTAATTTCTTGCATCCCCTACTAAGGAGTCATTGCGTCACTAGCTTTGGTATATCTTACTTGATATAGCGGCAATACATACAATAGATTTCACTTGTAGATCTATAGCATACATATATAGTACATAGATATCACATAGAATTATCTTATTTTGGATACACCATAGATATCACATAGTCTTTCTAACATACATAGCACATAGTTGCAGAGCATGTTTCAGAGGTAGATAACTGACGAAACTGAACTTGTTAAAACCGACAAAACTGAACTTGCTAACACTGATGTTAACCGATGGAACCGAAACTGAAACTTACAGTTTCACAACAAATTTCATAGATGGGTTCACTTAGGCTTCTTACCCCAAGAGTGGCTTCTACTTCTATTCTTTAAGGTTCACTAAACATGTAGAGTGTCCTTTGATTTTCTTGACCTGCCTTGGATTTGGTAGCTCCTACATCTCATCCTCTTGTTCGTCTTTGTCGCTGACGATAATCGAAAGAGGACAGTGCCAAGCATGCTATGCTGGTGGGGTGACGATCTGCAAGTTGTCGTTGTCCTCTTGCTGCACTCCTACATCAGCTGTAGCTGTAACCTATGCTGGAGCAACATAGAGGCAAGCTGCCCACCGCTGCCGCTTGCCGTCATCGATAGACTCCGCCTCTCTCATTGCCCATATGAGAATGTCGATGTGGTAGGATCCCCTTATCTTGTGTTCCACAACTCTTGTCCATGCGTGCTACCTCTTGAGCTTGCGTTGGTTTTCCCTTGAAGAGGAAAGGGTGATGCAGCGAAGTAGATAAGTATTTCCCTCAGTTGTTGAGAACCAAGGTATCAATCTAGTAGGAGGAACAAGAAAGTAACCAATGGATGCACCTACACAAACAATCAAACTCTTGCACCCAACACTATAAAGGGGTTGTCAATCCCTTCACTATTATTTGCAAGGATTAGATCTGATAGATATAGATGTAAACAAGAACGGAAAGTAAATGGTAAATAAATTGCAGCAAAGTATTTGGGTATTTTTGGTTTATAGATCTGAAAGTATATTATGGAAAGTAGACCAGGGGCCATAGGTTTCACTAGAGGCTTGTCTCCCGAAGGAAAATATCATGGTGGGTAAACAAATTACTGTCAAGCAATTGATAGAAAAGTGAATAATCATGTAGTTATCCAAGTCAATGATCATGCATATAGGCATCACGTCCATATCAAGTAGAATGAAATGATTCTGCATCTACTACTATTATTCCACACAGCGACCGACTCCTGCCTGCATCTATAGTATTAAGTTCATGAAGAATAGAGTAACACGTTAAGAAAGATGACATGATGTAGAGGGATAAACTCAAGCAATATGATGAAAACCCCATCTTGTTACCCTTGATGGAAACAATACAATACGTGCCTCTCTACCCCTACTATGTCACCGGGTGAGGACACCACAAGATTGAACCCAAAACCAAGCACTTCTCCCATTGCAAGGATTACCAATCTAGTTGGCCAAACCAAACCAATAACTCAAAGAGACTTACAAGGATATGAAATCATGCAAATAAGAATTCATAGGATATTCAAATAAGATTCATGGATAATCTGAACATAAACTCACAATTCATCGGATCTTGACAAACACACCACAAAAGAGGATTACATCGGATAGATCTCCATGAAGATCATGAAGAACATGGTATTGAAGATCAAAGAGAGAGAAGAATCCATCTAGATACTAGCTATGGACCCATAGGGATATGGTGGACTACTCACGCATCATCGGAGGGGCAATGGAGTTGATGTAGATGCCCTCCGTGATCGAAACCCCCTCCGAAAGATTACCAAAAAGGCTACAAGATTGGATCTCTCGGGAACGGAGGCTTCTGGCGACAGAAAAGTATTTGCGTGGCTCTCTTTGATGTTGGGGGAATATTTGGGAATTTATAGGCCAAAGATTAGGGTTAGGAAACCTACCGGGAGACGACAAGCCTGCTAGGCGCGACCAGGGGGGTGGGGGCGCCTAGCAAGCTTGTGACCTCCTGGCACAAGTCATGGCGTGCACTCCAAGCCTGGTTGATTTGTTTCCTTCCGGAAAAATTTCTTTCAAAGGTTTTATTCCGTTTGGACTTCGTTTAATATTCCATATCTAGAAAACTCAAAAAGAAGGAAAAACAGAAACTGGCACTAGGCTCTAGATTAATAGGTTAGTCCCAAAAATAATATAAAATAGCATATTAATGCATATAAAACATTCAAAACAGATAATATAATAGCATGCATCATAAAAATTGTAGATACGTTGGAGACGTATCAATGCGCTGCTTCCCCTGAGGCGTCGCCTTCTTCTTGACTATTTTAGCTGCATCTACTAGTCCATCTACACTGTTATATCTCATAGCAATATTCATGTAGTCGAGGAGGAGCTCTTGGTCACCGAGTGCTGAACCAAGGAGCATGGCTACCCAGCCCTTGCTAGTGGGGAATGGGTTGAGCCATGGGTCTGGTGTCGAGGAAGAACTAGCCATCGGTTTAGAGAGGAGCAAGTTGTGAGTGAAGTGGTGAGTGAGGTGGAGTTGTGGAGATAGAGTGAGGTGTTGTTGAGTAGTTAAAGAAAGGGAAGATGTAGTAAAGTGGGGGAGGAGTTAAAGAGAGGTGGAGTGAGGTAGTGGAGAAGTGAAATTGAGTGACTCACTGGAAGATTTCAACATATTTGACTAATTTTACAGGGTGGTAGTTATGTTCTAGTTCTTGTGTGGTGAAACTTGTGCTGGTTAAGTGCTATAGTGGTTGGTAGAAGTGAGAAACTTGTGCTGATTCAATGCTAATTTTGTTAGGTTGAGTGATGTACTATTCAGATTCAGACTAACTCGGAGAATTTGTCTTAAATTAGACTAGTTCAGAACATAGTAAGATTCAAACTAATTCGAAATACAATAAGATTCATACTAATTCAGAGCACAATAAGATTCAACAAATTTGAGAAGATAGTAAGATTAGGGCTGAATTTAGATAAAATGCTAAGAACCGCATCACAGAAACATAGATTAGGATGCATGCAAATTAAATAAAGCACGCATAGGTACTTTACAACAGGTTTCATACAGATCGATCAAACTTGCTAACTTAAAACATAGTTCAGTGGACTATCCCAAACAAAACAAATAGATTTGACAAACTAAACGAAGGCTGGAAGTAATATTGCAGCAACTTCATCTCCATAACTGCATCCTCGCTCGTTCCACAACCGTTGAAGCTGCTCTAAATGATGAAGTACGAAGTGGACGATGCTCGTCTTTTTTGCCTTGTTCTTCTTGCTAGATGTGCTTGATGTGTCCTCTTGCACTGGTGGATGCTCCTGCTCCTACTCCGATGCAACCTACTCTTGCTACATCTCCATCATCCTCATGATGGGAAGCATCGGCACCATGCATTGAGCGAGGTAATCCATCTAACATAGATTTCGGCAGTCCTGGTACGAATACCAATGGGAATGCTGGAAAGGGTCTGACGAATCCCTAGCCTTCTCCATAGCCTAGATAGGATTTTCAATCAAGGTGTTATGGAGGTCCGACAAGCGGTCCCTCTCCTCGGTGTTCGCAGTATCCCTCACGACACGTGCTTGGTTCTTCAACATGATACGGCTACATAACCAAGTGTTGCTCTCACACGCGTAGGCTAGCTTCTTGACATAGCCAACAAATATCTCTTATAGGCCCCTATGCCAGAAATCGCCAAATAGCATCACCAACATTTAGGTGGTTTTTGCGATTGGAAGTTGGATAGGAAAAAGGGAAGAACAAGGAGAAGCGGAGAAAACAAGGTTGTGTTGTAGAGTTTTAAAGACGTGGGAGTAATTATGTGTAGTGGCTTCTAGGCCTCCATTAACTATCGTGAACTACCACGCTTGAACATAAATTTTAAACATGCAACTTAATTCAAAAAGTTGCATACCAATATAACAACATGAAGAGAATCTCAAAAGCATCCATACAATACCGGAAACAGGACAAATTCAGAACATGCAACCAAATTCAGATTGTTTCGTGGGTATAGGATCTTGTTCCACTCAGGCGTGTGACTTGATATGGATGGAAATTTTCCCTCCTCCTAGCCCAAAGGATGATCACATCATCTGTAGGGTTTGTTCCTTCAGGGAACACGTCAAAGAACTTCTCCACATCCTCGGCATTACGAGCATACATAATTTTAGTACATAGACAACGACGCTTAGCAACCACTTCCGCAGCCCTCTGAGCCCTTGCAACAAACCTTGTATATGCCCTAACCACCTTTGTCGCTTCATCGACGACCTCCCCTAAGTTGGGATCCATGTATAGGGAAGGATGATGGGTTTGCTGGCGATCGAGGAATGGATTGTTTCTTTGGGAGTAGTTGGGGTAGGGTTCAGGTGTGGACTTGCTTTTTATAGAATGACTGACACGCTTTGGGAGAAGTTGGGATATGTAGCGACCCGACCCAAATGGATCGGTGCCTCTGTGTTTTCCGTGCCATCACTGGATGAATATGCTGGCACACACAATACTTCGATGAAATACCATAACATCACATGTAAAATAAAATACCGCAGATCCAGAGTATACCTTGTATCACAGCGGAAACAAAACATTACATTATAGAGTCCCACCAATGTCAATGACTAGTTGAGTGTAGACTCTAACCCTATGTCGTAACTCTTACTCATCGTAGAAATATCTGCAACATGAGACATTGTAGCCGTGTAGGTCAGTACATTGAATGTACTGGCAAGATCACTATAGAAGCAGATGATGAAGACTATTCTATATGCAATAAGGCTTTGTGGCTCTGTGTCTGAGTTTTTGCACAAAAACTGGTCTTAATTTTTCCTAAAACAAAGGACTCAGACAAAATATCACTACAAAAGTTGGTTATTAATGAGATGGTTCCGCCAACCAATTTTCATATCCAAAATTATTAAATAAACCCACTCATTATCATTATTTGTGTTGAGACTGGATGATAGTATCATCTCTGGTGCTCATGATGTCCGTAACTCGGGACACGACTAATCGATTAGATTGTTACTCTGCAGAGTCTTTTATACTTTACCTGCATGATTCAATCCCTCCCATTATGTCCTCACACTGCCTAGTGCTTGAGAACGGGACGATCGAAACATGGTCTTCCAAAGCAATCCTCTGACGGAAAGCCAATGCCCATGCAATCCTATCATTCTTCTATATCTTGTAGCAATCTAACCAACTAGAGTCACGACTAAGGTCAACCAAGCCAGAGCCCATAATGATTCGTGGTTGCACATGTAAGCTTTTCGGCCTTGAAATATCCATCCATATCTTTGAGCCTGTGTGGCATTCCGTTGGGATGATCTCAGGTAGATACCAGGATTCCCGGGCATAACCATGATAGATATTAGGCTGCCAAATGCTTTCCATGCCACCTAGAGGTATACTGAGTCCTTGAAGTCTTGAAGTCTTGATCATCATGAATGTCTTGAAATCACTTAACCTCACAATCTTCTGAATCTCACAACCAAATCTCGTCTACTAAAGTGTAGCAAATAAGATAACCTCCCTTCCCGGGCAATGGTAACATGGTGTTGGGTTTCTCCTACATCATGCTACTACCACAAGTTCAAGCTCAACATCCTTCTAGATGTATGGAGGAAATATTGATTGTAATGCAAATAAAACATATGTATTGTAAGATGATTAAAGTGAACTAGCCTGACAAGTTGATGAAGATAATATCGCTCTCAGAAATAACTTGACAAAACTATTCGTTACTCTTCGATGAAATCTATATAGTCACATGATCATTTACTCTAGCAAACAATACTAGCACTCAACAAAACAACCAACAAATAATAAGAATCAAATAAATCAATAATAAAACCAAATAAAATTTAATGAGAACTTCAAAAGAAAACTAAAGAGTTTTTACTACAAACAACACAAAAAGTTGTTTTTGTACTAATTAAACTTAACATCAAATAAAACTCTAAACTCATAAATTAACAGAAAGGAAAAATATAAAACAACTATCTTAATAGAAAGTATTTTATTTAAAGTTTTAGTAGCAAAAAGAACTAATGGAAAAGCCTTTATAAAACTCTACTTATGACCATGGTTTTAAATAGCGGATAGCGGGCTGGTAGTGGATTAGGTTCCGCGTAGCGGAATGCGGATGGGGGTGATATTGCACGTGCTATGTCTGCATTGCAGATTTATAGAAACACTATATTCTTGTTTATATCACTAGAACATGAACAAAAAGTAATGTCATTTAATTTGAGTGATAGCGGTCGCTATTGTGGACGTAATAGCGGATGCTATCTTCACTATTTAAAACTATGCTCATGACTTTAAAAAGTTTTGCTACAAAACTAGAGAAATAAAATAATTAAAATTATTTTAACTTCAGATAAAAATGGCTAGTGTTAACTAACAGAAACATAAAACCATTTTTCAAAATTGACAGAAAGAAGGTAATTGAAATCAAATAAAAGTGAAAAGTTAAAGGCAAAACAAAATAAAGTCAAAATAGTACTGTTTTTGTTACAACCCTAATTTAAAATAAACTAAAAATATATCACTAAACAATATTGGATAAACAATTCTACTAGTGACTAGGAGCAAAAAGAATCAAATAAAAATATATTTTCAACTCAAATTAGTGTTTGAAGCAAATTTTGAACAATTCAAACTTAAACTGTTCAAATTTGATACTAACCGCACAAACAGAAACTACATAATATTTTGAATCTATAGCAAAAAGAATCACTCAATTTGGACTATTATTCAAGGGGATATTAAATTTCTAAAACACAAAAATAAATAAAAAATAAAACAAAAAGGAAAAACTAACAGAAAAGAAAAAAAACTAAGCGTCGGATAGGGGC
This sequence comes from Hordeum marinum, assembly GCA_022496015.1. NCBI lineage: Eukaryota > Viridiplantae > Streptophyta > Magnoliopsida > Poales > Poaceae > Hordeum > Hordeum marinum. The sequence continues at coordinate 390,834,861 of CM039678.1, read as the reverse complement.
TACGTGGCAGAGCCTGATTGGCTTAGATATGTGCGCGCTTGAGATCTGCAGGAGGTCTACTCAAATTTAACACGCACCGGTTCGGGGTTATAAAATGTCTAATCTGGTGTGGTCTTTTAGATATGACGGCCAGGGCTCGGTGACTTACAGTGCGAGGAAGGAATTCCGGCAAGGATTCCACGATGGTTGCGGCTCGGTGTTAATTCACGCGATGGATGTAGGGGGTCTCCGGGCTTGGGGAAGTGTCGTGGAGATGCAGGCAAGTGTGACGAAGACGTAGAAGGTGACGATGGGGTTCGGGGATGCAGAAGGTGAGTGGGAAGAGCTCGGGGTGCCAGCGAAGTGTTCTAGCTTCGGCGAGCGACCGCGAGATGATTTGGGGATCGGGGAAGATGGGTTTTAGGGGGGCCGAGTGAGGGAGGGGGCGAGTATTATAGGAGGGTTCGAGGGCGTTCGAACGACAAGAAAATCGAGGGATCCTTGGGCGCGGTGGAGCTATCCAACGAAGGAAAAAATCTGACGAAGAGAGGAAAGAAGAGCGCGTGGATGATTTGGTCGGCCGCTGGGTTCCACCTGCCAAGGAGAGGTTAAAACGGGAAGGGATCGGTGGTTGGGTCTTCGTGCTGCGCTGAGCGTGTGGTGGCTAGCTAGGGCCTGGCCTGGCTTGGTTTGGCTGCTTTCCTTCTGTAAGAAAAAACTTTTTATTTTATTTAAAACAGGGAAAAAATGAAAATAAACGAACATAAATAATATTTTTATAGAGGCATATAATAGAGAAAAATGATTAGAAAAATATATCCTAAAACATGAACATATTTTCACAGATTTTTCAAATACTTTTAAAAATAGTTATTTTCCAAAATGTAAAAAATGTCTTTGATCCAAGGATCAAATATTTTCCAAATATCTTTCTGAGTTTATAAATTCAAATGAAATTCAACCTGGTTTGGAGTGTCATGTTGCTCTCTCTTTGTTTTGGAATTTGGGCAATGGAATTAGAATTCATCCAAATTCAAAATTGGAATGGATCAAATATAAAATAATTCAAAATGGATAATTCCAGTAGTTTCAGATCCAAATTTCAAATTTTAATTTGAAGAATCCATGTCATCTTCTCTCTATGTTTTTTAGTTTGGATTGGATTTGAAATCAAAAGCAAAGAAGGAAGTTTTGGGAAAGTCACTTTATTCCCTCTCTTTGACTTCCAAAACTTTTCAATTCCACTCATTTTCAATCAATCAATCAATCACACAACAAACAAACAAACACACAAAACTATTTATTAATTTAAATTACAAAATTCATAATTTTGGGATGTTAGAAACTACCACACTTAAAACGAATCTCGTCCTCGAGATTCGAAAAGGCTAGAAATAAAGGTTAGGGTTTGATGCCTCCTTGGAAAAATCCATCGATGGTCGCAAGGGTGTCGGGTGCTACCACACTTGAGTGAGGGACATGGCTGCATCAAAATTCATGTACTCCGTCCTTAGAGTTCACAATATCGGCCTTCTCCGTTAAAAAAGTATTTTATTTAAAGTTTTAGTAGCAAAAAGAACTAATGGAAAAGCTTTTTATAGAACTCTACTTATGACCTAAACAACTTTTGCTACAAAACTAGATAACCAGAATAATAAAAATTATTTTAACTTCAAATGAAAGTGGCTAATGTTGACTAATAGAAACATAAAACCATTTGTCAAAATTGATAGAAAGAAAGTAATTGAAATCAAATAAAAGTGAAAATTTAAATACACAACAAAATAAATTTAAAATAGTACCTTTTTGCTAAAATCCTAATTTAAAATAATATAAAAATATATCACTAAACACTACTGGATAAACAATTTTACTAGTGACTATGAGCAAAAAGAATCAAATAAAAATCTATTCTTAAACTCAAATTATTGCCAAATTAGTATTTGAATGACATTTGAAATAATTAAAATTTAAACTATTCAAATTTTAAAAATAATTGCAAAAATAGAAACTACATAATTTTTTGAATCTGTAGCAAAAAGAATCACTCAATTTGGATCATTCTTCTAGGAGATATTAAATTTATAAAACAGAAATAAAAGTAGAAAATAAAACATAAAAGAAAATATAACTAAGCATCGGACATGGGCTACACACGGGTTACACGTGTGGATATAGTAGAGTGTGGTTTTCCTAGAGATGTGCGTGTGTGAGAGCTACAGGCAGGCGGCCGACATCTAACGCGTACCGTTTCGGGGTTATAAAATGTCTAATCTGGTGCGTCCGTTTAGATCTGACGGCCAGGGAGGGCTCCGATGACTTACATCGCGGGGATGGAACTCCTGTGAGGCTCCGATAGTGATGGCGGCTCGATGTGGATGCGGGCGATTGCTCCAGGGGGTTTCTGGGCTCGGGGAAGTGTCTTGGAGATGCGTGCAAGCATGGTGAAGACGTAGAAGGTGGCAATGGGGTTCGAGGATGCCAGAGGTGAGCAGGGAGAGCTCGGGGTGCCGTCGGAGTGTTCTGGCTCTGGCCAGCGATTGTGAGATGATTTAGGCATCGAGGAAGAGGGGTTTTACGGGGAACGGGTGAGGGAGGGGGCGACTTTTATAGGAGGGTTCGAGGGCATTCGAACGGAGAGAAAATCGAGGGATCCATGGGCACGCGGAGCTCTCCGGTGAAGCAAAGAAAATCTGGTAGGGAAAGCAAACAAGAGTGCGTGGATGATTTGTTCGGGCGGTGCGGTCCACCTACCAGGGAGAGGGAAAAAACGGGGAACAAGTCGGTGGCCGGATCCTACTGGGTTCGGTCGCCACGCTGGGCTAGGCCTGTGATACGTCTCCAAAGTATCTATAATTTTTGCTTGTTCCATGCTGTTATATTATCATTCTTGGATGTTTTACAATCATTTTACCACAACTTTATATTATTTTTGGGACTAACCTATTAACCCAGAGCCCAGTGTCAGTTTCTGTTTTTTCCTTGTTTTTGAGTTTTACAGAAAAGGAATATCAAATGAAGTCCAAACGGAATAAAAATTTACGGTGATTTTTTTGGGACCAGAGGAGACCCACGGAGCATTGGAGTTGGGCCAAAAGACCCACGAGGCAGTCACAAGCCTCAGGGGCGCGGCCACCCCCTGGGCGCGCCCTGCAGGCTTGCGACTCCCTCGTGGCCCATCCTGACTTATTTTCACCGCCATAAATTCCTATAAATACGAAAAGCCCCAATGCAGAACCTAGATCGGGAGTTCTGCTGCCGCAAGTCTCCAACCAATCGGGAGCCCGTTTCGGCACCCTGTCGGAGGGGGAAACCATCACCAGAGGCCATCTTCATCATCCCGACGCTCTCCATGACGAGAAGGGAGTAGTTCACTCTCAGGGCTGAGGTTATGTACCAGTAGCTATGTGTTTGATCTCTCTCTCTCTCTCTCGTGTTCTTGAGATGGCACGATCTTGATGTATCGCGAGCTTTGTTGATATAGATTGAATCATATGGAGTGTTTTCCCTCTCTATCTTGTTGTGATGAATTGAGTTTTCCCTTTGAAGTTTTCTTATATGATTGAGTCTTTAAGGATTTGAGAACACTTGATGTATGTCTTGCGATGGGATATCCATGGTGACAATGGGATGTTCTATTGATTCACTTGATGTATGTTTTGGTGATCAACTTGCGGGTTCCGTGACCTTGGGAATCTATGCATAGGGGTTGGCACACATTTTTGTCTTGACTTTCTGGTAGAAACTTTGGGGCACTCTTTGAAGTTCTTTGTGTTGGATTGAACATGATGAATCTGAAATTATGTGATGCATATCGTATAATCAAGCCCATGGGTACTTGTGCTGACATTGGAGTATCTAGGCGACATTAGGGTTTTGGTTGATGTGTATCTTAAGGTGTTATCTTAGTACGAACTCTAGGGCTGTTCGTGACACATATAGGGATAGCTCATAAGATTGATCCGAAAAGATAACTTTGAGGTGGTTTCATACCCTACAATAATTTCTTTGTTAGTTCTCCGCTATTTGTGACTTTGGAGTGAACTCTTTGTTGCACGAGAGGTATTTTACATATGATTCAACTATGCCAATATTGTTGAGAGAAATTGCACTAGTGAAAGTATGGACCCTAGGCCTTGTTTCCAAGAATTTATACAACATTTTGCTCTCTGTTTACTATTTTTTACCTTGCTGTTTTTATATTTTCAGATTACAAAAACCTATATCTACCATCCATATTGCACTTGTATCACCATCTCTTCGCCGAACTAGTGCACCTATACAATTTACCATTGTATTGGGTGTGTTGGGGACACAAGAGACTCTTTGTTATTTGGTTGCAGGATTTCTTGAGAGAGACCACCTTCTGTTGGAAATATGCCCTAGAGGCAATAATAAAATGGTTATTATTGTATTTCCTTGTTCATGATAATTGTCTATTGTTCATGCTATAATTGTGTTAACCGGAAACCATAATACATGTGTGAATACATAGACCACAACATGTCCCTAGTGAGCCTCTAGTTGACTAGCTCGTTGATCAATAGATGGTCACGGTTTCATGACCATGGACATTGGATGTCGTTGATAACGGGATCACATCATTAGGAGAATGATGTGATGGACAAGACCCAATCCTAAGCATAGCACAAAGATCGTGTAGTTCGTTTGCTAAAGCTTTTCAATGTCAAGTGTCATTTCCTTAGACCATGAGATTGTGTAACTCCCGGATACCGTAGGAATACTTTGGGTGTGCCAAACGTCACAACGTAACTGGGTGGCTATAAAGGTACGCTACGGGTATCTCCGAAAGTGTCTGTTGGGTTGACACGAATCGAGACTGGGATTTGTCACTCCGTGTGACGGAGAGGTATCTCTGGGCCCACTCGGTAAGACATCATCATTATGAGCTCAATGTGACTAAGGAGTTAGTCACGGGATGATGTATTACGGAACGAGTAAAGAGACTTGCCAGTAACGAGATTGAACAAGGTATGGGGATACCGACGATCGAATCTCGGGCAAGTACCATACCGATAGACAAAGGGAATTGTATACGGGATTGATTGAATCCTTGACATCGTGGTTCATCCGATGAGATCATCGTGGAGTACGTGGGAGCCAACATGGGTATCCAGATCCCGCTGTTGGTTATTGACCGGAGAGGTGTCTCGGTCATGTCTACGTGTCTCCCGAACCCGTAGGGTCTACACACTTAAGGTTCGATGACGCTAGGGTTATAGGGAAAAGGTATACGTGATTACCGAAGGTTGTTCGGAGTCCCGGATGAGATCCCGGACGTCACGAGGAGCTCCGGAATGGTCCGGAGGTAAAGATTGATATATAGGAAGTCCAGCTTTGGTCACCGGAAAGTTTTCGGGCTCATCGGTAGTGTACCGGGAGTGCCGGGAGGGTGCCGGAGGACCCCCGGGAGGGGTGTGACGACCAGAGGACTTCATGGGATGTTAGATAAAGTGTGTCAGCCCTTATTGGGCTGGGAAATACTTTTGCTAAAGGCCCATGTGGCTGGAGATAAGGAGATAAGGCAAAAAGGATTTAAAAGGAGGAGATCCACCTCCCTTGTGGGAGGTGGACTCTCCCTTTAATTCGGCCGGCCATCTCCTCTTTGGAGTAGAGGCCAAGCCAGCCCTCCACGTCCCTCCTCCTATATATACTTGAGGTTTTGGATGTTTTGAGATAGGATTTGATCTCTCTCTCTCACGGCGAAGCCCTACCTCTCTTCTTCCTCCTCCGCAGCGCTTAGGCGAAGCCCTGTCGGAATACCTTGCTACTCCACCACGACCACGCCGTCGTGCTGCTGTTGGAGCCCTTCCCCAACCTCTCCTTCCTCCTTGCTGGATCAAGGTGTTGGAGACGTCACCGGGCTGCACGTGTGTTGAACGCGAAGGTGCCGTCCGTTCGGCACTTGATCGGATCTACCGCGATCTGAATCGCTGCGAGTACGACTCCATCAACCGCGTTCTTGTAACGCTTCCGCTTAGCGATCTTCAAAGGTATGAAGATCCAATCTCTCCCTTGCTCGTTGCTGGTTTCTCCATAGATGGATCTTGGTGAACGCGTAGGAAATTTTTGATTTACTACTACGTCTCCCAACAGTGGCATCATGAGCTAGGTCTATGCGTAGAATCCATGCACGAGTAGAACACAAAGCAGTTGTGGGCGTCGATTTTGTTAATATGCTTGCCGTTACTAGTCTTATCTTGATTCGACGGTATTGTGGGATGAAGCGGCCCGGACCAACCTTACACGTACGCTTACGTGAGACCGGTTCCACCGCCTGATATGCACTAGTTGCATAAGGTGGCTAGCGGGTGTCTGTCTCTCCCACCTTAGTCGGATTGGATTCGATGAAAAGGGTCCTTATGAAGGGTAAATAGCAATTGGCATATCACGTTGTGGTTTTGACGTAGGTAAGAAACGTTCTTGCTAGAAACCTATAGCAACCACGTAAAAACTTGCAACTACAAATTAGAGGACGTCTAACTTGTTTTTGCAGCATATGCCGTGTGATGTGATATGGCCAAAAGGATGTGATGTGATGCATTGTGATGTATGAGATTGATCATGTTCTTGTAATAGGGTTCACGACTTGCATGTCGATGACTATGACAACCGGCAGGAGCCATAGGAGTTGTCTTATATCATTGTATGACCTGCGTGTCAATCATAAACGCCATGTAATTACTTTACTTTATTGCTAAACGTTAGCTGTAGTAGTAGAAGTAATATTTGGCGAGACAACTTCATGAAGACACAATGATGGAGATCATGATGATGGAGATCATGGTGTCGTGCCGGTGACAGTGATGATCATGGTGCCCCGAAGATGGAGATCAAAGGAGCAAGATGATATTGGCCATATCATGTCACTATATTGATTGCATGTGATGTTTATCATGTTTACATCTTATTTGCATAGAACGACGGTAGTAAATAAGATGATCTCTCAATAAAATTTCAAGAAAGGTGTTCACCCTAACTGTGCACCGTTGCTAAGGATCGTCGTTCCGAAGCACCACGTGATGATCGGGTGTGATAGGTTCTAACGTTCGCATACAACGGGTGTAAGCCAGATTTACACATGCGAAACACTTAGGTTGACTTGACGAGCCTAGCATGTACAGACATGGCCTCGGAACACGGAAGACCGAAAGGTCGAACATGAGTCGTATAGAAGATACGATCAACATAGAGATGTTCACCATGGATGACTAGTCCGTCTCACGTGATGATCGGACACGGGCTAGTTGACATGGATCATGTATCACTTGGAAGACTAGAGAGATGTCTATCTAAGTGGGAGTTCATTAATAATTTGATTAAATGAACTTAATTATCATGAACTTAGTCTAAAAATGTCCTTGCAAATTATGTCGTAGATAGCTCGCGCTGTAGCTCCCCAGTTTTATTGATACAATCCTAGAGAAAAGTAAGTTGAAAGTTGATGGTAGCAATAATGCGGACTGGGTCCGTGATCTGAGGATTGTCCTCATTGCTGCACAGAAAGCTTATGTTTTTGATGTACCGCTAACTGCATCACTCCCTCAAGAGTTGTCTGTAGATGTTGTGAACATATGACAGGCACTTTTTGATGACTACGTGATAGTTCAGTGCGTCATGCATTACGGCTTAGAATTGAGGCTTCAAAATGTTTTGAACGTCATAGAACATATGAGATGTTCTAGGAGCTGAGATTGTGATCTCAAGCTCGTGCCTATGTTGAGAGGTATGAGACCTCCAACAAGATTCTTTGCCTGCAAGATAAAGGAGAATAGCTTAATCGGTGAGCGTGTTCTCAGATTGTCTGGGTGCTACAATCACTTGAATCAAGTGGGAGTTAATCTTCCAGATGAGATAGTGATTAATGCAGTTCTCCAAGTCACTGCCACCAAGCTACTAGAGCTTCGTGATGAACTATAACATGCCAGGGATGGATAAGATGATCCCTGAGTTGTTCGTGATGTTTGACACCACGAAGGTAGAAATCAATAAGGAGCATCAAGTGTTGATGGTTAAGTGAAAACCACTAGTTTCAAAAGGGGCAAGGGCAAGAAGGGAAAAACTTCAGGAATGGCAAGCCAGTTGTTGCTCTAGTGAAGAAACCCAAGGTTGAGCCCGAACCCGAGACTAAGTGCTTCTGTTATGAGGAGAATGTTCGCTGAAGCGGAAAAACCCTAGATGATTGGTAGATAAGAAGGCTGGTAATGTCAATGGAAGTATATTTGATATACGTGTTAGTGATGTGTACCTTGCTGGTACTCCTAGTAGCACCTGGGTATTAGATACCGGTTCGGTTGCTAAGTGTTAGCAACTCGAAATAAAAGCTACGGAGTAAATGGAGACTAGCTAGGTGAAAGGTGACGATGTGTGTTGGAAGTATTTCCAAGATTGATGTGATCACCATCGCACGCTCTCTCTACCTTCAGGATTTGTGATAAACCTAAATAAATGTTATTTGGTGTTTGCGTTGAGCATAAACGTGATTAGATCATGATTAGTGCGATACGGTTATTCATATAAGTTAGAGAATAATGGTTATTCTGTTTACATGGATAATGCCTTCAATGGTCATGCACCCACTCGAAATGGTTTATCGAATCATGATCGTAGTAGTACACATATTCATAACATTGGTACCAAAAGATACAAAGTTAATAATGATAGTACCACATGCTTGTGGCACTGCCACGTAATGTCATATTGGTATAAATCGCATGAAGAAACTCCATGATGATGGATGTTTTTTGACTCACTCGATTTCGAATCGGTTGAGACATGCGAGCCATGCCTCTTGGGCAAGATGACTGAGACCCCGTCATCCAATATGATGGAGCGGGCAAGTGGCTTATTGGAATTAATACATGTTGATGTATGTGGTCCAATGAGTGTTGAAACACACAGTGGATATCGTTGTTTTTCTTTACCTTCACTGATGATTTGAGTAAATATGGGGATATTTACTTAATGAAACACGAATCTGAAATGTTTGAAAGGTTCAAGGAGTTTCAGAGTGAAGTTAAAGATCATCGTGACAAGAAGATAAATGTCTATGATATGATCATGGAGGTGAATATCTAAGTTACGAGTTTGGTATGCAATTTTAGACAATGTGGAAATTGTTTCACAGCTCACGCCTCCTGGAACACCATAGTGTGATGGTGTGTTCGAACATCGTAGTCGTGCTCTATTGGATATAGTGAGTACTATGATGTCTCTTATCGTTTTACCACTATCGTTATGGGGTTATGCATTAAAGACAAATCCATTCACTTTAACAGGGCACCATCTAAGTCTGTTGAGATGACACCGTGAGAATTATGGTTTGATAGAAGCCTAAGCTGTCATTTCTTAATGTTTGGGGCTGCGACGCTTATGTGAAAATGGGTTTTTCACCTAGCGAGCTCGAACCCAAAGCAGACAAATGCATCTTCATAGAATACCCTAATGAGACATTGGGTATACCTTCTATCTCAGATCCAAGCGCAAAAGGTATTTGTAGCTAAGAACGGGTCCTTTCTTGAGAAAGAGTTTCTCTCGAAAGAATTGAGTGGGAGGAAGATAGAACTTGATAAGGTTGTTGAACCTTTGTTTCATCCAGAGAATAGCGCAACACAGAAAGATGTTTCTGTAGAGCCTACTCAGTTGAAAAGGAAGTTAATGATGATGATCATGAAGCTTCGGATCAAGTCACTATCGAACCTCGTAGGTTGACAAGGACGCGTACTGCTCCTGAGTAGTACGACAACCCTGTCTTGGAAATCATGTTGTTGGACAGCGATGAACCTACGAACTATGGAGAAGCGATGGTGGGCCCGGATTCCAACAAATGGCTAGGAGCCATGAAATCCGAGAAAGGATCCATGTATGAAAACCAAGTATGGACTTTGGTAGACTTGCCTGTTGAATGGCGGGTCATTGAGTACAAATGGACCTTTGAAATAAACATAGACGCTAATGGTGAAATGTCACCGTTTATAAAGCTCGACTTGTCGCAAAGAAGTTTCCGCCAAGTTCAAGGAGTTGACTGCGATGAGATTGTCTCATCTGTAGCGATGCTAAAAGTCTATTAAAATTTTGTTAGCAGTTCTGCATTTTTCGATTATGAAATCTGGCAGATGGATGACAAAACAAGGTTTCCGTAATGGTTTGTGTGAGGAAGAGTTGTATGTGATACAACCAGAAGGTTTTGTCAATCCTAAGGATGCTAATAATATGCAAACTCCAGCGATCCTTCTATGGACTGGAGCAAGCATCTCGGAGTTGGAATATATGCTTTGATGAGGTGATCAAAGTGTTTAAGTTTATACAAAGTTTATGAGAAACTTGTATTTGCAAGAAAGTGAGTGGGAGCACTATGGAATTTCTTATAAGAATATGTAGTTGACATATTATTGATCGGAAATGATGTAGAATTTCTGGAAGAGCATGAAGGGTTGTTTGAAAAGTTTTTTTTTCAAAGGAAGACCCAGATAAAGCTACTATTTTATTGAGCATCAAGATCTATAGGGATAGATCTATTCGCTTGATAAGTTTTTTCGACGAAGACATACCTTGACAAGTTTTTGAAGGAGTTCAAAATAGATGGGTCAAGAAGGAGTTCTTGACTGTATTGTAAGGTGTGAAATTGAGTAAGACTCAATACTCGACCACGACAGAAGATAAAGAAAAGATGAGTGTCATCTCCTATGCTTTAGCCATAGGCTCTATATAGTATGCCATGCTGTGTACCGCACCTGTGTGTGCCTTGCCATGAGTCTGTCAAGGGGTACAAGAGTAATCCAAGAGTGGGTCACTGGACAGCGGTCAAAGTTATCCTTAGTAACTTGAGAACTAAGGAAATATTCTCGATTATGGAGGTGATAAAGAGTTCATCGTAAAGGGTTACGATGATGCAAGCTTTAACTCCAATCCGGATGACTCTTAGTAGAAATCCAGCTACGTATAGTGGAGCAGCCATTTGGAATAGCTCCAAGTGGAGCGTGGGAGTAGTATCTACAAATATGAAATGGAAAGTTTGCAAAGGTACACACGGATCTGAATGTCGCAGACCCGCTGACTAAAAACCTCTTTCACGAGCAGAACATGAACAAACCCCAGAACTTATTGGGTGTTAATCACATGATGATATGATCACATGGTGATGTAAGTGTTAATCACATGGTGATGTGAACTAGATTATTGACTCTAGTGCAAGTGGGAGACTGTTGGAAATATGCCCTAGAGGCAATAATAAAATGGTTATTATTGTATTTCCTTGTTCATGATAATTGTCTATTGTTCATGCTATAATTGTGTTAACCGGAAACCATAATACATGTGTGAATACATAGACCACAACATGTCCCTAGTGAGCCTCTAGTTGACTAGCTCGTTGATCAATAGATGGTCATGGTTTCATGACCATGGACATTGGATGTCGTTGATAACGGGATCACATCATTAGGAGAATGATGTGATGGACAAGACCCAATCCTAAGCATAGCACAAAGATCGTGTAGTTCGTTTGCTAAAGCTTTTCAATGTCAAGTGTCATTTCCTTAGACCATGAGATTGTGTAACTCCCGGATACCGTAGGAATACTTTGGGTGTGCCAAACGTCACAACGTAACTGGGTGGCTATAAAGGTACGCTACGGGTATCTCCGAAAGTGTCTGTTGGGTTGACACGAATCGAGACTGGGATTTGTCACTCCGTGTGACGGAGAGGTATCTCTGGGCCCACTCGGTAAGACATCATCATTATGAGCTCAATGTGACTAAGGAGTTAGTCACGGGATGATGTATTACGGAACGAGTAAAGAGACTTGCCAGTAACGAGATTGAACAAGGTATGGGGATACCGACGATCGAATCTCGGGCAAGTACCATACCGATAGACAAAGGGAATTGTATACGGGATTGATTGAATCCTTGACATCGTGGTTCATCCGATGAGATCATCGTGGAGTACGTGGGAGCCAACATGGGTATCCAGATCCCGCTGTTGGTTATTGACCGGAGAGGTGTCTCGGTCATGTCTACGTGTCTCCCGAACCCGTAGGGTCTACACACTTAAGGTTCGATGACGCTAGGGTTATAGGGAAAAGGTATACGTGATTACCGAAGGTTGTTCAGAGTCTCGGATGAGATCCCGGACGTCACGAGGAGCTCCGGAATGGTCCGGAGGTAAAGATTGATATATAGGAAGTCCAGTTTTGGTCACCGGAAAGTTTTCGGGCTCATCGGTAGTGTACCGGGAGTGCCGGGAGGGTGCCGGAGGACCCCCGGGAGGGGTGTGACGACCAGAGGACTTCATGGGCTGTTAGATAAAGTGTGTCAGCCCTTATTGGGCTGGGAAATACTTTTGCTAAAGGCCCATGTGGCTGGAGATAAGGAGATAAGGCAAAAAGGATTTAATAGGAGGAGATCCACCTCCCTTGTGGGAGGTGGACTCTCCCTTTAATTCGGCCGGCCATCTCCTCTTTGGAGTAGAGGCCAAGCCAGCCCTCCACGTCCCTCCTCCTATATATACTTGAGGTTTTGGATGTTTTGAGATAGGATTTGATCTCTCTCTCTCACGGCGAAGCCCTACCTCTCTTCTTCCTCCTCCGCAGCGCTTAGGCGAAGCCCTGTCGGAATACCTTGCTACTCCACCACCACCACGCCGTCGTGCTGCTGTTGGAGCCCTTCCCCAACCTCTCCTTCCTCCTTGCTGGATCAAGGTGTTGGAGACGTCACCGGGCTGCACGTGTGTTGAACGCGGAGGTGCCGTCCGTTCGGCACTTGATCGGATCTACCGCGATCTGAATCGCTGCGAGTACGACTCCATCAACCGCGTTCTTGTAACGCTTCCGCTTAGCGATCTTCAAAGGTATGAAGATCCAATCTCTCCCTTGCTCGTTGCTGGTTTCTCCATAGATGGATCTTGGTGAACGCGTAGGAAATTTTTGATTTACTACTACGTCTCCCAACACCTTCATCCTACACCTCTCACGGATTGATAAACCTTAGGTCCTCCACTTGAGGGAAAATTGCTACTATCCTACAAAACTCTGCGCTTGGAGGCCCAACACGAGTCTACAAGAAGAAGGTTGTGTAGAAGACATCAAGCTCTTTTCTGGCGCCGTTCCCGGGGAGGTGAGTGCTTGAAGGTATATATTTAGATCTTGCAATAAAATCTTTTAGTTTCTTGTTTTTCACTAGTTTGGTTTTGTAAAATAAAACTACAAAAAATGGAATTGAGGTTGCCTCATATGCTTCATCTTTTTAATTTCTTTTGTGAAAATGATGGAAAGGAAAATTGTGCTAAAGTGTTAGAAGAAGAAGTTATTAAAATTTTTGGCACTAAATATTTGAGTGATGAGCATGATAGTGGTATTGTTAGTATGAATCCTCTGAATATTCATGATGCTAATGATATGCAAAGCCACAAGCTTGGGGATGCTATGTTCGATGAAGATGATATTTTTTGTCCCCCGAGTTTTGATGAAAAGAACTATTATGATGATAGCATGCCTCCTATATATGATGATTATTGTGATGACATGTATGTTATAAAGATTAATGACAACCATGAAACCTATTATCATGATTTTAATATTCAATGTGGTCATGTCAATCAAATGTCACATGATAGTTATTTTGTTGAGTTTGCTCCCACTATTTTGAATGAGAAGAAAATTGCTTATGCAGAGAGTGACACATTTTCTATGCTTGTGCATCATGAAAAGAATGCTTTATGTTCTGGTTATATTGTGGAATTCCTTCATGATGCTACTGAAAATTATTATGAGGGAGGAACATATGCTTATAGGAATTGCAATAATATCAAGTTTCCTCTCTATGTGTTCAAATTCTTGAAGTTATGCTTGTTTTGCCTTCCTATGCTAGATGATTCTTGTTCCCATGTATTTAATAGTTCAATGGTATTCCGGGCTTCAATCGCAATTGGCGACTCACCTTTAATGGGGAGTGTGGTAAGCCGGGTTGCTTTTGCCATCATGTTATCCACCGGGTTGGAGAAGTGTCCTGGTGGTGTCAAGAACCGTTGTGGCATTGTTTGGATGACATGCGAGTCTAGGCCTGGAACTTCCCTTCGGGCTGGCTCTGACCGATGAGGTTGAGGCGCCACCCAGCCCCAGGCATCTCAGAAGTCAATTGGGGTATAACTGGTGCTCCCAGAGTACTTGGGTCTGCTCATAGAGAATTGAACAAATGCTCGGGTTCATAGACTAAGGGTAAACGACTCTGGTGCCTCCTCCAGAAAACTGCATTGGACACGTTTTGATCGAGGCTAAGCCACAACGCATCCGTCTTCAAACGCTTTGCTTCTGCATTAACCTAAGCCTGTAGTGCACCTGTCTGAGTGTTCCCAACGTTAATATCCTCCAAGGCCTTGGTCACGTGCTCCCATATCTTTGCAATCTCTGCATTGTGTTCTGCTTGGTTTTCCATAGTGACCTCAGTCCCTAGTAAGGTCGTCAGGGTGGTCATAAGTTCAAGTAGGACCTGAGTTGGTGGCCTGGTCGAACCAGACACCCCATAAGTCGGTGCTGATGGGTTAACTATAGTTGTTGCTCCGGTCGTTGTATATTGGAGATCCGGCGCCGCTCTGGCCATGAATATGGCGTCTCGGCATGGCGTCTCATAGGGGTCCGGAATACTGTCGCCATCGGAATAGCCCCCAAGCCCGCTGTCTTCAAGCTGATAAACTGACTTTGTCTCTTCGGTCGAGGACCCATCACCTGAATAGATCAGAGTCTCTCCCCAGACATGGAGTTCTACCCTGATTCTTCGCCCTGCACAAAACCAACAAAGACATGCTTCCGACTGGCTTGACTCTAGGCAGGTTGCACGCACCGAGCCGACTCGATGAGGTCGGTGGAGGTGTTTGGCTCGGGTCGTGACTCGTCGATCTTGCCAATGAAGACATGAATCTTGTCAAAGGGGACCTGGTACCCGTACTCGATCAAGTCAGCCTCGGGACCCCAGCTGGCATAGTCGATGTAGAGCTTGCCATGGCAACTCTTTGTCATCCTTCCAACGGCATATCCCTTGATCCCTGGGAAAGTGCCCTTCAAGAACTCGAAACCACCATGTGCTAGCCCCATGGTGGGTGCCAACTGTCGTGGTTTTGTCACGGCAGATGTCCTAGTGTGAGGATTTCATCATGAGGCCATTGCAACTGGGAGGTTAGCTTGTCGGGGTTGATCGGAATTGAGAGACATAGTTTACCCAGGTTCGGCCCCTCACAATCGAGGTAATAGCCTACTCTTCCTTTCTGCTTATTGCTTTGGTGACCAGTACAGGGGACAGGATTTCGCTTGACCTAGCTATTGATTGATTATAACTTAAGTCTATTGTCCTTAGGGGCTCGCCTTTATATACAGGTCGAGATCCTTGTCTTACCAGAGTCCGAGTCACGCTCTGATTCATAACCAAGTATGTCTCTAACTCGCCTTGCTTCCTAAGCAAGGAAACTCCTGGCGACTTCCACCTCTTGGGCCTTGAGTCTCCGTCTTCGTGTACCGGGTCGGCAACCGGCTTACTTGGTAAGACGGCTCGCTAGTCTTGTCCTTAATATCACAGCCCACCTTGAGTATTTACTTCAAGCCACCATCATAATGACCCATCCCAATAGGGCGGGTTATATCCTGGGGTTATATCCCCGATAGAAGATTTGAACAGTCTCCAACCCATTCTTTCTACGAAGAGATTGTCATCTAGGGTTTGCAAACAACAAAGGTAATATGAATACCCAATTCACTTATGTATATGCAAATAATGCGTATGTTGTTGCTAAATTGTTTAATGACCATAATGTATCAGCTAGCCCTAGTTTGAAGAATCATGCATCTAGTTATGTGCAACAGCTGACTCAGAATAATCTCCATACTTCAATGTCGTATTAGTTTAGCAACATGCAACATATGAATCCCAGCTCCCATGCATTGGTAACCCCAAAAATCTATATGCCCATGAACAACATGATAGTTTGGATAATCAATCTGAAACACCCCATGTAGGAACTTCCAATAGTATGCAACAAAGTGTTTCAACTTTTTATTCATCGGTAAATAACTTGCAGTATGTTAATCAAAGCATGCTAGTGCATAGGGGAATTGACCATGCTACTACTAGTTATTTGCCCAACTACCCTCAAACATCATATGCAATACCTCATGCTACTAAATTTTTGGCACGATACACAATTGTTGATATCCATAATTCGGCTCCGCACCTTCATAGTCAAGGCGAAATAAGTGAAACTTCTGCAGCAACCCAAATGCCGTCACCTACTAATGTAGCATAAAATGTTGCCCCTCCACAATTTCAGAATTTCATTAACATGTCATTGCGGAAAGCGTCTGAAAGTATTGGGGGCACTCTAACGAAGGCTGGGCTGAAATTGGGCGAAGAAAAGCTTAAAGATAGTCTAGCTGCAATGTTTGCTGAGTGTAGACAATAACAAGCATCGTTGCGAATAAAAGAATGAAAGAGTGGTGATTCAGATAACAAAGTTATTTCGGTTATTGAAAAGGCCGGATCGAATACATGTGCCGAGTTTATTATGTTAAAGGAAGACAATAAGGCGTTGGAGAGTTATCAAAAAGTGGAGCAAGCTATTGTTCATATCACACAACCATGATGCTCTCCCAACATATTTGAACATGTATGTCTAGCGAGTGATTTAACTATTTTCGGATTTGGTTGCAACTTTATCGTTGATACATCTATTAGAAAAATTCGCATAAGCATTGTCAAAATACCAATGAATAAGGGTAATATATTTGTTAGCAATAAAACCTTCGCAAAGCATATCGGTCAACACATTGTCCTATTTAAGGAGACCGATAGCAACATATTATTGCAGCAAAAGCTTTCTACATTGCTTTACTTAAAACTTATATCGAATTGGGTAGCTTTTCTTGCTTCATACTTGGATTACACTTGGTCTCAATTGAGACATGTTTGTTTTAACTAATTTCATTTCAGAAATTTAAAGCCAAGATTAAATTATTTTGAGAAAACCGATGCTAACATAATATCTTATCCAAATAAATCGGACATAGAGTGCAAAACACAATGCATACTCGCATGGGGACATTCCAAATCTGAACCATTCCTTTTCTTACCTCCAAAGCCGTTCACACACCAAGATCGGCTAGAAAACAAGAAGTATACCTTCAATTCAAGCATTTGTGATCAAATATTTGAGTTTTTGCTGAAAAATAATTACATAGGATTCTTGATCATCATGTCAAGCCATCAATCCAAGGGCGAATGTTTTGCAAGTTGCATGATTCGTCCTAGCATAATTTTGAAGATTGCAACATGTTTTGTCAAATAGTTAAATCGGCCATTAATAAAGGACGATTAATTATTTTTGAAACACCAAGGGATGACCATTCTATTCCTATTGGTCCCGATGGCAAACAATTGCATCGGCTGCTTCAAGCCGATAGATTTAAACACGAGAAGGTAAAAACTATGGATAGTGGGATCAAGCTTTCAAGTAAAGAAGTTGTTCAAGAATAGAATGACAATATTCTTGAAGGCAGGAATTCCATCAAGGTTGCACTAGAGAAGCCAAGTACTGGGGGCCAACAAAAAATCTAAAGATCAATGCAAGCACAACCAAAGAAAGTAAAGGCCGAGTATCGGCTTGATGATTGAAAGTGGTCGAATGCACATGTTAAATAAATACTCCCTCCATTCCTAAATATAAAGTGTATGAGTTTTTCAAAAATTCAAATGGTGTCTATGTTTGATGAAGTTTATAGAAAAGTGTATAAGGATCTATAATACTAAATAGGTAAAATCTAAAATATATTTGATGGTGAATCTAGGAATAATGATTTGGTATTCTAGAGATTGATATTTTGGTCTACAAAATTGGTCAAAGTTAGAGAAGTTTGACTTTTTGAAAAAAATTATACACCTTATATTTAAGAACCGAGGGGGTATATGTTTGAGTTGCTACCTGTCGCCTGAATTAACTTCTTCTTTTTGTTCGTCATCGTCACCACAGTTGAAAGATGAATAACATCGGGATGGTTTAGAATGCTTGGAAGGTTCAGACACTACATTTCTTACAACACCTGCTAGATGTTCACTTGCACCATCATTACACTCTCTGTAAGATGATCGGAATCAAAATGTTGTGAAGTTGGCCAAGCTAGATGTTGTCACTACAATATTCTCTACATAAACACACTTACTCATTGTCTTCGTTGCGGACTGTATGCTTGCAGACTTCGGCCTCCTCCCATTCTCCACACTCATCTGTATACTTAGTAATAGAATCATCCTTCGAGTTGGATATGAATGTATACAAATTAGCCACTTTAGTTAGCTAATAGATGTAGCCAAAGATAAGTGAAGCATGTACAATGGTACACAAACATCTCTCTCTGATCTTCTTGTGATGGTGCATATTGCTAGCTTTGCATCAACTGCGTGAATGTCATAGAGGAATCAAAGTAAATTTCTCTCATGAATGGAGGCAATATAACAATATGGATGGTTAGGTATGCAATTTCATAATAGATCTTTCACAACTGATCCATTATTACGTGAATCAAACAATACTGCAAGAATGCTTATGGACTAACCCGGGTGAATTTATCCCCATTCCTTTCTTCTGATCCATGTTGCCGCGCCATGAGTTGTAATGTTCCCCGCCCAAGCCGCCGGGAACAAGCTATGCTTAGTGAAGGGATATGTCCAGCTTCAATGCTATGACCTAGACAATATCTGGCTCCGCAACCAACAATATTGTATTGAATTTAATGGTATGCAACATTTACATATCTACACATGGGTTGCACTTAGTTACACAATACCCAATACATGTTGACCGTTGAATACTGCACGAATCTCATCGATGAATTGTGTGGCATCCGCCTACTCGGTAGAAACCCGGACCACTAGAAAAACCACTCTAGTATACTCCTATTTGCTTTGCTTTGGGGGGGGGGGTACGCAATTTTTAATCACACACACAAGCAGACAAACTTTCGACGAATTTTATAGGAATTTCATAGAATTTCCTTTAAAACCCTTTAATATATGGAAAACTATTCTAATCAAATGGCAGATCACGTCACATTGTTCGTAGTTTCCTATGCATAACGCGTGTCCTTTATGGGTTTAAATTTCAGCAATAAGTCCTTTGTTGCAAAAAAAACTCTGTAACATGACCCTTGTTGCATAAAGATTCTGTAATCGGTCTTTTAAATTTCTGTAACAAGACCTCTATTACGAAAGAGATTCTACAAAAAAAATTCTGTTGCAAAAAATATAAAATAAAATATTTTGCAACAAGATTTATGTTGTGAAAAAATTCTACAACAAGTCACGTGTTGCAAAAAATAAAAAAACATAGGCTTGGGCAATTGCAACAAGCTAGTTATTGTAGAGAGCCTTATGCATCATCACTCTTGTTGCAAAGGAGAGATTGCTTATGTGAAAATCATAAACGTCTTTAGCGTCCCATCAAATGTTCAAGAAAGTTGTTGCAGAGAGCCTTATGCATCATCACTCTTGTTGCAAAGGAGAGCCTGCTTATGTGAAAAGCATAAACGTCTTTAGCATGTCCATCCAATGGTGAACGAGCCGGCAGATATTTTCTTATTACCCGCTAGCCGAGGCATAGAATTTCCCATTCTTTAAATAGAATCGGGTATCTCTTTTCCTAATATTTCCACAAATTGTAAGCACAAGTAAAGTTTTGCATGGAATTAAGCACAATGTTGGGTAATCCTCTAATGATAAGATCGATGGTCCTTAGATTGCGAAGCATGTCAATTTCTTTCTGATGAGTAGGATGTAAGGGATCAATGGGAGATGCATATGGAGTATGAACATACTTGCTGAAGTCAATTTCATCAAATATGTGAAGCATTTAATCTCTATAATGACTATAGTACTCCCCATTGAGAATAATCACTCTACATTTTGTACTCTCCAAACTAGACATATCCATCTTCCTCCAATGATGATAAAACAAATGCAACGGATACCAATGCTCTAATACCAATTGTGGGATCTTCTAGAGGGGGTGAATAGACACTTAACAAGATATATGAGCAGTTTTTGATTTGCTTGAATTTTAGGCAGATTTTGCCCAAACTAAGTTGCATCCAAAAGTTTCTACACATGCATATCTAGTGGTCAAGCACCGGAAAGTAAACATCATCCATTTGCAAGAAAGATAAAGGTTTGTAGAGTTGGAAGATCAAACACAATGAAAACTTGGAGTTTTTGGCGTGGTTACGATATGTGGTGATATCATACGTCTACGTTGATGGAAACTTGTCGGGACCCTGATCCTAACTCATATGAATCCATACTGTAACATATCACATCACTTTGCAGCCTCATGCACGGTAAGCTCCACGGCTGCAGCCTTACCTCAGCCGGGACCGTTTGCATCTTTTGGCTCATGTATGTGAACATGTCGCTGGCAATCAAACGACAGAGAACCCGGGCCGACATGACTAGTCATAGAACCCAAGTGGCACATCCGTACGGAAAAAAGCATACGTAACCCAATAATGCAGGTGTCGGCCTCAAACGCATGTAGACGAGTCATAGCAAGCTACAAGGACTCCATTACGTTGTGAGACATAAATGCCATCACCGCACGTAGACGAGTCATAGCAGGCTACAGGGACTCCATTACACTACGAGACATTTCCTCGAAGGGATAGACACAACAACAAACAAGGATACATGTCGGTTAATCAATGTGTTCGGAGCAGTAGCAAGCTACCAAGGCCCGATGGAAGCACAAAGAGGCAGTTTCATATAAAGAGTACTACTAAAGGCACACGACTAGGTGTCGGATCCCATACATACCGTTGCATGTCACACGTACGCACGACATTCCCGATATGCATAGATACAACCATGGCATCACAACATAACCATACAACAACTTTTATTTAAGGGGCTCGGACGAGCCTTGCATAACATGTTCTTATAGATAGGGGTCACATGACCCAACACTCAAGTCATACAAACAAGTTTATACAAACCAAGCAGAAGCATAAGCTGTCTGAGTATAGACAGATGAAAGGGTAAAAACACATGGCCTGACTATCTACAGCCCGCCACAGGGCATAAGGTCGTAGCTGGGACATCAACTATTCGGCATCGTCGACATCTAGATAGAACCCACCTGATGGGTCCTGGGTCTCATCTACAACATTTATTAAGCAAACATGAGTACAAACATACTCAGCAAGTCTTTCAAACAGACCTAGTCTATTCATGCTCATGTATCAACAAGGGGACTGGTGGAGTTTATGTAGCAATGCCAGCTTTGACTCATGGCTAACCTACACTACACCATTTTTAGCTCTTTGTTTAGATTTTAGTTATCGCACACGAGTCCACTAACTCCATGACAATACACCACCATGGATTCACTTCCCTCTCCTGGGAGAGTGCCATCCATGGTACTCACACTTGTCTTGATATTTTTATGAGTATCCATTTGATTATCTATGAACAACATAAGTTTTCCATGTAGTCCATATCCAAGGACGCGGCTATTCGAATAGTTTCATACCCTGCAGGGGTGTACTTCTTCACACACGCTCTCGCCACTTATCGCCGTGTGCTCTTAAAACCATGCACCTCGGCAACCTTCAAGCGGAAGCCCAGCGAGGGAGTCAGCCACGACCGTCAATCACATAAGACCTCTAGTCCAGGCTATCACCTATTTGAGACTGAACCCGCACGGAAGTCTAGCCGAAGTTTCCGCTACGGCCCCAAACAATGTGCACAGGGTTCCCAAGCCCACCATTCGGGTGACCCTTGGTACACCCTGCCACTGCCTACCGCGTCATAACCCACCCCTAGGGTCAGCGCTACGCACGGACTCCAGCATGCTATAAACACCAGAAACTACTTACAACTCCTGGACTAAGGACTAAGCGACTAAAAAGTCAAGAGGGGTCGAGTTACCGGAACCCAATGTGTGGTAGTAACTAGTCTTGGATGACAAACACGGAACTCAGTTCCTACAAACGGTCCCAATGAGACAACCCGCTATGTACTCCTACATAGCCTCTCATCGCAACCTTTACCAACTCGGTTTCATCTTAAGCTTATCACACCAGAACATCATTATTTCACTCCATTTCATCACCCAGATGAATCGGACCTGATACAACTCTAAGCATAGCAAGCATAGCAGGCAAAGTAAGCTAAGCACATCAAGGCACAAGCATCTACCAGGTATGCTAGATTGCAAGGTTTAGCTATTTACTGTGACAATGACAGGTCATGCAAAAGAATAGGTTCATCTCCATGTATGACAGACAAGTGAATGTTTTTCCTACTACAATAAACAAGAGCAGGAGCGAGAGAGTGGGATATTATCGGAATGATCAAAGGGGCTTGCTTGCCTTGCTGGGTAGCGGAAAGGTTCTCTCCTTTGTTGGAATACTCGGGGGTATCCTCAAAAGCAGGGCCTACCGCAATGCAGGTAAATAACAATCAATACATGCAAGTGCAACAATATAATGCATTATCATGACATGGTAGCATGTAAGGATGGGCTAATGCAACTATTGTTCAAGTTAATTTGAAATGAGTTTGAATATAGGTTCAAAATCAATCTCCATTTCATATTCCATATATTAACCTATTAGTAAATGTCAATGTTCATCTATATAGGTTGCTCTAACATGTATGATAATAGCACCATTATATTCATTGGATTTTTCTAATAAATTTTCATATATAAATTATTTTCATATGAGTTACAGATTAATTTATATGAATTTTTGAAGTTTTAAACATTTTCTGGAATTATTTTAAAACTAGAAATTCCTTTATTACATCAGCCTGACGTCATCATGGCGTCAGCAGGTCAGCTAACCAAGCCAGGTCACACCTGACCAGTGGGACCCACTGGTCAGTGACCCATTCACTAACAGGTTTAAATAATTAGCTAATAACTCATTATATTAGGTTAGGGCCCACTGGTCAGTGGGCCATTAACTTAATTAAGTTAGTTTAATTATTTTTTAAAACTAATTCTAGTTAGAAAGGGGGCGGGCCCCACTTGCCATTTGACCTGGGGTCAAACCCCGTGGTCAGCGCCAGTTGACTCGTCAGCGTTGAGCCGCCGGTGACGTGAAGGACGGTGGAGGGGGTCGGATCTCCTCCTCCGGGAACCAAAAGGACGGCGGAGGGTACTGGGAGGGCCTGCGCTCGAGCGCGCATCGATCTAGCCCCAAGCCAGAGGCTCGGGTGGTCGGGATCGACGCCAGTGACGAGCTCAGCGGCAGCGGCGGCTCGGGCAGGACCGGCTACGATGCTAAAGGGGACGGCTGGAGGAGCTAGAGGCGGCTACAGGCCCCTGGATGCACCACGAGCACGAGCCCGCGGTCAGGTGCGAGCTGTGGCCGCTGTGGCCACGGCTACGCCATGACCAGCAGCGAGCTCCTCTCGGCTTCAACGACAGGCGGGGCTAGCGGAGGGTAACGACATCGGGGCTAGGGGGAAACGACCCGGGGCCTCACTGGAGAGTCTTTTGGCGCCTTGGCATGGTCGGGGATGCACGGGAGACGACGAATCGGCGGCGTCTTCAGTCCGGCAAGGGAAGAACATAGGAGAGGAGGGGGAGGAGACAGTGCGCGAGAGAGAGCGCGTAGAGGAGAGAGGGAAGGAGAAGAGGCCACGGCAAGGAGGCCTCATGCTGGCGCTCTCCGAGCCCTCCAGGCAAGCAGCCAGGCAGGGAGGAGGTGGCCGGTGTGTGCCCGCGTGCAGTGAGCGCACGCCCCTATGCTCCTGGCGAGAGGACAGGGATGACTGGCACGGGCCAGATGGGCCGGTTCCCCCTGGGCTTCTTCCTCTTTCTTTTCTTTTTCTTTCTGTTTTTCTATTCCTGACATTTGTTTTATTTCTTTTTCAGGTACAAATGCTTTGATAAAATATCCCAAATATTTTATAATATCAAGTTTGAATATTTCAAACTCCAATAAAAAGTTTCAGGATATTTTGAAATATAAACTATTGATAATGCTTTATTTGGCATTTTCAGAGGCTTTGTTATTTATTTTTAAATTGCTATAACTGTTGAAATGTTTAAAATGGCCCCTGATATATTCATGTCCATATTTATCAGACGTAGGGAACATTTTGTATTGGCATATTGAGTTTGTTGAGTTTTCATAAACTTTTAATTAATTTGATTACAATGTGAGCTTGGTGTTTCTTTTAATCCCCATTTCATGTTGATGCAAAATTGAAACATGATGTACACACATGCTGTCCTATGACATCTAGCTAGGGATGTGAGAAAACTTCAACCCACGGAGGGTAACGGCCGCATGAGTCCATGGAGGGCTCCTCCCATGAAGAAGAAACCTTGTCTATTCCACCATGGCTTATGTGTATGAAGGACCAGCATCACTTGGGGTAGATCCTCATGAAGTAGATGATCTCCTTCCCCTTACAAACTTGTTGGTGCAACTCCACACAGATTGGAGGCTCCCAAGCAACACCTAACTAGTCTAGGAGAGATCACTCTCCAAAAGGTAATAGATGGTGTATGGATGATGAACTCCTTGATCTTATGTTTTAAAATATAGTCTCCTCAACACTCAATCACTCTCTCATAGAATTTGGCTTGGTAGAAGAGGATGATCGGGTAGAAAGCAACTTGGGGAGGCTAGAAATCAAGATTCATATGGTGGGAATGGAATATCTTGATCTCAACACATGAGTAGGTGGTTCTTTCTCAGAAAATGAATGATGGAAGTGTAGATATGTTATGAGTACTATCTCCACGAAAGAGAGAAGGCGGGTGGTATTTATATCCATCTCCAAAAATCCTAACATTACAACATTATTGCCCAACTCGGTGAAACCGGAGTGAAAACTCAGTTCTACTAACTAGTGCAAAATGTCCTAACTTTTGGCTTTTCGGTGAGACCTAAGGAAACATCTCGATGAGACCGATTTTCTTAACCTAAGCAGCTCGAGTACTTTGGTAGCATCGAAATGTGAAACTCAAAAAATTCCGAAATTGAACATTTCAATTCCAGCAACTTGATCATTGCTTTTCGGTTCCATCGAACCTGATCTCGGTTCTACCGAGGTGCTAGAGTTTGACTTGGGTTCTGTCTAGGACTAACTCAGTGGTATCAAAATGGAAATAATTGTTCGACCAATTTTGGTAGTTAGGGTTTTGGACAGAATGTTTTTTGTGAATTTGGTTGAGGTTTTTGGTGGAATATGTCTAAGCACTTGAGCAACCAGATCATCATCAGTACCTCATCCCCTTTAAATAATATTGGCTTTCCTATGGGCTCAATTTTGATTGCTCACATAAAACAAAATGTAGAGTCTTAAAGCTTATACCAATAAGATTTCTTTCCATCTTGGGGAATCCTCCTCACAATTCCTAGCCATTTCCATGTTTGTACTTTGCCTGAAATATACTAGATAAAATAGTTAGTTCAAGAGACAATGCATGTTGTCATTAATTATCAAACCCACCAAGGGAGGATTTGTGCTTTTAGTACCACCCGAGGAAATGCCGATGATCCTATGCTGGCCATGGGCATGGCGGCGCTTACTAGCCCGCGATAGCCACGGTTTACTGCTAGATAGAGCAAGACCTCCCTCATTGCCGCGACCACTTGATCGTTGGTTTGCTCCTGCTATGCGGCGGCGGAGAGGTAGGCGGCGTTGCAACTTCGAGCTTGCGGTCTTGTGCATGCCTATGGCCCTTCCACTTGGTCGACTACACGAGCGCCTGCTCGGTCATCAACTGCTTCTTCTTTGGTGGCTCTGTAGTCTTGTGGGCCGTACGGGGTATTTCCTTTGGTGGAGCCAACAACGGTGAGGCCAATGAAGGCGAGGCTGGTGGCGGCGTCGAGGGTCGGCACGTCATCCATGATACGTCTCCAAAGTATCGATAATGTCGAAATCGAGCCTTCGTGGACCCAACAAGGTTTGAACTCTGGGGAGTGTGCGAAAATCTCAACCAGCTCAAAGTCTCAAGCTCATCACTCCACGGCCAAGCATTGTCGAGTGCGTGCGAGTAGGGAAGAAGATGAACATAGAGATTTACCTAGGTTTGGGCTACCTTGCGTGTAAAACCCTACTCCTGCTTTTGGTGGATTGGCCTCACTAGGAGGTTGGGGATGAACTAGTATAGTGGCTGAGCAACCTCGCGAGGGCTCTTGGTGGGGATGAACTTAACTCTCTTTGTCCCCCTCGCTATGATGGAGCCTAGTCTCTATTTATAGTGGCCTTGGTCCTCTTCCCTTATCGCACAAGCGGGAAGGGATCCCACAATGGCCAAATTTTAAAGGGGACAAGAGGTACATCTTACCCTAACTAAAGGTGGTCTTCGCCTGCAAAGCTCACGGGCATGACGCAGAGGTGGGCTTGGTGATGATCTCCGTCATGCCGAGCTCATGGTCTTGGTATTGTTGCATTGGAAGCGAAACCTTTGGGGGATTCCTTGGGAACCTACATTTGTCCTTGCCCCTTTAGCAAGAAAGAGGAAACTATCCGCCTCTGCACCCACTAGCGCCAGCCTAGCCTCCGTCGTCATGGCCCATGTCATCCCTCCCTCACGAGGCTAGGTACCTACATAGAAATCTCCGCTCCTTGGGAGGTAGCCCGGGGAGGCCACTCCTCTGAAGGTATTGGTGTTGTTCCCCTCACGAGGCAAGGGCTCTCGCAAGGGCCTTGACTTGGGGGGCTTGCCGCTGGGCCGTACAAGGCCGTCGAGGTAGGCCACGCGGTGGGCCGTAGGCAGGCAGGTCTAGATACCCCCGATCCCAGAACGCCGACAGTAGCCCCCAGGCCCAAGGCGTGCTAGTGGTGGCTCCGAGACGAATGCAAGGAGCGAAGGGTGAGGCTCATGCCTTAGATGGCGCCCGCCGGGAAGTCAAAGTCTGAGGCTCAGGCCTCGGCCTCCTCTTCTCCCTTGACAGCGCACACAACAT
Organism: Hordeum marinum; assembly: GCA_022496015.1. Taxonomy (NCBI): domain Eukaryota; kingdom Viridiplantae; phylum Streptophyta; class Magnoliopsida; order Poales; family Poaceae; genus Hordeum; species Hordeum marinum. The sequence goes on along the minus strand of CM039678.1, from coordinate 390,807,899 downwards.
CCACCATTGCCAAGGAGGGGGATCTCTCCCCAACGCTACCGTTGACTGTGGGTGACACCCATGAGTGGGGCAGACCTTGATCTGGTGCAGCTCTGCGGAGCAGCGCACCTTGGCAAAGACAGTCTATCCCTTCTTCCACCGTAGCGTCTTCTATGGGCTCGTCTCGCCCTTCTCGGGGTTCTTCACCACCATTCTTGAGCACTATGGGATCTAGTCCCTCCATCTTTGGCCCAATTCCATTATGCTCTTGTCTGTCTTCGCCTTCTACTAAAAGCCTTTGTAGGCGTGAAGCCCTTAGTGGCCCTCTTCTGCCACTACTAAAGCTTGCGGCTTCATGACAACATGCAGTCATCAGCGTGCGTCTCCTTCGTCACTATCCAGAGCGGGAATGTGCTCCTGAAGGCAGAGAAGAAGGTGGAAGGCTTCAGGCACCGCTGGGTCTTCCTGGATGCCTGAGGATTTGATTCATGCCTGGAGCTGCCGACGAAGCTGCCCGAGAAGACCCTCATGTGGGGCTCCGCAAAGCTCGCTGATCCTCGGGCGAAACCCGTCTTGGAGCGGATCCCCTTGGACATGGAGGCCAAGAAGCTGACCGGGTGATGATGGCGAAGGAGTTCCTAACGCAACGCCTGGCGCCGCTCCAAGCACACTCGAAGCCCATGTGGGAGTACCAGGGCCTAGGGGATGGCATCAGGCTCTGACCCGCTAGCCTGACAGGCGAGGAGCTGGACAAGGCACTGAATACCCCGCTCTTCAGCGATCCTTGGGATCTCCCCGAGGCCTACACCCCGTTGTATCACTATGACAACAGAGGGTAGGTGGCTCCACCATGCCCGCCTTCGACGAGCTGGGGCTCACACCATCTGAGCACACCAATTCCCCTGTGTTGGTGTCCTCCGGTGACACCAGCGGTGAGGAGGACTCGGAGGAGATTGAGGATGACCTGGAAGAGGTGTCCCCTCCGTCATAGTGCAAGCTCCTCCGCGACCTTGAGGACGGCGATGACACCGACAAGCCCCCAACCATAGACTCCCGACGCTTCGCCAGGGTCCTCAAGAGGCCATGACCTGCACCTAGACCACTTGGGCATCTGGCCGGGCCAACCCAAAGAAGCACGCGTCCGCGTCTCCTCGGGAGGACTCCCCATGCTCCAACAAGGCGACCGAGACGCCTGTCTCATCCCTGCCTGAGCTACAACCGAAAGGCGAGGCGACCACTGCTGGGGCAGACATGGCCTCTCCCGTCGTGGCCCTCTAGGGCGACCTCCTCACCCCCCGGGCAGCTACGCCACACCGAGGCTAGTCGAGGAGCACCTTGCTAGCCTCCTAGTCACGGCCAAGACCATGCCGAAGGAAAGAGGGGGCATTCCGTCCAACGCCAAGGTGGAGAAGAAGAGGAAGTGGGTCGTGCGTGAGGAGTAAGTAACCCTCCTAACTCCTGGTTGATTATGAATTGTGCATGTGCTCATGACCCTTCTACTCTCAATGGCCAGGGTCGATGACGTGCCGAAGAGGAAGAAGGCGAGCGCGGGGCCGAAGGAGCCTCCTGTCCTGAAGGCGATGTCAGCCTCTTACCACGATCGCGGTGATCACGGAGGAGCATCGCACCAACCCAACGCATCCCCCGGGTTTCCTGGCAACACCGCACCCAGGCACACGGGTGTTATGCCCACTCCTGACGCCTTGCCGACGTTGCTTGGGAGACCGGGCGCTGGGGACACAGAAACTCATGGGGCGGCACTCCCTGTCATGGTCGTGGCGCCCCTAACACCGGTGAAGGGGGCGACTTCCTACCCCCTTCTGGTGGAATCTGTCCCTAAGGATGCAGTGATGTAGCCTCAGGAAAAGCTAGCCCCCACGGGCGAGCTGGTTGTGAAGTCATCCACGCTCGCCGTGCCCGAGGAGAACCTGGAGCCCACAGCTCCCCAAGTCATACACGTCATTGCCCCCTTGGTCACAGCACCCGTTGATCCGCCGGTGCGACCTCCTAGTCAGACTCGCGAGCTGCGGCCTTCTGATCAGACCCGAGGCCTTGGATGAGGCCTACACCGCGCTTGGCCAGATCCGGGCTGACCTCCAAGATGCCAACATGTGCCTCGTGAGGGAGCGCCTAGGACTTATTTTTGGGTGGATCCAGGCCAAGGTGGCCACGAAGACGGCCTGGGGACAGGACGAAGCAGCCACCGTGGAGAGCAGGAAGGAGGCCAACGAAGGCAAGGCGGTCCAAGACGTGGCATTGGCTCAAGCTGCGTCTGCCGCAAAGCGCTGCGACGAGGCAGAGGCCAGCCTGAAGGCCCTTCAAGAGGAGCAAACCTCGGACACACAATGGCTCCGCGAGTAGGAGGACCTCAAGGCCCACGAGGTGAAGCTTGCCGACTGCGACTCCGCGCTATCCCAGGTGGCCGCTTACCAAGCCTTGGAAAGCAAGGGTCTGGCCAAGCTGAAGGAGGAGGTGGTAGAGGCCTAGACGTCCCACGCCCGACGCGTCTCAGTCTCTCAGAGATGACGGCCTAGCTAGAGGCAAGGGGGAAGGCCCATGCCGCCTCCGAGAAGAAGGCGGCCGCGGAGCATGATGCCTTCCCCTCCTTCGAACTTAGGCTTCGCGAGGTGCTACGCTCCATCTGCAGGGGAGGATTCAGGGAGCCCTTGGCGAATCCTGAGGGAGGCTACACGGGGCTCTCCTCCAAGCTTGTCGAGGTGCTCGAAGGCGCTGCCGTCAGGGTGGGCACCATCTTGGAGGACTAGTGCTACGAGCTTCTCACCACGGCCACGACGGATATCTTCAGCCAGCTCTACCTCCGCAAGCCCTGCTTTGGCTTCGACGCGGTGATCGTCCCGGTTGCCCCTGAGTCCCGCGCCACTACGGGAGCGGCCGTGAAGGATTCTGTGGACGCATTGGTGGAGAATTTCACCTGCGTCCCTGCCGCCAGGCCCCCGGCAGCGGAGGCAAGCGGTGGTAACAATGGCGACACCGATGTTGATGACGAGCTTGCCGTTACTGGGACAATCGGCGGCGACGGCCATAGCGATGACGGCCCCTGTTCCTGGATTTTAACCTGTGAAATTTACCATGCCTCGCGCAAGCGTAAGACTTGTTTGAATTCACAAAACATTCAGTGCTTGTAATAATTGTTTGAATTTCGTGATTTCCTCTCGTGCTTTGTTTCCTTCCTGTTTGCCTTTATGCTCTGTGTTGGCAAGGCCCAATCCCGCGCATACCTCGACCGGCGTTGGGGCGTCCGGATCGCTAGGACGAGACTAAGGGGTGAGGGGCTACATGACTAGTGAGGCCTGTACATCGCGATGATCAGGGGGTCCCCTTTGACGTGTGAGCAGCACTCATGATGGAAACATGGCAACAACGAGGTTGATTTTGAGCGCCTTAATGATGTGCGTCGGCAGGGCCCAATCCCGCGCATACCTCGACTGTCGTTGGGGTGTACGGATCCCCAGGCCGAGACCAAGGGCCGAGGGGCTAAGTGACCAGCGACGCCCCTAAGTCGTGATGCTCAGGGGTCCCCCTTTACATGCGAGCAACGCTCGTGAGGTGAATTCGGAGCTGCCATACCTTTCCTCACCAACTTTTGCCTAGGAGGGGCGCACAAAGACGAGGTACCAGGAACTGGGTGAGGTGGCGCATGCCAGGCCTGACCTAAGTGTAGCCCCCTTTGATCCTCCTCACACGTGCATCCTAGGGGAACGCTGCATAACGGCGACGTGTGAAGAACCGAGAGGCCATCCTGAGGTTAGTAAAACCTCTAGGGCGCCCTCAGTTGTTTATCCACCAGCACAGAGAATGTGGCTTACACTGGGCGTGGGCATAACCGCTGAGCGATACTATCATCCGCCAGCGCGGAGCATGGGGCTTCCACTTGGAGTGGTAAGGGAGCTCTGGTTTAGAGTCTTCGGGCGTGTACAACGCAATTCGTTCATACGTGTGACTGGCATGACAGAATTGGAGGAGGTGTATCTAGGCACCCGTGAGCCAGTGCGGGACTCACGAGGCCCTAGCTCAAAGCGGGTTGCACCTGAATTTTTATAGCACGAGGCATGCTTGCAAAACCTATGAGATGTGGGAAACCTGACCCGCGTGAATCTCCGAAGGCTATTGCATGAGAAGGCCAAACACCAACGACCCCAGGAGGTGATGTGAATGTGGCCGACCCGCCAGAAAGAGATCAGTCGTTCGGTCTATCGACGCTGCAAGGATGGACCCGAGCATAGACACCATGCCCAGCCTTCTCATGCGACAATCCTGAGGAAAGGCACCTGGCACGCGGCTTCCGCGACGATGAAGCGTCGAACTGCGGTTATACAAACCGGGCCGCGTGCCCTGACTCACCTACCCTCGATTAGCTCACGTGAGAACAAGCACCAAGGACCCCTGGAGAAGACGTGCACGGGACTGGCCCACGAGACAGAGCTCAGTCGCTTTGATTTATCAACGTTGCAGGGACGGACCCGAGCACAGACGTCGTTCCAGCCCTTAATCATGAGGCGGTCGAGGCCAAGGTTGTTAGGGCGTAGCGACATTCATGGTGACGAAGCACCGGGCATGTAGTTGGAATACTTAGGAAATTCATCAAATGTAGAATTAGTCTGATGCATGCGCAAAATGATACAGCTGTGGGGGTAGGCCCAACCAGCTTGAGGATGATGCAGCCCGAGGGGCGCCCTCAATTGAACAAACCAAATAGTTACCTGGCAATGACGCTGCTGAAGTGCTGGAGTAGTTGTCGAAGCTTGATCCTCACGATCCTGAGGGCTCCAAAGGCTTGAGGGGCCCGCGAGGCCCAGGGGGCCTCATGAGAGGCATGCACGATCTCCATGAGGTGCTGCTACGCAGCGCCCGTTTTCACGAGGCCAAAGGGCATGCAGACATAGCTGCAGGGGTAGCCCCCACTGTGTTTGACACGCGATGGACAAAAGAGGCCTTGCGATGCAGCCCTGTTGAGGCTCGAGATGTTGACGCAGACGCGCAGCCCGCCGCTCACGTCGGGGTGGCAACTGCACGGGGTGGTACGGGGCGGTGCTCGCCATGCATGACCTGCGCCTCCTGAAGCTCCTCGATCGCGTTGGTGATGAACTCCCATGCTCCTGGTGCCTCGCTCTGTGCTCCTTGCTTGTGGGGCCGCGCATTGAAGCACACCTCTGAGTGGTGCCCGAGAACTTCCCTCGTTGCACTGGCATGTCGGAAGCTCTGCAGGTGGAATCCCCTAAGCCCGTCCCGAGGGAGGAGCTAGGCGTCCCTTCCTATGCGGGAGGGAGAGGCGCCCTAGCAGTGGACACGGGGCCTGAGACGCCAACCATGGGAGTCCCAGTCCCCTGATGGCTCTTGGGGAGGAGTTGCTTATTCTTCTTCTTGCGGGTGTCCTCGGAAGGCAAGATCACCCTCGTCGTCAGAGTTTTTGGCCGCTACAGCTTGGTAGGCGCGTTCGAGGGAGCAGACTACATCCTTCTCACTGCAGGCGATCATGATGATGTCATTGCACCCTGGCATCTTGAGGACGTTGTAGCCATGGTGGGTTGCCGCCATGAACTTGGCGAGGGTAGGGTACCTGATACTTCTCCAATATATCTATAATTTTTGCTTGTTCCATGTTGTTATATTATCAATCTTGGATGTTTTACAATCATTTTATAGAAACTTTATATCATTTTTGGGGACTAACCTATTGACATAGTGCCCAAGTGCCAACTGATGTTTTTGCTTGTTTTCTACTTTGCAGAAAATCAGTAAAAACGGAGCCCAAATGGTGCGGGGATTTTTGTGGAATTTTTATGGACCATAAGGAAGCAGATGGGCCAAAGACCACCAGAAGAGGGGGGCCAGGATGGCCACCCTCCACCAGGGCGCGCTAGAGGCCCCTGGCATGGCCTGGTAGAGGGTGGGCACCTCGGGCACCCGCTCAACCGACTATCGAGCCTATAAATTCCCAAATATTCAGAAAACCCTAGGAGAGTCAATGAAACACAATTCCAGCTGCCGCAAGTTCCAAAACCTCAAGATCCAATGTAACACCATCACGCAGGGGTTCATATTCTTCATAGGTGCCTCTCCGATGATGCGTGAGTAGTCCACCATAGATCTACGGGTCCGTAGGCAGTATCTAGATGGCTTCCTCTCTCTCTCTCTGTGTGTGTGTTTCTCAATACAATGGCCTCTTGGAGATCTATTTGATGTAATGACTTTTGCGGTGTGTTTGTTGGGATTCGATGAATTTTGAGTTCATGATCAGTTTCTATCCATGAATATGATTTGAGTCTTCTTTGATCTCTTATTTGCATGATTACTTATAGCCTCGTATTTCTTCTTCGAATATTTGGTTTAGTTAGGCCAACTAGATTGATTTTTCTTGTCATGGGAAGAGTTGCTTTGTGATGGGTTCGATCTTGCGGTGTTCTTTCCTAGTGACAGAAAGGGCAGGAAGACACGCATCTATCGTTGCAATTAAGGATAACAAGATGGGGTCTATTCCTACATGAATAGATCTTGTCTACATCATGTCACCGTTCTTATTGTATTACTCCATTTTTCCATCAACTTAATATACTAGATGTATGATCGATAGCAGTCGATGTGTGGAATAATAAAAGTAGATGCAGAATCGTTTCGGTCTACTTGTCTTGGACGTGATACCTATATAATGATCATTGCCTGGATATTTTCATGATTATTTGATCTTCTATCAATTGCCCAACAGTAATTTGTTTACGCATCGTGCGCTATTGTGACGCCCAAGATGCGATCCTATCCTTATTTCGGCGCGAGGGCCTCAGCAGGGATAGAAGCGCATCTCGTCGTGTTGCAAGAATGAATATCATTACAGGTACATGTTCAGAAGAGATGAGTATATGGAATTGGCTTACACTCACCACAAGCTACAACAAGATCACATCAATACAACAACATATTCAAACATCATACAGAAGAGCAGGGTCCGATTACGGACGAAACCAAATGATAAAATGACATCCATCCTTGCTATCCCAGGCTGCCGCCTGGAACCCATCCCAGATCAATGAAGAAGAACTCCAAATCAAAACGATCATCGCTCTCACGTCAAAGTATCGCATTACCTGTACCTGCAACTGTTGTTGTAGTAATCTGTGAGCCACAGGGACTCGACAATCTCATTTCCAAGGGTATCGAGACTATTAAAGCTTAATGGGAGAGGTATGGCTAAGTGGTGAGGCTGCAGCAAGCGACTAAGCATTTATTTGAGTGGCTAACTTACGAATACAGAAAGTAAAGTATGGTGGTCTATGAATAACGGACGTGAACTAGTAATGATCACTAAGTGATCCTGAACTTCTACTTACGTCAAACATAACCCCACCGTGTTCTCTCTCGAATAAGGACTCTCGAGAAGAGACAGTCATGGTTACACACACAGTTGGTGTATTTTATTAGAGTTTACTTCAAGTTTGCTATGACCAGGTGTTAAACAAAGTTTCCAAGTTTGCCACATAACCGCGGGCATGACTTTACGAAAGATTTAACCCTATAGGGGTGCTCCAACTCGTCCATCACGAATTAACCACACGCAACGGGAATAACCTTGACCACGGATCTCGTGATCATCCTAGGCAATTCCAAAGGAAATCCAACACCTCGAGATAGCCTGAAGAAAAATCGGAATTCCTTACTCAAGATGTTCGAGAAGGTAAGACAAATCCAGCAAGGCCGCCCGGTAGGCCAGATCCCAATAGGAACCGCGTGTATCTCTGTCTCGGGACACTACCAGATGAGCAGTACGTACGGTGGCCTGATAGAAATCCCTGAGTTGCCCCGAGGTGGTCCCACAAGTGGCTCTAGTTTGGATCAACACTCATGAGGAGCACTGGCCCGGGGGTTGATTAAATTATCCGCAGGTGCTGGTGGGTCCGTATGAAATTTTATTAGTTATTAGGCAAATGTAGTACCAATGTTGGGCCTTGCCACACAAGCTTTATCCTAAAACGAAAATCAAGAGGGTCCCCATAACAAACCCGAGCATGTTAGGAGCGCTCAATTATGGGACATAACACCGGTTCACAAGTAACTAGGGCGGCAAGAGTGGAAAAAAACACCGAGCAAAAGGGCAAGTCTTCCACGCTTTACCAAGTGTATAAGTGCATTAAATTAAATAGCAATAATATTATGATATAACAAAAGAATGTCCATGTTGATACATGGAAGCAATTGCACCTGTAGCTAGAAATGCTATAAGAAGGGCTGAGCAAGCAGTAACATAGCCAAACAAAGCTTTGCTAGGAAGGTGGAGGGCTAGAGGCTTTGCATGGAAATGTTGGGAGGCTTGACAAACAAGTGGTAGGTAGCAAGACATAACGATAAAAAAACGAGACATCTAGCATGGCAATGATAGTAGTGGTATCCAGAGAAATGTGTCATCTTGTCTGAGATCCCGCTTGGAAGAAGAATGAGTCCATGAAGACGGACCAACGTAGTCGAACGAATCCTCACACTCCGAACGCTTTTGGAACTTTATTGAGAAGAAGCATCCGGAAACAACAATCAACATACGGTACACCACAATATATGCATGACATGATGTGCAAACAAATATGATGCATGTCCGGTTTAATATGTAACGCATGGCATGGCATGGCAAACACAACAAACAACTACTACATATTAAGTGAAGTTCAATATGCAACGAGTTGCATATTGACGAGACTCCACGTTGGAATTATTTAGTTCACTCCCGTTTAGGTACTCATCAATATTAAATGTTGTTAAACATGGCAAGAGGTGAAGCATAAGCAAACTATATCACCTAGACATTTTAAATGAGGACGGAAACAACATATAGTATTTTCAAAGCAACCTCATATGCATATTATGAATTTGGTCCAGATCTGTACTAAACATGTTATATATTTGTTAAACATGAAAATAAAGTGTGGCATGAGATTCTACACGTTTTTCTAGACACGTTACATATATAAAACATTTTAATTGGAGCTATGGTTTAAAGTTATTAAATAAATCATTTTAACATGGCATTCACTCAAATTGATGAAAACAGCAAGATAAATATTTTAAACATGTGTGAAAGTTGGTTATTGTGAATCTACATGAAATTCTAGTCGCTTTACAATATAAAGTTTTTTTTTACTTTGATGCATGGATAATGATTTATGAACAATGCAAAATAATGACTTTGCTGAAATTATTAGAGCACTGAAATAATAGCTAAATCCTAAGACAGGAAATAAATAAATAAAATATACATGGGCCCGAAGCATCTTAGTGCAACGGCCCAGGGCTGGAAGCTGCCTAAGTGCCAGTGTGTGTGCAAAAATAAGCAACATGCATGAAATTCTAGTCGCTTTACAATATAAAGTTTTTTTTTACTTTGATGCATGGATAATGGTTTATGAACAATGCAAAAAAATGACTTTGCTGAAATTATTAGAGCACTGAAATAATAGCTAAATCCTAAGACAGGAAATAAATAAATAAAACATACATGGCCCGAAGCATCTTAGTGCAACGGCCCAGAGCTGGAAGCGGCCTAAGTGCCAGTGTGTGTGCAAAAATAAGCAACATGTTGGGTGCCTGGGATTCGAACCCAGCACCTTACACGGACGGAGACGAGAGGCGCTAGCCACTCCACCTATGCTCTGATTGGTTCCAACGAGGGGCGCTATGCAATTTAAACTAGCAAAGGTCGAGGCTTGCTCCTTGAACTCACGGAGATCTCACCAAGAGACGCAGCGTACAAAGGCGACGACGAGGCCCATCGAGGAGGTCCGGGGCGCGCGGCTCGAGGCGAGGTTGGGCTTGAGGTGGCTGGAACGGAGCCACAAGGTTGGAGGAGGCCGGAGAGGCAGTGCTGCGACGTCATGGACCTCCTGTCCATGGCAGCGACGGGCTGGCCAGAGCTCCATGGCTGAGACAGAGGAAGGCGACGGCGGGTCTTGGTGCGAGCTCCAGCGAGACGACAGGAGTGGCGGAACCAGCAGAGGACAACGGGAGAAGGGCTTGACACGGAACTGATGTTCTTCTCGAGGGCGGCGATTCCATGGCTTCTGCTGGAGGGAGATACGAGAGGGAGTGAGAGACCGAGGAAAGGAGAGAAGAGGGAGAGCAGGAAGAGGGCGCGACGGGGACGACCTGGGCAGGGGAACTCCTTCGGCTGGAGCTGCATGGGCGCGGAGCAGGGGGAGGACGAGCCGCTGATGCTCTCCTGCTCGGGCGCGCTGGGAGGAGACAGCGGCCTCGATCCCAACTGGATCGAGCAGCGTCGGTTGTGGCTTGCTTCGGGCGCGCGGACGCGGGGATCTGAGGGAGGCGGACGCGTCCATGAGTGCATACCAGAGGTGCGGCTTGTGTGGTTGGGCAGCTACAGAAAACAAGGGGGGGAGGGGGGTCGGTGCTCTGTTGGAGGAATGGATCGGGAGGGATCCCGAGGAAGGAGGAGATATGGCTGGCGGCGGCCGGGAGGAAAATGAGGAGGGTTGTCTATTTAGGACTAGGGTTAGGCTGATATATACCAACGTGGGATTAGGCTAGGGACTAATGTAGACCCTTTGATTGCGATCGAATGACGCCGAACGATGGAGGAGGTTAGCTGGGTTAGGTTAATGTGGGTTGTGCAGAGTGACCATGGGCTGAGATGAGTGGGGAGATGTGGCCCGACGACATGGTTTTTCGAATACCGCAAACGTCCGACGAATAAACCAATGATCACACTGCTATGGTTGACCGTTCGGGTATCAAACGAACTTGGAATGCGACGAAATTTGACAGGCGGTCTACCTACACTATAACAAGACCGCACGCCTAGTTTCGAGCCAATCCAAAAATATTCTGAACGCACTTTGAAAACAATATTTTATCGATGCCGCGGGCGCGTGCGTGTGTGGTTGGTCTCAAAACGGTCGACGACACGAACGGAGAGAACCGGCGGCTACGAATGGATGCAAGTTTTCAAAAACGAGTGATGATGCCATGCAGATGATGCGAATGATGCGATGATGAATGCGATAATCAAACGAATCATAGACGAGAATGGAAATAAAAGGGGAATCTTCTAGAGCGTCGGTTTCGGGCTGTTACAACTCTCCTCCACTACACGAGGATCTCGTCCCGAGATCTTAGAATGAGAAGGGGAAGAGAATGAGCAAGAGGTAAACTTAGTTGCTTCTTTGACAAAGGAGTGAAACAAATGAAACATGAAGGTTGGAAAGAAATGAAGAGCGACATGAGGAACAAGCAATAATTGAAAGGAAATTTCGGCAGCACTTCGGTAGGATAGAGGTCCAAAATTTGATATGATGGAAAGAAATTGAAAGAGAGACCCCAAACTTCGGTTAGATCAGAATCAAAACTTTATAAGATGGAAGGATCATTAAAAGATTTCATAGCACTCTGGTTAAATGAATAAGCAAGAAAGAACATGATCTTGATAAAAAAAGATGATGGTTGAAAGAGAGCAACATGACGACGCCTCCGAAAGAAAAGAAAAGAATAGAAACTAGAAATTGGAAAGGAAGGAATGGAGAAGAACATGACAACTTCTACCACCATGGAATTGAAAAGATTGCTTGAACAGAGTTGATGGAGATTCAACAACGAAAAAATAGCTTGTTATGGGCTTAAGGAAAACATCTCAAAATTATGAGGTGACAACCTGCCAAAACAGAAACAATTGATTGCTTGAGAGCAACAAGATATGCAAAACTTCTTTCACCAAGAGGTGGAGGAGACACTTGAATCATTTATGACACCATGATAGCAACAATCCGTAGGAAATGCTTTAGGTGAAATCCAACCCAAGATAACTACGAGAATACAAGATGAGTTTACTTATCTTATTCTTGACAATTTTCCTTCGAGACTCCTCATAATCGAGAATTTAATAACACCATCTCAAAAGATAATGGAGAAGGAATCACCAGAATGATTGAGATACGAACGAAGAGACACCATTGAGAAGAATATGAGAATGAAAGTTGAAAGCTGAGAACGAGGAATCTTCTAAAATGATGGCCTTTGGGAGGATCAATAAATGAAAACAACTCTGAATGCACCGGGTAGATATGGGAGTAATTAATCATGATCGAAACAATTTGAGGGGATAGCAGGAAGCTGAAACCACGAATCTTCAAGAAAATGGACCAAGATTAAGAGAAACTCTCCTTCGGTCTTCAATACTGAGAATAATGATGAGAAGAAACACCATGAATCACTAAGACACTCCGGAACGATGAATAAGGAAAGGTTGAGCCAACAATGAAAATGATTTAGTAGCGAACAGGGAGAAGGAATATGACTGGTGGGATTCATTCTTACGTCATATTTAAAAGAACTTGAGATCTCCGGAAAGATTAGAAGAGCCAAGTAAGATCATGGGGGAAAACATGTGGGTTATGGGCCCACTGAAAAGAAACCACCGTTGAAACAATTTCTTAGAAAGAGAGATTGCACCGGTACAAATTAAAAACTTGACGAGGTGAGACCCTCAAAATAATTTGGAAGGACTAAAAGAAAACATGAATCTTCTGAGATATCTTCAACACTTCGGAAGAATAGAGATATGAATAAGCAAGAGAGGCTTAGATAAGAATTCCAACATGGGAGAGCAATTAGAGAATGAAAATGATATGATGAACACCAAGAACTTGAATTGAATCCACCGGAAAAGAAAACAAAGATGAATACTAATAAATGATAAACTTAAGCACAAAGCATCTTCACAACGAATCACCGAATACGATATAGAAGAAAGATAGCGGAAGCATTTCATGAAAAGACAGGCACTTGGATGAGACTTAATTGATGAAGAAAAAGGGCAGGAGGGTGGGAAAAACAAAGAAAACTTGAAACAAGTGAGACATGACGGGTTTATTATGCCTGGGTAGGCCAAAGCACCGGGATTCTCTCCCCACTTCAAGAAATAAACGCGTGGCCGGCTGCTTACGGCCGGCTGGTGCACGACCGGCAGAGGCGTTGCCGGCTGGGACGAGGCCGGCTGGTCAAGGGGCCGGGCCGGCCCCCGGCCGGCTGAGCAGGGTCGGCTGCCTTCGAGCCGGTTCCTCCGTTGACCTCTAGGAGGACAAGCACCCATCCCGTCCCTTTGCGCGCGGGTACGGCAACAAGACACGACAGCCACGACGGATGCCAATGTAGCCACAGTGGCCGCTGACGCACGGGCGCGCGTGGCTACAGTTTGGCTGTCCGGGCCGCTAACCTTGGCGACCGCAACCGGACGGGGGAATAGTGATGGCACGCCCCCACACACTCGATTACCTACTCCGGCGTGGCCATAGTGCAGCCGGTCATACCAGAGACTTCGGCCGCCTGGCACTAGACGACGCCATTCGGGCGACCCGTGCCGTAATAGGTGGGCGGGGGCCAATCGCGGAGCCGGCTGGCGGGCCCCAGCAGGCGATGGGACCGCTCAGCCGGTGGACCCTACGGGCGACGAGACGGCTCGAGGGGCGAGACCCCCTGGTCAGCCGGAGAGTCTGCCAGCTGGGCCCCTCACTTATGTACCTCGGGAATATTATAAGCCGGGGGGTTGGCCTATAAAACCCCCCGAGCCCCCATGCAACGGGAGGACAGGTCTCAAACACACACACCTACGGGACACCTCCCTCACTCTCGTACTTCATAGCAAAGGAAAGTGAGCCGGCTGCTCCCTCTTCCTCCTCTAGACACAACTCTAGGAGCAACCTTGTAAACATACCCATCCATCAAACTAGACCAAGCAGGACTAGGGGTGTTACCTCCCACAGAGGGCCCTGAACCTGGATACATCGTGTGCCACCACCGCTTGTGCCTAATCCCGCACCCGGAGCCCGTCGACGTCCTCCGGCCCTAACCACCTTCGACAAGCCTACGCATGGCATCTGTCGTGACAAAACGACGACAGTTGGCGCCCATCATGGGGCCGTACGCGGTGCCGGCCGGATTCATGCTCCGAGCAGGACCCCTCGCCATTCCCTGTCATCGCTGCACGTCTAGGCAAAACCGCGGGATCATGAGGCTTGCTCCGGCAGGCCCTACGGGAAGCTCTGTCGACCACGCGCTTGACATCAACGTGCTCTCTGAGCGCTTCGGCAGGCTAAGCATTGCCAAAGCTCCAGCCGCTGCCGAGTACCCTAGCCAGGTGCTCGTCTACACCGATTCGCCCATAGCTATGGGCGCACTCGCTGCGACCCAGTCCAGCGGCTCCCATGATCGCGTGGGAGCAATGGACATCATCTCCTCCACCTCCTTTGGACGTGCGCGGGCCGAGGCCAATGCCGCCACTGCCCGCGTCGGCACCTCCGACCCGCTCGGTGCGGCCCTCCAGGGCTTGAGCCCCCCTATTGCCCCGATGGCAAACCCCGACGTCGCCAAGGTCGAGCTCGAGGTGGCTCGCCGTCTCCTGTTCGAGGACGCTAGCGCCCTCGTGGCCACGCGGCGCCACATGGAGGCCGATCAGCAGGAATACGCTTCCGCCTACGGTCTCACCCCGACTGGCACTAAGCCCAGCCAACATGGGGCCATGCACGACCGCGGTCGCGTGGTCGCCGAAATCTTGGGCGGCAACATGCCCGTCTACGACACCCCTGCAGCCAACCTGCTGGCCGTCAAGGTAGCCTACAAGGATTTGGCTACCTTGGAGGGCGAAGAACGTGTCGCCCACGAGCGACACATCAAGGACCTCATAGACGCCGCTGACGTGCAGCAACATCTTCTCGCGGCAGGCGGTGCCGCCTTCGAAGGCCCCCGGCTCGAGCGTGAGGGCACGGAGACTCCTGGCCGTCAGCCGGCTCAGCACTCCTGCTCTCCTCGAGTCCCCGGCCGCCTGGTCGGAGCAAGCAACATCTAGCCCTCTCAGCTGTCGGGGAACGAGCAGCCGGCTGTAAACAACTGGCACACCAACGACCCGCCTCGCAGCGGCCGCCACCACGACGCACCGGCAGCCGGTAGCCGGCACAGCCGCGGGCATACGCCACCCCCGCAGCGCGAGCTGGAACGGTCGGTTCCGCCCATCATCCGCCCCGAGCTCTTGGTCCGGCTCGGACCACGTGTACCCCACAACGAGAATGACGCTCGCCTCCGCATCGACTGGCTCACACAGTCGGCCCTCCTTGAGAAGGAGGGCTCGATTGGCCCAGCCTGTTTCAGCCTTCGGATCCGCAACGAGTCGTTCCTGGCTGGTTCACATTCCCCCAAGACCCCCCAAAGTACAACGGGGCCACCAAGCCCAAAGACTGCCTGATTGACTACACCACCGCGGTCGGCATTGCCAGGGGGAACAAATGTGTAGCCATTCGCTACGCTCCCCTCATGTTAATCGGCTCGGTCCGCACCTGGCTCAACAGCCTGGCAGCTGACAGCATCAACACCTAGACAGACTTTGAGGAAGCCTTCGTCCGCAACTTTACCGGCACCTAGACGGACATCAGCCGCATCAACACCTAGACAGACATCGACTACATATAGTTTCCAAAATACCCATGTGATCCTTTATAAGCTCTTTACGTGGCGTCGCCCAGACGCCCGACTGTGGCATGCTGATTACTTATTCTTCCTTATAAGCCATTTATGTGGCGTCACTCAGATGCCCGACTAAGGCATGCTTTATATTATTATCCTTTCGAGGCATCCCTTCAGACACCCGATCGGTCTATGTTATATCTATTCTCTGATTACTTATTCATGTTTAATATGAATGACCTGCTTGCGTGCATCATGAAATTTTATTTTATGACTAGTTAAGTGACCGTTGATTAAATTCAGTGCATGATTATCAACTGCTATGTTATACCTGTTTTCATGATGTTTGTGAGTACATTCAAAGTACTCACTGGCTTGTCCCTGGCTATTGTCTTGGCCAGATCTCTTGCTTGGAGAGAAGTGCAATGACGACAGCTATGGAACCTAGGCAATGAAGATAGCAGCCACGCGAAGATAGGAGTTATCCAGGTCAGCTGTTCCTATGGGAAATGGAGTCCCATAGACGCCGATGATCTGCAACCGCGTCTGCCATCAACCACTAGAAACTTTTGTTGTACTCATAGACCACGATGGTCTTGTACTTCAAATTTTGTATTTTCTTGGAATTTTTGTATCAAGATTGTGTCTCATCAGCTAACAGTAATCATGGGGCTGGTGAGCACAAGGACCATTTACTGGGAAATTAATATCCTGGAAAACCGGTCCTAACAACCTTGATATCAGAGCCAGGCTGACCATTGGCTAATCCTCTTAGCCGGGTTGATAAACCTAGGTTAACCGACCCACCAGACCTTACCCCCACCGCAGCCAAGCCTATCCTACCCGATAGCCCACACAGTGCCCCCGATAGCTTTTGGAAGTCGGTGCCTAACCTATCAGACTAGCTCAGTGAGCCACACGCCCAGGATCGACACCTAAGTTGTTCCACTCGCAAGCGTGGGAAGGAAGACTCCGTTTTCCTTATATAAAGGAAACGTATGCCCAAACCATCACACCACAACCACCTATCCATAACCAAGCCAAGATGCCTGGAGCCATTGTTCGCAATGGAACCACTGCAACCGGCCTTGGAGGTTTTATGACCATCCTCGGCAACCTCACCTGCCGAGCCTTAGTATTACTACGCCATGTAATAGTGTGACCCTATAACGCCATTAATAAAATGCTGAATTCTTGTACGCCTTTATTTTAATAAGTACTACAAGTAACCATGCATAAATAAATTTTTGGCATCTGGCCATCTATTTAATCCTGAGCGTAGCTACCATTAGACCGCCCAACCAACCACCACAGTCATGCGTCGCATTTTGTGATATATATATATATATATATATATATATATATATATATATATATATATATATATATATATGACATATTTTTGCTACTGTCGGGTGTAGTTATCCCCTACCTATTTGCCTGCCACGTGCCCTAGTACCTGCACACCAAAGCGGGTTAGTAGATACGGGAGAAATCCAATAGCTCTAGCGTGGATGCATCTGGCCGACTATTTTTCTGTTCTATAAAAAATCGCAACAACCTGCTAGGTTGTTGGCCGGACAAATAGATCTTGTGGAACTGATTAGTTTTCGTAGATCTATGTAGCGTGACGTTCTCTTCATATTTCTTGTTAACGTATAAAGTGTATGTACATACTCCTAATTAACCAAAGTGTCAGTTTGATTTTTCTCTAATCCACTCGTAGTTTTATCGACTGGGTGTGAGTACATTTTGTATGGAGCATGGAGTATTTTTTTTAACACGTGGAGTATGGAGTACGTGAGTATTTTTTTAACACGTGGAGTATGGACTATGGAGTATTTTTTTTAACACGTGGAGTATGGAGTATGGAGTATTTTTTTTGAACACGTGGAATATGGAGTATGGAGTATTTTTTTTGAACGCGTGGAGTATGGAGTATGTGTACGTATAACTATGTAAGTAGTATCCTGTGTATACAAGTGTATTATACATTTATTATTTTCTTCAGTCTTGGTAGTATATACATTTATTATTTTGTCATGTAGTATGGAGTATGTATACCGCGAACAAAATGGCAACGATCTTGTATGTTGTATATATACTTCTCATTTTATCTTGGTGTTATTCACTTCTTAATTGTAGTATGGAGTATATACAACAAATATGGAGATCGTAATTACAACAGAGTATGTTTATACAGCTTAGTTGATACATTCCATTGAAAATACACGATGGAGGCGTACATGATATGAATGACATGCAGGTTGCAAGCATCTACAGTAAGCTACACCTTTGTTAGCGTAGATCGTTAACTTCTCGTCCGATCTAGTTGTCCGCTTCCTTCGTAGACCGCTTCCGCCGTGGTAGCAGCATATGCAGGACGGTCGAGGTCGTTGTTGGCCGTGGCGGCGCCCACAGATGCCGCATGATCGAAAACGACGACGTTCACAGCACACAGTTGGCCCGCGTTCGCCGGCGACGGCGACGGCCGCAAGTGGCGCATGTTGTTTTGATCTTCCATGACTGAAGAGGTGAGTGCATGATGCGGCGGAACGTGACTTCACATGCCTTGAAGAACGTTGGAGCCATGCATGTTCAGCCTAGCTCAACCAAAGCACTTTCACGGTGGTGAATGTATAATAGAAAAAGATCAAAATAAATAATCATGCTGTGTGTATGCATATAAATCAACTCAGCCATGGTGCACGCGGTTCTTGCTATTTTCGTTCGCTAGATGAGCACTACGAGTATTGATTTTCCTGGAGACAGAGAAAAAGAGAGGACCATGTATGGATTGCATCAACCTGGCTCGATCCTAGATATATATATAAATCACCGGCTGCCGTTCAAGCATCCCCTGTCGCCGGTCCATGACCATACATTCATCCACTACGCCTGAGTGCTGTGGCGATATACTTCTGGATCAACAACTCGAAGCGCCGCATACTCAAGATTAGATCCATTCTAATGCGCATGCACATATGCTAAAACTGGAGAGCTAGAACGAAATTGATCAGAGACTAACAACAAGATGGATCGAAGAAACGAATCACCGTCAATACCTCCAGATGGTGCGCACCGTGAACAACGACGTCGGGCGGATATTTTATTCGGCGAGATCAAATCTGGCTTGACGGGGTTGTTATATATATAGCAATTATCTAGCCATAAAAATCGGGGGCATGCAGCTGATTTCTTAGCGGGCACATAAAATCAGGTTAATGGAAAACCAAACCCGTTAATCAATGTTTGTACTAGTATGAGATCGGAGGATAGCCAGGGTGGGGGTAACTACACCCAGGGATAGTATGCATTTTCCCTACATATATATATATATATATATAAATATATATATATATATATATATATATTGACCCGACCACCATATAATAGAACCGATAGTTAATATTGCCCTCACACCACAAAATGTCATCCAACCCGGATGCTATACATGAGGCCCTTCCGTGACCTTACCAAGCATCCCTCACCTTGTACACTGTTGAAAACATGTCCTAGAGGCAATAATAAATTAGTTATTATCATATTTCTTTGTTCATAATGATCGTTTATTATCCATGCTAGAATTGTATTGATCGGAAACTCAGATACATGTGTGGATACATAGACAACATCATGTCCCTAGTATGCCTTTAATAGACTAGCTCGTTGATCAAAGATGGTTAAGGTTTCCTAGCCATGGACATGAGATGTCATTTGATAACGGGATCACATCATTAGGAGAATGATGTGATGGACACGACCCAACTACAAACGTAGCATATGATCGTGTCAGTTTATTACTACAGTTTTCTGCATGTCAAGTATATGTTCCTACGACCATGATATCATGCAACTCACGGACATCAGAGGAGTGCCTTGTGTGTATCAAACGTCACAACGTAACTGGGTAACTATAAAGGTGCTCTACAGGTATCTCCGAGGGTGCCTGTTGAGTTGGCATGGATCAACACTGGGATTTGTTACTCCGGGTGACGGAGATGTATCTCAGGACCCACTCGATAATACAACATCAAAACAAGCCTTGCAAGCAATGTGGCTAAGTGTTAGTCACGGGATCTTGTATTACGGAAACGAGTAAAGAGACTTGCCGGTAACGAGGTTGAACTAGGTATGGAGATACCGACGATCGAATCTCAGGCAAGTAACATACCGAAGAACAAAGGGAACATCATACGGGATTAACTGAATCCTTGACATAGAGGTTCGAACGATAAAGATCTTCGTAGAACCTATAGGAAGCAATATGGGCACCCAGGTCCCGCTATTGGTTATTGACTGTAGACGTGTCTCGGTCATGTCTACATAGTTCTCGAACCCGCAGGGTCTGCACACTTAAGGTTTGGTGACGTTTCGGTAGTATAGAATTATGCATGGTGGTGACCGAAGGTTGTTCGGAGTCTCGGATGAGATCACAGATGTCACGAGGATCTCCAGAGTGGTACAGAGGTAAAGATTGATATATAGGAAGTCGTTTTTTGATCACCGGAAAAGTTCCGGGCTCATCGGTAGTGTACCGGGAGTGCTGGGAGGGTACCGGGTGACCATCGGGAGGGGTATTTCGACCCAAGAGGCTACATGGGCTATGGGAGGATGAATACGATCCCTTAGTGCACTGTCCGAAGTCCCATACGGCTAGGCAAGAAAACCCAAGGTGGAAAGAAGGCAAAAGTGAGAAAATAAGGAAGGAGTCCTAATCCTACTAGGAGTGGAGGAGGAGGACTCCTCCCTCCCACTTCGGCCGAACCAGATTTGGCTCCTTGGGAGCCAAGTCTCCTCCCTCCCCTCCTCCTATATATACTAGAGGTTTTGAGGGCATCCCTAACCCTAATTGCCACGTGTTGCCCTCTTCTTCCTCTAGATATGTTTCTCCTCTAGATTAGTTCTGCGGTGCTTAGACGAAGCCTTGCAGGATTAGTTCACCACCACTGCTGCCACGCCATTGTGCTGCCGGAGAACTCATCTACCTCACCGCTCCCTCTTGTTGGATCAAGAAGGCGGAGATCGTCATCGAGCTATACATGTGTTGAACACGGAGGTGCCGTCCTTTCGACGCTAGATCGGAAGGACCGTGATCAAGATCGCGAGACGATTCGTGATTGGATCGCGGGACGGATCGTGATGAGATCACGGGGCGGGTCGTGATTGGTTCGCGGGACAGATCGTGATGGGATCGCGGGACGCTCAGCGATTTGGATTGAGAAGACGTTCGACTACATCAACCGCGTTTCTTAACGCTTCCCGCTTAGCGATCTACAAGGGTATGTAGATCCACTCTCCCCCTCGTACATGCTCATCACCATAGATAGATCTTGCGTGTGTGTAGTAAATTGTTTTGTTTCCCATGCAACGTTCCCCAACATGCACTGCCTTCACAGCCATTTGTTATTCAACTCACACCTTGGGAGACCCCAGATGCAACCCCGGGGAATTTTATTGAAATAACGATGGGATTTTAACCACAATACCATTGGTTCTCCTCACCCATCCCTGTAGAAGCTATTCAAATAGAGGGTCACTTTCACCTCCTCGAAATATTGAACAGTCAGGCACAACCCACAGGTAGACCCAAAACAAGACCCTATGGGAGTTCCCTTCATCGGGAAAATCTATGCCCACTCTAGTAATGACCATAAAGATTGCGGCTTATGGAGCGGTTACCCATCTTCAATTCTTGGCACCCTATGCGAGTGAGCGTGGGTGTTATTATTTCCCCAAATAGTGCAACTGCCAGACAAGCAGCATCCTTTCCCTACACGTGAGCAGAGAAGGATCCGACACTAATTAAGCTGATGCACTATGTCATCACTCGAGAGCGCTTGACCCAGCAAGAGATGGGATTTTTCCAAACCCTTGATGTGATAAACCCCTTATTTCCATTAGCAGACCCATGAGGCCAGACTAAGAGAGACACATTTTGTGAGTCCCCCACCCGCTCCGAGTAGACGATGGATATATCCCACTGCAGGGAATAATTCCTCGTGACCTATAGCTTATTGCGTGAACCGTTAGCGCCTTAGTTGTATTAGTTGGTGTAGCATTTAACTGCTTGATGTGATATCTATGTTGTGTTTTAAAAATTCTTTGTATGAGTATATTGTGTTTCTTATGGTTGATAATCGATTGTTTTCATGATAGGAAATTTCATAGTAAGTTTTTTTTCTTAAAAGACCACTACGAAGAAAATTGTTTTCCAACAAAAATTTAATTTGCATGCCCTCGCGTTATACAACTCACAGGACGCGTACACCAAATGCAAGACCGCGCGTTCTTTTATCACCTAATCAATTACCTCGCTAGTACACCACAACTACACATTATTCAATGATTCTGCTGTGACCCCGTCATATTGTGTGTATGGATTATTTATTTTTGCATGTTAAGATTGCCGCGTGGTAGGAATATTATTTTTGCAAAATAAGTCCTTTAGCAAATCTCGAGGATGAGATTTTTCTTAAGGGGTAGTGTTGTAACACCCCAAAAATTTAATATTGTTTTATTAATTAAAATTTTGTCAGAAAGATTTACTTTCTATTTTCTGGCTTTTCTATTAATTCCAGAGCCACTTCTTTTCTCTGGATTTCAATTTTTTTAAAAACTTTTTAATAATCTTGTGGGACTTAAATAATGTAGTCAAGCATATTACTTCATTTAGTAAAATCAGTGAAGTTCTTTTTATAATAAAACTTGCCTTGCTTTAATTATTTTTAAAGCATTTCTATTCTTTTAAAGGCATGAGTTACACCCAACCACTTCATAAACCCTTTTAAAAATTCCACAAAAATTTGTAGATGGCATGGGATGTCCCTAGATCATTTTATACAAAAACCCAGCTTGTCCATTTGTAAAATTTGAGCCCTACCTCAAGTTTTGAAATATGGTTCAGTTTGTAGTTTGCACTACAATCTGTTTGAATAATTCTTTAAAAAATCCATAAAAATTTGGGGATGTCAGTGGATGTATATAACTCACGTTTTTGCAAAAACCCATTTGTGTTCTTTGTTATATTTGAGCAGAAAATCCTCAGTTATATTCTGGTGCAGTTGGGCAGTTTGAACTGCAACCCTATTTTATTTTGCTCTAATTTCCATGAAATTTTTCCTGATTGTACTGCACCCTACCAAACTCTTAAGTCCAAGAGTTTATACCCATTGCAATAATTTAACCCCATGCAGTAGTGCCCTATAGTTTTTGTCCAGAAATGGTTTTCTCAGAATCTTGCACTAACAACTTTTTGGTTTTGACAAACTAAACTTGCCATTATAGTTTGCATCTAAAGAGACCATGATCTGGTAATTTTGGTGGCTAGAAAATACTTTTAGGTGACCTGGGCATTCTGTCAGACACCTGTCGTGCATATCCAGTTTTGGCATGATTCTAGGATTGCATTAGGAACTCCCTTACCAGGCCTAAACATCATGTCTTATAGCCTTGCATTAGCCCAGAGAATAACTTTGGTAGTTTGCATGTGCATTATAGCTTGCTGGCTAGGCTTGACATTTCATCGAGCACGTGGTAGGCATGCCGAGAGCACGAGCAGAGCGTGCGTTTTGCACGCGCGCGCAACCGAGCTGCCACGTCCCGACTTTTCCCCCTCGTGCAGAGTCGTAACCCCCGTCCCCTCCTAGATACTGGAGCCGCCCCCTAGAGCCGTGCAACGCCGCCATCAGAGGCCATTGGTGGCTAGCCCGCGGCCGCGTCCTCACTCTGCCATGGCCGGCGCCGCCCGAGCCACACCAGCGTGCTAACTAACCCCCCTTGAGAAGTGCGAGCTCATCTGCAGCTTGTCTGCTAACTCCCAACCCTGCCGGTTGTCGCCCTACAAGCTACAGAAAGACGGTTCGCCGATCTTATCTTCGGTCGCCGGCGAAACCGACCTAAGCTCGCTATATAAAGGAACCCCGAGACCTCCATCAAGGCAGCAACGCATCCTAGGCTCCCTTTTAACTTCTCTGCCCAGCCAATCGAGCCGGGGTGGTCAATTTCTCCACCCACAGTCGAAGATGCCGCCGTCGATCCTTGGCTGACACCAGGCTCTTAGATCTTGCCCCTTTGCTTTTAGCCTCTAAAAAGGAACCACTCCACCGCGACGAAGCTTCTCTGAGCCCTGCAGGTTCCTCCCGTAGCCGTAGCTCGATTCCCCATCGTTGCCCAACCCCGTCGTCCGCCGGAGACCGCCCCGTCGGTGACTCCGCCTAGCCCCGTGGCCATGGAGACCACCAGGAGGACCGCAGCAGCGCTCGCCGGAGCTCGCCTCTGCCTCCTGGCCAGGAACGCGGGAGGGAGGGGATTAACCCGACAGGTGGGAGCCAGCTCTTGCTCCAGTGGTGCAACCCCGGTGAAGCGTTTCCCTCTGAGGAAAGCACATTCCAGTAAGTGTGCTTTCGTTTTTTGTAGACTTATTTCTGTCGAACCGTTTTCCTTTTTCTGATTTATTAAAAATCAGAAGTTTGACTCCCCTTTGACTGGCTATATCTTTTTAAAATAAAACCCTAAATGAATTGATTCTTTTTCATCCCTCTCTCAAATTCCACCCAGTTTATTTTAGGATTTATTTCAAAAATATATAAGACAACTTTTTGTGTTGTTTTTGAATTGCATGTTGATTCAAATATGTTCAAAATAGGGAATGAAGAGAGGAGCAAACTTTCAAAAGTTTTGTGATGCACCATACCTCTCCACATATTTAAGGCAAGCATCCTAAACCCTCGGTATGATATTTGTTGTGTGATATTTAGTGTGACAAATAAAGCTACAACACTAAGCTGACATGATGTGCTTGTTATTTCATGTGAAGGTGTGATCATGCATGCAAATGCATGATGAGAAATTCTTGCTATTAAACTTGAGATGGTTGTGGCAGTAGTCACCACCTTGTACCAACCCTGCCTACCAAAAGGAATCTGGGATAAGTCTCTGTCACGAGTAGACATGAACTTGGTGCTAACATCTCGTTGGAGCGAGAATTGTCAGTGAGGCATGAAGGGGTATGATGAGTGGTGATTCTATCTGATGTCATGAAATATGTTTGTTGTGCTAACCATGCAGAGAATACACAACCTCTTGAGTCGACCGTAGATCGAGTCTTGTGCCATTAACCCCCATACTTGCTTCATGCTACCACTTGTATCTGCCTCAAGTAGGGTACGGTTCAGTAAGTTGCCAACCCTTTTCTTAGCACAGACCGTACAGAGAGGCCATGGTGGAAGATATCGGATGCATCCGCTAGGCAGGCCACCTGGTCCGGGGGCATGGGTGTTTCCGGTTTGAGCCGACGGGGTAGCTCCCCTAGTTTGTGTGCATTATAAATTTTGTGATCCCATGCAAATCGAGGTTGATATAGCCTCCCCACTTAGAGTTTTGCTTAACGATTGTCGTGGGTGATTCCAGGCACCGGTAAGTTAAGCTGGTGTGTGCAGGTCAGGTGTGTTTCCAATTCAAAGACCATAAGCGGAATTAGTCCTAGTGGACTAAAGGAATCCGTTACTCGTTGGTAAAGAGTACACCCTCTGCAGAGTTAATATCTATTTGAATAGTTGTGTCCGCGGTTAAGGACTACAGCCTGGGATGGGTCAAGTGTCGGTCTTAGTGTCGGTCTTCGGAGGAAAACTTATAAACCGGAATATTGATCATGATGAGTGACAAATGATGATTGTGATTATTATTATTGTGGACTAACCATTTATATTATTTTAATTATTGAGTATCCTTGGGAAGGTTCTACCTCCTCGATATTCATTGTGATTATTCTTATATAAGCCCTTTATGCAGCACCGCACAGACGCCCGACTGTGGCATGCATACTGACTGCTTTATCATATAAGCCCTTTCTGTGGCGTCGCTCAAACGCCTGACTGTGGCATGTTGGCTATTTACTTTCCTTATAAGCCCTTTATGTGGTGTCGCTCAGACGCCCGACTGTGGCACATTTGTTATTCATTTCCTTTATAAGCCCTTTATGTGGCGTCACCCAGACACCCGACTGTGGCATGCTAATTACTTATTCTTCCATATAAGCCCTTTATGTGGCGTCCCTCAGACGCCCGACTGAGGCATGCTTTATATTATTATCCTTTCGAGGCATCGCTTCAGACACCCGATCGGTCTATGTTATATCTATTCTCTGATTGCTTATTCATGTTTAATATGAATGATCTGCTTGTGTGCATCATGAAATTTTATTTTATGACTGGTTAAGTCACCGTGGATTAAATTCAGTGCATGATTATCATCTGCTATGTTATACCTGTTTTCATGATGTTTGCGAGTACATTCAAAGTACTCACTGGCTTGTCCCTGGCTATTATCTTGGCCAGATCTCTTTCTTGGAGAGAAGTGCAATGATGATAGCCCCAGAACCTAGGCAATGAAGATAGCAGCCACGCGAAGATAGGAGTTATCCAGGTCAGCTGTTCCTGTGGGAAATGGAGTCCCATAGACGCTGATGATCTGCAACCGCTTCCGCCATCAACCACTAGAAACTTTTGTTGTACTCATAGACCACAATGGTCTTGTACTTCAGATTTTGTATTTGCTTGGAATTTCTGTATCAAGATTGTGTCTCATCAGCTAACAGTAATCCTGGGGCTGGTGGGCACAAGGACCATTTACTGGGAAATTAATATCCTAGAAAACCGGTCCTAACAAGGGGCTTGCCGCTGGGCCGTACCGGGCCGTCAAGGTGGCCCACACATGCGCCCACAAGCAGGCAGGTCTAGGTACCCCCGATCCCAGAACGCCGACTATAGCCCCCGAGCCCAAGATGTGGCAGTGTTGTCTTCGAGGCGAAGGCAAGGAGCGAAGGGTGAAGCGCCACAGGCCCCCAATCGCCCGTGGACCAGGCTCCACGCGTGGCATGTGATGAGGAATGGACACCTCTACTCCCACGTCGCCTCGGCAACTATCCAGTCCTAAAAAATATCGGCGTCTTCCGCAGAGCCATCATTGCTCTCCTTCCTGACGCTTTTGCTCCCTTGCTCAGATCCCCTTTCCATTGCGAGAACCTCCCCAGATCCTGGCGCGGCACCGTGCTTCCTCTTCCTCTCCTATCCTCAGGGATGCCTCAGATGGCACCCGCCGGGAAGTCAAATTCAGAGGCTCAGGCCTTGGCCTCCTCTTGTCCCTTGGCGGCGCTCACAGCATCCACCATAGCCAAGGAGGGGGATCTCGCCCCAGCGCTCCCATTGCCTGTGGGTGGCTCCAATGAGTGGGGGCAGACCTTGATCTGGTGCGGCTCTACGGAGCATAGCACCTTGGTGAAGATAGTATACCCCTTATTCCTCCATAGCATCTTATGTGGGCTCGTCCTGCCCTTCTCGGGATCCTTCACCGCCATCCTTGAGCACTATGGGATCCAATCCCTCCATCTTCAGCCCAATTCCATTCTGCTGATGTTTGAATTTGCCTTCTATTACAAAGTCTTCATAGCCGTGAAGCCCTCAGTTGCCCTCTTCCGCCACTACTTCAGCCTGAGGCTTCATGACAACACGTAGCGGTCGGCATGCGTCTCCTTCATCACGGTCCAGAGCGGGAATGTGCTCTTGAAGGACGGGAAGAAGGTGGAAGGCTTCAGGCACTGCTGGATCTTCCTGGATGCTCAAGGAGTTGATCCACGCCTGGAGCTCCCGACGGAGGTGCCTAAGAAGACCATCGCGTGAGGCTCTGCGAAACTCGCCAATCCTCGGGCGAAACCCGTCTTGGAGTGGATCTTCTATGACATGGAGGCCAAGAAGCTGACCAGGGCGATGATAGTAAAGGAGTTCCTGCCGCAATGCGTGGCGTCACTCTAGGCGCACTCGAAGCCCATGTGGGAGTACCAGGGCATGGGGGATGGCATAAGGCTCCGACCCGCTAGCCTGACAGGCGAGGATCTAGACAAGGCCATGAATGCCCTGCTCTTCAGCGATCTCGGGGATCTCCCCGAGGCCTATGACCTAATGTACCGCTGCGACGACACACAGTAGCTGGCCGCCGCCATGCTCGCCTTTGATGAGCTAGGGCTCACACCGTTTGAGAACCTCAATTCCCCCGTGTCGGTGTCCTCAAGCGACACCAGCGGCGAGGAGGACTCGGAGGAGACCGGGGATGACCTGGTAGAGGTGTAGACTCTGTTGCAGAGCAAGCTCCTCTGCGATGTTGAGGACGACGATGACACTAATGAGACCCCAGCCGTAGACTCCCAACGCTTTGCTAGGGTCCTTGGGAGGCCAGGGCCTGCCCCCCCAGACCACTCGGGAGTCTAACCGGGCGACCCCAAAGAAGCGCACGGCCGCGTCTCCTCAGGAGGACTCCCCACGCTCCAGCAAGGCGACAGAGACACCCGTCTCGTCTGTGCCTGAGTTGTAGCCAAAAGGTGGGGCAGCCGCCGCTGGGCCAGACATGGCCCTCCATGGCGACCTCCTCACCCCTCTGGGCGAGTGAACCACATCGCGGCTCATCGAGGAGCACCCCGCTTGCCTCCTGGGCGCGGACAAGACCCTACCGAAGGAAAGCGGGGGCATTTCGTTGACCGTCGAGGTGGAGAAGAAGAGGAAGTGGGTCGCACACGAGGAGTAAGTAACCCTCCTCGCCCCTGGATGATTATGAATTGTGCATGTGCTCATGACCCTTCTCCTCTCAATGGCCAGGCTCGGTGACATGCTGAAGAGAAAGAAGTCAAGCGCGGGGTCGAAGGACCCCCCTGTCCGGAAGGCGCTGTCAGCCTCTGACCGTGGTCGCGGTGAGCATAGAGGAGCATCGCGCCAACCCAACATAGTCTCCAAGTGACCCGGCAACGCCGCACCCGGGCACACTGGTGTGACGCCCACTCTTGGCGCCTTGCCGCCGCCGCTTGGGAAACAGGTGCCGGGGCGCGGAAACTCATGGGGAGACACTCCCTTCCATGGCCATGGCGACCCCAACGGCGGTGAAGGGGGCGACTTCTCGCCCCCTTCTGGTGGAATCCATCCCTTAGGAAGCAGTGATGCAGCCTCAGGAGGAGCCATCCCCCGCGGGCCAGCTAGCTGTGAAGTCGTCCGCCCTCACCGTGCTTGAGGAGAACCTGGAGCCCACAACGCCTCAAGTCAGCCACACCACTGCCCTCTTGGTCGAAGGGCCCGCTGATGCGCTCGTGCCGCCTCCTGGTCAGGCTCTCTCGCTCGCGAGCTGCGGCCCTCTGGCCGGGCCTGGGGCTTTGGGTGAGGCCTACACCGCGCTCGGCCAGCTTTAGGCCGACCTCCAAGACACCGACAAGTGCCTCGTGAGGGAGCGGCTAGGACTTATTTCTGAGTGGCTCCAGGCTGAGGTAGCCACCAAGATGGCCTGTGGCCGGGACGAAGCCGCCACCGTGGAGAGCAGGTCTGGGTACCCCCTATCCCAGAACGCCGACAGATAATTTACGAAGTATTCATGCCATTATCACCTATGTTTACAACATTTTTATATGGTTTTGATGCACTTTATAAGATTTAAATGGAGCTAACCTGGATTTGTGTTGGTTTCAACAGAATTACCGAGGTGTTGTTTTTATGTAGAAAATAAAAGTTTTCGGAATTGCCCGAAACTTTTTGATGATTTTTCCCGAAACATATAAAAATCTGGAGTGAAGAACCACTCGAGGGGGTCCATAGGATGCCCCAAGCCAATAGAGTGCGGCCACCCCCTAGGAGCGCCCTGGTGGCTTGGGACCACCCCTTTGCTCCGTTCGACATGATTCCAAAGCTGGAAAATCCTATATATTGAGAAACACATAGAAGTTAACCTAGAACTTCCGCTCTGCCGCTGCAAGCCTCTATACCGAAGAAAACTCAGAGGGAGCCCTGTTTCGGCACCCTGCTGGAGGGGGCAATCATCACCGAAGGCCATCTTCTTCATCTTGACGGTCTCCATGATGAAGAGGGGGTAGTTCACCCTCGGGGCTAAGGGTATGTACCAGTAAATATGTGTTTGATCTCTCTCTCTCCCTCTTGTGTTCTTGATATGTCACGATCTTGATGTATCACGAGATTTGTTAATATATTTGGATCATATGGTCTTTCTCCCTTGCTATCTTGATGTGATGAATTGAATCTTTCCTTTGAGATTTTGTTATGTCAGATTGAATATTAGATTTGAGATCACTTGATGTATGTCTTGCATGTGGATACACGTGGTGACAATGGGGTGTTCTATTGATGCACCTGATATATGTTTTGGTACTCAACTTGTGAATACCGGTGGTGACAATGGGGTAATCTAGGCATATGGGTTGATACAAGTTCTTGTCCTACTTTCTCCGATAGAAATCTTGGGGTACTCTTTGAAACTATTTGTGTTGGATTGAATATGATGAATCTGAAATTGTTTGATGCATGTCAAATAATTAACCCACGGATAATTGTGGTGACATTGGAGTATCTAGGTGACATTATGGTTGATTGATGCGTATCATATGGTGTTATTTTAGTACGAGCACTAAGGCTGTTTGTGACACCTATAGGAATAGCTCAATAGATTGATCGGAAATGATAACTTTGAGGTGGTTATAGTACCTACAACAAATTTATATTGTTTTCTCCGCTACTTATGAACTTTAGGATGATTATTTGTTGCAGGATGAGGGATGATCATATTATTCTATTATGTTAGCATTGTTGAGAGATTGCACTAGTGATAGTATGAATCCTAGGCCTCATTTCCAAGCACTACAACACCATTTATGCTCACTTTTATCACTTGTTACCTTGCTGTTTTTATATTTTCAGATTACAAAAAACATATATCTACTATCCATATTGCACTTGTATCAACATCTCTTCGCCAGACTAGTGCACCACAATTTGCCATTGTATTGGGTGTGTTGGGGACACTAGAGATTTATTGTATTTTATTGCAGGGTAGTTTGAGAGAGATCATCTTCATCCTACACCTCCCATGGATTGATAAACCTTAGGTCATCCACTTGAGGGAAAATTGGTACTGTCCTACAAAACTCTGCGCTTCGAGGCCTAGCAGAGTCTATAATTATAATTTTGCATAGTAGACATCACTTCGTGATGAGTGGTCAGGCGGCCAGAAGTTTTTTGGGAAAGTGGGGGGGGGGAATTGGTGGTTGTTGTGCTGCCGACTAGTGGGCCAAGGGGGAGGAGTAGGTGGGCGTTGAGCGCGTCCATTCCATGTCCTCGCCGATGCAAATGATGCTCAAATTTGAATCGGAAATGGGTCGATAGACAGACAAAAAGTGGACACGCGTACGCTTAGGTCAACCATTGGGCCAACTTTTTTGTTTGTTTTGACCCAAACGGACACACGCGAATGAAATGGGACGGTGTGTTGGAGTTACTCTTGTATCCTACCGCAAAGTCATTGACAGTAGGGTGTGCACTTGTCTCTGTCGTAATTGACTGTACTTTATGCTCTGCCTACACACTTGTGCTCTACCTCCGGTTTATGGACAACTCACCTCAACATGCATGTGGTCAGCAGCAGGAGCATCAAACACACATATGATTCACCTTGCAATTTGCTAGTTAGCTCGGCTATGTTGCTTTTGAGTTCGGGAGCAGTAAACTACTACTAGTAACTAGTAGAACGTCCGTGCATTACCATGGAATTTTTTAAATTGGTACTAGTTGCATATATAAATATAATGCATATGAAATTTCACTTGAACTACTACAAAATGGTCCAAGGATGACACATCAATCAGAGACCCTTTGACAAAACTATCTGCGACGACCAAATCGCAAACGGTATAGTTATAGCTCTGTCGCTAATGACGTAAACTGCGTGCGATAGCGTATCCATCAAATACGATCTAAAAAATAGTTGTTTGTGCCTTGTTTGGCAAACAGTTGCCCTAGATAAACTGTTTGTGATTGGATAATATAACACAAACGCTTATAAAATACAAGTGTGTGCGATGTACGATATACAGTTCATCTTGATAAACTATTTGCGCTGATCAAGCAGAACACAAACGATTGTCCAGATGATCATGTGTGCGATAGAAGGCATTCAGGTCACTCGGATGAACTGTTTGTTATGAGGTAAAATAACATAATCAGTTACATAAATCAAGATGTGTGTGATAGACAACATAGAGGCCACTGGATGAACTCTGTGCGATAAGCAAAAATAACATAAATGGTTTCTCAGATGAAGATGCGTGTCATGTACACAGGCCACTCGGATGTGTTGTGGGCAAATGGTTCCGGATAAAGAACTGTTAGGGACTGATGAAATCATCACCGACGGTTTTGGTTGTTTATTCGTATGCGATGTGCTTTGCTCAATCTGCCCACAAACATCTATGCTCTATTTAGAAGAACATGATTGTATAACCAAATTAAGCATCCAATACACACATGACATTGGCGCACACCTTAATAAACTATTACATGCATAATAAACTTATCCCTCTAAAACTACGAACATTTCTGCATAGAGGGAGTATGAGAATTGTGAAACGATCATCAAATCATGTACTTCTTGTGATGCTTGCCGCCAGCACTCTGCTTGTGGCTTGATCCCTCGTTGTCTTCAGGTAGGAGGCACTTCCTCATGTCAACGATCCGCCTGAACATCTCATAGCATGTGTACGCTTCCTTGGTCGCGGTCTGGAGGTGATATTCATCCAGTTTCTTCACCTAGGCCCTATGCTAGACATGCTTGTTATTGTTGCACTCATCTTTCATGTTAGCGTAGTAGGGGTCTATGATGGCCTTGGCCAGGCCAACATGTGTGTCTATGTTCTTATTGCTGCCCCAGACCCTGTAATGGTCGCGGATGTCGACAAGCTTCTGGCAGGCCAAGCCCAAAGTCTTGAGCACCTTTGGATCGTTGGCGCTGTCCACCATAGCGAACATGTAGTCGGGGTTGTTGACAAAGTTGGTGAAACGATCACAAGGCACTGTGGCCAGGAAGTAGTGGTAGAGGTGGACGTGATGGCCCACACACAACTAGGTAACGACAACCTTCTGATCATGCCCGACACGACCTCTGGTGTAAGCGAGGTCAAAGCCGACCACTTTGTACTTGTCATCTGCATCAAGTAGCCGCTCCATGGGTTTTGATGGAGTCCTCTTCCATGCCCGGGTCGTTGGTGTACACCATCGTGAGGTCCGTCTTCCTCATGTGGGTCTCCACATGATACACACCGAACTTCATTAGAGCGCTGCTGGACATCCTCTCTGTATGCGTTGTCTAGGGTGTGCTTATTGTGCTATGGGGCGCGATCGAAAGCTTGAAGAGACTATGGTTATTAGCCGTGGGTATAAATGGGGGTCGGATGTCCTGGAAAACCGGCACGTCCGGATGGAAGTTTTTGCAACGCGTGATTAAGTCGTGGAGCATGGGGTGACGCGCGTGGCGCAACCGCATGCATATGGAGCCCCAAACATGATTGTGGGCCGGCCCCAACCGCTGGCAGAGCGCACACGGAGGCGTGCGAGAGCAGAGCACGTGTAGGGGCGCGTGCGAGAGCAGAGCACGTACAGGGACACGAGAGAAAATCACGCAGTGGGATGCGAGGTCGAACTAGACCACTCTGTACTTGTCCTCGTCAAGTAACAGGTCCATGACGTTAGAGTTCTCCATCCAGATTGGATGTTTGGTGTACACCACGAACCGACAGGGCATGTCCACTATGGCATGCATGGTGAACTGACGCTCGTGGTCGACAGCCACTGGGAGCGCCATTGGAGCCACGTAGGATACCCTCGATCGGGGTTCTACTTCTTGAGGTCCGGATATTATCGTCAATTGTTTATTTATGTCCAGATATTAATCGGCCATTGCATACTAAGGGGAAAAAAGTACTACCAAAATAAGAGTCTCCCTCATAAGATGTCATTTACATGGTTGTATGTGATACCCGGCAAACAGGTCGTTTGGACGAACTGGTTGTGTTGATCAAAAGTAACACAAACGATTCTGCGTAACAAGATGTGTGTGATAGTGATACCCGGCAAACAGGTCGTTTGGACGAACTATGTGTGTTGATCAAAAGTAACACAAATGATTCTGTGTAAAAACATGTGTGTGATAGTGATACCCAGCAAATAGGTTCATACTCGTAATTGTGTGGGAAGACCGATAAAAAGATGGACGATTCGTGATAACAAGCTGGATGTGATATGGCCTATGGGCAAACACTTGCTCGCACCCAATTGTCTATGATTTTTGAAATCATCACCGACGTGTTCCTTCCAATAATCGTAAGCGATGTGATTTGGTATGTCTACATATAGCATCGATGCTCCGTCTACAGAACAAAATCATGATTGCATAACCTAAATAAACATCCAATTACATTACTGACTACAGATAACATTTGCACACATCAATTAACAAGTACATGCATACTAAACTAGTTATGACAATCATCAAATCATTCATCTATACTTCTTGTAAAGAGGGGTGCCCATCGGTGCAGGACAGAGGCACTTCCTCATGTCAACGATCCGCCTGCACATCTTGTTGCTTACGTACGTGTCCTTGGCTATGTACTTGACGTGTTGTTGACCTAGTCTTCGAACCCAGGCACGGTGCCAAGCAACCTTCTTTTTCACGCAGATGTCCTTGATGCCTCTGTAGTAGGGGTCGATGATGGTCATGGCAAGGTCAACTGGGGAGTCCTTATGCTTCTCCTCACCACCCAAGATCTTGTACATGCATTGGATGTCCACAAGATTCCGACAGGCCAAGCCAGTCGTCTTTAGAACCTTTTCATCGTTGGTGGTGTCCACTGTACCGAATATGTAGTCGGGGTTGTTGACAAACCTGGAAAATCGATCGGAAGGCCTTGTGGCCAGGTAGTAGTGGTAGACGAGGACGTAATGGCCCATGCATAGCTGGGCGACGACAACCTTCTGATCATGCCCGGCACGACCGCCGGTGTACTCGAGGTCGAAGCCGACCACTTTGTACTTGTCATAGACAAGTAACTATTCCATGGTGTGGATGGAGGTCTCCACCTAGATCAAGTCGTTGGTGTACACCACTGTGAGGTTCTTGAACCTTACGTGGGTGTCCACATAGGCACGAATGGTGAACTGCCGCTCGTCGTCGACAGCCGCTGGGAGCTCTACCATTGGAGCCGAGCAGGATATCCTCTCTCTGTTTGGAATGTGGGTGTGCTTCTTGTGTTGTGGGGAAACGTTGAAGAGAGATAAGGTTAAATGAGCGGTGGAGTAAATGGGGGATGGACGGGATGTAATTGGCACGTCTTGTCACGTATTCCTGATTTCCTGATGGAGGATTGCTCTACAAGCTTGACCAGCGCACGAACAAGCGTTCCTGATGGTTCATTTGGCCACGTGGCGGCTCGATGTGCCGCCAACATATCGTTGGTGAGCCCGTTCCCGCGTGCAAATTTGCACAGCCTCCCGCCGAGCCCGGTTGGCCATGCGTCGACTGGAAGAAGCTCCCATTATTGGGGGCGTTAAGTGGCAAACGGTTAGCAAAACCGATGCGTTTGCAATGACTTAAAGCAGCGTGCAAGTTCAGCACTAAGGAGCGGAGTGGAATATGCAGTGGGGGTGTGACTGGGAAGGACGGTGCAGGTTTTGTTAAGCGGGGATGATGGTGAGAGTTTTCTCGTCCAGAATAATAATGTGCTTCAGAGGCGATGATTCAGTAGACACGGCCATTTGCGATAAGTGTCATTACGGTTAAAATGGACTGCCATGGTCGGTGTAAATCCTACTACCGCAGACGCTTGATGCGCGAGAATGTGTTCTAGACAATCACGACACACGCATGTCGTGACACAATGTTAGTCCTCACACTCGGTTACTGTCCAGAAAAATAGCCAAGTTTTTGGGTTCCAAATTTCATCTTTTCGTGTGACACCTGATTTTTTTATGGCATTCAATAAGTTTGTAGGTAAGTCAAGCATTTTTTTACCGTAATATGCATAGTGTAATAAAACTACCAACACTAAAACGTAGTTGTGCATGCTGTGGGCAAACAGTTGCTAGTAGTAAATTGTATGGGGACTCTAAGATAAGGATAAATATTCCATCAACCAAATTGTTTGCAGCTCCAGACTGCAATTACATTGCTGTACGTATTAGTTCATAATAAAACAGAGTCTCATCGACATCTAGATCAACACATAGTAAACATACCCAAGCAGAGATATAAGACGCGCAAACTATAGATAGCTAGGGTAGTGTTGGCATCAGGACATGTATATATAACTCAATCTTAATCGTACCCACCAACAACATAAACTTTCTCCAGGTACTCCGCATATGCGGCGTGCGCCACCCTCCAAGAATAGTTTTACTTGAAAGAGCTAACGGCTCGTCCTCTAGCATGCACCAGAACACTTGCAAACACGGGGTTAAGCCTTTGGGCACAGAACGGGCATCCAAAGCCCCCATTCTGGGTCCTGATCCGATGATTATGCATTCCCGCAAAGAGCTCCTTGAGCTTTTGTTGCATCTACCTTCTCTGGTCATACTTGTCGCTGCCAACATCGTCGGATAACACCTATACATATAATAAAAAATCATGACATTGATGAATACTACACATAAAATTATATCACAAACAACTCAGTGCAATAAAATTATTAACTAATGACTTTAAATGCATGAACCGAGTATTTTCAAACAAACAAGGAAGTTTGAAGTAAGTACTACTCCACATTATCACTAAAGTAGTGATCTACATGCTCTTATACAGTGTTTATTTACAAATGGGTACATGTACAATCATCTATGTAGACCGATTATTAGCAAAATGATCATTTCTACAGGTCAATCATTAAATCACTGGAAAACCTTAGACATAATCCTAGCAGAATCGTATGTATGGTTGTCACTTATCCATGTCACTTATCATTTACCTACCAAACAATCACTATGTACACACTAACATGGATCTATTGAATCTTACTCTGATTACATGGATTGAAATAACATGATCCTCGGACGAATTACAAAAAAAGGCGGAAAACATAACTAATGAGAGATACCCTATGATATAAGTAGTTACCAAAATAGGGAGGGGGTCTAACCTATTCTCCATCATCGTTGAAACTATCGCCGTCACCGTCGGAGTCGGTGGAGTAGTCATCAGAGAGATCGTAGTAGTCTTTGTGCAGCACCGCCTCCTACGGGGGAGGCACGACGGGTGCTTTTGTCCATGCAAGACCTCATCGGCCGATAGGGCAACCTCGTTGCCTAGCATGAAGAGATGCTTAGTTGCTTCGCCGTCCTAGGCTTCGACCCCCTCGTCAGCACTCCCTCCGATGGTGTGCTTGGTCGCCATCTGATAAACTTCCGGGAGGGTTTACGACTGGGAACAGTGTGAGTCAAGAGAGGAGAGTGCGGTCATCTGATATAACCAGTGGCACAAGCGCGATTAATATAGAGTGGTTGGGAGCTAGGCGGGAGGCGAGTAAATGGCTCGCCTCCTGGTGAGCCTACACAGCGGTCTCCTCGCATGCCTCCCGTCTAGCCCGCCCAGAGGACTAATCGCACGTCTCCCAATTATCCTGGGCAAAGGAGTGCTTGCACGCGTCCCTTCAATTCTTACACTAGCTCGCACGTCTCCCAGTGAGCCAGAGAGGCCTATTCGCACGCGTCCCGTCAATTTACACACATCCTTGCGCGCCTCACGGTCATCCTGATCCACAGACTGCTTGCATCATGCGTCCCCTCGACTCACGTTCTCTTGGACGGCAGGCGGGGCTCCTGGTGGTACGTAATATTTTGTTGGGACCAACGCCCACGGTTGAATATTGTAATCGTTCGTGATGGTAACGTGACAAGTGTGTGTACCAAGCACCAACCTTTAATAAGCTCATGTTTGTTAAAAAAGTGTATCAAAATTTTATCTCTAATTAGGCTAGAAATTAGCACACACACTATATATATAGACATATATATATATATATATCATGAAACGGAAACCCAAGTTTCATGATTTTCAGTTGATTTTTGGATTCACTTCAATTTAAAATAATTTATCAATGTTTGATGTCGAGTTGTCTAAAAACAAAAAAATTCAATGTTTTCCACGACACCAAGATGTTTGAGGTTCCTTACCATTTATTGCATGGCAACTAAACACATGTACCTAGGGGACATATGATTTCCCCCAATGAATTCCTAGAAACTCAATTATTGCATATTTTTCGAATGATATATGGACATTTTATAATTATAACATGGACTGATGTGCCACGTGTCTTCTGCACAAAAATAGTTTGACACGCCTCAAAGTGGTGTTTCCAGTGATGGCCGCGCGGGGGTGGGGGGCTTTTTGCGTTTCACTTAGTTTGCACTAGACTCTATATGTGGGATTGTCCATTTTGTGAGGCAGTTGCCACCCCAAATTATCAAAATTGTGCATTTAAATGTTTAAAACAAGGCATATCATGCATGTGTTTAGGGCACATGCACACGATGGTAGTGGTCCCACGAATAATAATCCTTCATGCGTTATTAGTGATCCGCACATTCATGGGTCCATGTGGTCTATCACTTTTGAGCCGCATCGATAGGGGTTTGACCAATGTGGGTTAAGTTAACCTACTCTGTGTTGTTGTAGATCATGGTGAGATTCCACACCAAAGATTGACGTGACATACTCATGAGTTCCTCCTACCACTCAAAGTTGAGGGGGTGCATGGGAGGAGACATACATATTGCATGCAATTTTCTTTAGCGTGGGGACTTCCCAATTTGTGAAGCATGCACTGTATCAAAGTCGTGCAGTTGGCATTTTGAATAAAAAAACATACCCATGCATATGCTTGTGTCACATATAATCTATGGTGGTCCTAAGTGTGACTCCCTCACATGGTAATCGGTGACGCGTCACTCTATGGGGCCCATGTGTGGAACCTGTATTATGTATTGTTTTGACAAATGTGGATCCTTTTTGGTATGCGTGTGTGTGGCTCTATTTTGGATACTCTAACTTAGCTAGAATTAGAGTTAGTTTCTAGCTCATGACTAACCCTAAATTAACTCTAGTCAAAGAGGTGTTTGGATGACACGGTTAGATTGACAATAGATGCACTTTATGGAGAGAGAAAAGTGGTTTTTCAGTGAGCCCCACGAGAACTAGCTCGAATTAGAAACTCTTGGTTGGTGGGATAGAGAGGGCCCCATGAGAACTAGCTCCAATTAGCACCTCTTGGGTGGGATAGTTTTGTGTGGGGGGGTTAGATGCAACTAGCTACAATCTAACCCTCATGTTTGAATACCTTAGGGCTATTTGAGCCCCAACTATCTCAAACTAACTCTAAACCATGGATCCAAACAGGGCCTATGTGCATTGTGATCGATCCTCTTGTAAGTCAACTTGCAATTTCTAAGGCAAGTGGCATTAAAGTTCCATTGGTTACTAACTAAACAAACACTTAATTACATATATACATATATGTGTGGGCCTCATGCAATGGGCGTTTGTTTTGTCAAAACTCTCTCACGTGGTCATCGACATCATCACACCGACACAACCATGTCCATCTGGGTCGTCACTTTGACGAGTGTCTGTAGAGATGTTTATTTGACCAAGGTGGATTCTTCTTGGTGGTATGTGTGTATATATTATATGTAGTTGATATATGCATCGACATTTCAATTCTAACAAAAAATCAAACGCATCATACACATTGAATCCCTCCTATCGGATCGAACTATGGGCACACTTGGGGCTATATATGCATGGGTCATTAACTTCAGTATGTAGCCATTATGGTTCGAGAGACACACATGTGGCGGCGAAAATTGTGCATTAGTATTTGAAAACATCGCACAACGCTTTCATGCATATGTGCCTGGGGCCATGCTTGTGCGTTGGTATTGTCTACAGACACTCCCTCGTGTGGTTATGGAAGACATGCCAAATTTGTGGACCCATGTGGTCTATCACTTAAATCGGCCCATATATACTACAGGTTAATTTGACCAATGTAGATACAGTCCTCTCATTATTTGTTACGATTAGTTTATGGTGAGATACGAGACAGAAGTTTGAGCACATACATATATATATATGTCGTGGTGTTTGTTCGAAGCATGTGTGTGCATGGGGCGAGGCGGGGGCGGGGGCGGGGCATCACAATAGTACTATGTACGTATACACGAAACCTATTTACGAGGTCAGATACTACACACCGTTCAACTTTTGAGCCACATCAAAAAGTTTTGCACGCATGAAATATCACACCACCTTAAGTAAATAGTTTATTGACACGCATGTGGTTGTGGTATCACACATCTTGTGAAGTTTCCAAGACGCTCCCATCAGTGGGCTTGCGCAATCTACCCTTAGAACTAAAACACGAGGGAGGGGTGATCATGATGGATTTCTATTGGTTTTGTGTTATGGTAGGGTGAATTTGCAGTTGTAGTATAAGTTTGTAAGTTCATATATATACTAAGCTACCATCCCCTTGCCGACTCGAAGGCATGTGGGAGGGGGGACAGGTGGGCATAAGCTAACATTGTTGTCGGGGTACGACATCTATGGGATCATGTTGATCCCTTTTATGGTTTGTCAAGGAGAAGGTGTGCACAAAGAGCAGATCCAACGAGCAATTCAAAGGATTTTACCCAGGTTCGGGCCACAAAGAAGCGTAAAACCCTACTCCTGCTTTAGTGTATTATGAGTTTTCGAGCTCTGTCTCCAGGAGCGCTATGTGGTGAACAGTACATAGCTGCTACGCGTGCATCTGAGCCAGAAAGTCCTCCCCTTGTAGCTACGTCTTGGGCCTCCTTTTATATGTCCAAGGGGTCACCACAGTGGCGCACAGTACATACAGGAGGGGTACAGTTGCTATAGTGTTATCATACCTAATACTGGTGGCATAGGACAAGCGCATTAAATTCTCTGTTTAGCTGTCCCTAGATTTCTTGGGGACAGAAAAAGAGGCCATCCCATTAGCACTTCTTAACCCCATCATCGCTAGCGGCTTGACACGTAGTTAGGAACATAAGGCCTGTCTGGCAGGCTGGTCGCTGCGCTGGAGCGGTGACAGGCTGGCGAGGTCTTGCCGGGTGCGAGTCATGTCGGGGCTCCGTGAGCCATCTCGGCAAGATTTTGCCGGGGTCCCAATTTTTGGTCTTCGGTCTTATGATTATTGACTTGAATGCCTTCTTGACATCCTGCACTTGCATTCAGCTATCCCCCGATAGGCCTTGCCACTGGTGTGGCTACAACCGTCCATGCACAATTATGGGGTACTAAAAGACCCAAACTTTAGTACACCGAGAGGAGCCCCAGGCCTAGGCCATACACGGGTGCAAGGCGTTGTTAGGCTAGGCCCAAACGGAGCACGAGCACGTGTGGCAGGAAACAGTAGTTGTAATCATTACTGCACTCCCCCACGATGCACGCTGAGTGCGCGACGTGGGATATGTGTGCGGAGCGGCCGTAACCGCAACACGCTCGAAAAAGCATTTCACATTGATTAGTAAAGATGCAGCCTCGCGCCCTCCCCATAAGAAGTAATCCGTAGAGGTGCTTGCTCATTTACTTCCTATACTTTCCAATCTGGAAACCACCAGCGTCTCCTTCGTCGAGCCTGAAACAAAGCTTCTCCCACTCATCTGCCACCTCCAAGCCCTCTCCATCCTCAGCCTCTTCTCGCACAGCCGCCATGCGGTCCAAGGTGAGAAAGAGCAAGGAAATGAAAGCCGCCATCACAGAGAGCAAGCTGGCAAAGATGCGGAGGGAGCGCGTCGTCTTCACTTCGGCACTCGATGTGAGCGCCTTGAAGGGGCGATACTGCTACCTCTTCAGCATGCGT
This sequence comes from Hordeum marinum, assembly GCA_022496015.1. Classification (NCBI taxonomy): domain Eukaryota; kingdom Viridiplantae; phylum Streptophyta; class Magnoliopsida; order Poales; family Poaceae; genus Hordeum; species Hordeum marinum. The sequence continues at coordinate 390,766,705 of CM039678.1, read as the reverse complement.
TGGTTTTCCCTTGAAGAGGAAAGGGTGATGCATCATAGTAGATAAGTAATTCCCTTAGTTTTTGAGAACCAAGGTATCAATCCAGTAGAAGGAACAAGCAAGTCACTAATGGATGCACCTACACAAATAATCAAACTCTTGCACCCAACGCTATAAAGGGGTTGTCAATCCCTTCACGGTTATTTGCAAAGATTAGATCCGATAGAAATAGATGTAACAAGTGCGAAAAGTAAAAGGTAAATAAATTGCAGAAAGTATAGATCTAAAAATATATGATGGAAAATAGACCCGGGGCCATAGGTTTCACTAGAGGCTTCTCTCTTGAAGGCAAATATCATGGTGGGTAAACAAATTACTGTTAAGCAATTGATAGAAAAGTGAATAATCATGTAGTTATCCAAGGCAATGATCATGCATATAGGCATCACGTCCGTGACAAGTAGACCGAAACGATTCTGCATCTACTACTATTACTCCACACATCGACCGCCTCCTGCCTGCATATAGAGTATTAAATTCATGAATTACAGAGTAACGCATTAAGAAAGATGACATGATGTAGAGGGATAAACTCAAGCAATATGATGAAACCCCCATCTTGTTACCCTTGATGGCAACAATACAATACATGCTTCGCTACCCCTACTTTGTCACTTGGTGAGGACACCGCAACATTGAACCCAAAACCAAGCACTTCTCCCATTGTAAGAATTACCAATCTAGTTGGCCAAACCAAACCAATAATTCGAAGAGACTTGCAAGGATATGAAATCATGCATATAAGAAATCAGATGATATTCAAATAAGATTCATGGATAATCTGAACATAAACCTACAATTCATCGGATCTTGACAAACACACCACAAAAGAGGATTACATCGGATAGATCTCCATGAAGATCATGAAGAACATGGTATTGAAGATCAAAGATAGAGAAGAAGCCATCTAGCTACTAGCTATGGACCCGTAGGTCTGTGGTGGACTACTCACGTATCATCGGAGGGGCAATGGAGTTGATGTAGATGCCCTCCGTGATCGAAACCCCCTCCGGCAGATTACCGGAAAAGGCTCCAAGATTGGATCTCTCAGGAATGAAGGCTTCCGGCGGCAGAAAAGTATTTGCGTGGCTCTTTTTGATATTGCAGGAATATTTGGGTATTTATAGGCCAAAGAATAGGGTTAGGAGACCTGCCAGGAGGCGACAAGCCTGCTAGGCACGGCCAGGGGCCAGGGGGCGTGCCTAGCAGGCTTGTGGCACCCTGGCACCTCCCCTGACATGCACTCCAAGCTTGGATGACTTGTTACCTTCCAGAAAAATTCCTTCTGCAGGTTTTATTCCGTTTGGACTCTGTTCAATATTCCATATCTGCGAAACTCAAAAACAAGGAAAAACATAAGCTGGCACTTGGCTCTAGATTAATAGGTTAGTCCAAAAAATAGTATAAAATAGCATATTAATGCATATAAAACATCCAAAATAGATAATATAATAGCATGCCATCATCAAAAATTATAGATACGTTGGAGACGTATCAGCATCCCCAAGCTTAATTCCTGCTCGTCCTCGAGTAGGTAAATGATAAAAACGAATTTTTCATGTGGAGTGCTACCTAACATATTTATCCAAGTAATATTATTTATTGTGGCATGAATATTCAGATTTGTAAGACTCAAAACAAAAGCTCAATATTGATATAGAAACAATAACATTTCAAGCATACTAGCAAAGCAATTGTAACTCTTCAAGATATAATGGCAAAAGAAAGTTGTCCCTACAATATCATATGGTCTGGCTATGCTCCATATTCCCCACATAAAGTATTTACATCGTGCACAACCCCGATGAAAAATCAAGCAATTGTTTTCACACCTTTATTTTCTCAAAAAAATTCAACTCTCACACAATACATGAGCGTGAGCCATGGATATAGAACTATAGGTGGAATAGAATATGGTGGAGGTTGTCAAGGAAAGGAAGAAGATAGTCTCACATAAACTAGGCGTATCAACGGGCTATGGAGATGCCCATCAATAGATATCAATGTGAGTGAGTAGGGATTTCCATGCAACGGATGCACTGGAGCTATAAGTTTATTAAAGCTCAAAAAGAAACTATGTGGACGTGCATCATGAAGAAAAATATTCCACTAGCTATATGAATGTGACAAAATAGGAGACTCTCTATCATGAAGATCATGGTGCTAGTTAAAATCACAAGTGTGGAAAAAGGTAGTAGCAATGTCCCTTCTCTCTTTTCTCTCATTTTTTGTTGGGCATCTAAGGCCTCTTTTATTCATTTTTTTAATTGGGCTTTCCTGGCCTGTTTTATTTTTCATAAAGTCTGGACTCTCATCCCTACTAGTAAGGGAATCATAGCTTCCATCATCCTTTCCTCATATGGGACATGCTCTATAATGAAAATCATCACACTTTTATTTACTTACAACTCAAAAAGGAAAATTACAACTCGATACCTATGATAAAATATGACTCTATATGCAATATGGAAGTGATGGTGGATGTCATAAAAGGAAATGGTGGAAGTTGCATGGCAAGATATCTTGGAATGGCTATGGAAATGCCATAATAGGTAGGTGTGGTGGCTGTTTTGAGGAAAGATATATGGTGGCTGTTTTGAGGAAGGTATATGGTGGCTGTTTTGAGGAAGGTATATCGTATACCGGCAAGAGTTGCGCAGTAAATAGAAAGGCTAGCAAAAGTGGAAGGGTGAGAGTGCGTATAACCCATGGACTCAACATTAGTCATAAAGAACTCACATACTTATTGCAAAAGTCTATTAGTCATTGAAGCAAAGCATTAAACGCATGCTACTAAGCGGGGAGGTAGGTAGGAGTTAACCATCACGCTCCCCCGACCCTCACACAAAGGTCGACAATCTATAAACAAGTCATGCTCCGACTTCCTTACATAGTGATTCACCATACGTGCATGCTATGGGAATCACAAACCTTTACACAAGTATTTTTTACCAAATCACAATTTACTTCCTAACATGTGTCTTAACATTACCATCGTTATATCTCAAAACTTTATGCAAGGAATCAAACTTCCCATAAATACTCAATGCACTTAATATGGAAGTTTTTATTGTATCCCTTTTGGATGCCTATCATATTAGGAGTAAATTCATAACCTATACCAATTACCATGCTGTTTTTAGGAACTCTCAAAATAATATAAGTGAGGTACGAGAGTGAAAGTATTTCTATAAAACAAAAACACCACTGTGCTCTAAAAGGTATAAGTGAAGCATATAGAGCAAAATTGCCTAACTCAAAAGATATAAGTTAAGCACAAAGAGTATTATAATAAAGGCATGATTCAGCATGTCTCTGTCAAAATATGTGATAAGCAAGCATGATTGTGGAAAACTAACAAGGAAAGACTCATATCATACAAGACGCTCCAAGCAAAACACATATCGTGTGGTGAGTAAAAATATAGCCTCAAGTAAATTTACCGATGGATTGGGCATCCCCAAGCTTAGGCTCTTTGGTATCCTTGAATATGACTTGGGGTGCCTTGGGAATCCCCAATCTTAGGCTTCTTTACCCAAAACTTGAAAACTTCACAACACAAAACTTAACAGAAAACTCATGAGATCCGTTAGTATAAGAAAATAAATCACAACTTTAGGTACTTTTGTGAACTCATTCATTATTTATATTTAGTTATACCTACTGTAATCTAACTTCTCCATGGCTCATACCACATGATACAACCCATAGATTCATCAAAATAGGCAAACAACTCATAGAAAACAGAATCCGTCAAAAACAGAACAATCTGTAGCAATTTGGAAACTTCGTATTCTTATGTAACACAAAACATTCTGAAAAATTAGGACAGCCTAGGGAATTTATATATAAATCTTGTGTAAAACTTTCAAATCAATTATACGCTCTGAAAGAATTAGAAAATTCCTAGACTGAGCGCGAAAGTTTCTGTTTTTAGCAAGATCAAATCAACAACTACCATAGATCACCCCAAAGGTTTTACTTGGCGCAAACACTAATTAAAAAACCAAAACAAAATTACTAGAGAAGTAATAATGTGGGAAACACTCAAAAACAGAAGGAAAAACAGAACACAAAAATAAAATTGGGTTACCTCCCAACAAGCGCTATTGTTTAATGCCCCTAGCTAGGCAAAACGCAATAGATCTAGGTATTGTCATCTTTGGTATGCAATCCAAAAGTAACTATCATAATATATTCATAAGATAATCTTATTTTATTTCTAGTAAATTGTTCCATGCCTTTCCTTAATGGAAATTGGAATCTAAAGTTTCCTTCTTTCATGTAAATAATTGCACCAATAGTTCTAAGGAAGGGTCTACCAAGAATAATTGGACCTATATGTTTGCAATCTATATCAAGAACAATGAAATCTACAGGCACATAATTCCTATTTGAAACAATAATAACATCATTAATCTGTCCCATAGGTTTCTTAATAGTGGAATCCGCAAGATACAAATTTAGAGAGCAATCATCAATATCATGATAACCTAGCACATCACATAAAGTTTTCAGAATTGTGGAAACACTAGCACCCAAATCACACAAAGCATGGCACTCATAATATTTGATTTCAATCTTAATATCAGGTTCCCACTCATCATGAAGCTTTCTAGGAATAGAAACTTCTAGCTCAAGTTTTTCTTCAAAAGATTTCATCATAGCATCAACTATATGTTTAGTAAAAGCTTTATTTTGACTATAAGCATGAGGAGAATTCAACATGGATTGAAGCAAGAAAATATAATCAATCAAAGAGAATCTATTATAATTAAAGTCCTTCAAATACAAAAGAGTGGGTTCATTGCTATTTAAAGTTTTGACCTCTTCAATCCCACTTTTATCAATCTTAGCATTAAGATCTATAGACTCCAAATCATTGGAACGCCTTGTAACTAAAGTTGAATTATCTCCAGTCCCATCATTATCAATATTTATATTGGAAAACATAGATTCAATAGGATTAAAAGCAATCACTTCAAGATCTTCATCATTATTATCGCGAGAAAACACCTTTTCAAGCCACTCACGCTTATCACGAATTATAGCGGTTCTTTCCCTACTTTCATCAATAGAAATTCTCATAGATTTTAAAGACTCATTAATATCATACTTGGGTGGAGTAGATATAGCTTTCAAAGAATCCATATCAAGAGAAATTTTATCAACGCTCCTAGTCAAAGCATCAATCTTAAGCACTTTTTATTCAATAGTAGCATTAATTTTTTTGCAAAACAATAAAATCTTTAACAATATTCTCAAGATCAGAGGGCATCTTATTATAATTTCCATGGAAATTGTTGTAGGAATTACCATAATTAATAGAGGAATTACTAGGGAAAGGCCTAGGGTTGAAATTACCTCTGTACGCATTGTTACCAAAATTGTTCCTACCAACAAAATTCACATCCACAGATTCATTATTATTTCCAATCAAAGAAGATAAAGGCATATAATTAGTATCAATAGGAGCACTCTTACTAGCAAACAATTTCATCAATTCATCCATCTTTTCACTCAAAGTATTTATTTCTTTAATAGCATGCACCTTTTTACTAATAGGAGATCTTTCGGTCTGCCATTGAGAGTAGTTTTTCATGATATTGTATAGGATTTTAGTAGCTTCTCCTAACGTGATTTCCATAAAAGTACCACCCGCGGCAGAATTTAAAAGATTTGTAGATGCAAAATTCAATCCCGCATAGAAAATTTGTATAATCATCCATAAACTCAAACCATGTGTGGGACAATTCCTAATCATTAATTTCATACTCTCCCAAGATTTTGCAATGTGCTCATGATCAAGTTGCTTAAAATTCATTATATCGTTCCTAAGGGAGATGATCTTAGAGGGCGGAAAGTACTTGGAAATAAAAGCATCTTTATACTTATTCCACGAATCAATACTATTTTTAGGCAAAGTTGAAAACCAAGTTTTAGCATGATCTTGTAGCGAGAACGGAAATAGCTTCAATTTAACAATATCATTATCCACATCTTTCTTCTTTTGCATATCACACAATTCAATGAAAGTATTTAGATGGGATGCGTCATCTTCACTAGGAAGGCCAAAAAATTGTTCTTTCATAACAAGATTTAGCAAAGCAGCATTGATTTCATAAGATTCCGCACTAGTGGCAGGAGCAATAGGAGTACTAATAAAATTATTATTAGTAGTATTGGAAAAGTGACACAACTTGGTATTCTCAAACTTCTTGACAAAGCAAGCAATCAAGCACACAAGCAAACGAAAGGCAAATGAAAGAAGGGCGAATAAAAAGGCAAATCTTTTTGGTATTTTAGGAAAATCGTTTTAGAAGTGGGGGAGAGGAAAACGAGAGGCAAATGACAAATAAAGTAAATGCAAGAGATGAGTTTGTGATGGGTACTTGGTAGGATTGATGTGTATCCTCCCCGACAACGGCGCCAGAAATCCTTCTTGCTACCTCTTGAGTAGGCGTTGGTTTTCCCTTGAAGAGGAAAGGGTGATGCAGCAAAGTAGATAAGTATTTCCCTAGTTTTTGAGAACCAAGGTATCAATCGAGTAGGAGTAACAAGCAAGTCACCAATGGATGCACCTACAAAAATAATCAAACTCTTGCACCCAACGCTATAAAGGGGTTGTCGATCCCTTCACGGTTATTTGTAATGATTAGATCCGATAAAGATAGATGTAACGAGTGCGGAAAGTAAAAGGTAAATAAATTGCAGCAAGTATAGATCTGAAAATATATGATGGAAACTAGACCCGGATGAGGGAGTCCTGGATTAAGGAGTCCTCGGATAGCCAACCTATTGTTATGGGCTGGACTATGAGAGATACATACCGAACACCGGAGGATTTGAAGGCCCAGCCTCCAGGATGGAAGCTTCGAGAAGCACGGCTTGCGCTCCACGTCTGATGTAGTAGTTAGGCAAGTTTATCTCTTCGGCATGTAACCGACCATGAGTAAACCCTAGACATTTTTGGCATCTATATAAGCCGGAGGGTTTGAGGGTACAAACAGAACAACTCATATAGGGTTAGCTATACGATCTCGAGGTAGATCAACTCTGTAACCCCTTACACCATCAATACAACGAAGAAGCACGTAGGGTATTATCTCCATCGGAGGGCCTGGATCTGGGTAAGCTTGTGTCCCCTTAGTCTCATGTTACCATCGACTCCTGTCTCACAGTTTGGGACACCCTACCCGAGATCCGCCAGTTTTGACACCGGCATTGGTGCTTTCAGTGAGAGTTCCTCTGTGAGCAGGATGGAATCGACGCCTTGCCTAGTCATCAACGAAGAGGTCCGCAACATGGACGTTTTCGTCCCCAGGAAGATCTTCACCTTTGGCGTTGTTGTGCTGCATGCTGATTCCGCCGGCCATCTAGGCCGTGTTGAGAGCTTCTCCCCTGATTAAGAGGCTAGATTTGGAAACTTAGAGTTCTCTGTCGACTCTCGAAATACTTGTCACTAATCGGGCTGATGGCTTTGCCTATAGCCCTGAGGACTCTGAGGCTTTAACCTCGAGCCCCTTCTTCGGACATGCCAATGGGGTCACCCATGGTGGCAAGCCGACCTCTCATCCCGGTCCGGCCATCAAGCCATATGACCAGACATGTGTTCCTTCCGAACACTCCTCATGGGTGGACTTCATGGGCGTTAACTCCACGGGTTCCAAACAGCTGGATCCGATTGGGCCCTCAGCGGTCGACGAGGCCTTGGAGCAATTCTCATCGAGGAGGATCACCCACGATCCAGCCCCGATCTATGCTCGGCTCGGTTATAGTGTGGGCAGGGAGATATTTTTCAACCCACCCACCACCCACTTGATAGCCACCGTCGAAGATTTAACCAACGTGCTAGACTACGCCTCCAAGGAGGCAGAATACATGGATGAATAGGACCGTTCTCCCACTCCCATTAACACTGGGAATTGGACCGCCACTTATGCATATGATGTCTACATAGTGGATACTCCTACCACCAATGACGACAACACGCCTCACAACGACGGCGACAAATCGGGCGATGCGCCATTAAGGTGCCAGAAATCGCATAAGCGGTCCAAAAGAAAAAAGGGAAGAAAAGCTATTATCAACAATGGGGACGGTAATACGCCCGCTGATCATGGCAATCCCGATATCCCCGAGCACCCATCTGAGGGTCCGGAAGAGCCTGAGGACCAAAATGACCCCGATGCCGTCAACGACCCCGAAGGCAACGATTACCTTACCCCCGTCGAGGAGGAAGATATACCGGAGGCCGATGACTTGTACATCACTAATAACCTCGAGGATTGGGAAGAAATAAGGCAACGACTCATAACAATGGCTCGCAGCCTAAAGGTCAAGGAACGACAAGTCAAAGTCAAACAGGCCAACCTCAATGATCGATGAGTTGGGGAACGTTGCATGGGAAATAAAAAATTTCCTACGCACATGCAAGATCTATCCATGGTGATGAGCATCTACGAGAGGGAGAGTGGATCTACGTACCCTTGTAGATCGCTAAGCAGGAAGCGTTGAGAAACGCGGTTGATGTAGTCGAACATCTTTGCGATCCAAATCGCCGAGCGTCCCGCGATCCAGTCACGATCCGTCCCGATCTAGCACTGAACGGACGACACCTCCGCGTTCAGCACACGTACGGCTTGATGATGATCTCCGCCTTCTTGATCCAGCAAGAGGGAGCGGAGAGTTAGACTAGTTCTCCGTTAGCATGACGGTGCTACGGCGATGGTGGTGGAGTAATCTCAGCAGGGCTTCGCCTAAGCACCGCTGAAATCGATCTAGAGGAGGAACTACAAGCTAGAGGGTAGGGTTGCACGTGGCTGAAAATCTTGTGCCAAAAACACTAAAACCTCTAGTATATATAAGAGGAAGAGAGGAGGAGGCTTGGCCCAAGGGACAAGCCATCTAGGCTTCGGCCGAAGGGAGGAGAGGACGAATCCTCCTCCAATCCTAGTAGGACTAGGACTCCTTCCTTATTTGCTCTTTTTGCCTTTTTCCACCCTTTTCTCTTGGGATTTTCTTCCCAGCCACATGGGCCTTGTGTGGGACTTCCACCAGCCCACTAAGGGCTGGTATTCACTTTCACACAGCCCACGTAGCCTCTTGGGTCGAAATACCCCTCCTGATGGTCTCCTGATACACTACGGGCACTCCCGGTACACTACCGATGAGCCCGAAACTTTTCCGACGACCAAAACAGAACTTCCTATATATCAATATTTACCTCCGGACCATTACGGAGCTCCTCATGATGTCCGTGATCTCATATGGGAATCCGAACAACCTTTGGTCACCACCATGCATAACTCTATACTACCGAAACTTCACCAAACCTTAAGTGTCAATAACCAATAGCAGGACCTAGATGCCCATATTGGTTCCTACATATTCTACGAAGATCTTTATCGGTCGAACCTCTATGTCAAGGATTCAGTTAATCCCGTATGATGTTCCCTTTGTTCTTCGGTATGTTACTTGCCTGAGATTCGATCGTCGGTATCCCCATACCTAGTTCAACCTCGTTACCGGCAAGTCTCTTTACTCATTCCGTAATACAAGATCTCGTGACTAACACTTAGTCACATTGCTTGCAAGGCTTATTCTGATGTTGTATTACCGAGTGGGCCCTGAGATACCTCTCCGTCACACGGAGTAACAAATCCCAGTCTTGATCGATGCCAACCCAACAGACACCCTCGGAGATACCTGTAGAGCACCTTTATAGTCACCCATTTACGTTGCGACGTTTGATACAAACAAGGCACTCATCCGATGTCCGTGAATTGCATGATCTCATGGTCATAGGAACATATACTTGACATGCAGAAAACAGTAGCAATAAACTGACACGATCATATGCTACGTTTGTAGTTGGGTCTTGTCCATCACATCATTCTCCCAATGATGTGATCTCGTTATCAAATGACATCACATGTCAATGGCTAGGAAACCTTGACCATCTTTGATCAACGAGCTAGTCCACTAGAGGCATACTAGGGACAAAGTGTTGTCTATTCATCCACACATGTAATGTGTTTCCAATCAATACAATTATAGCATGGACAATAAACAATTAACATGAACAAGGAAATATAATAATAAACACTTTATTTATTGCCTCTATTGCATATTTACAACAGTCTCCCACTTGCACTAGAGTCAATAATCTAGTTCACATCACTGTGTGATTTACATTGTAATGAATCGAACACCCATGCAGTTTTGGTGTTGATCATGTTTAGCCCTTAGAAGAGGTTTAGTCAACGGGTCTGCAACATTCAGATCCGTGTGCATTTTGCAAATATTTATGTCCTTCTGCTCGATGTAATCGCGGATGGAGTTGAAGTGTTGCTTTATGTGTCTGGTCCTCTTGTGAAACCTTGGTTCCTTGGCCAGAGCAATGGCACCAGTGTTGTCACAGAACAGAGTCATTGGATTCAGTGCACTGGGCACTACTCCAAGATCTGTCATGAACTACTTCATCCAGACACCTTCCTTCGCCGCCTCCGAGGCTGCGATGTACTCCGCTTCGCATGTAGAATCGGCTACCACGCTTTGCTTGGAAATGCACAAGCTTACCGCTCCCCCGTTGAGAATAAATACGTACCCGATTTGTACTTAGAGTCATCGACATCAGTGCCAAAGCTTGCATCGACGTAACCCTTTACAAAGAGCTCTTCATCACCTCCATAAACGAGAAACATTTCCTTAGTCCTTTTTAGGTACTTAAGGATGTTCTTGACCGCCACCCAGTGCTCCATTCCAGGATCACTTTGAAACCTTCCGGCCATACTTATGGCAAGGCTAACATCGGGTCTTGTGCACAACATTGCATACATGATAGAGCCTATGGCTGAAGCATAGGGGATGACACTCATCTTTTCTCTATATTCTACAGTCACTGGGCATTAAGTCCTACTCAACTTCACACCTTGTAACACAGGCAAGAACCCCTTCTTGAAATGATCCATTTTGAACTTCTTCAAAACTTTATCAAGCTATGTGCTCTGTGAAAGTGCTAAGCGTCTCGATCTATCTCTATAGATCTTAATGGCTAATATGAAAGCAGCTTCTCCTAGGTCCTTCATTGAAAAACTCTTGTTCAAATATTCCTTCACGCTTTCCAGCATTTCTATATTGTTTCCAATCAGCAATATGTCATCCACATATAATATTAGAAACGCTATAGATCTCCCACTCACTTTCTTGTAAATACAAGCTTCTCCATAAACTTGTATAAACCCAAACGCTTTGATCACCTCATCAAAGCACTTATTCCAACTTTGAGATGCTTGCACTAGCCCATAAATGGATCGCTGGAGTTTGCAAACTTTGTCAGTATATACAACTCTTCCTCAAGGAAACCATTGAGGAACGTTGTTTTGACATCCATCTGCCAAATTCCATAGTTGAAATATGCAGCTATTGCCAACATGATTCTGATAGACTTAAGCATTGCTACGGGTGAGAAGGTCTTATCATAGTCAACTCCTTGAACTTGTGAAAAACCCTTTGCCACAAGTTGAGCTTTATAGACGGCGACATTACCGTTCACATCTGTCTTCTTCTTAAAGATCCATTTGTTCTGAATGGCCTTTCTCCCTTTAGGTAATACTTCCAAAGTCCATACTTTGTTTTCATACATGGATCCCATCTCGGATTTCATGGCCTCTAACCATTTCTCGAAATCTGGGCCCATGATTGCTCCTCCATAGCTTGTAGGTTCATTGTTGTCCAACCACATGGCCTCCAAGACATGGTTGTCATACCACTCAGGAGCAGTACACGCCCTTGTCGACCTACGAGGTTCAATAGTAACTTGGTCCAAAGCTTCATGATCATCGTCTTTAACTTCCTCTTCAACCATCGTAGGTTCCACAGAAACATCTTTTTGCGCTGCGCTACTCTCTGGTTGAAGTAAAGGTTCAATAGCCTCATCAAGCTCTATCTTCCTCCCACTCAATTCTTTCGAGAGAAACTCTTTCTCAAGAAATGTTCCATTCTTAGAGACAAACACTTTGCCTTCGGATTTGAGATAGAAGGTATACCCGTCTCTTTCGTGTATCCTATGAAGACACATTTCTCTGCTTTGGGTTCCAGCTTTTCAGGTTGAAGCTTTTTGACATAAGCATCACATCCCCAAACTTTAAGAAACGACAACTTTGGCCTCTTGCCAAACCATAGTTCACATGGCGTCGTCTCAACGGATTTCGATGGTGCCCTATTTAAAGTGAATGCAGCTGTCTCTAATGCATAACCCCAAAATGATAGTGGCAAATCGGCAAGAGACATCATAGAATGCACCATATCTAATAAGGTTCGATTAAGACGTTCAGACACACCATTACGCTATGGTGTTCCAAGCGATCTCAACTATGAAACAATTCCACACTGTCTTAAGTGATTGCCAAACTCATAACTCAGATATTTGCCTCCTCGATCAAATCGCAGGAATTTAACCTTCTTGTCACGATGATTCTCAACTTCACTCTGAAATTGCTTGAACTTTTCAAATGTTTCAGACTTGTATTTCATTAACAAAATATACCCATATCTACTCAATTCATCAGTGAAGGTGAGAAAATAATGATATCCACCACACGCTACATTCATTGGATCGCACACATCAGTATGTATGATTTCCAATAAGTCACTTGCCCGTTCCATTGTTCTAGAGAACGACATTTTAGTCATCTTGCCCATGAGGCATGGTTCACATGTGTCAAATGATTCAAAATCAAGTGACTCCAAAAGTCCATCAGCATGGAGCTTCCTCATGCGTTTTACACCAATATGACCTAAATGGCAGCGCCACAAGAAAGTGGTACTATCATTATCAACTCTACATCTTTTGGCATCAATGTTATGAAATGTGTGCCATCACTATCAAGATTCAATATGAATAAAACCCTCACATTGGGTGCATGACCATAAAAGATATTACTCATATAAATAGAACAACCATTATTCTCTGATTTAAATGAGTAACCGTCTCGCAATAAACAAGATCCAGATATAATGTTCATGCTTAACGTAGGCACTAAATAACAATTATTCAGGTTCATCACTAATCCCGATGGTAATCAAAGAGAGAGCGTGCCGACGGCGATCACATCAACCGTGGAACCATTTCCCACGCGCATCGTCACTTTATCCTTTGCCAGCCTTCGTCTATTCCGTAGTTCCTGTTTTGAGTTGCAAATGTGAGCAACCGAACCGGTATCAAATACCCAGGCACTACAACGAGAGCTAGTAAGGTACACATCAATAACATGTATATCATATATACCTTGTTTGTCGTTGGCTGCCTTCTTGTCAGCCAGGTACTTGGGGCAGTTTTGCTTCCAGTGACCAGTTCCCTTGCAATGAAAGCACTCAGTTTCTGGCTTGGGTCCAGTCTTGGGCTTCTTTACAGGAGTAGCAACTGCTTTGCCATCCTTCTTTGTTTTACCCTTCTTGCCCTTGCCCTTGCCATTCTTCTTGAAACTAGTGGTTTTATTGACCATCAACACTTGATGTTCTTTCTGGATTTCAGACTCAACGACTTTTAGCATCGCAAACAGCTCGACGACTAACTTGTTCATCCCGTGCATGTTATAGTTCATCACAAAGCTCTTGTAACTAGGTGGCAGTGATTGAAGAACTCTGTCAGTGATCGCCTCTGGCGGAAGGGCAATTACCAACTCCGCTAGACGAGTCGAATACCCAGACATTCTGAGTATATGTTCACTGATAGACCCGTTCTCCTCCATTCCGCAAGCATAGAACTTATCGGAGGTCTCATACCTCTCGATTCGGGCATTCTTCTGAAAGATAAACTTCAACTCCTGGAACATCTCATATGCTCCATGACGTTCAAAACGTCTTTGAAGTCCCGGTTCTAAGCCATACAATATTACACACTGAACTATTGAGTAATCTCCAGAACATGCCTCCCAAGCGTTCTTAACGTCTTCGGATGACATGTCTTCTGGTTGGTCATCAAGTGGTGCATCAAGGACATATGATTTTGGGAAGCCACGAGGGTAACCTTAGATTATGGGCCCAGTCAACAAAGTTACTTCCATCATCTTTCAACTTAGCTTTCTCTAGGAACGCATTAAAATTCAGGGGTGCTACTGCGCGAGCCATTGATCTACAACATAAATATGCAAAGGTTATTTAGAATATTGTTCAAGATAATGAGTTTTAGTTAATCAAATTACTAAAGCACCCACTCAAATTTACATCCCTCGGGTCATCCGAGTGCCACATGATCCAAATTCACCAACTCAAGTCCGATCATCACGTGAGTTGAGGTGGTTTCAATGGTGAACATCATGTTAATCATATCTAATAAATGACTCATGTTCGACCTTTCGGTCTCTTGTGTTCCGAGGCCATGTCTGTACATGCTAGGCTCGTCAAGTTTAACCCGAGTGTTCTGCATGTGCAACACTGGCTTGCACCCGTTGTATGTGAACGTAGAGTCTATCACACCCGATCATCACGTGGTGTCTCGACACGACGAACTTTCACAACAGTGAACACTCGGGGAGAACACAATTCATCTTGAAATTTAAGTAAGGGATCACCTTATAATGCTATCGTCGTCCTAAGCAAAACAAGGTGCATAAAAGGATTAACATCACATGCAAATCATAAGTGACATGATATGGCCATGAACTGGTGCTTTTGATCTCCATCTAGAAAGCACCGGCATGATCTCCATCGTCACCGGCATGACACCATGATCTCCATCATCTTGATCTCCATCAACGTGTCGCCATCGGAGTTGTCACACCCATCATGCTTCTACTACTATTGCTACCGTTTAGCGATAAAGTAAAGCATTACATAGCAATTAATGATTGACACGCATGGCATACAATAATTAAAGACAAACCTATGGCTCCTACCGGTTGCCGTACTCATCGAGATGCAAGTCAGGATATTCTATACAACACATGATCATCTCATACATCACATATATCACATCATGTAATTGGCCATATCACTTCACAACATACCCTGCAAAAAAAGTTAGACGTCCTCTAATTGTTGTTGCATGTTTTACGTAGCTGCTGCGGGTATCTAGGAAGAACAATTCTCACCTACGCATAAACCACAACGGTGATAAATAAATTTCTTTTCAACCTTCTCAAGGACGACCTTTGTCTAATCCGATCCAACTAAAATAGGAGAAACAGGCACCTGCTAGCCATGTTTGTGCAATGAGGTTACACGTCAGTTGATGGAACCGGTCTCTCATAAGCGTACGAGTAAGGTTGGTCCGGACCGCTTCATCCCACAATACCGTTGAACCAAAACACGACCAAGGGAGGAAGCAATCTAAGTATCAACACCCACAAACTCTTTGTTTTCTACTCGAGATCTCATCTACACATAGACCTAGCTCTGATATCACTATTAGGGAACGTTGCTTGGGAAACAAAAAATTTCCTACGCACACACAAGATCTATCCATGGTGATGAGCATCTACGAGAGGGAGAGTTGATCTACGTACCCTTGTAGATCGCTAAGCGGGAAGCGTTAAGAAACACGGTTGATGTAGTCGAACGTCTTTGCTATCCAAATCGTCGAGCGTCCCACGATCCAATCACGATCCGTCTCGATCTAGCACCGAATGGATGCCACCTCCGCGTTCGGCACACGTACGGCTTGATGATGATCTCCGCCTTCTTGATCCATCAAGAGGGAGCGGAGAGGTAGACATGTTCTTTGGCAGCGTGACGACGCTGCGGCGATGGTGGTGGAGTAATTTCAGCAGGGCTTCACCTAAGCACCGCTGGAATCGATCTAGAGGAGGAACTACGAACTACAGGGTAGGGTTGCGCGTGGCTGAAAATCTTGTGCCAAAACCCCTAAAACCTCTAGTATATATAACAGGAAGAGAGGAGGAGGCTTGTCCCAAGGGCCAAGCCATCTAGGCTTCGGCCGAAGGGAGGAGAGGAGGAATCCTCCTCCAATCCTAGTAGGACTAGGACTCCTTCCTTATTTGCTCTTTTTGCCTTTTTCCACCTTTTTCTCTTTGGACTTTTCTTCCCAGTCGCATGGGCCTTGTGTGGGACTTCCACCAGCCCAATAAGGGCTGGTATTCACTCTCCCACAACCCATGTAGCCTCTTGGGTCGAAATACCCCTCCCGATGGTCTCCCGGTACACTACAGGCACTCCCGGTACACTACCGATGAGCCCGAAACTTTTCCGGCGACCAAAACAGGACTTCCTATATATCAATCTTTACCTCCGGACCATCCCAGAGCTCCTCATGATGTACATGATCTCATCTGGGAATCCGAACAACCTTCGGTCACCATCGTGCATAACTCTATACTACCGAAACTTCACCAGACCTTAAGTGTGCAGACCCTGCGGGTTCGAGAACTATGTAGACATGACCGAGACACCTCTACGGTCAATAAAAAATAGAAGGACCTGGATGCCCATATTGGTTCCTATATATTCTATAAAGATCCTTATCGATCGAACCTCTTTGTCAAGGATTTAGTTAATCCCATATGATGTTCCCTTTGTTCTTCGGTATGTTACTTGCCCGAGATCCGATCGTCGGTATCTCCATACCTAGTTCAACCTCGTTACCAGCAAGTCTCTTTACTCGTTCCATAATACAAGATCCCGTGACTAACACTTAGTCACATTGCTTGCAAGGCTTATTATGATGTTGTATTACCGAGTTGGCACTGAGATACCTCTCCATCACACGAAGTAACAAATCCCGGTCTTGATCCATGCCAACCCAACAAACACCCTTGGAGATACCTGTAGAGCACCTTTATAGTCACCCAGTTATGTTGCGACGTTTGATACACACAAGGCACTCCTCCGGTGTCCGTGAATTGCGTGATCTCATGGTCATAGGAACATATACTTGACATGCAGAAAACAGTAGCAATAAACTGACACGATCATATGCTGCGTTTGTAGTTTGGGTCTTGTCCATCACATCATTCTCCTAATGATGTGATCCCGTTATCAAATGACATCACATGTCAATGGCTAGGAAACCTAGACCATCTTTGATCAACGAGCTAGTCCACTAGAGGCATACTAGGGACAAAGTGTTGTCCATTTATCCACACATGTAATGTGTTTCCAATCAATACAATTATAGCATGGACAATAAACAATTATCATGAACAAGGAAATATAATAATAAACACTTTATTTATTACCTCTAGGGCATATTTCCAACACGATGGACGAAAGTCCTCTCAACCGAGGAATTATACAACACTGGTCTGTCAAACCAGCCCAAAAGCTACCCTTGGAGAAGGCTGCCGTCGCAATTCGACGATGAACTTAAGGATACTCCATCTCCAAACCGTACTCCGTACGACAAGCCGGACCGCCCCCCTGATGGTCGAGACAGGTCGACCAACGACGTTGGTTACATACGGGCAGTGCCCCGAAGATAGGGCAAGGAGCCATTAGAGCCTAATGATAGGTTCGACCTGCGAGATGACTTAGATCATAGAACAACCCACACTAGATCCATCTATGGATCGAGAGAGTACATGCCCGATAGACGTGGCGAATACAGACCATGGTTTAACCAAAACAACAGAGTTTGGGAACGCAACCGGCCCCATACAAACACCGAATACAGGCGTGACATAGCAAAGGTCAGAGGCGCCGCTCACCCTCTGTGCTTCACAGATGAGGTAATGCAGCATCAGTTCCCTGAAGTGTTCAAACCCATGAATATAGAACAGTACGACGGGACCACTGACCCAACTGTATGGATGGAGGACTTCCTCCTCCATATCCACATGGCGCGAGGAGACGATCTACATGCCATCAAATACCTCCCTCTCAAGATTAAAGGTCCATCTCGACACTGGTTAAACAGCCTCCCCGAAAACTGCATTGGATGCTGGGAAGACCTAAAAGATGCGTTCCGCTCTAACTTTCAGGGAACCTATGTCCGCCTGCTGGACTCTTCTGATCTCAGCAACGTCATACAAAATCCCGGCGAGTCTTCTTAGCAATTCTGGAATCGGTTCTTGACTGAGAAGAACCAAATCGTCGACTGTCCGGATGCAGAGGCCATAGCCTCCTTTCGGCACAATATTCGGGACGAATGGCTAGCCCGCCAGCTAGGCCAGGACAAGCCTCGAACTATGTCCGACCTTACCTCCCTCATGACCCGCTTTTGCACGGGCGAAGATAACTGGCTGGCAAGACGCAGCCACAATTTTGAAGATCTCGTGGCACCTGAAGCCTAGAATAGCAACTCAAAGCCAAATCGCAATAAGAATAAGCGCCGGCACAATAATAGTGATGCCGATGACATGGCTGTTAATGCTGGATTCCACAACTGCCGACCTGGGCAGCGGAAGAAGCCCCCTAAAGGCAATCATGGCGGACCCACTCAGCTCGAGAAGATCATGGAAAGGCCTTGCCAAATACATGGGACTACGAAAAAGCCCGCCAACCACACACACCGCAACTGCTGGGTGTTTAAACAGGCCGGCAAGATACCACCCGAAGACCAAGGCAAAAGCTCGCGCAATGAGGACGAAGATGAGCCTCGGGGTCCAATTGGTGGCGGACAGAAGAAGTCCCCCCCCCATAAGTAAAAACGGTAAACATGATATACGCCATCCACATATCGAAGAAGGAGAGGAAGTGCGCCCTCCGGGAAGTCTACTCGGTGGGACCCGTAGCCCCGAAGTACAACCCATGGTCGGCATACCCGATCACCTTTGATCAGCGTGATCATCCGACCAGTATCTGTCATGGGGGTTCGGCGGCCCTCGTCCTAGACCCCGTTATAGATGGGTATTGCCAAACAAAGGTCCTAATGGACGGAGGAAGTAGCCTTAACCTAATTTACTCAGATACATTGAAAAATATGGGCATTGGTTCATCAAGGATCAAACCCAGCAGCACTACCTTCAAAGGAGTGATCTCGGGCGTTAAGGCCCGATGCACGGGCTCGGTAACTCTAGAGGTCGTGTTCGTCTCACCCGATAACTTTCGCAGCGAAGACTTGATCTTTGACATCGTGCCCTTCCGCAGCGGCTATCACGGGCTGCTTGGTCGAACAACGTTCACTTGTTTCAACGCGGCCCCACACTACGCATACCTCAAGCTCAAGATGTCGGGCCCCAAGAGGGTCATTACTGTCAACGGCAACATCGAGCGCTCCCTAAGAACTGAGGAACATGCACTGGCCCTAGCGGCCGAATTCAGCTACAAAGAAGATCGTCAAGTTCTGACATCCCCATAAATGCACATAAGGCTTGGAAGCGAGTTTGATCTCAAAACAAAAACTTAGATCCTTCCTCTTTTCCTCTATAGGGACTCTCCCCCCACTGCACAATTTTAGGACCAGCAAAGTATGTGCCAAGGAGGCACAACTTCGCACTTAAGATTCCATGGGAAGCGGTGGGGTAATAAAGGTGGGTGTTTGGCTGGCCTAACCTACTACCATCAATAAGTCTTAAGACAAGACGCAAGCGCTCCAAAAAGATCCTGCTTACGGCATAAAGCTCACCTACAATTCCGCGGCCTCTCAAGATTTTGTTAGCAAAATCCGCCCGCCGAACACTAACACCCATCAAGGTGCATCCAAGAGCAGGAGTCAACTAGCAAGGGGGCATATCGAGAACGTCAGGTCACCAATTGAAGGCCCCTGGTGCAACAACTCATGTATGATTTTATTTCTTATTTTCTTCCGCATACCTGTAAACCGTTGCTTTGGCAATCCGAGCTATAAGAGTTGTTGCGAAAATGCAAAATAGCATGGCGCAAGTATGCCTCATCTGTCCTGTTTTTGGCGCATACTTTTTCTCCTTTCTCCCTCTTCTTGTGAACCTGTTCGGTATGACATGAGTTAACCGGCTAATAGGCTGGGGGCTCGATTTCAAACACAAATCGCCTTATTATCTATGTTCGGTGTCTTGGCGTTTGCTTTATATGCATCGGTTTCGAACTATGTCTTTGGTCATTAAGTTGGGTTGCCCGACTCCTGTGCTTGCCCCTTTATGTTCCTCTCATTCGGTTAAAAGGGCAAAGGGAGAACCCCTGCGATTGTGTTTCCGGATAGTCTGGTCAAGCACCTCAGGGGAGAAAGCCGAAAACGGACTGTCATAGTATGCACGATCCGATCTGTGAACTCCAAGCTAGAAGTATTATACTTCAATCCTCATAAGCGGTTATTCCATGTTATACGAGGAACTTGCCCTTTGTGCAAACACTATGATGTTGGCTTTGGCCATAGTTTGTCCGAACATCACAACACTCTGGTGGCTAATCGTATGCTTTCCGTAGTCCTTTTCGCGCCCCTCCAGTTAAGTGAAAGAAATAAAGCACTATAGTCTGATTGCCTAGTCTGTGGCACTACACCGCCTTCGGGTTCCAATAAAACGGCTAAGGGACACAGTGCATTGGCATAGACACCCCATGTAGTATCTACGTGGGGGCTAAAGTTGACGACTCGCATCTTTCAATATTAAACAGCCACACAGGAGTTATAATGGAACGCAAAACCATATAAGAGCAGATACTAATATCATTAAAAGTTATCACAAGTCTTCGGACACGTTAGAAGCTCATTCAAATAATTTTTCATCCGAACACTGTGACGCTATCACCCGAGCACTCTTCATCACTCTATCGAAGTATAGCTCGGGGCATCGGTGCTCCTTCCTAGGTGGCATGGGTCGGTGGCAACCTTCATCGAATTCAGCCTCGGCCAGTGCACTTTTGCCTTGGCTAGGGCCATCCGGACTCCTTCGATATAGAAGGAGCGCTTGACGGTGTCGATGCGAGGCATGACAGCGATCAGTTTCTGCACCAGGCCAAAGTAGCTGCCTGGTAGCGGCTTGTCGGGCCACAAGCGGATGTAGAGGTCCTTCATGGCCGGCTCCGCCATCTGGTGCAGCTCCATTAGCTGTTTCAGCTACTCCACTAGAAGAGGAGGATGCTGATGGGCTCCGAACTATGCCCAGAACATCCGAGCTTCATCTTCCTCTCCCCATGAGGCGAACAGCTGATTGGCATCCATTGTGCTGTTCTGGAGATCGGCGGACGCGCCTGAGGATCGCCACACTCGGGTAAGCAACTCGAATCTGCTATCCCCGGATATGCACTTTAATGAGTACGGCTTACCATTGGCTGTTTCCTTGGCCTGGCGTACTTGCTCCTCGTAGAACCGCCCGTCCATCCGCTCCTTCTAGAGGTCGGCTTTCATGGGGGACAGTTCGGCCGAGCTCACTTTATTCTTCTGCTCCAAGGCCTCCATCTCTCGCTGGCATCCTTGAGCTCCTGTTAGATCTCTGCCACGCGAGCTTCATGCTTGCCACTAGTGGCCCACATGGTGGAGAGGGCAGTAGCCATTTCCTTAGCAGCCGTCCTCTCGACGGCCGTCTCGTCCTTCGCGCGTTGGAGCTTGGCCTTGAGCTTCTCCGCCTCCTTTGTTGAGGCTGCGCGTGTAGTATACATAGATAAATAATCTGCATTGACAGTATTCGTACTATAAAATTCAGACGAAGGCATTCGGATTCTGTCTCAACATACCTTGAGCCTCGTCGAGCCTTCGGTTGAGGGCTGCAGCTTTGTCTTTGGAGTGCTTCAGCTTTTGATTTAACTCCTCCAGCTCGGTGCCATTTGTGGCTGCCACTGATGATGAAGCCTACATTACACACACAAATAATACATTACTTCGGCGCTCACTTCCTGAATTATAGACAATCTAATCATATATCGATTTATTCTAGCATGTTGAACACTTAAAGTGCTTCTAGTGCGTTATCGGTTTTAGATGTGACCCCTAGGTGAGCTTGTTCACCTCACCTAGGGCTCGGGGGCTGCCATGTATACAATACGAATAAATAAAATCTTTACATAAACATTGGGTGACTTACTTGAAAACCTGCAAGGAGACCTTTGAAGGCCTCCTTCAGTCCGTGTTCAACGGATTGGATGCTTTGTAATACCGCACCCATAAGGGTGTGGTGATCCTGGGGATGGAGGCGCTCGATAGAGCCTCCTCCATGACCGACCATCCATTGGTCAGTGGTATCAGGGATGATCGGATTTCCCGATCACCCACCGGGGATGGGACCGGTGCCTCCAGAGGCACAGTGCGCTCCGGAGATGTTCTCGGAGGGGACTCAGCGCCCGCTCGTCCAGCCTCCTTAGTGTCCAAGCGGGGCGTTGTCCCATAGTCTTCGGTGGCTATAGCGTTAGCCTCAGCCACGGTGTGATTTCCCTCGCCCCTGTGTCCGCCTCCATTGGAGTAGGCTAGGATGACACCTCCACAGCGTCCTTTGTGGCGCCTGGAGTGGTGGGGTGCGAGGAATCCCCGCACTCCGCCAGTTCGGCGGGCAGAGTCTCCCCATCCGATATAACCTCGGTGGGGATAACGTGCGGGGGGCTGTAAGACCAATAACCTGCGTATTAGCAAACTCTAAATCTACTTGTGATAGGTAGGATGGTTTTGGGATCCTAACCTGGATGGGGGAGCTTGACCAGTAGGCTCCTTCGCGGAACCTCCTCGAGGTCCTCGGATGCGGAGCCCGACTCCGAGCTATCGTTGGACAGGACCACCTGCGTCTGTCGTGCCCTCTTTGGAGCCAGAGAAGCGGCCTGCCCCAGAGCGTCCAAAGACACTGCTCTCTTCTTGGAATGGGGCGGATTGCCTGCCCCCTCGCTCTCGACCTGGGCCTCCTCCTCCTATTCTTCCTCCTCCTCGGCCTCCTCCTATTTTGAGGAGGCAGGGATATCTTCGGATGCAGCATCAGGCTGGTCTCTAATGCGAAGGCCAGCCTGGCCTGGTTTCTTCTTCTTCTCTTTCTTCGTGGGAGCCTCATAAGTTTTCTCCATGAGCATCTAGGCTAATAGCCCGGTCCTCTCATCTTCGGGCTGAGGATCCGGATTGTTGATGTTGACGAATTTCTTCAGCCATCTCTGCCAGAACAGATCGGATAAGAGGTTATACGGATTCTATCTGTAACAAAGCCGACCAAGATGGGGAATATCGTACCTCAGAATTGGGCTTGGGGGCATGCAGACCCTTGTCCTCCTCCTTGGATGGCCATCTCTTCATCGATTTGAAGAGTGCCTTCCACAACTTCTCCTGCATTGTGTAGAAGAGATTCCAGACTGTGGGCTCGGTTTTGACTTCTCGAGCCCACAGGGGACTGTCCAGGCGCTGGAAGGGGAGGATGCGTCTTCGGAGCATCACCTGGACCACATCGGCTAGATTGATGCCCTCCTTGACCAAGGTGCGGAGGCGCTTCTGGAGATCAGTCACGTCCTTGCCTGATCCCCAGACCAGGCCCTTTTCGGGCTATGAAGCTAGTCTGGTGGGGGACCACATCTGAATGCGGTGGTGGGGAGCTTGCCCTCTTCTCATGGTTTGGTGACATAGAACCACTCCTTTTGCCATCCCTTGATGGTGTCGATCAAGGTGCTTGACGGCCATCCGACGCGGGTGAGCTTGCTGATGACTGCCCTGCCGCAGTCCGCGTCCTTGCCACCGACGCACTTGGGCTTGATGTTGAAGACCTGCAGCCAGATCCCGAAGTGCGTCTGAATGCACAGGAAGGCCTCGTAGACGAGGATGAACGCCGAGGTGTGCATGATGGAGTTCGGTAGGAGGTTGTGGAAGTCTAGGCTGTAGAAGAACATTAGCCCCCTGGCGAAGGGGTGGAGTTGGAAGCTTAACCCCCTGATGAAGTGGGGCATGAACACCACCCTATCGCCTAGCCTGGGGGTGGGGATCACTTGGCCCTCCTCCATTGCGCGGTGAGGGATGTTGGCGGGGAGGTAACCGGCCATCTGGAGGTCGAGGTCCTGGTTGGTGAGCATGGAAGCTTCCCACTGGCCATTGGAGCCTACCATTGTTGAGGTCGAAGGTGGGGGATAAGAGACCTATATTTGTGCTTTGGAGGCACAAGGGAATGGGAGGCGGAGAAGTCGAATGGAGAGCGTAAAAAAGCCTTTGGGGTTTTCCTTCTCTTTTTATGAAGCCTGCCGATGTGGATTCCCCTCTCTACACCATGAATCCCTCCACTTCCCAAGACACGCAAGTCGTTGCGTGCGCGTGATTAAGTGTATCCCGTGTAAAACGGGATATACCTTGATAGATCGTGATGATTAAAACGTCCTCGAACCGCAAATCGAGTCTATGCAACTGGCTTAGCGGTCATGGTGGGCCGTAGCCTTTCGTTAGAAAGGTCATCAGAGGGCCATCGTTTATATTGGAAATATGATCTAGAGGCAATAATAAATTAGTTATTATCATATTTCCATGTTCATGATAATCGTTTATTATCCATGCTAGAATTGTATTGATCGGAAACACAGATACATGTGTGGATACATAGACAACACCATGTACCTAGTATGCCTCTGATGGACTAGCTTGTTGATCAAAGATGGTTAAGGTTCCCTAGCCATGGACATTAGATGTCATTTGATAAAGGGATCACATCATTAGGAGAATGATGTGATTGACAATACCCAAACTATAAACGTAGCATATGATCGTGTCAGTTTATTGCTCCAGTTTTCTGCATGTCAAGTATTTGTTCCTATGACCATGAGATCATGCAGCCCACTGACACTGGAGGAGTACCTTATGTGTATCAAACATCACAACGTAACTGGGTGACTATAAAGGTGCTCTATAGGTATCTCCGAGGGTCTCTGTTGAGTTGGCATGGATCAAGACTGGGATTTGTTACTTCGTGTGACGAAGAGGTATCTCAGGGCCCACTCGGTAATACAACATCACTATAAGCCTTGCAAGCAATGCGACTAAAGAGTTAGCCACATTATCTTGTATTGCGGAATGAGTAAAGAGACTTGCCGGTAACGAGATTGAACTAGGTATGGAGATACCGACGATCAAATCTCGAGCAAGTAACATACCGAAGAACAAAGGGAACAACATATGGGATTAACTAAATCCTTGACATAGAGGTCCAACCGATAAGGATCTTCGTAGAATATGTAGGAACCAATATGTGCATCCAGGTCATGCTATTATTTATTGACCGTAGAGGTGTCTCGGTCAATTCTACATAGTTCTCGAACCCGCAGGGTCTGCACACTTAAGGTTTGGTGACGTTTCGGTAGTATAGAGTTATGTATGGTGGTGACCGAAGGTTGTTCAGAGTCCCGGATGAGATCCATAACCTCATGAGTAGCTCCGGAATGGTCTGGAGGTAAAGATTGATATATAGGAAGTCATGTTTTGGTCACCGGAAAGGTTTTGGGCTCATCGGTAGTGTACTGGCAATGCCGGGAGGGTGCCCGGGGACCATCGGGAGGGGTATCTCGACCCAAAGGACCTCATGGGCTGTGGGAGGTGTCAAACCAGCTCTTGGTGGGTTGTACTAAGCCCCCACTAAGGCCCATGCGGCTAGGGGTGGGAAAACCCAAAAGGTGGAGAGGTGGAAAGAGTTTCCAAGTGGAAAGGAGGAATCCTACTCCTAATAGGATTGGAGTAGGACTCCTCCACCTCCAATTTCGACCAAACCTTGAGGCTGCCTCCTCCCCTCCCTCCCTCCTATATATACTAAAGGATTTATAAGGAAGAGATAATCCTAATTGCCATGTGCTGCCCTCTTCTTCCTCTAGATCTGTTCTCCACTAGATCGTCTTGGTTGTGCTTGGCGAAGCCCTGCCGGGACAGCTCCATCACCACCGCCACCATGCCGTTGTGCTGGAGGAGAACTCTTCTACCTATCCGCTCTCTCTTGTTGGATCAATAAGGCGGAGATCATCATCGAACTGTACATGTGTTGAACGCGGAGGCGCCGTCGGTTCGGCGCTAGATCGGAAGGGCCATGATCAGGATCGCGAGATGATTCGTGATTTGATCGCGGGACGGATCGTGATGGGATTAAGGGACACTCGGCAATTTGGATCATGAAGACGTTTGACTACATCAACCGTGTTTCTTAACGCTTCCCGCTTAGCGATCTACTAGGGTATGTAGATCCACTCTCCCCTTCATAGATGCTCATCACCATGGATAGATCTTGCGTGTGCGTAGGAATATTTTTGTTTCCCATCCAACATTCCCCAACAGTGGCATCATGAGCTAGGTATATATGTAGATGAGATCTCGAGTAGAACACAAAGGAGTTTGTGGGCGTTGATGCTTAGATTGCTTCCTCCCTTGGTCGTGTTTTGGTTTAGCGGTATTGTGGGATGAAGCGGCCCGGACCAACCTTACTCGTAAGCTTACAAGAGACCGGTTCCATCGACTGACGTATAACTTTGTTGCACAAAGATGGCTGGCGGGTGTTTGTTTCTCCTACTTTAGTTGGATCGGATTCGACAAAGGCGGTCCTTGAAAAGGTTGAAAAGCAACTTATGTATCACCGCTGTGGTTTTTGCATAGGTGAGAATTGTTCTTGCTAGATACCCGTAGCAGCCACGTAAAACTTGCAAGAACAATTAGAGGACGTCTAACTTGTTTTTGCAGGGTATGTTATGATGTGATATGGCCAATTACATGATGAGATATATGTGATATATGAGATGATCATGTATTGTATAGAATATCACTACTTGCATGTCGATGAGTACGGAAACCGGCAGGAGCCATAGGGTTGTCTTTAATTATTGTATGACCTACGTGTCAACCATTAAGCGCTATGTAATGCTTTACTTTATCGCTAAGCAGTAGCAATAGTAGTAGAGGCATGGTGGGCGCGACAAACCCGATGGCGACACGTTGATGAAGATCAAGATGATGGAGATCATGGTGTCATGCCGGTGACGATGGAGATCATGCCAGTGCTTTAAGGATGGAGATCAAAAGCACAAGTTCATGGCCATATCATGCCACTTATGTTTTGCATGTGATGTTAATCCTTTTATGCACCTTGTTTTGCTTAGGACGACGGTAGTATTATAAGGTGATCCCTCACAAAATTTCAAGATCAATTGTGTTCTCCCCGAGTGTGCACCGTTGTGAAAGTTCGTCATGTCGAGACACCACGTGATGATCGGGTGTGATAGACTCTATGTTCACATACAATGGGTGCAAGACAGTGTTGCACGTGCAGAACACTTGGGTTAAACTTGACGAGCATAGCATGTACAGATATGGCCTTCGAACACAAGAGACAGAAAGGTCGAACATGAGTCATATAGTAGATATGATCAACATGATGATGTTCACCATTGAAACCACCCCAACTCACGTGATGATCGGACTTGAGTTGGTGAATTTGGATCATGTATCACTCGAATGTCCGAAGGGATGTCAATTTGAGTGGGAGTTCTTAAGTAATATGATTAATTGAACTCATTATCATGAACATAGTCAATAGTGTCTTTGCAAATTATGTTGTAGATTACTAGCTCACACTATAGCTCCCTTGAATCTTTATATGTTCCTAGAGAAAGAGAGTTGAAAGATGATGGTAGCAATATTGCGGATTGGGTCCATGATCTGAGGATTGTCCTCATTGCTGCATAGAAGGCTTATGTCCTTAAATGCACCTCTCGATGCGCCACCCCCTCTAGCGTCGTCTATAGATGTTGTGAACATTTTACAGGCACGTTCCGATGACTACTTGATAGTTTATTGTGTCATGCATTACAACTTAGAATTGAGGCTCCAAAATGTTTTGAACGTCACGGAACATTTGAGATTTTCTAAGAGCTGAAATTGGGATCTCAGGCTCGTGCCCGTATTGTGAGATATGAGATCTCCAACAAGATTCTTTGCCTGCAAGATGTAGGAGAATAGCTCAATCGTTAAGCATGTGCTTAGATTGTCTGGGTGCTACAATCACTTGAATCGAGTGGGAGTTGATCTTCCAGATAAGAAAGTGATTGATATAGTTTTCCAAGTCACTATCACTAAGCTACTAGAGCTTCGTGATGAACTATTAAATGCCAGCGATGGAAATAATGATCCCTGAGCTGTTCGCGATGTTTGACAACGCGAAGGTAGAAATCAAGAAGGAGCATCAAGTGTTGATGGTTAGTAAAACCACTAGTTTCAAGAAGGGCAAGGGCAAGGAGGGAAACTTCATGGATGGAAAGATAGTTGCTGCTCTAGTGAAGCAACCCAAAGTTGAACCGAAACCCGAGACTAAGTGCTTCTAATATGAGGAGAGCGGTCGCTAAAGAGGAACAACCCTAGATAATTGGTAGATAAGAAGGCTGGCAACGTCGACAGAAGTATATTTGATATATGTGTTATTGATGTGTACCTTGTTAGTACTCCTAGTAGCACCTGGGTACTGGATACCGGTTCGGTTGCTAAATGTTAGTAACTCGAAGTAAAAGCTACTGAATAAACGGAGACTAGCTAAGGGTGAGGTGACGATGTGTGTTCGAAATGTTTCCAAGGTTGATGTGATCAACATCGCACGCTCTCTCTACCTTCGGGATTAGTGACAAACCTAAATAAATGTTATTGGTGTTTGCGTTAAGCATGAACAAGATTAGATCGTGTTTATTGCAATACGGTTATTGTAGCGACCCGACCTGAAAGGTCGAATCTCCGGTGTTTCTATACCATCCCAAGATCATGCTGGTACACACACGATACATCAATGTATATATCAAAGGGAAATCATACAGCATTAATTAATCAAAATCTCATATCGAGTCCTTTATTACAATAATGATTACAATAAAGTGGCTGAAGGCCAACTCATGAGATAAACTAAACCATAAACTTGCGGAACCTTCAAAGGTAGATGAGTCCATCTGACTCCAAGGGCATCTCACCGAGCGTAGAGCGTATCCTCACTCCTGGTTGGAAAAGTACTCTGCAACATGATACGTTGCAGTCGTATAGGTCAGCATATTGAATATGCCGGCAAAGTCACAAGAGAGGGGGTAAAGTAATCATCTAGTCTATATGCAAATATGGCAGGTGGGGTAGTAAGTTTTTGCATAAAGCCAAATTTTTCCTACAACAAGAGAGGGCAAAGGCATAATTACTACAGTGTTGGTTGATTAATGAGATGATTCCACCAACCAATTCTCATACCCAAGTTGACATTAATAACCCACATCAATATAATTAATTGTGTAGAGAGTTCCAGATAGTTTCAGTTCCTTTGGCTCAAACCGTCCATGACTGTGGACACGGCTAATCGATTAGGTTTGGGTACTCTGCAGAGTTTTGCACACGTTCCCCACAAGATTTGGTCTCCTCCGTTGGACTTCTCGCACTTCATGGTGTTTGAGAAATGGATGACCAAAACATGGTCTTTTAAAGGGTTTCCCCGAGACTCTGTCGGTGCCCATCCTTTCCTACCGTTCTTCTACATCTCGTAGCACTGCCTGTCCAGGGTCACCACGATATCCAACCAAGCCAGAGCCCATAATGGCTTGTGGCTGTGCAGGTAAGCCTTGGGTCTTGAAGCATCCATCCATCTCTTTGTGCTTGGGTGGACCTTTCCACATGAATACTGGCACATCCCCAGCATCATCTAGGCTAACCACTGGTTTCTCCAAGGCACCGTTCAACCATAATCCACCCAGAGGTAAGTTCAAGAACTTGGAGTCTTGAAGACTTGATCATCATGTAGGTCTTGAAATTATTAACTCACAACTCTCATGAATCACACAACCAACCCCATCTACTAAATAGCATAGCAAAATATAAAACAATGTTTCCCGGGGCTAATGTGTCAAAGGGTTAAGGGGTACCTACCAGATGATACTACAACAAGTAACCAAGTTTCCAATTTACCTACTTTGCATGCAATTGGGGTGATGGAAGAACCAATGCAATAAAAACATAGGTATACATGGTCAAAGTGACTTGCCTTGCTGACGATCCTCATACTCGAGTGACTCTAGATAACAAGCTTCGCACTCCGGATGATCTAACGAATCAAAAAAGAGCACACCATAAGCATAAATACAAAACAATTCACACAATTCAGCAAGGTTAAACAAACAATACTAAAACCATTTAATAGTATCAATCAAGAGAAAGAAATCAAAATAAAAAATATTTTGACTCACAAAAAAATTTAGTGTCAAAAACTTCTACTACTACTACTTTAAGACAAACAACCAAACAATAGCTAGTAGAAAAATAAATAGTAAAGAAAATCAATTTTAGTAAACAGAATCAAATTCACTAAAACTTTTGTGTAAAGAAACACTACTAAATGAAAATAACTAGAATGTTCCTATAACTTTGAAATAGGAAACCAAAACAATAATATTATTAACACTAATATTATTATCATCATATTACTTAACAGAATATAATTGCTAAAATTATTTATTAGAAATCTAACTTAATCATCTAACTAGTTTGTGAAAGTAAAACTATATTGTTTTATAAAACTATACCTAATGAAAAAGATATAAAGATTCCTATAACAACATGGTATAATACTAGACAATCATTCTAAATATTAGCAAGTAATGTTACCTAGATATTTGAAACAACAGAAACTTATGAAAACTATTAACAAAAGTTAAACTAATTCAGGTTCAAATTAAATTAAAATTAAGATAACTAAACTACATTAAGAACTAAACAGATTGTGTTTTTGTTAAAAACAGTAACTAAATTTATACAAAAAATACTCAAATCATGTAGAATGATAGGTTTAACTAATACCAAACAGTGGCAAAAAGATTCACTCAAAAATATATTTTTAAACTATAGTTATGCAGATTTTAGTAATTTGAACAAATTTGATTGGATTCAAAATTTAAAGCTCAAATTTGAAATCTAAGCATACAGACATAAACTACATCAAATATGTGAACTAATGCAAAAAGAATCAACTAAAAACACTAAATAGTTTAAAAGATATAACAAAAACAGAAACAGAAAACATTCTGTTTTCTAAAACAGAAAAGAAAACAAAACAAAAACTGATTGAAAGGACAGGGTGACGTGGCGTACTCTGGTTGGCTACGGGGTGTGTGAGATCTAACGAATCGAGCGGACGACCGAGCTGTAGAGGATACCAGTTCGGGTTTTAAAATGATCTAATCTTACACGTCGGATCTGGATCGAACAGCTACGGAAGGGTTCTGTGGCTTACAGAGAAGGGGTCATCGACGAGGGGTTTTCTCCGGCGAGGCAGAGGCGACGAGGTTGTCCGGGGCGGTGCTCCGGTGGTTGGGGACGGCGTCTGAGGGCTTCAAACGACGGCGGCGGGTCTCCGACGTACTCTGGTGGTGTCGGAGGGGAGTGGGAATGATAGAGGCGACGGGCACGAGCTCCGGAAGCTTCAGTGGGGATCCAAACTCTGGCGAGGGTGTGGTGCAGCGCTCTGGCAAGGTAGAGTGGGGTTCGGGGTTGGATGGAGTGCGGGGAGTCGATGGGGTACTTATAGGGCCGCGGGTGGTCGAGGGAAGGAAAGAGGAGGCGGATCCGTCACGGGAGGGATCTCCGGTGATGTCCTGTCGACGCGAGGAGGAAGGCGAACGCGGCGTCTTCGGGATCGGGCGGTGGGGCCGGGGCGTCAGAGAGAGGGAGGGCGGCGTCGGCGCGTCGGTCGGTCGGCTCGGAGCGGTTTCGGGACTTAACTGCTGTGGGCCGGCCCGTTTCGAATTAAAACGTTTCCTTTTTAATATCGAGAGCAGTAAAACTCCTTTAAAAGCATTCAAAACATTTCCAAATATAGGAAATATATATATCAAAATGATCAGGAGATTTAATGCTATTCAATGAACATTTTTCCTCTGTCATATTGAATACTTTGAAAATATTTTTTCAGAAAATGCTTATTTGATTTTAATTCCTTTTGCAATAATTTTTTTTAAATAGCCCCCTGGTTTTATTGTTCAAATATTTCACCAAGATGCCCCTGGTGTGGAGTGTCATGTTACTCCCGTCTTTTCTTTGTACTTTTCCAAAGGTTTTCAAATAGGTGAAACAAGAAAAAGGGAAAGATGAAATTGACATTTCAGAAATTCAAAAGAAACACTTCAACCATTATATTCATTCAAACAATATGATGATGATGCATAGTTGTATTTCATAACATTCCAAAATGAAATTTTGGGATGTTACAGTTATTCATTTAAGTGAGAGAATAATGGTTATTCTGTTTACATGAATAATACCTTCAATGGTCATGCACCCAATGAGAATGGTTTGTTGAATCTTGACTGTAGTAATACACATGTTTATAACATTGATGCCAAAAGATGCAAAGTTAATAATGATTGTACCACATACCTGTGACACTGCCGCTAAATGTCATATTGGTATAAATCGCATGAAGAAACTCCATGCTGATGGATCTTTGGACTCATTCGGTTTCGAATCGGTTGAGACATGCGGACCATGCCTCTTGGGCAAGATGACTAAAGACCTCGTTTTCAGTGTGATGGAGCAGGTTAGTAACTTATTGGAAATAATACATGTCGATGTATGCAATCCAATGAGTGTTGTAGCGTGTAGTGGATATCGTTATTTTTCTTACCTTCACTGATGATTTGAATATAGATGAGTATATTTGCTTAATGAAACACAAGTCTGAGACGTTTGAAAAGTTCAAACAAATTCAAAGTGAAGTGTAAGATCATCGTGAAAAGAATATTAAAATGTCTACGATATGATCGTGGAGGTGAATATCTGAGTTACAATTTTGGCATACAACTTTAGACAATGTGAAAGTTGTTTCACAACTCACGCCACCTGGAACACCATAGTGTGATGGTGTGTTCGAACATCATATTCGTGCTCTATTGGATATGGTGCATACTATGATCGTTTTTCCACTATCATTTTGGGGTTATGCATTAGAGACAACTACATTCACTTTAAATAGGGCACCATATAAATCCGTTGAGATGACACCATATGAATTATGGTTTGATAGAAACATAAGCTACATTTCTTAATGTTTGGGGATGCGATGCTTATGTGAAAAAAGGTTTTCACCTACTGGGCTCGAACCCAAAATGGACGAATGCATCTTCATGGAATACCCTGAGAACAGTTGGGTATACCTTCTATCTCTTATCCGATCACAAAGTGTTTGTTGCTAAAACGAGACCTTTCCCAAGAAAGAGTTTCTCTCGAAAGAATTGAGTGGGAGGAGGATAGAACTTGATGAGGTTGTTGAACCTTTGTTTCAGCCATAGAGTAGCGCAGCACAGAAAGATGTTTCTATGGAGCCTACGTCAGTTGGAGAGGAAGTTAATGATGATGATCATAAAGCTTCGGATCAAGTTCCTATCGAACCTCGTAGGTCGACAAGGAAGCGTACTACTCCTGAGTGGTACGTCAACCCTATCTTAGAGGTCATGTTGTTGAACAACGATGAACCTACAAACTATGGAGAAGCGATGATGGCCTCGGATTCCGAAAAATGGTTAGAGGCCATGAAATCCAAGAAAGGATCCATGTATGAAAACCAAGTATAGACTTTGGTAGACTTGCTCGTTGGACGGAAGGTCGTTGACTACAAATGAACCTTTAAGATGAAGACATGCGGTGATGGTAAAAGTCACCACTTATAAAGCTCGACTTGTCACAAAGAAGTTTCTAACAAGTTCAAGGAGTTGACTGCGATGAGACTTTCTTACTCGTAGTGATGCTAAAGTCTGTCGGAATTATGTTAGCAGTTGCTACATTTTTCAATTATGAAATCCGGCAGATGGATGTCAAAACATCGTTTCCTTAACGGTTTACTTGAGGAAAGATTGTATGTGATACAACCAGAAGGTTTTGTCAGTCCTAAGGATGCTAAAAGGTGTGTGAGCTCCAGCAATCCTTTATGGGCTGGAGCAAGCATCACGGAGTTGGAATATACGCTTTGATGAGGTGATCAAAGTTTTTGAGTCTATACAAAGTTTATGAGAAACTTGTATTTACAATAAAGTGAGTGGGAGCACTATAGTATTTATTATAAGCATATGTGGATAACATATTGTTGATCGGAAATGATGTAGAATTTTTGGAAAGCATAAAGGGTTGTTTGAAAAGAGTTTTTCAAAGGAAGACCTAGATAGAGCTACTTAATTGTTGGGCATCGAGATCTATAGAGATAGATCAAGACGCCCGATGAGAATTTCAATGAGTACATACCTTGACAAGATTTTGAAAGAGTTCAAATTGGATCAGTCAAAGAAAGAGTTCTTGCCAAATTTGTAAGGTGTGAAGTTGAGTGAAACTCAAAGCTCAACCACGGCAGAAGAAAGAGAAAGGACGAACGTCGTCCCCTATGCCTTAGCCATAGGCTCTATATAGAATGCCATGCTATGTACCGCACCTGTGTGTGCCTTGCCATAAGTCTATCAAGGGGTACAAGAGTAATCCAAGAGTGGATTATTGTACAGCGGTCAAAATTATCCTTAGTAACCAGAGGTCTAGGGAGATGTTTCTCGATTATGGAGGTGATAAAGAGGTCGTCGTAAAGAGTTACGTCGATGCAAGCTTTAACACCAATCCGGATGACTCTTAGTAGCAATCTGGATACATATAGTGGAGTAGCCATTTGGAATAGCTCCAAGTGGAGCGTGGTAGTAGTGTTTATAGTATGAAATAGAGATTTGCAAAGTAAACACGGATCCGAATGTCGCAGACCCGTTGACTAAGACCTCTCTCACATGCAAAGCATGATCGAGCCCCAGAACTCATTGGGTGTTAGATTCATAACAATGCTAATCACATGGTGATGTGAACTAGATTATTGACTCTAGTGCAAGTGGGAGACTATTGGAAATATGTCCTAGAGGCAATAATAAATTAATTATTATCATATTTCCTTGTTCATGATAATCGTTTATTATCCATGCTAGAATTGTATTGATCGGAAACACAGATACATGTGTGGATACATAGACAGCACCATGTACCTAGTATGCCTCTGATGGACTAGCTCGTTGATCAAAGATGGTTAAGGTTTCCTAGCCATGGACATGAGATGTCATTTGATAATGGGATCACAACATTAAGAGAATGATGTGATGGACAAGACCCAAACTATAAACATAGCATTTGATTGTGTCAGTTTATTGCTACACTTTTCTGCATGTCAAGTATCTGTTCCTATGACCATGAGATCATGCAACCCACTAACACCGGAGGAGTACCTTGTGTGTATCAAACGTTGAAAAAAACTGGGTGACTATAAAGGTGCTCTACAGGTATCTCTGAGGGTGTCTGTTGAGTTGGCGTTTATGAAGACTGGGATTTGTAACTCCGTGTGACAGAGAGGTATCTCAGGGCTCACTCGGTAATACAACATCACTATAAACCTTGCAAGCAATGTGACTAAAGAGTTAGCCACGGGATCTTGTATTACGGAACAAGTAAAGAGACTTTCTGGTAACGAGATTGAATTAGGAATGGACATACCGACGATCAAATAACAGACCGAAGAACAAAGGGAACGACATACGGGATTAACTGAATCCTTGACATAGAGGTTCAACCGATAAAGATCTTCATAGAATATGTAGGAACCATTATGGGCATCCAGGTCCCGCTATTGTTTATTGACCGTAGAGTTGTCTCAGTCATGTCTACATAGTTCTCAAACCCTCAGGGTCTGCGCACTTAAGGTTCGGTGACGTTTCGTTAGTATAGAGTTATGTATGGTGGTGACCGAAGGTTGTTCGGAGTCCCAGATGAGATCCCATCACGAGGAGCTCCGGAATGGTCTGAAGGTAAAGATTGATATACATATGAAGTCCTATTTTGGTCACCGGAAAAGTTTCGGGCTCATCGGTAGTGTACCGGGAGTGCTGGGAGGGTGCCGGGGGACCATCGGGAGGGGTGTCTCGACCCAAAGGACCTCATGGGCTATGGGAGGAGTCAAACCAGCCCCTGGTGGGCTAGACTAAGCCCCCACTAAGGCCCATGCGGCTAGGGGTGGGAAAAACCCAAAAGATGGAGAGGTGGAAAGAGTTTCTAAGTGGAAAGGAGGAATCCTACTCCTAATAGGATTGGAGTAGGACTCCTCCACCTCCAATTTCGACCAAACCTTGAGGGTTTGAGGCTGACTCCTCACCTCCCTCCCTCCTATATATACTAGAGGATTTAGAGGGAAGAGATAACCCTAGTTGCCATGTGCTGCCCTCTTATTCCTCTAGATCTGTTCTCCACTAGATCGTCTTGGTTGTGCTTGGCGAAGCCCTGATGGCACAGATCCATCACCATCGCCACCACGCCATTGTGCTGGCGGACAACTCATCTACCTCTCTGCTCCCTCTTGCTGGATCAAGAAGGAGGAGATCGTCATCGAGTTGTGCGTGTGCTGAACACGGAGGTGTCGTCCGTTCGGTGCTAGATCGGAAGGGCCGTGATCAGGATCGCGAGACAATTGATGATTTGATCGCGGGACGGATCGTGATGGGATCACGGGACGGATCGTGATTGGATCGCGAGAAGGATCGTGATGGGATTGCGGTATGCTCGGTGATTTGGATCGCGGAGACGTTCCACTTCATCAACCGTGTTTCTTAACGCTTCCCGCTTAGCGATCTACAAGGGTATGTAGATCCACTCTCCCCATCGTAGATGCTCATCACCATGGATAGATCTTGCGTGTGCATAGGAATTTTTTTGTTTCCCATGCAACGTTCCCCTACACTTTATCCCCTGACGTTTGGGCTTTAAAGCCAATGAATTTACAGTATTCGGACATGCCGTTATGCAGGATACTACTTGTCATCAGAGGCCGAACTATGGTTTGGTAGGAAGGAACTCACCTCGCAAGCCGAAGACTCTGTTCGCGAAGCAGTCGGAGCTGAAGACCCTTGGTGTTGGAGGAAACTTCGGGGGCTACTGAGGGAGTCCTTGATTAAGGGGTCCTCGGATAGCCGACCTATTGTTAAGGGCTGGACTATGAGAGCTACATACCTTACACCGGAGGATTTGAAGGCCCAGTCTCCAGGATGGAAGCTTCGAGAAGCACGGCTTGCGCTCCATGTCGGATGTAGTAGTTAGGCAAATTGATCACTTCGGCATGTAACCGACCATGTGTACACCCTAGACATCTTTGGCATTTATATAAGTCGGAGGGTTTGAGGGTATAGACAGAACAACTCATCCAGGGTTAGCTATACAATCTCGAGGTAGATCAACTCTATAACCCCTTACACCATCAATACAACCAAGCAGGACCTAGGGTATTACCTCCAGCGGAGGGCGCGAACCTGGGTAAACTCGTGTTCCCTTAGTCTCCTATTACCGTCGACTCTAGTCTCACAGTTCAGGACCCCCTACCCGAAATCCACCGGTTTTGACACCGACACCGGGGACCATAGGTTTCACTAGAGGCTTCTCTCTTGAAGGCAAATATCAGGGCGGTTAAACAAATTACTGTCAAGAAATTGATAGAAAAGCGAATAATCATGTAGTTATCCAAGGTAATGATCATGCATATAGGCATCATGTCCGTAACAAGTAGAATGAAATGATTCTGCATCTACTACTATTACTCCACACATCGACCGACTCCTGCTGGCATCTAGAGTATTAAGTTCATGAAGAATAGAGTACGCATTAAGAAAGATGACATGATGTAGAGGGATAAACTCAAGCAATATGATGAAAAACCCATCTTGTTACCCTTGATGTAAACAATACAACATGTGCCTCGTTACCCCTACTTTGTCACTGGGTGAGGACACCGCAAGATTGAACCCAAAACCAAGCACTTCTCCCATTGCAAGAATTACCAATCTAGTTGGCCAAACCAAACCAATAACTCAGAGAGACTTGCAATCATATCAAATCATGCATATAAGAAATCAGAGGAGATTCAAATAAGATTCATGGATAATCTGAACATAAACCCACAATTCATCGGATCTTGACAAACACACCACAAAAGAGGATTACATCGGATAGATCTCCGTGAAGATCATGAAGAACATGGTATTGAAGATCAAAGAGAGAGAAGAAGCCATCTAGCTACTAGCTATGGACCCGTAGGTCTATGGTGGACTACTCACACATCATCGGTGGAGGAATGGAGTTGATGTAGATGCCCTCCGTGATCGAAACCCCCTCCAACAGATTACCGGAAAAGGCTCCAAGGTTGGATCTCTCGGGAACGGAGGCTTCCGGTGGTGGAAAAGTATTTGCCTGTCTCTTTTTGATGTTGCGGGAATAAATGGGTATTTATAGGCCAAAGAATAGGGTTAGGAGACCTGCCAGCAGGTGACAAGCCTGATAGGCGCGGCCAGGGGGGCACGCCTAGCAGGCTTGTGGCACCTTGGCACCTCCCCTTACGTGAACTCCAAGCTTGGATGGCTTGTTTCCTTCTAGAAAAATTCCTTCTGCATGTTTTATTCCGTTTGGACTCCATTTAATATTCCATATCTGCAAAACTCAAAAACAAGGAAAAAACAGAAACTCGCACTTGGCTCTAAACTAATAGGTTAGTCCAAAAATAGTATAAAATAGCATATTAGTGCAT
The DNA here is from genome assembly GCA_022496015.1 of Hordeum marinum. Lineage (NCBI taxonomy): Eukaryota > Viridiplantae > Streptophyta > Magnoliopsida > Poales > Poaceae > Hordeum > Hordeum marinum. Next base: position 390,728,291 of record CM039678.1, on the reverse strand, counting down.
ATAAAACATCCAAAACAGATAATGTAATAGTAAGTGATATGTATCCAGCGTATCTATAATTTATGCTTGTTCCATGCTATTATATTATCATTCTTGGATGTTTTACAATCATTTTACCACAACTTTATATTATTTTTGGGACTAACCTATTAATCCAGAGCCTAGTGCAAGTTTCTGTTTTTTCCTTGTTTTTGAGTTTTACAGAAAAGGAATATTAAACGGAGTCCAAACGGAATAAAAATTTACGGTGATCTTTTTTGGACCAGAAGAAACCCACGGAGCATCGGAGTTGGGCCAGAAGACCCACGAGGCAGTCACAAGCCTTAGGGGCATGCCCACCCCCCTGGTCGCGCCCTGCAGGCTTGTCACTCCCTCGTGGCCCATCCTAACTTATTTCCACCGCCATAAATTCCTATAAATACCAAAAACCCCAACGCAAAACCTAGATCAGGAGTTCCGCCGCCGCAAGCCTCCAGAGCCACAAAAAACCAATCGGGAGCCTATTCCGCCACCCTGCCGAAGGGGGAAACCATCACCGGAGGCCATCTTCATCATCCCGACGCTCTCCATGACGAGGAGGGAGTAGTTCACCCTCGGGGCTGAGGGTATGTACCAGTAGCTATGTGTTTGATCTCTCTCTCTCTCGTGTTCTTGAGATGGCATGATCTTGATGTACCGCGAGCTTTGTTGATATAGATTGAATCATATGGAGTTTTCCCCTCTCTATCTTGTTGTGATGAATTGAGTTTTCCCTTTGGAGTTTTCTTATCGAATTGAGTCTTTAAGGATTTGAGAACACTTGATGTATGTCTTGCGATGGGATATCTTTGGTGACAATGGGATGTTCTATTTACACACTTGATTTATGTTTTTGGTGATCAACTTGCGGGTTTTGTGACCTTGGGAATCTATGCATAGGGGTTGGCACATGTTTTCGTCTTGACTTTCCGGTAGAAACTTTGGGCCACTCTTTGAAGTCCTTTGTATTGGATTGAACATGATGAATCTGAAATTATGTGATGCATATCGTATAATCAAGCCCATGGGTACTTGTGGTGACAATGGAGTATCTAGGTGAAATTAGGTTTTTGGTTGATGTATATCTTAAGGTGTTATTTTAGTACGAACTCTAGGGCTGTTTGTGGCACTTATAGGGACAGCTCATAAGATTGATCAAAAAAGATAACTTTGAGGTGGTTTCGTACCCTACAATAATTTATTCATTAGTTCTCTGCTATTTGTGACTTTGGAGTGAACTCTTTGTCGCACGAGAGGTATTTACATATGATTCAACTATGCCAATATTGTTGAGAGAAATTGCACTAGTGAAAGTATGGACCCTAGGCCTTGTTTTCAAGCATTGCAATACCGTTTGTGCTCACTTTTGTTACTTGTTACCTTGCTGTTTTTTTTATTTTCAGATTAAAAAAAACTATATCTACCATCCATATTGCACTTGTATCACCATCTCTTCGCCGAACTAGTGCACCTATACAATTTACCATTGTATTGGGTGTGTTGGGGACACAAGATGACGCAAGGAAGGACAGGCGAGCACCAGTGGGCCAGGTGACACAGTTTCCCCTTTGGTGCAAAGGGAGCAAGGACATACGCGGGTTCCCAAAGCACCCCCCAGATGATTCTGTTCCGGTGCAATAAGACCACAACCACCCGCCCTGCGGGGCGAATGTCATTATTGAGCCCGCCCTTGCGGGATCGACAGCTACTTTGTAGGCGAAGACCGCCTTTGGGCAAGGCGAGCACCAACCCCTGTCCCCCTTCAAAATTGGCCATTGTGGGATTCCTTCCTGCCATTATGATAAGGGAAGAGGACCCAGGCCACCGTTATATATAGAGGGTAGGTTGCTTCGTAGAGAGGGCCCCCGACCGATCCAATCAAACACTTAGTCACTCCACGCACCTCCACGAGATAGCCAACCAAGAACACACCTTGAGCGCCCTCACGAGGCCGAAGCGCATTGTACTAGTTCATCCACCCAAACCGTCATGAGAGGCAATCCACCAAAGCAGGAGTAGGGTACTATGCTTCGCAGCAGCCCGAAGCTGGGTAAACTGTCGTGTTCATCTTCTTACTCGTCATCGTGCGAGTTCCTTGTCGTGTTCATCGAGTAGCAAGCTAGGTCGGGCAAGGCTGCAAGGGATCTTCACACACACCCCTTTGTTTGAATCTTAAGGATTTTGTGGAGCCCAAAATCCGACATTTGGCGCGCCGGGTAGGGGCGTGTCGAAATCTCCATGGGGTCTCGACCGGCAGACACTCATAGCACTCATGGCAGGAGGACGACGAGTCCGCGTGAAGCGGCAAGCCGCACGCGTGGCGCGGCCGGCGCAAGTGGGCCGGAACGCCCTGTGGTGCTCTGCCACCCCGTTAGCGGGTGCCAACACCGGTCGGGTCCCCAACTGGCGCTGGGGGCTGCCGCCTTAACCAACCACATGGCATGCCCCCATCGCCCCGGCCCTTCCTCACGTTCAGGCCGCGCCGTCACTCCTCCAAGTTTGCCAAGACCCAACACACAGACATGTCGTGCTCCTAGTGGTGCACGAGCTTTGGTGCCAACATGCCACCCGCCGCTATCGCACCGACAAGCCCAGACATTCTCCTAAGTGCGACACAACCACCGACGAAACCCAAGTACACCACAGGGGGGCCCGCGCCCATGGACCTGTACAACTGGAGGCCACGACACCTGGACCACGCGGGCGAATTCAAGGCATCTATGCCGACCCGCCCTGTCCGGGGGCTTGGCTCGAGCCGCCGGGAGCGCGGGCCCCAGCCACGCGAAGGGGGCGTGGCTTCGCGTTTCCCAGCACGCTTTCTGGAACCAATGAGGAGGACCGGAGGCCTGACTACACCTATGCCCGGGGGTCCGCGCAACTCGACAATGACCATGTTGTTACGCGCTCAGGCCACGAAGAGAGAAACATTGGCTACCACGGCAGCAGGAGACATGCACGCGACCTCGCGAGGAGCCCCCGCGTGGACAGGTACGTACAACCTCGCAGGGGCGGTTCGCGGGGCTGGCCTCACGAGGATGCCCGGCGCGGGGATCCTCCTAAGGCACGCCCATTGGCACGGAGCTGCTTGGGACAGACGTCTGGGTCTGGGGACCGGGGATCTCTCTCTTGGGAACGGAGGGTGGAACATGCGCCCTCGTGCCCAGGGCAAGAGGCCCCAGCTTGGGGACGGAGGTTGGAACACACGCCCATGTCCCTAGGCCAGACGATCCCAACCTGGAGGCCAAGGGTGGAACATGCGCCCGGGGCGCGTGACACTCCCTTGGGGACGGAGGGTGGAACATAAGCCCATGTCGCCAGGATGGGTTTCGTTTGATCGCCGGCGGGCGAACATGTACTCGCCCATGTCCCCAGGCCCGGTTCGCCTGGCCTGGGGACAGGGCCCAGAGTACTGGCATGGGGAACCCAAGGGCCCCAGCAAGGCACGCTGGGGCAATGCCTGGGAAACACAAGACCTTCTGCTGGGGTAGGCTCTCCGGCCAAAGAGCGCAGGGGGCTTCCCCTACGCTCGGGAGCTCGCCCAAGGCAGATAACACTTCGCCTCAACGAGCCCAGGGGATGCGAATGGGCTCCTTGCCTATGAGGCTTGGGCCTCCCTATACGCCCCCGAGACCGACATCAACCCGTGACACTCTCATGTAATAAAGAGCATGCTGTACCCCCCCCCCCGAGGACGTGGAGGGGTACCTCCCACACAATGTGGCAGCCACAGCCCGGAGCTGGCGGAGAAGACAACACTACCCATCAATGGCTATGCCTATGCAACATGGATGCCCTACGCTCAGCGCTGGGGGAAGACGAAGGTGGGGACAACCCCAAAGAAAAAAAGGGCGGACGTAGCCGTTTTTCTCGCTCTTTTTTGTATTTCAAGTTGCAGCCTTCAATGGCCCCTTTTTGTGCTTGAGCCTCATAGAAGCTCGAAGATTTCGTGATCCTATGTTTTAAAAGAAAAGAGGGGCGGGGACTTTTTCTCTTTGTTCTCTCGTTTTATCGATCTTGAGTTCTCTCTCTGTTTTTGGATCGGCATTTTGCAAGGAGCTGTGGGCTCCGACCATAGCACAACATCACAACATGGGGTCTCGGGGGGACCCAGGGACTCCTGAGGTGTCATATGCAAGGACGGAATGGGGGATCACTCGAGCGTCAAAGGGGGCTCCTGAGCAGCCCGCCTTAGAAGCCTTACCGGTCATAAGGCCACTCGTCCCCTCTGATGCCGTCCTTAGTTTTCAGTCGGCATCAGGGGTGTTGGGGCCTCGCCCCTTGAAGTGCGTCCTTGGTTTCCGGTCATACCTAACAGTGGTGGGGAAATGCGTGGGACTGGGACCTAAGGACGTAGAGCAGTTTGAGCGTCGAAAAAGGGGGCTCATGGGAAACGTGCCTCGGGAGACTTACCAATCATAATGCCACTCGACTTCCTGGTGCCTTCCATGGTTTCCGGTCGGCATCAGGAGTACCGGGGCCTCGCCTCGTGAGGTATGTCCTCTCTGGTCGTACCTAATGATGGTGAGGAAATGTGCGGGACTGGGACCTACAGACGCAGAGTGCTGAAAGGGCCCCCAAACCGTCTCGCGAGCAAGGGAGAAGTGCCTCATACGGAACCATGGGCACAAGCTAAATCGTCACCACCCCACAGGCGTTACAACCGGACTAGCAACGACCCCGGTCAAGAGGAGCATGAGTTACATACCTCGTCATCAAGGAACATATTTAAATATACTGTCGAAATACATCAAAGTTGCCATTAGGCCGCGTGCATAACCCTGTCAGGAACACAAGAAGGCCACTCGAGGGAAATGCATCGTCGCCGAAACTCTCGTCGCCGTCACCTGGCGACAGCCCCGTGCGTCCCCGCTCAAGCATGGCCCTCCGCTTCGTCAGAAGAAAGCTCCACCACCAGGTCGTCCACATGGTCCTAGACCCAATCGGTGAGGACAACGCGAGTCACCTTAGGGAGGGGCCCAAGCACCGCCTTAATATCAAAGTGCGGGTCGAGACGAAAGAGGTGGCAGAAGATGTTTGAGGCCGCCCGCTCGAGTAGGTCACGACTCTTCTCCTCCACGAGCGCATGGGTCTTCTCCGCGCCCTCCTCAAGGCACTCCATGACCCTGGAAAAGAAGCCCAGATACCCGGCGTCGTTCGGAACCAAGGGGCTCGAAACGCTCGCACCGTAGATGTCGTCCAAGGCCCGCCTGGCCCTCTTCTCGAGGGATTGGAACATCAGGGAGCGCATGTGCTGGAGGCCGCGAGCACGGACTGCCTTGTCTGAAGTCTCCTTCGCCAGGGAAGCAACAACCTTCACTTGTTTATAAAGAAAAGCTAGTTTGGCCTCGGCAGCTGCCTGGGTCTCCATCGCGGCTTGCCGACACCCTTCCTCTTGGTGTAACTTCTTCTTGAGGTGGTTAACCTCACCTTTCAGGAGGTCACATCACTGAAAGAAATGGGACTCCTGGAGCTCCAGCTTCGCACGATAATCCTGGAGAAGGGGACGCCAAGCCTCTGCCACCCGATTGTCGACCTCCTCTTGTATCCTTGCCTCGCAGGAGGCAAGGGACTCCTCGGCAAGCGACGGCCATCGCTCCCCACCTCCAGCCTCTCCTATTCCAGGCTCTGCTCCAACGCTTCCAACACCAATGAATCGACAGGCACCAGGGGGCTCGCGCCGGCAAGGAGAAGCTCGGCCGGCGGATCCACGAGTGTGGCCCTTCGTAGTTAGATCTGCCTTTCAAGGTCGGCATTGAGGGCCTGGAGCTCCTTGAGGCGATTCTACACCAACAATCGGCCTCCTGAGCCTCAGCAAGGGCACGTTCGCGGGCCTCCACCGTCGCGAAAAGGGACCCTTCTACCTTCGTGCGGGTGCATTCGCGCTGCAGATGGCCGAGGTTCACAGCAACCTCAAGCTGGCGCCACCCCGACGGAAGGCACTAGCGTGCCTTCTCCAAGCGGGCATCATTGTTGGTGAGCCCCACCCCTAGGCGCTGAAGCGCGTCCGCCGTGATGTCTACTATGCAACTTTATTCTTGTAGACACGTGTTGGGCCTCCAAGCATAGAGTTTTGTAGGATAGTAGCAATTTTCCCTCAAGTGGATGACCTAAGGTTTATCAATCCATGAGAGGTGTAGGATGAATATGGTCTCTCTCAAATGACCCTGCAATCAAATACAAGAAATCTCTTGTGTCCCCAACACACCCAATACAATGGCAAGTTGTATAGGTGCACTAGTTTGGCAAAGAGATGGTGATAAAAGTGTAATATGGATGGTAGAAATATATTTTTATAATCTGAATAAATAAAAACAGCAAGGTAGCAAATAACAAAAGTGAGCACAAACAATATTGCAATGTTTGAAAATGAGGCCTAGGGTCCGTACTTTCACTAGTGCAATCTCTCAGTAATGATAACATAGTTGGATCATATGATTATCCTTCAAAGTGCAATAAAGAATCACTCCCGAGTTCCTATTAGCGAAGAACAAAAGATAGAAATTGTTTGTAGGGTACGAAACCACCTCAAAGCTATTCTTTCCGTTCGATCTATCCTAGAGTTCGTACTAAAATAATGTATGCTATTCTTTCCGATCGATCTAATCAAGAGTTCATACTAAAATAACACCAAAGCAAATTCATATTCATAATACTCAATCCACACAAAGAACTACAAAGGGACCCCAAAGTTTCTATCAAAGAAAAGATAATAAAAACGTGCATAAACCCCTATGCATAAATTACCCCAATGTCACCTCGGGAATCCGCAAGTTGAGTGCCATAACATATATCAAGTGAATCAATACGATACCTCATTGTCACCTCAAGTATTCATAACGCAAGACATACATCATGTGTTCTCAAATCTAAATATTCAATCCGACAAGATAAAACTTCAAAGGGTAAAGATTCAATTCATCACAACAAGAGTATAGAGGGGAAAACACCATATGATCCGACTATATTAACAAAGCCCGTGATACACCAAGATCATGACATATCAAGAACACGAGAGAGAGAGAGAGAGATTAAACACATAGATACTAGTACAAACCCTCAGCCCCGAGGGTGGACTACTCCCTCCTCATCGTGGTGGCCGCAGGGATGATGAAGATGGCCACCGGAGATGATTCCCCCCTCCAGCGAGATGCCAGAACAGGGTCTAGATTGGTTTTCAATGGCTATAAAGCCTTGCGGCGGCAGAACTTCTGATCTAGGGCTATACCGAAGGGTTTCAGAATATTTGGGAATTTATAGTGCAAATACGGGGTGCGGGAGGCCACCGAGGTGGGCACAACCCACCTGTCGTGGTATTTGGACTCCGCTTGATATTGATTTCATGCGATGTAAAAAACAAGCAAAAACAGCAACTGGCACTGGGCACTGGGTCAATAGGTTAGTCCCAAAAAATGATGTAAAGTTGCTATAAAATGATTGTAAAACATCCAAGAATGATAAAATAACAGCATGAATACTTCATAAATTATAGATACGTTGGAGACGTATCAGCATCCCCAAGCTTAATTCCTACTCGTCCTCTAGTAGGTAAATGATAGAAGAAATAATTTATGAAGTGTGAATGCTAGCAAATTGCATAAGTTTGATCAATTATAATTTCAATCACTTTTCCTAGCATCATAATAGCAATTCTTTCTTATAAAACTTCTCATGTTAAAGTAGCAACCAATTCACATGTTAAGGTTCAAACCATGAATTCTCTTAAAACTCAACAACCTATGTTCTCAGTCACTAAGCAATTGCAAATCAACTTACTCAACAGAGTTTAAGTAAGAGCTCCACATATTCAACCATCATATAGTCTTTTATGATTGCTAACACTCACTGCGTACACATGAGCAAAATGTTTCAACCAGACACATAGAAAGATAGGGGCTTATTTTTTTGCCTCCCAACGTATTCACCTCAAGGGGGATGTCAACAATAATAACTCATGCTACCCATATTCAACTGGACTTATGTGCCTAGATCTTTCCTCACCACATGATGCTTGCCAAAGGAGAAAAATAAAAAGGAATAGAGAGAAAACTTTGACTCCTTGCATAAAAGTAAATACCGAAAAGTAAAAGATAGGCCCATCGCAGAGGGAAGCAGAGGTTGCCATGCGCTTATTTGTTTGTATGCTCAACCCCTTAGTGCAAAAGAACGTCACGTTATATTACCCCTTATGATAGCAACCTTTATTATGCAGTCCATTGCTTTTATTACTTTGCCATCACAAGTTCGTACAACGCTCAAGTTTCTCTTACACTAAATGATCTAACACTTTTAGAAGCAATTTTTATTGCCTTATTGCACCGATGACAACTTACTTGAAGGATCTTTCTAAATCCTTAGGTAGGTATGGTGGACTCTTGAAAATAAGATTTGGGTTTAAGGGTTTTTGGATGCACAAGTAGTATCTCTACTTGGTGCGGGATTTTTGGCTAGCAAAGATGGGTGGCAAGCACCACATGTTGAAGGATCTATGACAATATAGCTTCTATGTGAATATGAACAAACATAAATCATTACATTGTCTTCCTTGTCCAACATCAACAATTTTGGCATATAATATTTTGATGGGGTCTCACAATCACAAAAGATTTCCAGGATAGTGTATCTACAGGTGAAAGTTCTCTTCCTTATACTAATTATGCGTGAATTGCTTGTATGACCGATATTGTGATTGTCAAGCCTCAAAAGATTTCACTTTCTAAACCCAATGTGAAGCTACCACTAGGCATGATATGGTTTCAACTTCATGAAATTCAATTTATTCAACAAATTACTCATAGGATAAAGTGAAGCACAAGAGTAAATGACATAGAAAATAGCTACGTTGACGGGATGTGAATGCCACTTACTTAGCCTCCCTAGAAATTACTTTAGGACGCCATTTTATTTAAAATATTTAATATCTAATTATTTTATTAAAACATAAAGCAAAAAAATAACATTTCAAGAATAGCGCACATCATGTGAAGAAGCAAAAACTTAGGATCAACCGATACTAACCGATAATTGTTGATGAAGAAAGGTGGGATGCTTACTGGGGCATCCCAAGATTAGATGCTTGATACTTCTTGAAATATTATCTTGGTATGCCTTGGGCATCCCCAAGATTTAGCTTTTGTGTCTCCTTAATTCCTTTCATATCACGGTTTACCTAATACTGAAAACTTCATCCACACAAAACTCAACAAGAATTCGTGAGATAAGTTAGTATAAACTAATGCAAAAACCTTATCATTATCTACGGTATGAAATCACTAAAATTATTATTAAACATTTCATACTATATGCCTCTGCATATTTAATACTCCTATCCTCAAATAGAATCATTAAACAAGCAAACATATGCAAACAATGCAAACATAACAGCAATCTGCCAAAACAGTACAGTTTGTAAAGAATGCAAGAGTATCCATACTTATTCAACTCTAAAAATTCTGAAAATTTAACACACTGTATAAATTTATCAGATCTTATTTTTCAAAAAGTTTCAACAATTTATCACACTCTGAATTTTCTAGGTATTTTTTGTAACAGCGATAAACTTTCTTTTTTCAAACAGCAACATGTAGACTTGCAAAATAAGTATGGTAAAGGCTATCCTTGAAATTTTTATTGAAAATAAAGATGCAAAACATTATTATAAATAACATAAATAAAATCCTAGTAAATTAAAATGATGCTCCAAGAAAAACACATATCATGTGACGAATGAAAATATAGCTCCAAGTGAGGTTACCGATAATGTTGGAGACGAAAGAGGGGATGCCTTCCGGGGCATCCCCAAGCTTAGGAGCTTCAGTATTCCTTGGATATTACCTTGGGGGTGCCTTGTGAATCCCCAAGCATAGGTAATTGTCACTCCTTATTCTCCTCATATCGGTGTCTCACCCAAAACTTGAAAACTTCAATCACACAAAACTTAACGGAACTTCGTGAGATGAGTTAGTATGATAAAGAGCAAACCATTTCACTTTGGTACTGTCAAGAAAAGATACATAATTGTTATCACACAATTCCTACTGTATAATATCATTTCCACAATTTATATTGAGTAATATAATCCATAGAAACTAGATAACAAGCAAACTATGCATTGAAAATAGAATCTGTCAAAAAGAGAACAGTCTGTAGTAATCTTTACTCCAACCGTACATCTGCTACTCTAGAAATTCTGAAAAATTAGGACCACGTGATAAATTTGTATATTAATATTATTCAAAAATAATCAGTCAAAATCACTCTTCTATTAAAAATTAGAATTATTTTCGTGAGCGCAAAAGTTTCTGTTTTTCGCAAGATCAAATCAATTATCACCCCACATGATCCCAAAGGCTTTACTTGGTTCTTTATTGAAACAAAAGCAATCAAACATGATTACTACAGTAGCTTAATCATGTGAACACAAGAAAAAGGTAAAAGTGTTGGGTTGTCTCCCAACAAGCGCTTTTCTTTAATGCATTTTAGCTAGGCATGATGATTTCAATGATGCTCACATAGGAATAGTAATTGAAACATGCAAAAGAGCATAATGAATCTCATGACAATAACATTTAAGTCTAAACCACTTCATATGCATAGGGATTTTGTGAGCAAACAATTTATGGGAACAAGAATCATCTAGCATAGGAAGGCAAAACAAGCATAACTTCAAAACTTTGAACACATAGAGAGGAAACTTGATATTATTGTAATTACTATAAGCATATGTTCCTCCCTCATAATAATTTTCAGTAGAATCATGAAGTAATTCCACAATATAACCAACACATAAATCATTATTTTCATGATCTACAAGCATAGAAAATTTACTATTCTCCACACAAGAAAATTTCTTCTCATGACTAATAGTGGGAGTAAACTCAACAAAGTAACTATCATGTGAAGCATAATCCAATTCAAAACTAAAATCATGATGAGAAGTTTCATGGTTTTCATTACTCTTTATATCATACGTGTCATCACAATAATCATCATAGATAGGAGGCATGTCATAATCATAATAGTTTTACTCATCAAAACTTGGGGGACCAAAAATATCTTCTTCATCAAACATAGCATCCCCAAGCTTGTGGCTTTGCATATCATTAGCATCATGAATATTCAGAGAATTCATACTAACAATATAACTATCATGCTCATAATTCAAATATTTAGGCCAAACATTTTAATAACTTGTTCTTCTAACACTTGAGCACAATTTTCCGATCCATCATTTTCAAGAAAGATATTATAAAGATGATCAATAATATGATGCAACCTCAATTCCATTTTTTGTAGTTTTATTTATTAAACCAAACTAGTGATAAAACAAGGAACTAAAAGATTCGATTGCAAGATCTAAATATATAATTTCATGCACTCACTTCCCCGGCAATGGTGCCAGAAAAGAGCTTGATGTCTACTACGCAACTTTATTCTTGTAGACACGTGTTGGGCCTCCAAGCACAGAGTTTTGTAGGACAGTAGCAATTTTCCCTCAAGTGGATGACCTAAGTTTTATCAATCCGTGAGAGGTGTACGATGAAGATGGTCTCTCTCAAAGGACCCTGCAACCAAATACAAGAAATCTCTTGTGTCCCCAACACACCCAATACAATGGCAAATTGTATAGGTGCACTAGTTCGGTGAAGAGATGGTGATAAAAGTGTAATATGGATGGTAGAAATATATTTTCATAATCTGAACAAATAAAAACAGCAAGGTAGCAAATAACATAAGTGAGCACAAATGATACTGCAATGATTGAGAATGAGGCCTAGGGTCCATACTTTCGCTAGTGCAATCTCTCAACAATGCTAACATAGTTGAATCATATGATTATCCCTCAAAGGGCTATAAAGAATCACTCCCGAGTTCCTATTAGCGTAGAACAAAAGATAGAAATTTTTTGTAGGGTATGAAACTACCTTAACGCTATTCTTTCCGTCCGATCTATCCTAGAGTTTGTACTAAAATAACGCAAGCTATTCTTTTCGATCAATCTAATCAAGAGTTAGCAAATTCATATTCATAATACTCAATCCACACAAAGAACTACAAAGGGACCCCAAAGTTTCTATCGGAGAAAAGATAATAAAAACATGCATCGACCCCTATGCATAGATTACCCCAACGTCACCTCGGGAATCCGCAAGTTGAGGGTCATAACATATATCAAGTGAATCAATACGATACCTCATTGTCACCTCAAGTATTCATACCGCAAGACATACATCATGTGTTCTCAAATCTAAATATTCAATCCGACAAGACAAAACTTCAAAGGGTAAAGATTCAATTCACCAAAACTAGAGTATAGAGGGGAAAACACCATATGATCCGACTATATTAACAAAGCCCGCGATACATCAAGATCGTGACATCTCAAGAACACGAGAGAGAGAGAGATTAAACACATTGCTAATGGTACAAACCCTCAGCCCCAAGGGTGGACTACTCCCTCCTCATCGTGGTGGCCGCCGGGATGATGAAGATGGCCACCGGAGATGATTCCCCCCTCCGGCAGGGTGCCGAAACGGGGTCTAGATTGGTTTTCGGTGGCTATAGAGCCTTGAAGCGGCGGAACTTCTTATCTAGGGCTACCCCGAAGGGTTTCAGAATATTTGGGAATTAATAGTGCAAAGAGGGGGTGCGGGAGGCCACCGAGGTGGGCACAACCCACTTGGGCATGCCAGGGGGCCCTGGCATGCCCTGGTGGGTTGTGCCCCCCTCGGGGCACCCCCCCTAGGTGCAGCTCTGGCCCATTGGGTTCCTTCTGGTCCAAAAAAATCTCCAAAAAGTTTCGTGGTGTTTGGACTCCGTTTGATATTGATTTCCTGCGATGTAAAAAAAGCAAAAAACAACAACTGGCTCTAGGCACTAGGTCAATAGGTTAGTCCCAAAAAATGATATAAAGTTGCTATAAAATGATTGTATAACATCCAAGAATGAGAAAATAACAGCATGAATACTTCATACATTATACATACGTTGGGGACGTATCACGCCGCGGTATGGAGCAAACCCCATGGCGAGGTGCTCAGGTCTTGAGGAAGTTCAAGCGGCCAACCAGAATTCTCACCTTCTCCATGGCGAACGGGGGAGGTCCGCGAGGGGCCTCCTAGCCCAAACCTATGCTCGGGGGCTGGGGGCTCACGTACAGGCGTCCTAGAAGAAGGAAGCATCCCCTAGGGCCTCACATCGCTGAGCAAGCAGGGTCCAGGGGCGACGCAGCGCGCCCTTGGAAGGGGCCGCGGTTAGGGGAAATAGCCCCACTCGGGGAGCCTGAGGACGCGGGCGAAGAGGACCACGAGGGACTCGTAGCCAGGGCCACGACGTGTCAGAATGGGCTCGGGCACGGGTGCCTCGAAGGATGGAACCCCGCGGCGTACGAGAGAAGAAACCGCAAGAGGTTCAGCGACCGCAGGAGCAGGCAACACCGGCCCACCTCCCCATCGTCGTTGGGGAGCCTGCGGAATAAAGGCTCAGGAGGGAGGCGCTAAAAAGAAGGACGGAGGAAGGTACCGACACTTACTCGTCTATGGCAACCCACTTCCTCTTCACCGGAGCCCACGGTGCCGAGGAGCGATCGCCCCTGGGCGTCTTCCTTTTCCGGCCAACGCGTGGGCCCGAGGGCGGAGGGCTGGCCACCGACGATTGATGATCAGTGGCAAGGATGGCGACTTCCACCAAATATTGAGTGCCACCCCCCTACCCCGGCTCAACCCGGGGCAAGAGCCGGGGGAACGGGCGGCGAGACGTGGCCTACCTCGGCCGCGGGGAAGGCGGCATGACCCTAGTTCTCAGAGGCCGGAGCCCCCGGGAGCGAGGCACCCCAAGGGCGTGCCTTCCGCTAAGGATGGAACCCTCACTCGTTGAAGTGCGGCATCTTCGCGACAAGGGCCTCCCGGCCTTGAAGTTGTACAAGGGGAAGCCGTCCCGTGGGAGCTCGGCAGGTTCACCACCGGTAAGGCGGCGAAGAAGACCACGCAGGACGTCAGAGGAAAGAGGCGGGAACTGGATCCGCATTGGATCATGGGGACCCATGAAGGCCCACATCGGACGGGAGTTGCGCTGAAGAGGAGCGATTCGTCGGCGAGTGAATTCCTGCACCACCATCGCCATCGTCATGCCCGCCTGCCTCAGCCTCGCTAGCCTGGCTAGGATTGGTGCAAGCCCAGGGTCAGCCAGCTCCTCGCGCATCCACCTGTGATTCGGCGTTGTGGGGGTCAGCGGGGGTTGAACAAAGCTTCGGCCTTGGCAGTCTCAACATACACCCACTGCCGTCGAAACCCTTCTGCTTCCAAGGAGAGTTCGGCGTCAAGGCCCCGCGGGCCGATGCGTCCACCATTCTCAAGGACACGCACCCGGAACACTGTTCCTCAGAAGCCAACTCAAGGGAGAAGAAGTGGCGTAACAAGGTCACGGAGGGGGAAACACCAATAAAGGCCTCGCACGGGAACACGAAGGCCAAGAAGAGAACAAGAGAGCCAGGGTCAAGGTGGAGCATGCGGATCTGGTAATGCAAAAGCATAGCAGTGAGAAAGCTCAAAAATGGTGGCAGTATGCCGAAGAGGAGAGCATGGATGTGAAGAGGAACAGTGGAGGCCGCCATCTCGCCCTGAGGCCGCAAACCTGGTCAGATCTTGGTGGCCCCCGATTCATTGGAGCCGGCCGCGACTACCAGTTGGACTTTCTCCAACCCCTTGAGGTTCACCACCGACGACCGGCCCAACGCGGGCTGGGGCATTGCTGCGGCCACTATAACAAGAACCCCTATATAGCAATGCATAGTTTGCAACGCTTTAAGAACGCGCTATAATATATCGTGGTTACAACACATATATGCATTGGCAAGGACATCTGTTGTCGCTGTATGAACAACAACGAATTCCATACGTTGTAGTGATGCGTAGCTATGTGTTAATGCACGGGAGGAACATATCGTCTTCCCATCTAGAATTCTAACTCGTGGGCCCCAAAATAATAATAATGCTTTTCTGTTTATTTATTACTTATATTCTTTTCTTTTCCAATAAGCCATATAATAATTTAAAAATTGAATACCTATATTTGTCTGAATCTGAATCTCGCTGCGGTGAGAATACGCCGCCGCCGAGCAATCACACCTCCGCCGTCGGCCCAAGCAACCAAGATCCACCTCAGTCTAGACGCATCGTCCACCATATTGCCCGCCGGGACACCAAGCTCCCCTGCACCTCCACCCTCCTGGGCCGCCTCACCTTGCTGCGCCGCCATCGAGCCATCTCACTTTTGCTGCCAGCCCCAAGCATCCCCCCACCCCCGCCCCCCTATTGCACGCCGGACCGTCCAAACCCCCTCCCACGCCGCCGTCCCTTGGTACCTCCACGTACCTACATTGCCAACTTGCCTTGCTGATGCAACTCTCCCTAGATCCTTGCCCCTAGCAGCGCCACCAACCGATCGTATGCCAATCGCCGCCTCACCTGAAGTTGTACGAGAAAAGCGCCCCTGCATAGGTGACCTTCCCTCACCCTCTTGATCTCTTGTCTGAAATTGACATTTTTTCTGCTGGTTATAAGAACGGAATCACCTGAAGATTCATCTCTTTGTCTGAAAGTGTGAATATCAGTATAGATCTATTCTTGTACCCAACAGAAAACTGATACCTGGACTGAACTTGATGCAGGTGAAGTCAACTATAAGTATATCTATGTAGCATAATCATGTGCATCTGCTATTCAAGAAGTCATATTAACAAACTGAATTTGTAGATGCATCTATATAAGTCAATTCAGTCAAAGTTCATCAGTACAAACTGAATTTGTAGATTTTTTTTAACAATATAAACAAAAGGCCGATATTGTGCTAGTATCAGTACAAATTGGATTTATAAAAAAATAATAGTATAGACAAAGGCATATACTGTACTGTGTAAGTTTACCACTATAAACTGAATTTATAAATAAAATTTTAATAGTACAGACAAAATGCAGAGACTATGTACTGAGTATTGTGGTCGTTTATCAGTGTAAACTGAATTTTGTTCAGTGATGCATCGCGTGCTTATTCTAGCCGAGGACTACTGAGCACTGAGCTATGTACAAACAAGAAGCAGACTATGTACTATGTACTGACTACTAACGTACAGTTTTATGATTTGAGCTCCCCCTAATTTCGTGTACTAGTCTATGCTTCGATTAGTAGAAAGCCTGCACCTTGAACTTGACTCCTTGAGGTGAGCTGCCGGACTAACGGAGCAGCAGGGAAACAGAGAGGCCGGATTGGGACTCGAGCAGTAGCCTATAGGGCTTGGTCGTAGGGTATCTGGGCGTCGAGCAGTAAGCCAGGAAGGAGACATGGGCACTGGGCACAGCCGCACAGGGTCTTGAACTTGAGAGCCTTAAGGGTCACCGTTCTACTGAGAGCCCATGACGGAAGGGTGTCGCCGACTTGCCGTCTTGGCCCGTCGACCAGGGAAGCGCATCGAGCAGGAAGTGGCCAACCTGCTGTCTCAACGAACGGGAAGGGAGCAGGGGCTAGGGGAGTTGTGCCGCCGGACTCCATCCTCCGATGATCTATCCTCTGCCTCTCCGTTATAAGAAGCTGATATTGTGATATAAAAATTACTGTTCTGCTTCAGAACGATTTCAGTATATAACAGAGTATACACATGTTTTCTTGTACGATGTAAACCATTGAATTTCAAATAACTTTGCTACTTAAATGTTATTTTGATAAAGTGGAAAACAATTATATGGTTCGGCAAGCCAAGGCAAATTTGTATGGTTATACCCTTACAATTATAGAAATGGTCTGTCTGTCTGAATATTAAGGACCACACAACGTATTTAATGTACAGGGGACAGAACCAAAACAAAGAAAGATAGGTGTATTCTTGCCTATGGTATTGTTTCAGTCGTACATGGCATTAGTCGATGATGCTTCTTCATGAGATGTATCGGTATGTTATGCAGCTAAAACTAAACGTATGTATACAATATAGCTGATATATTGAGTTGAGTGTTCTCCAAAAAAAACTCAGATCAGCCGTCAGTGTAGGTACCCCATATTAACATCGCAATGTTGTTCAAAGTGGATGAAACCTTCAGGTTTTATCAGCTATATGTTGGGGACTCTCTACTATACATCTTTTTTAGATCCTGCATGTTCAGTTTCATTAGCTTGTAGTTTTGAAAAAAGATTATTATGGTGTACTGTTGTTGATCATGTAGTCCTATTACTATAAAAATCTATTCTTCTATTGTCAAACTGACCATGCCCATTGAGAAATATATGGATGATATACATGTCCTTGTTGGTTGAGAGAAAATTTGATTGTTAGGGTAGTATGTTCATGCTTTAACGACTCTAAAAAACATGAGCTACTTTGTTCTTCTCTTTTCAGAATTTCTGTCACATCTGTACCATCGACCAGCTGTCTGACAATTGCTGCCTACACCAGCACCAAAGACACGGCCCCGCCTAGGTAAGCTTATCGCCCTTTTCATCTCTTGTATGATCTTATCTACTTAATCTTTGAAAAATATTTATGTCATTGATGATGCAGTTTGCTAGAAAAAGTCTAAGTTTGATATTTTTATGGTCTGCTTATGCTTGTTAGGCATAACTTGTCTTGATCGTTAACTGGAAAATTGGATTAAGTAGAATTCAACCTTGCAATGACAATTCAAATCTTTATTGCAGAGTAGTTACGGATGTACAAATCAGTAAGGAACTTTTGCGTTATCCTAGAGGAAGTAGCCGGTACTTGGCTGGCGTAGATGGATTTTTGGAATTTGCATATAAAGATAAGACAGAAGATACCACGATCCTTTGTCCATGTGAAGAATGCGTGCACACTTCTTTGCTGTCAAAGGATGATGTCCGTGATCATTTGATCTGAAACGGAATTCTTCAGAGTTATGACAACTGGGTTTTTCATGGCGAATCTTCAGACGAGCACAATAATGATCAGCAACCACAACCTCACAATGAAGAAATGCTTGCTGACATGCATGGGTTGATCAATGATGCCTTCAGGAATATGTATGATGATGTGCCAATGAGTGAGAGTACAGATCCACCGAATCAACATGGACCTAATTTGGAAGCAGAGGAATTTTACAGATTGATCGATGATTCAAAGAAGCCTTTATGGACGGGATGTGGATTATCAGATCTATCATTACTTGTGATTTTGTTTAATATAAAATCCATGAACAAATGGTCTGACAAGTCATTTGGAGATCTACTTGATACTCTACGCATGGCAATTCCGAACGGAAATGAGCTGCCCCAGAATTTCTATGAGGCTAAGAAGATTGTTTCAAAATTTGGCCTAGATTATAAAAAATTCATCCTTGTCCAAATAATTGCCAACTTTTCTGGAAAGACACAGAAAATGATGATTTTTGCTCAATCTGCAAGGCCTCTAGGTGGAAAGATAAAGAACCGGAAATAAAGTTAACAAAGAAGGAAAGAAAAAAGCAACACCAAGCAAAGTTTTACGTTACTTTCCAATCAAGTATAGGTTGAAAAGATTGTTCATGTGCAAAGGACAACAACTCTTTTGCGATGGCATGATGAAGAGCGCATTACGCACTACGACATCCAGCCGATTCCCCAGCATGGAAGGCTTTAGATGAAGGGTACTCAAAAATTGCATCTGATTGCCGTAATATACGGTTTGGCTTGAGTACTGATGGATTTAATCCCTATGGGATGCTGAGTTCTAGTTATAGTTGTTGGCTAGTTGTTCTGGTAATATATAATCTGCCACCATGGTTGTGCATGAAAGAATCTTATCTTTTGTTATCTTTGATAATTCCTGGGTCCAAAAGTCCAGGCGATAATATGCATGTCTTTCTCCAGCCACTTTTGGAAGACTTGAAAGACTTTTTTCTGAATGGGATTCAGACATATGATGCATCTAAAAATGAAATCTTTACTTTGCGAGCAGTTGTGTTATGGATCTTAAATGACTTGCCAGCTTTAGGAATGGTTTCTTCACATAAGGTGCATGGAGAATTTGCATGTCCACCATGCGGTGCAGATGTATGGTCCAAACGATTGAAACATGGAAAGAAATCGTGCTTTATGGGTCACGGCCGATTTCTGCCTCCTGGTCACAAGTTTCGTTTTGATGAAAAGTCTTTTGATGGAACGGTGGAGCATAGATCAGAGCCTCGAATTTACTATGGACATCAGGTTGAAGAAGAAATAAAGGCACTTGGTGATGTTAAGCAGTCAAAAACTTATAAGGGATTAAGTAGTCTATTAAGATTACCCCATTGGAACTATAATCTCGTTCGACATAATCTTGACGTGATGCAGGGAAGAACGTGTGTGATAATATTTTGGGCACACTTTTAGGTTTAGATGGGAAGTCAAAAGATAATCTTTCTGCTCGTCTAGATCTTAAAGAAATGAAAATTAGAGAGGACCTACATCCAGAGCAACAACCTTCAGGCAAGTTTTATCTACCACCCGCATTATTTACCATGTCTAGAAGTGAGATAAAATTGTTCCTTGAAGTTCTTGAGTCTATAATGGTTCCCGATGGCTACTGTGGAAATATATCTAAATGTGTGAAGTCTGATGAAGGAAAAATTTCTCGGCTAAAAACACCTTACTGCCATGTCCTACTACAACAATTCATGCATATCGCTTTGACGGGTATTCTTTTTGGGAGACGTAGTAGTAAATCAAAAAAAATCCTACATGTTCACCAAGATCTATCTATGGAGAAACCAGCAACGAGTGGGGAGAGTGCATCTTCATACCTTTGAAGATCGCTAAGCGGAAGCGTTACAAGAACGCGGTTGGTGGAGTCATACTCGCAGCGATTCAGATTGCGGTGGAATCCGATCTTAGCGCCGAACAATGGCGCCTCCGCGTTAAACACACATGCAGCCCGATGACGTCTCCTACGCCTTGATCCAGCAAGGAGGAAGTGTTGGGAGATGTAGTAGTAAATCAAAATTTTCTACGCGTTCACCAAGATCTATCTATGGAGAAACCAGCAACGAGAAGGAAGAGATTGCATCCTCATACCTTTGAAGATCTCTAAGAGGAAGCATTACAAGAACACGGTTGGTGGATTCGTACTCGTAGCCATTCAGATCGCGGTCGACTCCGATCTTAGCGCCGAACAACAGCGCCTCCGAGTTCAACACACGTGCAGCCCGGTGACGTCTCCTACGCCTTGATCCAGCAAGGAGGAAGGAGAGGTTGAGGGAGAGCTCCAGCAACACGATGGCATGGTGACGGTGGAGCTGTGTGGTACTCCCGCAGGGCTTCGCCAAGCACTACGGAGAACGAGGAGAAGGAGAAGTACGGTTGCGCCGAGAGGGGGAGAGAGTCGTCTCCCAAACAGCCCCAAAGGCTCAACTATATATAGGAGGAGGAGGGAGGGCTGCGCCCTAGGATTTCCACCCTAGGGTGGTGCGGCAGCCACAAGATCCCATCTGGCTAGCGGCCAAGAGGGAGAGGGGTGCGGCTACCCTAGGGTGGGCCTTAGGGCCCATCTGCCCTAGGGTTTTCCCCCCTCCCACTTCAGCTGCGCCTTGGGCCCTTGTGTGGGAGCACCAGCCCACCTAGGGGCTGGTTCCCTCCCACTTGCGGCCCATGCAGCCCTCTGGGGCTGGTGGCCCCACTTGGTGGACCCCCGGAACCCTTCCGGTGGTCCCGGTAATTCCCGAAACATTTGTGATGACCAAAACGTCACTTCCTATATATGAATCTTTACCTCCGAACCATTCCGGAGCACCTCATGACGTCCGGGATCTCATCCGGGACTCCAAACAAACTTCGGTAACCACGTACACTATTTCCCTATAACCCTAGCGTCATCGAACCTTAAGTGTGTAGACCCTACGGGTTCGGGAGACACGTAGACATGACCGAGACACCTCTCCGGTCAATAACCAACAGCGGGATCTGGATACCCATGTTGGCTCCCACATGCTCCACGATGATCTCATCGGATGAACCACGATGTCGGGGATTCAATCAATCCCGTATACAATTTCGTTTGTCTACCGATATGATACTTGCCCGAGATTCGATCGTCGGTATCCCTATACCTTGTTCAATCTCGTTACCGGCAAGTCTCTTTACTCGTTCTGCAACACATCATCCCGTGGATAAATACTTAGTCACTTTGAGCTCATTATGATGATGTCTTACCGAGTGGGCCTAGAGATACCTCTCTGTCATATGGAGTGACAAATCCCAGTCTTGATTCATGCCAACCTAACAAACACTTTCGGAGATACCTGTAGGGCACATTTATAGCCACCCAGTTATGTTGTGACGTTTGGCACACCGAAAGCATTCCTACGGTATCCGGGAGTTGCACAATCTCATGGTCTAAGGAAATGATACTTGACATTAGAAAAGCTTTAGCAGACGAACTACACGATCTTGTGTTATGCTTAAGATTGGGCCTTGTCCATCAAATCATTCTCCTAATGATGTGATCCCGTTATCAACGACATCCAATGTCCATAGTCATGAAACCGTGACCATCTATTGATCAACGAGCTAGCCAACTAGAGGCTCACTAGGGACATGTTGTGGTCTATGTATTCACACATGCATTACGGTTTCCGTTTAACACAATTATAGCATGAACAGTAGACAATTATCATGAACAAGGAAATACAATAATAACCATTTTATTATTGCCTCTAGGGCATATTTCCAACAGTCTCCCACTTGCACTAGAGTTACTAATCTAGTTACATTGTGATGAATCGAACACCCATAGCATTCTGGTGTTGATCATGTTTTGCTCGTGAGAGAGGTTTAGTCAACGGATCTGCGACATTCAGATCCGTATGCACTTTACGAATATCTATATCTCCCTCCTGAATGTAATCACGGATGGAGTTGAAGCGGCGCTTGATGTGTCTTGTCTTCTTGTGAAACCTGGGCTCCTATGCAAGGGCAATAGCTCCAGTTTTGTCACAGAATAGAGTCATCGGTCCCGACGCACTTGGAATTACTCCTAGGTCGGTGATGAACTCCTTCATCCAGACTCCTTCCTTTGCTGCTTCCAAAGCAGCTATGTACTCCGCTTCACATGTAGATGCCGCCACGACGCTTTGCTTGCTGCAGCACCACCAGTTTGCGACTTGGAGTCGTCCGGATCTGTGTCGAAGCTAGCATAGACGTAACCCTTTACGACGAGCTCTTCGGCACCTCCATATATGAGAAACATGTCCTTTGTCCTTTTCAGGTACTTCGGGATATTTTTTACCACTGTCCAGTGTTCCGCTCCGGGATCACTTTGGTACCTCCCTACCAAAATTATGGCAAGGTTCACATCAGGTCTGGTACACAACATGGCATACATAATAGAGCCTATGGCTAAAGCATAGGGGATGACACTCATCTCTTCTCTATCCTTTGCCGTGGTTGGGCATTGAATCGTACTCAATCTCACACCCTATAACATAGGCAAGAACCCCTTCTTGGACTGATCCATATTGAACTTCTTCAATATCTTGTCAAGGTATGTGCTTTGTGAAAGACCTATGAGGCGTCTCGATCTATCTCTGTAGATCTTGATGCCTAATATGTAAGCAGCTTCTCCAAGGTCCTTGATTGAAAACATTTATTCAAGTAGGCCTTTATACTTTCCAAAAGTTCTATATCATTTCCCATTGTCAGTATGTCATCCACATATAATATGAGAAATGCTACAGAGCTCCCACTCACTTTCTTGTAAATACAGGGTTCTCCATAAACCTGTACAAACCCAAACGCTTTAATCACCTCATTAAAGAGAATGTTCCAACTCTGAGATGCTTGCACCAGCCCATAGATGGAGCACTGGAGCTTGCATACCTCGTTAGCATCTTTAGGATCGACAAAACCTTCCGGTTGCATCATATACAGTTCTTCCTTAAGGAAGCCATTAAGGAATGCCGTTTTGACGTCCATTTGCCTGATCTCATAATCATAAAATGCGGCAATCGCTAACATGATTCAGACAGACTTCAACATCACTACGGGTGAGAAAGTCTCATCGTAGTCAACTCCTTGAACTTGTCGATAACCCTTAGCGACAAGCCGAGCCTTATAGACGGTCACATTACCATCAACGTCAGTCTTCTTCTTAATGATCCATTTATTTTCAATGGCTCGCCTATCATCAGGCAAGTCCACCAAAGTTCACACTTTGTTCTCATACATGGATCCTATCTCGGATTTCATGGCTTCAAGACATTTGTTGGAATCCGGGCCCGCCATCGCTTCTTCACAGTTCGAAGGTTCACCGTTGTCCAACAACATGATCTCCAGGACAGGGTTGCCGTACCACTCTGGTGTGGAACGTGTCCTAGTGGACCTTCGACGTTCAATAGTAACTTGTTCTGAAGTTTCATGATCATCATCATTAACTTCCTCTCCAGCCGGTGTAAGCTCCACAAAAACAACTTCCTGTGCTGCGCTACTCTCCGATTGGAGGTACAATTACCTCATCAAGTTCTATTTTCCTCCCACTTACTTCTTTCGAGAGAAACTCTTTCTCGAGAAAGGATCCATTCTTGGCAACAAATACTTCGCCTTCGGATCTGAGGTAGAAGGTATACCCAATAGTCTCTTTGGGATATCCTATGAAGACGCACTTTTCCGCTTTGGGTTCGAGCTTCTCAGGTTGAAGTTTCTTCATATAAGCATCGCATCCCCAAACTTTTAGAAACGACAGCTTAGGTTTCTTTCCAAACCATAATTCATACGGTGTCGTCTCAACAGACTTTGACAGTGCCCTATTTAAAGTGAATGCGGCGGTCTCTAATGCATATCCCAAAAATGATAGCGGTAAGTCGGAAAGAGACATCATAGATCGCACCATATCCAATAGAGTGCGATTACGATGTTCAGACACACCATTTCGCTGAGGTGTGCCAGGCGGCGTGAGTTGTGAAACAATTCAACATTTCCTTAGGTGCGTGTCAAGCTCGTGACTTAAATATTCTCCGCCACGATGAGATCGTAGGCACTTTATTTTCCTGTCATGTTGATTCTCTACCTCACTCTAAAATCCTTGAACCTTTCAAAGGTTTCAGACTTGTGTTTCATTAAGTAGACATACCCATATATGTGGAGTCGTACTCGTAGCGATTCAGATCATGGAGGACTCCGATCTTAGCACCGAACAACGGCGCCTCCGCGTTCAACACACGTGCAGTCCAGTGACATCTCCTACGCCTTGATCCAGCAAGGAGGAAGGAGAGGTTGAGGGAGAGCTCCGTCAACACGACGGCATGGTGATGGTGGAGCTGCGTGGTACTCCGGCAGGGCTTCGCCAAGCACTACGGAGAACGAAGAGAAGGAGAAGTAGGGCTGCGCCGAGAGGGAGAGAGAGTCGTCTCCCAAACAGCCCCAAAGGCTCAACTATATATAGGAGGAGGAGGAGGGAAGGTTGTGCCCTAGTGTTTCCACCCTAGGGTGGTGCGATAGCCACTACATCCCATCTGGTCGGCGGTCAAGAGGGAGAGGGGTGCGGCTTCCCTAGGGTGGGCCTTAGGGCCCATTTTCCCTAGGGTTTGCCCCCCTCGCACTTCAGCTGCGCCTTGGGCCCTTGTGGGGGGCGCACCAGCCCACCTAGGGGCTGGTTCACTCCCACTTGCGGCCCATGCAGCCCTCTGGGGCTGGTGGCCCCACTTGGTGGACCTCCGGAACCCTTCCGGTGGTCCCGGTACGTTACCGGTAATTCCCGAAACATTTCCGGTGACCAAAACCTCACTTCCTATATATGAATCTTTACCTCAGGACCATTTTGGAGCTCCTCGTGACATCCGGGATCTCATCCGGGACTCCGAACAACCTTCGGTAACCATGTACACTATTTCCTTATAACCCTAGCGTCATCAAACCTTAAGTGTGTAGACCCTACGGGTTTGGGAGACACGTAGACATGACCGAGACACCTCTCCGGTCAATAACTAACAGCGGGATCTGGATACCCATGTTGGCTCCCACATGCTCCATGATGATCTCATCGGATGAACCACGATGTCAGGGATTCAATCAATCCCGTATACAATTCCCTTTGTCTACCGATATTATACTTGCCCAAGAGTCGATCGTCGGTATCCCTATACCTTGTTCAATCTCGTTACTGACAAGTCTCTTTACTCATTCTGCAACACATCATCCTGTGGCTAAATCCTTAGTCACTTTGATCTCATTATGATGATGTCTTACCGAGTGGGCCCAGAGATACCTCTCTGTCATACGGAGTGACAAATCCCAGTCTCGATTCGTGCCAACCCAACAAACACTTTCGGAGATACCCGTAGTGCACCTTTATAGCCACCCTGTTACGTTCTGATGTTTGGCACACCCAAAGCATTCCTACGGTATTTGGGAGTTGCACAATCTCATGGTCTAAGGAAATGATACTTGACATTAGAAAAGCTTTAGCAGACGAACTACACGATCTTGTGATATGCTTAATATTGGGTCTTGTCCATCACATCATTCTTCTAATGATGTGATCTCGTTATCAATGACATCCTATGTCCATGGTCATGAAACCGTGACCATCTATTGATCAACGAGGTAGCCAACTAGAGGCTCACTAGGGACATGTTGTGGTCTATGTATTCACACATGTATTACGGTTTCCATTTAACACAATTATAGCATGAACAATAGACAATTATCATGAACAAGGAAATACAATAATAACCATTTTATTATTGCCTCTAGGGCATATTTCCAACATGAAGGAGAGGTTGAGGGAGAGCTCCAGCAGTATGACGGCGTGGTGACAGAGGAGCTCCGTGGTACTCCGGCAGAGCTTCGTTAAGCACTACGGAGGACGAGGAGAGGGAGGAGTAGGGCTGCGATGTGGGAGAGAGAGATGCGTGTGCCCGACAGCCCCAAGGGCTCCTCTATTTATAGGAGGAGGAGGAGGGAGGGATAAGCCCTAGGGTTCCCACCCTAGGGTGGTGCGGTAGCCTCCAGATCCCATCTGGCCGGCAGCCAAGAGGGAGAGGGGTGCGGCTGCCCTAGGGTGGGCCTTAGGGCCCATCTGCCCTAGGGTTTGCCCCCTCCCACTTCAGCTGCGCCTTGGGACCTTGTGGGGGGCGCACTAGCCCACCTAGGGGCTGGTTCCCTCCCACTTGCGGCTCATGCAGCCCTCTGGGGCTGGTGGCCCCACTTGGTGGACCCCCGGAACCCTTCCGGTGGTCCCGATACGTTACGGGTAATTCCCGAAACATTTCCGGTGACCAAAACCTCACTTCCTATATATGAATCTTTACCTCTAGACCATTCCAGAGCTCCTCATGACGTTCAGGATCTCATCCAGGACCACATACACTATTCCCCTATAACCCTAACGTCATCGAACCTTAAGTGTGTAGGCCCTATGGGTTCGGGAGACACGTAGACATGACCGAGACACCTCTCCGGTCAATAACCAACAGCAGGATCTGGATACCCATGTTGGCTCCCACATGCTCCACGATGATCTCATTGGATGAACCACGATGTCGGGGACTGAATCATTCCCGTATACAATTCCCTTTGTCTACCGGTATGATACTTGCCTGAGATTCGATCGTCAGTATCCCTATACCTTGTTCAATCTTGTTACCGGCAAGTCTCTTTACTAGTTCCATAACACATCATCCCATGGCTAACTCCTTAGTCACTTTGAGCTCATTATGATGATGTCTTACCGAGTGGGCCCAGAGATACCTCTCCATCACACGGAGTGACAAATCCCAGTCTTGATTCGTGCCAACCCAACAGACACTTTCGGAGTTACCCGTCGTGCACCTTTATAGCCACCCAGTTATGTTGTGACGTTTGGCACACCCAAAGCATTCCTATGGTATCCGGGAGTTGCACAATCTCATCGTCTAAGGAAATGATACTTGACATTAGGAAAGCTTTAGCAGACGAACTACACGATCGTGCTATGCTTAGGATTGGGTCTTGTCCATCACATCATTCTCCTAATGATGTGATCCCATTATCAATGACACGGAATGTCCATGGTTATGAAACCGTGACCATCTATTGATCAACGAGCTAGCCAACTAGAGGCTCACTAGGGACATGTTGTGGTCTATGTATTCACACATGCATTATGGTTTCTAGTTAACACAATTATAGCATGAACAATAGACAATTATCATGAACAAGGAAATACAATAATAACCATTTTATTATTGCCTCTAGGGCATATTTCCAACAATTCTTCCAGACCATGTCACAACAGTACTATTTGAATTATCTGCTTACTTCCGAGGAATATGTTCAAAAGTTCTCCATGTAATGAGCTTGATCGTTTGGAAGAATCAATTAAAATCACACTTTGTAAAATGGAGATGATATTCCCTCCTGGGTTTTTCACAGTCATGGTTCATTTAGTTGTCCATTAAGCAACTGAATGTATACTTGTTGGACCAATTTGCTACCGTTGGATGTACTTTATTGAAAGGTAACAATGTGGTGCTAAGAAAACTGCAATATTGGCATAAGTTATGTCATATGAGACCTGCTAAAGTGAGTTTTTTACATGTGTGTAGGTACCTTGGTAAATTGAAGTCATATGTTCGCAACAAAGCTCTCCATGAGGATTCAATTGTTGAATCATATTTGGCGGATGAGTGTATGGCATTTTGTTCAAGATACTTAGAGGGTTTCTCTACTAAGCACAACCAACCATCAAAGAATCATGACAAACCAAATGAGAATGAATCTGCCATGTATGCAAATGAATCCACATTATTTCCTCCAGTAGGGAATCCATTAGGAAAACCACGCACCTACACTTTGAATGATATGGAGTGCTTACAAGCCCATAGATTTGTGTTGTACAACCGTGATGTTGTCACTCCATATCTCATGTAAATATCTTACGTTAACTTGTAAGCATGTTGACTATTTTTTTGATCTAAAATTGTGTTTATATGTGTTGTAGAGCACATGGTGCTGAACTAAAAAGGAAAAACCGCAAAAAGTGCCTAGCACTAAAAACCATTGAGCGCATGCAGCATGCAAACTTCCCTAATTGGTTTAGAGATCATGTAGGTTCCTTGTTATTAGTTTTCTGATTTTGAGTTTATGTTATCTAATTTCTGTGTTGGTGTAGGTAATGCAGCTGGAGCAGCAAAGGGGTACTGACAGTATCGATGATGATATTAGGTGGTTGGCTCATGGTCCAATTGAGGTTGCACAAAGATACATAGGCTTCTGTACTCGTGGATATAGATTTAGACCCAAGCGTTATGATAAGAAGACTCGAAACAGTGGAGTTGTTTTGACTGCAAAAACATCAAGTTATGCTTCTGCAGGTGATACTAACCCTATACTTGGAGATGTCATGTACTATGGAAAGATAGTTGACATAATTGAGTTGGATTATTATAGAAAATTTCCGATGGTCCTATTCAAATGTGAATGGCTTAATAGTACTAAAGAAAAAGAAGTAAAAAAGGATAGGTTTGGTCGTACACTTGTGAATTTTTCACAACAAGTACATTGTGGTGAGAAGATAGAGGATGAGCTTTTTGTATTTGCCAATCAAGTTGACCAAGTTTTCTATACAAAAGACCGTACAAATCCTGGATGGTCATTTGTGACAAAGGTGACTCCTCGAGACAATTTTGACATGGGTGAAGAATGGAATGATATAGAAAGTGAACCTTATCATGTCAGTAATCTGGGTGAGCTTTTTGATACTACACATGGGAATGAAATGTGGACTAGAAGAGATATAGAAGGAACAACTGTAGATCCTATTACAAGTTCTGATCCAGAAGCTTTGGAACTAAATGAAAGGTTTGCTTCTAATGTCTTGTTTTGCCCTGCTAGGTTTGAAAATTCTAGCTTATCTTTACAATACTGCAAGATCTACAATTTTGTTTGAAACATAATATTTCTGTAGCTGATGCTCGGGGTGAAGTTAATTTGAGAATAATGCCAATACTGCTGAACAATCATTCAAAGGAAATGGCATTCAAACGTCGCCGTCGAAGCATGTTCCTGAACTTCAGTCTATCAGATACAAGTGGCCAAGGAAATACTGGATGTTTGATCTCTCATGAATTTGAACATAGTTTTTTCTCAATGATTGATCTACAATATTTATTGTTTTTATTTATCTTGAATTAAAATCAACATGGTTTATTTTCTCCTTTTTTGTATCTAATATCTCATATATTTTTGGGATGCCTTGTCCGTCACATGGCTGAACAAAATAGCAAAAAAAAATGAATTTAAATTATATAAAAACTATATACAAACCATTTAATTCGAGGTATGGTGAGCTAAAAGCCAATGAGCTTGCCTTGACTAAACTTTCTTCATTTCTTGACCGAGTTACAAAAGAAACATTTACTAGGACTATTTTGTAATTCAATCACAAGTTAATATCCCAGTCAAACTTTGCTCACTTTTCTTACTTGATCGAACGAGCTAGCTTTGATCAAACTTTGCTCACTTTTCTTAATGGATTTACTAATCCGGCTCGTATTTGGCACACGGTAAGAGTGCCATCGCCACCGTCCAAGGACCACGCCATGAGGACCCGCTGGGAATGACGCATGCAAGAAGGAAACCTCGCAAAAATGCCAACACTGCCCGATATAAAAAGTCGAATAAAGTGTTTTCACTCAGAGCCAAAGGTATAGAGCATAGTCCATGGTCCGGCCTCCAAGAAAGTGAATGAACGCTCATGAGCATCGCCGTCATTGATATTGGTGCCATCCAGCATGGCTTTAGCACCGGTAGGTGACCACCTGCTACTTGAAGGCCCACGAGCCGCAACATATCGACCACGCATCACTGTCACCGTCCGAAGCACATCATTTGGTTCCAGACATTTAAATTCAGTATTTTGGTGGGGAACCTCCCCCACCCCCTGCGTTGTCTCTCGGGCGGCATGGGCGGGATCCCCCCGAATCTCTCCGATAGGTCTGGGCGGGGTGACAGCCTCCTTCTCCTCCTTATGTGATGGCTTCTACTTGGTCATGGCGTGATGGATTTGTGGGAGGTGTGCGGGCTAGCGAAGGTGTGGTGAGTGGGGGTGTGGTGTTGGGTGATGCTCCGAGCGAAAGCTTTTCGGGGTCTTGCTGGCTGACGGCGTTGGCGTTTGTGGACATCGTTTCACTGTTGGAAATATGCCCTAGAGGCAATAATAAATAGGTTATTATCATATTTCCTTGTTCATAATAATCATTTATTATCCATGCTATAATTGTGTTGATCGGAAACTCGGATACATGTGTGGATACATAGACAACACCATGTCCCTAGTATGCCTCTAATAGACTAGTTTGTTGATCAAAGATGGCTATGGTTTCCTAGTCATGTTCATGAGATGTCAGTTGGTAACGGGATCACATCATTAGGAGAATGATGTGATGGACAAGACCCAAACTACAAGCGTGGCATATGACCGTGTCAGTTTATTGCTACTGTTTTCTGCATGTCAACTATATGTTTCTATGACCATGAGATCATGCAACTCACGGACACCAGAAGAGTGCCTTGTGTGTATCAAATGTCGCAACATAACTCGGTTACTATAAAGGTGCTCTATAGGTATCTCTGAGGGTGTCTGTTGGGTTGGCATGGATCAAGACTGGGATTTGTTACTCCGTGTGACGAAGAGGTATCTCAGAGCCCACTCGGTAATGCAACATCACAATAAGCCTTGCAAGCAATGTGACTAAGTGTTAGTCACGAGATCTTGTATTACGGAACGAGTAAAGAAACTTCCCAGTAACGAGGTTGAACTAGGTATGGAGATACCAACGATCGAATCTTGAGGAAGTAACATACCGAAGAACAAAGATAACATCATACGGGATCAACTGAATCCTTGACATAGAGGTTCGACCGATAAAGATCTTCATAGAATATGTAGGAACCAATATGGACATCTAGGTCCTGCTAGTGGTTATTGACCGTAGAGGTGTCTCGGTCATGTCTACATAGTTCTCGAACCCGCAAGGTCTGCACACTTAAGGTTTGGTGACGTTTCGGTAGTATAGAGTTATGTGTGGTGGTGACCGAAGGTTGTTCGGAGCCCTGGATGACATCTCGGACATCACGAGGAGCTCCATAATGGTCCGGAGTTAAAGATTGATATATAGGAAGTCCTATTTTGGTTGAGGGAAAAGTTTTGGGCTCATCGGTAGTGTACCGGGAGTGCCGGTAGTGTACCGGGAGACCATCGGGAGGGGTATTCGACCCAAGAGACTACATGGGCTATGGGGAGTGAATACTAGCCCTTGGTGTGCTGGTGGAATTCCCACACAACGTCCATGCGGCTAGGAGAGAAAACCCAAAGAGAAAATTTGGAAAAAAGGAAAAATAGGGAGGAATCCTAGTCTTACGAGGATTGGAGGAGGAGTCCTCCTCTCCTCCTTCATTCGGCCGAACCAAGGGTTGGACCCTTGACGGCCAAGCCTCCTGCTCTCTTCCTCTTATATATACTAGAGGTTTTAGGGGTTTTGCACAAGATTTTCAGCCACGTGCTACCCGTTCCTCTAGTGCATAGTTTCTCCTCTAGATCGGATTTCTGTAGTGCTTAGGCGAAGCCCTGTCGGAATAGCTCCACCACCATCGTCGGAGTGCCGTCATGCTGCCGGAGAACTCTTGTACCTCTCTGATCCCTCTTGCTGGATCAAGAAGGCAAAGATCGTCATCAAGCTGTATGTGTGCTGAACGCGGAGGTGTCATCCGTTCGGCGCTAGATTGGAAGGACTCTGATCAAGATCGCGAGACGGATCATGATGAGATCGCGGGATGTATTATGATGAGTTCGCAGGATGGATCGTGATTGGATCGCGGGACGGATCGTGATGAGATCGCGGGATGCTCGGCGATTTGGATCGCGAAGATGTTCGACTACACCAACCGCATTTCTTAACGCTTCCCGCTTAGCGATCTACAACGGTATGTAGATCCACTCTCCCTCTCTTAGATGCTCATCACCATGGATAGATCTTGCGTGTGCGTAGGAATTTTTTTCCCATGCAACGTTCCCCAACAGTGGCATCATGAGATAGGTCTATGTGTAGATGAAATGTCGAGTAGAACACAAAGAGTTTGTGGGCGTTGATGCTTAGATTGCTTCCTCCCTTGGTAGTTTTTTGGTTCAGCAGTATTGTGGGATGAAGCGGCCCGGACCAACATTACTCGTACGCTTACGAGAGACCGATTCCCTCAACTGCAACTTGTTGCATAGGTGGCTAGCGGGTGTCAGTTTCTCTCACTTTAGTTGGATCGGATTCGACAAAGACGGTCCTTGAGAAGGTTGAAAAGCAACTAATGTATCACCGTTGTGGTTTATGCGTAGGTGAGAATTGTTTTTGCTAGATACCCATAGCAGCCACGTAAAACATGCAACAACAATTAGAGGACATCTAACTTTTTTTTGCAGGGTATGTTGTGATGTGATATGGCCAATTACATGATGTGATATATGTGATGTATGAGATGATCATGTGATGTATAGAATATCACGGCATGCATGTCGATGAGTACAGCAACCGGCAGGAGCCATAGGGTTGTCTTTAATTATTGTATGACCTGTGTGTCAAGCATTAAGCGCTATGTAATGCTTTACTTTATCGCTAAACGGTAGCAATAGTAGTAGAAGCATGATGGGTGCGACAACCCCGATGGCGACACGTTGATGGAGATCAAGATGATGAAGATCATGGTGTCATGCCGGCAATGATGGAGATCATGCCAGTGCTTTCAAGATGGAGATCGAAAGGACAAGTTCATGGCCATATCATGTCACTTATGATTTGCATGTGATGTTAATCCTTTTATGCACCCTTTTTTGCTTAGGACGACGGTAGCATTATAAGGTGACCCCTCACTTAATTTCAAGATAAATTGTGTTCTCCCCGAGTGTGCACCGTTGCGAAAGTTCGTCGTGTCGAGACACCACGTGATGATCGGGTGTGATAGACTCTACGTTCACATACAACGGGTGCAAGCCAGTGTTGCACATGCGAAACAGTCGGGTTAAACTTGATGAGCCTAGCATGTACAGAAATGGCCTCGGAACACAAGAGACCGAAAGGTCGAACATGAGTCATATAGTAGATATGATCAACATGATGATGTTCACCATTGAAACCACCTCAACTCACGTGATGATCGGACTTGAGTTGGTGAATTTGGATCATGTATCACTCGAATGACCGGAGGGATGTAAATTTGAGTGGGAGTTCTTCAGTAATATGATTAATTGAACTCATTATCATGAACATAGTCAGTAGTGTCTTTGCAAATTATGTTGTAGATTACGTGCTCGCGCTGTAGCTCCCTTGAATTTTTATATGGTCCTAGAGAAATAGAGTTGAAAGATGATGGTACCAATATTGCGGACTGGGTTCATGATCTTAGGATTGTCCTCATTGCTGCACAGAAAGCTTATGTCCTTAATGCACCGCTCGGTGCACCAACCCCTCTAGCGACGTCTGTAGATGTTGTGAACATCTGGCAGGCGCGTTTCGATGACTACTTGATAGTTTAGTGCGTCATGCATTATGGCTTAGAATTCTGGATCCAAAATGTTTTGAATGTTACAAAACATATGAGATGTTCTAAGAGCTGAAATTAGGATCTCAGGCTCATGCCCGTGTTGCGAGATATGAGATCTCCAATAAGATTCTTTGCCTACAAGATGAAAGAGAATAGCTCAATCATTGAGCATGTGCTCAGATTGTCTGGGTGCTACAATCGCTTGAATCGAGTGGGAGTTGATCTTCCAGATAAGATAGTGATTGATATAGTTCTCCAAGTCACTGTCACTAAGCTACTAGAACTTGGTGATGAACTATAAAATGCCAGGGATAGAATTAATGATCCCTGAGTTGTTCGTGATGTTTGACACCACGAAGGTAGAAATCAAGGAGCAGCAAGTGTTGATGGTTAGTAAAACCACTAGTTTCAAGAAGGGCAAGGGCAAGGAGGGAAACTTCATGGATGGCCAGTCAATTGCTGCTCTAATGAAGCAACTCAAAGTTGAACCCAAACCCGAGACTAAGTGCTTCGCTTATGAGGAGAGCGGTCGCTGAAGCGGAACAACCCTAGATACTTGGTAGATAAGAAGCCTGGCAACGTCGACGGAAGTATATTTGATATACGTGTTATTGATGTGTACCTTGCTAGTACTCCTAGTAGCACCTGGGTATTGGATACCGGTTCGGTTGCTAAATGTTAGTAACTCAAAATAAAAGCTACGGAATGAACGGAGAACTAGCTAAGGGTGAGGTGACGATGTGTGTTGGAAATGTTTCCAAGGTTGATGTGATCAATATTGCACGCTCTCTCTACCTTAGGGATTAGTGACGAACCTAAATAAATGTTATTTGGTGTCTTGTGTTGAGCATGAACGTGATTAGATCGTGTTTATTGCAACACGGTTATTCATTTACGTTAGAGAATAATGGTTATTCTGTTTACGTGAATAATACCTTCAATGGTCATGCACCCAGTGAGAATGGTTTGTTGCATCTTGATCGTAGTAATACACATGTTCATAGCATTGATGCCAAAAGATACAAAGTTAATAATGATAGTACCACACACTTGTGGCACTGCCGCTAAATGTCATATTGGTATAAAACGCATGAAGAAACTCCATGTTGATGGATCTTTGGACCCATTCGATTTTGAATCGGTTGAGACATGCGAACCATGCCTCCTGGTCAAGATGACTAAGGACCCCGTTTTCTGGTTTGATGGAGCGGGCAAGTGATTTATTGGAAATGATACATGTTGATGTATGCAATCCAATGAGTCTTGTAGCGTGCGGTGGATATCGTTATTCTCTTACCTTCACTAATGATTTGAGTAGATATAGTGTATATTTACTTAATGAAACACAAGTCTGAATCGTTTGAAAGGTTCAAGCAAATTCAGAGTGAAGTTTAAAGATCATCGTGACAAGAAGATGTCTGCGATATGATCATGGAGGTGAATATCTGAGTTACGAGTTTGGCATACAACTTTAGACAATGTGAAAGTTGTTTCACAATTCACGCCACCTGGAACACCATAGTGTGATGGTGTGTCCGAATATCATAGTCGTGCTCTATTGGATATGGTGTGTGCTATGATGTCTCTTATCGTTTTGCTATTATAATTTTGGGGTTATGCATTAGAGACAACTACATTCACTTTAAATAGGGCACCATCTAAATCTGTTGAGATGACACTGTGTGAATTAGGGTTTGATAGAAACCCAAGCTGTCATTTCTTAATGTTTGGGGCTGCGACGCTTGTGTGGAATTTTTTTTCACCTAATGATCTCGAACCCAAAGCGGACAAATGCATCTTCATAGAATACCCTAAGAACAGTTGGGTAGACCTTCTATCTCAGATCCGAGCATAAAGTGTTTGTTGCTAAAACAGATCCTTTCTCAAGAAAGAGTTTCTCTCGAAAGAATTGAGTGGGAGGAAGATAGAACTTGATGACGTTTTTGAACCTTTGTTCAACCAGAGAGTAGCGCAGCACAAGAAGATGTTTCTGTGAAGCCTACGTTAGTTGAAGAGGAAGTTAATGATGATGATCATGAAGCTTCAGATCAAGTTACTATCGAACCTCATAGGTCGACAAGGATGTGTACTGCTCCTGAGAGATATGACAACCCTGTCTTGGAGGTCATGTTGTTGGACAATGATGAACCTACGAGCTGTGGAGAAGCGATGATGGGCCCGGATTCCGACAAATGGTTAGAGGCCATGAAATCCGAGAAAGGATCCATGTATGAAAGCCAAGTATAGAATTTGGTAGACTTGCTCGTTGGACGGCAGGTCGTCAAGTACAAATGGACCTTTGAGATGATGACAGACGCTGATGGTAAATGTCACCATTTATAGAGATCGACTTATCGCAGAGAAGTTTCCGACAAGTTCAAGGAGTTGACTGGGATGAGACTTTCTCACTCGTAGTGATGCTAAAGTCTGTTGGAATTATGTTAGCAGTTAATGCATTTTTCAATTCTGAAATCTGGCAGATGGATGTCAAAACATCGTTTCCTTCCTTGAGGAAAGGTTGTATGAGATACAACCAGAAGTTTTTGTCAGTCCTAAGGATGCTAAAAGGTAAACAAGATTCAGTGATCCTTCTATGGACTGAAGCAAGCATCTCGGAGTTGGAATATACACTCTGATGAGGTGATCAAAGTTTTTGAGTCTATACAAAGTTTATGAGAAACTTGTATTTACAATAAAGTGAGTGGGAGCACTATAGAGTTTCTGATAAGCATATGTGGTTGACATATTGTTGATCGGAAATGATGTAGAATTTCTAGAAAGCATAAATGGTTGTTTGAAAGGAATTTTGCAAAGGAAGACCTGGATAAAACTACCTAATTGTTGAGCATCAAGATCTATAGAGATAGATCAAGATGCTTGATGAGACTTTGAATGAGTACATACCTTGACAAGATTTTGAAAGAGTTCAAAATGGACCAGTCAGAGAGAAGTGTTCTCGCCTACTTTGTAAGGTGTGAAGTTGAGTGAGACTCAAATCTCGACCACGGCACAAGAAAGAGAATGGACGAATGTCATCCCCTATGCCTTAGCCATAGGCTCTGTATAGTATGGCATGCTGTGTACCGCACCTGTGTGTGCCTTGCCATGAGTCCGTCAAGGGGTACAAGAGTGATCCAGGAGTGGATCACTAGACAGCGGTCAAGATCATCCTTAGTAACTAAAAGACTAAGGAAATGTTTCTCGATTATGAAGGTGATAAAGAGTTCGTTGTAAAGAGTTACATCAATGCAAGCTTTAACACCAATCCGGATGACTCGTAGTAGCAATCCGAATACGTATAGTGGAGCAGCCATTTGGAATAGCTCCAAGTGGAGTGTGGTAGCAGTATTTACAGTTTGACATAGAGATTTGCAAAGTACACATGGATCTGAATGTCGCAGACCCGTTGACTAAAAGACCTCTCTCACATGCAAAGCATGATCGAACCCCAGAACTCATTGGGTGTTAGATTCATAACAATGCGAATCACATGGTAATGTGAACTAGATTATTGTCTCTAGTGCAAGTGGGAGACTGTTGGAAATATGCCCTAGAGGCAATAATAAATTGGTTATTATCATATTTCCTTGTTCATAATAATCGTTTATTATCCATGCTATAATTGTGTTGATCGGAAACTCGGATACATGTGTGGATACATAGACAACACCATGTCCCTAGTATGCCTCTAATAGACTAGTTCGTTGATCAAAGATGGCTATGGTTTCCTAGTCATGTTCATGAGATGTCAGTTGGTAACGGGATCACATCATTAGGAGAATGATGTGATGGACAAGACCCAAACTACAAGCGTGGCATATATGATCATGTCAGTTTATTGCTACTGTTTTCTGCATGTCAAGTATATGTTTCTATGACCATGAGATCATGCAACTCACAGAAACCAGAAGAGTGCCTTGTGTGTATCAAATGTTGCAACTTAACTGGGTGACTATAAAGCTGCTCTATAGGTATCTCTGAGGGTGTCTGTTGGGTTGGCATGGATCAAGATTGGGATTTGTTACTCCATGTGACAGAGAGGTATCTTAGGGCCCACTCGGTAATGCAACATCACAATAAGCCTTGCAATCAATGTGACTAATTGTTAGTCACTAGATCTTGTATTACGGAATGAGTAAAGAGACTTGCCAGTAACAAGGTTGAACTAGGTATGGAGATACCGACGATCGAATCTCGGGCAAGTAACATACCAAAGAACAAAGATAACATCATACGGGATCAACTAAATCCTTGACATAGAGGTTCGACCGATAAAGATCTTCGTAGAATATGTAGGAACCAATATGGACATCCAGGTCCCGCTATTGGTTATTGACTGTAGAGTTGTCTCGGCCATGTCTACATAGTTCTCGAACCCGCAGGGTCTGCACACTTAAGGTTTGGTGACGTTTCGGTAGTATAGAGTTATGTGTGGTGGTGACCGAAGGTTGTTCGGAATCCCGGATGAGATCCCGGATGTCACTAGAATCTCCGGAATGGTCCGGAGGTAAAGATTGATATATAGGAAGTCTTATTTTGGTCACCGGAAAAGTTTCGGGCTCATCGGTAGTGTATCGGGAGTGCCGGTAGTGTACCAAGAGACCATCAGGAGGGGTATTTCGACCGACCCAAGAGGCTACATGGGCTGTGGGAGAGTGAATAACATCCCTTAGTGGGCTGGTGGAAGTCCCACACAAGGCCCATGAGGCTAGGAGAGAAAACCCAAAGAGAAAAGGTGGAAACAAGGCAAAATAGGGAGGAATCCTAGTCCTACTAGGATTGGAGGAGGAGTCCTCCTCTCCTGCTTGATTCGGCTGAACCAAGAGCTGTCCCCTTGAGGTACAAGACTCCTCCTCTATTACTCTTATATATACTAGAGGTTTTAGGGTTTTTGCACAAGATTTTCAGCCACGTGCTACCCGTTCCTCTATTGTATAGTTTCTCCTCTAGATCGGATTTTTGCAGTGCTTAGGCGAAGCCCTGCCGGAATAGCTCCACCACCATCGCCGGAGCGCCGTCATGATGCCATAGAACTCTTCTACCTCTCCGCTCCCTCTTGCTGGATCAAGAAGGCGGAGATCGTCATCAAGCTGTACGTGTGCTGAACGCGGAGGTGCCATGCGTTCGGCGCTAGATCGGAAGGACCGTGATCAAGATCACGACATGGATCGTGATGAGATCGCGGGACGGATTATGATGAGTTTGCGGGACGGATCGTGATTGGATCGCGGGACGGATCATGATGAGATCGCGGGATGCTCGGCGATTTGGATCGCGAAGACGTTCGACTACACCAACTGCGTTTCTTAACGCTTCCCGCTTAGCGATCTACAAGGGTATGTAGATCCACTGTCAATCTCATAGATGCTCATCACCATGGATAGATCTTGCGTGTGCGTAGGATTTTTTTTTCCCATGCAACGTTCCCCAACATTCACCCCCTTGGAGGTGCTGCCGTGGAGCTCTTCCCCTGCACACCCTCGGTCTTAGGTCTTCAGGTGAAAGCCTAAGGCTAGGTCGGCCTGGGCGACGGCGACGGCATCATCGCTTCCCCCTTTGGGGCGTAGTCTTGAAGACCTTGGGATCCAGTTTGCACTCTTTTTGTGCTTGCGGCTCATGACACTGCGGTTGGCAGGTGCTCGACCGGCAGTGTGGAGGTTCTGGCGTCGTGACTTGTGTGGCAACGATGATGGTGGCAAGATGTGCAGGATTGTGGCCGGGCAACTCTATTTTGCTTTTTTAAGAAATCAAGATCCTCAGGGACCGAGTTTCAAAAAAATGTCACCGTCTGGTAACAGCCTACAACTCTTCCATACCGGGTTCCTGGTGAGCAGCAGTCTCCCTGGTGGCGGCAAGAGGTTTCAGATCACGGAGTGACGGCTAAGGTTAGGTCGCCGGTGCCTTTCTATGAATTATCAGACTGAACTTAAACAGCTCATACCTATATTTTTGTTTTGTCATGTTGTTTTTGTGTTACATATGTTGAGTAAAACCTAGTAAACTAGCCTTGATCAAACTTTGCTCTCTTTTGGATACATTAACAAAGTGAGCACATACTCGCGTCATTTTTCAAGTCCAATCCCAAGTTCAGCCAATGAACGGAAAATAATATACAAACTATTTTATTTCAGTTGATTTATATCGTACTCAAAAAAGAGTTTGAGAGCAATGCCGGACGAAATGATGGTGGAGGTCGAATGTATTTCAACTCCATCCAATTTTTCCTTCTATTTTTCCTCTTTCCCTCGGTCTCTTCCCTCTAGTTTTTCTCTTTCCCTCCAAATTAAGGTAACTGACCAAAAATCTTGCGCTCCTCCCCCCATCTATCTCAACAGCTAAGTCATGCTGAACACAAGTCGTGGGTCATCTCTGCCGGCTGGCGGCGGCAGGCGATTCTGGGACATCTCTGGCGACTAGCGGCAACAGACGATTCGGGCCATCTCTCCGATTGCAGGTCAGTGCCCCCCTCCCTGGATCTCTCACATGTGACCTCCTTCTAGTCTGATAGATCTGTCCACTACGTTCGTCGCCGACCATAGCTGCCCTCGACGAGCACTTGTCCTCAGCCATGGATTAGGTTGCAAGGTGGACGGGATATCCCGCCTGGCCGCAGCGCTGTCCCACAAAACAGTTGCTGGGCTGACCGCATTCTCAATAGCGGGCTCAAGCGCACGCACCGCATAACCGCGTCACAATGGGGATGTTTCAGAATTTAGAGGGTTCTCTCACTGTACCATGAATCCTTTGTCTTAATGTAAACTTTTCTGAATCTTCTGTCTTTCTGAATGAGCAAGAAACCAAGCAAATTTTTGAGTTTACTGAATCTTGTTTCTGTCTGTACACTTGCTAGTGATGATCGGCTGTACATACACCACAGTATTTGTGTCTCTCTGTATCTAAAAAGTAGACAAGCATCATCAGCTGCACTAAATAGTGTTAATTCGTACGTACATATTGATGTTTCCCTATCAAATTGGTTTATGCGAGTGTGATTCAGAGGACCATATACCAGTAAATTAACATAGATGATGAGCACGTGGCTATTTTTTCTTGAATGTTTTTTAAGAACTGAAAGCATGGTGTGTCTATGCGTAATTTAGACAATGTCTATGTGTAAATTTATACGTCTCTAGGCTTCACAGTACATTCTAGATTTATTTAATTTACTTTTTTCCAGCTTTTGTGTTGGTTTTTGTCCTAGAGTTGAGATCACACGAAGTAAGCTACATGTTATTGAATGCAATGATGAATACATGACCGAGGAACATATTGAACATGAGAATACCATGTGCAAAGATGTTGAGTCATCTTATGTTCAACCATCGTCTTGTAACGTTGAAGAAGGCTTGGATGATAGTGATGATGAAGAGGACTAGGACGACACTGCTGATAATGGACAAGGTAATCACCTTTTGACACTATGATAGACATTCTGAAAAATTAGAATTACAATCAACATTGCAGTACCATCTTCTCCAGAACAGAACTGAATGGTAACCCTTTAGATGTGATGGTGTATAGTGTGTCTATAAGGACCATGGTCATCGAAACAATTAAAACTAAACCATGTACCATATGGAAAGCACTGCCCTTTCAACTTTTTACCTGGCTAGCTACACTAACTGTTGGGCAATAGGCTTCAGTATGCAACAGTACACTGCATCCTGTCATTGCATTGTTGTAAGATTCACTTCTTTTGTATTAGTGGTGATTTTCCATAGTGTTATCAATTTAATGCTCTGTAAACTGGTGAATGACACTATCAGTTGTTCCTCAGACTGGAGATCTAAAGATAATTCACATAGTTGTTTATGTGTGATTAACTATAAATGTTTTGAAAATTTATCCATGATCAGATGAAAATGGAGAAACAACCAAGCGTGGGAGGACAAGGCTAAAATAAACATGGAATCTTCCGAAAGGGTAGAGAATTGTGGTCCAGTGCAAATATAAACCAGACAATTGGAAAAGAAGCGGCACATCTTGGGAATTTTCTTGGCACGGTTGCTAGGAATGGAAAATTGTGTAGTTTGGGCTACAAGGACTAGAGAAAACTAATAGGAGAGAGAGGAAAAAGACAAATGAACAAAGAAACAAAAGGGATATACTAGCACAAGTAAAGGTATATTCAAAGTACATTAAATCTCTTTTGCTAACATCATTATGCTTTACATTCTAGCGTTATCATAAACATAGTTTTATTTGAAATGTAGATGAGGTTTCTTTACCCTCCTCGCATGGAAAAGATTATATTAAAAAAAATTGGAGATAGATGGAGGGAACATAAGTCAGATCTGAAAGCACTGTATTTCGATGCAAATAAGAGCATGGAAGCGAATAACACCAATGTTCCAAAGGGTGTTATTAAGGACCAATGGATTACTCTGGTCAGTAATTGGATGACCCCGAAGGCACAGGTACGTACACACTCACCAGATTTGTTATGTACATGTTGCTCAGTCATGGTACAAAATTATGAAAAATACTTGTGCATACATTATACAATTGTTTGACATGGGATAAGTGAGACAAATAGGAGAAATTGTGCGATGAGGAAGTTCAAACACACATCTGGAACTAAGAGTTTTCCACAAGTTCGAGAAGAGCTGGTCAGTTTATGATAAATCAAACTATAAGCATCTACATCCCATTTGTACTGCAGGTATTTAATAAATTAACCGTTTGACCAATAGAGACTAAAGGATCCAAAAAAGCAGTACCCACATAGGGCTGTCTTATACATGCATACACATAAGCACAAAAGCGACAAGAAAATGAATGAACAAGTGGTATAGTATCGACACTTTTATTCAAAATTATAGTGTTGTTTAGCACATCGTTCTGACATACACTATTCATGTATATAGGTTGATTTGAAGAAGCATATAGCGGAGATTCCATCTTTAGTAGATACTAGTAGAGGAAAGACAACATGGAAAGGAGTTGTTTTGAATTCTGTACTTGGCGCAGACAAGCCTGGACATATACATGGTCTGGGACGGGTTCCGGATCCAAATCAAATCTTTGATG
The DNA here is from genome assembly GCA_022496015.1 of Hordeum marinum. NCBI lineage: Eukaryota > Viridiplantae > Streptophyta > Magnoliopsida > Poales > Poaceae > Hordeum > Hordeum marinum. The sequence goes on along the minus strand of CM039678.1, from coordinate 390,685,727 downwards.
TGTCAACTTCACACCACTTTCAGAATATACACCTTAGTTCATTGGAGGATACATCAGATGAAGATATTTTGGCTATTAGACTGAAGATGGAGAAGCTGGAGAAAAAAGTGGAAAACCAAGATGCTTAGATTTTATAACTAAAAGGGAAGAACAAAAACTCTGAAGGAAAGGTAAATTCGAAGAATTTCTCCATTATTCAATACACGTTCTAATTCGTAGGTACTAGTTACAGGATTATTTGGATCAGCCATCTGCATCTCGAGATGTTCCTTCTATTGCCAAGACAAATTCAAAAAGAAAAGTATGTGTCTTTAGAAAGGTATAATAAAATATTTTGAAGTCATCTTACAAGTATGTTCTTAATCTTGTTTGGTTTCAATCGACAGAGAATTTATGGCGATGGTCATCGTGAACAACTTCGTACTGTTGGGAAGCAGAATAATGTGATGGTAGTGTATGGATGCATTAATACATTTATGTTTTCTTTTTAAAGAAATTAATCATATCTTGACATTCAGTACAGAGCAAGGAAACATTTCTCAATGATATGGAGATGCAACAGTCATACAAAAGTCCTGCTATAGATGAAGTATGATCATTGATATATTGTTTGGAATCGAACATGGTTGAGTAGAAATTTAGAATTGCTCACACATTTTTCCAGCAGGAATGTTTATTATTGTTCTTGCTAATCTTATAGTATATCTTTTGTCACGGAACAATGAAACTTTGGTCCATGATGAAAGTGTGCAGCAAGAGTGGGAAAACACTAGTGCAGATAAGGTTAGTAACTCCTTCCCTTTCCAGACTTATTACCAATGTCGAGAATCTTGAGAAGATTTCCAAACAAACTTGTATGATGATACACCAATGAATTAGATCTAAAACACTAGATACTCATTGTGTAGCTGTTGTTGCTTCTTTTCATTATGTGGTTATCTTGTGTATGCTTATTTATTCTCAACTTTAAATCCAGTTCAAAATGAGCAAAATGTTTATCTTTAGATTGCTCTTCATTATTCAATATACGTACTAATTGTTATGTTCTCATTACAGGATTCTTTTGGTTAGAAGTCTACATCTCAAGATGCTCTTTGTGTTGGCAAGACAAATTCGAAACAGAAAGTATTCATCTCTAGAATATTATAATAATAAAGTCCAAGTCATTTAGATAAATATGACAATTTTCTTATTTTGTTTCAATCGACAAAGAGTATATAGTGACAGTCATAGTCAACAACTTGGTACAGTTGGGCAGAATAATAATGTGATGGTAGTGTACGCATACATTAATATATTTCTGTTTGTTTTTATAGAAATTAATCATCTCTTGCCATTCATTACAGAGCAAGGAAAAGTTTATCTATGACATGGAGATGCAACCATCAAACAAACGCCCTTCTAAGGATAAGGTATGCTCATTTATGTATAGTTTGGAGTCCAATATGGTTGAGCAACAATCAATTATTACTTGCTCTTATCACGGTAGGAATGTTTATTATAATTCTTCCAAATCTCATGATATATATTCTGTCACAGAACAAAGATACTTCTATCCATGATGAAAATGTGCAACAAGAGAAGGATAACTCTAGTGCAAATAAGGTTATTGCACTCCATATCTTCTAAATTTCTAAAGCTTATTTTCACAATGCATCTCTGCTCTCATGTGTCAAGATTTTTTTTGCACATTTCCAATGCATACACATGCTAGAAATGATGTCTGACATCTATAATAATTTCAATATTGAGTAGAAATATCTGAGATAACAATCTAAGAGATAAAGTGCAACTACGTTCACCAAGATGAAAAATCCCTTCACATTGCTATTTCAGCCTTTCGTTTGCATAATGTTGCAGATGTCATACATGAAAAAACAATTAATAAATTGTTGTGTAGATTTGCTAAGAAATACATTGCTAGCAGTAGTAATTCTTAACATAATAGATAGGATAAGTGGAATTGTAAGAGATAGTAGCTATAAAAAGGAACTTGACAAATAATCTTACACATGTGGACTTCTTGCACAACAATCTAGTGCACACCATGACATGCCATCATTTACTAAATAATTATGCTTGAACTATTAAATTTACCTCCAACTTAACAACAAGCCTCAATGGGTTAGAGAATACTATGCTTATATGGTACATTCTGATTCATCATGTGCACATCTATATTTAGTTTTTTGCTTCTTAAGTTATTCTAATTATTTTGCATCTTGCCATTAGCATGGTGGCCAGAACATTAGTAAGATCAAGAGGAGGTAATGCAACAAAGCATACCAATGTATGACATACATCTTCTAAATCTTATTCTTCTCTCTTTTAGTTCTTATGCTTTAAGTATATTGCATACTAATGTTGCACAAAATATCTATAGAAACAACAATGCAGTACAACAAATTGCCTGGGTGCCGGCTCGATAGACGTATGGGTATTAAGTTTATGTTACACATGATTATCTGCATGTTTCAAATTGCTTATAGTACAAATGGTTTTCTTATTTACGAACAGATTGGCACTATAGTATTTTTGAAGAGCTTGGGAAATCCAAACAAGAATGTTGCTCTTGTACACTCCAAAGCACTAACCCGGAATACAAAGTTGAGGGTGTTCATCTTGGTAATCGATTCTAGGCAGTCCGAATTGATGCTACATTGACAAAATCAGATCAGTTGATACGGCCTCTAAATAAGGTCAACATTATTGGTCATGCAGCAGGATTAATTATTGCATGGCCTTCAACCTTTGTACGTTGCACCTCCTTTAATTTTGTCGATTTTAACGTTGTTTTCTCGACAATAACTTGCTGATCTCATTTCTTTATTGTTGTAGATTGCTAAGATAAATTGATGATGCACGGCCCAGATGTTGATTGCAAGGTGGAGAATGGGGCTGCTATTCGATAGTCTTATGTAGTGTTTAAGGATGTCATTTCTAGTGTGGATAATTCAAACATTATGTTTTAGAATGGTCGAGGCGTTGATTGAAACGTCCAGACTTAGCTGCTACTCCCTCCGTTCCAAAATAAGTGTCGCTGCTTTAGTACAAAATATGTACTAACTTAGTATACATATTTTGGGACAGAGGGAGTATGTTAGTATACATATTTGTAACCTTTGGATCATGTTCTTTGTAGTGCAACAAAGTCAAATTAATATATGAGACCTTTATGCTTATTATATTGTGGCTCCATGCATTGTCGATACTGACCATATCTTTCTGGATAGTAATATATGAAATCGTAGTTCATAAAGTTTAGCAACACTTCTATACGTTGCTATGATCTGTTGTGTCCATTTGGAAATCTTGTTCTACAATGCATTGAGCAACACATATGATGTGTTGTTAGAATCTAGTTATATACGTTGCTAGCTTGCAACATTTTTTCATGCCGTTTACCAACACATTTATATACGTTGTTGTAGGCCCTTCCAACGCCACCTACGACAACGCATATTAAACCGTTGGTGTAGGCCTTAGCAAAACTTATATGGACATACAACAATGCATCAATGCATTGCTGAAAGGGGGTTCTTGTTGTAGTGCCGGCAGACGGACCCCTCAAGCTTCCGCCTTTCACCCCTCCGGAAACGTGGCGAGGAGGACGAAGGGGGGAAACGACATGGCGCACGGGGACTCAGCGGAAGGAGTTGGAGTCGCGCGAGAAGGGAGAATAGACGGCGGAATCAATGGGAGGCGAGGATGGCTGTGAGGCCAAAGTCGGGTGGCTCGGCAAACCATGCTATGGCCGGTCTGCTGCGGAGAAGAAGGGATGACAAGTCTTCGGGCTACCACATATAAAGCCTGGCCCACCCGTAGTTGGGGCCCGCGGTGCTTCGGGCCGTCCTCCAAGCTTCACTCGTAAGCCAGCCCGGGAGCGCCTTGGGCCTAGGGCTACTGTCGGCACTCTTGGAACGGGGGTATCCAGACCTGCCTACCTGCGGCCTAGGACGTGGCTCACTTCATCAACCAAATGGGACCAGGAGAGGCCCCGCTCAAGACAGGACCCTCGCGAGGGCCCTGGCCTCACGAGGAAGAACAACAACATGACCTGCGAAGGATGGCCCTCCTCAGGACCCCTCCAGAGCGGCGAAGATCTCTATGCAAGACCCGGCCTCAGGAGTCAAAGATGACACAAGGAAGGATAGGCGAGCACCAGTGCGCTAGGCGGCATAGTTTCCCCTTTGGTGCAAAGGGAGCAAGGATGTACGCGGGTTCCCAAAGCACCCCACAAAGGTTTCCGTTCCGGTGCAACATGACCACAACCACCCGCCCTGTGGGGCGGATGTCATCGCTGAGCCTGCCCCTGCAGGATCAATAGCTACTTTGCAGGCAAAGACCGCCTTTGGGCAGGGCGAGCACCAACCCCTATCCCCATTCAAAATTGGTTATTGTGGATTCCTTCCCGCCATTATGATAAGGGAAGAGGACCTGGGCCACCGCTATATATAGAGGGTAGGCTGCTTAGAGAGGGCCCCCCGACCGATCCGATCCAACACTTAGTCACTCCACGCACCTCCACGAGATAGCCAGCCAAGAACACACCTTGAGCACCCTCACGAGGCCGAAGCACATTGTACTAGTTCATCCACCCAAACCTCCACGAGAGGCCATCTACCAAAGCAGGAGTAGGGTATTACGCTTCGTAGCGGCCCAAACCTGGGTAAGCTGTCGTGTTCATCTTCTTCCTCATCATTGTGCGAGTTCCTTGTCGTGTTCATCGAGTAGCGAGCTAGGTCGGGCGAGGCTGCAGGGGATCTTCGCACACGCCATGTGTTCGAATCTTAAGGGTTTTGCGGAGCCCGAAATCCAACAGCTATTGAGCTTCTTGCCGCTGCGCAGCCGTGCCGGTCGTCCTCTTGCGGGGGGCTGACGCACTCGAGGAAGGTTGGAGAACTGGGACACCGGAGGAGGCCTTCCGAAGAACACGCTTCTTCTTCTTCTCGGGAGTTGGGGGATCGTCGTGCAGCTCTCGCTCGGCTGTATCTTCGGCAGCAGGACCCCCGACAGCGGTGCCACTCTGCTCTCCGGCAACCTTGCCTTGCCCAGCAAGTTTTCCCTCTGATATCACTTCTCCTTCACTGGCTTCCACTTTCGTGAGGCCAGCACTACCGGCCTCCGTGGCAAGATTCGCCTCTTCCATCCTACTGGCGATGTACGCTACTTATTCTTCAGTGGTGTGAGGGATGAGGTTCGTTTCTTCCCGGATGACCCTCTCTCACAAGTTGTCAAAGAACTCTTGTGCTTGATTGGCGGATGGCTCTTCCCAAGTTCTATCAAGGCCGTGAGCATTACAAACCGGCATCATGGCAATGATTGAGTCCAGGGCAGAGTTGTTGCACAAAGGGATTACACTAGCTGGCAACTCGTACCTCGCGTCAAGCCTGAACTGTTTGTGGCAAAGAGCCGCGTGTTGCATGACCATCAAGTTTTTATTCAAACCAGGGCGCGGCCTCATGATATCTGCCGCATTCCGTAACTCCCAGGTTGGTCTCCCTTTGTTCTACAGAGGGGCGATGGGCCGGTGAAGGAAATCAACGCGAATCATCTCTACTGTGAGCCCGGCAACTTTAAGGCGGTGGATCCTGGTAATTGCAACTGTGAGCTTCTCATCTTGAAGATCGTGTTGGAAATATGCCCTAGAGGCAATAAATAAAGTGTTTATTATTGTATTTTCTTCTTCATGATAATCGTTTATTATCCATGCTATAATTGTATTAATTGGAAACATGGATACATGTGTGGATACATAGACAAACACAATGTCCCTAGTATGCCTATAGTGAACTAGCTCGTTGATTGAAAGATGGTTAAGGTTTCCTAGCCATGTACATGAGATGTCATTTGATAACGGGATCACATCATTAGGAGAATGATGTGATGGACAAGACCCAAACTACAAACGTAGCTTATGATCGTGTCAGTTTATTGCTACTGTTTTCTGCATGTCAAGTATATATTCCTATGACCATGAGATCATGCAACTCACAGATATTGGAGGAGTACCTTGTGTGTATCAAACGTTGCAACATAACTGGGTGACTATAAAGGTGCTCTACAGGTGTCTCCGAGGATGTCTGTTGAGTTGGCATGGATCAAGATTGGGATTTGTTACTCCGTGTGACGGAGACGTATCTCAGGGCCCACTCGGTAATACAACATCACAATAAGCCTTGCAAGCAATGTGACTAAGTGTTGGTCACGGGATCTTGTATTACGGAATGAGTAAAGAGACTTGCCAGTAACGAGGTTGAACTAGGTATGGAGATACCGACGATCGAATCTCGGGCAAGTAACATACCGAAGAACAAACGGAACATCATACGGGATTAACTGAATCCTTGACATAGAGGTTCGACCGATAAAGATCTTGGTAGAATATGTAGGAACCAATGTGGACATCTAGGTCCCTCCATTGGCTATTGACCATAGAGGTGTCTCGGTCATGTCTACATAGTTCTCGAACCCACAGGGTTTGCACACTTAAGGTTTGGTAACGTTTCGGTAGTATAGAGTTATGTATGGTGGTGACCGAAGTTTGTTCGGAGTCCCGGATGAGATCCTGGACATCATGAGGAGCTCGGGAATGGTCCGGAGGTAAAGATTCATATATAGGAAGTCCTGTTTTGGTCGCCGGAAAAGTTTCGGGCTTATCGGTAGTGTACCGGGAGACCTCCGGGAGGGGTATTTCGACCCAAGAGGCTTCATGGGCTGTGGGAGAGTGAATATCAGCCCTTAGTGGTCTGGTGGAAACTCCCACACAAGGCCCATGTAGCTGGAGAAGAAAACCCAAAAGGAAAAAGGTGGAAAAAGGCAAAAAGGAAAAAAAGGGATGAATCCTAATCCTACTAGGAGTGGAGGAGGTGGACTCCTCCTCTCCTAGTTCGGATGAAGCCTAGGAGGCTTGGAGGCCAAGCTGCCTCCTCTCCTCCTCTCCTCCTATATATACTGGTGGTATTGAGGGTTTTTGCACTAGATTTTCAGCCACGTGCTACCCGTTCCTCCAGTGCATAGTTTCTCCTCTAGATCAGTTTTCTGAAGTGCTTAGGCGAAGCCCTACCGGAATTGCTCCACCACCATCGCCGGAGCACCGTCAGGCTGCCAGAGAACTCTTCTTCCTCTCCACTCCTTCTTGCTGGATCAATACAGTGGAGATCGTCATCACGCTGTACGTGTTGAACACGGAGGTGCCGTCCGTTCGGTGCTAGATCGGAAGGATCGTGATCAAGTTCGTGAGATGGATCGTGATCAAGTTTGTGGGACGGATCATGATCGGATCGCGGGACGGATCATGATTGGATCGCGGGACGGATCGTGATTGGATCACGGGACGCACGGCGATTTGGATCGCGAAGACGTTCGACTACACCAACCGCGTTTCTTAATGCTTCCCGCTTAGCGATCTACAAGGGTATGTAGATCCACTCTCCCTCTCGTAGATGCTCATCACCATGGATAGATCTTCGTGTGCATAGGAAATTTTTTGTTTCCCATGCAACGTTCCCCAACAGTGGCATCTCGAGTAGAACACAAAAGGTTTGTGGGTGTTGATGCTTAGATTGCTTCCTCCCTTGGTCGGATTTTGGTTCAGAGGTATTGTGAGATGAAGCGGCCTGGACCAACATTACTCGTACGCTTACGAGAGACCGGTTCCCTCGATGCAACTTGTTGCCTAAATGGCTTGCGGGTGGCAGTTTCTCTCACCTTAGTTGGATCGGATTCGACAAAGGCGGTCCTTGAGAAGGTTGAAAAGCAAATTATGTATCACCGTTGTGGTTTATGCATAGGTGAGAATCGTTCTTGCTCGAAACCCGTAGCAGCCACGTAAAACATGCAAAAACATTTAGAGGACGTCTAACTTGTTTTGCAGGGTATGTTGTGATGTGATATGGCCAATTACATGATGTGATATATGTGATGTATGAGATTATCATGTGATGTATATAATTTCATGACTTGCATGTCGATGAGTACGGCAACCGGCAGGAGCCATAGGGTTGTCTTTAATTATTGTATGACCTGCGTGTCAATCATTAAGCGCTATGTAATGCTTTACTTTATCGCTAAACGGTTGCAATAGTAGTAGAAGCATGCAGGGCGTGACAACCTCGATGGCGACACGTTGATGGAGATCATGGTGTCGTGCCGGTGACAATGAAGATCATGCCAGTGCTTTCAACATAGAGATCTAAAGCACGAGTTCATGGCCATATCATGTCACTTATGAATTGCATGTGATGTTAATCCTTTTATGCACCTTGTTATGCTTAGTATGATGGTAGCATTATAAGGTGATCCCTCACTTAAATTTCAAGATAAAATTGTGTTCTCCCCGAGTGTGCACCATTGCGAAAGTTCATCGTTTTGAGACACCACGTGATGATCGGGTGTGATAGACTCTACGTTCACATACAACGGGTGCAAGCCAGTGTTGCACACGCAGAACACTCGGGTTAAACTTGACGAGCCTAGCATGTACAGACATGGCCTCGGAACACAAGAGACTGAAAGGTCGAACATGAGTCATATAGTAGATATGATCAACATAATGATGTTCACCATTGAGGCCACCTCAACTCACGTGATGATCGGACTTGAGTTGGTGGATTTGGATCATGTGACACTCAGATGCCCTGAGGGACGTCAATTTGAGTGGGAGCTTTAGTAATTTGATTAACTAAACTCATTATCTTGAACAATTGTCTAAGTGAACTTTGCATATTTATGTTCTAGATCAATGGCTCGCGCAGTAGCACCCCTGAATTTTAATGCATTCCTAGAGAAAGCTAAACTGAAAGATGATGGAAGTAACTTTGTTGACTGGGCCCGTAATCTGAGGATTATCCTCACGGCTTTCCCAGAAATCATATGTCCTTGATCGAGAAAACTAAGTTGAAAGATGATGGAAGTAACTTTGTGTACTGGGCTCGTAATCTGAGGATTATCCTCATAGCTTCCTAGAAGGATTAAGTCCTTGATGCACCGCTTGGTGACCCACCCGCTCCCATGTCATCCGAAGACATTAAGAACGCTTGAGAGGCACGTTCTGGAGATTACTCAATAGTTCAATGTGCAATGTTGTATGACTTAGAACCGGGACTTCAAAGACGTTTTGAACATCATGGAGCATCTGATATGTTCCAAGAGTTGGAGTTTATCTTTAAGAAGAATTCCCAGATCGAGAGGTATGAGACCTCTGATAAGTTCTATGCTTGCAAGATGGAGGAGAACAGGTCTATCAGTGAACATATACCAAGAATGTTTGGGTATATGACCCGTCTGGCGGAGTTAGGGATGTCCCTTCCGCCGGAGGCGATCACTGACAGAGTTCTTCAATCATTGCCACCTAGCTACAAGAGCTTCGTGATGAATTATAACATGCACGAGATGAACAAGTCAGTCGCCGAGCTGTTTGCGATGTTGAAAGTCGCTGACTCTGAAATCCAGAAAGAACATCAAGTGTTGATGGTCAATAAAACCACTAGTTTCAAGAAGAATGGCAACGGAAAGAAGGGTAACTCCAAGAAGGGTGGCAAAGCAGTTGCTCGTCCCGTGAAGAAACCCAAGGCTACACCCAAGCCAGAAACTATGTGCTTTCATTGCAAAGGAACTGGTCACTCAAAGCGGAACTGCCCCAAGTATCTGGTTGACAAGAAGGTGGCCAACAACAAAGAAGGTATATATGATATACATGTTATTGATGTGTACCTTACTAGCTCTCATTGTAGTGCCTGGGTATTTGATACCAGTTCGGTTGCTCACATTTGCAACTCAAAGCAGGACCTACGGAATAGATAGAGGCTAGCTAAGGACGAAGTGACGATGCACGTGGGAAATGGTTCCAAGGTTCATGTGATCACCGTCGGCACGCTCTCTCTTCGATTACCACCGGGATTAGTGATGAACCTGAATAATTGTTATTTAGTGCCCGCATTAAGCATGAACATTATATCTGAAACTTGTTTATTGCGAGACGGTTACTCATTTAAATTAGAGAATAATGGTTGTTCTATTTATATGAGTAATATCTTTTAAGTTCATGCACCCAATGTGAGGGGTTTATTCATATTGAATCTTGATAGTGATGATACACATGTTTATAACATTGATGCTCAAAGATGTAGAGTTGATAATGATAGTTCCACTTTCTTGTGGCACTGCCGTTTGGGTCATATTGGTGTAAAACACATGAGGAAGCTTCATGCCGATGGACTTTTGGAGTCACTTGATTTTTAATCACTTGACACATGTGAACCATGCCTCATGGGCAAGATGACTAAAACGCCGTTCTCTAGAACAATGGAACGGGCGAATGATTTGTTGGAAATCATACATACTTATGTGTGCGGTCCAATGAACATTGAGGCGCGCGGTGGATATCTTTATTTTCTCACCTTCACTAATGACTTAAGTAGATATGGGTATATTTACTTAATGAAACACAAGTCTGAAACATTTGAAAACTTCAAGCAATTTCAAAGTGAAGTTGAGAATCATCGTGACAAGAAGATTAAATTCCTGCGATCTGATCGAGGAGGTGAATATCTGAGTTATGAGTTTGGCAGTCACTTATGACAGTGTGGAATTGTTTCACAATTGACACCGCCTGGAACACCACAACGTAATGGTGTGTCCGAACGTCGTCATTGAAGCTTATTATATATGGTGCGTTCTATGATGTCTCTTGACAATTTGCCACTATCGTTTTGGGGTTATGCATTAGAGATAGCCGCATTCACTTTAAATAGGGCACCATCGAAATTTGTTGAGACGACGCCATATGAACTGTGGTTTGGCAAGAAGCCAAAATTGTCGTTTCTTAAAGTTTGGGGATGTGATGCTTATGTCAAAAAGCTTCAGCCTGAAAAGCTGGAACCCAATGCGGAGAAATGCATCTTCATAGGATACCCAAAAGAGCAGTTGGGTATACCTTCTATCTCAGATTCGAAGGCAAAGTGTTTGTCGCTAAGAACAGAACATTTCTTGATAAAGAGTTTCTCTCGAAAGAATTGAGTGGGAGGAAAATAGAACTTGATGAGGATATTGAACCTTTACTTCAACCAGAGAGTAGTGCACATTGAAAGATGTTTCTGTGGATCCAATGACGGTTGAAGAGGAATTTAATGATGATGACCATGAAACTTTGGATCAAGTTACTATTGAACCTCGTAGGTCGACAAGGGCGTGTACTGCTCCTGAGTGGTACGACAACTCTGTCTTGGAGGTCATGTTGTTAGACAACAATGAACCTACGAGCTATAGTGGAGCAATGATGGGCTCGGATTCCAAGAAATGGTTAGAGGCCATGAAATCTGAGATGGGATCCATGTATGAAAACAAATTATGGACTTTGCAAGTATTACCTTAAGGGCGAAAGGCTATTCAGAACAAATGGATCTTTAAAAAGAAGACGGACGCGAACGGTAATGTCACCATCTATAAAGCTTGACTTGTAGCAAAGAGTCTTTCACAAGTTCAAGGAGTTGACTACGATGAGACCTTCTCACCCATAGCGATGCTTAAGTCCGTCGGAATCATGTTAGCAATAGCTGCATATTTCGACTATGAAATTTGGCATATGGATGTCAAAACAGCGTTCCTTAATGGTTTCCTTGAGGAAGATTTTTATATGATGCAACCGGAAGGTTTTGTCGATCCAGAGAATGCTGACAAAGTTTGCAAACTCCAGCGATCCATTTATGGACTTGTGCAAGCATCTCGGAGTTAGAAAAAGCACTTGGATGAGGTGATCGAAGCGTTTGTGTTTATACAAGTTTATGGATAAGTTTGTATTTACAAGAAAGTGAGTGGGAGCTCTATAGAGTTTCTAATATTATATGTGGATGACATATTGCTGATTGGAAACAATATAGAAATGCTAGAAAGTGTGAAGGAATATTTGAACAAGAGTTGTTCAATGAAGGACCTAGGAGAAGCTGCTTTCATATTAGGCATTAAGATCTATAGAGATAGATTGAGACGCTTGATAGCACTTTAACAAAGCACATACCTTGATAAAGTTTTGAAGAAGTTCAAAATGGATCAGTCCAAGAAGGGGCTCTTGCCTATGTTACAAGGTGTGAAGTTGAGTAAGACTCAATGCCAAGTGACTGTAGAAGATAGAGAGAAGACGAGTGTCATCCCCTATGCTTGAGCCATAGGCTCTATCATCTATGCGATGTTGTGCATAAGACCCGATGTCAGCCTTGCCATAAGTATGGCCAGAAGGTTTCAAAGTGATCCTGGAATGGAGCACTGGACGGTGGTCAAGAATATCCTTAAGTACCTGAAAATGACTGAGGAAATGTTTCTCGTTTATGGAGGTGATCAAGAGCTCGTTGTAAAGGGTTATGTTGATGCAAGCTTTGACACTGATCCCGATGACTCTAAGTCGCAAACCAGATACGTATTTATTCTCAATGAGGGAGCGGTAAGCTGGTGCAGTTCCAAGCAGAGTGTGGTAGCTGATTCTACATGTGAAGCGGAGTACATCGCAGCCTCGGAGGCAGCAAAGGAAGGCGTCTGGACGAAGGAGTTCATGACAGATCTTGGAGTAGTGCCCAGTGCACTAAATCCAGTGGATCTATTCTGTCATAACATTGGTGACATTGCCCTGGCCAAGGAACCAAGGTTTCACAAGAGGACCAGACACATAAAACGACGCTTCAATTCCATCCGCGAGTATATCAAGGAGGAGGACATAAATATTTGCAAAGTGCACACGGATCTGAATGTTGCAGACCCGTTGACTAAACCTCTTCCAAGGGCTAAACATGATCAACACCATAACTATATAGGTGTTCGAATCATTACAATGTAAATCACATAGTGATGTGAGCTAGATTATTGACTCTAATGCAAGTGGGAGACTATTGGAAATATGCCCTAGAGGCAATAATAAAATGGTTATTATTATATTTCCTTGTTCATGATAATTGTTTATTATCCATGCTATAATTGTATTGACTCGAAACACATTGCATGTGTGGATACATACACAACACTTTATCCCTAGTGTGCCTCCAGTAGACTAGCTTGTTGATAAAAGATGGTCAAGGTTTCCTAGACATTGACATGAGATGTCATTTGATAATGGGATCAGATCATTAGGAGAACGATGATACGGACAAGACCCAAACTATAAACATAGCATTTGACCGCGTTAGTTTATTGCTACAGTTTTCTGCATGTCAAGTATCTGTTCCTATGACCATGAGATCATGCAACTCACTGATACCAGAGGAGTACCGTGTGTGTATCAAATGTCGCAACGTAACTGGGTGACTATAAAGGTGCTCTACAGGTATCTCCTAGGGTGTCTCTTGGGTTGGCATGGATCAATACTGGGATTTGTTACTCCTTGTGACGGAGAGGTATCTCAGGGCCCAATCGGTAATACAACATCACAACAAGCCTTGCAAACAATGTGACTAAGTGTTAGCCATGGGATATTGTATTACGAGACGAGTAAAGAGACTTGTCGATGATGAGGTTGAACGAGGTATACAGATACCGACGATCGAATCTCGGGCAAGTAACGTACCGAAGAACAAAGGGAACAACATACAGGATTAACTGAATCCTTGACATAGAGGTTCGACCGATAAAGATCTGCATTGAATATGTAGGAACCAATATGGGCATCCAGGTCCCACTATTGGTTATTGACCATAGAGGTGTCTCGGTCATGTCTACATAGTTCTCGAACCTGTAGGGTCTGCATACTTAAGGTTCGGTGACGTTTCAGTAGTATAGAGTTATGTATGGTGGTGACGAAGGTTGTTCGGTGTCCCGGATGAGATCCCGGGCATCACGAGGAGCTCCAGAATGGTCCGTAGGTAAAGATTGATATATAGGAAGTCCTGTTTTGGTCGCCGGAAAAGTTCCGGGCTCATCGGTAGTGTACCGGGAGTGCCAGGAGGGTGCTGGGGGACCATCGGGAGGGGTATTTCGACCCAAGAGGTTACATGGGCTGTGGGAGGAGGTATACCAGCCCTTAGTTGGCTGGCCTAAGTCCCACAAGAGGCCCATGCGGCTGGGAGGAGAAGTCCAAAAGGAAAAAGGTGGAAAAGGAGTTTTCCAAGTGGGAGAGAAGGAGTCCTAATCCTACTAGGATTGGAGGAGGACTCCTCCTTCCACTTCGGCCGACGCAAGGATTGGCACCATGAGAGCCAAGTCTCCTCCCTCCCTCCTCCTATATATACGATAGTTTTGAGGGGGTTTTGACACAGAAAAACAGCCACGTGCTAACTCTCCTCTAGTTCGTAGTTTCTCCTCTAGATCAGTTTCAGCGGTGCTTGGGCGAAGCCCTGCTGGAATAGCTCCACCACCATCGCCGCAACACCATCGCATTGCCGGATAACTCGTATACCTCTCCGCTCCCTCTTGCTGGATCAAGAAGGCGGAGATCGTCATCAAGCTGTATGTCTACTGAACGCGGAGGTGCCATCCGTTCGGTGCTGGATCAGGACGGATCATGATTGGATCACGGGACGCATGGCAATTTGGATCGCGAAGATGTTCGACCACATCAACCGTGTTTCTTAACACTTCCCTCTTAGCAATCTACAAGGGTATGTAGATCCACTCTCCCTCTCGTAGATGCTCATCACCATGGATAGATCTTGTGTGTGCATAGGAAATTTTTTGTTTCCCATGCAACGTTCCCCAACACTTAAATACCATGTTCTTCATGATCTTCATGGAGATCTATCTGATGTAATCCTCTTTTGTGGTGTGTTTGTCAAGATCCGATGAATTGTGGTTTATGTTCAGATTATCCATGAATCATATTTGAATCTCCTCTAATTTCTTATATGCATGATTTCATATCCTTGCAAGTCTTTTTGAGTTATTGGTTTGGTTTGGCCAACTAGATTGGAAATTCTTGCAATGGGACAAGTGCTTGGTTTTGGGTTCAATCTTGCGGTGTCCTCACCCAGTGACAAAGTAGGGTAGCGAGGCACGTATTGTATTGTTGCCATCAAGGGTAACAAGATGGGGTTCTCATCATATTGCTTGAGTTTATCCCTCTACATCATGTCTGTGGGGACCCCGACTCATAAGTTGTGATCACCGAATGCACGTGTACAGTGATCCCAAAGATCAATGCTTACTGAACACACTGAAGATGAATAACAAGAGTCTTACATCCACATTTAGCGTCTTACACAAATAAAGACCATGATGGTCAAGTCTTACATTGATATGGACATGAGGGCTAAACACTTAAATAGAACAAACAACGGAAATCTTGGTCGAAAGCGTGAACCCATGACATCTGCCTTAATCTACAGGCATTCTGACTGGGAAGCATCCTAGTTTGTATGTTCGTCTCCAACAAACTCTTCAACATACTCCTGTTCTTCAATGCCTGGCCAATTAAATAACCAGTGGCAAGCCAATGAGTACTTTGAATGTACTCGCAAGCAACCCAAGTTGTGGAACAAGGTAACGATGATGCATGATATCGCACTAAGTAGGTAATTTTGTGGAAAGCTAATTTTGAAGGCAATTGACATGATCAAGTAACTAGTAAGCATGCATCAACAATTAGCAGATACCCATATGAACAAGTTACAGGTATCAACATAAGTAGGGGTTGAACATCTCATGCTCATTCATCATGCTAAGTCGTCGGACTTAGTTCAATTCTCATGCTAAGTCATCGGACATAGCTTATGTGACCTCTTTGTCACCATCACACCCATACTCACACCAAGTTTGCGAAAACATCCGGACATAGTCTAAGCAGCACCACCCAACTGTCCTTGACCGTGGACACGTCTATTCGAATAGTTTTATACTTTGCAGAGGTTGCACACTTTACCCACAAGACCCGGGAAACTTCCGTATCTTCCACGACTCGTGGTATATAAAATACCCGAGGTAAGCACCCGAATGCCTTTCCCATGGTGATACTGAACAAAGAGTCCACTGGTTGGTGCCATCCCTCATGATATACATCACACGTATCATTCATAAGGGCACGCAATGGTGTGCCCGGTGCCTGTAAAGACAGCGCATGACCTTCCACTCTGGGACGACCCCATCTCAAGAGTGAACACTTCTCTCTTGCCACTAGTAATGCGGGCTCCTTGCTAGCACCATCCATAGTAATCAACAAAACCCCGTCCCATAAGGGGTATCATGGTTGCGCCTGTACGTTGGGACGGTTGAAAAATCTTAAATCTAATCTGTTTTCGAAAACACATTCTCAACTTGCTCTGGCACACCACTTCTTTCTCAAGTGGTCACCCATCTTCTCATCATCTCTCTCGGGCATTAGTGGCACCCGACGGGGTTTTCAAAAAGTCTTTGAAATAATTACTTTCCTTCCATCACTATAGATCCCGATCCCACTTGTATAGCATCTACTAGCATCCTAACTACACCCACCTACATAACCCTCATAAGATGGTAGGGTTATGTCCGATGCAAGTGTCAACGGTAAAAGTATCGGAGGCAACCCACCGAAGGGGGAACACCACACATGATCAATCATTGAAACAACAAGTGCGATATGACATGCATGATTTTTTTTTCTTAACTTGGTCAAAGTGCTGCTTGCCTGGCTCAATAAAGTCTCCGGGGTCTTCGAAGTCTTCGGGCCCATCTTCTTCGTCAACGGCGTAATCTATCGTCGCAAATAAATAACGATAAAATAAGCAACACCCAAACATAGAGCATTCAAGCTACTAATAAAAATGTTACTCTATTATGATAAATACTAAGGACTATATTAAAAATGTTTGTTTACCATTTTGTTATGAAAATTGTTTTTTAGAAACTATGAAATAGAGGCAGAAAATGCAAAATGGGTTTTTTTCAATAAAAATAGTACTAAGAAGTTTTTCAAACATTTTTACAAATGGCACTAATAAATCCTGTGGATTATTTCAAGAATTTAGGTGGAGGAATTTTTGGATTTGGAATAATATTCTACTCTGTGGGATTTTTGGAATTTAAATAGAAAAAGAAAAAAGGAAAGGGCTATTGTGCCCTTTTGGGCCAGAATACCCGGCTGAAACCGGCCCATAGAGAGATGTCGGCCCAGGCGAGGCGCCGCGCACGGCAGGTTTGGTTTTAAACCCGCCTGCAGGCCCGGCCTGCCAGCAAGAGAGGAGGGGGCGAAGGGATGACAGGTGGGCCCCACCTGTCATCCCTCTCCTCGCGAAAGGAGCGGAGGAGGGGCTCACCGGAGGGCTCCAGGCCATGACAGGAAATCTTCCCACTTGGCTCCATACACCAAAACACAAGCGCGGAGCATATCTTCGAGTATCTGATTCACTCGTTCTGTTTGCCCACCGGTCTGCAGATGAAAAGCAGTGCTGAAGGAGAGCTTGGTTCCCATAGCTTCTTGAAACTTCTTCGAGAAACTTGAGGAGAACTGTGTTCTTAGATCCGACACGATCTCCTTTGGAACTCTGTGAAGACTCACGATGCGGTTGATGTATAGGTTCGCGAGCTGGCTACCATCATAGGTGGTTCTGACGGGGATGTAGTGGGCTACCTTGGTCAGGTGATCAACAATGACCCAAATGGAATCATGTCCTTTACTCGACCTTGGTAATCCGTGATGAAATCCATCCCGACTTCGTCCCACTTCCATTCAGGCACCTTGAGAGGTTGCAATAGCCCAGCGGGTCATTGATGCTCAGCTTTAACTCTCTGGCATATGTCACACTTGGCCACGAACGTGCCTATCTCCCGTTTCATGCCATGCCACCAAAATCTCGTCTTGAGGTCTTGATACATCTTGGTTCCTCCAGGATGGATGGAGTAGGGAGTGTCATGAGCTTATTGCAAGATCAGGTTCTTGAGCTCTTCTTTGTTGGGTACGCAAATGCAATTCCCGAACCATACAACTCCTTATTCGTCCACTGGGAATCCTAGGGCGTTGCTTGCCTTGATCTTCCTCTTGATGCCTTCAATGCTCTCGTGTCCCTTCTGGGATTATTTGATATCATCCATCAAGGTAGGCTTTGCTTCGAGGTTAGCAAGGAATCCTGGTGCAACTAGTTCCAAGCCGAAGCTCTCAAGTTCTTCATACAGGGCGGGTAGCTTTTCCTTAATCATAGCATTCAAGGAACAAGTCTTTCTGCTTAAGGCGTTTGCTACTTAATTGGCCTTTCCGAGGTGGTATTGAACACTGAGGTCGTAATCCTTGATCAATTCCAACAATCTTCACTGCCTCACATTCAATTCCCTTTGAGTGAAGATATACTTCAAGCTCTTGTGGTTTGTGAATATCTCACATCGCTTCCCCAGAATGTAATGTCGACATGTCTTCAAGGCATGAACCACGGCTGCCAACTCGAGATCATGAGTTGCGTAGTTCTATTCATGAGGATGTAGCTATCTGGATAGATATGCTATGACTCTGCCTTCTTGCATCAGAACACCTCCAAGCCCGGTTCTTGATGAATCACAATATATCACAAACTCCTTGTCAATATCAGGGGTGGCAAAAACTGGGGTTGTGGTCAATCTCTTCTTGAGCTCCTAGAAGCTTTCCTCGCACTTAGCTGTCCGTTCGAACTTCTTGTCCTTCTTCAAAAGCTGGGTCATGGGTCAGGCAATACTCGAGAACCCTTCCACGAACTTGTGGTAATATACCGCGACTCTGAGGAAGCTCCTGACTTCATGGTGGTTGGGGTTGCCATTCAGTCACGGCTTCAATCTTGGCAGGATCCATTGTCAATCCTTCGGTGGTATACACATGACCCAAGAACCCAAGTTCATGCAGCCAGAATTCACACTTGCTAAACTTGGCATAAAACTGATGCTCTCAAAGCTTCTCTAGGACCAATCTCAAGTGTTCCTCATGTTCTTCTTCAGACTTGGAGAAGACAAGTATGTCATCAATGAAGACGACAATGTACTTGTCCAAATACTCCATGAAGACTTTATTCATGAGGTACATGAAGTAGGCAGGGGCATTAGCTAACCCGGATGACATGACCATGTATTCGTACAGGCCATACCGGGTTAAGAATGTCGTCTTCAGAATGTCTTGGGGTCTGATCTTCAGCTTGTAGTAGCCAGACCTGGGGTCGATCTTGGAGAACACCTTGGCTCTGTTCAACTGATCAAACAGGTCTTCAATCTTGGGGAGTGGGTATTTGTTCTTTATCATGACTTCATTGAGAGAACGATAATCGACATAGAGTATGATAGTTCCGTCCCTCTTTGACACAAATAGAATAGGCGATCCCCAAGAAGAGGCACTAGGGCAAATAAATCCTTTTCTGAGTTGCTCTGCCAGTTGCTTCTTCAATTCAGCCAACTCTTCGGATCCCATCTTGTAGGCCTTCTTATAGATGGGCCTTGATCTGGGCATAAGCTCAATAATGAACTCAATGTCGCGGTCAGGAGGCATTCCGAGCAGCTCATCAGGGAACACATCCGGGTATTCACATACCACTCGCACTTGATCCAACTCAACTCCCGATAGGCAGTTAGCCTGAGGGTTTTGAGTGGAGGCAGGGTTGGGAACATACTTGACTTCAATTCCTTGGCTATTGGTCATGGTGAAAATCCTCTTGGCACAGTCTAACATGCCTTGGTGCTTAGTCAACCAATTCATGCCAAGGATGACATCCAAGCCAGGTGAGTCCAGAACTATAAGGTCGGCTAAGAAGTCTACCCCATTGATGTCAATATTCACTCCCTTACACCCTATCCCAGACTTCATAACTGAACCGGGGGTTTGTATCAAGATACGACTACCAGGGGTGTAGGTTTCATGCCAATCTGTAGTGCAAACTTTTGGGTGACAAAAGAATGTGAAGCCTCACAATCAAACAATATTGTTGCTGGGGTCGAGTTGACGAGGAACGTACCCAGTATGACGTCCGGCTTTTCCTAGGCTTCCTCTACGGTGACGTGATTCACACGACCCTTGCCATTGTTGGGATGGTTGCGAGGAGCTGGGTTCCTTGGTGGTGCTCCACATGCTTGACCTTGGTTTGGCGCATTGGGGCGCGGTGCATCTGGCTTCCTGTTGGGGCAAAGCTTAGTGATGTGTCCAGACTGACCACATCCAAATCCAAGTAACTTGCCCTGGGTTGTTGTTGAAGTTCCTGCCACCGTTGTTGTTATTGGGGTTGTTGTTGTAAGCTGGCCTGGGATTGGCATACTGCTGAGGCTGGTAGCTCTAACGAGGTGCAGGAGGTCTAGCCTGCTGCGGCTGATAGGTTGGCTTGACTGGGGCTGGCTGCCAGGGGCAAGGCTTCTGCTTGCTTGAGCTTCCCTTGTTGATCATCTTGCGCCTGCGAGTGTCGTCTATGGCATGATGCTTGTATTCTAGCATGAGAGCCTTCTTCACCAAGTCGAAGAAGGTACGACAGTCATAGACGATGAGCTGATACTGCGGGACGTGTTAAAATCCTTCCATGAAGCGCTAGCTCCTTGGCAGCTTCTGTGCTGACGTCTTCAGGTGCATACCTTGATAGCATGTTGAACTTCTGCAGGTACTCCTTGACAAAGCCACTTCCTTGCTTCAGCGCTTGGAACCCTCTCTTCTTGATAGCCATGATCCCAGAAGGAATGTGGGCGGTGCGGAATCCTTCCTTGAAGTCATTCCACGTGATCACACGTTCTCCTTGCATGACCTTGAATCCATCCCACCAAGCTCGGGCGGTACCTCCTAGGCAGTGAGAGGCATAAAGCACCTTCTCACGATCCTCATTGCAATTGACCAGTGCAAGCAGGTCCTCGATGGTGCGGATCCAGTCATCAGCATCCAATGGTTCAGCAGTCTCGATGAAGGTTGGGGGCAAATTCCTCATGAACTCAGACATTGTGGAGCGGCCATTGCCATTCCTGCCTTGCTGCTGGTTGTTCACCAGGGCCCGAGCCATCTGCTGGATAGCAACATTGTTGGCTTGGCGCTCCTCCCGGAGAACTTGGAGAAACTGAGCTATGGTCATGTTCTCCGGTGGAGGTGGTGGCGGGGGAATGTTGCCTTGTGGCTGCTCCTGGTGTCCTCCAGCGTGAGCAGCCCCACAGCTCCCTGTTGCTGGCTCGAGTTGCCGGCTTCAGGGTTGGTGAAGGAGCTGTTGCGGATAGCAGTCACCATCCTGTTTGGAGCAGCCAAGTCAAACAACTAGGGTTGACAAGAGGATAAGCAATAACGGAAAGCGCGCCTAAGGGGGTCGGTCAAGTGCAAGTGTGTTAAAACAAAGGTCGAAAGACCAACATATATTAAGATAGATGATGGAGTCGCTTACAAGTTGCCTAAGGCAAAAGCACGACTTGCATCGGAACACAAACAACAAAACAAACCACAAACACACATGGTTTCGTATGAACCATTACACGGACTCGACTTCGCATTAGGGGTACATGGCTAATCCTACCCTAGAGGTTCTCGGACTCAGGTGGTGCAGTGCTCGGTCTCGTAGTCACGCTCCTCTGGGTCTTCCTACTGTTCATCCTCTGAATGGGCATCATTCCCGATTGAAGGGGTTGTGGAACGAGGAGGTCCATCCCGACGACGCTTTGTAGGCGGGTCGGTGAAGAGCTCACGGTACTCCTTCGCACTCATGCAATGATGATGTGTAGGTGCATTACTAGCTGGAGGTACTCCTCCTCGATAAGCGACAGCTGGTCATCCCTCGGGGGCTCCATCCTTCTTGATCTTGTCTGGCTTCGTCTTGGCTTGTAGAAGTAGCTCTTGGGTGTGGTGAAGTTCCTCGCGGAGCTTCACAGACTCCTTCATCAGATTATGAACCAGGCTATCGGTGGAGAGGCTGAAGTAGGTCTGGAACCTGAGTGGTGTGCCATCCTCCTTGGTTGGAATTAGCGTCCAACTCTTGCCAAGATCATCCTTCCTGAAGGGAAGTTAGCGAGTAGCCGGCTCATCAGCCATCTCTGGAATGATGTCTCGAAGGTGTAGGAGTGCCTTGCGTGCAGCTGTCTCGACTACGAGCATCATGGTCTCCATCCGTGGTCCTTCAAAGAACCAACTGGTCGGGGAGTCGTTTTCCTTCACGACCACATCCACATGGTACTCCTTCGTGACGGCATCGACCCAGTGCTCGTGGTAGAAGAAAATGGGTGGTTGGTGAAGCTGGCACTTCTCCAGGCTATCCCCAAGGAGTAAGGGAAAGCTAGATGTCAAGAAGGCTTCGGGTACGACAGCCATCTACAAAGGTTGGAAAGGAGGAGAGTCAGTAGAGTGTCGTGTAAAGATGAGACGAGGTAAATAGTGCAGAATTCCGAAGTACAAATGCTAGGTGTAATTTTAAAAGTCGGCTTCATCCTAACTAACATCCATGCTAACTAAGGGCTTCCTACTGTCAGGGTGGCTCTGATACCAGCTCTATGGGGACCCCGACTCATAAGTCGTGATCACCGAATGCACGTGTACAGTGATCCCAGAGATCAATGCTCACTAAACACACAGAAGCTGAATACCAAGAGTCTTACATCCACCTTTAGCGTCTTACACAAATAAAGACCATGATGGTCAAGTCTTACATGGATAGGGACATGAGGGCCAAACACTTAAATAGAACAAGCAGCAAAAATCTTGGTCGAAAGCGTGAACCCATGCCATCTGCCTTAACCTACAGGCATTCTAATTGGGAAGCGTCCTAGTTCGCATGTTTGTCTCCAACAAACTCTTCAACATACTCCTGTTCTTCCATCCCTGACCAATTAAATAACCAGTGGTAAGCCAATGAGTACTTTGAATGTACTGGCAAGCAACCCAAGTTGTGGAACAAGGTAACGATGATGCATGATATAGCACTAAGTAGGTAATTTTGCGGAAAGCTAATTTTGAATGCAATTGACATGATCAAGTAACTAGTAAGCATGCATCAACAATTAGCAGATACCCATATGAACAAGTTACAGGTATCAACATAAGTAGGGGTTGAACATCTCATGCTCATTCATCATGCTAAGTCATCGGACTTAGTTTAAATCTCATGCTAAGTCATCGGACATAGCTTAGGTGACCTCTTTCTCACCATCACACCCATACTCACACCAAGCTTGCGAAAACATCCGGACATAGTCTAAGCAACACCACCCAACTATCCTTGACCATGGACACGACTATTCGAATAGTTTTATACTCTACAGAGGTTGCACACTTTACCCACGAGACTCGGGGAACTTTCGTGTCATCCATGACTCACGGTATATAACATACCCGAGGTAAGCACCCGAACAATGCCTTTCTCATGGTGACACTGAACAAAGAGTCCACTCATTGGTGCCATCCCTCATGATATACATCACACGTATCATTCATGAGGGCACGCAACGGTGTGCCCAGTGCCTGTAAAGACAGCGCATGACCTTCCACTCTGGGTCGACCTCGTCTCAAGAGTGAACACTTAACTCTCGCCACTAGTAATGTGGGCTCCTTGCTATCACCAACCATAGTAATCAACAAAGCCCCGTCCCATAAGGGGTATCATGGTTGCGCATGTAAGGTTGGGATGGTCTACAAATCTTAAATCTAATCCGTTTTTGAAAACACATTTTCAACTTGCTCTAGCACACCACTTCTTTCTCAAGTGGTCACCCATCTTCTCATCATCTCCCTCGGGCATTAGTGGCACCCGACGGGGTTTTCAAAAAGTCTTTGAAATCATTACTTTCCTTCCATCACTATGCATAGATCCCGATCCCACTTGTGTATCATCTACTATCATCCTAACTACACCCACCCGCATAACCCTCATAAGGTGGTAGGGTTATGTCTGATGCAAGTGTCAAAGATAAAAGTATCGAAGGCAACTCACCGAAGGGGGAACACCACACATGATCAATCATCGAAAAAACAAGTGCTATATGACATGCATGAAAAAGTTTCTTAACATGGTCAAAGGGTTGCTTGCCTGGCTCAATAAAGTCTACGGGGCCTTCGAAGTCTTTGGGCCCAACTTCTTCATCAACCGCGCAATCTATCGTCGCGAATAAATAGCGATAAAATAAGCAACACCCAAAAACAGAGCATTCAAGCTACTAATAAAAATGTTACTCTATTCTAAGAAATACTAAGGACTATATTAGAAGTGTTTGTTAAACATTTTGCTACAAAAATTATTTTTAAAAACTATTAAACAGAGGCAGAAAATGCCAAATGGGGTTTTTTTAAATAAAAACAGTACTAAGAAGTTTTTCAAACATTTTTACAAATGACACTAATAAATACTATGGATTATTTCAAGAATTTAGGTGGAGGAATTTTGATTTGGAATAATATTCTACTCTGTTGGATTTTTTGAATATAAACACAAAAAGAAAAAAAGAAAAGGGCTACTGTGCCCTTTTGGGCCAGAATACCCGGCTGAAACCGGCCCACTGAGAGATGCCGGCCCAGGCGAGGCACCACGCGCGACAGGTTTGGTTTTAAACCTGCCCGCTGGACCGGCCTGCCAGCGAGAGAGGAGGGGGTGAGGGGATGATAGGTGGGTCCCACCTGTCATCCCTCTCCTTGCGACAGGAGTGGAGGAGGGGCTCATTGGAGGGCTCCAGGCCACGGCGGCGGAAACGAAAGGTACCAGCATGCTCCTGGGGTCTTCGCGCGTCGGTGGGTGGTCGCGGGTTCGCCAGGGGGAGAGAGGAACACCGGTGAGGGGAGGATGCCCGATGGCGGCAAGGGTTTGGTGCGGGAGGGGGCTCTTGATCATGGGGAAGGGCGTGCTAGGCACGGGGAGGAAGCGGAGGGAAGGAGGGAGTGATGAGAGAGGGGCAAGGGCTCGGGGTGGCCCTATTTATAGGGGGCACCGGTCCACCGTGGACGTGGTGCGCCTGTGAGGACCAGGGCATCGCCACGGGCCATGAGGGCGAGCCTGGACATGTTTGGGGGCTTCATGGACGCGGTCCGTGCCCAGGAGAAGGGAAGGCAACCAGGAGGGCGCTCGGAGGTGCGCACGTGCGAGCGCGGCCACTGGTCAGTTTTGGCGGTGCCGTGCGCATGCGAGGGATGGGAGGAGAGAGAGGGGAGAGAGAGGGCCTACCGCCTACCGCTTCATGCACGCCGAGGCTGACCAGGGGGACAAGCGGGGGAGGCCCAAGGCTGCCGGGCGGCGCGAGCCAGGGGCGGCTACTGTGCAAGAGCGCACTGTAGCGTGCTCCAGAGCACCCAAATGGCAGGCCTGGGCATTTTTCTAAGCCCACTGCGTGTCCTCTTGTGTCTTGGGGCTTTAGAAGATGCCCAACCGCTAGGGGGTGCTAGGGAGAGCTCTGGAGAAGCCTTAGGGTAGAAGGAAAAGAGAAGAGAGAGAGAAAAGATGCTGTCCAGGGAGGGGTAAATGGGGTTTTCACCACATTACATTTGGACTATATCCATGAGACTTTTACTGGAGGTGAAATGTATCCACAGGAGGTTGTGGTAAAAATTTGGGGGCAAGGGTAAAAGAGAAAGGGGTGCAAATGGTTTTTTACTAAATCACCAAAAGGTGTTTGGTATGGTTTCGGGCAAGAAGATGTTACCAACTTACTAAGATACTTACCAGGGTCAAAGGCTAGGTAAAAATGAGAGGATTCACCAAGTTTGAGCTCAAGAGGAGAGAGTTGCCAATGAAGATTCGTTAAACCCTAGAAATTTGCAGAATCAGGCTTCTATAGATCTACTCATGCTAGGCTTTTACCCTTGATGCACCACTTAGTGTATCATCACTACTTGGTCATTAGAGCATGCCCACAAAGTTTGGGGTCAAGGGGAGACACTTCACAATGTAAAGTTGCTGAAATTTGATTCTGGACAGGGATGGTTTTGGGATGGTTTGATGAACCAAACCAACTTGGATTGAGATGAAACTTTTCAAGATCAACACTTCTGATAGTGTTGACTTGCTGGAATTTTCCTGGAATTTATTGAGAATATTTCTGATAGAAATATTTCAAAAGCTTGATTTGGACAAAAAGGGTTTTCAGCGGTTTTGCCCATGATTAGAACATGCCCTTGAGTTGAAACTCATATATATGGAAAATATATGTCCACTGAGTTTCCCTAAATTTTCTCAAGTATTTTCAAGCATTAAAAATAATTTTTCCCTATGAAAAACCATTTCTGGCCTTAATAAAAAGCCTTTAAATAAAATATGAAAATAATCTTTAAAAATAATATTTTGTGGTTTTGGGAAGTCTTATATATAGTAGGTTTGAAGTAAAGCTTTTGGGAAAGAAGGATCCACCTGATTTGAGGACTTGAAGTGCAAACCTCATTTCAGGGGGTTTTGGAAACCTATTTTGAATAAATCATTTTTGGTTAAAACAGAATTTGATACAAATAGTTTTGGGCACTATTCACATGACACGATCATTGGGCAAGAGGTTTGGGTCAAGGAAGATGAATATGAAGTGGAATAGAATCTAGGAGTGCCATATAACTCAATCATCAAGCAAGCAAACTACATAGCAAACAAGAACAAGCACTTGAAAAAGTTTTAGTTGGCTCCAAATTTTATAAACCCAAACATAACAATGTGATACAAAAACAGGGTGTGACAATTTCATCTTTCTTAATGCGTTACTCTGTTCTTCATGAACTTAATACTCTAGATGCAGGAAGGAGTCGGTCGATGTGTGGAGTAATAGTAGTAGATGAAGAATCATTTTGGTCTACTTGTCACGGATGTGATTCCTATATGCATGATCATTGCCTTGGATAACTACATGATTGTTCACTTTTCTATCAATTGCTTGATAGTAATTTGTTTACCCACCTTGATATTTGCCTTCAAGGGAGAAGCCTCTAGCGAAACCTATGGCCCTCGGGTCTATTTTCCATCATATATTTTCATATCTATACTTGCTGCAATTTATTTACCTTTTACTTTTCGCACTTATTACATGTATCTCTATCGGATATAATCCTTGCAAATAACCGTGAAGGGATTGACAACCCCTTTATAGCATTGAGTGCAAGAGTTTGATTATTTGTGTAGGTGCATCCATTGGTGACTAGCTTGTTCCTCCTACTGGATTGATACCTTGGTTCTCAAAAACTGAGGGAAATACTTATCTACTTCGCTGCATCACCCTTTCCTCTTCAAGGGAAAACCAACGCATGCTCAGGAGGTAGCAAGAAGGATTTCTGGCCCCATTGCCGGGGAGGATACACATCAAGCCTACCAAGTACCCATCACAAACTCATCTCTTGCATTTACTTTATTTGCCATTTGCCTCTTGTTTTCCTCTCCCCCACTTCTGAAACGATTTTCAGAAAATACCAAAAAGATTTGCCTTTTTATTAGCCCTTCTTTCGTTTGCCTTTTGTTTGCTTGTGTGCTTGATTGCTTGCTTTGCCACCATGTTGGAATCTAGGGAGACCTCCAATGAAAAATATAGTCATAATCTTGAGGGGAATTTTTATGACCTTGATAATGAAAACCCTCAAAAAGAACCTACTATCATTCATACAAAAAGGTTTCGCATAGGTAGTGGTAATATCATTGGAAAAGGTGTTATTCAAGATTTCTTCACTTGTGCGGGAACACTTCCGACCATAGGAGTTTCCATTTGCAGAAAACTAATAGTCTTGCAGATGCTATAACTTTGTTAATAAGTGAACTTGAGGGGCAATTCTTACATATGCACCCTTGCATACAAATGATTTTTCTTGAGTTCTCTAATATTCAACATTCTTCTGTTAAGTGTGCCGGCACTATATTCCTAGCCCACGAGTTTAGATTTATCATGAAAGAGGATAATGCAATTTTTTCTCGTTACAAAATTAATGGTGGATTTCCCCTATTGAGGAGATCCGTTTTAATCAATAAGAGATAATGAGACTACGATCTTCGGATAAAGTTGCTTATAATGAAAATTTGAGAAAAAAAGTCCCTACCGAGGTTTTGGTTGATAAGATTTCTGAACTCAATGATAATTTTGCTATACAAAATAACGGATTAGATTTCATTCTTAGAAAAAAGGCTCATGGCCTTTACCCAAAGGAAAGCCTATAATGAGGAATTGATTATACACTATAAGGGGCCAAAGGAGGAACCTATTCCTCCCGCACTTGATCTTGAGGATCCTTATCCTATTAAATTCAGCCCTTTTGATTATTTTTAATTGCCACAAAGGAAATTAGCTGATGAAAGAAGGGAGTACGAGATGAGCATGAACGATCACCCTTAATTCTATTTTGGCAATACCTAGATATATTGCGTTTTGCCTAGCTAGGGGCGTTAAACAATAGAGCTTGTTGGGATGAAACCCAATTTTATTTTTGTGTTATGTCTTTGCTTTTGTTTTTGAGTGTTTCCCATATTATTACTTTTGTAGTAATTGTTTTTTTGTGTTTTTATTAGTGTTTGAGCCAAGTAAAACCTTTGGGGTGATCTATGGTAGTTGTTGATTTGATCTTGCTGAAAAATAGAAACTTTTGTGCTTAGTCCAGGAATTTTCTAATATTTTTCCGAACAGATAATTGATATAATTTTTTTACACAATATTTATATATAAATTTCCCAGGTTGTACTAAGTTTTCAGAATTTCTTGAGTTACATAAGTATATGAAGTTTCTAGATTGCTACAGACTGTTCTGTTTTTGACAGATTTTGTTTTCTTTGAGTTGTTTGCCTATTTTGATGAATCTATGGGTTGTACCATGTGGTATGAGCCATTGAGAGGTTAGATTACAGTATGTATAACACCAATATAAATAAACAATGAGTACACAATAGTACCTAAAGTGGTGATTTATTTTCTTATAGTAACAGATCTCACGAGTTTTCTGTTAAGTTTTGTGTTGTGAAGTTTTCAAGCATTGGGTAAAGATTGGATGGACTATGGAATAAGGAGTGGCAAGAGCCTAAGCTTGGGGATGACCAAGGCACCCCAAGTCATATTCAAGGATTCTAAAGAGCCTAAGCTTGGGGATACCCGGGAAGGCATCCCCTCTTTTGTCTTCAATCCATCGGTAAATTTACTTGAGGCTATATTTTTATTCACCACATACTATGTGTTTCGCTTGGAGCGTCTTGTATGATATGAGTCTTTGCTTGTTAGTTTGCCACAATCATCCTTGATGCTCACATATTTTGATAAAGACACTCTGAATCGTGTATTTATTAGAATACTCTTTGTGCTTCACTTATATCTTTTGAGTTGGGCAATTTTGCTCTATATGCTTCACTTATATCTTTTAGAGCACGGTGGTGTTTTCGTTTTATAGAAATACTTGAACTCTAGTACCTCACTTATATTATTTTGAGAGTTCCTAAAAACAGCATGGTAATTGGTCTAGGTTATGAATTTATTCCTAATATGATAGGCATCCAAAAGGGATATAATAAAAACTTTCATATTAAGTGCATTGAGTATTTATGAGAAGTTTGATTCCTTGCATAAAGTTTTGAGATATAAAGATGGGTTAAGAGACATGTTAGGAATTAAATTTTGTT
The DNA here is from genome assembly GCA_022496015.1 of Hordeum marinum. Classification (NCBI taxonomy): domain Eukaryota; kingdom Viridiplantae; phylum Streptophyta; class Magnoliopsida; order Poales; family Poaceae; genus Hordeum; species Hordeum marinum. The sequence goes on along the minus strand of CM039678.1, from coordinate 390,656,340 downwards.
TTGGTAAAAAAATACTTGTGTAAAGGTTTGTGATTCCCGTAGCATGCACGTATTGTGAACCGGTATGTAAGGAAGTCAGAGCATGACTTGTTTATAGATTGTCGACCTTTGTGTGAGGGTCGATGGCGAGCGATGGTTAAATCCTACCAATCTACCCCCTAGGAGCATGCGTTTAATTATTATTTTCAATGACTAATAGACTTTTGCAATAAGTATGTGAGTTCTTTATGGCTAATGTTGAGTCCATGGATTATACCCACTCTCACCCTTCCACTTTTGCTAGCCTTTCTATTTACGGCGCAACTCTCGCCGGTATACCATATACCTTCCTCAAAACAACCACCATATACCTTCCTCAAAAAATCCACCATATATATTTCCTCAAAAGAGCCACCATACCTACTTATTATGGCATTTACATAGCCATTCCAAGATATATTGTCATGCAACTTCCACCATTTCCTTTTATGACATGCACCATCACTTACATATTGCATATAGAGTCATATTTTGGCATAGGTATTGAGTTGTAATTTTAGTTTTTGAGTTGTAAGTAAATAAAAGTGTGATGATTTTCATTATAGAGCATGTCCCATGTGAGGAAATGATGATGGAAGCTATGATTCCCTTATTAGTAGGGATGAGAGTCTGGACTTTATGAAAAATAAAAGAGGCCAGGGAAGCGCAAATAAAAAAATGAATAAAAGAGGCCTTAGATGCCCAAGTAAAATTACAGAAAAGAGAGAAGGGACATTGGTACTATCTTTTGCCACACTTGTGCTTTAAAGTAGCGCCATGATCTTCATGATAGAGAGTCTCCTATCTTGTCACTTTCATATAACTAGTGGAATATTTTTCTTCATGATGCACGTCCACTTAGTTTCTTTTTTGAGCTTCCATACACTTATAGATCTAGTGCATCCGTTGCATGGCAATCCCTACTCACACACATTGATATCTATCGATGGGAAGCTCCATAGCCCGCTGATACACCTAGTTGATGTGAGACTATATTCTCCCTTTCCTTGACAACCTCCACCATATTCTATTCCACCTATAGTGCTATATCCATGGCTCGCGCTCATGTATTGCGTGAGAGTTGAAATTTTTTGGGAACATAAAGGTGTGAAAACAATTTCTTGACTTTTCATTGGGGTTGTGCATGATGTAAATACTTTGTGTGGAGAAGATGGAGCATAGATAGACCATATGATATTGTAGGGATAACTCAATTTTGCCTTTATATTTTGAAGAGATACAATTGCTTTGCTAGTATGCTTGAAATGTTATTTTTCTATATTAATATTAAGCTTTTGTTTTGAGTCTTGCGGATTTGAATATTCATGCCATAATAAAGAATATTACTCGGATAAATATGTTATGTAGCACTCCACATCAAAAATTATGTTTTTATCATTTACCTAGTCGAGGACGAGCAGGAATTAAGCTTGGGGATGTTGATACGTCTCCAAAATATCTATAATTTTTTATGATGGCATGATATTATATTATCTGTTTTGGATATTTTATATGTATTAATATGCTATTTTATACTATTTTTCGGACTAACCTATTAATCAAGAGCCAAGTGCCAGTTTCTGTTTTTTCCTTGTTTTTGTGTTTTGTAGATATGGCATATTAAACGGATTCCAAATGGAATAAAACCTGCGGAAGGAATTATTTTGGCAGGAAACAAGTCATCCAATCTTGGAGTGCACGTCAGGGGAGGTGCTAGGGTGACACAAGCCTGCTAGGCGCGGGCCCCCCTGGCGGCGCCTAGCAGGCTTGTCGCCTCCTGGCAGGTCTCCTAACCCTATTCTTTGGCCTATAAATACCCAAATATTCCCGCAACATCAAAAAGAGCCATAAAAATACTTTTCCGCCTCCGTTCCCGAGAGATCCAATCTTGGAGCCTTTGCCAGTAATCTGCCGGGGGGGTTCGATCACGGAGGGTATCTACATCAACTCCATTGCCCCTCCGATGATGCGTGAGTAGTCCACCACAGACCTACGGGTCCATAGCTAGTAGCTAGATGGCTTCTTCTCTCTCTTTGATCTTCAATACCATGTTCTTCATGATCTTCATGGAGATCTATCCGATGTAATCCTCTTTTGTGGTGTGTTTGTCGAGATCCGATGAATTGTGGGTTTATGTTCAGACTATCCATGAATCTTATTTGAATCTCCTCTTATTTATTATATGCTTGAATTCATATCCTTGCAAGTCTCTTCGAGTTATTAGTTTGGTTTGGCCAACTAGATTGGTAATTCTTGCAATGGGAGAAGTGCTTGGTTTTGGGTTCAATCTTGCGGTGTCCTCACCCAGTGACAAAGTAGGGGTAGTGAGGTGCTACTTCTCGAGCATGTGTGGTTTCCGTGAAGAGGAGCGGGTGATGCAGCAAAGTAGATAAGTATTTCCCTCAGTTGTTGAGAACCAAGGTATCAATCCAGTAGGAGATACAAGCAAGTCCCCAATAGATGTACCTACACAAAGAATCAAACTATTGCACCCAACGGTATAAAGGGGTTGTCAATCCCTTCACGGTTACCTGCAAGGATGAGATCTGATAGACATAGATTGCTTGAACGGAAAGTAAAACAAAAGGTAAAAATAATGCAGCAAAGTATTTTTGGTATTTTTGGTTTTAGATCTGAAAGAATAAGATGGAAAATAGACCCGAGCGCCATAGGTTTCACTAGAGGCTTCTCTCATGATGGGAAGTATTACATTGCGTGAACAAATTACTGTAGAGCAATTGATAGAAAACCGAATAGTTATGAAGATATCCAAGGCAATGATTATGCATATAAGCATCACGTCCGTGTCAAGTAGACCGAAATGATTCTACATCTACTACTATTACTCCACACATGGACTGACTCCTGCCTGCATCTAGAGTATTAAGTTCATGAAGAACAAAGTAACGCATTAGGTAAGATGACATGATGTAGAGGGATAAACTCAAGCAATATGATGAAAACCCCGTATTTTTATCCTTGATGGTAACAATACAATACGTGCCTCGCTACCCCTACTTTGTCACTGGGTGAGGACACCGCAATATTGAACCCAAAACTAAAGCACTTCTCCCATTGCAAGAATCACCGATCTAGTTGGCCAACCCAAACCAATAACTCGAAGAGACTCGCAAAGATATGAAATCATGCATATAATAATTCAAAAAAGACTCAAATAATATCCATGGATAATCTGAACATAAACCCACAATTCATCGGATCTCGATGAACACACCACAAAAGAGTATTACATCGGATAGATCTCCATGAAGATCATGAAGAGCATGGTATTGAAGGGAAAAGAGATAGAAGAAGCCATCTAGCTACTAGCTATGGACCCAAAGGTCTGTGGTGAACTACTCACGCATCATTAGAGGGGCAATGGAGTTGATGTAGATACCCTCCGTGATCGAATCCCCCTCCGGCAGATTACCGGAAAAGGCTCCAAGATTGGATCTCTCGGGAACGGATGCTTTTGGAAGCGGAAAAGTGTTTTCGTGGCTCATTCTGATATAGAGGGAATATTTGGGAATTTATAGGCTGAAGATTAGGGTTAGGAGGGTTGTCGTGGGCCCACAAGCCTACAGGGCGGGCCCTACCCCCCCGAGCATGCCCCTAGGGCTTGTGGCCCCACGGTGGCTCTCCTGCCTTGGCTCCAAGCTTGGTGGTTTCCTTCCGGTCTAGAAAAAATCATTCCGAAGGTTTTATTCAGTTTGGACTCCATTTAATATTCCTTATCTGTAGTTCTCAAAAAGAAGGAAAAACCAGAAACTCGCACTAGGCTCTAGATTAATAGGTTAGTCCCCAAAATACTACAAAATAGCATATTAATGCATATAAAACATCCAGAACAGGTAATATAATAGCATGGAACAATCAAAAATTATAGATATGTTGGAGACGTATCAGCATCCCCAAGCTTAATTCCCGCTCACCCTCGAGTAGGTAAATGATAAAAACAGAATTTTTGATGTGGAATGCTACCTAACATACTTATCCATGTAATATACTGTATTGTGGCATGAATATTCAGACCCGTAAGATTCAAAACAATAGTCTAATGTTGACATAAAAACAGTAATACTTCGAGCACACCAACAAGGCAGTCGTGCCCATTCAAAATAACATGGCCTTAGAAAGTTATCCCTACAAAATCAATATGGTCTGGCTATGCTCCATCTTCCCCACACAAAGTATCTAAATCATGCACAACCCCGATGAACAAGTCAAACAATTGTTTGACACTTTTGGTGTTCTCAAACCATTCCAACTCTCATGCAATACATGAGTGTGAGCCATGGATATGGAACTATAGGTGGAACAGAATATGGAGGCGGTGCAAAAAAGGAAGAATATAGTGTCACATCAACTAGGCGTATCAACGGGCTATGGAGATGACCATCAATAAATATCAATGTGAGTGAGTAGGAATTGCCATGCAACAAATGCACTTAGAGATATAAGTTTATGAAAGCTCAAAAAAGAAAACTAAGTGGTCATGCAAGATGAATATCCACTAGTTATATGGAAGTGACAAAATAGGAGACTCTCTATCATGAAGGTCATGGTGCTACTTTGAAGCACAAGTGTGGAAAAAGATAGTAGAAATTGTACATTCTCTCTTTCAGATATTATTATTGTTATTATTTTAGACTCATGGTGGGCATATTTGGCCTCGTTTATTTTATTTTGTTTGGGCTTTGCTGGCCTCTTTTATTTTTTGTAAAGTCCGGATACTCATCCCAACTTGTGACGGAGTCATGGATTCCATCATCCTTTTCTCTCATGGGACAATGATCTATTAATGAAAATGATCACACTTTTATTTACTTATAAATCAAAATAAAAATTACAACTTGATACCTAGAACAAAGTATGACTCTATATGCAAGATGAAATGATGGTGCATGTCATGCAAAACTAAATGGTGGAAGTTGCATGGCATTATATCTCGTAATAGCTATGGAAATGCCATAATAGGTATGTATGGTGGCTGTTTTGAGGAAAATATATGGTGTCTGTTTTGAGGAAGTAGGGTTTGATGTACCGGCGAAAGTTGCGCGGTACTAGAGAGGCTAGCAATTAAAGTTGGAAGGGTGAGAGTGCGTATAATCCATTGAATCAACATTAGTCATAAAGAACTCACATACTTATTGCAAAAGTCTATTAGTTATCAAACAAAGCATTATACCCATGCTCCTAGGGGATAGGTTGGTAGGAGTTAACCATCGCATGCTCCCAACCCTCACACAAAGGTTGATAATCATTAAACAAATCATGCTCTGACTTCGTTACATAACGGTTCACCATACGTGCATGCTACAGGAATCACAAACTTTAACACAAGTATCTCTTCCAATTCACAGCTACTCACTAGCATGACTCTCATATTACCATCTCTATTATCTCAAAACTATATGCAAGAAATCAGACTTCTCATAGTATTCAATGCACTTAATATGAAAGTTTTTATTATATCCCTCTTGGATGCCCAATATATTAGGATTAAACTCATAACCTAAACAAATTACCATGCTGCTTTAAAAAACTCGGAAAATAATATAAGTGAGGAACAAGAGTTCAATAATTTCTATAAAATATAACACCAACATGCTCTAAAAACATATAAGTCAAGCACTAGAGCAACATTGCCTAGCTCAAAAGATATAAGTGAAGCACATAGAGTATTCTAATAAATTCACGATTCAACATGTTTCTATTAAAAGATGTGTGCATAAAGGATGATTGTGGCAAACTAAAAAGCAAAGACTCATATCATACAAGAAGCTCCAAGAAAAACACATATCATGTGGTGAATAAAAATATGGCCTCAAGTAAATTTACCGATGGATTGAAGACGAAAGAGGGGATGCCTTCCGGGGCATCCCCAAGCTTAGGCTTTTTGGTATCCTCGAATATGTCTTGGGGTGCCTTGGGAATCCCCAAGCTTAGGCTCTTGCCACTCTTTATTCCATAGACCATCAAATTTTCACCCAAAACTTGAAAACTTCACAACACAAAACTTAACAGAAAACTCATGAGATTCGTTAGTATAAGAAAAATAAATTACCACTTTAGTTACTGTTGTGAACTCATTATTTATTTATATTTGTGTAATACCTACTGTATTCTAACTTTTCCATGGTTCATACCCCCGGGTACGACCCATAGATACATCAAAATAAGCAAACAACACAAAGAAAACAGAATCTGTCAAAAACAGAATAGTCTCTAGAAATTTGTAGACTTTGAATACTTATGGAACTCTAAAAATTATGAAAGATTATGAAAATCAGGCAAAAAAATTTATCAATCTTTTGTAGAACTTTCAGATCAATTCTACGCTCTCAAGAATTCAGAAAATTTCTGGACTGAGCGCAAAAGTTTCTTTTTTTCAGCAAGATCAAATCAACAACTACCATAGATCACCCCAAAGGTTTTACTTGGCTCAAACACTAATTAAAAAACCAAAACACAATTACTAAATAATTAATAATGTGCAAAAAACACCAAAACATAAGAAAAAAACATAAAGCAAAATAAAATTGGGTTGCCTACCAACGAGCGCTATTGTTTAACGCCCCTAGCTAGGCAAAACGCAATAGATCTAGGTATTGTCATCTTTGGTATGCAATCCATAAGTAGCTCTCATGATAGATTCATAAAGTAATTTTATTTTATTTATAGGAAAGTGTTCCATGCATTTCCTTAATGGAGATTGTAATATAATATTTCCTTCCTTCATATCAATAATTGCACCAATCCTTCTAAGGAAAGGTCTACCATAATAGGACATGTAGGATTGCATTCTATATCAAGAACAATCAAATCTATGGGCACATAATTCCTATTTGCAACAATAGTAAAATAATGAATCACATGTCAAGTATATTTAAGTCTAACCCACTTCCTATGCATAGGGATTTTGTGAGCAAACAAATTGTGGGAACACAAATCAACTACCATAGGAAGGCAAAAAAAGCATAACTTCCAAACTTCGAACACATAGAGAGGAAACTTGATATTATTGCAATATGTAAAAGCATATGTTCCTCTCTCATAGTAATTTTTAGTAACATCATGAAGGAATCTCACAATACAACTATCACACAAGGCATTCTTTTCATGATCAATTATAGCATATGTGTCATTACCAAAACATGGGGAACAAAAAAATATCATCTTCATCAAGCATAACATCCCCAAGCTTGTGGTTTTGCATATCATTAGTATCATGGATATTCAAAGAATTCATACTAACAACATGGAAATCATGCTTTTCATTCAAGGAACTATCATGAATCTCCTTACAAATTTCTTCTTTCCACACTTCATCAAAATTTTCAGATTCATGATTTTCAAAGAAAACTTCATAGAGATAATCAAGTGCACTCAGCTCACTAGCAATTGGTTCATCATAGTTTGGTCTTTTGAAAAGATTAGCAAGTGGATGAGGATCAATATCAATAGATATTTAGCAAGTGAAGATGCAAGCAAATAGAAGGCACATGGCCACACAAGCAAACATAGCAATGAGAAGGCAAACGAAAAAGGGCGAATAAAAAGGCAAATCTTTTTGGTATTTTCTGAAAATCGTTTTAGAAGTGGGGGAGAGGAAAAAGAGAGGCAAATGGCAAATAATGTAAATGCAAGAGATGAGTTTGTGATGGGTACTTGGTAGGCTTGATGTAGATCTCCCCGACAACGGCGCCAGAAATTGGCAAGTTGACGAGAGAGTTCTTATCCCGACTTGCTATGTATCTCCCCGACAACGGTGCCAGAAATCATTCTTGCTACTTCTCGAGTATGCCTTGGTTTCCGTGAAGAGGAACGAGTGATGCAGCAAAGTAGATAAGTATTTCCCTCAATTGTTGAGAACCAAGGTATCAATCCAGTAGGAGATATAAGCAAGTCCCCAATAGATGAACCTAGACAAAGAATTAAACTCTTGCACCCAACGCTATAAAGGGGTTGTCAATCCCTTCACGGTTACTTACAAGGATGAGAGCTGATAGAGATAGATTGCTTGAACGGAAAGTAAAACGAAAGGTAAAAATAATGCAGCAAAGTATTTCTGGTATTTTTGGTTTTAGATCTGAAAGTATAAGATGGAAAATAGACTTGGGGTCCATAGGTTTCACTAGAGGCTTCTCTCATGATGGCAAGTATTACGGTGAGTGAACAAATTACTGTCGAGCAATTGATAGAAAAGCGAATAGTTATGGAGATATCCAAGGAAATGATTATGCATATAGGCATCACATCCGTGTCAAGTAGAACAAAATGATTCTGCATCTAATACTATTACTCCACACATCGATCGACTCCTGCCTGCATCTAGAGTATTAAGTTCATGAAGAACAGAATAACGCATTGGGTAAGATGACATGATGTAGAGGGATAAACTCAAGCAATATGATGAAAACCCCATCTTTTTATCCTTGATGGCAACAATACAATACGTGCCTCGCTACCCCTACTTTGTCACTGGGTGAGGACACCGCAAGATTGAACGCAAAAATAACCACTTCTCCTATTGCAAGAATTACCAATCTAGTTGGCCAAACCAAACCAATAACTCGAAGAGACTTGCAAAGATATGAAATCATGCATATAAGAATTTAGAAAATACTCAAATAATATTCATGGATAATCTGAACATAAATCCAGAATCCATCGGATCTCGACAAACGCACCGCAAAAGAGTATTACATCGGATAGATCTCCATGAAGATCATGAAGAACATGGTATTGAAGGGCAAAGAGAGAGAAGAAGCCATCTAGCTACTAGCTATGGACCCAAAGGTCTGTGATGAACTACTCAGGCATCATCAGAGGGGCAATGGAGTTGATGTAGATGCCCTCCGTGATCGAATTCCCCTCCGTCAAATTACCGGAAAAGGCTCCAAGATTGGATATCTCAGGACCAAAGGCTTTTGGCGGCAGAAAAGTGTTTTCATGGCTCGTTCTGATATACAGGGAATATTTGGGAATTTATAGGCCGAAGATTAGCGTTAGGAGGGCTGGCGTGGGCCCACAAGCCTACAAGACGCGCCCTACCCCCCTGGGCGCGCCCCTAGGGCTTGTGGCCCCACGGTGGCTCCCCTGCCTTGGTCTTCAAGCTTGGTGGTTTCCTTCCAGTCCAGAAAAAATCGTTCCGAAGGTTTTATTCCGTTTGGACTCCGTTTAATATTCCTTATCTACAGTTCTCAAAAACAAGGGAAAACAGAAACTGGCACTAGGCTCTAGATTAATAGGTTAGTCCCAAATATAATATAAAATAGACTATTAATGCATATAAAACATCCAAAACAGATAATATAATAGCATGGAACAATCAAAAATTACTGATACGTTGCAGACATATCATGAGGCACGTATTGTATTGTTGCCATCAAGGGTAAGAAGATGGGATTTTCATCATACTGCTTGAGTTTATCCCTCTACATCATGTCATCTTTCTTAATGCGTTACTCTGTTCTTCATCAACTTAATACTTTAGATGTAGGCAGGAATCGGTCGATGTGTGGAGTAATAGTAGTAGATGCAGAATCGTTTCGGTCTACTTGTCACGGACGTGATGCCTATATGCATGATCATTGCCTTGGATAACTTCATGATTATTCGCTTTTGTATCAACTTCTTGACAGTAATTTGTTTACCCACCATGATATTTGCCTTCAACAGAAAAGCCTCTAGTGAAACCTATGGCCCCCGGGTCTATTTTCCATCATATATTTTCAGATCTATACTTGCTGCAATTTATTTACCTTTTACTTTCCGCACTCGTTACATCTATATCTATCGAATCTAATCCTTGCAAATAACCGTGAAGGGATTGACGACCCCTTTATAGCATTGGGTGCCAGAGTTTGATTATTTATGTTGGTGCATCCATTGGTGACTTGCTTGTTCCTCCTACTAGATTGATACCTTGGTTCTCAAAAACTTAGGGAAATACTTATCTACTTCACTGCATCACCCTTTCCTCTTTAAGGGAAAACCAACGCATGTTGAAGAGGTAGGACAGTCCTCAACACAGCCCCCAGCGTGAGTTCGTTATTCATTTCCCACTAGCAAGTATTGGGACGTGTATCTTCGCCACTGACATCACCGGGCTTGTAGAAGAAGAGCAGCAACAAGGAAAACCATCGGAGGCCGCCCCTGATGCACCGCCTCCGTTAACCATGCCGTCTAGAGATGGATCTCCGGCAAGGGCTTCGGCTGACGACCCCATTCTTGCTGAGGGGAGGCCGGCAGGCTCAGGCACCAACATTCCTACACCGGCAACCGATGTTGCAGGGAAAGAAGGAACTACCTCTCAACAGCTTGGCGCAGGTAAACCACTTGCCGCAGAATACTTGTCATTCTGTCTTTATATATTTTTGTCTTCTTGAACTACAACCTTGGTCTCATCTTGTTCCCCCTTCTTTGGCTTTCAGAGCTCCCTTCGATGAAACAAATGCATGTAGATGTCGTCTTCGAAGAGACGCCAGAAATTCTACCACCGAGGCCGCCCGGGTTGCCGCTGATGAGGCCGCCAAAGACGTACAGGAAGAAGCCGCCAAGGAGTCTTCTGAGAAGTCCGACAAGAAGTCCAATGACCATATTGACGGCATTCTTGCCGCAGGAGCGCCGGGCACTACGCCGGCCACGGAGCCCCTAGTTGCCGGTGAGGCGGCTGTTGAGGATCAGCCGTCAATATCCAAAGCCCCCTCTGCAAGCAGATATCTCAAGGCTGATGAAAACATGTTCGTCAACATACCAGGAATGGCAAGCACTGGGGTGCCATCTAAAGGAGAAATTTTTGACACGGAAGTCACCACTACTACCAGACTCGAAGTTATCAATGAACCAAGTGCCAGCAGCCAATCCAAGGAAGAACAACTCCTTCAAACCATGAGCGACAACTTTCAAAAGCTCTAGGTGCTCCATCGCACTCGGAAGGACAAGTTGGACTCCAGAGCAGCAGTTATTGGAGCAGTGGAGGCCGATTTCCAGAAGCGCGTTGAGGAAACACAAGCCTGGTTCGCCGAAGCTTTCCAAAAGTTTAAAACTGGTCGGGAGCAGCTGAACGAAAACTGGAACGAGCTCCTCTTGAAGTATTCAGACATAGAGAAGGTGCAAGAGGATGCCTCGCAAGAAGCTGCTATAGAAGAAGCACGCCTAACAAAATGCCACATCGGGCTTGATGCTCATGAAGATGACCTTGCCGCTCGCAAGAGGGCACTTGCCAACAAGCATTGTCGCAAGGATGAAGAAATTGAAAAGCTTGTCGCGCAGCGAACTCAGGAGCTGGAGCAGAAACACAAGGAAGCCCTCGAGCCTCTGGTCATAGTACACGCCGACAAGCTAAAGGAAGTCGTCAATGCTGCCGAAGATGCAGCAGCCACCAAGAACAAGCTCGACAATAAGGTGAAGAGGCTGGAGGCAGATCTTGAGGACCACGGCAAGGAGATCTCAACGGTCAAGACCGACAGAGAGAAGGCTCTCTACAGCCTGGCGGAGATACAGGTTGCCATGTTCGACAAGACCAAGCAACTCACCTCAGCAAATGATTCCATTGCCGATCTGGAGCTAAAGTTGGCCACGCTGAATGAGTCCCTTGAGAACAGCACGGATCGTGAGAAGGTCTTGATTAGAGATCTCTAGAATGAGCAGGACCATCTCAAGAGTGTCCCCTCCACTCATAACAACTATGTTACAGGTGTACAGATCTTGACTAAGCACCTTATTGATGTGGCGGAAAGGCTTGTTGCACAGTTGTCCACCATGGGCCTACAGAACTTCAACCTTTCTTCTGACGACAGGGTGTCTCTGAGTGCCACATTGACCATGTTCTTGGAGGGCATAATTGACGCCCTGACGCAGCTCCATCCCGATTGAGGAATCCATCTGGCCAACGAATCCCGCAAACTCTGCTGGGCCGTCCATATCAAGGTGCTTGTCAAAGTGGCACACAAGAACCCCGGCATCAGCTTCACCAATGTCCTCGACCGCTTGACGAAGGATGTGGACGTCAAGGCACTCGACGAACTTGTTGTGCCCATCGTCTTCAAGGTGAACCAAGTCAAGAGGGTTGAAGGCCAGCACAGGGACTAGCTGTTTCACTTCTTGTTGCCACAATTCCATGCCAAAGACAATTTTATCTTAAGTTAGAATTGCAGCAACTTTTAATTTAATATAAGTGGCTATGTTTTGAATGAATGCACGTTATTCCTCTTGTCAGACTTCTCTCTGTATGGTACATGCCCTACGCTTTATCAGAAACTTGTCGATGCATGCAGCCCTGCCGCAAGCGCTTTGAGGAACGAATCCTTAGCAGCATGTTGGAGGTGCCACTGCCGGCAAGATACCTTGTTATTTTCAGTGCAGCCACTTAAGCTATTGAGCGGACTCGAAACAGAATAAGGGAGCAACCAATCACGACAAGGTTCCTTCACGTGCAGGTTTCCCATACAAAAGTCGAAATCATCCAAGAAAAATAACTTCACAGTAAAAAAAATACTTAGAGTTTTGCAACTTAGCTTTTTGTTGTAGTACTCCTTTATGCAAGATCTCAATTCTGGACATCGCCTGCTGGTGTCCATACCATCCTCGCCCTAGCAAACTTGTACATGAGGGAACCTTCTATCCTTTAAGAAAAAGAAAGAAGAGAAAATACAGATATGGAACCTTGGCGGTTCGTTAGTACTTGCTAGAAATAAGCGTATTGCAACATCTCAGATAAACATGCATATAAGGAAACATGAAAATTGACAAGAATTGTAAAACGTTTGATTTTATTCAACTACGCATAGGGTCTGCACTTGGCTTTGTACAAAGGATTACATAACTTGCCAGCAAGACTTGTACAAAAGATGGTTGTCAGGGGACCCGGTAACCGTTCCCTATGGATAGAACTTAAGAAGATGTTCGATATTCTAGGAATTGCTTACTGGAACGTCATCTTCGGTCTCCAGGCGGACTGCGCCAGGCCTGGTGACTCGTACTACCCGATAAGGTCCTTCCCACTTCGGCGTCAACTTGTTAGAATTCTTGGCCGACTGAACGCGCCGAAGAACAAGGTCGCCTTCCTCAAGACTTCGAGCATGAACTTTGCGGCTATGGTAGAAGCGCAAAGCTTGCTAGTAGCGTGCAGCTCACATAGCAGCCTGAAGACGATCTTCCTCAAGGAGCATAACGTCATCTTGCCGCAACTGCTCTTGCTCAAGCTCATCATACGCGAGCACTCGAGGTGACCCGTATATGAGTTCCATGGGGAGAACTGCTTCCGCCCCATATACTAGGGAGAAGGGTGTCTGGCCGGTGGCTCAATTTGGTGTCGTTTTGATTGACCAAAGAACCGCCGATAACTCATCAATCCAGCGTCTTCCGCACTTGCGCAACTTGTCAAAAGTTCTTGTCATAAGACCTCGCAACACTTCAGCATTTGCCATTTCCGCTTGGTCGTTGCTCCTCGGATGAGCAATAGAAGCAAAATAGATCTTGCCACCAAGTGATGGAAATATGTCCTAGAGGCAATAAATAAAGTCTTTATTATTATATTTCCTTATTCATGATAATTGTTTATTCTCCATGCTATAATTGTATTGATTGGAAAAATATTGCATGTGTGGATATATAGACAACACTTTGACCCTAGTGTGCCTCTAGTAGACTAGCTGGTTGATCAAAGATGGTCAAGGTTTCGTAGCCATTCACATGAGATGTCATTTGATAACGGGATCACATCATTAGGAGAATGATGGGATGGACAAGACCCAAACTATAAACATAGCATATTATCATGTCAGTTTATTGCTACAGTTTTCCGCCTGTCAAGTATATGTTCCTATGACCATGAGATCATGCAAATCATGGACACCGGAGGAGTGCCTTGTGTGCTTCAAACGTCGCAACATAACTGGGTGACTATAAAGTTGGTCTATAGGTATCTCCGAGGGTGTCTATTGGGTTGGCATGGATCAACACTGGGATTTGTTACTCCGTGTGACGGAGAGGTATCTCAGGGCCCACTCGGTAATACAACATCACAACAAGCCTTGCAAGCAATGTGACTAAGTGTCAGTCACAGGATCTTGTATTATGGAAACGAGTAAAAAGACTTGCCGGTAATAGGGTTGAACTAGGTATGGAGATACCGACGATCGAATCTCGGGCAAGTAACATATCGAAGAACAAAGGGAACATCATACGGGATTAACTGAATCCTTGACATAGAGGTTCTATCGATAAAGATGTTCGTAGAATATTTAGGAATCAATATGGGAATCCAGGTCCCGCTATTGGTCATTGACCATAGAGGTGTCTCAGTCATGTCTACATAGTTCTCGAACCCGCACGGTCTGCACACTTAAGGTTTGGTGATGTTTCGGCAGTATAGAGTTATGCATGGTGGTGACCGAAGGTTTTTTGGAGTCCCAAATGAGATCCCGGACATCACGAGGAGCTCCAGAATTATTTGGAGGTAAAGATTGATATATATATAGGAAGTCTTGTTTTGGTCACTGGAAAAGTTTTGGGCTCAACGGTAGTGTACCGGGAGTGCCAGGAGAGTACCAGGGGACCATCGGGAGGGGTATTTCGACCCAAGAGGCTACATGGGCTGTGGAGAAGGAATACCAGCCCTTAGTGGGATGGAAGAAGGCCCACAGGAAGCCCATGCGGCTGGGGAAGAAACGCAAGGTGGAAAGAAAGGCAAAAGTGGAAAAAAGGAAGGAATCCTAATCCTACTAGGAGTGGAGGAGGAGGAGTCCTCCATCCACTTTGACCGAAGTGGATTTGGCTCCCATGGGAGCCAAGTCTCCTCCCTCCCCTCCTCCTATATATACTAGGAGTTTTGAGGGGTTTTGCTATAGAATTTTAGCCTCGTGCTGCCCTCTCCTCTAGTCCGTAGTTTCTCCTCTAGATCGGTTTCAGAAGTGCTTAGGCGAAGCCCTGCTGGAATTACTCCACCGCAATCGCCGCAACACCGTCACGCTGCAGGAGAACTCGTCTACCTCTCCGCTCACTCTTGCTGGATCAAGAAGGCGGAGATCGTCATGAAGCCATACGTGTGCTTAATGCGGAGGTGCCGTCCATTCGGTACTAGATCGGGACGGATCGTGATTGAATCGCGGGACGCTCGATGATTTGGATCGTGAAGATGTGCAACTACATCAACCACGTTTCTAAACGCTTCCCGCTTAGCAATCTACAAGGGTATGTAGATCCACTCTCCCCTATCGTAGATGCTCATCTCCTAGATTGATCCTCGTGAAGTGTAGGAAATTTTTTGTTTCCCATGCAACGTTCCCCAACAGTAGTATCATGAGCTAGGTCTATGTGTACATGAGATCTCGATTATAACACAAAGAGTTTGTGGGCGTTGATGCTTAGATTGCTTCCTCCCTTGGTTGTGTTTTGGTTCAGTAGTATTGTGGGATGAAGTGGCCCGGACCAACCTTACTCGTACGCTTACGAGAGACCGGTTCCATTGACTGACGTGTAACTTCGTTGCACAAAGATGGTTGGCGGGTGTCTGTTTCTCCTACTTTAGTTGGATCTTATTCGACAAAGGCAGTCCTTGAGAAGGTTGAAAAGCAAATTATGTATCACCATTGTGGTTTTGCGTAGGTGATAATTGTTACTGCTAGATACCCATAGCAGCCACGTAAAACTTGCAACAACAATTGGAGGACGTCTAACTTGTTTTTGCAGGGTATGTTGTGTTGTGATATGGCCAATTACATGATGAGATATATGTGATATATGAGATGATCATGTGTTGTATAGAATATCACGACTTGCATGTCGATGAGTACGGCAACCGGCAGGAGCCATAGGGTTATCTTTAATTATTGTATGACCTGTGTGTCAATCATTAAGCGCTATGTAATGCTTTACTTTATCGCTAAATGGTAGAAATAGTAGTAGAAGCATGATGGGCGCGACAACCCCGATGGCGACACATTGATGGAGATCAAGATGATTGAGATCATGGTGTCATGTCGGTGACAATGGAGATCATGCGAGTGCTTTCAAGATGGAGATCAAAAGCTCAAGTTCATGGCCATATCATGTCACTTATGATTTGCATGTGATGTTAATCCTTTTATGCACCTTGTTTTTCTTAGGACGATGGTAGCATTATAAGGTGATCCCTCGCTTAAATTTCAAGATGAATTGTGTTCTCCCCGAGTGTGCACCATTGCGAAAGTTCGTCGTGTTGAGACACCACGTGATGATAGGGTGTGATAGACTCTACGTTCACATACAACAGGTGCAAGCCAGTGGTGCATGTGCGAAACACTCGGGTTAAACATGACGAGCTTAGCATGTACAGACATGGCCTCATAACACAAGAGACTGAAAGGTCAAACATGAGTCATATAGTAGATATGATCAACATGATGATGTTCACCATTGAAACCACCTCAACTCACATGATGATCGGACTTGAGTTGGTGAATTTGGATCATGTATCACTCAGATGACCTGAGGGATGTCAATTTGAGTGGGAGCTTTAGTAATTTGATTAACTAAACTCATTATCTTGAACAATAGTCTTAGTAACCTTTGCATATTTATGTTGTAGATTAATGGCTCGCGCAGTAGCACCCCTGAATTTTAATGCGTTCCTAGAGAAAGCTAAGTTGAAAGATGATGGAAGTAACTTTGTGGACTGGGCCCGTAATCTTAGGATTATCCTCATGGCTTCCCAGAAGTCATATGTCCTTGATTCACCGCTTGGTAACCAACCCGAAGACATGTCATCCGAAGACGTTAAGAACGCTTGGGAGGCATGTTCTGGAGATTACTCAATAGTTCAATGTGCAATATTGTATGGCTTAGAACGGGGTAAAGACGTTTTGAACGTCATGGAGCATATGAGATGTTCCAGGAGTTGGAGTTTATGTTTAAGAAGAATGCCCCAATCGAGAGGTATGAAACCTCCGATAAGTTCTATGCTTGCAAAATGGAGGAGAATGGGTCTATCAATGAACATATACTCAGAATGTCTGGGTATTCGACTCGTCTGGCAGAGTTGGGAATGCCCCTTCCGCCAGAGGCGATCACTGACAGAGTTCTTCAATCACTCCCACCTAGCTACAAGAGCTTTGTGATGAACTATAACATGCACGGGATGAAAAAGTCAGTCGCTGAGTTGTTTAAGATGCTGAAAGTCGCTGACTCTGAAATCCAGAAAGAACATCAAGTGTTGATGGTCAATAAAACCACTAGTTTCAAGAAGAATGTCAAGGGCAAGAAGGGTAACTCCAAGAAGAGTGGCAAAACCGTTTCCCCTCTCGTGAAGAAACCCAAGGCTGGACCCAAGCCATAAAATGAGTGCTTTCATTGCAAGGGAACTTGTCACTGGAAGCGGAACTGCCCCAAGTATTTGGCTGGCAAGAAGGTGGCCAACGACAAACAAGGTATATAGGATATACATGTTATTGATGTGTAACTTACTAGCTCTCGTTATAGTGCATGGGTATTTAATACTGGTTCGGTTGCTCACACTTGCAACTCAAAATAGGAACTACGGAATAGACGAAGGCTGGCGAAGGACGAAGCGACGATGCGCGTGGGAAATGGTTCCAAGGTTGATGTGATCGTCATCAGCACGCTCTCTCTTCGATTACCATCGGGATTAGTGATCAACCTGAATAATTGTTATTTAGTGCCTGCGTTAAGCATGGACATTATATCTAGATCTTGTTTATTGCGAGACGGTTACTCATTTAAATCAGAGAATAATGGTTGTTCTATTTATATGAGTAACACCTTTTATGGTCATGCACCCAATTTGAGGGGTTTATTCATATTGAATCTTGATAGTGATGATACACATGTTCATAACATTGATGCCAAAAGATGTAGAGTTCATAATCATAATACCACTTTCTTGCGGCACTACCATTTGGGTCATATTGGTGTAAAACACATGAGGAAGCTCCATGCTGATGGACTTTTGGAGTCACTTGATTTTGAATCACTTGACACATGTGAACCATGCCTCATGGGCAAAATGACTAAAACACCGTTGTCTAGAACAATGGAATGGGTGAGTGATTTGTTGGAAATCATACATATTGATGTGTGCGGTCCAACGAATATTGAAGCGCGCGGTGGATATCATTATTTTCTCACCTTCATTGATGACTTGATGCAAGTGGGAGACTATTGGAAATATGTCCTAGAGGCAATAAATAAAGTGTTTATTATTATATTTCCTTGTTCATGATAATTGTTTATTATCCATGCTACAATTGTATTGATAGGTAACACATTGCATGTGTGGATATATAGACAACACTTTGTCCCTAGTGTGCCTCTAGTAGACTAGCTCATTGATCAAAGATGGTCAAGGTTTCCTAGCCATTGACATGAGATGTCATTTGATAATGGGATCACATCATTATGAGAATGATGGGATGGAAAAGACCCAAACTATAAACGTAGCATATGATCGTGTTAGTTTATTGCTACAGTTTTTTGCATGTCAAGTATATGTTCCTATGACCATGAGATCTTGCAACTCAGGGACACCGGAGGAGTGCCTTGTGTTTATCAAACGTCGCAACGTAACTGGGTGACTATAAAGGTGCTCTACAGGTATCTCCGAGGGTGTCTATTGGGTTGGCATGGATCAACACTGGGATTTGTTACTCCGTGTGAAGGAGAGGTATCTCAGGGCCCACCCGGTAATACAACATCACAACAAGCCTTGCAAGCAATGTGACTAAGTGTTCGTCACGAGATCTTATATTACGAAAACGAGTAAAGAGACTTTCTGGTAACGGGGTTGAACTAGGTATAGAGATACCGACGATCGAATCTCGGGCAAGTAACATACGAAGAACAAAGGGAACATCATACGGGATTAACTGAATCCTTGACATAGAGATTCGACCGATAAATATCTTCATAGAATATGTAGGAATCAATATGGGAATCCAGGTCTCGCTATTGGTTATTGACCGTAGAGGTGTCTTGGTCATGTCTACATAGTTTTCGAACCCGCAGGGTCTGCACACTTAAGGTTTGGTGACGTTTCGGTATTATAGAATTATGCATGGTGGTGACTGTCAGGGATATACCCCGCGGTATGACCCGGCCTGGCGACTCACAGGAGACCCCATAAAGACATGACATCTTATTAATGACCCGGCAGGCGGGTTGCGGGATGACCAAGCCCAAGACCCGGCGGGTGAGCCGGCGCCTGGCGGCTCACAAGAGAAGGCCCGAAGAGAGAAGGATTCCCTTAAAGGAAATAAGACCAGGACTAGGATTCGTGAGAGGCTAGTCCTAATCCTACTCCTAGTAGGACTTTATTTGTAAGCCTACCCTCTCCACCTATATAAGGAGGGGCAGAGCACCCCTAGAGGGAGAAGATGAATAAGTCCACAAGTTTAGACAACACAAGAGATTAGAGATAGATAGATTAGAGGCTCTCGTGATTAGAGGTAGCAATTAGCACCCTTGTAACCGAGAGATCTTCATCATCATCAATATCAGACAAGCATGACATAGGCTTTTACCTCCATCGGAGGGGCCGAACCTGAGTAAACTCCGAGTCTCTCGATTCTGATGAACCCCTTCAAGCCGCCACATAGTTGCGTCTTTGAACCGAACCTCAGTCCGTTCACCCGGACATCTGCCGTGATAAATCCACGACAGTTGGCGCCTACCTTGGGGCACGCATGGTTGGTATTGTGTTCTTGGAGGTATATTTTCAGGGATCGAGTGCTCGTGATGTGTCGGATGAAGAAAGATCGGGCGAGAGGATTTATCTCATGGATGAGATATCGGAAACTGTGTATATGAGATTGGATTGCCTTGAAGAAAATTAGGGCGCTCTATGAGCCGCCGATATGACACGATGCGTCGAAGATTGAATCCGAATAGGTGGTTGAGTTCTGATATCACCATCAAGCGTCACCGATACCAGCAAGAGCTCGCCTGCATCCGTACGGCGCATCATATCAAATTGCATCAACGTGCATATAAGTTGGGAAAAAGGATCAAGTCACCAGGCGGTTTCATAAAGTAATCTGCTAAGCTACATTATTGTGGATCATCTGTCGTTCAGATAAATCAGGTGATATCCATCTGATTTGTCCTGTTAGTATATATTATTTTTTCTATGAGAACAATTACTTCGTCTTTGTAATCTTTTTTACACAGGACAAATTATTCATTGCCAAAGTGCTAGCGTACCGCGGAGATGAAGGCGCACTAGCATCATTTGGTACCGGCGTTCGTACCGGCTTAACAGCGCCACAACTGTCTCTCACAACCGCACCAGCATCATTTGGTATCAGCGTTCGTACCGGCTTATAGCGCCACAGCCGTCTCTCGCCATCCGCGCCGGCTTACAATGCCATGGCCGTCTCTCACCATCCGTGCCAGTTTTCAATGTCGCGGCGTCTTGACAACGGCACCGGCTTACAATGCCACGGGTGTCTACATCAATCCAACAGCGGGTGCATACACCGTTTCGAGCCGCCCAACGGACGCGCACAAGATGCCACCCACAGTTTGATCTACATCAACATATTAGTGCGGTGCTCATCAGTATGAGCCGCCCGATGGACAGGCGCACAAGTCGCGGCCACTACAATTTGGTTCGCTTCAACAAACAGCCAGAACAAACCATCGACCGGATCATTGAAACAATTCATACGAGATAATCTACAACTCACCACGGCCAATCTCAACTTTCGGTGGAGATTCTCAAGACGCCTCTTCGAGTCAACTTAAGACTCGGGGGCTACAGACATGGTGAAGACACATTTGGTTGTTTTGAACAAGAACCCCGGGTCTTTGCAAGAGAAAGTCCAATTCTGGGGGCTATTACATCACTGACGGAAGATTAAAGTTGCCCAAGAGGATGAACCGTCGTGATGCACCATTCAAACATAGGTGCCCGGATTTATTGGATCATCACTTGGAGCTGCTGCCGCTTCTTTATACAAGATGGCGGTTTACAAGATAGCGACTTACAAGAAGAGTTCAAAAATATTCCGGTTGATGTATCAACTGAGATCGGTAAACGGCAGCTTCATACCTTCGGGTAGAGCTTCTAACGCCTATTAGCCAGGCGTTATGCCACAAAAATCCTGCTCAGGAAAATGAGTCACGGCGAGGGCGGCTTCCTACCTTTAGCCGGTACAGCTTCTAATGCCTATCCGCTGGCACTTTGCGTCGTAATTGCTGAAAAGGGGGCTTCTTACCGACGGGTACCGCTTCTAACCCCCAATCGGCTGGCTTCATGCCAAATCTCCGACTAAAAACATGCTTAGCCGCGGTTGTGAAGGGTTTTTATCGACGGGTATCTAACACCTAACAACCGGCAAACGACGGCTTCCAACCTCCGGGTACAGCTTCTAACGCCTATTAGCCAGGCTTTATGCCACAAAATTCCGGCTCAGGAAAAAATGAGTTGCGGTGAACGGCGGCTTCTTACCTCCTGGTACAGCTTCTAACGCCTATTAGCCGGCCGTAGAGGCACAAAATTCCGGCTCAGGAAAATGAGTCGCGGCGAGGGCGGCTTCCTACCTTCGAGTATAGCTTCTAACGCCTATCCGCCAGCTTTATG
The DNA here is from genome assembly GCA_022496015.1 of Hordeum marinum. Lineage (NCBI taxonomy): Eukaryota > Viridiplantae > Streptophyta > Magnoliopsida > Poales > Poaceae > Hordeum > Hordeum marinum. The sequence continues at coordinate 390,634,736 of CM039678.1, read as the reverse complement.
CCAAAAAATGTTGACAAGTTAACATTACATCATACATGGCATCTTGCATCATACATGGCATCGTACATTGCATCATATATTTCATCATATTCACATGTCATGCCGGCTTATCAAGCCGGGTCAGAGCCAGATTATGAAAGAAGGAGCAATGTTATGAAAGATATAACATCTCCGGGTTGTGCTTTTTCAAGCCGCCCTTACAACAACATAGAACATGTTCTGTCATGTTTTTGTAGGTCTTGTTTATTAAAGATGAGCCGCCATTATATTGGAAAGTTGATTATTCTTGAAGAACCGCCCTATCAAATATAATGCCGTGTCATCTAATTGGCTGGTCCTCGGATTTCTTCAATTATGCTGTGTAGTAATCTAGAACACTCATGGATTTCTCCAATATATATTTGCCGGGTTGCACCGCAACCATGATCAGGGATTTCATGTCAGAGACAAAGGAATTATTTCAGGATATTCATTCCGGGTTATATTACAACCACGGTTAAGGATTCATCCAACAAATTGTGGTGAGTCGTATTATTCTTACATAGTCCCAAGTCGCCGCAGGCAGACGACCCGGCACTTGGGGGCTACACTATTCAAAGCCAGTTTATATCAATTATGCAAGTCCCATGTCGCTGCAAGCATGCACCACGGCACTTGGGGGCTAATGCAAGCCGGTTTTCAAATCATTACATCGTCAGCAAGACCATGTTATCTCAAGGAGATGAGCCGGCTTTTCTATATTTTTCAAAAGTCCCAGCCTAGTAATTCTTACTGACCCGGCACTTGGGGACTACACCACTCAGATCAATTTTTCAAAGTCCCAAGTCGCTGCAGGCATGCGACTCGACACTTGGGGGCTACAGTATTCAGTTGTTTAAACAGATTATGAGGTTCAAATTGAAGACCCGGTGCATCACATTTTGATGAGCCGGCCCTTGGAGGCTACACCCGCTGAAGCTTTCTGATGAGCCGACCCTTGGGGGATACACCCGCCGAAGCATTCTGATGAGCCGACCCTTGGGGGCTACACCCACCGAAGTTTCATAAGGTATAAGACAGTTATAAGCCCCAGGTTGCTACATGCAGGTCAACCCGGCCCTTGGGGGCTACACAGTCCAAAATATTATTGCAAAGCACCAAGTTATCATGGATAATCTTGGAGCTTGGGGGCTATAGGTAATATGGACATATCAAAAACTCTTGAGGAGATTTTCAAGATATTAAGTATGGAGTTCAGTTGTTAGACCCGGCGTCACCAACACTTATGACCCGGTGTTATCAAAATATCATAACTCGCCAGATTTTATAAGCCGCCCTGATTCACAACAATGGAAGTCCGGTTTACATCAGATGGGTTTTCATCCCAATATTTTTATCAAGTCAGTTGGATTCTAGTTGTTTGACCCGGCGTCACCAACGATAATGACCCGGCGTCATCAGCGATAATGACCTGGCATCATCAGTTATTATGACCCGGAGGAGATGACCCGCGAAGAGTATTGGAAGCCGATTCAATGACATATGGGTGTTCTATTCTTAAAAAATTTCAAAGGACATTGACAAGCAAGACGATTTTCAAGACAATTCATTCATATGCAAAAAAGTCCCTGATTTCTGAGGAGCCACTTCATAAGCCGACCAAAGGAGCAAGCCGACCACTTAACATATTATTATTCTTATTTCAGGAGCTTAGCATGAATAAATTCAAACTAATCTGGGGGCTAATGTCAGGGATATACCCCGCGGTATGACCCGGCCTGGCGACTCACAGGAGACCCCATAAAGATATGGCATCTTATTAATGACCCGGCAGGCGGGTTGCAGGATGACCAAGCCCAAGACCCGGCGGGTGAGCCGGCGCCTGGCGACTCACAAGAGAATGCCCAAAGAGAGAAGGATTCCCTTAAAGGAAATAAGACCCGGAGTAGGATTCGTGAGAGGCTAGTCCTAATCCTACTCCTAGTAGAACTTTATTTGTAAGCCTACTGTCTCCACCTATATAAGGAGGGGCAGAGCAACCCTAGAGGGAGAAGATGAATAAGTCCACAAGTGTAGACAACACAAGATTAGAGATAGATAGATTAGAGGCTCTCGTGATTAGAGGTAGAAATTAGCACCCTTGTAACCGAGAGATCTTCATCATCATCAATATTAGACAAGCAGGACGTAGGCTTTTACCTCCATCGGAGGGGCCGAACCTGGGTAAACTCCGAGTCTCCCGATTCCGATCAACCCCTTCAAGCCGCCACATAGTTGCGTCTTTGCCCCGAACCATCAGTAGTGTACCGGGAGTGCCGGGAGAGTATCGGGGACCATCGGGAGGCGTATTTCGACCCAAGAGGATACATGAGTTGTGGGAGGGAATACCAGCCCTTAGTGGGCTGGCCAAAGGCCCACAGGAAGCCCATGCGGCTGGGGAAGAAACCCAAGGTGGAAGAAAGGCAAAAGTGGAAAAAAGGAAGGAGTCCTAATCCCACTAGGAGTGGAGGAGGAGGACTCCTCCCTCCACTTTGGCCGAAGTGGATTTGGCTCCCTTGGGATCCAAGTCTCCTCCCTCCCCTCCTCCTATATATACTAGAGGTTTTTATGGGTTTTCCCACAGAATTTTAGCCACGTGCTGCCCTCTCCTCTAGTCCGTAGTTTCTTCTCTAGATCGGTTTCAGCAATGCTTAGGTGAAGCCCTGCTGGAATTGCTCCACCACCATCGCCGCAACACCGTTGCACTGCCGGAGAACTTGTCTACCTCTCTGCTCTCTCTTGCTGGATGAAGAAGGCGGAGATCATCATCAAGCCGTACGTGTGATGAACGCGGAGGTGTCGTCCATTCGGTACTAGATCAGGACGGATCGTGATTTGATCGCGGGACACTCGGTGAGTTGGACCGCGAAGATGTTCGACTACATCAACTGCGCTTCTTAACGCTTCCTACTTAGCGATCTACAATGGTATGTAGATCCACTCTCCCCTCTCGTAGATTCTCATCTCCTAGATTGATCTTGGTGAAGCGTAGGAATTTTTTTGTTTCCCATGCAACGTTCCCCAATACCAAGGTCTTGGACATATTGCATGAAGGTGTGGCTTGTGAACTGCAGACCGTTGTCAGTGATGATCCTATTTGGTACACCAAAATGGCAAACCTGTTGTTTGAAGAACTTGACGGTTGATTGTGCTGTCACCTTCATCACTGCTTCCACTTCCAGATACTTTGTGAACTTGTCGATCGCAACGTACAAGTACTCAAAGCCCCCGGTAGCATGGGGAAAAGGGCCCAAGAGGTCGAGCCCCCAGACTGGAAATGGCCAAGAAAGAGGGATTGTGTGAAGAGCTTGAGCTGGTTGATGTAGTTTCTTTGAATGGAACTGGCACGCTTCACACTTGGTTACTAGTGCAGTTGCATCCTGGAGAGCAGTGGGCCAAAAGAAACCTTTTCGGAATGCCTTACCGACAAGAGCTCTTGATCCTATGTGGGAGCCACCTATGCCTCCATGTATCTCTGACAACAACTCCAGTCCATCCTCCCGAGGAATGCACTTCAATTCCACACCATTCGGTCTCTTTTTGTATAGGACATTGTCCACAAACTTGTACATATTAGACTGACGGGCTACTTTCTCTGCTTCTTCGTGTTCTTCGGGGAGTTCTCCTATTTGAAGGAACTAAACAATGTCATGTGCCCATGCTGGAGCCTGAGGCCCAACGATAAGGACTAAAGGCATGTATTCTGCCGCGGGAGCGTTTGTCTCTAAGGCAAGGGCTTGAGGCCCTGCCGGAGCCTGTTGCCCCCCGACAGGCTTGGCGTTGTTCCTGGCAACTTCCTTGCTGGCAGCTTCTAGGAGCTCTATGGGAAAGTATTGGCCAGAATTCAACTTCCTTCTCTTATTTTGCCTCACTGATGGTGCTACGGATGGCTGAGCCAACTGGAGCACAAAAGTCCCTGGTTCCACGGGTAATTTGAGGGCAGCATGCTTTGACAGGTCGTCGACAATGTTTTTCTCTGCACGAGGAACATGCTCTATTTGCAGACCGTCAAAGTGCTCATCCAATTTCCTCACTTCATCTATGTAGGCTTCCATCAATGGGCTCCGATAATCTTTGTCTATATGCTTGACGATTAGTTGTGAATCACCTCTGACGATGAGCTTTTTAATTCCAAGGTATGTCATGATTCTGAGACCGACAAGCAGCATTTCATATTCTGCAGTGTTGTTTGTCGACTTCTCCCAGGGAAGTGCATCTGAATTACATATTTGAGGTGCTCTCCAGTGGGTGCGACAAGCAGCATGCCAGCACTAGCGCCTTGTAGGGAGAAAGCCCCATCAAAATACATAATCAATTCTTGATTCGTTTCCTTGCAGGCGAGAGTTGTTTCTTGAATCTCTTCGTCCGGCATTGGGGTCCATTCTACAATGAACTCAACCAAAGCTCTGCTCTAAATAGTTGAAGTACTTTCAAATTTGAGACCAAAGCATGACAGTTCCAAATCCCACTCCACAATCCTGCTGGTCGCATCTGGATTTCATAAAATCTGTTGCAACAGAAAGTGAATAACGATGGTGATCTCATGTGCCTGGAAATAATGGTGCAGCTTGCTCGAGGCCATAAGGAGGTCGAAGAGAAACTTTTGCATGCCGGAGTATCTTGACCTAGCCCCCTGTAAAAGGGAGCTGACAAATTAAACTGGGTGCTGCACCATCTTCTTCCTCTGTGTCGCTTCATTTATCTGCGTAGATCATGCCTTGTCGGCACCAAACTCTGTCGAGGAAAATCCTGGCTCATCGCTTGGAGGTCCTGCATCTGCCGCTGCTTCTTCGTCAACTTCTCTCTGCGCCACTAACGCAGCACTAACCACTTGAATCGTTGCCGCCAGGTATAGCAACAACGGCTCTTGTGGTTTGGGTGTGACTAGTATTGGCAGAGAGGAGAGGTAATTCTTCAAATCTTGCAGCGCTGCCTCCGCTTCCGGAGTCCACTTTATTGGACCTGTCTTTTTCAAGATTTTGAAAAAGGGCAAGGCGCACTCGACAGATTTGGAGATGAACCTGCTCAGAGCCGCAACACAGCCGGCAAGACGATGCACATCTTTGACGCATCTTGGTGCTTCAATCTGCTCAATTGCCTTGATCTTTTGGGGTTCGCCTTGATCCCACGCTGAGACACAAAGAATTCGAGAAGCTTGCTGGACAGAACTCCCAACACACACTTCTCAGGATTGAGCTTCAAACTGATCTTGTGCAGATTTGCAAACATCTCTTCTAGATCTTGTATGAGCGTTCCTTTGTCCTTGGTTTTGATCACTATGTCATCCATATAAGCTTCCATATTTCTATGTAGCTGGGGCTTGAAATCAATCTGGACTGCTCTTGCAAATATTGAATCGGCACTTTTCAACCCGAAAGACATATGTATGAAGTAATATGTACCACATGGGGTGATAAATGCGGTCTTATCTTTGTCTTCGTTAGCCATGAAGATTTGATGATATCCTGAATAAGCGTCAAGAAATAACAGCATATCACAGCCGACGATAGTGGAGTCCATAATCTGGTCGATGCGCAGCAAGGGAAAAAGATCTTTTGGACAGGCTTTATTGATATCTGTATAGTCAATACACATCCTCCATTTTCCATTCACCTTGCGCACTACAACTAGGTTGGCTAACCATGTTGGATGGAGCACTCCTCTGACCAAACCTGCCGCTTCCAACTTCCTGATTTCCTCAGCAATGAATTCTTGCCGCTCCAAGGCTTGCTTCCTAACTTTCTGCTTGACGGGCCACGCATGAGGACAAACATCAAGATGGTGCTCAATTACCTCCCTGGGAACACCGGGGATATCAAATGGTTTCCAAGCAAACACATCGACATTCTCCTGCAGCAAGGCAATGAGCGCGTATTCCTATTTGTCATCAAGGGTGGAACTTATGGTGAAAGTTCCTCCCGTACTATCCTCTTTGACGGGCACCTTCTTAGTTTCAAGTGGAGCTGCCTTGGATTTCTTGTTCTTGCGGGTGGAGCTCTCTTGCACATCCTCAAAAGGAGCGCAGCACTTCGAGGAGGTGCGCTTGCTGGAGTCTGTACCAGAGGTCTTGCCGGTCTTCTTCCCCACGGGAGATTCAGCGGCAGGAGCAATTGCCTTGGTCGCAGGTGCTGCAACTGCCTCCCGGTAAAGTTGGTCGGCGCAGATAAGTGCACCCTTCTTGTCGGAGTTGATTGTGATGATGCCCATCGGCCTGGGCATCTTCAATACATTGTAAGCATAGTGCGATGCCGCCATGAACTTGGCCAGCGCTAGGCGGCCAAGGATCCCATTGTATGGCAATGGAATCTTGGCAACGTCAAAAACAATCTTCTCTATCCTGAAGTTCAGGTCATTACCAAATGTTACCGGTAGTGTGATCTTGCCCTTCGGCTGGCTCCTCCTTGGATTGATCCCCTGAAACATGCCCATCTTCTCGAGATCTTCATCGGGAATTTGCAACCTTTTGATCACAACAGGTGAAATCAAGTTCAAACCGGCCCCAGTGTCCACTAACATTTTTGTCACCTTGAGGTTGCGAATTGTTGGCGAAACCAGCAATGGCAGACACCCGACCGTAGTTGTGCGATCAGGGTGATTCTCGGCGTAAAAAATGATAGGCGTGTTGGACCATTTCAATGGTTTCCGGACATCAACAGATGGCTCTCTCGCATTAATCTTGCGTGCCCACTGTTTAAGTCGGTGGTGAGAAGAATGCAACGAGGTGCCCCCGTCAATGCACATGATCTATGTTGCTTTTTGAAATTCGTGCTTGTTGGACTCATCGTCCTCCTCGTTGCCATCATCATCCCCCTCTTCCTTGTTGCAGCCTCGAGCGGGCCTCTCCTTCTGTTGCTTGGCCTTGTCGCGGAAACCTCCTCGGCCACCGTGTTTCTTGCCGGACCCCTCTGCACCATCTTGGGCCTTCTCCTCATCTCACCTCACATACTCAGCTTTCTGCCTCTCGGCAAGCTTCTCAACTTGCCAGAAGTTTTGAAGATCGTGGCCCTTGGTGCGATGGATCTTGCAGTACTGCATGTCGGAGCCCTCTTGCTTGTTGGCAGCCACCAAGGCCTGACAGGAGACGCACCCGGCAAATCCTTGCTGGGGCCGTCAATCTTAGTCTTCTTGGCGGTGTCGATGTTTCCGGATTCCTCGACGGCAAGTATGGCTTTGCCCTTGTGTTTCCTGTTCTACCGTCAGCCTTTCTTTGCCAGAGAGGCGGTGTCTTCATCTTCAGAGTCGACTCCAGCGCCATCATCCTCGTCGGGGAGTCTCGTTCCTTCTTCAGCTCGAGCACATTTATCAGCCAGAGCATAGAGCTCGGCAACATCCCTGACTTTGTTCATTGCCAGCTCTTTGCGCATCCTGCGGTTGTGCACGTTCTGATGAAACACGCTGATATCAGTAGCAGGATGAACATCTGGGATGTTGTGATGTATACGGCTGAATCTCTTAATGTACTTGCGCAAGGTTTCACCTTATTTCTGGGGTATGAGATGCAAATCACTTTCCTGGCCAGGAGCTTGGTGGCCTCCGGTAAAGGCGTGAACAAACTCATGACACAGATCTACCTAGGAAGAAATGGAATTCTCTGGTAGATGCATCAACCATGACCTGGCGTTGGGCTTGATTACAATTGGGAAGTAGTTGGCGAGTATCTTGTCGTCGCGAGCCTCGGCAGCCTGCACCGCAATGGTGTAGATGCTCAAGAACTCCAACAGGTGAGTCTTGTTGTCGTATTTCTCCAGGACCTCCGGTTGAACATTCAGGAATTGGTCCACTGGACTCGCCGCAGCTCACGGGTAACAGCTGGACAACCCACCTCATAAGGTAGGTTGACAGGATACCCTAGCGCAGGCTTGCCTAAAGTGGGTCCTCCGCACCTATCATATTGATGGCGCGCTTCCCGCCGCTGCTTGATGGTAGTCCGAGTGTCTTCTTTGCTTCGCTCCTGAAGAACTTGACGTTGATCGTGGCAAGTTCGCGGATCAGACGACGCTGTTGAATCATCACCACAGGCGCTGATTTGTCGAGTCGGCAACCGTTGTTGCCGCCGTGGAGGAGACTGCACCCTGGTCGTGCCACCTCCAGCCATTTCACCATCAGTGCGTGCTGGCTCAATGGACCACCGCCACGAAGGCTCCGCCCGCTGTGGCCCATCTCTATCAACGAGGCTGATGAGGCTCTGGATAGTAACTCTCCACTCTTCAAGCTTCTCCGCGGCAGGAGGAAAATTCAGGAGTAGCTTTGCTCGCGCCAACGCTTCCGATGATGTAGTCGGCAGCGAAAGGTGCAAAGAATGTGAGGTGCTCTGACTCCTAACCGTGTTGGAAGGAAGTCCATCAAGGTCCCGCGACTGCACGCAACTTCCACCAGCATTTTAGCGTGCATATTGGTCCTGTGCATCTCGAAGCGATGCTCAGGGGTATTTCCATGGGGGCGCTTAGAACCACCAACGTCACGGTGTTGTTCATCGCGTGCGACCTGAGAAGGCCGTGATGCATGCACCGGTGTGGGTGTCTTACAAGGTGCCCTTCCATCCCTGGAGTTCACTATGCTGCCCGTAGGCAGTATAGCTCCATCCTGAGATCCAACAGCGCATGGGTTGTCGCTATCGCTGTGAACGGTGTCGCTCGCTTGGCCTTGATCACCAAAGCATCATGGAAGCTCAAGACCTCCGCCTCCTCCACCTGCATCCACACCGTCACCTGTCCGAGTAGCTATAGGCACACCGGACGTGGATGGATCAATCGTCGTAAAACCCTTCTTCTTGGGGGCCATGGCAATGAAGATGATGGATGATGAATAAACCAACGCGCTTATCGTTAGATCAGATTCATGCAACCCTCTCCCCTACCTGGCGCGCCAAAGATGACAGGGTAGGAGACCTATGGGATCGCGTGGATCTGTTTTACAGTTTGGCAAGGAGATGGTGTGCACAAAGAGCAGATCCAGCGGGCAACGCAAGGGATTTTACCCAGGTTCAGGCCGCTGACAAGCGTAAAACCCTGCTCCTACTTTAGTGTATTATGAGTTTTTGAGCTCTAGCTCCATGAGCGCTATGTGGTGAACAGTACATAGCTGCTACGGGTGCATCTGAGCCAGAAGGTCCTCCCCCTGTTGCTATGCCTTGGGCCTCCTTTTATATGTCCAAGGGGTCACCACAGTGGTGCACACTACATACAGGAGGTGTACAGTTGCTACAATGTTATCATACCTACTACTGATGGCATAGGACAAGCACATTAAATACTCTGTTTAGTTGTCCCTAGCTTTCTTGGGGATGGAAAAAGAGGCCATCCCATCAGCACTGCTTAGCCCCATCATCGCTAGCACCTTGACACGTACTCAGGAGGATAATGCCTGTTTGGTAGGCTAGTCGCTGCGCTAGAGCAGCGACAGGATGACGAGGTCTTGCCGGGTGCGAATCCTGCCGGGGCTCCGTGAGCCATCCCGGCAAGATCTTGCCGGGGTCCCAGCTCTTGGTCTTTGGTCTTCTGATTATTGACTTGAATGCCTTCTTGACATTCCTGCACTTGCATTCAGCTGTCCCTCACCAGGCCTTGCCGCTGGTGTGGCTACAACCGTCCGTGCACAACTCCATTTCTAGAAAGTGTGTGCGCCAAGTATTGTGGGAGGGAGGAGCATCCACAATAAACAATATCCTCATGCTATATTCTAAGGTAGAATGACTTCAAATCTATCAAATTAGAAATGGCTATGTATAAACATCGAACAGTAGAAATATAGAACTATTTCTCTTTTAAAAAAAGTTCTATCCATTACATTACATAACCAGTTCCATTTTTGAACCAAACAACATCAACAGATCCTATTTGAGAAGACACCACAAGCTGCAATCATCAAAGTCTGAAATCTACAGGTGAAACTTGAGATCTCCAACATAGGACATTGCCAAATTTATACCAGCTAGAGACAACACCCAGAACCATCAAAGTTAATTGCGATAACTAAATATTGAGAGCCCAGTCGTCACCCGGGCTTTGGCTATGGCAAGCAGAAGAGTGGTGGCCCATCGAGTGAACAACCGCGTCACGACGATGAAGTCCTTCATACTCCCACCGTCGGTACGACCGCCGAGGCCCAGGCCTTCGAGGCCATGCATATTGGGCTGGAAGAGCTTCAAAGAGAGCTCGATGAGCACACTCGCCAGTGCCCACCAGTTTCCGGTCGATGTCAGCGACAGTTGTTTCCGACTGGATCTCACAACAACATTGAGGTATATCATACCCCTATGTTAAATGTTGCAGCTGCTGCTAGGATAGTAGATTCCATTCAGCCATCGCAGTCACAGGCTGGAAGAGGGTTGATGCAGATTAGTGTTTTGTTAGATGCAGCGTAGCGTCAGAATTCTGTCATTTCATAGTCACGTAACAGGATACACAGCAACTCACCCAGGGCAGAAACCGTTCAGTCGGCACATAGCCTTGGATCGTCCTTGCACCGAAGGGGCGGAGCCTTTCGTGAGGATCAGGTCAGAGATCAGTTTCACCGTTAAGACCACCGTCGAGTGCCCACTCCTTCACAGGGTGGTCCGCGCGTGCCCCGGCACCCGAACGAAATGCGCTCTTTCGGTGACGAGCGGAATGCGGAGTTTGATGCTCGTGATATCCCCACTCAGAGGTGGATCGACAGAGGCAGAGCCCACAGAGAAGGACAAGACAGAGATTTTCCGATTGGCAGCTCAGCTATGATTTCTGGTCATGAGTGTTTTAGCAGGGCCATCCGTTCAGCAGAGATTCCCCCAAACTTCAGGTTGGCGGCAGGGATCGGGAAGTTTTCTGGCAAGTCAAAGCCAGAGACTTGATTGGATGATTACCGAGTCACTGTTAAGATTGGTGGCGGCAATGATAACGTCGCAATGAAACACCTGTCCTTGATGTTGGATGGTAAAGCTCGTGCATGGCTAAACCGCTTGGCTCCATCCAGTATATATTGCTAGGAAGATCTTGCCCGAGTGTTCGTCCGAACCTTCGAGGGCACTTCCAAGCGTCCTGTCGGGCTTGTCGACTTACAGCACTGTGTGCAGAAGCCAAATGAGACCTTGAGGGATTTCATTCAGCGTTGGTCCACTCTGCATCATATAGTGGAGAATGTTTCCGAACATCAAGCTGTGTGTGCCTTCAAGGCTGGTGTGAAATATAGAGAGCTTTACTTGAAGTTCAGTCGAACGGGCGACATATCGCTCAGCAAGATGATGGAAATTGCCACTCGGTATGCCAATGGCGAGGAAGAAGACCGCCTTCGTAGCGGCAAAGGAAAAGCAGTCGTCAGTGATGCTGGCGGTAATTCCAATCGGAAACAGAAGCAGAAAGCTGACGGTATGGTCCAAGCAGAGGCAGCCGCACTGGCGACCCAAGCAAAGAATAAGGGGAAAGATAAAGGACAGTTTGCCCCTAAGAAAGGAAAGAATCAGTCAGGGACTGATGTGATGGATCAACCGTGTGTAATCCACATGAGGAAAGATGAGGAAGGCAATATGATTTTGCCCAAGCACACCACTCAGCAGTGTCGAACGCTTATCCAGCAGTTCAAAGAGACTCCACCAAGTGATAAGACTCCTGAGAAGGATGATGATGAAGATAAAGAAACATTCCCGGATGTCACTGCTACGCTTATGATTTTCGCTGATGTAGAAAGCAAGAGTCGACTGAAGGTTATCAACAGGGAAGTCAACATGGTTGTTCCTACCACCCCCACCTACCTCAAGTGGCCTAGTATGCCATAACATTCGACCAAACAGATCATCCTGCTCATGTGGCCACTCCTGGTTAACAGGCTCTGGTGGTTGATCCGGTGGTGGGGTGCACTCGACTCCGAAAGGTGCCCATGGACGATGGTTGCGGCATGAACATTCTCTATGCAGATACCCTTAAAGGGATGGGCATTCCGATGTCCTGACTGAGTGAAAGCAACATGCCATTTCATGGAGTCATCCCAGGGAAGAAGCCAAGTCACTCGGCCAGATTGCATTGGACGTGACATTCGGCAACAATAAAAAATTCGAAAGGAAAAGTTGACGTTTGAAGTTTTGGATTTCTAGAGTGCCTATCATGCCATTTTAGGTGTATGCTCGTTTCATGGCATGTCCATGTTATGTGTATCTCAAGCTGAAGATGTCGGGCCCTAAGGGTGTGATCACGGTCACTCGCAATCGACAGCGGGCTGAAGAATGCTTCTAGCAAGGCTCCAAGATCGTTGATCATCAGATGGCTATGGTCGAGTTGGAAGAATACAAAAAGAGCGCTGACCCAGCTGATTTGCTCTGCGCAAAGAAGCCCGCTTCTGAGTCGGCATTTCAGTCGGCAGGGGAAGTGAAGAAAGTGCACATCCACACGACAGATCCAACTACTACCCCAACCAATATATCATCAAAACTCAACAGTAAATAGGAAGCCGAGCTCATCCAGTTCCTCCACGAGAACTGGGATATCTTCGCATGGAAGCCTGCTGACGTGCCGGGGGTTCCCAGGGGCTGGCTGAGCACCGTCTAAGAGTTGATCCGAAAGCTAAACCCATCAAAGAGCATTTGTGTCAATTGACAGCGGAGAAGCGTAAAGCAATCGGTGAAGAGGTGGCCCGTCTCTTGCAGGCCAAGTTCATTCACGAGATTTACCACTCCGAGTGGCTCTCGAATGTTGTGATGGTGCCCAAGAAGGATAAGTCGTTGCTTATGTGCATTGACTTCAAACATATCAATCGGGTCTGCCCGAAAGATCATTTTCCTCTCCCCCGTACAGATCATATTGTTGACTCGACTGTGGGATGCGAGCATTTATCATTTCTAGATGCTTACTCTGGATACCATCAGATCCGTCTGTATGGCCCATATGAAATAAAAACAGCCTTCATCACCCCATTCGGGTGCTTTTGCTACATCACTATGCCATTCAATCTCGAAAATGCCGGCGCTACTTTCATGCGCATGATTTAGAAGTGTTTACTCGACCAGATCCCTCGGAATGTCGAGGCATACATGGATGATATAGTTGTCAAGTCCCGCAAAGGTTCCGACCTGCTGGCTGACTTGGCCAAAACATTTGCCAACCTGAGGAGATATGATATAAAGCTGAATCCGACCAAGTGTACTTTCATTGTTCCTAGCGGCAAGTTACTCGGTTTTCTCGTTTCCGAACGAGGGATCGACATCAACCCTGAGAACATCGGCGCCATTACCCGAATGAAGACTCCCGTGCGAGTGCGCGACGTTCAGAAACTCACAGGTTGCTTGGCAGCATTGAGTCAATTCATTTCTCGTCTTGGTGAGAAGAAACTTCCTTTGTATCGACTGATGAAGAAGTGCGACATGTTCGAGTGGACTCCAGAAACCGAAGCAGCGTTTGTTGAGCTCAAAGCCCTGCTCTCCACCCATCCAATGCTCGCCGCTCCTTGCAGCAAAGAGCCCTTGCTCATGTACATCGTGGTCACTAATCAGGTCGTCAGTACAGTGTTAGTTGTCGAACGAGAAGAGGAGGTTAAAGCTTACCAAGTCCAGCGACCTGTTTATTACGTTTCTGAGGTTTTGTCTCCCTCTAAACAAAGATATCCACACTACTAGAAGCTGGTTTATGGTATTTACCTATCAGCGAAGAAGGTGGCACATTATTTTCAAGTCCACTCAATTTCAGTCGTCAGTGATGCTCCGTTATCCGAGATTCTCAACAATCGGGACGCATCTCGTCGAGTGGCTAAGTGGGAAATTGAACTCTTATACTTTGACATTAAGTTTGAAGCCAAGAAAGCGATCAAGTCTCAGGCACTTGCGGATTTTGTCGCCAAGTGGATTGAACATCAACAACCAACCCAGATTCACTCGACACACATGACAATGTTCTTCGATGGCTCTAAAATGTTGAATGGGTCTGGCGCTAGTGTTGTCTTGATATCTCCAAAGGGTGACAATCTCAGTTACGTCTTGCAAATTCACTTCGATTCCTCCAACAATGAGGCAGAGTATGAAGCACTTTTGTATGGGTTGCGCATGGCTATCTCACTTGGCATCAAGCGCCTGATGGTCTATGGTGACTCAAATTTGGTGGTAAATTAAGTTATGAAAGAGTGGGATGTTCGAAACCCCGTTATGACTGGGTACTACAGTGCTGTTAGAATGTTGGAAAAGAAATTTGAAGGCCTGGAACTTCATCATGTTCCCTGACTCAAGAATCAAGCGGCTGGCGAACTAGCAAAGATTGGGTCCACTCGACGGCCCGTTCCCAGTAATGTGTTTTTAGAGCACCTGCATACTCTTTCGGTGCAAGAGGATCCTTTCACCAAAGAGCCCCCGCAAGCTATGAGCTCCACCAATCCGACTGAAGTCGATGTCCCTGTGGTAATTGATTTGGTTATGGAGATTCTGGTTGTCATTCCCGATTGGACAGTGCCCTACATTGCCTATATCCTCAGACAAGAACTCCCTGAAGATGAGACTGAAGCTCGACAGATCATGCGTAGGTTGAAAGCCTTTACTATGATTGGAGATCAGCTGTTCAGAGAAAGCACGACTGGCATGACGCAGCGTTGCATCTCCCCCGAAGAAGGTCGAGTGATTCTGGATGAAATCCACTCGGGAACTTGCGGCCATCATGCATCCTCACGGACAATTGTCGCTAAAGCATACCGAGATGGTTTCTTTTGGCCATGGGCCAATGAGATGGCTAAAGACATTGTCGATCATTGTGACGGATGCCAATTCTATGCAAACTTGTCCCACAAGCTAACATCTGCTCTAAAGACGATTCCCCTTGCTTGGCCATTTTCTGTTTGGGGACTCGACATGGTTGCTCCCTTTCGGACTGGAAAAGGCAGATTTACTCATTTGGTGGTTGCAGTCGACAAATTTACAAAAATGGATAGAATCCAAGCCAATAAAGAAGTTGAACTCCCACAGGTGGCCACATTCATGAGGGAAATAATTTTTCGATACGGCGTTCCTCACAGCATTATCACGGATAATGACACCAACTTTGACTCGGAAGAATTCAGAAACTTCTGCCCCTCCCAAGGCACTCGGGTGGATTATGCGTCTGTTGCACATCCTCAAACCAATGGACAAGTTGATCGTGCCAATGGCCTCATATTGCAAGGTCTGAAACCTCGCCTCATGCACGACTTGGATCATGCCGCTGGAGCCTGGGTAACTAAGCTGTCGTCTGTTTTATGGGGCCTGAGAACGACGCCTAATCGGTCGACTGGACGGACTCATTTTTCCTGGTCTATGGAGCCGAAGCTATCTTCCCGAGTGATTTGTTTCACAATTATCCTCGAGTTGAACTTTATTCTGAAGCTGAAGCTGAACAGGCCAGGCAAGATGGCGTCAATCTCCTAGAATAAGAGCGAGAGATGGTTCTAATTTGGACTACGGCTTATCAGCAGGATCTGCGGCGCTTCCATGCGAAGAATGTCAAGAGTCGGTCGTTTCATGAGGGAGACTTGGTGCTCTGAGTGGATCAATAGTGACCCCACAAGCTTGCTCCAGCATGGGAAGGTCCCTTTGTCGTCACCAAAGTGTTGAACAACAGAGCCTATCACTTGTATAACCTCAAGAAGCAGATAGACGAGCCACAGGCCTGGAATGCAGATATGCTCCGACGCTTTTATACCTAGAGGCGGAAGGGGTTTTGATGTAATAAAAATACTTCATCTATGCAAATCAGACTTCCGCAGTTTTTCGTCGATTCTGATCGTATAGTTTCACACTTGGGAATTCTCCGAGTGTCGAGCAATCCTCACACTCGGGGTCTTAGCTACGAACATGCTTTTGCATAAGTGAAAAACCCTATCGGGTGGATATCATTCCATTCACTCGACGACTTAGTTACGAACCAGCTTTCGTCTAAGTTCAAAACTCCTCTCCAAGTGTCGAGCAATCCTCACACTCGGGGGGCTTAGCTGCGAACATGCTTTCGCCTAAGTTAAAAACCCTGTCGGGTGGATTGCAGTCCATTCACTCGATGACTTAGTTACGAACCATCTTTCTTCTAAGTTCAAAACTCCTCTCCGAGTGTCGAGTAACCCTCACACTCGGGGGCTTAGCTGCGAACATGCTTTTGCCTAAGTTAAAAACCATGTCGAGTGGATAGCAGTCCATTCACTCGACGACTTAGTTACGAACCAACTTTCGTCTAAGTTCAAAACTCCTCTACGAGTGTCGAGAAATCCTCACACTCGGGGGCTTAGCTACGAACAAACCCTGTCGGGTGGATAGCAGTCCATTCACTCGACGACTTAGTTACGAACCAGCTTTCGTCTAAGTTCAAAACTCCTCTCCGAGTAGTCGAGCAACCCTCACACTCGGGGGCTTAGTTGTGAACATGCTTTTGCCTAAGTTAAAAACCCTGTCGGGTGGATTAAGTTCAAAACTCCTCTCCGAGTGTCGAGCAATCCTCACACTTGGGGGCTTAGCTACAAAGATGCTTTCGCCTAAGTTAAAACTCTTGCCGAGTGGATAATAGTCCACCCACTCGACGACCTATTTGCGAATCAGTCTTCGCTTAGGTTCAAAGATACTCTGAGTGTTGAGCGATCCTCACACTTGGGGGCTTAGTTGTGAACATGCTTTCGCCTAAGTTAAAAACCCTGTCGGGTGGATAGCAGTCCATTCACTCGACGACTTAGTTACGAACCAGCTTTCGTCTAAGTTCAAAACTCCTCTCTGAGTGTTGAGAAATCCTCACACTTGGGAGCTTAGCTGCGAAAATGCTTTCGCCTAAGTTAAAACCCTTGCCGAGTGGATAATAGTCCATCCACTTAACAAACTATTTGCGAATCAGTCTTCACTTAGGTTCAAAGATACTCCGAGTGTTGAGCGCTCCTCGGACCCGGAAGCTTAGCTGCGAACCAACTTTCGCCTAAGTCAGAAAGCAAATTCAATAAAAAAAACTATTGAAAGCCAAATGCTGATAAATCCAAAGGTTTAATCGTGGATAAATGTTCTGCGAGAAAGCGAACATGCTCAGGCTTAAGGCCTAAATGAAGTTTTAAAGCTGATGCGGTTCCACTTGGCATATCGAGGCAAATAAAGTTTTCCTCAAAGATCATGTTTTTCAAGCACCCGACGGGCTGACTGGCTCGATGAACGTATCCAAATCAATGCCTTCTTCGATCCTGGTAGCTGCGTCGATGAAGGTCTCCATGAAATCTTCGAACTGAAGTTTCTTCGTGTTAACCACTCGGAGCTCCCTCAACTTGTCTTCCCTCGCTTCCTTGCAATGGACCCTAACGAGGGAAAGTGCCATGTTAGCCCCGCAGCGAGCAGCAGATTTCTTCCAGGCCTGTACTCGACTGGGGAGGTCGTTTAGGCATGCCATCATAGATGTGAGATCGATCTGAAGAGTGTCTTCAGGCCACAGTTCCTTGCCGATCCTCTCCATCGCATATTTTAGTCAGATGACATATGCTTGAACACCCTGGAGCCTGAAGTTGAGTCTAAGCATGTTCATGGCCACTGCATCTCCAACAAGTGACTTGGTGGGATCCAAATTGGGCTTGATCTCCTCGGTCTATTTTTCGAAGTCCTAGCAGAATTTTGTTGGGAAGAAGGAATGGGAGGAGTATTGATGAGATACAGTCGTCAAAGATTTTATAAAGTTCAGTCGACAGAGATACTCGCCGTCGAGCATGATGTACATCTTCCTCGAGAACTCCCCCAAGTGTTTCTCTAGGCCATTGCTCCTCTTGGTTAGCTGCTCATTTCTCTTGATGAGGTCCACACGCTCCTGCTTCAGTTTCGAGTTCTCCTCCTCCATCTTCTTGGCAGTTGTCAGCTTTTGGTCGGCTGCTTCAGTTTTCTCCTTCGCCACCCGTTGGGTGTCAGCAAGCGCTTTGTCCTTGTCCTCTAGCACTTTGTTCATGGAATCTAAAGAAACTGCATTGTTGAGTTGCACTTGGAGTCAATGATTTTCATTGCGTACGTCTGTTCGAGTGAAAGCACTCGGTTCAAAGCATGGAAAGCAAGGATGAGAATGCAGTGGGTCGACAGAGGTTACCTCCCAAAGTTTTCAGCTCGGCCCGCACTCGCTCCAAAGCATTGTTGGAGGCTTCCAAATCCACGTGCAACTAGTTCCTTTCATCTTCAAGGTCCTTGTACTGCGTGCCAAGTTCACAAGCCCTCTGAAACCAACAAAGAAAGAAATTCAATTGACAAGAAATACCAGCACTCTGAAGTGCAGAAAGATCAAAGACGGTCGACTGGGTGGTGCGCATCGCCCAGCCCCAATGTCCTGGAATAGCGTCATATCATGGTTGATCAATGATACCCATGAAACCGGCATCCAGGGGAACAATAATTCAACCAAAAGTCCACTCGATATGTCGAGTGGCTCGTGTACTCCACGTACTGTAAACAAATTCAAGACAGTCTCTATCAGACCCCCGCCGGTGTAAGCACTCGACGGCGGTCTCGGAGACTACACCCAGTGGGTGCACTTAGAGTGCCCCCGCTGGAACGATTAACACTCGATCTGTCGAGTGACCCGTCGTCCCCATTCCACGCCTTTGAAGCAGCATCATATAATGGTTGATCACATGATGTCCATAAAACCTACAAGGTAGCTTCGGTACGGAACGTCTAAGAAAAATAAAATACACTCGACATGTCGAGTGACAACCGTACTCTGCGTACGCCAAAAATTATGATTCCAAGTTTTCAAGACTACTGCTCATCGCCTGCGATCAATAGTAGCCTCGGGGACTACACCCAGTGGGTGCACTCAGCGTTCCCCCACTGGTCACTAAAACATTCGGCAAGGTCTGCCCTGTCAATTTTCAACGGTCTCTATCAGACCCCCGCCAGTGCAAGCACTCGGCGGTGGCCTCGGGGACTACACCCAGTGGGTGCACTTAGCGTGCCCCCATTGGATCTGCTAACTCTCGACCTGTCGAGTGGCAGAAGAAAAAAACATGCGCAAGCATAAGCATATCCGTCACTAGAACATCCATCACTCGATCTGTCGAGTGAGTGACACCCCACTCCACACCCTTGGAATAGCGTCATATCATGGTTGATCAATGATATCCATGAAACCTACAAGACATCCTCGGAGTGGAGCGATCAACGGCAAATGTATCCCGCATACGACAAACTCTAAGACCTCTACCAGTGCAAGCATTCGACAGCGGTCTCGGGGACTACACCCAGTGGGTGCACAAGGAGTGCCCCACTAGACCAAATCCTACTCGATTAAAGACCTGATCTATTTGAGTGGAGAACCTTGAAACATTCTTCAAGCGGAAAACAAACACCCAGTGGGTGTACAACTAAAGAAGTTCAGAAACCCTCTAATGAACAGGTGGGGAGGCATAGAAAAACCTCTTTCGACGTGGGAGAGGACGAGAACCCGCTCTCCTTCGTGTGGCCTCAGCTCGCGCTCTCCCTCTGGCAACCTCCAGGCGCCGTCCGCCACAAGCCCGTCGGCAACCAGGCTGTCGATGTCCGCTTGAGTGACCACCGAGGGGAGAAAGTCTCCCTGGATCCATCTCGGCGGCGTGGTGAACCGAGCGCTCGAGGACTTCTTGCCCTTGCCTTTCGCCGCCCCCTTCTTGGTGCGCTCTAACTTCTCTGTGGTTCCCTTCGTCATCGCGGTGGCTGCGCTCATCAGAGAAGAGCAGAGTGTTGCATTGAGGACAGAGGAGGCGGAGGAAGAGAGGAAGATTGGGGGAGATTAGTGTGCAATCTGTGGCGCTTCGGGATTTATACCCCGCTGAGTGCTTCACTGACGTGTGGGTCCGCGAGGTCACCGCACACGCCAACCGCTGACGACGTCCTGTACGTGGTGACATGACCGGCGCGAGAATCCAGGCGTCATGCCCCCACTTGCCCCGATCATGGTGTCATCGTTGCTGGCGCACGTGCTTCCCAAAAAATTTTATCCTGCAAGATTCGGGTCTGACAAACCGACCCGTCACCTCCAAAGATTCCTTCAGATCACTCAGAAAAAGATTGGCATTGAACATTCACTTGGGCACTTTCAAGGATGAATTGATTCGGGCGAATTACGAAGAGTTCAGTCGACGCAAGTTTCGTTGAAGCCCCAAATATCATTCGGAAAATTTGGTGTCTTGTTCTGAACTGACATCGATATCCCCATTGACCACTCGAACCCTGATCCATTCGGGGGCTAATGACGAGGATATGTACCTAGGGTAGGGTCCTAGGACTGACCTACATACCCTACCTAAGGACACTACATTGGAGGACTTGAAGATCACAAGTAAGCTTCCGACTGGATTCCCGGTGGCGCTCAAGTCACTCGACAGGCAATCCACTCGGAGACTTCTTCCTCCACTCGACAGTCGCCTGTCACTCGGAGGACCTCAATTCCAGTTGACGCCAGAAGACCAGAAGCCACCCCAGGAGGCCAATAGGCAGGCGTTAGGCCTTTCATCATTAGTAGCTTTCATTATGTATGTTACCAGTAACGCTAGTCTTTAAACCCACGATCGGACAAGACCGAAAGACAGGAACTGCAATGAAGACAGGAATTTAATCGGAAATGTACTTACGATCGAACTTACTCGGACATTGGTGTGAAGCGCTATGCTAGTGTCATAGGCCAACTTGATGGCCTCGTACGCTTCCTTGGTGCGCAGCATCATCTGCTCCGCCTGGATCATGGCCTCCTATGCAGCTCCGATCCGGTCTTCCGGAACGCGGTGCAGAGGAAAAGCCGTCACTGGCGGGATCGGCGTAATGGTTGGGGCAGTCAAGGTGGTGTGAGCAGGTTCGGTTGGAGTTGATGTCATGATAGTCGAAGCAGCTGGTGAGGCACTCGGCAGAGGCACTGTGGGGTCAGCTCTGACCTGTGTCAAGTCGCTTATCCCCTGGGAAGATCCGGCGGTCGACCAGTGAGGCGTCTGCATGGACGAAGTTCTTCGAGTACGTATGCGTGGGGTGCCTAGGGTCTCGCTTCCGCCTCCCATGCCCCAGGGTGTTCTTCACCATCTTCTAGCTGGATGATTTCTGTAGTTATCAATCGGCAATATTAACTTTTGCAATCGACAAACCATATTCGAGAAGCAGAACTAAAGATTTGGTTACCTCTATGGAAAGTGGCTACATCATCAGTGTCTATGTCCATTGCTTCCCCTCTATCACGTTGAGGTGACATCACCGAAGTAGTAGCTCCGATAGATCAAACGACACTTAGTCAACAAGAGTTCCGAGTCACAATGGACAACGAAAATTCGAAAGTAAATACTCACGATGAGACGACAGGCATAGACATCCTCATGCGCGGCAGAGCTTTGCAAGGTTTGGCTACATTCGGCTTGGGTTACTTCGCCGATCGCTCACTCGACTCGACGGTCGAAGGTCCACTCCGTTTCGGGTTCTTCTCACTCGGGACTGGGGCCTTCTCCTCGGCAGTTGCAGGGTCTTGTTGGTACTTAGAACGGCGTTTGATGCGAGGTGGAGACTCGACTTCCTCCTCATTCTCACCTGAGTCTTCACATTCGTCTTCAGATTCAAAAGAGCCGGCAGCGTCCACACTGCCACCCTTGCTCACCCCTCCATCTTCAGGCTGGTTCCCATTGGGTATAGGTGAATACATATGCGTCCACTCCTACGTGATTCAAACAAGGGAGTTAGTCAATAAATCAATCGATCACTCGACAGTACAAGTACTGTCGACAAAGTGCAACCTACAAGATTCTTCGGCGGGTTTTCGGCCGAGTAAGGTCAGATCCACTTGGCTCCTAAGGGACTGTCGCATGCCCTGGTGATACTGCGAAGCCATTGCTCGACAGTCATTTGTGGAACCTCTTCTGAGTGCATCCTGGTCGAATCCTCGGGTCCTTCATAGTGCCACATGGTGTGATCCCTAGCCTGGAGAGGCTGAATCCATCGACTGACGAATGTTTCCAAGAGATCCATGCCGGTCACTCCGCCCCGAATAAGTTTCACCACGGCGTCCACCAAGATTCCAACTTGGACTTGTTCTTCTTCCGACGCCTTTAGAGACTTAGGGACGGCTGCATGATCCGATGTGAAAGGGGAAAGACCAGTCGACATGTTGGGAGAAGCTGCATCTTTGCAATAAAACCATGTTGATTGCCAGCCTCTAATAGATTCAGGAAGGGTCATGGAAGGGAAAGAACTACGATCTCTCTTTTCAAGTCCTAGACCCCCACACAGCTGCAGTACATGAGTTTTCCCATCCTTAGGGAGGGCTTTCTTTACAGACTGAGATCTAACCGTGAAGATGTGCTTGAATAGCCCCCAGTGAGGAGGGCAACCCAGGAAGCACTCACACAAAGTGATGAAAGAGGACAAGTAGGAAATTGCATTCAGCGGGAAGTGGTGGAACTGAGCACCAAAGAAGTTCAAAACCCCTCTAATGAACAAGTGGGGAGGCATAGAAAACTTCTTTCGACGTGGGAGAGGAGTAGAACCCTCTCTCCTTCGCGTGGCTCCGGCTCGTGCTCTCCCTCCGACAACCTCCAGGCGCCGTCAGCCACAAGCCCATTGGTAACCAGGCCGTCGATGTCTGCTTGAGTGACCACCGAGGGGAGAAAGTCTCCCTGGATCCATCTCGGTGGTGTGGTGAACCGAGCAGTCGAGGGCTTCTTGCCCTTGCCTTTCACCGCCCCCTTCTTGGCATGCTCTAACTTTTCCGTGGTTCCCTTCATCATCGCGGTGGCTGCGCTTATCGGAGAAGAGCAGAGTGTTGCGCCGAGGACACACGAGGCGGAGGAAGAGAGGAAGATTGGGGGAGATTATTGCGCAATCCGCGGCGCTTCGGGATTTATACCCCGCCGAGTGCCACACTGATGGGTGCGCCCGTGAGATCACCGCACACGCCAACCGCTGACAACGCCATGTACGTGGCGAAATGACCGGTGCGAGAATAGAGGCGTCATGCCCCCACTTGCCCCAATCGTGGCGTCATCGTCGTTGCCGCACGCGCTTCCCAAATTTTCATATCCCGCAAGATCCGGGTCTGACAGACCAACCCGTCACCTCCAAAGATTTCTTCAGATCACTCGGAACAAAATGGGCATTGAATATTCACTTGGTCACTTTCAAGGCTGAATTGATCCGGGCGAATGACAAAGAGTTCAGTCGACGCAAGTTTCGTTGACGCCCTGAATATCATTCGGAAGATTTGGTGCCTTTTTCTGAACTGACATCGATATCCCCATTCACCACTCGAACCCTAATCCATTTGGGGGATAATGACAAGGATATGTACCTAGGGTAGGGTCTTAGGCCTGACCTACATACCCTACCTAAGGACACTACATTGGAGGACTTGAAGATCACAAGTAAGCTTCCGACTGGATTCTCGGTGGTGCTCAAGTCACTCGACAGGCAATCCACTCGGAGACTTCTTTCCTCCACTCGACAGTCGTCTGTCACTCGAAAGACCTCACTTCCAGTCGACGCCAGAAGACCAGAAGCCACCCAGGAGGCCAACAGGTAGGCGTTAGGCCTGTCATCATTAGTAGCTTTTATTATGTACGTTACCAGTAACGCTAGTCTTTAAACCCACGATCGGACCCTTGGATGCCGAGTAATTATGAGGGGCAGCAAAATCTATATAAGCCTCCCCTCCCCTCTGGCACAAGGGTTCGCAACCACTATAATCTTTACATTCCACACGACAAAGCTCCAGAGCACTGAGACGTAGGGTTGTTACCTCCACAAGAGGGGCCTGAACTCATACATCCGTGTGTACAGCCTCGTCGTAGCTAGGACTCTGCCCTCTCCCTTTGTACCTCTACCTTCTACTATCAGGCTCGTTCCCATGACACGTAGTATCCACATAAAACAATCCTTGTTTCTGGTACAAGCACTTTACGAGAATAGAGTTCAATCAAACTGGTAAGCAAGCATGGTAATGATATACTGATGAAATTTTGAATCAATTAGAGATGCGCAGAACTAGCTAGTACTACTTACTTTGGGGTGCGTAAATCGCAACTCTTTGTTTAGCCCGGGAACCTTTCGGGTGAACTTCTTCCAAACCCTGCCAGACAAAGAAAATGATTACTTGATATCAGGAAATTAACGAAAGTTGCATGCCGATATGGTCCCGGTATTGACTGAACTTACTTCTTGAGCATTGCAGTCATGTCCGCATAATTCTCGGGATCTTTACGTCTCGAGTCTAAGACAGTTACTAATGCCCCGTCAAGCTTAATGGATAGCAGAATAAAGTGGTAATTGCGCACGCATATATAACTCATCAGTTACATTACTTAACCTCGAGTAAGCGAAACCGAGTATATAGAGAAGACAGCAACACTCACTTGAGGTTGTAAGGAAAGAGTATTTCCCTTTTGTTTTGATGTGCAAGGAACGACTTTAGCAAGTTCTCCTCAGTCGATGCGGGTTCTTTTCGTATCGACCATTCATTTACGACATGTGGGCTAATGAACCCAACGTCAAAGATTCCTGCTTTTTTGCATTCGATGATCTTCAATCTGCATAATATAGTGTTGATAATTATATATATACATGCAATGAATGAGCTGAGCTAGAGAATTAACTATAGAAGTAATACTTACAGACAGTAGGCAGTCATGAGTTGTTTGTCGAGGGCTTGTTGATTGTATAACTGAAATAACTCCCAAATTTGAATAGGGCATCACGGGAAGTCCATTGAATTCATGCTCTGGTTTCACTGCCACCTACATAGTGTCTCTCCCAGACTCCCTGCAGGTTTTCATGTACCACTCATGCAATTTGTAGATCATAGTTGTTAGAGGAGGATGATCAGGTTTGACAAGAGGCTTCTTGTGCACGTATTCGTGTTCTTCTTTGGTTACCTCAGCAATTTCAAAAAGTACATAATCCCCCAAGTAATCACCAAGTTTGGTATTAGGCAGTATCACCGGATGATTATGAATGTCTCTAGACACCTTGAGCGGAGGGCACGATTGCTTCTCCTGTTCGCCGAGCTAGGGAATTGTTTTTCCACTTTTTTGTTCTTTAACTCGGGTAGCACTAGAGGTACTTCCCGACTGCTGCACTTCATTATATGTCTTTATAATACAGTGGTCATAGTTTGATGGCAGCGGAGGCGGTGATGGTCGCTTTAGGGCATCTAGAGTGCGCTTCTCTTTCACCGGATCTATCGTTTCCTTCTGAGGTGGTTGTTTCCGTGCAAAATGGGCCTTCACTTCGGCTTTACTGATCTCAGTGCTTTCTTCGTCAGTCCTCTCGTATGGTAACTTTGTAACAGGCTTGAGGCTTGGACCAAATTTGTATTTTTTCCCGCCTATTGTACTGCTAGCTGCCGGAGCGGCGGTGGCGTCTCTCTTCCGTCGTGGCTGAGTGGCCTGACGCATCGGAGGAAGAGGAGGCGTAGTGGCCTCATGCGCCTAAAGAGGAGGAGGAGGCGGAGTGGCCTCATGCGCCGGAGGAGGCGGACTGCTCCGAAGCGCCGGGGTAGGCGAAGGAGGAGGCGGAGTGTCGTCACGCGTCGGAGGAGACGGAGAATGAGGCGGAGTGCCCTGATCACTAGCCGGAGGAGGAGGAGGAGGAGGAGGAGGAGGCGGAGTGCCCTAATGCGCGGGAGGAGGAGGAGGAGACGGAGGCATCCAGTTTGGAAGCTTGATGTACTCCTTCGGCCATAGACATGTACTCCTCAGAGCATTAACCAGCTTCTTCTCCCCTTCACCAGTATGGTGGTCAAGCTCGAGATGATCAAATCCCTCCATTACTTCATCCACCATCACAATAGCATAGCCATGTGGAATCGGAAGGAAGTGAAAATTTTCGTTGGGTTGAGGAGGTGAAACAGAGCCGAGAGCCGCCTTGAAAGTGAGGTTCCGGAATTTTGTCCAAAGCTCGCAATTTTGAACCTCCGTGATAGTATCCATCGGGTAGCTAGGAGCCATGAAGTCAGGCTGAACGGGCTTCGTGGAAGCCATGCCGCTTCTTCGCTGAGATGGCGGGGTAGCTTCGTGCCGCTGAGATGGTTAGCCAGCAGCTCGCTGGCTCTCAGCTTCCTCTAGCTTTTCTTGTCTTGCATTGAGCTTCTGCATTTCGCTCAGCTCCGCTTTCCTCTTTCTCTATCGGCTTCTGTAACCGCATGCGTCGGGAAACCCAACGTTCCACTGAACGGAGCTTGGTGTGCCTCGTGTTCGTCCAGGGTGCTCAGCATTCCCTAGGGCCTCAGTCAGCTCGTCCTTCTCTCTGTCGAGAATGAACGTCCCTTCCTGCGCTACGGTGATATACTTCTGAAGCTTCGTGACGGGTATTGCAAGTTTCTCATTCGTCCAACGACACTTTCCTGTTTTAGGGTCCAAACTTCCCCCAACCCCGAAGAACCAAGTCCTTGAACGGTCTGGCCAGTTCTATGTTTGTGGTTGGACCCCTTTAGCAAGCAGGTCATTCTCAGCTTTGTCCCACAACGGCCGGGCTTTGAGGTAGCCACCTGACCCCGTGTGATGGCGATACTGCTTCTTTGCAGCATGATCTTGTTTGTCTCTAACATTTTCTTACTCTTCTCCGATGTCTTGTAGGCCACAAATGCGGGCCAGTGATCTCTTATCTTCTCAAATCGGCCGATGAATTCTGAAGTCTTCCCTTTGTCAACAAACTTTGATTTCAACTCAGTCTTCCACCTCCTGAATAGATCTGTCATCTTCTTAAGAGCACACGCCTTGACCAGTGGCTCTATAACTGGCTTATTTGGATCCTCCTCTGGCGGTAGGGTGAAATTTGCCTTCAGCGCGGTCCAAAGATCATCTTTCTGTCTATCGGTGACATAATCACCTTCATGGGCATCGTCCTTAGGCTTATTCCATTGCTTTATGTTGATCGGGATGTTGGCCCTAACAATAGCTCCACACTGAGCAGCAAATGCGTCCTTGGTCCGCTTTGGTTCAATCGGTAGGTCATCGTCCGTGAGTGCTATGATCGTGAACCTTTCTTCCTTGCCCAACCTTCTCTTCGGGCCTCATCTCGTTAACGAAGTTTGGCTCGATCTAGAGGGCTATATAAAAGAAGAAATAAGAGTTAATATATACCAAAACAATTAATGCATAAATTAGTTAGTCATCACATGCTTAATGAATATATATATATACCTCACCGGACTTTGCAACATCTCCCTCCTCCGTTCGGTCACTGGAACCATCACCATGGTCTCCTTCTTCCTCCGGCATTCGGTGACCGGAGCCATCATGATCAAGTCCTTCCTCCTCCATTGTTCGATCACTGGAGCAGTAATGCTCTGCTTCAAGACCATCGGTGTCATTGAGAAACGACAAGACAACATCAGCACCACCTCGGATTATGTCCCCCAACAATTGTTCTTGTTCCAAGTCTCTTTGATCCATAGTTTCTGCAAATATTAAGGCATGGCAATTAATATACTTCTCTATGATTTGGGGTGGCCTCGACAATGTTTCTAGGGTTAGGGGTGGCCCTCGACGCTTCTAGGGTTTGGTCGGGCGAGAGGGCCGGGATTCTCTTAACCTTTTAGGGATTTAACAAAATGGCGCCATTCTGGATGTGCAGAAAATGGTCCATATTTTTCCTGGTCTCATCTACCCTTCTATATGTCACGTTGTCTAGTGTCAAAGGGTTCAAGAAAACCACGACTTTATCATTAGCCGGAAGTAACAGACGCATAATGGTACGAAGCTCTTCAAAATTGTTTTGGAACGGAGTCCCGGATAGGATAATTAGCTTTTTGGTACAAAGTTCAGAAGACCCTTCCGAATATCGCCATTTGGAAGGTCGTTGCTGAAATTCGTACCAAAAAGCGAATTGTTCTATCCAGAACTGCATTCCAAATTAACTTTGAAGAGCTTCGTAGCATCATACGCCGGTTACTTCCGGCTGATGATGAAGCCGTGGATTTCTTCAATACTTTGACACACAACATGACATATAGAATAATATATATATATGTATATATATATATGGGATCACAAAAAATTGGATCAACTTGTGCACATCCATAATGGGGGCATTCTTGATAAATCTATATTACCGGAGTTTTCTATATGAACATTTTACCTTAGTAACCTAGAAAAAAAATGTTATCGGCGAGGGGGTATATCGACAACGCTTTTTTTCTAGGGTTTGGGTGGCCTCGAGAGTTGGTCGCCCGGTATATCGAGAGGGGGGTGAACATTTTACCTTAGTAACTAAGGGGGAGTGCGGTGATGTGAGTGGCCTGGCTTGTCGTTTGGTTGACCGAGTCTTTGAGTTTTGATGTTTTAATTAACTAATTAATTAATTAACATATTTTCTATTTATTTTTACAATTATTTAAATCACGCGGGACCCACATGTTATAGACACAATTATTTAAATCACGCAAGACCCACATGTCATAGGCGGGTTGCACATCGCGTTTGCAGGCGAAACAAGGGGCCAGGGGAATCTACGAGCGCGCGTGAGCTCAACGGACAGCGGTGCATGACCAAAAGGTCACCGGAAGCTCGCCGGCGATGAGCTCCCGCGGTGATTGGCTCGGCCACATCGGGGATCGGTGCTAGGGGCCGATTACGATGGCATGAGGAGAGGGAGGACGATGCGGGGCTTATAGCGGCTCTGTAGACATGCAAAGCATGCGCGGGGGAGGCTCGACGGCGACGAAATCGGCGACGGCATACGGTGGCGGCCCGAGAAGGAAGAAGGCATGGGGACGGTGATGTAGAGGGCGGTAACGGGGGCGGGGCGACGGCGACGGGCGAGGGCGATGGCGACGGGAGCGAGGATGACAGCGACAGCGGGGGCGGCGGCCCAGGGAGGAAGAAGGCGCGGGGACAGCGATGTAGGGGCGGCGATGAGGGCGGGGGCGGCGGGGATGGGGGCGGGAACGTCGGCAACGGCGAGGGCGGCGGGCGGCGGGCGACAACGGGCTTGGGGATGCCGACGATGAGGACGGAGGCGACGAGGACGGAGGCGACGACGCGGCGACGGGGATGGGGTAGGCGGGCTCAAGATGAAAACTAAAATTTTCTAAGTGCTTCTTATATACAAGAAGCATTGGTCCCGGTGGCACCAACCGGGACCAATGCCCACCTTTAGTCCCGGTTGGTGCCACCAACCGGGACCAAAGGTCTCTTTTCGTCAGCCCAAAGACCTTTGGTCCCGGTTGGTGGCACTAATCGGGACTAAAGGTGGGTATTCGTCCCGGTTGGCGCCACCAACCGGGACCAAAGGTCCCTTTTCGTCAACTCAAAGGGCAGGAAGTAGAGACCTTTGGTCCCGGTTGGAGCCACCAACCAGGACCAATGGGGGCATTATTTATCTTTTCCAGTGTTTTTTGTTTTGTTTTTTGCTTTATTTATTTTTTTAAATCCAGTATTTTTCTTCTATTATTTTAGTTCATTCTTTTTAACAAATAAATACTTTGATAATTTTAGTTGCATAATTTCCATTCTTTTTGTTATGTTTTTTGATTTATTTATTTTTGTTTTATTTTTTGCTTTATTTATTTTCAGTGTGTTTTATCATTATATTCTTTTTGCTATTAATGTTTTGAACAAAAAATACTTTGACAATTTTAGTTGTACAATTTTTATATAATTATAGTTTCAAAAATACTAGAGGTTTATAAAAGCTTTTTAGTTGATTGTTTTTTGAACTCCACTCCCACGATGTTTTGAAAGAAATTAAAAAGCACTTCAAATGAACTCTGAAAAGGTTGAAAGTTGGCATGTTATCATCATTTCACCAACATAGCATGTGCTAAAAAGTTGAGAGGGTTACGTAAAAAACTCGATGCATTTCGTGTACAAAATGGACATTTCGAAGTATCACGGTTTCGAACGAAAACTCATCCGTTACAAAGGGATTCATTTTTTCGAACTTATTTGAACTCCATACTTTTTTTCTGTTCAAAATGCACCATTCAAAGTCATATCATCAATTTTCAACCCTTTCTGACGTGATCATTTGGTATTTTCATGCACTTACTAATTTTTTGAGCTAAATAACCCTGATATTGAAAAGCACTTTAAATAAACTCTGAAAAGGTTGAAAGTTGGCATGGTATCATCATTTCACCCACATAGCATGTGCTAAAAAGTTCAGTGGGTTACGGCAAAAATTGAATGCACTTCGTGTACAAAACGGACAATCTCTTTCAAAGTATCACGGTTTTGGACGAAAACTCATCTGTTACAAAGTGATTTCATTTTTTTGAACTTATTTGAACTCCATACTTTTTGTGTGTTCAAACTGCACCATTCAAAGCCATATCATCAATTTTCAACCCTTCTGACTTGATCAGTTGGTATTTTTCATGCACTTGCTTATTTTTCTCAGCTAAATGACCCTGATATTGAAAAGCACTTCAAATGAACTCTGAAAAGGTTAAAAGTTGGCATGGTATCATCATTTCACCCACATAGCATGTGCTAAAAAGTTGAGAGAGTTATGGCACAAATTGGATGCACTTCGTGTACGAAACGGACAATCTCTTTCGAAGTATCAAGGTTTCGGACGAAAACTCATCTGTTACAAAGAGACTTCATTTTTTGAAGTTTTTTGAACTCCATACATTTTTTTGTTCAAAATGCACCATTCAGAGCCATATCATCAATTTTCAACCCTTTCTGACTTGATCATTTGGTATTTTTCCTGCACTTACTGATTTTTTGAGCTAAATGACCCATATATTGAAAAGCAGTCCAAATGAACTCTGAAAATGTTGAAAGTTGGCATGTTATCATAATTTGACCAACATAGCATGTGCTAAAAAGTTGAGAGGGTTACGGCAAAAACTCGATGCATTTCGTGTACAAAATGAACAATCTCTTTCGAAGTATCACGGTTCCGGACAAAAACTCATCTGTTACAAAAAGATTTCATTTTTTTGAACTTATTTGAACTTCATACTTTTTGTGTGTTCCAAATGCACCATTAAAAGCCACATCATAAATTTTTAACCATTTCTGACTTGATCATTTGGTATTTTTCATGCACTTACTGATTTTTTTGAGCTAAATGACCCTGATATTGAAAAACACTTCAAATAAACTCTGAAAATGTTGAAAGTTGGCATGGTATCATCATTTCACCAACATAGTATGTGCTAACAAGTTGAGAGGGTTACGGCAAAAACTGGATGCACTTCGTGTACAAAACGGACAATCTCTTTCGAAGTTTGACGGTTTCGCACGAAAACTCATCTGTTACAAAGGGATTTCATTTTTTGAACTTATTTGAATTCTACACTTTTTGTGTGTTCAAAATGAACCATTGAAACCCACATCATAAATTTTCAACCCTTTCTCACTTGATCATTTGGTACTCTTCATGTACTTAGTGATTTTTTTGAGGTAAATGACCCTGATATTGAAAACCACTTCAAATGAACTCTGAAAAGGTTGAAAGTTGGCATGGTATCATCATTTCACCCACATAGCATATGCTAAAAAGTTGAAAGCTTTACGGCGAAAAATGGATGCACTTCGTGTACAAAACAGACAATCTCTTTCGAAGTATCACTGTTTCGGACGAAAACTCATCTATTACAAAGGGATTTCATTTTTTTGAACTTATTTGAACTCCATACTTTTTGTGTGTTCAAAATGCACCATTCAAAACCACATCATCAATTTTCAATCCTTTCTGACGTGATCATTTGGTATTTTTCATGCACTTACTGATTTTTTGAGCTAAATGACCTTGATATTGAAAAGCACTTCAAATAAACTCTGAAAAGGTTGAAAGTTGACATGGTATCATCATTTCACCCACATAGCATGTGCTAAAAAGTTGAAAGGGTTACGGCAAAAACTGAATGCACTTTGTGTACAAAACGGACAATCTCTTTCGAAGTATCAGAGTTTCGGACGAAAACTCATGTGTACATCCATTGTCAGTTCATCCGCATACGTTATATAATAACGTGTATTAAAACCATTACAACATATCATGAATAGAGAAGTGACCAAATTAATAAAAATCCATCATCACGTTAAAGCCAAAGTACAATAGTGACTAAAAAAATACATACAGTTCATACATAGTTCTCATTATTGAACAACATATAGCTCTCTAGAGCATCTAATTAAAACATACAGTCAAACTATGTAAAAAATTTAAATGCAACAACAAATGCGATCATAACCGCTACTAAGGTACCAATTGATCCAACGACATAATGATACCAAGCCTCAGTATGAATGTCATATTTTCTAATCTTTCTAATCTTCAAGCGCATTGCATCCATTTCAGTCTTGTGATCGTCGACGACATCGGCAACATGCAACTCCAACTTCATCTTCTCCTCTTCAACTCTTTGTAGTTTTTCTTTCAAGTCATTGTTTTCTTTTTCAAGCAAATTTAACTTCTCGACAAGAGTTGTTATGTGGGTTGGAATTTCCGGTTCAACTACCTCCTCCTAGATTAAAAAATCTATGTCACGTTGGCTGGCATATTGTCATAAACACTAAATAAAACAAATAGTTATAAAAGATAATATATACCACATCCGAATCATAGACAGGACGAGGGCCGACGGAGGCGTATACGAAAACCATCGCACTATATAATAACAAACAATAATAAAGGTAAGAAAATTACACAAGTATCTATCTAAATCATACAAGTAAAACATTTTTCCTTTTAGAAAGAAGATAAGAAGAAGAGGCTAACCACGGTGGTGCCGGCACCGAGATGGGCGCGGGCGATCGGTGGCGGTGAAGACGGGGACGGGACAGGACGGACCGCCAAACCTAGACAAATCTTGAGGAAAATGGAGTTTGGACAAGGAGCTTCGAGAGGAGAAAGCTTAAATGTGGCTTGGGCATTTCATCAAACACCTCATGTGCATAGGAGGTGAACTAGAGCACCACAAAGCTCTCCCCTCGTCGGCTAGAAAAACAGAGCAATACGGAGTGCTCTGCTCGCTGACGAGGGGGTATATATAGGCATCTCATTGGTCCCGATTCGTGGCTAGAACCGAGACTAAAGGACCCCTTTGGTCCCGGTTCCAGCCACGAACTGGGACCAATGATTGTGGGCCAGGAGCGAGGCACATTGATCCCGGTTCGTGTCTGGAACCGGGACCAATGCCCCGCGTGACCCGGCCGGCCCCTGGCCTCACGAACCAGGACCGTTGCCCCATTGGTCCCGGTTCGTGACTGAACCGGGACTAATGGGCTGGCCCGGCCTGAACCAAAATCCTGTTTTCTACTAGTGAAACCAGGTTCAGCAACAATTCCCTTTTTTTGTGTGCAGGTAAACACAATACTCGTTGCTATTTGTACGGTTTACGACATGTCATCATTGATAAGAGCTGACAGCAGATTCAAGGATAATGCAGCGGATAGCTTTGAACGGTAGTTTTTGTTGTTACTATTTCTCCGGTGATCATTGTACCAGGTAACTTATTGAAGTATTTCCACCAGCATCTTTGGGATCCAATTGTATTTCAGATTATCGTTGTACAGTTTACTTCTCTAAACAATTCAACTTCACTTTACTGTTGTATATAGTTTACTTATCTAATCAATTCAACAAATAATATTATCACTGGCCCCACTGATTGAGTTATTTGGTTCATTTGCCCATCTGAATATGTACTGGCCATCGAATTGGCATAGCAGAGGTTGAGTGTTGTACTTCTATTAGCAAAGATCGTATACGGTTCTTATTTTCATATGATTTGCTCTTGTGAGCAAGTAAGGCATTGGCTAGAAAGATACAAGTAGCCAAAACATGTAGACAACACCAGAGTTTGAAATACCCTTCCCATCGGCGATCGTTCAGTTCAGAGGATATAGGTATAGGTAATAGAAATCACCTGAATCGGAAAGATGAGTGCCTCTGAATGGAACAACCGGTGTACTACTCGACGGGGTTTGTGAGCTAATTGTAGTTCTATGGCTTCAGAGTTGGGAATATACAGGTTGCACTATCCATACATACCTATTAGTTATTCATCCAAAAGTTAGTGGACTTCATGAGATAGTTGAAATAATGCCACGATCCAATTACACGATATTTGTGTATGAGAGTGGACTTGTACAATGTACTACAGTATAAGCAATCACATGCCTTTCCGTGATATTTGAAGGAAAGCCTACATGAAAGACCAACACCGATAGTAGTCAGACAGTGTGCACGGCCGATTGCTGCTTCGTTCAGCACTATGCCCATGGCAGTTCAAACTCTACCCATGACACCATGCCCCAAGGCATAAACATGACACCAGGTGCATCCTAAATGCAGAGTTCAACTGAGATGAAAAAAGAGCAGGCTGTTGCAAAGGTCAGCTCGGGAGCCGTTCGCCATGATGATCTTGACACCATTGGTGTGTATGTAGGAAACGACAGTGCCCCCATAAAATAATATCAATAAAAAATCAAACGAGAGGGATCCTGCTCTCATGGATTGGATGATGGGGCAACGACCACCGACAGGTGCTGAGTAACGATCATCGCCCGCATACACTAGCGGGAGGCAGTGTTGGTCACCAAAGAACGAGAGGGAAGATGGCAGACAAAAAATACATGTGTTCCTCCTCGATTTGGAAATGACGACGTTGTTCCTCCTTGATTTGAAAATACCTGTGCTCCTCCTCGATGCAGATCACGCCCTTACGACGCTCCTTGCTGCCCGCAAAGCGGCCACACCCTGCCCCGGGGTTCCGTGATGGCGGATGCATTGTTGTCTCACGAGCCGGAGGCATCGACCAGGCCCCGCTCGATGAGGTCGGCAGAGGCGGAAAGTGGGGCGGAGGGGCGGCAACGGAGGTAGAAGATGATCTGGAGTACGTACCTTCAACATAGTTGTTCAGTGAGGCACCCTACACTTTTCGCCGCCGTATGCGTCGTCTGTGCGGACCCGTGGCTTCTGCATCGTGTGGGTATCTGAGGCGTCGGCGGCAGCGGCAGCGGCGCCCTAGTGTTTCAGATCCGCGACGGCCGTGTCCTAGTGATCCACGAAAATCGCGCCCTGATGATCCGCGATGTATCTGAGGCGTCGGTGCTGGCAGTGGAGTCAGTGGCATTTTGCTGATCCGTGACGGTCGCGTCCTGCTTATCCGCGACAACGACAGTGGTCGCCGACATCTTTCCGCTTCGGCGGCGGCTGCATCTCGTCTGGGGGAGGAGGCAGTGGCCTCGACGGTCGCGTCCTGCCGTACATAATGTTTTCATAATGAGATTTGTTTGCCATGATTTCGCTCTTGAATGAGGACGCCATGCATTTTTCGTTTCTGTATGCGTCCTTCGTGTGGATCCGTGGCGTCCACGGCGTGTGGGCATCTGAGGCGCCAGTGACGACGGCGTCCTAGTGTTCTAGATCCGCGACGGTCGTGTCCTGGTGTTCCGCGACAGTCACGACCTAGTGATCCACGACGTATCCGAGGCGCCGACAGTAGTAGTGGAGTCGGCGGAGTTCTGATGATCCACGACGGTCGTGTCATGCTACGTCTTGTCTGGGAGAGGAGGCACTGGCCGCGAGGGTGCTTCCTTTCGTACATAATGCTTTCATAATGAGATTTGCTTGTTATGGTTTATATGTTAATTTCTTTAAAATTCATTATTTGTTTACTGAAACAGTTTGATTAATTCACATCTAGATGTTTTTTAATTATGTCACATCTAAGTTGTACAGCACATGATTAGTGGCTATAAGATTCGTGCTTTTTTTTTTACCCTGTACATACGCCTCGTGCGTCAATGCCTTCGTCGGGTCGTTTTTCTGATCGATCGTGCTATTTTTTTTTATTAAACTGCTCGTGCTGCCTTGTCCTTTTGTCCCTACAGTGTAGGTAAGTAGGTTTTCTTTGTTTCAATTAATTATGTCCGCTGGTGCCCTGCTGTTTCTGTTCTTTTTTTCACTTTTTTTAGCTTTTTTGTGTTTTCTGACTATTTTTTGAATGTGTTTTCTTTGTAAAACATATTACCAACTTTTGTTTTCTTCCTTTTCACTATTTTCTCTCTCTTTTTTTTGTTGTTGTTTCTTTCCTTTTCCTTTTTCTTTTCTAGGTTACTGAATAAGATTATATTTTTTTATATAAAATTTAAAATACGCTGTAAAGTTTTCTGAATGCCTTCTAAATTCATGAATATTTTTGATGCGGAATTGCTACATCAATTTTTAACGGTGTCTCGTCTAAGTTTGTCACCGTTCGATTTAGTTTCTATTAATGTCATTTTAGCGTTCTGACCCCCCACCTCGTTGATCGTTGTTTGTTTGTCACACATCGTTCTCTTAGCCAATTTGGCTTCACTTTTGCGGCTTGTTTTGTTGCATTGTTTCTAGGCCACCACGTAGAATTAGAAGAGACAAGAAAAGGGAGCTCTATAGTGGTCGTTGCATTCTCGATTCATTTTCACATTGTCTCTCATTCTTTCTACACTTCATCAAGATGAGATTTAGCAATGTCTCATCTAAGATGTCTTGAAAAATGTTGTAATTTTTGTGCAAACACTGAATCACGCGTCATCAACCGATGTATTCCCGCGTCGCCTTGTTCTGTTTTGTCCACATGTCGGCCAGTTTGCATTGCATGTCTGTTTTTTCGTCGGACCTTTTGTTGACCATGCTTTTGTGGCTCATTTCATCTGGCTTGCGTTGTAGAAGTGGAGGGAACATCTTATGTCACTTGTCATTACCTATCTATGTTTCCTTTTCAAGTTCAATGTTGAAGAGACACACTCTATGGAAGACACATACCCTGACTTATGCTCGATACGCAGCTGGTCCAATCCATTTTCGTCCAAGTTGCAAGTTCATCTTCGACACACAATTAGGGGTTTGTCTCTTTTTTATCCTAGTTGTAACCTCACCCATAACATGATATTTCCTTCCTAGTTGCAAATCTACCTACGATACGCAGCTAGGCCAATCCAAATTTCTCTCATTTGTAAGTTCACCCTTGGCACACAACTTCGGAAGGTGCGACCTTTTTTATTTCAGTTTAAACTCTATTCCCGACATGCAACAGGAGGTCTGCCTTTCTTTGCCCATTGAAAGTCTGCCCCCAATATGCACCTGGGCATGAACCCCATTTTTGTCCTAGTTGCAACGGGGAGCCCGATTCTTTTTATTCCAGTTCCAACTCCACCCTTGATATGCAACTCGGGGACGCCATTTTTTCAACTTGAAGGTCCATCCTCAATACGCAACTGGCCCTACCCATTTTTGTCCAAATTACAAGTCCATCCTCGACACGCAATCAGGTGGACGACCCATTTTTTCTCCTAGTTGCATCTCTGCCCCGACATGCAATTGGGAAACCCGCTTTTTTTTGTCCCGGTTACAAGTTCATCCTTGATTTGCAACTAAACTCAAACCATTTTTATGTCATTTGTAAGTTCATCCCCGACACGCAATTTGCGCCCAATCCATTTTTGTCCTACTTGCAAATCAGACTTCAACCCTTACATGAAATTGGGGGCCCGTCTTTTTATCCTAATTGCAAGTCCACACTCAGTACACAATTGGCAGTCGACCAATTTTTGTCCCAGTTGAAGCAACACCTATTTTTGTCTTAGTTGCAACTCATCACCGACATGCAATCGGACGCGTCTTTTTTCTTGTCCGAACCGCAACTTCACCGTCAACATGAAACCGGGTCCGCTTTTTTCCTAATTGCAAGTTCATCCTCTATAAGCAACTTGGGCCAACCGAACATTTATTTTGCTCAGTTGTAAGACCACCCTCGACACACAACAGGCCCGATGTTTTTTTGTCCCGGCTGTGATTCGAGAGGAGACTCACAACTGGTATTAATTTAGGCCCAACCATTTTATTGCCTCAGTTGCAAGTCCACCCTTGGCTAGCTACCAAGTCCAACCCCTTTTTCTTCCTGAGTTGCAAGTCCACCATCGACTCTCTACTGGCCCCGAATTTGTTTGTCCCAGTTGCAAGTTCACCACTAACTTGTAAGTGGGCTCGATCTGTCGCGGACCTTATTTTTGCTTTAGTTACAAGTCTACCCTGGACTCGCAACTGAGCCCGACCTTTTTATTTCTTTCTCTATTGTAAGCACATCCACGACTCGCAACTGTGACCTAGCCTTTTTGGTCCTAGTTGCAACTCCACCACCGACATGCAACTAGGATGGAATATTTGTTATCTGGTTGCAAATCCACCCTCGATACTCAACTAGGACCTACCCATTTTTTTCTCTTAATTGCACCTCCATCCATGACAGGCAACTGTTGTAAATTTGCCCTAGAGGCAATAATAAATTAGTTATTATCATATTTCCTTGTTCATGATAATCGTTTATTATCCATGCTATAATTGTATTGATCAGAGACTTAGATGCATGTGTGGATGCATAGACAAAACCATGTACCTAGTATGCCTCTAATGGACTAGCTCGTTGATCAAATATGGTTAAGGTTTCCTAGCCGTGGACATGAGATGTCATTTGATAATGGGATCACATCATTAGGAGAATGGTGTGATGGACAAGACCCAAACTACAAACGTAGCATATGATCATGTCAGTTTATTGCTACTGTTTTCTGCATGTCAAGTATATGTTCCTATGACCATGAGATCATGAATCTCACGGACACCGGAGGAGTGCCTTGTGTATATCAAACGTCGCAACGTAACTGGGTGACTATAAAGGTGCTCTACAGGTATCTCCGAGGGTGTCTGTTGGGTTGGCATGGATCAACACTCGGATTTATTACTCCATGTGACAGAAAGGTATCTCAGGGCCCACTCGGTAATACAACATCACAATAAGCCTTGCAAGCAATGTGACTAAGTGTTGGTCACGGGATCTTGTATTACGGAAAGAGTAAAGAGACTTGCCGGTAACAAGGTTGAACTAGGTATACAGATACTGACGATCGAATCTCGGGCAAGTAACATACCGAAGAACAAAGCGAACATCATACGGGATTAACTGAATCCTTGACATAGAGGTTCGACCGATAAAGATCTTCGTAGAATATGTAGGAACCAATATGGGCATCTAGGTCCCGTTATTGGTTATTGACCGTAGAGGTGTCTCGGTCATGTCTACATAGTTCTCGAACCCGCAGGGTCTGCACACTTACGGTTTGGTGACGTTTTGGTAGTATAGAGTTTTGTATGGTGGTGACCTAAGGTTGTTCGGAGTCCCGGATGATATCCCGGACATCACGAGGAGATCCAAAATGGCCCAGAGGTAAAGATTGATATATAGGTGTTGGGAGACGTAGTAGTAAATCAAATTTTTCCTACGTTCACCAAGATCTATCTATGGAGAAACCAGCAACGAGCAAGGGGAGAGTGGATCTTCATACCTTTGAAGATCGCTAAGCGGAAGCGTTACAAGAACGCGGTTGATGGAGTCGTACTCGCAGCGATTCAGATCGCGGTAGATCCAATCAAGTGCCGAACGGACGGCACCTCCGCGTTCAACACACGTGCAGCCCGGTGACGTCTCCAACACCTTGATCCAGCAAGGAGGAAGGAGAGGTTGGGGAAGGGCTCCAACAGCAGCACGACGGCGTGGTGGTGGTGGAGTAGCAAGGTATTCCGACAGGGCTTCGCCTAAGCGCTGCGGAGGAGGAAGAAGAGAGGTAGGGCTTCGCCGTGAGAGAGAGAGATCAAATCCTGTCTCAAAACATCCAAAACCTCAAGTATATATAGGAGGAGGGACGTGGAGGGCTGGCTTGGCCTCTACTCCAAAGAGGAGATGGCCGGCCGAATTAAAGGGAGAGTCCACCTCCCACAAGGGAGGTGGATCTCCTCCTTTTAAATCCTTTTTGCCTTATCTCCTTATCTCCAGCCACATGGGCCTTTAGCAAAAGTCTTGCCCAGCCCAATAAGGGCTGGCACACTTTATCTAACAGCCCATGTGGTCCTTTGGTCGTCACACCCCTCCCGGGGGTCCTCCGGCACCCTCCCGGCACTCCCGGTACACTACCGATGAGCCCGAAAACTTTCCGGTGACCAAAACTGGACTTCCTATATATCAATCTTTACCTCCGGACCATTCCGGAGCTCCTCGTGACGTCCGGGATCTCATCCGGGACTCCGAACAACCTTCGGTAATCACGTATACCATTTCCCTATAACCCTAGCGTCATCGAACCTTAAGTGTGTAGACCCTACGGGTTCGGGAGACACGTAGACATGACCGAGACACCTCTCCGGTCAATAACCAACAGCGGGATCTGGATACCCATGTTGGCTCCCACGTACTCCACGATGATCTCATCGGATGAACCACGATGTCAAGGATTCAATCAATCCCGTATACAATTCCCTTTGTCTATCGGTATGATACTTGCCCGAGATTCGATCGTCGGTATCCCCATACCTTGTTCA
Organism: Hordeum marinum; assembly: GCA_022496015.1. Lineage (NCBI taxonomy): Eukaryota > Viridiplantae > Streptophyta > Magnoliopsida > Poales > Poaceae > Hordeum > Hordeum marinum. The sequence continues at coordinate 390,594,490 of CM039678.1, read as the reverse complement.
ATCTCGTTACTGGCAAGTCTCTTTACTCGTTCCGCAATACATCATCCCGTGACTAACTCCTTAGTCACATTGAGCTCATTATGATGATGTCTTACCGAGTGGGCCCAGAGATACCTCTCCGTCACACGGAGTGACAAATCCCAGTCTCGATTCGTGCCAACCCAACAGACACTTTCGGAGATACCCGTAGCGTACCTTTATAGCCACCCAGTTACGTTGTGACGTTTGGCACACCCAAAGTATTCCTAAGGTATCCGGGAGTTACACAATCTCATGGTCTAAGGAAATGACACTTGACATTGAAAAGCTTTAGCAAACGAACTACACGATCTTTGTGCTATGCTTAGGATTGGGTCTTGTCCATCACATCATTCTCCTAATGATGTGATCCCGTTATCAATGACATCCAATGTCCATGGCCATGAAACCGTGACCATCTATTGATCAACGAGCTAGTCAACTAGAGGCTCACTAGGGACATATTGTGGTCTATGTATTCACACATGTATTATGGTTTCCGGTTAACACATTTATAGCATGAACAATAGACAATTATCATGAACAAGGAAATACAATAATAACCATTTTATTATTGCCTCTAGGGCATATTTCCAACAGTCTCCCACTTGCACTAGAGTCAATAATCTAGTTCACATCACCATGTGATTAACACTTACATCACCATGTGATCATATCATCATGTGATTAACACCCAATAAGTTCTGGGGTTTGTTCATGTCCTGCTCGTGAAAGAGGTTTTAGTCAACGGGTCTGCGACATTCAGATCCGTGTGTACCTTACAAACTTTCCATGTCATATTTGTAGATACTACTCCCATGCTCCACTTGGAGCTATTCCAAATGGCTGCTCCACTATACGTAGCTGGATTTCTACTAAGAGTCATCCGGATTGGTTTTAAAGCTTGCATCATCGTAACACTTTACGATGAACTCTTTATCACCTCCATAATCGAGAAATATTTCCTTAGTTCTCAAGTTACTAAGGCTAACTTTGACCGCTGTCTAGTGATCCACTCTTGGATTACTCTTGTACCCCTTGACAGACTCATGGCAAGGCACACACAGGTGCGGTACACAGCATGGCATACTATATAGAGCCTATGGCTAAAGCATAGGAGATGACACTCATCTCTTCTTTATCTTCTGCCGTGGTCGGGTATTGAGTCTTACTCAATTTCACACCTTACAATACAGTCAAGAACTCCTTCTTTGACCCATCTATTTTGAACTCCTTCAAAAACTTGTCAAGGTATGTCTTCGTCGAAAAAAACTTATCAAGCGAATAGATCTATCCCTATAGATCTTGATGCTCAATAAAATAGTAGCTTTATCTGGGTCTTCCTTTGAAAAACAAAACTTTTCAAACAACCCTTCATGCTCTTCCAGAAATTCTACATCATTTCCGATCAATAATATGTCAACTACATATTCTTATAAGAAATTCCATAGTGCTCCCACTCACCTTCTTGCAAATACAAGTTTCTCATAAACTTTGTATAAACTTAAACACTTTGATCACCTCATCAAAGCATATATTCCAACTCCGAGATGCTTGCTCCAGTCCATAGAAGGATCGCTGGAGTTTGCATATTATTAGCATCCTTAGGATTGACAAAACCTTCTGGTTGTATCACATACAACTCTTCCTCACAGAAACCATTACGGAAACCTTGTTTTGTCATCCATCTGCCAGATTTCATAATCGAAAAATGCAGCAACTGCTAACAAAATTTTAATAGACTTTTAGCATCGCTACAGATGAGACAATCTCATTGCAGTCAACTCCTTAAACTTGGCGGAAACTTCTTTGCGACAAGTCGAGCTTTATAAACGGTGACATTTCACCATTAGCGTCTATGTTTATCTCAAAGGTCCATTTGTACTCAATGACCCGCCATTCAACAGGCAAGTCTACCAAAGTCCATACTTGGTTTTCATACATGGATCCTTTCTCGGATTTCATGGCTCCTAGCCATTTGTTGGAATCCGGGCCCACCATCGCTTCTCCATAGTTCGTAGGTTCATCGTTGTCCAACAACATGATTTCCAAGACAGGGTTGTCGTACTACTCAGGAGCAGTACGCGTCCTTGTCGACCTACGAGGTTCGATAGTGACTTGATCCGAAGCTTCATGATCATCATCATTAACTTCCTTTTCAACTAAGTAGGCTCTACAGAAACATCTTTCTATGTTGCGCTATTCTCTGGTTGAAACAAAGGTTCAACAACCTTATCAAGTTCTATCTTCCTCCCACTCAATTCTTTCGAGAGAAACTCTTTCTCAAAAAGGACCCGTTCTTAGCAACAAACACCTTTTGCGCTTGGATCTGAGATAGAAGGTATACCCAATGTCTCATTAGGGTATTCTATGAAGATGCATTTGTCTGCTTTGAGTTCGAGCTCGCTAGGTGAAAAACCCATTTTCACATAAGCGTCGCAGCCCCAAACATTAAGAAATGACAGCTTAGGCTTCTGTCAAACCACAATTCTCACGGTGTCATCTCAACAGACTTAGATGGTGCCCTGTTAAAGTGAATGGATTTGTCTTTAATGCATAACCCCATAACGATAGTGGTAAAACGATAAGAGACATAGTACTCACTATATCCAATAGAGCACGACTACGACGTTCGAACACACCATCACACTATGGTGTTCCAGGAGGCGTGAGCTGTGAAACAATTTCCACATTGTCTAAAATTGCATACCAAACTCGTAACTTAGATATTCACCTCCATGATCATATCATAGACATTTATCTTCTTGTCACGATGATCTTTAACTTCACTCTGAAACTCCTTGAACCTTTCAAACATTTCAGATTCGTGTTTCATTAAGTAAATATCCCCATATTTACTCAAATCATCAGTGAAGGTAAAGAAAAACAACGATATCCACTGTGTGTTTCAACACTCATTGGACCACATACATCAACATGTATTAATTCCAATAAGCCACTTGCCCGCTCCATCATATTGGATGACGGGGTCTCAGTCATCTTGCCCAAGAGGCATGGCTCGCATGTCTCAACCGATTCGAAATCGAGTGAGTCAAAAAACATCCATCATCATGGAGTTTCTTCATGCGATTTATACCAATATGACATTACGTGGCAGTGCCACAAGCATGTGGTACTATCATTATTAACTTTGTATCTTTTGGTACCAATGTTATGAATATGTGTACTACTACGATCATGATTCGATAAACCATTTCGAGTGGGTGCATGACCATTGAAGGCATTATCCATGTAAACAGAATAACCATTATTCTCTAACTTATATGAATAACCGTATCGCACTAATCATGATCTAATCACGTTTATGCTCAACGCAAACACCAAATAACATTTATTTAGGTTTATCACAAATCCTGAAGGTAGAGAGAGCGTGCGATGGTGATCACATCAATCTTGGAAATACTTCCAACACACATCGTCACCTTTCACCTAGCTAGTCTCCATTTACTCCGTAGCTTTTATTTCGAGTTGCTAACACTTAGCAACCGAACCGGTATCCAATACCCAGGTGCTACTAGGAGTACCAGCAAGGTACACATCACTAACATGTATATCAAATATACTTCCATTGACATTACCAGCCTTCTTATCTACCAAGCATCTAGGGGTTTTCCGCTTCAGCGAACATTCTCCTCATAACAGAAGCACTTAGTCTCGGGTTCGGGCTCAACCTTGGGTTTCTTCACTAGAGCAACAACTGGCTTGCCATTCCTGAAGTTTTCCCTTCTTGCCCTTGCCCCTTTTGAAACTAGTGGTTTAACTTAACCATCAACACTTGATGCTCCTTCTTGATTTCTACCTTCGTGGTGTCAAACATCACAAACAACTCAGGGATCATCTTATCCATCCCTGGCATGTTATAGTTCATCACGAAGCTCTAGTAGCTTGGTGGCAGTGACTTGGAGAACTCCATTAATCACTATTTCATCTGGAAGATTAACTCCCACTTGATTCAAGTGATTGTAGCACCCAGACAATCTGAGCACACGCTCAGCGATTGAGCTATTCTCCTTTATCTTGCAGACAAAGAATCTTGTTGGAGGTCTCATACCTCTCAACATAGGCACGAGCCTGAGATCACAATCTCAGCTCCTAGAACATCTCATATGTTCCGTGACGTTCAAAACGTTTTGGAGCCTCAATTCTAAGCCGTAATGCATGACGCATTGAACTATCATGTAGTCACCAAAAAGTGCCTGTCATATGTTCACAACATCTACAGACAACGCTTGAGGGAGTGGTGCAGTTAGCGGTACATCAAAAACATAAGCTTTCTGTGCAGCAATGAGGACAATCCTCAGATCACGGACTCAGTCCGCATTATTGCTACCATCAACTTTCAACTTACTTTTCTCTAGGATTGTATCAATAAAACTGTGGAGCTACAGCGCGAGCTATCTACGACATAATTTGCAAGGACATTTTTAGACTAAGTTCATGATAATTAAGTTCATTTAATCAAATTATTAATGAACTCCCACTTAGATAGACATCTCTCTAGTCTTCCAAGTGATACATGATCCATGTCAACTAGCCCGTGTCCGATCATCACGTGAGACGGACTAGTCATCCATGGTGAACATCTCTATGTTGATCGTATCTTCTATACGACTCATGTTCGACCTTTCGGTCCTCCGTGTTCCGAGGCCATGTCTGTACATGCTAGGCTCGTCAAGTCAACCTAAGTGTTTCGCATGTGTAAATCTGGCTTACACCCGTTGTATGCGAACGTTAGAACCTATCACACCCGATCATCACGTGGTGCTTCGGAACGACGATCCTTAGCAACGGTGCACAGTTAGGGTGAACACCTTTCTTGAAATTTTATTGAGAGATCATCTTATTTACTACCGTCGTTCTATGCAAATAAGATGTAAACATGATAAACATCACATGCAATCAATATAGTGACATGATATGGCCAATATCATCTTGCTCCTTTGATCTCCATCTTCGGGGCACCATGATCATCACTGTCACCGGCACGACACCATGATCTCCATCATCATGATCTCCATCATTGTGTCTTCATGAAGTTGTCTCGCCAACTATTACTTCTACTACTACAGCTAACATTTAGCAAAAAAGTAAAGTAATTACATGGCGTTTATGATTGACACGCAGGTCATACAATAATATAAGACAACTCCTATGGCTCCTACCGGTTGTCATAGTCATCGACATGCAAGTCGTGAACCCTATTACAAGAACATGATCAATCTCATACATCACAATGCATCACATCACATCCTTTTGGCCATATCACATCACACGGCATATGCTGCAAAAACAAGTTAGACGTCCTCTAATTTGTAGTTGCAAGTTTTTACGTGGTTGCTATAGGTTTCTAGCAAGAACGTTTCTTACCTACGTCAAAACCACAACGTGATATGCCAATTGCTATTTACCCTTCATAAGGACCCTTTTCATCGAATCCAATCCGACTAAGGTGGGAGAGACAGACACCCGCTAGCCACCTTATGCAACTAGTGCATGTCAGGCGGTGGAACCGGTCTCACGTAAGCGTACGTGTAAGGTTGGTCCGGGCCGCTTCATCCCACAATACCGTCGAATCAAGATAAGACTAGTAACGGCAAGCATATTAACAAAATCGACGCCCACAACTGCTTTGTGTTCTACTCGTGCATAGATTCTACGCATAGACCTAGCTCATGATGCCACTGTTGGGAGACGTAGTAGTAAATCAAATTTTTCCTACGTTCACCAAGATCTATCTATGGAGAAACCAGCAACGAGCAAGGGGAGAGTGGATCTTCATACCTTTGAAGATCGCTAAGCGGAAGCGTTACAAGAACGCGGTTGATGGAGTCGTACTCGCAGCGATTCAGATCGCGGTAGATCCAATCAAGTGCCGAACGGACGGCACCTCCGCGTTCAACACACGTGCAGCCCGGTGACGTCTCCAACACCTTGATCCAGCAAGGAGGAAGGAGAGGTTGGGGAAGGGCTCCAACAGCAGCACGACGGCGTGGTGGTGGTGGAGTAGCAAGGTATTCCGACAGGGCTTCGCCTAAGCGCTGCGGAGGAGGAAGAAGAGAGGTAGGGCTTCGCCGTGAGAGAGAGAGATCAAATCCTGTCTCAAAACATCCAAAACCTCAAGTATATATAGGAGGAGGGACGTGGAGGGCTGGCTTGGCCTCTACTCCAAAGAGGAGATGGCCGGCCGAATTAAAGGGAGAGTCCACCTCCCACAAGGGAGGTGGATCTCCTCCTTTTAAATCCTTTTTGCCTTATCTCCTTATCTCCAGCCACATGGGCCTTTAGCAAAAGTCTTGCCCAGCCCAATAAGGGCTGGCACACTTTATCTAACAGCCCATGTGGTCCTTTGGTCGTCACACCCCTCCCGGGGGTCCTCCGGCACCCTCCCGGCACTCCCGGTACACTACCGATGAGCCCGAAAACTTTCCGGTGACCAAAACTGGACTTCCTATATATCAATCTTTACCTCCGGACCATTCCGGAGCTCCTCGTGACGTCCGGGATCTCATCCGGGACTCCGAACAACCTTCGGTAATCACGTATACCATTTCCCTATAACCCTAGCGTCATCGAACCTTAAGTGTGTAGACCCTACGGGTTCGGGAGACACGTAGACATGACCGAGACACCTCTCCGGTCAATAACCAACAGCGGGATCTGGATACCCATGTTGGCTCCCACGTACTCCACGATGATCTCATCGGATGAACCACGATGTCAAGGATTCAATCAATCCCGTATACAATTCCCTTTGTCTATCGGTATGATACTTGCCCGAGATTCGATCGTCGGTATCCCCATACCTTGTTCAATCTCGTTACTGGCAAGTCTCTTTACTCGTTCCGCAATACATCATCCCGTGACTAACTCCTTAGTCACATTGAGCTCATTATGATGATGTCTTACCGAGTGGGCCCAGAGATACCTCTCCGTCACACGGAGTGACAAATCCCAGTCTCGATTCGTGCCAACCCAACAGACACTTTCGGAGATACCCGTAGCGTACCTTTATAGCCACCCAGTTACGTTGTGACGTTTGGCACACCCAAAGTATTCCTACGGTATCCGGGAGTTACACAATCTCATGGTCTAAGGAAATGACACTTGACATTGAAAAGCTTTAGCAAACGAACTACACGATCTTTGTGCTATGCTTAGGATTGGGTCTTGTCCATCACATCATTCTCCTAATGATGTGATCCCGTTATCAATGACATCCAATGTCCATGGCCATGAAACCGTGACCATCTATTGATCAACGAGCTAGTCAACTAGAGGCTCACTAGGGACATATTGTGGTCTATGTATTCACACATGTATTATGGTTTCCGGTTAACACATTTATAGCATGAACAATAGACAATTATCATGAACAAGGAAATACAATAATAACCATTTTATTATTGCCTCTAGGGCATATTTCCAACAATAGGAAGTCCTATTTTGGTCGCCGAAAAAGTTTCGGGCTCATCGGTAGTGTATCGGGAGTGCCGGTAGTGTACCGGGAGACCATTGGGAGGGGTATTTTGACCCAAGAGGCTACGTGGGCTGTGGGAGAGTGAATACCAGCCCTTTGTGGTCTGGTGGAAGTCCCACACAAGGCCCATGCGTCTGGAAAGAAAAGCCCAAAGAGAAAAAGGTGGGAAAAGGCAAAAAAGGCAAAAATAAGGAGGAGTCATAGTCCTACTAGGATTGGAGGAGGAATTCTCCAATCCCACTAGGTTCGGCCGACCCAAGGGCTGCCTCTTTGGCATCCAAGCCTCCTCCTCCTCTCCTCCTATATATACTAGAGGATTTTAGGGTTTTGGCACAGAATTTTCAGCCACGTGCTACCCGTTCCTCTAGTGCATAGTTTCTCCTCTAGATCGGTTTTCTGCAGTGCTTAGGTGAAGTCCTGTCAAAATAGCTCCACCACCATTACCGGAGCGCTGTCATGCTGCCGGAGAACTCTTCTTCCTCTGTGCTCCCTCTTGCTGGATCAAGACGGTAGGGATCGCCATCAAGCTGTACGTGTGCTGAATGCGGAGGTGCCGTCCGTTCGGTGCTAGATCGGAAGGACCGTGATCAAGATCGCGAGACGAATCATGATGAGTTCACGGGACGGATCATGATTTGATCGCAGGATGGATCGTGATGAGTTCGCAGGACGGATCATGATGAGTTCGCGGAACGGATTGTGATGAGATCGCGGGACGGATTGTGATGAATTCGCGTGACGGATCGTGATTGGATCACGGGACGGATCGTGATGAGATCGCGGGACACTCGGCGATTTGGATCGCGAAGACGTTCGACTACACCAACCACATTTCTTAACACTTCCCTCTTAGCGATCTACAAGGGTACGTAGATCCAGTCTCCCTCTCGTAGATGCTCATCACCATGGATAGATCGTCGTGTGCGTAGGAAATTTTTTGTTTCCCATGCAACGTTCCCCAAAAGCAACTACGTGTGGGGAGGATATCTATTTGTGTCCCCAATTGCAACTCCACCTCCAACATGTAATTGGGAACAAGGCACATATTTTGTCCCTGTTGCAAGTGCAACCTCGATACGCAATTGGGTCGCTATCCATTGTTGTCACACTTGCAAGTGCACAATCGACACTCAACTGGGGTGGAGGCGACCTTTTTGTCTTAGTTGCAACTCCATCACTGACATGCAATCAAAGGCATCATTTTTCTTGTCCCAATTGCAACTCCACCCTCAACATGAAACCGGGTCTGCTTTTTTCCTAGTTGCAAGTCCACGCTCTATAACCAACTCGGGCCGACCCAATTTTTTTGTTTAGTTGCAAGTCTATCGTCGACTCGCAACAGGGTAAAGTTTTTTTCCTAGTTGCATGTCATGGGTTGGACTCTCAACCGGGCTCAATTTGGGCCTGACTATTTTTATTGCCTCTATGCAAGCCCAGCCTCGACTCGCTATCGAGTCCAAACCCTTTTTCTACCTTAGTTGTAAGTCCACCCTCGACTCGTAACAGGTCCAAAGTTTTTTTCCCAGTTGCAAGTTCACCACCTACTTGCAATTGGGCTCGATCTGTCTTCGACCCATTTTTTTGCTTTAGTTGCAAGTATACCCTTGACTCGCAACTAAGCCCGGCCTTTTTTCTTTCTCAGCTTCAAGCACACCCTCAACTCACAACTGCGGTTAGGACTTTTTTCCAGTTGTAACTCCACCACCGACATGCAATTGGGACCCACCTTGTTTGTCTTAGTTCAAAGTCAACCCTCGATACATGCTACCGAGTCTGACGCTTTTTTTTACCTTAGTTGCAAGTACATCCTCGACACGCAACTGGCCCTGAAGATTTTTTTCCTAGTTGCAAGCTCACTATCGACTCGCAACTGGTCTCGATTTGGCTCGATTTGAAGAAATAGTTTTAGAAACCTTTGTGGCAGTTTTGGGCTGGTTGGAACCTGTTTTTTGTTCTCTTGTTTTTTATCTATTTTTATCTATGGTTTAGTAGAACCCTAACCCGGTTCCATGTCGAACTTCCACACACAACTCGTAGCCTCAACACAACTGCTTGTTCATCCTCGACATGCAACTTGGCCTCTTCCGCGATCTAATTGCATTTCCACTTCGACATGCAACTTACCTCTGACCTAGTTCCATGTCCACTCGCAACATGGAACTTGTCCTCAAAGCCAATCTTGTTTTATCTAGACATGCAACTTGTCTCCGAACCCGATCTAGTTGCATTTTGACCCTCGACATGCTACTTGCGCCAAACCTAGTTGCGTGTCCACCCTCCACATGCAACTTATACCCAACCCTGTTGCATGTCAAACCTCAAAACACAACTCACCCTACTATGTTGTATGTCCATGCTCAACATGCAACTCTTGTCCGACCCAATTACATGTCCACCCTCCCTAGATCAATCGTTAGATCTCATGCTGCGACATGCAACTAGGACTCCACCTTTTTGTTTGTCCTAGTTGAAAGCCCACCCTCTGTATGTAACTAGGCATGGGCCCCTTTTTTCCTAGTTGCAACTGCATCCTCGACACGCAACGGGAGCCCCGACCCTTTTTGTTCCAACTGCAACTCCACCCCAGACATGCAACTGAGGGGCCACCCTTTTTTGTTTCAGTTGCAAGTCCACCCTCAATCCACCACTGGGCCCTACCCATTTTTTGTCTGAATTGCAAGTCCACCCTCAACAGACAACTTGGGGGGGGGGTCCATCTTTGTCCCCGAGTGCAACTCCATCACTGGTATGCAACTGAAGCCGCCTTTTTTTACCCCAATTGAAAGTCCACCCTCGATACATAACTCGGTCTGACCCATTTTTGTCCCATTTGCAAGTTCATCCACGACACACAACTAGGGGATGACCAATATTGACCCAGTTGCAACCCTGCCCCCAACATGCAATTGCCCCCTCCCCCGCCTTTTTTGTTGTCCTGGTTGCAAAAGTCCAAAGTCGACATGCAACTCAGGCCCAACTAATTTTTGTCCTAGGTGCAAGTTGCCTACTCCTTTGAATGCAATTTGGCCCCTTTTCCCCTAGTTGCATCTCTATACTTTAAAATGTTCATGAGTTTTTATTTTATTTTATGAAAAAGGTCACAAACATTTTTCCTCAAATTATGATTTTTTTACAATATATATTGTACATGTTTTCTTTACAACTGAAACTTTTTTGTACACATTCAACATTTGTTCAATAGACGATTAATATTTGTTTTTCAAATATATGTCCTAATGTGTAGTTTTTCTCATACAAGGTGTACATGTTTCTTATAAACCGAAAACATTTTTATACATGTATGGCAATTAATATTTTTTCAAAGACATGATTTCAAAATACTTTTTCCAAATACACATTGCATATTTTCTATATATATCAAATAATATTATTTATACATGTTGAACAGTTCTGAAATACATGATTAACACTATTTTTTCAAATATATTTTTTGATTTTTTTCCATAATGTGTTTTGAATTTTTTCCAATAAACATTGAAGATTTGTTTGAATGATACGAAATAGCTTTTCATAGTAGACGAACATTATGTACATTATATATATATATATATATATATATATATATATATATATATATGTGTGTGTGTGTGTGTGTGTGTGTGTGTGTGTGTGTGTGTGTGTGTAAAAAATACTTTTCTAAATGTTGCGTACATTTTTTTTGAAGCGCGCAAATATATTTTTATGCTACATAACAAATTTCTAAAACATTTCATGTGCATTTTCTGAAACGTTTGTGCATTTTTTGAAACGTCACAAACATTTTTGGGAATGATTTCAACATTTGTTTTAAATTATGCTAATAAAAAATTCATTGCGTCAAGATATTCAAATTCATGGTGAATATTTTAAAACATGTGAACACCTTTCTTATTGTTACATTGAACATAAGAAATATAAGGTTTTCATGTATTTTCAAATTATACACCAATATACGGTTTATAAGAGAAAAACACGTTCTTTGCAAAGAAAAAAGAGAAGCCAATGAACGGAAAGAAAGAAAAAAGGAACGGAGGGTGCCTACGCGAACGGAACGAAGCTACAGGACACGTAAACCGAACGAAGTTTGCGGCTCGTTTGCCAGCTGTGATGAAAGAAAAAACAAAGATAAAAAGGAAAAAAATGATGATGAAAGAAAATAAATAACTTAGAGTTATGTCACATCTAGATGAGTCTTAGACACGCCCTTACTGAAAATCTATTATCTACAACAACAACAAAAACAAAAACAAAGCCTTTAGTCCCAAACAAGTTGGGGTGCGCTAGAGGGATCGGTTATCTGATTCCGAAAAAAAAATTATTTGATTCCGAAAAAAAATACTAATGAGAGGGATCGGTTGATTAGGATAAGTTAGGAAAAAGTTACATTACAATATGTTATTTGTTTTTTGAAAATTTGATATATGTTTCCTGACAAAATTGCACTAATGAAAGGGGCCGATTGATTTGGGTAACTTAAAAAGTTAGACCTATGATTTGCTAGACGTTAGGAAAATGCTGGTTTCTAATAAAAAAATGGAGAGAAAAATAATATGATGGACCAAGGTTGGAGAGGAGGGTGAGAGGAGAGACGAAAAACCACACATGAAAGGCTCAGTTGGTAGGATTGCATCCACGGTTATTTTTCATCACCCACTTTTGTAAGGTTTTTTCCCGTCTACTCCTAAAGGCTCAGTTGGTAGGATTGCATTGATACGTCTCCAATGTATCTATAATTTTTCATGATGACATGTTATTATATTACCTATTTTAGATGTTTTATATGCATTAATATGCTATTTTATATTATTTTGGGACTAACCTATTAATCTAGAGCCAAGTGCGAGTTTATGTTTTTTCCTTGTTTTTGAGTTTTGCATATATGGAATATTAAACGGGGTCCAAACGGAATAAAACCCGCGGAAGGAATTTTTCTTAAAGGAAACAAGAAATCCAAGCTTGGAGTGTATGTTAGGGGACAAGCCTGCTAGCCCCCTGGCCGCGCCTAGCAGGCTTGCCGTCTCCTGACTGGTCTCCTAACCCTAATTTTTGGCCTATAAATACCAAAATATTCCCACAACATCAGAAAGATCCACGCAAATACTTTTCCGCCGCCGAAAGCCTCTGTTCCTGAGAGATCCAATCTTGGAGCCTTTTTCAGTAATCTGTCGGAGGGGTTTTTGATCATGAAGGGCATCTATATCAACTCTATTGCCCCTCTGATGATGCGTGAGTAGTCCACCACAAACCTACAGGTCCATAGCTAGTAGCTAGATGGCTTCTTCTCTCTCTTTGATCTTCAATACCATGTTCTTCATGATCTTCATGGAGATCTATCCGATGTAATCCTATTTTATGGTGTGTTTGTCAAGATCGGATGAATTGTGAGTTTATGTTCAGATTATCCATGAATCTTATTTGAATCTCCTCTGATTTCTTATATGCATGATTTCATATCCTTGCAAGTCTCTTCGAGTTATTGGTTTGGTTTGACCAAATAGATTGGTAATTCTTGCAATGGGAGAAGTGCTTGGTTTTCGGTTCAATCTTGCGGTGCCCTCACCCAATGACATAGTAGGGGTAGCAAGGCACGTATTGTATTATTGACATCAAGGGTAACAAGATGTGGTTTTCATCATATTGCTTGAGTTTATCCCTCTATATCATGTCATCTTTCTTAATGTGTTACTCTGTTCTTCATGAACTTAATACTCTAGATGTAGGCAGGACTCGGTCGATGTGTGGAGTAATAGTAGTAGATGTAGAATCGTTTCGGTCTACTTGATACAAACGTGATGCCTATATGCATGATCATTGCCTTGGATAACTACATGATTATTTGCTTTTCTATCAATTGATTAACAGTAATTTTTTTACCCACCATGATATTTGCCTTCAAGAGAGAAGCCTCTAGTGAAACCTATGCCCCCTGGGTCTATTTTCCATATATATTTTCAGATCTATACCTGCTGCAATTTATTTACCTTTTACTTTCGCACTCGTTACATCTATCACTATCGGATCTAATCCTTGCAAATAACCATGAAGGGTTGACAACCCATTTATAGCGTTGGGTGCAAGAATTTGATTATTTATGTAGGTGTATCCATTGGTGACTTGCTTGTTCCTCCTACTGGATTGATACCTTGGTTCTCAACAACCGAGGGAAATACTTACCTACTTTGTTGCATCATCCTTTCGTCTTCAAGGGAAAACCAACGCATGCTCAAGAGGTAGCATGCATCCTTGGTTATTTTTCGTCCCCCACTTTCACATGGTTTTTTTCGTCTCTCCTCCTACCACCCCCTCCCAACCCGGTTTGTCGGTTAATTTTTCTTTCCACTCTTTATTACAAACCATGACTTTCCAAACATATTAAAAATCATGGATCTAACTTTCTTTAAGTTATCCAAATCAATTGATCCCGCTTATTAGTATAATTTATTTTAGTAAACAAAGAAAGGATTTTTTCAGGAAAGAAATAACATATTTGAATCTAACTTTCCTAACTTATCCAAATTAACCAATCCCCTCATTAGTGTAATTTATTTTAGGAAACCAATAATAAATTTTCAAGAAACAAATAACAGATTTTAAGGTAATTAACATCTAAATCATGACAAAGAAATCTCTACTCCTAATGGGGGACTTGGTAGTCGACGTTCCATGTTTTTTTGGTCCCTCCTTCCACGTTTGTCTGTTTTTTTCATCCCTCCTTCCACCGTCATCTATTTCACCTGTGTTTTTTTCGCATCACTTTCCATCACCCAATTCCTATTTTTTTATTTATGTCCCACGTAGTGAAAAACAATCTGAACGAATCCGAAATTTCCATGTGGTCATAAGTTATTTAGTAATGTCTTTATGTGAAAGAATCAATCACAGTCAATCTTTAATGAATCTTTAAAGATCAAATCTAAATTAATTAACATTACGACAAGTTTCTTAATCATCTAAATTTATCATTCCATACGTCATCAAATTTAGAATAATTAAGATTACCATATGTTATCTAATCACATTAATACCGCATGACACATCCAAATATCTACTTTCGTTCCACATTTTTTTGTCTCACCTCCCTTCCTCCCTTCAACTTGATTTTTTGTATTTTTTCGCATCACCACCACCAGTTCGCGCTAAAAACTACACAAGGAAATAATAATACGCCCCACTTTTCCCTTGATCCAGCTGCTTCCTCCATATAGGAAATCCTAGGGCGTGGTTTTGGGATGCCGCCGCCACCATCGTCGGGGTTCCCAGCCTCCGCCGCCTAAATTTCTGCCCCTCCGTCACCTCCGAGACCGTCGTCATCGCCATCGCAACCCCAGGTCAGGGCAACACTCAAGGGAGGTCGTGGCTCCCTCCAATCCATTTCAATCCCATCGCACTGCCCAAGAGGGTATGCAATGACAAGCGTTGGCACGTTGTTGTGGGTGGTGGCAAGGAGGACGACCCGTGGCAGACCCCGAAGCACCACCATTACGGTACCTCGCCGCGGCTCCTCGATATGGGTTGGCTCCCACCGTCCAAGAGATGGGTAAGATTTCGTGATTTCCACTCGACCCACTCCCATGAATTCCTAGATTGCTTATGCTCTCCACCGACCGCTTGAGTGGGTAGTGAGTGGGTTTAATCCTTATTTCATTGCGAATATGTAGCTTCTTGTAACAATTAGGGCGAGATGTATAATGTGTCGTCTAGGATCTGCTTTGGGATTTTGCATGTAGTTGTTGATTTTATGATTTGCCTCCAGTAAATGTGAGTGAGCATTGATCCATCGTCATATGGCTACTAAGATGAGTTTTTGTTGTGATTAAAATTGTGTTGGTACTCCAGGAGTAGATGCACTACAGGTGGGAAAGGAGCTCGTGATTGATCATGAGGCTTATAAGTATCTCCTTGCTAAATATCGGGATGTGTTCTCTATCTACTTCATGTTTTGTCTTACATGAAAATATAGTTTGCAATTCATATTTTTTGACGGACACTAAGTGGTAGTATTTTTTTTCAATTGTCATTTACAATAATTTATATATAGACACCATTTATTTGTCTGATGCGTTCTCAAGTTACAAAGTTAACTATGTGATATAGCTAATGTTGCAACGACTCACCCTGTAAATACAACTTTGGCTTTGATATCATTACATTAATATATGTAGACCTTCTTTGCAGTGTACCATACTATTGTCAATCAAGTCTTCGGTAGAAACAAGACAATAATCTTGCCACATACGTGTCCGATGGCGAGGCTCCATCCTGTTCAAGGATCGTATGTCCAAAAAGAAGTAGCTGTTATGAGAGTCCCACTCCCGCATCTTTCAAACGTCTAGATAAATGGTTTCGCTCCATGCTTGACGTAAAAAAGGATAAATGATTCGCGTGAACTTTTGGCAAAAAACTAAAAGCTACGCAACTATAATTTTGATGCTCCTTTCTAATAGTACGAAAAAATGGCATGTTCATGAACTAGAGGTCGTCTCTCATCACGTTGCTACTAAACTTTCCTCTGATTTATTTTCAGTAGTTTATAACATTTACTTTTAATATTTTAAAAATAACATGACTGTGTAAATATACTTCTCGAGGCAAAGCATATAGTCGCTTAGTTGTTGTTTCTCTTTTAGGCCCAAATAAATAACTATATGTTATATACGTTGTTGTACTGCATGAAACCATATTCAAATATAGAACATTCTTACATGTTGAATGGACTAGGGTGCAGGTTAGCCCGTTGTTCCTCCTCGAAAACCATGTTTGGTGGTTAGGAATATCGTGTTGTTTTATTTTTACATTCAATATATATGTTTAACAACCACTAAATATTAATTCAGTCACAAGTTCTTTTCTTAACTTGGGTATAATAGCTTAAATTTATCTGCAATTACAGAAGTAGCATTGTGATCTAGATAATAATGTTTTTTATTCTATTTCCTATCCTTGGTATGGGGAAGTTGTTGTATTTTCTAGTAAATAAAGTAGTGAACATTTTCATGTAGTTCTTCTTATTCGTATGTAGCTAATATTTTTTGTAAAGAACATAAATCAACATTTTCTATAGTTTTCTTTATTTTACTGTATTTTTAGTTGAAAAGCCATGTGATAAGGGGTTAATTCGCACACAAGTGACCATTAGAAAGTTGATATATCTATTACTACAATGCATAATTCTAACATGATGTTGTTGCAAGTATACAACGAACATCATTCTCTCTTTTCTCTGCAAAGACGGCATTTTAGCGTATATAACCTACCTATAATATCTTTAGACATTCTTTTCTTGGGAATTTTCTTCAAAGCATAGCTGGGAAATGATTCTTATGGTTCAGGTATGTCATGTTCATGGTTTTTCTCAGACCTCTAATGTATAACAACCTGAAAGTATGTGAGGTTAGTTCATTATCAAATATTCTAGATTTCAATGCATGTTTAACATATTGATCTCCTACATACTTGTAAAGACGACACCAAAGTGCAGGTTAGTTGGCAAACATACTTGAGAACTCTATACTTACATTTATGCATCTCAATTAAATTTGGACCAGGCATATATTTGTATGAAATCGATATCGCGGGATGTATGGCAATGTCTTATACTTGCATATAAAGTATCTATATCACGTTATGATCATCTACATCCATACTCGATTTGTTTACATAGAAACTATCTGTGCATTCTATTTATGGTTTGCCCTATCCGAGGTTAAACATATACCTTTGGGGTACTACATTTATGACTCTATGGATAAAAGGGGAAAGTTGAAAAAGAAAAGGAAGCACAAATAGGCTGACCCTAGGAAACGTTACCATGAATGAAGTTGTCTTGGAATGATCGTCACCCTAGATGTTGAGCTCTTCTTTTCTTAGGATGGCGATGAAATAAATGTCATAGAAACATTGTTTCCCAAGCTTCCAAGGTTGCATTTAAGTGGTGTGAACATATAGATGGTGTTCTTCACTCATGAAAGATTGCAATAGATTCATGTTATTGGTGATTTGCCAATATAGTGACATTTTCTTCCATAATAATTGAACTTATTCTTGGGCAATGGAAAATGTTGTTGTATGGATGAGTTCGGGTATATAGTCATTTGACAATATAAAGATTTATTATAAATTTGATCTTGTGACAAGTGTGCTAATAGTTACTAATTTCTTGAAAGGTAAAAAATGATCCTTCAACCACCAATGAGTTACTAATTTCATCTTGTTTGTTCCATAAGCATATCTAATTTTGTGTCTTGGTTTCAGTGCTCTTGAATCAATTGATCTATAAAATGTATATCTTTGGAAATATTTAAATGTATTGGCGCCATTCGAGAACATTCCAAATTATAGGAATATCTATTGTGTAGTCACATTCTTCATGGAGGTTAATGCTAGAATATGTGTATGTGACATGAACAGTTTTCATATATTTGCAACTATATCGCTAGAATATAATACCATATTTTGAGTGTGAGCCTAGATTGCCTAGATATTTGTGTTGTTTCCCATGAAATTCGTTATGTTGAATTTTTTGTAGTTGAACCTTCTCGCGAGATAATTGCTTCTGTTCTACTAATAATCACTTCTAAATTTTTGTAGTTCTAATTTATTCCTTGGTGTGTTTGGATAATTATGTCATTGTTGTTTCTCCCATAGGCCAGTAAGAACACTCTACTATATGAAGCTATCGGTGGCACTATGTTAGTCGGAATTGGGTTGATGAACGTAGCAGGATTCATAACATCATGATATGCAGCAACATGTTAGCAAAATTATATACACACTGGTCTGTTACTTGTACACTTATTAAGGACCAAACATTATTCTACAATTTTCCGTAGGCTCTTTCCACAAATAACTTGTTATTCTTTCTTTGAAATGTTAGTTGTGTTCAACTTACTTCCTTAATACAAATTACTAGGCGACTAGCACCAACATTACTTGCACCAAAACTGACATGTATTTATATGTGTGATGAAGGCATTTTCCCTTTATATTCATCACTACTTGATCGTGCTTCATGCTATGTAGAAACAAGAAAAATAGATGTTTTAGCTCATTTTTTAGCTCACACTTCATTATAACACTTCCTAGATCTAGGATGTCAAGGTATAAATTTTCCACAAAATAAAGAAAAATAGAATGTCACTTCTTGTCTGATTGTACAGAATGTTCGTAATCTGATTGTTGATGTTGTCATTTATAATAAAGTTGGATGCCTTGATCGATTGAGCAATAAACAAGAAAAAGTCACCATCTCTTTCTTTGTGCACACAATCAATTTTCTTCTTCATCCGCGAGAAGCATATTTTTTTCATTCATGACAAAAGATCCACTTGGCTTTATTTCATTTTTAATATAAAATGTTGAAGCTATATTTCATCCTTCTAGTTCATGCATAGTTCAAGCATATCTTATGTGAGCTATGTTTACGGGTTTATTGCAGGAAGGACATTATGACGTATAGTGTATTCTGCAACTTAGTTCGCCCGGGTGTTGTTGCTGTTAAAATATGATTTCCGCAGGGTTGAGCATCATCAATTCTTTAAAATCTTGAAAAGGTTTAAAAGCATTTCCTAATAAAAGGTAGCAAAAACTGTAATTTTAAACGAATGGCTTAAGCCTTGTACAACGTTGCTCCAACTGTTCCAGGTTTAAAGAGTAGAGATATATGTTAATGATTTCCTGTACAAGTCTTGTTGGGGAACGTTGCATGGGAAACAAAAAATTTCCTACGCACACGCAGATCTATCCATGGTGATGAGCATCTACGAGAGGGAGAGTGGATCTACGTACCCTTGTAGATCGCTAAGCGGGAAGCGTTAAGAAACACGGTTGGTGTAGTCGGACGTCTTCGCGATCCAAATTGCCGCGCGTCCCGCGATCCGATCACGATCTGTCCCGCGATCCAATCACGATCCGTCCCACGAACTTGATCACGATCCGTCCCACAAACTTGATCACGATCCTTCCGATCTAGTGCCGAACAGACGGCACATCCGCGTTCAGCACATGTACAGCTTGATGACGATCTCCACCGTCTTGATCCAGCAAGAAGGAGTGGAGAGGAAGAACAGTTCTCCGGCAGCGTGACGGCGCTCCGGCGATGGTGGTGGAGCTATTCCGGCAGGGCTTCGCCTAAGCACTGCAGAAATCCGATCTAGAGGAGAAACTGTGCACTAGAGGAACGGGTAGCACGTGGCTGAAAAAACTAGTGCAAAACCCTAAAATCCACTAGTATATATAAGAGGAGAGGAGGAGAGGAGGCAGCCTTGGCTCCAAGCCAATCTGGTTCGGCCGAACCTACTAGGAGAGGAGGACTCCTCCTCCAATCCTAGTAGGACTAGGATTGCTCCTTTTTTGCCTTTTTTCCACCTTTTCCTATTGGGTTTTTTCCTCCAGCCACATGGGCCTTGTGTGGGAGTTTCCACCAGACCACTAAGGGCTGATATTCACTCTCCCACAGACCATGAAGCCTCTTGGGTCGAAATACCCCTCCCGGAGGCCTCCCGGTACACTACCGGCACTCCCGGTATACTACCGATGAGCCCGAAACTTTTCCGGCGACCAAAACAGGACTTCCTATATATAAATCTTTACCTCCAGACCATTCCATAGCTCCTCGTGACGTCCGGGATCTCATTAGGGACTCCGAACAACCTTCAATCACCACCATACATAACTCTATACTACCAAAACGTCACCAAACCTTAAGTGTGCAGACCCTGCGGGTTCGAGAACTATGTAGACATGACCGAGACACCTCTATGGTCAATAACCAATAGCGGGACCTGGATGCCCATATTGGTTCCTACATATTCTACGAAGATCTTTATCGGTCGAACGTCTATGTCAAGGATTCAGTTAATCCCGTATGATGTTCCCTTTGTTCTTCGGTATGTTACTTGCCCGAGATTCGATCATCGGTATCTCCATACCTAGTTCAAACTCGTTATTGGAAAGTCTCTTTACTCGTTCTGTAATACAAGATCCCATGACTAACACTTAGTCACATTGCTTGCAAGGCTTATTGTGATGTTGTATTACCGAGTGGGCACTGAGATACCTCTCCGTCACACGGAGTAACAAATCCCAGTCTTGATCCATGCCAACTCAACAGACACCCTCGGAGATACCTATAGAGCACCTTTATAGTCACCCAGTTACGTTACGACGTTTGATACACACAAGGCACTCCTCCGATGTCCGTGAGTTGCATGATCTCATGGTCATAGGAACATATACTTGACAAGTAGAAAACAGTAGCAATAAACTGATACGATCATATGCTATGTTTGTAGTTTGGGTCTTGTCCATCACATCATTCTCCTAATGATGTGATCTCGTTATCAAATGACATCACATGTCAATGGCTAGGAAACCTTGACCACCTTTGATCAACGAGCTAGTTCACTAGAGGCATACTAGGGACAGAGTGTTGTTTATTTACCCACACATGTAATGTGTTTCCAATTAATACAATTATAGCATGGATAATAAACGATTATCATGAACAAGGAAATACAATAATAAACACTTTATTTATTGCCTCTAGGGCATATTTCCAACAAGTCTGACCTCTATCGATTTGATGTAATGTGATACAAAGTTGGTGTTTCTGATTATACCAAATCTACGATTTAACCAAATGTATTCACTATACATAACATAGAGAAGTGATCATGAAACCTCATTTTGTGTGGCCGATGTTTCCAATATATTAAGTATATATCTCATTGCTCCCAACATGGTCTTTGATTGCAACCTAAGCGCATGATGCTTTGGTATGGTGGAACAATATTAAAAAAGTAGACACCAGCTTGCCATGTAATTTATTTTGGCAATTGTATAGCAAGATATCATTTCATCCAAAGATGTTAGTAACACAAGGATCTAATGAATAACCAAAGAAAACAAAAGAAAAACGAAGGTATAAATGATGAAGGCGTGGTTTCTGACTTTGTGTCACTTGGTCGCTCTGAGTCTATGGCCACTAGGACTGGAATATAATCCAAAGTGCTGCTAATTCGCGCACGATGGAGCATGCAATTTTCAACAAGGCACTTGGACCGGATTAGACAATGCAGTTACATGCTTCATTTCTTGCCTTTTCCTTTTTTTTCTTTGAATGCGACCGAAAGCACATGCCACTTGTCCACCCACCCCTCAAAATCAGGGGGCAAGAGATTAGAGAGTCGCTCAACCATCCGCATCCTTAAAATCAGGGGAGATGGATTAATGAGATTAGATATTGGGCCCCACAACTAAAATCAGGGGGATATTAGGATTGTGCTCGCAAGCCTATCGCGCGTTGTGATGCGGTCACACGTAAAAGTCTTTTCATGTAATCCATAAAGCTAATCGATAGGAAGGGTAGACATGCTGACATCTAGATCAAACTTGAGTGGAATGGGTAGGGCAAATGAGTAGAAGGTCACATTGCCTTGGCGGCCGTCTTGGCATGACAATGTGCACTCCTTGGCATCGGAAATTGGCCTGGGGTGATCAACCTCGACGATGAGGGTGTATTGTTGGAGATATGCCCTAGAGGCAATCATGTATGACGATATTTCCTATGTGTTTATGAATAAATATAGTCCTTGGACATTATCATTGATGTGTATTAACAAGTACGTGACTTGTTTGTGAGACTATGCATTGTATGATGACTGTCCTAAATGGTCCCTAGTCGAAAGGGTTATGTGGACGCGCAACCAGATAGACTAGCATATGACACGATGGATGGTTCGGTCTGAAAGCACATTTGCTCACTTGGTGGTTTTGGTAATTAATAACAACATATATCTCATTGAACTAATGTTTCCACTAAGCATATTTCAGGAAAAGTTCAATGATGGGTTGGCAAAAAGATTGTGGAGAAATTCCTAAATGCAAGTGATAGTCACCAAAAACACCCACAAACTCTTCCACAAAAGTCTGTTCAATCCTATCATAAAAATCGGTGGAACCAACAATCCCCACTCGGTCCCACCGATTCCCCACTCAGACAGAACCCTGCCAAACCCTAGATCATCGGTGCAACTGATTCTGCTTCGGTACCATCGAGTTTAGCTTGCCAACATTACATTAACTCGATTCTCAAAATCGGAAATTCCAAGATTTTGGATCGGCGTCACCGAGTTGTGGTTTCTAACCGTTGGTCACCTTATCAGTACTGTCAAGATCTTTGTATCGGTCTCACCGAGATTCAAAAGTTGCTACCTTTGGAGCAACTGAGTACCACCGAGTTTTATACTTCGGTGTCACCGAGTTGGTCACTTTAGGTGTAACAGTTGGATTTTTGGAGATGCATATATATACCCCTCCACCACCACTCACTCGCAAGAGAAGCACTCAGAACAGATCCCCACTTATTCCATCAGTTTTTCTGAGAGAGAGCCACCTAATCATGTCTTGAGATCAAGCCATTCTATTCCATCCATATGAATCTTGATCTCTAGCCTCCCCAAGTTGCTTTCCACCCAATCAATATCTTCCACCAAAGCCAAATCTATGAGAGAGTGATTGAGTGTTGAGGAGTCTACCATCTTGAAGCACAAGAGCAAGGAGTTCATCGACATTATCGAGCCTTTTACCTTTTGGAGGGTGGTGCCTCCTAGATTGGTTAGGTGTCGCTTGGAAGCCTCCTACTTCATGTTGTGGAGTGAATCAAGAAGTTTGTAAAGGCAAGGAGATCGCCTACTTCGTGAAGATCTACCCCAAGTTAGGCTAGTCCTCCATGGACGTAGGCCATCATGGTATAGACAAGGTTGCTTCTTCGTGGAACCCTCCGTGGGTAGAGCACTCCGTGGACTCTCGCGACCGTTACCCGTTGTGGGTTGATGTCTCCATAAACATGGACATATGATAGCACCACCTATTGGAACCATGGGAAAAATCTCCGTGTCTCCAATTTGTGTTCAATCTTCCTACCCATCCTCTACTACATATGCTTGTCTTTACTTTTGACCGCTACACTCTTAGACATGCATGTGTAGGGTGTGCTTGACTTGCTATCATTGCTAAAATCTGCCAACGCTTAAAATTTGAAAAAGGTAGAATTTTTATTTGGTCAAGTAGTCTAATCACCCCCTCTAGACATACTTTCAATCCTACTTGATTTCACTGACCATGTAGCATTGGATGCTAACAGGATAATATGGACTCAGAAAGATTCGGTTAGATTCTACGTAGTCGGCTTCGAGTCGAGATAAGGTCTGAGTTAGACAGACCCAACTATGAGATGCAACCATAGGTCATCTGTGAGTCTCTAGTACAACATACGTTCTATGTCCTAAGACCTGAGCTGGCGCATGTACTCGGGATGGTGACATACTTGCTTTGGGCCGATGAAACGCTACTCTGTGACTGGGTAGTTACAAAGGTAGGTCTCGGGTTTGTCCACACCCATGCTGCGAGATATAGTCGAGCAAGATGGCATTTGCCCCTCCTACTAGGAGAGATATACTCTAGGCCCCTCGGGTGATCTGATCTGAGTAAGCATGGCGATGCGATGAGGATTATGAAATAATCCGAATGTTGGTTGGATTCACCAGAATGAGAAAGAGGTCGTGCTGCAACAAGGATGACCATGTCGCCTTGTGCATGATAACATATATCATGTGGCAAAGGGAACAAAACTGTGAAGTATAGGTTCACCTAACTAGCTGCATCTGACACTTGGAGTCGGCACACCTTGCTAGAGGCCACTACCGACTGGTCGAGTCAGATGTGATCTGACTTGCGACCAAGTGAACGAAAACCTAAGGGGTCGCACGCTTAAGGGAAGGAACACATGGGCTTTAGGATACGTGAGAGGACCAAGAGTTGAGCCCGCAACAGATGCCTATATATAGTTGAGGTGCGGCACATCCATCTGGTTGATCGCTTCAGTGCCGTCATTAGGGCTTTGCATGAGTTGCAACTATCCACCACCACTTGTCGCCGCCGACTACTGTGTGATCGGACCTAGAAGTTCGTGATACGTCTCCGTCGTATCTATAATTTTTGATTGTTTCATGCCAATATTCTACAACTTTCATATACTTTTGGCAACTTTTTATACTATTTTGGGACTAACATATTGATCCAGTGCTAGTTCCTATTTGTTGCATGTTTTTTGTTTTGCAAAAACCCCATATCAAATGATGTCCAAACGTGATAAGAACTTACGGAGTTTTTTTGGAATATATGTGTTTTTTTGGAAAAATAATCAACACGAGACGATGCCCGAGGAGGTCACAAGCCTGCTAGGCGCGACCTACTCCCTTGGCTGCGCCCTGGGCTCTTGTGACCAGCCCTTAAGGAAGTTGGTTCCCTTCTTTCTCCACAAGAAAGCTAATATTTGGATAAAGATCCCCTCAAAATTTCAGCCCGATCGGAGTTACGGATCTCCGGATATTTAAGAAACGGTGAAATCCTAGAATCTAGGAGTGCGGAAACAGAAGGAAACAAAGAGATAGATCCAATCTCGGAGAGGCTCTCGCACCTCCGCCGCCATGGAGGCCATAGACTAGAGGGGAAACCCTTCTCCCATCTAGGGGGTGGTCAAGGAAGAAGAAGAAGAAGGGGCTCTCTCCCCCTCTCTCCCGGTGGCACCAGAACACCGTCGGGGCCATCATTGTGACGGCGATCTACTCCAAAAACTCTGTCATCTTCACCAACACCTCCATCACCTTCCCCCATCTATCTACAGCGGTCCACTCTCCTGCAACCTGTTGTACCCTTTACTTGAACATGGTGCTTTATGCTTCATATTATTATCCAATGATGTGTTGCCATCCTATGATGTCTGAGTAGATTTTTGTTGCCCTATGGGTTGATTGATGATCATGGTTGGTTTTAGTTGCATGTTTTAATATTGGTGCTATCCTACGGTGCTCTCTGTGACGCGCAAGCGTGAGGTATCCTTATTGTAGGGTCTAGCAATGTGTTCATGATTTGCCTATGGTGGGTTGCATGAGTGACAGAAGCATAAACCCGAGTAGGGGGGTTGTTGCATATGGGAGTAAAGAGGACTTGATACCTTATAATGCTATGGTTGGGTTTTACCTTAATGATCTTTAGTAGTTGCGGATGCTTGCTAGAGTTCCATTCATAAGTGCATATGATCCAAGTAGAGAAAGTATGTTAGATTATGCTTCTCCCTCATATAAAATTGCAATAATGATGACCGGTCTAGTTATCGATTGCCTAGGGACAATTTCGCAACTCCTACCACCACTTTTCCACACTCTTTAAACTAACTTAGTTGTTTCTTTATCTTAGAAGCCCCTAGATTTTATTTACGTGCTCTTTATTTCTTGCAAACCTATCACGTTACACCTACAAAGTACTTCTAGTTTCATACTTGTTCTAGGTAAAGCAAACGTTAAGCGTGCGTAGAATTGTATCGGTGGTGCATAGAACTTGAGGGAATATTTGTTCTACCTTTAGCTCCTCGTGGGTTCGACACTCTTACTTAACGAAAGAGGCTACAACTGATCCCCTATACTTGTGGGTTATCAAGACCTTTTTCTGGCGCCGTTGTCATGGAGCAATACCATGGGGTGAATATTCTCATGTGTGCTTGTTTGCTTTATCACTAAGTATTTTTTATTTTTCTGTTATTAATTTGTTTTATATCTTTATATATGGGTAGGAAACGTAAAATACCAAAAAAATAGTTGTACTTGCTTCTCCAAAAGTTGAGGGGCCACTAGTGTTCCATACCACCGAAGAATATTACTTGGGTCATCTTCGATCCACTTGTGCTCGTGGTGAAAACCCAACTAGCTTAGTTGAGGGAAAATCATTAAATGAGCATGCTCATTATATGTGACACCGCATATCTCAAAAAGGGAAACTCTTGTGGCATCAAATTAATACTTTGTGTTGCTATGCTTCGAATCTATGTGAAATTTATGATTTTACTTGTTGTTATAAAGAAGCTAAAAACACCTTACCTACCAATGTGTATTTAATGATAATGAAATATTATCCTCTTACGCCAAGGAGGCCTATTGCTATAATGATGTTGAACAAATTAAAGAATTTGTTGCTTTTAAGGGTGCCTATGAAATTGCTTCTTTCATTGAAAAGTATGATGCTACTCTTTACAATTCTGAAAATTTTGCCATACTTAAATATTTCTATGAAAACTATGCTTCTAATGCTTATGGTAAAGAGTTTATTGAAAGAATGACCCCTGCCTTGGAAGAGACTAATATTTTGCAGGAATCTATGGAAGAGGAAGTTGCCGAAATTGTAAGCTCGTTAGATGAAAAAGATGAGGAGGAGAACGAAGAACATAAGGATGAAGAGCAGATTAGCTACCCGTGCCCACCTTCTAATGAGAGTAACTCTTGAACTCATACATTGTTTAATTTCCCTTCATTCTTACCGAAGGATGAATGTTATGTTGATTACTATGATCCCTTGGATTCTTTTGAAATATCCCTTTTGATGAATTTGATGCTTGTTATTCTTGTGGCCATTATGCCAATATGAATTATGCTTATGAAGATGAACTTGCTATAGTTTCTTATGTTAATCATGAAATTTTTGCTATTGCACCCACACATGATAATCCTATTATCTTTTTGAATTCTCCCAACTACACTATATAGGAGAAGTTTGCACTTATTAAAGATTATATTGATGGGTTGCGTTCTACTATTGCACATGATGATTTTAATAAATATAATATGCATGTGCGGCTCCTAATTGCAATTATTATGAGAGAGGAACTACATCTCCGCGTCTATGTTTCCAATGCGATAAAGTTGCAAGAAACTGTTTATACTATGCATTGGCCTTTACCTTGCGTGCATGAATTGTTCTTTATGACATGCCGATGCATAGGAACTAAGGAAGAGAGTTAGACTTTGTTATTGCATGAATTATATCTCTTTGTACTCACTACTAAATTACAAATCATTGTTAATTAAAATTGGCTTTGATATACCTTGGGATCCGGGTGGATCCACTACTTGAGCACTTTATGCCTAGCTTAATGGATTTAAAGAAAGCGCTGCCAGGGAGACAACCCAGAAGTTTTAGAGAGTCATTTTATTCTGTTGTGTGCTTTTATATAGTTTAAAAACAAAAAAATAAAGAGGGGAACCTAAAACTTTTTGAAAAAGAAAAGTGAAAGTGAGAAAGATGAGCAACGTTGAAGTAGGGGCTAGCCTTGAACTTTGTTCATGCCCATGGAAACTTTGTGAATCTTGATTACAGAAAATTTTCAAAAATAACAATTATCCCCTTATACAAATCAATTGTATTATAAAAATAATGTGCCAAGAATTACCTTTAGGATGTTTAAATTACTTGTTTGATATGTGCTGTGTAAAAATAGAAACTTTTGCTGCAGTGTTTGAATTTCTATATTTTACAGGAGCGTGCAAGAATTCTGAAATTTTTACAAATTAGTTTAATACAAATTATTTAACACATACTAATGTTTCAGAATTTTTAGGGTTACAGAAGTATGGTGAATGTGCAGATTACTACATACTGTCCTGTTTTTGATGCATTGTTTTGCTCGTTTTGACGAAACTAATGATCGTACCGGTGGTATAAGCCATGGAAAAGTTATATTAAAGTAGATAAAATGCGGAAAAAAAATGAATTGGTTGGTAACAATACTTAAAGTGGTGATTCGTTTTATTATACTAACGTATCTCACGAGTTTTTTTTAAAGTTTTGTGTGATTGAAGTTTTCAAGTTTTGGGTGATATCACAATGGATGAAGGAATAAGGAGTGAAAAGAGACTAAGCTTGGGGATGCCTGAGGCACCCCAAGGTAATATTCAAGGACTCCCAAGAAACTAAGCTTGGGGATGCCTCGGAAGGCATCCCCTCTTTCTTCTAACAACCATCAGTAATTTTACTTGGAGCTATATTTTTATTCGTCACATGATATGCATAAATCTTGGAGCGTCATGTGATTTTTATTTTTATTTTAATAATGCACCATTCTGGTATGAGAAAGTCCTTGGTTGATTTATAGAATGTTGTTTGCACCTCACTTATATCTTTTGAATATAGCTTTATAGAATGCTTCATGTGCTTCACTTATATCATTTGAAGTTTGGATTGCTTGTTTCCCTACAAATAGAAAACCGCCATTTGTAGAATGCTCTTTTGCTTCACTTATATTTGTTAGAGTGTGGGCATATATTTTATAGAAAGAATTAAACTCTCATGCTTCACTAATATCTATTTAGAGAGTTAATAGGAGTTGGTCATTCACATGGTTAGTCATAAAATCCTACATAAAACTTGTAGATCACAGAATATGATGTGTTTGATTCCTTGCAATAGTTTTGCGATATAAAGATGGTGATATTAGAGTCATCCTAGTGAGTAATTGTGGATTGGTAGAAATACTCTTGTAAAGGTTTGTCATTCCCGTAGCATGCATGTGTGGTGAACCGTTATGTCAGGAAGTCGGAGCATGATTTGTTTATTGATTGTCAACCTTTGTGTGAGGATCGGGAGCGCGTGATGGTTAACTCCTACCAACCTCTCCCCTAGGAGAATGTGTCTAATACTTTGCTTTGATGACAAATAGACTTTTGCAATAAGTATGTGAGTTCTTTATGACTAATGTGAGTCCATGGATTATACGCACTCTCACCCTTCCACCTTTTCTAGCCTTTCTAGTACCGCGCAACTTTCGCCGGTGCATTAAACCCACCATATATCCTCCCTCAAAACAGCCACCATACCTACCTATTATGGCATTTCCATATCCATTCCGAGATATATTGCCATGCAACTTCCACCATTCTGTTTATTATGACCCGCACCATCATTTTCATATTGCTTTGCATGATCGTAAGATAGCTAGCATGATGTTTTCATGGCTTGTCCATTTTCTTATGTCATTTGCTATGATAGAACATTGCATATCCCGATACACTATCGGAGTCATTCATATAGAGTCATATTTTGTTTTGGATATTGAGTTGTAATTCTTGAGTTGTAAGTAAATAAAATTGTGATGACCATCATTATTAGAGCATTGTCCCATGTGAGGAATGGATGGTGGAAGCTATGATTCCCTCAGAAGTTGGGATGAGACTCTGGACTTTATGGAAAATAAAAGAGGCCAGCGAAGCCCAAATAAAAAAAAGAGGCCTTAGATTCCAACCAAAAAAAGTGAGAAAAGAGATAAGGGACAATGCTACTATCCTTTTTCCACACTTGTGCTTCAAAGTAGGACCATGATCTTCATGATAGAGAGTCTCCTATTTTGTCACTTTCATATACTAGTGGGAATTTTTTATTATATAACTTGGCTTTTATATTCCAATGATGGGCTTCCTCAAATTGCCCTAGGTTTTCATGAGCAAGCAAGTTGGACGCACACCCACTTAGTTTCTTTTTGAGCTTTCATACACTTATAGATCTAGTGCATCCGTCGCATGGCAATCCCTACTCACTCACATTAATATCTATTAATGGGCATCTCCATAGTCCGTTGATATGCCTAGTTGATGTGAAACTATGTTCTCCTTTTTCTTCACAACCTCCACCATATTCTATTCCACCTATAGTGCTATATCCATGGCTCACGCTCATGTATTGCGTGAGAGTTGAAAAAGTTTGAGAACATAAAAGGTGTGAAACAATTGCTTGACTTGTCATCAGGGTTGTGCATGATATAAATACTTTGTGTGGGAAAGATGGAGCATAGCCAGACTATATGATATTGTAAGGATAACTTTATTTTGCCATTATATTTTGAAGAGATACAATTGCTTTGTTAGTATGTTGAAGTATTATTGTCTTAATGTCAAATGATAGACTAGTGCTTTGAATCACTCGTGTCCTAATATTCATGCCATGATT
The DNA here is from genome assembly GCA_022496015.1 of Hordeum marinum. Classification (NCBI taxonomy): domain Eukaryota; kingdom Viridiplantae; phylum Streptophyta; class Magnoliopsida; order Poales; family Poaceae; genus Hordeum; species Hordeum marinum. The sequence goes on along the minus strand of CM039678.1, from coordinate 390,564,147 downwards.
AGATTATATGAACAAGATTATGCTAGGTAGCATTCCACATCAAAAATTATCTTTTTTATCGTTTACCTACTCGAGGACGAGCAGGAATTAAGCTTTCGGATGCTGATACGTCTCCGTCGTATCTATAATTTTTTATTGTTTCATGCCAATATTCTACAACTTTCATATACCTTTGGCAACTTTTTATACTATTTTGGGACTAACATATTGATCCAGTGCCTAGTGCCAGCTCCTATTTGTTGCATGTTTTTTGTTTCCAAGAAAATCCATATCAAACGAAGTCCAAACGCGATAAAAAAATTATGGAGATTTTTTTTGGAATATATGTGATTTTGGGGAAAAAGAATCAACGCGAGACGATACCTGAGTTGGTCACAAGCCTGCTAGGCGCGGCATACCCCCTGGCCATGCCCTGGGCCCTTGTGGCCAACCCTTAATGCGGTTGGTTCCCTTCTTTCGCCACAAGAAAGATAATTTTTGGATAAAGACCCCTCAAAATGTCAACCCGATCGGAGTTACGGATCTTCGGATATTTAAGAAACGGTGAAAGGCTAGAATCTGGGAGCACAGAAACATAAGGAAACAGAGAGAGAGATCCAATCTCGGAGGGGCTCTTGCCCCTCCGCCGCCATGGAGGCCATGGACAAGAAGGGAAACCTGTCACGCCCAAGATGCGCGCCTATCCATATTAAGGCACGGGGGCCTCGACAAGGGATAGAGGCACATCTCGACGTTCACAAGTATAGCATCATTACATCATACATTTAAGAAGAGAGGAGTATATGAGTTGGCTTACACTCACCACATGCTAAATTACAATTCCACACAAGAGTTCAAACATCAATATGAAGACAGGGTCCGACTACGGACCAAAACAAATGATAACATAAGATGCAATGATACTATCTTGCTAGCCCCGAAGATCACGACCACGGTCCTCTACTCTGGATACGTCACGTACATCCTACCATGTTCCTCGTCATACTCCCACTTGAGCTGCGTCATGTCATCTGTCACGACCTCACTTGTACATGTACCTGGATTGTTGTAGTAATCTATGAGGCACAAGGACTCAACAATCTCGTGCCCGGGTACCGAGACTATTCAAGCTTATAGGTTGGGATGGGGTATGTGTATAGTTTGCAGTAGCACTAAGCACTTATGGTGGCTAATCTTACGAAACATGAAAGTAAATATGTGGTCTACGATAAACAATCGAAACTAGAATGACCTCTATGAGATCCTGAACACCTACTTACGTCAATCATAACCCCACTATGTTCTCTCTCGGTTCATGTTCACGAGCAGAGACAGTCACGGTTACTCACACACTTGGTGCATTTTATTAGAGTTTAATTCAAGTTAACTATAACCAGGTGTTAAACAAATATCCAAGTTGCCACATAACCGCGGGCACGACTTTCCGAAAGATTTGACCCTGCAGGGGTGCTCCAACTAGTCCATCATAAATTAACCACACTTCGCCAGAATAGCCTCGACCACGGATCTCGTGATCATCCTAGGCAACTCCAAAGGAATTCCAACACCTCAAGATAGCCCGAAGAAAGTCAGAGCCCCTCACGCAAGACACTCGATAAAGGTAAAACAAATCCAGCAAGACCACCCGACGTGTTGACGAACCCGATAAGATCCGCGTATCTCGTTCTCAGGACACGATGGATAAGCAACGCGTATGGAGGCCTGATAGAAATCTCCCGAGTTTCCCCGGGTTGGCCCCGCACAGTGCTCTAGGTTGGACCAACACTCATGAGGAGCACTGGCCCAGGGGTCGATTAATTATCCACGGGGTTGCAAAGCCCTATGCAAATTTTATTAAGTTATTAAGAAAATGTAGTACCAAAGTTGGGCCTTGCCAGACAAGTTTTAACCTTAACCGAATAAACAAGGGGGTCCCCATAACAACCCCGAGCATGTTAGGAGCGCAAAGTATGGAAACATAACACCGGTAACAAGAAACTATGGCGGTAACAGCAGAACAAAACACCTAGCAAAAGGCCAAGCCTTCCACCAATACCAAGATATATATGTGCATTAAATTAAATAACAGATAATATTGTGATATGTCAAATCCATGTTATCACATGGATACAACCTGAACTTGCAACTAAGAACGCTATAAGAGGGGCTGAGCAGCGGTAACTTAGCCAATCAAAGGTTTGCTAGGATGTGGAGGGTTAGAGGCTATCTTGGCAAATAGTAGGCTAACATTCAAGTGGTAGGTAGTGCAAAAGTAGCGATAAGAGCGAGACAACTAGAAAGCGAAAATAGTATCGGGATCTGGGTACGATCATCTTGCCTATTGGTTCTTCAGTGGAACAAGTAGCGGGATCCTCGTAGTGGTACTCGCCTGGATCTTCGTACTCAGGTTCAACGTTCGCGTCTACCCAAAAGAAACAGCAAGAATAAACAAACAACCATGGTGCAATGCACAAGCAAGAATGATGCATGCTTATGTGAAGAGTTTTAGCATGGCAATCCTAACTAGTCATGTTTCACATGCAAAGGATTGGTTATTAATGAAACTGGACAAGACCTTATGTTAAGTTATTTAGACATGCATGAACATGGAAAATATGGATGCATCATGCAAAAACGATACAAATGCATATGTAGAACGTAAGAAACGGAGTTACGGTTCTCACGCTACGCTCCCGACAAGATACGAAGGCAAAACACAAGACAAGAAGGTCATGGGCTATTCCTTGGCATTCCAAGGTATCCACTGGTTAGGCAATGAAAAACCAACCACAATAGAGCCAAGGATCAAGCAATTCCATGGAGTATAGCTCCCACAAGTCACAAAACACTAAAACAAATAATCTGCCACAAAACAGCAACATAGCAACTTTCACGGCCAACAACTTGAGCTACAGGAAGTCTATAGCCACAAACAAGGTATTGACAGAAACTACATAACATGTTTATCAACTTATCCAACTACACAATCTGGAATGGAGGCACACATCAATAAGCATGAAACCCACAAGTTGACATGATGAAACAGAATTCTAGGACTTAGTGAAAATAACAGTTTTCTGGAATCTGAGTTAATCTGATAGCAAGTTGACAGCATAAATTAATGTTGATCGCGACCACCTCATGGCATGAAAATTAACAGGATGCTAGAAGACAACATCTACTTCAAATCACTAGCACTGAGCTTGAGCTAATTCACAACATATCACAAGATAGCAACCACTCTTCATGGCATAAAAATAAGAGCAGATTCTCAGACTTAGAAATATTTGGCATGGTTGAAAACAGTAACATTTTAGTAGCTACTTTAGAGCATGGTTACCACTCATTTGCAAGTATATCATGACAAAGATAAATACCATGGCATTCTACACATCAAAGTCTACCATGTTCATGTTGGCACAAACCTCATAGCATGCATGGATGAAATATAACAAAAATGACAAAATGACACTTTGAGATAAAAATGACATTTTTTTTCAAACTTGCTCAAATGACCAAACCAATTGCACCAATGAATTCCTGAGATTTTTCTACCCCAAATTCATGTATCATACTCATATAGTCACATGGAGCATTATGACAAAAACTACATAGCAAAAATGACATGCATACCTATAAGTGAAACTTACCTAATATACTCATGTGCATAAATGATCATGTCCATATTTGGAATGTTACTCTAATTGGAAATGATCTACTTATAACATTAAAACAATAAAACACACAATATAATTTAGTGTATGACAAGTGGGGCATGGCCCACTTGTCACACACACACACACACACTCAACACACACACACACACACACAACTCAAGCACACGCATACATACACAGCCACACATGCACACACACTTGGATCTGGCACCACATCAGATCCATACACACTCACACACACACAAGCACACACACATCCACAACACAACCACACTAGATCTTGGTTGTAGCCACACCAGATCTGCACATACACACAACACAGCACACTCGATTCGATCATCACACCGGATCCGAAAACCAGACACGAGATCCCACCAATCAAAAAAAGGAAAAGCGGGGGGAAGATGGGGATCGAACCCCCAACCTCCCGAGCTCACAGCACACCAGCTACCACTGCGCTATCGACACGGCTATGACCAAGGGAGGGGCTTCGCTACATATACATAACCTGCACACCAAACTGACGAAACAAAAACTTGCACGCCCGGCGACAAAGGCACGACGACGGCCAAAATCCGGCGACTCCACGGCCTTCCAGCGATGCTGACGGCCAGGATCTAAGCGGGAACCTACGGGGGTTGCATCCCTGTGTTCGTCTCGCGACGAGGAGGGCGAAGGCGAGCTCAAGGCCCCACCTTGGCAGACGGCGACGACGAGCAGGCTATGGCGACGGGCAGGCTACGGAATGGGGATGCGGCGCCTACCGAGGAGAGGACGACGTCGGCCTGGAAGCGGCAAGGGGGAGGAAGAAGCGCGAAGACGCGGCAGCGACGAAGGGGAAGAAGATCGTCGGCGACGACCCGCTCCCTTGCGGACGACGACGATGGCAAAGCGGCACCATGGGGAGGTGCTCCTCACCTCCTAGCAGCAGGAATGGAACACAGACGACGGCCCCGTGCTCCACGCCATCTTCACCGGCGACGAGGGCCACTGGAGGCGCGAAGGCGATAGCGAGGACGACCGATGCAACCCTCTGAACTCTCTCTGCTCTCTCTGAACCCGGAAGAAGACGGAGAAGAAGGGAGAGGAAGGAGGGGAGAGAAGGTGGCGGTGGCTGGGAGGAGGAAGAGGAACCCTAGAGGAGAGCACACACGCCGAGGGTAGGCTAAATAGGCGCGGGCTGACGGCGCGACGACGGCGATAGGAGACGGCGACGATGCACTTGCACTCCTCTCTCTAAACGTGACGAAAAGACACCAACAGAGCAGGTGGCCGTTCCCGCGATCGGGCTGGGCCGCGAGGGAAGGAAGGCAAGGCCCAAGAACCAGCTCTCGCTCCACAGAAAAGAAAAACTCCACCGGGTTTTTCATTAAAATAAAAAACAGCCACACCAAGTAAAAAAACCCAGAGGAAATAGAAGGATTTTTAGCAAAACAAAAAATACTTTTGCATGCAAGGAAATAAGACCTATTTACTAAAACTATCTAGTTGATTTTTAGTTGAATTAAATGAAATGGTTTTATCAACCAACAACCCCTTGTAATTTAAAGCCCCAATAACATAAAGCTCAAAACATCAAAAGACCAACACACATAGACTTAAAATATTGTTGACTACCTCCTGAACATTGTAACAAATTTAATTTAGCAATTAATTCTGTTGATTAAATACAATGGAATAAAATAGATATGGGTTGGTTTGTTTGAAAAGAATAAGAGAGGGGGAAGGATAAGATGCCCACTCCAACACAACCAAACATAAACCACTCACATCACACAAGATCAAGAGCACACCACATAAAAGAATATGCAAGACATGATGATGAATGATATGATGCATGATGCATGAGATGACATGGCAAGGGCAAACTCAATTCATTCAACACATGATAGCAAGTTTCACATAGGATACAATGCCATAAAAGGTAGGGGCAGCACTTGGGATGTCACAAAACCCTTCTCCCATCTAGGGGGAAGGTCAAGGAAGAAGAATAAGGAGGGGGCTCCCTCCCCCTCTCTCCCGATGGCGCCGGAACGCCGTCAGGGCCATCATCGTGACGGTGATCTACTCCAACAACTCTGTCATCTTCACCAACACCTCCATCACCTTCCCCTATCTATCTATAGCATTCCACTCTCTCGCAACCTGATGTACCCTCTACTTGAACATGGTGTTTTATGCTTCATATTATTATCCAATGATGTGTTGCCATCCTATGATGTCTGAGTAGATTTTTGTTTTCCTATGGGTTGATTGATGATCATGATTGGTTTGAGTTGCATGTTTTATTATTGGTGCTTTCCTATGGTGTTCTCTGTGTCGCACAAGCGTGAGGGGTCCTTACTTTAGGGTGTAGCAATTTGTTCATGATTTTCCTATGGTGGGTTGCGTGAGTGACAGAAGCATAAACCCGAGTAGGTGGGTTGTTGCATATGGGAGTACGGAGGACTTGATACCTTATAATGTTATGGTTGGGTTTTACCTTAATGATCTTTAGTAGTTGCGGATGCTTGCTAGAGTTCCAATCATATGTGCATATGATCCAAGTAGAAAAAGTATGTTAGCTTATGCTTCTCCCTCATATAAAATGGCAATAATGATGACCGATCTAGTTATCTATTGCCTAGGGACAATTCCGCAACTCCTACCACCACTTTTCCACACTTGTTAAACTAACTTAGTTGTTTCTTTATCTTATCAGCCCCTAGATTTTATTTACGTACTATTTATTATCTTGCAAACCTATCCCATTACACCTACAACGTACTTCTAGTTTCATACTTGTTCTAGGTAAAGCGAACGTTAAGCATGCGTAGAGTTGTATGGGTGGTCGATAGAACTTGAGGGAATATTTTTTCTACCTTTAGCTCCTCGTTGGGTTCGACACTCTTATTTATTGAAAGAGGCTACAACTGATTCCATATACTTGTGGGTTATCAGTCCGCCGCACAGTGTTCCACCTGCACGCGCGGATACCATTAGAGGTTGTGCACCTATGCCGCTCCGGCGAACCTGTATGTGTGATCCGGTGACCGGCTGTTCGAGGGAGATCAGATCGGTTGTTCGAGGGAGATCGGACGAGGAGGACACTGACACGCGAACTGATGTCTACTACGCAACTTTATTCTTGTAGACACGTGTTGGGCCTCCAAGCGTAGAGTTTTGTAGGATAGTAGCAATTTTCCCTCAAGTGGATGACCTAAGGTTTATCAATCCATGGGAGGTGTAGGATGAAGATGGTATCTCTCAAACGACCCTGGAACCAAATACAAGAAATCTCGTGTGTCCCCAACACACCCAATACAACGGCAAATTGTATAGGTGCACTAGTTCGGCAAAGAGATGGTGATAAAAGTGTAATATGGATGGTAGAAATATATTTTTATAATCTGAATAAATAAAACATCAAGGTAGCAAATAGTAAACGGGCACAGAAACGGTATTACAATGCTTGAAAACATGGCCTAGGGTTCGTACTTTCGCTAGTGCAATTTCTCAACGGTACTAACATAGTTGGATCATATGATAATCTCTCAAAGTGCAATAAACAATCACTCCCGAGTTCCTATTAGCAGAGAACATAAGATAGAAATTGTTTGTAGGGTACGAAACCACCTCAAAGCTATTCTTTCTGTTTGATCTATCCTAGAGTTCGTACTAAAATAACGCAAGCTATTCTTTCCGATCGATCTAATCAAGAGTTCGTACTAAAATAACACCAAAGCTAATTCATATTCATAATACTCAATCCACACAAAGAACTACAAAGGGTCCCCAAAGTTTCTATCGGAGAAAAAATAATAAAAACGTGCATCAACCCCTATGCATAGATTACCCCAATATCACCGCGGGAATCCGCAAGTTGAGTGCCATAACGCAAGTTAAGGAGGGTGGACTACTCCCTCCTCATCGTGGTGGCCACTGGGATGATGAAGATGGCCACCGGAGATGATTCCCCCCTCTGGCAGGGTGCCGGAACAGGGTCTAGATTGGTTTTCGGTGGCTACAGAGCCTTGCGGCGGCGGAACTTCTGATCTAGGTTAACCCCCAAGGGTTTAGGAATATTTGGGAATTTATAGTGCAAAGAGGGGGTGCGGGAGGCCACCGAGGTGGGCACAACCCACCTCGGCACGCTAGGGGGCCCTAGCGCAACCTAGTGGGTTGTGCCCCCCTCGAGGCACCCCCCAGGTGCAGCTCTGGTCTACTGGGTTCCTTCTGGTCCAAAAAAATCTCCAAAAAGTTTTGTGGTGTTTGGACTCCGTTTGATATTGATTTCCTGCGATGTAAAAACATGAACTGGCACTGGGCACTGGGTCAATAGGTTAGTCCCAAAAAATGGTATAAAGTTGCTATAAAATGACTGTAAAACATCCAAGACTAATAAAATAACAGCATGAATACTTCATAAATTATAGATACGTTGGAGACGTATCCGCATCCCCGATCTTAATTCCTACTCGTCCTCGAGTAGGTAAATGATAAAAGAAATAATTTATGAAGAGTGAATGCTAGCAAAGTGCATAAATTTGATCAATGATAATTTCAATCATTACAGCAATTCTTTTCTGATAAAGTTTTCTCATGTTAAAGTAGCAACCAATTCACATGTTAAGGTTCAAACAATGAATTCTCTTGAAACCCAGCAACCTATGTTCTCAATCACCAAGCAATTGCAATTCAACTTATTCAATAGAGTTTAAGTAAGAGATCCACATACTCAACCATCATATAGTCTTCTATGATTGCTAACACTCACCGCATACACATGGGCAAAACGTTTCAACTGGACACATAGAAAGATAGGGGCTTATTGCTTTGCCTCCCAACGTATTCACCTCAAGGGTGATGTCAACAATAATAACTCATGCTACCCATATTCAACTGGACATATGTACCTAGATCTTTCCTCACCACATGATGCTTGCCAAAGGAGAACAATAAAAAGGAATAGAGAGAAAAACTTTGACTCTTGCATAAAAGTAAATACATAAATTAAAAGATAGGCCCTTCACAGAGGGAAGCAGAGGTTGCCATTCGCTTATTTGTTTGTATGCTCAACCCCTTAGTGCAAAAGAACGTCATGCTATATTGCCCCTTATGATAGCAACCTTTATTATGCAGTCCATCGCTTTTATTACTTTGCCATCACAAGTTCTTCCAACGCTTAATTTTCTCTTACACTAAATGATCTAACACTTTTAGAAGCAATTTTTATTGCCTTATTGCACTGATGACAACTTACTTGAAGGATCTTGCTCAATACTTAGGTAGGTATGGTGGAATCTTGAAAATAAGATTTGGTTTTAAGGGTTTTTGGATGCACAAGTAGTATCTCTACTTGCTGCGGAATTTTTGTCTAGCAAAGATGGGGGGAAAGCACCACATGTTGAAGGATCTATGACAATATAAATTCTATGTGAATATGAACAAACACAAAACATTATGTTGTCTTCCTTGTCCAACATCAACAATTTTGGCATATAATATTTTTATGGGGGCTCACAATCACAAAAGATTTCCAGGATAGTGTATTTGCATGTGAAAGTTCTCTTCCTTATACTAATTATTCGTGAATTGCTTGTATGGCTAATATTGTGATTGTCAAGCCTCAAAAGATTTCACTTTATAAACCCAATGTGAAGTTACCACTAAGCATGATATAATTTCAACTTCATGACATTCAATTTATTCAAAAATTTACTCATAGGATATAAGTGAAGCACAAGAGCAATTCCAAAGAAAAGAGCTTCGTTGACGGGATGTGAATGCCGCTTACTTAGCCTCCTTGGCGTCTATTTGAGGACTCTATTTTATTTAAAACTTTCGTATCTAAGTATTTTATTAAAACAGAAAGTAAAACAAAAATAAAATGACATTCTAAAAATATCACAACTCATGTGAAGAAGCAATAACTTAGGCTCAACCGATACTAACCGATAATTGTTGAAGAGGAAAGGAGGGATGCCTACCGGGGCATCCCCAAGCTTAGATGCTTCATAATTCTTGAATATTATCTTGGGATTCCTTGGTCATACCCAAGATTGATCTTTTGTGTCTCCTTAATTCTTCTCATATCACGGTTTTCCTAAATCTCAAAAGCTTCGTCCACACAAAACTCAACAAGAACTCGTGAGATAGGTTAGTACACATAATAATAAATCAACTCTTTATGTACTTCCAACACAAGTTGCATAATAATTTTCAAACATTAGGTACTGTATACTATCATTTCCACAATTCATATCTACCAATATAGGCTATGGAAACTATAGGATAAGTAGATAACGAAACTATGATAGCAATCTGTCCAAACAGAACAATCTGTAGAAATTTATGAAAACAGTGTACTTATGTAACTCAAACAATTATGAAAATTTAGGTCATGCTATAAAATTTATATGAACATAATGTGTAAATAATTTCAGAAACTTTACACGTTCCAGTAAAATATGAAAATTCAAACACTACAGACAAAGTTTCTGTTTTTACACAGCACTCATCAAAACATGCAGTGCAAGCATCCTAAGGCAATTCTTGGAACTTTTTATTGAAAAAAAAGATTCAAAACATTATTAAAGTAAAAAAAGAAAATCCTAGTACATTAAAATCACGCTCCAAGAAAAACACATATCATGTGGCGAATGAAAATATAGCTCCAAGTGAGGTTACGGATAATGTTGAAGACGAAAGAGGGGATGCCTTCCGGGGCATCCCCAAGCTTAGGTGCTTGAGTCTTCCTTGGATATTACCTTGGGGGTTCCTTGTTCATCCCCAAGCTTAGGTTCTTTCCACTCCTTATTCTCCTCATATCGGTGTCTCACCCAAAACTTGAAAACTCCAATCACACAAAACTTAACGGAACTTCGTGGGATGGGTTAGTGTAGTAAATATAGATCATTCACTTAGGTAATATCAAGACAAGATTCATAATTGTTACCACATGATACCTACTGTATTACATCATTCCCACAATTTATATTACTCAATATAAGCTATAGGAACACTTGAAACAAGCAAACTATGCATGCAAAACAGAATCTGTCAAAAATAGAACAGTCTGTAAAGATCTGAATGATCACCAAACTTCCCTGACTCTAAAAATTCTGAAACATTAGGAAAACTCATGGAATTTTCATATAAATTTTTTGTAAACAATTCAGAATTTTTTGATGCTCCAGTAAAATCATATAATTCATATACTGGACGCAAAACTTTCTGTTTTTGCATAGAATCAAACAAGCAAGTATCCACACCATCCCAAAGGATTTACTTGGCACTTTATTGAAATAAAAGACACAAAACATGATTAATACAGTATCTTAATCATGTTAACACACAAAAACAGAAAGTAAAAGTGTTGGGTTGTCTCCCAACAAGCGCTTTTCTTTTATGCCTTTTAAGCTTGGCATGATTATTTCAATGATGCTCGCATAAAAGTAAAGAAGTGAAACATAAGGAGAGCATCATGAAGCATATGACTAGCACATTTAATCCTAACCCACTTCCTATGCATAGGGATTTTGTGAGCAAACAATTTATGGGAGCAAGAATCAACTAGCATAGGAAGTCAAAACAAGCATAGCTTCAAGATTTTCAACACATAGAGAAGAAGCTTGATATTATTGCAATACCTACAAGCATATGTTCCTCTCTCATAATAATTTTCAGTAGAATCATGAATGAATTCAACAATATAGCTATAACATAAAGCATTCTTTTCATGATGCATAAGCATATAGATTTTTTTACTCTCCACATAAGCAAATTTATTCTCATCAATAGTAGTGGGAGCAAACTCAACAAAATAACTATCATGTGATTGAAAATTAAAATCATGATGACAAGTATCATGGTTATCATTATTATTTATAGCATACATGTCATCACCATAATCATCATAAATAGCAACTTTGTTTTCATAGTCAATTGCAACCTCTTCCAAAATAGTGGATTCATCACTAAATAAAGTCATGACCTCTCCAAATCCACTCTCATAAATATAATCATAATAAATAGGAGGCATGCTTTCATTATAACAAATTTGCACATCAAAACTTGGGGGACAAAAAATATCATCTTCATCAAACATAACATCCCCAAGCTTATGGCTTTGCATATCATTAGCACCATGGATATTCCAAGAATTCATACTAACAACATTGCAATCATGCTCATCATTCATTCCAATCATTTTATTGAATTCTTCTTCTATCAATTGAGCACAATTTTCCGATCCATCATTTTCAAGAAAGATATTATAAAGATGATCAATAAAATGATGCAACCTCAATTCCATTTTTTTGTAGTTTCATTTAATAAACCAAACTAGTGATAAAACAAGAAACTAAAAGATTCAATTGCAAGATCTAAAGATATACCTTCATGCACTCACCTCCCCGGGAACGGCGCCAGAAAAGAGCTTGATGTCTACGACGCAACTTTATTCTTGTAGACACGTGTTGGGCCTCCAAGCGTAGAGTTTTGTAGGACGGTAGCTATTTTCCCTCAAGTGGATGACCTAAGGTTTATTAATCCGTGAGAGGTGTAGGATGAATATGGTCTCTCTCAAACGACACTGCAACCAAATATAAGAAATCTCTTGTGTCCCCAACACACCCAATACAATGGCAAAAGTTATAGGTGCACTAGTTCGGCGAAGAGATGGTGATAAAAGTGTAATATGGATGGTATAAATAATTTTTTATAATATGAATAAATAAAAACAGCAAGGTAGCAAATAGTAAACGGGCACAAAAACGGTATTGCAATGCTTGAAAACAAGGCCTAGGGTTCGTACTTTCGCTAGTGCAATTTCTCAATGGTGCTAACATAGTTGGATCATATGATTATCCCTCAAAGTAAAATAAAGAATCACTCTCAAGTTCCTATTAGCGGAGAACATAAGATAGAAATTTTTTGTAGGGTATGAAACCACCTCAAAACTATTCTTTCCATTCGATCTATCCTAGTGTTCGTACTAAAATAACGTGAGCTATTCTTTCTGATCGATCTAATCAAGAGTTCGTTCTAAAATAACACCAAATCAAATTCATATTCATAATACTCAATCCACACAAAGAAATACAAAGGGTCCCCAAACTTTCTATCAGAGAAAAGATAATAAAAATGTGCATCAACCCCTATGCATAGATTACCCCAATATCACCGTGGAAATCCGCAAGTTGAGTACCATAACGTATATCAAGTGAACCAATAAGATACCCCAATGTCATCTCAAGTATTCATACTGCAAGACATACATCATGTGTTCCCAAATCTGAACATTCAATCCGACATAACGAAACTTCAAAGGGTAAAGATTCATTCATCACAATAAGAGTATAGAGGGGAGAAACATCATATGATCCATCTATATTAACAAAGCCCATGATATAGATCGCGCGCACGCGAGAGAGAGAGATTAAACACCTAGCTACTTGTACAAACCCTCAGCCCCGAGGGTGGAATACTCCCTCCTCATCGTGGTGGCCGCCAGGATGATGAAGATGGCCACCAGAGATGATCCCCCCTCCAACAGGGTGCCGGAATGGGTTCTAGATTGGTTTTCGGTGGCTATAGAGCCTTTCGGCGGCGGAACTTCTGATCTAGGTTAACCCCCAAGGGTTTCGGAATATTTGGGAATTTATAGTGCAAAGAGGGGGTGCGGGAGGCCACCGAGGTGGGCACAACCCACCTAGGCATGCTAGGGGGCCCTGGTATGCCCTGGTGGGTTGTGCCCCCCTCGAGGCACCCCCCAAGTGCAGCTCTGGCCCATTGGGTTCCTTCTGGTCCAAAAAAATCTCCAAAAAGTTTCATAGTGTTTGGACTCCGTTTGATATTGATTTCATGTTATGTAAAAAACAAGCAAAAAACATCAACTGGCACTGGGCACTGGGTCAATAGGTTAGTCCCAAAACTGCTATAAAGTTGCTATAAAATGATTCTAAAACATCCAAGATTGATAAAATAACAGTATGAATACTTCATAAATTATAGATACGTTGGAGACATATCACGAACGCGCTGCCCTAACTCTACTTCGGTTGCACGACACTGCATGTCTAGTGATAACGATCGGTGATCCTTATCTTTAGCATGTTCTTGAATGTTCTGCGCATAGGAAAATTTTAATTTGCATGTGATGCACCTACAGTAGAACCCAACATGTATCCCTCCTCCCAATGCCACACCGCTATGCATGAGGTTGTCAAACCCACATACGTATGGGTCAGCTACATTGCTGGCAATAACAGAGGGTTGTGGTCCCTTTTGCACCTCCCGAGCAGATCCGGCTACCCGGGATGCTAGACCAGTGGGCTAGCTCAGTGTCAAGGCAGCGACACGAGAGGTTGTTAGAGGAAGAAGGAGGCAGGGAGACTGGCAACGCCATGGATGAGAGGGGAGGTGGTGGGAAGAGGAGTGGGAGGCCTTCGCCATCACATGGTGGGGAGGTGCCTATGAGATATGGCGGTGGCAACGTTGTGGCATGGAGATGAGATGTGGCATCAATTAGTGGTTGGTTGGTTTTCTGGGCAGAGTAGAAGGCGGCTATGCGGTGCGTGAGTGAGAGAAGCAGCTGCTTTTTTCCCATCAAAAATTAGAAAGGAGGAGCTTCTATACGTTGACATCAATGCCACATAGCATAACAAGTCATTTCTAGGAAAAATACCAACCAAATGATCTATATGTAGCCTACAATTTAAAACTTACCAAAATTAGGACACAGCTCGCATTGTGCCATGCAATGAAGCTGAAGACAACATTCCTCACATTGTACAAAAATATCTTAAACACATCGATCAAGTAGATCTTAGTTTGTAAGAGATGATTAGTTGGATCACTGGAGTGGATTTCAATTACTTCTCATTATTACATGCTATAATTTCAATGTATGTAAATTTTTACATACATTGTGAATTTGTGATTATGTTTGCAACTGATAAAAATATATTCATGTTCGTGATAATGCGCTGGCATTATACTAGTAGAGATAATATCTTGAATGCCTTTTTGGATTTAAGTTGGTCTGATTTGACATTTTTAATTCATATCAATAATCTTTGCATGTGTGCTAATTGTTTCTTCACAACTAACTGACTCCCTAGTTCCTGCATGAAAGATCGTCAAAAACTCTAAGACCCCTCCCAATGTTGCACCATTTACATGTGCTAAGGTTGTCAACTAAGAAAAAAATGATGTGGCATATTAATTAAGAAAAGAGAAAATAGTATTGATGACCTCAAAAAGAACCAATGCTTAGTAGGGACATATCTGTTTAACTTTCATAAAGGGGTCGAAACATTGTATTTTGTTGCGAACCAACCTATGCTTGGATGCTTAGAGGGACTGTGGTATCCCCAGCCCACCAGGGTACAAATCCTGGTGCTCGCATTTATTCTTGGGATTATTTCATGCCATGCACATTCAGTGGGAGGAGACGTTCCCGTCGATGATGAGATGCCTACGGTGACTTCGTAAATTTCAAGATCATATGTCGTATTTGCGGCTCAGCAAAACCATCAAGTTTCAAACACACGGGCATCTGCGAAGGTTCCCTGCAGCCTCGCCCAACCTAGCTCGCTACTCGATGGTTACTATGGCGAACTCGCTCGATGACGAGGAAAAAGATGAACATGGCAGTTTACCCAGGTTCAGGCTGTTGTGAAGTGTAATACCCTACACCTGCTTTGGTGGATTGCCCCTCGTGGAGGTTTGGTGGATGAACTAATACATTGGACTCGATCCTCGTGAGGGTGCTCAAGAGGTGTTCTTGGCTCTCTACCTTGTGGTTGTTCGTCAGGTGGCTCCCCCCCTCCCGATCTATGGGGTGGCCTAGCCTCTATATATAGCGGTGGCCTGGGTCCTCTTCCCTTATCGCAATGGTGGGAAGGGATCCCACAACGGCCAATTTTGAAGGGGGACAGGAGTACATCCGCCCCTATCCAAAAGTGGTCTTTGCCTGCAAAGTGGATGTCGATGATGCAGTGGTGGGATCGATGATGACATCCGTCCTACGGGGCCCGCGTTCGTGGTCTTGTTGCACCAGAATGGAAACCTTTGGGAAGCGCTTTGGGAACCCACGTACGTCCTTGCTCCCTTTGCACCAAAAGGGAAACTGCACCGCCTGGCGCACTGGCGCCCACCTATCCTTCCTTGCATCACCTTTGACTCCCGAGGCCAGGCTCTACATGGACATCTCCGCCCCTCGGGAGGGGGCCTAGGGAGGCCCATCCTTGCAGGCCTTGGTGTCATTATTCCTCGCGAGCCCTGGGGTCCTCGTGAGGGCCTTGTCTTGAGTAGATCCATGACAGGCCATGCTGATGACCCACAACTATAGGGTACCTATCGTAGTCCTTTCGATAAGTAAGAGTGTCGAACCCAACGAGGAGTAGAAGGAAATGACAAGCGGTTCTCAGTAAGGTATTCTCTGCAAGCACTGAAATTATCGGTAACAGATAGTTTTGTGATAAGATAATTCGTAACGGGTAGCAAGTAACAATTGTAACAAAGGTGCATCAAGGTGGCCCAATCCTTTTTATAGCAAAGGACAAACCTGGACAAACTCTTATATAAAGCAAAGCGCTCCCGAGGACACATGGGAATTTATGTCAAGCTAGTTTTCATCATGCTCGTTTGATTCGCGTTCGCTACTTTGATAATTTGATATGTGGGTGGACCGGTGCTTGGGTGCTTCCCTTACTTGGACAAGCCTCCCACTTATGATTAACCCCTCCGCAAGCATCCGCAACTAGAAAGAAGAATTAAGATAAATCTAACCATAGCATGAAACACGTGGATCCAAATCAGTCCCTTACGAAGCAACGCATAAACTAGGGTTTAAGCTTCTGTCACTCTAGCAACTCATCATCTACTTGTTACTTCCCAATGCCTTCCTATAGGCCCAAAAAATGGTGAAGTGTTATGTAGTCGACGTTCACATAACACCACTAGAGGAGAGACAACATACATCTCATCAAAATATCAAACGAATACCAAATTCACATGATTACTTATAACAAGACTTATCCCATGTCCTCAGGAACAAACATAACTACTCACAAAGCATATTCATGTTCATAATTAGAGGAGTATAAGTGATTATCATCTCCCCCAAGCTTAGACCTTGCTTGTCCTCAAGCGGAAGCCGAAATCAATAAATATGCCCACATGTTTTGAGATAGAGGTGTCGATAAGGTAAAATAAGGACATGAAGGCATCATGACCATCTTTAGAACAGCAATATATTTTGACATATAATTTCTTATGCTAAAGTAACAATTCATTCACAATGGCAAAGTATGAGTCAAGAACTCTATTGAGAACTGACAAACTATGATCTCAGTCATTGAAGCAATTCCAATTTATCATAACGTAGGAAAGAGTCAATATAAGAGCTTGTAAAGAAAATCCACATACTCAATCATCTTTCAGTCTTTCACAATTTCTAACACTCACGCGGTACCTATGAGTTCAAAGTTTCAATCGGACACAGAGAAAGATAGGGGCTTATAGTGTTGCCTCCCAACTATTTACCTCAAGGGTAACGTCAACAGTAATAACTCATGCTCACCCACTTCCGAGTGGATATATGTGCCTAGATCATTCTCCAACATGTGACACTTGCCAGAAGATAAAGGCGAAAATAACGAAGGTGATTGAGATCACCACGACTCTTGCATAAAGGTAAGTACTAGAAAATAAAAGTAATAGATAGGCCCTTCGCAGAGGGAAGCAGAGGTTGTCATGTGCTTTTATAATTGGATGCACAATCTATTAATGCAAAGGAACGTCACTTTATATTGCCCGTTGTGATAGAGAACTTTATTATGTAGTCCGTCGCTTTTATGTCTTCCCTATCACAAGATCGTACAAACTTTATTTTCCTCACACTAATAGATCACACATATTTAGAGAGCAATTTTTATTGCTTGCACCGATGACAACTTACTTGAAGGATGTTATTCTATCCTTAGGTAGGTATGGTGGACTCTCATGGGAAAACTGGGTTAAGGGTGTTTGGATGCACAAGTAGTATCTCTACTTGGTGTGGGAGTTTTGGCTGATATGAGGTGGAAGCAAGCGAAACATGTTGAGGGATCTATAACAATATAACTTCTATTCGGAAATAAGCAAACATAACCCATTATGTTGTCTTCCTTGTCCAACATCAATTTCTTAGCATATAATATTTTAATGAGTGCTCACAATCATAAAAGATGTCCAAGATAATATATTTATATGTGAACCTTTCTTTCTTTATTACCTCCTTTTAATTGCCCCTATGACCAACAGTTATGTTTGTCAACCCACAACAGGTTTCAATGGACATACTTCTTATATGTGAAGTCCTCACTCCCCATAAGATTTTCATATGTACTCTTTGCTTTTATTCTATACTTCTTTCTACTTTATGTTTCTCAAGATTAGGATCATACCAAGCAACACCCTCAACTCAAAAGCACTTTTCATCATATAACTCACAGACTTGCTTACATAGGGGGAATCATAAAGCAAAGACTCAAAGCTAGATCACACGAAAAACTTTATTCTACTAGATCAAGATATAACCAAAAGGATTGAACTAAGAAAAGATGATGAAAATAAAAATAAAAATAAAAGATGTGGTGGTGATACGATACCAGGGCATCTCCCCCAAGCTTGGCACAAGCCAAGGGGAGTGCCCATACCCATGTGTTTAGTTGTCTTGCTTCGGAGGTGATGATGTGGGAGTTGTTGATGGGGTTGGAAGCCTTTCTAGTTTCCTCCTAAGCATAAAATTATGTTCCCTCAAATCATCCACTTCCTTCTCGAGCTTCAATATCCTTTGACATAATTCTTCCTTGCTCTCCTGTAGGAAACGAAAAGGGATAAATAGAACCTTGGGTTTTCTCCTTGTGTTTGGAAGGCTTGATTTCTTGAACTCCACGTGCATATCTCCTGGCTAAAGTAGGGAGGCATCTTCTTCATCTAAGCTTTCTTCCTCGTACTTGCCTTCTTGTTCCTCCTTTGAGAACAATCAATAAGGGTCCAAGTCTCCATAGAGCTTGGGATTGCCAAGATAATGTGATATGAAGCTCTCCCCATCAGAATCTTGGGATGACATATTGCTCTAAATCTGCTACAGAAACAGCTCAAAAAAGAAAACGGGACGTATTGTCGTGATACGAGAATCAAAACCTTCCGGAGATTATATAATCAATTGTTTCCGACCTGAAGGAGTATGCCACAAGAAAACGGAGTCCGAGTGGTGCACGAGGTGGCCACAAGCCCTAGGGGCGCGACCAGGGGGTGGCCGCACCAAGCAGGCTTGTCGCCTCCTCGTGCACTATTCGGACTACTTTAAATTTTCCTAATTTTTTAAATGTTCCAAAACAGATGAAAATTGCCATAGAAAAAAATTTGAATCTTTTTACTTACCGTAGCACGTACCTATTCCTTTTCGGGGTCTGAAACGTTCTGGTAAGTCTCCCTATTGTACTCCTCCGGAGTTATAGTATTGATGATATTGGTTTCAACATTTATGGGAGTACCTGAGATATAATGTTTGATTATTTGACCATTCACCACCTTCGGGTTTGTGCCTTCGGCATTGTTAATCTTGATGGCACCGAAACGGTATACCTCTTCGATGACGTAAGGACCTTCCCATTTGGAGAGAAGTTTTCCTGCAAAAAATATTAAACGAGAATTGTATAGCAAGACATGATCACCTACATTGAATTCACGCTTTCGTATCCTTCTATCATGCCACCTCTTAACCTTTTCTTTAAACAACTTAGCATTCTCGTAGGCTTGGGTTCTCCATTCATCAAGTGAGATAATGTCAAATAACCTCTTTTCACCAGCAAGTTTGAAATCATAATTGAGCTCTTTGATTGCCCAATAAGCCTTATGTTCTAGCTTTAGAGGTAAGTGACATGCTTTACCATAAACCATCTTATACGAAGACATACCCATAGGATTTTTGTAAGCAGTTCTATAAGCCCACAATGCATCGTCAAGTTTCTTAGACCAATTCTTCCTACATCTATTAACAGTCTTTTGCAAAATAGTTTAATCTCTCTATTGCTCAATTCTACTTGACCACTAGACTGAGGATGATAAGGAGACGCAACTCTATGATTAAAATCATATTTAGCAAGCAGTTTACGGAAAGCACCATGAATAAAATGTGAACCACCATCAGTCATCAAATATCTAGGGACTCCAAATCTAAGGAAAATAACTTCTTTAAGTATTTTAATAGAAGTGTTATGATCAGCGCTACTAGTTGGAATAGCTTCTACCCACTTAGTGACATAATCAACAACAACTAGAATATGAGTATACATGTTAGATTGTGGAAAAGGCCCCATATAATCAAAGCCCCAAACATCAAATGGTTCGATAACAAGAGAGTAATTCATGGGCATTTCCCAACATCTACTAATATTACCAATTCTTTGACATTCATCATAGGATAAGACAAACTTACGAGTATCCTTGAAGAGAGTAGGCCAATAAAACCCACATTGTAGTACCTAGTGTGCAGTTCTATCTCCAGCATGATGTCCTTCGTAGGCTTCGGAGTGACACTTGCGTAAGATCTGTTCCTGTTCATTCTCAGGTACACAACGTCTAATAATACCATCTACTCCTTATTTATAAAGATGCGGGTCATCCCAAAAGTAGTGCCTTAAATCATAGAAGAACTTTTTCTTTTGTTGGTATGTGAAGCTAGGAGGTATAAATTTAGCAACAATGTAATTGGTGTAATCAGCATACCAAGGAGCATTATGTGAAGTATTCACGATAGATAATTGTTCATCAGGAAAGCTATCATCAATAGGTAGTGGGTCATCAAGAACATTTTCTAACCTAGACAAGTTATCTGCTACAGGGTTGTCAGCACCCTTTCTATCAATGATATGCAAATCAAATTCTTGTAGCAGAAGGACCCACCTAATAAGTCTAGGTTTAGCATCTTTCTTCTCCATAAGGTATTTAATAGCAGCATGATCGGTGTGAACAGTTACTTTGGAATCAACAATATAAGGTCTAAACTTATCACAAGCAAACACAACTGCTAGAAATTCCTTTTCAGTAGTAGCATAGTTTCTTTGAGCACTCTCTAGAGTTTTACTAGCATAATGGATACCATTTAGTTTCTTATCGACTCTTTGTCCTAGAACAGCACCAATAATATAATCGCTAGCATCACAAATAATTGCAAAAGGTAGGTTCCAGTCGGGGAGTTGAAAAACACGTGCGGTAATCAAGGCATTCTTAAGAATTTCAAATGCTTCTACGCAATTATCATCAAAAACAAACGGAACATCTTTTTGCAAAAGTTTTGCGAGAGGCCTAGAAATCTTAGAGAAATCTTTGATAAACCTCCTATAGAAACCAGCATGACCAAGGAAACTTCTTATACCTTTGATATCTATAGGGCACGTCATTTTTTCTATAGCATCAACTTTAGCTTTATCAACTTCAATACCTATTTCAGAGATCTTGTGCCCCAAGGCAATACCTTCATTAACCATAAAGTGGCATTTTTCTCAATTCAAGACAAGATTAGTTTCTTCACATCTCTGCAAAACTCGATCAAGGTTTCTCAAACAATCATCAAATGAAGTTCCGTAAACGGAAAAATCATCCATGAAAACCTCAAGAATCTTTTCACAAAAGTCAAAGAATATAGTCATCATACATCTTTGAAAGGTAGCCGGTGCATTGCATAAACCAAAAGGCATATGTCTATAAGCAAAGGTACCGAAAGGACAAGTAAAAAGTGGTTTTTTCTTGATCCTGGCTTGATACAGGTATTTGAGAGAAACCAGAGTAACCATCTAGAAAGAAAAAATGAGTGTGTTTTGATAATCTTTCTAGCATTTGATCAATAAAAGGTAAAGGGTAATTATCTTTCTTAGTAGCTTTATTTATTTCCTAAAATCAATTACCATTCTATAACTTGTAACAATTCTTTGCGGGATCAATTCTTTTTTATCATTAGGAACAACGGTAATACCTCCCTTCTTAGGAACACAATGGACGGGACTAACCCATCTACTATCAGCAACAGGATAAATTATACCTGCCTCTAGAAGCTTCAGTACTTCTTTTCTTACCACTTCTTTCATCTTAGGGTTCAATCGTCGTTGGTGATCAATAAATGGTTTGGCATCAGGCTCCATATTAATTTTATGCTGGCATAGAGTGGGACTAATGCCCTTAAGATCATCAAGAGTATAACCAATAGCAACACGGTGCTTCCTCAGAGTCTTCAATAATCTCTTTTCTTCATGCTCTGAAAGGTTAGCACTAATAATAAGAGGATATATCTCTTTTTCATCAAGATAAGCATATTTCAACGTATCGGGTAATTGCTTGAGCTCAAATACGGGATCACCCTTGGGTGGAGGACGATCCCCAAGTATTTCAACAAGTAAGTTATGTTTCAAAATAGGCTGCTAATCAAAGAAAATTTCATCTATTTCATTCCTCTCATTCATATGCATATCGTTTTCATGGTCTAGCAAATATTGTTCTAAGGGATCAGTAGGAGGCACAGCAATAGAAGTGAGACCAATAATTTCATCTTTACTAGGCAATTCCTTGTCATGGGGTTGTCTATGAAATTTAGAGAAATTAAACCCATGAGACACATCCCCAAAGCTCACAGTAACAATTTCCTTCTCACAATCAATCTTAGCATTAACAGTATTCAAGAAGGGTCTGCCAAATATAATGGGACAAAAATTATCTTGTGGGGAACCAAGAACAAGAAAATCAGTAGGATACTTTACTTTCCCACACAAGACTTCAACATCTCTCACAATCCCCATTGGTGCAATAGTGTCTCTATTAGCTAGCTTAATAGTAACATCAATATCCTCTAGTTCAACTGGTGCAATATCATGCATGATTTCTTCGTATAAGGAATAGGGAATTGCACTTACGCTAGCACCCATATCACATAAGCCATGATAACAATGATCTCCTATTTCAACAGAAACAACATGCATGCCAACAACTGGTCTATGTTTATGCTTAGTATCAGGTCTGACAATTCTAGCAGCTTCATCACAGAAATGAATAACATGCCCATCAATATTATCAACCAAGAGATCTTTAACCATAGCAATACTAGGTTCAACTTTAATTTGTTCAGGTGGTGTAGGTATTCTAATACAACTTTTACGAACCATAGTTGAAGCTTTAGCATGTTCCTTTATCCTAACAGGAAAAGGTGGTTTCTCGATGTAAGAAGTAGGGATAACAAAATTAACATTGTAAGCAATAATTTTCTCTTCAACTTTAATAGGTTCCACTACTTTCACTTCAATGGGAGGATGATACTTAAACCACTTACCCTTAGGGAGATCAACATAAGTAGCAAAAGATTCACAGAAAGAAACTACTTTCTCAGAGTCAAGTTCATATTTAGTGCTAAATTCACGAAAAGCATCGGTGTCCACGAAGGATTTAACACAATCAAACTTAAGATTTATACCTGACTCCTTACCTTCGTCGAGTTCCCAATCTTCAGAGTTTCGTTTAATTCTTTCCAATAAATTCCATTTGAGTTCAATATATTTCTTTATAAAAGAACCAGCACAATAAGTATCGAGCATGGATTGATCATTACGAGAAAGCCGAGCATAAAATTTTTGAATAATAATTTCTCTCGAGAGCTCATGATTGGAGCATGAATATAACATTGACTTAAGCTTCCCTCAAGCTTGAGAGATTCTTTCTCCTTCATGAGGCCAAAAATTATAAATATAATTCCAATCACGATGAGCTAGATGCATAGGATAGAACTTCTGATAAAATTCTATTTTCAACCGGTTGTAGCTCCATGATCCAATATCATCACATAGCCTATACCATGTCAATGCCTTCTCCTTAAAAGATAAATGAAATACCTTCTTCTTGACGTGATCCTCGGGCAGACCTGCAAGCTTAAATAATCCACAAACTTCATCCACATAAATTAGATGCAAATTAGGATATAGTGTTCCATCTCCTGCATAAGGATTAGCTAGCAGTTTCTCTATCATACCCAAAGGAATTTCATAAAAAATATTTTCAGTAGGTTCAGTAAGTTGAGAAACAACTCTTTGTATTTCTAGTCGAGGTGAAGATATCCCAAACAAGCCCCTCAAAGTATTACTTTCAATAGTAACAACCGACAGTAAATTTCAGCACACAATATAAATTTTTTCCTTACCAAGTTCCACTCACCAAAGGCGCTTCACTCCCCGGCAATGGTGCCAGAAAAGAGTCTTGATGACCCACAAGTATAGGGGATCTATCGTAGTCCTTTCGATAAGTAAGAGTGTCGAACCCAACGAGGGCCAGAAGGAAATGACAAGCAGTTGTCAGTAAGGTATTCTCTGCAAGCACTGAAATTATCGGTAACAAATAGTTTTGTGATAAGATAATTGGTAACGGATAGCAAGTAACAATTGCAACAAAGGGGCAGCAAGGTGGCCCAATCCTTTTTATAGCAAGGGAGAAACCTAGACAAACTCTTATATAAAGCAAAACGCTCCCGAGGACACATGGGAATTTATGTCAAGCTAGTTTTCATCATGCTCATTTGATTCGCGTTCGCTACTTTGATAATTTGATATGTGGGTGGACCGGTGCTTGGGTGCTGCCCTTACTTGGACAAGCCTCCCACTTATGATTAACCCCTCCCGCAAGCATCCGCAACTATGAAAGAAGAATTAAGATAAATCTAACCATAGCATGAAACATGTGGATCCAAATCAGTCCCTTACGAAGCAACGCATAAACTAGGGTTTAAGCTTCTGTCACTCTAGCAACTCATCATCTACTTGTTACTTCCCAATGCCTTCCTATAAGCCCAAATAATGGTGCAGTGTTATGTAGTCGATGTTCACATAACACTACTATAGGAGAGACAACATACATCTCATTAAAATATCGAACGAATACCAAATTCAGATGATTACTTATAACAAGACTTATCCCATGTCCTCAGGAACAAACGTAACTACTCACAAAACATATTCATGTTCATAATCAGAGGAGTATAAGTGATTATCAAGGATCTGAACATATAATCTTCCACCAAGTAAACCAACTAGCATCAACTACAATGAGTAATCAACACTACTAGCAACCCACAGGTACCGATCTGAGGTTTTGAGACAAAGATCGGATACAAGAGATGAACAATGGTTTGGAGAGGAGATGGTGCTGATGAAGATGTTGATGGGTATCGACTCCCTCTTGATGAGAGGATCGTTGGTGATGACGATGGCTTTGATTTCCCCCTCGCGAAGGGAAGTTTCACCGGCAGGATCGCCCTGTCGGAGCTCTAGATTGGTTCTGCCCAAGTTCCTCCTCGAGACGGCGGCGCTTCATCCCGAAAGGTCTCTTATGATTTTTTCCTCAACGAAACCCTCCATATAGTAGAAGATGGGCACCGGAGGGCTGCCAGGTGGGCCACTAGCTCGCTAGCCGTGACCAGGGGGTGGCCGCGGCCAACGGGCTTTTGGCTCCCTAGTGGGCCTCCTGATGTATTTCTTTTGCCCACTATTTTTTATATATTCCAAAAAAATTCTCCATAGATTTTCAGGACTTTTGGAATTGCGCAGAATAGGTATCTCAGATTTGCTCCTTTTCTAGTCCAGAATTCCAGCTGCCGGCATTCTCCCTCTTCATGTAGACCTTGTAAAATAAGAGAGAAAAGGCATAAGTATTGTACCAAAATGTGTAATAACAGCCCATAATGCAATAAATATCATTATAAAATCATGATGCAAAATGGACGTATCACATGCCTGGTTGATGAAGTGGGCCATATCCTAGGCTGCACGCAGGCAGGGCTGGGTACCCCCGTTCCCAGAACGCCGACAGTAGCTGGGCTGCAGGCAGGCAGGGCTGGGTACCCCCATTCCCAGAACGCCGACAGTAGCCCCCGGGCCCAAGGCACGCCCGAGTTGGCTTCTAGGCAAAGCCGTTGAAGGTGGCTCGCAACGCCGCAGGGCCCAATTGCCTATGGGCCAGGCTTTACACGCGTCGAATCCTAAGGGGTCATGGCCCCCCTCTTTTCCATGCCAGCTCAGCTGCCATCAGGTTCGTTGAATTACTTGATGCACACCTCCAAGGCCCCTTTACTCTTCGTCACTCTTGTTGTCTGTTTCCCCTTCTTCTGTAGTTCTCCCTCTTTCCGCCAACTCCTCGCGGGCGCCGCCCCGCCACCTTGCCAGGGTTTCCAAGAAGGGAGAGGGCGAGGGCCCAAAGCCACCGGCTAATGCACCGGCACCCATGCCCGCACTAGGCCGTTCTTTGGTGGTGAACATGGAGGGGTTGGAGAAGGTTCACCTGGTGGTCGCCGCCGGCTCCAACAAATGGGGGGCGACCAAAATCTGGTCGGGCTCACGGTCCCGGGGCGAGCTTGCGGCCTCTGGTGTTCCTCTCCACATCCATGCCCTTCTCTCAGGTCTGCTGCCGCTATTCTCGGACTTCCTCTCTATCGTGCTATCGCATTACCGGATCCACGTGCTCCACCTCGATCTCGGCTCCCTTGTCCTCCTCTCGGCCTTCGCGTTCCTGTGAGAGGCTTTTGTAGGTGTCCTCCCCTCTGTGGCCCTGTTGCGCCACTTCTTCTCCCTCGAGTTGACCTCGGGGGATCAGTGCTCTGGGTGCGTGTCTCTAAGGGCAGCTGATGTAGTGGCCGGAGAGGCTCTTGATGCCAGACTCTCCCCGGAGGCTAAAGGGTTCCGGCGGCACAGGGTGTACGTCAATGCAGCTGAGGTCGGCCCCCTGTTTTAACCCCCGTTGTCCCCCGCGGTTCTGCGCCGTGGGTGGGTGCGCAAGGAGCTTATCGACCCGCGGTGTGCGCGCGTTTTAGCCAGGCTGGCGAGGCTGAAGGTGACGGGCGTGATGATGGCAATGGTGGTGCGGGATTTCGTACGTCGGCGAATCGCCCCCCCACCCCCCTTCAGCGCCATTCTCACCTGATGTGGGCCTTCACGGGTCCTTGTGATTCCATGAGGATCTAGGCCTCGTCCTCCCGACGTGTTGCATGAGTTGCTCCGGCGCCTGACCGATGGTGAGCCCGGCGAGCTTCCCCGGGGCGGCCTCCCTTTGTATAGCTACAAGGGCCAGGAAGCCCTTGTCCTGAAGATGCCGCGTTTCGACGAGTGGGGGCTCCTCCCTCCTGAGGACGCTGCTCTCCTCGGGGCCGAGACAGGGCAGCCTTCGCCGCCTGCTTCTCCGGTTCCGGCCTCAGGCCGGCCCGGGATCGAAGCTGACACCCCGCCGATGATAAGGGTTGCCACCTCCGCTCCCGAACACGAGGTGTCGGTTGTTGGCTCGTCGTCCCCCGGCCTCCGTTCCATCCGGAAGCGGAAAGCACCCAAGGGCGGTCGCCATTCGGCGCCTTGGGCGTCGGTGAAGACGAAGTGGGTCGCCGTGGATGAGTAAGTGCCTGCATCACCTTGATCCCCCTTTCTGTGTCCTCATTCTGAGCTTGTGTTTTGCAGGCTCCCCCATGGCAAAGGAGGAGTCGAGTCGACGTCGCCTGCTTCCACGGCCGCCAAGCTTCTTGCGGCCTCGCCCTCTGCCGGCCGCGGGGCCCTGGTCGCCGTACCGCCCGTGGCCGTGCTTGCACGTCCGTCAGGGGGCCTCGAGCGCAAGCCCCCTGCGTTCATCTTCGCCCGCGGTCTTCAGCTTCCCAGGATCGGGCAACGCTCTCCACTGCTGTCCTTTTCCTGGTGACGTGTTGTGAATGTTGGGGAACGTTGCATGGGAAACAAAAAAATTCCTACGTTCACGCAAGACCTATCCATGGTGATGAGCATCTACAAGAGGGAGAGTGGATCTACATACCCTTGTAGATCGCTAAGCGGGAAGCGTTAAGAAACGCGGTTGATGTAGTCGAACGTCTTCGCGATCCAAATCGCCGAGCATCCCGCGATCCAATCACGATCCGTCCCGATCTAGCACCGAACGGACGGCACCTCCGCGTTCAGCACACGTACGGCTTGATGACGATCTCCGCCTTCTTGATCCAGCAAGAGGTGGCGGAGAGGTGGAAGAGTTCTCCGGCAGTGTGATAGCGCTCCGGCGATGGTGGTGGAGCTGTTCCGGTAGGGCTTCGCCTAAGCACTGTAGAAAACCGATCTAGAGGAGAAACTATGCACTGGAGAAGAGGGCAGCACGTGGCAGAAAATTATGTCCAAAAACCCTCAAAACCACTAGTATATATAGGAGGAGGGGAGGAGGAGGCTTGGCCCTCAAGGGGCCAGGCCTAGGCTTCGGCCGAACCAAGGAGGGAGGAGTCCTCCTCCTCCACTCCTAGTAGGATTAGGACTCCTTCCTTATTTGTTCCTTTTTGCCTTTTTCCACCTTTTTCCTTTCGGGCTTTTCTTCCCAGACGCATGGGCCTTGTGTGAGACTTCCACCAGCCCACTAAGGGCTAGTATTCACCTTCCCACAGCCCATGTAGCCTCTTGGGTTGAAATACCCCTCCCGATGGTCCCCCGGTACACTACCGGCACTCCCGGTACACTATCGATGAGCCCAAAACTTTTCCGGCGAACAAAATAGGACTTCCTATATATTAATCTTTACCTCCGGACCATTCCGGAGCTACTCGTGACGTCTGGGATCTCATCCAGGACTCCGAACAACCTTCGGTCACCACCATGCATAACTCTATACTACCGAAACGTCACCAAACCTTAAGTGTGCAGACCCTGCGGGTTCGAGAACTATGTAGACATGACCGAGACACCTCTACGGTCAATAACCAATAGCGGGACCTGCATGCCCATATTGGTTCCTACATATTCTACGAAGATCTTTATTGGTCGAACCTCTATGTCAAGGATTCAGTTAATCCCGTATGATGTTCCCTTTGTTTTTCAGTATGTTACTTGCCCGAGATTCGATCGTTGGTATCTGTATACCTAGTTCAACCTCGTTACCAGCAAGTCTCTTTAC
Source organism: Hordeum marinum (assembly GCA_022496015.1). NCBI lineage: Eukaryota > Viridiplantae > Streptophyta > Magnoliopsida > Poales > Poaceae > Hordeum > Hordeum marinum. The sequence goes on along the minus strand of CM039678.1, from coordinate 390,535,522 downwards.
TCGTTCTGTAATACAAGATCCCGTGACTAACACTTAGCCACATTGCTTGCAAGGCTTTATTGTGATGTTGTATTACCGAGTGGGCCCTGAGATACCTCTCCGTCACACGGAGTAACAAATCCTAGTCTTGATCCATGCCAACTCAACAGACACCCTCGGAGATACCTGTAATGCACCTTTATAGTCACCTAGTTACGTCGCGACGTTTGATACACACAAGGCACTCCTCCGATGTCTGTGAGTTGCATCATCTCATGGTCATCGGAAGATATACTTGACATGCAGAAAACAGTAGCAATAAACTGACATGATCATATGCTACATTTGTAGTTTGGGTCTTGTCCATCACATCATTCTTCTAATGATGTGATCCCATTATCAAATGACATCACATGTCTGGCTAGGAAACCTTGACCATCTTTGATTAACGAGCTAGTTCACTAGAGGCATACTAGGGACCAAGTGTTGTCTATTTACCCACACATGTAATGTGTTTCCAATCAATACAATTATAGCATGGATAATAAACAATTATCATGAACAAGGAAATATAATAATAAACACTTTATTTATTGCCTCTAGGGCATATTTCCAACAGTGCAGTGACCTTGGGCCTCCTTCGCTTGGTGGCGCGTGGCCCCAGGAGGCGCGTCATTCTTCTAGAGTAGTTACGAGGGAGCCCCCAACCCCGGGCAACGCGCCCAGGCTGCGCGGTAGCTCACACACCTCCCCCGCCCTTCCTGGAGTGGGCGGAGAGCCCGGCTAGGCCCTTGGGCTCATGAGCGGCCGGAGCACCGTGCAGTGGGGTCTGCTCCAGACCGCGTTGGGAGTACTGGAGCGCCTGGGGGCGGAGCTCGTCAATAACAACACCCGCTTGGAGAGGGAGCGTCAATGCCTTGCGCAGGAATGGCATCGCCTTGAAGTCGCAGTGAATTTCGGGCGCCTAAAGAGCGAGCGCGCCCGCGCAAAGGCTGGGGAGTCCCTTGCAGCGGCGGTGGAGGCCCGCGAGCGCGCCCTTGATGAAGCTCAGGAAGCCGACTGCCAGCGTAGGGCCTCGGAGGAATGCCTCGAAGAGCTTCAGGACTCCAATGCCGCCCTTGAAAGGCAAATTGAAGCCCGAAGGACACACTTGACGGTCTGGCTCCCGAGTTCCTCCCCGCTGGCGTGAACCCCCGCGTGCCCCCGGACACGTTAACCATGGAGGAGCTAGAGCAGAGCTTGGAGCAGGAGTGGCTGGAGACGGGAGAGCGCCAGGCGTTGCTTACCGAGGAGTCCCTGGCTTCCCACGAGTCGAGGTTCCAGGAGGAGGTTGACAACAGGGTGGCTGAAGCCTGGAGATCCCTCGTCCGGGACTATCACATGAAGCTGAAGCTCCAGGAGTCTCGCTTCTTCGAGTGTCGTGACCTCCTGGAAGGCGAGGTTGAAGACCTCCAAAGAAAGTTAAACCAAGAGGAAAGGCGTCGGCGAGCCGCGATGGATGCCTAGGCGGCTGTCGAGGTCAGGCTAGCTTTTCTTTATAAACAAGTGAAGGGCATTGCTTCCCTGGCGAAGAAGACTTCGGATGAAGCGGACTATGCTCGTGGCCTCCGGCACATGCGCTCCCAGATGTTCCAATCCCTCGAGGGTAGGGCCAAACGGGCCTTGGACGATATCTACGACGCGAGCGTCTCGAGCCCCTTGGTCCTGGACGACGCCGGGTACCTGGGCTTCTTTTCTAGAGTCGTGGAGTGTCTTGAAGGGGGTGCGAAGAAGATCCGCATGCTTGTGGAGGAGAAGAGCCACGACCTCCTTGCGCAGGCGGCCTCACGCATCTTCAGCCACCTTCTTCGTCTCGACCCGCATTTCGACTTCGACACGGTGCTTGGTCCTGAGCCCGAAATGACGCGCGCCACCCTCGCCGAGCGGGTTAAAGACCACGTGAAAGACCTGATAGTGGAGTTTTCCTCCGACGAGGCCGAGGACCAAGCTGCGGCCAGGGGGCACAAGGCCGTCGGCGGGGGCGACAGTGTGGGTGGCAGCGCCTACGGGTCTCCCTGAGCAGCCTCTTTGTTGTCCTGACAAGGTTATGCATGTGGCCTAATATCAACTTTGTATGTATTTTCGAGAATTACCCTTGAACGTACTTCCAAATGACGGGGCATGTTGCGCCGGGCTTCCACTTCTTGCGTGTGTAGCGGGTTGGGGGCCCTTTTGGCACTTTGCGTCTACAGCTCCCAGTCCCGCTCATTTCCCTATCGTCACGGATGCGTCTGGCCAAGGATGCAGCCATAGGGTGAGGCCTCGACACCCTCGATGCCGACTGGATCACCAAGGATGGCATCGAGGGTAGCGAGTGGCTATATGACTAGTAAGGCTCCTGAGACGCGCTACTCAGGAGCCCCTTTGACGCTCAAGTGGCTCTACGTTTGCAGGTCCCAGTCCCGCGCATTTCCCTACCGTCGTGGTATACGACCGGATCACCAAGGACGCAAGCACGAGGTGAGACCTCGACACCCTCGATGTCGATCGAATCACCAAGGACGACATCGAGGGTGGCGAGTGGCTATATGACCGGTGAGGCTCCTGAGGCGTGTTGCTCGGGAGCCCCATTTGACGCTCGAGCAGCTTCCTTTCCGCCCTGCTAGGTTATGCCTCAAGAGGTCCAAGTACTGGGGCCTCGCGAGTCCCATGCCATGATGTCGTGCTACGGTCGGGGCCCCCTAGCGGGGATCGACTTCCCAAAGGTGCAAGCCCCTGAGGTGACAGGGGCTCGCCAGCGTGCCCCGAGGTGGGGCGGTGCACACGGCGCCTTGTGAAACATCAATCCAAAGAATAGGGTTCAAGACCGGTAAAACAAGGGAGAAATGAGAGAAAAGGCCCCCGCCCCTTTTCTTTTAAATTTAGAGCTCTGAACTCTTCAAACTTCATTTTAAAAAGTGGCAATTCGAACACAAAAAGAAAGCAAGCAAACGCCGCGTCCGGCACCTAGGCTAGTCTTCGTCTTCCCCCAGCGCTAAGCGTAGGGCATCCACGTTGCATGGGCATAGCCATTGATGGGCACTGTTGACTTTTCCGCTAGCGCGAAGCTGTGGCTGCCACATTGCGTGGGTGGGAACCCCTCTGTGTCCTCGGGGGGCTCCGGCCATATACAACCCGCTCATTATTACATGAGAGTGTGACGGGTTGGTGAAGTAGGGCTAGCTCAGGCAGGGCCCTCAGGCATAGGGGTAGCCCCCCACACCCTAGAGCCCATGCTCGAGCGACATCGTCGTAGCGGAGGTGTAACCCCCCGCGCCGCGGGTCGGGCCAGGCAAGGCCCGTCCACTTCGCGCGAGGCCGACACCCTGGGCGGTGCCCTAGTGCGCCTCGCTGGGGTGCCTCGGGTCCCCTTGCAGGTACTCGTGGCCCCGCCTCCAGGCTGGGCAAGCCGGGCCTGGGGACATGGGCGAGTACAAGATCGCCCACTAGCGACCGGGCAAGACCCGTCTTGGAGACATGGGCGTATGTTCCACCCTCCGCCTCCAAGCGAGTGTCGCTTGCCCTGGGGACATGGCACTGTGCTCCACCCTTCGTCCCCATGTTGCGATCATCTGGCCCGAAGACATGGGCATGTGTTCCACCCTCCGTCTCCAAGCTGGGGCCACCGGACCTGGGAACGCCGGAGCGTGTACCACCCCCCATTCCCAGACCAGCGACCCCCGGTCCCTAGACCCAGATGCCTGCTCAAGGCAGCTCCCTGCCGACGGGTGCACCTCATGAAGAAGCCCGCGCCAAACATCCTCATGAGGCCAATCGTTCAGGCCGCCCTCGCGAGGCTGCGCGCGCCACCCCCGGGCAACCGTGTGGTTTCGGCGGGCGAGTTGAGTGGCGTGAGGGGACGCCCCTCTCATGAGGGCAGCACCCCACAGGCCTCCGGCGACGCCCGTGGCCAGCTCCCGCGCCCCGGGCCAAGCTCCGGGCAAGCATGGGTCGTCGTGGGCATCTCGAACGCGCCCGTGTGGCTTGAGCGCCGGTCCTATTGGTTGAGCGACCTCACGGGCGCAGGCTTTGCCGAGGTATATCAGGGCCTCGCTGGGGGCGGTGGCGCGCCTGACAGCATACCCGACCCAAGTGTTGTGGTGAACACGCATTGTGCGGTTGTGCTATAACTCGTGAGCCACGAGGAGTGTGACACGTCTGTGTGTCGGGTCGTGGCAGGCCCGGAAAGGTGGCAGTGAGCCCCCGAGGCGGGGGAGAGCCAGGGCGGCGAGGGCTTGCCGTGTGGCTGGTGAAGGCGGCAGCCCCCAACGCCCGTTGAAGGCCCTGCCGGTGATGGGGCCCGCCAACGATGAGGCTGGACGACGTGGTGTTTCGAGGTCTGCCGGCACGCCCGTGCCACGTGGCAGTTCGCCGCTCAGCCCGGGCTCGACGTCCTTTGGCCAAGAGCGTCGCGAGCAGAGACGGGGTGAGACTTAAGGAAAAGCTTCGACACGCCCCCTACCTGGCGCGCCAAATGTCAGATTTGGGTCCGTAAAACCCTCAAGGTTCGAACACAGGGGCGTGTGCGAAGGTTCCCTGTAGCCTCGCCCGACCTAGGTCGCTACTCGATGGTTACTACGGCAAACTCGCTCGATGACGAGGAAGAAGATGAACACGACAGTTTACCCAGGTTCGGGCCGCTATGAAGCGTAATACCCTACTCCTGCTTTGGTGGATTGCCTCTCGTGGAGGTTTGGGGGATGAACTAATACAGTGGGCTCGAGCCTCGCGAGGGCACTCAAGAGGTGTTCTTGGCTCTCTGCCTTGTGGTCGTTCGTCGCGTGCCCTCCCCCCCCCCCCCGATATACGGTGTGGCCTAGCCTCTATATACAGCGGTGGCCCGGGTCCTCTTTCCTTATCGCAATGGCCGGAAGGGATCTCACAACGACCAATTTTGGAGGGGGACAAGAGTACATCCGCCCCTGTCCAAAAGTGGTCTTCGCCTGCAAAGTGGTTGTCGATGATGCAGTGGTGGGCTCGGCGATGACATCCGTCCTGTAGGGCTCGCGGTCGTGGTCTTTTTGCACCAGAATGGAAACCTTTGGACGACGCTTTGAAAACCCGCTTATGTCCTTGCTCCCTTTGCACCAAAAGGGAAACTGCACCGCCTGGCGCGCTAGCGTCCGCCTGTCCTTTCTCACGTCACCTTTGACTCCTAAGGCCAGGCTCTGCATAGAGATCTCCGCCGCTCAGGAGGGGGGCTGAGGAGGCCCATCCTTGCAGGCCTTGGTGCCTTTCTTCCTCGCGAGGGCCTTGTCTTGAGTAGAGTCGCGACAAACCACGTCTGGCTAACGAAGTGGGCCATGTCCTGGGCCGCAGACAGGCAGGCTGGGTACCCCTGTTCCGAACACACCAACATGATATGTCAGCTCAGTCTTTCGAAGATGCTTATAGGATAAGATGTGCGAACGTGCGTTCATAGTGGTGGTGTATGCACGTGCATATGAAACGCATGAAAGCATTGAAGTTTGTCTCGAGGGGAAGCACGATTGACGATGGAGCCGAGGGAGGAGGCCACGAGCAGCTGCGCGGTGATGCAGCGAATGCTTAGCAGGGACGCGTGGCAGCAGATCGAACAGGGGACGCACCAAATCTTTTTCCTTTCCCAAATCCGAGCATCACACCGATCGATCATCTTCCAAACGCCGCCTTCTCCTTCCTTGTTTGTGCGGACGGTTTCCAAAAATGTTACCGCGTCTCCAACCCAACCCGGACCCGAGTTGATCCGCCGCCGTCTCTTTCCTTACAGAGACACATACAGAGATCCTTATATTCCCCTTTCGCCCGTCGTTCTTGGCATCGTCGTCCCGTCGCACCGAGAGAGAAGCTCAAGAAAGAAAGAGAGAGAGGGACAACCGCCGCCGCCGCCGCCGCGGCGTTTCCTCCCCGTCGTTGAGAGAGCGACCATGACGCAGCCGCCGCGTTTGTCCCCCGTCGTCGAGCAAGCGGCCATGACGCTGCCGCCGCTCGGCAAGAAGACAAAGGGGCGGCAGCGCAGAGAGAACCGCCGGGTGGAGAAGAAGGAGTCCCGGCAGGTGACCTTCTCCAAGCGCAAGTCCGGGCTCTGGAAGAAGGCCGCGGAGCTCGCCGTGCTCTGCCGCGCCATCCTTGCCATTGTCGTCTTCTCCGAGGCCGGCAAGGCGTTCGCCTTCGGCAGCCCCTCCACCGACGCCGTCCTGGGCTGCGCCGACGCCCTCGCTCCTGTTCCTGCCGCCGACGACGTGGAGTGGGAGGCCCTGGAGGCGCTGTGCCGGGAGACGGAGGCCAAGGGCGTGGAGGTCTCGGCGGAGGCCGAGCGGATGAGCACCGTCGGGAAGAAGGTGGTGGAGGTGCAGACGCAGGCGGGGAAGCGCTTCTGGTGGGAGGCGGACGTGGAGGCCCTCGGGGAGGCGGAGCTGCCGGTCTTCGCCAGGGCGCTACAGCGCCTCCGGGACAACGTGCGCCGCCACGCCGACAAGATGCCCTCCGCTCCACAGCCGCAGTAGTCCAGGGCAGGCCGAGCTTCGGTTAATCACCATTGTTCTTGGATCATCTTTGAGCTTCGGTTAATTGCCATTGTTCTTCGACCATGCTTAGTTGCGCCTTTTGCCAGTAGTACTATTGTGTAGTAGTAAGATTACTGGGGATTATCGTTCTCGAGCACCATTGACAAGTTACTGGTTTCAGGATTAATAAGTTGCTTTCGTAAAAAGTTCTACTAGAAATATTCTTTCAGTTTTGCTCTCTACCAGGTTATACTAATTGCTGATTATCAACACAATTTTCTGCACAAATCACGCGTTATTGGATCAACTCGATGAACAAAATATCTGATACCGCATTAACTGTCGATGAAGTAGACAATCCGGAACCAAAATAAGTTTCATTTTGAACATGCTGCACCTTTCGTAAAGGGCAAGACAAGCAGCAACACAAATATCCAAGACGTTAATGGATCTTTGGCTTCAGCCTTCAAGTTTTCATATACTGGACATAGCTGAAGCTAAGTCTAACCTTCTGATTCATATGATTGATTGATTGATTTCCAGTGTCAAAACGATAAAATCTACAGCATATATCCTGTTATTTGCACTTGCATGCAGTTTGGAAGTTGAGTGCCTCCTACTTCTAGACTGCCCTAAATTTTCTTGGCATTGCAGTAGGCATAGGACAGAAGCTCCAGTTATTGAATTAAACGCTAGATAGTCATGAGACAACAGATTGTTCACTGCAGAGTGCAGACATCAGGCAATAGTTGAAGGAATTGCATTCAGTTAATTTGGCGAGTAACATCATACATCAGTAATGCTAGTAGAAACTCCAAACCAACCTCAAATGGTGGTACGGATACTTCAACAATAGCAGCAACAGGTGTGCGATACGTCGCATCGAAACAAGTGTCACCTAGACTTAAGACCATGGGAGCACAAAAGAGAGAAGGAGAATAATGGTGTGCAGGAGAATGAATGAGTTTTGGCCTTTTGGGGAGACTTGTAGCAGGTGCTTAACTAAAACAAACTGGTTCTTCTTGCCATGTAAGATAACAAATTACAAAAGTGCTTATTTTATACTACATGCTTGATTGGCACTTAAAAAATGCTTGTCGTGGTAACTAGCACTGATGTACAGATAATAAAATCATTTAACCCCATACAAAGAGGAGGTTGCATTATTAGAGTAGACAATTTAGATGCTTGGACTGCGGCTATATCATCTCTCTTTAAGCACCATATATCACTATCAGCATAGACATTATAAATGGCTTCAATCACAACTATGACACCTGGGAACATAGTTAAACAGGAAAGTTAGTTGACAAATACTTAGTGGAGTATCTATCATCAGCCACATGTTTTTTTAGGGGTCATCAGCCACATGTTAACTACACTTACACCTTGCATAATTATCTATCTAACTAACAGTAACAACAAGTATAGCACTAGGTCATTGTTCCTTGTTCCTAGAAGTGAAATAGATGTCAATTGAGCAGTGCAAACACTCTGAAATCTGACCAAATTACTGTGACCAGAAAAACAAAATTCCAATAATAGCTTCCGGACTGCCGTAGATCAAGGACACTCTGAACTACTTGTACTGCAGATCAGACACATCAGCAAAAATTCAGGATAAAACCATACTCCGGGGAGCAAAAATTTGTTCTACCACGTCATTCCTGATTCAATCATCGAGAAGATTTTCTGCCAATGAACACAAAATCCAAGCTCACGAAGGTACTGCACTAGAAGCAAAGCAACTGGCTGAAGTGTAACATCTTGCTATATGCAGCTATACGTACTGCCGTCCCAATCCCGAACAATAACCTGATTAGGAAAGCAATAACCTGATGGACTGAGTGAACGAACCCGTGCGCCGATCCCCACGGCGAAGCCACCACTACTGCCGGCGCGGTGGGTTCCGGGCTTCAGCTAGCTTGGCGAGGCGGCGGAGGACGTCGGCCCTGAGAGCATCGAGCGCCGTGGCGAACTCGGGCAGCTCCGCCTCCCCGAGCGCGCCCACATCCACCTCCCACCAGTGCGCCCTCCCCTGTTCCTCCCGCGCCGCCTTGACCTTGTCCACGACGGCGCGCAGCCGCGCCTGCTCCTGCGCGACCAGCGCCTCGATCCACCCCGCCTCACGCCTCATCGCCGCCACGCGCGCCGCGGCCTCGTCCGCCGTCTCGGTCGCGACGTCGGCGTCGAGGAAGACGCTGCGGATGACGGAGTCGAGGGTGGGGTTGCCGAAGAGGAGGGGTTTGCCAACGGCGGGGAAGGCGAGGATGGCGAGGTGGGGCGCGAAGAGCTCGGAGACCTCCCAGGCGTCCTGGACGAGCCTGTCGTGGCGGTACTTGATCCTCTCTCGCAGCCTGGCCCGGGTGCGATCTCGGTCCTGCCGCCGCCGCACGGTGCCCTTCGCCGTCGCCATTGCTTCGGCGGTGATGCTAGTACTACTCTTTGCTTTGCTTCGGGATACGAGAAATGGGAATGGAATTTTGGTGGAGGTCACACCAGCAAACAAAGCTTTATTATTCTTTCGGACATAAGAGGTACAACCGAACCCCAAATTCGTCTCAAAAGTTCGGACATGGTCACTTACTTGTCAAAAAATGCAATCCAGACGAGCCTCTTAAACCGGCTCAAACGGTTGGATTGATCGACATCCCTCATATCCAGACCAAATATGGGATGGATATGTGAAAGCCTGGGCACGCCCGACACGTCGGACCTGATAACCCGATCCTACCGCAAATTGCACCAAATCCAGCCTGCAGGACTGCCGGATTCATTTCTTGTTTTTCCCTCTTCTTCCTCGTGTCGGCCGTCTTGGAGCTCCGCCGCTGCCTGCGCTCCGCTGTCGTTCATAGCCTCTGCCCCACCAGCTCAGTCAGAGGAGTCTTCTGTCCCACCCTCGTCGCGAAGGACGCCGTCGTCGGCCCGGAAGACACCACGGTATGTCCGGCAACTCTCTGGCTCTGGCTTGCTGTAACAGTTCGGGACCGACGTTCCAGAAGATTCTCCTTTTATTACATTGTCGTCGTGCGATTCGTTTGGTTGTTGCATTCATCATTGCATCATTCGCATCATCTGCATAGCATCGTCACTCATTTTTGAAAACTTGCATCTGTTCGTAGTCGTCGGTTCTCTCTATTCTTGTCGTCAACCATTTCGAGACCAACCACACATGCACGCGCCCGCGACATCGTTTAAAAACCCGTTTTTAAAAGCGCACGAAAAATATTCTCGGATTGGGTCAAAAGTTGGCGTGCGGTCTTATTATATTGTAGGTGGACCGCCTATCAAATTTCGTCGCATTCCGAGTTCGCTTGATACCCCAACGGTCAGCCATTGCAGTGCGGTCATCGGTTTATTACCGGACGTTTTTCGGTGTTTTTAAAACCTCGTGTCATGGGCTGCAAACCTCCCTCTCTTCTTCACCTAGCCCACCTACACAGCCCATCACCCCACCTAGCCTACCCCGCGACCGGAATCGTCCGATCGCGATCGGAGGGTCCGAAAACGGAGAAAAATTGTTTAACCCTAGCCCCTAAATGCTATATATAGACCCACCTATACCTATTCCCTAAAATCTAGGGAGGTTGTCCCCTCAGCCGCCACCCAGCAGCCAGCCTCCTCCCTCCACCGCGCAGGGCCCGCCAAAGCCCATCGCACGGCCCGCCCGAGCCCATCAGGGCCCGAACGAGCGCCGCCGCCTGAGCCTCACGCGCCCAAGCTCGCCCCTGCCGCCAGGACCTCGCCCATGCCTTCCCGCGCCCTCGCCGGAGCCCCGACGCCGGCCCCCACCGCCGCCCGCCGGAGGAGCCTCGCGCCCCAGCCGTCGGACCCGCCGCCAGCCGCCTCGCGCCACCCCATGGTCGGCCCATCCTTCCTGCCGTCATGGATGTGCAGCTCCGCTGTCGGCCCTCATCCGCTCGCCGCCGCCCAGATCCAGCCGGGGTTCGCCGGATCTGGCCGCCCCGACCCGTTTCTGGCCAACCCCACCGCCTCAGCCCACCGGAGCTCCGGTCCCGTCGGCCGCTGCCGCCCTGCCTTCGCGCGGGAGCATGAGGACGAGCGCCGCTAGCCTGCCTGATCCGCCCCATTGACCGAGTGCCTCGCCCGCGGCCCACCTCGCCTCCGAGGCGGCCCACCGGGCCCAAGGTGAGCGCCAGCCCCATAAAGCCCGCCCGTGCACATTTTATTAAGTTGCGCCCATGTTCCTGTTGGACCTCTAATCAGATTCGGCCCAGTGGTGTTTTTTTCCAGTTCCGACGAATTTGTCTATTATTCCAGGAATTACAGATTTGTGTAAAACCCCCTATTGATCATGCATTTAATAACTCGAGATCGGTGCATCATATGAGAAAACTTTATATATGAAACTTGACTAGAATTTTATGTAGTTTCACAATATACAACTTTCACGTGTGATAAAAATGTTCAACCTGCTATTTTCATTTATTTTGCATAAATGTCATGCTAAAATGATTTATTTCATAACTTTTGAACCGTAGCTCCGTTAAAAATGTTTTACATATGTAACTTGACTAGAAAAAACGTGTAGAATCTCATGTTAACATTTATCTTGTTGTTTAACAGCTCTAAAATATGGTTAGTACAGATCTGGACCAAATTCATACTATGCTTATGGGGATGTTTCGGAAATGCTATATGTTGCTTCCGGCCCCATTTAAAATGCCTAGACATTATAGTTTATGTATGCTTCACCTCTTGCCATATTTAACAACATTTAATATTGATGAGTACCTAAACGGAAGAGAACTAAAATAAATCGATCGTGGAGTTTCGTCAATATGCAACTCGTTGCATATTGAACTTCACTTAATATGTAGTAGTTGTTTGTTGTGCTTGCCATGCCATGCCCTGCATTGCATATTAAACCGGACATGCATCATATTTGTTTGCGCATCATGTCATGCATATGTTGTGGTGTATCTTGTGTTGATTGTTGTTTTGGATTGTTCCTTCTCGATAGAGTTCCGAAAGCGTTCGGAGTGTAAGATTCGTTCGACTACGTTGGATCATCTTCTTCATGGACTCGTTTTTCTTCCGAGCGGGATCTCAGGTAAGATGACACATTTCCCTGGATACCACTACTATCATTAACATGCTAGTTGTCCCGCTTTTATCGTTATGTATCGCTACCTATTACTTGTTTGACAAGCCTCCCAACATTGCCATGAAAGCCTCTAACCCTCCACCTTCCCAGCAAACCTTTGTTTGGCTATGTTACCGCTTGTTCAGCCCTTCTTATAGCGTTTCTAGCTGCAGGTGCAATTGCTTTCATGTGTTAACATGGACGTTCTTTTGTTATCACAAAATTATCGCTATTTAATTTAATGCACATATATACTTGGTAAAAGGTGGAAGGCTTGGCCTCTTGCTTGGTGTTTTGTTCCACCTATGCCGGCCCTAGTTACTTGTGTACCGGTGTTATGTTCCATAATTGAGCGCTCCTTACATGCTCGGGGTTGTTATGGGGACCCCCTTGATTTTCGTTTTAGGATAAAGCTTCTCTGGCAAGGCCTAACATTGGTACTACATTTGCCTAATAACTAATAAAATTGCATAGGGACCCACCGGCACCCGCGGATAACTAATCAACAACCCGGGCCAGTGCTCCTCATGAGTGTTGGTCCAACCCAGAGCAGCTTATTAACGCTACCCGAGGCAACTCAGTGATTGGCGTGGTAACCATCGCTCATTTGTCATGTCCTGAGAACGAGATACGCGTCTCCTATCGGGATCGTCGACACGTCGGGCGGCCTTGCTGGATTTATTTTACCTTTCTCGAACGTCTTAAGTGAGGAATTCCGAAAATACTTCGGGCTATCTTGAGGTGTCGGATTTCCTTTTCGAATTGCCTAGGATGATCACGAGATCCGTGGTCGAGGTTATTCCTGCTGCGTGTAGTTAATTTGTGATGGACGAGTTGGAGCACCCCTACAGGGTTAAATCTTTCGGAAAGCCATGCCCGCGGTTATGTGGCAAACTTGGAAACTTTGTTTAACAACCGGTCATAGCAAACTTGAAGTAAACTCAAATAAAATATACCAACTGTGTGCGTAATCGTGACTGTCTCTTCTCGTAAGTCCTTATCCGAGAGAGAACACGGTGGGGTTATGTTTGATGTAAGTAGGTGTTCAGGATCATTTAGTGATCATTACTAGTTCACGTCCGTTATGCGTAGACCACCATACTTTACTTTCTGTATTCGTAAGTTAGCCACCCAAACAAATGCTTAGTCGCTTGCTGCAGCCTCACTACTTAACCATACCTCACCCATTAATCTTTAATAGTCTTGATACCCTTGGAAATGAGATTGATGAGTCCCTGTGGCTCACAGATTACTACAACAACAGTTGCAGGTACAGGTAATGCGATGCTTGAACATGAGAGCGATGCTTGTTTGATTTGGAGTTCTTCTTCTTCTTCTTCTTCATCAATCTAGGATGGGTTCCAGGCGGCAGCCTAGGATAGCAAGGATGGATGTCATTTTATTGTTTGGTTTCGTCCATAGTCGGACCCTGCTCTTCTGTATGATGTTTGAATATGTTGTTGTATTGATGTGATATTGATGTAGCTTGTGGCGAGTGTAAGCCAATTCCATATACTCGTCTCTTCTGTACATGTACTTGTAATGATATCCATTCTTGTGACACGACAAGATGCGCTTCTATCCCTTTGGAGGCCCTCATGCCGAAATAAGGATATGATCGCATCTTGGGCATGACACTTGCACTGGATGTGTTCGACACAATGTCTGACCGGATTTTTGGGTCAAATTTTTAAGGGAAAATGGATTCCGATGCTTCGTCCGACGAGGAGGATGGACCGATAGAGCCTGATCAACTAATTCAAGATGAGTTTTTCGATTCATCGGATTCGGACGACGAAGTGTACATGCTCATGTTCATGACCATGCAAGAGGAAATGAAGCGACAAGCGGAGCATATTCTCAATTTCAAGGGCTCAATCAAAGGGATAAGAGTCATCAATCAGGATAGGGTATCCAGAGCAAAGCTACTGCGGAAGGATTATTTTCCTCTGAACCCAACTTTCTTGGATGATCCATGGTTTCATCGTCATTTTGGCATGTGAAAACCATTGTTTTTGCACATTGTGGAGGGAGTTGAGGCACATGATGACTATTTCAAGCTCACAAGGTATTGTTGCGGTCAACTCTCTTTCTCTGCCAAGCAGAAGTGCACGGCTGCTCTAAGGATGCTTGCATTTATGGATTTGGCATGCTTTCCTTGGAATGTCGAGTTCTCACAATGACATCAATGTGCTTCAACGATCTCCGGTGTTCAAGAGGGTTTGCAACGAGGAATCACCTCCGTGCAACCACACCATCAAGAGCTGAGACTACAATATTGGATACTATCTTTCCGATGGCATATATCCTTAGTGGGCTGCATTTGTGAAGACCATATCCAAACCACATGGTAGAAAACAAAACAACTTCGCAACAATGCAGGAAGCAGCTAGGAAGGACGTGGAGAGGGCATTCGGAGTGCTACAAGCGCGTTGAGGAATTGTTCGTGGGGCTGCAATGATGTGGGAATCAGAAACTTTGTGACAACTAGTCACATGTTGTGTTATTTTGCATAATATTATTGTCGAGGATGAGGGTGATGGTTGATACGTATCCAACGTATCTATAATTTTTTATTGTTCCATGCTATAATATTACCATTCTAGGATACTTTTTAGGCATTTATTCGTCAATTCATATTATTTTTAGCACTAACATATTAACCCAGTGCCAAGTGCTAGTTGTTGTTTTCTGCGTGTTTTTTGCTTCTTAGGTTTACAGTACCAAACGAAGTCCAATTGTCATGAAACTTTTTTATGATTTTTTCTGGACCACAAAAAGACCTGAAAGCTTTGGTAGAAGACAAGAGGCAACATGAGAGAGGCAGCACACATCAGGGCGCGCCCAGGGGGTGGCCATGCCATGTTGTGTGCTGGCCCTCCTGGCGTCTTTTGGCCTATAAATTCCAATATATCCCAAAACCCTTGGGAGCCTCCCAAAACACTTTTTCTGCCACCGCAAGTCTCTGCTCTGCCGTGTGCCCATCTGGAGCTTTGTTCCGATGCCCTATCGAAGGGGTGATCGATCATGGAGGGCCTCTACATCAACCTTGTTGCTCCCATGGTGATGTGTGAGTAGTCTACCATAGACCTATGGGGTTTCTAGTTAGTACCTAGATGGCTATCTCTCTCTATCTCTTGATCTTCAATACAAAGTTCATCTCATCTTCGCGGTGATCTATTCGATGTAATCTTCTTGTGCGATGCGTTTGTTAGGATCCGATGAATTGTGGTTTTATTTCCAGATTGTTCATGAAATAATATTGAGTACCTTGCTGGTCCTTCTTTACATATGCATGATTATATGATAGCTTCCTAATTCCCTCTGATCTATTGAAATAGTTTGGCCAACTAGATTGATATTTCTTCAGTAGAAGAGGTGCATTGCAGTGGGTTCAATCTGGTGGTGCTTTATATCCCAATGACAGAAAGGGACAAGACACGTCTTTGTATTGTTGCCACTAAGGATAAAAATATGGGGTTTATTCATATTGATTGAATTTACTTTGTCTATATCATGTCAATGTTCTCCAAGCATTACTTTGTTTTACTTAATACTCTAGATGCATGCTCGATAGCGGTTGATGGGTGGAGTAATAGTAGTAGATGCAGGCAGCAGTCGGTCTACTTGCTTACGAACGTGATGCCTATATGTAATTATCATTGCCATGAAAAAATATTGCATAACTATGTGCTTTTCTATCAATTGCTCAACAGTAATTTGTTTACCCATTGTATGCCTACTTCATGAGAGATGCCACTAGGACAAACTATGGCCCTCGGGTCTATCCACTTATATATTTACAAAAACCTATATTACCTTGATGTTATCATTTACCTTTTATTTTATTTTGCAATTTCAAGTTATCTACTATCATCTACACACTTCATCTGCTTGCAAATAACGAGTCCAGGGGGATTGACAACCCTCTTGCCCGCGTTGGGTGCAAGTCTTTGCTTCTTTGCATGCAGTCGCTAAAGACGGGTGTTGCGTGCTACTCCTATTGGTTCGATAACCTTGGTTCTCACTGAGGAAAATTCTTATATATATTGTGCTGCATCACCCGCTCCTCTTCACAGTAAACCCAACGAATGTCACAAGTATCATGAAGGATTTCTGGTGCCGTTGGGAGGGAGTATCATCAACCTACTATCAAGTACCTTCACACAAATTATCATTAACTTGTTATACTTTTTATTTGCTGTTCTATTTTTCTTGCTTCATAAAAATCAAAAATACAAAAATATTTATCTTTGCTAGTCACTACTTTACTTCTTTGCTTGTCATAGTTGCTAGTTTCCTTGTCTGCTTGTTACTTTGGTTTCTCGGTCACCATGTCTCAAGATACTACTAAGTTGTGTGAGTTATAAAATACTACTAACAATTATTTTATTAGTACTCCTATACCACCCGCCACTATTGAGGATTTTTATGATATTAATGTTGCATTGCTGAATCTTGTGATGAAAGAACAATTTTCGGGAAGTCCTAATGAGGATCCCGCTGCTCATATTAATACCTTTCTTGAATTATATGATACACAAAAGAAAAAGGACATGGGTAATTATGTTGTTAAATTAAAATTATTTCCTTTTTCGCTAGAGACAAATATAAAGCTTGGTTTTCATCTTTACCACGTAATAATATTGGAACATAGGATAAGTGTAAAGATGCTTTTATTGCCAAGTATTTTCCTCATGATAAGATCATCTCCCTTAGATATAAAATAATGAATTTTAAATAGCATGATCATGAACATGTTGCACAACCTTGGAAGAGAATGAAATTGATGATTAGAAATTGCCTACTCATGGTTTAAACTTGTGGATGATTATCCAATTTCTATGTTGGACTAAACTTTGTGTCTAGAAATCTTCTAGATTCTGCTATAGGTGGTACTTTCATGGAGGTGACCTTAAGAGAGTCCACTAAACTTCTAGACAACATCATGACAAACTACTTTGAATGGCACACCGAAAGAGCTCCAACTGGTAAGAAGGTAAATTCTGTTGAGGAAATCACTACTTTGAGTGAAAAAGTGGATGCTCTTATGAATATGGCTGCTAGTAAAATGCTCATGTTGATCCCAATGATATGCCTTTGTCTACTTTGACTGAGCAAAATAATGATAGTATTTATGTGAACTTTATCTCGCAGTACAATTTCAATAACAATGCCTATAGAGGAAATTATAATAAGTTATCCTATGATCTTGAAAACACCATTAAATAATTCATTAGTTCTCAAAAAGTTTTCAATACTATGGTAGAGGAAAAGTTGCATAAAATTGATGATTTGGCTAGAAACATGGATATGATTGCTCTTGATGTTGAAAATATAGAAAGTAAAACTTTGTCCAATAATACTTGGGAGACATTTTCTCCAAACTATAGGTGAATTAATTGATATGAAAGAGAGAAATATATGGTTCCAATTCCCATTAAAGAACGGGATGGAACACATCCATAGGAAGAGAATCAAACCACCTTATGAATCTATCTTGACGGCTACTTATGGGTTGAGTGTCAAAGATGACTACACTTGATCATATGCATTATGCCTAGCTAGCGTAAAATAATAGCGCTAGTTGGGAGGCAACCCGATAGTTATCTTATTTTCTTACTTTTCATTTCTGTTTGTGTGTCATAACATGGTTATTGCTACTGTAATTATTGTGTTTTTGTGTTTAAATTAGTGTTTGTGCCAAGTAAAGCATTTGGGATGACTTGCATGATGAGTAGAATTGATACAGTGCAAAAACAAAAACTTTAGCGTCCAGTGCAGAATTTCTATGATTTTACTCGAATTTCTTTTTGATTTGAAATTTTTAGACAGTATTCCTATACAAATTCCCAGGTTGTCCTAATGTTTCGGTATTTTTGGAGTTACATAAGTATGGTTTCTTTACAGATTGTTCTATTTTAGACAAATTCTGTTTTTGCTTGCATAGTTTGCTTATATTGATGATGCCATGGATTGTATAGGGGGGTATAAGTCATGGAGAAGTTAGAATACAATACCTTATGAAATAATAAAATAATAATCAATTTACAACAATACCTAAAGTATTTGATATGTTCATTATACTAACGGATCTCATGAGTTTTCTTATGAGTTTTGTGTGCTAAAGTTTTCAAGTTTTGGGTGTTATCATGATGGATGAAGGAGCGGAAAGAGCCTAAGCTTGGTGATGCCCAAGGAACCACAAGGTAATATTCTTGTAAGGCTCGAGCCTCTAAGCTTGGAGATTCCCCCGAAGGCATCCCCTCTTTCATCTCAATCCATCGGTATGTCACTTGGAGCTATATTTGTATTCATCACATGATATGAGTTTTGCTTGGAGCGTCATTTGCTTTAGTTTTTTTTTTGTTTCCCACAATCATTGTTTGCTGGATAGACCTATTTGAGAGAGACACACTATCACCATGATTTATTGGAATACTCTATGTGCTTCACTTATATCTTTTGAGCTTAGCAGTTGCTCTAGTACTTCACTTATATCTTTTAGATCACGGTGGCGTATAGATTTTATAGAAATAATTGCAATCTCGTTCTTCACTTATATTTGTTTCAGAGTTAATAAACAACAACGATAATTTGCATGGGCTATAAGACTAGTCCAAAACTAATAGGTATTCGATGAGTGCATAATCAAAACCACATGTAGCACATAAAAGAGAAATCATCACCACTGGAATCAGGAATTTTGCCGTGGGCCGTCTCTTTGTCCTCAGCCATAGGACGACAAAGAAAGTCATTGTCGTTTGCTGGTAGAAAGTTGATGGCAAAGGGGCATCTGACGGTAAAGAACGAATTTGCCGTAGGCTGTTTCCTTGCCGTCTGCCAGCTGGCGGGAAAGGACAATCCGAGAAGACGACAAAGAGGCGGCCCATGGCAAAGGGTAGCTGGCAGACGGCAAAGGGCCAGTTGGGCCCATCAGGTCCTTGCGCCGCTTAGGCCAGTTCTTTGTCATCTGCCAGTCGACGGCAAAGGCAAGCTGGCAGACGGCAAAGGCGTCGCCCTAATAGTGTCCGTCCCTCACCCCTCTCTCCCTCTCTCTCTCCCTCCCTCCCTCCCTCATCCCTTCCCTCCCACTCTCTGATGCCCAGTGACCACTGCCGCCCCCACCCACCGTCTGCCCCCGCCGCCCCACCCATCGACCACCCCTCGCCCTATCACCCCCCACCCACCTGTTGGAAATATGCCCTAGCGGCAATAATAAAATGGTTATTATTGTATTTCCTTGTTCATGATAATTGTCTATTGTTCATGCTATAATTGTGTTAACCGGAAACCATAATACATGTGTGAATACATAGACCACAACATGTCCCTAGTGAGCCTCTAGTTGACTAGCTCGTTGATCAATAGATGGTCACGGTTTCATGGCCATGGACATTGGATGTCATTGATAACGGGATCACATCATTAGGAGAATGATGTGATGGACAAGACCCAATTCTAAGCATAGCACAAGATCGTGTAGTTCGTTTGCTAAAGCTTTTCAATGTCAAGTATCGTTTCCTTAGACCATGAGATTGTGCAACTCCCGGATACCGTAGGAATGCTTTGGGTGTGCCAAACGTCACAACGTAACTGGGTGGCTATAAAGGTGCACTACGGGTATCTCCGAAAGTATCTGTTGGGTTGGCATGAATCGAGACTGGGATTTGTCACTCCGTGTGACGGAGAGGTATCTCTGGGCCCACTCGGTAAGACATCATCATTATGAGCTCAATGTGACTAAGGAGTTAGTCACGGGATGATGTATTACGGAACGAGTAAAGAGACTTGCCGGTAACGAGATTGAACAAGGTATGGGGATACCGACGATCAAATCTCGGGCAAGTATCATACCGATAGACAAAGGGAATTGTATACGGGATTGATTGAATCCCTGACATCGTGGTTCATCCGATGAGATCATCGTGGAGTACGTGGGAGCCAACATGGGTATCCAGATCCCGTTGTTTGTTATTGGCCGGAGAGGTGTCTCGGTCATGTCTACGTGTCTCCCGAACCCGTAGGGTCTACACACTTAAGGTTCGATGACGCTAGGGTTATAGGGAAAAGGTATACGTGATTACCGAAGGTTGTTCGGAGTCCCGGATGAGATCCCGGACGTCACGAGGAGCTCCGGAATGGTCCGGAGGTAAAGATTGATATATAGGAAGTCCAGTTTTGGTCACCGGAAAGTTTTCGGGCTCATCGGTAGTGTACCGGGAGTGCCGGGAGGGTGCCGGAGGACCCCCGGGAGGGGTGTGACGACCAAAGGACCACATGGGCTGTTAGATAAAGTGTGCCAGCCCTTATTGGGCTGGGCAAGACTTTTGCTAAAGGCCCATGCGGCTGGAGATAAGGAGATAAGGCAAAAAGGATTTAAAAGGAGGAGATCCACCTCCCTTGTGGGAGGTGGACTCTCCCTTTAATTCAGCCGGCCATCTCCTCTTTGGAGTAGAGGCCAAGCCAGCCCTCCACGTCCCTCCTCCTATATATACTTGAGGTTTTGGATGTTTTGAGACAAGATTTGATCTCTCTCTCTCACGGCGAAGCCCTACCACCAGCGCTTAGGCGAAGCCCTGTCGGAATACCTTGCTACTCCACCACCACCACGCCGTCGTGCTGCTGTTGGAGCCCTTCCCCAACCTCTCCTTCCTCCTTGCTGGATCAAGGTGTTGGAGACGTCACCGGGCTGCACGTGTGTTGAACGCGGAGGTGCCGTCCGTTCGGCACTTCATCGGATCTACCGCGATCTGAATCGCTGCGAGTACGACTCCATCAACCGCGTTCTTGTAACGCTTCCGCTTAGCGATCTTCAAAGGTATGAAGATGCAATCTCTCCCCTCTCGTTGCTGGTTTCTCCATAGATAGATCTTGGTGAACGTAGGAAAATTTTGATTTACTACTACGTCTCCCAACAGTGGTATCAGAGCTAGGTCTATGCGTAGAATCTATGCACGAGTAGAACACAAAGCAGTTGTGGGCGTCGAGTTTGTTAATTTGCTTGCCGCTACTAGTCTTATCTTGATTCGGCGGTATTGTGGGATGAAGCGGCCCGGACCAACTTTACACGTACGCTTACGTGAGACCGGTTCCACCGCCTGACATGCACTAGATGCATAAGGTGGCTAGCGGGTGTCTGTCTCTCCTACCTTAGTCGGATCGGATTCGATGAAAAGGGTCCTTATGAAGGGTAAATAGCAATTGGCAAATCACGTTGTGGTGTTGACGTAGGTAAGAAACGTTCTTGCTAGTAACCTATAGCAGCCACGTAAAAACTTGCAACTACAAATTAGAGGACGTCTAACTTGTTTTTGCAGCATGTGCCTTGTGATGTGATATGGCCAAAGGATGTGATGTGATGCATTGTGATGTATGAATTGATCATGTTCTTGTAATAGGATTCACGACTTGCATGTCGATGATTATGACAACCGGCAGGAGCCATAGGAGTTGTCTTATTTATTGTATGACCTGCGTGTCAATCATAAACGCCATGTAATTACTTTACTTTATTGCTAAGCGTTAGCCATAGTAGTAGAAGTAATAGTTGGCGAGACAACTTCATGAAGACACAATGATGGAGATCATGATGATGGAGATCATGGTGTCGTGCCGGTGACAGTGATGATCATGGTGCCCCGAAGATGGAGATCATAGGAGCAAAATGATATTGGCCATATCATGTCACTATATTGATTGCATGTGATGTTTATCATGTTTACATCTTATTTGCATAGAACGACGGTAGTAAATAAGATGATCTCTCAATAAAATTTCAAGAAAGGTGTTCACCCTAACTGTGCACCGTTGCTAAGGATCGTCGTTCCGAAGCACCACGTGATGATCGGGTGTGATAGGTTCTAACGTTCGCATACAACGGGTGTAAGCCAGATTTACACATGCGAAACACTTAGGTTGACTTGACGAGCCTAGCATGTACAGACATGGCCTCGGAACACGGAAGACCGAAAGGTCGAACATGAGTCGTATAGAAGATACGATCAACATAGAGTTGTTCACCATGGATGACTAGTCCGTCTCACGTGATGATCGGACACGGGCTAGTTGACATGGATCATGTATCACTTGGAAGACTAGAGAGATGTCTATCTAAGTGGGAGTTCATTAATAATTTGATTAAATGAACTTAATTATCATGAACTTAGTCTAAAAATGTCCTTGCAAATTATGTCGTAGATAGCTCGCGCTGTAGCTCCCCAGTTTTATTGATACAATCCTAGAGAAAAGTAAGTTGAAAGTTGATGGTAGCAATAATGCGGACTGGGTCCGTGATCTGAGGATTGTCCTCATTGCTGCACAGAAAGCTTATGTTTTTGATGTACCGCTAACTGCATCACTCCCTCAAGCGTTGTCTGTAGATGTTGTGAACATATGACAGGCACTTTTTGATGACTACGTGATAGTTCAGTGCGTCATGCATTACGGCTTAGAATTGAGGCTTCAAAATGTTTTGAACGTCACAGAACATATGAGATGTTCTAGGAGCTGAGATTGTGATCTCAAGCTCGTGCCTATGTTGAGAGGTATGAGACCTCCAACAAGATTCTTTGCCTGCAAGATAAAGGAGAATAGCTTAATCGGTGAGCGTGTTCTCAGATTGTCTGGGTGCTACAATCACTTGAATCAAGTGGGAGTTAATCTTCCAGATGAGATAGTGATTAATGCAGTTCTCCAAGTCACTGCCACCAAGCTACTAGAGCTTCGTGATGAACTATAACATGCCAGGGATGGATAAGATGATCCCTGAGTTGTTCGTGATGTTTGACACCACGAAGGTAGAAATCAATAAGGAGCATCAAGTGTTGATGGTTAAGTGAAAACCACTAGTTTCAAAAGGGGCAAGGGCAAGAAGGGAAAAACTTCAGGAATGGCAAGCCAGTTGTTGCTCTAGTGAAGAAACCCAAGGTTGAGCCCGAACCCGAGACTAAGTGCTTCTGTTATGAGGAGAATGTTCGCTGAAGCGGAAAAACCCTAGATGATTGGTAGATAAGAAGGCTGGTAATGTCAATGGAAGTATATTTGATATACGTGTTAGTGATGTGTACCTTGCTGGTACTCCTAGTAGCACCTGGGTATTAGATACCGGTTCGGTTGCTAAGTGTTAGCAACTCGAAATAAAAGCTACGGAGTAAATGGAGACTAGCTAGGTGAAAGGTGACGATGTGTGTTGGAAGTATTTCCAAGATTGATGTGATCACCATCGCACGCTCTCTCTACCTTCAGGATTTGTGATAAACCTAAATAAATGTTATTTGGTGTTTGCGTTGAGCATAAACGTGATTAGATCATGATTAGTGCGATACGGTTATTCATATAAGTTAGAGAATAATGGTTATTCTGTTTACATGGATAATGCCTTCAATGGTCATGCACCCACTCGAAATGGTTTATCGAATCATGATCGTAGTAGTACACATATTCATAACATTGGTACCAAAAGATACAAAGTTAATAATGATAGTACCACATGCTTGTGGCACTGCCACGTAATGTCATATTGGTATAAATCGCATGAAGAAACTCCATGATGATGGATGTTTTTTTGACTCACTCGATTTCGAATCGGTTGAGACATGCGAGCCATGCCTCTTGGGCAAGATGACTGAGACCCCGTCATCCAATATGATGGAGCGGGCAAGTGGCTTATTGGAATTAATACATGTTGATGTATGTGGTCCAATGAGTGTTGAAACACACAGTGGATATCGTTGTTTTTCTTTACCTTCACTGATGATTTGAGTAAATATGGGGATATTTACTTAATGAAACACGAATCTGAAATGTTTGAAAGGTTCAAGGAGTTTCAGAGTGAAGTTAAAGATCATCGTGACAAGAAGATAAATGTCTATGATATGATCATGGAGGTGAATATCTAAGTTACGAGTTTGGTATGCAATTTTAGACAATGTGGAAATTGTTTCACAGCTCACGCCTCCTGGAACACCATAGTGTGATGGTGTGTTCGAACGTCGTAGTCGTGCTCTATTGGATATAGTGAGTACTATGATGTCTCTTATCGTTTTACCACTATCGTTATGGGGTTATGCATTAAAGACAAATCCATTCACTTTAACAGGGCACCATCTAAGTCTGTTGAGATGACACCGTGAGAATTATGGTTTGACAGAAGCCTAAGCTGTCATTTCTTAATGTTTGGGGCTGCGACGCTTATGTGAAAATGGGTTTTTTCACCTAGCGAGCTCGAACTCAAAGCAGACAAATGCATCTTCATAGAATACCCTAATGAGACATTGGGTATACCTTCTATCTCAGATCCAAGCGCAAAAGGTGTTTGTTGCTAAGAACGGGTCCTTTTTGAGAAGAGTTTCTCTCGAAAGAATTGAGTGGGAGGAAGATAGAACTTGATAAGGTTGTTGAACCTTTGTTTCAACCAGAGAATAGCGCAACACAGAAAGATGTTTCTGTAGAGCCTACTTAGTTGAAAAGGAAGTTAATGATGATGATCATGAAGCTTCGGATCAAGTCACTATCGAACCTCGTAGGTCGACAAGGACGCGTACTGCTCCTGAGTAGTACGACAACCCTGTCTTGGAAATCATGTTGTTGGACAACGATGAACCTACGAACTATGGAGAAGCGATGGTGGGCCCGGATTCCAACAAATGGCTAGGAGCCATGAAATCCGAGAAAGGATCCATGTATGAAAACCAAGTATGGACTTTGGTAGACTTGCCTGTTGAATGGCGGGTCATTGAGTACAAATGGACCTTTGAGATAAACATAGACGCTAATGGTGAAATGTCACCGTTTATAAAGCTCGACTTGTCGCAAAGAAGTTTCCGCCAAGTTCAAGGAGTTGACTGCAATGAGATTGTCTCATCTGTAGCGATGCTAAAAGTCTATTAAAATTTTGTTAGCAGTTGCTGCATTTTTCGATTATGAAATCTGGCAGATGGATGACAAAACAAGGTTTCCGTAATGGTTTCTGTGAGGAAGAGTTGTATGTGATACAACCAGAAGGTTTTGTCAATCCTAAGGATGCTAATAATATGCAAACTCCAGCGATCCTTCTATGGACTGGAGCAAGCATCTCGGAGTTGGAATATATGCTTTGATGAGGTGATCAAAGTGTTTAAGTTTATACAAAGTTTATGAGAAACTTGTATTTGCAAGAAAGTGAGTGGGAGCACTATGGAATTTCTTATAAGAATATGTAGTTGACATATTATTGATCGGAAATGATGTAGAATTTCTGGAAGAGCATGAAGGGTTGTTTGAAAAGTTTTGTTTTTCAAAGGAAGACCCAGATAAAGCTACTATTTTATTGAGCATCAAGATCTATAGGGATAGATCTATTCGCTTGATAAGTTTTTTCGACGAAGACATACCTTGACAAGTTTTTGAAGGAGTTCAAAATAGATGGGTCAAAGAAGGAGTTCTTGACTGTATTGTAAGGTGTGAAATTGAGTAAGACTCAATACCCGACCACGGCAGAAGATAAAGAAGAGATGAGTGTCATCTCCTATGCTTTAGCCATAGGCTCTATATAGTATGCCATGCTGTGTACCGCACCTGTGTGTGCCTTGCCATGCGTCTGTCAAGGGGTACAAGAGTAATCCAAGAGTGGATCACTAGACAGCGGTCAAAGTTAGCCTTAGTAACTTGAGAACTAAGGAAATATTTCTCGATTATGGAGGTGATAAAGAGTTCATCGTAAAGTGTTACGATGATGCAAGCTTTAAAACCAATCCGGATGACTCTTAGTAGAAATCCAGCTACGTATAGTGGAGCAGCCATTTGGAATAGCTCCAAGTGGAGCATGGGAGTAGTATCTACAAATATGACATGGAAAGTTTGTAAGGTACACACGGATCTGAATGTCGCAGACCCGTTGACTAAAACCTCTTTCACGAGCAGGACATGAACAAACCCCAGAACTTATTGGGTGTTAATCACATGATGATATGATCACATGGTGATGTAAGTGTTAATCACATGGTGATGTGAACTAGATTATTGACTCTAGTGCAAGTGGGAGACTGTTGGAAATATGCCCTAGAGGCAATAATAAAATGGTTATTATTGTATTTCCTTGTTCATGATAATTGTCTATTGTTCATGCTATAATTGTGTTAACCGGAAACCATAATACATGTGTGAATACATAGACCACAACATGTCCCTAGTGAGCCTCTAGTTGACTAGCTCGTTGATCAATAGATGGTCACGGTTTCATGGCCATGGACATTGGATGTCATTGATAACGGGATCACATCATTAGGAGAATGATGTGATGGACAAGACCCAATTCTAAGCATAGCACAAGATCGTGTAGTTCGTTTGCTAAAGCTTTTCAATGTCAAGTATCGTTTCCTTAGACCATGAGATTGTGCAACTCCCGGATACCGTAGGAATGCTTTGGGTGTGCCAAACGTCACAACGTAACTGGGTGGCTATAAAGGTGCACTACGGGTATCTCCGAAAGTATCTGTTGGGTTGGCATGAATCGAGACTGGGATTTGTCACTCCGTGTGACGGAGAGGTATCTCTAGGCCCACTCGGTAAGACATCATCATTATGAGCTCAATGTGACTAAGGAGTTAGTCACGGGATGATGTATTACGGAACGAGTAAAGAGACTTGCCGGTAACGAGATTGAACAAGGTATGGGGATACCGACGATCGAATCTCGGGCAAGTATCATACCGATAGACAAAGGGAATTGTATACGGGATTGATTGAATCCCTGACATCGTGGTTCATCCGATGAGATCATCGTGGAGTACGTGGGAGCCAACATGGGTATCCAGATCCCGCTGTTTGTTATTGGCCGGAGAGGTGTCTCGGTCATGTCTACGTGTCTCCCGAACCCGTAGGGTCTACACACTTAAGGTTCGATGACGCTAGGGTTATAGGGAAAAGGTATACGTGATTACCGAAGGTTGTTCGGAGTCCCGGATGAGATCCCGGACGTCACGAGGAGCTCCGTAATGGTCCGGAGGTAAAGATTGATATATAGGAAGTCCAGTTTTGGTCACCGGAAAGTTTTCGGGCTCATCGGTAGTGTACCGGGAGTGCCGGGAGGGTGCCGGAGGACCCCCGGGAGGGGTGTGACGACCAAAGGACCACATGGGCTGTTAGATAAAGTGTGCCAGCCCTTATTGGGCTGGGCAAGACTTTTGCTAAAGGCCCATGCGGCTGGAGATAAGGAGATAAGGCAAAAAGGATTTAAAAGGAGGAGATCCACCTCCCTTGTGGGAGGTGGACTCTCCCTTTAATTCAGCCGGCCATCTCCTCTTTGGAGTAGAGGCCAAGCCAGCCCTCCACGTCCCTCCTCCTATATATACTTGAGGTTTTGGATGTTTTGAGACAAGATTTGATCTCTCTCTCTCACGGCGAAGCCCTACCTCTCTTCTTCCTCCTCCGCAGCGCTTAGGCGAAGCCCTGTCGGAATACCTTGCTACTCCACCACCACCACGCCGTCGTGCTGCTGTTGGAGCCCTTCCCCAACCTCTCCTTCCTCCTTGCTGGATCAAGGTGTTGGAGACGTCACCGGGCTGCACGTGTGTTGAATGCGGAGGTGCCGTCCGTTCGGCACTTGATCGGATCTACCGCGATCTGAATCGCTGCGAGTACGACTCCATCAACCGCGTTCTTGTAACGCTTCCGCTTAGCGATCTTCAAAGGTATGAAGATGCAATCTCTCCCCTCTCGTTGCTGGTTTCTCCATAGATAGATCTTGGTGAACGTAGGAAAATTTTGATTTACTACTACGTCTCCCAACACCACCCGCCGCCCCAATGCCCACCCCCGCCTCCCTCCCTCCCCCCCTAACGCCCATTGGCTACTGCGCCCACCCATCGGCCGCCCCGCCGCCCCACCCATCGGCCTCCCCCACCCCCGCCACGCCCACCCACCTGCCGCCGCGCAACCCCCACCCACGTGACGCCACCACCCATCGGCCGCCCCGTCGCCTCACCCACCGGACGCCCCGCCTCCCCGGTGCCCCGGCGCACCGCCGCCCAGACGCCCCCTCCGGTGAGCTCTTTGTGCCTCCTCCCTTCCCCCCTCTTCCGCATTTTTTATGTTTTTTTCATTTTTTAGATTATTAATTAGCTAGCTAGCTATTGTTAGAAGAATAAAAAAAGAAGGAAAAAGGACAAATGAAAAGAAGAAAAGAAGAAGAAGAAGATGAAGTAGAAGAGGAGGAGGAGGAGGAGATGAAAAGGAAAATAACAGAAGAAGAGGAGAAAGTAGAAGAAAAATAGGAGAAAAGAAGAAGAAGAAGAAGAAGAAGAAGAAGAAGAAGAAGGAGAAGAAGAAGAAGATAAGAAAAGGAATAAGAAGAGGAGAAGAAGAAGAAATAGAGGAGAAAAAGATGAAAATAGAAGAGGAGAAGAAGAAATTGAGGAGAAAAAGATGAAAATAGAAGTGGAAAAGTAGTCATACATAGAGAGATTTTTTATCGAAATTGAATATTCGTTTTGATTGTGTGGATATAAATGTGCAGTTTTTCATCGCTTGAAGGGTTTGGTGTTCGACGGCCTCCGCGTGCGACTATGTCCCCTACACAGTCTAGTGGTGAGCACTACTAACATCTCCTCCCCGACCCTCCCCTATTTGCTTTGTTCCGGTTGTCATGTTGTTGTCACTTAATTTTATTTTCATGTCAAGTTTCGTAACCTAGGCGTCTCCCGTTCGAAAGGACAACATCTATAAATATGCATGTCTTTGCATATTTATAACCGCCGTCCTTTTGAATTGTCCAACGTTATCTATGGGCAGCCCAAGTATGTGTATATTGGTTTCATTTTCCCGTATGCTCTACTCTGGATCCGATGTAGAATTTCGTAGGTGCCTCCCTGTTGTTCTCCGGGTACACATCCTCTCTACTTATTGTCGAGACGTGTATCAGGAGAACAGCGGGGAGGTGTTGTCAAAATTCTGCGTCGGATCCGAAGCAGAGCATGGGAAATCAAACCCAATCTACACATACTCGGGTGGGATTAGGACCTATCTTAACCTGTTAGCGTGTAGGTTGCATGGATGCAATAAAACTGACAAACTTGATTAACCGATGAATATATGTGCTGAATTTTATATATATATATATATATATATTTCTTGTGTGTCCAGTAGCTAGGCAAGATGAGTGATCGTGCGTGGATGTACACCGGTCACCCCAGTCAGAAAGGCATGACCAAAGAATGGTTTACAAATACCAAGGGGTTTGTGAGAGCCGCATTTGCAAATGGCCAGGAAAAAACATGGTGCCCCTGTCCCCGGTGCAACAACTTTAATAAGCAGAGAGAGGGTGAAATGGTTAAATACCTGGAGAAGTGGAGTTTTAAGCCTAATTATACGGTGTGGACTTTTCATGGTGAGTCTGCCCAACGTGCCAGAGCTGAAGGGTTTTTTCATCACACCGACAAGCATGGTACCAGGATCGAAGACATGGTGCAAGACTCTGATGATGCTTGGGATTCGGATGATGATATGGAGGAATCTGCAAAGGAATTCTATGAAATGTTGGATTCTTCAAAACGTCCTCTCCACAAGCACACTGAGCATTGTCAACTCAATGCCATCACGCAAGTAATGGCTTTTAAGGCTCAATTCAACCTAGGCAGAGAATGCTACGACGCGATGATCACAATAATCACAATATTTGGACGCTTTCTACCCAAAGGCCATGTGTTGCCTGCAAACCTGTACCAGTCGGACAAAATCCTCCGTGTACTTAAGATGCCCTATGAGAAGATAGATGCATGTGAGAATGGATGTGCCTTATTTAGGCTTGAGTATGCGGACTTGAACTATTGTCCCATTTGCAAGACTTCCAGGTATGTTGTCGTAGACAACGGTATGGGTGAGAAGATGCAGAAGACGCTTTGAGCAAAATGTAAAAATAAACATAGAATTGAAGCATCGATGGCCGAGGCATTTATTACTGAGGAGGTGGCAAACTTCGTGACGGCACACTATGAAGCCAAAAATCGTCATTTGCATAATCCGAAGCCTTTGTACAATGATGGCGACCCAACAAAAAGTCGATCCAACCTCAGCCTATTCAAAGGGAAGCTCGCATCAGCCAGTGTTGCTAAAGGAAAAGTGTTGGGTGTCGATGAATGGCGAATCATTTCATTGTATATCTTCAACAACCTAACAGAAGTGTGGTCGTACATCGAGTAAGTTGTTGGTGCATTATTGTTTCGCAACTTGTAATTCCTTAGAACTGCTCTTATTCCTGAGTATTTGATATAGTTGATATGTCGCCCAATTCTCGGATGGAGTGGTCATCCAAAAGGATTCCATCGAAGAGTATGATCTCCTGGCGAAGCAAGGAGGCGGCTTTCCCGGTTTCATCTCTTGGTTCAAACAAATGGTAATTACCATTAATGGACCATTTCATTTCTTCATCTTATTTGCGGCTAATGCAACAATCCTTTCGTATTAAACTTGTAGGCTACTTCGGAGTCTATGGACGTCGAGGTGAGACAAGTCGCTAATGGTTTTGACTATAAGGTCCATTCATTTGATAGATACGACATCAACGGGTATCACTTTCGTACCTTTGGCAAAGAGCTATCTATGCCCGACCTAATGACTACAAATTGTTGTGTCTCTGCTATCGGTGAAGGAGGTACAGAGTACTATGGAAGAGTTGAAGCAATTTATGAACTTCTATTCTATGGTGAAAACCCACTAAACATCGTAGTCTTCAAATGGCATTGGTTCCAGCCAAAGGAGACTAGAAGGACTCATGAACATATAGGGCTAGTTGAAATCAAACAAATCACCCATTTAGACATGCCCGATGTCCGTGTTATGGCTCAACAGGCGACCCAAGTTTTCTATCTACCGTGGGCCTGTCAAACTAATCCAAATCTGAAAGATTGGGATGTTGTTTATGATGTGCCGCCACATTTTAGACCACCTCCCCTCAATGAAGAGTGTTATGTAACCAAGACACATATGAAGGGGAATTCTTCCAAGAAACACGTATTTCCAAAAAATGTTTCAAGAACCGTTCTACTTCACCCCGGAACATTGAAGTAGACAACAACAATGAATCTGACTTAACCCTTGAGCCGGAACAGGAAGAGCCGGAACAAGAAGAGGTTACTGATGCACATGACCTGTCAATGCTTAACCGATTACATGAAGGAGGCCCTCTACACGTTGTTCCTCATAGTGATGATGATCATGCATTTATTGATGATAGTGATGATGATGACGCATTTATTGATCCCGGAGAATATATAGACGATCAAGATTATTATTAATTCATGTCAGGTAATCAACTTTTAGTTCATGTTAGGTATGTGATGATACACTTAAATTATATACATTTTATATTCATGTCGGTATTCAATTTTATGTTGTACTAATTTCGTTTACTATTTGTCATGGCAGTTATTGAAAGATGGTGGGAAAGGGTCGAGAGCACTCTGCGGCTCCTTCGTTGGAGGGTGATTGGATGGGTACTTCCCTTCATGCCGACTCTCTCCAAAGAGCGTTGTATTCTAGTTTGCATACACCGGTGGCCACTTCTTCATTGACCCCCGCAAGAGGAGGTCGGGGTAAGAAGAGAGGTAAACTTAGGAGAGGAGGCCGCGGGAGAGGTAGGATGGCTGCTACACCTTCCTCGCCGCCACCCCCAGCTGATTCACCCGAGCAGAGGACTACCAGGGTGGACCCATCTGAGGACGAGCCTACGTGGACTCCGGTCCACGAGCCTCGGGTCGATGAGCCTTCGACCTACAAGACTCTTATCCCAAAGGCTTCGTCCCATGAGACTCCGGAGCAGAGTAGGGATGAGGGCACGTCCCGGCAGACCCAATGGGATGCCTGGCCGGAGGACCCTAGTGGCCATGCTAATGGTGGCGGGGATCATTTTTCTGATAGCGACGAGGAGGTGGCTGAGGGGGACACCGTCTGCCGGCGTGGTAGTACACGGCTCCCGCTCGTGCTGGCGACCCGCGAGCTGAGGTAGTCGATTAGGCCTGATGGGGAGAGGCAAGTGCATGTATCCTTTTTAAGCTTTTGCCTTCACGTTTTTTCAAATATCTAATGTGTTGGATTTGTCATACTGCAGGGGTTGGCATCAAACCCAGGATGCCCGCAGGCCCAACAACGTCCTTGGTGTCCTTATCAGGCAAAACTTCCCGGGGTTTGTCTAGTTGCCTGGTGAGGATAAGGTTCCAGAGTCATGACTGACCTGGGAGCACTACTTGGCTGCACCGGACCCACCTAAGGAGAGGATCGACGGTGTTTTGTGCCACACAAGGGCGGAGATGGTGATCAGACAGTTTTGGGTAATTTCTCCTTTACATAATTAAAAATCAACAATAGCTAGTTGTTGTACTAATAAGTGTTTTCTCGTTTGATTGCATACCTTCTATAGGTGTTAGGAGGGATACGAGGAGGCCACGGCAAAGACTAACGATCAGCAATGCAGGCGCCTACTACAAAACTTTTGGCATGAGGCTCGGGTGCAGGCTGTTCGAGACTACTACGCCTCACGGCGTATTAGGAAGGAGAAGTCGACTTGCCGCGAAAATAAGATGGAGAAGGAGCATTATATGAAGGTAATTACGTATTCTTAAGGCCTTGTACTTAGTTTCCATCATTTGATTCCTACGCGTAGCGCTCAAATATCTCTTTATTAACCTAGGTGCCCCCGAGATGGTGTGCAGATAAGATGGCTTGTTGGGAGGCATTGGTCAATGGGTGGTGCTTAGAACAATGGCTAGCCATCCACAACAATGCCAAGGACCGGCATAACAAAATGGTTGGTGTGCCACACCATCAAGGGAGCGCCAACTTAAATCAGTTTGGTCAGAACTGGGTATGTGGGTAGCTTCATGATTCATGCAATTCATTCTTGATTGTAGTTTGAGCCCTTCACTAATATTTTGTTCCTCTCTCTATCTTTTAGGCGCATCACAACAAAACAGAGGTGCCAGAGATGTACGACCTCTATGCGATGGCCCATACTGCCTCGTACAAGAAGATCAAGGCATTCTCTGAGTCTGACCTCGATCATCCCGGGAAGTTCACCAACATCTTGTCCCACAACAAGCTCATGAGGTACAGAGATGAGGGGAAGGCGAGGAAAGGGGAGGACTTTAACCCGGGCCAGGGGCCTATTGATCCAGAGTTGGTGATGATATCTTGCAGCGGGAGGCCCCATGGCTCGATTGCCATTGGAGATGGCCTTATATGTTGTCCTAGCACCCTCCGAGAAAACAAGGCGTGCCAAATGAGCTCCTGTCCTAAGATAAGGCCTCGTCTACGGCCAGTCGAGCTTGCCATCGAGGTTAGTTATACGGACTCAGATATTTTTCCTCATTACGTTGTGTGTGTGAACAAAGATGATTACAATGCTTACAAGGAGTTATGTTGCAAGCTGCTATTCAAAGAGAGAGAGAGAGAGAGGAAACACATGCACTTATGGCGGCGAAGGAGAAGGAGATGGAGGAGAGGATGGCTGGGTTATTGGAGGAGGAGAGGGCACAGTCTGATGCGTCTTACTAGGCCATCTACGAGATCTTCGTGGTAAGATTCTTCCTCATATTTGTCAAATCTTGCATTTAATGTTTGTTTGATTAATAACAAATATCATTAACTTGTGAAAACCAAATGTGCAGACTATGTGCGAGAAGAACGGCCAGACCGCTCCGTCGATGCTAGTCATTACCACGCCTGCAACGGTGAATTTCATTTGAATGATGCAATGATGTTTTTCAGTGTCATCATGATAACGAGAAATTGCAAATCATCTTTGGTGCATGATATGTCCATTTTGCATCATGATTTTATATTGATATTTATTGCATTATGGGTTGTTATTGCACATTTTGGTACAAGACTTATGCCTTTTCTCTCTTATTTTACAAGGTTTACATGAAGAGGGAGAATGCCGGAAGCTGGAGTTCTGGACTGGAAAAGGAGCAAATCTAAGATACCTATTCTGCACAACTCCAAAAGTCTTGAAAACCTATGGAGAATTATTTTGGAATATATAAACAATATTGGGCGAAAGAAATACATCAGGGGGGCCACCAGGTAGCCACAAGCCTAATGGCGCGCCCCTGGGGCTTGTGGCCCACCTGGGAGCCCTCCGATGCCCATCTTCTGCTATATTAAGGGTTTCGTCCTGGAAAAAAAATCATAACAGAGCTTTTGGGACGAAGCGCTGCCGTCTCGAGGCGGAACTTGGGCAGAACCAATCTAGAGCTCCGGCAGGGCGATCCTGCCGGGGAAACTTCCCTCCCGGAGGGGGAAATCGAAGCCATCGTCATCACCAATGAACCTCTCATCGAGAGGGGGTCAATCTCCATCAATATCTTCATCAGCACCATCTCCTCTCCAAACCCTAGTTCATCTCTTGTATCCGATCTTTGTCTCAAAACCTCAGATTGGTACTTGTGGGTTGCTAGTAGTGTTGATTACTCCTTGTAGTTGATGCTAGTTGGTTTACTTGGTGGAAGATCATATGTTCAGATCCTTGATCATCATTAATACTCCTCTGATTATGAACATGAATATGCTTTGTGAGTATTTATGTTTGTTCCCGAGGACATGGGATAAGTCTTGTTATAAGTAATCATGTGAATTTGGTATTCGTTCGATATTTTGATGAGATGTATGTTGTCTCTCCTCTAGTGGTGTTATGTGAACGTCAACTACATAACACTTAACCATTGTTTGGCAAGTAATAAGTAGATGATGGGTTGCTAGAGTGACAGAAGCTTAAGCCCTACTTTATGTGTTGCGTCGTAAGGGGCTTATTTGGATCCACATGTTTCATGCTATGGTTAGATTTATCTTAATTCTTCTTTCATAGTTGCGGATGCTTGCGGGAGGGGTTAATCATAAGTGGGAGGCTTGTCCACGTAAGAGCAGCACCCAAGCACCGGTCCACCCACATATCAAATTATCAAAGTAACGAACGCGAATCACATATGCATGATGAAAACTAGCTTGACATAAAATTCCCATGTGTCCTCGGGAGCGCTTTACTTTATAAGAGTTTGTCCAGGCTTGTACTTTGCTATAAAAAGGATTGGGCCACCTTGATGCACCTTTGTTACAATTGTTACTTGCTACCCATTACAAATTATCTTGTCATAAAACTATCTATAACCGATAATTTCAGTGCTTGCAGAGAATACCTTACCGAGAACCGCTTGTCATTTCCTTCTGCTCCTCGTTGGGTTCGACACTCTTACTTATCGAAAGGACTACGATAGATCCCCTATACTTGTGGGTCATGAAGACTCTTTTCTGGCGCCATTGTTGGGGAGTGAAGCGTCTTTGGTGAGTGGAACTTGGTAAGGAAAAAAATTATATAGTGTGCTGAAATTTACTGTCACTTATTACTATGGAAAGTAATCCTTTGAGGGGTTTGTTCGGGGTATATTCACCTCGAACGGAAACAAAAAGAGTTGTCCCTCAACCGACTGAGCCTACTGAAAATATTTATTATGAAATTCCTTCGGTTATGATAGAGAAACTGCTAGCTAATCCTTATGCAGGAGATGGAACACTACATCCGGATTTGCATCTAATCTATGTGGATGAAGTTTGTGGATTATTTAAGCTTGCAGGTTTGCCTGAGGATGTTGTGAAGAAGAAATTATTTCCTTTATCTTTGAAGGAAAAGTCATTGGCATGGTACAGGCTATGTGATGATATTGGATCATGGAACTACAACTGATTGAAAATGGAATTTCATCAGAAGTTCTATCCTATGCATCTGGTTCATCATGATCGGAATTATATTTACAATATTTGGCCTCATGGGGGAGAAAGAATCGCTCAAGCTTGGGAGAGGATTAAGTAAATGTTATATTCATGCCCAAATCATGAGCTCTCGAGATAAATTATTATTCAAAAATTTTATGCTCGGCTTTCTCGTAATGATCAATCCATGCTCGATACTTCTTTTGCTGGTTCTTTTATGAAGAAAGATAGTGAATTCAAATAGAATTTTTTAGAAAGAAATAAATGCAACTTTGAAGATTGGGAACTCGATGAAGGTAAGGAGTCAGGTATGAACCTTAAGTTTGATTGTGTTAAATCCTTCGTAGGCACCGATGTTTTTCGTGAATTTAGCACTAAATATGGACTTGAC
Source organism: Hordeum marinum (assembly GCA_022496015.1). NCBI lineage: Eukaryota > Viridiplantae > Streptophyta > Magnoliopsida > Poales > Poaceae > Hordeum > Hordeum marinum. The sequence continues at coordinate 390,499,806 of CM039678.1, read as the reverse complement.
TCTGAGATAGTAGCTTCTTTCTGTGAATCTTTTGCTACTCATGTCGATCTCCCTAAGGAGAAGTGGTTTAAATATCATCTTCCCATTGAAGTGAAATTAGTTGAACCTGTTAAAGTTGAAGAGGAGATTATTACTTATAATGTCGATCCTGTTATCCCTACTGCTTAGTTTGAGAAACCACCCTTTCATTTTAGGATAAAGGAACATGATAAAGCTTCAACTGTGGTTTGTAAGAGTTGTATTAGAACACCTACACCCCCTGAGCAAATTAAAGTTGAACCTTGTATTGCTATAGTTAAAGATCTATTGGTTGATAATATTGATGGGCATGTTATTCATTTCTGCAATGAAGCGGCTAGAATTGCTAGACCTGATACTAAGCATAAACATAGACCAGTTGTTGGCATGCTTGTTGTTTCTGTTAAAATAGGAGATCATTGTTATCATGGCTTGTGTGATATGGGTGCCAGTGTAAGTGCAATACCCTATTCCTTATACAAGGAAATCATGCATGATATTGCACCAATTGAACTAGAGGAAATTGATGTTACTATTAAGCTTGCTAATAGAGACACTATTGCATCGATGGGGATTGTTAGAGATGTTGAAGTCTTGTGTGGGAAAACAAAATATTCTACTGATTTTCTTGTTCTTGGTTCCCCACAAGATAATTTTTGTCCCATTATATTCGGCAGACCCTTCTTAGATATTGTTAATGCTAGGATTGATTGTGAGAAAGAAATAGTTGCTGTGAGTTTTGGGGATGTTTCTCATGAGTTTAATTTCTCTAAATTTCGTAGAAAACCCCATGAAAAAGAATTGCCTAGTAAAGATGAAATTATTGGTCTCACTATTGCTGTGCCTCCTAATGATCCTTTAGAACAATATTTGCTAGACCATGAAAATGATATGCATATGAATGAGAGGAATGAAATAGATGAAATTTTCTTTGATTAGCAGCCTATTTTGAAACACAACTTACCTGTTGAAATACTTGGGGATCCTCCTCCACCCAAGGGTAATCCCATGTTTGAGCTCAAGCAGTTACCTGATACGTTGAAATATGCTTATCTCGATGAAAAGGAGATATATCCTGTTATTATTAGCGCTAAACTTTCAGAGCATGAAGAAAAGAGATTATTGAAAACTTTGAGGAAGCACCGTGCTGCTATTGGTTATACTCTTGATGATCTTAAGGGCATTAGTCCCTCCTATGTCAGCATAAAATTAATATGGAGCATGATGCCAAACCAGTTATTGATCATCAACGACGATTGAACCCTAAGATGAAAGAAGTGGTAAGAAAAGAAATACTAAAGCTTCTAGAGGCAAGTATAATTTGTCCTGTTGCTGACAGTAGATGGGTTAGTCCCGTCCATTATGTCCCTCAGAAGGGAGGTATTACCGTTGTTCCTAATGATAAAAATGAATTGATCCCGCAAAGAATTTTTACAGGTTATAGAATGGTAATTGATTTTAGGAAATTGAATAAAGCTACTAAGAAAGATCATTACCCTTTACGTTTTATTGATCAAATGCTAGAAAGATTATCCAAACATAGTCATTTTTGCTTTCTAGATGGTTACTCTGGTTTCTCTCAAATACCAGTATCAAGCCAGGATCAAGAAAAAACCACTTTTACTTGCCCTTTTGGTACCTTTGCTTATAGACGTATGCCTTTTGGTTTATGCAATGCACCTGCTACCTTTCAAAGATGTATGATGGCTATATTCTCTGACTTTTGTGAAAAGATTCTTGAGGTTTTCATGCATGATTTTTCCGTTTACGGAACTTCATTTGATGATTGTTTGAGCAACCTTGATCGAGTTTTGCAGAGATGTGAAGAAACTAATCTTGTCTTGAACTAGGAAAAGTGCCACTTTATGGTTAATGAAGGTATTGTCTTGGGGCACAAGGTCTCCGAAAGAGGTATTGAAGTTGATAAGGCTAAAGTTGATGCTATTGAAAAAATGTCGTGCCCTACGGATATCAAAGCTATAAGAAGTTTCCTTGGTCATGCTGGTTCCTATAGGAGGTTTATCAAAGATTTCTCTAAGATTTCTAGGCCTCTCACAAATCTTTTGCAAAAAGATGTCTCTTGATAACCCACAAGTATAAGGGATCGCAACACTTTTCGAGGGTAGAGTATTCAACCCAAATTTATTGATTTGACACAAGGGGAGCCAAAGAATATTCTCGAGTATTAGAAGCTGAGTTGTCAATTCAACCACACTTGAAAGACTTAATATCTCCAGCAATGTATTCAGTAGCAAAGTAATATGGTAGTAACAATAAATATGGCAAGGTGATAGTAGCAGTTTGTAGTGATTGTAACAGTAGCAACGGAAAAGTAACTTAGCGAATATCAATATATGGAAAGCTCGTAGGCAATGGATCAATGATGGATAATTATGTCGGATGGCATTCATCATGCAACATTTATAACATAGGGTGACACAGAACTAGCTCCAATTCATCAATGTAATGTAGGCATGTATTCCATATATAGTCATATGTGCTAATGGAAAAGAACTTGCATGACATCTTTTGTCCTACCCTCCCATGGCAGCGGGGTCCTATTGGAAACTCAGGTATATTAAGGTCTCGTTTTAATAGATAACCGGACCAAAGCATTAGCACTTAGTGAATACATGAACTCCTCAAACTACGGTAATCACCGGAAAGAATGCCAGTTATTGTCACCCTGGGGGATGCGGATCATAACTCGTAATAGGTGTCTACAACTTGCAAGATAGGATCAAGAACACACATATATTCATGAAAACATAATAGGTTCAGATATGAAATCATGGCACTTGGGCCCTAGTGACAAGCATTAAGCAAAGCAACATCAATCTCAGAACATAGTGGATACTAGGGATCAAACCCTAACAAAACTAACTCGATTACATGATAAATCTCATCCAAGCCATCACCGTCCAGCAAGCCTATGATGAGATTACTCACGAATGGTGGAGAGCATCATGAAATTGGTGATGAAGGATGGTTGGTGATGACGAAGGCGTCGATTTCCCCTCTCCGGAGCCCAAAACAGACTCCAGATCTGGTCTCCCGAGGAAGAACAGGAGGTGGCGGCGGCTCCATATCGTGAAACGTGATGACCTCTTCTCTCTGTTTTTTTTTCTCCCTGGATAGGAATATATAGAAGTGGAAACGAGGTCGGAGGAGCAGCAGGGGGCCCACAAGCCTGCCCGGCGCGCCCTAGGGGGTGGGCGCACCCACCAGGCTTGTGGCCAGGTGGTGGCCCCCCTATAGTTGATTCTTTTACCGGTATTTTTTATTAATCCCAAAAATATTCTCTATAAATTTTCAGGTCAATTCAAGAACTTCTATTTCTGCACAAAAATAATACCAAGGCAATTCTACAGAAAACAACGTCAGTCCGGGTTAGTTCCATTCAAATCATGCAAATTAGAGTCCAAAACAAGGGCAAAAGAGTTTGGAAAAGTAGATACGTTGGAGACGTATCAACTCCCCCAAGCTTAAACCTTTGCTTGTCCTCAAGCAATTCAGTTCATAAACTAAAAGTGATAAAGAAAAACTTTTACAAACTCTATTTGATCTTGCTGTTGTAAATATGTCTAACTTATGTTCAAATTTTCAGCAAGGATTATAGCCTAACCACATTCACAATAATGTTTATGTCTCACATTTACTCATATCAATGGCATAATCAACTAGCGAGCAATAATTATAAGTCTCGGATGACAACAATTCTATCAAAACAATCATGATACAATATGACATAATGGTATCTCACTAGCCCTTTTTGAGACCACAAAACATAAATGCAGAGCACCTCTAGAGAACAAGGACTGACTAAACATTGTAATTCACGGTGAGAGAGATCTAGTCATGCTCATACTCAACATCAATTAATACCAAGGCATACAAATGACGATGGCGCTCTCTAACTAGTGCTTTTTATAAGAGGATGATGACTCAACAATAAAGTAAATGGAAAGACCCTTCATAGAGGGAAGCATTGATTTGTAGAGGTGCCAGAGCTCGAGCTTTTAAAATAGAGATAAGTAATGATTTTTAGAGCGGTATGCTTTCATTTCTCACATAACAACCAAGAGGTTTTCAATATCTTCCATACTAGATACATTATAGGCAGCTCCCAAACAGAATGGTAAAGTTTTTACTCCCCCTCCACCAATCAGTCACACTCCATGGCGAGCCGAATCCATGGGTACCGTCCATACAAACATAGTCCTGGGGAAGTTCTGTTTAATTATATTTTGCTTTTTATTTCGAGCATGGAACTGGGCATCCCGATTACCAGCCACTTTCTCATGAATGATAGTGAATCAACACATATCGTGAGAATAACCCACCTAGCATGGAAGATACTAACAGCCCCCAGTTGCCACATGAGCGATTTGGGCATACAAAACATAATATTTATTTGAAGGTTTAAAATTTAGCACATGCAAATTTACTTGGAACGGTAGGTAAATACCGCATATAGGTAGATATGGTGGACTCATATGGAACAACTTTGGGTTTATTGAGATGGATGCACAAAACATATTCCTGCTTAGTACAAGTGAAGGCTAGCAAAAGACTGGGGAGGGACCAACTAGAGAGCGACACAGTCATCAACATGCTTTGAGATTAACCAACATTGAATGCAAGCATGAGTAGGGTATAATTCACCATGAACATAAACATGCGTGAACATCGGAAATCCACTTGAATCAGTCAGAGGAGGATACCATTCTATCATACTACATCACAATCATTTTAATGCGCATGTTGGCACTCAAGACGAACCATTATCCACTCTTAGCTAATTAAGCATGGCATGAATAACTATAATCTCTAATTGTCATTGCAAACATGTTTAACCCATAATGTACTGAATTCGGAACGATGAGCTAACCATATTTACAAAAGCAAGATAGGTCGAGTTCATACCAGCTTTTCTCCATCTCAATCTTTTCATCAAATATCGTCATTATTGCCTTTCACTTGCACGACTGAACGATGTGAATAATAATAAGAGTGCACGTGCATTGGACTAAGCTGGAATCTGCAAACAATAACCAAAGGAGAAGACAAGGCAATATGGGCTCTTTGTAAGATAAACAATAATGCATATGAGAGCCACTCAACAGGTCATCGTGGTCTTCTCCTTACGACCCAAAGAAATGAAAGGAAAATTATTTACACGGGAAAGCTCCCAACAAGCAAAAGAAGAACAAGAAATGTTTTTGGGTTTTCTCTTTAATGTTACAACTAAGCAACTAGGAAATAAAGCTAGAACTAATTTTTTGTATTTTTCTCAAAGTTAAGTAAACACACAAGAAGAAAGCAAAAGAGGAATAAACTACCATGGATAGTACAATGAAAAAGTATGAACATCGGCAACTGAAATAAGTGTGTGAACATGAATGTAATGTCGGTGAGAAATACGTACTCCCTCAAGCTTAGGCTTTTGGCCTAAGTTGGTCTAGGGCCATGGCTGGAAATAACCTTCTCCGAGGTACTCTGGAGGACACTAAGGATTGCATTGATTAGCGACCTCCTGTGGCTCCCACTGAAAGACCAGGACCTGATATGGATCAAGGGACGATGCCTGCTCAGGTGCTAGGGGTTGCTACAAACCCCAATATCGGTAGATGTCATCGGGCATAACAGTGTACCTGCCTGAATGAATATCGAACAAAGAAGAAGCAGGCAGAGTAATAATCTCACAAGTACCCTGACTAAATACTAAATTGTAAAGCATCCTCCTATCATCATTCTTCTTAATAACATCGTGGGCTACCATAGGGTCATAATGTAGAAACTTCACGGGTATTAGCCTCTCATCTTTCTCGTGAAGCCTAATGGGTATCTCAAAATGTTTAGGTAAACGAGATGCATAGATACCTCCAAATATGGGCCCCTTCAAACGGTTGGTGTTCAACCATTGGGCCACCATAGAGCCCAGACTAAAGGTTCTATCAACAAATAAAGCATGGGGCAAAATAGCGAGGTCAGGAGCACTAAGGCTTCCACTCTCCCAGCGACCAACTAAACATCTTCCCGCAAATAATGAATAATACCGCATCACAGGAAAATGTAAACTAGTTGCTCTTGCCTTTGACACACCTCTCTCTTCTCCTACAGTGTCCGCGGCAATAAAATCTTCAATGTCTCGAGGACGTGGTTCCCTGATGCTGCCCTCATAGGGTATCTTGCAAACTTTGCAAAAATCATAAAGGTTCATTTTCTTAGGCACATCATACAAGTGAAATTCTACTGTAGGAGGATCTTCCCTAGGATGAAAGTGAAAATTTTGCACAAAGGTATTAGTGAGCAAGAGGTACTGGTCACACTTATCGTTGAGGAAGTCGGTGATGCCTGCATTCTCGGCCAAATAATAGAAATCTTCATAAATTCCGACCGCCCTCAAGAATGTGTCACATGGCCATTCACATGGTCGAATTTCTGCGACGCGAGGAAGATTATATTTGGGTCTCTCCTTCATTTCATTTTCATCTTCCTTAGAACCCCGTCTTGAAGAACCTCTTAATAATCTTCTCAACATTTCTGAAAAATTCTGAATTTTTTAGTGAACTAGAATAAGGGTGAACAAAACTCATAGCAACTACTCCCTCAAGTGCCTAGAGACTATATCATGCATCAAACTACTTGGGACCATATAAATTTGACATACAAGCTCAAAAACACAGTCACCATGACAGAAAAATCTGCAATATATAAGGCACTAGAACAAAAACTAATTGGACCATTGGAGGAATCACATACCGACGAGCAATCCCCTAAAACAGTTTTGCGAATGGAGCTTTGAGCAAGGAGATCGAAAATGGCAGCAAGATGAGCTAGAACACGGGTTTGAGCAATGGTAGGATTTTTCTGGAGGAAGATGAAGTGAATGGGTGATGGAATAAGTGGAGGTGGGCCACGTGGGACCCACAAGCCACCAAGGCGCGCCCACTGCAGGGTTGTGGCCCACTAGTGCAGGACCCTGATGCATACTCAGTGCCAAAAATTCTTAAATACTCCAGAAAAAATCATACTCCAATTTCAGGATATTTGAAAAACTTTAATTTTCAGGTCACTTTTTTATTGCACGAGAAACTCAGAAAACAGAAAAATAATGGCATTTTTACTTAGTTTCATCTAGGTAACCGAAAGTAAAAGTTAGGTACAAGAAGTTGTGCTCTCTAAATTCATCCATCTCATGCTCATCAAAAGGAATCCATCAATAAGGTTGATCAAGTCTTATTAATAAACTTATTTCGAATAACATGAAACCAAAGAATTTTAGAATAACACTAAGTCACCTCAATGGGGATCTGCATTTCCCCAACAATAAGTATATCATATTTCTTCTTGACAGTAGGAAGAGGGAACTCAAAGTCTCCAATAATAATCGTTGGAATGTTTTCAATAGAGTTGATACTATGAACTTGAGGTTGTTTCTTCGAAAAGTGTACCGTATGCTCATTACCATTAATGTGAAAAGTGGCATTGCCCTTTTTGCAATCAATAACAACACCTGCAGTATTCAGAAAGGGTCTACCAAGGATGATCGACATACTGTCGTCCTCGGGAATATCAAGAATAACAAAGTCCGCAAAGATAGTAGCATTTGCAACTACGACAGGTACATCCTCACAAATACCGATAGGTACATCAGTTGATTTATCATCCATTTGCAAAGAGATCTCAATAGGTGTCAACTTATTCAAATCAAGTCTACGGTATAAAGATAAAGGCATAACACTAACACTAGCTCCAAGATCACATCAAGCAGTTTTAACATAATTTCCTTTAATAGAGGATGGTATAGTAGGTACTCTGGGATCTCCTAATTCCTTAGGTATTCCACCTTTAAAAGTATAAATAGCAAGCATGGTGGAAATCTCAGCTTCTGGTATCTTTCTTTTATTTGTCACAATATCTTTCATATACTTAGCATAAGGAGACATTTTCAAAACATCAGTCAAGCGCATACGTAAAAAGACAGGTCTAAACATTTCAGCAAAGTGCTCAAATTCCTCATCATCCTTTTTCTTGGATGCATGGGTTTCTGAACCCATGGTTCTCTTTCTCTACCATGTTTCCTAGCAATGAAGTATCTTTTATCGTATCTTTTATTCTTAGATTGTGGGTTATCAAGATCATCAGCAGGTTCAATCTCCACATCATTATCATTACTAGGTTGAGCATCAACATGAACATCATTATTAATGTTATCATTAGGCTCATGTTCATCACGAGATTGTGTCTCAACATCAGAAATAGAAATATCATTTGGATTCTTAGATGTATCTATAACAGGTTCACTAGCAGTATGCAAAGTACTATCATCATTCTTTTTCCCACTCTTATTGGAATGGATAGGTGCATCAGTATTAACTCTCTGAGAATCTTTCTCAATTCTCTGAGGATGGCCCTTAGGATACAAAGGTTCCTGAGTCATTCTACCTCCTCTAGTCACAACTTTAAGAGAATGATCATTGTCTTTACTATTCATCTCATTAAGCAAATCATTCTGAGCCTTAAGTACTTGTACTGCTTGAGTGGTTACCATGGAAGCATTTTTACTAATAAGCTTAAGATCATTGACGGTTCTACTCAGATAATCACCCAAGCGATCAAGCATATAAGCATTATGTTTCAATTGTCTACTAACATAAGCATTGAAATTTTATTGCTTCACAATAAAATTATCAAATTCATCCAAGCATTGGCTAGCAGACTTATTATAAGGAATATCTCTTTCATCAAATCTACTGAGAGAATTTACCTCTACTATCTGTGTCGGGTTATCAAGACCATGTATTTCTTCAATAGATGGTAGATTCTTAACATCTTCAGCTTTAATACCCTTTTCTGTCATAGATTTCTTTGCCTCTTGCATATCTTTAGGACTGGGGAATAGAATACCTCTTTTCTTCGGAATTGGCTTTGATAGTGGTTCGGGAATGGTCCAATCATTATCATTGCTCAATATATTATTCAGTAGTAATTCAGCTTGTTCAATAGTTCGTTCCCTAAAAACACAACCATCACAACTATCTAGGTAGTCCCTAGAAGCATCGGTTAGTCCATTATAAAATATATCAAGTATTTCATTTTTCTTGAGAGGATGATCAGGCAAAGCATTAAGTACTTGGAGAAGCCTTCCCCAAGCTTGTGGGAGACTCTCTTCTTCAAGTTGCACAAAGTTAAATATTTCCTGCAAGGCAGCTTCTTTCTTATGGGGAGGAAAATATTTTTCATATAAGTAATAAATCATATCCCGAGGATTACGCACACAACCAGGAGCAAGAGAATTAAATCATATCTTAGCATCACCCTTTAATGAGAAAGGAAACAACTTAAGAATATAGTAATAGCAATTTTTTTCCTCATGAGTAAATAGGGTGGCTATATCATTCAATTTGGTAAGATGTGCCACAACAGTTTCAGATTCATAACCATGGAAAGGATCAGATTCAACCAAAGTAATTAACTTAGGATCGACAAAGAATTCATAATTCTTATCAGTAACAAAGATAGGTGAAGTAGAAAACTTAGGATCATATTGCATTCTAGCATTCAAAGATTTTTCCTTCCACTTGTGAAGCAAATTCTTAAGATCATTTATATCCTTACAAGAAAGAAAGTCCCTATCTACCTCTCCTTCCATAACATAACCCTCAGGTATATCAGGAAATTCTTATCTAGGAGAGCTAGGTCTAGCAGATGTATCATAGTGTTCAGTTTCAATAATTTCACTAGATTCAGAAATATTATCAGTTTCAGCATTGGCTCTAGCAATTTGTTCATCAAGAAATTCACCTAGTGGCACAGTATTGTCAAGCAAAATATCATCATAAGCATCATGCATAGCATAAGTAACATCATCAAGTACTTGTGACATATTAGAATTACTAGCAGGTGGTGGTGTCGCAAACTTACTCATAATAGAAGGTGAATCAAGTGTGGAGCTAGATGGCAGTTCCTTAACTGTCCTCGTAGTTGAGGGGTATATCTTGGTTTTTGGATCTTTAAGATTCCTCATAGTGATCAACAAATATATATCCCAAGTGACTCAGAGAATAAAGCTATGCTCATCGGCAACGGCGCCAAAAAAGGTCTTGATAACCCACAAGTATAGGGGATCACAACAGTTTTTGAGGGTAGAGTATTCAACCCAAATTTATTGATTCGACACGAGGGGAGCCAAAGAATATTCTCGAGTATTAGCAGCTGAGGTGTCAATTCAACCACACCTAAAAGACTTAATATCTGCAGCAAAGTATTCAGTAGCAAAGTAATATGGTAGTAACGATAAATGTGGCAAGGTGATAGTTGCATTTTTTAGTGATTGTAAGAGTAGCAATGGAAAAATAACTTAGCGAATATCAATATATGGAAGGCTCATAGGCAATGGATCAGTGATGGATAATAATGTCGGATAGCATTCATCATGCAACAGTTATAACATAGGGTGACACAGAACTAGCTCCAATTCATCAATGTAATGTAGGCATGTATTCCATATATAGTCATACATGCTTATGGAAAAGAACTTGCATGACATCTTTTGTGTTGGAAATATGCCCTAGAGGAAATAAATAAAGTGTTTATTATTATATTTCCTTGTTCATGATAATTGTTTAGTATCCATGCTATAATTGTATTGATTGGAAAAACATTGCATGTGTGGATTTATAGACAACACTTTGTCCCTAGTGTGCCTCTAGTAGACTAGCTCATTGATCAAAGATGGTCAAGGTTTCCTAGCCATTGACATGAGATGTCATTCGATAACGATATCACATCATTAGGAGAATGATGAGATGGACAAGACCCAAACTATAAACGTAGCATATGATCGTGTCAGTTTATTGCTACAGTTTTCTACATGTCAAGTATATGTTCCTATGACCATGAGATCATGCAACTCACGGACACTGGAGGAGTGCCTTGTATGTATCAAACGTCGCAACATAACTGGGTGACTATAAAGTTGCTCTACAGGTATCTTCGAGGGTGTCTGCTGGGTTGGCATGGATCAACACTGGGATTTGTTAATCCGTGTGACAGAGAGGTATCTCAGGGCCCACTCGGTAATACAACATCACAACAAGCCTTGCAAGCAATGTGACTAAGTGTTAGCCATGGGATCTTGCATGTCCATAAGTACGGCAACCGGCAGGAGCCATAGGGTTGTCTTTATTGTATGACTTGCGTGTCAATCATTAAGCGCTATGTAATGCTTTACTTTATCGTAGTAGTAGAAGCATGCTCGGCGTGACAACCCCGATAGCGACACATTGATGGAGATCAAGATGATGGAGATCATGGTGTCATGTTGGTGACAATGGAGATCATGCCGGTACTTTCACGATGGAGATGAAAAGCACAAGTTCATGACCATATCATGTCACTTATGAATTGCATGTGATGTTAATCCTTTTATGCACCTTATTTTGCTTAGGACGACGGTAGCATTATAAGGTGACCCCTCACTTAAATTTCAAGATGAACTTTGTTCTCCCCGAGTGTGTACCGTTGCGAAAGTTCGTTGTGTCGAGACACCACGTGATGATCGGGTGTGATAGACTCTACGTTCGCATACAACGAGTGTAAGCCAGTGTTGCACATGCAAAACACTCGGGTTAAACTTGACGAGCCTAGCATGTACAGACATGGCCTCAGAACACAAGAGACTGAAAGGTCGAGCATGAGTCATATAGTAGATATGATCAACATGATGATGTTCACCATTGAAACCACCTTAACTCACATGATGATCGGACTTGAGTTGGTGAATATGGATCATGTGTCACTCAGATGACGTGAGGGATGTCAATTTGAGTGGGAGCTTTAGTAATTTGATCAACTAAACTCATTATCTTGAACAATAGTCTAAGTAACCTTTGCATATTTATGTTGTAGATCAATGGCTCGTGTAGTAGCACCCCTAAATTTTAATGTGTTCCTAAAGAAAGCTAAGTTGAAAGATGATGGAAGTAACTTTGTGGACTGGGCCCGTAATCTAAGGATTATCCTCATGGCTTCCCAGAAGGCATATGTCCTTGATGCACCGCTTGGTAACCGACCCACAGAACTGTCATCCGAAGACGTTAAGAACGCTTGGGAGGCACATTCTGGAGATTACTCAATAGTTCAGTGTGCAATATTGTATGGCTTAGAACCGGGGCTTCAAAGATGTTTTGAACATCATGGAGCATATGATATGTTCCAGGAGTTGGAGTTTGTCTTTAAGAAGAATGCCCGGATCGAGAGGTATGAGACCTCCGATAAGTTCTATGCTTGCAAAATGGAGGAGAACGGGTCTATCAGTGAACATATACTCAGAATGTCTGGGTATTCGACTCGTCTGGCAGAGTTAGGGATGCCTCTTCCGCCAGAGGCGATCACTGACAAAGTTCTTCAATCACTGCCACCTATCTACAAGAGCTTCATGCTGAAATATAACATGCACGGGATGAACAAGTCAGTCGCCGAGCTGTTTGCGATGCTGAAAGTCGCTGAGTCTGAAATCCAGAAAGAACATCAAGTGTTGATGGTCAATAAAACCACTAGTTTCAAGAAGAATGGAAAGGGCAAGAAGGGTAACTCCAAGAAGGGTGGAAAAGTAGTTGCTCCTCCCGTGAAGAAACCCAAGGTTGGACCCAAGCCAGAAACTGAGTGCTTTCATTGCAAGGGAACTGGTCACTAGAAGCGGAACTGCCCCAAGTATCTGGCTGACAAGAAGGCGGCCAACAACAAACAACGTATATATGATATACATGTTATTGATGTGTACCTTACTAGCTCTCGTTGTAGTGCTTGGGTATTTGATACCGGTTTGGTTGCTCACATTTGCAACTCAAAACAAGAACTATGGAATACATGAAGGCTAGCAAAGGACAAAGTGCCGATGCGCGTGGGAAATGGTTCCAAGGTTGATGTGATCGCTCTCTCTTCGATTACCATCGGGATTAGTGATGAACCTGAATAATTGTTATTTGGTGCATGCGTTAAGCATGAACATTATATCTGGATCTTGTTTATTGAGGCCGGTTACTCATTTAAATCAGAGAATAACGGTTGTTCTATTTATATGAGTGATATCTTTTATGGTCATGCACCCAATGTGAGGGGTTTATTCATGTTGAATCTTGATAGTGATGATACACATATTCATAACATTGATGCCAAAATATGTAGAGTTTATAATGATAGTACCACTTTCTTGTGGCACTGACGTTTGGGTCATATTGGTGTAAAACGCATGAGGAAGCTCCATGCCGATGGACTTTTGGAGTCACTTGATTTTGAATCACTTGACACATGTGAACCATGCCTCATGGGCAAGATGACTAAAACGCCGTTCTATGGAACAATGGAACGGCAAGTGACTTGTGGGAAATCATACATACTGATGTGTGTGGTCCAATGAATGTTGCAGCGCGCGATGGATATCATTATTTTCTCACCTTCACTAATGACTTAAGTAGATATGGGTATATTTACTTAATGAAACACAAGTCTGAAACGTTTGAAAAGTTCAAGCAATTTCAGAGTGAAGTTGAGAATCATCGTAACAACAAGATTAAATTTCTACGATCTGATTGAGGAAGTGAATATCTGAGTTATGAGTTTGGCAGTCACTTAAGAAAATGTGGAATTGTTTCACAGTTGACACCGCCTGGAACACCACAGCGTAATGGTGTGTCCGAACATTCTAATCGAACCTTATTATATATGGTGCGTTCTATGATGTCTCTTGTCGATTTTACACTATCATTTTGGGGTTATGCATTAGAGACAACTGCATTCACTTTAAATAGGGCACCATCGAAATCCGTTGAGACAACGCCATATGAACTGTGGTTTGACAAGAGGCCAAAGTTGTCGTTTCTTAAAGTTTGGGGATGTGATGCTTATGTCAAAAAAGTTCAGCCTAAAAAGCTGGAACCGAAAGTGGAGAAATGCGTCTTCATAGGATACCCGAAAGAGACAGTTGGGTAAACCTTCTATCTCAGATCCGAAGGCAAAGTGTTTGTCGCTAAGAACGGAACATTTCTTGAGAAAGAGTTTCTCTCGAAAGAATTGAGTGGGAGGAAAATAGAGCTTGATCAGGTTATTGAACCTTTACTTCAACCAGAGAGTAGCGCAGCACAGAAAGATGTTTCTGTGGAGCCTACAACAGTTGAAGAGGAAGTTAATGATGATTATCATGAAGCTTCAGATCAAGTTGCTATTGAACCTCGTAGGTCAACAAGGGCGCGTACTGCTCCTGAGTGGTACGGCAACCCTGTCTTGGAGGTCATGTTGTTGGACAACAATGAACCTACGAGCTATGAAGGAGCGATGATGGGCTCGGATTCCGAGAAATGGTTAGAGGCCATGAAATCTGAGATGGGATCCATGTATGAAAACAAAGTATGGACTTTGGAAGTATTACCTGAAGGGCGAAAGGCCATTCAGAACAAATTGATCTTTAAGAAGAAGACGGACGCGGATGGTAATATCACCGTCTATAAAGCTCAAATTGTGGCAAAGGGTTTTTCACAAGTTCAAGGAGTTGACTATGATGAGACCTTCTCACCCGTAGCGATGCTTAAGTCTGTCAGAATTATGTTAGCAATAGCTGCATATTTCGACTATGAAATTTGGTAGATGGATGTCAAAACAGCATTCCTCAACGGTTTCCTTGAGTAAGAGTTGTATATGATGCAACCAGAAGGTTTTGTCGATCCAAAGAATGCTAACAAAGTTTGCAAACTCCAACGATCCATTTATGGACTGGTGCAAGCGTCTCGGAGTTGGAATAAGCGCTTTGATGAGGTTATCAAAGTGTTTGGGTTTATACAAGTTTATGGAGAAGCTTGTATTTACAAGAAAGTGAGTGGGAGCTCTGTATCGTTTCTAATATTATATGTGAATGACATATTGCTGATTGGAAACAATATAGAAATGCTAGAAAGCATGAAGGAATATTTGACCAAGAGTTTTTCAATGAAGGACCTAGGAGAAGCTTCTTTCATATTAGGCATTAAGATCTATAGAGATAGATCGAGACACTTGATAGCACTTTCACAAGGCACATACCTTGATAAAGTTTTGAAGAAGTTCAAAATGGATCAGTCCAAGAAGGGGTTCTTGCCTGTGTTACAAGGTGTGAAGTTGAGTAAGACTCAATGCCCAGTGACTACAGAAGATAAAGAGAAGATGAGTGCCATCCCCTATGCTTCAACCATAGGCTCTATCATGTATGCAATGCTGTGCACAAGACCCGATGTCAGCCTTGCCATAAGTATGGACGGAAGGTTTCAAAGTGATCCTGGAATGGAGCACTGGACGGCGGTCAAGAATATCCTTAAGTACCTGAAAAGGACTAAGGAAATGTTTCTCGTTTATGGAGGTGATCAAGAGCTCGTCGTAAAGGGTTACGTCGATGCAAGCTTTGACACTGATCCGGATGACTCTAAGTCGCAAACCGGATACGTATTTATTCTCAATGGGGGAGTGGTAAGTTGGTGCAGTTCCAAGCAAAGCATGGTAGCCGATTCTACATGCAAAGCGGAGTACATCGCAGCCTCGGAGGCATCAAGGAAGGTGTCTGGATGAAGCAGTTCATGACAGATCTTGGAGTAGTGCCTAGTGCACTGAATCCAATGACTGTTCTGTGACAACACTCGTGCCATTGCTCTGTCCAAGGAACCAAGGTTTCACAAGAGGACCAGACACATAAAGTGACGCTTCAATTCCATCCGTGACTACATCGAGGAGAAGGACATAAATATTTGCAAAGTGCACACAGATCTCAATGTTGCAGACCCGTTGACTAAACCTCTTCCAAGGGCTAAACATGATCAACACTAGAACTGCATGGGTGTTTGATTCATTAAAATGTAAATCACATAGTGATGTGAACTAGATTCTTGACTCTAGTGCAAGTGTTAGACTGTTGGAAATATGCCCTAGAGGCAATCTACAAAGTGTTTATTATTATATTTCCTTTTTCATGATAATTGTTAATTATCCATGCTATAATTGTATTTATTGGAAACACATTGCATGTGTGGATATATAGACAACACTTTGTCCCTAGTATGCCTCTAGTAGACTAGCTCGTTGATCAAAGATGGTCAAGGTTTCCTAGCCATTGACATGAGATGTCATTTGATAACGAGATCACATCATTAGGAGAATGATGAGATGGATAAGACCCATACTATAAACGTAGCATACGATCGTTTCAGTTTATTGCTACAGTTTTCTACATGTCAAGTATATGTTCCTATGACCATGAGATCATGCAACTCACGGACACCGGAGGAGTGCCTTGTATGTATCAAATGTCGCAACATAACTGGGTGACTATAAAGTTGCTCTACAGCTATCTTCGAGGGTGTCTGTTGAGTTGGCATGGATCAACACTGGGATTTGTTACTCCGTGTGACGAAGAGGTATCTCCGGGCCCACTCGGTAATGCAACATCACAACAAGCCTTGCAAGCAATGTGACTAAGTGTTAGCCACGGGATCTTTTATTACGGAACGAGTAAAGAGACTTGTCGGTAACGAGGTTGAACTAGGTATGGAGATACTGACGATCGAATCTCGGGCAAGTAACATATCGAAGAACAAAGGGAACATCATACGGGATTAACTGAATCCTTGACATAGAGGTTCGAACGACAAAGATATTCGTAGAATATGTAGGAATCAATATGGGCATCCAGGTCCTGCTATTGGTTATTGACCATAGAGGTGTCTCGGTCATGTCTACATAGTTCTTGAACCCGCAGGGTCTGCACACTTAAGGTTCGGTGACGTTTCGATGGTATAGAGGTATGTATGGTGGTGACCGAAGGTTGTTCGGAGTCCCGTATGAGATCCCGGACGTCACGACGAGCTCCAGAATAGTCCGGAGGTAAATATTGATATATAGGAAAGTGGTGTTTGAACTCCGGAAAAGTTTCGGGCATTACCGGCAGTGTACCAGGAGTGACGAATGGGTTCTGGGGACCACCAAGTGGGGCCCACAAACCCCAAGGGGCCACATGGGCCTTAGAGGTGGTGCACCAGCCCCTGGTGGGCTGGGCAAGCCAGCCCAATAGGGCCTATGTGCATGGAGAAGGAGGAGGAGTAGGGGCCAAGTCAGGGAAGAGTCCCACTTGGAATCCACCTCCCTTGTGGGAGGTGGACTCTCCCCTATTGCCTTCGGCCGAAGCCCTCCTTGTAGGAGGGGCAAGGCTTCCTCCTCTTCTCTCCCTCCTATATATACTAGAGGATTTTGAGGGCAGATCAAACCCTAATTCTGCCAAGTGTTGCCCTCTTCTTCCTCTAGATCGTTTTCTCCTCTAGATCGGTTTTCAACAGTGCTTAGGCGAAGCCCTGCTGGAATTGCTCCACCACCATCACCGCAACACTGTCGCGCTGCGGGAGAACTCGTCTACCTCTCTGCTCCCTCTTACTGGATCAAGAAGGCAGAGATCTTCACCGAGCTGCATGTGTGCTGAACGCGGAGGTGTCGTCCGTTCGGTACTTGATCAGGAGTTCGTGGGACGGCTTGCGATTTGGATCGCGGAGACATACCACTACATCAACCACGTTCTTTAATGCTTCTGCTTAGTGATCTACAAGGATACGTAGATCCAATCTCTCTTCTCATAGATGCTCATCTCCTAGATTGATCTTGGTGAACCGTAGGAATTTTTTTGTTTCCCATGCAACGTTCCCCAACATTTTGTCCTACCCTCCCATGGCAGCGGGGTCCTATTGGAAACTAAGGGATATTAAGGCCTCCTTTTAATAGAGAACCAGACCAAAGCAATAGCACTTAGTGAATACATGAACTCCTCAAACTACGGTAATCACCGGAAAGAATCCCAATTATTGTCACCCTGGGGGATGCGGATCATAACTCATAATAGGTGTCTACAACTTGCAAGATAGGATCAAGAACACACATATATTCATCAAGACATAATAGGTTCAGATCTGAAATCATGGCACTCGGGCCCTAGTGACAAGCATTAAGCATAGCAAAGTCATAGGAACATCAATCTCAGAACATAGTGCATACTAGGGATCAAACCCTAACAAAACTAACTCGGTTACATGATAAATCTCATCTAACCCATCACCATCTAGCAAGCCTACGATGAGATTACTCATGAAAGGTGGAGAGCATCATGCAATTGGTGATGAAGGATGGTTGGTGATGACGAAGGCGTCGATTTCCCCTCTCCGGAGCCCAAAACAGACTCGAGACCTAGTCTCTCGAGGAAGAACGAGAGGTGGCGGCGGCTCCGTATCATGAAACGCGATGAACTCTTCTCTCTGATTTTTTCTCCCTGAATAGGAATATATAGAAGTGGAAACGAGGTCGAAGGAGCAGTAGGGGGCCCACAAGCCTGCCCGGCATGCCCTAGGGGGTGGGCGCGCCCACCAAGCTTGTGGACAGGTGGTGGGCCCCCTGAAGTTGATTCTTTTGCCAATATTTTTTATTAATTCCAAAAATATTCTCCGTAAATTTTTAGGTCAATCCGAGAACTTCTATTTCTGCACAAAAATAACACCAAGGTAATTCTGTTGAAAACAGAGTCAGTCCGGGTTAGTTCCATTCAAATCATGCAAATTAGAGTCCAAAACAAGGGCAAAAGAGTTTGGAAAAGTATATACGTTGGAGACGTATCAATGTCCCATTTGTTTTTGATGATGATTGTGTAGAAGCATTTCAAATTCTTAAGAATGCCCTGATTACCGCACGTGTTGTTCAACCACCCGACTGGAACCTACCCTTTCAAATTATGTGTGATGCTAGTGACTATGTTGTTGGTGTTGCTCTAGGACAAAGAGTCGATAAGAAATTAAATGTTATCCATTATGGTAGTAAGAGTCTAGACAATGCTCAAAGAAACTATGCTACTACTCAAAAAGAATTTTTAGCAGTCATGTTTGCTTGTGATAAGTTTAGACCTGATATTGTTGATTCCAAAGTAACTGTTCACATCGATCATGCTGCTATTAAGTACCTTATGGAAAAGAAAGATGCTAAACCTAGACTTATTAGGTGGGTCCTTCTGCTAAAAGAATTTTATTTGCATATCATTGATAGAAAGGGTGCTGATAACCCCGTGGAAGATAACTTGTCTAGGTTAGAAAATGTTCTTGATGACCCACTACCTATTGATGATAGCTCTCCTGATGAACAATTAGCTGTCATGAATGCTTCACATAATGCTCCTTGGTATGCCGATTATGGCAATTACATTGTTGCTAAGTTTATACCTCCTAGTTTCACATACCAACAAAATAAAAAGTTCTTCTATGATTTGAGGCATTACTTTTGGGATGATCCACACCTTTATAAAGAAGGAGTAGATGGTGTTATTAGACGTTGTGTGCCTGAGCATGAACAGGAACAGATCTTACGCAAGTGCCACTCCCAAGCCTATGGAGGACATCATGCTAGAGATCGAACTGCACATAAGGTACTACAATCTAGCTTTTATTTTCCTACTCTCTTCAAGGATGCTCGTAATTTTGTCTTTTCTTGTGATGAATGTCAAAAAATTGATAATATTAGTAGACGTCAGGAAATACCTATGAATTACTCTCTTGTTATCGAACCATTTGATGTTTGGGGTTTTGATTATATGGGGCCTTTTCCACAATCTAATGGGTATACTCATATTCTAGTTGCGGTTGATTATGTTACTAACTGGGTAGAAGCTATTCCAACTAGTAGCGCTGCTCATAACACCTCTATTAAAATGCTTAAAGAAGTTATTTTCCCTAGATTTGGAGTCCCTAGATATTTGATGACTAATGGTGGTTCACACTTTATTCATGGTGCTTTCCGTAAATTGCTCGCTAAATATGATGTTAATCATAGAATTGCATCCCCTTATCATCCTCAGTCTAGTGGTCAAGTAGAATTGAGTAATAGAGAAATTAAATTGATTTTGCAGAAGACTGTTAATAGATCAAGGAAGAATTGGTCTAAGAAACTTGACGATGCATTGTGGGCTTATAGAACTGCTTACAAAAATCCTTCGTGCACCTTCCGGACTCTGTTTTCTTGTGGCATACTCCTTCGGGTCGGTAAAAATTCATTATATAATCTCCCAAAGGTTTTGACTCTCGTATCACGACAATACCTCATGTTTTCTCTTTGAGCTATTCCTGTAGAAGATTTAGAGCAAGATGTCATCCCAAGAGTCTGATGGGGAGAGATACATATCGCATTATCTTGCCAATCCCAATCTCTACGGGGACCTAGATCCTTATGGATTATTCTTGGAGGAGGAACAAGAAGACAAGTACCGAGAAGAAAGCTCAGATGAAGAGGAGACTCATATACCTCAATTGGGAGACATGCACATGGAGTTCAGGAAATCAGGCCTCCCAAACGCGAGAAGAAAACCTAAAGTTCTATTTATCCCTTCTCGTTTTGTGCAGGAGAGTAAAGAAGAATTATGTCAAAGGATATTGAAGCTCGAACAGGAGGTCGACGACCTAAGGGAACAAAATTTTATGCTTAGAAGGAAACTAGACAAACTTCCAACCTCATCAACAACTCCGACATCACCACCTCCGAAGCAAGACAACTAAACACATGGGTATGGGCACTCCTCTTGGCTTGTGCCAAGCCTGGGGGGTGCCCCGGTATCGTATCACCATCACATCTTTTATTTTTCCTTTTATTTTTTATTTTTATTTTTATCATCTTTACTTAGTTCGATCCTTTTGATTATATCTTGATCTAGTAGATAAAGTTTTCGTGTGATCTAGTTTCGAGTCTTTGCTTTATGATCTCCCATGTGTAAGCAAGTCCATGAGTTATATAATAAAAATTGCTTTTGAGTTGAGGGCTTTTGCTTGTTTGGCATGTTCTTGATCTTGAGAAAGATGAAGTAGAAAGAAGTATAGAATAAAAGCAAAGAGTATATATGATGATCTTATGGGGAGTGATGGCTTTACATATAAGAAGTATGTCGGTTGAAACCTGTTGTGGGTTGACAAACATAGTTGTTGGTCATTGGGGCAATTAAAATGAAGTAATAAATAAAGAGAGGTTCACATATAAATATATTATCTTGGACGTCTTCTATGATTGTGAGCACTCATTAAAATATTATATGTTAAGAAGTTGATGTCGGACAAGGAAGACAACATAATGGTTTATGTTTGCTTATATCTGAATAGAAGTTATATTGTTATGGATCCCTCAACATGTGTCGCTTGCTTCCACCTAATATCAGCCAAATCCTCCACACCAAGTAGAGATACTACTTGTGCCTCCAAACACCCTTAACCCAGTTTTGCCATGAGAGTCCACCATACCTACCTAAGGATAGAATAAGATCCTTCAAGTACGTTGTCATAGGTGCAAGCAATAAAAATTGCTCTCTAAATATGCGTGATCTATTAATGTGAGGAAAATAAATTTTATACGAACTTGTGATAGGGAAGAAATAAAAGAGACGGACTGCATAATAAAGTTCTCTATCACAAGGGGCAATATAAAGTGATGTTCTTTTGCATTAAGAGATTGTGCATCCAACTATAAAAGTGCATGACAACCTCTGCTTTCCTCTGCGAAGTGCCTATCTGTTAGTTTTATTTTCTAGTTCTTACCTTTATGTAGAGCCGTGGTGATTTCCATCACCTTCTCTATTTTCGCCTTTATTTTTTGGCAAGTATCACGTGTTGGGGAATGATCTAGGCACATATATCCACTCGGAAGTGGATGAGCATGAGTCATTGCTATTGACATTACCCTTGAGGTAAATAGTTGGGAGGCAACACTATAAGCCCCTATCTTTCTCTGTGTCCGATTAAAACTTTGAACTCATAGGTACCTCATGAGTGTTAGCAATTGTGAAAGACTAAAAGATGATTGAGTATGTGGGTTTGCTTTACAAGCTCTTATATTGACTCTTTCCTATGTTATGATAAAATGGAATTGCTTCAATGACTGACATCATAGTTTGTCGGTTCTCAATAGAGTTCTTGATTCATACTTTGACATTGTGAACGAATTATTACTTTAGCGTAAGAAATTATACTCATTATATTTTTTTGTTATAAATATGATCATGATGCCTTCATGTCCATATTTTATTTTATCGACACCTCTATCTCTAAACATGTGGGCATACTTATCGATTTCGGCTTTCGCATGAGGACAAGCGAGGTCTAATCTTGGGGGAGTTGATACGTCCATTTTGCATCATGATTTTATATTGATATGTATTGCATTATGGGCTGTTATTACACATTTTGGTACAAAACTTATGCCTTTTCTCTCTTATTATACAAGGTTTACATGAAGAGGGAGAATGCCGGCAGTTGGAGTTCTGGACTGGAAAAGGAGCAAATCTGAGATACCTATTCTGCGCAACTCCAAAAGTCTTGAAAATCTACGGAGAATTATTTTGGGATATATAAAAAATATTGGGCGAAAGACATACATCAGGGGGGCCACCAGGCAGCCACAAGCCTGTAGGGCGCGCCCTACCCCCCAGGCGTGCCCCTAGGGCTTGTGGCCCACCTGGCAGCCCTCCGATGCCCATCTTCTGCTATATTCAGGGTTTCGTCCTGGAAAAAATCATAACAGAGCTTTCGAGACAACGTGCCACTGTCTCGAGGCAGAACTTGGGTAGAACCAATCTAAAGCTCCCGCAGGGCGATCCTACCGAGGAAACTTCCCTCCCGGAGGGGGAAATCGAACCTCAGATTGGCACCCGTGGGTTGCTAGTAGTGTTGATTACTCCTTGTAGTTGATGCTAGTTGGTTTACTTGGTGGAAGATCATATGTTCAGATCCTTGATCATCATTAATACTCCTCTGATTATGAACATGAATATGCTTTGTGAGTAGTTACGTTTGTTCCCGAGGACATGGGATAAGTCTTGTTATAAGTAATCATGTGAATTTGGTATTTATTCGATATTTTGATGAGATGTATGTTGTCTCTCCTATAGTGGTGTTATGTGAACGTCGACAACATAACACTTCACCATTGTTTGGGCCTAGAGGAAGGCATTGGGAAGTGATAAGTAGATGATGGGTTGCTAGAGTGACAAAAGATTAAGCCCTAGTTTATGTGTTGCTTCGTAAGGGGCTGATTTGGATCCACATGTTTCATGCTATGGTTAGATTTATCTTAATTATTCTTTCGTAGTTGCGGATGCTTGCGGGAGGGGTTAATCATAAGTGGGAGGCTTGTCCAAGTAAGGGAAGCACCCAAGCACCGATCCACCCACATATCAAATTATCAAAGTAACGAACGCGAATCACATATGCATGATGAAAGCTAGCTTGACATAAAATTCCCATGTGTCCTCGGGAGTGCTTTGCTTTATATAAGAGTTTGTCCAGGCTTGTCCTTTGCTATAAAAAGGATTGGGCCACCTTGCTGCACCTTTGTTACAATTGTTACTTGCTACCCGTTACAAATTATCTTATCATAAAACTATCTGTTACCGATAATTTTAGTGCTTGCAGAGAATACCTTACTGAGAACCGCTTGTCATTTCCTTCTGCTCCTCATTGGGTTTGAAACTCTTACTTATCGAAAGTACTACGATTGATCCCCTATACTTGTGGGTCATCAGTGCAGCATAACTCCAGAGTCGCATCGCATAACCCTTCTCGAGGGCAGCCTTCTCCAGGTGAAACTGACCCGAGCAACTGCGGTGCCTCACCTCCATGATGACAAGAACGGTAAGCCCCAAACTTAGCTCATTTTCTCAAAGAAAGACAAACTTAGCACTTATACAAACTTAGCTCCTTGTGATTAGAGTCACTTCGCGGAACTTTCCTATTTCGTGATTAGAGTCACTTCACAAACATAGCACTTAGACAAATTTAGCTCCTTGTGATTAAACTCTTCTTCTTATTCTTCTTCTTCTAGTCTTCTTCATCTAACTTTCGTATTTCCCTTTTTGCAGATTGGAGTCACTTCACGGAATCTTGCATTGATGGAGTTCTTGTGGTTCATGGAGTGCTTATGATTTTGTATCGATGAATAATCTTAAAGTTGCTACCTATGTGAAATTTGCTACTGTTGGATGATATTTGTGCTTGTTGTTGGATGATAGGATGATATTTGTGTTTGTTGTTGGTTGATATTAATTTGTGCTTGTTGGATTATCATCAACATGGCAAGAATATTGTTATTGTGTAATATATACATATTTTCCTCTGAAAATTGTTGGATATAAGAAAAAACAGAAGAAAAAAATCTAGGGCAATATTGTTACTTTGTCGTGTGCCACTGACGGCAAAGGCGCCACATGGCACTCACCTGTGCAACCTGGGAGTGCCAGGCTCGGTGCAATTTGGTCCATTTGCCGTTCGGGGCAGATGGGAAAGACTGTCGTTAGCCACTAACAGGGCTAGCCCTAGTGTAAGTCGTCCAACCGCGTTGCCGTCTGTAGCCTGGCGGTAAAAAGAATTGTCGTCCGCTGAAGCCAAAGCAGACAGCAAAGCACTCCTTTACCAGGGTTTCCAGTGCCGGAAATTTTGCCGTCTCGCAGCCGAAGGCAAAGGCTTTGCCGTCTATGGTCCTGCCCTTTGCCATCAGCTATGGCCGACGGCAAAGTACCTGATTCCTGTAGTGCATGCTTAATGATATTAATGTGGTAATGTGAAAGAGCATGAGTGAATGACCATTGGTTAATAAGAGTATCATGAATTAGAGGTTGTTAACTTGCTTTTCATCCAAATATTTTTATGGCATGGTGATGATGTGTGAGCATACTTATTCCTCGTTGAAATCCTTGTGCTGTTTAGGTCGGGGGCGTGATGGTTAACTCCTACCAACCTCCTCCCTAGGAGCATGCGAGTAGTGCTTTGCTTCGAGATATCTAATAAAATCTTGCAATAAGTATGTGATTTCTTTATGACCAATGTGAAACCATGGATATACACACTCTCACCACCACATATTTGCTAGACTCTTTCGGTACCGTGCATTGCCCATTCTCACCTCGAGGATCGGTGTAACTTTCTCCGGTGCATCTAATCCACGTGACATGATACACTCTTTTGCACATAAGACTCGTTATATCCTCCTCAAAATAGCCACCATACCTAACTATCATGGCATTTCCATCGCCATTTCGAGATATATTGCCATGCAACTTCCACCGTCACATCATATGACTAGTACTCCCACTGTCATATTGCTTTGCATGAACATATAGGTTCACATATTATTTGTGGAAAGGCCATTACTCATCATTTTCTATACATGTTATGCTTGATCATTGCACATCCTGGTACACCGCCAGAGACATTCATATAGAGTCATATTACTTTATTAGTTTTCCATATCGAGTTGTAAATTAAAAAAAGTGTGACGATCATCATTTTTTAGTTCAATGTCTTAGTGAGGAAAGGATGATGGAGACAATTATTCCCCCACAAGTTGGGATGAGACTCCGTACAAAAAAAAGAAAAAGGGAAGAAAAGAAAAATAAATAAATAAATAAATGAGAGAAGAGAGAGAAGGGACACCACTACTACCTCTTATTCCACACTTGTGCCTCAAAGTGGCACCATGTTATTAATATGCTAGTGGGAATTTTTCATTATAGAACGCTGCTTGTATATTCCGTTGACGGGCTTCCTCAAATGCCCGAGGTCATCATGAGCAAGCAAGTTAGATGCACAACCACTTAGCTTCAGTTGAGCTTTCATACGCTTATAGCTCTAGTGCATGCGTTGCATGGCAATCCCTACTCCTCGCATTGATATATATATATATATATATATATATATATTGATGGGCATCTTCGTAGCCCGTTGATACGCCTAGTTGATGCAAGACTTTCTTCTCCACTTTCACCCCTTTGAAACCTACCAACATATTATATTCCACCTTTACGCTATATCCATGGTTCACGCTCATATATTGCGCGAGTAATAAAAAGATGAAGCGTGTTAAAAAGTACAATCCAATTGCCTGACTTGACACTGTGGTGCTTGACATTTGTATTTATGTGGAGAGTATGGAGCCATGCTATGCTAATATCATAAAATGAATAGGGGGTGAACATTATTCAAGGATCGTATGCTTTGAAACTTGATGATTATGTTGCTTATGTTTATAAATATTAGTATGTTGATGTTTATTAATTAATCGTTTCTCAATTATCAAACCTGCAATAGATTACATGTTGGGTAGCATGTCACATCACAAATTCCGTTTTTATCATTTACCTACTTGAGGACGAGCAAGAATTAAGCTTGGGGATGCTGATACGTCTCCAATGTATCTATAATTTTTTATTGTTCCATACTATTATATTATCATTCTAGGATACTTTTTGGGTGCTTATTTACCAATTAATATTATTTTTGAGAACTAACCTATTAACCTAGTGCCAAATGCCAGTTGTTGATTTCTCCATGTTTTTGGTTTTTTAGGTTTATAGTACCAAACAAAGTCCAATTGCCTCGAAACTTTAATATGATTTTATTCTGGATCAAAAGAAGACCTTGAAGCTTCGGGAGGACAACAGGGGCTCCATGAGGGAGGAACCACACGGCAGGTTGGCTAGTGCCCCCCTTTGGCTTCCCCCGGTGCCCCTCTCTAGCCTATAAATTCTCATAAATCCCAAAAACCCTAGAGAGCCTTCCGAAACACCTTTTCTGCCACCACAAGTCTCTGTTCTGCCTTGTGCCCAACTGGAGCCATGTTCTGGTGCCCTACCGGAGGTGGGGTCAATCATGGAGGGCCTCTACACCAACCTTGCTGCTCCCATGGTGATGTGCGAGTAGTTCCTCACAGACCTACGGGTCCATAGTTAGTACCTAGATGGCTCTCTCTCTCTCTATCTTCTCTATCTATCTATCTCTCTCTCTCTCTCTCGCGCGCGCGCGTGATCTTCAATACAATGATCATCGCATCTTCGCTTTGATCTATCCGATGCAATTCTTTTTTGCGGTGTGTTTCTTGGGATCTGATGAATTGTGGGTTTCTTTTCAGATTATTCAGTATAAATATTTGTGTCTTCTCTGAAATCTATTATGATTCTTATTTGCATGATCATTATAGCTTCATAAATCTCTATTTGGTTTGGCCAAGTAGATTGATCTTTTTTCAGTGAGAGGGGTGCGTTGTAGTGGGTTCGATCTGACGAGTTTCTATATCCCAGTGACAAAAAGGGACAAGATACGTCATTATATTGTTGCCACTAAGGATAAAACAATGGGGTTAGTTCATATTAATTGAATTCTCTTTGTCTACATCATGTCATTGTTCTCCAAGTATTACTCTATTTTACTTAATACTCTAGATGCATGTTGCATAGCAGTCGATGGGTGGATTAATAGTAATAGGTGTAGGCAGGATTCGACCTATTTTCTTATGGACATGATGCCTATATACACATGATCATTGTCGTGAATAAATATTGCATAAGTATGCTCTTTTGTATCAATTGCCCAACAGTAATTTGTTTACCCACCATATGCTTATTTTCATGAGAGATGCCACTAGGGAAAACTATGGCCCAGGTCTATTCACTTATATATTTACAAACGATTCAATACTTTGATGCCAATATTTAATTTTTATTTAATGTTGCAATTTATAGTTATCTACTACCAACCACACTACTTATAAGCTTGCAAATAACGAGTCCAACGGGATTGACAACCCTCTTGCCCGCGTTGGGTGCAAGTGGTTGTTTCTTTGTGTGCAGTCGCTGAAGACGAGGGTTAATTGTTACCCCTATTGATCCGGTAAACCTTGGTTCTCTGCTGAGGGAAATACTTACAAATATTGTGTTGCATCACATGTTCCTCTTCACGGAAAACCCAACGCAGATCACAAGTATCAGTATGTAACTCCTCCAATGATCCAATTAGTTTTTTGCTTTAGTGGATTATATGTTCTGTATTTGTTGTTCTTGGTGCTACATAAAATGAGCTTGCATGTTGAATTCTTTGAGTTCCAAGTAGTTTGAATGCTTGATATACCCTCTAGGCATCCACATGAGTAGTTGCTATCAATGTTATAAAGTTTTATTGATGTTATTTTGTGACCTAAAAATTTCAGAAATCTTCCCTCAGGAAAATGAATATATTTAGGAGGAGTTCTTCAATGAGAAAGTCTTCTTGAGAGTCATTGGACGAGAACTCACTACGACAAGCTGTAGGATCGAAAGTAGGTCTAGAGTGGGGGTGATTAGACTAATTGACCAACTAAAAGTTTTGCCTTTATCCCAAATTTAATTCTTGTCAAGTTTTAGCATTCATACCATATCAAGTCACACCCTACACATGCATGTCTAAGAGTGTGGCAGCGGAAAATAAATACATTGCACATGTAAGTAAAGAAAGGGTTAGGAATGCAAACACAAGTGATGACACGATGATTTTTCCCGTGGTTCCGATAGGTGGTGCTATCATACGTCCACATTCATGGAGTCTTCAACCCACGGAGGGTAACGGTCGCGAGAGTCCATGCAGGGCTCTACCCATGGAGAGTTCCACGAAGAAGCAACCTTGACTATTCCATGCGGCTTCCGTCCACGAAGGACTAGCCTCACTATGGGTAGATCTTCACGAAGTAGGCAATCTCCTTGACCTTACAAACTTCTTGGTTCACTCCACAACACGAAGTAGGAGGTTCCCAAGCGACACCTAACCAATCTAGGAGGCACCACCCTCCAAAAGGTAATAGGCTCGGTAGTGACGATGAACGCCTTGCTCTTGTGCTTCAAGATGATAGACTCCTCAACACACAATCTCTCTCACACAGATTTGGCTTGGTAGAAGTGATGGGATTGGTGGAAAGCAACTTGGGCAGGCTAGAAATCAAGATCCATATGGTTGGAGTGGAAGATCTTGACCTCAACACAAGGGTAGGTGGTTCTCTCTCAGAAAACTAAGTAGGATAGGTATGGAATAGTTCTGAGTGCTTCTATTTTGAGTGGGTGGTGGTGAAGGGGTATATATAGGCATCCCCAAAAATCCAACCGTTACACACAATAAGTCAGGCTCGGTGACACCGATGTGTAAATCTCGGTGGTACCGAAGTGACAAAAAGTGGCAACTTTTGAATCTCGAAGGGACCGATATACAATTCTCGATTGCACCGACAAGGTGACCAACGATTAGATTTACCAAACTCGGTGACGCCGATTCACCATTCTCGGTCGGACCGAAAATGGGAACTTGCGTAACAGGAAGTTGGCAACCCAACTCGGTGGCACCGAGTGCAGTGTTGGCTGCACCGAAGTGTTAGGGTTTGGCTGAGTCTGTATAGGGTTTGGAACTCAGTGGCACCGGGATGGGAAAGTTGGTTGCACCGATTTGGCATGTTTGACTTAGGACAGACTTTGGTGGGAGAGTATGTGGATGTTTTGGTGACTGTCACTTGTGCACGTTGAGCATATTGTTCACCATCGAAATTTTACCCCCTTTTAATAGTATTGGCTTTCCTATAGACTCAAAGTGATTTCTCACAAATGCAAAATGTAGAGTCCTCTTGCTTGAAGCTTGGCCAATCTATTTCTTTGAATCTTGGGGTAATTCCACAATCCTTTTGCCATTCCCATCGTTGAACTTTTCTTGAAATATACTTGGTGAAGATATTAGTTCAGTGACTTATATGTTGTTATTAATTACCTAAACCACCAAGGGAGCAAATGTGCTTTCAATCTCCCCTTTTTTTGGTAATTGATGACAACATATAGATCAAAGCTTCGACAAAGATATAATCATAGAATATAGTCATCACTTTGAGAAGTATGTGATAAGCAAGAGCTCCCCCTAAATTTGTGCATTATTTTAAATTTGCATTTGAATGCAAATGCACAATTGATTAGGTACATGGGTCACTTCTCACATGTCACATACCACTTGGTGGTGTGTGAGAGTAATTGGAATGAATATCATAGCACAACACAATCGAGCAAAAGATGAATCAACATCACATAAGCATTTAAGATGACAGGAAATAGTAGCATCACACATTAAAGCGTATGATCAAACATCATCGAGTGCGTATCACAAGCAAGACCAAAGAGTATCACGGCAACCAAAAGAAATTGTTTTTAAAAAAGCAGTAAACACCAAACTCTCTCTCTCTCTCTCGAAGCCTAATGATCTATATACACTTCTCCCCCTTTGGAAACAAGTTACCAAAAAGTTTAAAGGTATCTATCTAAGCGTTCTTGGGCTGATCTCCTCCGATTGACGATGAAGGAGTCAAGAGCAAGGCATCGGCGAAGATCTCTGCAGATGTCGTCGAAGGAGCTGGAGTAGACACTGGTGGAACTAGAGCTGATGGAGCAGGAGATGTGCTAATAGTAGCTGGAGCTGATGAAGAAGGCCTCGATTCTGGTGCAGGCACTGTGGCTGATCTCATGTGAGTGGTGAACTGGGTGCCTGGACCGAGAGGTGATTCTTACTCATCATCATCATCATCATCAAAAGATGTAGAAGAGACCCGGGGAATGTGCATGGAGTCAACTTCCTTCTGGAGCTCTATCACAATATTTGTAACTTTGTCCACCTTCTCACCAAGCACCTTGATCCTCATCTCGAAGATCCTCACAAGGTTGTTCTGGTTCTCCAGAATCCCTTTGATATCCTTCTACATACCTTGGACGGCTCTGATCAGAAGATCCATTTGCTCGTTCCTGGATCTGGGGACTTGAGCACTAGCGGCTCGAACAGCTTCTCCCTCTGCTTGTGTTGTAGCAGATATGGGATGATCTGGGTTCGTCACCACAATGTTATCCTCGAACTCTGGTTGTAGGGGCAGATGTGGGCGATCAAGAGCAAAAATGTGCTTCTCCAACTGAGAGTTGATGAGCAACTAGATGTAGGGTGCATAACAGCATGAGCGCTTCTGGTCAGCAGCAACCATCTTGATTGTCTCAACAATCAGATCCATTACTCTAATCCTGGTGTTCCTATCAAGGTGGATCAACATATTAATGGAGTAGGCTCGGATCATCTTGTCATCTCCTGACTTGGGTATCAAGGTATGCCTGAGAATGGTCTTTATAGTCCGGAGGCCTGCTTGCAGATAATAGATGGATCCTAGCTTGTGTGATTGCACCTTGTTTGTGGGGATAGGAGTATACATGTCTTTCATAGCATTGTGACTTGCCTTGGGTTCAGAGTATACATCCAAATCTCCTTCCTAAGCTTCTCGAACTTCCAATAGAGCAGCCCATTCCTCAACAGTGGATTCATATCTAGCAGCTTCAGTCATCCATACAATTCTACCATCTCCGTGGAAATGAGCAGTGGAGTAGAATTGCATGATCATCTCGTCATTCCATGCAGTAAGTTCTCTGCCAATGAACTTATCCAGACCAATGCATTGGAATTTGTTTTGGACACTTGGGAAGTAGTCCACATTATCTTTGATGAACTTCCAATCGACATACCTCATGTCACTAATAGCTGGGCTCTTGTCAACAGAACGGTCTCATAGAAATCATGTTGCTCTCTCGTATAGAACATGTAGTCAACAACAGTCTTCCTTCGCTGAGTATAAGGATCTATGGCTCTCCAGGCTCTCAAGCCTGACTCTTTCCGCTTCTTCATGTCCTCAGCAACTAAGTGGCTGGCATCGTGCATTGGATGATGTGGTCTGAGCTTCATCAAGGCAGTCAAGTCCTCATCATCTTCCACTCTGGAGGCAGTCCCTTTGTTCTTTTCTGAAGCGGGAATGTCTCTGGTGGTCCTCTTGGACTTCTGTGCAGCAGCCTCCTTAGATGTAGGCTTGGTGCTCTTGGAGGTGCCAGTTTTTGGCAAAGCATCAGCCATGAGATTCTTGGCTTTCTTCTTGGGAGGGACTATTTCAGCATGCTCTTCCTCCTCCTCGGCAGCAGCAACAACAACCTCCTCTCGATCTTCAAACATAGAGGTAGGCCTGCCAATAGCATGGACAATCCTTTTCCTAGACTTTTTCTCCCTGCCTTATTAGGCATAGCTTGCTTGGGGACCTCAACTGATATAGTTGCTCTGGCAGTCTCATGTGCTTTGAATGTTGAAGCAGGTGCATAGACTTTGCTGACAACTTTACGAGATGAAGTAGCTTCAGTTGCTGACTTCTTGGAAGATTTTTCTTGCTTCTTAGAAAGAGTCTCCTCAGGAATGAAATCTGAATCTTCTTCATCAGATTTGAGCTTCTTCCTGGTTCTGGTGGCAGCCTTGGGCAACCCATGAGAGCTGGGGGTGCCTGGATCTGAGAAAGAACTGGCTTCTGGGCTAGTTCGAGAACTCATGTCAACTCCCTGTTCTGGCAAATTCTGATTGTCCTCTGAGCCTGACATATTGACCCTGTCAATAGAGTATAGGAGAGCAGAGGAAGACGAGTCATCACAAAATGAGGCTAGTTTTTGAAATTTGAGCAATGAATTTTCATAAGTTTTGCATTCTGTCAAATAGTTATCGGTGCAGCCGAAAAGAAATTTTCGGTGGGGCCGAGACAGACTAACTCTCTAATCGAAACTTGGCAGCCTTTTCGATCGGACCGAAAAAGGCAACTCGGTTCCATCGAGTCAGTTCTCAACCTCATAGAAAAGCATATCGGTGAGACCGATATTTTCGTTTTGGTTCCACCGAGATTTATCGGGCGGACGGCAAAACCCTAGAAAATCCATCTAACGCGAGATTATGGTGTTTTGACAGGATGGAAACATGTGCAAGGGATGCAATGATGATAAACAAGAATCTAATGCGCTAGAATCGGACGGGGAGCTAGAGATGGAATCCGTACCCTAGCTTGGCGTGGATCCTCTACGACGGCGACGAGGGAGTGGATTTCGTCGGCGACGGTGATTCCCAACGGTGGAGGAGAGCAGGGAGACAAGGGCGACGACCTGGGGTCTTCAGAGCGGCAACTTAGGGTTTTGGAGCGTAACGTATGAAGATTGAATTTCAAAGCGTCGGGGTCCAACTTTATATACCCACCACAGTCGGTGACGGCGATTTTAATTTTTCGATGTCATCGAGTGCCTTAACTGTCAGCTAACAGGGACACTCGGTGTAACCGAGAAAGTGGAATCGATGGTACCGAGATTTAAAAACCAGATCAACCCTAGGCATTCGGTGAGACCGAGATTTTGGTGTTGGTTCCACCAAGATGCACTTGGGAGGTTTTAATGATAAGTCCTTGTCGATACGGAACTCCGAGTGCACCACATACAAAGGGATCAAAAAGCACTTGTTCAAATTTTGTGATGTCGCATTAATAGAGTATGAGGTGAGAAAGCATTGATAGCTAAAGAAGTGGTCCTAGGCATTCTTGTATATCCAATTGGCAAAAGATAAATCAAAAACCAAATAGCAACAATTGGATATCCTCGAATGAGAAAATACATGCAGACCAACATGCTCACGCAATAAAATGTCAAATGAAATCATGGCAAACATGCACATATACTCTAGCATCTATCAAGCACTTGGGCGATGACGAAGTCATCTATATATGAGTATTTGACTTAGGAGCCAAGTAAGAGTACTTGATCATAGATCATACTCATCGTTTAAGCACAAGTGGGGTTACGACTTTTACATAAAGCATTTAATGTTTGTCACATACTATGAAATGCTTTGACTCAAGTCTTAGAGTAGAGCTCCCCCTTGATGTGACATCCCCCCATAAGAGGGATAAACTAACCTTGGGTTTTGTCGATGAAGACTTCATGTTGGTGAGGTAGTGGTGGATGCTTAAGGTTGATGAAGATCACCAAGAGTTGGGAGCATCCTCGTTGTTTCCTTACTCTTCTCACCTACATGGGTTAGTCCCAACACACAAGAGACAAATACAAGGATATCTATGGACATGGAGTGCAAAGCATATGTAATGATGTCCATTGATTTTTTTATTACCTTGTCCCTTGCTTACCTTCGAGGGAATGTGTGACTCCTTGATCTATTGCATAAAGTTGATGTTGATTGTAAATAGATATTGCCAATAATGGATGTGAGTGAATTTCATTGGCGGAGTCACCCCTCAAGAACTTTCTAGTTCTTCTTCTTGGGAATCCACATCAAGTTGATGGGGATCCTTGGTGTTTAAGTAGCACTTGTAGAAGTTGATCTTGTAGTAGCCTTGGGAACTGTGACAGCCCAAGTGCTGCCCCTGCCTTTTGTGGTCTTGTAACTTATGTGAACTTTGTGTCATGTGTTGTATGAATGAGTTTGCTTCTTGCCATTCCATCTCATCATCATGCATCATGTCATTCATCATCATATCATGCATAATATGAATATGGTGTGCTTCCTTGTGAACTTGTTGAATGGTGAGTAGCTCTTGTGTGGGTTGTGGAGTGTGCATGTGTGGGCTCAACTTCCTCCCTCTCCCTTCTTTTCAAAAACAACCTAAACCTCCTTATTCCTTTTATTTGCTCCAACAGAATTATCTTGTTAATTAAATTTGTTAAAAATGTTCATGATGTAGCCAATATTGTTTTGAGTCTATGTGTGTTGTCCTTTTGGTGTTTTGAGCTTTGAGATTTTGGGGTTCTAAATAAATCAAGGGCTGCTATTTCAAAAGGTGTTTAATTTGCTAGCCCTAAAATTCATCTTGGTATTTTATTCAAATAAGGAATAATTCCTTATGGTGTCAAGTATTTTATTTTGTTGAAAATCTTTTTTCTTTTCACTAGGGCTTTTTCTTGTTTTTCTTTTGTTTATAAAGGAAACTTCTATTTGTTTTATCTATGAGTGAGAGAGAGTGAAGTTGGGCCGACTCCCTCTCCCACGCGGCCCAACCCAGGTAGCAACGCCTACCTGCTCCCATTCTTCCTCCATCAGTCAAAGTGCTCCGCCTGTGTGTGAGAGAGAGAGGGAGTGCCGACGCCATCGCCGTCAGGGGATTACGGGCGTCGAGGCCGCCCCTTTAAATAGGCGTGGATCCCTAGGGTTTATTTCTTCCCCTCACCGCCGCCACTTCCCTCTTCCTTCCCCTTCCCTCTTCTTTGTCAGAGAGAGAGCAGAGAGGTAGTTTAGAGAGAGCAAGGCTCCGACAGCCTTCGGTCGCCGTCGTCGCCTCCGGTGGCCCGTGCATCGCCGTCGGGGATGGCGTGGTTACTGTCCGCATTCCATTCCGCACGCTAGGGGTGAGGAGCACCTCCCTGCGGCACCGCTTCGCCGTCGCCGTCGTCCGCAAGGGAGCAAGGCGTCGCCGGCATCTTCTTCCTCTTCGTCACTACGGTGGCATCGAACCCCAAGCTCCTCTCCTTGTCCTAGGTATGGAGGTATGGTCCCTCCTTCCTTTCCTCCTTGTCATCGCATAGCTTCCCGTGTGTGCGCTTAGATCCAGGTGTGCCTCGGTCGTGTCCTCGAAGCTTCGGCAAGCCCGGTCTTTTTTTGCAGTAGCATTGTGTGCGTGTGTGATGTCGCTGGTGGAAGCCTTCCGCCGCTGCCCGTTGCCTGCGTGTGTTTTCCCCTTTCCCGATGTCTAGCCCCGCACTCTTAGGGTCGCCTCGCCGCCGCTGCCAGTTGCTGCTGCCTGATGCCTTTGTCACCATCGCTGGCAGGCTTGTGTAGCCCCGTGCTTCGCCCCGCTAGCGTCGGGAACGAGATTCCGAAGCCCCGCCGCAGGTCGCCGGCCCCGGTGGTCGCCGGAGGGGCCGCCGGCGTCGCCCTCTTCTTGTCTTCCCGAGGTAGGAGAAGACCGTCTTCAGACTCGCCATTAGGTGTCGCCCCCCCCCTCTCTGAGCAGATACCCCCGCCTAGCCCAGTGGTAGCAAGCTGGGGAAACGACCAGCAGGTCGTGGGTTCAAAACCCACCCCCGGCTCCTTTAATTTTTTTCGGTTTAGTGTGTGTGGTGTGGATCCCGTCTGGCTGTGATGGGATCTGCTGCGGCTGTGCAGATTTGTGTGTGTGCTAGCGTGTGTGCATGAGTGTGGTGGGATTGCTTGTGGCAGTAGATCCAGTGTGGCTGTGTGCCAATGTGTGTGTGCATTGTTGTGTGTGTATAGTAGTGTGTTGTGTGTGTTGTGTGTGTTGTGTGTGTTGTGTGTGTGTGACAAGTGGACCCAGGCCCCACTTGTCATACACTAGGGACCCTGGTGAGTATGCTAGGTGGGTCCCCCTTCAATTAGTTGTTTCTTTCTTTTATTTTGTTTTGGTGTTCTAAGTATTTTAAATAGGATATTTCTATTTCTGGTAATATTGCTAATTCTGGACATGAACATATATGACATGATCATTTATAGTAAGTTTTCACTTATAGGAATGTTGGGCATTTTTCTATCTAGTGTTTTGCCATGATGCTCCATGTAAACATATGAGTATGATACATGATCTTGGAGTAGAATCACCCAAGGAATCCATTGGTGCCATTGGTTTGGGCATTTGAGCAAGTTTCGGCAAAATGTCATTTTGTCTCAAAGTGCCATTTTGTCATTTTTGTTATATTTAATCCATACATGTCATGATATTTGTGCCAACATGAATATGGTAGCCTTTGATGAGTAGAATGCCATGGTATTTATTTTTGTCATGTTAAATTTTCATATAAGTGGGAATCATGCTCTAAAGTAGATACTAAAATATTGCTATTTTCAAACATGCTAAATATTTCTAAGTCTGGGAATCTATTAATATTTTTATGCCATGAAGAGTGGATGCTACCAAGTGATATGTTGAGAATTAGCTCAAGCTCGGTGCTAGTGTTTTGGATTAGATGTTGCCCTCTATCATCCTGTTAATTTTCATGCCATGAGGTGGTCTATATCACCATTAGTCTCTGCTGTCAACTTGCTATCAGCTTAACTCAGATTCCAGAAAACTGTTATTTTCACTAAGTCCCTAAAATCTGTTTCATCATTCCAACTTGTGAGCTTCATGCTTATTGATGTGTGCCTCCATTCCAGATTGTGTAGTTGGATAATTTGATAAGCATGCTATGTAGTTTCTTTCAATGCCTTGTTTGTGGTTGGAGACTTCCTGTAGCTCTAGTTATTGGTTGTGAAAGTTGTTATGTTGTTGTTTTGTGGCAGATTGTTTGCTTTATTATTTTGTGACTTGTGAGAGCTATACTCCATGGAATTGCTTGATCTTTGACTCCATTGTGGTTGGTTTTTCATTGCCTAACCATTGGTTACCTTGGAATGCCAAGGAATAGCCCATGGCCTTCTTTGTCTTGTGTTTTGCCTTCGTAACTTCGTGAGCGTAGCGTGAGAACCGTAACTCCGTTTCTTACGTTCTACATATGCATTTGTATCAATTTTGCATGAAGCATACATATTTGCTATGATCATGCATGTTTAAATAACTTAACATGAGGTTATGTCCAGAATTGTAAATAACCAAACTATTGCATGTGAAACATGACTAGTTTAGGATTGTCATGTTAATTCTTTAACTGAATCATGCATCATATTGTTTGTGCATAGCACCTTGGTTGGTTGTTTATTATTGCTGATTCTCTTGGGTAGACGCGAGTGTTGAAACTGAGTACGAGGATCCAGGAGAATACCACTACGAGGACCCCGCTCTTTGTCCCTCTGAAGAACCAACAGGCAAGATGATCGTACCTGGATCTCGACACTATTTTTGCTTTGCTAGATGTCTCGTTCTTATCGTTACTTGTGCGTTACCTACCACTTGAATGTCAAGCCTCCTAAATTGCCATGATAACCTCTAACCCCTCCACATCCTAGCAAACCTTGTTTGGCTAAGTTACCGCTGCTCAGCCCCTCTTACAGCGTTCTTAGTTGCAGGTGCAGGTTGTATCCATGTGATAACATGGATTTGGCATATCACAATATTATCTGCTATTTAATTTAATGCACATATATATCTTCGTATGGTGGAAGGCTTGGCCTTTTGCTAGGTGTTTTGTTCCACTTTTACCGCCATAGTTTCTTGTTACCGGTGTTATGTTTCCATACTTTGCGCTCCTAACATGCTCGGGGTTGTTATGGGGACCCCCTTGATTATTCTGTTGAGATTAAAACTTGTCTGGCAAGACCCAACATTGGTACTATTTGCTTAATCAACTTAATAAAATTTGCATAGGGCTTTGCAACCACATGGATTAATCAACAACCCGGCCCAATGCTCCTGATGAGTGTTGGTCCAACCCAGAGCAGCTTATTAACGCCACCCGGGGCAACTCGGTGATTGGCGTGGTGATCGTCGCTCATCCGTCGTGTCCTGAGAACGAGATACGCGGCTCTTATCGGGTTCTTCCACACGTCGGACGGTCTTGTTGGACTTGTTTTACCTTTATCGAGTGACTTGCGTGTGGGACTTTGACTTTATTCGGGCTATCTCGAGGTGTTGGAATTCCTTTGGAGTTGCCTATGATGATCACGAGATCCGTGGTCGAGGTTATTTCCGCGGAGTGTGGTTAATTTATGATGGACTAGTTGGAGCACCCCTGCAGGGTTAAAACTTTCGGAAAGCCATGCCCGCGGTTATGTGGCAACTTGGATATTTGTTTAACACCCGGTTATAGTTAACTTGAAGTAAACTCTAATAAAATACACCAACTGTGTGAGTAATGGTGATCGTCTCTGCTCATGAACATGATCCGAGAGAGAACACGGTGGGGTTATGATTCACGTAAGTAGGTGTTCAGGATCTCTTAGAGGTCATTCTAGTTCTCGATCATTTATCGTAGACCACATACTTACTTTCATGTTTCGTAAGTTTAGCCACCATAAATGCTTAGTGCTGCTCCAAACTAAACACATACCCCTTTCCAACCTATAAGCTTGAATAGTCTCGGTACCCGGGCGCGAGATTGCTGAGTCCTCGTGGCTCACAGATTACTACAACAATCCAGGTATAGGTACAGATGAGGTCGTGCCAGATGATGTGACGCAGCTCCAGTGGGAGTATGACGAGGAGCGTGGCAGGATGTATGTCACTTATCCAGACGAGTAGAGTGGCCGTGGTCGAGATCTTTGGGCTAGCAAGCCAGTGTCATTCTAGCATTTTATCATTTGATTTCGTCAGTAGCCGGACCCTGCCTTTGTATGGATGATTGAATAAATTGTGTGGAATTGTAATTTAGTATGTGGCGAGTGTAAGCCAACTCTTATACTCTTCTCTTCCTAAATGTATGTAATGATACTGTACTTGTGAACGGCAAGATGCGCCTCTATCCCTGTCGAGGCCCTCATGTCTTAATATGGATAGACGTGCATCTTGGGCGTGACAAGTTAGTATTCAAAGCCATATGACCATAGGAGCCCTTTGCTTGATCGAACTTGGCCGAGTCGAGTCTAGTTAAAACTATTTGGAGTCTAGTTATATCGGAGAGTAGGTTTCTTTTTACTCCTCTTCTATGCTCTGGTGAGGTATTCGACTTAGGAATTTTGATTCTACTCCTCTTCTCGCTCCAAAAAAAATTAGGATCATGCGGGTATTTTGGAGTCTATATGATACCGATGTGACGGAGTTCTGTCTTGGTGCCTCCTATCTGACTTGATTTCTTCCGGGGAGTCGAGCTCCAGGGAATTTTGGCACATCGTTATCATTCATCTTCCTTAGTATCACATGACGGAGAGTGTTCGGAATTACTTCAATACTTGTCGTGGTGAGATAAGGTCGGAGTCACCCAGTACTGGGGAGGCGTCCGGGGTACCACCATGGTTTACTATGGTTGTGCTTTCGAGGATTCGAGTTAGATGGATTTGCGAAAGCCTCTGGTTATGTGTTGAAGGATGGATACAGTTGGGGTGTAGGTTTGCTAGTTGTGTGAGATATTTCCTCCTTGTATCCCCCACACCGGATTGCATAACCAGAAAGTTTTCGGAAGTTCTTAGGTGGGAACTCATATAGTTATCTAGGATCATCTTCTTCAGATGTATGAGGGCATATACATTTGTTCCGAGCAACATTAACTCAATACTTTTGTGTTATTGCAAGTGGCTTCTAATATCTGATGATGTTATCACAAAACCGAAGAAGACATTCTTACTAATTTTTCAGTAGGAAGGCTGTTTGTGTTATTCATTCAATTTCTTTCAAGCATTTGATTCAGCTTTGAATTCATCTTTGTCAATGAGGTGCTGATGTTTTGTCCATCTTCAGGATGGCTCCACCAACTCACGGGAATCCGGGTCGTGGTGAGGAGCAGGCTGATGTTCCACCACCCCCGCCACCGCCTCCTCCTCTAGAAGCTTGGCAAGCTGTGATGGCCACAACCAATGCGAATACTCAAATGTTGCTCAGGCTGTTGCAAGAAAGAGATCAGGGTCAGCAAGGCTTTCAAGGCAATTTTCATAATCAACCTTAGTTTGCGACGCTCAACCAGTTCCTTGCCAACCAGCCCAAGTCTTTCACCTGTTGTGAGCAGCCTTTTGATGTTGATGATTGGCTCCGTGATATCAGTAAGCATTTTGAGTGCAGCAATGTCAGACCAGAGGACTTTGTCAGATTCGCGTCGTTCCAGCTCAAGGGTCAGGCAGCTGATTGGTGGCAGCAGTACAAGGATTCCAGGGGCGATCGTGTTGTTACTTGGGACGATTTCTATCGTGACTTCAGGGCCCATTACATTCCGACAAGCTTTGTCGAGGAGATGCGTGAGAAATTCGGGCACCTGAAGCAGGGGAGCAAGTCTGTCTATCAGTACAACATCGAGTTCAAGAATCTAGCCCGCTATGCTAAGCAAGATGTTCCAGATGACAAGGCCATGATCTATCAGTTCAGAGGTGGTCAAATGGCAAACGGCAGGATTATGACCAAGCCCAAATGGCAGGATTATGACCAAGCAAATGCATTTTCATTTTATGCTTCCAACTAGCAAAATTAGTGCCATCAAAGTACGGACCTCTATGGTGATAATTTCCTTCACTAGATGCCATACTTCTCCTAGGTTGTGAAACCAATGCAATGGAGACCAAAGCTCTGATACCACTTGTAGGATCGGAAGTAGGTCTAGAGGGGGTGATTAGACTACTTGACCAACTGAAAGTTTTGCCTTTATCCCAATTTTAATTCTTGGCAAGTTTTATCATTCATAGCATATCAAGTAACACCCTACACATGCATGTCTAAGAGTGTGGCAGCAGAAAATAAAGACATTACACATGTAAGTAAAGAGAGGGTTAGGAATGCAAACACAAGTGATGACACGATGATTTTTCCCATGGTTCCGATAGGTGGTGCTATCGTACCTCCACGTTCATGGAGTCTTCAACCCATAGAGGGTAACGGTCACGAGAGTCTATGGAGGGCTCTACCCACGGAGAGTTCCACGAAGAAGCAACATTGACTATTCCATGCGGCTTCCGTCCATGAAGGACTAGCCTCACTATGGGTAGATCTTCACGAAGTAGGCGATATCCTTGCCCTTACAAACTTCTTGGTTCACTCCACAACACGAAGTAGGAGGCTCCCAAGCGACACCTAACCAATCTAGGAGGCACCACCCTACAAAAGGTAATAGGCTTGGTAGTGACGATGAACTCCTTGCTCATGTGCTTCAAGATGATAGACTCCTCAACACACAATCTCTCTCATAGATTTGGCTTGGTAGAAGAGATGTGATTGGTGGAAAGCAACTTGGGGAGGCTAGAAATCAAGATCCATATAGTTGGAGTGGAAGATCTTGACCTCAACACAAGGGTAGGTGGTTCTCTCTCAGAAAACTGAGTAGGATAGGTATGGAATAGTTCTGAGTGCTTCTCTTTTGAGTGGGTGGTGGTGAAGGGGTATATATAGGCATAACCAAAAATCCAACCGTTACACACAATAAGTCAGACTCGGTGACACCGATGTGTAAATCTTGGTGGTACCAAAGTGACAAAAAGTGGCAACTTTTGAATCTCGGAGGGACCGATATACAATTCTCGGTTGCACCGACAAGGTGACCAACGGTCAAATTTACCAAACTCGGTGATGCCGATTCACCATTCTCGGTCGGACCGAAAATGGGAACTTGCGTAACAGGAAGTTGGCAACCCAACTCGGTGGCACCGAGTGCAGTGTCGGCTGCACCGAAGTGTTAGTGTTTGGCTGAGTCTGTCTAGGGTTTGGAACTCGGTGGCACCAGGATGGGAAAGTAGGTTGCACCGATTTGGCATGTTTGACTTAGGACGGACTTTGGTGTTAGAGTATGTGGATGTTTTGGTGACTCTCACTTGTGTACGTTTGAGCATATTGTTCACCATCAAAACTTTACCCCCTTTTAATAGTATTGACTTTCCTATAGACTCAAAGTGATTTCTCACAAATGCAAAATGTAGAGTCCTCTTGCTTGAAGCTTGGCCAACCTATTTCCTTGAATCTTGGGGTAATTCCACAATCCTTTTGCCATTCCCATCATTGAACTTTTCCTGAAATATACATGGTGAAGATATTAGTTCAATGACTTATATGTTGTTATTAATTACCAAAACCACCAAGGGAGCAAATGTGCTTTCACAAGCGTACATTGAAGCAAGGACAAGTTCGTCACGGATTGCCAAAGCTAAATCATGTCGGTGGCCATGTAACGAGTTCATGATAGGTGCTAGTATTAAGGAAGAATTTGATCAATATATTCAAAACACGAAGCTAAGTGACTTCCTCAGAGATAAGTGTACTCAATATTACAAGCTTTCTTTAACATGCCAAAATTCTAAATTTTGCAATGTTACATTAAATAAATAATTATGATTGTTTGCTTACATGTTGTGTGATTGATTGTGTGAAATTGAGTGGAATTTGAAACTTTTTGAAAATTTAATGAGAGGGAATAAAAGGATTTTCCTAAAATTTCTCAATTTGAATCCCTATTCAATTTTGAGTTTGAATCTTTTCAAAACCCTCTAATAAACAAATAAAATGAAAGGAGGAAAATGACACTCCAAAATCACAGACAATGTTTTGATTCAAAATTGAAAATACAAACTATTTGCATTTTATTTGGAAATCCAAGTTCCTTTTCATATTGGACTTATTGCAAAAAATAGTAATTTATGTGGTCTTGAAAATATGTTCATAATTCAGGAAATTTTATTCTGAAAATTTTGAAATATAATATGCATATATGAAATGTTGTATCTGGTCTTTCGTGCATGTTTTTCGTTTTTTTAAACGCTGGTGTGGCTAACCGGCCAAACCAGCGGCAGCGCTAGGCTGCAGCGAGGAGCTGTTGCGCGTGCGGCCTGCCGGAGGGCCCATGGGTGCGCAACTATCTCTTTCTTTTCTTAATTCATCTACTACTAGTCTAAGCTTAGTCCCACATTGCCTACTCTTTAACCTTTAAGCCTCCCTTTCACTAATAAATATAGACTCATAGAGCATCCAAAAATCATAAATTCGGGTTAAATCGATCTTTTAATTTAACTAGGTTTATTAAATAAAAATATATTTTTCTCTCCATCGGGATTTCTGAAAGTCGCCTCGTGTGTGAAGTTGTCTCTTCTCTGCTTTCGAAAGGTATTTCTTCGTATTTTCTTTTATACTCCCATAGTTTATTATTCTTAGACTAATATTCCTAGACTAGTATATGGTAGAATAATTAGATGATCAATTATTTTTTGTATTTATCCATTAGCCTAGAAATCTTTTAGTTGTAGCTCTTTTTCTTCCGTAAAACAACTTGACCCTGATTTATCAAATAGCAATAACTTTTTACTTGTTCATCCAAATTTAGATGAAACCAACGCCTAGATTTTCACCTTCACCCCACCTATCCAGTGAACATATCAAAAAAATTGCAACTTTCAAATTTTGAAATTTGTTCAGATTCGTATTCAAACTTCTTTTGATCATATCTTTTTATCCGTAGCTCCATTTTAGATGAATCCAATTGCCTCATATTCGTATCAAAGTAATATTTCCATTCGTATAATTAGTGTTATCTTTTCAACGTATGATTTTGATCACAGTCATATTTCTTTACAGCTTTGCCACACAATGTTCTAAGCAAATTCAATGTCATATTGAATTACTTGTATATTGTGATTCGTTGCTTCGAATCTAGTAGTTATTTTTCGTACATGTTCATATTGACCTCCCATATCTAGTAACATCATTAGTTTCAATCTTTGGACATGTCGTGAATTTGTCACGGCAGATGTCCGGGTCAACGGACTTAGGTTCGGGGCGAGACGCAACTACGTGGCGGCTTGAAGGGGTTGATCGAAATCGAGAAGACACGGAGTTTTACCCAGGTTTGGCCCCTCCGATGGAGGTAAAAGCCTACGTCCTGCTTGTCTGGTATTGATGATGATGAAGATCTCTCGGTTACAAGGGTGTTAATCGCTACCTCTAATCTCTTATGCCTCTAATCTCTTATGTTGTCTAAACTTGTAGACTTGTGTCTCTTGATAACTTCCCCCTCTAGGGGTGCTCTACCCCTCCTTATATAAGTG
Organism: Hordeum marinum; assembly: GCA_022496015.1. Lineage (NCBI taxonomy): Eukaryota > Viridiplantae > Streptophyta > Magnoliopsida > Poales > Poaceae > Hordeum > Hordeum marinum. The sequence goes on along the minus strand of CM039678.1, from coordinate 390,455,491 downwards.
GAGAGGGTAGGTTTACAAATAGAGTCCTACTAGGAGTAGGATTAGGACTAGTCTCTCACGAATCCTACTCCGGGTCTTATTTCCTTTAAGGGAATCCTTCCCTCTTGTGGGCCTTCTCCTGTGGGCCTTCTCTTGTGAGCCTTCTCTTGTGAGCCTTCTCTTGTGAGCCGTCTGGCGCCGGCTCACCCGCCGGGTCTTGGGCTTGGTCATCCTGTGAGTCGCCAGGCCGGGTCATACCATGGGGTATATCCCCGTCATTAGCCCCCAGGTTAGCTTGAATTTATTCATGGTAAACTCCTGAAATAAGAGTAACCAATATGTTAAGTGGTCGGCTTGCTCCTTTGGCCGGCTTATAAAATAGCTTCTTAGAAATCCGGGTCTTTTCTCCATATGAATGAGTCGTCTTGATAATCATCTTGCTTGTCAATGTCTTTTGAAAAATATTGAGAATAGAACACCCATATGCCATTGAGTCGGCTTCCAATACTCTTGGCGGGTCATCTCCACCGGGTCATAATCATTGATGATGCCGGGTCATTATCGTTGGTGACTCCGGGTTAAATAACTAGAATCTTGTTGACTTGATAAATATTGGGATGAAAATCCATATAATGTAGAGCCAGACTTCCATTGTTGTGAAGCAGGGCGGCTTATATAAACTCTGGTGGGTTATGATCTTTTAATAACACCGGATCATAAGTGTTTGGTGACGCCGGGTCTAACAACTGAACTCCATATTTAATATCTTGAAACTTCTCCTCAAAGTTTTTGATATGTCCATATTACCTGTAGCCCCCAAGCTCCGAGATTATCCATGATAACTTGGTGCTTTGCAAATAACATTTTGGACTGTGTAGCCCCCAAGTGCCGGGTTGTCCTGCCTACAGCAACCTGGGACTTATAATTGCCTTATATCTTATAATGCTTCTGCGGGTGTAGCCCCCAAGGGCCGGCTCATCAGAATGTGATGTGTCGGGTCTTCAATTTGAATCTCTTAATCCGTTTGGAACAGCTGAATATTGTAGCCCCCAAGTGCCGGGTCAATAAGAATTATTGGGATGGGACTTTTAGAAAAATATAGAAGGGCCGGCTCATCTCTTTGAGATAATATGGTCTTGCTGATAATGTAATGGTTTGAAAACCGGCTTGCATTAGCCCCCAAGTGTCATGGTGCATGCTTGCAGCGACATGGGACTTGCATAATTGATATAAACTTGGACTTGGATAATGTAGCCCCCAAGTGTCGGGTCGTCTGCCTGCGGCGACTCGGGACTATGTGAGAATAATACGTCTTACCATAATTTGTTGAATGAATCTTTTGACCGTGGTCGTAATATAACCCGGAATGAATATCCTGGAATAATTCCTTTGTCTTTGACATGAAATTCCTGCTCGTGGTTGCGGTGGAACCCGGCAAATATAAGTTTGAGAAATCCATGAGTGTTGTAGATTACTACAGAGCACAATTAAAGAAATCCGAGAACCGGCCAATTAGATGACACGGCATTATATCTGATAGGGCGGCTCTTGAAAGATAATAATTTCTCCGAGCTGGTTTGAAAAGACCCCAATCATTTATTACCGATTATGATAAACCATGAAGATCCAACCATGTTGGCTATTTAAAAAATCCAATTGCTTTTGCAGAATACTTTAATGGCGGCTCATCTTAAGAGATAAAACCTGGAAAAATGAACAAGACAGAATATATTCTGCATTTCTTTTGAGGGCGGCTTAAAGAAGCTCAACCCGGAGATGTATACCTTTCATAACATTGCTCCTTTTCTCATAACCTTGCTCTGACCCGGCTTGATAAGACGACATGTTACCTGGAGGTGGGAAGCCCCCTTGAAGAATCCACGGCTGACATGTCAACCGGAATGGCATAAAGCCGGCTGTTTTTAGGGTAATGTAAGCTATACCCAAAGGTAAGAAGCCTCCTGTTGACAGCAAAATATTGTAAGCGCGAACATCGGCTGTCAATGGGTAATGTAAGCTATACCCAAGGTAAGAAGCCTCCATCGACAGCCGTGGCTATTAATGAGCCGGAATGGCATAAAGCCGGTTGTTTGAAGGGAATGCAGGCTATACCCAAAGGCAAGAAGCCTCCTTCAACAATTACAGTTTTAGGCGAGGACGCCGACTGTCGATGGGTAATGTAATCTATACCCGAAGGCAAGAAGCCTCCATCGACAACCACGGCTTACTGATAAAGCCGGCTGTTTGAAAGGAGATGTAAGCTATACCCGAAGGCAAGAAGCCTCTTTCAACAGCTAAGGTTGTAGGTGCAGACGCCGACTGTCGATGGGTAATGTAAGATATACCCGACGGCAAGAAGCCTCCATCGACAACCACGGCTTACTGATAAAGCCGGCTGTTTGAAAGGAGATGTAAGTTGTACCTGAAGGCAAGAAGCCTCTTTCAACAACTACAGTTGTAGGCACGGACACCGGCTGTCGATGGGTAATGTAAGCTATACCCGAAGGCAAGAAGCCTCCATCGACAACCACGGCTCACTGATAAAGTCGGCTGTTTGAAAGGAGATGTAAGCTATACCCGAAGGTAAGAAGCCTCTTTCAACAGCTACAGTTGTAGGCACGGACGCCGGTTGTCGATGGGTAATGTAAGATATACCCGAAGGCAAGAAGCCTCCATCGACAACCACGGCTCACTGATAAAGCCGGCTATTTGAAAGGAGATGTAAGCTATACCCGAAGGCAAGAAGCCTCTTTCAATAGCTACAGTTGATAAGCAACTGAGTTTTGGCGTAAACGCCGGTTGTTAGGGTGAGATAAGCGAACCCGTCGGTAAGAAGCCCCCTTCGACAACCGCGGTTAATAAGTAACCGGAAGTGGCATAAAGCCGACCATTAGGGTGAGATAAGCGATACCCGTCGGTAAGAAGCCCCCTTCGATGGCCGCAGTTGATAAGCAACTGGAATTTGGTGTACACACTGTTGTCTTAGGGTCATGTAAGCTATACCAAAGGTAAGAAGCCTCCATCAACAACAGCGCTTAATGTAACCAAACTAGGCATAAAGCCAACTGTACAAGGGAGATGTAAGCTATACCCGAAGGCAAGAAGCCTCCTTGCAACAGTTTAATAACAGCTGGCTGTGCAACCGGCTATGCAAGGGAGATGTAAGCTATACCCAAAGGCAAGAAGCCTCCTTGCAACAGTGTAAAAGCAGACTATGCAGGGGAGATGTAAGCTATACCCAAAGGCAAGAAGCCTTCCTGCAACAGCGCTTGATAGGGCATAAAGCCGGATGGTAGATTAGTCGTTTAACTCACACCAGTTCAGGGTCTCTATTGAGATTGGCCACCAATTTCTTGAACCGGCTCAGGGTCTCTAGGCAAGATTAACCAGTAAGGAAGGCGGGTCACATAGCGGAGCAGCATCAATCTTGTAAACCGCCATCTTGTATGAAGAAACGACAGAAGCTCCAAGTGTCTTTATGATGATCCAATGATCCGGGCACCCATGTTTAAATGGTGCATCACGGCGGTCCGTCCTCTTGGGCAACTTTTAATCATCCGCCAATAATGTAGTAGCCCCCAGGATTGGGTTTTCTCTTGCAAAGACCCGGGGTTCTCGTTAAAAACGACCAAATGTGTCTCGCCATGTCTGTAGCCCCTGAGTCTTAAGTTGACTCGAAGAGGCGGCTTGAGAATCTTCACTGGAATTTTGAGGTTGGCCGTGGCGGGTTATAAATGATCCCGTATGAATTGCTTCAGTGATCCAGTCGATGGTTCGTTCCGGCTGTTTGTTGAAGTGAACCAAATTGTAGTGCTGGCGACTCGTGTGCCTGTCCGTCGGGCGGCTCATATCGATGAGCACTTGCACCGATATATTGATGTAGATCAAATTGTGGGTGACGTCTTGCACACGCCCATTGAGTGGCTCGTACAGGCGAGCACTGCACCGATATGTTGATGTAGACGTAGAAAACGATCGCGGCATTGTAAACTGGTGATGTTGTAAAAGACGCCACGGCGTTATAAGCCGGCGCGGAATGGCGAGAGACGGCCATGGCGTTGTAAGCCGGAGCAGTGGCGAGAGACGGCCACGACGTTGTAAGCTAGCACTGTGGCGAGAGACGGCCACGGCGTTGTAAGCCGACACTGTGGCGAGAGATGGCCATGGCATTGTAAACCGGTGGTGATGTTGTGAAAGACGCCACGACGTTGTAAACCGGCACGGTGGCGAGAGACACCCACGGCATTGTAAACTGCTATCTTGATGTAGACCTGACCGTATGAACGACGGCTTGTATGCATCCGTCCGGTAGCTTGTCATTGTGCAGATGTGGACACGGCCTCCGATGAAGGCGTGTGAGGATCGCACCGTATTCTGGCCATGAGCTAATCGACCTGCATACATGTATCTCAAAGGTAAAACTTCTCAATGACATTCAATTATACTAAATAATAGTTAGAAAAATATCACCTGATTCCTTCTGTCAGAAGAAATACGGACACCGGTGCTGAGCTTCAGAGGAAAACAACAGAAAGGTGTCCATAGTTTAACGCACGTCGGGGCGGTCGATGATGGGCTCTTAGTCTTCTCTGCGACAGAGCACAGCCGCGCTCACCATGGTCGTCATCACGCATGTGCCCGTCCTACCGCAGACTATCCCCGTAGACGATCATCACACACGTACATAGTTTTCTTGGTATTTCTCAACCGACTCCTCACTTTTTTTTATCCAAACTGGCGGGTCACTTTGGCGAGCCGAGGCGGCCACGGACCGCAGGACCTGGCACGCCGAAGGCCGGCTCAGGCGAGGAGCAGCGGGCGCGTCTTGGGGCAGAACCGGGGGAGCGAGGCGACGGTGGGCCGGCGATTCCAGCGAGGCGGGCAGCCGGAGGCGCGGAGCGGTGTCGGCTGGTGGTGCGGGTACTGCGGGCGAGGCGGAGCCCGTCGGTGGTGTGCGGCGGACAGAGCAGAGACCACGCCAGCTCGTGGCCGGCGGCTCGCGCAGGCGCAAAGTAGCTAGCGGGGCGTAGCCAAGATGGGGCGGAGCCGGCGGCGGCTTCGGCCATGGCGACGGCGAGACGCGGACGCGGTGACTCAGCGCGAAGCAAGGAGGCGGCCGGGCCGGCGATTCAGGCGCAACAGAAACGCTGACGGGGCGTCTCAGCGCGGGAGCCGGGGGCACGATGGAGGAGAGGCCGCAGCGGTATTGACGGGGCAGAACGGCGTGGAGGTTGCAGCGGAGAGACGAGCACAGCGCGACGGCGGTTCAGCTGACCAACGGGGCGAGTCGGGAGCGCGGCAGCGGCGGCCACAGCGTGGCGGCAGAGGCGATTCGGGGGCATGGCGCGGGGCGACCGCGGCTATCGGCGACGGATAGCAACAGCTGCAGTTATCAGGCCGTGGAGGAACGAGCTCGACCCGGCAGTCAGTCGAGCCGGCAGGCGGGGCGCGGCTTCAGTCGACAGCAGCGGCGGGACAAAAAACGTGGCCAGTGGCCGGCTCGCCAAGGCCTCAAAGACGAGGTGAGTTGAAATAGCTTGGCGTCGGCCAGGAGAGGGATCTCCGAGTCCAGGAGTGAGACGGCATCCATGACATCGCGTTGTGGCGGCGAGCGGTCGGTTCTGTCCGACTTTGAGGGGAACTTGACTCGGTCTTCACGGCAGGAAACATAGCAACAATAGTAACAATTGCGTCCCTCGGTCCTTGAAGCTTTTTTACTTGGATTAGCAGATCCCCTCAACAGCTAGCTGCCTTGGGGTACTGCCGCATTACGTTTTGCTGCAACGGAAAACTCTGTTGATCTCGACGACGGGCACCGGCGCATCCAATTAGACTCGGGTCAATCTTGTACATGTCGTTTCAACAGTTTATCATGGAGATGATAATTCTTCTAACCGATCTCATAACTCAGTGTTGAAGTAGATTGTATCCATTGAATTTTAAACCACGCGTGTGTAGATCCTTTTGAGCCGGATTTTCTTCATCTAGCGCATCACAAACTTCTCGATCCCTGTGGTGATCCCTTCAAGAACACAACATCACCGTGCGGGCCCCACGATGGGCGCCAACTGTCGTGAATTTGTCACGGCAGATGTCCGGGTCAACGGACTTAGGTTCGGGGCGAGACGCAACTACGTGGCGGCTTGAAGGGGTTGATCGGAATCGAGAAGACACGGAGTTTTACCCAGGTTCGGCCCCTCCGATGGAGGTAAAAGCCTACGTCCTGCTTGTCTGGTATTGATGATGATGAAGATCTCTCGGTTACAAGGGTGCTAATCGCTACCTCTAATCTCTTGTGCCTCTAATCTCTTGTGTTGTCTAAACATGTAGACTTGTGTCTCTTGATAACTTCCCCCTCTAGGGGTGCTCTATCCCTCCTTATATAAGTGGAGAGGGTAGGTTTACAAATAGAGTCCTACTAGGAGTAGGATTAGGACTAATCTCTCACAAATCCTACTCCGGGTCTTATTTACTTTAAGGGAATCCTTCTCTCTTGTGGGCCTTCTCCTATGGGCCTTCTCTTGTGAGCCTTCTCTTGTGAGCCGCTTGGCGCCGGCTCACCCGCCGGGTCTTAGGCTTGGTCATCCTGTGAGTCGCCAGGCCGGGTCATACCAGGCCGGGTCATACCATGGGGTATATCCCCGTCAGGACCTTTCAAGTTTGAACAATTCAAATTTGAATATGAACCTTCATTTGATCTTGCAAATTGTAGCACTTTTTCAATTGATTCCTTTTGCACCTAAACACTTGTGTTATGTACTTTTTATTCATAAGTACCATGCCCTAATTCAAATACTTTTGACCTTTATGAATTCATAATTCAATTCGCTATAACTTGCCTTGTAGTGCTCCATTCCAATTGTTTATTTTTGCAAATAAATTATTATGTCTTATGCTATCTGTCAAGCAAAATTCATGTTGTTCTCGCGTACTTTGGATCATCTTGCATAGTATCCCAAACCTAAGCTTATACAATAATAGCTCGTCCATTGAACCTTTTTGAGTTGATTCCTTTTACCTTTCACTTTACAACACCATAAGAACCTATCTTTTTCTTATTAAAACTTAATATGATGTTATTTTCGCACTAAGACGTGTTTTGTTCTTACATTCTTTTGGTTCTTCTTTTTTTGGCATGGATGTCTACTGGATGTTTATTGAATGTTGTTTGCTTACGATAGATTGCTCGGAGTGTGACGAGTAGAATTATCAGGATTGTGAGAGCGACTATCTTCATCAAGAAATAACAGGCAAGTTCACTTTGACCATATTTTTATGTCTATGCTTTTATTGCATTTAGTGTCACCATTTCACCATTTTCTCCAGTACTGATATTGAATCTTGTGGTTGAGTAGAATGGATGAGGTAGGAACCCACCGCCCTGTTATGAAGCCCCGGGACGTTATTTGTTTTTAGTGCTACGCTATAGTATACGGGGATTGGTATGAGTGCTCGGGAGTGGTGTGAGAAGGAGGACTCTACGTCAATGACAACAACTTCATGTTGGCATCTTCAAGGCTTACATCTTCAGGACCTCAAGACTTCAACACTAGAGACAAGATTTCAATGCACGCTACTGGGTGGAATGGTTGTGAGGCACCCTGGAGTACCCAGTGGATGCGTTGTGAGCTAGAGTAGGCCAGTACTCATGCAAAAAGCTCCACCCTGAATCAAAGATGGAGGATACATGAATGTATTGTGGGTAAGAAAGATTGTAGTACGTTGTATGCTCCTGACTTGAGCACTATTCATACCGCTTTGACGAACATTAAATTGTATAATCTTGGGGCCATTATCGCACGTAGTTTGAATCTTAATGCGAAGAATGATGATTTGTATGGGGAATCTATGCCTCCCGTTTAGCCACAAGGCTAGGGGTCGTGCCTTGACCCCATGATCCCATATTACCAGATAAATACTTAGACTTTGAGGCTATGTGGCGCCATGATTTTATTAAGGATGGAGCTCGGGGATATGATTATAATTTGACATTTGATAAGTGCAATGTTGTCTTTGTTATCTTGCCTGCTCCTCCTCTTTTTGATCTTCAAAGAAACGAAGATATTTTACTTATGAGAATGAAACATATGAGTATAAGGGGACAGTAGAGGCGGCTTGTCTGGCTAAGGAGGCAGCACAGAACGCCTCCACGAGCTATCACTTTGACTATTATCCAGGCCAGCGATGGTGATTACCAAGCTAGGCCAAAAGCCTAAGCTTGGGGGAGTACGTATTTTTTACCGACACTACATTCATGTACACACATTTCATTCCAGTTGTCGATGATCATCCTTTTTCATTGTATATCCATGTTAGTTTATCTTCGTTTTCTTTTGTGTGTTTGAAAAACTTTGAAAACGCAGAAATATGTCTCGCTTCTTTTCGGTTTTTCTTTCTTATCTAATTAGTTTGTAGTAATAAAAGAAAACCCAAAAAGATTTTTCGTTTCTTATTTTACTTGTTGGGATCTTTTTCGTGTAAATAGTTTTCCTCGCTTTTCATTTTTTTCTTTAATTTGCTTTCTTCAAAAAACTAAAAATTCCAAAAACATTTCAGTGTGTTTCTCTGAAATTATTTTCTTTTCTTTTAGTTGAGTTGTTGAAAGGAGAAAACCATGATGAAAATATTGAGTGGATCTCATATGCTGTATTGTGGAACTAACAAAGAGCCAATATTTCCTTATCTTCTTCTTTGAATAAATGTTTTACAGATTCCATCTTAGTCTAGAACATACTTGCACTATTATTATTTTCACGTGATTTAGTCGTGCAATTGAGAGGCAATAATTATGCTAATTTAATGAAGTGACTGTGGTAAAGGAAGTTGGTATGAACTCTTCTTGTTTTCTGTTTTTGTAAATATGTTTAGCTCAGTTGTCCTTGATTCGGCATATTATGAATAAACATGTTTGTGATGACAATTAGATATTATAGTTGCTCATGCCATGCTCAAATAGCTAGGAGTGGATAATGATTTATCTTGTGTGTCAACATGCATTAAAATGGTTTTGATGTAGTATGTTAGTATGATATCTTCCTCTGAGTAATTCGAGTAGTTTGACTTGACACATGTGCAAGCATGTAGTTGATTCAAAACAAATGCAACCTTCATGATATTTATGTTCGGAGTGTTTATACCCTACTCATGCTAGTGTTAAATGTTAATTATTCGTAATGCATGACTATGACCGTTGTCGCTCTCTAGTTGGTCCATTCCCAGTCTATTTGCTAGCCTTCATGTGTACTAAGCAGGAATATTGTTTGTGCATCCAAAATCCTTAAACCAAAGTTGGTCCATATGAGTCCATTATATCTACCTATATGCAGTATTACTCTTTTGTTCCAAGTAAATTTGCAAGTGCCACCTCAAATCATTCAAACAAACATATGTTTTGTGTGATCGTACCGCTCATGAAGCGACGGGACAATCAATATTTTCCATGCTAAGAGGGTTATTCTCACGACGGGCGTTTATTATTTTGTCATTACATGAGAGAGGCTGGTAAAAAGGATGCCCAGTCCTACATAATCAAAATTGAATAAAACAAATTCCCCTGGATGGATGGATGTTGGAGGGCACCCGTCGATTTGGTCAACCATAGCTTGTGTATGTATGGTGGATGAGAGTAAACTTAGCATTTTCGCTTGGGAAACACCAATAATGTGTTTATCATGGAAGATACTGAAATCCTTTGTCGTGACGTTGACAGGAAAGGCACACCATCCAAAAATACACTTTATCTCTATTTTAAAACATGAGCTATGGCACCATTACAAATTAATGATTCCCTTTGCGAAGGGGCTTTCTATTTACTGTCATGCTATTTTACTTTCATGTTAGTTACTTTTATTGTTGAGTCATCATCTTCTCATTAAAGCACCAGTCCTGAGAGCGTTATTATCATTTTGATGCATTGAGTGTAGTTAATGTTGGATGTGAGCATGATTGGATCTCTTCTATCCTGAATTACAATGTTTAGTCACTGTTTGAACCCCAGAGGTGCTCTGCATTTATGTTTTCCGCTCTCAAAAAGGGCTAGCGAGATGCCATGTTATCATATTATATCATGATTGTTTTGATAAATTGTTGGCATCTGAGATATGTTATTGCTAGTCGCTACTTAGTTGTGTTATGGTCATGAGTAAATGTGAGACCTTAGTGCTATCATTAACATGTTTAGTTTATAATCTTTGTCGAAAACCTAAACATTGAGTTAAGCATATATACAGCAACGAGAACAAAAGAGTTTCTAAAAATTTTCTTTATCACTTTCAGTTTATCAACAGAATTGCTTGAGGACAAGCATTGAGTTAAGTTTGGGGGAGTTGATACGTCTCCAACGTATCTACTTTCCAAACACCTTTGCTTTGGTTTTTGACTCTAATTTGCATGATTTGAATTAAAATAATCTGGACTGGTGTTGTTTTCAGCAAAACTTCCATGTTGTTGTTTTTGTGCAGAAATAAAAGTTCTCGAAATCGAACAAAACTTTTTGGATATTTTTTCTGTAATATATAAAAAATATTGGAGCAAAGATCAACCAGAGGGGACCAACAGTTGCCCACAAGGCAGCAAGGTGTGGCCACCCCCCTAGGCACGCCCTATTACCTTGTGGGGCCCACGAGTCTCTGTTGACCCTAACCTCTGGCCTATAAATTCCTATTTCCCGAGAAAAAATAGGGAAGAAGTTTTCATCGTGTTTTACAAGACGGAGCCGCCGCCACCCTCTGTTCATCCGTAGAGGGCTGATCTAGAGTTCGTTTGGGGCTCCGGTGAGTGGAGATTGTCGTTGGCGTCATGATCAACCCTTCTCCATCAACAATTTCATGATGCTCACCACCAGGAGTGAGTAATTCCTCTGTAGGCTTCCGGGATGGTGATGGGACATGGATGAGATTTTTCATGTAATCGAATTATTTTGATAGGCTTGATCCCTAGTATGCATTATGTTTTGGGATTGATGTTGTTATAACTTTGCTATGCTTAATGCTTGTCATTAGGATCCGAGTGCCATGATTTCAGATCTGAAACTATTATGTTTCTATTCATATAAGATTATTTTGGATCCTATCTTGCAAGTTGTATGCACCTATTATGTTGCTATGATCTGTAGACCCCAAAGTGATAGAAATTGGGATCATCTTCAGTGATGGTCGTGGTTTGAGGAGTACATGTATTTACCATGTGTTAATGTTTTGTTTCGGTTCTCTATTAAAAAGAGGCCTTGATATCCCTTAGTTTCCCTTTAAACCATGCAGGTAGGACAAAAGATGTCATGCAAGTTCTTATTATAAGCACGTATGACTATATACGGAATGCATGCCTACATTATATCAATAAATTGGAGCTAGTTATCTATCGCTCTAGTGTGTAACTGTTACATGATGAATGTCATCCATATCAATTATCCATCACTGATCCAAGGCCTGCGCTTTTCGCATATTGACCTTCGCTAAGTTACTCTCGCTAGTGCTACTGTTACAATCAATACAATCACTACAAACTGCTACGTTCCGTTGTTCCTGTTATTACTGTTACCGTGCTACTAAAATTTTGTTGCAGAAAGAAATTCCAGGTGTGCTTGAATTGACAACTCAAATGCTAAGACCAATAAATATTCTTTGACTCCCCTTGTATCGAATCACTAAATTTGGGTGAAATACTATCCTCGAAGACTGTTGCAATCCCATATACTTGTGGGTTATCAGCCTCTGGCTGGCGTGATGAGGTGAGACTAAAATTTTGGGTGGACGAGCGCGCCAGAGCATAAGCTCGCAAGAACAACTCATCTTCGATTGGCTGCAGGTGGGACCGCCATGAAATGGAGCGGGGTGCCCTGTCGCGTCCGGGCGCCCTCATATCGTCCCTACATTTGGTCCCGATTTTATGGGTGTCGAGCAGTCCGAACGTATATGACGGGTCTAGTTGTGCCAAGTTTTTTCGATCGAGCACTTACAGAACGAACTTCTTTTGGACGTTTAGGGAGGAAGTAGGGGGATGTAAATGCTCTTAGCTCGGTTCGTCGGTACCAATACGTTGCGTACCCATTTACCCATATTTGAGGATAACATACCAAGAAGGTTTCTTCCAAACAATATGTCAAAATTAGATGAAATTATACTAGGGCTCTTTGAAATATGAGTGATTTAATACAAAATTTTCAAATGTACCATGTCTTACAAATTTTGAAGCAAAGTACGAGGCTAAAACTAAACAAGCAAGGTTCAAGGAGCTAAAGATTTGCCAAAATGATCATTGAATTATTTATAACTTATAAGAAAATTTTATATTTTCTATGTTGTTTGAATTTTGAACCCAAATTTGTGGTTGAAACTAAAAATCATGTTTCTCTCGAACTCTCTGTTAACAAGAGAATACTTTACTAGAATGATCACTGAATAAGCATGTTTTACAATGATTCTTTTTTTATAAAAATATATGTAATTTGTATTTTCACTCATATTTGAGGCAGAGACGAAGCAAAACATGTTTCCCCCAATCACCTACAAATACCAAAATGCTCCATGGACTTATGCATGATTTACCGAATTTTATCAAATTTATATGTGTTGTTTGTATTTACCTCAAGAGATAATATTCGGTTGAGTTGTTTGGTGACATGGCATGGTGAGTTGATGTGTACGCGGTGTTGTGGTGCCATGCCACAGAAACGAGGTACGTAACAAAACAATCTGATTAATGAGGCGTTTTAAATGATTTTCATAGTTTGAGAGGGTATTTTAAAACCAAAGTAAAGTTGAAGGTTGTAATCTAAACGTAACTACAAAGTGGTGTGGTGCGAGCAACAGTAGGGTGGGTGGAATGGTGGTAAAACTAGACACGTACTAGCTGGGCAAAAGCCCGGCGACACGCCGCACCCGTGGAAATGCCCGTGCGGGTACCTGTTGCTGCCTTACTGGATTGGTTATGATTTGTACAGTTGTTGCTTTTGTTTGATATAAATGTGGTAGACATGTACATGGGTGTGCATTGCATATTTTGAATGTAGAGGAAAAAAAGTGATATATTACATTGCGATAGTAGTTGATACATGGTTGCAAATGAGGAAAGGAAACTAGCGGGTGCATGGTTGTTACGAATGGGTGATGAGTATGGTGCAAACTAAATATTTTTCACGACATTAACTACAGTCATGACCAAAAAATCATCTCAATTATGATCACATATCTTATATGACCTTTTTGTGGTATTTACTTCACTGAATCTTGTAGTGTATATTTTTTTGTAAAGTGAACTTCTATATAAGTTAAAGATAACAAACATTGAACTACAAAATATCAATTTTGTATAAAAAGGATATTCTGTGATATCACATTTACAGGGTGATGAGAACTCGAAAAATATACCCCCTCCCATTTTGACAACAAGTAATTCCGGATGGAGGGAGTACCAAATTTTTTCCTAATATTATCTTGCTACTCTATATCTTGCAAGATCACTCACTAACAGAAAAGGGGGGAATTATTACCATGAAAAAATATAAAACGACACTAAGATAAGGACTGATTATCAGGATAGTTTAAGAGTGGTTCTTTTAACTAAGTGCGAAATTAGCCATGGTCAACATAACATGTAGCCCAAGTAAAAGGATATCCGTGCTAAGTTCGTTGTCATCTGCCCTAAATTTTTCAGGGTTTTGATGTTAATGGCAATGTGGATTAGACAACTAACTATGTTTCAAGTGTGCTTTCAACATACACATCATAGAATGGAACATATAGTTGATCGGCGACACCCCTAAGCAAAAATGATACAAGTAGATGACACGTCTAATTTTCCATGGACAATTTCTCTTCATTAATTAGTAGCTACGCCATACTATAAAGAGAGGATACACTATGGATCTTGTGCCAGAATCATTTAACAAATCATACAAATACCTCCCACACATGTAAGAAAGAGCCATGTGTTTCCATATGTTTGTGTGCTGCAATACAAGTCAGACACAAAGTCGGACAAAAAGTCAGATTCCTTGACTTTATGTCTGACCTTGTATGTGGCAAGTACATGCCTAGATCAGGTTAAATTATCTAACTTAAGTTTGACTATCTGATATGTCAAATAGTCTGGCATCTGTTCGACCTTGTATCTGAATTTGTGCATAGCACTAGAAAATGTCGGATACTAAACCAGATAGTCTAACATTTATGTTCAATAAAATAACGGGCGAAAATGGGTTGACCTGTAAAATGCATCCTTTTTCTTTAAAGGAAGGAGACGACTCCTACTCTCCCCCCCTCCCCCCTCCAACGGATATTAGCATACCCCAAGTGATTGAGTTTCAAACTAAATCGCCATCTCCACTGTTTTCGGTTATCTCTTTACCCTAGCTTTATTTATTTTTTATACTTGCTTGTGTGTTGCCTTCTGTAAGTTACTAGCTTGTTGTAACACATCATATAGGATTGTATCACCTAGTTGCATTTATAAATAAAAAAAACTATACTACCCACTAAAAGCAACTAAGAAAATGATATAATTTGGTAGCCGCCAACCCCCCTCCCACCTTAATCGACATTTATGAAATTTTTAATCTTTCAATTGGTATCAAAGCATGGTTTATCTCGTTGTATAGCTTCACCACTATAGAGAGCTAAGATGTTGAACAATGAACCTTACCGTATTTAAGCAAAAGGATGTCAAGTCAACCAACGCATTGAAAGTTGTCGGCATATCCGGTAATGAGGTTGATAAAGAAGACTGCACTCAAGTAAGGCGACGCTACCCTATACTTCCACAAGACACTCATGTTACTAATATAGGCCCTCCTCCTACTCTTGATCCTAAGAATTATGGCCATTGGAAAGCCTTTATGAGTCATGCTTTTGATGCCAACGTTGGCCTTCCGAAAATTTATCATGGATGGTTACTCCTCTATGATACTAAAAATCTAACACCCAGAAATGAGGGCTAGGAAATTTGACTTTCGGGCTTTGTCTACAATTACAAACACTATTGATCCGATCATCTTTAATCACATTCGCCTCTGTCCCACCATCTTCAGTCACATTCTCCTCTATCCCATCATCTCCAAAACACGGACCTAGTATGAGTTCATTGGTTCCATGAACAATACCCCCTCAAGTTTAATAACAAACCCACCTCACCTCCTTTGGAAAAATTTGAATGACCACCTACCCTTCCTACAAAAAATCCTTTTCGTCCTCACAAATAGTGGCACTCTGACCTTCTTATGGTTTGACCCTTGGTTGAGCTCCAAACCCCTACCCTCAACCTTCCCTCATATTTTTCGCCACTCCACCTCCCCTCAGCCCCGGTGTCCCAAGTCTTACATAATAGAGTATTCGCTAACCTGGTGTCCCTTGACTAATCTATGTTGTTTCTGTCGAACTTGCTGCTATTTTGTCTTTGTTGCTGGATATTGCCTCAAATGACGTTCCTAACAACAGGATCCTCATTCATAGGGATTCGATCTCCTCTAGGTGCACTTACTCGACTATCCCTAGACTTCAAGGTTGGCATCAACGTTGCCTACATTTGGAGCTCATTGACCCCCATCAAGGTCACAAAAAATGGTTGGCTTCTATTCAAAGACAAGGTGAACAACAAGGTGAACTTTCTCCACAAGACCATCTCCTCTGAGTCATCTTGCACGTGTTGTGATCACCATCGCCACTGCAAGGACTCACTAGTTCTCATGTGTCTCGAAGCAACGTAGGTGTGGCTACTTTTCTACTTTTTTTGAGGGATGGCTACTTCTCTACTTTGCCATCCCCACCTCCATCGACCACGTTTGGGACGTCCTCACCCCAGCCAGCCTCAAAAACAACATCTAGCATACCGCGGCCTCGCAGCCCTCATTATTTTTGTGGAAAATTGGCAACTCCTACAATGCCCGTGTTTTCGACAATGAGTACTTCGGCTTTTGATACTCTTAGTAATACCATCTCAGACTATACTCTTTGGATCTTCAGGTTTAAGGATCACATTAGTACGGAGGCTACCAATTCATGGCACTACTAACTACATGCTCTTTGACCCCCCCCCCTCCCCCCCGGCAATTGTTAAAAAAAATTAGGAGCCAACGATCGTTGCCATGGCAGAGCAGACACCACAAGCATAGAAATCAACTTAGAACCAGCAGCTGAAATGGACCAACCTTTACAAGACTACCTCAACATAGGAGCAGACATGAGAAAGTATTGTTAACCTATCTTTCAGGAAGAAAACCTGCCAACTTCTCATGAAATTCTCCTGCATTCTGAACTCATGTAACAATCGAGAGGCAATTATAGAAAGTATTGTAATGAAGGTTTGCGGTGAAGAGATGAAGTGAGACCCTAGCCCCGACCACTCCCGTGTCGCCTCGTGTGGCGATCGTGGGGGAACCCCTAGCGTTGTCGCGTCCTTGACTCCCTCTCCCACCTCTCCTCCCTGCTGTCGCCGGGCAAAGCCCTGTCGACGTCGTTAGCGGCGGGACCTCTCCTCCTCTCTGCTGCAGGACCTGGGGCGGGCGGTGTTCGGTGGCGGTTGGCGGCACGTTGGCAGCGGGGCGCACTGACGGGGATTCAAGGGGTGACGGTGGGCACAATCTCACTGGTGGTCGCGTGGGGGGCGCTCGAGGCACTCCTATGGTGGCTGGTGGTCAATCTGTTCCAGATCTAGTCGTCGGCGCCTTGGGCGGCATGGGGCTACCCTCCGGTGGCTAGTGCATCGCGGTCGCCAGGGATGGCGTCGGCATGACCAGATCATTCGGCGGCGGCCTGACCGGATCTGGGCCCAGGTGTGGGCCTTGGTCCCTGGACTGTGGTTGGCGCGATGGCGAGTGCGACACATCGGCAGCTGGGCGGATCCGCCAGGATTCTACCCTTGTCTGGTCCATGACAACACGGGCAACTTCGGGGGAAACCCTAGATCTCCTTGGGATCGAGCGATGGCGGTGCTTTTCCGTCATAGTCCTTCTTCAGGGCATCGTTTTGGAGTTTGCTCCGGTTGAAGGTACCAACAAAGCCGGTGGCGCACGCCTGGTGGCGCAGGTGCCGATGAAAATCGCGACGACTACGATCATGACAGACGATGACGGCGTCTTTGATGTCGTTCCCTTGTCGAGGCATCGTCGTTGTAGTTTACGTCATCAAGCTCAGGATGCTTGGGAAATCCTAGATCTGAGTCTTCTGGATCGGACGATGATGGCGTACACAGTATCGCTTTTTCGCTTGGGGGCATCGTTTTGGAGCAAGTGATGGCTGGAGGGGACAAGAGGAGGAACGGCGTTGCATCTACTGCAGGGCCGACGATGGTTTCGACAACAGGCGCGTGTGGATGGACACGTGCAGGATGGTGGCTTTGTCTGGCGCCGTGATGGCGTTGACAGCTGGCCAGACAAGGTCAATGCGTTAGTTCCCGCTATGGAGACGGACCGATGAAAGATGACGGCAACAACAAGAGTGCGTCGAACCGGTATGGGACCCAGTCCCGGTATGTGACTGGGCTAGGACATCCGGCTATAGATGTTAGGGCGTGATGCGATGTCTGTTTGTTATTAAGCCCGAATATTCGGCACACCTTCATAAAGGGGATAGGAGTAGCAACAGGTATTGTCTAGATGACGGCTTCAGACCGACTGATGTATTAACTTGTATAATCCTTGAATAATTAATAAAATGGTTGCATCGCATCGTCCAAATACAGAGGCCCGAGGGTATATACTCCTTTAAAAAAAAAGGTTTCCTGTGTTACAAACTTCGAGGAGAAACCATAGCCAGAAACAATGAAGACTAGATGCACACATTCAACAATCACCTGATAATGGAAAGAAAGGAAAAAGATATCCCATCCCTTCAAAAATCTATCTGCTTACCTTGCATAATCACAAATATGGTACAGACATGTAACAACAGCCGTGGCAAAAACAGGACATTGGAGGAGGACCAAGATATGCACAGCTCGGTTTCGCATCACCTACCTATCTCTCCATGCTACACACCACAGCAGACCAAGCCGCTGCTACTCGAAGCCTCGAATCACCCATCACTTGGCCAACTCAGCTCACCAAATGGAAACCAAAACTATCTCGTTCTTTCTACAACCAATTGACGCCAAAGCTTTCGCCTTGCTCTACTCCACATACAACATACTTTATGTTTTTAGTATTATGCCTCATCTCTCGGCTTTGCATTCTCAGTATTACCTGAGCTGGACTCCTCCGTCACGGCACCAGGACCATCACTCCCTCCTGATAATGCTGAGTCACTACTTTGAGAAGGTGGTGTTGCTGTTGCTGCCTCTGAAATATGATGTAGCGTAACCAGGTCAGTATGAAAAGAAAATGTACAGACCAAGTATTATTATTTTGCAAATACACACTTAAAAGTTTCCCTGAATTTGGATATTGTGATAAACCGACCCATAATTGTTTCTGGCTTTGAGAACAATTTATGATACTGAAACATCTAACTAGTTCAATAAACTACAAAATTAAATCATAGACCTTGCTGTTCAGATGAAGAAGATTGCTGTGCGTTCCAAGCAGCATTTGCGGATGCAGCCAGCTGTTCTTCGGTTACTTTCATGAGTTCCTCGCTGGTGTAAGGCACGGTTGTTTCAGGCTTGACGTCTAAAAGCAGAAGCAATAAAAGGCAGTGGCACAGCATCTTAAATTCAGTAGGCTGTAGCAAATCCATCTTTTAAGCTGAGTAATTGATTTGAGAAAAATACGGTAGCATTTCCCGACAAAATTTAGAGCAACCAGCCTAGGTGAGAAAACTTTGAAAAGCATGGGCCTTAAGCTCGAGTCATGGCAAAATGTATACTTGCTGAAGAGCAAGGAGAATGCTATATACTCCCTCCACCCCAAAATAAGTGTCACTGTCAGCGATGCTTATTTTGGGACGGAGGGAATACTTGATTAAAACATGAATGGCTGCAGGTTATGTGTTACTAGGTATTTAACAAAAATATTAATGACAAAAGAAGAACTGACTAAAAAAATGGTAATGGACAAACATAACTTGACATCAACAACTGCAAGGGATCACTGTATCAGAAACGCATATGGTGGAATTTCTGTTGCTTGACTGACATGCATAATTTTCAAACATATAGGTTCGAAGAAGAGTGCTTTAGACAAATTGGGCAGCATTTCACTGAAAGAACTTCAGAAGGATTGAAATAACTGACCTGGGTCAACAGCAGGCTGTTGGCTATTATTCATAGGTGGAGGAGGCCTATAACTCATGGATGGGGGATCCTCATCAAGTCCAATTTCTCGTTCAAGAGTGTTCTTGAAATCCCTTGATACATCCTAAGTGCGGAGAATTAGATTATACATCAAGGAATCATCAGTCATCTCGCAGCAAGTAAGTCTCAAACCAACCTGTAGCTCTCTGATTGTCGGTTGGAACGCACGCAAAGTCTTCCCCAAACTCCTTGCTGCCTGCAGACAAGTTAGCAAGTGTGATATACTGGTCATATTTCCATTTTATTTCTGATTGAACAACTATGATTCCCACTGGCACTTTGCAAAAAGGAAAAATTATTTCTAAGCATATTTCGCTAACGGAGTTCTGGTTACATAGTTTATCTTGAATAAATCTAAAAGTACAGAACAACATCAAATCCTCTGTATAACAGATAATATGGTCATTTTATCAGGGTAGTGTATCCTGGGGGTTAAGATATTTTATGCACGTGATGCTGTTGCTGACAATTCTGTGAACAACTAGTACAATAAAATGAAGGCAAGCGCTAGGCTGAGCAAGGTTTACCTCTGCTAGACCCTTGGGGCCAAAAACCAGCAAGGCGACCACTCCAATGACCAGAGCTTCAGGAGCTCCAACGCCAAACAAAGAGGCGTGGATACCATTCATACGCCTTCTTCTTTTGACCACTGCATTTAATTACAAAGCACGATGAGGGACACACCTAATCGAACCCCGTGATCGATCCTGCAACTAACTGAATGGAGAGGCATCGTGATTCGGACTTGATTGTTCGCGGCATAAGAAGTGTTCCTCAGAGCGGAGCCCCTTGAACAAACCCATCCAAGAAGCAAGCAAGCAAAGGGCTACTCACCGAAGCAAGAAGAAATCATCCGAATCCCCGAGCCGGTCCAGTGGAGGGGAGGAGGGCGACGAAGGCTGCGAGAGACAAAGGCGGCGGCCGCCGGGGGCAGCCGGGCGGCGTGGCGGCCCGGCTGCCGGAGAGGTGCCGGGAGGCTGGCATAGCGCACCTGGGAAGAGCAGAGGAAGAGGCTGCTCGACATCGGAGGCACGGGGGGCAGAGTTTGAGATAGGGTTGCAGGTGCGGCCACATGATTATTTAGGCTCCGCGGCCTTCCGGGCGCGTGTCCATCCGTATGGGCATCGGACGGCTGGCAATTGCTCTTTAGTCACTGAAATGAAAGACCACTTTTTTTTAGCTGGCCACAGCGTGTTTTAGACTAGGCTTTGCTGCATGTGTGATGCAATATACTTCCGCCGTTTCTAAGGAGCTGTTCGGCAAGCCTCGGGCTTCGTGAAATCTGAGATTCTGGGGAGTACTTCTTTTTCCGCTCTGTCTTTTTTACCTGCCGCTCTTTCAACTCCAGGAGTGAAGATGCGGAGGGGAGGACATCCAAACAGGCCTTAAATATAAATGTTTTTAAAAGTTTCATTAAGAGACTACGTATGAATGTATATGGACATATTTTAAAGTGTATATTCATTCATTTTATTTCGTATACAGTCTTTTAGTAAAATCTTTAAAAGAACTTATATTTAAAAACGGAAGGAGTAGTTACCTCAAACTGCAATTCATCGCGCTACAAGTGGGATACCTACGGGTTTGTTTCAAGTCACACTATCTGTTCTAAATTATTTGAAGTTCTCACTTTATTCTAAGTTTTTTTACGGGGCACTTTATCTCTACTCCTATAGAAAACACAGATTGGTGATGATGGTGTGTACCATTAGATCCAAAACAAACGGTTTAGATGGCGTTGAGCGACGACGACAGCCTCTGCCTACAAAGAGCTGACATGTGTGCAACACGGCCCAAATCCTATCCTCCAGAAGGTTTATGTCGATCTCCCGATGAAGCGGCGGTCGCCATGCTCCTCCATGTCGCCGGCACGAAGATGGCAACGGCGACGAAGAGGGGGCACGGCCGCGCGGATGTCTACCGGGTGCGGGCAGAGCCTGAGGGCACGACCGAGAAAGCCGGAGCGAAGGGCGCGGTTGGGGGTGCTGGGAGTGGCGTGATGCCAGGGATGGTGAGGATGGGGGAGGAGGTGGAGGGCCAGGCCGTGGTCGTGGCGACCGCCGCTGCCGTCGTCGTCGTGCTCATCTACACAAGGAGATGAGAAGAGAAGATGGATTGGGGTCGATGGGCTGATGATTCTCTGAATCTTGCTCACTTCCTTTGTTGAGATGCAGATGCGGTGGACGGTCTATACCGAGCCGACGGGAGTGATGTGGATTGGTCCCATACTCCCATCCACTCTAGATTTTTCACCGGAGCAGCCAAAAAATGCCCAACCTCTGCGTGGCCATGGCCATATCGCGGGGATAGTACTACACTACACACACCGCCTCGTGGGCATGGCGTGGCATACAATACGTCTCTTTCTGACAGCAACGAGGCACTCATCCAACCCAACCAAAACCAAGTAGCATCGTCGAGTCTAGCCAACAAAAATATATTGGCGAGAATATGAGGCTGTTTACAACCAGATATGAAATAAAATCAGGGGCAGCAGTGTCCCAAATAAAAGGGGAACTAGAGATTTCGCCTGCTTCATTGGCCTTCCTCTTCCAAGAACTGAGTTTGATCACTCCAAAGTTTTTCATACTTTTGTAGCATCCACAACTATGGCAACATGCGGCCCATTAATATTTCTCTGCATATTACTGCCTCAATGACAAACAAACTATTTGACTCCATCATTACCTTGCTATCTACACCCTAGATGGTCGGCCAAGTTTCACGAGTGTTCTGTTTAAAACCATAGCACCCTTCACCATGACGCAATGGTACAGACCATATGCTCTTTGACTTGCAGATTTTTTTGGTCAATATTCTAGTGCACACCGGCAGGGTCATACAACCCGTGCGCTCGGTTTACAGCGTTGAACATAGCGGCCTCTTTGCAGGCGCTATGAAAAAGGTCAGATTCAAAATTATTTTAAAACGATGATCATATTAAAGGCTAATCTTTTATTAAAGGATCAAAATAGTGATTTTAACCTAGAAGGGTTATGTGCGCTTTGCTACGTTGATTGTGTTTTTGAATTTTCATATTTTTTGTGCACTATCTTAAAATATAAGGTGTATTAGTTTTTTAAAAAGTCAATCCTCTTTAAATTTTATAATTTGATTCCAATCGATTTGAAGAATTGTTGACCCAGTTAAAATCACGAACGAAAACCAATATTTAATTTCTCAATAAAATAAAAGAGCATAGTGAATTAAAATAATTGAGCGAGAGATTGTTGACCCGGTCAAAATCGATGACCTAATTTCCAATTGAAGACCTCAATTGAATGAGCGACTTCCAATTCTAGGAAGTTTAGTGATATAGTATATGCATTGTTGATACTTGGACATTGTGTACAAAATTATTCCACATGCACCATCAAACTGTATAGGATGGTCAGCACTTGACCAAAATTAATCCAGCAGGACTTTGGTAAGGAAACTTTCTTTCTATCTTGGTTCTACAAAATCTGTCTATTTCGGTAGGTGGGTGTAGGGATCCTTTTTTGGATCATGCATGTTCAGTCTTATACTTATATATGACTTTTTTTCATGTCTCCTTTTGATAATTGGGAGGTTGCAGCCATGCAATCCAAGCATGACGACGTGTGTCCATGATTGGTCCATGGGTAGTATGCAAGGATCAAAAATATTACGTGTGTTACTTTTCAAGATATATGTGTTTTTATGTTTCGTAGCAACGCACGGGCATTAAACTAGTCCTAAGTTAAACTTCTCCAATTTTCGTTGATTGTTGGTTTAAGATAACTAACAGCTCATGCTAGACGGTAAGTCAAACTTCTTTAGATTTTACCAAGTCTATCTATAGGAAAAATATTAATGAGATTCATCACAAAATATATTTTTGTATTATATATATCTTATATTGTATTCCTTTTATCCCATAATATAAGATGTTATTACAGCCATATACTCATAACTTCTATTGTGGGACAGAAGGAGTAGATATTAACACTTTTTTTTAATAAAACTTGCACAAAATCCGCTTGTAGATGAGCCCATCTTTGACAGGAGGCAAATGAATGTTATTACATTCAGAAGTGGCGACTTGCAAATGTTCCGCGTTCTGTGAATGGACGACCTACACAAACAGGACGACCTACATCAGCAATAGCTACTCCCTCCTAAGCTAATGACCAATGGAGGCCGGGCTCCAGTGAGCTCCTTTTTTCAAAAACATATTTATACAGCCGGAAAAAATTGAATTTTTTTTACATATATAAATACATATTTGACACATTCGAAAAAAGTTTCAGAACAATATAGTTTGGCGTACACAAAAAAATACGTAAATGAAAATGGGCCAGTTTGTTTTTATTGTTGGGCCTAGATTTTCTCTTTTTTGCACAGCATGCAAATCATAATATTTTTGAACAAAAATTTCCAGATCAGTCACGAATATGTACAAGTTTTCACTGGATTTTTCTTGATTTTTTTGTAACTGGGAAATATCATTTTCGAAGATTTAAAAAAAAAAGGCTCCATGGAGCCCGGCCTCCAAAAATCCGCACTCCTCCCTCCTGCCCATAATATAAGAATTTTTTTGACACTAGTGGTACTTATTTCCTCTGTAAAGTAATATAAAAAAGTTTAGATCACTAAGCACAACTTTATTTTCCACCAGGAGAATGCTGATTGCTGTGCATAATCATAATCTCACAGTTTATGAGATACTACAACTTACCGAAACTCCCCATACAACATGTTTCAACCAGAGAATACAACAATGTTCGATACAAAGATAGATACTGTTCGATACAAAGATATCACTCCCGTGGGCATCTTCCTTTATCTCTTAAAAGCGTACGCTGAAACCCTTGTCGGTTTTGGTGACATCCATGCTACCAAATTCGTCAATGTCCGAATCTGAATTGTCGGCCCTGTAATTACCCCATTCTTCTGCAGAGCTGTCGTCGTCCTCGCCCTTTGATGCCGGGACTTGTAGTGCCTCGGTAGGTACTGGTAAGGGTTCTTCAGTGAAGTACGGATCGTTCAGCAAGTCAGAAGCACTGGCCCTCTTTGCTGGGTCGTAGCAAAGTAGCCGCTTTACTATGCTAACCTCAGAGGCAGATCTGTTGGGAAGTGATGCTTCGAGGCCCATAGGCTTCTCAACCTTGCTGAAGAAGATCTTGTTGTAATCGGGTAAATTTGAACAGCCAGGAAATGACTCTTCTGTGATATTGCCCAGGACGCCGATGATTCTAGCGATCTGGTCGATATCAGATTGGCCGGGGAATATGGGCTCTAAATTGAGAAGCTCAGCCAAGATGCATCCTAGTGACCACAGGTCGATCTCTTGACCGTAGCTGGTTGAACCATATAGGAGCTCAGGAGCTCTAAACCACCGTGTTCCAACGCAAGACGTGAAGGCACCAGACTCTTCATCCCCGATGTCTTCTTCAGCATCATACGAATAGGAGGCTCTGAATGGATCATCGTCGATGTCGGCTGTGCTGCAAGTGGCAAGACAGGAGGTGTTTCCATCCTGAAGACTCATTCTGTCGACATCTCCATAAGTGGACTTGGCCCGGAGTTGGTCAATCTCATGTAGGTAGTCAGCTGCAGTGAGTGTCTCTGGTTCATGAGCAGCAGGAATGTCCGGTACATCGGACGGCTGTTCTTGAAGAATCCTGGCCTGCGAAAGAACAAAGAGCAAACTAACTTGTGAAAACCAAAGCAACTGATACAAACAATTGAAAGCAGTACAGAGTATATAGCATACAGGTATACCACAAGCACAAGAAGACAAAGTTGATCAGCTATTTGATAGACCACATGTATGCTTCATGTGTTCCTTCGCAAGAAATGACTGTCCTTGGCAAGAGGATTGCTACTGCTATGATAAAATAATTTATTTGTCGTAAAGCTTGTAGCTAAAATTGTAAATATAGATCAGTATAAAAGTTCAGAACATTATATTATGTAAAGAACACTTAACTAGCACAGAAAGACTAAACCCTATGCACATGGAAATGGTAAAAGAAGAACCTTCTAAATCGATCTATGCATATAGCACGGCTGCATTTCATATAGAGTTGTTGACTACTTCAAGGAAAATTCCTTAACAGTGTTTACAATCTCTCGTTTAACTGATGCAAGCTGAGATGCTGAAACTGAGGATGGTAACCTATAAAGAACATATTGCATCCCAACACTACAAACCACAGCAACAGCCATTGATAGTACCATATCCATGAACAGGGTCCAGCCTCAAAGAAGGTTTTAGCACTCCCGTTGATATAAAGAAATTTTTAGAATATGCTACACCTAATGGTTGGAGCCACGCCCTAGAAGGAAGCAAGGTAGTGTCCATTAAAGAATAGTCAACAGTCATGATATATGGCTTCATCGCAACTCTCACAAACTGAAAGGGTCTGTACTGTGGACACATATGCCTCAGCATAACATTAACATATAAAGCTGCAGCATAAGAATGTAGTAGAAGAAAAGATGACTTCAGGTTATGTCCAAAATTTACAGCAGAACATAATACTGGTCTGCTGCAGCACACTGCCAATCATTTCCCTCGTTGACATGATCAACGTCACCAGCTTTTGAGCTAACTCTGGCATTGGAAGAATCTCTAAATTCCGGTAAGAGAATTTATTGCACAAACACAAATGACATTTCTAATTCGACTAGATTGCTTTGAATAACAAAACTGTAGAGTATCTGAAAAATAAAAATGCATGCATGTAAGACCAAGGAAGATCAATGAAAGAAATTGTAGGCATAAGATGCCCAACCCAAGCTCTATATCTATGGTTTCAATTCCTAGTTTCCTACACACAGCAAAGTATGTCTGGTAAAGTAAAGATGTAATTCTGGCAAATTCACCAACTACATCTCCCCTACTACCTTTAGAGTCAGACAGCTCACCATACATTAACCCATTATTACATAGATCTCTAGATATTTAACCTTACTACTGACCAACAATTGTTTATAACTTCTCAATTTCTCCATTATAAGCCTGTTTTAATTCCAAGATATTTAACCTCCATGTTGGAGCACAACAGCTGCAAAGTCTACAAAAGGCATGTAGTTTGGGTGTCCATTTAGCCCCAACAGAGTTCTGAAACTTCCAGAACAGTAGCTCCATGCTCTACACTACATGTACATATACTTCTATAAAAAAAATCCTTCTGCATGTCTACAGATTGCAAATAAAATGGTTCCTCACCAGTTATATCCCCAGAGAGTTAGAGACCATTAGAACTGCCATGTTGCAGCAGGAGCCCCCATTCCAGTATAACCACCGAGCACAAAAAGAAATCTACGTTTACACAAGCTCCACTATTGCTGTGCCGATTGAGGAAAGACTATCGGCCGACGTCCATGGCTAATCATCCACCTACCAGTTACTACAGATAGAGAACCGATTCTATACGCCTGAATCCATAAAAGAAAATCATTCGTCGAACTAAGAAAAGCGTTTTCAGGATTTCAACCTGACCAAAATCGGCGACCTTGAGGACCCCGTGCTCAGAGATGAGCAGGTTTCCGGGCTTGAGGTCGCGGTGCACGAGGCCGGCGTGGTGGCAGGCGGCGACGCCTTCGATGACCTGCAGCATCCATCGCTTGAGCTGGCCAGCAGGGAGGCCGCCCGCGCGCCTCCTTTCGCGCACGACGGCGGCGAGGTCGAGCGGGAGCCACTCGAGGACGAGGACGTCATCGTCGTGGTCGCCGCCGGGGAAGTGGTCGAGGAGCGCGACTACGTGAGGGGAGGATTCAGAGGCGACGGCGAGGAGGGCGTCGGCCTCGCGCTGGGCGCTGACAGCGTCGTGGACCTCCTTGAGGGCGACCGGGGCGCCGTCGGAGCGGCGACGGCCGCGGTAGACGTCGGCGTAGGCGCCGGAGCCAGCGCGCCCGAGGACCTCGTAGCGGGAGGTGACGTCCGGTCGGCCGTGGATGCTCCAGCTCCCGCCTCCGCCGCCGCCGCCGCCGCCGATCGCCATCGGGATAGGGGTACGGCGAGGGGAGGAGTTTTTTTTTTTTACTTTTGACAGGAAAAATTGAAGAGGAGAGTGCAGGCCGACTGGGTTTGGTATCTCCCGCATCTCTAGCAAACCCTGTGACCGGCCGGCCTACAAAACTTTTTTAAGAAAGTCCAAAAAACCTTTTATGAAAGCATTTCAGTGAAATAAATTTCGTAAATTCGTCTTATAAAAAAATTACGGGACCATTTATAAGATCGGTTCTGTGTCAAAAGACTCGCGGTATCATAAATTTTATATAAGATAAAACAAATTACATATTTCAATAATGTGAACCGAATAAAATCATAATATAATTTTAACATATGAATATAAATGGCGTGAATAGCAATTCACAATACAATAATAGTTTTTATTACAACAAATGTTCAAATTCGAATAATTATTGTAACACCAAATTGTTCGAACGCACACAAATAGAAATAAAAAAAAAGGGATTTCCCCCCCCCCTCCCTCATAGAATTGCCAACAATGTTCCATTAGCTCATGCTGGAGTTGATTGTGTGAATTACGGTTCTCGATCTTGGATAGGTATCAAGAAATGCAAAGATCTCATTTGCGTCCTTGGCAGGCTTCACACGACTATCAACATTGTCATAATTAATCTCTAAGTCCAAATCTTTCTCATCCTCGATGATCATCTTGTGTAAAATTACACAAGCATTCATGATGTTTCTGAACAATGGCAAACCAAGCTTGCAACACACCAAATGCTCTCTTAATATCATTTTGGCAAGCTTCTTGTGCTTGACAAAAAAATGTGCTCTTGATTTTGGGGTCACTAATGGTCTTGGAAAATGTTGATCACGAAGGATAAATACCATCAACAAGATAATACCCCATGGTATAGTCATGGCATTGACGTTATAGTTTCAAGCCGGAGCTTTGCCACTAGCTAGCTGAGCAAATAGATGAGACCACTGCAAAACATTGATATCATTGAAAGACCTCGGCGAACCAAAGAAGCAATGCCAAATTCATACGTCATCTGAAGCCACGGCTTCAAGCACGAAGTTGGGTTTATGTCTTTGGCCGGTGTATTGCCCCGCCCAAGCCACCGGACAGTTCTTCCACCTCCAATGCATGCAACCAATACTACCTAGCATGCCCAACCATCCCCTTGCTTCATTCATTGACAGGAGCTTCTTTGTGTATTCTTCGTTTGGAGCTCAAAGGTACTCTGGGCGAAAAACCCGGATCCTTGTCTTCGCAAAGACACGGATACATTTGATGGTGGTATCATCTCCAATGCGAAGATATTCATCTGTGTAGTCAGCGGGAACACCATATGCAGACACTCTCATCGCCGCTGATATTTTTTGATATGCACTAAGCTAATCAAACTGGCGACATTCCTACACCGAGTGAAAAAATGACAATTTTGCTCGCAAGCCTCAACAATGTAGACGAAAAGTGACCTACGTATTCGATATCGCCTATGAAAGAGGTGAGCCGAATATGTCGGTACCTCGACAAAGTAGTCCTTCATGATCATCTTGTCGCCGAGAGCTCGGATGCGGACAATGCATAGCCGCCCGACCGTGGATCCGTACCACTTTTTCTTTGGCCCCGCCTCAAATTCTTCCACGAGATGCAACAACATTGGGTTGTTGACTTCGTTGTCGAGGATCATCTCTTTATAGCTGAATCATCGGACGAAGACGAGGAGGATGAAATCCAATCCATCTACAAAATACACACAAAACTCCCATGAATTTCACCCAAACCTACTCCGGGCCAAATCGAGCACAAACCCGCGGGTGTTGGAGATACCTCACCCAAAGCCGGCCGAAGCCATGCCGCGTCACCCCGGCCCTTTCTTCTCCCATCGGCTAAAGAAAAGTCGTGTCGCCCCCTTACACCAACGCGTGTGGGCGAGCCCCACCAATTCTGACGCTCATTGGCGCTGGAACCAAATGGATCCACCTGCTACAAGGCCGTGTGCCAAGCTCTGGGCAGATCCATGGTGTCGGCGGCAGTAGCGAGCCCCGACCACAAATGGCCACCACCTGCGCTGAAACTTGGTGGGATGGTTGCGGCATGGGGTGGGAGAGCTTTTGGGCGAATCGTGTCAGCAAGAACGACCGAAGATGTGC
The DNA here is from genome assembly GCA_022496015.1 of Hordeum marinum. NCBI lineage: Eukaryota > Viridiplantae > Streptophyta > Magnoliopsida > Poales > Poaceae > Hordeum > Hordeum marinum. Next base: position 390,426,183 of record CM039678.1, on the reverse strand, counting down.
GACGATGGCGGCGGGATGGGGGGAGTGGAGATGCGGTAGAAAATGCGTTGGTGCCAAAGGAAAGGGGAGCTAACAAAGTCGACCAAAATCCCATAGATATGGAGGAAATGGGCTCGTGGATTTGGGATCCCACAAAACAAATTTTGGGACGACCAAAATTGGGGGATCTATTCGGGCCGGGAAAACCCCCTCTGTCCTGCAAACTGATGGCTATTTTGCAGGATGGCCCAGTTTGCGCGATCTGCTAGAGATGATCCGAGGTTACTAAACTTATCACTGACCCCTGAAAAAAGTAAACTTGTCACCGAATTCACTTTGGTCACATTACTTCAAAACATCCCAAATACAATCAGCAAAATTGCCTAAGGGTTCACATACAGTCACTAATACGATTCAGTTAAGTATTTTGCTTAGCTGTCATATGGTTGACCGGTTTGCGGAGGTGCATGCCTTTTGTCAACATATACACACATCAAGAGTTCTCAGATGCAAGTGAGTTGCTTCGCACTATATCGGAGAAAGTAAGGTCGGGTATGGACGAGGTCCCTGATAAACCCTTCAAACTGGTCGAGGTGCAAACAATGTTATTTCATATGGTGCCTTCCAAGGCTCCCGATGCCGACATGTGTACAACTGATTTTTATTAGCATCACTGTGATTTTTTACAAGATGATATTATTTCGGCAGTGCTGGATTTCTTGAATGGTGGGAGTTATCGGCTGGACTAAATGAGATGTTCATTACACTCATCCCGAAGGTATGACATCCAGAGTCTATAACTCAATACCAACCTATTACCCTATGTCCGTTTTTTTACAAGATTGCAACCAAAGCAGCTACGAACCATACACGAGAGCTTATGGATGAGGTCATCAGTGACGAACAAAGTGCTTTTGTTTTTGGACGTTTGACAACACACAATGTACTTGTGGCATACGAAAGTGTTCATAAAATGCGAAGATGGAAGAAAAGGAAGAACTATTCTTGTGTAGTGAAGTTAGATATGATGAAAACCTATGATCAAATTGAGTGTCATTACTTAGAAGCTCTAATGTTGAAATTGGGCTTTGGCATCAATTTGTTGAGACTGATTTTGAAGTGTGTTTCTTCTATCGGATTTTCAGTGAGAGTAAATGGGGAATTACTTCCATACTTCACACATTCTTATTGTCTCAGGCAAGGGGATCCCATGTCACCTTATTTGTTCCACTTATGTGATGAGGGGTTTTCATCACTCCTGAAATTTTGTGGCCAAGGTTACATTGCCAGAGGGATCAAAGTTTTATAGATCTCCCTGATGAGTCACCTCCTATTTGTAAATGATAGATTGATTTTCATCATTGAAAAATGTGAGAGTGCAGCTAGATATATGGGTCAGTATTTGGGTAGTGTGTTAATCACAACAAAAGTCTTATTTACTTCAGTTCTAACACACCGATGTCGGTCAAATTAGCTCTAAAACATTTAGTGGACACCCATGACAAGGCTCGGATTACTAGCGGTAGATTCGACCACATTAGAGAGAGGGACATGGAGAAGATCCAGGGCTAGTTGGAGAAAATGATTGCATGCATGGGACAAGAAGTGTTTTTAAAATCGATCATGCAGGTCATCCCAACATATAGCATGAACACTTTTGTCCTGACAAAAAAAGTTTTTAAGAGTACTGCTTCTCCAATGGCAATATATTTTTGGAGAATCGCTTTCGATAAAAAAATCGATGCATTAGGTCTATTGGAAGGAGCTTACAAAACCCAAGTGCAACAAGTGTATGGGTTTCCGAGACATGCAACACTTTAATCTTGCTTTACTCGGGAAACATGGTTGGTGACTTATGACTTGCTACTTGTGAGCTATGTTGGGTTTTTCCCCAAAGAGGAAGGGTGAAACAAGATAGTAGCGGTAAGTATTTCCTTCAGTGAGAACCAAGGTTATCGAATCAGTAGGAGAATCAAAGCAAACTCTCGTTGTCAGCACCTACACACACACACAAAACCAAACACTTGCACCCAACACGTGCAAGAGGATTTTCAAGCTACTTGAACTCGTTACTTGCAAGGGTTAATTCTGATAGAGATAGATATATAGATAAACAAAAAGTAAAAACAAATAATAAATTTTAGAAAGGTAATTTAGGGTTTTCGCAAATATGATTAAGTAGACATGGGGGCCATAGTTTTGACTAGAGGCTTCTCTCTCGAACATAGCATATGGTGGGTAAACAAATTAGCGTTGGGCAATTGACAGAATAGCGCATAGTTATGACATGTTATTCACGACAATGATCATGTATATAGGCATCAAATCCAGAAACAAATAGACTAAAATGATCCTGCATCTACTATTATTACTCCACTTCGAGAGCGCTTCTATGCTTGCCTCTCTAGGTATTAAGTTCATGACAAACAAAGTAATACTTGGAGCAAGATGACATGATATAGACAAATAAACTCAAGCAATATGAATAGACCCCACCGTAGGTTTAGCCTTAATGACAATAATACAAATACTTGTCTTGTCCCCTTCTGTCACTGGGATATAGAGCATCGCAAGATTGAACCAATTACAACACACCATTCCCACTGAAGATAAATCAATCTAGTTGGCCAAACCAAACGGATAGATCAGAGAGAAATATGAAGCTATAACAATCATGCATAAATAAGTTCAGAATAAACTCAATTACTTTCAATGAATTATGTGATCATAAACCCACAATTCATCGAATCCCAACAAACACATCGCAAAAGGAGATTACATGGATAGATCACCACGACAATCGTGGGAAACATGGTATTGAATATCAAAGAGAGAGAGAAGAAGCCATCTAGATACTATCTATGGACCCATAGGTCTATGGTGGACTAATCACACATCATCATGGAGGCAACAAGGTTAATGTAGACAACCTCCATGATCGATTCCCCCTCTCACAGAGTTCTAGAAAAGGTCTCCAGATGGGATCGCGGCATAATAGAGGCTTGCAGCGGTGGAAAAAGTGTTTCTGGTGGCTCTTTGTTGGTTTCAGGATATTTTGGGATTTTTAGAAGTGGAATTAGGTCAGGGGGCTTGCGAGGGGCCCACAAGCTCAATGGGCGTGCCTCCCAGGCATGTCGCTCTCTCATGCGTCTTTCGGCCTCCTCCCGAAGCTTCTAGGGTCTCTTTCGGTCCAAAAAAATCACCAAAACAATTTCATCGTGTTTGGACTACGTTTGGTATTGATTTTCTAAAAAAGTCAAAAACACACAAAAAATAGGAAGTGGCACTGGGTTTATAGGTTAGTCCCAAAAAATTCTATAAATAAGCATATTATTGCATATGAAGTGTTCAAGATTGATAATATAATAGCATGAAACAATTAAAATTATAGATACTTCGGAGACGTATCATGACTAAACCCAATTTGTTGTTGTTCTAAAGAGTGCTACTTTCATGACTCTATTTTCATGTAAGCTTTGCTCTTAGCCACCTAGCAGTCGATCATCTGGGAAGAGCTTCACTCAAGGCGGGATTGATCAAGCATATTGGGGATGGACGCTCCATGTCTGTCTAGGCCGATAAATGGAAATAGGGAATAGTCCCTATGGCACCAATTTTCAAACCTGAAAATATCACCATTGAGCGTGTTTCGGATCTCATCGACATTCAAAACTGGTATTGGCAGTAGCAGTTGGTATGAGATAACTTCATTGCACCACATGTGGACACTATCCCAAACATACCTTTACGACAAGGTGGATGTGAGGACTTTTATGCTGGGCAATTCGGCTTAACTGGTAATGTCCTTCACGTGCACATGGTTGTTGTAGCACTTTCATGATAAGTAAGTGACGAACCCACAGGGATCTAATAGGAAGGCACCACAAAACTCGCAACAATGTTGTCACTTCACGCAGTTATGTACGCACCCTAATCATAGTTTAGAAATATTCTACTCTATAAGTTGCTAGGGAAACTAGATAAAAAAGGGGCTTTAACTACATTGAGAAGAAGAAGGTAAAAAATGAAGAAAAATATATTACATTGAGTAGTAGAGTGTTCTCTAGGACTCCAAAGTCATTACCACAAATATGACCTACACATCAAGTGTGGAGCAAACACTTTCTATCGTATCCTCTATCCACTCTTCATATGCAAAAGTGGACGATCTCGGTACATAGGTTCTATTATAACGTAGACTTCATGCCATATACGCCACCAACCTTAGCTTCCCCATGCCCATTATCACATACAATCAATTAAGGGTTTCCCCATGGTCGCAACTAGATATGGGTTTACTTGAAGTCCCCTTTTGGTTTGCAACGAGTAGGAATTGAGGATTTTACTATCACCTCAAATTACCTCAACACCCCAACATGTACAACGATAGTAGTTCCTCCACGGCCAATCGTGAGAATATTAACTCGAACATTAATAACAACATATTATATAGCATGGGAATCATACTAATTCTAATCATAAAGTAGTCCATCTGCATCCCCGTGAATAAGTACAACTACTCAAACAAGTTCATGGTACACATAGATGAGAGGGTCAAGTTACAAGCTGACATTGAGCTGGTGAAGGGAGAAGACATGGTGGTGCCGGTGATGGAGATGGAAGTAGGGTGGCTCCCATGGTGGTGTTGGATATGGCGGCGCCGGTTGGGGTGCTGACGCGTGTAGATGGTGTTGGAGATATATGCCCAAGAGGCAATCATGTATGATGATATTTCCTACGTGTTTATGAATAAAGATAGTCCTTGGGCATATCATTGATGTGTATTAACAAGTACGTGACTTGTTTGTGAGACTATCCTAAATGGTCCCTGGTCGAAAGAGTTGTGTGGACGCGCAGCCAATTAGACTAGCATATGACACGGTGGATGGTCCGGTCTCACTGACCATGTAGCATTGGATGCTAGCCGGATAATATGGACTCAAAAAGATCTGGTTGGATTCGACATAGACGAATCCGAGCCGAGATAAGGTCGGAGTTGGATAGACCCAACTATGAGACGCAGCGATAGGTCATTTATGAGTCTGTAGTACAACATACGTTCTATGTCCTAAGACATGAGCTGATTCATGTACTCTGGATGGTGATAGACTTGGTTTGGACCGACCAAACGCTACTCCGTGACTAGGTAGTTACAAAGGTAGGTTTTGGGCTTGTCTAGACCCATGCTACGAGACATGGTCGAGCAAGATGGGATTTGCCCCTCTGATCAGGAGAGATATACTCTGGGCCCCCCTTGGGTGATCCAACCTGGATAAGCATGGCCATGCGATGAGGATTATGAGATAATCTGAAGTGTTGGTCGGATTCACTGGAACGAGAAATAGGTTGTGCTATAACAAGGATGACCATGACGCCTTGACCACGACAACATATATCGTGTGGCAAAGTGAATAGAAGTGTGAAGTATAGGTTCGCATAACCAGCTTGGCACGCTTTGCTAGAGGCCACTACGGACTGGTTGAGTCGGATGTGATCTGACTCGCGACCAAGTGAATGAGAACCTAAGGGGTCGTGCACTTAAAGGAAGGAACCCTTGGGCTTTAGGATCCGTGCGAGGCCCAAGAGTTGAGCCCGTGCCGGATGCCTGTATATATTGGAGGTGCGTTACACCCATCCGGTTGATCGCTTCGGTGCCGTCATTAGGGCTTTGCATGATTTGCAGCTAGCCACCTCCACTCGCAGATGCCTACTGTGTGATCGGACCTAGTAGTCCGCCGCACGGTGTCCCTCCTGCACGCGTGGATACCGTTAGAGGCGGTGCACTTGTGCCTCTCTGGCAAACCTGTACGAGGGAGATCAGTGACCGGCTTTTCGAGCGAGATCGGACCGACTATTCGAGGGAGATCGAGCGAGGAGGAGATGGACCTCGTGGACACGATGCCCCAACTCTACTTCCGCCGCACGACACTGCACGTCTAGTGGTAATGATCTATGATACATCTCCATAGCATGTTGTTGGATGTTATGCGCGTAGGAAAATAATAATTTTCATGCGATGCACCTACGGTAGAACCCAACAATGGTATCAGAGCCTTTGCTATAGGTTTTCATTCAGATCGGTAGCATATGTGATATGTAGAGGTGGTGGATGAGATATGTCGTCGTTCATGAGATCATTTGTGTGCATGGTTGATGATATCAACTACACATCGGGATCGTTGAGGCTATGTTTTCTGTCAATGTGAATCGAAGAGGTCATGACACAACCTACCCCCACCGAGTGGTTTCCGTCATCGGGGTTAACTGTGAAACGTAAATCCGAATCGGTTTCGTGACGATCGATTAGATCGGTCAGATCAGCAAATTTGGCATGATCGGATGAGATCTGGTACCGCCCTATGCATAGCGCCTTGTATGTTGTACATGATCACACAAACCGGTAGAATGTGATTCTATGCACAACTTTGTTTTGCAGGTTTGATGTGAATAGTATGGCTCATGTGTATGTGATGCACGTGTGTAACTTAACATGACATGTGTGTCATGTTTGTCAGCCGGCAAGAGCCAAAGTGTTGTCATTATATTGTATAACGACCTACGCGTCGACTTGCGATTCTCTATAAATTCATTACTAGTTGTAGTAGTTGGAGGACAGAGGTCAAGCTCGAGGTTTTGGCGTCCCGGTGTGACGAACAACATGGAGTTCCGCCTTGGTCATCGGAGTAGGAGCCGACCATGGAAGCACACCCATGAAGGAGCCATACTATTTCACATATTTATGTTTATATGTGATTGATATTGCTTCTTGTTTCTATGCATGTTATAATGGTAGAAATATCCCTCGTAAATATCAAGCATATTGCCATTCTGGATGTTACACCTTCGCAAGCCAAGTACGTCTAGTGGTGGGCTCATAAAATTGGGTGCTAGTATATGTCCTTGAACTGGAGGGTTCCTGTCGGACACGGACATGCACTGCATCAGGTTAACTTGACAAGGCTATCAAAACGGTTTTGGGCCTTGTGGCAAGGAAGGTTGGGAGCCGACGTATAAGATACCTACCTTACCAAAAGGAGTCGTATAGAGATACGATTAGCAAGGAGTTGCTTACTGACTAGCAAGTTGGCTAGCAGTGATGCTAAAGCTCACTAGTCGCTCACGCTAGACGGGTACTGAATCACTGAGAGTTTGCGGAGGGATGCTGACTTCAGTGGGAGTAGTTCTGTTTAAGGTTTGAAATACTCTACATAAACACATTGCTTAGTGATTGCATATTTTCTGTTGTAGATCAATGGCACCACCTGCTCAACCAACTTTGCATTGAAATCAATTCTAGAAAAGGATAAACTGAATGGAACAAACTTTACCACATGGTATAGAAATGTGAGAATTGTTTTCAATCATGATAAAAGGAACATGTTCTAGAGGGTTCACTTCCAGAGGAACCTGCCAAGAATGCTAGTGCCACAATGAAGAATGCCCACCAGAAACTCGTTGATGAATCAAATGAGATCAGTTGCCTCATGCTGGCTTGTATGGAACCCGATTTACAACAACATTTGGAAAACATTCAAGCTTTCGATATGATTGAGAGTCTCAAGAGCATGTTTAAAGTGTAGGTTAGGAACGAAAGGTTCAACATCTGGCAATCCTTGACGGATTGTAAGCTGAAATGTGGTGATTCACTGAGCCCGCGTGTGATCAAGATGATCGGGTATGTGCAAGCTTTAGATCAGTTAGGCTTCCCACTTGGGGATGAGCTGTCCATAGATACAATTTTGGGTTCTCTTCAACCTATCTATGGGACGTTTGTCTCGAACTATCATATGCATGACATGGATAAGAAGCTCACTGAATTGCATGTGATGCTCAAGGTGGCAGAGAAAGACATTAATAAAGGCACGCATCAAGTGTTGATGGTGTAGAACTCGGCTAAGTTCAAGAAGAGTTGGTCCAAGAAAAAGGATAAGGAAAAGGGCACAGAGAAGGCTGTCTCCGTCCCTGATTCGAAGTCCGGACCAAACTCAAAGACCATTTTCTTTCATTGCAAGGAAGCTGATCACTAGAAGAGGAACTATAGCAAGTGGCTTGCTGAGCATGGCAAGAAGGCTGGAGATGCTTCTTCAGACAAAGGTACACTTGTTACATATGTTATAGACATTTACCTTGCTGACATACCTAGTACCTATTGGGTATTTGATACCGGATCGGTTGTTCATATTTGCAACTCGATGCAGGGGCTGATAAGAACTAGGCATGTGGCACAAGGGGAGATTGACATCAAGGTCGGCAACAAAGCAAGAGTTGCTGCATTGGAGGTCGACACGATGCAGCTCCAGCTTCCTTTTGGATTTATTTTGGAATTGAATAATAGTTATTACATTCGTGCACTTAGACTGAACATTATTTCTGCCTCATGCTTGATGAGTCAAGGTTATGAATTCAATTTAAAGGACAATGGCTGTTCATTTTATTTGAATGGAATGCTCCGCGGCTATGCACCCATTGTAGATGGGCTATTTATTTTAAATCTAGAGAAATGGAACCAGCCTATAACATGAATGTCAAGAGGCATAATCCTAATGATATAAATCCGACATACTTCTGGAATTGCCGGCTTGGACACATTAGTCTGAAACGCATGAATAAGCTCCATGATGATGGACTCCTAACTTCGTCTGACTTCAGGTCGTTCGAGACATGCGAATCATGCTTGCTAGGCAAGATGTCTAAGTCTCCTTTTGCAAAGAGTTGCGAGAGGGCGTCCGAGTTGTTGGAGCTTATACACAGTGACGTGTGTGGTCCAATCAGCACAACGTCCAGAGGTGGCTATCGGTACTTCGTGACTTCTATCAATGACTTGAGTAGATATGGATATATCTATTTGATGAGGCACAAGTTAGAAACTTTTGAAAAGTTCAAAGAGTTTCAGAACGAGGTTGAAAATCAGCTCGGCAAGACGATAAAACTTCTATGACCAGATCTTGGAGGTGAGTAGATGAGCCAACAATTTGATAATCATCTGAAAAGCCGAGGTATAGTACCACAGCTCACACCTCCGTGTATGCCGCAGGGAAACTGTGTGTCAGAACGGAGAAATCGAACCTTGTTGGACATGGTCTGATTGATGATGAGAAAATTGGATTTACCCTTGTCATTCTGGGGATACTCTCTAGAAACTACAGCTTTCACACTTAACAGGGTACCATCAAAATCTGTAGACAAGACACCACATGAGATGTGTGACGTCTACTACACAACCTTCTTCTTGTAGACTCGTGTTGGGCCTCCAAGCGCAGAATTTTGTAGGATGATACGTATCCAACGTATCTATAATTTATGAAGTATTCATGCCATGTTTACAATAATTTGATATGATTTTGGTAGGATTTTATTAGAACTAAACCGGACTGACGCTGTTTTTAGCAAAACTACCATGATGTCATTTTTGTGCAGAAATAAAAGTTCTCAGAATGGGCTAAAAATTTAGTATGATTTTTTATGGACCAAAATAGACCCCCGAAGCATTGGAGTTGGGCCAGAAGAGGCACGAGGAGGCCACAAGGAAGGAGGGCGCAACCACCCCCTGGCAGCGCCTGGGTGGCTTGTCGTCGCCTCGTGGCCCCCCTTGACGTGAGACCGACGCCAAAAATTCCTATAAATACCAAAACCCCCATAAAGAAACCTAGATCAAGAGTTCCTCCACCGCAAGCCTCCAGAGCCACGAAAAACCAATCGGGATCCCGTTCTGGCACCCTGCCAGAGAGGGAAACCATCATCGGAGGCCATCTTCATCATCCTGGTGGTCTTCATGACAAGGAGGGAGTAGTTCACCCTCGGGGATGAGGGTATGTACCAGCAGCTATGTGTTTGATCTCTCTCTCTCTCTCTCTCTCTCTCTCGTGTTCTTGAGATGACACAATCTTGATGTACTGCGAGCTTTATTGATATAGATGAATCATATGGAGTTTTTGCCCTTTTTATCTTCTTGTGATGAATTGAGTTTTCCCTCGAAGTTTTCTTATCGGATTGAGTCTTTAAGGATTTGAGAACACTTTATGTATGTCTTGCGATGGGATATCCATGGTGACAATGGGATGTTCTATTGACCCACCTGATGTATGTTTTGGTGACCAACTTGCGGGTTTCGTGACCTTGGGAATCCATGCATAGGGGTTGGCACATGTTTTTGTCTTGAATCTCTGGTAGAAACTTCGGGGCACTCTTTGAAGTTCTTTGTATTGGATTGAACATGACGAATCTGAAATTGTGTGATGCATATCATATAATCAAGCCCATGGGTACTCGTGGTGACATTGGAGTATCTAGGTGAAATTAGGGTTTTGGTTAATGTGTGTTTTAAGGTGTTATTTTAGTACGAACTCTAGGGCTGTTCATAACACTTATAGGGATATCTCATAAGATTGATCAGAAAAGATAACTTTTAGGTGGTTTCATACCCTACAATAATTTCTTTGTTAGTTCTCCGCTATTTGTGACTTTGGAGTGAACTCTTTGTCGCACGAGAGGTATTTACATATGATTCAACTATGTTAGTATTGTTGAGAGATTGCACTAGTGAAAGTATGGACCCTAGGCCTTGTTTTCAAGCATTGCAATACCATTTGTGCTCACGTTTATCATTAGTTACCTAGCTGTTTTTATATTTTCAGATTACAAAAACCTATATCTACCATCCATATTACACTTGTAGCACCATCTCTTCGCCGAACTAGTGCACCTATACAATTTACCATTGTATTGGGTGTGTTGGGGACACAAGAGACTCTTTGTTATTAGGTTGCAGGGTTGTTCGAGAGAGACCATCTTCATCCTACGCCTCTCATGGATTGATAAACCTTAGGTCATCCACTCGAGGGAAAATTGCCACTATCGTACAAAACTCTGCGCTGGAGGCCCAACACGAGTCTACAAGAAGAAGGTTGTGTAGTAGACATCAAAATATTTTCTGGTGCCATTGCCAGGGAGGTGAGGGCTTGAAGGTATATCTTTAGATCTTGCAATCAAATATTTTTGTTTCTTGTTTTTCACTAGTTTGGTTTTATAAAACAAAACTACAAAAAAATGGAATTGAGGTTGCCTCATATGCTTCATCTTTTTAATGTCTTTCGTGAAAATGATGGAAAGGAAAATTGTGCGCAAGTGTTAGAAGAAGAAGTTATTAGAATGCTTGGCACTAAATCTTTGAGTGATGAGCATGATTGCAATGTTGTTAGTATGAATTCTTTGAATATCCATAGTACTAATGATGATTGCACTAGTCATGATAAAAAGATTTCTTATAAGCATGTCAATTTTTGTGGAGTGCATAGAGTTTTTGAAGACATGCCTAAAAGGGAAGATAGATTTTGTAAGAGGCATAAGTGTTTAGAAACTAAATGGTTGCAAGAGAGGCTATATGTTTGTGTTGAAAGACTTAATATTTCTCACCGTCCTTGTGAACTTTGCAATGAAAGTGGTCATTTTAATTTCCAATGTGAATTATTTCAATATCAAATCGTGTCCAAAAATTGTGATAACCTCATTACCCTTGAGCATCATAATGAACTTAGTCTATTTTTGGGGTATGAAGAAATGAAACATAAAACTAAGGATGTTCCAGCTTGGGCTCTCATGAAAATGATTGATTTTGATCTAAACGAAATCTGTTTTGCGTGGTAAATTGCATTGAGAATACTTATATTGCCAATTCTTAAAGACAAGAAAACAAATAGAAGATGAAGAGAATACTAATGAAGGGGAAGAAGTTTCCCAATATCCTCCTATTTTTCTTATGATGAATCAGGTAACGAGGATGAGCTTTTTTATTCAACCAACCTGTTCAAAAAGAAGCTTGGAGGAATTAAATAAACCCACACATAATGTGGTGAATAAGAATAAAAGAAGGAAAGTAAATGTAAATAGGTACCTCTCCCAAATAATGTTGCTCCCATTATTGATAGGCCTCATGAAATGAATAAAAAATAGTTGTGGAAGATGATACACTTGAGGATGATTTTGTTATGCCTATTGCTTGTTGTGATAATTATGACTCGAAAGATAATGATACTTCTTATAATCTTGAAAATATTTTATGGCACCAACTTGGAAGATGATGATAATAATTGCTATACTATTGGTTCTATTCATAATGTTAATGATGAGAGTGATTATGCTTGGATATACAAAGCCCCAAGCTTGGGGATGCTATGCTTAATGAAGATGATCTTTTTATTCCCCCTACTTTGAATGATCAAATTTGTTATAATGATTGCATGCCTCCTACTTATGATGATTATTGTGATGATACCTATGCGATGAAAAAGAGTGATGATTACTAATATGATACTTGTCATAATTATGAATATCCTTTTACTGAATATTACTCTTTTAGTGTGGAACCAATTTGTAATATTCAACTCTTTTATGATACTCCCACTATTAGTCATGAGAAGATATTTTCTTGTGTGGAGAGTAGTAACATTTCTATGCTTGTGGATCATGAAAAGAATGCTTTATGTGCTGGTTATATTGTAGAATTCCTTCATGATGCTACTGAAAATTATTATGAGGGTGGAACTTATGCTTGTTGGAATTGCAATAATATCAAGTTTCCTCTCTATGTGTTCAAATTCTTGAAGATATGCTTGTTTTCCCTTCCTATGCTAGTTGATTCTTGCTCCCATAAATTGTTTTATCACAAAATCCCTATGCATAGGAAGTGGGTTAGACTTAAATGTGCTTGTCATGATATTCATAATGCTCTTTTGCATGTTTTCATTATTATTCCTATAAGAGCATCATTGAAATCATCATACCTAGCTAAAAGGCATTAAAGAAAAGCGCTTATTGGGAGACAACCCAACACTTTTACCTTCTGTTTTTATGTTTTCACATGATTAAGCTACTGTAGTAATCATTTTTTGTGTATTTTATTTCAATAAAGTGCCAAGTAAAGCCTTTGGGATAGTGTCGATACTTGCTTGTTTGATTCTGTGCAAAAACATAAAGTTTTGCGTCCAGTATATGAATTATCTGATTTTACTGCAGAGTAAAAAATTCTGAAATTTCTACACAATATTTCTACACAAATTCTGTAATATGTCCTAATGTTTCACAATTTTTAGAGTCATAGAAGTTTGGTGATCATTCAGATCTTTACAAACTGTTCTGTTTTTGACAAATTCCGTTTCTCACGCATAGTTTGCTTGTTTCAAGTGTTCCTATAGCTTATATTGAGTAATATAAATTGTGGGAATTATGTAATACAGTAGGTATTATGTGAGAAAAATTATTAATCTTGTCTTTATAGTACCTAAGTGAATGGTCTATCTTTATTACACTAACCCTTCTCACAAAGTTTCGTTAAGTTTTGTGTGATTGAAGTTTTCAAGTTTTGGGTGAGACACTGATATGAGGAGAATAAGGAGTGACAAGAACCTAAGATTGTGTATGACCAAGGCACCCCAAGGTAATATCGAAGGAATACTCAAGCGCCTAAGCTTGGGGATGCCCTGGAAGGCATCCCCTCTTCCATCTTCAACGCTATCGGTATATCTCACTTGGATCTATATTTTTATTCATCACATAATATGAGTTTTGCTTGGAGCGTCATTTTATTTTGTTGTTCTATGTTAGGTGTTATTTATAATCTTTCTTTCAATAAAAGTTCCAAGAATTGCCTTAGGATGCTTGCATTGCATGTTTTGATATGTGCTGGGTAAAAACATAAACTTCTGCTGCAGTGTTTGAATTTTCATATTTTACCGGAATGTGGAAAATTCTGAAATTTTTACACAGTATTTTCATATAAATTATTTAGCATGTCCTAAAGTTTCACAATTTTTTGAGTTACATAAGTACACTGGTTTAATAAATTGCTACAGACTGTTCTGTTTAGACAGATTGTTGTCATAGTTTTGTTATCTACTTATCCTATAGTTCCCATAGCCTATATTGGTAGATATAAATTGTGTAAATGATAGTATACAATACCTAATGTTTGAAAATTATTGTTCAACTTGCCTTGTCAGTACATAAAAAGTTGATTTATTATTATGTGTACTAACCTATTTCACGAGTTCTTTTCGAGTTTTGTATGGATGAAGTTTTTGAGAATAGGTGAAACCATGATATGAGAGGATTGAACGAGATACAAAAGCTCAAGCTTGGGGATGCCCAAGGCACCCCAAGTAAATATTTCAAGAAGTCTCAAGCATCTAAGCTTGGGTATGCTATGCATCCCATCTCTCTTCATCAACAATTATCGGTTAGCCTATGTTGAGCCTAAATTTTAATTCGTTCACATGATGCATCCTATTCTTGGAGTGCTATTTTTTGTTTGCTTGCTGTTGAATAAAATACTAATATCTGAAAATCTTTATTGAGAGAGATAGAGAGAGAAAGTCGTCACATAGCTACTAAATTGTTTGACTACTCATTGATCTTCACTTATATGGTTTGGAGTAGTTTTGGCATTCACTCTCGTGCTTCACTTATATCCTATGAGTAAATGGTTGAATGAATTTAATATCATAAATATGAAATTATATATGTTTAATACGCTTATACCATGGGGAGTAATGACTTCACGTATAAGAAGTATAGGTGGTAAAATTTATTGAAAGTTAGCAAACACCGCATTGGTCAGTTGAACAATTCATGAAAGAATATTGAAGGAAGAGAGATTTCACATATAAATATAATATATTGGAAATATTCTATGATTGTGAATACCCATTAATTAATTTCAAACTTGAGCAAATTAATTGAAGTTGGACAAGGAAGACAACGTAATGAGTTATGTTTGGGTATATTTGTGTATAAGTTATATTGTTATGGATCCTCCAACATGTGGTGCTTGCTTCCACCTCATACTAGCCAAAACTTCCGCACCAAGTAGAAATACTAGTTGTGAATCCAAACACCCTTAAACCAATTTTTCCATGAGTGTCCACCATATCTACCTATGGATTGAATAAGATCCTTCAAGTAAGTTGTCATCGGTGCAAAAAGCAATAAAAAATTGCTCCTAAATATGTATGATCTTTCATTGTAAGGGAAAATAAGCGTTGTATGAACTTGTGATAGTAAAGAAATAAAAGTGACGGACTGCATAATAAAGGTTGTTATCAAAAAGGGCAATACAACATGACGTTCCTTTGCATTAAGGGTTTGCACATCCAAAAACAAAAAGCGCATGACAATCTCTGCTTCCCTCTGTGAAGGGCTTATCTTTTACCTTCTAGTACTTACCTTTATACAAGAGTCATGGTGATCTTCACCACTTCCTATATTTTGCCTTTTTCTGTTGGCAAAGCATCATGTTGTGGGGAAAGATCCAAGCATATATGGCCATTCAAATATATTTGATCATGAATTATTATTGTTGACAATTATCTATATGATAAATAAGTTGGGAGGCAAAACTTTAAGACCCTATCTTTCTTTGTGTTCGACGGATGCCATTTGCTCTAAAATATGCTCTGAGTGTTAGCAATCATGGAAGACTATATGATAATTGATTATGTGGAATTTGCTAAATCAAAGCTCTTTCATAGACCCTTCTCGAAAATAAGATGAATTGCAATTGTTTGGTGACTGAAAGCATAGTTTGTTAGTTTTCAAGAAACTTTATGGTCTATACTTTAACATGTGAATAGCTTGTTACTTCATCATGAGAAGTTTTATGAGATGAGCTACTATTTATGATATTTAATGATGCTAGAGAAAGTGTTTGGAACTATCATCGATCAAACTTGTGCACTTGCTAGCATTCACACTTCATAAATTATTTCTTTTATCATTTACCTACTCGAGGACGAGCAGGAATTAAGCTTGGGGATGTTGATACGTCTCCAACGTATCTATAATTTATCAAGTATTCATGCCATGTTTAAAATAGTTCTATATGATTTTGGTATGATTTTATTAGAACTAACCCGGATTGAGGTAGTTTTCAGCACAACTACCAAGATGTCATTTTTGTGTAGAAATAAAAGTTCTCGGAATGGGCTAAAAAAATTGTATGATTTTTTATGGACCAAAAGAGACCCCCGAAGCATTGGAGTTGGGTCAAAAGATTGATAAACCTTAGGTCATCCACTTGAGGGAAATTTTCTACTCAATCCGTGGGAGGCGTAGGATGAAGATGGTCTCTCTCAAAGAACCCTGCAACCAAATAACAAAGAGTGTCTTGTGTCCCCAACACACCCAATACAATGGTAAATTTTATAGGTGCACTAGTTCGGTGAAGAGATGGTGATACAAGTGTAATATGGATGGTAGATATATGTTTTTGTAATCTAAAAAATTAAAAACAACAAGGTAACTAATGATAAAAGTGAGCACAAATGGTATTGCAATGCTTGAAAACGAGGCCTAGGGTTCATACTTTCACTAGTGCAATATCTCAACAATACTAACATAGTTGAATCATATGTAAATCTCTCCCGCGCGACTAAGAGTTCATTCCAAAGTCACAAATAGCGGAGAACAAACGAAGAAATTATTGTAGGGTACGGAACCACCTCAAAGTTATCTTTTCTGATCAATCTTATGAGCTATCCCTATAAGTGTCACGAACAGCCCTAGAGTTTATACTAAAATAACACCTTAAGATACACATCAACCAAAACCCCAATGTCACCTAGATACTCCAATGTCACCACGAGTACCCATGGGCTTGATTATAAGATATGCATCACACAATTTCAGATTCATCATGTTCAATCCAACACAAAGAACTTCAAAGAGTGCCCCAAAGTTTCTACCGGAGAGCCAAGATGAAAACATGTGCCAACCCCTATGCACAGATTCTCAAGGTCATGGACCCGCAAGTTGATCAGCAAAACATACATCAAGTGGATCAATAGAACATCCCATTGTCACCACGGATATCCCCTCGCAAGACATACATCAAGTGTTCTCAAATCCTTTAAAACACTCAATCCGATAAGAAACTTTAAAGGGAAAACTCAATTCATCACAAGAAGATAGAGAGGGCAAAACTCCATATGATTTATCTCTATATTAATAAAGCTCGCGATACATCCAGATCGTGTCATCTCAAGAACACGAGAGAGAGAGAGAGAGGGAGAGAGAGATCACATAGCTACTGGTACATACCCTCAGCCCCGAGGGTGAACTACTCTCTCCTAGTCATGGAGACCGCCGGGATGATGAAGATGGCCTCTGGTGATGGCTTCCCCCTCCGGCAGGGTGCCGGAACGGGCTCCCAATTTTTTTCTTGGCTATAGAGGCTTGTGGCGGCAGAACTCCCGATCTAGGTTTCTTTCTGGGGGTTTCTTGAATTATAGGAGCACTTGGCATTGGAATCACGTCAAGGGTGACTCCCGAGGGGCCCACAAGCTAGGGGGCACGACCTAGGGGGCACCCTGGTGGCTTTTGGAATCCTAGGGACTCCTCTCCGGTATCTTTTTGCTCCAGTATTTTTTATATTTTCCAAAAATATTCTTCGTAAATTTTGAGCCAATTCCAACAACTTTTGTTTCTGCACAAAAATGACACCTTGGTAGTTATGCTAAAAACAACATCAGTCCTGGTTAGTTCTAATAAAATCATATAGAATTATTGTAAACATGGCATGAATACTTCAAAAATTATAGATAGATTGGAGACGTATCAGCATCCCCAAGCTTAATTCCTGCTCGTCCTCGAGTAGGTAAATGATAAAATAAATAATTTATGAAGTGTGAATGGTAACATAGTGCATAAATTTGATTAATGATAGTTCCAAAGACTTTTTCTAGCATCATTATATATCATAATCAGTAGATTATCTCATAAAATTTCTCATGATGAAGTAACAAGCTATTCACATGTTAAAGTATAGGCAAGAAAGTTTCTTGAAAAACTAACAAACTATGCTTTCAGTCACCAAACAATTGCAATTCATCTTATTTTCAGGAAGGGTCTATGTATGACATTTTATTTAGCAAATTCCACATACTCAACTATCATATAGTCTTCCATGATTGCTAACACTCAAAGCATATTTTTAGAGCAAATGGCATCCGTCGAACACAGAGAAAGATAGTGGCTTAAAGTTCGCCTCCCAACTTATTTATCATATAGATAATTTTCAACAATAATAATTCATGATCAAATATATTTGAATGGCCATATATGCTTGGATCTTTCCCCACCACATGATGCTTGCCAAGAGAAAAAGGCAAAATATTGGAAGTGGCAAAGATCACCATGACTCTTGTATAAAGGTAAGTACATGAAAGTTAAAGATAGGCCCTTCATAGAGGGAAGAAGGGATATACATATGTGCTAGAGCTCGAGCTTTTAAAACAGAGATGAATAATAATTTTGAGCTGTATGCTTTCATTGTTAACATAACAACCGAGAGATCTCGGTATCTTCCATGCTAGATACATTATAGGCGGTTCCCAAACATAATGGTAAGATTTTTACTCCCCCTCCACCAATCAATCACACTCCACGGCGAGCCGAAGCCACGGGTACCGTCCATACAAACAACAATCCCGGGGGAGTTTTGTTTCATTATATTTTGATTTGATTTTTGAGCATGGGATTGGGCATCCCGAATACCAGCCACTTTCTCATGAATGATAGTGAATCAACACATATTGTGAGAATAACCCACCTATCATGGAATATACTGATAGCCCCTATTCAATATATGAGCAATTCGGGCATACAAAACAGAATATTATTTGGAGGTTTAGTGTTTGGCACATGCAAATTTACTTGGAACGCCAGGTAAATACCGCATATAGGTAGGTATGGTGGACTCATATGGAACAACTTTGGGTTTAAGGGTGTTTGGATGCACAAGTAGTATTTCTACTTGGGTGGAAGATTTGGCTAGTATGAGGTGGAAGCAAGCACCACATGTTGGAGGATCCATAACAATATAACTTCTACACAAATATACCCAAACATAACTCATTACGTTGTCTTACTTGTCCAATTTCAACTAATTTGCTCAAGTTTGAAAATAATTAATGGGTATTCACAATCATAGAATATGTCCAAGATAGTATATTTATATGTGAAATCTCTCTTCCTTCAATATTCTTTCATGAATTGTTCAAGTGACCAATGCGATGTTTGCTAACTTTCAATAAATTTTACCACCTATACTTCTTATATGTGAAGTCATTACTCCCCATGGGATAAGAATATAAAACATATATAATTTCATTTTTATGATATTGAATTCATTCAAACATTTACTCATAGGATATAAGTGAAGCACGAGAGTAAATGTCAAAACTACTCCAAAACATACAAGTGAAGATCAGTGAGTAGTCAAACAATTAAGTAGCTATGTGAGGACTTTCTCTATCTCTCTCTCAATAAAGATTTTCAGATCTGATTATTTTATTTAAACAGCAATCAAAATAAAAATAGTACTCCAAGAATAGGACGCATCATGTAAACGAATAAAAATTTAGGCTCAACATAGGCTAAGCGATAGTTGACAAAGAGAGGTGGGATATGTAGCATGCCCAAGCTCAGATGCTTGAGAGTTCTTGAAATATTTAATTGGGGTGCCTTGGGAATCCCCAATCTTGAGCTTTTGTATCTTGTTCAATCCTCTCATATCTCGGTTTCACCTATTCTCAAAAACTTCATCCACGCAAAACTCAAAAAGAACTCGTGAGATAGGTTAGTACACATAAGAATAAATAAACACTTCATGGACTGCCAAGACAAGTTGCAAAATAATTTTCAAACATTAGATACTGTATAATATCATTTCCACAATTTATATCTACCAATATAGGCTATGGAAACTATAGGATAAGTAGATAACAAAACTATGACAACAATCTGTCCAAACAGAACAATATGTAGCAATTTATCAAAACAGTGTACTTCTAAACTCAAACAATTATGAAAATTTAGGACATGATAAATAATTTGTATTACAATACATTGTAAGAATTTCAGTAACTTTCCAGGATCCAGTAAAATACTAAAATTCAAACACTACAACAGAAGTTTCTGTTTTTACACAGCACACATCAAACATGCAATTCAAGCATCCTAAAGGCAATCCTTGGAACTTTTTATTGGAAACAAGATTATAAATAACACCTAACAGATAAAAACAAAATAAAATGATGCTCCAAGCAAAACTCATATTATGTGACGAATAAAAATATAGGTCCAAGTGAGATATACCGATAGTGTTGAAGACGAAAGGGGGGATGCCTTCCGGGGCATCCCCAAGCTTAGGCACTTGAGTATTCCTTGGATATTACCTTGGGGTGCCTTGGGCATACCCAATCTTAGGTTCTTGTCACTCCTTATTCTCCTCATATCGGTGTCTCACCGAAAACTTGAAAACTTCAATCACACAAAACTTAACGGAACTTTGTGAGAAGGGTTAGTGTAATAAAGATAGATCATTCACTTAGGTACCGTCAAGACAAGATTCATAATTGTTCTAAAATAATACCTCTTGTATTCCATCAGTCCCACAATTTATATCACCGAATATTAGCTATGGGAACACTAAAACAAGCAAACTATGCATGCAAACTAGATCTTTCAAAAACAGAACAATTTGTAAAGATATGAATGATCACCATACTTCCCTGGCTCCAAAAATTCTTAAAAATTAGTATAGATAAAGGAATTTTCATATAAATGTTGTGTAAAAATTTAATTTTTTTAACTCTCCAATAAAATCAGATAATTCATATACTGGACGCAAAACTTTCTGTTTTTGCACAGAATCAAACAAGCAAGTATCCACACTATTCCAAAGGCTTTACTTGGCACTTTATTGAAATAAAGACACAAAAATGATTACTACAATATCTTAATCATGTGAACACATCAAAACATAATGTAAAAGTGTTGGGTTGTCTCCCGTCAAGCGCTTTTCTTTAATGCCTTTTAGCTAGGCATGATGATTTCAATGATGTTCACATAGGAATAATAACTGAAACATGCAAGGGAGCACCATGAAACACATGACAAGCACATTTAAGTGTAACCCACTTTCTATGCATAGGGATTTTGTGAGCAAAAAAATTATGAGAGCAAGAATCAACTAGCATAGGAAGGCAAAACAAGCATAACTTCAAAACCTTGAACACATCGAGAGGAAGCTTGATATTATTGCAATTTCTACAAGCATATGTTCCTCCTTCATAATAACTTTCAGTAGAATAATGAAGGAATTCCACAATATAACCAGCACATAAAGCATTATTTTCATGATCTACAAGCATAGAAATTTTACTACTCTCCACACAAGAAATTTTCTTCTCAGGACTAATAGTGTGAGTAAACTCAACGAAATAACTATCATGAGGTACTTGATTGACATAACCAACTTGAATATTAAAATCTTGATGACAAGTTTCATGGTTTTCATTACTCTTTATAGCATAAATGTCATCACAATAATCATCATATAAAGGAGGCATGCCATCATCATAATAGTTTTGCTCATCAAAACTTGGGGGACTAAGAATATCATATTGATCAAACATAGCATACCCAAGGTTGTGGCTTTGCATATCATTAACATCATGAATATTCTGAGAATTCATAATAAGAATATTGCAATCATACTCATCACTCAAAGATTTAGTTCCAAACATTTTAATAACTTCTTCTTCTAACACTTGAACACAATTTTCCTTTCCATCATTTTCACGAAAGACATTAAAAAGATGAAGCATATGAGGCAACCTCAATTCCATTTTTTGTAGTTTTATTTTATAAAACCAAACTAGTGAAAAAACAAGAAATTAAAATATTCAATTGCAAGATCTAAATATATACCTTCAAGCACTCACCTCCCTCGCAATGGCGCCAGAAAGGAGCTTGATGTCTACTACACAACCTTCTTCTTGTAGACTCGTGTTGGGTCTCCAAGCGTAGAGTTTTGTAGGACAGTAGAAAATTTTCCTCAAGTGGATGGCCTAAGATTTATCAATCCATGGGAGGCATAGGATGAAGATGGTCTCTCTCAAACAACCCTGCAACCAAATAACAAAGACTCACTTGTGTCCCCAACACACCCAATACAATGGTAATAGGTGCACTAGTTCGGCGAAGAGATGGTGATAAAAGTGTAATATGGATTGTAGATATAGGTTTTTATAATCTAAAAATATAAAAACAGCACAGTAACTAATGATAACAGTGAGCATAGACGGTATTGCAATGCTTGAAAACAAGGCCGAGGGTTCATACTTTCACTAGTGCAATCTCTCAACAATACTAACATAGTTGAATCATATGTAAATATCTCTCGCGCGACAGAGAGTTCACTCCAAAGTCACAAATAGCGGAGAACAAACTAAGAAATTATTGTAGGGTACGAAACCACCTCAAAGTTATCTTTTCTGATCAATCTTATGTGCTATCCCTATAAGTGTCACAAACAGCCCTAGAGTTTGTACTAAAATAACACCTTAAGATACACATCAACCAAAACCCTAATGTCACCTAGATACTCCAATGTCACCACGAGTACCCATGGGCTTGATTATACGATATGCATCACACAATTTTAGATTCATCATGTTCAATCCTACACAAAGAACTTCAAAGAGTGCCACAAAGTTTCTACCGGAGAGCCAAGACGAAAACATGTGCCAACCCCTATGCATAGATTCCCAAGGTCACGGAACCCGCAAGTTGCTCAACAAAACATACAACAAGTGGATCAATAGAACATCCCATTGTCACCACGGATATCCCCTTGCAAGACATACATCAAGTGTTCTCAAATCCTTTAAAGACTCAATTCGATAAGAAAAATTCAAAGGGAAAACTCAATTCATCACAACAAGATACAGAGAGGAAAACTCCATATGATTCATCTATATTAATAAAGCTCGCGGTACATCAAGATCGTTTCATCTCAAGAACATGGGAGAGAGAAAGAGAGATCACATAGCTACTGACACCCTCAGCCCTGAGGGTGAACTACTCCCTCCTCATCATGGAGACCGCCGGGATGATGAAGATGGCCTCCGGTGATGGTTTCCCCCTCCGGTAGGGTGCCGGAACAGGCTCTCGATTGGTAATTTTTTGCTAGTGTAGTGCTGAATCAAAATAGATACATGATCAAATGGTCTCTAAAAAATGGGACATACATTGTAAATTGAGAAATGGTGTTTTTTTATAATAACAAGGTTTCTGATCCGTGTACTCCTACGAATCTAACAATCAAAACGCTTCATGAATGGCATGTTGAGATGAGTTCTTTTTTTACATGCATGTTATGAATATAAAAAATGCTTCTTGAATGGTGTTGTTTTATTTTTTATTTTCTTTATTTTTATGGGTAAGAAGAAAAAGGAAAAAGGAAAACCAACAAACAAAACCGAAGAAAATGTTCATTAGTTTGGTACCCGATGATCGCTGGTGGAGTCCCCAACGATCGCCGGTGAGGAGTCCCCGAATATTGTTGGAGGGGTAATCCATGACAATCATCGGTGAGGAGTCCCCGATGATTGCCGAGGAGTCCCCGACGATCATCGGTGAGGAGTCCCCGACAATTGCCGGAGGAGTCCTCAAAGATCGCCGGTGAGGAGTCCCCGAGGATCGCCAGTGAGGAGTCCCCGCGGATCACCGAAGGAGTCCCCGACGATCGCTGGAGGACTCCCCGATGATCTTTGGGTATTCACCGCTCGCGGCTTAGGAACCGCGAGTCGACGTCCAGTTTGATTGGGCGAGATGTATTAGTGATATTATGTGATATTATTGTTGCATTGACTAGATTATTAGTGATGTATTAGTGATATTATATGCTAATATCATTGTTGCAACTTGATTATTTGATATGTATTAGTGATATTATGTGAAATTGTTTTAATAATGTGATTTTTTAATCGATATGCAAATAGACATGGAAATGTGAATTTCTTTTAATAATTTGTTTATAGCATTGAAATAACTTGCAAGTCTTTGCAGAAACTATCGAACACGATAGAGATGAAGAACAAGAAGACATGTTGGGGGGAAATAATCCACAATGGAGATGATATCACCTCACAGTTTCCGAACAACTACGGTGAGGGAATGGAGGGAGAAGATGACGACTCCCATGAGGGAATGGAGGGACAAGATGATGACTCCAGTGTTGGAACCTTAATTATTACAAAGTCCGGCGAGGTATATTAATTAAGCCTCTACTGACTAGATGCATTAATTGATTTATATATATATATATATATATATATATTGACGCTTATTTCTTCTTTTAGCCCTCCAGATCGAGCCAATCTTCTATAAAGAAACGTGGCCCGAAAAAGGGTTAGGTGATAATGAATGATTCAAGATTGAAGGAGTCGCTGAAGAAGGCGAACCTATTGGTCCCGCACAGAATGCAAAAGCATTTGTAAGTTGGTGCGGAGTTATTGTTAGGGGCAGCATCCCGATCACCATTCGAGAATGGAATAAGCCAACGGGGAATGGAGTTACTTATGTCGATGATAGATCCAAAGAAATTCTTTGGAATACGCTCATGAAAAATTTCACCCTACCACCAGAGGTGGATCCAAATAACAAATTTATAGAGCGAAAAGTCAAGGCATGGACTCTTAAGAAGATGGCCACACATTTCTACAACTGGAAGAAAATATGGCACCAAGACTATACCCTGAAAAACAAGACCCCAACATTCAACAGAGCATATGAGAAGATAAAAGATCATTGGGATGCATTTGTGAAGTACAAGACATCGGATGAAGCTAAGAAAAGGTCAAAAATAAATAAGAACAATGTTGCAAAGAAGTAATATCACCATGTTATGGGGTCAGGTGGCTACAAGTTTGCCAGGCCTGGGTGAGAGAAAACTGAGAATGACCCGATTGATAAAGGGATCGATCCAAATACATTGGAGTGGATCGGACAGCCAAAGACTTGGTTCTACGGGCATGAGGAGAAATTGAAACTAGAAATAGGGAAGTGTATTTTGCAAAAGATCAACTTGCAACACCCCTCGAATCCCTTAAAGCGTCAAGAAGGACGTATAGGACGGGAAGTTCATTCCCGATAGAGAGAACGACGAGCTGACACGTGCCCTGGGAAAGCTGAACATAGTGGACGAACACGAGGCACATCAGGCTCCGTGCCATGGAAGATTGGGTTTGCTAACTGAAGTGACACTTATATAAGCTGAGGGAGAAAAAGAAACAACAAAAAGACCGGCTGCAGCAGATAGAATAATAAGTAGCAAGGCATCAGTAGCAACTAGATGCACTTACCAGCCAGGAAGCTATCGACCCATCTTAGCGGCACGAAGATCCTGCATTCGATACTGCCGGCCCACCAACTCAGCGGAAAACAAGCATGGATTCCATGGAGCTTGTTCGGCCCATAGATGATATAACGGCTCCTTGCTACCCAGTGGATGATATCACGCAAAGGGAAAATTGTGAGCTACATGTGAAATGCATGAACATATCCGTGAAGGTGGCGGTCGTCTTTGCCTTACCTCCTGTACGTAATGGAACTTACCATTTCTCTTCTATTCCAGATGACTATGCTATTGTCGGGGTGGACGAAGTTATCAAGTGATTTGAGCAGCTGGGGCTTGACTTCCTTGCAGGTGAAGGGGAGACTGAACTTGGAGATGCTAGAAAAAGTACCATTCTATGGAAAAAGGAATACATCATGCTTCCATATTGCACGCAAAGGCCATCGACTCCTTAAAGTATCAATCCAACTATATCTCTGCCGCCGCAGCCCTCTCCGCCGCGTCAGCCGTCTCCGCCGTGTTAGCAGACTCCGCCGCCTAAGCCGTCTTTGCCACCTTAGTAGACTCCACCACCTCAGCCAGCTCCATCGCATCAGCAGACACCTCGGCTCTGCCACCTCAAGCGTCGCTCCAGTGTCTAGTACTAAAATTGCAAAGAAATCCTTAGCAGGTACAAGGAACCACGTCAAGGAGGCTCCTGTCAAGTTACCATACGTCCTGACTGATGAGGAAACCAAGATGGTAGTGAATGCCGATTTGAAACGCCAACTTGCACCAAAACGGCCCGAGCCAAAGTAAAAAATAGACCCGACAAAAGCGACACACTTTCTGGAAAGAGGAGCTCATTCATTGCATGTATAATTATCCTCACTATACTATGACATTGGGTTCATTGACCCAAATAACGTACATGAATATACGGTAAAAAACAATGCCAAGAAAACAGAGGATAACTTGCTAAGGGCATTAAGGAAACAAAAAACCAAGAGGGAAATACAATTTCCTTACAACTTCCAGTGAGTGTTGCTATCTTGTACACATTATGTTTCCCTTACTCGATGTTAAGTGTAATTGATGAGTTATGCATGCATAGGTTCCACTTTATTATGCTAGTCATTCAGGTTGACGAAGGAGTAGTACTTGTCATGGACTCGAGACGTAAAGACCCTAAGATGTGGGCGGACCCGAGTGAAATGCTCTAGAGGTAATTTCAATCATTATCGCACTATATCGGCAACTTTCATTTATTTTCTGATATCAAGTAATTAATAACTCATTTATTCATTTTCTTTGTCGGGCAGGGTTTGTAAACGGTTCACCAAGAAGGTTAGGGGGTGAATGGAAAGAGGAGCTGCAATTTCCACAACTCAATGTAAGTAGTACTAGATAGGTCCACACATCTCTTTGATTCTAGTTTCAATACATTATAATGCTTGATTATTATATTGATTGAAATCTATTCTCGTAAAGTGCTTGAGGCAGGGAGAAGGGAATAATTTATGTGGATACTACGTATGCGAGTTCATTCGCTAGACGACCTGTGAGAAGGGCAGAATTTTAGAACAACTTTGAGTACGTAAAAAATATTAAAATTTTTATTTTATTACCATCAATTGTGTTGAGTTTCATTCATATATATTGACCCCTTCTTTACATTAGATCGAACAGATGCGGGATGATCTCCTACCAAAGGATCGCATACGAGCAATTCAAGAGGAATTGGCGGGATTCTTACCTGAAGTGGTCTTTTCTAAAATCGGAGAATACCATCGGGAATTCGTAATTAGATATTAGGGATCATAAGAGATATTATATTTTTTTATATCCATGAATGTGTACTATATGTACTAGCATCGAATATATATACGAAAACTTGTTGTTCGTCCAAGCACGGAGAAAGAGGCCACTTCTCTATATTCATAATGATGTTGTGTAATGGTTCCTTCATTGCTATATGTAGTAGCATCGAGTTGAATGGAAAATATAAAATAAAAATGAAAACCCTAAATGAAAAAGAATTGAATGGTAAACACAAAAATAAAAGGGAAACAAAAAATGAAACACGGCCCCTCCAAAACCCTAAACCCCAGCGCTTGTCAGCGCCTGACGCGTGGCGGCCTTTAGTCCTTGTTGGTGTTACAAACCGGGACTAAAGGTCCTCCAGCCTGAGAGCTCCATAACGGCCATGTGGAGCACCTTTAGTCCCGGTTTGTTACACAAACCGGACTAAAAAAGGGGGCCTTTTGTCCTGATTGTTTAGTTCCGGTTACCCAACCGGGACTAAAGGCTCTTAAGAACCGGACCAATTGCCCGTTTTCTACTAGTGGTATCTGATAGCTTTCCTTGCTTGGTACAACCATGTGCGTCAAGAAGAAACAATGTAAATGATTTTTTTCGGAGGCCGCACATCAACTCCCGATCGAACCCTAGACCCTCGACCTATATAAAGGCAAGACGAGGGAGGCAGGACTGACGTCCCAAAGCACCCAAGAAGAGACAGTCAACAAGACATCAACACCTCAAGTATGCAGCAACAGAAGGCTCATGCACGCAGAAACAAAGATCTCAGATGAGAACCCACGCACGCCGCAACATATCCAACCATTCACAAACTCACGCAAGAAAGGAGAGCCAAACGCAGCCGATCATTCGCCCATCCGTGCACAAGGAACCCTGGCGGCAGCAACACGAGCATGAAGCTAAGGTTTCCAAAGGGTGAGATGATTATCTATTTTTTATCTTGTCTCTCTCTTTCGCATCCAACATGCATGCATTACATGGAGAGTACATAAGAGTCAGTGGAAACAACGCTCGTGTGATCCCGTCGCCGCCACCAAAGATAACTTCACCAGACCAGCACCCACACCATTGAATCTTGTCTATGCCAAACCAATCATCTTCGAGCATCACGTTCTTGTTCCAAGGTGACTCAGAAGCAGCCAGAGCTCGCCAATGATGTTGCCCAACCACTCGCTCCAAGGCCCTATCATGGCGGCCTACATGCCCATGGCAATCAGGCCATGATGAACAGGTCCGCGATGAACAGGTGCATGGCAAACAGATCCACAGTGAACAGATTCATGCCAAATGGATCTTCGGTGCATAGGTCCATGGCGTTCCAATCGCGGTGGACATGTTCAATGTCTCACTTCCCAGAGGATATGGCATGGCGGAATTAAAGCCCGTGACATCCTAGAGCAAGACAAGTCCATGGCGAACAGATACCTGATGCATATGTCCTTGGTGAATGGATCTTCGGTGCACAGGTCCATGGCGTTACGATCATGGAAGGCTTCAACATTCCGCTTCCCAAAGGAGATGGTGTGGCGGAGTCGGTGTAGGATCGAAAGTAGTGCTAGAGGGGGGTGATTAGACTACTTGACCAAATAAAAATCTAATTTTTCCCAATTTTAATTCTTGGTAGATTAGCATTCATAGTATGTCAAGTACACCCTACATATGCATGACTACGAGTATAGCAGTGGAAAGTAAAGACAAACATGTAAGTAAAGGAAGGGTAGGAAGATCAAACGCAATTGTTGACACGATGATTTTTCCCGTGGTTCCGATAGGTGGTTCTATCGTACGTCCACGCTCATGGAGTCTTCAATCCACGAAGGGTAACGGTCGCGAGAGTCCATGGAGGGCTCTACCCATGGAGGGTTCCACGAAGAAGCAACCTTGACTATACCATGACGACCAATGTCCACGAATGTCATGGGAACAAACACCTATGGGATCACGGGGACCCCTTTTGGTTCGGTAGGGGGCGAGCTGGCACAAAGAGCCGGTTTGGCAAGCGGCACACGGGGAGTTTTTACCCAGGTTCGAGCCGCACGGATGCATAAATCCCTACTCCTGCTTGGTTGTATTGATCATGTTCTAGGGTTCCAGCTACAGGAGCGCCATGAACGGGTGCCATGTGAGCTTGGTCACCTCCAGTTGTGTAACTGTCGGGATGCCTGGTTCTCTAACTGTCTAACTGTCTGATTGTCTAACCTTCCCAAAGGACAAAAGTACAAAAGTCCCTCTCTGTAACGCCCCGAGCCTCCTTTTATACTTAAGGGAATCCCAACAGTGGCATACAGTGTGCACACGGGATGCACAGTGCTGCTACAGTGCTATCGTACTTAACTCTGGTGGAGTAGGACAAGAGCATTCAATGCACCGTCAGGCGCCTCAGTCTGTCAGTGGGATGGGATGGGGCCCCGTCCCATCGGCTCCGCTTAGCTCCCTTCAACGTCGACACCGCGACACGTGTCCAGGTGAATCGACACCTAGCCTATGTGCTGGCGGTGCTTGCCGGGGCCTTGCCTTGCCAGGTCTTTGCCTTGCCGGGGCCTCTTTCCGCCTGGGGGTTCTATAGCCCTCCCGGCAAGGTCTTGCCGATAGTCTTGAGTCTTCCGTGTTGGTGTTTGATAAATCTTCCCTGGGCCCCACCGTCAGGGCAGCTACTACTACCCGTGCACGAGTAAAGGGGCACTAGATGGCCCAAAAACTCTAGTGCACCGACAGGAGCCCTCGGGCCTGGACCATACACGTCGTGAGGCGTTGTTGGGCTAGGCCCAACCAGTGCATGGGCACGCGTGGCAGGGCCTTGCAGTTGTGGCCATTGCGCTCGTTGCATTTCCCCATGACGCCCATTGAATGTAGGTAGTGGGATACATGCGCGGCGCGGCCGTTACAACAGCACGCCTGCGGAACCTTTCTGTATTATCTTGCTTTTGGTAAAAAGAGGCCACCCCGCGCCTTCCCCATAAAGAGGAGATTGCAGAGTCGATGCCCATTTACCTCTCGCCTTTCCCAATCTGAGAACCACTGTTGTCTTCCTCCTCGAGCCCAAGGCGAAGTCTCTTGCATCCGTTAGCACCCCCCGCCCACTCTTTGTCCTCGGTCTCCATCCCTGCCATCACCATGCTGCCCAAAGCCAGTAAGGGCAAGGAAACGGAGGTCGCCTCGAAGAACAAGGCGGCAAAGATGCGGAGGGAGCATGTCGTTTTCCCGCCGGGGCTCAGTCTGGGTGTCTTGAAGAGGCAGTACCAGTGGACATGGGCGACTGTGACGGTGGGGCACCCTGCCACTCGCGTGAGCCCGGGTCCTTTCGGGGAAGGTCCAGGCAAATACCCTTTCTTTAACGATTAATTTTACTGTGGGCTTTGCCCCCCTTACACGGACTTCTTCGTCGACCTTATGCTTACTTACAACTTCCAACTCCTGGATTTCACGCTGAACGCCATGACATCCATGGCAGTTGTCGCACACCTCTGCGGAAACTTTTCCGGACTAACCCCTAGCACCGCTCTCTTCCCCCACTATTTCACCCCCGCATCTAGCAAGGCGGAGCTCTCTCCGGCGCCGTCACTTGGATTCCCCGGTCAGGAACCAAGGAGGTCTACCCCGAAGGGGCTTATTGCGATAGATGGGACGAGTGGTGCTGGCTCCAAGAGGAGAAGCCCCAGCCCTTCTGTATGCCGCGGAAAACCAAGATGGTGCGTGGCGATGACTGGAGTGCCCTCGATCCTTGGGATGAGAAGCTTACGGTCGCGGTCACCAGGATCCACCGCCTCAGAAATGTCGGCCTCTCCGTGGAGATGATAGGCACTGACTTCCTTCGCCGGCGCATCACCCCCTTGCAGAACAAGGGGAGGTCGGCCTGGGATTTCAGGAATGCGGTGGGCATCATGAGGCTGTGCCCCGGGCTAAACCACAATCTGACCACCATGCAGCATAGGGCCCTCTGCGAGAAGTTGTTTAGGAGCATCATGGCGATAGAGTTACCGGCAGGCATAATCCCCTTGTGCAATAACTCAGCCTTGGGCAGAATCATTGCCATGATGCCGGTGCTCGATGCCCATAGCCTCGACGCAACTTGGATAGAGCCATCCACGGAGGCGGTGCAAGAGTTCTTCGACAACCTGTTGGAGACGGCCATCTTCAAGGAGGAGGGCCTCGTCCTCGACACCACCAAAGAGGAGCTGGCGTACATCGCTAGCAGGGCGGAAGAAGCGGCGCTTGCCGAGGAGGCTGGCAGCATCGGCTTCTTGGAAGATGAAGTCGGAAAAGGGGAAGTACCGCCGGGCGAAGATCTTGCTAGGCAGGGCGAGATCACCGAGGAGAGAGGTGACAAGTCTGCCCTAGGCCACCTTACCGGAGACGCATCCGAAGAGGAGCCGCTCGAGGAGGTC
Source organism: Hordeum marinum (assembly GCA_022496015.1). Taxonomy (NCBI): domain Eukaryota; kingdom Viridiplantae; phylum Streptophyta; class Magnoliopsida; order Poales; family Poaceae; genus Hordeum; species Hordeum marinum. The sequence continues at coordinate 390,394,827 of CM039678.1, read as the reverse complement.
CCGCCCCTCATCCAAAGGAAAAGGCGCGTCCTTAGGAACGCTGCCTCCAGGCTCCTAGCTCGGCAAGCTTCTTCGAGTAGCGTGGCCCTCGGCAAGGGGGCAACCGACAAGGCCGCGTGGCGACGCAAAGTCCACTAGCAGCCCGTGCTTGCCGTGGCCAAGTGGTCCAGGAGCACCCCTCCACCTCCTTCTAGAGGCTCCATGGTAGAGGTCGCCTTTGACCTTTTTGCCCTTAGCTCGGGGGAGGAAGCAGAAGATTAAGGATCCTTCCATACTTTCCCAACCTTCGGGTCTCCTTCCCTACTTGCCTAATCCATCTTGGTTTTCTTCACAAGGACGCGGAAACACTGGCGCAGCGGCCGTGAAGAGGACAAAGACTTCGATGGTTGAGGGGCCGTCGGCAAGCACCTCAAGCGTGCCAAGGGCGACCACTACCAATCCGGAGACTAGCCCACATTGCAGTCCCCGACTCAGCCCCCGAGTAGCCCCCAGCATGAGTTCATTACTCATTTCTTGCTGGCAGGTGCTGGGGTGTAAATCTTCACTGCTTACATCATCGGACGTGCAGGAGGAGGACGGCGACAAGGAGAGTCATCGGCGACCGCCCCGGACTCACCGCCAAGGGATTTTTCTCCGGCTAGGACTTCCTCTAGCGCACTCTATCACGAGGAGGGAGGGCCGGCAAGCTCAGACACCGGCGGGTCTCCGCCAGTAATCGTCGTAGGCGAAGGTATTCCACCCTTTCCCCCCTTTTTTGTCTTCTTGAACTTCCTCCTTAGCTTTTCTTGGTTTGCCTCCCTGGTCTCCTTGCATTCCCATGGCGGAGGGAATGGGCATTGATTCTGTCATCGAGGAGACAACGAGGGATGCTGCCGCCAAGGCTGACAAGATCACCACTGAAGAAGCCGTTAAGAGCGTCGAGGCTGAGGCCACCAAGAATGCTGCTGCCAAGGCCACGAGCGCCGAGGCAGCCAAAGCCACACAAAAGGAGGAGGCTGCCAAGAATGCTGCCATCGAGGCTGCTAGCGCTGAGGCAGCCAAAGCTACGCAAGAGGAGGAGGCCGCCAAGAAGTCCACCGAGCAGGCCGGCGAGGAGGCTGGCGGAGGGACGGCTAGCATGGGCCAGCCATCCAAAGCCCCTTCACCGAGCAGGTACTTCAAGGTTGGTGACAACCTGTTCGTCAGCATCCCCGATGTGGCAAGCACCGGGGCGCCGCCTGAGGAAGGAGTCCTTGTTGAGGAGGCCGTCGTTGCTGCTTGGCTTGACGTCGTCGACGAGCCAAACGCCGGTAGCAGATCACAGGAGGAGTGGCTCCTCCAGTCCATGGGCGACGGCTTCCGGAAGCTTCAGGCGCTTCACCATGCCTAGAAGGAGAGACTCGACTCTAGGGCTTCTTTCATCGAAGTTGCCGAGGCCAGTTTCTAGGAACGCGTCGCGAAGACCCAGGCTTGATACGCCCAAGTCAGCAAGGACCTGCAGACTGGTCAGTTGCAACTGAGTGAAGGCTGGATCCAACTCTACATGCAGCAGTCTGATGCCGAACAGGCGCAGGAGGAGGCCAAACAACGGGCCGCCGCAAAGGACGCTCGTTTGACGGAGTGTCGCATCTTGCTTGACACCCAAGAGGAAGACCTCGTCGCCCGTGAGAAGGCATTCACCGACAAGCTCCGCGGCAAGGAGGTGGAGCTCGAGGATCTTGTCGCGTAGTGAACCCAGGCGTTGGAGCGGGGGCACAAGGAGGCAGTCGGAGCCCTGGCGGCAGACCACGCTGGCAAGCTAAAGGATGCCGTCGACGCAGCTGAGGCTATGGAGACCGCCAGAAGCTTACTGGAGGAGAGGGTGAAGGACCTGGAGGCAGCCCTTGAAGATCAAGGCACGAAGGTCTCGTCACTCGAGGCCGAGCGGGACAAGGCCGTTGCCAGCCTGATGGAGGCGCAAGGCGCCGCTTCCAACAAGGCTAGGCAGCTCTCCATGGCCAACGAGTCCATCGATGACCTGACCTTGAAGCTGACCACGCTGACTGGGACTCTTGAGGCCGCCAATACTCGGGAGAAGGCTCTAGAAAAGGAGCTCCACAATGAGAAGCAGCTTGTCGAGAGCGCCGCCGTCTCCCACAACGACTATGTTCGTGGAGTGGAAGTCTGGACCGAAAAGCTCGTCGACGTCGTGGGGAAGCTCGCCGAACAACTGTCCGCCATGGGCCTAGAGGGACCATCGAATTCTCCTGACGATAGGGTCCCTACGAGAGCCAAGGTGACAATGTTCTTCGACAACCTACTCGGGGCCCTGGAGCAGGTCCATTCCGAATGGGCGGCCCACCTGGCCGATTAATCGCGAAGGCTTTGCCTGGCTGTCCTCCGCAAGGTGCTCATCAAGGTGGCATACAGGAATCCCGGCCTCAACCTCGCCAATGTTCTTGACCGCTTGCCGAAGGGTGTGGACATCCAGGCGCTTGAGGAGCTCGTCGCGCCCATCGTCGAGCGGGTAAGCCAGGTCAAGCGGGTCGAGGGCGACCGCTGAGATTAGTCGCCCCACTCCTCATTGCTGCATATGTCCAAAACAATTTATTTCGTGTTAAAGTCTCGGCAAGGCCGATGTAAATGCTATCTTCTTATGCCATAGACGATTGCCATGTTATCTTCCTTGTTAGACTGCTTCTTTGTATGGAATTTTCCCTACGCCCTTTTCTGGAAGGATCTTACCGGCATATGTAGCCCTACCGCGAGCACTTTGAGGAACGGGTCCTTAGCAGCCTGCTGGCGGTGCCACTTCCGGCAAGACACCTTGGCGTCCTTGGCGCGGCCGTTCAAGGCGTCGACCTTACTCGAAAACAGGATAAGGGCGCGACCGCTGTCACTTGAATCGTTGAGCGGACTCAAAACAAAACAAGGAGCACGGGCGAAGCCACTTAAGCCATCGAGCGGCCCCGAACGCAGTGAGGGCGCATCCAATCGTGACAAGGTTCCCGCGTGTGCAGGTTTTCCATACAGAAATCGAAGTCGCTTAAGGGAAATAACTTTATGGCAAGGATTCACATGGGGTTTTTGCAACTTATCTTTTTGTTGCCTTTCTCCTTCCAACAATTTTTTTTGTGATGCCGTGCTCATAGGTATCCGTACCATCATTCCCCCCGTAAAGCTTCACGTGCGGGATCCTTCTGTCCCTTGGAAAAAAAGAAGGAAGAGAAAATATGGATATGGAACCTTGGCGGTCCGTTAGTCCTTGCCAGGATTAAGTGCAATGCACCACTTCAGATAAACATGCACATAAGTAAACATGAGAATCGAACAAGATTGTAGAACACTTATCTTTATTTATTTACGCACAGGGTCTGAGCCTGGCTTTGTACCAAGGATTACATGCTTCAGCAGAAAGACTTGTACAAAGGGTGGTTGCCGGGGCTGGCCTGGCAACCGCGCCTTATGGGTAGAACTTTCGAAGATGTTCTATATTCTAGGAGTTGCTCATCGGGACGCCATCCTCGGTCTCCAGGCGGACTACGCCGGGCCTAGTGACTCGTACTACCCGATAATGGCCTTCCCACTTCGGCATCAACTTGTTTGGATTCTTGGTGGACTGGACTCGCTGAAGAACAAGGTTGCCTTCCTCAAGACTTATGGCATTGACCTTGCAGCTATGTTAGCGGCGTAAGGCTTGCTGGTAGCGTGCAGCTCTTACAGCAGCCTGAAGACGGTCTTCCTCAAGGAGCGTCACGTCGTCTTGTCGCAACTGCTCTTGCTCGAGCCCATCATAAGCGAGCACTCGAGGTGACCCATATATGAGTTCTGTGGGGAGAACTGCCTCTGCCCCATAGACAATGGAGAAGGGTGTCTGGCCGGTAGCTCGATTTGGTGTCGTCCTGATTGACCAAAGAACCACTGGCAACTCATCAGCCCACTTCCTTCCGCACTTGTGCAGCCTATCAAAAATTCTTGTCTTGAGGCCTCGTAGCACTTTGACATTAGCCCTCTCCGCTTGGCCGTTGCTCCTCGGGTGTGCAACAGAAGCAAAACAGATTTTCCTACCAAGGTCTTGGACATATTGCATGAAGGTGCGGCTCGTGAACTGTGTGTCGTTGTCAGTGATGATCCTGTTGGGAACACCGAAGCGGCAAACTAGTCCTTTAAAGAACTTGACGGCAGAATGTGCTGTCACCTTCCTCATTGCTTCCACTTCTGACCACTTTGCGAACTTGTCGATCGCCACATACAAGTAATCAAAGCCCTCGGCAGCACGAGGAAAGGGGCCCAAGATGTCGAGCCCCCAGATCAAAAATGGCTAGGAGAGAGGGATTGTTTGAAGGGCTTGAGCTGGTTGATGTAGTTTCTTCGAATGAAACTGGCATGCTTCACACTTGGTTACTAACGCAGTTGCATCCTGGAGGGCAGTGGGCCAAAAGAAACCTTGCCGAAATGTCATTCTAGCAAGTGCTCTTGATCCTATGTGGGAGCCACATATGCCTCCCTGTATCTCTGCCAACAACTCCAGTCCATCCTCCCGAGAAATGCACTTGAGTTTCATGCCATTTGGTCTCTTTCTGTACAGGATGTTGTCTACGAACTGGTACATGTGAGACCGACAGGCTACTTTCTCTGCTTCCTCTTGTTCCTCGGGGAGTGCTCCTGTTTGAAGGAATTGGACAAGGTGCTGTGCCCATGTTGGGGCATGTGGCTCAACAACAAGGACTAAAGGCATATCCTATGCCCGGGGAGCATTTGCCTTGACGGCAAGGGCTTGAGGGCCTACCGAAGTCTGCTGTGCCCCGGCAAGCCTGACGGGAGCATATGCTTCCATGGAAGAGCCGATGGCCCCACCGGAGCATAGTACTCATCGACAAGCCTGCCGTTCCCTCTGGTAACCTTCTCACCGGCGGCTTTAGGGAGCTTTGCCAGGAAATATTTGTCGGAATTTAACTTTCTTCTCTTCTCTTGTCCAATTGATGGTGTCACGAAGGGTTGAGTTAGTTGGAGCACGAAAGTTCCTGGTTCCACAAGTAACTTAAGGGTAGCACACTTTGACAAGCCATCAGCAACGTTGTTCTCTGCATGTGGAACGTGCTCCATTTGCAGGCCGTCAAAATGTTCTTCCAACTTCCTCACTTCATCTACATAAGCCTCCATCAATGGACTCTGGAAATCTTTGTTCACTTGTCTGATGACAAGTTGAGAATCACCCCTGACAATAAGTTTCTTGATCCCGAGGTCCGTTGTGATCCTAAGACCTGCAAGCAGCCCTTCGTACTTAGCAGAGTTGTTCGTTGATCTCTCCCGGGGAAAGTGCATTTGGAACACATATATGAGGTGCTCTCCGGTGGGTGTGACAAGCAGCATTCCGTCACCAGCGCCTTGCAGCGAGAAAGCTCCATCGAAATCATGATCCATTCTCGATCAGTCTCCTTGCTGGGGAGAGTTGTCTCTGGAACCTCTTCATTGGGCATTGGGGTCCATTCTGCAATGAACTTCGCCAAGTCCCTACTCTGAATGGTCGAAGTGCTTTCAAACTGCAGACCAAAGCTTGATAGTTCCAGAGCCCACTCCACAATCCTGCTGGTAGCTTCTGGGTTTCTCAATATCCGCTGTAGCGGGAAGTGGGTGACAACGCTGATCTCATGTGCTTGGAAGTAAGGGCGCAGCTTCCTCAAGGCCATGAGAAGGCCAAATAGCAATTTTTGCATGCCAGAATACCTTGATCTAGCCCCCTGCAACAAGGAGCTGACAAAATAGACTGGTCGATGTACCACTTTCTTCTTCTGAACTATCTCTTTCAACTGCATAGATCCGTCTTTGCCGGCACCAGACCCTGCCGGAGTCTGTCATGGCTCATTGCTTGGCGTCCCTACTGCTGCTGCTGCTTCTTCGTCAACTTCTCTTTCAACCACTAGTGCAGCACTCACCACTTGATTTGTTGCTGCTAGGTACAACATCAATGACTCTTGTGGTTTTGGCGCAACTAGGACTGGCGGAGAGGAAAGGTACCTCTTCAAATCCTGCAGTGCCGCCTCCACTTTTGGAGTCCATTTCATTGGACCTGGCTTCTTCAAGATTTTGAAAAAGGCTAGGGTGCACTCAGCAGATTTTGAGATGAACCTACTCAGAGCAGCAACACAGTCGGCAAGGCGTCGCACGTCCTTGACTCGTCTTGGTGCCTCAATTTGCTCAATTGCTTTGAAATTGTCGGGGTTCGCTTCGATTCCGTGTTGAGACACAAAGAACTTGAGAAGCTTGCCAGATGGGATGTCGAATACACATTTCTTAGGGTTGAGCTTCATGTTGATCTTACACAGATTGGCAAATGTTTGTTCTAAGTCTGATATGAGCATAGCCTTGTCCTTGGTTTTGACCACTGTATCATCCATATAAGCCTCCATATTTCTATGTAGCTGGGGCTCAAAACCAATCTGGACTGCTCTTGCAAAGGTAGAACCAACACTTTTCAACCCGAAAGGCATACGCAAAAAGCAGTAAGTACCACATGGGGTGATAAACGCGATCTTCTCTTCATCTTCCTTGGCCATAAAGATCTGATGATAACCGGAATAGGTGTCAAGGAAAGACAACAAGTCGCAACTAGCGGTGGAGTCCACAATCTGGTCGATGCGTGGCAAGGGAATACTCCTCTGATCAGACCAGCTGCCTCTAACTTCTTGATTTCTTCAGCAATAAACTATTGCCACTCCAAAGCTTGCTTCCAAACCTTCTGCTTGACGGGCCGCGTGTGTGGAAAAACGGCAAGGTGGTGCTCAATCACCTTCCTGGGAACACCGGGGATATCAGATGGTTGCCATGAAAACACATCGACATTCGCCCACAGGAAGGCGACGAGCGCGCTTTCCTATTTGTCATCAAGGGTGGAACTTATGGTGAAAGTTCCCCCCGTGCCATCCTCCTTGGCGGGCACCTTCTTGGTCTCTAGTGGGGCAGCCTTGGACTTCTTGCTCTTGCCGGCAGAGCTCTCTGGCACATCATCGACGGGAGCGCAACACCCCGAGGGGGCTCCCTTGCCAGAATGTGCACCGGAGGCCTTGCTGGTCTTCTTACCCTCGGGAGATTTAGCGGCAGGAGAAAGTGCCTTAGTGGTAGGTGCTACAACTGTGCCCCGGTAGAGTTGGTCAGTGCAGATAAGCGCGCTCTTCTTGTCGGAGTGGATGGTAATGACGCTCATTGGTCCGGGCATCTTTAGCATGTTGTAAGCGAAGTGAGTGGCCGCCATGAACTTGGCCAGTCCTGGACGAACGAGAACACCGTTGTATGGCAATGAGATCTCAGCAACATCAAAGACGATCTTCTCCATTCTGAAATTGATGTAGCTGCCAAACGTCACCGGCAGTGTGTGACCTTGCCTTTTGACTAAGTCCTTCTCGAATTGACCCCTTGGAAAGCGCCTGTTGTCTCGAGATCTCCGTCAGGAATCTGCAGCCTCCGAATGACATCGGGTGAGATGAGGTTCATGTTGGCCCCACTATTGACTAACATCTTCGTCACCTTGAGGTGGCGGATTTTTGGCGAGACCAACAATGGCAGGCACCCGACCGCAGTTATGCGATCTGGGTGGTCCTCTGCGTCGAAGATGATAGGAGTGTTGGACCATTTAAGAGGTTTCTGTGCGCCGATAGAGGGCTCTGCCCCATTAACCTCGCGCGCCCACTATTTAAGTTGGCAATGAGAGGAATGCGATGAAGATCCTCCTTCTATGCACATCGCCTCCATAGCCTTCTGAAACTCATGCTCACTGGACTCGTCGTCCTCTTCAACATCATCATCATCTCCTTCTTGCTTGTCGCGGCCACGGGCGGGCCGATCATCATTGCCTCCTCGGCTAACACGCTTCTTGCCGTACCCCTCAGCACCATCCTAACCCTTCCCCTTGTCGCGGCTTTCATATTCAGCCCTCTGCTTCTCGGCAAGCTGCTCAACTTGCCGGTAGTCTTGGACGTCATGGCCTTTGATGCGATGGATCTTGCAATACTGCTTGCCAGAGTCTTCTGGCTTGCCGACGGCCGCCAGGGCATGGCAGGAGGCGCACCCGGCAACATCGTTGCCGGGGTCATCGACCTTGCCTTTCTTGGCGGCGTCGGGGTTGCCGGATCCTTCGACGGCTAGCACGGTCTTGCCCTTGCGCTTCTTGTTAGGTCATCGTCCCTTCTTTGCCGGGGAAGCGGTGTCGTCGTCCTCAGAGTTAACCTCCGCGCCAACATCTTTGCTGGGGAGTCTTCTCCCTTCTTGAGCCTGAGCGCACTTGTCTGCCAAAGCATAAAGCTCGGCGATGTCCCTGACTCTGTTCATCGCCAGATCTTCCCGCATCATGTGGTTGCGCATGTTCTGATGGAATGCGCTGATAACAGCGACAGGGTGAACGTCTGGGATGTTGTGGTGCATGCGGCTGAACCTCTGGATGTACTTGCACAGAGTTTTGCCTTCCTTTTGGGAGATGATGTGCAGATCGCTCTCCTGGCCAGGAGCTTGATGACCTCCGATGAAGGTGCCAATGAACTCGTGACACAGGTCCGCCCAGGAAGCGATGGACCCCTCTGGCAAGTGCATCAGCCATGACCTGATGTTGGGCTTAAGCACCAACGGGAAGTAGTTGGCCAATATCTTATCGTCGCGGCCCCCGACAGCCTGCACCACAATCGTGTAGACGTTCAGGAACTCTAACGGATGGGTCTTGCCATCATATTTCTCCGGGACTTCTGGTTTGAACGTGTGGGAGTTGGGGCACTCGACTTGCCATAGCTCATGAGTAAACGCTAGACAGCCCACCTCGTAAGGTATGCTGACAAGGTACCCCGACGCGGACTTGTCTATAGTGGGCCCCGCACGCTTGTCCGACTGGAGCGCACTTCCCGCTGTCGCTCGATCGCGGTTCGAGTGTCCTCCTTGCCACGTTCTCGAAGAACATGACGCTGATCACGGCGCGTCCGTGGGTCAGATGACACCGTTGAGTAACTATCGTAGGCGTCGGCTCATCGCGTCGGCGACCAACGATGTTGTTGTGGAGGAGAGTGCGCCGAGATCGTGCCGACTCTGGGCATTTCACCACTAGTCTGAGGCAGCCCTGTGGGCCGAAGCTTATGTGCGAGGCCGAGGAGGCTCTGAATGGTGGCTCTCCATTCATCGAGTTTCTCCGCGGCAGGAGGGAAGTTCAGGAGTAGCTGCGCTCGCGCCATCGCTTCCTTCGTCGTGGATGGCATCGAGCGGCACGAGGAATGCAAGGTGCTATTATTCCTAACTGTGTTAGAAGGATCACCTCTACGGTCCCGCGTCGGCATACCACTCCCTCTTGCATGCTAGTCCCACGCATCATGGGAATGATGCGCTGGAGTTTTTCCCTGGGGACGTTGAGAACTGCGGGCACTATGGCACGGCTCTCCACGCGCGTCCTGAGAAGGTCGCGGCATAGGTGCCGGCGTTGGTGCCCTAGAAGACACTCTTGCACCCCCGGAGTTCGCCGTACCACCTGCAGGCGGTACTGCTCCGACCTGAGACCCAGGGGCATGGGGGTTCCCACCGCCGCCATGAGCGTCTCCGCGGTGAGCGTCGCCACCTGCTTGGCCTTGGTCACCGGAGCATCGTGGAAGTTCGGAACATCCGCCTCCTCCTCCTCCACCCGTGTCTACACCGTCTCCCGTCCGTGGATATACAGGGACGGCGGACGTGGATGGGCCAACTGCTGTCAGGCCCTTCTTCTTGGGGGCCATGGCGATGATGAAGATGAGCACACATCACCAGAACGGGTTTGCACCACTCACGCCCCCTACCTGGCGCGCCAAAGATGTCGTGGGAACGAACACCTATGGGATCATGGGGACCCCTTTCGATTCGGCAGGGGGCGAGCTGGCACAAAGAGCCGATCTGGCAAGCGGCGCACGGGGAGTTTTTACCCAGGTTCGGGCCGCCTGAATGCGTAAAACCCTACTCCTGCTTGGCTATATTGATCGTGTTCTAGGGTTCCAGCTACAGGAGCGCCATGAACGGCTGCCACGTGAGCTTGGTCACCTCTAGTTGTGTAACTGTCGGGATGCCCGGTTCTCTAACCGTCTAACTGTCTGATTGTCTAAACTTTCCAAAGGACAAAAGTCCAAAAGTCCCTCTTTGTAATGCCCTGGGACTCCTTTTATACTTAAGGGAATCCCAACATTGGCGTACAGTGTGCACACGGGATGCACAGTGCTGCTACAATGCTATCGTACCTAACTCTGGCAGAGTAGGACAAGAGCATTCAATGCACCGTCAGGCGCCTCAGTCCGTCACTGGGACGGAACGGGGGCCCGTCCCATCGGCGCCGCTTAGCTCCCTCCAACACCGTCGCCGTGACACGCATCCAGGTGAATCGACACCTGGCCTGTGTGCTGGCGGTGCTTGCCGGGGCCTTGCCTTGCTGGGGGCCTCGTACCTCCTGGGGGTTCTACAGCCCTCCCGGCAAGGTCTTGCCGATAGTCTTGAGTCTTCTGTCTTGGTGTTTGATAAATCTTTGCTGGGCCCCGCCACCGGGGCGGCTACTACTGCCCATGCACGAGTAAAGGGGCACTAGATGGCCCAAAAACTCTAGTGCACCGACAACAGAGTGTTGGAAATATGCCCTAGAGGCAATAAATAAAGTGCTTATTATTATATTTCCTTGTTCATGATAATCGTTTATTATCCATGCTATAATTGTATTAACTGGAAACACATTACATGTGTGGGTAAATAGACAACACTTTGTCCCTAGTATGCCTCTAGTGAACTAGCTCATTCATCAAAGATGGTCAAGGTTTCCTGGCCATTGACATGTGATGTCATTTGATAACGGGATCACATCATTAGGAGAATGATGTGATGGACAAGACCCAAACTACAAATGTAGCATATGATCGTGTCAGTTTATTGCTACTGTTTTCTGCATGTCAAGTATGTGTTCCTATGACCATGAGATCATGCAACTCACGAACATCGGAGGAGTGCCTTGTTTGTATCAAACGTTGCAACGTAACTGGGTGACTATAAAGGTGCTCTACAGGTATCTCCGAGGGTGTCTGTTGAGTTGGCATGGATCAAGACTGGGATTTGTTACTCCGTGTGAACGGAGAGGTATCTCAGGGCCCACTCGGTAATACAACATCACAATAAGCCTTGCAAGCAATGTGACTAAGTGTTATTTGCGTGATCGATAACTAGGTTGAACTAGGTATGGAGATACCGACGATCGAATCTCGGGCAAGTAACATACCGAAGAACAAAGGGAACATCATATGGGATTAACTGAATCATTGACATAGAGGTTCGACCGATAAAGATCTTCGTAGAATATGTAGGAACCAATATGGGCATCCAGGTCCCGCTATTGGTTATTGACCGTAGAAGTGTCTCGGTCATGTCTGCATAGTTCTCGAACCCGTAGGGACTGCACACTTAAGGTTTGGTGACGTTTCGGTAGTATAGAGTTATGTATGGTGGTGACCGAAGGTTGTTTGGAGTCCCGGATGAGATTGATTGGGTGGAAAGCAACTTGGGGAGGCTAGAGATCAAGATTCACATGGTAAGGATGGAATGGCATGATCACAACACATGAGTAGGTGTCTCTCTCTCAGAAAATTAGTAGGTATGAGTGGGGAACTCATCTGAGTGCTTCTCTTGTGAGTGAGTAGTGGTGGAGGGGTATATATAGGCATCTCAAAGATCCAACTGTTACACACAAAATGACCAACTCGGTTACATCTATGTGTTAATCTTAGTGGTACGAAGTGACCAAAAGGTGGCAACTTTTGAATCTCGATGAGACCGATATGGGAAACTTGGTTGCACCGATATGGTGACCAACGGTCAGATTGCCCAATCTCGGTGACGCTGATCCAACAATCTCAAAGGGACCAATATTGTGAATTTGCGTAACAAAAAGTTGGTAGCCTAACTCGGTGGCACCAAATGTAGAATCGGTTGCACCAAAAAGCTAGGATTTGGCTGAGTCCGTCTAGGGTTTGGAATCGGTGGCACCAAGTGGGAAATGTTGGTTGCACCGATTTTGAATATTTGGCTTTGGACAAACTTTTGTGGAAGAGCTTGTGGGTGTATGTGGTGACTATCACTTGTGCACGTATGAGCATTTTGTTCACCAACAAAAACTTACCCCCTTTTAATAGTATTGGCTTTCCTATGGACTCATTGTGATTTCTCACAAAAGATAAAATGTAGAGTCCTTTGCTTGAAGCTTTGCCAATCCATTTCCTTGTGTCTTGGGTATTCCACAATTCTTATGCCAACCCATCATTGAACTTTCCTGAAACATACTTAGTGGAAACATTAGTTCAATGACATATATGTTGTTATTAATTACCAAAACCACCAAGGGAGCAAATGTGCTTTCAATCTCCCCCTTTTTGGTAATTGATGACAACATATAGATCAAAGCTTCGACATATGATATAATCAATGAATATAATCGTCGCTTTGTGAGGTATGTGATAAGCAAGAGCTCCCCCTAAATTTGTGCATTATTTTGAAAATTTGCGTTTGAATGCAAATGCACAATCGGTTAGGTACATGGGGCACTTCTTCCATGTCACATACATCTTGGTGGTGTGCGAGAGTAATAAGAGTTAACAACATAGCACAACACATCAAGTAAAGTGAATGATCATCACATAATCATCAAAAGATAGGAAATAGTAGCAACACACATTAAAGCGTATGATCAAACACAAGTAAACTTTTGTGTGTGTTTAAAAAGCAAGCAACCAAAAGAATATCACATCCAAACCAAGCGATCAAATGTTTTGTAAAACCAGCAAATAAAAATAGACGCTCTCTCACTCAAAGTCTAAGATCTATATACAACTTCTCCCCCTTTGTCAACAAGTTACCAAAAAGCTCAAAGAGATATAGCTAATCGTTCTATGGCTGATCTCCTCCGGTCGCCGGTGTCGGTGTCGATTAAACTGCGTCGGCAGAGACTTCCGTTGAAGTCCTAGATGGAGTTGGTGTAGACACGGGAGGCACTAGAGCTGATGGAGCTGATATCACTATGGCTGGAGCAGAAGATGAAGGCCTCGTCTCTGGAGCTGGCACTGCAGGTGTCCTGGCCTTACTAGTGAACTAGGCAATCGTCCTGATAGGTGCACTATCCTCCTCATCATCAAAAGACTCAGACTCTGAAGAGGTGTGACAGATTGGGGCTTCATCAACCTCCTTCTTGAGCTCATTGATTGTCTTAGTCAGCCCATCAACCTTGTCATTTAGAATTTTCACTCTATCCTCAATGATGTTCACAAGGCTCTCCTGGGTATCCATGATGGTCTTGATGTCTTTCTTCATGTCCATGATAGTGGTGATCAAGAGATCCATCTGCTCATCCTGGACCTGGGGACCTGAGCACTAGTGGCTTGAGCTGCCTCTGCCTTAGCTTGTGCCAGAGATGCAGCTGATGTGGGATGGTCTGGGTCCATCACCACAACATTGTCCTCTAGATCTGGCTGAAGTGGCAAGTGTGGACTGTCCAGAGCAAATATGTGCTTCTCAGTCTTAGAATTGATAAGCATATGAATATAATAGCAGCATGAGTGCTTCTGATCAGCAACAACCCTCTTCACAGTCTCTAATATCAAGTCCATCACTCGAATCCTAGTGTGACGATCAAGATGGATGAGCATGTTCATGGAGTATCCACGAATCATCTTCTCATCTCCAGACTTGGGCATCAAGGTATGCCTCAGGATGGTGTTCATGGTATGGAGGCCTCGCTGGAGGAAGTAAATTGATCCCAACTTGTGAGATTGCACTTTATTAGTAGGGATAGGATTATACATATCCTTCATAGGATTGTGGCTCTCCTTGGATTCCGAGTAGACATCCAAATCACCATCCTCAACCTCAGGGACTCCTAAGATGGTAGCCCACTCATCAACAAAAGATTCATATCTTGCTCCTTCAATCATCAAAACAACCCTAACATCTCCATAAAAATGAGTAGTGGAGTAGAACTGCATGATCATTTCATCATTCCAAGCAGTGAACTCCTTCCCAACAAACTTGTCAAGTCCAATGCAGTGGAAGTTATCTTGGACACATGGGAAATAGTCCACATTATCCTTGATGTACTGCCAGTCAACATATCTCATGTCACTGACCACAAGACTCTTGTCAAGCAAAAATGTCTCATAGAAGTCTTGTTGCTCCTTGGTATAAAACATGTAGTCCACAATAGTCTTCCTCCTCTGGGCATATGGATCAATGGCTCTCCATGCCCTCAACCCTGAATCCTTCCTCTTCTTCATATCCTAAGCTACTAGGTGGCTGGCATTATGTACAGGAAGGTGAGGTCTGAGTTACATCAGAACTGACATAGCATCTTCATCATCATCTGCTTCTCTAAAAGTGGGCTTCTTGTTCTTCTCAGAAGTAGGGTGTAGCGACCCGACCTGAAAGGTCGAATCTCCGGTGTTTCTGTACCATCCCAAGATCATGCTGGTACACACATGGTTCATCAATGTATATATCAAAGGGAAATCACACATCATTAATTAATCAAAATCTCATATTGAGTCCTTTATTACAATAAAGATTACAACAAAGTGGCTGAAGGCCAACTCATGAGATAAACTAAACCAAAGTCTTGCGGAAGCTCCATAGGTAGTTGAGTCCATCTGACTCCAAGGGCATCTCACCGAGCGTAGAGCGTATCCTTACTCCTGGTCGGAAAAGTACTTTGCAACATGATACGTTTTAGCCGTATAGGTCAGCATGTTGAATATGCCAGCAAAGTCACAAGAGAGGGGGGGGGGGTAAAGTAATCATCTAGTCTATATGCATATATGGCAGGTGGGGGTAGTAAGTTTTTGCATAAAGCCAAAATTTTCCTACAACAAGAGAGGGCAAAGGCATGATTACTACAATGTTGGTTGATTAATGAGATGGTTCCACCAACCAATTCTCGTACCCAAGTTGACATTAAAATACCCACATCAATGTAATTTATTGTGTTGAGAGTTCCAGATAGTTTCAGTTCCTTTGGCTCAAACTGTCTATGACCGTGGACACGGCTAATCGATTAGGTTTGGGTACTCTGCAGAGTTTTGCACACGTTCCCCACAAGATTTGATCGCCTCCGTTGGATTTCTCGCACTTCATGGTGTTTGAGAAATGGATGACCAAAACATGGTCTTCTAAAGGGTTTCCCGGAGACTCTGTCGGTGCCCATCCTTTCCTACTGTTCTTCTACATCTCATAGCACCGCCTGTCTAGGATCACCACGATATCCAACCAAGCCAGAGCCCATAATGTCTTGTGGCTATGCATGTAAGCCTTGGGTCTTGAAGCATCCATCCATCTCTTTGTGCCTGGGTGGACCTTTCCGCATGAATATTGGCAGTTCTCCAGCATCATCTAGGCTAACCACTGGTTTCTCCAGGGCGCCATTCAACCATCATCCACCCAGAGGTATGTTGAAAACTTGGAGTCTTGAAGACTTGATCATCATGTAGGTCTTGAATTTATTAACTCACAATTCTCATGAATCACACAACGAACCCCGTCTACTAATAGCATAGCAAAAAGTAAATCGACGTTTCCTGGGGCCAATGTGTCAAAGGGTTGAGGGGTACCTACCACATGATACTACAACAAGTAACCAAGTTTCCAATTTACCTACTTTGCATGCAATAGGGGGGATGGAAGAACTAATACAGTAAAACATAGGTATACATGGTCAAAGTGACTTGCCTTGCTGACGATCCTCGTAATCAAGTGACTCTAGATAACAAGCTTCGCACTCCGAATGGTCTAATGAATCAAACAAGAGCACACCATAAGCGTAAACACAAAACAATTTATTCAACAACAAGGTATACAACTGCTTCAACAAACAAAAGCACAATCAAAAGAAGAATCATTAAAGTATAAGACTATAAAATTTTGGTGTCAAAATCTCTACTAAGACATAACAAGTCAATTTTTTTTGGTTTTGAACAACTAGACATTTTAGATAACAAAAAAGTAAATATAAAATTGTATTTGAAAACAGAAAGTATTTCATTATAAAAAAGTATCGTGCTAAAAGAATTACTACAAAACTTTTTCTAAACAATATAAATGGTGAAAACAAGATGTACCTATTCAAACTAGAGCACAAAACAATTTGAAAAACATATTTTATTAACAGAAAAAAATACACCTAATGTTGAATCAACAGAACCTAATGAAATCTAAAAACAAAAGTTAAACTAATTCAGGTTCAAATTAATTAAAAGTCAATTTAATTAAAATCTATTAAGAACTAAACAGATTCTGTTTGTGTTAAAAACAGTAACCAAATTCATCCTAAAAATTCTCAAACTATATAGAATGATAGGTCTAACTAATACCAAACAGTGGCAAAAAGATTCATTCAAAAATATATTTTTAAACTCTAGTTATACAGATTTTAGTAATTTAATTTTTTTTGATTAGATTCAAAATTTAAAGTTCAAATTTGAAATCTAAGCATACAGACATAAACTACATCAAATTTGTGAACTAATGCAAAAAGTATCAATTAAAAACACCAAATATTTTAAAAGATATGATAAAAACAAAAACAGAATACATTCTGCTTTCTAAAACAGAAAAGAAAAAGAAAAACTTCCTATCGATCGGACAGTGTCTACGTGTCATGCTGTGATTGACCGCGAGGGCATGCGCGTGAGAGCTAATGAGCAGACGACCGACAACTAGAGCGTACTGTTTCGTTTATTAAACAGATCTAGTCTCGTGCGTTGACTACGGATCCGACGGCTACGGGTGGAGGTGGAGGCTTACAGAGAGGGGGTCGGGGTCTCCGACGAGGTCAACGGCGGCCGGTGGTCGGAGATGCTCGGGGACGACGGTGCGGTGGTCGGGGGCAGTGTTCGAAGGCTTCAAACGGCGGCGACGAGTCTCCGGCGTCGATTGGTGACATCGGAGGGGGCTGGGGGTGAGTGTGGCAAAGGGCACGAGCTCGGGGACGTTCGGTTGGGTGCCGAACTCCGGTGTGGTCTGGCGCAGCGCTCCGGCGAGGGGAAAAGGGGTTTCGGGTGTGGAACGAAGAGAGGAGAGGCGGGGCTTTATATAGGGGCGGTGCGGTGGTCGGGGAGGGCACGAGAGGCGAGATCCATGGAGAGGGATCTCCGGTGACGGCGGTCGGGCGTGGGGAAGGGGATGACCGCGCCGACGCTGCGGTCAGACGGTGGGTCCCGCGCATCAGTGAGGGTGGGGGCGTGGTTAGCGCGTCGGTGGCCGACCCGGAGTGGTTTCGGGAATTAAAGACGGTGGGCCGGCCCGGTTCTATTTAAAACGTTTCCTTTTCTATTTCCAGCGCAGTAAAATTCTTTTAATGCATGCAAAACATTTCCAAACATAGGAAATATATATATCAAAATGATCAGGAGAATTAATGCTATTTAATGAACATTTTTCCTCTGTCATATTTAATATCTTTTTAAAATTTATTTTTAGAAAATGCCTAATTGATTTTAAATCCTTTTGAGATAAATTTTCAAACAACCCCCTGGTTTAATTGCTCAAATATTTCACCAAGATGCCCCTGGTGTGGAGTGTCATGTTACTCCTCTCTTTCTTTGAACATTTCCAAAGGTTTTCAAATAGGTGAAACAAATACATGGAAAAATTGAAATGGCCTTTCAGAATTTCAAAAGAAGCACTTCAACAAATTCATTACATTCCAACAAGATGATGATGATGCATAGCTATATTTCATAACATTCCAAAATGAAATTTTGGGATGTTACAAACCTACCCACCTTAAGATGAATCTCACCCTCGAGATTCGGGTTGGCTAGAAAATAGGTGCGGGTGGTCTCTACGAAGATCTTCTTCGCGTTCCCAGGTGGCTTCTTCGTCGGTGTGGTGACTCCACAGAACCTTACAGAACTTGATGGTCTTGCTTCGGGTAAATCTGTTGGTAGTCTCGAGGATTCTGACAGGCTTCTCCTCGTAAGTCAGGTCACTGTCAAGTTTTATGGCCTCTAGGGGCACTATGTCTCTCAAAGGAATATCAACCATCTCAGCATGGCATTTCTTCAGCTGGGAAACATGGAAAACATCTTGAACTCCGGACAGTCCTTCCGACAATTCCAGCTTGTATGCAACTTCGCCTCGACGTTCCAGAATTTTGTAGGGGCCTACGAATCTTGGTGCTAACTTTCCTTTAACACCAAACCTCTTGATTCCTCAAAGTGGGGACACACGAAGATATGCTCGATCTCCCACTTCATATGTCACCTCCTTGCATTCGTTATCAGCATAGCTCTTCTGCTGGGATTGAGCTATCTTGAGTCGGTCTCGAATCAGTTTGACCTTCTCTTCAGAATCTCTGATAAGATCGGGACCAAAAAGTTTTCGGTCTCCAACACCATCCCACATCAATGGTGTTTGGCACCTCCTTCCGTATAAAGCTTCGAAAGGGGCCATCTTCAGACTGGTATGATAACTGTTGTTGTACGAGAACTCTGTGTAAGGTAAGTTGTCATCCCAACTGGACCCATAGTCTAGCGCACAGGCTCTCAACATGTCCTCCAGAATCTGGTTGACTCAGTCAGTCTGTCCATCGATCTGCGGATGAAAAGCTGTACTGAACTCCAGCCTTGTACCCAACGTTTATGTAGCTGATGCCAAAACTTTGAGGTAAATTGTGTTCCTCTATCTGACACGATACTCCTCGAAACTCCATGCAGACATACGATCCTGGTCATATATATCTTGGCTAACTTAGCACTGGTATAGGTGGTCTTCACTGGAATAATGAGCCACCTTGGTCAAGCGATCGACCACTACCCAGATGGAATCATATCCTGAACGGGTCCTAGGTAGTCTTGTGATGAAGTCCATACCAAGCTTATCCCATTTCCACTCGGGTATTGGCAAAGGTTGGAGTAACCCTGCTGGTTTCTGATGTTCCGCCTTTACTCGCTGACAAACATCACATACCGCAACATGTTCGGCAATATCTTTCTTCATACCTATCCACCAGTAACTTTCCTTCAAATCCAGGTACATCTTGGTGTTGCCTGGGTGTATCGAGTATGGTGAATCGTGGGCTTCTTGAAGTATCAACTTCCTGAGCTCTAGGTCATTGGGCACATAGATTCGGTTCTCAAACCATAGAGTACCCTGTTCATCTTCACGAAAGTCCTTAGCCTTTCCTTCCTTCATTCTCTGCTTTATCTCAGCTATCTCCTTGTCCGATTTCTGGGCTTCACGAATTTTTCGGTCAAGGTGGACTGAATCTCTAGTGTGGCAACATATCCTTGTGGAACTATCTCTAACCGAAGCTCTCTGAGATCATTGGTTAACTCCTGGGGTAATCCTCCGGCTATGAGTGTGTTCACATAACTCTTCCAACTCAAAGCATCTGCCACAACATTTGCCTTTCCTGGATGGTAATGTAATCTCATGTCATAGTCCTTGATTAACTCTAACCATCTCCTCTGTCTGAGGTTCAACTCCTTCTGCGTGAAGATATACTTCAGGCTCTTATGATCAGTGTACACATCACAACTATTTCCGATAAGGAAATGTCTCCAGGTCTTGAGTGTATGCACTATGGCTGCTAGTTCCAAATCATGGGTGGCATAATTCAACTCGTGGGGTCGTATCTATCTAGATGCATATGCTACAAATTTTCCCTCCTGCATGAGTACTCCTCCAAGTCCTTGACGTGATGCGTCACAATAAACCTGGAAGTCCTTCTGAATGTTTGGCAGTATCAACACTGGGGCTGAGACCAAACGTTTCTTCAACTCCTGGAAACTGGCCTCACATTCCTTAGTCCAGATATACTTAGACTCTTTCTTCAACAACTCTGTCATGGGCTTGGCAATCTTTGAGAAATTCTCAATGAATCTCCGGTAATATCCGGCAAGTCCGAGAAAACTGCGGATCTCCTTAACTGAGGTGGGTGACTTCCACTTAGTGACTGCTTCAACCTTAGCGGGGTCTACCGCTATTCCTTCTCCGAAAATAATGTGTCCAAGGAATCTGACTTCCGTCAGCCAAAATTCACATTTACTGAACTTGGCATATAACTGATGCTCTCTAAGCTTTTCCAGAACTAAACGCAAGTGTTCCTTGTGTTCTTCCTCGCTCTCAGAGAATATCAAAATGTCATCGATGAACACCACAACAAACTTGTCCAAATATTCCATAAACACTTTGTTCATCATATTCATGAAGTAGGCAGGAGAATTAGTCAAACCAAAGGACATGACTGTATACTCATATAAGCCATACCTGGTGGTGAAGGCTGTTTTGGGTATATCCTGTTCACGAATCTTCAGTTGATGATACCCTGATCGAAGATCGACTTGGAGAATACTTTGGCGCCTACTAGCTGGTCAAACAGGTCATTAATCATCGGCAGAGGGTACTTATTCTTGATAGTCACCTCGTTCAATGCACGATAAACGACCACCGTCCTCAAGGTTTTATCTTTCTTCTCCACCAAAAGAACTAGGGCTCCCCAAGGTGAAGAACTTGGGCGAATATATCCCTTATCCAATAGCTCCTTAATCTGCTTCTTGATTTCTACTAAATCATTTGCGGGCATCCGATAGGGTCTCTTGGAAATTGGGGCTGTTCCTGGTAGTAGCTCTATCAGGAACTCAATCTCCCTATCTGGTGGCATGCCTGGTAATTCCTCTGGGAATACATCTGGAAAGTCTTGTACAACCGACACTTCCTCCTGAACAACTCCTGTGAGGGAATTTAACCGAGCACTCATCTGTGTGCGTCGAGATACATACTTAATCCTCTTGTTCTCCGGAGTGGTGAGTGAAATAGACTTGCTGGAGCAATCCAGGTTTCCTTCATACTTGGTCATCCAATCCATGCCTAAGACTACATCCAATCCCTGGGATTCTAAAACGATGAGGTCTGTAGGAAAAACATGGTTTCCTATGTGGAGTTTCAAGGCGTGGCATCCTATCCCTGCCATCATCATACCTCCTGGGGAATTGACCTTAATGGGCTGACTAAGGGTTCTGGTGGGTAAACCATACTTTTCCACAACTACCCTTGATATGAATGAATGAGTTGCACCAGAATCAAAAAGTACCATAACTGGACGTGAATGCAATAAAACTTACCAACCACAGTCTCGGGCTGATCATAGACTTCTTCCACATCAAGGTGGTTCACCTGAGCACGAGGAAAAGGATTTGGCTTCTTAGCTGCGGAGTTGCCATTGTTGTTGCCGTTTCCATTTCCTTGCTTGTTCTGAGGGCATTCAGTGGCATAGTGCCCTGTCTTCTGACACTTGAAACAGGTGATATGGTTCAAATCCTTCTGAGCTGGAGCGGGACGGTGTTGATTGCCATTCCCACTTCCATTACCATTCTTGAAGCTGCCATTGTTGGGACGATTATTCCCATTTCCTCCATGGTTATGGCCTCCATGGTTGTGCACGGGATGAGTGTGTCCTCCATACTTACCGGTCCCTGATCCGGTATTTCCTGAGTACGGGGAGTAGCGGGGCTTCTGATGAGCTCCAGAGGTAGACTTCCCCTGTGCATACTTCCTCTTGCAGTTCTCGATTTGTTGCTATTTCCCTTCCAAGATGAGGGCCTTGTCTACCAGCTCCTGGTAGTTGCTGAAAGTAGCCACCATCAGCTGCACGCTCAACTCATCATCGAGTCCTTCCAAGAAATTCTCCTGCTTGGCTGCATCATCGGCCACATCTCCTGGTGCATAACGAGCCAACATGCTAAAGTCATCCACGTACTGGGCCACGGAACCGTTCCCCTGGCGTAAGTTGCGAAACTCACGCTTCTTCAGACTCATGGCTCCAGCTGAGACATGAGCAGTGCGGAAAGCTTGCTTGAACTGCTCCCAAGTCACACCAGCAATGGGGTACATGGTGGTGTAGTTCTCCCACCATGAAGCTGCTGGTCCCTCCAGTTGATGGGCGGCAAAGCGCACTTTTCAGCCTCAGTGCATCCTGCGGTGGTGAGTTCCCTCTCCATCTTGCGGAGCCAATCATCTACCACAATGGGCTCAGTGATGCTGGAGAAAGTTGGGGGATTCAGTCTCAAAAAACGGGTGAGGTTGTCGCCTTGAGGTGGAGGGTGGTTGTTGTGGTTGTTGGTCTGGTTCTGAATCAACAGTTGCATCAGGGCGTTCTGCTGCTGGAGAAGTTGTGTGAGTTCTGGCGGGAAAGTGAAGTCGGGCTCACGTCGCGGAGGCATCTTGCTGTTTTCAGAGGGGTGAGAATTAGAATAGAACAATGACCTAAAAGGAAATTCACTACCCATATGCAATGCAACAATCATATCACACCAAACACTCATTCATTTATTCAACTCAAGTTTCAAACATCGAGATACAAATCTCCAAAACAAACTAAGCATCGACCTACGCTTTAACGACGAAAATGAAAATACATGGGGGCGTAACTAAAGTTCTCCTCAAAAGTACATGGTGAAGTGGCCTCCTCCGGCGGTGCTCTCCTCATAGTCATCATCGTTGCTGATCAAGGGAGCCATGTCTCCTTCTGGATGAAGATTTTCACCCATGTCCATCTGTTCCTCCAGAGTTGCAATGCGAGTGTTCAGCTTATCAATCCTCTCTAAGAAATCCTTCACTTCATACTCATGCTCGTACTTGGCTTCCCGTAGGTCAGCTTCGAGGTCAATCTCACGGTTCATCAGCCTCTTGATTGTCTTCATGTCGGAACATACCCGAAGCTCCAAGGTCCTGATGTGCGTCTCCAAAGTCTGGATATAGGAAATGGTGGTGTCTTCAGTGGGAGTGGTTATGATATTTCCATTGGCATCCCTGCGACAAACCACGTTGAGTCCTGGTGAAATGGTTCCACCTCTGTATTCCTCCTGAATACGTCCAAGGGCACGATGAATTGCCATGTCTCTCCCAAGTATCCAGCTGGGTGCCACAAACTTCAAGTCGATGGGTTCCTTACGATTTCCAAAGGTCTTCCCGGGGATGTGCACCTCGATCCTATAGCGTCCGTCTTGTGGAAAGGACATGATAGGAGTCCCGATGATGCTCGGCAAAGCAATCCTTACGTCCTGACAATCCTCATTAGCTCCTTGCCAAAGGGCATCGTCAGATCAGGCTGACAAAACTCCGTGATCAAAACTGGGATGAAGGTGGCCATCTATAAATTTTGAAATAAATCGGAGGGAAGTCAGAAACGAGTAGATGAGAGTATAAGAATTTTAAAGACAAAAGAGAAATAAATCCTAAGGCTTTTCCAATCCTAGAGGTTACGTCCTATGGTCAGCATGTGCTCTGATACCATTTTTGTAGCGACCTGACCTGAAAGGTCGAATCTCCGGTGTTTCTGTACCATCCCAAGATCATGCTGGTAAACACACGGTACATCAATGTATACATCAAAGGGAAATCACACAGCATTAATTAATCGAAATCTCATATCGAGTCCTTTATTACAATAAATATTACAACAAAGTGGCTGAAGACCAACTCATGAGATAAACTAAACCAAAGTCTTGCGGAAGCTCCATAGGTAGTTGAGTCCATCTGACTCCAAAGGAATCTCACCAAGCGTAGAGCGTATCCTCACTCCTGGTTGGAAAAGTACTTTGCAACATGATACGTTGCAGCCGTATAGGTCAGCATATTGAATATGCCGGCAAAGTCACAAGAGAGGGAGGGGGGTAAAGTAATCATCTAGTCCATATGCATATATGGCAGGTGGGGGTAGTAAGTTTTTGCATAAAGCCAAAATTTTCCTATAACAAGAGAGGGCAAAGGCATGATTACTACAATGTTGGTTGATTAATGAGATGGTTCCACCAACCAATTCTCATACCCAAGTTGACATTAAAATACCCACATCAATGTAATTTATTGTGTTGAGAGTTCCAGATAGTTTTAGTTCCTTTGGCTCAAACTGTCCATGACCGTGGACACGGCTAATCGATTAGGTTTGGTTACTCTACAGAGTTTTGCACACGTTCCCCACAAGATTTGATCGCCTCCGTTGGATTTTTCGCACTTCATGTTGTTTGAGAAACGGATGACCAAAACATGGTCTTCTAAAGGGTTTCCCCGAGACTCTGTCGGTGCCCATCCTTTCCTACTATTCTTCTACATCTCGTAGCACCGCCTGTCCAGGATCACCACGATATCCAACCAAGCCAGAGCCCATAATGGCTTGTGTCTGTGCAGGTAAGCCTTGGGTCTTGAAGCATCCATCCATCTCTTTGTGCCTGGGTGGACCTTTCCGCATGAATATTGGCACTTCTCCAGCATCATCTAGGCTAACCACTGGTTTCTCCAGGGCGCCATTCAACCATCATCCACCCAGAGGTATGTTGAAAACTTGGAGTCTTGAAGACTTGATCATTATGTAGGTCTTGAATTTATTAACTCACAACTCTCATGAATCACACAACCAACCCCGTCTACTAATAGCATAGCAAAAAGTAAATCAACTTTTCTCGGGGCCAATGAGTCAAAGGGTTGAGGGGTACCTACCACATGATACTACAACAAGTAACCAAGTTTCCAATTTACCTACTTTTCATGCAATAGGGGGTATGGAAGAACTAATACAGTAAAACATAGGTATACATGGTCAAAGTGACTTGCCTTGCTGACGATCCTCGTAATCAAGTGACTCTAGATAACAAGCTTCACACTCCGAATGATCTAACGAATCAAACAAGAGCACACCATAAGTATAAACACAAAACAATTTATTCAATAGCAAGGTATACAACTGCTTCAACAAACAAAAGCACAATCAAAATAAGAATAACTTAAAGTATAAGACTACAAAATTTTGGTGTCAAAATCTCTACTAAGACATAACAAGTCAAAAAAAATTGGTTTTGAATAACTAGACATTTTAGATAACAGAAAAGTAAATATAAAATTTTATTTGAAAACAAAAAGTATTTCATTATAAAAAAGTATTGTGCTAAAATAATTACTACAAAACTTTTTCTAAACAATATAAATGGTGAAAACAAGATGTACCTATTCAAACTAGAGCACAAAACAATTTGAAAAACATATTTTATTAACAGAAAAAAATACACCTAATGTTGAAGCAACAGAACCTAATGAAATCTAAAAACAAAAGTTAAACTAATTCAGGTTCAAATTAATTAAAAGTCAATTTAATGAAAATCTATTAAGAACTAAACAGATTCTATTTGTGTTAAAAACGGTAACCAAATTCATCCTAAAAATTCTCAAACTATGTAGAATGATAGGTCTAACTAATACCAAACAGTGGCAAAAAGATTCACTCACAAATATGTTTTTAAACTCTAGTTATACAGATTTTAGTAATTTAAACAAATTTGATTAGATTCAAAATTTAAAGTTCAAATTTGAAATCTAAGCATACAGAAATAAACTACATCAGATTTGTGAACTAATGCAAAAAGAATCAAATAAAAACACCAAGTATTTTAAAAGATATGATACAAACAAAAACAGAATACATTCTGTTTTCTAAAACAGAAAAAAAAGAAAAACTTCCTATCGATCGGGCAGTGTCTACGTGTCATGCTGTGATTGGCCGCGAGGGCGTGCACGTGAGAGCTAACGAGCGGACGACCGACAACTAGAGCGTACCGTTTCGTTTATTAAACAGATCTAATCTCGCGCGTTGACTACGAATCCGACGGCTACGGGTGGAGGTGGAGGCTTACAGAGAGGGGGTCGGGGTCTTCGGCGAGGTCAACGGCGGCCGGTGGTCGGAGATGCTCGGGGACGATGGTGCGGTGGTCGGGGCGGTGTCCGAAGGCTTCAAACGGCGGCGGCGAGTCTCCGACATCCATTGGTGGCGTCAGAGGGGGCTGGGGGTGAGTGTGGCGAAGGGCACGAGCTCGGGGACGTTCGGTTGGGTGCCGAACTCCGGTGAGGTCTGGCGCAGCGCTCCAGCAAGGGAAAAAGGGGTTTCAGGTGTGGAACGAAGAGAGGAGAGGCGGAGCTTTATATAGGGGCGGTGCGATGGTCGGGGAGGGCACGAGAGGCGAGATCCACGGAGAGGGATCTCCGGCGACGGCGGTCGGGCGTGGGGAAGGGGATGACTGCGCTGACGCCGCGGTCGGACGGCAGGTCCCGTGCATCAGTGAGGGTGGGGGCGTGGTTAACGCGTCGGTGGCCGACCCGGAGTGGTTTCGGGAATTAAAGACGGTGGGCCGGCCCGGTTCTATTTAAAACGTTTCCTTTTCTATTTCCAGCGCAGTAAAATTCTTTTAATGCATTCAAAACATTTCCAAACATAGGAAATATATATATCGAAATGATCAGGAGAATTAATGCTATTTAATGAACATTTTTCCTTTGTCATATTGAATATCTTTGTAAAATTTATTTTCAGAAAAATGCCTAATTGATTTTAAATCCTTTTGAGATAAATTTTCAAACAACCCCCTGGTTTAATTGCTCAAATATTTCACCAAGATGCCCCTAGTGTGGAGTGTCATGTTACTCCTCTCTTTCTTTGAACATTTCCAAAGGTTTTCAAATAGGTGAAACAAATACATGGAAAAATTGAAATGGCCTTTCAGAATTTCAAAAGAAGCACTTCAACAAATTCATTACATTCCAACAAGATGATGATGATGCATAGCTATATTTCATAACATTCCAAAATAAAATTTTGGGATGTTACACAGGGTTATCTCTGGTAGTCCTCTTGGACTTTTGTGCAGCAACTTTCTTGGATGCAGCCTTGGTGCTCTTGGAGGGACCAGGCTTAGGCATAGCATCAGCCAAAAGTTTCTTAGCCTTCTTCTTAGGAGGGCCCTGAGAAGCAGGTTCCTCCTCTTCCTCCTCTCCAGTAGCAGCACCAGCAACCTCCTCTAGATCCTCATACATAGAGGTAGGTTTGCCCATCACACGGATGATCCTCTTCCTGACTGTCTTCTTTTCTCCTTCCTTCTTAGGCAAAGCTTTCCTTGGAACCTCAACGGACATAGTTGCCCCAGAACTCTCATGTGATTTGAAGGTCTCTGCAGGTGCATAAATTTTGCTGACCACCCTCCTAGATGAGGTGGCCTCATTGGCAGATTTCCTTGCAGCCTTCCCTTGCTTCTTAGCAAGAACATCCTGTGGGACAAAATCAGAATCTTCTTCTTCTAAGTTGAGTCTCTTCCTTGTCCTAGTGGCAGATTTAGGAAACCCATGAGAATTGGGAGTGCCTGGATCTATGGAAGAACTGGACTCAGGACTAGTGCCTGAACTCATCTTAATGTTCCGCTCCTGCAAATTCTGACTATCTTCGAAGCCTGACATGTCTAACCCTGTGAATAGTGTATAGAGGACTGGAATAGGATAAGTCATCATAAAATACATAAATTTTTGAAAGTTTGAACTAAGAATTTCCAAGTTTTTGCATTCTGTCAAATGTATTTCGGTACAGCCAGACAAACTTTTTGGTCACACCGAGACAAACATCCTTCTTTCCAGGAACTTGGCACCATTTTCGGCCGGACCGAAAATGAGCACTCGGTTCCACCGAGGTGTTCTTTGTGTGGCAGAAAAGAGAAACGGTGACACCGATTTTTTTCACATCGGTTCTACTGAGATACACTAGGGGGATGACAAAACCCTAATAATTTCTCGTTCGCTATCCTATGGAATTTTCTTTTGGATAGAAAGATTTGAAACTATGGCAAGACTAGGAATTAACCCTAAAGCGCATGAACTGAACAGTGGAGCATGAGAGGGGGCCGAATCCATACCCTAATGCGGAAATGGATCCGCTACGGTGGCGACGTTGTAGAAGAAGACGTCGACGGCGGCGATTCCTAGTGGCGGAGGCGCTCGGGGAGGCAAGGCAATGACCAGGGGCCTTCGGGTCAGCAGCTAGGGTTGTGGAAGCGCGATGTTTGATAATGAATTTCAAAACATTGGGGTCCACCGAATATATACTGACAGTGACACCAGGTTGATACTTTTGGTGTCACCGAGTTTCACAACTGTCAGTTGACAGGGAGACTGGGTGTAACCGAGAATATGAAATTGGTATTACCAAGATGGAAAAACCAAATCAACCCTAGGCATTCGGTGAGACCGAGAATTTGGAATTGGTTCCAGCGAGATGCACTTGGGAGGTTTTAATGGTCAGTCCTTGACGATACGGAACTCCGAGTGCTGCTCACACAGAGAGATCGATAAGTACTTGTCCAAATTTTGTGATGCAACATGAATAGAATATGAGGTGAGAAAGCATAGATAGCTATAGTAATGGTCCTAGGCATTCTTGTATGTCCAATTGGCAAAAGTAAAATCAAAAGCCAAATAACAACAATTGGATATCCTCGAGTGAGTAAATAAATGCGGACCAACATGCTCACACAATAAGATGTGAAATGAAATCATGGCAAACATGCACAAACACAATAGCATGTAGCAAGTACTTTGGCGATGACGGAGTCATCTATATATGAGTATATTGACTTAGGAGCCAAGTAAGAATACTTGATCATAGGTCATACTCATCGTTTAAGCACAAGTGGGGTTACCACTTTTACATAAAGCATTTAATGTTGTCACGTTCTATGAGATGCTTTAAATCAAGTCTTAGAGTAAAGCTCCTCCTTGATGTGACATCCCCCCATAGGAGGGATAAACTAACCTTGGGTTTTGTCGATGAAGACTTCATGTAGGTGAAGTAGTGGTGGATGCTCAAAGTTCATGAAGATCACCAAGAGTTGGGAGCATCCTGGTTGTTTCATTTCTCTTCTCACCTACATGGGTTAGTCCCAACACACAAGAGACAAATACAAGGATATCTATGGATATGGAGTGCAAAACATATGTGATGTTGTGCATTCATTTGTTGATTACCTTGTCCCTTGCTTACCTTTGAGGAAATGTGTGACTCCATACACTATTGCATGATGTTGATGTTGATTGCAACTTGTCGGGGACACGACACCTATGGGTGGTTTAGCAGGGAAGAAGGCTCGCGCACAGAGCAGATCTGATGAGCAGCGCGCGGGATTTTACCCAGGTTCGGGCCGCAAAGATGCGTAACCCTACTCCTACTTGGTTGTATTGGATGGTTTCTAGCTCAAGTTCTGGGAGCGCTATAGTACACGATTGCTACTCATGCAGAATGGGCCAGAGAAGATCCCCTTGTAGCTGTGCCTTGGGCCTCCTTTTATACTCTCGAAGGGGCCACCAACAATGGCGTACATCGCATACATGAGGTGTAAAGTGCTATAGTGTTATCGTACCTAACACTGACGGTGTAATACAAACACATTTAATGCTCCGTCAGGCGTCCCTTACCTTTACGGGACATGACATGAGCCTATCCCATGAGCACCTCTTAGCCTCCTCCATCCCCGGCACCTCGACACGTACCCAGGTGGGATGACATCTGGTCTTTGCGCTGGCAGGATGGCAAGGCCTTGCCGGGTGCACTTGTTGTCAGGGCTCTGTAGTCCATCCCGGCAAGATCTTGCCGGGGTCCGAGCCTTCGGTCTTCGGTCCTGATCGTTGATTTGAATGCTTTCTTGACATTCCTACACTTGCATTAAGCTGTCAGCTGTCCCCTGACAAGCATCTTGCCGGGAGGCCAACATCGGGTCTTCTCGGTGACCTGTCTAGAGGTCTTCTCTCAGGAAGGCTTGCTTCCCGGAAACTCTATCTTGTTCTTGCCGGCCTTGAGCTTTCTGGTGATGTGTAGACCTGTTCCCGACAAGTAATCCTTGTCGGAAACCTAGGTCCTAGATATGTCCTATAAGTGGATTTCTTCTCTGCCATGCCCTTCCTGCCTGGAGGCTGCGACTTGCCGGTGCGTGTCCAGGGGTAGTGAACACCCCCTGTTCTCTACACCTACAAGTGCCCCCAGGCCTAGGCCAGACAAGCATGCATAGTGTTTGTCTAGGCTAGGCCCAAAAACACGCACCAGTACATGCATGGCGAGAAGTAACCACCACTCAGGACTTTTGAACCGCACGTTGATGATGATGCAAGAGAGCTTGCGATTTCCCGGGCCTTGGGATTGCCAGTAGTATGGGAAGACAGAGCAGGACGACAGCAGGAGTCATGTGCCCGAACGGGAGCGCCATATCATGCGACGAAGAGCCAGCCCCCGAGCCTTCCCCAAAAAGGGGTACTGCGGGTGTAGTGCTCGATTCATACGCTTATCTCTGCTATCACCGCTGTCTAGTGTGAATGTTTCACTGCCGTCTTGCTGCCCCGGCATGGCGTCCTCGGCTTTCTCGTCTGCCGCGCGTCACTAAGAATAAAGCAACTACCGGGACCGAAGTACTTTTCGCATCCCTGCTGCTGCAAAGGCACATATAAAGAAACAATTTATCTTAGTTAGACCAATCTTTATGTGTGCGACACATGTTTCTTTATGCTAAATGAATGTTTGCTTCTCTATTGATTAATTCCGTCCTTGCATATATCTTGTATCCTATGCTGTTTAGAAACCTTGCCGGCGCACACACTTGTCGCGAGCGCTTTGAGGAACAGGTCCTTAGCAGCCTGCTGGAAATGTCGCCACCGGCAAGGCGACTTGCTGGGCTAGAACACAGATGCTAAGTTTGCTGAGCGGACTCAAGGCGAAACTAGAGGGCAGGCTAACCATGGCAAGGTCCTTTTGCGTGAAGATTGATGTACAAGGACGAAAAATCAATCAAGATGACCCACTCTTGTCAGAAAACTTTCTGGTGCGCACGCTCCAACCGGCAGCGCTTGAGGACCGGGTCCTTGCAGCTTGCCGGGAACGTCGCTTGCCGGAAAATCTTACCTTCGCAACTTTATTGCAGCTACTTATATCGCTGAGCGGACTCGAAGCGATTAGAGGCGTGACTAGCCCCAGGAAGGTTCCTCAGCATACAGGTTTATGCAGAAATCTGAAGATAAAACTTATCTAGCCTTCTCCTTGAACGATTGCATTTTTATACAATGAATCCCTATGTTGTTGGAATACTCCTCGAATGTGCACGTTCCGGTCGACGGTGCTTAGGATCAGGTCCTGTCTAGCAGCTTATCGGGAACGCCACCTCTTCGGGAGCTTGATGCTCTAAAAACAATTACAACTGCATTTGTGTTGCTGGGCGGACCCAGAACAACCAGGAGCGCAAAGTACTTCAAGAGAGATCCCTCGCGCACAGGTTGTACAAAAGAAAATGTCAAGGATAAAACTAAATAGCAAAAAGCCATTAAAGTCTTAGGACTTAGCTTTCACAAAGAACTTCAACTGCTCGTGTTTCTTCCTGGGTGCCATGACGATGAAGATGACCAAGAACTGGCGAGATCGTCACTAGATTAGGTCCATGCAACCTTTCCCCCTACCTGGCATGCCAAAAATGTCGGGGACACGACACCTATGGGATCGGAAGGATCCCTTTACGGTTCGGCAGGGAGGAAGGCTCGCACAGAGAGCAGATCTGATGAGCAGCGCGCGGGATTTTACCCAGGTTCTCGCTGCAAAGATGCGTAAAACCCTACTCATGCTTGGTTGTGTTGGATGGTTTCTAGCTCAGGTTCTAGGAGTGCTACAGTACACAACTGCTACTGATGCATAATGGGCCACAGAAGATCCCCCTGTAGTTGTGCCTTGGGCCTCCTTTTATATTCTCGAAGGGGTGACCAACAGTGGCGTACACCGAATAACTGAGGTGTAAAGTGCTACAGTGTTATCGTACCTAACACTGATGGTGTAAGACAAACGCATTTAATGCTTCGTCAGGCATCCCTGGCCTTCTACGGGATAGGACAGGAGCCCGTCCCATCAACACCACTTAGGCTCCTCCATCCCCGGCGCCTCGACACGTACCCAGGTGGGATGACACCTGGTCTCTGCGTTGGCAGGATGGCGAGGCCTTGTCGAGTGCACTTCTTACCGAGGCTCCGTAGGCCATCCCGGCAAGATCTTCCTGAGGTCCCAGCCTTCGGTCTTCGGTCCCGATCGTTGGTTTGAATGCTTTCTTGACATTCCTGCACTTGCATTTAGCTGTCAGCTGTCCCCCGACAAGCATCTTGTCGGGAGGCCAACATCGAGTCTTCTCGGTGACCTGTCTAGAGGTCTTCTCTTAGGAAGGCTTGCTTCCCAGAAACTCTATCTTGATCTTGCCGGCCTTGAGCTTGCCGGTGATGTGTAGACCTGTTCCCGGCAAGTAATCCTTGCCAGAAACCTGGGTCATGGATATTTCCTATAAGTGGATTTCTTCTCTGCCATGCCCTTCCCGCCTGGAGGCTGCGACTTGCCGATGTGTGTCCAGGGGTAGCGAACACCCCCCGTTCTCTACACCGACACAACTAGTTCTTCCCAATAATGATGAGTGAATTTCATTGGCAGAGTCACCCACAAGAACTTCTCTAGTTCTTCTTCTTGGGGACCCACATCAAGTTGATGGGGATCCTTGGTGTTGAAGTAGCACTTGTAGAAGTTGAGCTTGTAGTAGCCTTGGGAACCGACTTCACAAAAGCTTGGGATTCATCTTCATATGAGTCAGTGTCCTCTTGAAACTTGTTATTGTCCTTGAGCTTGGGGTCTTGTGGTGGAAGGTCATCTTGAAATTTTGTTCCCTTGGGGAGAGTATTTTCATATTTCTCCTTTTGAGGAAAAAACTTGGGATTGGGGTATTGACCTTCTTCCCATTCAACTCCATTAGCGTTGAAGTAGCCAACACCACTATTCTTTCGGTATCCTCCATGCTTGCGTACAATCTCCTCAAATTGTTTGCACCCTTCAAGACTCTTGTAGATACCTTTCTCTATAATCCCTTTCAAGAGTTCATTTTCTTGCTCAAGTGTAACTTGGCTAAGAGAAGTGTTAGTGGGATCAAGAGAACTACTAGAAGCAACATCATTGGATTTATCATTTTTATTGCTACTAGTTGAAGAACCTTTCTTTCCTTTGTTAGTAGCTTGCTTAGACTTAACTTGTGGCACGAATGTAGATAAGAGAAGTCGCTTCTCTAGATAAGAGGAAGTCTTCTTTCGAAGATTGTCATTGATAGCTTTAAGGAACTCATGCTCTTGCTCTAAACTGAGATTCTCGAAGCGTAGCTTCTCATGTGTCCTTACAAGCTCTCTATGATCTTCTAGAGTTGACTCATGAGCTAACTTAAGAGTTTTTAGTTCTTGAATTAGTCATTCTATTTCCCACTTATCATCATCGCACGACTTATCTACACTAGAGTGAGTACTAGCAAGTCCATTTTGACTATCATTACTAGATTTGTCAAATAGCAAGTCATCTTCATCACTATTGAAATCAAGATACTCGGGGTGTGATACCTTGGGGCCTTTAGCCATGAAGCAACGTCTACTCCCTTCATTTGGTGAATCAAATATGTCGTAGGAGTCGGTTATCACTAGTGCAAGTCCAACAACACCTTCATCTTGACTATAGTCGGAGTTGGAGTGATAACTTCTCTCAGAGTGGTTGTCGGATTCGGAGCCGGAAACCCATTCACCAGCCTGAGCTTGATGTTTCCTTGAGTAGCTCTTGGTGTACTTTTCCTTCTTCTCTAAGTCCCTACTTCTCCTTGAGGGTCTTCGTTCATAACGAGCATTTCTACTCCTCTCTCTTCGAGGTGACTCGTCTCTTGAGCTTCGTCTTCTTGTAGGGAGCCGTGCACTCATTTGAGTAGTGTCCGGGCTTCCCACAATTGTAGCAGTTTCGGTCGCGACTTGACGAACGCTTCTTTTCATATGTTGAGTTCGAGCTTCGATCTTTGCTTTTATTCTTGTAGAACTTGTTGAATTTATTGACCATGAGGCTTATCTCTTCATTTGTTTCAAGGTTGTCGCTTGAGGTAGCGGGAGTATCACTTGTGGCTTTGTAAGCACTGCTAGACTTGTGGTGAAGCTCTTCCTTGTCTTTGAGTCTCATCTCATGAGCAACAATCCTACCAATCACTTCCGTTGGCTTGAGATCTTTGTACTTGGGCATCATTTGGATCAATGTGCAAACGGTGTCATATCGATCATCCAAAGCTCAAAGTATCTTCTTAATGATGAATTTGTCAGTCATTTCTTCCCTTCCTAAGCCGACAATCTCATTGGTGATGAGAGCTAGCCTAGAGTACATCTCAGCGACTCCTTCACCATCCTTGATCTTGAATTTGTCAAGTTGACTTTGAAGAACATCCAACTTGGATTCTCTCACAGATTCTGTACCTTCATGCATATCAATCAAAGTAACCCAAATCTCTTTTGCATTCTCAAGACGGTTGATTTTGTTGAATTCTTCGGGGCATAGGCAGTTCAAGAGAATGTCACATGCTTGAGCATTGAGGTTGCCTCATATGCTTCATATTTTTTAATGTCTTTCGTGAAAATGATGGAACAGAAAATTGTTCTCTAGTGTTAGAAGAAGAAGTTATTAAAATGTTTGGCACTAAATCCTTGAATGATGAGCTTTATTTCAATATTGCTAGTATGAATTCTCTGAATATTCATGATGCTAATGATATGCAAAGCCACAAGCATGGGGATGCTATGTTTGATGAAGATGATATTTTTTGTCCCCCAAGTTTTGATGAGTAAAACTATTATGATGATAGCATGCCTCCTATATGATGATTATGATGATGAAATGTATGCAATAAAGAGTAATGACAACCATGAAACCTATTATCATGATTTTAATATTCAATGTGGTTATGTCAATCAAGTGTCACATGATAGTTATTTTGTTGAGTTTGCTCCCACTACTTTGCATGAGAAGAATTTTTCTTTGTGGGTCGAAATAAAAATATATGCTTGTGCATCATGAAAATAATGCTTTTATATGTTGGTTATATTGTGGAATTAATTCATGATGATACTGAAAATTATTATGAGGGAGGTATATATGCTTGTAGGAATTGCAATAATATCAAGTTTCCTCTCTATGTGTTGAAAGTTTTGAAGATATGCTTGTTTTGCCTTCCTATGCTAGTTAATTCTTGCTCCCATAAATTTTTTTCTCACAAAATCCCTATGCATAGGAAATGTGTTAGACTTAAATGTTCTTGTAATGATATTCATGATGCTCTTTTGCATGTTTCAAATATTATTCCTATACGAGCATCACTGAAATCATCATGCCTAGCTAAAAGGCATTAAAGAAAAGTGCTTGTTGGGAGACAACCCAACACTTTTACTTCTGTTTTTATGTGTTGACATGATTAAGATACTGTAGTAATCATTTTTTGTGTCTTTTATTTCAATAAAGTGCCAAGTAAAGCCTTTGGGATAGTGTGGATACTTGCTTATTTGATTATGTGCAAAAAGAGAAAGTTTTGCATCCAATATATGAATTATATGATTTTAGTGGAGAGTCAAACAATTTTGAAATTTTTACAAAACATTTATATGCAAATTCCTTGAGTTTTCCTAATGTTTCAGAATTTTTTGAGTCAGGGAAGTAAGGTGAACATTCAGATCTTTAGAGACTGTTCTGTTTTTTATAGATTCTGTTTTGCATGCATAGTTTGCTTGTTTCAAGTGTTCCTATAGCTTATATTGAGTAATATAAATTGCGGGAATGATGTAATACAGTAGGTATTTTGTGATAACAATTATGAATCTTGTGTTGACAGTACCTAAGTGAATGATCTATCTTTATTACACTAACCCTTCTCACAAAGTTCTGTTAAGTTTTGTGTGATTGAAGTTTTCAAGTTTTGGGTGAGACACCAATATGAGGAGAATAAGGAGTGACAAGAACCTAAGCTTGGGGAATTAAGAAGGCACCCCAAGGTAATATTCAAGGAAGTTTCAAGCGTCTAAGCTTGGGGACGCCCTGGAAGGCATCCCCTCTTTTGTCTTCAACACTATTGGTATATCTTACTTGAAGCTATATTTTTATTCGTCACATAATATGAGTTTTTCTTGGAGCATCATTTTTTTATCTATTAGGTATTATTTATAATCTTGTTTTTTAATAAAAATTTCAAGAATTGCCTTTAGGATGCTTGAATTTCATGTTTGATGTGTGTTGTGTAAAAAGAGAAACTTCTTCTGTAGTGTTTGAATTTTCATATTTTACGGAACGTGGAAAGTTTCTGAAATTTGTACATAGTTTTGTCATATAAATTACTTAGCATGTCCTAAATATTCAGAATTGTTTGAGTTATAGAAGTACACTGTTTGTATAAATTGCTACGGACTGTTCTGTTTGGACAGATTGTTGTCATAGTTTTGTTATCTACTTATCCTATAGTTTCCATAGCCTATATTGATAAATATAAATTGTGGAAATGATAGTATACAGTACCTAATGTTTGATAATTATTGTGCAACTTGTCTTGGCAGTACATAAAGAGTTGATTTATTATTATGTGTACTAACCTATCTCACGAGTTCTTTTCGAGTTTTGTGTGGATGACGTTTTTGAGAATAGGTGAAACCGGGATATGAGAGGATTGAATGAGATACAAAATCTCAAGCTTGGGGATGCCCAAGGCACCGGAAGTAAATATTTCAAGAAGTCTCAAGAATCTAAGCTTGGGGATGCCACACATCCCATCTCTCTTCATCAACAATTATCGATTAGCCTATGTTGAGCCTAAATCTTTATCCGTTCACATGATGCGTGCTATTCTTGGAGTGCTATTTTTTCTTTTGGTTGGTGTTAAGTAAAATACTTAGATCTGAAAATCTTTATTGAGAGAGAGAGAAATTCCTCACATAGCTACTTAATTGTTTGACTACTCATTGATCTTCACCTATATGTTTTGGAGTAGTTTTGTCATTTACTCTCGTGCTTCACTTATATCCTATGAGTAGATGATTGAATGAATTGAATATCATAAATCTGAAATTATATATGTTTTATATGTTTATCCCATGGGGAGTAATGATTTCACATATAAGAAGTATAGGTGGTAAAATTTATTGAAATTTAGCAAACACCGCATAGGTCACTTGAACCATTCATGAAAGAATATTGAAGGAAGAGAGATTTCACATATAAATATACTATATTGGACATCTTCTATGATCGTGATTACCCATTAATTATTTTTAGTCTTGATAAAATTAGTTGAAGTTGGACAAGGAAGACAACGTAATGAGTTATGGTTGTTTATATTTGCATAGAAGTTATATTGTTATGGATTCTCCAACATGTGGTGCTTGCTTCCACCTAATACTAGCCAAAACATCTGCACCAAGTAGTAATACTACTTGTGCATCCAAACACCCTTAAACCCAAAGTTGTTCCATATGAGTCCACCATACCTACCTATATGTGGTTTTACCTGCGGTTCCAAGTAAATTTGCACGTGCCAAACTCTAAACCTTCAAATAATATTCTGTTTTGTATGCCCAAATCACTCATATAGTAACTAGGGGCTGTCAGCATCTTCCATGTTAGGTGGGTTATTCTCACGATATGTGTTGATTCACTATCATTCACGAGAAAGTGGTTGGTAATAGGGATTCCCAGTCCTGAAATCAATGAAAAAGATGCAAATAATTAAACATAACTCCCCCAGGAATGTTGTTGGTATGGACGGTACCCGTGGATTCGGCTCACTATGGAGTGTGATTGATTGCTGGGGGGGGAGTAAAAACTTTACCATTCTATTTGGGAACCACCTATAATGTATCTAGCATGGAAGATACCTAGATCTCTCAGTTTTTATGGTGACAATGAAAGCATACCGCCCAAAATTAGCATTCATCTCTGTTTCAAAATCTTGAGCTCTAGCACATATGTAAATCCCTGCTTCCCTCTGCAAAGGGCCTATCTTTAACTTTCATGTACTTATCCCTATAAAAGAGTCATGGTGATCTTGACCACTTCCTATATTTAGATTTTTCTCTTGGCAAGCGTCATGTGTTGGGGAAAGATCCAAGCATATATGGCCATTCAAATATATTTGATCATGAATTATTATTGTTGACAATTGTCTATATGTTAAATAAGTTGGGACGTGAAACTTTAAGCCCTTATCTTTCTCTGTGTTTGATGGATGCCATTTGCTCTAAAAATATGCTTTGCGTGTTAGCAATCATGTAAGACTATATGATAGTTGAGTATGTGGAATTTGCTAAATCAAAGCTCTTACATAGACCCTTCCTGAAAATAAGATGAATTGCAATTGTTTGGTGACTGAAAGCATAGTTTGTTAGTCTATACTTTAACTTGTGAATAGCTTGTTACTTTATCATGAGAAGTTTTATGAGATGAGCTACTGTTTATGATATATAATGATGCTAGAAAAAGTGTTTGGGACTATCATTGATCAAATTTATGCACTATGCTAGCATTCACACTTCATAAATTATTTCTCTGATCATTTACCTTCTCGAAGACGAGCAGGAATTAAGCTTGGGGATGCTGATATGTCTCCAACATATCTATAATTTATGAAGTATTCATGCCATGTTTACAATATTCTATATGATTTTGGTATAATAACGACCAAGAGATTTCAGCATTTTTCATGCTAGATACATTATAGGCGCTTCCCAAACAGAATGATAAAGTTTTTACTCCCCCTGCACCAACCAATCACACTCCACGTCTAGCCGAATCCACGAGTACCGTCCATACAAACATAGTCCTGGGGGAATTTTTTTTCATTATATTTTGATTTGATTTTGAGCATGGAACTGGGCATCCCGAATACCAGCCACTTTCTCGTGAGTGATAGTGAATAAACACATATCGTGAGAATAACCCACCTAGCATGGAGGATATTGACAGCCCCTAGTCGCTACATGAGCAATTCGGGTATACAAAACATAATAATTATTTGAAGGTTTAGAGTTTGGCACATGTAAATTTACTTGGAAGAGAAGGTGAATACCGCATATAGGTAGGTATGGTGGACTCAGATGGAACAACTTTGGGTTTGAGGCATTGGATGCACAAGCAGTATTCCCGCTTAGTACAAGTGAAGGCTAGAAAAAGATAGGGGAGCAACCAACTAGAGAGCGACAACAATCATCAACATGCTTTGAGATTAACCAACATTGAATGCAAGCATGCGTAGAATATAAATCACCATGAACATAAATATCGTAGAGGCTATGTTGATTTTGTTTCAACTACATGCATGAACATGTGCCAAGTCAAGCCACTTGAATCATTTAGAGGAGGATACCATCCTCTCATACTACATCACAACCATTTTAATATGCATGTTGGCACTCAATGCAAACCAGTATCCACTCTTAGATAATTAAGCATGGCATGAGTAACTATAATCTCTAATTGTCATTGCAAATATGTTTCAACCATAATGAACTGAATTCGAAATGATGAGCCAATCATATTTACAAAAGCAAAATAGGCCGAGTTCATACCAGCTTCTCTCCATCTCAATCTTTTCATCATATAGCATCATTATTGCCTGTCACTTGCACGATCGAACAGTGTGAATAATAATAAGAGTGCATGTGCATTGGACTAAGCTGGAATCTCCAAACAATAACTCAATGGAGAAGGCAAGGTAATATGGCCTCTCTAATAGGTAAACAATGATGCATATGAGAGCCACTCAACATTTTCATTGTGGTCTTCTCCTTACGACCCAAAGAAAGAAAATTCAAAACAAGAACGAGAAAACTATTTACATGGGAAAGCTCCCAACAAGCAAAAGGAGAATGAAAAATATTTTTGGGTTTCCTTTTAAATGCTAAAACTAAACAAACTAGAAGGTAAAGCTATAACTATTTTTTTGAATTTTTCTCAAAGTTAATTAAACACACAAGAAGAAAGCAGAAAGAAGAAATAAACTACCATGGATGGTACAATGAAAAAGTATGAACACCGACTACTAAGATGAGTGTGAACATGAATGTAAAGTCGGTGAGAAATATGTACTCCCCCAAGCTTAGGCTTTTCGCCTAAGTTGGACTAGGGCCATGGCTGGCCCGGATGATATCCAAAGTAATAGTCGGGGTTGTACTGAGCTACGGCGGCAACCGCCTGAATGACCGCAACATGGAGGCGAGCAGCTTCCGCATTTCTCTCATGCTCGTTTGCCTCCTCTTTGGTTATAAAGTAGCTCTGTTTTTCCTGAAAGTCAAAGAAGGCAGGAGCAGGAAGGGTAATACGGACAACACGTTGTCTATCAAAAATTAATTGGTATGGGAGGGATTGTTCATTCCTCTCAAGAAACTGATAACGCACCAAAGCCTCATAATCGAGAAAAGTAGGTGGTAACTCAATATCATTTCCCCGTATAGGTACCCCAAGATAATTAGCTACACGAGTGGCATACATCCCACCAAAGAAATCTCCATCCTTAGCATTATTATGCAGCCTTCTAGCAATAATGGCCCCTAAGTTATATCGTCTATCACCCATTACCACACTCTTAAGAATACTAAGATCGGGGACACAAAGGTGGCTATGATAAGTTTTACCATTAATACATCTACCTATGAATATAGCAAAATAATGTATAACAGAAAAATGAATGCTTTCTAAGGTAGACTGTGTAATATTTCTAGTTTCTCCCATAGTGATGCTAGCAAGAAAATTATTATATTCAGTTTTTTGCGGATCACTATAGCTGCCCCATTGTGGAATTTTGCACGCACAGCTAAAATCCTCTAGGTCCATAGTATAAGATTTATCATAAAGATTTAATAGAACGGAAGATTTATTACGCCTAAATGAAAATTCAAACCTCCGCACGAAAGAGTCCATGAGTTGATAATATTGCTTGCACTGGTCTGAAAGGAAATCTTCAAGGCCCGCATTTTGTCCGTATGCATAAAATTCTTCCTTGAAACCAGCATCAACCATTAATTGATCTGATGGCCATTCACAAGGCCACACTTGTGCTTCTGTCAGTGGTTCAAGGTCGGGCTCACTTATCGCGAGTCTCGGGGCCTTCTTGCTCGAGGAGCCCCCTTGGTATTTTTGCCTCACCATTTTTCTTTCTCTAAAAAATTTCTGAAATTTTTAGTGGCTCAAAATAAAGGTGAATAGAACTCAACAAAACTTATAGCAACTACTCCCACAAGTGCCTAGAGCCTATATCATGCATCAAAAATACTTGGGACCCTACAAATTTGACATGCAACTCAAGAACAAGGTCACCACAACAGCAAAAAATTGCAATATATATAACACTATAACAAAAACTAATTGGACCATTGGAGGAGTCACATACCGAAGAACAATCTCCTAAAACAGTTTTGCGAAAGGAGCCTTGCACAAGGAGATCGAAAATGGAAGGAAACTGAGCTAGAACACGGGTTTGGGCAATGGTGGGAGACGAAGTGGATGAGAGATTGAATAAGTGAAGGGGCCAACGTGCGACCCACAAGCCGCCTAGGCATGGTCAGGGGGTGTCCATGCCCTGTGGGCTTGTGACCCACTGGTGCAGCCCCCTGATGTGTGCTTAGTGCCAGATATTTTTGAATATTCCAGAAAAGTCATACTACATTTTTAGGGCATTTGAAGAACTTTTATTTTCATGTCATTTTTTAATGCACGAAAAACTCACAAAACAAAAAAATAATAGCATTTTACTTTATTTTCTCTAACTAAAAGAAAGTAAAATTTGGGTACAAAAAGTTGTGCTTTCTAAATTCATCCATATCATGCTCATCAAAAGGAATCTATCAATAAGGTTGATCAAGTCTTACTAACAAACTTCTTTCGAGTAACATGAAACCGGAGAATTTTCAAATAACACTAAGTTACCATAATGGGGATATGCATATCCCCAACAGTAAGTATATCATACTTCTTGATAGTTGGAAGAGGGAATTCAAAGTCTTCAATAATAATCGTTGAATTTTTTTCAATGGAGTTGATACTATGAATTTGGGGTTGTTTCATCGAAAAGTGTACCGTATGCTCATTACCATTGATATGAAAAGTGACATTGCCTTTGTTGCAATCAATAACATCCCCTGCAGTATTCAAAAAGGGTCTACCAAGGATTATTAACATACTATCGTCATCAAGAATAACAAAGTCCGTTCGGATAGTAGCATTTGCAACTACGACAGTCACATCCTCACAAATACCGATGGGTAAAGCAGTTGATTTATCAGCCATTTGCAAAGAGATTTCAGTAGGTGTCAACTTATTGAAATCAAGTCTACGATATAAAGAGAAAGGCATAACATTAACACCAGCTCCCAAATCACATAAAGCAGTTTGAACATAACTCCCTTTGATAGAGCATGGTATAGTTGGTACTCCTGGATCTCCCAACTTCTTTGGTACTCCACCCTTAAAGTATAATTAGCAAGCATGGTGGAAATCTCAGCTTCCAGTATGTTTCTTTTATTAGTCACAATATCTTTCATATACTTAGCATAAGGAGACATTTCCAGAATATCAGTCAAGTGCATGCGCAAAAAGATAGGTCTAAGCATTTCCACAAAGCGCTCAAAATCCTCATCATCCTTTTTCTTGGATGGTTGATGATGAAAGGGTTTGGGTTTTTGAACCCATGGTTCTCTTTCTTTATCATGGTTCCTAGCAACAAAATCTCTTTTGTCATATCTTTTATTCTTAGGTTGTGGGTTATCAAGATCAACAGCAGGTTCAGTCTCCACATCATTATCATTTGTAGGTTGAGCATCAACAAGAACATCATCATTAATATTATTACTAGGCTCATGTTCATCACCAGATTGTGTCTCAACATCAGAAACAGAAATATCATTTGGGTTTTCAGGGGTATCTATAACAGGTTCACTGGCAGCATTGAAAGTTCTATCATCATCCTTATTCCTCTTATT
Organism: Hordeum marinum; assembly: GCA_022496015.1. Classification (NCBI taxonomy): domain Eukaryota; kingdom Viridiplantae; phylum Streptophyta; class Magnoliopsida; order Poales; family Poaceae; genus Hordeum; species Hordeum marinum. The sequence continues at coordinate 390,352,194 of CM039678.1, read as the reverse complement.
ACTGGAACGACTAGGTGCATCAGTATTACTCCTTTGATAATCTTACTCAATTATCTTAGGATGGCCCTTAGGATACAAATGTTCATGAGTCATTTTACCACCTCTAGTCACCACTCTAATAGAATGATCATTGTTCTTACTATTCATCTCATTAAGCAAATCATTCTGTGCCTTAAGTACTTGTTCTACTTGAGTGGTTACCATGGAAGCATATTTACTAATAAGATTAAGATCATTGATAGTTCTACTCATATAATCACCTAAGCGATCAAGCATGTAAGCATTATGTTTCAATTGTCTACTAACATAAGCATTGAAATTTTCTTGCTTAACAACAAAATTATCAAACTCATCCAAGCATTGGCTAGCAGACTTATTATAAGGAATATCGCCTTTATCAAATATACAAAGAGAATTTACCTCTACTACCTATGTCGGGTTATCAAGACCATGTATTTCTTCAATAGGTGGTAGATTCTTGACATCTTCAGCTTTAATACCTTTTTCTTTCATAGATTTCTTTGCCTCTTGCATATCTTCAGGACTAAGAAATAGAATACCTCTTTTCTTCGGAGGTGGTTCGAGAATAGTCCAATCATTATCATTGTTCAATATATTATTCAATAGTAGGTCAGCTTGTTCAACAGTCCGTTCCCTGAAAACACTACCAGCATAGCTATCTAGGTGGTCCCTAGAAGCATCAGTTAGTCCATTATAAAAGATATCAAGTATTTTGTTTTTATTGAGAGGGTGATCGGGCAAAGGATTAAGTAATTGGAGAAGCCTCCCCCAAGCTTGTGGGAGACTCTCTTCTTCAATTTGCACAAAGTTTAATATTTCCTACAAGGCAACCTGTTTCTTATGGACAGGAAAATATTTTCCAGAAAGTAATATATCATATCCTAGGGACTATGCACACAACTAGGAGCAAGAGAATTGAACCATATCTTAACATCACCCTTTAATGAGAAAGTAAACAACTTAAGGATATAGTAATAACGAATTTTTTCCTCATGAGTAAACAGGGTGGCTATATCATTTAATTTAGTAAGATGTGCCACAACAGTTTTAGATTCATAACCATGGAAAGGATCAGATTCAACCAAAGTAATTAACTCAGGATCGACAGAGAATTCATAATCCTTATCAGTAACAAACATAGGTGAAGTAGCAAACTTAGGATTATATTTCATTCTAGCATTCAAACATTTTTCTTTCCAGTTGCATAGAATTTTCTTAAGATCATCTCTACCTTACAAGCAATAAATTCCTAATACCTCTCCTTCCATAACATAACCCTCGGGTCTATCAGGCAATTCATATGTAGGAGAGCTAGGTCTAGCAGGTGTTTCATAGTGTTCAGTTTCAATAATTTCATTAGTTTCAGAAGTATCATCAGTTTCAGCATTGACTCTAGCAATTTGTTCATCAAGAAATTCACCTAGTGGCACAGTATTATCAAGAAAAGTATCATCATAAGCATCATTCATAGAAGAAGTGGCATCATCAATTACTTGCGACATATTATAATTACTAGTAGGTGGCGGTGTCGCAAACTTACTCATAACAGAAGATGAATCAAGTGCAGAGCTAGATGGCAGTTCCTTACCTCCCCTTGTAGTAGAGGGATAGATCTTAGTTTTTGGATCTTTCATATTCTTCATAGTGATTAACAGATAGAAATCGCAAGTGACTCAGAGAACAGAGCTATGCTCCCCGGCAACGACACTAGAAAAAGGTCTTGATAACCCACAAGTGTAGGGGATCACAACAGTTTTCGAGGGTAGAGTATTCAACCCAAATTTATTGATTCAACACAAGGGGAGCCAAAGAATATTCTCGAGTATTCGAAGATTAGTTGTCAATTCAACCACACCTAAAAGACTTAATATCTACAGCAAAGTATTCAGTAGCAAAGTAGTATGGAAGTAACGGTAACAATGGAAAAAGTGATAGTAGCAGTTTTGTAGTGATTGTAACAGTAGCAACGAAATAGTACCTTAGCAGAGATCAATATGTGGAAAGCTCATAGGCAATGGATCAGTGACAGATAATTATGTCGGATGACATTCATCATGCAATAGTTATAACATAGGGTGACACAGAACTAGCTCCAATTCATCAATGTAATGTAGGCATGTATTCCATATATAGTCATACATGCTTATGGAAAAGAACTTGCATGACATCTTTTGTCCTACCCTCCTGTGGCAGCGGGGTCCTAATGGAAACTAAGGGATATTAAGTCCTCCTTTTAATAGAGAACATGACCAAAGCATTAGCACTTAGTGAATACATGAACTCCTCAAACTACGATAATCACCGGAAAGAATCCCAGTCGTTGTCACCATGGGGGATGCGGATCATAACTCGTAATAGGTGTATACAACTTGCAAGATAGAATCAACAACACATATATATATTCATGAAAACATAATAGGTTTAGATCTGAAATCATGGCACTCCGGCCCTAGTGACAAGTATGAAGCATAACAAAGTCATAGCAACATCAATCTCACAACATAATGGATACTAGGGATCAAACCCTAACAAAACTAACTCGATTACATGATAAATATCATCCAACCCATCACCGTCCAGCAAGCCTACAATAGGATTACTCACGAACGGTGGAGAGCATCATGGAATCGGTGATGAAGGATGGTTGGTGATGACTATTGCGTCGATTTCCCCTCTCCGGAGCCCAAAACGGACTGCAGATCTGGCCTCCCGAGGAAGAACATGAGGTGGCGGTGGCTCCGTATTGTGAAACGTGATGAACTCTTCTCCTTGATTTTTTTCTCCATGAATAGGAATATATAGGGTTGGAATTGAGGTCGGTTGAGCCACAGGGGCCCACAAGCTTGCCAGGCGCGACCAGGGGGGTGGCCGTGCTTGGTTGGCTTGTCACATGTCGGTGGCCCCCCTCCGGTTGATTATTTCGCCAATTTTTTATTAAATCCAAAAATAATCTCTGTAAATTTTCAGGTCAATCCGAGAACTTTTATTTCTGCACAAAATAACACCAAGGCAATTCTGCTGAAAACAGCGTCAGTCTGGGTTAGTTCCATTCAAATCATGCAAATTAGAGTCCAAAACAAGGGCAAAAGAGTTTGGAAAAGTGGATACGATGGATACGTATCACCATGGCGGACAATCTTTCCTAGGTCTTGAACTAAGTATTGGTCCGGAGAGGAGGACTGTCATCATCTGAGGAGTGGGGATTGGGCACTGTATGAACCTCCTGCTTCAACCAAGTGACAGTCTTGGTAAGTCACCCACCTTGTTGTCGAGAGCATGAAACTTTCTTTCCATGATCCGCACTATGCTCTTATGGTTCTTAAGAATCTCAACAACATTCTTCTCTATATCTTGGACATATTTGATGAGAAGTGCCATTTGATCACTCTCTCCCTTAGGCACTTGAGCACTAGTGGCTTTAGCTACTTCTGCCTCTGCCTGTGCAGTAGCTGAAGTGGGATGAGAGTGGTCCATCACCACAACATTGTCCTCTGGCTCTGGCTGAAGTGGCATATGAGGCCGATCAAGTGCATATACATTCTTCTCCAGCTTGGATTTAATGAGCATCTGAATGTATGGTGCATATCCGCATGATCATTTCTGATTAGCAGTTGTCCTCTTGATTGTCTCTACAATCAAATCCATCACCCGAAATCTGGTATGGGTGTCTATATGGCGCAACATGTTAATGGAGTACCCCCCTGATCATCTTATCATCTCCTAACTTGGGCATCAAAGTATATCTCATGATCGTGTTGGTGGTGGGTAGTCCTGCATGCAAATGATAGACAGAGACAAACTTATGTGCGTTCACATAGGCAGCAGAGAGAGAAGTGTACATGTCAGCCATGGAGTTGTGACTCATCTTGGCTTCAACATAGACGCCAAGATCTCCTTCTTCTACCTGTGGGGCTCCTAAGATGGTATCCCACTCATTCACAGTAGACTGATATCTGATTCCCTCATTCATCCATATGATACGACCATCTAGGTAAAAATGAGCTATGGAGTAGAACTGCATAATCATCTCGTCATTCCAAGCTATGAACTCTCTCCCAACAAAGTTCTCAATGTCTATGCATCTGAAGTGTTCCTGCACATTGGGGAAGTAGTCTTCATTTTCCTTGATGTAGGCCCAGTCCACATATCTCATGTCACTAACAGTTGGTCTCTTGTCAAATAGGACAATCACATAGAAAACATGTTGTTCCTTAGTATAGAACTTGTCATCAACAACAGTCTTCCTCCTGGAGGCATATGGGTCACTTGCTCTCAATTTCCTCGGCCCTTGATCTCTCCTTTTCTTCATGTCCTCAGAAATGGGATGATCATCATTATGCTCTAGCAGATGAGGTCTAAGCTTTCTCAACACTGTCAAATTTCCCTCCTTGGCATCTGCTCTCGAAGTGGAACCCTTGTTCTTTGCAGCAAGAGGGATGTCTCTGGTAGTTCTCTTTGGCTTGGGTGTTGCAGGCTTCTTTGCAGCATCTTGCTTGCTCTTGGATGGAGCCTGACTAGGCATTGCATCAGCAAGCAATTTCTTCTTCTTGGAAGGAGGAGGTTTTGCAATTGGTTCTTCCTCTTCCTCTTCCTCCTGCTCTGCTGGATCCTCATACATGGAGGTTGTCCTGCCAATAACATGCACAATCCTCTTTCTGGCTTTCTTCTTCTCTCCTGCCTTCTTGGACATAGACTTTGAAGTCCTTGGGGACTCATGAGTAAGAGTCATCCCAGACTTAGCACTCTCAGGTGCTCTCATAGCATCAGAACTGGCATATTCCTTCCTCACTTGCCTCTTAGAGGAAGTCTCCTCATTGGTAGAATTCCTTGCAACTTTGGCCTTCTTGTCTTGCTGCTTCTTGGAGGTGACCTCTTAAGGAATAAAATTTGCATCATCTTCATATGAATTTAGTTTCCTCCTTGACCTTGTAGCATCTTTACGAAACCCAGGAGAACTAGGAGTGTCTGGATCCTCTGAAGATGAGGAACTACCTTCTGGGCTAGTGCCATCATCCATGTATACACTCTAATCTTTGAAATCATTATCACTGTCTTTTGAGCCTGTCATTCTGACCCTGTGAATAGATGTAGGTGAGCAAAAGGGATGAGCATCACAAAACACAGAAATTTTTGAAATTTTGAGCTAAAAAATGTAAATTCAGAATTCTGCAACATGTAATTCGGTTCCACTGAGTTTCAATTTTTTCAGCTACCGAGATAAACTTTCTCCTATGACAAAAACTTGGTCACCTTTTCGGTTTCACCGAAAAGAGTGACTCGGTCTCACCAAGAAAGTTCTCACAGCCGAAAAAATCAAATCCGTCTCACTAATTATTTCCACTCATTGATACCGAGCAGAGCTAGTCAAACAGGCCGGCCCGGACCGACATGGCCTGCCCCGGTCATTATCGTGCCTAGCACGACCCGACCTGCCATGACATGATTATTAGCCAGGCTGGGTTGTGCCGACCCACGTGGTGACCCCTTCGGCCCAGGCACGCCCCGAGAGCTATGTGGGCCGGCCCGTCGGCACGCCAGGCCCGTTGGCCCGCTAGGCTTTTAGCCTGTTGGGCTATTTTTTGCGCCGATTGCGGCTTGTTGGGATGTCATATATATATATATATATATATGATTACTATTCTGACCACGGGTTGAACTTCCTAAGTTACACAACGTGAACTTCCCTTTGTAGGAACCCAACCTTTGGGCTATCTTCGCAATCGTGTCTCCCCGCACGAATTATTCTGGCAAGTCATGTTCTAGATGTAAGTGTAATCTGGAAATGGGTTTTAGCAACTAGATGCCCGTTTTAAATAGGTATATTGCTCGTTGGCTGATTTGCTCTCGGGACGTGATGAACTTACGTCAGTTGCAATTTTACTACCTGCGTTGTTTGACTTGAACTTCCCTTGGTGAGAGGTTGAACTTCCCGTAACATTGTCCAAATGAGGCTTGCAATATATCATTGGAAAGCTGTGGACACGACGGTCACAACCTAAGTTAGATTTTTGTCAAAATCTAAATGGTTCAAGAGCAGTTTTGAAAACCGTTTTTCCTCACACACAAAAATGTGAATCATATTTTAGAGCTTATTTCTAAACTGTTTATCGGAATGAGGCAATTGAGATGGCGTTGGATAGCTGCTGCAAATCCGCTCATTTCACATATTGAACATTTATCAAAATTCCCTACGGATTAAGAGGAGTTTCAAAAATGGCGGAATTTTAGATACTGAACAACCGGGTTCGTATTTCGGGGTTCATTTTAAAATGGCTTGTTCTATCGACGCATATGATATGGAGTTGGAAAGCTTATGAAAATGCGCATCGTTCCATATAAAAGTTTTGTTCTAACTATGAACAGTTTAAAAGTAATTTGGAAAATGGCTGAATCTGTACCGAGTTCGTATTTGTGCATTGTTTTCTCAATAGTTTGTTGGAATGAGGCAAATCATATGGCGTTGCAAAGCTTGAGCAAATGCGAAACTTTTTTATGCAGATTGTTCTTTCCAATTCGTTACGGTTTTAAGTCAATTTCGAAAATGGCGAAAAAGGTTTTTTGGCCTAAATTTCTACAAACTTAATCGGAATGGGGCAAATATTATACCGTTGAAAAGCTACGGAAAATGCGAATCTTTTTCATGTATGTGGTTTTCTCTGATTCCTAGACGTTTTCAAGCAATTTTGAAAACGGCAAGATCACGCGTTGTGCCTTTTATCGCGAAATAGAGTCTTTGAAAATGTACCGCGTGAAGAACTTGAACTTCATCAGCACGTCTACCTGAACTTCACTTTGTTTCATCACGTGTTGTTTTTTGCTTGTAGCTCTCCACCCACTCACCAAAAATGAGCAAGTGATATACCCATGGAAAGCTGCTGTAAACATGCAACTTTTCCGTCTTGATCATTTTTTTCATACTCGCGACTGTTTAAAAGATTTTCATCCGAAATTCATTTAGCGTAGTAGTTGAACTTCCTACTGATTTCACGTTGAACTTCTGTCGTGTATTTTTGTTTGTAATTTTTCATCCATTTGTGAATGTTACACAAATGATATTCTTTTTTTTACAAATCTCTCTCACAATATTTTTCTAATTTTCTCTAACAGAGAACTTGAATTTATAGCAAGAAAAAATTGTACCTTGCCTTTCAATTCATTTTTGTCACTCGGAAGAATGGGTGAGAAATACATAGTTAACCACACTCACAAGAAGTTTTGAACCTTCCCTGAGTCGAGCACCTGAACTTCTAGCAACAAATTTTGCATACTTTGTCTTTTTATTCCCTTGTCTCATATGAAAACACATACCATGCAACACGTGAACTTCTCGCTGTTTTCACTTTGAACTTCTATGTTATTTTAATTTGAACTTCACGTTTTCTATTTTTTAGTAAATAATTCTAGTAACGAGAAAAAATATGAGTTTTTCATAAACTTCAAACTTCTCTTCTGTTTTAATTTGAACTTCTTCATTTTATTATTTAGTAAGGAGAAAAATCCGAGTACTTTATATATTTCGGATTTCTCTGTTATTTTGTTAAATGTAGATAAGTTCAATTTTTTTTAAGAGTACTTCGATGTTTACTTAAAAATCATTTATTTAAAAAATATTGGACCATTCGTTATGTAATTTGAGTTTTTTATACACATCAAACTTTCCCGGGCAAAGCACGTGAACTTCTTTCAACAAACCTTTTTATTTTTATTTTTTCTATTTCTTATTTTCATCTGAAACGCATTCCGTGTAATACTTGAACTTCTCATTATTTTCACTAACCTTTACCTGGCAAAGTATCATGGCAGGTACAAAATCTTTAAAAAGAGGATATATTTGGCGTGTGGGGAATGGACAGAATATTAATATTTGGGAAGATGCATGAATCCCCAACTATGCTACAAGGAAAATTGTGATGCCTAGAGGAGGAAAACTACTATCTAAGGTAGGAGACCTGATTGATCCTATCTCCAATAATTGGGATGAAGACCTCATCAGACAGACAATGTGGCCCATTGATGCACAACAGATTCTTTCAATTCCACTCCCACAATATGATATGCCAGATTTTATTGCTTAGAGCTATACAAAAAATCGTAGATTCTCGGTTCGGTTTGCCTACTCTATGGAATGGGATCATCAGTATGGGAGTAAACTTCAACATACGAATGGGATGGGCTGAACGGCAACAAATCCTATCTGGAGTACTATATGGAAACTATCCTGTCCAGCGAAAGTTAAAATTTTCCTATGACGTACGCTCCATGGCACACTCCCATGCCGGGTTACACTTGCAAATAGACATATGAAGACCTCACCCATATGTCCTATTTGTTCAGAGGGCCTAGAAGACACAAAGCATATGCTGTTCCTCTATAGTAAAGCCAAGGAGGTTTGGAAAAGGTTAGGGATGGATGATATTATTGATAAAGCATGCAAAATAGATCATGCTGGAGAAGAGGTGTTAGCATATTTGCTGCTTCTGCCAGATCAAGATTTATGCATTCTGGGTAATTGCAACATGCGCGAAATGATTGCTATCACATCATGGTATCTATGGTGGGAAAGACGAAAAGTGGTGTATAAGGAGACAATACAGAATGCACAATAGATTTCAATGGGGGTTCCAGCCCACACATCAAACTTCGTTAATGCGTCGTCCACAAAGGCATCGGTTAAAAAAGGATGCTGGACATATCCTCCCGCGGGGTTTGTTAAACTTAATGTTGACGCTTCTTTTGACCATGACGTTCTTAACGGCACGATGGGGGCAGTTCTAAGAGATGACAAAGGATGGTTTATTGCTGGAGGAAACGGAAAGATTGACTATTGCACGGATTTTTAACAATAGAAGCTCTATCTCTCAAATTTGGTCTGACATTGGCACAGAGTAGGATGCAATCGCCTCATTATTAATTCAGACAATCTAGAGGTGATTGAAACCATGCAGGATGGAGGATATTTGGCAAGACCGGCGGCAGCGATATTCAATGACTGTTTTTATTATGCTTGTGATTTTATTAGCTCAAGATTTGAACATTATAATAGAGAAGCAAATAAAGTTGCTCATGAACTAGCTAGATTAGCTAGATTTTCGTTCACTTCTCATTGGTTTGAGGAACCTTTACGTGAAATTGTAACAATCCTCACACACAATTAACGATTATCTCTAATAATAAAGCTTTCGGTTTATTTTCAAAAAAAAACTTCTATCACATTCTTCTTTGAAGTTCTCACTTTTCCTAGTTTAGTAGTGAAAAAAATTCGGGTTGGTTTATACGTTGAACTACTCCACTATTTTAATTTGAACTTCTTAGACTTTTTATTTTGAACTTCTATGTATTTATTTTAGAAATGGGGAAAATAAAACAAATATGTTTTTCGTGTAAGGAATTTCACGAGTTTAATTTGAACTTCTCAATTCTTTTATATGAACCTTTTCATTTTACTCTCTAGTAACAAGAAAAAAAGCTGAGTTTTTCAAAAATTCCGAACTTCTCTGCTTTTTTAATTGAACCTTCTTGTCTTTTTATTCGAACTTCATTTTATTATTTAGTAACAAGAAAAAATCTGAGTTTTTCATAAACTTCGAACTTCTCTTAAGTTTTAAAAATAGTTTGCGAGTAGCTCTAAAAATGGCAAAACAACATTGTTTTTGCATTTTTTAAAGATGTAAATGAACGATGGACGTCTCGCACTAGAATTTTTGAACTGTGCCGGGAGGAGCACATGAACTTCTTGCAGCAAACCTTCTTAGATTCTTGTTTTGTTTTCTTTTTTTCTTTTCCTAAAATGTAGTCCTTATAGTAGTTGAACTTCTCGTTGTTTTCACGTTGAACTTTGGTCTCGTATGTTTGTTTGTAATTCCTCATCCGTTCATCATAGTTGCACAAATGATATACCTTTTTTGAAACCTGTTGAAAAGGCATAACTTTTTCTAATATGGTTAAAATTTTGTTTTAACCTTTTTTGGAATAGAGCATACGACATATTGTTTGGAAAGTTGTTTAATACATGGTGAACCTCTCTCACAATAAGTTTTGAACTTTCCCAGACCAAGCAGTAGAGCTTCTAGTAACATATTTTTTATACTTTTGTCTTTTTCTTCCTTTTCCTCACACAAAATGCACACCATGCAATACCTCAACTTCCGATAGTTATCAACTTGAACTGTTCTTTCAATTAAGAGAATTATTTTAAAACACTAAAACAACATATTTTTATGTATTTTGAACATCTAAATACACGGTGAACCTCTCTGACAAGAATTTTTGAACTTTTCCTAGATGAGCACTTGAACTTCTACCAGCAATTAGTTTAGACTTTTCCTTTTTATTCCTTTTTCTCATACGAAATGCACACCATGCAGTACGTGAACTTCGTGCAGTTATCAATTTGAACTTCTCTCTGTTCCATTTTAGTAACGTAAAAATCTGAGTTTTTTAACGAGAAAAATCAACGGTTTTTATAGACATAGAACCGCTCTAGCTTTTTAAATTTAACTTCTTTGTGTATTTTTAGAAATGTGAAAATTGGAGTTTTGTTAGAAACATCAAACTTCTTCGTTATTTTGAATTGAACTTATTGTTTTATTCTCTAGTAACCGAAAAAATCGAGTTTTTAAATAAATATTAAACTGCTCCACTTTTTAAAATTAAAATTGTTGGTTTATTCTTGAGTAATTAGAAATAACTAAGTTTTTTATATACACCGAACTGCTCCATTTTTTAAAATTGAAATTCTTGGTTTAATATTAAGTATCTGGGAAAATATTAGTTTTTATAAACATCGAATGACTTCATTTTTGTTTTTTGTTTATGAGTTGTCTTTTAAAAATGTCCAAAATGACGTTAGCTTTTTTGTTTGTTGAGCTTGTAAATCCTAGGTTTTAATATACTTTGAACTTCTGTGTTTTTTTAATTTGAACTTCACATTTTTGTCCCATTCCGATAAATTTCTAGAAATAATGGCAAAAGTACTTTTTTAGCCATTTTCGAACACGCCACCTCCAGCACCTTTTCCCACACACCACCTCCAGCAGGACCACGCCAAAGCTATACACGTCCGACTCGGAGCTTGCGGAGCCAGTGATCAGGCACTAGGGGTCCACTCCACCTAGCCTGGCATACTGGAAACTATGGTCATCGTCTGCATCCCGACAGCGTGGTCGATGAGCCTCGCCAGCTCAAAATCGCTTAGCTTGGCGCCGAAGGACTCGTCCAGCATCACGTTGGTGGGCTTGATGTCCCGGTGCACCACACATTGCTCCCATTCCCCGTGGAGGTGGAGCAGTGCAGAGCCAAGCTCGAGCACTATCTTCATCCTGTTGCCATCAACATCCGTTCATGAGCTCCAAGAAATGCCAAATTCACGTTAAAAAGGAAGACTCATTTCTGAAGAATTTGGTCATGTGGTAGTCTGCACCTACACCGTCAATTGACTGACAGACAAACAAACAACAGTGGGCTCACCTCGTATCAGCACGAGCTATCACTGTCCAAAATGCTACTGCAACTCACCATATTTGAAGAATTTAGCTATCAGGAGCATGCAATGAAATTTGCGAAAGCCTTTCCTGTAGAGATTGTTTCTATGGCTACTCATAAGGAGCACATCACGTCCATATTAAGAGATTCTGCGATGCTATGGCTTCTCATATGGAGCACCTTCTGGTCCACATGAAGGGGACATACCTGCATTTTCACATTTTGTTTTCAAAGTGCAGTTCAACTATGCTCAAGCCTCAAACCAATTCATCCATCAATATATATAAGTGTCGTCCAAGTGCAATTCTTCAGAGGACACACAAAAGAAAATGCTGCAGTTATTTTCTCGTGCAAATTAAAGAAGGTCAAATCCTCCTTAAGAGAGAGTTTAGAGAAATACAGGGAGGCTCCATAACCGCATGACAGTGAGAGGTTGCTCTGCAACGCGTCCCAGCTGAAGCTCCTGCAGGGAGATGGGTTGTGGAAGGGGGATTTTTATGCTCCTCCAGGTGGACATGGGGAACTAGGGGCTGGCGGGGCACTGGAGCTAGTAGGGCAGGGAAGAGTTGGGGTTGGGGATCCAGAATCCCGGCCACTGCCAGCGGCACCAGACCATGCGCAGATGGCGGGACGCCGGGGCAAGGGCATGCCCCTCGTGGTGGAAGGCGTAGAAGGCCGTGTGGCGGGGGCGGTGCCACCAGTTGGAGTGGTGCGCGCAGCCGCAAGATGGGGCGGCGATAGGGCGACACACCGATCGGGACAGGTCGTGTGTAGGGACCCTGACTCATAAATTGTGAACATCGAATGCACGTGTACAGTGATAACAGAGATCAATGTTCACTGAACACACAGAAGCTGAATAACAAGAGTCTTACATCCATATTTAGCGTCTTACACAAATAAAGACCATGAAGGTCTAGTCTTACATAGATAGGGCCACAAGGGCCAAACACTTAAATAGAACAAGCAGCGGAAATCTTGATCGAAAGCATGAACCCATGCCATCTGCCTAAACCTACAGGCATTCTGACTGGAAAGCGTCCTAATTCGCATGTTCGTCACCAACGAACTCTTCAACATACTCCTGTTCTTCGATGCCTGGCCAATTAAATAACAAATGGCAAGCCAATGAGTACTTTGAATGTACTCGCAAGCAACCCAAGTTGTGGAACAAGGTAATAGTGATGCATGATATAGCACTAAGTAGGTAATCTTGCAGAAAGCTAATTTTTAATGCAATGACATGATGAAGTAACTAGTAAGCATGCCTCAACAATAGGTAGATACCCATATGAACAAGATACAAATATCATCATAAGTAGGGGTTGAACACCTCATGTTCATCCATCATGCTAAGTCATCGGACTTAGTTCAATTTCCATGCTAAGTCATCGGACTTAGCTCATGTGACCTCTTTGCCACCATCACATCCATACTCACACCAAGTTTCACGAAACATCCGGACATGGCATAAGAAGCACCACCCAACTGTCCTTGACCCTGTACACGGCTATTCGAATAGTTTTACACTCTCCAGAGGTTGCACACTTTACCCACAAGACTCGGGGAACTTCCGTGTCATCCACGACTCGCGGTATATAACATACCTGAGGTAAGCACCCAAACAATACCTTTCCCCTAGACATACTAGACAAAGAGTCCACTCGATTGGTACCCAGCCCTCATGATGTACATCACACGAGCCTCGCTCTAAATCGTACCATCCATGAGGGGACCAACGGTGTGCCCGGTGCCTGTGAAGACAGCGCATGATCGTACATACCGGTACGACCCCGTATCGAGAGTGACCATGCCACTCCCGCCACTAGTAATGCAGGCTCCTTGCTAGTACCCACCAAGGTAACCAACAAAGCCCCGCCCCATAAGGGGTATTGTGGTTGCGCATGTAAGGTTGGGATGGTCGACAAATCTTAAACCCTCCATTTTTTTGAAAACACATCCTCAACTTGTTCCGGCACACCACTTCTTTCTCAAGTGGTCACCCAACTCATATCATCTCCCTCGGGCATTAGTGGCACCCGACAGGGTTTTCGAAAAGTCTTTTGAAAGAATCACTTCCTTCAATCACTATGCATAAAGCCCATCCCACTTGCATAGAATCTACTAGCATCCTATCTACACCCCCCGTATAACCCTCATAAGGTGGTAGGGTCATGCACGATGCAAGTGTCAGTGGTGAAAGTTTCATATGTAACCCACCGGAGGGGTCACTACTCCACATGATCAAATATGACAAAAGTAAAGTGCTATATGTCATGCAATGAAATTGGTTTCTTCACATGGTCAAAGGGCTGTTTCGTCGTCAACGACCTGGCCCAACAAAGTCTCCGGGGTCTTCGAAGTCTTCGGGTCCAACTTCCTCATCAACGGCGCAATCTATCGTCGCGAATAAAAGCGATAGAAATAAGCATCACACAAAAACAGAGCACAGAAGTCACTATCAAATATGCTACCCTACTCTCATAAATACCAGGGACTATAGTAAAAATGTTTGTTCAATATTTTGTTATGAATTTTAAAAAAATAATAATAAACAGAGGTAGATAATGCGAAATGATTTTTTTAAATAAAACAGTATATAAAATGTTTTCAAATATTTTTACAAATGGCACTAATAAATTCTAGGGAATATTCTAGGAATTTAGGTGCAAAAATTATATCCATAGGATATTTATTGGGCTCTATGGGATTTTTGCTAATCCCATAGAAAAATAAAAGAAAAAGGCCACGAGGACCCAGGACAGAGGCGACCAGTGGCTGGGCCGGCCCAGCTGGCCAGCCAGCCGGCCTCGCGCGTGGCCAGGTTCAAACCTAACGCACGGGGCCCGGCCATCAGCGACCGCGAGGGGGGGAGAGAGTGCGGGAGAGGTTGAGAGAGGCCGATAGGTGGGTCCCACCTGTCGGATCCTTCCCCCACCGTGGGGAAGAGAGGGGAGAGGCTCACTAGCGGCAGCACGGGGCATGGTGACGGAAGGCGATGGCGGGAACGGGCTCGGGGAGGGTTCGCCATTCCAGGGGAGGTCGAAGGGAAGTCAGAGGTGGCCGGAGTCACCGACGTCGAGCAACCACGACGGAGGAGGCTTTGGGAGGTGGTCGCCGGGGCTATTTCAGGCTGCCAAGAGGATGGGCAAAAGGGGGAAATGCGTCAGGAGGGAAAGGGAAGACCAACACGGGAGAAATGGGGACCAGAGGGGGCCGCTACCAGGAGATCGGCGACGAGGTCGCCGCGGTAGTACTCGGCTCGAACCCGAGCGCAGGGGCTTCAGGAGGTCTCCGAAGCGTGTAGGAGGGCTACTGGGGAGAGGAGAGCGGGACCAGAGGGGAGAGGGGGGGGGTCCGAGAGGCCCTTTTATAGGCGGGGGCGAGTCCACCAAACGCAGGTGCGCCGGCAAGCTCGTGCCCGAGGCCAGAGGCCATAGGAGAGAGAGAGGGGCGAGTCAGGGGTGTTCCTGGGGCTAGTCTACACCTTGGGGAGGGAAGAGAGAGGGAGAGGTGCACACACGTGTGAGGCTGCGGGTTGGCCGAGCCAGGCGGCGCTCGACACGCGTGGGGGAGGGTGAAGAAGGAGGAGAGAGGAGGGGGCCGACCGGCCGGCGTGTCCCGGACGCCGAGGCCAGCCAATTGGTGAGAGGGGGAGCCCGAGGCGGTCGGGGCCATGCTGTGGCCAACGGCTATAGGGCCTGTCGGCACTGTAGCACGCTCTAGAGCACGCGTTTGGCATGCCACGGCATGCCAACGACGTCTTCTGCGTGGCCACCTATGTCTAGGGGATAGAGGAGGGTATAGAATAGTGGAAAGTGGCCTTGGATGCCCTGGGATTCCTTAGGAGAGAAGGAAAGCTGAGAGAGAGGGAGAGAAAATATTGTCTAGAGGGGTAAAATGAGTGTTTTACCCCACTTACCTATGGATTCTTGGCCAGGAAGAGTTACTAAAGGTAGCTAGTAACCCAGAGGGGTTTTGGTAAAAGTTTGGGGGCAAGGGTAAAAGAGGAAGGGGTGGAAATAGTGACTTTACTATTTCACCAGAAGGTGTTTGATGGGGTTTTGGGCAAGAAATATTTACCAACTTATTGAGATATTTACCAGGGTCAAATTATAGGTAAAAATGAGATGATTCACCAAGTTTGAGCTCAAGTGAGCAAAGATGATAATGAAAACTTTGTGAACCCTAGAAATTAACAGAATCACGTTTCTGTAGATCTAGATGTGCTAAGATTTTACCCTTGATGCACCACTTAGTGTAGCATTATCATTTGGTGCTTAGAGCATGTCCACAAAGTTTGAGGTCAAGGGGAGAAACTTCACAATGTAAAGTTGCTCAAATTTGAATCTGGAGAAAGAGGGTTTTGGGATAGTTTGATCAACCAAATCATCTTGGATTGAGATGAAACTTTTCAAGATCATCACCTATGATAGTGTTGACTTGCTCACATTTTCCTGGAATTCATTGAGAATATTTCTTATAGAAATATTCCAAAAGCTTGATTTGAACAGAAATGGTTTTGAGGGGTTTTGACCATGAGTTGAACATGCCCTTGTGTTGAAACTCATATATATGGAAAATATATGTCCACTGAGTTTCCCCAAATTTTATCAAATATTTTAATAGCATTTAAATAATTTTTCCCTATGAAATACCATTTATGGTCTTAAGAAAAAGCCTTTAAATAAAATATAAGAATAATCTATAAAATTGATATTTGGTGGTTTTGGAAAGTCTTATATATAGTAGGTTTGAAGTAAAGCTTTTGGGGAAGAAGAATCCACCCAATTTGAGGACTTGCAGTGCAAACCTCATTTCAGGGTTTTTTGAAAACCTAATTTGAACAAATCATTTTTGGTTAAAACAAAATTTGATAAAAATAGTCTTGGGCAATATTCACATGGCATGATCATTGGGGAAGAGGTTTGGGCAAGGAAGATGAATATGAAGTGGAATAGAATCTAGGAGTGCCATATATCACAATCATCAAGCAAGCAAACATCATTGCAAACAAGCACAAGCACTTTGAAAAAGTTTTAGTTGGCTCCAAATTTTATAAACCCAAACATATCAAGGTGATACAAACACAGGGTGTGACAGACCTTCTCCCGTTACAAGAATCTTGTCCTAGAGATTCCTAGGCTAAGCACTAAAAAGATAAGGGAACTCCGATCTAAGATAGTCGTCTTCGTGCAAAATGCGAACTGGTCTCTCACGATAAGTGAGGTCTGGCTGAAGATCGATGGTTTGATGGTCGATGTCCTTGTAGAGGTCGGGGCGGTTGGGAACTTCCAAACACTTCCGGAGTTGTGACACGTGAAAGACGTTGTGCACATCCGCCAGCTCGGAAGGTAGCTCTAGCTGGTAGGCAACTTCTCCGCACATAGCGGTGATCTTGAAGGGGCCGATGTACCTTGGTGCAAGCTTCCCTTTGACATGGAAACGCTTAGTTCCCTTGAGAGGCATGACTCGGAGGTAGACATGGTCACCGACACAGAAGTTCACTCCTCAGCGGTGAGAGTCGGCGTGGCTCTTTTGTCTTGACTTGGCGGTCTCAAGGTGCTCTCGGACAAGTTGAACTTGCTCTTCGGCTTCGCGGAGGATGTCCCGTCCAAAAATTATTCCTTCTCTGGTCTCTGACCAGTTGAGGGGAGTACGACACTTGCATCCATACAACACCTCAAATGGTGCCATCTGAAGACTTGCCCGGTAGCTGTTGTTGTAGGAAAACTCGACGAACGGCAGGTAGTCTTCCCACTTGGCTCCGTATGCCAAAACACAAGCGTGGAGCATATCTTCGAGTATCTGATTTACTTGTTCTGTTTGCCCACCGGTCTGGGGATGAAAAGCGGTGCTGAAGGAGAGCTTGGTTCCCATAGCTTCTTGAAACTTCTTCCAGAATCTTGAGGTGAATTGGGTTCCTCGATCGAACACAATCTCCTTTGGAACTCCGTGAAGACTCACGATGCAGTTGATGTAGAGGTTTGCGAGCTGGCTTCCATCATAGGTGGTCCGGACAGGAATGAAATGGGCCACCTTGGTCAACTGGTCAACAATGACCCAAATGGAATCATGTCCCTTACTCAACCTTGGTAAACCGGTGATGGAATCCAACCCTAATTTGTCCCACTTCCATTCAGGCACCTTGAGAGGTTGCAATAGTCCAGCGGGTCGCTGATGCTCAGCCTTGACTCTCTGGCATATATCACACTTGGCGACAAAGGTGTCTATCTCCCGTTTCATGCCATGCCACCAGAATCTTGTCTTGAGGTCTTGATACATCTTGGTTCCTCTAGGATGGATGGAGTATGGAGTGTCATGAGCTTCTTGCTTGATCAGGTTCTTGAGATCCTCTTTGTTGGGTATGCAGATGTGATTCCCGAACCATACTACTCCTTGTTCATCCACCGAGAATCCTGGGGCCTTGCCTGCCTTGATTTTCCTCTTGATGCCTTCGATGCTCTCGTGTCCCTTTTGAGCTTCTTTGATATCGTCCATCAAGGTAGGCCTTGCTTTGAGGTTGGTGAGGAATCCGGGTGCAACCAGTTCCAAGCCGAAGCTTTCAAGTTCTTCATATAGGGCGGGTATCCTTTCCTTAATCATGTCGTTCAAGGAACAAGCCTTTCCGCTCAAGGCGTCTGCTACCACGTTGGCCTTTCCGGGGTGGTATTGAACACTGAGGTCATAATCCTTGATCAACTCCAACCATCTCCGCTGCCTCATGTTCAATTCCCTTTGAGTGAAAATATACTTCAAACTCTTGTGGTCTGTGAATATCTCACATTGCTTCCCCAGAAGGTAATGTCGCCATGTCTTCAAGGCATGAACCACGGCTACCAACTCAAGATCATGAGTTGCATAGTTCTCTTCATGAGGTCGTAGCTGTCTGGATAGATATGCTACACCTCTACCTTCTTGCATCAGAACACCTCCAAGCCCGGTTCTTGATGCATCACAATAAATCACAAACTCCTTGTGAATATCGGGGGTGGCCAAAACTGGGGCTGTGTTCAATCTGTTCTTGAGCTCCTGGAAGCTTTCCTCGCACTTAGGTGTCCATTCGAACTTTTTGTCCTTCTTCAAAAGCTGGGTCATGGGTCGGGTAATGCTTGAGAACCCTTCCACGAACTTGCGGTAATATCCCGCGAGTCCGAGGAAGCTCTTGACTTCCTTCACGGTGGTCGGGGTTTGCCATTCAGTCACGGCTTCAATCTTGGCAGGGTCCATAGAGAGTCCCTCCGCAGTCAACACATGACCCAAGAATCCAACTTCATGTAGCCAGAATTCACACTTGCTGAACTTGGCATAAAGCGGGTGCTCTCGAAGCTTCTCTAGGACCAATCTCAAGTGTTCCTCATGTTCTTCTTCAGACTTGGAGAAGACGAGTATGTCATCAATGAAGACACCAACGGACTTGTCCAAGTACTCCATGAAGACTTTACTCATGAGGTACATGAAGTAAGAAGGGGCATTAGTTAACCCGAATGACATGACTATGTATTCATACAGGCCATACCGGGTTACAAACGCCGTCTTCGAAATGTCTTGGGGTCTGATCTTCAGCTGGTAGTACCCAGACCTGAGGTCGATCTTGGATAACACCTTGGCTCCATTCAACTGATCAAACAGATCTTCAATCTTGGGGAGTGGGTACTTGTTCTTTATTGTGACTTCATTGAGAGAACGGTAATCGACACAGAGTCTGATAGTTTCGTCCATCTTTGACACAAATAGAACAGGCGATCCCTAAGGAGAGGCACTAGGGCGAATAAATCCTTTCCTAAGCTGCTCTGCCAGTTGTTTCTTCAACTCAGCCAACTCTTCGGATCCCATCGTGTAGGCCTTCTTATTGATGGGCTTTGATCCGGGCATAAGCTCAATGATGAACTCAATGTCGCGATCAAGGGGCATTCCCTACAGCTCATCAGGAAACACACCCAGGTATTCACATACCACTGGCACTTGATCCAACTCAACTCCCGATAGACAGTTAGACTGAGGGGCTTGAGTGGAGGAAGGGTTGGGAACATACTTGACTTCCACTCCTTGTCTATTGGTCATGGTGAAAATCCTCTTGGCATAGTCTAACAAGCCTTGGTGCTTGGTTAACCAGTCCATGCCTAGGATCACATCCAAACCTTCTGACTTCAGGATGATGAGGTCTGCTAAGAAATCTACCCCGTTGATGTTAACCTCAACTCCCTTACAACCTATTTCAGACTTCATAACTGATCCCGGGGCTTGTATCAACATACGACCAGCCAGGGGTGTAAGCTTCATGCCACTCTTTAGCGCAAACCTTTGGGTGACAAAAGAATGTGAAGCCCCACAATCAGACAATACTATTGCTGAGGTTGAGTTGACGAGGAATGTACCCAGTATGACGTCCGGGTCTTCTTGGGCTTCGTCTGTGGTGACGTGATTCACACGACCCTTGCCATTGTTAGGCTGGTTGCAGGGAGCAGGGTTCCTTGGGGGTTCTCCACAGGCTTGACCTTGAGCGGGCACATTGAGGAGCGGTGCATCTGGCTTCTTGTTGAGACACAGCCTAGAGATATGTCCTGGCTGACCACATCCAAAGCAAGCGACTTGTCCAGGGTTGTTGTTGAAGTTTCTACCACCATTGTTGTTATTGGGGTTGTTGTTGTAAGCTGGCCTGGGATTGGCATACTACTAAGGCTGGTAGCTTGGACGAGGCACATGAGGTCTAGCCTGCTATGGCTGATAGGTCGGCTTGGCTGGGTTGGCTGCCATGGGCGAGGCTTCTGGTTGCTTGAGCTACCCTTGCTGATCATCTTGCGCTTGCGAGTGTTGTCTATGGCACGATGCTTGTCTTCCAGCATGAGGGCCTTGTTCACCAGGTCGAAGAAGGTACGACAGTCATAGACGATGAGCTAATACTACATGGTCTGTTGAATTCCTTCCATGAAGCGTTCCTTCTTGGCAACCTCCGTGTTGACATCTTCAGGTGCATACCTTGACAGCAGGTTGAACTTCTACAGGTACTCCTTGACAGAGCCACTTCCTTGTTTCAACACTCGGAATTCTCTCTTCTTGATAGCCATGATCCCATAAGGAATGTTGGCAGTGCGGAATCCTTCCTTGAAGTCATTCCAAGAGATCACACGCTCACCTTGCATGACCTTGAATCCATCCCACCAAGCTCGGGCGGTACCTCCGAGGCAGTGAGAGGCATAAAGCACCTTCTCACGATCCTCATTGCAATTGACCAGTTCAAGGAGGTCCTCGATGGTGCGGATCCAGTCATTAGCATCCAATGGTTCAGTAGTCTCGGTGAAGGTTGGGGGCGAATTCTTCATGAACTCAAACAGGGTGGAGCGGCCATCGCCATTCCTGCCTTGCTACTGGTCGTTTAGAAGGGCCTGAGCCATCTGCTGGATAGCAGCATTGTTGGCTTGGCGCTCCTCCCGGAGAACTTGGAGAAACTAAGCTGTGGTCATGTTCTCCAGTGGTGGTGGCGGCAGGGGAATGTCGCCTTGTGGCTGCTCCTGGTGTCCTCTAGCATGAGGAGCCCCACCAGCTCCCTGTTGCTTGCTTGAGTTGCCGGCTTCAGGGTTGGTGAAGGAGCTGTTGCGGGTAGCAGTCGCCATCCTGTTTGGCGTAGCCAAGTCAAACAACTGGGATAGATGAGAGGAAAAGCAATAACGGAAAAGCGTGCCTAAGGGGGTTGGTCGAGTGCAAGTGTGATAAAAACAAAGGTCGAAAGACCAACATATATTAAGATAGACGATGGAGTTGCTTACATGTTGCCTAAGGCAAAAGCGTGACTTGCATCGGAACACAACCAACAAAACAAACAACAAGCACACATGGTTTCATATGAACCATTACACGAACTCGACTTCGCATGAGGGATACATGACTGATCCTACCCTAGGGGTTCTCGGACTCAGGTGGTGGAGTGTCAGTCTCGTAGTCACGCTCCTCTGGGTCTTCCTCCTGTTCATCACCCGAACGGGCATCATTGCCGGTCAAAGGGGTCGGGGAACGAGGAGGTCCATCCCGACGATGCTTTGTAGGTGGGTCGGTGAAGAGCTCACGGTACTCCTTCGCACTCATGCGAGTTCGACGTGTAGGTACATCACTAGCTAGGGTTACTCCTCCTTGATAAGCGACAACTGGTCGTGCCTCGGGGGCTCCATCCTTCTTGATCTTGTCTGGCTTCGTCTTGGCTTGCCGAAGTAGTTCTCGGGTGTGGTGAAGTTCCTCGCGGACCTTCACGGACTCCTTCATCAGGTTATGAACCAGACTATCGGTGGAGAGGCTGAAGTAGGTCTGGAACCTGAGCGGTGTGCCATCCTCCTTGGTCGGAATCAGCGTCCAACTTTCGCCAAGATTATCCTTCCTGAAGGGAAGGTAGCGAGTAGCCGGGTCGTCAGCCATCTCTGGAATGATGTCTCGAAGGTGTAGAAGTGCCTTGCGTGCAGCTGTCTCGACTGCAAGTATCGCGGTCTCCATTCATGGTCCTTCAAAGAACCAACTGGCCAAGGAGTCGTTTGCCTTCACGACCACGTCCACGTGGTATTCCTTCGTGACGGCATCGACCCAGTGCTTGTGGTAGAGAAAAACGGGTGGTTGGCAAAACTGGCACTTCTCCAGGCTATCCCCAAGGAGTAAGGGAAAGCCGGATGTCAGGAAGGCTTCGGGTACAACGACTATCTACAATGGTTTGAAAGGAGGAGAGTCAGCAAAGTGTTGTGTGAAGAATAGAAGAGGTAAATAGTGCAGAATTCCTAAGTACAAATGCTAGGTGTAGTTTTTGAAAACGGTTTTATCCTAACTAACGTCCATGCTAACTAAGGGCTTCCTACAGTTAGGATGGCTCTGATACCATCTCCGTGGGGACCCCGACTCATAAGTCGTGATCACCGAATACACTTGTATAGTGATCCCAGAGATCAATGCTCACTAAACACAGAGAAGCTGAATAACAAGAGTCTTACATCCACATTTAGCGTCTTACACTGATAAAGACCATGAAGGTCTTACATAGATAGGGACACAAGGGCCAAACACTTAAATAGAACACGTAGCGGAAATCTTGATCGAAAGCGTGAACCCATGCCATCTGCTATAACCTACATGCATTCTGAATGGAAAGCGTCCTAATTCGCATGTTCGTCAGTAACAAACTCTTCAACATACTCCTGTTCTTCCATGCTTGGCCAATTAAATAACCAGTGGCAAGCCAATGAATACTTTGAATGTACTCGCAAGCAACCCAAGTTGTGGAACAAGGTAATAATGATGCATGATATAGCACTAAGTAGGTAATTTTGCGGAAAGCTATTTTTTAATGCAATGACATGATCAAGTAACTAGTAAGCATGCATCAACAATAGGTAGATACACATATGAACAAGATATAGATATCATCATAAGTAGGGGTTGAACACCTCATGTTCATCCATCACACTAAGTCATCGGACTTAGTTCAATTCCCATGCTAAGTCATCGGACTTAGCTCATGTGACCTCTTTGCCACCATCACATCCATACTCACACCAAGTTTCACGAAACATCCGGACGTGGCATAAGCAGCACCACCCAACTATCCTTGACTGTGGACACGACTATTCGAATAGTTTTACACTCTCCAGAGGTTGTACACTTTACCCACAAGACTCGGGGAACTTCCGTGTCATCCATGACACGCGGTATATAACATACCCGAGGTAAGCACCCAAACAATGCCTTTCCCCTAGCGATACTAGACAAAGAGCCCACTCGATTGGTACCCAGCCCTCACGATGTACATCACACGAGCCTCGCTCCAAATCATACAATCCATGAGGGGACAAACGGTGTGCCCGGTGCCTGTGAAGACAACGCATGATCGTACATACCGGTATGACCCCATATCAAGAGTGACCACGCCACTCCTGCCACTAGTAATGCAGGCTCCTTGCCAGTACCCACCAAGGTAATCAGCAATGCCCCGTACCATAATGGGTATCGTGGTTGCGCATGTAAGGTTGGGACGGTCGACAAATCTTAAACCCTCCATTTTTTTGAAAACACATCCTCAACTTGTTCCGGCACACCACTTCTTTATCAAGTGGTCACCCAACTCATCATCATCTCCCTCGGGCATTAGTGGGACCCGACGAGGTTTTCGAAAAGTCTGTTGAAAGAATCACTACCATCCATCACTATGCATAAAGCCCATCCCACTTGTGTAGCATCTACTAGCATCCTATCTACACCCACCCGCATAACCCTCATAAGGTGGTAGGGTCATGCACGATGCAAGTGTCAATGGTGAAATTTCGGAAGTAACCCATCGGAGGGGTCACTACTCCACATGATCAAATATAACAAAAGTAAAGTGATATATGTCATGCAATGAAATTGTTTTTTTTGTCATGGTCAAAGGGATGCTTGCCTGGCTCAACAAAGTCTACGGGGTCTTCAAAGTCTTCGGGTTCAACTACCTCGTCACAGTGCAATCTATCGTCCCGAATAAAAGTGATAAAAATAGGCATCACACAAAAACAGAGCACACAAGTCACTATCAAAAATGCTACCCTACTCTCATAAATACCAGGGACTATAGTAAAATTGTTTGTTCAATATTTTGTTATGAAAAACATTTTTTAAATTTATTAAACAAAGGCAGATAATGCCAAATGTTTTTTTTTAAATAAAACAGTATATAAAATGTTTTCAAATATTTTTACAAATGGCACTAATAAATTCTAGGGAATATTCTAGGAATTTAGGTGCAAAAATTATTGCCATAGGATTTTTTATTGGGCTCTGTGGGATTTTGCAAATCCCACAGAAAACAAGAGAAAAAGGCCTCAGGGACCGAGGCCAGAGGCGGTCAGTGGCTGGGCCGGCCCAGCTGGCCAACCAGGCGGCCTCGCACTCGGCCATGTTCAAACCTAACACGCGGGGCCCGGCCGTCAGCGACCGCGAGGGGGGAGAGAGAGCACAGGAGAGGTTGAGAGAGGCCGATAGGTGGGTTCCACCTGTTAGATCCTTCTCCCACCTCGGGGCAGAGACGGGAGAGGCTCATCGGAGGTGGCACGGGGCACGGCGACGGTAGGCGATGGCAAGAACGGGGTTGGGGACGGCTCGCCATTCCAGGGGAGGTCGAAGGGAAGCCGGAGGTGGCCGGAGTAGCCGGCGGCGAGCACCCACGGCGGAGGAGGCTTCAGGAGGTGTTCACCGGGGCTATTTCAGGCTGCAAAGAGGCGGGGAGAAGGGGGAAATGCGTCAGGAGGGCAAGGGAAGACCAACGGGAGAGAAATGGGGACCAGAGGGGGCCGCTACCAGGAGATCGATGACAAGGTCGCCGCGGCGGTCCTCGACTCGATCCCGAGCGTAGGGGCTTCAGGAGTCTCCGGAGCGCGCATGGGTGGCTACTAGGAGAGGAGAGAGAGACTAGAGGGGAGAGAGAGGTCCGGGAGGCCCTTTTACTGGTAGGGGCCAGTCCACTGAACGCAGGTGCGCCGGCGAGCTCGTGGCCGAGGCCAGAGGCCACGGGAGAGAGGGAGCGAGTCAGGGGTGTTCCTAGGGCTGGTCTAGGCTCTAGGGAGGTAAGAGAGAGGGAGAGGTGCGCGCCCGTGTGAGGCTGTGGGTTGGCTGAGCCGGGCGGCGCTCGGCACGTGCGGGGGAGGGCGAAGGAGGAGGAGAGAGGAGGGGACCGACCGGCTGGCGTGTTCCGGATGGCGAGGCTAGCCAAGTGGCGAGAGGGGGGAGCCCGAGGCGGTCGGGGCCATGCAGTGGCCAACGGCTACTGTGCTTGTCGGCACTGTAGCGCTCTCTAGAGCACGCGTTTGGCATGCCACGGCATGCCAACGGCGTCTTCTGCGTGGCCACCTATGTCTAGGGGATAGAGGAGGGTATAGAATAGTGGAAAGTGGCCTTGGATGCCCTGGGATTCCTTAGGAGATAAGGAAAGCTGAGGGAGAGGGAGAGAAACTACTGTCCAGAGGGGTAAAATGAGGGTTTTACCCCACTTACCTATGGAGTCTTGGCCAGGAAGAGTTATTGGAGGTAGCTAGTAACCCAGAGGGGTTGTGGTAAAAGTTTGGGGGCATGGGTAAAAGAGGAAGGGGTGGAAATAGGGACTTTACTATTTCACCAGAAGGTATTTGATGGGGTTTTGCACAAGAAATATTTACCAACTTACTAAGATATTTATGAGGGTCAAATGCTAGGTAAAAATGAGATAATTCACCAAGTTTGAGCTCAAGTGAGCAAAGATGATAATGAAAACCTTGTGAACCCTAGAAATTAATAGAATCAGGTTTCTGTAGATCTAGATGTGCTAAGATTTTACCATTGATGCACCACTTAGTGTAGCATCATCATTTGGTGCCTAGATCATGTCCACAAAGTTTGATATCAAGGGGAGAAGCTTCACAATGTAAAGTTGCTCAAATTTGAATCTGGACAGAGAGGATTTTGGGATGGTTTGATGAACCAAATCATCTTGGATTGATATGAAACTTTGCAAGATCATCACCTATGATAATGTTCACTTGCTGAAATTTTCTTGAAATTTATTGAGAATATTTCTTATAGAAATATTCCAAAAGCATGATTTGAACAGAAATGGTTTTGAGGGGTTTTGCCCATGAGTTGAACATGCCCTTGTGTTGAAACTCATATATATGGAAAATATATGTCCACTGAGTTTCCCCAAATTTCCTAAAATATTTTGAAAGTATCTAAATAATTTTCCCTATGAAAGACCATTTCTGGTGTTAAGAAAAAGCCTTTAAATAAAATATAAGAATAATCTTTAAAATTGATAATTGGTGGTTTTGGAAAGTCCTATATATAGTAGGTTTGAAGTAAAGCTTTTGGGGAAGAAGAATCCACCCAATTTGAGGACTTGCAGTGCAAACTTCATTTCAGGGGTTTTCGAACACCTAATTTGAATAAATCATTTTTGGTTAAAACAAAATTTGATAAAAATAGTTTTGGTCACTATTCACATGGCATGATCATTGGGCAAGAGGTTTGGGACAAGTAAGATGAATATGAAGTGGAATAGAATCTAGGAGTGCCATATATCACAATCATCAAGCAAGCAAACATCATTGCAAACAAGCACAAGCACTTTGAAAAAGTTTTAGTTGGCTCTTTTATAAACGCAAACATATCAAGGTGATACAAACACAGGGTGGCACTATTCTAATCATAGGATTAGAATAACTATTCTGATCACATCGCACCCTATATAGGAGGCGAGGAGATTTTCCTGAACTTTCTAACTAGCTGAAACAAAAAAGTGAGAACCACTCCCCAGATCCTGATCCCCACATCCCCCAGCTCCTGTGCCAGCCGCTTTGCCCCAACTGGCGCCGCCACCGTCGCCCCGCGCCCAACGGGCGCCTTTGCCATGCCCACCTCCTCTGGTGCGAGGCCGCCCCTCCTCCTTCAGCGAGCCACTGCCCCTGCCTCCTCTGGCATGAGGTCACACCATCCTCATCTGGCGCGCTGCCGTCCCCACCTCCTCTGACACGAGGCCACCTACCCATAGCCACCTTCCTCTCTACCCCAAGATGCTCCCACCACCATGTCCACGTCGCCGCCGGGACCCATGCCATCATCCTCAACCATCTACTATGGCACCGTCGATGGCCACGGAGCGCTAGCGGCTGGATCCGGTTGTTGCTCACGGCGGTGCTGCTCCAGCGAGCCTCCGTCGAAGCGCCCCTGCCTCCTGCTAGCTCCGGCATGCCACCGCATAACCTATCCTGATGGGGGCCCACCGCCGCAGCACTCTGGGATGCACATAACTCCACCATGGTAGATCCATAAAGTGCACGCACATAACTACCATCGATGCTAGGTGGAGTTGTGAACGGAGTTTTTTGGATCCCTTTGGTTTTTTGGATGTAACTGCAGTCTTTGTTTTGGATCCCTCTGTTTTCTTGGATGTAGTTGCATCTGTTGATCCATGTAGATGTTAACTGAGTTGTATCTTGTTGCAAATGTTTGAAAAGAGACAGAAATTCAGTTCAACTTCTTCTCGCATTATTAATTGCTAGCACTACAATGTTTGGAAAAGAAGATATCTTGTCTATGTTCAGGTGTAAACTTGTTTTTTGCTTTTTTCTCTTGATTATGCTCAAAAGTTTGTGTCTCCAGAATCCTACGTGCTGCTCTATCACTCGCTGCTCACGTGGATATAGGGAGTAAGGTCACCATGTGGTAGGGGAGAAGATCACATTTGGTGTTGGGGTCAAAATTGTCGTTGTTCGCGAGGAATATGGTTGGATTTCATAATAGGGTGTATGATCTTTGTGTTGTTTCTAAGGTGAAGTTCAACATGACAAAATAAATACTCCTGTAGATAATTATAGATTCCATAACATCGACTGTTCTTTTATTCAACTATCATCTTACTTTGAGATTTTTATATACATTCCACATGGAGCTTCGATGTTCCAATACATGGTCAGTACTACCATGTGAACCTAGTTCGAGCAATGGAAATTTTGGTCATGCTTTCCATGCCATGTGGATTACATGACTTTATTTTGTCCATTTTACTATCCTTTTCTACACTTTTCCTACAAGTTGTGCAAACTGATGAAGTTCAACAATTGTCCATGCTTGAGTTTGTTGTATATGTCAGATTTCGGGCTCCGCAAAACCCTTAAGGTTCAAACACAGGGGCATGTGCGAAGATCTCCTATAGCCTCGCTCGATCTAGCTCGCTACTCGATGAACGCAACGACAAACTCGCACGATGACGAGGAAGAAGATGAACATGACAGTTTACCCAGGTTCGGGCTGCTCCGAAGCGTAATACCCTACTCCTTCTTTGGTGGATTGACTCTCGTGAAGATCTGAGTGGATGAACCAGTACAATGTGCTTGAGCCACGTGAGGGCGCTCAAGATGTGTTCTTGGTTGTCTATCTCGTGGTGGTGTATGGAATGACTAAGTGTTGGATCGAATCCGTCCAGGGGTCCCCTTCTATGGTGCAACCTATCCTCTATATATATTGGTGGCCCAGGTCCTCTTCCCTTATCTCAATGGCGGGAAGGGATCCCACAACGGCCAATTTTGAAGGGGACACGGGTTGGTGATCGCCCTTACCAAAGGCGGTCTTCGCCTGCAAAGTAATTGTCGATGTCGCATGGACAGGATCAGCGATGACATCTGCCCTGCAGGATGGGTGGTTGTGGTCTTCTTGCACCGAAATGGAAACTTTGGGGGGATTCTTTGGGAATCCGCGTCTGTCCTTTCTCCCTTTGCATCAAAAGGGAAACTGCGCCGCCTGGCGCACTGGTGCTTGCCTGTCCTTCCTCGCGTCATCTTTGACACCTGAGGTCGGGCCTTGCATAGGAACCTCCGCCGCTTCGGAGGGGTCCTGAGGAGGCCCATCCTTCGTGGGTCTTGTCGTTGTTCTTCCTTGTGAGGCCAGGGCCCTCACGAGGGCCTTGTCATGAATGGGGCCGCACTTTGCCGCATTTGGTCAATGAGGTGGGCCATGCCCTTGGCCACAGGCGGGCAGGTCTAGGTACCCCCATTCCCAGAACGCCAACAGTTGCCCCCGGGCCCATAGCATGCTTGGTCCGTCCTCGGGGAGGAGCCATGAGGGCGGCCAGGAGCGTTGCGGGCCCCATTCGTCTATGGGGCAGGCCTGGCACGTCTTGTGCGGCTGATGTCGGGTGCCCTCGCCCTTTTTGCCTCCGCTCGAATTGCCAAGAGCCTGACTTCTAGCGTTTGACCATTATTGCTTTCCCTTCCTACGCACCTGCTCATGCTTTCCTGGTCTCCCACTCTCACAGGCGCCTCCCCAGATCGAGCGCCGCTCCATTTTCTTCCTCGTTGCTCCGGACCCGCTAGCTCTGTGATGGCTCCCACCGGCAAGCAGAAGCAAGAGGCATAGGGCTCTGCCTCCACTCCTGTCTCGCCAATGCTCTTGGGGTCTACCATCTCCAAGGACGAGGACCTCCGCCCCGTGCTCCCATACACGGCGGATGGGTCCAACAAGGAAGGGAAGACCCTGATTTTGGGTGGCTCCTCGGCGAATCGGCCCTCGTCCAAGGCGGTATACCCCTTCTTCCTTCATAGCATCTTGGACGGGCTCGTTCCGCCCTTCTCTGCGTCTTCACCGCCATCCTTGACCACTACGGGATCTAGACCCTTCACCTCCAGCCCAACTCCATCTTGCTCTTGTCCGTCTTTGCCTTCTACTGTGAGGCCTTCGTGGGCGTGCGACCCTCGATAGCTCTATTCTTTCATTTCTTCAGCTTGTGCTTGCACGACGGTGCCCAGCAGTCGGCGTGTGTCTCTTTCATCACGGTCCAGAGCGGCAACATGCTTCTGAAGGCCGGGAAAAAGGTGGAGAACTTCAGGCACCGCTGGGTCCTCATGGATCTCAAGGGCTCCAACCCTCGGTTGGATCTACCGGAGGGGTTGCTGGAGAAGACTCTTGTGTGGAGCTCCGCAAAGCTTTCTGACCCCCGGGCCAAGCCTGTTTTGGAGCGCTTCACCCGCGATATCAGCGCCAAGAAGCTGACTGGTGGGATGATAGTGAAGGAGTTCTTGGTGCAGCGCCTGGTGCCCCTTCAGGACCATTCTAGGCCGTTTTGGGACTATCAGGGCAACGGCGACAACCTCAGGCTTCGATCCGTGCGCATATCTCCCGAGGAACTAGCAGGGCTGTGGCGACCTTGCTCGGTGGTGACCCAGGCGACCTTCCCGAGGCTCACGATCCGCTGTACTGCCGTGACAATGGGGCCGACCTGGTTGCTGTGATGCCTATCTTCAACGAGCTGGGTATTTTCCTAGCTAAGGGCCCTGGTCCGATGGAGGTGTCTTCCGGCGATACCTCGTGCGGGCAGGACTCGGAGAGGACCACCGCCGACAGCTTGGCAAGGGCGTCTCCCTCGTCGCAAGGCACCCTTCTGCGTGAGCTTGATGATGACGATGACATTGGTGAAATTTCTGCCGGGGGCTCCTCGCATGCCGCTAAGGTCCCTAGGGGGCTGGGGCCAGCCCCTCGCGCCACGTGGTCCGCGTGCGTATAGACTCCCCGGAAGCATGGAGCCGAGTCTCCTCCGGTGCACCCTGCCTCCGCTGGTGGGTTGATCGAGGCGCCGGCATCGCCCCCGCTCAAATCTCCACTCACCGGCAAGGTGGGCGAGGACGGGACTATGGCGATCCCATTCGCGTCCGCCTCGTCTGTCGGCGACTCTGCTCCTCCATGCGGCAGCCCCCTCTCCATAGGGAGCTCGGACGCCCCCGTCGTTGCCGAGACGGAAAGGAAGAGGAAGTGGGTCGATGTCGAGGAGTAAGTGATCCAACTTGGCTTGGCTCACATGTCTATGGCTTGTGCATTGATGACCTCCTCTTGCTTGGTGACCAGGAATGTCCACGTGTTCAAGATGAGGAAGAAGAAGGCGGGCGTCAAGCCAAAGGCAACTCCCAGCGCGTCGCCTGCCCTTGTCGAGATGCCACCGCCTGTCGCTGAAGAAGAGAGGGCTCGCGAGGCAACCCCACAGGCCCCCGTCACCGAGCCCCTTGAGCCCCCGATGCTCATTGACGTGATCTCTCATGCCCTTGGGGATGTGGTGACGCCGACGTTCGGAGGGCCAACTCCAGAGTGCGTGCTGCCTGCCGATTCATCCGTGTCCATAGTCGCCGAGGGGCGTCCGGAGCCTCTTGTCCTTCGTGACACTGTTTAACGGGGGCGCCCCTGCGACCGCACTGGGGGCTCCTCAGGGGGAGACCATGGTGCCTCCAATGATCATTAACGACATCCTGGGCGGGGCCTTCACTGCCCTGGGTCAGGTTCGTGATGCTTTCGGGAGTGCCGGCGATCGCCTCGCAAGTGGACGCCTGGAGCTCCTCTTAGGGTGGCTCCGGGCCACTGTCTCCGCTGTGGCGATGTGGGGTCAGGTCGCGGCTGCCGGGACGAAGGGCAAGGAGGAAACCGCAGCCGCTCGCGCCACGCGCGAAGAGGTGAAGGCCCGTCAGAAGACCTTCCATGAGGAACATGCCAAGCTTGAGGGGCAGTTTCGTCAACAGATGAAAGACCTCGAGTCCCGCGAGGCCAAGCTTGCCGCCTAGGAAGCCAAGCTGTCTCAGGTGGTGACCCGCTAGGATGTAGAGTGGGCGCACCTGGACGCGCAGGAGAAGGAGGTTGCTTCGAGGAAGATCCTTCTTGACACCAAGGAGAAACCTATCGCCATGGCCAAGGAGAAGAAAGCCGCAGAGCTGAGTGCCTTCCCTGCCGTTGAGCTCAAGCTTCGCATGGTGCTCCATGCCCTCTGTCGAGATGGATTCGTGGAGCCTCTGGCCGCTCCAAAGGACAGCTTCGCGGTGCTTGCTTCGAAGCTCGTCGAGGCGCTGGAGGGCGCCACCGTCAAGGTGGATAATGTCTTGGACAGTGACTGCCGCGATCTCTTTTCTGAAGCCGTGACGCGCGTCTTCAGCCATCTTCATCTTCGCGAGTCGTGGTTCAACTTCAACTCCGTGATCCTCCCGGTTGCCCATGAGGTCCACGCTGGAGCCGCAACAACGGTGAAAGGAGCTGTGGAGATGCTGGTGAAGCGGTTCACCCGCGTCATAGTTCCTCCGCCTCCGGATGCTGCTGAGGCTGGCGGCGGAGAAGACGACGCCGACGACATTGACGACAAGTCCCCTGAGAGTGCGACGAACGGTGGCGACGGTTCCTCTTGATTCCTTCCTCCAACTCCTTTCCCGCAATGCACACCGTGCCTTGTGGAGGCATTAAACTCATTTGTGTTTGCAAAAACTTCTAATGCTTGTAATAACTATTGGACTGCATGATTACTTTCTTCGCCTTGTTTCCTTCTTGTTTGCTGTGATGCTTTGCGTCGGCAGGGCCCAGACTGCGCATACCTTAGCCGCCGTTGGACCGACCAAAAACCAAGGACGGTCCAAGGGGTAAGGGGCTACGGTTCTAGTAGGCTCCTGAGTCACGATGCTCAGGAGTCCCCCTTGACGTGTGAGCAACCCTCATGAAGGGAACATGATGAGGATTGAGATGACTTAAAACTTCCGAACACCTTTAGCGCTCTGTGTCGGCAGGGCCTGGCCCATGCATACCTCCACCACCGTTGGACGGACCAGAAACCAAGGACGGTCCAAGGGGCAAGGGGCTACGGGTCTAGTTAGGGACTTGATTCACGATGCTCAGGAGTCCCCCTTGACATGCGAGATCCAGCGTCCTTCCTAGGGATTGAGATAACTTGAAACTTCCGAACACCTTTGCACTCTGCGTTGGCAGGGCCCGGCCTGCACATACTTCCACCGCCGTTGGGACGATCGGAAACCAAGGACAGTCCAAGGGGTGAGGGGCTATGGGTCCAACTAGGCTCCTGGGTCGCGATGCTTAGGAGTCCCCCTTGACGTGCGAGCTCTAGCATCCTTCCTAGGGATTTTGAGCAATTTTTTAGCGCTTTAGGCTCTCCGTCGGCAAGGCCCAGCCCACGCATACATCAGCCCGCCGTTGAACCGACTGGAAACCAAGGATGGCCCAAGGGGTGAGGGGCTACGAGTCTAGTTAGGCTCCTGAGTCGCGACGCTTAGGAGTCCCCCTTGACATACGAGCGGATCCCATACCTTTCCTCGCCAGCTTTTCGGGAGATGGGTGCGTGAAGACTAGGTTCATCAGACCTAGGAAGGCGGTGTGTACCAGGCTTGACCTGGTAGCAACCCCCGTGTAGCCCCCTCACACGTGCATCCCTGGGGGACGCAGCAAGAAAGGGGCCTCTAGGGACCTTGCTGAGGTTGGATGCAGCCATTGGGGGGGGCGCCCTTAGTTGTTTATCTCGCCGCACCGGGTGTGGGGCTTCCACCTTGCACGGGCATAGTCATTGGTAGACCGTGTCGACCGCCAGCACGGAGCTATGGCTTCCACATTGCATGGGCATAGTCATTGGTGGACCGTGTTGACTTCTCCGCCAACGCTGACTGTGGCTGCCACATTGCATGGGAAGGGACCCCTCCGTGTCCTCGGGGGCCCCCGGGCGTGTACAGTCCATAGAGTCCGTGCGTGTGGCTGGCACGGTAGAACTGGGAGGTGTATCTGGGAGGTCGCGAGGATGCTTTGGCCTCATGAGTGTCCCTACCTCTAAGGCGGTTTGCGCCTGAATCTTCTTGAGGATGCGGCCATTTGAGACCCTGCTTGCTTCTTCTTCTTCTGTAGTGAGGTAAACTTGGGAGCCCTCTTGGCACTCTACGTCCTTAGGTCCCGGTCCCGCACAGTTCCCCACCACCGTTAGGTACGACCAGAAACCAAGGACGCACTTCACGGGGTGAGGCCCCGACACTGCCGATGCCGACCAGAAACCAGGACGACACCAGGAGGCCGAGTGGCATTATGACCAGTAAGGCTCGTGAGGAGCCCCCTTTGACGTTCAAGCGGCTCTGCGTCTGCAGGTCCCGGTGCCGCACATTTCCCCACCACCGTTAGGTACAACCAGAAACCAAGGACACACTTCAAAGGGCGAGGCCCCAACACTCCTGATGCCGACCAGAAACCAGAAGGACACCAGGAGGCCGAGTGACATTATGACCAGTAAGGCTCCTAAGGCTCAATGCTCAGGAGCCCGCCTTAACGCTTGAGCGACCCCCATTCCTTCATGTCGGCTGCTGCCTCGGGAGGCCATGGGGCCTCCCTAGACTCCATGTGACGCACCGCGGCCGGATCCCCCAGGCGGGGGGGGGGGGGGGGTCGACCGCCCAATGATGCAAGTGAGGTAGAACGTCAGGGCATAGAATAGACGCATAGGAAACTATTGAAATATGCATAAACGAAGCGACAGCGGGGGCGTGCCCTGATCACCTAAAGATCATGGGGTCCAGTGGGCGCCCTTGGACGGAGTGAGCCAAAAAATTACCTGGCAACAGCCAACAAAAAGTCACCTGGCGGCCATGCCGCTGAAGAGATGAAGCCTCCGTCATTACCCGATTTTCCGTTTCTATGAGCGCGACCTTCATGGGTTCTACGTCTCCTGAAGCTCGGAACCTTCGCTTGGTCCGGGCACCTCCTCCAACTCCTTGCTGCGCCCTGCCAGGGAAGGCATGAGCATGGCTTGATGAAGGCACTGGAAGGTGACGCCAGCTTTCGCCAACCCAAAGGGCATGCGGACGTAGGTGTTCGAGTTGACCCATCCATGATCGACACGCGCTGGCCAGAAGGGGCCTTGAGCCGCGGCCCTGTTGATCACGAGTGCGTTGATGCAGACGCGCAGGTGACCGATCGTGCCGATGACGGCGACTGCGATTGGTGCTGCAAGGCAGTTCCCACCACGCACGACTTGTGCTTATCGAAGCTCTTCGATTGCTTTGAGGGAAGACTCTTGCGAACCGGGATCCATGCGTCATGACCCCAGCTCGAGTTGGCGCACGTCGGAACGCGCTTCCAGGTTGTGCTCGAGCGCCTCTCTTGCCTCACTGACCAGGCCGGATACTTCCCCGGTGGGATCCCCCGGACCCGTCCCAAGAGTGGCGCCGAGCGTGCTTTCCTATGCGATGGGCGGCAGGGCTCCACCCCTGAGCGTAGAGGCTAAAGTTGCAGGATGCGCTGTGGGGAGGAGTTGCTTCTTCTTCTAATGTGGGTCCTCACGAGGCAGTGTGTCTTCCTCATCATCCGAGCGCTCAGCCACCGCAGCGCGATAAGCACGCTCGAGGGTGCAGACGACATCCTTCTCATCGCAGGCAATGGTGATGACGCCACCACTCCCTGGCATCTTGAGGACGTTGTAGCCATGGTGAGTTATTGCCATGAACTTGGCGAGAGCCGGGTACCCAAGGATCGCATTATACAGAAGGTGGATGTGCGCGATGTCGAAGACAACGATCTCGGTGTGGTAGTTCTTGTGCCCACCGAAGGTGACAGGCAGACGCACCTGCCCGATGGGTATGATGGACCCGTCTGTGACCCCCAAGAAGGGCTTAGTTGGCATGAGCTGTTCATACGACACCTGGAGCGTCTCAAAGGTCTCAATGGAGAGGACTTTGAGCCTCACCCCACTATTGAAGAGGGTCTTGGTGACGAGGACGTTGCTGAAGGTTGGGGTAAACAACATGGGGAGCATACCGGCCATGAACGAACACCTGACCTGATCGCTCAAGTCGAAGGTGATTGCGGTCTGGGACCAATTGAGGGGGCGCATCGCTTCAGGCTTCAGGAGAGCCGCATTCACCTCCCGTGCGAATTTCTTGAAGGCACGGTTCAATGCTGGGGCCTGGGCACCACCCAAGATACAGGCCACGGCTCTGACCTCCTAGAAGCCCCTAGCCCCATCGTCCTTCCTGTTTTCCTCTTTCCTTCTCGGTGGCAGAGGCAGTGGAGGTAGTCCTGACTCATGTGGGTGAGCCTCATGAGGCGGACCACGTCGTGAGCCCTCCGGAAGGTCGTCGTGCCAGCGGTCCTCACGAGGCGGGTCACGCCAGCGGTCGTCCCGAGGTTGATCACGCCAGCGGTCCTCCTGAGGCTGGTCGCGCCACCCCTGATGCGGCTCCTGGTTGTCCCAACGGCCTCCATCGCACCCTAAGCCTCGGTCACCTTGGCCGGGGCACCTGCTAAACTGCTCGGCATGAATCAGTTCGAGTTCCTAGCAGTCGGCAGTGTCGTGGTTGTTGGTGCCGTGGAATATGCACGTCGGCCTTCTTCCTAGGGGGTGTTCTTCTCCCCGGCTGCGCTTTGCCTCGGGTTTGGCCGCAGGCACCGTTGGGGCCTTGCGCTTTGCTTCCTTAGCCTTGGTCTTCTTCTCTTCTGGCTCCGCCGCCGGAGGCCCGAGGAGCGACAGGCGGCCTTCCTCGGCCTTGGCACACTTGTTCACCAGGTTGAACATCTCCAAGGCAGAGCACAGTTCGTCGTTCATGGCGAGCTCTTCCTTCATCTTGAGGTCAGTGACTCTGTCAGTAAAGGCCGAAATGATGGCCTCATCCGACGCCCTGGGGATCTTGAGGCATGTGGTCGTGAAGCGTTGTATGAACTTGTGCAGGGTCTCCCCATCTTGCTGCTTGATATGCCACAGGTCGTTCACGTTAGGCGCGCGGTCGCGAGTGACTCGGAAGTTGGCGATGAAGCGTTTGCGCAGATCATCCTAGGAGGTGATGTATGCCTCCGGGAGGTTGAATAGCCAGGAGAGTGCGCCTCCCTTGAGCGCGATGGGGAACCAGCATGCCATGACCTTGTCGTCTCCTCCTACCGCCCGGATACTTAGCGAGTAGAGCTGTAGGAACTCGGCAAGGTCTACGGTGCCGTTGTAACGTGGGGCAGGTCAGGCATGAACTTGCAAGGACACGCGGTCGGGTAGAGCTCCGGGGGGATGGCAAGGAAATCCACCGGCTCGACGGCGCCGCGTGCATGAGGGTGACCTGGTCCTGACGCTCCTGTGGGGCCGCCTCAAGTGGTATCCGGCCACGACATTGCGTCGGCAATGCAGGTAATGCGCGTGCGTCGATGTGTGGCCGTGGAACCACTTGGCAGCTTACTTCATCCCCCGGCCTCGCCCTTGGTTCGTGAGGCCGGTCACGGGGGCGTGCTTCTCGCCTGGGCTTGGGGTCGGCGTCGCGTCGCAGAGGAGGAGGCTGCATATCTTGTACCACGTCGTTTGCCAGGGACGGTTGGGGTCAAAGCGAGTAGGAGAGCGCTGAGGCTTTGCCGGCTGCGCCGACAAGCTCCATGATCTGCCGAAACCAGTCTTCATAGTGGTCGGGAGTGGGGCGGTAGCGGAGCAGTTTGTTAGCCATGACGAGCGTGCCTTGGCCATGCACGGGCCCTGGCCAAACATGAGAGAATGAACCGGAGGCCGGGACGATTAAGGGAGTGGAGGTGTGGCTGTCGTTTTGCCCGGTTACCGGCTGGGAGGATTCTTATTGCTCGTAGGCGTTGGGGCCCGTGGCGGCATTTGCCACAGGCGAGGGTGACCTGCGCATGGTGGCGCGGCCCACTGGTGCCGTCTGGGCGACGCGAGTGGCATGACGCTCGGCGCGGGCTCGGCGAGCGCCAGACATCATAGCGGCGAGGTGGGAGGATATCTTGGCTTGAGGGAGACTCCGACACGCCCCTACCTGGCATGCCAAATGTCGGATTTCGGGTCTGCAAAACCCTTAAGGTTCAAACACAGGGGCGTGTGCGAAGATCTCCTGCAGCCTGGACCAACCTAGCTCGCTACTCGATGAACGCAACGACGAACTCGCACGATGACGAGGAAGAAGATGAACACGACAGTTTACCTAGGTTCGGGCCACCGCGAAGCATAATGCCCTACTCCTGCTTTGGTGGATTGCCTCTCATGGAGGTTTGGCTGGACGAACCAGTACAATGTGCTTGAGCCTCGTGAGGGCGCTCAAGAAGTGTTCTTGGCTGGCTATCTCATGGTGGTGTATGGAGTGACTAAGTGTTGGATCGGATCGCCTTCTACGGTGCAACCTATCCTCTATATATAGCGGTGAACCGGGTCCTCTTCCTTTATCGCAATGGCGGGAAGGGATCCCACAATGGCCAATTTTGAAGGGGATAGGGGTTGGTGCTTGCCCTACCCAAAGGCGGTCTTCGCCTGCATAGTAACTGTTGACGCCGCAGGGACAGGCTCAGCGATGACATCCGCCCCGCGGGATGGGTGGTTGTGGTCTTCTTGCACCGGAATGGAAACCTTTGGGGGTTCTTTGGGTACCCGTGTCTGTCCTTGCTCCCTTTTCACTAAAGGGGAAACTGTGCCGCTTGGCGCACTGGTGCTCGCTTGTCCTTGCTTGCGTCATCTTTCACTCCTTGCATAGGAACCTCCGCTTCTCCGGAGGGGTCCTGAGGAGGCCCATCCTTCGTGGGTCTTGTCGTTGTTCTTACTCGCGAGGCCAGTGCCCTCGCAAGGGCCTTGTCATGAATGGGTCCACACTTTGCCGCGTTTGGTCGATGAGGTGGGCCATGAGCTGGGCACAGGCGGGCAGGTCTGGATACCCCCATTCCTAGAACACCGACAATATAGAAGAAAAGAAAAAGTCATATTTATATTGGGAGCTCGCTGGCAAGCTAGGCCAAAAAGGGAAACTCCTAAGAGTAGTACACTACTTGCAGGTCTATAAAATATTATACCCATTGTTCAGAATTTAGATAACTTAATGTTAATGCTACATCAAAGTTCAGATAACTGAATGCTCGGACACCAGAAGTTGTTGTCCTCGAAGCTATAAAAGGATATTCATAAGTTCAAAAAAAACTTCCATAAAAGATCAAGGTCAAGAAAGAGCGTTACAAGAGGTAGTTATTAAACAGCCTAGAACCTGTAAAATTTAAGACCATCCGAAGTTCAAACAAAAATAACAGTGTGCTTCAAAAATAACACATAACTTTGAAGCGGATGTTTCGCCATTTCTAAAAAACCAAGAAGTTCAATTTTTTAAAATAGAGGAGTTCAAAATTCATAAAACAAGGATTTTTATAGTTTCTAAATAAAAAACTCCAGAAGTTCAAATTGAAATAACAAACCGGTTCAATATTTATTACAAAACTAGGATTTTTCCATTACTACAAGAAACAAAACAAGAAGTCTAAATTACAGAACTAGAGAAGTTCGACATTTATATGTTGAACTTCAAATTTTCCCTGTTACTAACAAATAAAACAAAGAAGTTCAAATTTTAAAAATGCCAAATTTCGATGTCTAAAAAATATCCAAAATTTTCTGGTTATTAAAAGGATAAAACCAAAAAGTTCAAATTTGAGAACAAAGAATTTAAAAAACTAATATTATCCATTTTACTAAAAATTAAAAACAATGAAATGCAAATTAAAAATAGCGGAGTAGCTTGATGTATAAAAAATAATAGAGATCGGTTAAAAACCAAAACAAGAGAAGTTCACGTACCGCATTGTGTGACTTTCATATGAGAAAATAAAATAAAAAGGAAAAGTGTAAAAACAGATAAATATGAAAACACGCACAATGTGTTTTTCAAAATTTTAAACTAAAAATGTGTATTCCAAAATGAAATCTTTGAACCACACTATTATTTTTAGAAATTTTGTAAAAATTTGTATTCCAAAATTTTAAAAATCGAGCACTTTGATGTCTATAAATAACTCAGACTGATTACTAGCGGAAATTCACGTACATCATAGTGTGCATTTTGTATGAGAAAATAAAAATAAAAATGCAAAGTCTAAATATTTTGTTGTTAGAAGTTCAAGTGCTTGGTCGAGGAAAGTACAAAAAATCTTGTGAGAGAGGTTCACCATGTATTTACATGTTTAAAAATACAAAAAAATGTTTTTGGTTATTTAAAATATTTTTTTTATTCCATTACAAATTTGAAACAAAATTCTCTACATCAAAATTTTGTACACTCACCCATAAAAAGGATGAAAGCCAAGAAGTTCAGCAACAAAAAACAAGAGTTTGGATTTTAAAAATAGAGAAGTTCAAAAATCATGAAAACTTGTCATCATTTCTAATGTTAGAAAAACTCTTGAAGTTCAAATTTAAATAAAGCACAGTCCAATATTTATTAAAAAACTAGGATATTTCAACCCTAAAAGAAATAAACCAAGAAGTCCAAATTAGAAAAATAAAGAAGTTCAATATTAATAAAAAACCTTGAGATTTTCCTTCTTAAGGATAACACTAAGAAGTTCAAACTAAAATAATAGAGAAGTTCAAAGTATATACAAAACTCAGATTTTTTTTCTCGTTAATAAAGAATAAAATGAAGAAGTTTAAACTAAAGATGCTGACAAATTGACAGGGTTATTACCCCTGGGTAGGCAGAAGCAACGGGGTCTTTCCCCTTTCACCTCGAAGAAAAACTACGCGGCCGGCTAGCCACGGCCGGCTGCAGGATGTCCGACACAAGCCAGTGCCGGCTGGCGCCCCGGACGGTTGATCAAGGAGCCGGCTGGACCCTCGGCCGGCTGGGCATGGCCGGCTGCCCACGGGCCGACTGTTTCGTTGACCTTGGGATGGACATGCCTCGTCCCATCCCTCTGCGCATGGGTACGATGATGCGATACAGTGGCTGCTGACGTCCTGCAGCGCGTGGCTACAGTCCAACCATCCCGGCCACTTGCCTCGGTGAGCGTGATCGGGCGGGGGAACAGTGCCGGCACGCCCTCGCCACTCGATTACCTGCCCCGGCGTTGCTACAGTGCCGCCGGTCGTACCGGAGACTTCGGCCGACTGGTGCTAGACTTCGGCCGCGGCAGGTGGGCGAGGGCCAATCGCAGAGCCAGCTGGCGGGCCCCAACGGGAGATGGGACCAATCAGCCGGTGGGCCCCACCAACGACAGGTCGGCGCAAGCGGCGGGACCCTCTGGCCAGTCGGAGAAACTGCCAGCTGGCTCCCCGACCTTTGTACCTGTAACATATTGTAAGAGCCGGGAGCCCGCCTATAAAACCCCCCGAGCCCCCCATGCAATGGGGACACACACAGACGGATACGCACACACATGCACGATCATCTCCACGCACACCCCCTTCTAGCAGTGGAGGAAGAGTAGCCGGCTACCCCTTCTTCCTCCTCTAGATACAGCTCCAGGAGCACCATTGTACTTATACCCATCCATCCAACGAAACCAAGCAAGACTAGGGGTATTACCTCCCCCAAAGGGCTCTGAACCTGGGTACATCGTGTGTCGACACCGCTTGTGCCCAATCTCCCACCCGGAGCCCGTTGGCGTCCTTCGGCCCCAACACCCATGATAAGCCACCCTATGGCATCTGTCGTGAGAAAACGACGACAGTTGGCGCCCACCGTGGGGCCGTACGCGGCGCCGGCCGGATTCATGCTCCGGGAGGGACCCCTCGCCATTCCCCGCCACCGCCGCTCATCCCGACGAAACCGTGGGGGGCTCATGGGGCTTGGTCCGGCACGCCCTGCGGGCAACTCCGCCGGCCTCACGGCTGACATTGACGCGCTCAC
The DNA here is from genome assembly GCA_022496015.1 of Hordeum marinum. NCBI lineage: Eukaryota > Viridiplantae > Streptophyta > Magnoliopsida > Poales > Poaceae > Hordeum > Hordeum marinum. Next base: position 390,310,795 of record CM039678.1, on the reverse strand, counting down.
CGAGCGCTTAGGCAGGCTCAGCCTCGCCGAGGCTCCGGCCGCTGATGAGTACCCCGCGGGGGTGCTCGTCTGCGCTGGTCCGCCCACGGCAGTGGGCGCACTCGCTATGACTCGGGCCAGCGGCTCCCACGATCGTGTGGGAGTACTGGCCATCACCTCTTCCACCACTTCCGGACGGGCGCGGGTCGCGGCTACCGCCACCGTTGCCCACGTCGGCATGTCTGACCCGCTCAGCGCGGCCCTTCGGGGCTTGAGCACTCCGATCGCCTCGATGGCAAACCCCGACACCGCCGCGGCTGATCTTGAGGCGGCTCACCGCATCATGTTCGAGGATGCCACCGCCCTCGCGGCCACGCGACGCCGCATGGAGGCAGCACAATGGGAGTATGCTTCCGCCTACGGACTCACCCCGGGTGGCACCGAGCCCAACCGGCGTGGGGCTGTGCGCGACCGCGGTCGCGTGGTCGCTGAAATCCTCGGTGGCAAGATGCCCGTCTACGACACCCCCACAGCCAACCTGCGGGCTCTCAAGGTGGCCTACGAGGAATTGGCCACCTTGGAGGGCGAAGAGCGCGCCGCCAACGAGCGCCACATCAAGGAGCTCATCGATGCTGCTGATGCGCAGTAGTATCTGCTTGCGACAGGCGGCGCCACCACTGAAGGCCGTCGGCTCGAGCACGAGGGCACGGGAACTACCGGCCGCCTGGCGGCCCAATACTCCTGCTCCCCTCGCGTCTCCAGCCGCCGGGCTGGAGCAAACAACCCCTGGCCCTCTCAGACGTTGGGGAGCGAAAAGCCGGCTGTCAGCAGCCAGCGCACCAACGACCCGCCTCGAAGCGGCCGCTACCACGAAGCGTCGGCAGCCGGCAGCCGGCATAGCCACGGGCACACGCCGCCCCTGGGAGTGAGTCGGGGCAGTCGATGCCACCCACCGTTCGTCCCGAGCTCTCGGCTAGGCTCGGACCATGCGTCCCCCGCAGTGAGAACGACGCCCACAACCGCATCGACAGGCTGGCACAATCCGCCCTCCTCGAGGAGGAGGGCTTGATTGGTCCGGCTTGCTTTGGCCCCCGGATCCGCACTGAGCCGTTCCCAACCGGATTCACGCTCCCTAGGGACACCCCGAAATACAACGGGGCGGCCAAGCCCGAAGACTGGCTGATCGACTACACCACCGCGGTTGGCATCACCAGGGGGAACAAGCGCGTAGCCATCCGCTATGCCCCCCTCATGTTGATCGGTTCGGCCCACACCTGGATCAACAGCCTGGCGGCTGGCAACATCAACACTTGGACAGACTTCGAGGAGGCCTTCGTCCGCAACTTCACCGACACCTACAAGCGGCCCGGCCATCCCCGTGAACTGGCCATGTGCGTTCAGGGGCCGGACGAATCCCTCCGCGACTGCCTCACCCGATGGACCGAGCTCCGCAACTCCTACAAGGGGTGCACGAGGTGCAAGTCGTGCAAAACTTCATCGAGGGCTGCCGGGATGGCACCCCACTCAAGGATAAGTTCTTGTGCTTCGTGACGGCCACACTTGCCAGGCTCATGACCAAGGCGGACAAATACACGATGGCCGATTCGGCCATCTGGGTCAAGACGACCCCACCTGCCAAGGCGACAACGACACCGGCCACGACCCGGGCGGCAGCCGACAACCGGCAGCCGCAAAACAACAAACGCAAGAACGACCAGCCGGATCCACGCTACAGGAGCCGACAGGTCAATACCGTCGAGGATCAGGAGCCGGCTGCCCAGCCTTCGGGCCAGCGCCAGTGCACCGGCAATGCTACCTGGTAGCCGAAGCTCACCTTCGAGAAAATGCTCGACCTCCCCTGCAAGAACCATTTAGGGGCCAAAGCCTCTACGCACACGCTTCGGTAGTACAACTTCTCACGGTGATTGGCCCGGGGGGACGGCCTTCTGGCTCCTCCCACGCTGCCAGCCCGTGCGCCGGCCCCGGCCCAAGCTGTCTCCCCAGCGCTGGCTCCGGCCCCGGCCCTGAACGACGGTTGTCTAATCAACCAGTTCCCCAACTAGGACGGTTGGTACGTCATCTTCACCAGTGAAGAGATGGGCAAACATGCTCAGCGCCAGCTCCGCCGCGAGGTGAACGCCACCATGCCTGCAACTCCCCAATTCATGCATTGGTCGGAGAAGCCGGTCGCTTGGAGCCAGGCCGATCACCCTGCCATGATGCCAAATCCCCGCAGCTATGCTTTGGTCCTCGACCCCACCATCGCCACCAAGGAGCGAGCTTGCCACTTCTCTCGGGTGCTGATATATGGTGGCAGCAGCATCACCATTCTCTACCTCTACACGATACACAAGCTGGGGCAGAAGATAGAAGACCTGCAGGCGAGCCGGACGGTCTTCCATGGTATCATGCCTGGGAAGTCCTGCTCCCCTCTCGACAAGATCATGCTCGACGTCCTCTTCGGTGGACCTGGCCACTTCTGCCATGAGCAAGTGTTGTTCGAGGTCGTGGACCTCACGAGCCCCTACCACGCGTTGTTGGGCCGACCGGCTCTTGTCAGCTTCATGGCGGTCCCCCATTATGCCTACCTCAAGCTCAAGATGCCAGGCCGCAAGGGAATCATCACCATCAAGGGCGACTACAAGATGTCGCTCGAGTGTGCTCGAGAGAGGAGTCGGCTGGCCGAGGCCCTAGAAATCGCCAAGGAGAGGCAGCCAGCCGGCCGTGGCCCTGGCTACCGGCTTGTGGCCCTTGCTGCCAGCCAGCCGACCGTGGTGGCTCCTCCCTCGCAGTTCGTCGGCGAGGCCTCATTCCAGCCATCCAAAGACACCAAGCAAATCCCGCTCGACCCGGCCAAACCGGCTCAATGCATCACCATTGGATCCCACCTCAACAACAAATAGGAAGGCGAGCTCGCCGACTTCCTTCATGAGAATTGGGACATCTTTGCATGGTCCCCCAAGGACATGCCGGGTATTCCGAGGAAGTTAGCCGAGCACAAAATCCACGTTCGGATGGATGTCAAGCCGGTCAAGCAACCCTTACTCCGTTTCTCCAAGGAGAAGCGGCATACTATAGGCGAAGAGATCGCCCGGCTGCTCGCAGCCGGGTTCATCATGGGAGTGTTCCACCCAGACTGGCTGGCCAACCCAGTCCTGGTGCTGAAGAAGACCAAGCCCTGGCGCATGTGCATCGACTACACTAGCCTGAACAAGGCATGTCCCAAGGACCCGTTCGCTCTGTCGGGGATCGATCAAGTCATCGACTCCACGGCCGCCGGCGACTTGCTGTCCTTCCTGGATGCCTACTCCGGCTACCACCACATCAAGCTGGATCCGGAAGACCGGCTCAAGACCTCCTTCATCACGCCCTTTGGGGCCTACTTCTACATCACCATGTCCTTCGGCCTAAAGAACACGGGCGCCACCTTCCAACGGTGCATGCAGAAGTGCCTCCTGCCTCAGATAGGCAGGAATGTCCACGTCTACGTCGACGACATCGTTGTCAAAACCAAGAAGCACTTCAGCCTCCTCGACGACCTTTGCGATACCTTCATGAACTTGCGGGAGTACAAGATCAAGCTCAACCCAGAGAAGTGTGTCTTCGGCGTCCCCGTTGGCCAACTCTTGGGTTTCTTCATGTACGCTCGCGACATCGAAGCTAACCCCGAGAAGATCAGCGTGATCGAGCGCATGCCAAAGCCGTCCTGGCTCCGCGACATCCAGAAGTTCACCGGCTGCCTCGCCTCGCTCATCCGGTTCATTAGCCGGCTGGGGGAGAAGGCCTTGCCCCTCTACAGGCTCCTTCGCAAGACGGATCTAATCGAGCCGTGCCAAACCAAGAGGCTGGGCGTCTTTGACTGCCCTGACGAGGCGGATGAGGCCTTCCGCGGCCTCAAGAAGGCTCTCACCCATGTGCCCATTCTAGCCGCGTCGGCTGAGAAGGAACCGCTGCTCGCCTACATCGTGGCGACCACCCGCGTCATCAGCGTCGTCCTGGTGGTCGACCGGCCGAAGGAGGGCAAGTCCCTGCCGGTCCAACGGCCTGTCTACTACCTCAGCGAGGTCCTCTTCGCGTCCAAGCAAAACTACCCCCACAACCAAAAGATGTTTTATGGCATATACTTCGCTGCCAAGAAGGTCAAGCAGTACTTCCAGGAGCATACCATTACCATGGTGAGCATGGCCCCGCTTGGCGAGATAATGAGAGGCCGGTACTCCACCGGCTGGATCGCCAAGTGGATCATCACCCTTGCTGATCATGAGATTTGGTACGATCCAAGAACCGCCATCAAGTCGCAGGCGTTGGTGGACTTCCTCGTCGAGTGGGCAGAGACGGAGTTCATTCTGCCTCCCCCAAACTCCACGCATTGGCGCATGCATTTCAACGGCTCGAAAATGAGGACCGGCCTGGGTGCCGGCATAGTCCTCTCCTCCTCGAAAGGTGATCAGCTCAAATACGCCCTCCAGATCCACTTCGCCGCCTCCAACAACGTGGCCGAGTACGAGGCTTTGGCAAGGCAAATCCAACGCCGGGCCACGGCCTACGACATCATCAACAACGAGCTCGTTCACCGCAGCACCAACGGCGTCTTTCAGCGATGCGTCGAGCCGGAAAAGGGTCTGGAGATCCTCCTCAACATTTACCAGGGCGAGTGCAGGCATCATGCCGCATCCCGGACCCTGGTGGCCAAGGCTTTTCGCCATGGCTTCTTCTGGCCGATGGCTCCCGAGGCGGCCAAGAAGTTGGTCGACGAGTGCGAGGGCTGCCAACGCTTCAACATGCAAAGCCACCTGCCGGCAACGACCCTCCAAACCATCCCCCTCTCATGTCCCTTCGCCGTTTGGGGGCTGGACATGGTGGGCCCATTCAAAACCGCTCGAGGCGACATGACACACTTATTGGCAACCGTCGACAAATTCACCAAGTGGATCGAGGCACGACAAATCAAGAAGCTTGATGGCCCCATGGTCGTCCGGTTCATTGACGACATCACAATGCGTTACGGCATTCCCCACATCATCATCACCGACAACGACACCAACTTCACCAAGGGCGCGCTCGCGCGTTTCTGCTCCAAGCAAGGAATCCGGCTTGACCTGGCCGCCGTTGCTCATCCGCAGTCAAACGACCAGGTCGAGAGGGCGAATGGCCTCATCCTGTCCGGCATGAAGGCCCGGCTCGTGACGCCACTCGTAAGTTCGGCCGACTGCTGGATCGACGAACTGCCGTCCGTCCTTTGGAGTCTAAGGACCACCCTGAACCGGTCAACCGACTACACTCCCTTCTTCCTTGTGTATGGGTCCAAGGCGATCATCCCCACCGACATCGAGTTCGATTCGCCTCGGGTCATCCTATACATGGAGAAGGACGCAAAGGAGGCAAGAGAAGACGGCGTCGACCTACTTGAAGAAGCTCGCGAACTGGCCTTGAGCCGGACGGCGATCTACCAGCAGAAGCTTCAGCACTACCACAACAAGCGGATCCGGCCACTCTCCTTTCAGAAAGGAGACCTGGTCCTCAGGCGGATCTAGCGAACAGCCGGACAACACAAGTTGTCCTCCCCATGGGAGGGCCCATTCATCATCAGCAAGGTGCTGCACAACAACGCGTACTACCTAATAGAGGCCCTGAAGCCACAGAAGCGCAAAAGAGATGCCTCCGGTGAACAAACAGAGCGCCCATGGAACGCGGCACTCCTGCACCCGTTTTACTGCTGAAAAACCAATGTATGTATGTATCCCCACCCTTTTGGGCTTAAGAATGCAATGGGCGTCCCGAGCCGGCTCTTGGGGTGCGCCCTGTTTCGTTTCTATAAAAAGTGTTCCTCAAACATGACAGACTGTTCATGACATAAATACTAACCAAGAGCCCGAAGCCCCAGGAGAAGTGCTAGAGGAACATGACGTGTTCCCCTGGCTGTGGCGCCGGCGCTATGTCGTCGCCTGGTGCCCGTGCGGCCACCCGCTCCTCCGGCGGCAATATGCGTGCGCGACGGAGCTCGGCGATGTCCGCCTAAACCATGAAGCAACCAGCCCAACTGCCACCGCATCCATCGGCCATCGCGGCGGTGGTGCGGAGTGTGGGCGCGGGCGCGTGCTCGAGTGCGGTGGCACGCGAGGAAGAAAGAGAAACAAAGAAGGCGGGCAACGAGGGGACAAGTGAGGCACGGGTACCTCCGCCTCCTGCCCTTCCTCCCCTTTTATAGGGGAGGCCACGACCGGGGGACGTGGGATCGATTGTGCCCACTCCCCCGGGAAACTCCGAGCGCGTGGGTGCCCCCCAGGCCATAACAGCCGCTTCGGGGCGTAGAGGATCCTATCCCGTGCCCCGAGGCCTACTGGGCTACGCGTGGGTCATAGCAGGCTAGGCCCAGGCAACATCCCGTCTCCCTATGTGCGCGGGACACACTGCATCATTACTCACCGCGTGGCGTGCCGGCGCTGGTCCCGAGGTGGCGCACCGTTACCTGAGGCGTCGGATCCAACGGCCGACCCGGCTGCCCCTTCGCCTTCACGCCAGAGGCGAGTATCGCTGAGGGGAAGCCTCCGGCTCCCCACCGTTCGCGAGACGCATGACCCCGCCAGCTTCAGGGACTACTGACGAGGTTATTACCCCTGGGTAGGCCAAAGCAACAGGGTCTTCCCCCTTTCACCTCGAAGAAAAACTACGCGGTCGAGTGGCCGCGTCCAGCTAGAGGACGTCCGGCACGAGCCAGTGCCGGCTGGCGCCTCGGACCGCTGATCAAGAAACTGGCTGGACCCTCGGCCGGCTGGACGTGGCCGGCTGCCCACGGGCCAACTCTTCCATTGACCTTGGGATGGACATGCCCCGTCCCGTCCCTCTGCGCGTGGGTACGACGACGCAACATGACCGACACGACGAGCGACCCTGTGGCTACAGTGGCCGCTGACGTCCTGCAGCGCGTGGCTACAGTCCAACTATCCTGGCCGCTGGCCTCGGTCAGCGCGACCGGGCAGGGGAACAGTGCCGGCACGCCCTCGCCACTTGATTACCTGCCCCGGTGTGGCTACAGTGCCACCGGCCGTACCGGAGACTTCGGCCGGCTGGCGCTAGACGACACCCCCCCGGCCAGCCCATGCCACGGCAGGTGGGCGAGGGCCAATTGCTGAGCTGGCTGGCGGGCCCCAACAGGAGATGGGACCGCACAGCCGGCGGGCCCCACAAACGTCGGGACGATGCGAGCGGCGGGACCCTCTGGCCAGCCGGAGGGAGTGCCAGCTGGGTCCCCCACCTTTGTACGTATATCATATTGTAAGAGTCGGGGGTTGGTCTATAAAACCCCTCGAGCCCGCCATGCAATGGGGACGCACGCACGGACGGATACGCACACACACGCACGATCATCTCCATGCACACCCCCTTCTAGCAGTGGAGGAAGAGTAGTCGGCTGCCCCTTCTTCCTCCTTTAGATACAGCTCTAGGAGCACCATTGTACTTATACCCATCCATCCAACCAAACCAAGCAGGACTAGGGGTATTACCTCCCCCGGAGGGCCCTGACCGTGGGTACATCGTGTGTTGACACCGCTTGTGCCCAATCTTGTACCCGGAGCTCGTCGGTGTCCTTCGGCCCCAACACCCATGATAAGCCACCCTATGGCATCTGTCGTGAGAAAACGACGACACAAGTTCAAATTAAACTTGTGAAATTCCTTATACGAGAAACATATTAGTTTTATTTTCCCCAATTCTAAAATAAATACATAGAAGTTCAAAATAAAAAATCTAAGAAGTTCAAATTATAATAATGAAGTAGTTCAACGTGTAAATCATTCGGAAATTTTTTCATTACTAAACTAGGGAAAGTGAGAACTTCAAAGAAGAATGCGACAGAAGTTCATAGTGAAAAGAGAGAGAAGTTCAAGTATTACACGGAATGCGTTTTAGATGAGAATAAAAAAATAGAAAAATAAAAGCTAAAATGGTTTGTCAAAAGAAGATCACGTCCTCTGCCCGGGAAACTTTGATGTGTATAACAAACTCAAATTATATAACAAACGGTCCAATATTTCTTAAATAAATGATTTTTACGTAAACGTCGAAGTATTTTCAAAAAAATTGAACTTCCCTATATTAAAAAACATAACAGAGAAATTCTAAGTATATAAACTACTCAGATTTTTCTTGTTACTAAATAATAAAATGAAGAAGTTGAAACTAAAACAACAGAGAAGTTCGAAGTTTATGAAAAACTCGGAATTTTTTGTTACTAGAATTCTTTACTCAAAAAATAGAAAACGTGAAGTTCAAATTAAAATAGCACATAAGTTCAAAGTGAAAATACCCAGAAGTTCACGTGTTGCATTGTGTGTGTTTTCATAAAAGGAAAAAGAATAAACAGACAAAGTTTAAAAACTTTGTTGCTAGAAGTTCAGGTGCTCGACACGGGAAGGTTCAAAACTTCTTTTGAGTGTGGTTCACTATGTATTTCTCACACATTCTAGTGAGTGAGAAAAAACAATAAAATGGCAAGGTCCAATTTTTTCTTGCTATAAGTTCAAGTTCTCGGTTGGAGAAAGTTAGAAAAATATTGTGAGGGAGGTTTGTACAAAAAAGAATATCAAGACAGAAGTTCAAGGCGAAAACAGCAGGAAGTTCAACTACTACGCTAAATGAATTTCAAATGAAAATCTTTTAAACCATCGTGAGTATGAAAAAATGATCAAGATGGGAAGTTGTGCGTTCACAGCAGCTTTCCATCAGTATGTCACTTTCTCAATTCCGGCGAGTGGATGGAGAGCTACAAGTAAAAAATAGAACATGAAGAAACAGAGTGAAGTTCAGGTAGACGCGTTGATGAAGTTCAAGTTCTTCACACGGTGCATTTTCAAAGACTCTGTTTCGTGATAAAAGGCACAACTCGTGATCTTGCCATTTTCAAAATTGTTTGAAAACGGCTAGGAATCAGAGAAAACCACCTATATGGAAAAGTTGCACATTTTCTGTAGCTTTTCAACGATATATTATTTGCCCCACTCCGGTAAAGTTTGAAGAAATTACGACCAATTTTTTTTTGGCATTTTGGAAATTGAGTTAAAACCGTAACTATTAGAAAAATAATATATATACAAAAATTTCACATTTCTTCAAGCTTTCCAACGCCATATCATTTGCCTCGTTCTAACAAACCGTTGAGAAAATTACGCGGAAATATGAACTCGGTATAGATACGGTTATTTCCAAATTACTTTTAAACCATTCATAGTTAGAAGAAACTTTTTATATTTAAAGTTGCAAATTTTCATAAGATTTATGATTCCATATCATATGCGTTGACAGGACTAACCATTTTCAAATTCATCCTGAAATACGAACTTGGCTGTTCGGTTTCTTAAATTTCGCCATTTTCAAATTCCTCTTAATTCGTAGGGAATTTGGAAAAATGTTCAACATGTGAAGTGAGCGGATTTGCAGCATCTATCCAACGCCATCTCATTTGCATCATTCCAATAAGAGGTTTAGAAATGGGCTTGAAAATACATTGCACGTTTTGTGTGTGTGAAGAAAAACAGTTCTCAAAACTGCTCTTAAACCATTTAGATTTTGACAAAAATTCAACTTAGGTCATGACCGTCGTGTCCACATATTTCCAACGGTATATTGCAAACCTCATTTGGACAATGTGACAAGAAGTTCAACCTCGTACCAAGGGAAGTTTAGGTCGAACAACTCAGGTAGTAAAATTGCAACACACACAAGTTCATCACGTCCCGAGAGCAAAATCCGCCAAAGAGCGAGATTCCTATTTAAAACAGGCATTTAGTTGCCAGAAACCGTTTCCAGATTACACTTACATCACAGAGAACACGACTTACTAGAATAATTCGTGCGGGGAAACACGGTTGCGAAGGTAGCCCGAAGGTCGAGTTCCTATAGAGGGAAGTTCAGGTTGTGTAACTGAGGAAGTTCTTCCCGTGATCAGAATAATATTCTGATCCTGTGATCAGAATAGTGTTTATGTAAATATATATATATATGTGTGTGTGTGTGTGTGTGTGCGTATAAACAAATAAAAAAAGGTAAACATGACGTGTCGTGCCGGCCCGCATGCCCAGCCTTCAGGCCCAGGCACGGCCCATGGCGGGCTACATGCCTGGCACGACCTGATTAGCTCATGTTAGGCCGGCCCGTAGCGTGCCAATGCAGCATGCTTCTAGGCAGACCCGTTTAGCACAACCCATTTGGTAAGGTCTGATACCGAGATTGCAGGTTGCTGATAACCCACAAGTATAGGGGGTCGCAACAATCTTCACATGCAGTATTTCACACTAATTTATTGACTCGACACAAGGGGAGCCAAAGAAATATTTATTGGCCTTGACAGTTGAGTTGTCAATTCAACCCCACTTGGGATATCTCTCTGTAGAAAGGATTTAGTAGCACAACAAATGATAGCAGTAACAGTAAGAGTGATAGCAACAATTTCGGTAACAGTAGTAATAGTAGCAATTGAGTAGCATGTGTGACAGTAGCAACAACAATAGTAACTTAGCAATATTCAATATATGTAAAGTGTAGGCACATGGATTGGTGATGGATAAATATTTAGATGACACTGATCATGTAATAGTTACACACTAGGGCAACACAGAACTAGATCCAATTCATCAATATAATTTAGGCATGCATTTTGTATATAGTAACACGTGCTTGTGATAAGAACTTGCATGACATATTTTTTCCTACCCTCCTGTGGCAGTGGGGTCCTATTGGAAACTAAGGGATATTAAGGCCTCCTTTTAATAGAGAACTGAAACAAATCATTAACACATGGTGAATACATGAACTCCTTAAACTATGGCAATCACTGGAAAGAATCTTAGTTATTGTCACCTTGGGGTATGCGGATCAAGATACGTAATTTGTGCATACAACTTGCAAGATAGGATTTGAATCAATCTTATATACGTGAAAACAAAATATGTTGATATCTGAAATCATGGCACTTGGGCCCTAATGACAAGCATTAAGCCTAGCAAAGTCACAACAAGATCAATCTCACAACATAGTGGATACTTGGGATCTAGCCATATCAAACTTAACTCGATTACATGGTCAACCTCATCCAATCCCGCCACCACCCAGCAAGCCTATAAAGGAATTACTCACTCCCGATGGTGAGCACCATGGCGGTGTTGATGAAGAAGGGTTGGTCATGACGACGGCACGAATCCCACTCTCCGGAGCCCCAAACGGACTCCAGATCAGCCCTCCAGAGGAAGAATAGGTGGTGGTGGCGGCTCCGTCTCGTAAAACATGATGAAAACTTCCCTCTGATTTTTCTCTCCGAAGATGTGATTTTATAGGACTGGAATTAGGGTCGGAGGAGCCACGTGGATGCCACAAGCCATTAGGGCGCGACCTAAGGGGGGCATGTTAGCTTGTGGCCCACAAACAGGCTCCCTTTGCTCCATAATTCATCATATATTCAAGAAATGATTCACAAAAAGTTTTGTCCAATTCTGAGAACTTTTATTTCTGCACAAAAATAACACCAAGGTAGTTCTACTGATAACAGCGTCAGTCCGGGTTAGTTTCATTCGAATCATGCAAATTAGAGGTCAAAACGAGAGCGACAATGTTTGGAAAAGTAGATACGTTGGAGACGTATCAACTCCCTCAAGCTTAACTCATTACTTGTCCTCAAGCAGTTTAGTTGATAAACTGAAAGTGATAAAGAAAGATTTTACAAACTCTTTTGTTCTCGTTGTTATACATATGCTTAGCTATTGTTCAAGTATTAGCATAAATCATAAATAACCACATCCATGGTAACTATTAAATTTCTCATTTACTCATGGCAATACATAACTATCTATCAAGCAATAATAAGATATCACATATGTCAACAATTTGTCAAAGCAATCACGATACAATATAGTGGCTTGGTATTTCGCTAGCCCTTTTTGGGACCGCAAAACATAATTGCAAAGCACCTCCAAGATTCAAGCAACGACTAAAAATTATAATTCAGGTTAGAAAAGATCGAGTCATGCTCATATCCAACATTAACTAGACTCAATGCATAAAAATTACAATATTGCTCTCCAGTATGGATAAGAGGGTGATGACTAAGCATAAAAGTAAATAGATAGGCCCTTCGCAGAGGGAAGCATTGATTTGCAGAGGTGTTAGAGCTCAGAGTTTAAAACAAGATTGAGAATATAATTTTTGGCAGTGCACTTTTCTTCTCAACGTCATGACAAAGGTTTTCAGTATCTTCCATGCTATACTTTTTATGGGCGGTTACCAAATAGAATAGTAAAGTTTACACCAATCCACCATCCATACACAAAACATGACATACCGAATCGACGGATGCGTACCAACATATCAACTGTCCCAAGGAGTTTTGTTTAATTAATTTTCATTATGCAGTACTGGGCATCCTTTTTACCAGCCTCTCTCGTGCAATGACGGTGAATAAACAACCATCTTGAGGATAACTCACTTAGCATGGAAAATATCGACTGCCTCGTCGCTCCATGAGTGGTACGAGTGCACAAAACAAAAGTTTGTTTGAATATTTAGAGGTGGCACATGCAAATTTACTTGGAATGGTAGGGTAATACCACATATAGGTAGGTATGGTAGAATCATGTGTAATAACTTGGTTTAAGGGTTTTGTATGCACAAGCAACGTTCCTGCTTAGTACAGGCGAAGGCTAGCTATAAATTGAGAAGTGACCAGCTAGAGAGGAGCAACGGTCATAAACATGCATTGTGAATAATTAACATTTGGCGGAGCATGAGTAGGATATGAACACTTTGAATTTGAACATCATGAAGGACACATTGGTTTTGAATCAACTACATGTTTGCAAATGGGCCAAGTCAGACTGCTCGAATTACTCAGAGGGAAATACCATACTCCCATATCATATCATAACCATTTTAATGCATGTTGACACATAAGATAAATCATTATCCACTATTAGCTATTTAGGCATGCCATGAGAAACTATATTCTCCAATTGTCTTCACTAACATGTTTACTCATGATATACATAATCAAGATCCCTTGCCAGGATCACTTCATCAAATATCGTCATTATTATCTTCCACTTGCACGCCCGAATGGTATGACAATAATAATAGTGCAAGAGTGTCATGGACTAAGATGGAATATGTGGGGTAGTTTCATACGTAGGAGAAGACAAGGTAATATTGGCTCTTTTATTATACCGACAATAAAGGATAAAAAAGCCACTCAACTATTTCATCGTGGTCTTCTCCTTTCATGACTCAACAAAAGGCAGAAGAAATTCCAAGAAACATAGTGAAATATTTTTTTTCTCAAGCAAGCAAAATAAACCAAGGGAAAACAAGAACGAGAAAAACTATTTACACGGGAAAGCTCACAACATGCAAGAGGAATCTTTTTTGGGGTTTTCTTTTTAGTACTATAGCTAATTAAACAGAAAAAGAAAACCGAAAAGAAGGGAGAAATATTTTTGGGTTTTCAAAGTTTTTCAAACACACATGAAGAATGCGAAAAAATAAAGCTAACATGGATATACAATGAAAGAGAACGAAAACTGACAATTTATATGAAGTATGTGAATATGAATGTAATGTTGGTGAGAAATACGTACCCCCAAGCTTAGGCTTTTGCCTAACTTGGTAATCACCATTGCTGATCTGGGTAATAGTTGAAGTGATAGCTCGTGGAGGATTTCCTTGCCGCCTCCTCTGCCCAACGAGCAGCCTCTAGTGGGGCTTTGTAATCCCGCACCTCGTCCTCAAGGACGTAGTATCTCTGTCAAGCCTGAAAATCAAAAAAGGAAGGCACGGGCAACGTAACAGAAACATGCATATATTTATTAAGGGATTTCTATTTGTGTGGCCCTCATTCCTTAGTTGTACTCATTCACCCCCACGCTCTGAACAATTGCTCACTTTTCCCCACTCCTTAGTCTGAAACCCTCAGAAATGGTCACATGGGGGGATGCCATCGAGTCAATGGTTTGGCCGTTAACTACTGACGAGTGGGGCCCTAGTTTTGGTGGACTATTGGGCTAGAGCGCGCCATCCCTCCATCCCGTTTGCAGGCGTCTTTTCAAATGCGCCTGCCACATCGGGTTGACGACATGGTGACGTGGCTTGAGACTGCGTTGATACTTCCCCAAAGCAGAAGGGATGATTTAGCACATTGACGGTTAGTATTTCCCTCAGTTTATGAAACCAAGGTATCAATCCATAGAGGAAGATCACGCACCCACGCAAATAACACCTGCACACAAATAACAAATACTTGCAACCCGACACGAAAGAGAGGTTGTCAAGCTCTCCACGGTAATAAGAGAGGTTAGGTAGTGATAGTTTTGGCAAATATATCTCGCAAGAAAATAAAATAAAATAGATAAACAAAAAGTGCAGCAAGGTATTTTGGTATTTTTGGTTTTATAGATCTGAAAATAAAAGATGCAAATAGTAGATCGGAAAGCAATATGTTGGAAAAGTACACCTGGGGGCCGTAGGTTTCACTAGTGGCTTCTCTCATGAGTATATAAAATAGATCTCCAAGAGACCATTGTATTGAGAAACCTAGAGAGAGAGGGACCATCTAGCTGCTGCCTACGGACCCGTAGGTCTATGGTGGACTACTCACCCATCATCAGAGAGGTGCCTATGAAGAATATGAACCCCTCCATGATGGTGTTAGATTGGATGTCGAGGTTCTAGAACTTGCGGCAAGTGGAATTGTGTTTCGTCAACTCCCTTAGGGTCTTCTAAATTTTTGGGAATTTATAGGCTTGATAGTCAGTTGGGGGGAGTCCCGAGGTGCCCACCCTCTACCAGGACGCGCCAGGGGCCTCTAGCGTGCCCTGATGGAGGGTGGCCACCCCGGGCCCCCTCTTCTCATGATCTTTGGCCCATCTTATTCCTTCTGGTCCATAAAAGTTCTCTAAAAATCCCTGCAACACTTGGGATCTGTTTGGTACTGATTTTCTACGAAGTAAAAAACAATAAAAAATAGCAACTGACACTTTGGCACTATGTAAATAGGTTAGTCCCAAAAAATGATATGAGTTGCTATAAAATGATTGTAAAACATCAAAATTGATAATATAACAACATGGAACAAGCAAAAAATATAGATACATTGGAGACGTATCAGCATCCCCAAGCTTAATTCCTACTCGTCCTCGAGTAGGTAAATGATAAAAACAGATTTTTTGATGTGGAATGCTGCCTAACATGTTCATCATATATTATTTTCTTTATAGCATGGACATTTGGACTTTTCATATGGTTCGAAGCAATAGTCTAGTTTTGACATGAAAACTTTAATACTCAAGCATATCAACAAGCAACCATGTCTTTCAAAATATCGATGCTAAAGCAAGTTATTCCTAACCCATCATGATCAATCATTCATCCATTCACAATACACACTCAAATATTAGCTACAACTAATGCTCAAGTATGATCATAGTGCCCCCTAGTTGGTGCTTTATAACAGAAGATGGAGACTCAGATTTAAAATATAAAAATTGCATAAAGTAAATAGATAGACCCTTCGTAGAGGGAAGTAGGGATTTGTAGAGGTGCCAGAGCTCAAGTGTTTAAATTGATAGAGAAAAATTATTTGAGTGGCATGCCTTTCCTGTCAACAAAAACGACCAAGAGACTTCAATATCTTTCCACACTAGATGCATCATAGGCGTTTGCCAAACAGGAAATAAAGTTTATTCCTTTTTCCACCATACTTTCAATTTCCATGGCTAGCGGAATCCACGGTTGCCTTCCATACCAACACTTTCCAAGGAATTTCTTATTTGACAACACAAAGTAAATTTATTTTCTTTTTCATTTCATTTCAGGAATGGGCATCCCTATTACCGCCATACTCTTGTGTAATGACAAGTGAATAAACACACATCTAGCATGGAAAAATATCTGTCACCCCCTACCATTTCATGAGCGGTATTAGCACACAAAAATGAAAATTTATTTTGAAATTTAGAGATGGCACATACAAATTTCTTGGAACGGCATGGAAATACTTTCGGTGTACTAAAGTTTGGGCTTTTTAGTACCCCACACTTGTGCACAGGCAGTTGTAGCCACACCAGCGGCGAGGCCTACCAGGGGACTGCTGGAAGCAAATATAAAGACATCAAGGAACATTCGAGCAACAAGCACAAGACCGACAGCCAAAGGTTGGAACCCTGGCAAGGAGTGCACCCGGCAAGGCCTCGCCACCCTGCCAGCGCAGAGGCCAGGTGTCGACCCACTAGTATACATGTTGAGGCACTAGCAATGGAGAGGCTAAGCGGTGTCGATGGGACGGGCTCCTGTCCCGTCCCGTAGAAGGTCAGGGACACCTGACGGAGCATCAAATGTCTTTTTCCTACACTTTTAGTGTTAGGTATGATAACACTTTAGCACTATGCACCTCGTGCATGCACTGTATGCCACCATTGGGATCCCCTTAGTCGTATAAAAGGAGGACCACGGAGTTACGAGAGAGGACTTTTTTCCACCTTCTGGCTCACGCGCGTAGCAGCTGTTCATAGCGCTCCTGTAGCCAGAACCCTAAAAAACTCATAGTACACTAAAGCAGGAGTAGGGTTTATGCTTCTGAGCGGCCCAAACTTGGGTAAAAATCTCCCCTCGCGCCATTCGTTCGATATGCTCTTTGCGCACACCTTCTCCCCGCCGAACCACAAAGGGACCCACGTGATCCTATAGGTGTCATGCACTGACATATTTGGCATGCCAGGTAGGGGAGGAGGTTGTGTGAACCTTATCACACGATCGGTGTGCCAGTTCCTTCATCTTCTTCGTCACCATGCCCCCCAAGAAGAAGGGTTTCACGACGGTTGACCCGTCCACATCCTGCGCGCCCGTAGTGACTCAGACGAGTAGTGGTGTGGATGCAAGCGGAGGCCTCGAGCCTCCATGATGTTTTGGTGATCAAGGCCAAGCTAACGGCGCCATTCGCAGCGACGGTGGCAATCCACGCGCCACTGGAGCTCAAGACGGACCCGTGCGGCCTACGGGTGGCACATTGAACTCCAGAGATGGTAGGGCGCCTTCCAAGACACCTAGGCAGGCGCATACGCCGCGGCCTTCTCAGGTCGCACGCGATAAGCAGCGCCATGACGACGGTGGTTCTAAGTGCCCCCATGGAAATGTCCCTGTGCATCACTCCCGAGATATGCGGGACGAACATGCATGCCAAAATGCCGGCGGAGGTGGCACGCGGTCGCGGGACCGTGATGGAGCTCCTTCTAACACAGTTAGGAGTCACAGCACCTCACATTCATCGCACCTTCTGCTGCCAACCTCATCAGCAGAAGCATTGGCGTGAGCGAAGCTGCTCCTAAATTTCCCTCCTACGGCGGAGAAGCTTGATGAGTGGAGAGCTACTATCCAGAGCCTCGTCAGCTTCATTGATAGGGGTGGACCACAGCGGGCGGAGCCTTCACAACCGCGGTCCGTTGAGTCAGCGCGCACTAATGGCGACAAGGGCGGGGGTGGCACGACCACGGTGCACTCTCCTCCGCGGCGACAATGGCAGTCGCCGACTCGGCCGACAGGCGCTGGTGGTGACAACTCCACGACGTCATCTCATCCGCGAACTCATTGTGATCAATGTCAAGTTCTTCGGGAGCAAACCAAAGAGGACACTCGGACCACCATCGAGCGACAGAGGGAAACGCGCCATCAATCCGATAAGCGTGCAGGGCCCACTGTAGACAAGCCTGCACCATGGTATCCTGTCGACCTGCCTTATGAGGTAGGTTGTCCAACGTTTACCCATGAGCTGCAATGATTCTAGTGGCCCAGTTCTCGAATGTTCAAACTAGAGGTGCCAGAGAAATACGATGGCAAGACCCACCCATCGAAGTTCTTGAGCATCTACACCATTGCGGTGCAGGCTGCCGGGGCTCGCGACGACAATATACTCGCCAACTACTTCCCGTTGGTGCTCAAGCCCAACGTCAGGTTGTGGTGGATGCATGTACCAGAGAATTCCATTTCTTCCTAGGCAGACCTGTGCCATGAGTTTGTTGGCGCCTTTACTGGTGGCCACTAAGCTCCTAGCCAAGCAAGCGATTTGTATCTCATCCCCCAGAAGGAAAGCGAAACCTTGCGCAAGTACATTCATAGATTCAGCTGTATACATCACAACATCACAAACGTTCATCCTGCTGCTGTTATCAGCGCGTTTCATCAAAACGTGCGTAACTGCAGGATGCACGAAGAGCTTGCGATGAATAAAGACAAGGATGTCAGCGAGCTCTACACCCTGGCTGATAGATGTGCTCGAGCTGAAGAAGGAGGAGGCTCCCTGGCGA
Source organism: Hordeum marinum (assembly GCA_022496015.1). NCBI lineage: Eukaryota > Viridiplantae > Streptophyta > Magnoliopsida > Poales > Poaceae > Hordeum > Hordeum marinum. The sequence continues at coordinate 390,292,481 of CM039678.1, read as the reverse complement.
TGATGCCAGTGCTGGAGTCGACTCTAACGAGGACACCACTTCCCCGACAAGGAAAGGCCGACGATGGAACAAGAAACACAAGGACAAGGCTGTGCTTGCCATCGAGGAATCTGGCAACCTTAGCACCGCCAAGAAGACAAAGGTGGACAACCCCAACAAGGAGGTTGCCGGGTGCGCCTCTTGTCAGGCCTTGGTGGCTCCTGACAACCCGGAAGGCTCCGACAAGCAATATTGCAAGATCCATCGCACCAAGGGCCACGATCTCCAAAACTGTTGACAAATCAAGAAGCTTGCCGAGAGGTAGAAAGCTGAGTACGTAAGGCGAGCCAAGGAGAAGATTCAAGAAGGTGCAGAGGGATCCGACAAGAAACGCGGTGGCCAAGGAGGTTGCTGCGGCAAGACCAAGCAGCAGGAGATACTCGCTCGAGGCCGCAACAAGGAAGAGGATGATGATGATGGCAATGAAGAGGACGATGAGTCTAGCGAGCATGAGTTTCAAAGAGCTACGGATGTCATGTGCATTAACGGAGGTGCCTAGTTGCATTCTTCCCGCCACCAACTCAAACAGTGGGCGCGCGAGATTAATGCGATAGAACCATCTGTTGAAGCGTAGAAACCTCTGAGATGGTCCCACGTGCCTATCATTTTTGACGTCGAGGATCACCCTGATCGCACAACAGCGGTTGGGTGTCTACCATTGTTGGTTTTGCCAACAATTCGCAACCTCAAAGTGACGAAAATGTTAGTTGATGGTGGGGCGGTCTAAATCTGATCTCGCCTGATGTGATCAAGAGGTTGCAAATTCCTGACAAAGATCTCGAGGGGACAGGAACTTTCAGAGGATCAATCTGGGAAGGACTCAACCGAAGGGCAAGATCACATTGCCGGTAACATTTGGAAGTGACATGAACTTCAGGACAGAGAAAATTGTTTTTGACGTCGCCAAGATACCCTTGTCGTATAATGGGATCCTTGGATGCTCGGCACTGGCCAAGTTCATGGCGGTATCACAGTATACTTGTAATGTGTTGAATATGCCCGGGCCGATCAGCGTGATCACGATCAACTCTGACAAGAAGGACGCACTAATCTATGCTGACCAACTTTATCGGGAGGCAGTTGCAGCACCTGCCGCCAAGGCACCTGTTCCTGTTGCTAAAGCTCACAAGGAGAAGAAGACCGGCAAGGCTTTTGGTGCATACTCCAGCAAGCGCGCCTCTTCGGAGTGCTACGCTCCTGTCGACGATGTGCCAGGGAGCTCCACCGGCAAGAACAAGAAATCCAAGGCAGCTCTACCAGAAACCAAGAAGGTGCCCATCAAGGAGGATGGCACGGGAGGAAGTTTCACCATAAGTTCCACCCTCAACGACAAATAGGAAAGCACGCTCATTGCCTTCCTAGGAGCAAACGTCGATGTGTTTGCAGGGCAACCATCTGATGTCCCGGGTGTTCCCAGGGAGGTAATTGAGCACCACCTTCCCGTATCTCCCCACACGTGGCCCGTTAAGCAGAAAGTTAGGAAGCAAGCCTTGGAGCGGCAATAATTTATTGCCGAAGAAATCCGGAAATTGGAAGTGGCGGGCTTGGTCATAGGAATGCTCCATCCAACATGGTTGGCCCATCCAGTTGTAGTGCGCAAGGCGAATGGAACATGGAGGCTCTGCATTGATTATACAGATCTCAACAAAGCCTGTCCAAAAGATCCTTTCCCCTTGTCGTGCATCAACCAGATTGTGGAATCCACTACAGGCTGTAATTTCCTCTCATTCCTCGACGCTTATTCAGGATACCACCGGATCTTCATGTCCAAGGAGGACGAAGAGAAGACCGCATTTATCACCCCATGTGGTACGTATTGCTTTGTACGTATGCCTTTTGGGTTGAAAAGTGCTGGTTCGACATTTGCAAGAGCAGTTTAGATTGGTATTGAGCCTCAGCTACATAGAAATATGGAGGCCTATATGGATGAGATAGTGGGTTAAACCAAGGACAAAGCAATGCTCATACAAGATCTGCAAGAGACGTTTGCAAATCTGCACAAGATCAACTTGAAGATCAATCCCGAGAAGTGTGTGTTTGGTGTTCCGTCCAGCAAGCTCCTCAAGTTCTTTGTGTCTTAGTGTGGGATCGAGGCGAACCCTGACAAGATCAAAGCAATCGAGCAGTTTGAAGCACCAAAACGAGTCAAGGATGTGTCATCTTGCCGGCTGTGTTGCGGCTCTGAGTATGTTCACCTCAAAGTCTGCTGAGCGCGCCCTACCCTTTTTCAAAATCTTGAAGAAGGCGGGTCTAATGAAGTGGACTCCAGAAGCGGACGCGGCGCTACAGGATTTGAAGAAGTACCTCTCCTCTCTGCCAATACTAGTCGCGCCTAGACCACAAGAGCCATTGTTGCTATACTTGGCGGCAATGAATCAAGTGGCTAGTGCTGCGTTGGTGGCGCAGAGAGAAGTCGACAAAGAAGCAACGACAGGGGCAGGACCGCCAAGTGATGAACAGGGGTCTTCCCCGACAAGGTCTGGTGACGACAAGTGAGGACCTGCGCAGATGAATGAAGTGACACAGAAGAAGAAGATGGTGCAGCGCCCAGTGTACTTAGCTAGCTCCCTTTTGCAAGGGGATGGGTCAAGGTACTCTGGCATGCAAAAGTTACTTTTTGGCCTCCTCATGGCCTCAAGGAAACTGCGCCATTATTTCCAAGCACATGAAATTACTGTCATCACTCGCTTTCCGCTGCAACGGATTTTGCGAAACCCAGACGCGACCGGCAAGATTGTGGAGTGGGCTTTGGAGTTGTCAAGGTTTGGCCTCAAGTTTGAAAGCAGTTCAACTATCCAGAGCAGAGCCTTGGCAGAATTCATTGCAGAATGGACTCCAATGCCAGACGAAGAGATCCAAGAAACGACCCTCCCCGGCAAGGAAGCAAGCCAAGAATGGGTTATGTACTTTGATGGGGCTTTGTCCCTGCAGGGAGCCGGCACTGGCGTGCTGCTTTTCGCACCCACCGGAGAGCACCTCAAATATGTAATTCAAATGCACTTTCACTGGGAGAAGTCGACAAACAACATCGTAGAGTATGAGGGACTGCTTGCCGGTCTCAGGATTGTGGCAGACCTTGGGATCAAGAAGCTTATTGTTAGAGGAGATTCACAGCTTGTCGTCAAGCAAGTCAATAAGGATTATCAGAGCCCATTGATGGAATCTTACGTAGATGAAGTGAGGAATATGGAGGAGCGCTTTGACGGTCTGCAAATAGAGCATGTTCCTCGTGCAGAGAATACTGTTGCTGATGAACTGTCGAAGCATGCTGCCCTTAAGTTACCTATGGAACCAGGGACTTTTGTGCTCCGACTAACTCAGCCATCCATATCGCCATCGGCAAAGCAGAACAAGAGAAGGAAGTTGAATTCCGGCCAGTACTTCTCGCCAGATCTCAAAGAAGCTACCGGCAAGGAAGTTGTCGGGATCGACGCCAATATTGCCGGGGAGCAACAGGCTCCGGCAAGGCCTCAAGCCCTTGCCACAGAGACAAGCGCCCCCGTGGCAGAAGATATGCCTTTGGTCCTTGCCATCGAGCCTTAGGCTTCAGCATGGGCACAACACATAGTTCAGTTCCTTAAAACAAGGGAACTCCCATAGGAACAGGAAGAAGCGGTGATAGTAGCCCGTCGGTCTAGTATGTACCAGTTTGTGGACGACGTCCTGTACAGAAAGAGACCAAACAGTGTGAAATTGAAGTGCATTCCTCAGGAGGATGGACTGGAGCCATTGGCAGGGATACATGGAACAATTTGTGGCTCCCACATAGGATCAAGAGCTCTTGTCGGGAAGGCCTTCCGTCAAGGTTTCTTTTGGGCTGCTGCTCTCTAGGATGCAACCGCACTAGTAACCAAGTGTGAAGTGTGCCAGTTCCACTCGAAGAAGCTATGTCAACTAGCTCAAGCTCTTTAGACAATCCCTCTTTCCTGGCCATTTTCGGTCTGGGGTCTCGACATCTTGGGTCCTCATGCTGCGGGGGGCTTTGAGTACTTGTACATCGCAATCGACAAGTTCACAAAGTGGCTGGAAGTGGAAGCAGTGAGAAAGGTGACCACGCAATCAGCCGTCAAGTTCTTCAAAGGACTAGTTTGTCATTTTGGTGTACCAAATAGGGTCATCACCGATAACGACACACAGCTCACAAGCCGTACCTTCATGCAGTATGTCCAAGACCTTGGCAGCAAGATCTGTTTTGCTTCTATTGCTCATCCAAGGAGCAATGGCCAAGCGGAAAGGGAAAATGCTAAAGTGTTGCGAGGGCTTAAGACAAGAGCTTTTGACAGGCTGCACAAGTGTAGAAGACGTTGGATTGATCAACGATCAGAATGATGCCAAATCGAGCCACCGGCCAGATGCCCTTCTCCTTGGTATACGGGGCAGAGGCAGTTCTCCTCACAGAACTCATATACGGGCCTCCTCGAGTGCTCTCTTATGATGAGCTTGAGCAAGAGCAGTTGTGCGAAGACGATGTAACACTCCTTGAGGAAGATCATCTTTCGGCTGCCGTGTGAGATGCACACTACCAGCAAGCTTTGCACCGCTACCATACCTGTAAAGTTCATGCCCTAAGTCTTGGGGAAGGCGACCTTATTCTTTGGCACGTTCAGTTGGCCAAGAATTCAAACAAGTTGACGCCAAAGTGGGAAGGCCCTTATCAAGTAGTACGAGTCACAAGGCCTGGTGCAGCCCTCCTAGAGACCGAAGATGGTGTCCTAGTGAGCAACTCCTGGAACATCGAATATCTTCGTAAGTTCTATCCATAAGGCGCAGTTGCCCCCCCCCCCCCCCGCAACCACCCTTTGTACAAGTCTTGCCAGCAAGGTATGTCATCCTTTGTACAAAGCTAGGTGCATAACCTGTGCATAGTTGAATAAGATCAGATGTCTTGCAACTCTTGTCGATTCCCATGTTTCTTTGCATGCATGTTTATTTGAGATGTTGCATTACGCTTGCAAGTGCTAACGAACCACCAAGGTTCCATACTTCTATTTTCTCTTCTTTCTTTTTCTTAAAGGATAGAAGGTTCCCTCGCGTACAAGTTTGCCAGGGGATGAGAAAGTGTGGACACTTACGGGTGACGTTTGAAATTGGCACCTTGCAGGAAGGAGTATAGCAACGAAAAGCTAAGTTACAAAACTCCGAGGAAAATTTTACTATGAGGTTATTTTTTCCTTGGACGATTTTAACTTTTGTATGGGAAACCTGCACACAAGGGAACCTTGCCATGATCAGTTGCGCCTTTGCTTTGTTTTAAGTCCGCTCAACAGTTTAAGTGGCTGCACTGAAAACGTCAAGGTAACTTGTCATGATTGGTCGCGCCCTTACTTTGTTTCGAGTCTACTCAACAGTTTAAGTGGTTGTAGTAAAAATGTCAAGATATCTTGCCAGCAATGGCACCGCTAGTAGGCTGCTAAGGATCCACTCCTCAAAGTGCTACCGACAGTGTTGCATACGTTGGCAAGTTTCCGATAAAGCATAGGGAATATACCATACAAAGAAAAATCAGACAAGAAGAATAACATGCATCCATTCGAAACACGGACATTTATATTACACTAAGTAGTTGCCACAGTTCTGACTTAAGATAGAATCGTCTTTGACATGTAACAACAGTGACAAGAAAAGATGGAGCAGCTAGTCCCTGCGATCGCCCTCGGCCCTCTTGACTTGGTTTACCTTGTCACGATGGGCACGACAAGTTCCTCAAGCGCCTTGACGTCCACGTCCTTTGCCAAGCGGTCGAGGATGTTGGTGAAGTTGATGACGGGGTTCTTGTGTGCCACGTTGATGAGCACCTTGAGGAGGGCGACCCGGCAGAGCTTGCGGGACTCGTTGGCTAAATGGGCCGCCCGATCGGACTGGAACTGCTTCAGGGCGTCGATTATGCCGTCGAAGAACATGGTTATCCTGGCGCTCGAAGACACCCTGTCGTTGGAGGAGAAGTTGAAGCTTTGCAAGACCAAGGTGGACAACTATGCATCAAGTTTCTTCGACATGTCCACAAGGCGCTCAGTCCAAATCTCCATGCCTTTCACATAGCCATTGTGAGAGGCGGTGGCGCTCTTGAGCAGGTCCTGCTCACTCCGGAGATCCTTGGCTAGAGCCTTCTCACGAGACGTGCTGCTCTTAAGAGACTCCTTCAGCGTATCCAACTTCAGCTCCTGATCAGCGATGGACTCTTTGGCTGAGGAGAGCTGTTTGGTCTTGTAGGACATGGCGACCTGTATCTCCGCCAAGCTATGGATAGTTTTCTCTCTGTCGGTCTTGAGCGTCGAGATCTCTTTGCCATGTTCTTCAAGGTCCGCTTCTAGCCTCTTCACCTTGTCGACAAGTTCGTTTTTGACGGCCTCTGCGGCTTTGGCAACATCGACGGCTTCCTTAAGCTTGCCGGTGTGGTCAATGACTAGAGCCTCAAGGGCTTCCTTGTGCTTCTGCTCCATCTCATGGGTTCGCTGCGCGACGAGCTTTTTGATTTCTTCATCCTTGTGATGAAGCTTGTCTGCGAGCACCCCCTCGCGAGCAGCGAAGTCCTCTTCATGGGCATAAATCCCAACGCGGTGTTCCGTCAGGCGAGCATTCTCCGCAACAGCCTGTTGTGAAGCCACCTCTTGGGCTCTCTTGATGTCAGACTACTGCAGGAAGAGCTCATTCCAGTCTTTGCCCTGCTGCTCCTGACAGGTCTTCAAGTCCTTGAAGGCTTCGGTGAACCAGGCCTACGTTTCCTCAACGCGCCCCTGGAGATCTGCCTCTGTCGCCTGCATAACTGCCGCCCCGGTGTCCAGCTTTTCCTTTTGAGTGTGGTAGAGCGCCTGGAGCTTTTGTAAGTTATCGCCCATCACTTGGAGGATATGTTCTTCCTTGGGTTGGCCATTGATGTCCGCCTTGTCGAGCGCTTCGGGTCCGGCAGCAGCGTTGATTTCCCCATCAAGGGCCTCTCCTTCAGTTGGCTCCCCAATGTTTGTCGTTCCTAGCGCGTTGACGAACAGGTTCTCACCAGCCTTGAGATATCTGCTTGAAGAGGGGACTTCGGATGTTGATGGCTCATCCTTAACAACCGTCCATCGGTGGCCGGGGGCTCCATGGCTGACGCAATGCCTCGCGCTCCTGCGGTAGGAACGCTGTTACTACGGTCACTAGACCCCTCGTTGAACCCCTTAGCAGATCTCTCGATGGTGTCTTCTTGTGCGTCCCTAGCGACCTCACCAGCGACAATCCTGGTAGCCTCATCGACAACATCCCTAGCAGTCTCCTCAATGATTACGTCGACGTCCATTTGTTCCGCTGGTGGGAGATCTGAAAGCTAGAAAAGGAGAGCAAGATGAGGCCGAGGTTGAAGTTCAAGAAAATAATATATAAGGATGGAATGACAAGCACTCTGCGGCAAATGGTCTCACATGCACCAAGCTGTTGGGAGGTGTCCGCTTCCTCCCCGGCAACTTTGGTTGCCGGCGTAGGACTACCGGTGCCAGCAGTTGTCGGCCTCTCCTCACCTAGAGGCAGCTCGATGATGGAATCCCTTGCTGGAGATCCATCTCTGGGTGACGTAGTTGATGGAGGAGACGCGTCAGGGGCGGCCCCCAATGGACCCCTTTGTTGTTGTCTTTCTTCTACAAGCCTGGTGATGCCAGCGATGAATATACATATCCCAATGCTTGCTAGTGGGAAATGAGAAATGGACTCACGCTAGGGGCTATGTTGGGGGCTGTGTCGTGGGCTGGACTCTGGGTTGATGTCGATCAGCTCTGGCATGCATGTGGTGCTTGCTGGAGGCACATCACCCATTGAAATCTTACTCTTCTTCCCCCGAGCTGAAGGCAGAGAGATCGAAGTCCACCTCCGCGAAGGCAGAGAAGGGGCGGTCCTGGGTCGCTTGGCTACGGCGGGAGCGAAGGGGTGCCATTGAACTTCTTGCCGCTGCATAGCCTTGCCGACTGCACCCTTGCTGGGGGCTGCACTGCTTGAGGAAGCTTGGAGAGCTAGGGCACCAGAGGAAGCTTTCTGAAGGACACGCCTCTTCTTCCTACCGAGGGCTGGGGGATCCTCGTGCGACTGCGCTTCAGCTGTGTCTTTGGCAGAAGGGCCCCCAACAATACTGCCACTATGTTCTCCGACAACCTCGCCCTGCTCGGCAAGTTGTTCCTCTCACACCACTTCTACTTCACCGGCTTCCTCCTCTATGAAGCCTATGCTGCACGCCTCCACGGCAAGAGTCGCCTCTTCCACCCTGCTGGCGATGTACGCCATTTCTTCTTCAGTGGTGTCACAGAAGAGGTTCGTCTCTTTCTGAATGGCCTTCTCCGACAAGCTGTCGAAGAACTCCTGTACCCATTCTGTAGACGGCTCTTCCCAAGTTCCATCAGGACCTTGAGCGTTGCACACCGACATTAGGGCGAGGATCAAAGCCAAGGCAGAATTGTTGCATAGGGGAATCACATCGTCTGGCAAATTATGTCATGCCTCAGACCTGAACAACTTCTGACACAGAGCTGCGCGTTGCATCACCGTCAAGTTATTGCTCAGGCCAAGGCGTAGCCTAACGATGTTTTCCGCGTTCCTAAACTCCCAGGCTGCACTCCCTTCGCTTTGTAAGGGGGTATGCTCTGGCGGAGAAAATCGCCCTTAATCATCTCCACTATGAGCCCGACAACCTTGAGGCGGTGGATCCTGGTGACCGTGACTGTGAGCTTCTCGTCATGGAGATCGAAGTCGCTCCAGCCATCACTGCACGCCATTTTTTTGTCAGGGCGAACAGAAAGATTGGGGATCATCCTCCCGAATCCAGCACCACCTGCCCCACCATTCATCCCACTTATCATGGAAAGCACCGGCTGGGTATAGTTCCTTGTTAAATCCCCTTGGAATGCTGGTGATAGAACCAGAAAGGGCTTCACCCCCTTGGATACGAGGGATGAAGTAGTGGCGGAATAGGGCAGTGTTGGGGATTACCCTAGAAAAATTCTCGCAGAGGTGGGCAAAGACGGACATACATGTTACATCGTTCGGCTTGAAATCCAAGAGAGGGAAGCTATCGTGGTTTTGTCACGGCAAGATGTTCGGGTTAACAGACTTAGGTGTGAGGCCATCACAACTATGTGGCAGCTTGAGAGGGGTTGGTCAGAATCGTGAGACGCGAGTTTACCCAGGTTCGTCCCCTCCCATGGAGGTAAAAGCCTATGCCTTTCTTTGTGTCTATATTGGTGATGAGGGCGATCTCGATTACAAGGGTGTTGTCTTGCTACCTCTAATCTTGAGAGCATCTAATCTATCTATCTCTAAGGATTTGAGTTTGTATTAGCTTGTGAACTTGTCCCTCTAGGGGCGCCTTACCCCTCCTTATATAGGTGGAAGGGGTAAGTTTAGATGTTGAGTCCTACTGAGAGTAGGACTAGGATCAGTCTTTCTTGAATCCTAATCCGGGTCTTGTTTCCTTTGTGAGGGAATCCTTTCTCTCCTTAGGACTTCTCTTGTGAGCCGCACATCTAGGCCCGTCCATGAGCCGCCTTGCATCGGCTCGCACGCTGGGCCATGGGCCTGGTCGTCCTGTGACCCGGTAATAGAGGTGATGCATGAGCCGCCATATGATGAGCCGGGTCATACCTCCGGATGGGTCACCAATGAATCGTCAAGTTTGGCCAGGGCTCCAGTAAGTCGCTAAGTCCTGCCCGGGTCATACTTCTAGTCGGGTTATACCGCCGGGTAATATCCCTGACATGAGCCCCCAGGTTAGCTTGAATTAATTCATGCTAAGCTACTGAAATAAGAATAATAAATATGTTAAGTGACCGGCTTACTCCCCTGGCCGGCTTATTTCACTGAAGTGGATCCTCAAAAAATCAGGTTTCTTCTTCATATGAATGAGCCGTCTTCTCAATCGATTTGCTTGTCAGTGTCCTTTGAAGTAAAATATTGGGAATACAACACCCATATTCCATTGAGTCGGCATCCAATAATCTTCAACTTGTGAAGCTGGGTTGCTTATATAAACACTGTCATGTCATGATGTTTTGACAATGCCGGGTCATGATTTGTTGGTGACACCGGGTTAAACAACTGGACTCCAGCCGACTTGGCAAACTTATTGGAAATAAAGAAATCCATGTGATGCTAAGACAGACTTTTAATGCTTCGGCTAGATAAAAGTCTGTTGAGCCGGTCTCACTCACAATTGACATCTTGAAAACTCTCTCCATTTTTTGATATAACCATATTACCTGTAGCCCCCAAGCTCCAAGTTTATCCATCATGACTTGGTGCTTTGCAATAATATCTTGGACTGTGTAGCCCCCAAGTACTGGGTTGTCTTGCCTGTAGCAACCTGGGACTTGTAACTGTCTTATACCTTATAAAGCTTCAGGTGGTGTAGCCCCCAAGGGCCAGCTCATCAGTATGTGATGGGTCGGGTCTTCAATTTGTACCTTAGGTGAGATTAACTGATAAGAGTGCAACGTCCCAAAAAGAGACATAAACACCGGTTCTCCTTGGTGGACCCACTACGTTAACTCATAACAGTACATGGTCTCTAGCGAGATTGATCGTCAACTCCTTTGACCGGCGCAGGGTCTCTGACGAGATTAACTGTTAAGAGCACAACATCCCAAAGAGAGACGCATCAGGGCATGAGTAACCCTAGGGCCCATAAGCCACCTCACGTGACATAAATCCAGCGTTTGAACCTTAAACAGTGTAGAGTCTTTAAAAGAGTAACTATTTAAGAGTACGAGTGGGCCACATAGTGGAGAGTTGGCAGAAGATGGGTGAGTTTATCCTCACTTTCTGTAAGAGGCCCTTGCAGGGGGTAAGTTTACAACTCGCTGCACCCCTGGCAAAGCGGTAGCTGCTTACAGGCAGGTATAACCCGGTCTTGCGGATCAAAAGGGGGTATAACTTGCTGCACCCCTAGTGATCTTGTTGACGGAGTCAATGTTTGGGCTCACGACCTGCCTTACAGTGGCTGAAAAGCCTGATTGAGAGTGTTGAAGTTTAACTGAGTTGGCTGAAAGCCCCCAAATGACCTTGTCCATGATATCAACTTGTGCACCATCTTGTAAGTCACCATCTTTTAAGCCGCCATCTTGTAAGAAGAAATGACAGAACCCTCCAAGTAACCTTATGATGATCCAATAAATCCGGGCACCCATGTTTAAACAGTGCATCACATCGGCTCGTCCTCTTGGGTGACTTTCAATCTTCCGTTAAAAAGTAGTGCACCCATGTTTGAACGGTCGCAACATGGCAGCTCATCCTCCTGGGCAACTTTAAATCTTCTGCCAATAATGTAGTGCGCCCATGAACGGGTTGTCTTCCTCACAATGACCCAACGTTCTTCTTGAAAACGACCAAAACGTGTTGATCCATGTATGTAGCCCCCAAGTCTTAAGTCGACTCGAAGAGGCGGTTTGAGAATCTCCACTGAAGGTTGAGATTGACTATGGCGGGTTATAAACGATGTTGTATGAATTGTTTTGATAATCCGGTTGATGGTTCGTCCCGGCTGGTTGTTGAAGTAAACCAAACTGTAGCGGCGGCGACTTGTGTGCCTGTCCGTCGGGTGGCTCATACAGGCGAACACCGCACCGATATGTCAATGTAGATTGGACCACAGGGTACCGATTCATAACCGTCCGTTGGGTAGCTCGTACTAGTGTATGTAGCCCCTGGAGTGTTGATGTAGACGTAGAAGTTAACCATGGCGTTTGAAGACGGCGCGGTCACGACAAACAGCCGTGGCATTGTAAGCCGGCACGGTCGCGAGAGACGACCGCGGCATTGTAAGCGGGCGCGGTTGTGAGAGACGTCCACGACATTGTAAGCCGACACGGCCGCAAGAGACGGCCGTGGCGTTGTGAGCCGGTGCATGAGTCCGTTGAGTAATGCAACACGATCAAAGACCAATGCAGAATGATACTAGTGCATGCTCCTTCCTCGCGTGTTAATGCCAATTGTCCCGCGTACAAATATTGCAAGAAAAGTAATTGTTCTCAATTTTTTTAATATGAACTGATAAAATAGATGGAACGGATAACACTTGGATTTTTCGTCCGATTAATATGGACACCGGTGTTGGATAATACTAGGCGTACTACCGTTTTTTTAGAACCAACCTCCTCCTTTATCCACTAGGTCAACTCCCCCTTCTCATTTTACTCCTCTCCCTTGCCCGTACCAACGAACATCAACCCGATGGGCGGCAAAAGCGGGGGCAAGAGGGAGGAGAGATCCATGGTGGGAGGAGCAGCAGTGGAGCTTGCGGGAACAGCGGCGCGGCAGAGGCGGAGTGGCAGGCAAGGTGTTCTGGGCGCAACGGCGGCCGATGCGACACACGGGGGCCGGAGCGAGGAGCAGGGATAGGCGACACGGGGCGGAGCAGACCTGGAGCAGCTGGCTCCGGAGCAAGGATCGGCCAAGGTCAGGTGGAGGCAAGGTGGATCCACATCGATGAGGTGCAGTGGCACAGCAACTAGGTGAGAGACAGTGGTCGCCGACACGGTGAAGGCGAGCCGGCGGGACGGCCATAGCATAGCGGCTAAAGCTGGTGGGGCAGCCACGACACAACGACTGAGTGTTGAGGCAAGGAGGACGGAGGCGGCCGCTGGCGAAGCGAGGCAAAGCTGGCTCCACAAGGATGCGGATGTGGAGGTGGGGCGGCGAGGCCAGGTGTGACAGCGGATCAAGCCAGAGGGTGGGGTCAGAGCGCGGGCACTCAGAATAAGACAAAGACAGCACATCAGGGCCAGCACAGGGCAGCAAGCCAGCAGGGTGCGCCGTGCGGAGGCGACTCGAGGCAAGCACATCAAGGTGAGGATGCGGCGACGGAGCTGGTGCAGCAACGCGACGGCAGTGGTGAGGCTACGGTGGCCGAAAGTCGTGTCACAGAGGCGAGTGCGACTCAAGGCGTGCCCACCTCAAGGTGGGACGAGGGTGAAGTGCGGCGGCGGCTTGTGGCAGTGTGACTCGAGGCATGGCGAGGCGACTCAGAAAGGAAATCGACACCGAGCACGACTCGGAGAGGCGCCAGTGGAGGCGGGTCGGATCCACATCAGCAGGGCGCGGCAGGAGCGGTGTTTTGACGACAACACACAGAGACGGTGACACGCGGTGAGGCACGGCGACGGCGGGGTGATGCAAGCAATGGCCTTGGCATGCCGACGACAGGAGGAGGGCCACTACAGCGATGCGACTTCTATGCGTGTCGTAGGAGCGTAGGCGCGACACGCGGGAGGGGTGTGCGGTAGGAGTGGCGTTTTGACGAAAGCGCGTAGAGACAGCGACGCGCGGCGAGGCACGGCGGCGGCAGGGCAATGCAATCCATGGTATCGGCATGCTGACGACAGGAGCAGGGCCACTACAGCGAGGCGAGAGTAGAGTAGCTGGTGCAGGTGATTTGAGGCGGCGGTGCGTCGCAGGCCAGAACACATCCGCAGCGATGAATCCGAGTTGTGCCTGTCCCCGATTCCGTGTCATGGCCTTGCTTCTTTTTTTGTTTTGATTGCTGCAACTGCAGCGTGTATTCGCACGACTTCTTGGTAACGTGAAAACTTTGGCCTCTGGCTGCGCCGGCGGTTGGTGCTATGTTTGACACGATGGATTAGTAATAACCGAGATGGTTGATGGATCATGGCGACTTGCCATTAACTTGACTGCTTCCTGGAAGCACATCTTATTGCAAGAATTCTGTCCACACTTCCATCAATTTTCGTGACTTAATCTCTCGGTTGGTTGATCTCGAGACTGACGCCGATCCTTCCGAACCGGCTCTTCTTCATTCAGAAAATTGCGAACTTCCCGATCCTTGGAAAAGGTCCCTCTAAGAACACAACATCATAGAGTGTGTCGCCCCACATTGGGAGCCAACTGTCTTGGATTTGTCACAACAAGATGTCCGGGTTAACAGACATAGGTGTGAGGCCATCGCAATTATGTGGCGGCTTGAGAGGGGTTGGTCGGAATCGAGAGATGCGAGTTTACCCAAGTTCAGCCCCTCCGATGGAGGTAAAAGCCTATGTCTTGCATTGTGTCTATATTGATGATGAGGGCAATCTCGATTACAAGGTTGTTGTCTTGATACCTCTAATCTTGAGAGCATCTAATCTGTCTATCTCTAATGACTTGAGTTTGTCTTAGCTTGTGAACTTGTCCCTCTAGGGGCGCCTTACTCCTCCTTATATAGGTGGAAGGGGTAAGTTTACACGTAGAGTCCTACTAGGAGTAGGACTAGGACTAGTCTTTCATGAATCCTAATCCGGGTCTTGTTTCCTTTGTGAGGGAATCATTTCTCTCTTTGGGCCTTCTCTTGTGGGCCGCCCATCCAGGCTCGTCCATGAGCCGCCTTGCATTGGCTCGCATGCTGGGCCATGCGCCTGGTCGTCCCATGACCCGGTAATAGAGGTGATGCATGAGCCGCCATATGATGAGCCGGGTCATACCTTTGGCCGGGTCACCAATGAATCGTTAAGTTCGGCCAAGGCTCCAGTAAGTCGCTAAGTCCTGGCCTGGTCATACTTCCGGTCGGGTTATACTGCGGGGTAATATCCCCGACAGAAGACGTATGTGTACATGATGTCGTTGAACAAATCGGAAAATGGGGGATAGAGCCTGCAGTAAAAATAATCGGCGAAGAAGGGGAATTTGTTAGGGCCACCATTGGAATAACCTGGACTCATGCGGGTAGCGGGATGCACCTTCATATCCCTTTCCCACATGCTCTGGTACCGCTCCTTCAAGGCGTTCACATCGAGCACTGGAGGGAAGATGACGTGCTCCTTCCGCATCTAAGCCAGATCTTCCCCTTGACGGCGGCTTTCATTCCCTTACCCTTGCTTGTCTTGGGCAGCATGGCGGCTGTGGGTGCAAAGGCTAAGAATGGAGAGAGGGTGGAGGCGGAGGTTGAGTGGGAGAGGCTCTGTTTCTGGCTTGAGGAAGGAGATGACGACGGTTTCTAGATTGGAAATGACAGGGAGTAAATGAGTGAGTGCCTCTGCGGATCCTTTTTCTGGGGAAGACGCGAGGCACCCTCTTTACTAACCAACGGTAAACACCTTTACGAGCGCGCTGCCGTTACGACCGCTCCACGCACGTCTCCCATGTCGTGCACTTAACACGCATCATGGGGAGGCGCAGTAAGCGAAATGATTACAACCGCAGGCTCCTGCCACGCGTGCCCGTGCACTGTTTGGGCCTAGGCCAACAACGCCTCGCACCCATGTGTGGCCCAGGCCCGGGGGCTCCTGTGGGTGTACTAAAGTTTGGACTTTTTAGTACCCCATACTTGTGCATGGGCATTTGTAGCCACACCAGTGGCATGGCCTACCAAGGGACTGCTGGAAGTAAATATAAATACGTCAAGGAACATTCAAGTCAACAAGCACAAGATCCAAGGCCGAAGGCTGGAACCCCGGGAAGATCTTGCCGGGGGTGACCTGCGGAGCTCCGCCAAGGAGTGCACCAGTCAAGGCCTCGCCACCCTGCCAGCGCAGAGGCTAGGTGTTGACCCACTAGGATACATGTAGAGGTGCTGGCGATGGAGAGGCTAAGCGGTGCCGATGGGACGGTTTGCTGTCCCATCCTGTAGAAGGCGAGAGATAGTTGATGGAACATCAAATGCCTTTGTCCTACACCGTCATTTTTAGGTATGATAACACTGTAGCCCTGTGCACCTCGTGCATGCCTTGTACGCCACTATTGGGATCCCCTTAGTCGTATAAAAGTAGGCCCAAGGCATTACGAGGGAGGACTTTTTTTCACCTTCTGGCTCATGCGCATAGCAGCTCTTCATAGCGCTCCTGTAGCCAGAATCCTAAGAACACTCATAATACACTAAAGCAGGAGTAGGGTTTTATGCTTCTGAGCGGCCCGAACCTAGGTAAAAATCTCCTCTCGCGCCATTCATTTGATCATATCTTTGCGCATACCTTCTCCCCGCCAAACCACAAAGGGATCCATGCGGTCCCATAGGTGTCGTGCATCGACAAATACCGTATATAGGTAGGTATGGTGGAATCATATGGCAAAACTGATTTTGGATGCACAAGTAGTATTTTTACTTAGTGCAAGTGAAGGCTAGCGAGAGATTGAGAAGCATCCAACCACGAAACGAAAATTCACATAAGCGAGCATTAAACATAACAAACACTGAATAATGCACCATAAGTAGGATGTAATTTCATAGCACAACTATTAACTTTCGTCTTGCATAGGGAATCACAAACCTTAACACCAATATTCTTACTAAGCATAATTAATCACCGACATAACTCACATATCACTATTGTCATGTCTCAAAACTATTACAAAGAATCAAGTTTAATTTTTTCAATGATCTTCATGAAAGTTTTTATTATATCCCTCTTGAATATCTATCACTTTGGGACTAATTTCATATATTGCAATTGCTTTTAACAAGCTCACATAGATATAAGTGAAGAACATGAGCATATAAGTTTCATATATCAAAATAATATAAGCGAAGCATGAGAGGATTTCTTCAAAATTTCTAACTCTCAAATAAATATAAGGGAAGCATGAGAGCATTTCTTCAAACATGCAAAAGCACGCCATGCTCAAAAAGATATAAGTGAAGCACTAGAGCAATTCCTTTGCTCAATAGATTTAAGTAAAGCATAAAGAGCAATTTTAAAAAATCATAGAATATTTTGGATCTCTAAAATAGGTGTGTCCAGCAAGGATACTACTGAAAATGAAAAAAGTAAAACAAGCAAAGATACAAGACGCTCCAAGCAAAACTCATGGTATGTGACGAATAAAAATATAGTTCCAAGTAGTATACCGATGGTTGTTAGAAGAAAGAGGGGACGCCACTCGGGGCATACCAATATTAGTTGCTTATTATCTTGAGGTTATGTAGAATCCCCAACCTTTGGCTCTTCTTACTCTTGATACCTTCATCCATCGTGATCTCACCCAAAACATGAAAACTTCAATCACACAAAACTTGACAAAATTCTCGTGAGATCCGTTAGTATAATAAAGAAAATTACCACTTTAGGTACTATTGTAAACCCATTCATATTTTATTATTGCATTATAACTACTGTATTCTAACTTTACCATGGCTAATACCCCCCCGATACAAGCCATAGATTCATCAAAACAAGCACACAATGCAATGAAAACAGAATCTGTTTCAGACAGAACAGTCTGTACTAATCTGTACCCTACCCATACTTATGGAACTCTAAAAATTATTAAATATTAGGACAAAGTAAAGGATTTGTAAGAAATTCTGTGTTAAAATTTCAGCTCAATATAATGATCCAGGAAAAAAATGAAAATTCATGCACTGGGAACAAAGTTTGTGTTTCAGATTCAGCATTGTTTCTACTCATCTTATGGATCATCCTAAATGCATTAATTGGCACAAACACTAAATAAAACGTAAAAACACAATAATAACATAAGAATAGTTGTTAAAAAACTCAAAAACAGAAAATAAAATATAAAAATAATTTATTCATTTGGTTGCCTCCCAACAAGCGCTATCGTTTTACGCCCCTAGCTAGGCATAACACATAGATTCAAGTATCGTCATCCTTAGTTTTCACTCCATAGAAGGCCCTCATGATTGGTTCATATGGCGACTTAATTATAGTTCTAGGGAAGTGTTTGATACCCTTTCTAAGGGGAAACTGAAACTTAATATTGCCTTCTTTCATATAAATCACGACACCTATAGTGCGTAAAAACGGTCTACCAAGTATGATAGGACAAGAAGGATTGCAATCAATGTCAAGAACAATAAAATCAATGGGCACATAATTCATATTTGCAAGAATAATACCATCATTAATTCTTCCCCTATGCTTTTTAATAGTAGAATCTTCCAAGTGCAAATTGAGAGAGCATTCTTCAATATTGGTAAGACCAAGCACATCACATAGAGATTTCAGAATTGTGGAAACACTAGCACCCAAATCACACAAAGCAAAGCATTCATAATTTTTAATCTTGACTTTAATGGTAGGTAACCACTCATCATGTAATTGTCTAGGAATTGAATTCTCTTATTCCAACTTTTCCTCTAAGGATTTCACTCACGACATCAACAATGTGTTTAGTAAAAGCTTTATTTTGTTCATAAGCATGGGGTGAATTTCTCATAGATTGCAGCGAAGAAATACAATCAACCAAGGAGCAACTCTCATAATTGAAGTCTTCGTAATAAAAAAATAGTGGGCACATCACTAGTTAAAGTTTTGAACTCTCCAAACCCACCTTTTCTCAAATTTTTCATCAAGATTTTCACCCTCCAAATCATTGGGACGCCCTCTAGCTAAAGTTGAATCTTCTTTAGTCCCTTTATCATCAATTTTAACATTACTAAACAAGTAAGAAATAGAGACAACACCAATCATTTTAAGATCTTCATGATTGTTATGAAAGTAATCCCTAGAAAACATTTTTTTTCTAAAAATTCTCTTTTAGCTCTAAGCAAAGCGGTTCTTTTCTTACTTTCATCCATAGAAACATATAAGGATTTAATTGATTCAATAATATTACGTGGAAAATCATGAAACTTGAGATTTTCATCTTCATTGGAAATTCTATCAATGCTTCTAGACATGTCATCAATCTTATTCAACTTCTCTTCTATAGTAGTATTGAAAGACTTTTGAGCATTGATAAATTCTTTAAAATTATTCTCAAGATCAGAGGTGTCCTATTATTATTATTATTATTATTATTATTATTATTATTATTATTATTGTAAGAATTATCATAGGGATTACCATAATTATTAGAGGAACTTCCAGGAAAAGGCCTAGGATTGACATTACCCCTATAAGCATTGTTATCGAAAATGTTTCACGAGATACAATTCACATCTACGGAATCACTATTGTTCTCAATGAAAGTAGACAAAGGCACACCATTAAGATCAGTAGGAGCATTTTTACTAGCAACCAACTTCATAAGAGCATCAACTTTTTCACTCCAAGTACTAATTTCTTCCACCAAATCAACATTTTTACTAGTAGGTGCTCTTTCAGTATGCCATTGTGAATAATTTTTCATAATATTACCTATAAATTTCGTACCTTCACCCAAAGTAATTTCCATAAAAGTACTACCCGCGGAGGAATCTAAAAGATTCTAGAGACAAAATTCAATCCCGCATGAAAAAATTGCATGATCATCCAAAGATTTAAACCATGAGTAGGACAATTCCTTAGCAACAATTCCATTCTTTCCCAAGATTGTGCAACAATCTCAGGCTCAACTTGCTTAAAATTCATGATTTGAGTCCTAAGGGAAATAATTTTTGCGGACGGAAACTACATAGTAATAAAAGCGTCCTTGCACTTATCCCAAGAATCAATACTATTGTGAGGCAAAGAGGAAAACCAAAATTTTGCACGATCCTGCAAGGGGAAAGGAAATAATTTCAACTTCACAATATCATTGTTTGCATATTTTTTTATTTTGCATATAGCATAATTCCAAGAAGGTATTTAGATAGGACGTGACATCCTCATTAGGAGTACCGGAAAATTGATCTTTCATGACAAGATTCAACAAAGCGGCATTAATATCACAAGACTCCGCACTAGTTGTGAGAGGAGCAATAGGAGTGATAATAAAATTATTATTATTAGTATTGGAAAAATCACACAACTTGGTGTTCTCTTGAGTAATCGTGACTATGCAAACGAGTTTGCAAGCAAACAAGAGATCTGGCAAGAAAAAGGCAAACAAAAAAGAGAGGGCGAATAAAAAGACAAATTTGTGAAGTGAGGGAGAGGAAAATGAGATGAAAATGGAAAATAATGTAAATTGCAAGGAGATGAGATTTTTTATTAGGAACTTGGTAGATGTGATTGCTTCCTCCGCGGC
This sequence comes from Hordeum marinum, assembly GCA_022496015.1. Lineage (NCBI taxonomy): Eukaryota > Viridiplantae > Streptophyta > Magnoliopsida > Poales > Poaceae > Hordeum > Hordeum marinum. The sequence goes on along the minus strand of CM039678.1, from coordinate 390,272,594 downwards.
AACAGCGCTAGAATATCCTTTCGCGTGGCTTGAGACTAGGTTGGTAGTTCCCCAAAGAGGAAGGGTTGATGCAGCACAACGATGGTAAGTATTTCCCTCAGTTTATGAAACCAAGGTATAAAACCATAGAGGAAGATCACCCATCCATTCAAACAGAACCAGCACAAATACTTGGAACAAGACACGAAAGAGAGGTTGTGAAGTTTTCCACGGTAATAACATAGATTAGCAAGTCATAGTTTTGGCAAATAGATCTCGCAAGAAGAAAAAATAAAATAGATAAACAAAAAGCTCAATAAGGTATTTTTGGTTTTTTGGTTTTATAGATCTAAAAATAAAAGATGCAAATAGTAGATCGGAAAGCAATTTGTTGGAAAATTAGACTCGAGGGTTGTAGGTTTCAGTAGTGACTTCTCTCATGAGTATAGCATACGGTGGGTGAAAAAATTACTGTTGGAAAATTGATAAAATATCAAATAATCATGACGATATCTAGGAAATGATCATTATATCGATATCACATCCAAGACAAGTAGACCGAAATGATCCTGCATGTACTACTATTACTCCACACATTAACCGCTATCCATCATGCATCTAGTGCATTAAACTCATGGAGAAATGGAGTAATGCAATACCAATGGTGACATGATGTAGACAAGATCTATTCATGTAGGAATATACTCCATCTTGTTATCCTTAGTAGCAACGATACATCCGTGTCTTGTTGCCCCTTCTATCATCGAGAAAGAACACCACAAGATCGAGCCCATCACAAAGCACCTCTTCCCATGGCAAGAAAAATTAATCTAATTGGACAAACTAAACCAAAGATTCAAAGAAGAAATACGAAACTATAAGTAATCATGCAAATAAGATATCAAAGAAGACTCAAATCATATTCATGGATAGAAACTGATCATGAACTCAAAATTCATCGGATCCCAACAAACACACCGCAAAAGTCATTACATCAAATAGATCTCCAAGGGACCATTGTATTGAGAACCATAGAGAGAGAGAGGAAGCCATCTAGCTACCGCGAATGGAATCGTAGGTTTATGGTGGACTACTCACGCATCATCGGAGAGGCACACACGATGAAGACGAACCCCTCCGTGATGATGCTATATTGGATCTCGAGGTTCTGGAACTTGCGGTGGCTGGAATTGTGTTTCATCGACTCCCTTAGGGTTTTCTGAATACTTGGGAATTAATAGGCTCGATAGTCGGCTAGGGGAGTCCTGAGGCGCCCACCCTCTACCAGGACGTGCTAGAGGCCTCTAGCGTGCCTTGGTGGAGGGTGGCCACCCTGGGCCCCCTATTTTGGTGATCTTTGGCCCATCTTCTTCCTCCTGGTCCATAAAAAATATCTAAAAATCCCCGCAGCGTTTGGGCTCCGTTTGGTACTGATTTTCTGCGAAGTAAAAAACAAGCAAAAACAACAACTGTCACTTTGGCACTATATCAATAGGTTAGTCCCAAAAATGATATAAAGTTGCTATAAAATGATTGTAAAGCATCCAAGATTGATAATATAACAGTATGGAACAAGAAAAAATTATAGATACATTGGACACATATCACATGCCCCACGCGGACTCTTCGAGAAACCCAACAGTCCGACGGGCGCCTCGACCATCGGCGCAGTGTGAACATCGTGTGGTGCCGCTTTGAATCGTTGCCCGAGGCCATTAGCCGGTTATTCAAGCAGGTCGTCATCCCCCAGCCATTGCACATCCTCCTCCTCCCTCCACCCCTCCGCCGCCCAAGCCCATCCGCCTCCCCTCACACTTCCCTCGCCATTGGATGGTCCAGCACCTCATCACCACGTACATGCAGCTCACTCCGGAGCGGCGCCTACAAATCGAGGCGGAAATATAGGCTGGCCACACCACCCGCAACGTTGCAGGTCTCCCTTTGGATTCGTTGAAGAAAGGGAGGAGGAGGAGGAGGAGGATGAGCATCAGTCAGCGGCTATGGAGGAGGACGTCCCAAAGGCGGAGGCGAAGGTCGGCCTCGACCAGCTGGAGGAGATAGCGGAGCAACAGTCCATCCTGGATTCCATCCGGGATGAGGCCGAGGTGGAGGCCAACCGCTGGCTTATCCGACAGAGGTAGGTAGAGGTCGATGCCATGTTCGATGAGTTGGAGGCGAAGATAGAGGCAGAGGAGGCGGCAGCGGAGTAGCCGCAGGCATCAGAGGGGCGGAGCCACAATAGACGACCATTCATCCATGAGAGGGCATGGAGATCATCGACATCTCCGACGAAGAGTAGATAGGTTTTACTATGTAGTACATAGGTTTTACATCTTGCATGCTTTTGTATGAATTTTATCCTTTCTAAATATGAGATGTCCAGTTGTGTAATGATGTTTTCAATCTAATATGAACCATGCTGATGTTGAAAAAGATAAATGAAAAGAAACTATCTTTTGCATGATGAAACTAATTGGTGCACTCAAATCAAAAAAAAAAGAAACAAACGGTCCAATCAAATCAATAGAGAAAAGGGTGACGGTGCAATCAAATCAATAAAAAATAAATAGAACCAACACATGCACCATTTTATTGTCCTCTTTTACCCTTGTGGGCCTTCGACATGTCAACTCCTTGTGAAGGCCCAACAAGGACTTGATTGCATTTTGGGACAGACGAGTGGGCAAGCAGAACCAACCTCTCACGGATCGCCCAATGATCCAACGACGCGGAGCCGTCCATGTGATCCAACGGTGTCTAGCCTGCACGTGGCCCACCCTGTGAATTCCTTATAGAAGACCAGATCTAAGGGTTGTCGCTTGGTACGAGGGTATGATCGGAAGGCTGCAGTTCGACGCTAGGGTTTGGAGAGATGCTGCGAGGTTTTGAGTCGGTCAGCAGGGCTATCTTAGGTTTGACCAACTTTCAAACGATGTTAACTACCTACTTTTAAAAAAATAGCAAACCTTCATAGTTTGTCATTTCCTAAGACATAGGTACCATAAAAATATAACTTGGTTTAGGGACATTTTTATGGAAAATCATTTTTGAGGTAAGCTACCATCTCTAGGTTCAAATGAGCAGAATAAATTCAAAAAAATCCAAAAAATGGAAGACATGCGCACAATGTCGTTGTATGTGACATGGTTATGACAATAACAAATCTTGCTTTATGGACATTTTCATGAAAACTCCTTTACACAAATGAGCTATCACGTACGAGATTGTATGGAGTCTAGGAAGAGAGCGATGGTGGGTTTCGGTTTATGAAAAATTAAAAATAAAAATAAAAATCATCATAGAATCATTTTAGTGTGAATAAGAAGGATCCAAACTTATTTTTTTATTATTGAAATTTTAAACTACTTTATAATGATTTATATTGGAAATGGTCTATTTACCCTAACTTACGGAGCTCACCAACATAGGCTAGCATGATCATTTGTTTGTATTTTTGTTTTATTTGTTATTAGATCATTGCAACCTAGGCTAACATGATCATTGCAACATCACAGAGCAATGGATTTCAAATGTTTCTTATAATTCAAACGTTAGTCCAAATTCACATTCAAACATCACATCACAGTTAAAACATCATATCAAATCACATCAACCTGCGTTAACTTTAATTATACATTAATGCCGGCCACAAAGGCCAATGATAGTTCACAAGTATGCCAGGCTTTCACTAAAAACATCAAAAATAAAAATAAAAATGCGGAGGTGTGCTACCCCCTAGGCGTCCTCGTTGTCATCATCGAGGCTGCTGAGGTCGACGAGGGTCGGCGCCGGGCCAGGCCAAGAGAACGCCGCCTACCAAGAAGTGGCGTCGTCATTTGCCGGTGGATACACCGCCGCTACCAGGGCTTCGACACGACGCTCCTCCTTCTTTGACTTGGCATCCTTCTCCAACTGCTCGATTCGCTTACCTTCGCAATGCTCCTCCAGCAGGTGTTGTTGTCGCAAAAACTGCAGGTAGACCCGCTCCTGTTTCGTCGTCGCCAGCATCCAGGCGAGTGCCGTGCTCACCCACTCGCGTACCACCCCCAATATGTACTCGTGAGGCGTGAGGGCGGTCGGCACCTGCTCGAGCCAAGCGGGGATGGCGGGGCCATATGCGGCACGACGCAGTCGCTAGCAGTAGAGAGCGCAATGGCCTTCGCTATCCGCACCTGGTAAGCCGCCTCCTTCTCCTCCTGCTTCTACTGCTCTTCCTCCTCGCTTTCACTGAGGGCGGTTGTCAGTGCCTCCTGGTACTCGACCTCCACCTCCTAGTCCACATCATGCACGACAAGGGGCGACGGGACGCCACCCCCACGCTCCTCCTCGTGCTCAAACACAAAGCAGGCCTCCCAATCGAGAAAGTCTTCAGCGTAAGCCGGGTTGAGCCGCTTCTCAGGCGTGAGCTGCTACTACCGGAACCTCACCTCCTCCGCACGCACCCGCGCCGACCGTGGCACCGTGGTACTAGGATCCTCTCCGGAGCCAAGTCCAAGTCATGTGGCAGGACCACGTCAGGGTAGGGGAGAGGGATGCTATGCTCCCAGTGCCACCTCGCCTGTTGCACTGGGACGCTAATCCACTATCGAGGCAGACGAGAAGAGCATGGTGGGGGTAGCGCACACCAAGGGACGACGGGAGCCTTGCCCTTCTTTTTGCTGCAGCTCTGGCAAGCCCCTAAGAAGATGCCCATGGTGAGAGGGATGTTGGCGCGGGCAAGGGTTTGTCGACAGCAGGCTAGGCTTTGGATATGCTGCCAAGGGTGGAGGGGGTGGGCTTTGCTTTGGAAGGGTGGAAACTGGTGTGGACGGGCCGGTCCACGGGTTTCCACTTAAAGAAGGACGGCGACCCGAACATGGGTGGCTGACGTCCGGGGCCCGCCGTGCGTGCGCATTTACTTTGGGATATGGGGGTAGTTGGAAGGCTGCCATGCGTCCCCGAGACAGAGAAGGAGAAAGCGTATGCCCGTCTGTTCGACGTCCTTGTGGCCGGAAATGGGGTGGGTTCAACAAGCAACACAGTCCAGCGCGACCCCACTCGTCAGTAGTTAACGATCAAACTATTGACCTGACGACATCCCCCCTTGTGACCATTTCTGAGGGTTTCAGACTAATGAGTGGGGAAAAGTGAGCAAATGTTAAGAGCATGGGAACGAATTAGTAGAGTTAAGGAACGAGGGGCATAGATGTAGAAACCCCATTTATTAAACGTTAGGTTGTACACATAGCCTCTAGTGCGGTTTACAATATATTCATGAGAATGCATAGCTTAAAAATCTAGATATCTATTAGGCAAAATGGGATCATTAGGTTGAAGTGACATTCCCAATTGTGCAGCTAAGCGGGAAGCATAAATTCCTTCATACAATTAACCATTGCTAGAGTGGGAGTGTGATAACCCACAAGTGTAGGGGATTGCGACAGCCTTCACGGGTAGTATTTCACCCTAATTCACTGGTTCGACACAAGCGGTGCCAAAGTATATTTATTGGCCTTAATAGTTGAGTTATCAATTCAACCGCACCTGGGATATATCTCTACAACAAAGGTTTAGTAGCATGGCAAATAGTAGTAGCAAAAGTAATAGGAGTAATGAAAGTAGCAGTTTTGTAGGAGGTATGACAGTAACAATAGTAATACTAACTTGACAAGATTCAGTATATGTAAAGCGTAGGCATGTGGATCGGTGATGGATAATGATTTAGATGATATTGATCATATAACAGATATACACTAGGGCGACACGGAATTAGCTACGATTCATCAATGTAATGTAGGCATGTATTCCGTATATAGTCATACCTGCTTGCGATAAGAACTTGCATGACATATTTGTCCTACCCTCCCATGGCATCGGGGTCCTATTGGAAACTAAGCGATATTAAGGTATCCTTTTAATAGAGAACCAGAATAAAGCATTAACACATGGTGAATACATTAACTCTTCAAACTACAACAATCACCGGAAAGAATCCCAATTATTGTTACCTTCGGGTATGTGGATCATGACACGTAATAGGTGCATACAACTTGCAAGATAGGATCCAAATCACTATTATATTCATGAAAACATAATAGGTTCAGATGTTAAATCATGGCACTCGGGCCCTAGTGACAAGCATTAAGCATAGCAAAGTCAGAGCAACATCAACCTCAGAACATACTGGACACTAGGGATCAAGCCCTATCAAACATAACTAGATTACATGATCAATCTCATCCAATCCCACCACCATCCGGCAAGCCTACAAAGGAATTACTCACTCCCGATGGTGAGCATCATGGTGGTGTCGATGGAGAAGGGTTGATGATGATGATGGCGACGATTTCCCCTCTCTACAGCCCAAAACAGGCTCCAAATCAGCCCTTCGAAGGAAGAATAGGAGGTGGCATCGGTTTCATCTCATGAAACGCGATGGAAACTTCTCTTTGATTTTTTTATCCGAAGATGTGATTTTATAGGACTGGAATTAGGGTCGAAGGGGCTTTGAGGGCCCCACAAGCCATTAGGGTGCGCCATGATGTGTGGTAGCCCCCTGGCACACACCCTCCAGCACCTCTTCGCTCCATAATTCTTTACTATTCTCAGAAATAATGCACAAAAAAGTGTCGTCAATTCCAAGAACTTTTATTTCTGCACACAAATAAGACCAAGGTAGTTCTGGTGAAAACAACGTCGGTCCAGGTTAGTTTCATTTAAATCGTGCCAATTAGAGGTCAAAACCAAAGCAAAAGTGTTTGGAAAAGTAGATACATTTGAGACGTATAAACTCCCCAAGCTTAACTCATTGATTGTCTTGAAGTAATTCAGTTGATAAACTGAAAGTGATAAACAAAACTTTTATAAACTCTTTATTTCTAGTTGTCATACACATGCTTAGCTATTGCTCAAGTTTTCAGCATAAATCATAAATAAGCACATTCATGACAACAGCTAGATATTATATTAGATCATGGCAATACATAACCAACTAGAAAGCAATAATAAAATATCTCACATGCCAACAATTTGTCAAAAATCATAATATAATATGATGACATGGTATTTATCTAGCCCTTTCTGAGACCGCAAAACATAAATGCTGAGCACCTCTGAGATCCAAGCAATGACTAAACATTATAATTCAGGGTAGAAAAGATCCAGTCATGATCATATCCAACATTAACTAGACTCAATGAATAAGGATGAAAATAGTGCTCTCAAGTCTAGTGCTTTTAATAAGAGGATTGACTCAACATAAAAGTAAATAGATAGGTCAGGGAAGCATTAATTTGTAGAGGTGCCAGAGCTCGAAGCTTAACCAAGAGTGAAGATATAATTTTGGGGTGGTGCACTTTTCTTGTCAACGCTATGACAAATGTTTTCAATATATTCCATGCTAAACTCATTATTGGCGGTTCCCAAACAGAACAACAAAGTTTAATCCTATCCACCATCCATTCACAAACCATGGCTGACCAAATCCATAGATGTGTGTTGATACGTCTCCAACGTATCTATAATTTTTGATTGTTACATACTGTTATATTGTCAATCTTGGATGTTTTACACACATTTTATAGCAACTTTATATCATTTTTTGGGACTAACCTATTGACATAGTGCCAAGCGCCAGTTCCTATTTTTTGCCTGTTTTTTACGTCACCGAATATCAGTGCCAAATGAAGCCCAAACACCGAAAAACTTTTTGGAGATTTTTGGGGGCCAGAAGATAATTGGGGACCAAAGAAGCACCTGAGAGGAGGTCCGTGGAGGCCACAAGACACCAGGGTGCGCCAGAGGCCCCTGGTGCAGCCTAGTGGGTTGTGCCCTCCACGGGACCCCTCCCCACCATCTATTAGCTCTATAAATACCCAAATATTCCAAAAACCCTAGGGGAGTCAACAAAACACAATTCCACCGCCGCAAGTTCTACAACCACGAGATCCGATCTAACATCATCACGAAGGGGTGTATCGTCTTCATGGGCGCCTCTCCGATGATGAGTGAGTAGTCCACCATAGACCTACGGGTCCGTAGGGAGTATCTAGATGGCTTCCTCTCTCTCTCTCTTTTGATTCTCAATACGATGGTATCTTAGAGATCTATTTGATATAATGAATTTTTGCGGTGTGTTTGTTGGGATCCGATTAAGTTCGAGTTCATGATCAGTTTCTATACATGAATATTATCTGCGTCTTCTTTGATCTATTATATGCATGATTACTTATAGCCTCATATTTCTCCTTCAATTTTTTTGTTTAGTTAGGCCAACTAGATAGATTTTTCTTGCCATGGGAAGAGGTGCTTGGTGATGGGTTCAATCTTGCGGTATTCTCTCCGAGTGACAGAAGGGCAGTGAGGCATGCATGTATCATTGCTATTAAGGATAATAAGATGGTCCCTATTCCTACATGAATAGATATTGTTTACATCATGACATGATACACTAGATGCATGCTGGATAGTGGTCGATGTGTGGAGTAATAGTAGTAGATGCAGAATAGTTTCTATCTACTAATCTTGGACATGATGCCTATATAATGATCATTGCCTTGGATATCGTCATGATTATTTGATATTCTATCAATTGCCCAACAGTAATTTGTTCACCCACCGTGTGCTATACTCATGAGAGAAACCACTAGCGAAACCTATGACCCCCCGAGTCTATCTTATAACATATTGCTTTCCGTTCTATCTTTTTCCGCATTTGCTTTCAGATCTATTATTCCAAAAAACCAAAATACCTTGCTGCACTTTTTATTTACTTGTTTTATTTTGTGTTCTTACGTGGTCTATTTACCCAATCTCATGCAAACCGATCTATCTTTTATCATGGAGAGGTTGACAACCTCTCTTACGCATCGGGTTGCAAGTATTTGTTCTATGTGTGTGAGTACCGTTTACATAGTGTTCTTCGGTTCTCCTACTGGTTCGATAACCTTGGTTTCATAACTGAGGGAAATACTTACCATAGCTGTGATGCATCATCGCTTCCTCTTCGGGGAAATACCGATGTAGTCTCAAGCCACATCAAAAGAATTTCTAGCACCGTTTCTCGGGAGGAGGTACAAAAGTAGTCTCCCGTCAACTTGCCAATTTCTGGTGCCATTTCCAGGACATCTATCAAGTTCCTAATCACAAATATCATCTCCTTGCAATTTAAATTATTCTCCATTTTCCTCTCGTTTTCATCTCCCCCACTTCACAAAAAATGCCATTTTATTTCCCTCCTTTTCTGTTTGCCTTTTTGCTTGTTTGCTACCTTTACTTGTGTTGCCATGTGCCTTCTATTTTCTTGCATCTTAGCTTGCTAAAAATCTATTGATATGGATCCTCATCCACTTTCTAATTTTGTCAAAATACCAATTTATGATGAACCAATTGCTAGTGACTTGAGTGGACTTGATCATCCTCAAGAAGTTTTGTTTGAAAATCATGAATTTGAAAATGTTGATGAAGTGTTGAAAGAATAAATTTATAAGGAGGTTCATGATAGTTCCTTGAATGAAAAGCATGATTGCCATGTTGTTAGTATGAATTCATTGAATATCCATGATGTTAATGATATGCAAAACCACAAGCTTGGGGATGCTATCCTTGATGAAGATGATATTTTTTGTTCCCCAAGTCTTGGTTATAATTACTAATGATAACCATGAAACTTTTAATCATTATTTTAATATTCAATTTGGTTATGACAATCAAGTGTCACATGATAGTTATTTTGCTGAGTTTGCTCCCAGTGCCATGAATGAAAAGGAGTTTGCTTATGTGAAGAGTGATAAATTCTCTATGTTTGTAGATCATGAAAATAATGCTTTATGTGATATTTATATTGTGAGCTTACTTCATGATGTTATTGAAAATTATTATGAGGGAGGAACATATGCTTGTAGGCATTGCAATAATATCAAGTATCCTCCCTATGTGTTCAAAGTTTCGAAGTTATGCTAGCTTTGCCATACTATGCTAGTTGATTCTTGCTCCCATATATTGTTTGCTTATAAAATACCTATGCATAGGAAGTATGTTAGACTTAAATGTGTTTGTCACATGTCTTATGATGCTCTCTTTGTGCTTTAACTCTTGTCTTTTATGTAAGCATCATTGAAATCTCAAGTCTATCTTGATGGCTATAAAGAAAGAGCTTGTTGGGAGGCAACACAATAAATAAAATTTATTTTTACCTTTTTATTTATGTTATTGAGCAATTAAACAATTATGCTACTGTTGTTATTCTGTTTTTATGTTTTAATTAATGTTTATGCCAAGTAAAGCCTTTAGGATCATGTTGAATGATAGTTGATTTGATATTGTTGAAAAACAGAAACTTTTGTGTCAAGTCAAACAATTTTTAAAAACCACATATGTGACGAAAAATTGTTAATTATTTTCACCAGATTGATGTATAATTTTCTGTCGTTTTCCTATTTTTCAGATTTTTTTGAGTTACAGAATTATGGTGAGAGTACACATTACTACAGACTATTCTGTTTTTAACAAGTTCTGTTTTCGTTGCATTGTGTGCTTATTTTGATGAATCTATGGATTGTATTGGATGGTATAAGCCATGGTAAAGTTATAATAGAGTATATATAATGCAATAATAAAATATGAATGGGTTTTCAAAAGTACTTAGAGTGGTGATTTTTTAATTATACTAACGAATCTCACAAATATAGTGTTAAATTTTGTGTGATTGAAGTTTTGAAGTTTTGGGTGAGATCATGATGAATGAAGGAATAAGGAGTGAAAAGAGCCTAATATTGGGGATGCTATGTAACCCCAAGATAATATCCAAATAGTAACAAGCAACTAAGCTTGGGGATGCCCCGAGTGGCATTCCCTCTTTCTTCTAACGACCATTGGTATTTTACTTGAAGCTATATTTTTATTCGTCACATATCATGAGTTTTGCTTGGAGAGTCTTGTATTATATGAGTCTTTGCTTGATTTGCTTTTATTTTCTCACAAGTATCCTTGCTGGACACACCTATTTGAGAGAGCCAAATTTATGCTATGGTTTGTTAGAATTTCTCTATATGCTTTACTTAATGGTTTTGAGCTATGGAATTTCTCTAGTACTTCACTTATGTATTTTTAACCATAACATGCGTTAATTTTTTGAAGAAATACTCTCATGCTTCACTAAGATCAATTTTGAAGAAATTCTCTCATGCTTCACTTATATTATTTTCAGAGATGAAATTGTTATTCTCATGTTCTTCACTTACATTTATTTGAGCTTGTCAAAAGCAATGGTACTACATGAAACTAGTTCCAAAGTGATAGTGAATCATGAGGGATGTCATAAAAACTTTCATGAAGATCCTTGGAAAAATTAAACTTTATTCCTTGTAATAGTTTTTTGAGACATGATGATAGTAATATGTGAGTTATATTGGTGAGTAATTATGCTTTAGTAAGAATATTGGTGTTAAGGTTTGTGATTCCATATGCAAGAACGGAAGCCAATAGTTATGAAATTAAATTACATCCTAATTATGTTGCATTATTTGGTGTTAGTTATGCTTAATGCTCGTTTATGTGAATTTTCATTTCTTGGTTGGGTGCTGCTCAATGTATTTGCTAGGCTCCACTTGTACTAAGTAGAAATACTACTTGTGCATCAAAAATTCATAAACCCAGTTTTTCCATATGAGTCTACCATACCTACCTATATGCGGTATTTCCGTGTCGTGCCAAGCAAATTTGTATGTGCCATCTCTAGTTTTCAAAATGAATTCCCTTTTTGTGTGCTCATACCGTTCAGGAAGCGGAAGGGGTGACCAATATTTTTCCATGCTAGATGTGTTATTCTCAAGATGAGTGTTCATTCACTTGCCATTACACGATAGTACGGCGGTAATAGGGATGCCTAGTCCTGAAATGAAAAATAAATTTAATATTTGTTGTGAAATAATAAATTCCTTTGAAAGTGTTGGTGTGGAAGGCAACTGTGCATTTCTCTAGCCATGGATTGTGAAAGAATGGTGTAAAAAGGAACAAACTTTATTTTTTGTTTGGGAACTCCTTATGATATATCTAGCATAGAAAGGTATTGAAAGCTCTTGGTCGTCTTCGTTGACGGGAAAGGCATGCCACCCAAAATATTTTCTCTCTCAATTTAAACTTTGAGCTCTGGCACCTCTACAAATCCCTACTTTCCTCTGTGAAGGGCCTATCTATTTACTTTATGCAATTTTTACTTTTATTTGAGTCCCCATCTTCTCTTATAAAGCACCAACTAGGGGGCACTATGATTGTACATGAGCATTGAGTATAGAAAATATTTGAATGTGTTTCATGAATGGATCAATGATTGATCCTAATGGTCTAGGGATAACTTTCTTTAGTGCTGACATTTTGAAAGACATGGTTGCTTGTTGGTATGCTTGACTATTAAAGTCTTTGTGTCAAAACTAGACTATTGATTTGAACCATCTAAAAGTCCAAATGTCCATGCTACAAAAGAATATAATATGTGATGAACATGTTAGGCAACATTCCACATCAAAAAATGTTTTTTAATCATTTATGTACTCGAGGACGAGCAGTAATTAAGCTTGGGGATGCTGAGATGTCGCCAACGTATCAGCAATTTTTTATTGTTCCATGATGTTATATTATCAATCTTGGATATTTTACAATCATTTTATAGCAACTTTATACCATTTTTTGGGAATAACCTATTGACATAGTGCCAAGTGCCAGTTCCTGTTTTTTGCTTGTTTTTTTACTTCGCGGAATAGCAGTACCAAATGAAGCCCAAACACCACGAAAATTTTTGGAGGTTTTTTGGCCTAGAAGACAACTGGGGGACCAAAGAAGCACCTTGAGAGGAGGGCCGTTGGGGCCACAAGACACTAGGGCGCACCAAAGGCCCCTAGCGTGGCCTGGTGGGTTGTGCCCTCCACATGATCCCTCTCCATTACCTATCAGCTCTATAAATACCCAAATATTCCAAAAACCCTAGGGAGTCAACGAAACACAATTCCAGCCGCCGCAAGTTCCAGAACCACGAGATCCAATCTAACACCATCACAGAGGGGTCCATCGTCTTCATGGGTGCCTCTCCGAAGATGCGTGAGTAGTCCACCATAGACCTACGGCTCCGTAGGCAGTGGCTAGATGGCTTCCTCTCTCTCTTTTGATTCTCAATACAATGGTCTCTTGGAGATCTATTTGATGTAATGACTTTTTGGAGTGTGGTATTGGGATCCGATGAAGTTTGAGTTCATGATCAGTTTCTATCCATGAATATTATTTGAGAATACTTTGATCTCTTATATGCATGATTACTTATAGCCTCGTATTTCATCTTTGAAACATTGGTTTAGTTAGGCCAACTAGATCGATTGTTCTTGCCATGGGGTACTTTGTGATGGATTCGATCTTGCGGTGTCCTCTCCCTGTGACAAAAGGGACAGCGAGGCATGCATGTATCGTTGCTATTAAGGATAAGAATATGGGGTCTATTCCTACATGAATATATCTTTTCTGCATTATGCCATCATACTTAATACATTACTTCGTTTCTGCATGAACTTAATACACTAGATGCACGCTGGATAGTGGTCGATGTGTGGAGCAATATAAGTAGATGCAGAATCGTTTCGGTCTACTAATATTGGACGTGATGCCTATATAATGATCATTGCCTTGGATATCTTCATGATTATTTGATCTTCTATCAATTGCACAATAGTAATTTGTTCACCCATCGTGTGTTATAGTCATGAGAGAAGCCACTAGTGAAATCTACGCCCCCCGGGTCTATCTTTTAACATGTTGGTTTCCGATCTATCTTTTTCCACATTTGCTTTGTGGCGAGTCAACCTAAATCAATCAAATATCCTGTGTTTCCGTACCATCCCAAGATCATGTAGGTACACATACAGTACATCAATGTATATAGCGGAGGGAAAATCACACAACTTTATTAATCAAAATCTCATATCGAGTCCTTTATTAAAATAAAGTGGCTGAAGGCCAACTCGTGAGATAAAACTAATCCAAAACTTGCTGAAGCTTTAAAGGTAGTTGAGTCCATCTGACTCCAAGGGCATCTTACCAAGCGTAGAGCGTATCCTCACTCCTGGTCATAAAAGCACTCTGCAGCATGATATGTTGCAGCCGTATAGGTTAGCATATTGAATATCCTGAGAAGTCACAAAAGCAAGTGTGAAAATAATCATCTATTGTATATGCATATATGGCAGGTGGGGCTGTAAGTTTAAGTTTAGCATAAAGCCATTTTTTCCTACAACAGGAGAGGGGGCAAAGCAAAAGTTATTACTACAATGTTGGCTGATTAATAAGAAGGTTCCACCAACCATTTATCATACCTAAGTTACCAATAATATCCACATCATTAATATTATTTGTGTTGAGAGTTCCTGATAGTTTCAGTTCCTTTGGCTCAAAATGTCTGTAACCGTGGACATGACTTATCGATTAGGTTTGGTACTCTATTGAGTTTTGCGGACGTTCCCCACAAGATTTGATCACCTCCATTGAAGTCCTCGCACTTCAGGGTGTTTGAGAACCAGATGATCAACATAGGGTCTTCCAAAGGGTTCCTCTGAGACACTGTCGGTGCCCATCCATTCCTACCATTCTTCTACATTTTCTAGCACCGCCCATCCAGAGTCGCCACGATGTCCAACCCAGCTAGAGCCCATAATGGCGTATGGCTATGAAAGTAAGCCTCAGGTCTTGAAGTATCTATCCGTCTCTTCGTACCTGGGTGGACCTTTACGTGTGAATAATGTCGCTTCTCCAGCATCACCTAGGCTACCACTGGTTCTTCTAGGGTGCCATTCTACCATCATCCACCCAGAGGTGTATTGCATCATGTGGCCTTGAAAATTACTTGAAGTCTTAAGTGTCTTAGTCATAAATAAATTTCTCTCCAGTTTCATGATAAACACTCAACCAAACCCCGTCTACTAAAAGCATAGCAAAATAATAATGTCTCCCTGGGGCCAAAGTAACAAGGGTTTATGGGTGCCTACCACATGATACTACTCAATAGCCAAAATTTCCAAGTACCTACTTTGCATGCAATGGTGGAGAAAGGTAGAAGTAATGCAATAAAACAATAGGTAACACATGATCAATGTGAACTTGCCTTGTTGACGATCTTCAAACTAGAGTGACTCTAAGTAACAAGCCTCGTACTCCGGATGATCTAACAAGACAAACAATTCACACAATAAGCATAATCATATCACAATAATTCATAACAGCAAGTAAAGCTAATAACAAACAATCAATAACACCAACGAAGAAGGAAAATAAAACAACCAAAGAAATCACCAAAACTCAATTATAAAGCTTCACTAAAGTAGACAACCTATAAATAGTTTTTTGCTACTAATATTTATTTAACAGGAATAAAATTTACGTTTTATTAGAAAACAGAAAGAAAATTTACTACAAATTTCTATGCAAAAAGAATCAATTAAAAGGTTTTATAATACAGAAGTTATGACCTAATTAAACTATATCTTGAATCTATCTAGATCAAAAATTTATAAAAAAACAAACAATGTTTCTATTAGTCCTCTCGATAGATATAACAACTAGAAATTAGTAGAAAAAAGAAACACTCAAAAATCAATTAAAAAGGTTTTATCAAACAAAAGTTATGACCAAATTAAAATAGATTTTGAATCTATCCAGAAAGAAAATAGATTTTTACAAAAGGTTTTATAAAAAACAAAAATTAGTTTTATTGGTCCTCTCGATAGATATGGCATATAGAAATCAGTAGCAAAAAGAAACACTCAAAAATCAATTTTTAAATAAAAGTTATACCTAAATTGGTGATTTATACAAATCTCTTTGAACTCATAATTTAAAAGGTTTAAAAATATTTTTCGTTGGTTCCTCTGGAAAGAAAGGATTTTTGTGAATCTTTAGCAAAAAGAATCAACTGAATCACAGTTATAAAACTAAAGATACAAAACAACGCATCTAATCTGAAAACGGGAATTTCCTGAAGACGTTATATTGTGGGCGAGTGCCACGTGGCACGCTAAGGGTCAAGGAAGTGAACGGTTGCTATTTAAAGTTTTCGGTGGTTAGAGAAAAAAACACGTACATGTGGGTTCGTTGCTTACACAGAAGGTGCATGTAGGCAGGAAAGGAGATGGTGGCATGGAGGCGGACCCGGTCATTGGTGGCATCAGAGATGATGTCCCAGCAGATGCGGGACGTTGAGAGCGACCAATTTTTGTTGAAGGTGTAGGTCGGAGATGTCGTAGGTGAGCGGGGCATCGTCATGAACTCCGTCGATGTCGGGCGAGGTACAACATAAGGTTCTGGAGCTTGAGGTTCTGGAGCTTCCTGATCGAGTAAAAGATGTCACGGAGATGTGCAAGGACAAGAGAAGTACGTTGGAAACGGTTTGGTGGTTTAGGGTTGCTCACCGGCGTTGGAATCTACAACGAACTATCTCGCCTCGTGCGAGATCCAAACGAAGAACACGAGATGCAGATGTGGTTTTGGCATGGTTTTTTTGGGGGGATTGATGGAGGAGGTCACGAGCTATTTATAGGACATGAAACGTGGGAAAGGGGAAGCCTTGGGCTAGGGTTTCCGAAGATCGTGGACATGAGATGGCATGAAAATCTTCTATTGAAAGAGATTTCATGAGGAGGAAGAAGATAAAGTGGGTCCCATGTGTCATGTGTAATGAGAGGGAGAGAAAGAGAAAAAACATGAGAGAGAGAGTGATCGATATGGGGTGGCAGCACTAGGAGCTGCATGCTGCTCCATCCGCTTGTGCATGCGCCGACGCTAGGTTTGGTGCTGGCTGGGCCTGAGTAGCATGGCCAGTGGTTCGTCTTTTTTTACAAAAATAGAATGGAGAAATGAAGTATATCAAAAGTTAAAGTAAAAAAAATATATGGTATTATATAACAAAACGATCGGAAAAATAAATCCTATAACATGAACATATTTTAGATGCACAATAAAAACTTTATAAAAAAATATTTTTTAAAAAAAGTTTATTTTACGTCCGTGCCCCTTGTTCCTTAGCTCTACTAATCCATCCCCGCGCACTTAAGTTTTTCTCAGTTTTCCCTACTCCCTTGCCCAAAACCCTCAAAACAGGTTACAACGGACGTTGCCATCGGGTCAATGCCTCTGACTGTTAACTCTGACGAGTGGGGCCACGTAGGACCGAGTCCACATTTTGAACGTTGCGTGCTAACGAGTGGGGCCGCAATACTGACACTCACTGTAACCTCAATCAGATCGAGTCGCTTCTGCGTCGCCCCCTCCATCGCCGTTGTGTCGCCTCTGCCGCCGTCGTGCCGCCTCCGCCGCCATCATGCCTCCTCCACCGTAGTCATGCAGCCTTCGCCGCATCTACCCTCTCTCCCCATCTTGTGATAGGAAGCGATGTCGGGGGAGCACCCCGTCCGGCCCAGCGACCATGGAGATGATTGGGTCGAATCAGAGGCGGATAATTCATGGATTCCACCTAGGTAAGCATCATTTTCCTCTCAAATTGATCAGGAGATCCATAAATTAGGCTGTATTTGACCACCGTTGGCATGAATCAGTGCAATTTTTCTGAATTTTTTTGTCCTAACTGCGCCCTTTATTTCAATCGAATACAGTTGATCCTGCACTTGCTTTTCGGCTGGCGGTTAGAATGGAAACTAGCAACCTGCGTGGAACTAAACCGTATCCGATTTGTGGATTTTTCTATCCGAAAGTGGTAGAAACCAGCGTTTTGTTCATAGATTTCCACAAGGCACTCTATTGTGAGTATCCGTGGAGCCCTGCCGATGTTGTTGAACTGAGATATTTTGACAGTACCAAGCAGAGATTTATCCCATTAACTTGTGATGAGCATCTGGGATTGCTATTTAGTATGAATGCTGATAGCTTTTTCGGTAAAATCCATATGGGTGTGCTTCAGGCACGCAAACAACATATCTTGAAGGGGAAGGATGTTTAGACATCATTTGTATCTGCTAATAGCGAGCGTCCTAGTGGTTGTGAAAGCCACAACATGTCGGATGCTGCTAATTCTTCCACTTCTCCTCTCCCTTCTGCACCTGATGTAGAAGTAGATGCAGAGCCTGACGAGGAAGTGCCTCAACATGATGATGAGGATGAGACTCTATTCCCTGAACTAGTAGATAGAGTCACTCAACAGGCAATGGAAGATGAATATCCAGACGAGCCTTGCAGTCATGCTAGATTTGATGACACTGACGATGAAGAGAGGGAGGAGAACATTGACTCCTTAGTTTTACAAGAATATGATGGTGAGGACATGCCAACAATTGAGTGGAACAGGGAGAATCCTCAACTTACTCCAGGAACCGTAATCGAATCGATGGTGGACTGTCGTAATGCAGTGACTACATATTGCATTCTCATTGAAACCTCCAATGAGGTTGATAGGAGTGAGCCAAGAAGATTCACTGTTCATTGCCCTTATGATAGGTGTAGGTGGAGGTTGCTTGCACCCACTATGCTAAAGAGCTAATTGATTCAGGTATTACAACTGAATCCTTTTTCAGGTTATTTATCCATTATATATTCAGATCGTGCGTACTATTTCTTAATTGTATTTGACATCATTTTTCATTTTGTTGTAGATAAAAAACGCAGGCACACTGTTGGGGAACGATGCATGGAAAACAAAAATATTCCTACGCACACGCAAGATCTATCCATGGTGATGAACACCTACAAGAGGGAGAGTGGATCTACTTACCCTTGTAGATCGCTAAGCGGGAAGCGTTAAGAAACGCGGTCGGTGTAGTCAAACGTCTTCACGATCCAAATCACCGAGTGTCCCGTGATCTCATAACGATCCATCCCACGATCCAATCACGATCCGTCCTGCAAACTCATCACGATCCGTCCTGCGATCTCGTCACGACCCGTCTCGCGATCTTGATCATGGTTCTTCCGATCTAGCGTCGAACGGACGGCACCTCCGCGTTCAACACACGTACAGCTTGATGACGATCTCCGCCTTCTTGATCTAGCAAGAGGGAGCAGAGAGGTAGACGAGTTCTCCAGCAGCGTGACGGCGCTGCGGTGATGGTGGTGGAGCAATTCCGGCAGGGCTTCGCCTAAGCACTGCGGAAAACCGACCTAGAGGAGAAGATATGCACTAGAGGAACGGGTAGCACGTGGCTGAAAATCTGGTGCCAAAACCCTAAGACCCTCTAGTATATATAGGAGGAGAGGAGGAGGAGGGTTGTCTCCCAAGGAGCCAGCCCTTGGGTCACCCGAACCAGGAGGGAGGAGTCCTCCTCCTCCACTCCTAGTAGGATTAGGACTCCTTCCTAATTTAGCCCTTTTGCCTTTTTCCACCTTTTTTTCCTTTTGGGCTTTTTCTTCCCAGCCGCATGGGCCCTTTGTGGGACTTCCTCCAGCCCACTAAGGGATGATATTCATTCTCCCACAGCCCATGTAGCATCTTGGGTCGAAATACCCCTCCCGATGGTCTCCCGGTACACTACCGGCACTACGTGTACACTACCGATGAGCCCGAAACTTTTCCGGCGACCAAAATAAGACTTCCTATATATCAATCTTTACCTCCGAACCATTACGGAGCTCCTTGTGATGTCCGGGATCTCATCCGGGACTCTGAACAACCTTCGGTCACCACCATACATAACTCTATACTACCAAAACGTCATCAAACCTTAAGTGTGCAGACCCTGCGGGTTCAAGAACTATATAGACATGACTGAGACACCTCTACGGTCAATAACCAATAGCAGGACCTGGATGTCCATATTGGTTCCTACATATTCTACAAAGATCTTTATCGGTCGAACCTCTATATCAAGGATTCAGTTAATCCCGTATGATGTTCCTTCTGTTCTTCGGTACATTACTTGCCCGAGATTCGATCGTCGATATCTCCATACCTAGTTCAACCTCATTACCGGCAAGTCTCTTTACTCGTTATGTAATACAAGATCCCGTGACCAAAACTTAGTCACATTGCTTGCAAGGCTTGTTGTGATGTTGTATTACCGAGTGGGCCCTAAGATACCTCTCCATCACACGGAATAACAAATCCCAATCCTGATCCATGCCAACCCAACAGACACCCTCGGAGATACCTGTAGAGTACCTTTCTAGTCACCCATTTACGTTGCGACGTTTGATACACACAAGGCACTCTTCCGGTGTCAGTGAGTTGCATGATCTCATGGTCATAGGAACAGATACTTGACATGCAGAAAATAGTAGCAATAAATTGACACGATCATATGCTACGTTTGTAGTTTGGGTCTTGTCTATCCCATCATTCTCCTAATGATGTGATCCTGTTATCAAATGACATCTCATGTCAATGGCTAGGAAACCTTAACCATCTTTGATCAACGAGCTAGTCTATTAGAGGCATACTAGGGATCTGGTTTTGTCTATGTATCCACACATGCATCTAAGTCTCCGATCAACACAATTATAGCATGGATAATAAACGTTTATCATGAACTAGGAAATATGATAACAACCAATTTATTATTGCCTCTAGGGCATATTTCCAACAGTCTCCCACTTGCACTAGAGTCAATAATCTAGGTCACATCACCATGTGATTCGCATTGTTATGAATCTAACACCCAATGAGTTCTAGGGCTCGATCATGCTTTGCATGTGAGAGAGGTCTTATTTTCAACGGGTCTGCGACATTTAGACCCGTGTGTAGTTTGCAAATCTATATGTCAAACTATAAACATTGCTACCACACTCCACTTGGAGCTATTCCAAATGGTTGCTCTACTATACGTATCCGGATTGCTACTAAGAGTCATCTGGATTGGTGTCAAAGCTTGCATCGACGTAACTCTTTACGACAAACTCTTTCTTACCTCCATAATTGAGAAATATTTCCTTAGTCTTTTAGTTACTAAGGATGATCTTGACCGTTGTCCTGTGATCCACTCCTGGATCACTCCTGTACCCCTTGACGGACTCATGGCAAGGCACACACAGGTGCGGTACAACGCATGACATACTATACAGAGCCTACGGCTAAGGCATAGGGGACGACGTTCGTCCTTTCTATTTCTTCTGCCGTTGTCGAGCTTTGAGTCTCACTCAACTTCACACCTTACAAATCAGGCGAGAACTCTTTCTCTGATTGATCCATTTTGAACTCTTTCAAAATCTTGTCAAGGTATGTACTCATTGAAAGTCTCATCAAGAACCTTGATCTATCTCTATAGATCTTGATGCTCAACAATTAGGTAGCTTTATCCAGGTCTTCCTTTGAAAAACTCTTTTCAAACAACCATTTATGCTTTCCAGAAATTCTACATCATTTCCGATCAACAATATGTCATCCACATATACTTATCAGAAATTCTATAGTGCCCCCACTCACTTTATTGTAAATACAAGTTTCTTGTAAACTTTGTATAGACTCAACAACTTTGATCACCTCATCAAAGTGTATATTCCAACTCCGAGATGCTTGCTTCAGTTCACAGAAGGATCACTGAAGCTTGCACACCTTTTAGCATCCTTAGGAATGACAAAACCTTCTGGTTGTATCACATACAACCTTTCCTCAAGTAAACCGTTAAGGAAACAATGTTTTGACATCCATCTGCCAGATTTCATAATTGAAAAATGCAACAACTACTAACATAATTCCAACAGACTTTAGCAACGCTGGGAGTAAGAAAGTCTCATCATAGTCAACTCATTGAACTTGTTGTAAACTTCTTTGCAACAAGTCGAGCTTTACAAATGGTGACAATTACCATGAGCGTCTATTTTCATTTAAAACATCCATTTGTACTCAAAGACCTGCCATCCAACGAGCAAGTCTACCAAAGTCTATACATGGATCCTTTCTTGGATTTCATGGCCTCTAACCATTTTTCGGAATCTGGGCCCATCATCGCTTCTCCACAGCTTGTACGTTCATCGTTGTCCAACAACATGACCTCCAAGACAGGGTTGTCGTACCGCTCAGGCGGAGTACGCATCCTTGTCGACCTACGAGGTTCGATAGTAACTTGATCCGAAGCTTCATGATCATCATCATTAACTTCTTCTTCAACTAACGTAGGCTTCACAGAAACAACTTCATGCGCTGCGCTACTCTCTGGTTGAACAAAGGTTCAACAACCTCATCAAGTTCTATCTTCCTCCCACTCAATTCTTTTGAGAGAAACTCTTTCTCGAGAAATGACCCAGTTTTAGCAACAAACACTTTATGTTGGGATCTGAGATAGAAGGTTTACCCAACTGTTCTTAGGGTATTCTATGAAGATGCATTTGTCCGCTTTGGGTTTGAGCTCATTAGGTGAAAACGTTTTTCACATAAGTATTGCTGCCCCAAGCATTAAGAAATGACAATTTAGGTTTCTATCAAACCATATGGTGTCATCTCAACGGATTTAGATGGTGCCCTATTTAAAGTGAATGTAGTTGTCTCTAATGCATAACCCCAAAATTATAGTAGCAAAACGATAAGAGACATCATAGCACGCACCATATCCAATATAGCACGACTATGACGTTCGGACAAACCATCACACTATGGTGTTCCAGGTGGCGTGAGTTGTGAAACAACTTTCACATTGTCTAAAGTTGAATGCCAAACTCGTAACTCGGATATTCACCTCCACGATCATATCGCAGACATTTTCATCATCTTGTCACGATGATCTTAAACTTCCCTCTGAATTTGCTTGAACCTTTCAAACGATTCAGACTTGTGTTTCATTAAGTAAATATACACTATATCTACTCAAATCATGAGTGAAGGTAAGAAAATAACGATATCTACCGCACGCTACAAGACTCATTGGATTGCATACATCAACATGTATCATTTCCAATAAATCACTTGCCTGCTCCGTCCATCTGGAAAATGGGGTCCTTAGTCATCTTGCCAAGAGGCATGGTTCGCATGTCTCAACCGATTCGAAATCGAATGAGTCCAAAGATTCATAAGCATGGAATTTCTTCACGCGCTTTATACCAATATGACATTTAGCGGCAGTGCCACAAGTATGTGGTACTATCATTATTAACTTTGTATCTTTTCGCATCAATGTTATGAACATGTGTATTACTACGATCAAGATTCAACAAACCATTCTCACTGGGTGCATGACCATTGAAGGTATTATTCATGTAAACAGAATAACCATTATTCTCTAACTTAAATTAATAACTATGTTGCAATAAACACGATCTAATCACGTTCAGGCTCAAGGCAAAACACCAAATAACATTTATTTAGGTTCGTCACTAATCCCGAAGGTAGAGAGAGCGTGCGATGTTGATCACATCAACCTTGGAAACATTTACAACACACATCGTCACCTCACCCTTAGCTAGTTCTCCGTTTATTCTATAGCATTTATTTCGAGTTACTAACAATTAGCAACCGAACGGGTATCCAATACCCAGGTGCTACTAGGAGTACTAGCAAGGTACACATCAATAACACGTATATCAAGTATACTTCTGTCGACGTTGCCAGCCTTTTTATCTACCAAGTATCTAGGGTTGTTCCACTTCAGCAACCGCTCTCCTCATAATCGAAGCACTTAGTCTCGGGTTTGGGTTCAACTTTGGGTTGCTTCACTGGAGCAGCAACTGACTTGCTATCCATGAAGTTTCCCTCCTTGCTCCTGCCCTTCTCGAAACAAGTGGTTTGACTAACCATCAACACTTGACGCTCCTTCTTTATTTCTACCTTCGCGGTGTCAAACACCGCGAACAGCTCAGGGATCATTATTTCTATCCCTGGCGTTTTATAGTTCATCACCAAGTTCTAGTAGCTTATTGACAATGACTTGGAGAACTATATTAATCACTATCTTATCTGGAAGATCAACTCCCACTCGATTGAAGCGATTGTAGCACCCAGACAATCTGAGTACATGCTTAACGATTGAGCAATTCTCTTTCATCTTGCAGGCAAAGAATCTTGTTGGAGATCTCATATCTCGCAACACGGGCAGGAGACTGAGATCCTAATTTCAGCTCCTAGAACATCTCGTATGTTCCGTGACGTTCAAAATGTTTCAGAGCCTCAATTCTAAGCTGTAATGCATGATGCACTAAACTATCAAGTATTCATTAGAACGTGCCTGTCAGATGTTCACAACATCTATAGACGACGCTAGAGGGGTTGGCGCACCGAGCGGTGCATTATGGACATAAGCCTTCTGTGCAGCAATGAGAACAATACTCAGATCACGGACCTAGTCCACAATATTGCTACCATCGTATTTCAACTGTATTTCTCTAGGAACATATAAAAATTCAACGGAGCTACAGCGCGAACAAGTAATCTACAACATAATTTACAAAGACACTATTGACTATGCTCATGATAATGAGTTCAATTAATCATATTACTGAAGAACTCCCACTCAAATTGACATCCCTCTGGTCATTCGAGTGATACATGATCCAAATTCACCAACTCAAGTCCGATCATCACGTGAGTTGAGGTGGTTTCAATGGTGAACACCATCATGTTGATCATATCTACTATATGACTCATGTTCGACCTTTCGGTCTCTTGTGTTCCAAGGCCATGTCTGTACATCCTAGGCTCATCAAGTTTAACCCGAGTGTTCTGCATGTGCAACACTGGCTTGCACCCGCTATATGTGAACGTAGAGTCTATCACACCCGATCATCACGTGGTGTCTCGACATGACGAACTTTCGCAACGGTGCACACTCAGGGAGAACACAATTTATCTTGAAATTAAGTGAGGGATCACCTTATAATGCTACCGTCGTCCTAAGCAAAACAAGGTGCATAAAAGGATTAACATCACATGCAAATCATAAGTGACATGATATGGCCATGAACTTGTGCTTTCGATATCCATCTTGAAAGCACCGGCATGATCTCCGTCGTCACCGGCATGACACCACGATCTCCATCATCCTGATCTCCATCAACGTGTCGCCATCGGGGTTGTCGCTCCCACCATGATTCTACTACTATTTCTACCAATTAGCGATAAAGTAAAGCATTACATAGCGTTTAATGATTGACACGCAGGTCATACAATAATTAAAGACAACTCTATGGCTCCTGCCGGTTGCCGTACTCATCGACATGCAAGTCGTGATATTCTATACAAAACATGATCATCTCATACATCACATATATCTCATCATGTAAACTGCCATATCACATCACAATATACCCTGCAAAAACAAGTTAGACATCCTCTAATTGTTGTTGCATGTTGTACGTGGCTACTACGGGTATCTAGCAAGAACAATTCTCACCTATGCAAAAACCACAACGGTGATACATAAGTTGCTTTTCAACCTTCTCAAGAACCGCCTTTGTCGAATCCGATCCAACTAAAGTAGGACAAACAGACACCCACCAGCCATCTTTGTGCAACGAGGTTACACGTCAGTCAATGGAACCAGTCTCTCGTAAGCATACGAGTAAGGTTGGTCCAGGCCACTTCATCCCACAATACCGCTGAACCAAAACACGACCAAGGGAGGAAGCAATCTAAGCATCAACGCCCACAAACTCTTTGTGTTCTACTCGAGATCTCATCTACACATAGACCTAGCTCTGATACCACTGTTGGGGAACGATGCATGGGAAACAAAAAATTTCCTACGCACATGCAAGATCTATCCATGGTGATGAGCATCTACAAGAGGTAGAGTGCATCTACATACCCTTGTAGATCGCTAAGCGGGAAGCGTTAAGAAACGCGGTTGGTGTTGTCAAACGTCTTCGCGATCCAAATCGCCAAGCGTCCCGCGATCTCATCACGATCCGTCCCGCGATCCAATCACGATCCGTCTCGCGAACTCATCACGATCCGTCCCGCGATCTCATCATGATCCGTCTCACAATCTTGATCACGGTCCTTCTGATCTAGCGACGAACGGATGACACCTCCGCGTTTAGCACATGTACAACTTGATGACGATCTCCGCCTTCTTGATCTAGCAAGAGGGAGCGGAGAGGTAGACGAGTTCTCCGGCAGCATGACGGTGCTGTGGCGATGGTGGTGGAGCAATTCCAGTAGGGATTCGCCTAAGCACTACAGAAAGCCGATCTAGAGGAGAAACTATGCACTAGAGAAACGGGTAGCACGTGGCTAAAAATCTGGTGCCAAAACCCTAAAACCCTCTAGTATATATAGGAGGAGAGGAGGTGGAGGCTTGGCTCCCAAGGAGCCAGCCCTTGGGTCGGCCGAACCAGGAGGGAGGAGTCCTAGTCCACACCTAGTAGGATTACGACTCCTTCCTAATTTAGACCTTTTGCCTTTTTCCACCTTTTTTCCTTTTGGGCTTTTTCTTCCCAGCCACATGGGCCCTTTGTGGGACTTCCTCCAGCCCACTAAGGGCTGGTATTCATCCTTCCGTAATACAAGATCCCGTGACTAACACTTAGTCACATTGCTTGCAAGGCTTATTGTGATCTTGTATTACCGAGTGGGGCCCTGAGATACCTCTCCGTCACACGGAGTAACAAATCCCAGTCTTGATCCATGCCAACCCAATAGACACCCTCGGAGATACATGTAGAGCACCTTTATAGTCACCCATTTATGTTGCGATGTTTGATACACACAAGGCACTCTTCCGGTGTCAGTGAGTTGCATGATCTCATGCTCATAGGAACAGATACTTGACACATAGAAAACAGTAGCAATAAACTGACACGATCATATGCTATGTTTGTAGTTTGGGTCTTGTCCATCCCATCATTCTCCTAATGATGTGACCCCGTTATCAAATGACATCTCATGTCAATGGCTAGGAAACCTTATCCGTCTTTGATCAACGAGCTAGTCTATTAGAGGCATACTAGGGACATGGTTTTGTCTATGTATCCACACATGCATCTAAGTCTCCGATCAGCACAATTATATCATGGATAATAAATGATTATCATGAACTAGGAAATATGATAACAACCAATTTATTATTGCCTCTAGGGCATATTTCCAACACACACCTACCCACGTGGAGGGGGATGACAAATTAAAGCTTGCAAAGACTAGGTGGGTGGCAGATGCAATCTTGGATTGGGTGAGGGAAAGACCAACAATTGGTCCAACAACACTCCACGAGAAGCTATTTGAGAAGTACAAGATTAATATACCTTACATGAAGATTTTCTATGCTAAGGAAAGGGATCTTGGTAGGATTAATGGTCCATGGAATGAGAGTTTTTCAGCTGCTAGACACATTCAAAGCTGAAGTGGAGACGGCTAATCCAAGACTGGCAGGATTGTGACTCCCTGGCAGGAATCCTAGCCCTATTCTTCGTCCTATAAATACCCAAATATTCCCCAATACCAAAAAGAGCCACGCAAATACTTTTCCTCTGCCAGAAGCCTCCGTTCCCGAGAGATCCAATCTTGGAGCCATTTCCGGTAATCTGCCGGAGGGGGATCCGATCACAGAGGGCATCTACATCAACTCCATTGCCCCTCCAATAATGCGCGAGTAGTCCACCAAACACCTAGGGGTCCATATCTAGTAGCTAGATGGCTTCTTCTCTCTCTTTGTGCTTCAACAGCATGTTCTTCAAGATCTTCATGGAGATCTATCCAATGTAATACTCTTTTGCGGCGTGTTTGTCGAGATCCGATGAATTGTGGGTTTATGTTCAGATTATCCATGAATGTTATTTGAGTCTTTTCTGAATTCTTATATGCGTGATTTCATATCTTTGCAAGTCTGTTCGAGTTATTGGTTTGGTTTGGCCAACTGGATTGGTAACTCTTGCAATGGGAGAAGTGCTTAGTTTTGGGTTCAATCTTGCGGTGTCCTCATGAAGTGACAAAGTAGGGGTAGCGAGCCACGTATTGTATTGTTGCCATCAAGGGTAACAAGATGGGGTTTTCATCATATTGCTTGAGTTTATCCCTCTACACATGTCATCTTACCTGATGCATTACTCTTTTCTTCATGAACTTAATACTCCAGATTCAAGCATGAGTCGGTAGATGTGTGGAGTAAGAGCAGTAGAGAGAGAATCATTTTGGTCTACTTGACACGGACGTGATGCCTATAGGCATAATCATTGCCTTGTATATCTTCATAATTCTATCAATTCCTCGACAGTAATTTGTTCACCCACCGTGATACTTTCCTTCAAGAGAGAAGCCTCTACTGAACCCTATGGTCTTCGGGTCTACTTTCCATAATATATTTTCAGATCTATAAACCAAAAGTACCTTGCTGCAATTTATTTACCTATTTAATTTCCGCAATCTTTTACATCTATCTCTATCAGATCTAATCCTTGCAAATAACCATTAAGGGATTGACAACCCCTTTATAGCGTTGGGTGCAAGAGTTTGGTAGTTTGTGTAGGTGCATCCATTGGTGACTTGCGTGTTCCTCCTATAGGACTAATACCTTGGTTCTCAACAACTGAGGGAAATACTTATCTACTTTGCTGCATCACCCTTTCCTCTTCAAGGGAAAACCAATGCATGCTCAAGAGGTAGGAGTGTTGCCTGAGTGTATCGAGTACGGTGAATCATGGGCTTCTTGAAGTATAAACTTCTTGAGCTCTGGGGGTCATTGGTCACATAGATACACTCCTCAAACCATAGAGTTCCTTGTTCATCCTCACGAAAGCCTTTAGCTTTCCCATATTTCATCCTTTTCTTTATCTTAGCTATTTCCTTGTCTGACTTCTAGGCTTCACGGATTCTTTCGGTCAACGTGGATTGAATCTCCGGTGTGGCAACATATCCTCTTGGAACTATCTCCAATTTGAGCTCTCTAAGATCGTCGGCTAACTCCTGGGATAATCCTCTCGCTATGAGTGTGTTCACATAACTCTTATGGCTCGAAGCATCTCCTACAACATTTGCCTTCCCAGGATGATAGTGAAATCTCATGTCATAGTCCTTGATCAACTCTAGCCATGTCCTCTGTCTGAGGTTTAACTCCTTCTACATGAAGATATACTTCAGGCTCTTGTGATCAGTGTAAATATCACAACTATTTCTGATAAGGAAATGTCTCCATGTCTTGAGTGCGTGCACTATGGCTTCTAACTCCAAATGATGTGTGGCATAGTTCAACTCATGAGGTCATAGTTGTCTGGATGCATATGCTATAGCTTTTCCCTCCTGCATGAGCACTCCTCAAGTCCTTGATGTGAAGCGTCACAATAAACCTAGAAGTCCTTCCGAATGTTCGGCAAAATCAACACAGGGGCTGTGACCAAACGTTTCTTCAACTCCTGGAAACTGGCTTCACATTCCTTAGTCCAAATATACTTGGACTCTTTCTTAAACAACTCCATCATGGGCCAGCAATCTTTGAGAAGTTCTCGATAAACCTTCGGTAGTATTCGGCAAGTCCGAGAAAACTGTGGATCTCCTTCACTGAGGTGGGTGACTTCCACTCGGTGACTGCTGCAACCTTAGTAGGGTCCACTACTATTCCGTCTCCAGAAATAATGTGTCCAAGAAATCCGACTTCCGTCAGCCAAAATTCACATTTGCTGAACTTGGCATATAATTGATGCTCTCTGAGCTTCTACAGAACTAAACGCAAGTGTTCCTTGTGTTCTTCCTCGCTCTTGGAGAATATCAATATAAGATCAATGAACACCACGACAAACTTGTCCAGATATTCCATAAATACATTGTTCATCATACTCATAAACTAGACAGGAGCATTAGTCAAACCAAAATACATGATTGTATACTCATATAAGCCATACCTTGTGGTTAAGGCTGTTTTGGGTATATCCTATTCACGAATTTTCAACTAATGATACCCTGATCAAAGATCGATCTTGGAGAACACTTTGGCTACCACTAGCTGATCAAGCAAGTCATTAGTCATCGGCAGAAAATACTTTTTCTTGGTAGTCACCTTGTTCAATGCACGATAATCAACTACCATTCTCAACGTTTTATCCTTCTTCTCCACCAAAAGAACTGGGCTCCCCAAGGTGAGGAACTTGGGCGAATATAACCTTTGTCCAATAACTCCTTAATCTGCCTCTTGATTTCTTCTAAATCATATGCGGGCATCCGATAGGGTCTCTTGGATATTGGGGTTGTCCCTGGCAATAACTCAATCAGAAACACAATCTCTCTATCCGGTGGCATGCCTGGTAATTCTTCTGGAACTACATCTGGGAAGTCTTGTACAGTCGACACTTCCTCCTGAACAACTCATGCGAGGGAATTCACCCGAGTACTCTTGGGTGTGTGTCGGGATACATACTTAATCCTCTTGGGTTCTCGGTGGTGGGAAAATAGACTTGCTGGGACAATCAAGGTTTCCTTCATACTTGGTCATCCAATACATGCCTAGGATTACATACAATCCCTATGATTCTAAGACGATGAGGTCATTGGGGAAAACATGGTTTTCAATGTTGAGGTTCAATGCATCGCATCCTATCCCTGCCATCATCGTGCCTCCTGGGGAACTAACCTTAATGGGCTGACTAAGGGTTCTAGTGGGCAAACCGTACTTTTCCATAACTACCCTTGATATGAATGAATGAGTTGCGCCAGAATCAAAAAGTACCAATATTGGACGTGAATGTCACAAAAATTTACCAACCATAGTCTCGGGGTTATCATAGACATCCTCCACATCCATGTGGTTCACCTGAGCACGAGGAAAAGGGTTGGGCTTCTTAGCTAATGAGTTAACGTTGCCGTTGTCATTTCCATTTCCCTGCTTGTTCTGGGGACATTCAGTGGCATGGTGCCCTATCTTCTGGCACTTGAAGCAGGTGATAGGGCTTAGATCCTTCTGAGCGGGAGTGGGACGTTACTGACTACCATTCCCATTTCCATTGCCATTCTTGAAGTTTCCATTATTGGGACGATTATTCCCATTTCCTCCAAGGTTGTGGTCTCCATTGTTGTGCATGGCATGAGTGTGTCCTCCATACTCACCGGTCAATGATCCAGTATCCCCTGAGTACAGGGAGTAGCAGGGCTTCTGTTGAGCTCTAGAGTAGGACTTCCCCTGTCAATATTTCCTCTTTCGGCTCTCAATTTGCTATTGCTTTACCTCCAAGATGAGGGCCTTGTCTACCAGCTCCTAGTAGTTCTTGAAAGTAGCCACCATCAGCTGTATGCTCAACTCATCGTTGAGTCCCTCCAAGACTTTCTCCTACTTGGTTGCATCATCAGCAACATCTCCTGGTGCATAACGGGTCAACATGCTGAATTCATCCACGTATTGGGCCACTGAGCGATTCCCCTGGTGCAAGTTGTGAAACTCATGCTTCTTTAGACTCATGGCTCTAGTTGAGACATGAGCGGTGCGGAAAGCCAACTTGAACTAATCCCAAGTCACACCAGCAATGGGGTATGTAGTGGTGTAGTTCTCCCACCATTAAGCTCTCGCCCCTCAAGTTGATGTGCGGCAAAACGCACTTTCTCAACTTCAGTGCATCAAGCGGTGATGAGTTCCCTATCCATATTGCGAAGCCAGTCATGTGCTGACATGTATCCAACATATTTAAAATTTATGGAGTATTCATGCCATGTTTACAATAGTTCTATATGATTTTGGTATAATTTTATTAGAACTAACCCGGGCTGACGTTGTTTTGAGCACAACTACCATGGTGTCATTTTTTGTGCACAAATAAAAGTTCTCGGAATGGGCTAAAAATTTAGTATGATTTTTTGTGGACCAAAAGAGACCCCCGAAGCATTGGAGATGGGCTAGAAGATCCATGAGGAGGCAACAAGCCTGCCAGGCGCGGCCAGGGGGTGGCCGTGCCTAGCAGGCTTGTGACTCCCTCGTGCCCCCACTTGATGTGGGATCGATGCCAAAAATTGTTATAAATCTAGAAACCATCAAAAAGAAACCTAGATCGGGAGTTCCGCCACCACAAACCTCCAGATACTCAAAAAATCAATCTTGTCCCTCTCCGGCACCCTCCAAGAGGTGGTCACCATCACCGGAGGACATATTCGTCATCCCGGAGGGTCCATCAACACCATGGAGGCCAACTACCAGAGGGAGAACCTCTCCCCCACATAAGGGGGGCATGGAGGAAGAAGCACAAGGGGTAGAACCTCTCCCGCTCTCTCCCGATGGTGCCAGAGTGCCATCGGGGGGAACCATCGCCGCGGTGATCGTCTTCATCAACATCACCTTCTTCATCACCATCCTCATCTCCTTTTAGTGGTCCACTCTCCCGCACCCTGCTGTAATCACCTACTTGAACATGGTGCTTTATGCTACATATTATGATCCAATGATGTGTTGCCATCCTATGATGTTTTGAGTAGATTACTTTTGTCCTTTGGGTTGATTGATGATCTAGATTGGTTTGAATTGTATGTTTATTTTGGTGCTGTCCTATGGTGCCTTCCGTGCTGCACACACGTGAAGGATTCCCGCTATAGGGTGTTTCAATACGTTCATGATTCTCTTATAGTGGGTTGCTTGAGTGATAGAAGCATAAACCCGAGTAAGGGGGTTGTTGCGTATAGGATAAAGGGGACTTAATGCTTTAATGCTATGGTTGGGTTTTACCTGAATGACCTTTAGTAGTTGCAGATGCTTGCTAGAGTTCCTATCGTAAGTTCATATGATCCAAGTAAAGAAAGTATGTTAGCTTATGCCTCTCCCTCATATAAAATTGGAATGATGACTTCCGATCTTGTTAACAATTGCCTAGGATAATTCCAAAAAACTGACCCATCATTATTCACTTGCTATTTGTAATATATTGTAATATTATGTTAACAACAACTATTTTAATATTCTAGTTCTCTGTTAATGGTTGAGTGGCCTTCTTCCCTCCATCATCAAGAGGGGTTGTGGATACTTGGTAATGACAATATTGCTTATGATTGGAGTTGATGGCAATCTTGTGGAATGAAGTTTTGCCAAGTACCTACAAGATATTAGATGCAATACAAGGGATCATAGAATTCCATGGCATAAGATGAAATGTTTAGATACATGGAAATATCAAGAAAGCTCTTGCCCTTGCATGCAACCAAGTGAGTCCAGCTCAAGTTTGAAGCATCGATGATGTTCAACTCACTCCTCAAGTGACAAAATGTCTTCTCATCAAGTGGCTTAGTAAAGATATCGGCCAATTGCTTGTTAGTGTGAACATGCTTAAGATTAATATCTCCTTTGGCAACATGATCATGAATGCGATGATGTCGAACTTGAATATGCTTAGTTCGAGAATGTTGCACAGAATTATGACCAATTTTAATAGCACTTTCATTGTCACAAAGTAATGGAACATTTTTAACATGAATTCCATAATCCTTAAGTGTTTGTGTCATCCAAAGTAATTGCGCACAACAAGATCCAGCAGCAATATACTCAGCTTCGGCAGTCGATAGAGATACCGAGTTTTGTTTCTTAGAGGACCAAGATATAAGAGATCTGCCCAAAAATTGACAAGTACCCGAGGTGGATTTTCTATCAACCTTGTCACTGGCATAGTCTGAATCAAAATAGCAAACAAGGTCAAAAGAAGATCCCTTGGGATAACAAATGCCAAAATTTGGCGTTTGTATCAAGTATCTCACAATGCGTTTTACAGTTGAAAGATGACATTCTTTCGGTGCAGCTTGATATCTAGCACACATGCAAACACTAAGCATAATATCGGGATGAGATGCACATAGATATAACAATGAACCAATCATAGATTGATAAACTTTCTGATCAATCGGCTCATCCTCTCTGGTGAGATCAACATGTCCGCTAGTAGGCATAGGGGTTTTCATACCTTTGCACTCATGCATGTTGAAATTTTTGATCAAGTCCTTGGTATACTTATTTTGAGAGATGAAAGATCCTTCTTTTGATTTCTTGATTTGCAAGCCAAGAAACAATTTCAGCTCACACATCATAGACATTTCATACTTCTCGGACATCAACTTTCCAAATCTTTCACCAAGTTTAGGGTTAGTTGAACCAAAGATAATATCATCCACATAAATTTGGCACACAAATAATTCACCATGAACTCTCTTAGTGAATAAGGTTGTGTCAATTTTACCA
The DNA here is from genome assembly GCA_022496015.1 of Hordeum marinum. Lineage (NCBI taxonomy): Eukaryota > Viridiplantae > Streptophyta > Magnoliopsida > Poales > Poaceae > Hordeum > Hordeum marinum. The sequence goes on along the minus strand of CM039678.1, from coordinate 390,238,608 downwards.
ATTTCAAAACCTTTTTCAATAAGAAACTTGGTTAAACATTTGTACCAAGCATGAGGGGCTTGCTTAAGACCATAAAGAGCTTTACGAAGTTTGTAAACATGATTAGGTTTCTTAGGATTCACAAAGCCAGATGGTTGTTTAACAGAAACCTATTCTTCAATTTCACCAGTTAAAAATGCACTTTTAATATCCATTTGACAAAGTGTGATATCATGGTGATTGGCATAACCAAGAAGAATGCGAATAGCTTCAAGTCTAGCGACGAGGGTGTAGGTCTCACCGTAGTCCATACATTCGACTTGCGTATATCCTTGAGCTACGAGCCAAGCCTTGATGCGCATGACTTGGCCATCTTCGTCTTGCTTGTTCCGAAATACCCATTTGGTTCCGATGATGTTGTGTTCATCCTCGGGCTTCTCCATGAGTGTCCACACTTCGTTCCTTTTGAAGTTGTGAAGCTCTTCATGCATATCGTTCACCCAATCCGCGTCTTCAAGAGCTTGTTCTACCTTCAAGGGCTCAATGCTAGAGATGAAAGAATAATGCTCACAGAAGTTTGCTAGACGAGTTTTAGAGCGAGTGATTCTCCCTGGTTGTATATCACCACAGATTTGGTTTAGGGGATGGTTCTTGGTCACTTGTGCTCGAACTCGGGTCAGATTTTGATTGTTGGTTGGAGGAGCTTCTTCTTCATCCTCATCTCGTTCATCTTTGTTGTTGTTGAAGGTGTCGTTCCCTTAAGGTGGTGGTGAAGGAGGTTGTGGTGGATCTTCATGATGCACTTCCTCCTCTTCCTCCTCTTGCCGTGTACTGCTTGTGGATGCCTCCAGATCATGTTGTGGTTCACCTTGTCATGAAGTGGGGGCATCCACTTTAGTTGATGAAGTACTTTCCTTCACCTCCATAGGACGAATCTTGCCGATGGGTAAATCTAGGATAGCTACTGGAGGGTTCTCATTACCTACATCATTTGGCAATTGCTCGACTTGTGAACCATTAGATTCATCAAACTTCACATCTATCGTCTCTTCAACTTTTTGAGTGAAGTTGTTGTAGACACGGTAAGTGTGTGAGTTCGATCCATAACCAAGTAGGAATCCTTCATGAGATTTAGGAGCAAATTTAGTACGACGATGCTTATCAAGAATGTAGCACTTGGATCCGAATACCCAAAAGTATCCAACTTGGGGTTTGTTACCGGTGAGTAGCTCGTATGCCATTTTACCAAGATGCCTGTGCAAGTAAAGTCGGTTTGTGGCATGACATGTTGTTTCCACGGGCTTCTGCCCAAAAGTGTTTTGGCGTCTTGTATTCGTCAAGCATCGTTCTTTCCATCTCAATGAGTGTTTGGTTCTTCCTCTCAACAACTCCATTTTGTTGAGGCGTGTACGTAGCCGAGAACTCATGTGAAACACCTTCTTCGTCAAGAAAGGTATCCACCTGGGTGTTCTTGAACTCCGATCCGTTATCACTCCGAACCTTCTTGATCTTCACTTCAAACTGATTTTGTGCTGTGCGAGCGAAGTTCTTGAAGATCTTTTGAACCTGTGACTTATCATCAAGAAAGAATACCCACGTAAATCTGGAAAAATTATCAACTATAACTAGACCATAGGAATTTCCACCGAGACTCTTGTAAGCATTGGGACCGAAAAGATCCATGTGAAGTAACTCGAGTGGTCTCCTAGTAGTCATGATATTCTTAATAGGATGACTTCCACCTACTTGCTTTCCAGCTTGGCAAGAACTACAAAGTCTATCTTTGTCAAAGATAACATCTTTAACACCAAGTATATGATCACCTTTGATAAGTTTGTCTAAATTACGCATGCCAACATGTCCTAATCTTCTATGCCTATGCCAACCTTTTGAAGATTTAACAATCAAACAAGTGCGAGGTTTGGATCTCTTATTGAAATCAACAATGTATAGATCACCTCTACGGAAACCGGTAAAGACAATTTTATGATTATCTTGACGAAACACTTGGCAATCTGTTTTCCTGAATAACACATTAAAATCGAAGTCGGCAAGTCAAGACACGGAAAGAAGATTATAGCCAAGAGATTCAACAAGCATAACATTTTGAATAGAACTATCATGGGATATGGCCACCTTACCAAGACCAAGTACCTTACCCTTGGAGTTGTCTCCAAACATTACGTACCTTCACGGTCCACGGTTTGGTGCGATCTCTTCAAACATTTCTCTATCTTTGGTCATATGATCGGTACATCTGCTATCGAGAATCCAATCTTTTCCTACGGAAATGTAATCCTTGAGGTTTTCCAGAGACTTAGATTCTTCATAATCTTCTCATACTCGATGTCGAACAGGTCATCTTCATCATAGTAGCCATGTTCCACATTGTCATCATCAAGTGGAAAATCCTCGTCATAAAGAACAAGAGATTCGTTAGGATGGTGATCCTGACAATGTGCAAGTTTATGAATGTGAAGGGATTCTATAATGATATTGTTGATGATTGTGACATCTCCTTTAGCATGCATGAGGTCTATAAGCTTAAATAGACAAGCATCAAATTTAGGATCACTAGGCGACATTTTGTGAAAGGCAATGGTTTTATGAAGAATTTCATCAAGATTACTTAATGAGTAACTTGGATATCGTTTCTCCAAATCATTCCACAAAGTGTAAGCACATGCAAAATCTTCATTTGGTTAAGCATATTTCTAGGCAATGCTCTTACAATGAGATTAACAGTTCTAAGATTGCATAGCATATCAATTTCCTCTTCGTGTGTGGGATGCAAAGGATCAATAGGAGGCTCATAGGGCGCATAACATATTTGCTCAATTGAAATTCATTAAACAGCTCAAGCATGAATGATTTCCATTGACTATAGTACTCTCCATCAAGAATGGGCACTATACAACTCAAACTGCCTATACTAGACACATCCATCTTCCTCCCCGGTGATTAAACCGAAGCAATGGAGACCAAAGCTCTGATACCAATTGAGGGATCACTAGAAGAGTGTCTAGAGGGGGGGTGAATAGACTACTAGCAGAAATTTAAAACCTAACCTTTTCCCAAGTTAATTGGTTGGCAGATTTGAACAGTTTTAACAAAGCTAGCAAGTCTAACAGCCCTACATATGCATGTCAACAAATATGGCAGCGGAAAGTAAAGACATTGCATATGAAGTGAAGTGTTGAGATAGGTAGATCAAACGCAGTTGGAGACGCAAGGATTTTTCCCGTGGTTCCGATAGGTGGTGCTATCGTACATCCACGTTTATGGAGTCTGCAACCCACGAAGGGTAACGGTCGCGAGAGTCCATGGAGGGCTCCACCCAAAAGGGTCCACGAAGTAGCAACCTTGACTATTCCATACGGCTTCCACCCACGAAGGACTAGCCTCACAATGGGTAGATCTTCACAAAGTAGGCGATCTCCTTGCCCTTACAAACTTCTTGGTTAACTCCACAACACGAAGTAGGAGGCTCCCAAGCGACACCTAACCAATCTAGGAGGCACCATCCTCCAAAAGGTAATAGGCTCGGTAATGACGATCAACTCCTTGCTCTTGTGCTTCAAGACGATAGACTCCTCAGCACCCAATCACTCTCTCATAGATTTGGCATGGTGGAAGATATGGGATTGGTGGAAAGCTACTTGGGGAAGCCAGAAATCCAGATCCATATGATTGGAGTGGAAGATCTTGACCTCAACACAAGGGTAGGTGGTTCTCTCTCAGAAATCTGATACGATAGGGATGGAATAGTTATGAGTGGTTCTCTTTTGAGTATGTGGTGGTGAAGGGGTATATATAGGCATCCCCAAAAATCCAACCATTACACACAAAATGACCAACTCGGTGACACCGATGTGTTAATATCGGTGGTACCGAAGTGACCAAAAGGTGGCAACTTTTGAATCTCGGTAAAGCCGATATAGGAAACTCGCACCGAAGTGGCTAGGGTTTGGCTTGAAAATCTGATAGGAAACTCGGTTGCACTGAACCTAACCTTTCCAATCTCGGTGACGCCGATCCAACATTCTCGGTGGGACTGAAAATGTGAATTTGCATAATAGAAAGTTGGCAACCTAAACTCGATGGCACCGGTATGGAATCGGTTGCACCGAAGTGGCTAGGGTTTGGCTTGAGTTTGTCTAGGTTCTGGAATCGGTGGCACCGGTATGGGAAAGTTGGTTGCACCGATTTTGAGTGGTAGGTATAGAACAAACTTTGGTGGGAGAGTTTTGTGGATGTTTTTGGCGACTATCACTTGTGCACGTTTGAGCATATTGTTCACCAACAAAACCTTACCCCCTTTTAATAGTTTTGGCTTTCCTATGGACCCAAAGTGATTTCTCACAAATATAAAATGTAGAGTCCTCTTGCTTGAAGCTTGGCCAACCTATTTGCTTGAATCTTGGGATTTCTCCACAATCTCCTTTTGCCAGTCCTATCATTGAACATTTCCTGAAATATACTTGGTGGAAACATTAGTTCAATGACTTATATTTTGTTATTAATTACCAAAACCACCAAGGGAGAAAATGTTATTTCAACATCCCACCTCTCTTCATCAACAATTATAGGTTAGCCTATGTTGAGCCTAATTTTTGTCGTTCACATGATCGGTGCTATTCTTGGAGTGCCATTTTATATTGTTTGATGTTTCAACAAAATCATTGGATCTGAAATTTTGAATAAGAGGGGGTCCTTACATGGCTATTTAACTAATTGACTACTCATTGATCTTCACTTATATGTTTTAGAATAGTTTTGTCATCTACTCTCATCCTTCACTCATATCCTTTGAGTAGATGGTTGAATGAATTGAATATCACAAACCTGAAATTATATATGTTTTATATGCTTATCCCTTGGGGAGTAATGACTTCACATATAAGAAGTATAGGTGGTAAAAAATATTGAAAGTTAGCAAACACCGCATTGGTCACTTGAACCATTCATGACAAAAGTATTGAAGGAAGAGAGATTTTACATATAAATATACTATATTGGACATCTTCTATGATTGTGATTACCCATTAATTATTTTCAAACTTGAGAAAATTAGTTGAATTGTACAAGGAAGACAACGTAATGAGTTATGGTTGTGTATATTTGCATAGAAGTTATATTGTTATGGATCCTCCAACATGTGGTGCTTGCTTCCACCTCATATTAGCAAAAACTTCCACACCAAGTAGAAATACTAATTGTGCCTCCAAACACCCTTAAACCCAAAGTTGTTCCATAATGAGTCCTCCATACCTACCTATATGCGGTATTTACCTGCCGTTCCAAGTAAATTTGCTTGTGCCAACCTCTAAACCTTCAAATAATATTATGTTTTGTATGCCCAAATTGCTCATATAGTAACTTGGGGCTATCAGTATCTTCCATGCTAGGTGGGTTATTCTCACGATATGTGTTGATTCACCATCATTCACGAGAAAGTGGCCGGTAATAGGGATTGACTGTCCCGAAATAAAATAAAAAATGCAAATAATTAAACAAAACTCCCCTAGGAATGTTGTTAGTATGGACGGTACCCGTGGGTTCGGCTCGCCGTGGAGTGTGATTGATTGGTGGAGGGGAGTAAAAAATTTACCATTCTGTTTGGGAACCGCCTATAATGTATCCAGCATGGAAGATACCGATATCTCTCGGTTGTTATGGTGACAATGAAAGCATACTGCCAAAAATTATTATTCATCTATATTTTAAAAGCTCGAGCTTTGTCACCCATGCAAATCAATGCTTCCCTCTGCGAAGGGCCTATCTTTTACTTTCTAGTATTTACCTTTACACAAGAGTCGTGGTGATCTTCAACACTTCCTATATTTTGCCTTTTTGTCTTGGCAAATGTCATGTGTTGGGGAAAGATCCAAGCATATATGGCCATTCAAATATATTTGATCATGAAGTATTATTGTTGACAATTATCTATGTGATAAATAAGTTGGGAGGCGAAACTTTAAGCCCCTATCTTTCTTTGTGTTCGATGGATGCCATTCGCTCTAAAGATATGCTTTGAGTGTTAGCAATCATGGAAGACTATATGATAGTTGAGTATGTGGAATTTGCTAAATCAATGATCTTACATAGACCCTTCTTGAAATGAAATGAATTGTAATTGTTTGGTGACTGAAAGTATAGTTTGTTAGTCTATACTTTAACATGTGGATAGCTTGTTATTTCATCATGAGAAGATTTATGAGATGAGCTACTGTTTATGATACATAATGATGCTAGAAAAAGTGATTGGAATTATCATTGATCAAACTTGTGCACTTGCTAGCATTCACACTTCATAAATTATTTCTTTTATCATTTACCTACTCGAGGACGCGCAGGAATTAAGCTTGGGGATACTGATACGCCTCCAACATATCTATAATTTATGAAGTATTAATGCCATGTTTACAATAATTCTATATGATTTTGGTATGATTTTATTAGAACTAACCCGGACTGACGTTGTTTTTAGCAGAACTGCCATGGTGTCATTTTCTGTGGAGAAATAAAAGTTCTCGGAATGGGCTGAAAATTTAGTATGATTTTTTTGGACCAAAAGAGACCCCCGAAGCATTGGAGCTGGGCCGAAAGAGCCATGAGGAGGCGACAAGCCTAACAGTCACGACCAGGGGGGTTGCCGCGCCTAGCAGGCTTCTGACTCCCTCATGGACCCCTTTGAGGTGGGATCGAGGCCAAAAATTCCTATAAATCCAGAAACCATCAAAAAGAAACCTAGATCGGGAGTTCTGCTGCCGCTAACCTCTAGAGCCTCGAAAAACCAATCTTGGCCCTCTCCGGCACCCTTTCGGAGGGGGTCACCATCACCGGAGGCCATCTTCATAGTCTCGGAGGGGCCATCAACACCATAGAGGCCAAGGATCAGAGGAAGAACCTCTCCCCATAGAGGGGGGAGGCCATGGAGGAGGAGCACAAGGGGGAGATGTGTAGGATAAAGGGGGTTGTTGTCTAGGATAAAGGGGACTTGATGCTTTAATGCTATGGTTGTGTTTTACCTTAATGATCTTTAGTAGTTGCGGGTGCTTGCTAGAGTTCCAATCATAAGTGCATATGATCCAAGTAGAGAAAGTATGTTAGCTTATGCCTCTCTCTCATATAAAATTGCAATGATGACTTCCGATCTTGTTAACAATTGCCTAGGATAATTCTGCACACCGACCCATCATTATTCCACACTGGCTATTTGTAATATATTGTAATATTATGTTAACAACAACTATTTTAATATTCTAGTTCTATCATGCAAATCTATCCTCTTCATACCCATAATGTAGTTTTTTTTGTCGTTTCTAGATGGAAGAAAACGTTCGGTGTACATAGAGTCGTATCGGTGGAAGATAGGACTTGAGAGAATATTGATCTTTTCTTTAGCTCCTTGTGGGTTAGACACTCCATACTTATCACTTCCACCTATGGAAATTGCTATGATGATTCCTTGCACTTGGGGATTATCATCTGCCACAATGGGCGCAGTGCTGCTAGAGAAGGTCGGAGGATTCAGCCTAAGAAAACGGGTGAGGTTGTCGGCTATGGTGGAGGGTTTTTGTTGTTGTTGGCCTGGTTCTAGATCAAAAATTGCATTAAGGCATTCTACCGTTGGATGAGTTGGGTGAGTACCCGTGGGAAGTTCTCGGAGGCATCTGGTGTTTTCAGAGTGATTAGAATTAGAATATAACAAGGGTCTAAAGAGAAAATTCACTACCCATATGTAATGCACCAAACATATCACACCAAAACACACATTCATTTATTCAACAAAAAGGTTCAAACTCGAAATACAAGTCTTGCAAACGAAACGTCGACCTACGGTTTAACGAGAAAATAAAAGATACATGGCGGTTGTCATGGGAACAAGCCTGACAGTAGATGGTAGGGGTACGTAAGGAGAGGGCAGAGTCCTAGCTGCGGCGAGGGTGTACACACAGATGTATGAGTTCAGGCCCCTCTCTTGGAGGTAACATCCCTACATCTCGGTGCTCAGGAGCTTATGTCGTGTGGAGTAGGGGAGGGGAGGCGCGGCTTATATAGAGTTCGCTGCCCCTCATAATTACCCAGCATCTAAGGGTCCGATCGTGGGGTTAAAGTCTGCCGTTACTGGTAACGTACATAATAAAAGCTATTAATGCCTATAGAATCAATGTCTGCCTGGTGGGCTCTTAATGATGGCTCCTGGTCTTCTGGCGTCGAGTGAGAACGAGGTCTTCCGACTGACACGCGACTGCCGAGTGAAGGAAGGAGTCTCCGAGTGGATATCCTGTCGAGTGACTTCGGACATCTCCTGGAATCCACTCGGAAGTTTATGGTTGATCTTCAAATCCTCCAATGTAGTGTCCTTAGGTAGGGTATGTAGGCCTTGCCTAGGATCCTACCCTAGCTACATATCCTCGTCATTAGCCCCCGAATGGATCGGGGTTCGAGTGGTGAAATGAGGTATCGATGTCAATCTTGAGTTAGGGCATCAAACGCTCCGAATGATATTCGGGGTTTTAATGAAACTTGCGTCGACTGAACTCTGAGTATTAACGTCAATTCAAGATCGACACGCCAAATCTTCCAAATGATATTCAGGGCTTCAACGAGACTTGCGTCGATTGAATTCTTCTCCGTTCGCCCCGATCCATTCAGCCTTAAAAGTGTCTGAGTGGATGTTCAATGTATATTTCGCTCCAAGTGACCTGAAAGCATCTTTGGAGGTGACGGGTCGGTCTGACAGACCCAGATTTTGCGAAATATGAAAATTTGGGAAGCATGCGTGTGCGGTGATGACGCCACGATCAGGGCAAGTGGGAGCACGATGCCTCGATCTCCGTGCCGGTCATTTCGCCACGTACTGGACGCAGACTGCGGCTGGCGTGCATGGTGATCTCGTGGGTCCACCAGTTAGTGGTACACTCGGCGAAGTATAAATCTCTGCGTGCCGCAATTTACACAGTACCTCTGCCCATTCTTTCTCCTTTCCTCCGCCTCCTCTGCCTCCAGCGCCCCACTCTATTCCTCCTTGATGAGAGCCGCCACGCCAATGACGAAGAATGCGACGGAGAAGCTGGAGCGGGCCAAGAAGGGGGCAACAAAGGTCAAGGGCAAAAAGCCCTCGATCGCCCGGTTCACCATGCCGGCGGGATGGATGCAGGGTGACTTCCTCCCTTCGATGGTCACCCGCCAGGACATCGACGGCTTGGTTTCCAACGGGCTCATGGTGGAAGGAGAGTGGAGGTTGCCGGGGGGAGAGCACGAGCCAGAGCCACGCGATGGGGAGCGGGTCCTCCTCCTCTCCCATGTCGAAAGAGGTTTCTCCATGCCCCCGCAACCATTCTTCAGAGGGTTTTTGAATTTCTTTGGCGATTAGCTGCATCATCTCCCACCAAACACCATTGCCTACTTGTGAGCGTTCATAACTTTGTGCGAGTGCTTCCTGGGGTGTCCTCCCCATTGGCGACTCTTTAAGCACATTTTTATGGTCAGATCTTAGACGGTGAAGAAAGTAGACCCGTTCGGTGGAAAAACCCATGTGCTGCAGTTGTGTGGGGGTTTGGGGCTTCAAAAGAGAGCGCAACATTCTTTCCCTGCTATGAGTTTCCCTGAGTTTGTTAGAGGCTGGCAGACGGCTTGGTTTTACTACAAGGACGCAACTTCACCCAATATGTCGACTGGCCTTCCCCCTTACACATCTGACCGCCCGGCTGCCCCAAGTCCTTTAAGGTGACTGAAGAGGAATAGGATCAGGTGGTGACCTTGGTGGACGCCATGGTGAAATTGGTCCGGGGTGGAGTGACTGGCATGGATCTGTTGGGGACTTTTCTCAGTCGACAGATTCAGCCTCTCCAAGCCAGAGATCACACCATGTGGCATTATATGGGCCCAGAGGACTCGACCAGGATGCATCGAGAGGAGGTTCCACAGAAGACTATCGAGCAGTGGCTTCGCAACATCACCAGGGCATGCAACAACCCCATGGGGGCAAAGAGGATCCTCCCTTACTTAGCCAAGAACCCGCCAAAGAATCTTGTAAGTTGTACTTTGTCGACTGAAGTACTTGTATTGTCCAGTGGTATACACTGCTTTTTTAAAACTGACTTCCTCATTGGGATTGTGCAGGAATGGACAAACTTGCATTCGCCAGTTCCCAATGGGAACCAACCTGAAGATGGCATAGCGAGCGAGGGTGGCAGTGTGGAAGGCGGCGATCTCTCTGACTCCGAGGATGAATACGAGGACTCTGACAACGAGGAAGAAGTCGAGTCACCTCCCCGGCGTGAAGGCCGCACCAAGTCCAACCAGGATCCGGCAGCTGTCGAGGACAGGGCTCTGGGCCCTAGTGAGAAGAACCCGAAGCGGAGTCGCCCGTCAACTGTTGAGTCGAGTGAGAGGCTGGCCAAGCAGCCCAAGAAAATCACGACCAAACCTCGCAAGGCTCTGCCTCGCATGAGGATGGTTGTACCTGTCATCTCCACGTAAGTATTTATTTTCGAATTCTTTCTATCGATTGTGACCTTGAGTTGTAGCTGACCGAGTGTTGTTTGATTCGTCAGAGCTGCTACGTCCGTAACCTCGCCTCATCGAGACGGAGGGGAGGCGATGGACATTGACATCGTTGACGCTGCCACTTCTTATAGAGGTTAGTAAGTTGTTTACTCATCTGAATGGGACTCGTTACTCACAAATGTTAACACTATCGGTTGTTGTTGCAGAGATCATCCAGGAGGAAGACGACAAGGAGCACCTGGACACTTCGCACACTCGCACCTGAAGAGCTTCATCAGCGTAGGCGCTTCAACACTCGACTGTAGAGTCCTCCCAGGGGATAGGTGACTCGAAAAAACTCAGAGCTGAACCTGTTGCACCTCTATCGAATGCTCCTCCAGCTGTCTCAACCATTGTGACGTCGACTCCAACTAGACCCACTCATACTGCCTCAGCTGCCCCAGCAAGTATGCCAATTCCGCCTGTGACGGCATCTCTTTGCATCACGTCCCGGAAGATCAGATCGGAGCTACGAATGAGGCTATGATCCAGGCGGAGCAGATCATGCTGCGAACCAAGGAGGCGTACGAGGCCAGCAAGCTGGCTTAAGACGTCAGCGCAGCCCTCTGCACCAATGTCCAAGTAAGTTCGATTGTAAGTACATTTCTGATTGAATTCCTGTGTTTTCTTGGCTGCTATACACCCACTGAGTGATTATTGTAGAATGTTTGAAATTTCTCCACTCGAATATATCGGATCGCAGTCGAGTAGGATTGGGATCGATAGTACGCGTGGTACTAGAGTCACTCGACATGTCGAGTGCATTTTTTTTGTGACGAGTGACTGGACGGATCGAGAGTTAACCGCCTCAGTGGGGGCACTCTTAGTGCACCAACTAGGTGTAGTCCCCGAGACCACTGTCGAGTGCTTGCATCGGCAGGGGTCTTAGAGCTTGTCGTATCCACCTCTCCGCAGTTACACTATAGGTTTCATTGATATTATTGACAAACCATGATATGACGCTACTTAAGGATAGACTGCACTTCTCAGAGTGATGAATATTCCAATGATGGATATTTCTGCCACTCGACTAATCGAGAGTCGACAGATCCAGTGGGGGCACGCTAAGTGCACCCACTGGGTTTAGTCCCCGAGACCGCTGTCCAGTGTTTACACCGGAAGGGGTCTTAGAGTTTATTGTATACGGGACACATTTTTCGTTGGATCACACCGCTCCGAAGCTACCTTGTAGGTTTCATGGATATTATTGACAAACCATGATATGACGCTCCATAAGGATAGATTGAACTTCACAGAGCAGGGAGGCGCGTCACTCGATGAGTCGAGTGGCGGGTGAATGTTCTGACAGGGCTGACCTTGTCAAACGTTTCAGTAACCAGTGGGGGCACGCTAAGTGCACCCACTGGCTGTAGTCCCCGAGGCTACTGTTAATCGCAGACGATAAGTAGTAGTCTTGAAAACTTGTCGTACGCGTGGTACTAGAGTCACCCGACATGTCCAGTGTATTTTTTTCTTTTCTGACGAGTTACTCGATGGATCGAGAGTTAACCATCTTAGTGGGGGCACTCTTAGTGCACCCACTGGGTGTAGTCCCCGAGACCGCTGTCGAGTGCTTGTACTAGAAGGGGTCTTAAGAGAGACAACTTTGAATTTATTATGGCACGCGGTGCGCCACGGCCACTCGACATGTCGAGTGGACTTTTTGCTTGAATTCTTCTTTGGTTGTTCCAAGGTAGTAGGACAATCATTTGACGGTTTTCATAGCCCAGTCGACTGTCTTTGGCATTACTTGCCGATTGAATTTCTTTCTGTTGTTGGTTTCAGAGGGCTTGCAAACTTGGGACGCAGTACAAAGATCTGGAGGATCTAGAAGCCTCCAACAATGCTCTGGAACGAGCGCGTGTTGAGCTGAAGTTTCTGGGTGGTAATTGCTATTGACTTTCTGCCTTCCCATCTTCACTCTTCATGTTTTGAACCGAGTGCTCTCACTTGAAAATACGTGTGCAATGAAAACCGTCGACTCCAAGCGTGACTCAACAATGTTGTTTATTTAGATTCCATGAAGAAGGCACTGGAGGAGAAGGACAAGGCACTTGCCGATGCCCAACGAGTGGCCAGGGACAAGACTAAAGCTGCAGATCGAAAGCTGACGTCCGCCAAGAAACTGGAGGAGGAGAATGCAAAGTTGAAGTAGGAGCATGTGGACCTTGTTAAAAGGGCCGAGTAGCTGAACAAACGGAGCAACGGCCTGGAGAAGCACTTGGGTGAATTCTCGAGGAAGATGTATATCCTGCTCGACGGTAAGTATTTCTTGTCGACTAAAGTTTGTAAAACCTTTGAAGGTCGCATCTCACCGATTCTCCTCCCATTCCAACTCTTCAACAGAATTCTGCCAAGACTTCGAGAAGGAGACAGAGGAGGTTGAGCCCAATCTGGATCCCACTAAGTCACAGTCGTCGATGCAGTGGCCATGAACATGCTGAGACACAACTTCCGACTCCAAGGCGTTCGGGCATATATTGCCCAACTGAAGTCTGCAATGGAGAGAATCAACAAGGAGCTATGGCCTGAGGACACTCTTCAGTTTGACCTCAACTCTATAATGGCTCGCCTGAATGAACTTCCCAGTCGAGTGCAGGCCTAGAAGAAATCTTCTGCTCGCTGCGGGGCCGACGTGGCGTTATCACTTGTCAGGGTCCATGGCAGGGACGTGAGGGAAGAGAAGCTAAAGGAGCTCCTGGTGGTAAACATGAAGAAACTCTAGTTTGAGGACTTCATGGAAACCTTTCTTGAGGCATCCACCAGAATCGTTGACGGCATCGACTTGGACACTTTTGTCAAGCTAGCCAGCCCATCACCCGTTTAAAAAACTTGGTCTTTGGAAGAAACACTTATATTTGCCTCGGTATGCCGAGTGGAATTGTATCCCCTAAAACTTCATTCAAGCCATAGGCCTGAGCACATTTGCTTCCGTACGAAACGTTTATCCACAGTTTACCCTTTGGATTTTATTCGTATTTGGCTTTCAATCGTCTGTTCAACTGAGTTTGTTTTTAACTTAGGCAAAACGTGTTCATAGCTAAGCCCCCGAGTGTGAGGATTTCTCACCACTCGAGATATTTTCGACCTTAGGCAAATGTCGATTCACCCTTAGGCTGTCGAGTAAATGGATTCCTATCCACCCGACAAGGTTTTTAACTTAGGCGAAGCATGTTCGCAGCTAAGCCCCCGAGCGTGAGGATCGCTCATCACTCGGAGCGCTTTCGAACTTAGGCGAATGTCGGTTCGCAGCTAAGCTATCGACTGAATGGATTGCTATCCATCCGACGAGGTTTTTAACTTAGGCGAAAGCATGTTCGCAGCAAAGCCCCCGAGTGTGAGGATCGCTCATCACTCAGAGTTATTTTCGAACTTAGGCGAATGTCGATTCATAGCTAAGATGTCGAGTGAATGGATTGCTATCCATCCGATGAGGTTTTTAACTTAGGTGAAAACATGTTCGCAGCTAAGCCCCCGAGTGTGAGGATCGCTCATCACTCGGAGTAATTTTCGAACTTAGGCAAATGTCGATTCGCGGCTAAGCTGTCGAGTGAATGGACTGCTATCCGCCCGACGAGGTTTTTAACTTAGGCGAAGCATGTTCGTAGCTAAGCCCCCCGAGTGTGAGGATCGCTCATCACTCGGAGTGTTTTCGAACCTAAGCGAATGTTGATTCGTGGCTAAGCTGTCGAGTGAATGGACTGCTATCCACCCGACAGGGTTTTTAACTTAGGCGAAAGCATGTTCGCAGCCAAGCCCCCGAGTGTGACGATCACTCATCACTCAGAGCATTTTTGAACCTAAGCAAAGACGAATTTGCAAATAGTTCGTCGGGTGAATGGACTGCTATCCACCCGACAGGGTTTTTAACTTAGGCAAAAGCATGTTCGCAACTAAGCCCCCGAGTCTGAGGATTGCTCATCACTCGGAGTATTCCCAAGAATAAAACTGTACGATTGGAATAAACAATATATTGCAGAAAGGTGAATTGCATTGATGAAGCATTCTTATTACATCAAAGGAATCTTCTGTCTCAAGTATAAAACATCGGAGCAGATCTGCATTCCAGGCTCGTGGCTCGTCTATCCGCTTCATGAGATTGTACATATCATAGGCTCCATTTTTTGGCACGTTAGTGACGAAAAAAGGACCTTCCCATGCAGGAGCAAGCTTGTGAGGTCGGTGTTGATTCACTCGAAGCACCAAGTCTCCCTCATGAAACGACCGACTCTTGACATTCTTGGCAGGAAAACGCCACAGGTCCTGCTGGTAGGCAGTAGTCTGGATCAAAGCCATCTCTTGTTCCTCCTCTAGAAGATCTATGCCGTCTTGTGTGGCTTGTTTAGCTTCGGCTTCAGAATACAGCTCCACTTGAGAAGAATTGTGGAACAAGTCACTCGACAGTACGGCTTTAGCACCATAGACCAGGAAGAATGGAGTCCGTCCAGTCGACCGATTAGGTGTCGTCCTCAGGCCCCACAAATCAGATGGCATCTCAGTTACCCAGGCTCCGGTGGCATGATCCAAATCGCACATGAGACGAGGCTTCAGACCTTGCAGGATGAGACCATTAGCCCGCTTGACTTTTGAATTGGTTTGAGGATGCGCAACAGATGCATAATCCACTTGGGTGCCTTGGGAGTTACAAAAGTTTCTGAACTCTACCGAGTCGAAATTTGTGTCGTTGTCCGTCATGATGTTTTGCAGAATGCCGTATCGATAAATTATCTCTCTCATGAACGTGATCATTGTGCGGGAGTTCAGCTTCTTGATTGGCTTGGCTTCTATCCACTTGGTGAATTTGTTGACTGCTACCAACAAGTGAGTGAATCCTCCTTTTCCGGGTCGAAAGGGGACAACCATGTTGAGTCCCCAAACAACAAACGACTAGGAAAGAGGAATTGTCTTCGGAGCAAATGTCGGCTTGTGTGACAAGTTTGCATAGAACTGGAAACCATCACAATGATCAACGATGTCTTTAGCCATCTCATTAGCTCGCGGCCAGTAAACACCAGCTCGGTATGCCTTGGTGACAATCGTCCTTGAGGATGCATGGTGGCTGCAAGTTCCCGAGTGAATCTTGTCTAGAACCATTTGACCTTCCTCAGGGGAAATGCAGCACTGTGTGACACCAGTCGCACTCTCTCTAAAAAGCTGATCTCCCATCACAGTGAAAGCCTTGGACCTACGCACAATCTGTCGAGCCTCTATTTCATCTTCAGGGAGCTCTTGTCTGGGGATATAGGCAATGTAAGGCATAGTCCAATCGGGAATGGTAACCAGAATCTCCATGACCAGGTCAATCACTGTAGGGACATCGACTTCTGTCGAGTTAGTGGAACTCAAAGCTTGTGGGGGCTCTTCGGTGAAAGGATCTTCCTGAACCGAAGGAATGTGCAAGTGCTCCAAGAACACACCGCTGGGGATAGGCCGTCGAGTGGAACCAATCTTGGATAGCTCATCGGCCGCCTGATTTTTTAGTCGAGGAACATGATGAAGTTCCGGGTCGTCAAATTTCTTCTCCAGCTTTTGGACTGCATAGTAGTATCCAGTCATAGCAGGGTTTCGAACATCCCACTCTTTCATCACTTGATTCACCACTAGATCTGAGTTGCCATAAACCATCAGACGTTTGACGCTGAGTGAGATAGCCATGTGCAACCCATACAAAAGTGCTTCATACTCTGCCTCATTGTTGGAGGAATTGAAGTGAATCTACAAGACATAGCTGAGTTTGTCGCCCCTAGGAGATATCAAGACAACACCAGCACCAGACCCATTCAACATTTTGGAGCCATCAAAGAACATTGTCCAATGTGTCGAGTGAACTTGGATAGGTTGTTGTTGTTCAATCCACTCGGTCATGAAATCTGCCAATGCTTGGGACTTGATTGCTTTCTTGGCTTCGAATCTGATGTCAAAGTGTCCAAGCTCGATTACCCATTTAGCCACTCGACCTGATGCGTCTCGATTATTGAAAATTTCGGACAAAGGAGCATCACTGACGACTGAAATCGAGTGGTCTTGGAAATAGTGCACCACCTTCTTCGCTGATAGGTAAATACCATAAACCAGCTTTTGATAGTGTGAATATCTTTGCTTTGAGGGGAACAATACTTCTGAGACATAATAAACTGGTTGTTGGACCTTATAGGCTTTACCCTCCTCTTCCCGGTCGATAGTGAGTACTGTACTAACGACCTGATTTGTGGCCATGATGTACAGGAGCAAGGGCTCTTTGCTAGCAGGAGCGGCAAGCATCGGCTGGGTGGAGAGCAGGGCTTTGAGCTCAACAAACGCTGCTTCGGCTTTGGGAGTCTAGTCGAACGTGTCGGACTTCTTCATCAATTGATATAAAGGCGGAGCCTTCTCACCAAGACGAGAAATGAATCGACTCAATGCTACCAAGCATCCTGCGAGCTTTTGAACGTCGTGCACTTGCATGGGAGTCTTCATATGGGTAATGGCGCTGATTTTCTCAGTGCTGACATCAATTGCTCGCTCGGAAACGAGAAAACCGAGCAACTTGCCGCTAGGGACGCAGAAAGTACATTTGGCCGGATTCAGCTTTATGTCGAATCGCCTCAGATTGGTGAATGTCTCGGCCAAGTCAGCCAACAGGTTGGAACCTTTGCGGGACTTGACCACTATATCGTCCATGTATGCCTTGACATTCCGAGGAATCTGGTTGAGTAAACATTTCTGAATCATGCGCATAAAAGTAGCGCCGGCATTCTTGAGACCAAAAGGCGTAGTGATGTAACAGAAACACCCAAATGGGGTGATGAAGGTTGTCTTTATTTCGTCTGGGCCATACAGACAGATAGTGCTTAGCCAGCTCCTTGGGAATCCCCGGCATGTCAGCAGGCTTCCATGCGAAGATATCCCAGTTCTCACGGAGGAACTGAATGAGCTCGGCTTCCTATTTATTGTCGAGTGTTGATGAGATACTCGTCGGAGTAGTAGTTGGATCCGGCGGGTGGATGTGTACCTTCTTCACTTCCCCTGCCGACTGAAATGCCGACTCGGAAGTCGGCTTCTTTGCGCGGAGCAAATCAACAGGGTCGGCGATTTTCTTGTACTCCTCCAACTCAACCATGGCCATTTGGTGATCAGCGATCTTGGAGCCTTGCTGTAGGAATTCTTCAGCCCGCTATCAATTGCTAGTGATCATGATCACACCCTTAGGGCCTAGCATCTTCAACATGAGATACACATAACATGGTCGGGCCATGAAACGTGCATACGCGGGTCAAGCCAAAATGGCATGATAGGCACTCCGAAAATCCACGACTTCAAACGTCAACTTTTCTTTTCGAAATTTTTTGTCATTCCCGAATGTCACATCCAATGCTATCTGGCTGAGTGACTTGGCCTTCTTTCCTGGGATGACCCCATGAAACTACATGATGCTTTCACACAAACGGGACATCGGAATGCCCATTACTTTCAGGGTATCCGCGTAGAGAATGTTCAGGGTGCTGCCACCGCCCATGAGGACCTTTCTAAGTCGAGTTCCCCCAACCACCGGATCAACTAAAAGAGCCAGTCGACTGAGAGTGGCCACATGAGCAGGATAGTCTGTTTGGTCGAATGTGATAGCATATTGGGAACATTTGAGATAGGTGGGGGTATCTGGTACATCCATGTTGATTTCTCTGTTGATGACTTTCAGATGGCTCTTGCTCTCGACATCAGCAAAGATCACCAGTGTAGCAGTGACGTCCAGGAATGTTTCCTTGTTTTCATCTTCATCTCCCTTCTTAGGAGATTTATCACTCGGCAGGTCCCCCTTGAACTGCTGGATAAGGGTCTGACACTGTTGAGTGGTGTGCTTGGGCAAAATCAGATTGCCTTCTGCATCTTTCCTCGTATGAATTACACATGGCTGATCCATGATATCAATTCGTGAGTGATTTTTCCCTTTCTTAGGGGCATATTGTGCTTTAGCTTTTCCCTTGTTCTTCGACTGAGTCGCCAGTGCTACCGCTTCTGCTTGAACAAGATCTTCAGCCTTTCGCTTCTGTTTCCGATTGTTACTGCCGCCAGCCTCATTGACAACTGTCTTTCCTTTGCCGCTACGGAGGCGGTCTTCTTCCTCGCCATTAGCATACCGAGTGGGGATTTCCATCATCTTGCCGAGTGAAATATCACGCGTCCACCCAAACTTCAGATATAGCTCTCTGTATCTCACACCGGCCTTAAACACACAAACAGCCTGGTGTTCCGACACATTCTCCACTGTATGATCCAGAGTGGACCATCGTTAAATATAAACTCTCAAAGTTTCGTTGGGCTTCTGGACACAGTGTTGTAAGTCGACCAGACCTGTCGGAAACTTGCAAGTGCCCTCAAAGGTTCGGACAAACACTCGGGTTAGATCCTCCCAGCAATGTATACTGGAAGGAGCCAAATGATTCAGCCAAGCTCGAGCTGGACCATCTAGCATTAAGGACAGGTGCTTCATCACAACATTGTCATTATCGCCACCAATTTGCACAGCCACTCAGTAGTCATCTAACCAAGTCTCTGGCTTCATTTCGCCAGTGAACTTCCCTATCCGCGCTGCCAACCTGAAGTTGGGGGGGAATCTCTGCAGAACGTATGGCTCTGCTGAAACACTCAAGACCAGAAAGCACAACTGAGTTACCACTCGGAAAATCTCTGTCATGTCCTTCTCTGTGGGCTCTGCCCCTGTCATCACCGAAGGAGTGCCTATAGTCCTGGCGCCAGGGCGCGTACGGACCACTCCGCGGACGAGTGGGCACTCGATGGTGGTCTTCGCGGTGAAACTGATCCCTGACGTGCACTTCGCGGAAACCTCCGCCCCGACGACGCAAGGGAGATCCAGGGTTGTGTGCCGACTGAACGGTCTCTTCCCTGGGTGAATTGCTATGTATCCTATTGCGGGACTGAGCAACTACTCAATTCTGATGCTACGTTGCATCTAATGGTGCTCTGATCTACATCAACCCTGTTCCGGCCTCTGACCGGGAAGGCTGAATGGAATCTGCTGTCCTTGTAGCAGCAGCACCATTTAACACAGGTGTTTGATATACCTCGACGTCATCGTGAGATTCAGTTGGAAACAGTTGTCGCTGACGTCGACTGGGGCGTGGCGGGCGCTGGCAAGCGCGCTCGTCATGTTCTGCCTCGAGTTCTTCCAGAGGAATGCGCGTAGCCTCTAAAGCTTGAGCCTCGGCAGTTGCGCCAACAATGGGAGTATGAAGCACCTCCTCCTCGCAGCACGACAACTCATTCGACAGACTGCAAGCCTCACGCCTACCATGACCAAAGCCAGGCGGTGAACTCTGATGAGAGCCCGCCATCAGGCCCTCTGCTGCGGGATCGCAACTTTCGCACTCGGAAGGCACGTTGGACGGATCGGAATCCGACTCGAACACGCCGTGAAGAGACTCGGCGGGCTCGAGTGCTGCAATCTGTGGAGAAGTTTGACGCGCCACTGCGTGTTTGACCCAGCGCTGAAGTTGTGAGCGGCAGGACTGCTTGCGACCGCGAACACCGAGGGGAGCCGACATGTAAGGAGTCGAAGGCTGACGCAGCAACACACCGCAGGAATTCGCGCGAAAGCGCGCGGACCCGCGGACCTGGAGTGCCTCAACATCGAGAAGCGCCTCCTGAAGCCATGCCGAATCGTCGGCGATGAAGGTGAGCGCTCCGAAACGGATCTCGTGGCCCAGAGCAAAAACACCGCCGGAAGACATGTTGAAGAATAGAAAATGCAACCTCACGGGAAGTCGCTTAGACACCTGCCCCATGGTGGGAGCCAACTGTTGTGGGAACGAGCCTAGCAGTAGATGGTAGGGGTACGTAAGGAGACGGCAGAGTCCTAGCTACGGCGAGGGTGTACACACAAATGTATGAGTTCAGGGCCCTCTCTTGAAGGTAACAGTCCTATGTCTCAGTGCTCAGGAGCTTATGTCGTGTGGAGTATAAAGATTACAATGGTTTCGAACCCTTGTGCAGGAGGGGAGGGGTGGCTTATATAGTGTTCGCTGCCCCTCATAATTACCCAGCATCTAAGGGTCCGATCGTGGGGTTCAAGTCTGCCGTTACTGGTAACGTACGTAATAAAAGCTATTAATGCCTATTGAATCAATGTCTTCCCGTTGGGCTCTTAATGATGGATCCTGGTCTACTGGCGTCGAGTGAGAACGAGGTCTTCCGAGTAACACGCGACTGCCGAGTGAAGGAAGGAGTCTCTGAATGGATATCTTGTCGAGTGACTTCAGACATCTCCTGGAATCCACTCGGAAGTTTATGCTTGATCTTCAAATCCTCCAATGTACTGTCCTTAGGTAGGGTATGTAGGCCTTGCCTAGGATCCTACCCTAGCTACATATCCTCATCAGCGATCATGACTAAAGTTCTCCTCAAAATTCCATCATGGTGCGTCCTCCTCCGGTGGTGCTCTATTCATAGTCGTCCTCATTGCTGATCAAGGGAGCCTTGTTGCCTTTTGGGTGAAGGTTTTCTCCCATGTCCAGAGGCTCCTCCAGATTTGCAGCGCGAGTGTTCAGCTTCTTGATCCTCTCCAGGAAGTCCTTCACTTCATCCTTGTGCTCATAGTTGGCTTCTCGTATATCAGCTTCGAGGTCAAGTTCACGGATCATCAGCTGCTTGATCATCTTCATGTCTTTGCATACATGGAGCTCCAGGGTCCTTATGTGTGTCTCCAACGTCTAGATATAAAAAATGATGGAGACTTCAGTGACGGTGCTTATGATTTCTCCATCTGCACCTCTACGAAAGACCATGCTGAGTCTTGGCAAAATGGGACCACCCTTGTATTCCTCCTGGATATGTCTGAGGGCATAGCGAATCGCCATGTTCCTCCCGAGAATCCAGCTGGGTGCAAAAAAACTTGATGTTGATGAGATCTATGCAATTTCCAAAGCTCCTTCCGGGGATGTGCACCTCAATCCTGTAGCGAGCATCTACTCGGAAAGACATGATAGCAGTCTCGGTGATGGTTGGCTGAGAAATCCTTACATCCTTGACGATCCACGCTAGCTCTGTGCCGTCCGGCTGGCAAAACTCCATGAACAAAACTGGGTGAAGGTGGCCATCTAGAAATGTTGGAAAATCGGAGAGAAGTAAGAAATGAGCATATGTGAATATGTGAATTTTAAAGACATAAGTAAAATGGTTTTCTTCCTAAGGCTTTTCCAATCCTAGAGGTTACGTCCTACGGTCAGTGTGTGCTCTGATATCATATCTATAGCGCCCCGACCTGAAACAGTCGAATCACTAGTGTTTCCGTACCATCCCAAGATCATGCCGGTACACACGCAGTACATCAATGTACATATCAAAGGGAAAATCACACGGCTTTATTAATCAATCGAATCCTTTATTACAATACAGATTACAATAAAGTGGCTGAAGGCCAACTCATGAGATAAAACAAATCCAAAACTTGCAAAAGCTTCATAGGTAGTTGAGTACATGTGACTCCAAGGGCATCTCACCGAGTGTAGAGCATATCCTCACTCTTGTTTGGAAAAGCACTCTACAACATGATATGTTGCAGCCGTGTAGGTCATCACATTGAATATGCTGGCAAGTCACAAAATAGAGTGTGCAAATAATCATCTATTCTATATGGATATATGGAAGGTGGGGTTGTAAGTTTAAGTATAGCGTAAAGGCAATTTTTCCTACAACAAGAGAGGGGGCAAAGCAAAAAATTATTAATATAATGTTGTTTGTTTAATGAGAAGGTTCCACCAACCATTTCTCATACCCAAGTTAACAATAATACCCACATTATTAATATTATTTGTGTTGAGAGTTCCTGATAGTTTCAGTTCCTTTGGCTCAAGTTGTCCGTAATCGTGGACACGGCTAATAGATTAGGTTTGGTCCTCTGCAGAGTTTTGCACACGTTCCCCACAAGAATTGATCGCCTTCGTTGAAGTCCTCACAATTCAGGGTGTTTGCGAACCGGATGATCAAAACAGGGTTTTCCAAAGGGTTGCCTTTACTATAATGTAGAATAACGGTAGGAATGGATGGGCACCGTTATTCTACATTTGCTAGCACCGCCCGTTTAGAGTCGCCACGATGTCCAACACAGCCAGAGCCAATAATGGCTTATGGCTGTGCAGGTAAGCCTCGGGTCTTGTAGTATCCATCAATCTCTTCGTGCCTGGGTGGACCTTTTCGCGTGAATATTGGCGCTTCTCCAACATCACCTAGGCTACCACTGGTTCCTCCAGGGTGCCATTTCATCATCATCCATCTAGAGGTGTATTGCATCATGCGGTCTTGAACATTACTTGAAGTCTTGGGGGGCTTAGTCATAAATAAATTTGTCTCAACTTTCATGATAAACACTCAACCAAAGCCGGTCTAATAAAAGCATAGAAAAATAAAATAGCGTTTCCCTGGGGCCAAAGTAACAAGGGTTTATGGGTGCCTACCACATGATACTACTCAATAGCCAAAATTTCCAAGTACCTACTTTGCATGCAATGGTGGAGAAAGGTAGAACTACTGCAATAAAACAATAGGTAAAACATGATCAATGTGAACTTGCCTTGCTGACGATCTTCGAACTCGAGTGACTCTAAGTAACAAGCCTCGCACTCTGGATGATCTAACGAGACAAAAAATTCACACAATAAGCATAACCATATAACAACAATACATAACAACAAGTAAAGCTAATAACAAACAATCAATAACACCAACAAAGAAGGAAAATAAAACAAATAAAGAAATCACCAAATCTCAATTATAAAGCTTTACTAAAGTGGATAACCTATAAATAGTTTTCTACTACTAATATGTATTCATCAGAAAGAAAATTGAAGTTTTATTAGTAAAACAGAAAGAAAATTTACTACAAATTTCTATGCAAAAAGAATCAATTAAAAGGTTTTATAATACAGAAGTTATGACCTAATTAAACTAGATCTTGAATCTATCCAGAGCAGAAATTTATAAAAAAACAAACAATATTTCTATTAGTCCTCTGGATAGATATAACAAATAGAAATCAGTAGAAAAAAGAAACACTCAAAAATCAATTTTTAAATAAAAGTTATACCCAAAATGGAGATTTATACAAATCTGCTTGAACACGTAATTTAAAAGGTTTAAAAACATTTTTCGTTGGATCCTCTGGAAAGATAGGATTTTTGTGAATCCATAGCAAAAAGAATCAACTGAATCAGAGTTGTTAAACTAAAGGTAAAAAAACAAAACGCATCGAATCTGAAAATGGGAATTTCCTGAAAACTTTACATTTTGGCCGAGTGCCACGTGGTGTGCTACGGGTGGTTCTAAGGTGCGTGTAGGTAGGGAAGGAGATGGTGGCGTGGAGGCGGTCTTCGGTCATCGGTGGCGTCGAAGATGATGTCCAATGGATGCGGGACATTGAGGGCGACCGATTATTCTTGAAGGTGCAGGTCAGAGATGTCGTAGGTGGGCAGGGCGTCGTCATGAACTCCGTACTCCAATGATGTCGAGCGAAGTAGAGCGTGAGGTTTTGGAGCTTCCTAGTCAATTAAAAGATGTCAATGAGATGCGCAAGGACGAGAGAAGTACGTTGGACACGGTTTGGCGGTTCGGGGTTGTTCACCGGCGTTGGAATCTACGACGAACTGTCTCAGCCCCCGCGAGATCCAAACGATCAACACGAGATGCAGAGGGGGTTTTGGCGTGGGTTTTTGGGCGTATCGGTCGAGGAGGTCACGAGATATTTATAGGACACGAAACATGGGCAAGGCGAAGCCTCGGGTTAGGGTTTCCGAAGATCGTGGACACGTGATGGCCTAAAAATCTTCTATTGAAAGAGCTTCCATGAGGAGGAAGAAGATAAATTGGGTCCCATGTGTCAGGTGTAGCGAGAGGGAGAGAAAGAGAAAAAACATGAGAGAGAGATGGGGTGGTGGCATTGGGAGCTGTGTGTTGCTCCAAGAGCTCCTATGCAGCGTTGCAGGCACCCGTTAACGATCGGACACCTGCAGTATCGCTGGCATGGGCCGGCCCACTAGCATGCTCCCTAGTTTTTTATATGTTTTTTTCATGTTGACCGAGTAGAAAAAAATGCCCAGATTTCCATTTGTTACCAAAATAAAAATATGACATCAAAAAGGGTTCATCCAATTGAAAAAGTTCATATCTTTAAAAATGGTTCATCATTTTTTTAAGTTTATCAATTTGGAAAAAGTTCAATGATATTGAAAAAATGTTCATGCAATTTTGCAAAAGGTCATTAAACCTAAAAAAAAGTTCATTAAATTTGATAAAAGTTCATAGAAATTCAAAAAAAGTTCATGTATTTTTTTTAAATTTCATTGAACTGTAAAAAGTTCATAAATATTTTAAAAGTTCATCCATTATTAAGAAGATGTTCGTGGAAATTTAAAATAGTTCATCCATATTCAAAAAAGTTCATACAATTTTCAATAAAAAACGTCAACCGGCTCTATGGCGACACATTTTCAAAGGCCACATGCGCGAGTTAACGAAAATACACGTTAACTGGCGCATGTTTTGCCAAATAGGAAATGCTAGTTGCTCCTCTCGTTTGTGCATGCGCCCATGCTAGGTTTAGCGCTGGCTAGGCCAAAGTAGCCTGGCCAGCGGTTGGGCTTTGTTTTTTACAGAAATAGAACGGAGAAAGGAAGTATATCAAAAGTTAAAGTAAGAATATGGTATTATATAACAAAACAATCGAAAACATAAATCCTCTAATGTTAACATTTTTTAAACGAAAAATACAACTTTATAAAAATTATTTAAAAATCAAAATAAAGCCAAATTTGACTTTCAAATAAATTGGCACTATTCTCTCCCAACTTTTGAGGTTTCATGTTACCTCTTCTCATACTTTTTTATCAAAGTATTTATTAGGGATTTGAGAATATAATTTAAATGCTAGTTTGAAATGTAGTCAAAATAAAAATAAAAATTCCATTGCCACATTTATTTCAATAAAAATGCATAGATACTTAACTATAATTGTAAAACATTCCTAATTGAAAATTTTGGATGTTACATGCTTTCAAATCTGTTATTCCAAAAACCCAAAAATACCATCTTGCACTTTTTATTTACATCTTTTATTTTGTGTTCTTACGCGATCTATTTATCCAATATCATACAAACTAAACTATCTTTTACCGTAGAGAGATTGATAAGCTCTCTTAAACTATGGGTTGCACGTATTTGTTCTTTGTGTGCAGGTACCGTTCACGTAGTGTTGTTTGGTTCTCCTACTGGTTCGATAACCTTGGTTTCCTAACTGTGGGAAATACTTATCGTAGATGTGCTGCATCATCCCTTCCTCTTTGGGGAAACACCGACACAGTCTCAAGGATTGTTGAATCGAACCTCCGCTCGATGACTCACCTGAAGAATGCCTCCTTGAGGAGCTCCTTGATACGTCTCCAACGTATTGACAATTTTTGCATGTTCCATGCTGTTATATTATCATTCTTGGATATTTTAATATCATTTTATTACAACTTTATATCATTTTTTAGGACTAACCTATTAACATAGTGCCAACGTGCCAATTGTTGTTTTGCTTGTTTTTTACACCGCAGGAAATCAGTACCAAACAGAGATGAAACATTTCGAGGATTTTTGTGTATTTTTTACAGACCATAAGAAACCATATGGGCCAAAGAACACCAGAAGAGGGGGCCCAGGCTGGCCAGCACACCATATGGGCGTGCTAGAGGCCCCCTGGCATGCACTGGTGGGTGTTGGGCTCCTCCGGCACCCCCTCAACTGACTATCATGCCTATAAATTCCTAGAAAATCCAAAAACTCTAGGGGACTCGACGAAACACAATTCCTGCCGCCGCAAGTTCCAAAACCTCGAGACCAATCTAGACACCATCACGGAGGGGTTCATATTCATCATAGGTGCCTCTCCGATGATGCGTGAGTAGTCCATCATAGACTTATGAGTCCGTAGGCAGTAGCTAGATGGCTTCTTCTCTCTCTCTTATTATTCTCAATACAATGGTATCTTGGAGATTTATTTGATGTAAACATTTGCGGTGTGTTTATTGGGATCCGATGAATTTTGAGTTCATGATTAGTTTCTATCCATGAATATTATTTGAGTCTTCTTTGATCTCTTATTTGCATGATTGCTTATAGCCTCGTATTTATTCTTCGAATCATTGGTTTAGTTTGGACAACTAAATCGATCTTTCTTTCCATGGGAAGAGGTGCTTTGTGATGGGTTTGATCTTCCGGTGTTGTTTCCCAGTGACAGAAGGGGCAGCAAGACACGCAGGTATCGTTGCTATTAAGCATAACAAGATGGGGTCTATTCCTACATGAATAGATCTCGTCTACATCATGTCCCTGTTATTATTGCATTACTCTGTTTTCCCATGAATTTAATACACTAGATGTATGCTGGATAGAGGTCGATGTGTGGAGTAATAATGGTAGATGCAGGCAGGAGTCGGTCTACTTATCTTGGACGTGATGCCTATATAATGATCATTGCCTTGGATATCGTCATGACTATTTGATTTTCTATCAATTACCCAACATTAATTTGTTCACCCACCGTGCCCTATACTCATGAGATAAGCCACTAGTGAATCCTACGGCCATCGGGTTTACTTTTCCGTCATATTGCTTTCCGATCTATGCTTTTGCAATCTTTGTTTTTAGATCTACAAAACCAAAACCCCAAACATATATTGCTGCATATTTACTCTATTTATTTCGTGTTCTTGAGAGATCTATCTCTCCTACCTATCATTACCTAATCTGTCTTATTAGCGTAGAGAGCGTGACAACCTCTCTTTCGCATTGGGTTGCAAGTATTTATTGTTTGTGTGCAGGTGTTGTTTTCGTGGGTGCGTGATCTTCCTCTATGGATTGATACCCTAGTTTCATAACTGAGGGAAATACTTACCGTCGTTGTGCTACGTCATCCCTTCCTCTTTGGGGAAATACCGACGTAGTCTCAAGCCATGTCACTCCTCCTAAAGAAACTCATCTTCCCAAAGACAAATTTCTGAAATTTTTGAGCCATAAATTTACATCAACAAAACTTTGCAAGAATTATAGCAACTACTCATAAGGGTGCCTAGAGGCCATATCAAACATTCATACTACTTGGAACTCAAAGAATTCAACATGCAAGATCATTGTCTATAGCACCGAGTGGAGCAACTTATGTAAAATATAGACCACTAAAGCAAAAACTAATTGGAGGAATGGGAGAGTCACATACCAAGGAGCAGTTCCTCAAAACAGTTTCAGAAATGGGGTTCCGAGCAAAGAGGTCAAATATTTCAGCTTCAGGTGGAAGAACACGAGAGAGAGATCAAGGAAATTTTTGTTGGAGGTAGGAGACAAGGTGGGCTAAAGAGATAAGGCAGGCCCCCTATGGGCCCCACAAGCCAACAGGACGCGGCCCAAGGGGGCATGTTGTGATGTGTGGTGACCCACTAGAATACCTCCCTGCTGTAATTTTTATGCCAAAAATTCCAAAATATTATAGAAAATTTAATTTCATAATTTTGTGGCAATCTGAGAGTTTTTATTTTTGGGGGTATTTTTCATGCACGGGAAAAACAGAAATAGGAAATTCATAGCATTTTACTTTTATCTAACTTAGAAAAACAGAGAATAAACTTGTGATACAAAGAGTTTTGAACACTCAATTCATCAATCACATGTCTTTCAAAAAGGATTTATTAATAAGGTTCATCAAGTCTTATTAATAATCATTTCCGACTAACACGGTACCGAACAATTTTTTGTATACCACTAGGTTACCTCAATAGGGATTTGTATTTTCCCAACAATGATATTATAATATTTCTTCTTCTTGGCAGTAGGTAGAGGAATTATAAAATCTCCAATGATAATTGTGGCTATAGGACCAATGACATTAATATTATTAACCAAAGTTTGCTTCTTCGGAAAGTGCGTGGTATGTTGCTTGCCATTGACATGAAAAGTAACCTTGCCTTTATTGCAATCAATAACAAATGCTCTAGTATTTAGAAAGGGTCTACCAAGGATGATCGACATATTATCGTCCTTGGGCATATCACGAATAACAAAGTCTGTTAACATAGTAAAATTTGCAACCACAACGGGAACGTCCTTGCAAGTTCCAATAGGTAAGGTAGTGTATTTATCACCCATTTGCAAAGATATCTTAGTAGGTGTTAGCTCACTCAATTCGAGTCTTTTTTTTAAAGGGAAAAAGTCATAACACTAGCGCCGGCTCCTAAATCACACAAAGCACTTTTAACATAATTTCTCTTAATACAGCAAGGTATTGTGGGTATACCCGGATCTCCCAAGTTCTTAGGTAGTCCACCATCAAAAGAATAATTAGCAAGCATGGTAGCAATTTCAGGTTTAGGTATTTTCCTTTTTGTTAGTAATTATATCTTTCATATACTTAGCATACGAAGCCATTTTCCATATATCAGTCAAACGAGTGCACAAAAAGACAAGTCTAATCATTTTAGCAAGGCGCTCAAAATCTTCATCATCCCTATTTTTAGAGGGCTTACGAGGGAATGGCATGGGTTTTGAACCTATGTCTCTCTTTCCCTTCCAGGTTTTCTAGCAACAAAGTCTTTCTTATCATAACTTTTATTTTTAGAAGGTAGGTTATCAAGATCCTCAACATGTTCCATTTCCACATCATTATCATTTTCATTGTGATCATCTGGTTGGGCATCATAATTATTATCATTTTCATTATCACTAGGTGTATGTTCACTGCCAGATTTTGTCTCGGCATTAGAAATAGAAACTTCATTATGTTTCTCAACAGGTTTTTCTTTAACAAGTTCACTAGAAGCATGCATGTTCCTATGATATTTCCTTTTCTTTTTCTTCTTAGATGAACTAGGTGCATCATCATTAATTTTCTAAGAATCTTGTTCAATTATTTTAGGATGACCTTCAGGGTAAAGAGGTTCTTGAGTCATCCTACCTCCTCTTGTCACTACTCTAACAACATGATCATTCATATTATTATTTATCCCAGCAAGCAAATCATTTTGTGACTTAGCAACTTGGTCTAATTTCTTGTGAACAAGAGAAGCACGTTTACCTAGACCTTTCACATCATTTACAATTCTAATCATTAAGTCACTTAAGCGGTCTATCATAATGGCATTACATCTCAATTGATTCTTAACATAATTATTGAAGTGTTCTTGCCTAACAACGTAATTGTAAAATTCATACATGCATTGTTTAGGAGTATTAGTATAAGGTATATCATTTTCACTAAAGATACAGAGAGATTTTACCTATACTACCTTTGTCAAGGTGTCAAGTCCATGTATTTCTTCAATAGGAGGTAATTTCTTGACATCCTCGGTTTTAATACCTTTCTCTTTCATAGATCTTTTTGCTTCTTGCATGTCTTTAGGACTAAGGAATAGAATACCTCTCTTCTTTTGAATAGGTTCTGGAGGTGGTTCAGGAAGTTTCCAATCATCAGCATTTTGCAATATGTTATTCAATAATTCTTTAGATTTCCCAATAGTTCTTTCCCTGAAAACTCAACCAGTAGAACTATCTAGGAAATACCTAGAATCATTGGTTAGTCCATTATAAAAAAATATCAAATATTTCATTCTTCTCAAGAGGACAATCAGGCAATGCTCTTAGTAAGCGGAGAAGCCTCCCCCAAGCTTGACGAAGATTCTCTTCTTCAATTTGAGCAAAGTTAAAGATTTCCTGTAAGGCAGCTTGTTTCTTATGAGCAGGAAATTATTTTTCAAAAACATAGTAAAGCATATCCTGGGGACTGCACATACAACTAGGAGCAAGCGAAAGGAACCATTCCTTGGCCTCGCCTTTTAGCGAGAAAGGAAAAAGCTTAAGGACATAATAGTAGCAAATCTTTTCATCATCGATTAACAAGGCACTGCTACTCGTGATCGTATTGGGTTTTCCGTGAAGAGGAATGGGTAATTGCAGCACAAAGTGGGTAAGTATTTCCCTCTATTCTGAAACTAAGGTTTATCGAACCAATAGAAATGCCAATCCCCAACCGTCGCCAGCGACTTCACACAAAAGAACAAACAACTTGCACCCAACGCAAGCAAGAGGGTTGTCAATCCCCTTCATCTCATTATTTGCAAGCGAGTGAGCTGTGTAGATAATTGTAGATAATAGTAAAGTTCAAAGCAAAAGAAAAGGTAATAAATAATAGCAAGGTAAAGATAGCATTTGTTTATAGATAAGTGAATAGACTCGGGGGTGTAGAGTTCTCTAATGGCATCTCTCATGAGCAAAGCGTACGGTGGGTAGACAAAATACTATTAGGCAATTGATAGAAAAGTGAATAGTTAAGCGATTTTCATGGAAATGGTCATGTGTATATAGGAATCACGTCCATAAGCAAATAGGTCGATCCTGCCTGCACCTATTACTATTACTCCACCCATCGACCGCTATCCAGCATGAATCTGGATTATTAAGTAAAACAGAGTAATGCTTTGAGAACATTGACATGATGTTGACAAAGTAAGCTCAGTCAATATGAATTAACCCCATCGTTTAATCCTTAGTAACAGCAACACAAAGACGCAACTTCTCTCCTTCTATGACTAGGATATATAAACTCGTCAGGTTTAACCAACTACAACGCAGCACTCCCACCGAAGAAATATCAATCTAGTTGGCCAAACTATCTCAATAGATCGGAGAGCATTACGAAGCTATGATGATCATGGAAATAAGAATCATAGTAATTATATTTGACTCAAATACTTTTCATGAATAATCTGAACATAAACTCACAATTCATCGGATCCCAACAAACACACCAAACAAAGGGATACATCGGATAAATCATGACAAGAGATGCGATGAACATTGTATTGAAGAGAGAGAGAGATAGAGAGTGTGAGAGAGATTGCCATATAGGTACTACCTAAGGACCCGTAGGTCTGTGATGAACTACTTACACATAATGGTGAGGGCAACAAAGTTGATGAAGAAGCCCTCCGTGGTCGATCTCCTGTCCGGCTGGGTGCCGAAATGGAGGTGTAGATGGCCTCCCGTCGGAATAGAGACTTGCGGCGTCTAAAAAAGTGTTTCGGGAGCGCTTCTGGTGTTTTTAGGGTAGCTGTGAATTTATAGGCCAGAGAACAATGTCGGGAGAAGCGCCAGGGGACCACCACATATCTGGCCGCCCCACTGGTGGTGCGGTTCCCGGCCTAGTGTGGCTCTCGGCCTTCCTTCGTAGCCTCTAGGTCTTGTATTGGTCTAGAGAAAATCTTCAAAAAGTTTCGGGTCAATTGGACTTCGTTTGGTACTGTAACTCTAAAAAGGAAAAAACACGCAAAAACATCAACTAGTACTTGGTCAATAGGTTAGTGCTCAAAAATATTATAATATAGTAAAATAAATACCATAAAAGTATCCTAGAATGATAATATATTATCATGGAACTATAAAAAGTTATAGATATGTTGGAGACGTATCAGCATCCCTAAGCTTAATTCCTACTCGTCCTCGAGTAGGTAAATGATAAAAACAGAATTTTTGATTTGACATGCTACCCATTATGTAATGTTTGGTATGTATGCTCATTGAGAAATGATGAATTAACAAACAACAACATGGTAATACTTATAAGTATAGGAAACAAAATAATTGATTTTTCAAAATATACGATCCTAAAAGAATGTTTACACCTATTCATCTTATTATATTAGCAAGGAATGACTTCGTCTTCACCACATAGATACAAATGTTAAGCACCACGGTGTCCAAGTCAGCCAATTGGATCGTACTTTTTCAATATGCATCAACTTTTTATTCTTCATGCAATATCTGAGCATGAACCAGTGGACATATCATATATGTGGTATATAATATGATGGTAGATATAAAAGGGGTAAAAAGTGGAGAAGATAGTCTCACATCAACTAGGCATACCAACGAGCTATGGTGATGCTCATCAATAGAAGTCAATGCAAGGAGTAGGGATTGCCCTGCAAATGATGCACTAGAGCTATAAGTGTATGAAAGCTCAACTAAAGCTAAGTGGGCTATGCATCCAACTTGCTTGCTTATGAAGACCTCGGGCATTTGAGGAAGCCCGTCAACAAAATATACAAGCCAAGTTTGTTATACGAAAAGGTAATTCCCACAATCATATGGAAGTGTCAACACAGGAGACTCTCTATATGAAGAACATGGTGCCACTTTGTGGCATAAGTGTGGTAAATGATAACAAGAAAGTACCTTCTCTCTTTTCTCTCATTTTTTTATTTTTTATTTTTATGGCGTTCTTCTCTTTTTTTTGCCTCCCCAATTTTCTCTTTTTTGAATATGGTGGGCTCATTTGGCCTCCCCCATTTTAATTTCATTTTTCGTCCGGAGTCTTGTCCTGACTTGTGGGGGAATCATAGTCTTCATCAACCTTTCCTCACTCGGACAATGCTCTAATAATGAGGATCATCACACTTTTATTTACTTACAACTCAACATGAAGGGTTGATAGGAAGATATGACTTAGTATGAATGCCTCTGGCAATGTACCATGATGTCCAATGATCTAGCATGACATGTATCAAAAACATGATGAATGGTGGCTTTGCCAAAAATACTATGTCATCTCTATATGATCATGCAAAGCATTATGACGATGAACGAACTGGTCATGTGAAGTGATGATGGAATTTCCATGGCAATATATCTCAGAACGGCTATGGAAATTCCATAATAGGTAGGTATGGTGGCTGTTTTGAGGAATCTGTGATGAGGCTTATGTGCAAGATATCATATCATGTCGTGGGGTTTGGATGCACTGGCGAATAGTTCCACCGATCCTCGAGGTGAGAATGGGCTATGCACGGTACCGAAGAGGCTCGCAAATATGAGAAGGTGAAGATACATATGTCTATCGGGTCACATTAGTCATAAAGAACACACATTCTTATTGTAAAGTTTTATTAGTTTTATCACAATCAAAGTACTCCTCGCATGCCCCGAGTCGAAACAACACTAGAATTTCAATGAGGAATATAAATGCTCACACATCATCACCATGATTATTTAATTTTTAGACGAATAACTAGTTAACAACTCTTAATCCCGACACTTCTACGAATGAACAATTTTGGACTCACAACTTTTCCATATCACTAAATCAATGTCATTAACCCACAACTTCTCTATATGTGCTACACGATGGTTTTGATTATCATTTATTGAATACCTAATATTCTTGGACTAGTCTTATGACCCATGAAAATTACCGTCACTATTTATTAAGTTCTCAAACAAATATAAGTGAAGAACGAGAGCATATTATTTCTATAAAATCTACATGCCACGGTGCTCAAAAAGATATAATTGAAGTACTAGAGCAACTACCAAGCTCAAAAGATATAAGTGAAGCACATAGAGTATTCTAGAAAATTATCATGAAGGTATATCTCTCTCAAATAGGTGTGTCCAGCAAATGATGATCATGAAAAACTGAAAGTAAAAGCAAACAAATGCAAACGACGCTCCAAGCAAAACACATATCATGTCATGAATAAAAATATAGCTCCAAGTGACATACCGATGGATTGAGAGGAAAGAGGGGATGCCTTCTGGGGCATCCCCAAGATTAGATGCTCGAGTCTTACTTAGAATTATACTTGGGGTGCCTTGGGAATCTCCAAGCTTAGTCTTTTGGTACTCCTTATTCTGTACTCCATCATGATCTCACCCAAAACTTGAAAACTTCAATCACACAAAACTCAACAAAACCTTGTGAGATCCATTAGTACAAGAAACATATTGCATACTTGAGGTACTATGTTAAATTGATTCAAATTCATTTTTACATAATAGGTACTATATTATAACTTCTCCATGGCTTACACCCCCCGATATAGTCCATGGCATAATCAAAACAAGCAAACTATGCAAGCAAAACAGAATCTGTTTAAAACTGATCAGTCTGTCACAATCCGTAAAGAGCCCATACTCCTGTAACTCTCAAAATTCTGAAAATTTAGGAAAACGTGAAGAATTTGTATAACTAAACTGTGTAAAAATTTCAGATCATTGTCACGCTCTAGTAAAAAAATGAAAGTTCCTACACTATACTCAATTTTTTTGTTATGTTTCAGCATCGTCTACTCATCTTATGATTCATCCCAAAGGCTTTACTTGGCACAAACACTAATTAAAGCATAAATATAGTCATTATAGAGGCAACAATCATGTTATCACAACATAATAGAAAGGAAAAACAAAAATAAAGATACATATTGGGTTGCCTCCCAACAAGTGCTATTGTTCTATGCCCCTAGCTAGACATAATGCCTAGTTTCAAGTGTTGTCATCTTCGACATTCAACCCGTAAGTAGCTCTCATGATTGATTCATAAGGTGGTTTAATTCTCTTCCTAGGGAAGTGTTCTATTCCTTTCTTCAATGGGAATTGGAATCTTATGTTTCCCTCTTTCATATCAATAATTGCACATATAGTTCGTAAAAATGGCCTTCCAAGTATTATGGTACAAGAAGGATTGCAATCAATATCAAGAACAATGAAATCTACAGACACATCATTTTTGTTTGCAATAATAAGCACATAATTAATTCTACCTAAAGGTTTCTTGATGGTATAATCCGTGAGATGCAAATTTAGGGAACACTCTTCAATAATAGTGAGACCAAGCACATCACATAATGTTTTATGTATAGTTGAAACACTAGCACAGAGGTCACAAAAAAGCATTGCGTTCATATTTATTTATCTTTATTTTGATAGTAGGTTCCCAATCATCATGCAATTTTCTAGGAATAGAAATTTC
Organism: Hordeum marinum; assembly: GCA_022496015.1. Lineage (NCBI taxonomy): Eukaryota > Viridiplantae > Streptophyta > Magnoliopsida > Poales > Poaceae > Hordeum > Hordeum marinum. The sequence continues at coordinate 390,203,255 of CM039678.1, read as the reverse complement.
AAGCTCAAGTTTGTCATCATAGGCTTTTATCATAGCTTCTACTCTATGTTCGTTAAAAGATTTGTTTTGTTCATAAGAATTGGGTGAGCTAATAATGGATTGCAGCAAGGAAATACATTCTACTAAATAGCATTTATCATAATTTCAGTCCTCGTAATCCAAGATAGTGGGCACATCACTAGTTAAAGTTTTGACCTCTCCCAACCCACTTTTTTTAGTTTTAGCATTAGAATCATCACCCTCTAAGCAAATAGAATGCTCCTCTACTAAGATTGACTGATCTCCAATCCCTTTATCATCCATATTCAGAGAAGAAAACAAAGATTCTATAAGTGAAACACCAATCATTTTAATATCTTCATCATGATTTCGGTAAAAACTGGGTGGAAGAGCTTTTTCTAAGAATTCTCGCTTAGCTCTCAACTTAGAGGTCCTCTCCTTACTTTCATTAATAGATAATTTGATAGATTTGATAGTATCATTAAAAAATTAAAATCATGCTTGGGAGTAAAAGACTTATTTATAAGAGTTTCAACAAGAGCAATTCTATCCATGTTTTAAGACAAAGTATCAATCACATGCAACTTTTGTTCTACCGTAGTATCCTATTAGGATTTGTAGAAGAATTTACATAAGAATTACCGTAAGAACTTCCATAGTTTTTACAGGAATTACCGAGATACGGTCTAGCATTGAAATTTCCTCTATAAGCATTGTTTTTGAAATTATTTCGCAAGATGAAGTTCACATCAATAGCATAACTATTTTTCTCAATCAAAGTAGACAAAGGCATATCATTGGGATCAACATTAGCATTTTTATTAGCAACCATAGTCATAAGAGCATCCACTTTTTCACTCAAAGTAGTGATTTCTTCGACAGAATTTACCTTATTACCAGTTAGAGCTCTTTCAGTATGTCATTGAGAATAATTTGTCATAATGTTCTCCAAAAGTTGTGTGGCCCCTCCTAAGGTCACAACCAAAAAGGTACCACCTGTAGCAGAATCTAGAAGATTTCTAGACACAAAGTTTAGTCCGGCATAGAAATTTTGGATAATCATCCACAAGCTTAAGCCATGAGTTGGACAATTTGTTATCATCCATTCCATTCTCTCCCAAGATTGTGCAACATTCTCTTGATCTTCCTATTTAAAATTCATTATTTGATTTCTAAGGGGTATGATCTTAGCAGGAGGAAAATACTTGTCAATAAAAGCATCTTTACACGTATCCCACGTTCCAATACTATTACGAGGTAAAGATGAAAACCAAGTTTTAGCTTTATCTCTTAGTGAAAAAAGGAAATAATTTTAATTTCATAATATCATTATACATATCCTTTTTCTTTTGCATATCACATAATTCAACAAAGGTATTAAGGTGTGACGCGGGATCCTCATTAGGACTTCCCGAAAATTGATCTTTCATGACAAGATTCAGCAACGCAACATTAATATCAAATGCCTCCACACTAGTGGCGGGTGGTATAGGAGTACTAGTAAAATCATTACTATTAGTATTTGATAAATCACACAACTTAGTAGTATCTTGAGACATGGTGAGCGGTCAAGCAAAGCAACAAGCAAGCAAAAGAAGCAAACTAGTAACTAACAAAGATAAATATTTTTGATTTTTATGAGACAAACTAAATATAACAGCAAATAAAAAGAAGAACAAGTGAAGGAAATATTGTGCGAATTTACTTCATAGTTGGTGATGGTATTCCCCGGCAACGACGCCAGAAATCCTTCGTGATACTCGTGATCCACGTTGGGTTTTCCGTGAAGAGGAACGGGTAATCGCAACACAAGGTGGGTAAGTATTTCCCTTAGTTAAGAAACCAAGGTTTATCATACTAATAGGAATACCAATACTCAACCGTCTTTAGTGGCTGCACACAAAAGAAGAAACAACTTTCACCCAATGCCGACAAGAGGGTTGTCAATCCCCTTGATCTCGTTATTTGCAAGCAAGTGAGTTGTTGACGTGGCTTGAGACTGAGTTGGTATTTCCCCAAAGAGGAAGGAATGATGCAGGAAAACGACGGTAAGTATTTCCCTTAGTTATGAAACCAAGGTATCAATCCGTAGAGGAAGATCATGCACCCATGTAAACAACACCTGCACACAAACAACAAATACTTGCAACTCGACGCGAAAGAGAGGTTGTCAGGCTCCCTCCGGTAATAAGATTGATTCGATAATGATAGTTTTGGCAAATAGATCTCGCAAGAACACAAAGTAAAACATATAAAAAAGCGCAACAAGGTATTTTTGGGTTTTTTGGATTAATAGATCGGAAAAAAAGTTGCAAATAGTAGATCGGAAAGTAATATGTTGGAAAAGTAGACCCACGGGCCGTAGGTTTCACTAGTGGCCTCTCTAATGAGTATAGAATATCAAATACTTATGACGATATCCAGGCAATGATCATTATATAGGCATCACGTCCAAGACAATTAGACCAAAACGATTCATCATCTACTTCTATTATTCCACACACCGACCTCTATCCAGCATACATCTAGTGTATTAAATTCATGGGAAAACAGAGTAATGCAATAATAACAGGGACATGATGTAGACGAGATCTATTCATGTAGGAATAGACCCCATCTTGTTATCCTTAATGGAAACGATACATGCATGTCTTGTTTCCCCCTTCTATCACTGGGAAAGAACACCACAATATCCAACCCATCACAAAGCACCTCTTCCCATGGCAAGAAAAATCGATCTAGTTGGCCTAACTAAACCAAACATTGGAAGAAAAAATATGAGGCTATAAGTAATCATGCAAATAAGAGATCAAAGAAGACTCAAATCATATTCATGGATACAAACTGATCATGAACTCAAATTTCATCGGATCCAACAAACACACTGCAAAAGTCATTACATCAAATAGATCTCCAAGAGACCATTGTATTGAGAAACATAGAGAGAGGAAGCCACCTAGCTACTGCCTACGAACCCGTAGTTCTATCATGGCCTACTCACTCATCATCGAAGAGGCACCTATGAAGAAGATGAACCCCTCCGTCATGGTGTTAGATTGGATCTCAAGGTTCTATAACTTGCGACGGTTGGAATTGTGTTTCGTGAAATTGCTACCTCTTGAGCTTGCGTTGGTTTTCCCTTGAAGATGAAAGGCTGATGCAGCGAAGTAGATAAGTATTTCCCACAGCTGATGAGAACCAAGGTATCAATCCAGTAGGAGGAACAAGCAAGTCACCAATGGATGCACCTACACAAACAATCAAACTCTAGCACCCAACGCTATAAAGGGGTTGTGAATCCCTTCATGATTATTTGCCAGGATTAGATCCGATAGAGATAGATGTAAACAAGATCGGAAAGTAAAAGATCAGTAAATTGCAGAAAAGTATTTTTGGTATTTTTGGTTTATAGATCTGAACATATATTAGGGAAAGTAGACCCGGTGGCCATAGGTTTCGCTAGAGGCTTCTCTCTTGAAGGAATATGTCATGGTGGGTAAACAAATTACTATCAAGCAACTAATAGAAAACCGAATATTCATGTAGTTATCCAAGGCAATGATCATGCATATAGGCATCACGTCCATGTCAAGTAGACCGAAACGATTATGCATCTACTACTATTACTCCACACATCGACCGACTCCTGCCTGCATCTAGAGTATTAAGTGCATGAAGAACAGAGTAACGCATTAAGTAAGCTGACATGATGTAGAGGGATAAACTCAAGCAATATGATGAAAATCCCATCTTGTTACCCTTGATGGCAACAATACAATACGTGCTTCGCTACACCAACTATGTCACTGGGTGAGGACACCGCAAGATTGAACCCAAAAACCAAGCACTTATCCCATTGCAAGTATTACCAATCTCGTTGGCCAAACCAAACCAATAACTCGAAGGGACTTACAAGGATATGAAATCATCCATATAAGACTTCAGAGAAGATTCAAATAAGATTCATGGATAATCCGAACATAAACCCACAATTCAACGGATCTTGACAAACACACCACAAAAGAGTATTACATCGGATAGATCTCCATGAAGATCATTAAGAACATGGTATCGCAAGAGAGAGAAGAATCCATATAGCTACTAGATATGGATCCGTAGGTCTGTGCTGGACTACTCACAAATCATCAGAGGGGCAATGGAGCAGATGTAGATGCCCTCCGTGATCGAAACCCCCTCTGGCAGATTATCGAGAAAGGCTCCAAGATTGGATCTCTCGGGAACGAAGGCTTCTGCTGGTGGAAAAGTATTTGCGTGGCTCGTTCTGGTGTTGGGGGAATATTTGGGTAATTATAGGACAAAGAATAGGGTTAGGAGACCTGCCAGGAGACGGCAAGCCTGCCAGGCACGACCAGGGGTTTGGCCGTGCCTACCAGGCTTGTGACCTCCTGGAAGGTGCCCTGGCATGCACTCCAAGCCTGTTGGATTTGTTTCCTTCCTGAAAAATCATTCCGAAGACTTTATTTCGTTTGGACTCTGTTTAATATTCCATACGTGCAAAACTCAAAAACAAGGAAAAAACTGGCATTAGGCTCTATATTTTTAGGTTAGTCCCAAAAATAATATAAAATAGCATATTAATGCATATTAAACATCCAAAACAGATAATATAATAGCATGACATCATCAGAAATAATAGATACGTTGGAGACGTCTCACGAATCTTTTAGGGTTTTTGGATTTTCAGGTAATCTATAGGCTCGATAGTCGGTTGAGGGGGTGCCCGACGTGCCCACCCTCCACCGGGCCGCGACAGGGGCCTCTAGCACCCCCTGGTAGAGGGTGGACACCCTGGGCCTGCTCTTCTGGTGTTGTTTGGCCCATCTTCTTCCATCTGGTCCAGAAAAAATCCACAAAAATCCCTGAAGCGTTTGGTCTCCATTTGGTACTGATTTTCTACAAAGTGAAAAACAAGCAAAAATGACAACTGGCACTTTGGCACTATGTCAATGGGTTAGTCCCAAAAAATGATATAAATTTGCTACAGAATGATTGTAAAACATCCAAGATTGATAATATAACACCATGGAACAAGCGAAATTTATAGATACATTGGAGACATATCATAGATAATTGAAGATAATAGTAAAGTGCAAAATAAAATAAAAGGTAATAAGTAACAACAGGGTAATGATAGCATTTGTGAATATATAAGTGAATACACCCGGGGGCCATAGAGTTCTTTAGTGGCATCTCTCATAAGCAAAGCATCAGGTGGGTAAACAAATTACTGTTGGGCAATTGATAGAAAAGCGAATAGTTATGCGATTTTCACGGCAATAATCCTGTGTATACAGGCATCACCTCCATAAGCAAATAGGCCAACTCCTGCCTGCACCTATTACTATTTCTCCACCCATCGACCGCTATCCAGCAAGCACCTAGAGTATTAAGTAAAACAGAGTCATGCTGGGAGAACATTGACATGATGTAGACAAAGTAAACTCGATCAATATAAATTAACCCCATCGTTTTATCCTTAGTAGCAGCAACACAAAGATGCAACTTGTACCCTTCTGTCACTGGGATATAGAAAATTGTCAGGTTGAACCTACTACAACGCACCACTCCCACTAAAGAAATATCAATCTAGTTGGCCAAAATATCTCAATAGACCGGAGAGCATTACAAAGCTATGATGATCATGCAAATAAGAATCATAGTAATCAGATTTGACTCAAATACTTTTCATGAATAATCTGAACATAAACTCACAATTCATCGGATCCCAACAAACACACCATACAAAGGGATTACATCAGATAGATCAAGGCAACGATGCGATGAACATTGCATTGAAGAGAGAGAGAGAGAGAGATTGCCATCTAGGTACTACCTATGGACCTGTAGGTCTGTGGTGAACTACTCACACATCATGGTGATGGCAGCAACGTTGATGAAGAAGGCCTCCGTGATTGATCTCCCCTTCAGCAAGGTGCCGGAATTGAGGTGTAGATGGCCTCCCATCGGAATAGGGACCTACGCTAGCAGAAAAAGTTTTTCAGGAGCGCTTTTGGTGGTTTAGGGTAGATGTGAATTTATAGGCCAAGGAACGATGTCGGGAGAGGCACTAGGGGGCCACCACATATTTGGCTACACCCCCTGGTGGCACGGCCTGATTTGTGGTGGCGCCTTGGTGCGGATCCCGTCCTACCTCCGAAGCTTCTAGGTCTTCTATTGGTCCAGAAAAAGTCATCAAAAACTTTCGCGGCAATTTGACTTCGTTTGGTACTGTAACTCTGAAAAGGCAAAAACACACAAAAAACAACAACTGACACTTGGCACTGGGTCAATAGGTTAGTGCTAAAAATATTATAAGGTGATAAATAAATACCCAAAAAGTATCCTAGAATGATAATACATTAGCATGGAACAATAAAAAATTATAGATACGTTGGAGACGTATCAGGCAGCAATATCATTTGGTTTCATAACGTGTTCGACAAAATTTTCATTTTCATAACCATGACTCTACTATTGGAATTCATTCAGGGTCTACACAGAACTCATAATTGTTATCAGTAATAAATATAGGAGAAGTAGCAAAATATAGGATCACGTTTCATTTTCTCCATCTTAGATTTATCTTTTAGTTTGCATAATAGTTTCTTCACTTCATCTCTATACTTACAAGCAAGAAAGTCCTTGCTATCACACCATCCATAACATAATCTTCCGGTACATATGGCAATTCATAACTACTAGGTGAGTGAGGAGTAATAGGTGATTCGATGTCTTCCTCCCTTTCAACACTTTCAAGTTTTCTAGGTTTAGCAATATGAGCATCAAGTAATTCATTCGGTGGCACAATTTCAATTTCAACATGTGTAGCAATAGTTTCATCATTAATTTCAGAAGTAGAATCATCAAGTTCATGTGACATATCAGGACGGTCAACAGGTGGTGGTGTAGCAAGCTGATCCAAAACAGTAGGTGAATCTAAAGCAGAGCTAGATGGCAGTTCCTTACCTCCTGTAGTGCGAGAGGGGACGATCTTAGTTCGATTGTCTTTTAGTTTTCTCATAGTAGAAATTGGATATCCTTCAAGTTAACACAATAAATAAAGATATGCCCCCAGGCAACGGCGCCAGAAAAAGGTCTTGATAACCCACAAGTGTAGGGGGTCGCGACAGTCTTCATGGGTAGTATTTCACCCTATTTATTGGTTCAGAACAAGGGAGACAACGAATATTTATTGGCCTTGACAGTTGAGTTATCAATTCAACCGCACTTGGGATATCTCTCTATAAGAAAGGTTTAGTAGCACGACAAATAGTAATAACAAAAGTAACAATAGTAATGACAGTAGTAGTTTAGTAGCAAGTGTGACAGTAGCAATAGCAATAGTAACCTGACAAGATTCATTATATGTAAAGCGTAGGCACGTGGATCGGTGATGGATAATGATTTAGATGACATTGATCATATAATACACACTAGGGCAACACAGAAATAGCTCCAATTTATCAATGTAATGTAGGCATTTATTCCGTATATAGTCATACGTGCTTGCGATAATAACTTGCATGACATCTTTTGTCCTTCCCTCCCCTAGCAGTGGGGTCCTATTGGAAACTAAAGGATATTAAGGCCTTCTTTCAATAGAGAATCGGAACGAAGCATTAACATGGTGAATACATGAATCCTCAAACTACGACAAACACCGGAAAGAATCCCAATTATTGTGACCTTGGGGTATGCGGATCATGACACGAAATAGGTGCGTACAACTTGGAAGATAGGTTCCGAATCACTCTTATATTCATGCAAACATAATAGGTTAAGATCTGAAATCATGGCACTCGGGCCCTAGTGACAAGCATTAAGCATCGAAAAGTCATACTAACATCAATCTCAAATCATAGTGGGCACTAGGGATGAAGCCCTATCAAACTTAACTCGATTACATGATCAATCTCATCCAATCCCACCACCGTCCAGCAAGCCTACAAAGGAGATACTCACTCTCGGTGGTGAGTATCATGGCGGTGTTGATGAGAAGGGTTGGTGATGACGATGATGATTTCCCCTCTCTGGAGCCCAAAACAGGCTCCACATAAGCCCTCCGGAGGAAGAACGGGAGATGGCGGTGGTTTCGTCTCGTGAAACGTGGTGAAAACTTCTCTCCAATTTTTTCCTCGAAGATGTGATTTTATAGGACTGTAATTAGGATCAGAGGGGCCTCGAGGGCCCCACAAGCTATCAGGCCACGCCATAAGGGGTGCCCTAATGTGTGGCGGCCCCCTCGCACACCCCCTCCAGCCTCGAAGTTTCGTCCAATTCCGAGAACTTTAATGTGGGGACCCCGACTCATAAGTCGTGATCACCGAATGCACGTGTACATTGATCCCAGAGATCAATGCTCACTGAACACACAAAATCTGAATAACAAGAGTCTTACATCCATACTTAACGTCTTACACAAATAAACACCATGAAGATCAAGTCTTAGATAAATAGATCCAAGAGAGGCCATATAGCAAACACAACTAGCAGTGGAAATCTTGATCGAAAGTGTAGACCCATGCCCTCTGCCTTAGCCTACATGCATTCTGACTGGGAAGCGTCTTAGTTTGCATGTTTGTCACCAACGAACTCTTCACCATATTCCTGCTCTTCCATGCCTGGCCAATTAAATAACCAGTGTCAAGCCAATGAGTACTTTGAATGTACTCGCAAGCAACCCATGTTTTGCGACAAGGTATGACAATGCATGATATAGCGCAAAATAGGTAAGTTTGGGGAAAGCTAATTCAAGTGCAATGACATGATCAAGTAACTTAAGTACGCATGCATCAATAGTTGACAGGTATTCATGTAAACCAGTCTCAGTTACTATCATAAGAAGGGGTTGAACATCTCATGCTCATCATCATGCCAAGTCATCGGACTTACCTCAAGTATCATATTTGTGTATCCACTCACACACACACACCAAGTTTGTGAAAACATTGAACATAGTTTAAGCAGGACCTCGAACTATCCATGACCGTGGACACGACTATTCGAATAGTTTTACACTCTACAGAGGTTGCACACTTTACCCACAAGACCCGGGAAACTTCCTTGTCAGGCCACGACTCACGATATTGTCCATACCCAAGATAAGTACCCGAGAATTGTCTTTCCCCTGGCGACACTAGCAAAGAGTCCACTCGATTGGTACCCAACCATCATGATGCACATCATATGAGCCTCGCTCTAGATCGTACTATCCATGAAGGGACCAAAGGTGTGCCTGATGCGTGTGAAGACAGCGCATCGTCATCCTTACCGGCATGACCCCATATCGAGAGTGACCACGTCACTCCCGCCACTAGTAATGCGGTCTCTATGATAGTACCCATCAAAGTAATCAACAAAGCCCCATCCCACAAGGGGTATCATGGTTGTGCATGTAAGGTTGGTACGCTCAACAAATCTTAAAACTTTTTGTTTTCGAAAACACACACACAACCTGCTCCGGTACACCACTTCTTTACCAAGTGGTTACCTAGCTCAACTTCATATCCCTTGGGCATTAGTGGCACCCGATGGGGTTTTCGAAAAAGTCTTTGAAGTAATTTGTCTCCATCAACATGCATATTCCTGATCCCACTTGCGTAGCATCTACTAAGCATCCTAACTCCTTCCCACCCGCATAACCCTCATAATGAGGTAGGGTCACACACGATGCGAGTGTCAATGGTAAAAGTATTTCAAGCATCCCACTGAAGGGGAATTCCACATCAACATGACCAACATCACGAAAATAAGTGATATATGCCATGCAATAACAGGGTTTCATTGTCATGGTCAAAGGGCTGCTTGCCTGGCTCAACAAAGTCTTAGGGGTCTTGAAAGTCTTCAGGTTCAACTCCTTCATCAACAACGCAATCTATCGTCGCGATAAATAATGGTAAAATAAGAATCATCACAAAAAACGAACACAAAACCCACTTCTAAAATGTTGCCCTACTCTGATAATTCCTACAAAGTATACTAAAAATATTAGCCTAATGTTTTTGAGTGAAAAAGATTTCAAAACTATATTTGACAGAGGTTAAAAATATTCAAAACTAGCATTGAAATAAAGTCAATACAGAAAATGCTTTCAAATATTTTTTACAAATGGCACCAATAAATACTAGAAAATATTATAGGAATTTAGGTGGCCGAATATTTGGCATTGCAATATTATTTAATCCACGGGGATTTTTGGAACACTAAACAGAAAAACAAAAAGAAAAGGGCTCTATGCCAGGGGCAAGACTCGTCCAGCAGCTGGGCTGGCCCAGCCAGCCAACCAGCAGGTGGCCTAGGTGGCCCAGTGCCCCCGCGTGTGTTAGGTTTCAAACCTGACGGGCAGGGCCCGTTGGCCAGAGAGAGAGGGGAGGCATGGGAGAGAGGTGGGAGGCTGACGACCTGGCCCCACTGGAAGGTCGTCTTCCTCCTCTATCCAAGGGGCATCGATGCTCACGGCGGAGAAGGAAGGCACGTTGAGGGGAGTAGAGCACGATAATGAGCTCAGGATGTTGCTGCCGTTCGGGAGTTGCGGGAGTTGGTCGACTGGGAGGCCCTGGTCACCGGCGACGAGGTCCTGCGGGGAAGATGTCCTCGCGTGAGCTTTAACCCGTTGTCTCCGGTTACAAACCACAAGGGGAAGGAGGGGAAAAGGGTCAGGGGCAAGGGAGGAGCAAAGGGAGGAGAAGGAGGGTCGGAGTAGGTGTCCACCTAGAGATCACCAGAGTCCCGATCCCGCTGAGCTTCGGGTCGATCTCGAAACAGGGGCTCTGGGAGCTTGGATGGGTGGTGCTAGCGCACGATTAGGGAGGAGTGGGGTGTTCCAGAGGAGGGAGAGAGGCTCGAGGTGCCCTTTGAGGGTTGGAAGTCATGGGGGGAGTGGGCGTGTCTGGGTCGTTTGTGGGGGTGGTAAAGGATGCCAGGGGGTGAGAGTGGAAGCGCGGCCTGCCTCTAGTGCTCGCACATGCGAGGCCATGCATTGGCCGAGTGGGGCGGCATCGGGCACGCGCTGGATAGGGTGAGAGATAGAGGGGGAGGAGGTGTCTGACATAGTGGTGTGTCGTGGATGTCGAGGCACATCGACTAGCGCAAGGGGGAGGCCTAAGGCGACCGTGCATGGGCATGAGAGAGAGGTCAACTCTCTGAGCGCGGCTGAGTGCTCCAGAGCGCGACTTTTGCCGGCATGGTGACTCTTTTTGCACTCTATGCGTAAATCCACTTGTGCCAGGGGGTTGCAAAGGGAATAAGTGCGAGGGACAAGAGCCTTGGATGCTCTGGAACTTGCCAGGAGGGAAAGAGAGATGAGAAAAGGGGGGGAGTGACGGTCCAGGGGATGCAAGTGCGGATTCCACCCCTTCAATAATGGAGTTGTCCATTGGGAAGCTTACTTGAGGTGTGAAGGGATTGCATGGTGTTGTGGTAAAGATTTGGGGTGAAGGAGAGTGGTGGAGGGGGCTCAATAATTGATTCTTGGACTCTGCCTAAAGGTGTTTCATCAGTGTTTGGGCTACCTCTGGTGCTCCATTGGAAATGAAACTTAACAGGATCAAATGGGTTATAAATATAAGAGGGTTCACAAGTTTTGAGCTCAATTGAAGGATAGTTTGAATGTAAACTTGGTAAACCCCAAAATTCAACAGAACGAGGTTTCTGTAGATCCAGGCATGCTATCCCATTCTCCTTGACTCACCACCTGGTGTAGCATCATTATTTGGTTAATAGAAGATGTCCACGAATTTTGGGAACAATAGGAGATACTTCATAATGTAAAGTTTCTCAACTTTGGTTCTGGACAGGAATGGTTTTGGAATATTTTGGTGAATCAAACTAATTGGGATTGGGTTGAGACTTTCCAAGAACTACACATATGGCATGTGTGACTTTCTGGAATTTCCTTGGAATTTGTTGAGAATATTTCTTATAGAAATAGTTCAAATGATTGATTTAAGAAGAAAGGGTTTTGGAGGGTTTTCTCCAATATTTTTAACATGACCATTTATTCAAACTCATATATGAGGAAAATATATTTCCACTGAGTTTCCCTCAATTTTCTCAAATATTTTTAAAGAATTTAAATAATTTTTACCTATAAAATACCATTTATGTTCTTAAGAAAAAGCCTTTAAATAAAATAGTAAAATAACCTTTAAAATTATTATTTGATGGTTTTACGAAGTCATATATATAGTAGGTTTCAAATAAAGTCTTTGGGGAAAAGGATCCACCCAATTTGAGGACTTGAAGTGCAACCTCAACTCAGGGGTTTTTGAAACCTAATTTGAATGGATCCTTTTTGGCCAAAATAAATTTTGATACAAATAGTTTTAGGTACTACACGCATGGCATGATTATTGGGCAAGAGGTTTGGAACCAAGGAAGATGAATATGAAGAGGAGTAGAACCTGAGTGCCATACACAATCAACCAATCAAGCAAACATGCAACAACTCAAACAAGCATATGTACTCAAAAGTTTTAATTAGTTCCAAATTTTAGAAATCCACATCATAGCAAAGTGACACAAACACAGGGTGTGACAGACCTACCCCCCTTACAAGAATCTTGTCCTCGGGATTCCTAGGCTAAGTGCTAAAAAGATTAGGGAACTCAGATCTAAGATAGTCTTCACGCTTCGAGGTTGCTTCTGCTTCAGTGTGGTTGCTCCTTTGGACCTTGAAGTACTTGATGGTGCGGCTTCGGGTGCAACATTCATTTTCTTCCAAAATGCGAACTAGCCTCTCACGATAAGTGAGGTGTGGCTGAAAAGTCAATGGCTTGATGGTCAATGTCCTTGTAGAGGTCGGGGCAGTTGGGAACTTGGAGACACTTCCGGACATGTGACACGTGGAACATGTTGTGCACATCGAAGAGCTCGGAACGTAGCTCTAGCAGGTAGGCAAATTCTTCTCACGTAGCGGTGATCTTGAAGGGGCCGATGTATCTTGGTGCAAGCTTTCCCTTGACATGGAAACGCTTGGTCACTTTGAGAGGCGTGACTCATAGGTAGACATGGTCACTGACACAGAAGTTCACTTCTAGGTAGTGAGAGTCGGAGCAACTCTTCTGTCTTGACTTGGTGGACTCCAGAAATTCTAGGATGAGTTTAACCTGCTCTTCTGCTTCGCGGATGATATCTGGTCCAAAGACTTGTCCTTCTCTCATTTCTGAGCAGTTGAAGGGAGTACGCCACTTGCGTCCATACAACACCTCAAATGGTGCCATCTGAACACTCGACTGATAACTGTTGTTGTAGGAGAACTCGGTGAATGGTAGGCAATCTTCCCACTTGGCTCCATATGCCAAAACACAAGCATGGAGCATATCTTTGAGTATCTGATTTACTCGTTCTGTCTTTCCACCGGTCTAGGGGTGAAAAGCGATGTTGAAGAAGAGCTTGGTTCCCATCGCTTCTTGAAACTTCTTCCAAAACCTTGAGGTAAATTGAGTGCCTCGATCTGACACAATCTCCTTAGGAACTCCATGAAGACACACGATATGCTCAATTAAAGACTGACTAACTTGTTACCATCATATGTGGTCTTGACGGGAATGAAATGGGCTACCTTGGTCAGGTGGTTGACAATGACCCAAACGGAATCATGTCCCCTGTTTGACCTAGGTAATCTAGTGATGAAGTCCATCCCAACTTTGTTCCAATTCCATTCAGGCACTTTGAGAGGTTGCAATAGTGCAGCGGGCCGTTGATGCTCAGCTTTGACTCTGTGGCATATGTCACACTGCAACAAAGGTGCCTCTTTCCCGTTTCATGCCATGCCACCAAAATCTTCCCTTGAGGTCTTGGTACATCTTGGTTCCTCCAGGATGGATGGAATACGGGGTGTCATGAGCTTCTTGCAAGATCAAGTTCTTGAGCTCTTCCTTGTTGGGTACACAGATGCGATTCCCGAACCATACAACTCCTTGGTCATCCACTAAGAATCCTAGGGCCTTGCCTGCCTTGATCTTTGTCTTGATGCCTTCAATTCTCTCATGTCCCTGCTGAGCTTCTTTAATACCATCCATGAAGGTAGGCTTTGCTTCGAGGTTGGCGAGGAATCTGGGTGCAACTAGTTCCAAGCCAAACCTTTCAAGCTCTTCATACTGGGCGGGTAGCCTTTCCTTAATCATAGCATTCAAGGAACATGTCTTTCTACTTATGGCGTCTGCTACTATGTTAGCCTTTATAGGGTGGTATTGAACACTAAGGTCATCATCCTTGATCAACTCCAACCATCTTTGCTACCTCATCTTCAATTCCTTCTGAGTGAAAATATACTTCAAACTCTTGTGGTCTGTGTATATCTCACATCGTTTCCCCAGAAGGTAATGTCGCCATGTCTTCAAGGCATGAACCACGACTGCCAACTCAAGACATTGAATAGCATAGTTCTCTTCGATAGAACGCGGTTGTCTATACATATATGTTCCGACTCTGCCTTCTTGCATTAGAACACCTCCAAGCCAGGTTTTCGATGCATCAAAATATATCACAAACTCCTTGTGAATATCGGGGGTGGCCAATACTGGGGCTATGGTCAATCTTTTCTTGAGTTCCTAGAAGCTTTCTTCACACTTGGGTGTCTATTCGAACTTCTTGTCCTTCTTCAAGAGTTGAGTCATGGGTCGGGCAATGCTCGAGAATCCTTCGACGAACTTGTGGTAATATCCCGCGAGTCCGAGGAATCTTGTGACTTCCTTCACATTGTTTGGGTATTGCCACTCAGTCACAACTTCTATCTTGGTAGGGTCCACAGACAATACTTCTATAGTCAACACATGACCCAAGAATCCAACTTCATGCAGCCAGAATTCACACTTGCTGAACTTGGCATAAAGTTGGTGCTCTCGAAGCTTGTCTAGGACCAATCTCAAGTGTTGCTCATGCTCTTCTTCGGACTTGGAAAAGATGAGTGTGTCATCAATGAAGATGACAACAAACTTATCCAAGTAGACCATGAAAACTTTGTTCATGAGGTACGTGAAGTAGGCAGGGGCATTGGTCAAACCGAATGACATGACCATGTATTCATACAGGCCATACTGGGTTACAAATGCCTTCTTCGGAATGTCTTGGGGCATGATCTTCAACTGGTAGCATCTAGACCTAAGATTGCTCTTGGAAAACACCTTAGCCCGATTCAGCTGATCGAATAGGTCTTCAATCTTGGGGAGTGGGTACTTACTCTTTATTGTTACCTCATTGAGAGAACGGTAATCGACATAGAGTCGGATAGTTCCGTCCCTCTTTGACACAAATAGAACAGGTGATCCCCACGGAGAGCACTAGGGCGAATGAATTCTTTTTCGGGCTGCTCTGCCAGTTGCTTCTGCAATTCAGCCAACTCTTTGGATCCCATTCTATAGGGATTCTTATAAATGGGTCATGCTCCGGATATTAGCTCAATGATGAACTCAATGTCGCGGTCAGGAGGCATTCCGGGCAGCTCACCGAGAAATACATCTGGGTATTCACATACCATTGGCACTTGATTCAACTCAATTCCCGACAAGCAGTTAGCCTGACGGGCTTGGGCAGAGGCAGGGTTGGGAACATACTTGACTTGCACTCCTTGGCTATTGGTTAGGGTAATGATCCTCTTAGCATAGTCCAAGTAGCCTTGGTTCTTGGTTAACCGGTCCATGCCTAGGATCACATCCAAGTTTCTGACGTCAGGATAATAAGGTCTGCTAGGAAGCATACCCCGTTGATGATAATCTCAACTCCTTTACAACCTATCCCGGACTTCATAACTAATCCCGGGGTCTGTATCAACATACGACTGCCCAGGGTTGTAGGCTTCATGCCACTCTCTTGTGCAAACTTCTGAGTGACAAAAGAATGTGAAGCTCCACAATCAAACAGTACTGTTGCTGGGGTTGAGTAGACGAGGAACGTATCCAATATGACATCCTAGTCCTCCTAGGCTTCCTCTACAGTGACGTGATTCACATGACCCTTGCCACTATTGGGATGGTTGCGAGGAGCTGGGTTCCTTGGTGGCGCTCGATGGCCTTGACCTTGGTTGGGCGCATTGGGGCATGGTGCATCTGGCTTCTTGTTGGGGCACTGCCTAGAGATGTGTCCTGGCTGACCACACCTAAAGCAAGTAACTTGAACAGGGTTGTCATTGTTGTAGTTCCTGCCGTCGTTGTTGTTTTTGGGGTTGTTGTAAGCTAGCCTGGCATTGGCATATTGCTTAGGCTGGTATCGCGGAGGAGGTGCAGGAGGTCTAGCCTGCTGCGGCTGATAGGTTGGCTTGGCTGGGACTGGCTGCCAGGGGCGAGGCTTATGGTTGCTGGAACTACCCTTGCTAATCATCTTGCACTTGCGAGTGTCATCTATGGCACGACGCTTGTCTTCCAGCATGAGGGCCTTGTTCACCCGGACAAAGAAGGTCCGACAGTCGTAGATGATGAGGTGATATTGCAGGGTCTGCTGAAGTCCTTCCATGAAGTGTTCCATCTTATCAGCCTCTGTGCTGACATCTTCAGGTGCATACCTTGACAGCAGGTTGAACTTCTGCATGTACTCCTTGATAGAGCCACTTCCTTGCTTCAGCGCTCGAAATTCTCTCTTCTTAATATCCATGATCCCAGAAGGAATGTGGGAAGTGTGGAATCCTTCCTTGAAGTTATCCCAGGTGATCACTCGATCACCTTTCATGACCTTGAATCCATCCCACGAGGCTCTGGCGGTACCTCCGAGGTAGTGAGAGGCATAAAGCACCTTCTCATAATCCTCATTGCAATTGACCAGTGCAAGGAGGTCCTCAATGGTGTGGATCCAGTCATCGATATCTAGGGGCTCAGTAGTCTCGGTGAAGGTTGGGGGCGAATTTCTCATGAACTCAGACAGAGTGGAGCGGCCATTGCCGTTCCTGCCTTGCTACTGGTTGTTCACGAGGACCTAGGCCATCTGTTGGATAGCAGTAGTGTTGGCTTGGCGTTCCTCCTGGAGAACTTGGAGAAACTGAGTTATGGTCATGTTCTCCGGTGGAGGTGGTGGCGGGGGATGGTCGCCTAGTGGATGCTCCTGGTGTCCTCCAGCCTGAGCAGTCCCACCAGTTCCCTGTTGCTCGCTAGAGTTGTCAGCTTCAGGGTTGGTGAAGGAGCTATTGCTGGGTTGCAATCACCATCCTGTTTGGAGCAGCCAAGTCAAAGAACTAGGATAGATGAGAGAAATAGCAACAATGGAAAACGTGCTTAAGGGGGTTGGTTTAGTGCAAGTGTGGTAAAACAAAGGTCGAAATACCAACACATATAATAGGATAAGATAGACGATGGAGTCGCTTACATGTTGCCTAAGGCAAAAGCGTGACTTGCATTGGAACACAAACAATAAAAATAAACAACAAGCACACATGGTTTCATATGAACCATTACATAGACTCGACTTTGCATGAGGGGCACATGACTGATCCTACCCTAAGGGTTCTCGGACTCAGGTGGTGGAGTGCTTGGTCTCGTAGTCTCGCTCCTCGGGGTCTTCCTCCTGATCGTCATCCGAACGAGCATCGTCTCCGGTTGAGGGAGTCAGAGGATGAGGAGGTCCACCCCGATGACGCTTGGTCGGTGAGTCGGTGAAGAGAGCACGGTATTCCTTCACACTCATATGACAATGACATGTGTGTGGATCCCTAACTGGGTGTACTCCTCCTCTGTAGGAGACAGTTGGTCATCCCTCAAGGGCTCCATCATTCTTGATCTTGTCTGGCTTCGTCTTGGCTTGACGAAGTAGCTCTCGGGTGTGGTGAAGTTCCTCGTGGAGCTTCATGGACTCCTTAATCAGGTTGTGAGCCAGACTGTCGGCAGAGAGGCTGAAGTAGGTCTGGAACCTGGCTGGTGTGCCATCCTCCTTGGATGAAATCAACATACAACTCTCGCCAAGATCATCCTTCCTAAAAGGTAGGTAGCAAGTAGTTGGTTAGTCATCCATCTTTAGAATGATATCTCGAAGGTGGATGAGTGCCTTGTGTGCGGCTGTCTCGACTACGAGTGCCACGGTCTCCATCTGTGGTCCTTCAAAGAACCAACTAGTTGGGGAGTCGTTTGCCTTCATGGCCACCTCAACGTGGTACTCTTTTGTGACAGCATCGACCCAGTGCTCGTGGTAGAGGAAAATGGGTGGTCGGCGGTACAGGTGCTTCTCCAGGCTATCCTCAAGGAGCAGGGGAAAGCCAGATGCTAGGAGGGCTTCGGGTACGACGACCATCTACCAAGGTTTGAAGGGAGGAGAGTCAGTAGAGTGCTATGAGAAGACTAGAAGAGGTTAAAAGTGCAGAAACTCCTAAGTATAGGTGTTATGGAAAGTTTTGAAAATGGTTTCATCCTAACTAACATCCATGCTAACTAAGGCTTCCTACAGTTAGGATGGCTCTCATACCAGCTCCGTGGGGACCCTGACTCATAAGTCGTGATCACCGAATGCACGTGTACAGTGACCCCAGAGATCAATGCTCACTGAACACGTAGAAGGTGAATAACAAGAGTCTTACATCCATACTTAATGTCTTACACAAATAAAGACCAGGAAGTTCAAGTCTTACATAAATAGGGACAAAGAGAGGCCATATAGCAAACACAACTAGCAGCAGAAACCTTGATTGAAAGAGTAGACCCATGCCATCTGCCTGAACCAACATGCCTTCTGACTGGGAAGCGTCGTAGTTCGCATGTTCAGCAACAACGAACTCATCACCATATTCCCGCTCTTCCATGCATGTCCAATTAAATAACCAGTGGCAAGTCAATGAGTACTTTGAATGCAATCGCAAGCAACCCATGTTTTGGGACAAGGTATGACAATGCATGATATAGCACTAAATAGGTAAGTTTTGCTGAATGCTAATTTCAGTGCAATGACATGATCAAGTAACTTAAGTCAGCATGCATCAATAGTTGACAGGTATTCATGTAAACAAGTCTCAATTATCATCATAAGCAGGGTTTGAACATCTCATGTTCATCATCATGCCAAGTCAATGGACTTAGCTCAAGTATTAGCTTTGTGTCATCCACTCACACGCACACACACCAAGTTTGTGAAAACATCGGACGCAGATTAAGAGGGACCTCCAACTGTCCATGACCGTGGACACGGCTATTCGAATAGTTTTACACTCTTCAAAGGTTGCATCCTTTACCCATAAGACTCGGAAAACTTCCATGTCAAGCCTAGACTCACAGTACTGTCCCTACCCGAGATAAGTACCCAAGCATTGTCTTTCCCCTAATAACACTAACAAAGAGTCCACTCGATTCGTTCCCAGCCCTCATGATGCACATCATACGAGCCTCGCTCTAGATCATACCATCCAT
This sequence comes from Hordeum marinum, assembly GCA_022496015.1. NCBI lineage: Eukaryota > Viridiplantae > Streptophyta > Magnoliopsida > Poales > Poaceae > Hordeum > Hordeum marinum. Next base: position 390,183,918 of record CM039678.1, on the reverse strand, counting down.
GAATGGACCAACGGTTTGCCCGGTGCCTGCGAAGACAATGCATGATCATCCTTACCGGCACGACCCCGTATCAAGAGTGACCACGTCACTCCCGCCACTAGTAATGCGGTCTCTATGCTAGTACCCATCCATGTAATCAACAAAGCCCCGTCCCATAAGGGGTATCATGGTTGTGCATGTAAGGTTGGGATGGTCAGCAAATCTTAAACTTCTTCGTTTTTGGAAACACACACACAACCTGCTCCAGTACACCACTTCTATATCAAGTGGTTACCTAGCTCAACTTCGTCTCCCTCGGGCATTAGTGGCACCCGACGGGGTTTTCGAAGAAGTCTTTGAAGTAATTTGTCCCCATCACCATGCATATTCCCGATCCCACTTGCATAGCATCTACTAAGCATCCTAACTCCTTCCCACCCTCATAACCCTCATAAGGAGGTAGGGTCACGCACGATGCAAGTGTCAATGGTAAAAGTATCGGAGGCATCCCACCGAAGGGGAATTCCACATCAACATTATCAACATCACGAAGATAACTACTATGTGCCATGCAATAAAAGTGTTTCATACACATGGTCAAAGGGCTTCTTTCCTAGCTCAACAAAGTCTTCGGGGTCTTCATAGTCTTCGGGTTCAACCCATTCGTCAACATTGCAATCTATCGTCGCGATAAGTAACGGTAGAATAAGAATCATCACAAAAATAGAACAAAAAACCCACTTCTAAAATGTTGACCTACTCTAATAATTTCTACAAACTATACTAAAAATATTATCCTAAGGTTTTTGGGTGAAAAGATTTTCCAAACTACATTTAATAGAGGTTAAAAATATTCAAAACTAGCATTTAATAAAGTTAGTACATAAAATGCTTTCAAATATTTTTACAAATAGCACCAATAAATACTAAAGAATATTACAAGAATTTAGGTGGAAGAATATTTGGCATTAGAGTTTTAAGGCTTTTGGGAAACTGAACATAAAAAAAAATAAAAGGGCTCTCTACCCGGGGCCAGACTCGGCCAGCAGCTAGGCTGGCCCAGTCAGCTGGCCAGCAGGCGGCCTAGGCGGCTCAATGCCCCCACATGTGTCAGGTTTCAAACCTGACGATCATGGCCCGTTGGCCAAAGAGAGAGGGGAGGCGTGGGAGAGAGGTGGGAGGCTAACGACCTCGCCCCACTGGCAGATCATCATCATCCTCTGTGCAGGGGGTAGTGGTGCTCATCGGCGGCCAAGGAAGGCATGGCGAGTGAAGGAGAGCATGGGAATGAGCTCAGGATGCTGCCGTCGTTCGTGAGGTGCCGGAGTTGGTCAACGGGGAGGCCCTGCTCGCCGGCCACGAGGTCTCGCGATGGAGATGTCCTTGGGTGAGCTCGAACCCGTCGTCTCTGGCTGAAACCACCAGGGAAAGGAGGGGAAAGGGCCAGGGGCAAGGAAGGACTAGTGGGAGGAGGAGGAGGGACGGAGGAGCTCTGCACCCGGAGATCACCGGAGTCCCGATGCGGTGGAGCTCTGGGTCGATCTCGGAGTAGGGGCTCTGGGAGCTTGGATGAGTGGTGCTACCACACGATTAGGGACAAGAGGGGGGTTCCAGACGGGAGATAGAGGCTTGGGGTGCCCTCTTTATAGGTGGACATGAGTCCATCGTGGGATGGTGCGCATGCGAGGACGCCGTCAAGGCCGGACGCCACGGGTGGGAAGAGTGGATGTGTCGGGGGTGTTTGTGGGGGTGGTGCAGGATGCCAGGGAGTGCGAGGAGAGGCGCAACCTGTCTTTGGTGCTCACGCGTGCGAGGCCATGCATTGGCCGAGCGGGGTGGCATCGGGCACATGTTGGAGAGGGTGAGAGAGAGCGCGGTTGAGGAGGTCTCCGACACGATGGCATGTCGCAGACGTCGAGGCGCATCGACTCGTGCAAGGGGTAGGCCCGAGGCGACTGGGTATGGGCAGGAGAGAGAGGTAAACTCTCAGGAGCACGGCTACACACTCGGAGTGCGACTTTGGCCGGCATGATAACACTTTTTGTGCGCTCCGGTGCGTCCACTTGTGCCACGGGGCTGGAGAGGGAATAAGTGAGAGGGACAAGAGCCTTGGATGCTCTGGAACTTGCTAGGAGGGAGAGAGAGAGTTGAGAAAAGGGGAGGAAAGTGGATGTCCAGGGGGTGCAAGTGGGGATTCCACCCCCTCAATAATGGATCTGGTCGTTGGGAAGCTTACTGGAGGTGTGGAGGGATTGCGTGCTTTGGTGGTAAAGATTTGGGGTGAAGGAGAGTGGTGGAGGGGGCTTAATAATTGATTCTTGGACTCTACCTGAAGGTTTGATTAGTGTTTGGCTACCTGTGGTGCTCCAATGGAAACGGAACTTAACATGATCAAATGGGTGGTAAATATAAGAGGGTTCATAAGTTTTGAGCTCAATTGAAGGAAATTTTCAATGTAAACTTGGTAAACCCTAGAATTCAACATAACCAGGTTTCTTTAGATTCGGGCATGCTATCCCATTCTCCTTGATACACCACTTGGTGTAGCATCAATATTTGGTTAATTGAACGTGTCCACAAAGTTTGGGATCAATAGGAGATAGTCATAATGTAAAGTTGCTCAAGCTTTGTTCTGGACAGGAATGGTTTTGGTATATTTTGGTGAATCAAACTAATTGGGATTGAGTTGATACTTTGCAATATCATCACATATGGCATGTGTGACTCGCTGGAATTTCCCCAGAATTTATTGAGAATATTTCTTATAGAAATATTTCAAATGCTTGATTTAAGCAGAAAGGGTTTTGGAGGGTTTTGTCCAATATTTTTAACATTACCATGTGTTGAAACTCATATATATGGAAAATATATGTCCACTGAGTTTCCGTAAAAAATTTCAAATATTTTCAAAGAATTTAAACAATTTTTCCGTATAAAAGACCATTTCTGGCCTTAAGAAAAAGCCTTTAAATAAAATACTAAAATAACCTTTAAAATAATTATTTGGTGGTTTTGGGAAGTCATATATAGTAGGTTTCAAATAAAGTCTTTTTGGAAAGAGGATCCACCCAATTTGAGGACTTGCAGTGCAACCTCAACTTAGGGGGTTTTGAAAACCTAATTCGAAAGAATGCTTTTTGGTCAAAATAATTTTGAAAAAAATAGTTTTAGGTACTACACACAAGGCATGATCATTGGGTAAGAGTTTTGGACCAAGTAAGATGAATATGGAGAGGAGTAGAACCTAAGAGTGCCATACACAATCAACCAATCAAGAAAACGAACAACAATTCAAACAAGCATATGCACTCACAAGTTTTAATTGGTTCCAAATATTATAAAACCACATCATAGCAAAGTGATACAAACATAGGGTGTGACATTTTATTTCTGCACAAAAGTAACACCAAGGCAGTTCTACTGACAACATCTTCAGTCCGGGTTAGTTTCATTCAAATCGTGCAAATTAGAGGTCAAAAGCAGAGCAAAAGTGTTTGGAAAAGTATGTATGTTTGAGGCGTATCAGAGTGCAACTTTCGGGTAACAATTGCACCAAGGTTAAAGCGTTGTTCTCTAGTCATATCAGTGTGAATAAGGCTCAAGTCAGGGGCACATAACACACTACAATCTTGTTTTCCTACTACACTTTTTCCATTAAACAATGCAAAGTACCGAATGGGGGGGAAATGAATGCTTTTCATTCTGGCCTGATTTGCTCCCCTATCTTCTCCTACACAAAGACTCTCAAGGAACATATAGTAATCAGTTTTGGAGGGTTTCTCGAGCGAGCCCAAAGGGGAAGTTTGCATGCAACATAGAATTCTTCTAGAGTCATGCTAGAAGACTTATCATAAAGTTTAAATCACACTCTAGAAGGATGTGATTGATAATGAAATTCATACGTGAATGTATGGGTAATATTATAGTGTGTGACACACTTATCTGCAAGGAAGTCGGTCAGGCCAGTATTGTAAATGAAATGATCAAATTCCTCCGTGATACCTGCACCTATCATGAACTCATCACTTGTCCACCAACACGATTTTGTGTCGACCATGACTATCTGATTGGCACGGGGCTCAATGTAGGCTTGTCGTACCGAACCTCCGCTCAATGACTCGCCCGAAGTACGCCTCTTTGTGGGTTTCCTCCGAAATAAACTCATCTTAGTAACACAATTTTCTGAAATTTTTGAGCCACAAATTTATGTCAATAAAACTCTATAAGATTGATAGCAACTACTCATATAACTACCTAGAAGTTATATCAAGCATTCCTACTACTTGGGACCCAAGGAATTTATCATGCAAGCTCATCTTTTTGTAGCACCAAGTGCAGCAATTTATGCAAAATATAAAACACTAAAGGAAAAACTAATTGGAGGTATGGAGGAGTCACATGCCAAGGAACAATTCCTCAAAACAGTTTGGAAAACAGAGCTCCGAGCAAACAAATCAAAAATTTCAGTTTCAGGTGGAAGAACAAGAGAGAGAGAGTGAGAGAGAGAGAGAGCTAGAGAATTTTTTCTGGAGGTAGAAGAAGGAGTGAGCTGATGGATAAGGCAGGGGGCCTATGGGCCAGGCCCCACAAGCCATCGGGGTGCGTCCCAGGGGGGTCGTGCCCTGTTGGCCTTTGGCCCACAGGTGCATCTCCCTGCTGTAATTTTTATGCCAAAAATTCTTATATATTCCAGAAAAAATCATGTCAAAATTTTGTGGCAATTTGAGACTTATTATTGTTGGGTCATATTTCATGCATGGGGAAAACAAAAAACAGGAAATTCAAGACATTTTATTTCATAATAACTAAGAATAACAAAGAATAAACTTGTGATATAGAGAGTTGTGAATGCTCGATTCATCAGTCACATGTCTTTCGAAAAGGATTCACTAATAAGGTGGATCAAGTCTTATTAATAATCATTTCCAATTAACATGAAACCAAACAATTTTTGTATACCACTAAGTTACCTCAATGGGTATTTGCATTCCCGAACAATAAGATTATAGTATTTCTTTTTCTTGGCAGTAGGTAGAGGGATTATAAAATCTCCAATAATGACCGTGAGAGTAGGCTCAGTGACATTAATATTCTTGACCAAGGTTTGCTTCTTCGGGAAATGCACAGTATGTTGCTTGCCATTAACATGAAATTCACCTTGCATTTGTTGCAATCAATAACAGCCCCGGGAACTTCCTCGAGCATATCAAGAATAACAAAGTTTGTTAGGATAGTAACATTTGCATCCACAACGGGAACATCCTCGCAAATTCCAATAGGTAAAGCAGTGGATTTATCAGCCATTTGCAAAGATATCTCAGTAGGTGTAATCTTACTCAAATCAAGTCTTTTATAAAGGGAGAAAGGCATAAAACTAATGCCAGCTCCTAAATCACATAAAGTTGTTTTTAATATAATTTATTTTAATAGAGCAAGGTATTGTGGGTATACCCACATCTTCCACCTTCTTAGGTACTCCACCATCAAAAGAATAATTAGCAAGCATAGTAGGAATTTCAGTTTCAGGTATTTTTCTTTTCTTGGTAATGATATCTATCATATACTTAGCATACAGAGGCATTTTCAATATATCATTCAAGCGAGTACGCGAAAAGACATGTATAATCATTTCAGCAAAACATTCAAAATCTTCATCGTCCTTACTTTTAAAAGACTTACGAGAAAATGGCATGGATATTTTTGAACCCATTGATCTCTTTCCCTACAATTTTTCTAGCAACAAAGTCTCTCTTATCATAACATTTATTTTTGGTATGTGGGTTATCAAGACTTTTAGTTGGTTCTACCTCGACATCATTATTAGCTTCTTTATTATCATTAGTTTAGGCATCTACGTAAACATCATCATTATCATTATCATCATCTTTATCACTACATGAATGTTCACTACCAGAGTGTGTCTCGGCATCAGAAATAGAAAAATCATTATGTTTCTCAACATGTTTTTCTCTAACAGGTTCACTAGAAGGATGCACGTTCCTATCATTTTTCTTTTTCTTCTTCTTCTTGGAAGAACTAGGTGCATTTTCATTGATTCCCTGAGAATCTTGTTCACTTCTTTTAGGATGACCTTCAGGGTAAATAGGTTCTTGAGTCATTATTCCTCCTCAAGTCATTACTCTAATAGCATGGTCATTCATGTTATCATTTATTTCGGCAAGCAAACCATTTTGTGACTTAGAAACTTAATCTAACTAGGTGTGAACCATGTCTTTACCTAAACCTTTCACATCATTGGAAATTCTAAACATCAAGTCACTTAAGCGGTCTATCATCATGGCATTATTTCTCAATTGATGCTTAGCATAGTTGTTGAAGTGTTCTTTCTTAACAATGTAATTATCAAATTCATCCATGCATTGATCGGGAGTCTTAGTATAAGGTATATCATTTTCATTAAATGAACTGGGAGAGTTTCACTCTACTACCTATGTCGGGGTATTAAGTCCGTGTATTTCTTTAATCGGTGGTAACTTCTTGACATCTTTGATTTTAATAAATTTCTCTTTCATGTATCTTTTTTTCTTCTTGTACATATTAAGGGTTGAGGAATAGAATACCTCTCTTCTTTTGAATAGGTTTCGGTGGTGGTTCAGGGAGTGTACAATCATCGGTATTTTGCAATATGTTATTCAATAATTCTTTCGATTGTCCAACAGTTCTTTCCCTCAAAACACAACCAGAACAACTATCTAGTAGATCCCTAGAAGCATCGGTTAGTCCATTATAAGAGATATCAGGAATTTCATTCTTCTTAAAAGGACAATCAGAAAAAGCTCTTAGTAACTGGAGAAGTCTCCCCCAAAATTGAGGGAGATTCTCTTCTTCAGTTTGCGCAACGTTAAATATTTCCCGTAAGACAGCTTTCTTATGAGCAGGAAAATATTTTTTAGAAGAGTAATAAAGCATATCGGGACTACGCACAAATCTAGGAGCAAGAGAAAGGAAGCATTCCTTGGCCTCACCTTTTAGCGAGAAAGTAAATAGCTTAAGAATATAATAGTAACGTATCTTTTCATCATTGGTAAACAGAGCAACAATATCATTTAATTTCATAAGGTGTTCGACAATAGTTTCATTTTCATAACCATGGAAAGTATCAGCCTCTACTATAGTAATTAACTCACATGCTACAGAGGAGACATAATCCGTATCAGTAAGAAATATAGGAGAAGTAGCAAATTAGATCACGTTTCATTTTCTCCATCATAGTTTTTTCTTTTAGTTTACATAGTAGTGTCTTCAAGTCACTCCTATTTTCATTTGCAAAGAAGTCTCTAGATACTTCCCTATCCTTCTTTTCACTTGCAAAGAAGTCTCTAGGTACATAAGGCAATTCATATCTATTAGGCGAGCGAGGTGTAATAGGTGATTCAAAGTCATCAGTTTCAATATTTTCAAGTTCTCTAGCTTTAGGTAGATGAGCATCAAGTAATTCATTCAATGGCACAATTTCAGTTTCATCATGTGTAGCAATAATATCATTATTAATTTCAGAAGTAGCATCATCAAGTTCATGTGACCGATTAGATCGATCAACGGGTGGTGCTATAACAAGCTGATTCAAAACTGTAGGTGAATCAAAAGCACAACTAGATGGCAGTTCCTTAACCCCTCTCGTGTGAGAGGGGACAATGTTAGTTCGATTATATTTTAGATTCCTCATAGTGGAAAATTTGATATCCTAAAGTTAACTCAGTAAATAAATCTATGATCCCCGGCAATGGTGCCAGAAAAAAGGTCTTGATAACCAAAAAGTATAGGGGGTCGTGACTGTCTTCACGGGTAGTATTTCACCCCAATTTATTGACTCGACACAAGGGGAGCCAAAGAATATTTATGGTCCTTGACAATTGAGTTGTAAATTCAACCGCACATATCATATCTCTCTACAGCAACGATTTAGTAGCACGACAAATTATAGTAGTAACAGTAACAGTGATAGCAACAATTCCGATAAGAGTAGTAATAGTAGCAATTGAGTTGTGGGTGTGACAGTACTAGCAACAGTAGTAACTTAGCAAGATTTGGTATATGTAAAGCATAGGATCGTGGATCGATGATGGATAATGATTTAGATGACGTTGATCATGTGACAATTACACACTAGGGCGACAAAGAACTAGCTCCAATTCATCAATATAATGTTAGCATGTAATCCGTATATAGTCAAACGTGCTTGCGATAAGAACTTGCATGATATCTTTTGTCCTACCCTCCTATGATAGTGGGATCCTATTGGAAACTAAGGGATATTAAGGCCTCCTTTTAATGGAGAACCAGAACAAAGCATTAAAATACATGAACTCCTCAAACTACGACAATCACAGGAAAGAATCTCAATTATTGTTACCTTGGGGTATGCGGATCAAGACATGTAATAGGTGCATACCACTTGCAAGATAGGACCCAAATCAATGTTATATTCATGAAAACATAATATGTTAAGATCTGAAACCACGGCACTCGGTCCCTAATGACAAGCCGTAAGCATACCAAAGTCATAGCAATATTAATCTCACAACATAGTGCATACTAGGGATCAAGCCCTATCAAACTTAACTCGATTACATGGGCAATCTCATCCAACCCCACCACCGTCTAGCAAGCCTATGAAGGAATTACTCAGTCCCAGTGGTGAGAATCATGGCGGCATTGATGAAGAAGGGTTGTTGATGATGACGGTGACGAATCCCCCTCTACGGAGCCCCAAATGGACTCCAGATCAGCCCACCGGAGGAAGAACAGGAGGTGGTGGCGGCTCCATCTCGTAAAACATGATGAAAACTTCTCTCTATTTTTTTCTCCAAAGATGCGATTTTATAGGACTGGAATTAGGGTAGGAGGATCCATGTGCGCGCCACAATCCATCAGGCTGCGGGTCGCGCCCTATTGGCTTGCTGCCCATAGGCAGGCTCCCTCTAGAAGGTCTCCGCTCCATAATTCATCATATATTCTATAAATATTTCGCAAAAAGTTTTATCCTATTCCGAGAACTTTTATTTCTGCACAAAAATAACACCAAGGTAGTTCTGCTGAAAACAGCGTCAGTCCGGGTTAGTTTCATTCAAATCATGCAAATTAGAGGTCAAAACCAGAGCAATAGTGTTTGGAAAAGTAGACATGTTGGAGTCGTATCAGTCGTGGAACCCTAAACCTAATATTTTTGTGTTCTACTAATCTAATGGATCTTCTATGAGGACGGAGCCATTGCAAACTGTGGCAAGATGAGAAACAAAACCTAATGCGCATGAATAAGAAGGTGGAGTGTATAGGGGGCCGAAACCTTACCCTAACTCGGTGAAGGTTCCGCTATGGCGGCAACAGCGGGGGCGATTGTCGGCGATGGCGAAGGAATCCAATGGCGAGGGCGCTGAAGACAAAGTGGAGGTCCAAAGACAAGAGCTGCGGGAGGCCGAAGAGTTGAAGTATGTTTCAATTTTGGGTCCACAAAGTATATATACCCTATTGGTGTCGGTGACACCAATTCGGAAATATCGGCCCCACCGAGTTTCATAACTATCAGGTTATACTTGTGATCTGTGTTGGGTTTTTCGTGAAGAGGAACGGGTTAATGCAGCACAAGGTGGGTAAATATTTCTATCAGTTATGAAACCAAGGTTTATCGAACCAATAGGAATACCAACCCTCAACCGTCTTCTAATGTTATTAGGGTAGATGTGACTTTATAGGCCACGGAACGACGTCAGGAGACACTCCAGGGGGCCACCACATATCTGGCTACTGGGCCCCTTAGGCAGCGGATGGATACGTGGTGGGTCCCTGGTGCATCTCCTCGCCCTCCTCCGAATCTTCTATGTCTTGTATTGCTCCAGAAAAAAAATCACCAAAAAGTTTCATGGTAATTGGACTCCATTTGGTATGGTAACTCTGAAAAGGCAAAAACTGGCAGAAAACAGGAACTGACACTAGGCACCGTGTAAATAGCTTAGTGCTCAAAATATTGTAAATCGGTAAATAAGTACCCAACAAGTATCCTAGAATGATAATATGTCAGCATGGAACAATAAAAAATTATTGATACGTTGGAGATGTATCAATCAACAACAACCGTCTTCAGTGGCTCCACACAAAATAACAAACAAATTGCACTGAACGCGGGCAAGAAGGTTTGAAACCCCTTGATCTCTTTATTTGCAAGCAAGTGAGTTGTGTAGATAATTGTAAATTGAAAAATAAAATAAAAGGAAGTAAATGGCAGCAAGGTATTGTAGCATTTATAAATATATATATATATATAGGTTTATAGACTCGGGGCCCATAGTTTTCCCTAGCGGCATCTCTCATGAAAATAAGCATACGGTTGGTAAACAAATTTCTGTAGGGGAATTGATAGAAAAGTGGATTATTATGCGACAATGATCATGTGTATATAGGCATCACGTCCATAAATAAATAGGCAGACTCCAGCCTGCACGTCTTACTATTACTCAACCCATCGACTGATATCCAGCTTGCATCTAGAATATTAAGTCAAACAGAGTAATGCATGGAGAACGATGGCATGATGTAGACAAAGTAAACTTAAGAAATATGAATAAACCCCATCACTTTATCCTTACTAGCAACAATAGAAAGACGCATCTTGTCCCCTACTTTGTCACTAGGATGGAGAACTCGTCACGTTGAACCTACCACAATGCACCTCTCTCACCGAAGAAATATCAATCTAGTTGGCCAAACTATTTCAATAGATCGGAGAGAATTATGAAGCTATCATAATCATGCACATAAGAATCATATTTATAATTCAGAGAATACTCTAATATTTATAATGAATAATATGAACGTAAACCCACAATTCAACGGATCCCAACAAACGCACCACACAAAACTATTACATCGGATTGATCAAAGCGAAGATGAGATAACTTGTATCGAAGATCAAGAGAGAGATTGACATCTAGGAACTAACTACGGACCTGTAGGTCTATGGTGAACTACTCACGCATCATCATGAGGGTAACTAGGTTGATGAATAGGCACTCTGTGCTCGATCCCCCTCCGACAGGGTGCTAGAATGGAGCTCCAGATGGCCTCACATCGAAACAGAGACTTGCAACAGCGTAAAAAGTGTTTTGTTACTGCCTCTGGGGATTTTAGGATATATGAGAATTTGTAAGCCAGAGAACGGAGCCGGGAGATCCACGAGGGACCCACAAGCCATCATGGCGCCCCCAGGCCATGCCGTGTTGGCTTATGGGGCCCTCGGGTGGCCCCGGCCTTCTTCCGAATCTATTTTGGTCAAAAAATCATAAAAAGGTTTCAGGACGATTGGACTTTGTTTGGTATTGTAAACCTGAAAAGTGAAAAACATGCAGAGAGCAACAACTGGCACTAGGCACTGGGTCAATAGGTTAGTGCTAAAAAATAATATGAATTGGTAAATAAATACCCAAAAAGTATCCTAGAATGATAATATATCAACATGGAATAATCAATAATTATAGATATATTGCAGACGTATCAAGCATCCCAAGATTTATTCCTGCTCGTCCTCGAGTAGGTAAATGATAAAAAAGAATTTTTGATATGACATGATACCCATTATGTAATCTTTTGCATGTATGCTCATTCAGAAACGATGAATTAACAAACATTTATATAGCAATATTTATAAGTACAAGCAACAAAATCATTAATATTTCAAAGTATACAATCCTCAAAGAATGTTTACCCCAATTCATCTTATTATATTAGCAAGGCATGGATCTATCCTCACCACATTAATACAAATGTCAAGCACCATGGTGTCCAAGTTAGGCAGTTGGATCATACTTTTTCAATATGCATCAACTTTCTATTCTTCACGCAATACATGAGCATGAACCGTTGGACATAGCATATAAGTGGAATAGAATATGGTGGTGAAAGCACATTTGCTCCCTTGGTGGTTTTGGTATATAATAACAACATATATGTCATTGAACGAATGTTTCCACTAAGTATGTTTCTAGAAAATTTCAATGATGGGTTGTCATAAGGATTGTGGAATACCCCAAGATGCAAGGAATAATATTGGCAAAGCCACAAGCAAAGGACTCTACATTTTACATTTGTGAGAAATCACTTCGAGTCCATCGGAAAACCAATACTATTAAAAGGGGTAAGGTTTTGTTGGTGAACAAAATGCTCATACGTGCATAAGTGATAGTCACCACATACACCCACAAGCTCTTCCACAAAAGTCTGTCCAAAGACAAATATTCAAAATTGGTGCAACCAACATTTTCCACTCGGTGCCACCGATTCCAAACCCTAGACAGACTCAGCCAAACCCTAGCTTTTCGGTGCAACCAATTCAGCATTCGATGCCACCGAGTTAGGCTGCGAACTTTTTGTTAAGCAAGTTCACAATTTCGGTCCCTCCTAGATTTTTGAATCGGCATCACCGAGATTGGGCAATCTGACCGTTGGTCACCTTATCGGTGCAACCGAAATTCCTATATCGGTCTCACCAAGATTCAACAGTTGCCACCTATTGGTCACTTCGGTACCACCGAGATTAACACATCGGTGTCACCGAGTTGGTCTTTTTGTGTGTAACGGTTGGATTTTTGGATATGCCTATATATACCCCTCCACCACCACTCACCCGCAAGAGAAGCACTTAGAACAGTTCCCCACTCATACCTACTAATTTTCTGACAGAGAGCCACCTACTCATGTGTTGAGATCATGCCATTCCATTCCTGCCATATGAATATTGATCTCTAGCCTCCCCAAGATGTTGTCCACCCAATCAATGTCTTCTACCAAGCCAAATCTATGAGAGAGTGATTGTGTGTTGAGGAGTCTATCATCTTGAAACACAAGAGCAAGGAGTTCATGGACACAATTGAGCCTTTTACTTTTTGGAGGGTGGTGCCTCCTAGATTGGTTAGGTGTCGCTTGGGAGCCTCCTACTTCATGTTGTGGAGTGAACCAAGAAGTTTGTAAGGACAAGGAGATCGCCTACTTTGTGAAGATCTACCCCGATTTAGGCTAGTCCTCCGTGGACGTAGGCCGTCATGGTATAGTCAAGGTTGCTTCTTTGTGGAACCCTCCATGGGTAGAGCCCTCCGTGGACTCTCGCGACCGTTACCGTCCATGGGTTGAAGACTCCATGAACATGGACATATGATAGCACCACCTATCGGAACCACGGGAAAAATCCTTGTGTCACCAATTGTGTTTGATCTTCCTACCCTTCCTTTACTTACATGCTTTTCTTTAGTTTCCGCTACTATACTCGTAGACATGCATGTGTAGGGTGTACTTGACATACTATGAATGCTAAAATCTACCAAGAATTAAAATTGGGAAAAAATAGATTTTTATTTGTTCAAGTAGTCTAATCACCTGCCCTCTAGCACTAGTTTTGATCCTACAGGTGGTAAGGGTAAAAAGTGGAGAAGATAGTCTGAAATAAACTAGGCGTACCAACGGGCTATGTAGATGCCCGCCGATAGATGTTGATGCAAGGAGTAGGGATTGCCATGCAAATGATGCACTAGAACTATAAGTGTATGGAAGCTCAACTGAAGCTAGGTGGGGTGACCATCCAACTTGCTTGCACATGAAGACCTTGGGCATTTGAAGAAGCGTGTCATCAGTATATACAAGTCATGTTTGTAATAACGAAAAAGTGATTCCCACTAACATATAAATGACATAACATGAGACTCTCTATATGTAGAACAAGGTGCCTCATTGAGGCACAAGTCTGGTAAAGGATTGTAGCAAAGTCCCTTCTCTCATTTTCTCTCATTCAATTTCTTATATAATGGTAGGCTCATTTGGCCTCCCCCATTTTTATTTGCTCACTAGGACAATGCTCTAATAATGATTATCATCACACTTTTATTTACTTACAACTCAATATGAAAAAACAATAGAACGATATGACTCTGTATGAATTATTCTGGGAATGTACTAGGATATGCAAAGATGTAGTGTGACATGTATCAAAAATATGATGGATGGTGGCTTTGCCACAAATACTATGTCAGCTCTGTATGATCGTGCAAAGCAATATGATGATGAATGAACTAGTCATATGAAGTGACGATTGAATTTGCATGGCAAGATATCTCGAAATCGCTATGGAAATGCCACGATAGGTAGGTATGGTGGCTTCTTTGAGGAAGATATAATGAGGCTTATGTGTAGCAGAGCGTATCATGTTACGGGGTTTGGATGCACCGGCGAAAGTTGCACCGATCCTCAGGTGAGAATGGACAATGCACGATACCGAAGAGGCTAGCAATTATGAGGAGGTGAGATTGCGTATGTCCATGGTTTCACATTAGTCATAAAGAACTCATATACTTATTACAAAGTTTCATTAGTTTTATCACAAATCAAAGTACTACTTGCATGCCCTAGGGGAGGAGGTTGGGAGGAGTTAACCATCGCGCGCCTCCGACCTGAAACAACTCTATGATTTTAACAAGGAATGGAAATGCTCACATATCCTCACCATGCCTTTTTAAATTTTATACAAACAAGAAGTTAACACCTCTTAATACCGACACTTCTACGAACCAACAATATTGCACCCACACCTTTTTCACATTACCACAACAATATCATTAACTCACAATTTCTCTATATGTGCTACATGATGGTTTTGATTATCACTCATTGAATACCTATTATTTTTGGACTAGTCTTATGGCCCATGCAAATTACAGTCACTATTTATTTAACTCTCAACCAAATATAAGTGAATAACGAGAGTGTAATTATTTCTATAAAATCTATAAGCCATCGTGCTCAAAAATATAAGTAAAGTACTAGAGTAGCGGCCAAGCTCAAAAGATATAAGTGAAGCACATAGACTATTCTAACAAATTAGTTTTTTTTAATCTCTGCCCCTGGTTACCTAGCTCTACTCATTCATCCCCATGCTCTTAACTTTGGCTCAGTTTTCCCCCACTCCCTTGCCCGAAAACCTCAAAACAGGTCAAAACGGACGTTGCCGTTGGGTCAATGGCTTGACCGTTAACTTTGACAAGAGGGGCAGCGCTGTACTGTGTCTCCCGTTGGACCTGACAAGTGGGGCCGCATTAGGCAGTGTCGCTGTTCGACCGTTGGCCGTGGTTTTGTTGGGTCGTCCCTTGCATTAAACGCTTGCGTGCGCCGCCACAACAGAAACCTTCTATGCATGCACCCAGCAAGCATGCTTGCATGGGTCGATGCGCCGACCGAGCCTGCATGCACCGATGTGTGCCACCACGATGCACTAACCGAGCCGCTTTTGTGCACACTAGCCGCCACGGATGCAACGACGGTTGCTGCCACTTGTTCCTCTCTTATTGCATGCTTGTCTCCTTGATTTAGAGCGTCATTTTTTAGATCAGTTTCATCCTTTTTGATCCACTCGCATTTGCACCTGATTTGCTACGACAAAAAAATTGAACAATATGTTTTCTATTTTTGTGGCTGCATGCACTATCTAGGTGGCTACATATTTGTGGCTTGTGTAAAAAGAGAAGGGTTCGTTATGGCTCCATGCACTAGGTGGTTACTAACAAAGCGACCTCTCTAAGAAAACAATCAATAAATATGTAGATAGGGACAACAAGCCCATAGCACGATCACATAGTTCAAACTAGCAAGAACTTAATAATAGAAAACATAGAAAACTTAATAATAGAACTTAATAAAAGGGCCAACAAGCCCATAGCATCTCCAAAACACGTAGCCGACCGTGAGGAAGAACTCGGTGAAGTTCCTTTCGGTCCTCCACCTTGATATCGCCCACACACGTAGTTTACGCTCAACGTACACAATGGTAGGGTTGAGCCTCTCTGGAAAGGTGGGTGTGAAGCGGTAGGTTGGTCCGATGTACTGCATGGCTGAGGGATGTGCAGAAGAAGGAGAATGGGTCAAAGAGCAAGAAGGGCAGATGGCAGAGGATGGGAGATGGATGAGGGATGGCACATGCAGAGGGTGGCTTAAATAGCCGTAGTGCTACGTGTTATTTAGTCATGGCAACAATGGGGTCAAATGTGAAGTATCCCATTTTCACACCCACCGCGGCATCGGGAGTGTACACGCGTGGGAAAGAGTGGTTTGAAAAGAAGAAGAAAAAGAAGCTAATTACACGCGTGGGAATCCATGGTCATATATATTATATGAACTAAAAGAGACAATTTTTGAATAGTTTTTGGCCATTTTGCATGATAAAAATAAATTTGGCCCTTATAAATTTGGTCATTTTGCATTTGTATTGAACAAAAAGAACTAAATTTTCTTGGCAATGTCAACTGTTGTCTAATTTCAAACGATGCAAAAAAAATAGAGCCATCATGTTCACTAAAAACAGAGCAAACAATGCAAAAAAGCGAGGCAATTCGATGGCCCAACCAGAGCTTGGTATCCTTTTGGGACCAATAACTACGTTTTTTCACGGAGTCAATGGTGGGCAAGCTGCCAAGCACAACCAACAGGATCGCTCTCGCGGATCGCCCCACGATCCAACGATGCGGAGATGTCCATATGATCGGACGGCTGACGTTCGGAGCTAGGGTTAGGCGAAACACCGTGGGGTTTAGAGGGCTTTTGAGCTGGTCAATGGGGTTTCCAAGGCTTTAACAGAGCATAAATAATTTACAAAAATGAAAAGAATGAAACCTTCGACATTCTTCGTTTTATAAGACACACTGTCGATGAAAATTACTAAACATGGTATACACACATTTTCAAAAAAAAAACTAGCTCGCACGATCGAGGTCACATGAGCACCATTAATTTTAAAAAAATCAAAAAATATAAAACCTGCGCACAATGTTGTCTTATGTGACATGTTACCAACCAAAAATCATAAACTTGGTCTATGGTCATTTTCATGAAAAAACCTTCACACATATGAGCTATCACGTACAACATTTCATAGAGTAAGGAGAGGAGGTAGGGTTACCTTCTGTTTTTGAAAAATCAAAAAAATCACCAAAGCTTTGTTTCAAAGTGAATAAGAAGGATCTGAACTTAGTTTTCCATTTTCATATTTTAAACGTGTTTTAATAGTTTTTATATTAAAGCATATTTTTCAAAATAAAGTGTAAAAATATGAAAATTAATTCAAAAAATAGTGAGACTTCGAATCTAAACTATATAGATTGAATATGTGTTAATAAAAACATTTGGCTCATTTAGAGTAGGTCCAAAAAAACTTGATTACAAATAGGGTTGTTTACCCTAGCGTGGGAGCTCATTTGGAGCACATTTCCCAAATTCAAATTTCTTTGACCTCCTCTAAATCACCTCAAATTTTGCACACATGATGTCCTACACAAACATAGATAGGTTGGCAAGGTTTTTATTTTTGCATTTTTTTGAGTTTATATTGTCCTCTCGAATGTGAGTTCAAAACATCGAATAATGAGACATGGTGGGAAAAAGCATGCATTTGATTAATAAACATGAGAGAAATAATTAGGATAATACTCCTTTATTACAAGAAATCATTACATCTTCATTCAAATGTTGTTTTTTTGCTCTGTTATTGGAATATTTGATAAAATGGTGGACTATATAGATAGCCATACCATCATAGCATGTGTGATCATTGCAGCACCTAAACTTAGAAAATAAACACTAAAACAAATCATAGCAGACAAATTTAAAGACACACAAATACCCAATATAGATAGCCATACCATCATAGTACAATACCATCCATAGATAGTTTACACACAAAGTTCACCAAACAACCAAAAGTAAGTAAAACACATCATCACATCACTTGGGAAGAGGAGTCAGGACTTTCGCGAGGGCACCATGCTACCCCCTGATCTTGTAGTCCTCGTCGTGGATGGCTACATCTTCTGTATGAGCTAGAAGGTGAATGAAGCGGACAGACTTTGGCTTTGGCTTGGTGGTGCAGTAGGGGCAGCGCCTAGTGTTGGCCTTGCTTTTGTAGTAGTGATCATCTCCCTTGGCCATGATCTTCTCCTTGCTTTGAAGGACGCGAATTTGCCGTCGTCCACATCCACATCTTCTCCAGAGACATACTGCACACACATGAATGAATTACATTAATACATTATAGAATCATATAAACCATGTCAAAGGAACTAAATGAACAATCGAAATTTCAAGTAGGCTTACCTCATACTCTTCGTCGTCACTATACCCTGAGTCGTACGGGTCCTTGAAAGAAGTAAGGTCCAGCTTTCTGTTTTCCCCCCAATGATCATCCTCCTAAATATGCAATTACATCCATCACTAGTAAATACAAAAGCCAATTGAAAATTTTAGATATGCACACATGACACATTGATCATAGGGCTAATATACTATGATCCTATTTGCATTTTCCATTGTCATGCACACACATTGAACAACAGAGCTAATATAACTACATATTTTGGACAAATTTATATACTAATGAACCAAATAAATTCTTAATCAATGGATTCTATTTGGGCATATGACATTCAAAACCCCAATCTGCGTAGCATTCAAAAACAAATCTAATAGGGACCCAATCTAACAAGCATACATGTCTATAACATTAAAGCATACATATGTGTAGCATTAAAGCACAGAGATCCCTATCTCTCATATAGATCTATCTAGCATTCTTGCAAATAATGTAATCCAAAAAAAACTACTACAAAAAACCCCAATTCCCCCCCCCCCCCAAATAGAAAACCCAGGCCCATCCGTCAAACCAACTACTCTAACCATTTCTACTACCATGCAAATCACAATCTAACCAATGCAACTAACTCTACAAGCTAAATACTAGAACTAATAAGAAAGTGCAAATACCTCCTGCTCCTCGCCAGGCTGTGCATCGGGATGGACTACGTCGCTCGATGCCGTCACCTTCAGCTCCGGCAGTGCTGAGGCGGAGCCCGCCACCTCCTTCTCCACATCCACAGCGGTTGCGAGTTTCCCCGCGCCTCCGTGGACACTACCCACGTCCTTCACTTCATCCGCGATCACCACGCTCTACAGCTCCACTACTAGATATCTGGCTACTGCTCCGGCGTCGTCAGGAGCGTCCGCCATCGGACAGATGGAGGCGATGAAGGTGGAGAAGAGGATGCGATGGGGGAGAGCAAGACGGTGCAGTGGAGGTAGTGAAGGAAAGTGAGATGACGTGGTGGGGGGAGTAAGACGATGTGGTAGGGAGGGGATTTCGGGGAAATGGTAGGGGCGATGCATCGGGAGGTGGTTCCCCCTATTTATACATTAGGGGATTGACAACCCTCTTGCCCGCGTTGGATGCAAGTTGTTTGCTCTTTTGTGTGCAACCGTTGAAGACAGTTGTTTTTGATATTCCTATTGGTTCGATAAACCTAAGTTTCAAAACTCAGGGGAATACTCACCCATATTATGCTGCGATTACCCGTTCCTCTTTGCAGAAACCCAATGCAGATCACAAGTATCAAGAAGGATTTGTGGCGCCGTTGCCGTGGAATATCATCATAAATTATCAATTAACTTCACACAAATTATTATTATTTCTTATTTTTTATTTTTTTATATTTATATTGTCTTTAAAAAATGGATATATGTGAATTTATAAGCTAGAGAACGAATTCGGGAGAGCCATGACGGTCCCACAAGCCATCATGGCACCCCCCTAGGAAGCGTCGTGTTGGCTTATGGGGCCCTCGGGTGGCCCCTGTCCTTCTTCTGAATCTTCTAGGTTCTCTTTTGGTCTAAAAAATCTTCAAAAAGATTCAGGACAATTGGACTTCGTTTGGTATTGTAAACCTGAAAAGTGAAAAACAAGCAGAAAACAACAACTAGCACTCAGCACCAGGTCAATAGGTTAGTGCTAAAAAATAATATAAATTGGTAAATAAATACCCAAAAAGTATCCTAGAATGATAATATATCAACATGGAACAATCAAAAATTATAGATATGTTGGAGATGTATTAACCAAACCAAGTCTGGTCATCACGTGAGATGAGGTGGTTTCAATGGTGAACATCTCCATGTTGATCATATCTACTATATGACTCATTTTGGACCTTTCGGCCCCTTGTGTTCCAAGGCCATGTATATACGTGCTAGGCTCGTCAAGGTTAACCCAAGTATTACACGTGTGTAAATCTAGCTTACACCCATTGTATGCGAACATAAACTTTATCACACCTCATCATCACAAGGTGTATTGAAACTACAATCCTTCGCAACCGTGCATTGTCGGCGAGAACACAATTTTATCTTGAAATTTTAGTGAGGGATCATCTTATGATCCTACCGTCGTCCTAAGAATAATAAGATGCATAGTAGGATAAACATCACATGAAAATCATATAAGTGACATGATATGGGCATGATCATGTTGTGCTTCTGATCTCCATCTCCAAAGCACCGGCTTGATCTCCATCGTCACCGGCAGGACACCATGATATCCATCATCATGGTCTCCATCATCGTGTCATCATGTGGTTGTCACGCCAACTATTGCTTCTACAACTATTCTTAACACATAGTAATAAAGTAAAACAATTACATGGCGTTTAAATATCGAACGTAGGACATGAATTAAATTAAAGACAACCCTATGGCTCCTGTCGGTTGTCGTACTCATTGACATGCAAGTCGTGGTAACTATACAAAACATGATCATATTATACATCACAGATAAAAAATCACATCTTACCCATATCACATCAGAACATACCCTGTAAAAACAAGTTAGACATCATCTAATTTGTTGTTGCATGTTTTACGTGGCTTCTATGGGAAACTAGCAAGAACCGTTCTTACCTATGCAAAGCCACAACGGAAAAATCAAGTTGCCTTTTAACCTTCTACAGGGACTGCCTCTGTCGAGTCTGATTCAACTAAAGTGGGAGAGACAGACACTCGCCATCCACCTTTATGCAACTAAGTTACATGTCAGTCGGTGGAACCGGACTCTCGTACGTGGACAAGTAAGGTTGGTCCAGGCCACTTCATCCCACAATACCGCGGAATCAAAATAAGACTAGGGAGGTAACCAATCTGAACATCAACGCCCACAAACTCTTTGTGTTCTACTCGTGCATATCATCTACGCATAGACCTAGCTCATGATGCCACTATTGGGGAACATTGCATGCGAAAAAAATTCCTATGCACATGCAAGATTTATCCATGGAGATGTATAACTACGATAGGGGGAGTGCATCTACATACCCTTGTAGATCACTAAGAGGGAAGCGTTAAGAAACGCGATTGATGTAGTCGTACATCTTTGGGATCCAATCACGATCCGTCCCGATCTAGCTCCGAACGGACAGCACCTCCGCGTTCAGCACACGTACAGCTCGATCATGTATCTGCCTCCTCGATCCAACGAGCGAGGGTCTAGTGGTAGATGAGTTCTCCGGTAGCACAACGGCGCGATGGCGGTGGTGGTGGATCAATCTCAGCAGTGCTACGCCAAGCGTTGCCACAAATGCGGCGAGAGGAGAAAAAATGATTTAGAGGAAGAGGGAGTGCTACATCGTGGCTCCTGGTGTGTCTGCCCTCCCTATCCTCTCATATATATAGGGGCAAGGGGGAGGGGCTGCCGCCCTAGGGTTTCCCCTAGGTTTGGGAGTGGCGGACTAGGGGGCTGCCTTAGCCCCCAATGCAAGTGGGCGGCGGCCACCCTAGGGCCATCCCTAGCCCTTTGGCCGCTTGGGCCCCTGGGGAGGTGTGAAGCCCAGCCAACTAGGGGCTGGTGCGCCTCCTTCTCATCCCATGGGGTCCTTCAGAGCAAGTCGACACCTGAAACCCTTTCAGGCACTCTCAACAAAATCCGGCAAATCCTGAAACTATTCCGGAACCTGAATACCAACTTCCCATATATAAATCTTCACCTTCGGACCATTCCGGAACTCCTTGTGACGTCCGGGGTCTCATCCGGGACTCTGGACAACTTTCGATCACCAACATACATAACACATTAATACCAAATCGTCATCGAACGTTAAGTGTGTGAGCCCAATGGCTTCAATAATTATGCAGACATGACTGAGACACTCTCCGGCTAATAACCAATAGCAGGACCTATAAGCCCATAATGTTTCCTACATATTCCATGAAGATCTTTATTGGTCGAACCACGATGTCAAGGATTCAGTTAATCATGTATGTAGTACCCTTTGTCCATCGGTATGTTACTTGCTCGATATTCGATCGTCGGTATCTCCATACCTAGTTCAATATCATTACCGGCAAGTCACTTTACTCGTTTCTTAATAGAAGATCTCGTGACTAACTCCTTAGTCACATTTCTTGCAAGCTTCTTGTGATGTTGTATTACCGAGTGGGCCGAAAGATACCTCTCCATCATACAGAGTGAAAAATCCCAGTCCCGATCCATGCCAACCCAACACACACCCTCGGAGATACCTATAGAGCACCTTTATGATCACCCAATTAGGTTATGACATTTGATACACACAAGGCATTCCTCCTGTGTTAGGGAGTTGCATGATGTCATGGTCATAGGAACAGATACTTGACATGAAGAAAGTAGTAGCAATAAACTAACATGATCAAGTGCTATGCTTACGGTTGTGTCTTGTCCATCACATCATTATCATAATGATGTGATACAATTATCAAACAACAACTCTTGTCTATGGTCAGGAAACCTTGATCATCTTTGATCAACGAGCTAGTCTAGTAGAGGATCACTAGGGACATAGTGTTGTCTATGTATCGCCACATGTATCTATGTTTCCGATCAATAAAATTCTAGCATGCATAATAAACGATTATCATGAACAAGGAAATATGGTAATAACCACTTTGTTATTGCCTCTAGTGCATATTTCCAACAAAACCATGGACATATCATATAGGTGGAATAAAATATGGTGGTAAGTTTCAAAGGTGTAAAAGTGGAGAAGAAAGTCTCACATCAACTAGGTGGATCAACGGGCGATGTATATGCCCATCAATCAATATCAATGCGAGGAGTAGGGATTTCCACGCAAAGGATGGACTAGAGATATAACTATGTGAAATTTCAACTGAAGCTAAGCGGGTGTGCATGCAACTTGCTTGCTCATGTTGTACTCGAGCCTTTCAGGAAGCTTGTCATCAGAATACACAAGCCAAGTTCTATAATGAAGAATTCCTACTAGCTTATGAAAATGACAAAACATGATACTCTCTATAAAAACATGGTGCTTTCTCTAAGCACAAGTGTGGAAAAGGAGGTAGTAGAATTGTCCCTTCTCTCTTTTCTCTCATTTATTTATTTTTTTCATTTTTTTCATTTTTACTTTCTTTCTTGTTTTACTATTTTTTCTTTTTTTTCTTTTCTTTTTTCTTTCATTTTTTAGTTTTTTTGTCTGAAGCCTCATCCCAACTTGTGGGGGAATCATTGTCTCCATCATACTTTCCTAACCGAGATAGTGCTCTAATAATGATAATAATCACACTTTTATTTACTTACAACTCGATATGAAAAACTACTAACAAGATGACTATTTATGAATGCCTCTCATAGTGTACCAGGATGTTCAATGATCTAGCATAACATGTAATCAATGATGAACGGTGGCTTTGCCACAAATACTATGTAAGCTACATGATCATGCAAAGCAATATAATGATGAACACACAAGTGATATAATGTGACGATGAAAGTTGCATGGCAATATATCTCGAAGTGGCTATAGAAATGCCATGATAGGTAGGTATGTTGGCTGTTTTCCAGAAGATATATGTCACGCCCCAGATGCGACCATATCCTTATTTTGGCTCGAGGGCCTCGACGGGGATAGGAGCGCATCTCATCGTGTTGCAAGAATGGATATCATTACAAGTACATGTATAAAAGAGATGAGTATATGGAATTGGCTTACACTCCCCACAAGCTACATCAAGGTCACATCAATACAACAACGTATTCAAACATCATACAGAACGGCAGGGTCCGACTACAGACGAAATCAAATGATAAAATGACATCCATCCTTGCTATCCCAGGCTACCGCTTGAAACCCATCCTAGATCGATGAAGAAGTAGAAAAAGAAGAAGAACTCCAAATCAAACAAGCATCGTGCTCACATCAAATCATTGCATTACCTGTACCTTCAACTATTGTTGTAGTAATATGTGAGCCACAGGGACTCAACAATCTCATTTCCAAGGGTATCAAGACTATTAAAGCTTAATGGGTTAGGTATGGTTAAGTGGTGAGGCTGCAACAAGCGACTAAGCATTTGTTTGAGTGGCTAACTTACAAATAAAGACAGTAAAGTGGGTTGTCTACACATACTGGACGTGAACTAGTAATGATCACCAAGTGATCCTAAACACCTACTTACGTCAAACATAACCCCACTATGTTCTCTCTCAAATAAGGACTCACGAGAAGATACAGTCACATTTACGCACACAGTTGGTGTATTTTATTAGAGTTTACTTCAAGTTTACTATGAACGGGTGTTAAACAAAGTTTCCAAGTTGCCACATAATGGCGGGCATGGCTTTCCGAAGATTTAACCCTGCAGGGGTGCTCCAACTCGTCCATCACAAATTAGCCACATGCCGCGTTGGAATTCATCAACCGCGGAATCACCCGTAGTATTTGCAGAATCCCAATGGAAAATCTCAACTTCAAGAAAGCCTGAAGCATCATCAAACTCCCATGTGCAAGACGTTCGAGGAAGGTAAAAACAAATCCAGAAAGGCCGCCCGGTGTACCGACAAAACCCGATAAGAGTCGTGTATCTCGTTCTCAGGGTACGACCAGATGGGCAAGACGTCGAGTTGGATGAGACCCCGGGTGACCAGGGGGTGCCGAACATCGCCCAGTTTGGACCAACACTCATGAGGAGCACTGGCCCGGGGGTTGATTAATTATCCATGGGGTCCGGAAAGCCCCTATGCAATTTTATTAGTTATTAGGCAAATGTAGTACCAATGTTGGGCCTTGCCACACAATAAAACAAAAATCAAGGGGGTCCCCATAACAACCCCAAGCATGTTAGGAGCGCTCAATATGGAACATAACACCGGTACACAAGTAACTAGAGATGGCAAAAATGGAATAAAACACCGAGCAAAAGACCAAGCCTTCCACCTTTTACCAAGTATATATGCGTCTTAAATTAAATAACAATAATATTGCGAGATAAAAATATCCATGTTTTCACATGGAAGCAATTGCACCTGCAGCTAGAAACGCTATATGAAGGGCTGAGCAAGCGATGACATAGTCAAACAAAGGTTTATTGGAAAGGTGCAGGGTTAGAGGCTTTTCATGGCAATGTTGGGAGGCTTGACGAGCAAGTGGTAGGTAGCAAGACATAACAATAAAAACGAGACAACTAGCATGGCAACGATAGTAGTGGTATCCTGGGAAACTTATTATCTTGCCTGAGATTCCGCTTGGAAGAAGAACGATCCATGAAGAAGACGATCCAACGTAGTCGAACGAATCCTCACACTCCGAACACTTTCGGAACTCTATCGAGAAGAAGCAATCCAGAACAAACAATCAACACACGATACACCACAACATATGCATGATGTGATGCACAATCAAATATGATGCATGTTATGCAGGACATGGCAAGCACAACAATCAACTTCTACACATTAAGTGAAACTCAATATGCAATGGGTTGCATATTGACGAAACTCCATATTTGAATTACTTAGTTCATTCCCGTTAGGTACATGAGAATAATAAATGTTGGTACACATGGCAAGAGGTGAAGTATAAATAAACTATCTATCTAGGCATCTTAAATGAGGCCGGAAAATACTTATAGCATTTCCAAAATGATCACATATGTTAATTTCGAAATTGGTCCAAATCTGACCTAAACATATTATATATTTGTTAAACAACATAATAAATTATACCATGCAATTCTAGACGTCATTCAAGTCAATTTACATATGTGAAACGTCTTAAACGGAGCTATAGTCTAAAAGATATGACAATCACAAGATTATATGCCATGAATGCAAAATGCAAGAAAATAGCAACCACGAGTATTTCAAATCATGAATGCAACAATATATCATGATGCTACATGAAATTCCAAGCAAGTTTCATATATGGCATGTCCAAAACGGAGCTACGGTTCAACCACAACAACCAACACAATTTTATTCAAATTTGCCCAAAACAGCAAGATGGCATATTGCACGCATGAAGACAACAAACTACAACATTCTAAAATGCACAAACTAAGCATGGGGAAGTAGCATATAACACACACTTCATTTCATCTTCACATATCATACTCAAAATCTACATGGATCACATGGTAGGGAGCTCACAACATGGCTAATTGAAAACAATTTCAGACTTAGTGAAAATAGCAGGTTTTGACAGTGCAGTTTTATCATGAAGGCATATTGACAGCAGTAAAACAATAAGTACAGGGCATATTATGGGATGAAAATTAACAGCATGGTAGTAGACATTATAATCTACAAATAACTCCACTACACCAACCACAAGGGGGTTCTAGATCACTAGCAAAACACATGGAAAGACAGCAACAAAATGTTATAGATTCCAGACTTAGAAATATTTTAGCATCTCAAAACAGCACATTTTTATAGCATGTTGGCAACAAGAAAACAACATTTAAACATGGATTGTCATTGCAAACAAAATGACGAGGGGCAAGCACACATGTCAAAGGGCATATCTCATGTTCAAAATTATTTCATATGATGCATGGATTTAATCACATGAAAATAAAAAAAAGGTCGTCATAGCAAAAACGACATGCACAGAAAATTACTCAAATGACAAAACTAAATGCACAGATAATTTCCATGTATTTTTCTACCCCGAAAAATATATAATATGCATATGTTCATGGAGGAAAAAAATGATACAATAAATTACGCAAGTTTATGGCATCAAACTATTAGCAAAGTTATGTATGCAAACTAAATGCAACCAACACAAGAAATATTTATATCATGCCTGAAAATGCCATATAATCAATCTCCATATTTTACATGTATTGTTTGATTAGATTGAATGCGCGCTTAAATATTTAGGTGCAATGCAAATCATGACAAATATGCAAAATAACCGAAAATTACATGTTAAACATTTTTATCATTTTGCAAAAACGGGATATAGATATTGTACATGAAATTCTACACATTTTACATATTAAACATATTTTGATACGGTGCACGATTGAGTAAATATGAGCCTTTTAAAACATGGCATTTATCTGAAAATATGCATGTCCCAGTATAATAGAGAAATTCGCACACAGGGGGAAAATACTACATGGGCCGAATCTGAGAGCAAACGAACTAACAGTACACAGGCGCTGGATACTCAATCGCGCACATGGGCGAGGTATAGGCTGCTCGGTGCTCACCAGATTGGCCCAAGCCCATGGCGAGGCAGGGCTGGGCCTTCGCGCGCCCCAGCGCGGGGGCGAGCAGGGAGGCGGCCCACGTGCGAGGCGAGCATGGTCAACGGGCGAATGGGCGCTCCTAGCCCTCCTGCTCGTTCCCGAGCAGAGGACATCGGCGGCGGTGGCGCTACTCCGCCGATGCTCGTTGGATCTGGTGCGTACGGGGCAAGGGCGAGGCAGATCCGTTCCCGACGGCCATGGGGGCGGAGCTTGAGGTCGGCAGCCATGGGGGCTCGGATCTTGTAGGAGAGGAGAGGGAGAGATGAGAGGAGGACCACGGGGGAGGAAGGAGACGAGGGGCGCTTGCGAGGATCTGGCCTGGAGCGGCGCTCTGGCGAGACGACGGGGTTGAACGGTGCATGGGCGCCATGGAGGCTTGGAGGCGGGCTGCGCGTTGCGGCTCCGTGCTCACCGGACATTGTTCGGTGGCCGCGGACATTGTCCGATAGGGCTGCACGGATGAATTTGGATTTTTGGATAGAAAATGGAGAGTGGATTTCGGGATTGGAGGGATGTGGGGCCAGAAGGTGGGGGTTTTGAGGGGGGTGGCTGCAATTTTACATGGAGAAACCCTAGAGAGTGAAGGGGCCCTCCCCGTTGGGTGGTTTAAATAGGTAATGGTACTAGGGGGAGGGGGTTTGACCTCGTCCGTCCGATCGCGATCCGATGACCACGAACGAAGGGAGGGCTAGGTTGGGCTAGTGGGTTGTGTAGTTGCGCTAGGTGGGGATGAGAGGGAGGTTTGTGACCCGTGACCCGAGTTTTGAAACACCAAAAACATCCAACAATAAACCGATGATGGTGCCGCTACGATCGACCGTTCGAATATGAAACGACCTCTGATTGGGACGAAATTTGGCAGGTGGTCCACCTACAATATAAAAAGAACGCACGCCAACTTCCGACCCAATCCAAGAAAGTTTTACACGCACTTTTTAAAACAATATTTTATCGATGTCATGGGCGTCTGCATGTGTGGTTGGTCTCAAAACGATAGACGACACGAATGGAGAGAACCGATGACTACGAGCGGATGCAAGTTTTCGAAAACGAGCGACGATGCTATGCAGATGATACGAATGATGCAATGATGAATGCGACAACCAAACGAATAACACGACGAGAATGGAAATAAAGGGGAATCTTCTGGAGCGTCGGTCTCGGGCTGTTACAACTCTCCCACACTACAAGAGGATCTCGTCCCGGGATCTAGGAACGGAAGACTGAGAAGGGGAAGATAAAGAGTAAGAGGTAAAACTTGGTTGCTTCTTCGACAAACGGGTGAACCCACATAAACCTGAAGGATTGGACACTACAAGAATCAGGCACTTTGCCGTCAGCCATCCCGAACGGCAAAGGCATGCATCCCGGATGGCAAATGCTTTGCCGTCCGCCAGCAGACGGCCAACCGTCCGGCTGAGTAAGCCAAGGTAAAGGACGCTTTGTCGTGTGCTAGCGAACGGCAAAGACCTTTGAATCTTTGTTGTCCGCCAGGGGACGGCAAAGGGCCTGGACGGCACACGTGGCACCTTAGCTCCGTTAACGACTTAACGGCGTGCTTTGACGTCTGCTGGCCGACGGCAAAGACCTTAGTTCTTTGTCGTCTGCCAGCGGACGACAAAGAACCCACCTAGGCCAGCCCCAGGTTGCACAGGTAGCTACCACGTGGCAGCTTTGCCGTCTGCTAGCTAACGGCAAAGACCTTTGTCGTCTGCTACCAGATAACAAAGTGGTTATATAGCCCATGTTTTTTCTGTTTTTTCTTAAAATCATTCAATTTGACAGAATATCACATATATATCCAACATATCAACGATACAAGTTTTCAACAAGCATACCAACAATAACTCCTCCTCTTCCTCATCATAACTCCTCCTCCTCCTCATCATCATCATCAACTCTAACACATTCGAGCACATAATAACACATTGTACCTAGGACATACGTACTCCTATCTCGTAGGCCTACTCTACCCTCTCTTAGGTATAATATCATAAAACAAGATAGGCCCGATCATCCTGTATCCCATTCTTGGCCTACGCAGAATGTTGCTTCCAAGTAGCTCTCTACGATTGAGCATACATTTTTTCAAATCTTTGATTGTCATGAGTCCATCGGTATTAGAAATCCGATATGGACAGGAGTGATGCATAGGCTGACCTGGCCGTGGTGGCCCTAAGCTCGTAACAACAACGCGACCTCTCGAAAACATCAGATGAGGCACACAATCCTCCGGGATTTTCTGTTGAAGAAAATAGTAATAACTTTATAGTTAGCAATGTAGTTTAGCTTTAGAAGAATTTATGCAAAAGATGAACGACTGTCGTAATAGTAGAATTAAAATCTTACCATGCAATCTTCATGGATGTTACCGTAGTTCATCACGTGCACTAGTGGCACGTATTGACCATAATGTGCAGGAGTTTGATAATAGCTATTGTAATTCCCAAGATGACTAAGAAATGTGGTAAGATGATCTTTCTCCTTATAAGTTAATTCTGCTTCATCACTGTAGTAATAGGTTATGTCTACCATCTTCCATACATTTTTTGAAGAATGAAAATAAGCTCTCAATGCAAAAGTAAAACCATGCTCAGTCCTCAAGTGAACTATCTTTACCTCCATATCTTTTTTAGTATTGAAACCAATCTTATCCAAGACAGCAATTCTTGCATGGCAAGGGATACGCTAGTAGAACAATAAAAAATTAAAATTAATTATAAGTTGAAGCAAAAGAGGCAGAAGTCATGCTTAATTATGAAAAAAGACTTGTCGTTCCGACTTACTGTATCCACTTCGAAGGTCTCATCCAGCATGATGCTGAAGCGCCTACCATCAACTAGGAAAGTCTTGTCACACAGGTCGCGCTTGTCTTTGCAGTATTCGCACATACCGAATTCACTTTCGTCGTCAGACATTTCCTATGTTCATAGTTGAAACATTTAAAATCGATCGAAGGAAACTACGAGAAATTGATCAACACACAGATCACTATTACTCAATATGCAACGGGTTGACTTTAGGTCTGTCGAGTCTTTCCTTCCTAAACTCTCATCCCACATATATGGTGGGCACTCCCTCTGATATTGCGACCGTCAGCGATGGTGGCTCCTCCATTTGTCCCCGAGTGCATTACACCAAAATGTCTAGCACACGGAAACAAAGGAGAAGCGACCCCCACGACAACAGTTGGGATTCTTCCTCTCTCTCTCTCATATATATATATATATATATATATATATATATATATATGGTGGACACTCTCCCTCACTGAAAGACACACAATGAGCCGAAACAGACCTAAAGTCAACCCGTTTCATATATCGAGCAATGACATAGAAAAAATACCGGAATTACGGCACTCTTTGGATCCTAATGCCTGTGTGACTTTCGGTCCGTCGAGGCTTTCCTTAAGTAACTCTCATATCTCATGGTGTGTTGGTGAGCTCTCTCTCACACTGATATGGTGGTGTATATATGTTGTTGGGCACTCTCTCACAGTAATAGTTCGACTGCCGGTGATGGACGCCCCACCTCTTCTCTTCTTGCGCAATATATCGACAAGTATATCGCAAAGAAGAGAAGAAAGATGAGGCAACCCCCACAACAACAGTCGAGATTCCTCCATCAAGAACACACATGAAAGTCACACAAGGAGCAACGACAGACCGAAAGCCACACACGCATTATACCGATAAAATATCACAAATACATTAATATTATAATGAACTCAAATATAATATCACTAATACATCATCCCGAATAATCCAGTTAATGCATCATCAAATATTAACTAATAAATCTCGAATATTATATAAGATCACTAATACAGATCGAATATCCTAGAATCCAAAGTGGAGGACGGTGAACTCGGTTCACTAGCGGTCTCTCAGTCGCCGGCGGTGGACACCCAAAGATAAGGAACCATCACGAGATCATAACTCAAGTGAGATCCCTGAAGGATCTTCCAGGTATTGTCGCACCAGGCGTCCAACGTTGACATGTAGCGACGGACTTGCTCGTCCTCCTCCCTGACACGGCGACGTACCACCTCCGCGGGTGCCAGCTCCCTCCGCACCGGAAGTGGCCCGCGTGACCGCCACCATAGAAGGTCCGGGTCGACGACGAGAATTGGATTCCTCACCAACCTCCGAGCCCGGGAAGGTAGCACCTCCTAGTGCCAACCCGGCGGAGCCTAGTCCCGGACATGGCGCCTATCAAGCAAGCTCTCGCGGACTACTCGACGACGAGGATGCGGGCCGGGCATTGTCGACAAATTCCTATGAGAACGTTTTCTTATTGTTTAATCACTATTTTTTCATAAAACCCAATTTTTTTCATCATTAACATACTAATCTAACATAAACATTCATCATAAACATACTAATCTAACATAAACATTCATCATAAACATACTAATCTAACAGAAACATTCATCATTAACATTCATCATAAAAAAATTATGTAATCTAACATACACATACTTCAACAAACCATATTCATCAGTTAATAGAGTTTGTCAGTTTCATTACGTCGGTGCAACCTAGACGCTAGTAGGTAAATGAAGGGGGCAGGAGGAGATGTCATTTGTGCTCACCCACGAATGCAGGGGCGGAGCTCGTCGAACACACGGGGAGGTCGTCGAACACCAGACCCTCGCAGCGACGAAACAACTGCACATTTATATCCACCTGATCAACATAAATATGATGTTCTGTATAATAAAATCGAAAAATATATGACCTAACTAACAATTCACAAATATATGACCCGTGTCGTGTCGGGGTCGGGGTATCGGGGGTAGCGTGTTGGGGTCGGGGTGTCGGGGGTGTCGGGTCGGGGTCAGGGTGTCGGGGGTGTCGTGTCGGGGTCGTGGTGTCGGGGTGTTGTGTCGGGGTCGGGGTGTCGGGGGTGTCATGTCGGGGTCGGGGTGTCGGGGGTGCCATGTCGGGGGTGTCGTGTTGGGGTCCGGGGTGCCATGTCGTGGTGTCAGGGTGTCGTGTCAGGGGTCAGGCTGTCGGTGGTGTCGTGTCGGCGATCCTCGACCCGGTTACGTTGGCCCTGACGCACCCCTCCTTCTCCTCCTCCTCCTCTTCTTATTATTCTCCTTCTTATTTTTCTTCTTTTCTTCTCCTCCTCCTCCTCCTCCTCCTCCTTTTCTTCTTCTTTTTCTTCTTCTCCTTCCTCTTCTTCTTCTTCTTCATCTCCTTCTCCTCCTCTTCTTCTCTCCTCTTCTAATTAACTACAACTAATTAACCTAACTATATTACTAAATTACTAACTAAACTAAACTATTAACTACAACTAACTAAATTACTAACTAAACTAATTAACTACAACTAACTAACTAAATTACTAACTAAACTATTAGAAAATGAAAAAATAGAGAGGGGGAGGGGCTCACCGAAGTGGGGGAGGTGGAGGCCGGTGTTGGTGGAGGTGGAGGAGGCCGACGCCGGCGGTGGGGCGTGGGCGCGGGCGGCAGTGTGGTGGGCGCGGGCACCGGGGAGGGAGAGAGGGGTGGGATGGTGAGGCGGTGGGTGCGGGCGGCGACCGGCGGTGCCGACGCGGTGGTGACAGGGCGGTGGGGCTGGGGGCGCGGGCGGCGGCCGGCGGTGGGCGCGGGCGGCGGCCGGCGGTGGGCGCGGGCGGCGGCCGGCGGTGGGCGCGGGCGGCGGGGTGGGGGCGGTGGGGGTGGGGGCACGGGTGGCGGCCGGCGGTGGCGGGGGCAACAGGGGTGGGGGCGCGGGCGGCGGCCGGTGGTTGGTGCGGGCGGCGGGGGTGGGGAGCACGGGGAGGATGAGAGGGAGAGAAAGAGAGAGAGAGAGAGAGAGAGAGAGAGGCAGGCCGGGGGGCGTTATCGTTAGTTAGCCGCCCTCTTTGCCATCTGCTAGCGGACGACAAAGAGGGGGGGCGTTAGGTCAAGTTTTGGGCTGGGTCGTCAGTGGGCCTCCTCCCTCTTTGTCATCTGCTAGCGGATGGCAAACCTCCTTTGTCGTCCACTAGCAGACGACAAAGAAGTGGCTAATGGCAAGGCCACCCTTCGCTGTGTGCCACCTCTTTGCCATCTACTTTCTGCTAGCTGATGGCAAAGCCACTCTTTGCCGTCCGCTAGCGGACGGTAAAGATGTGGCAGACAGCAAATCTTTTTGATTCAAGTAGTGGGAAGAGATGACAAATGATATGAGAAACAAGCAAGACATGAAAAGAAATTTCGGCAGCACTTTGTTAGGATAGAGGTGCAAAATTTATAAGATGGAAGGAACTTGAACATAGAACAAAACACTCTGGTAAAATGAATAAGCAAGAAAGAACATGATCTTAATCAAACTAGATGTGAGTTGAAAAGAGCAACACCATAATGCCTCCGGAACAAAAGAATAGAAGCTAAATCTTTGAAGAGAAGAGAACGGAGAAGAAAAATAACAACTTCTACCACCATTGAACTTGAAAAGCATAGGTTGAACAGAGTTGATGTAGAATCAACAACGAAATGAATAGCTTGTTATGGGCTTGTGGAAAACATCTCAAAATTATGAGGTGGCAACCTGCCACAACAGAAATAATGGATTGCTTGAGAGCAACAAGAGACGCAAAACTTCTTTCACCAAGATGAGGAGGAGAGAACTTGGATCATTTATGACACCATGATAGCAACAATCCTTAGGAAATGCTTTAGGTTAAATCCAACCCAAGATAACTCCGAGAAAACAAGATGGGTTTATTCTTGACAAATTTACTTCGAGACTCCTCATAATCAAGTATTTAATAACACCATCTCAAAAGACAATGAATAAGGAATTGAATTTAGACATCCAAGATAAAGAACACTTGAGCACCTCCAACAAGAATCTTGAAGAGCAAATCGAGAAGAATTACATCCTTAATATACCACAATGAAGAAGCATCGGGATGAACTCCGGAATGAAAGGATGATAGAAAAGAATTGAAGGTTACAAAAAGACAAGATTGAGGCCTTGCTATGCTTTAGATGAAGCTTCGTGGAGAGGTATTTGAGAAAACATGGAACTCCAGAAAAGAAAAGTTGAACAACTTAGAATTGAGAATTTGATATCATGCACAACTCTGAAACAAGGATTGAAATCACCTTGATGAAACAAGAATAAGAATTGTGTTATGCTTATCCTTCACCAAGTTAAATTGATGACAAACAAAAGATTTGGCATACTACTTATTCTTCTTGAAAGATTGAAGAGACAATACGGTGAACTTGAAGAACTCTTGAACGAGACACCGGTAAGAATTTGAAACGAATGGAGATACTAGAAATGAATGGAGATACATGAGAACGAACAGATCATGATCCTCCTAGGGAAATCTTGAACGAAGCACCGGAATAATTGAGATATGAACGAAGGGACAACAATTGAGAAGAGTTCGACAACGAAATTTGAAAGCTAAGAAGTAAGAAATCTTCTGAAATGATGGCCTTCGAAGGATCAAGAAATGAAAACAAATCTGGATGCACCAGATGGGTATGGGAGAAATTTCTCATGAATGGAAACAATTTGAGAGGATAGCATGAAGCTGAGACCATGAATCTTCAAGAGAATGAGCAAAGATTTAAGAGAACCACTCCTTCGGTCTTCAACGCAGAGAATGATGACGACAAACAACATCATGCATAACTAAGACACTCCAGAACAATGAATAAAGAAAAGGTTGAGCCAATGATGAAAATAATTCGAAGCGATCATGGAGAAGGAATATGACTGATGAAAATCATTCTTACATCATATTGAAAATAACTTGAGGCTATCTTCGGAAAGATTAGAAGAGCCAGGTAAGATCCCGGGAAAAAACATGTGGGTTATGGGCCCACTGAAAGGAAACCATCATTGAAACAAGTGCTTAGAAAGAGATATTGCACCAAAAAAATTAAGAACTTGATGAGGTGAGAACCTCGTAATAATTTAAGAGCATATGAATCGAAATGAAAGTCTTCTGAGATATCTTTAGCACTCTGGATAGAATAGAGAGAGACGAAAAACAAGAGATACTTGGATAGAATTTCCGACATGGGGAAGCATTTAGCGATTCAAAATGATATGAAGAACACCGAGATCTTGAATTGAATCCACCAGAGAGGAATAACAACGAGAACAAGGAATATGAGGATAGATCTTGAAATTGAAAATCTTGAGAATCTCCACAAGAAATCACCGGATACAATACGGAAGAAACGATAGCGAAGCATCAATGAAGAGAAAGGCACTTGGGTGAGATTTAATCATTGAAGAAAAGAGCGGGAGGGTGGGGAAAGATAAAGACAACTTGGGATAGATGAGACAGGCTCCAAAAGAAATATGAGGATTGACCTTTGAAATATTGGAGATGATTGAATATCTTGAAGAGGAGCGCACCGGTTGAAAAGAATTTCATGACAACTCCAGTTGAACAAAAGGAATAGCATTCCCGTAAAATATGAGAACGCTACTTAGAAAAGATATGAAATCACCACTTGCAATCGAAGCAACTCAAATTACCATACTCCAACAAAACAAAGGATGAGGTTTATGCAACAAGCCAGAACAAATACATACCCATCATGTACATGTTGGAAAGACAATCCTAGGTACCTACTTGAATTCCCACATAAAAACTTCCGAAATCTTTGGTTATGCAATCGGGTGTTGGGGATACAGGGAGGCAAAATATCTCACACAACTAACAAGCCCTACACTCCAACTATATCCATCCGTCAACACATAACCAGAGGCTTCGGAACTCCATCTATCTCGGACCCTCGAAAACACAACGATACCAAACATGGCAGTACCCCGGATGCCTCCCCAGTACTAGGTGACTCCAGCCTTATCTCGCCATGAAATTATTGAAGTAATTTCGAACATTCTCACTCCTGAGATACTAAGGAAACTGAACGATAACGATGTGTCAAGAATACCCTGGAGCTCTACTCCTTCGTAATAGGAGGCACCAAGTACAGAACTCCGTCACATCGGCATCATATAGATTCCAAAATATCTACGTGATCCTAAAAAAATTGAGTGAGAATAGGGTAGAATCAAAATTCCTAAGTCATAATTCCTCACCAGAGTATAGAAGAGGAGGAAAAGAAACCTACTCTCCGATATATAACTAGACTCAAAATAGTTTTTTTTACTAGACTCGACTCGGCCAAGTTCGATCAATCAAGGGGGCTCCTAGGTCGGTACAGGCTCTGATACCAACTTGTCACGCCCAAGATGCGATCATATCCTTATTTTGGCTCGAGGGCCTCGACGGTGATAGGACCACATCTCGTCGTGTTGCAAGAATGGATATCATTACAATACATGTACAGAAGAGATGAGTATATGGAATTGGCTTACGCTCACCACAAGCTATATCAAGATCATATCAATACAACAACATATTCAAACATCATACAGAAGGGTAGGGTCCGACAACGGACGGAATCAAACAATAAAATGACATCCATCCTGGATATCCCAGGATGCCGCCTGGAACCCATCCTTGATCGATGATGAATAAGAAGAAGAAGAAGAAGAAGAAGAAGAAGAAGAAGAAGAAGAAGAAGAAGAAGAAGAAGACGACGAAGAAGAAGAACTCCAAATCAAACAGGCACCGCGCTCACGTCAAATCATCACATTACATGTACCTACAACTATTGTTGTAGTAATCTGTGAGCCACAGGGACTCGGCAATCTCATTTCCAAGGGTATCAAGACTATTAAAGCTTAATGGTTGAGGTATGGTTAAGTGGTGAGGCTGCAGCAAGCGATTAAGCATTTGTTTGAGTGGCTAACTTATGAATACAGAAAGTAAAGTGGATGGTCTACGCATAACGGACGTGAACTAGTAATGATCACTAAGTGATCCTGAACACCTACTTACGTCAAACATAACCTCACCATGTTCTCTCTCGGATAAGGACTCACGAGAAGAGACAGTCACGGTTACGCATACAGTTGGTGTATTTTATTAGAGTTTAATTCAAGTTTACTATGACCGGGTGTTAAACAAAGTTTCCAAGTTGCCACATAACCGCGGTCACGGCAATCCGAAAGATTTAACTCTTCAGGGGTGCTCCAACTCATCCATCACAAATTGACCACACGCCGCGTTGGAATTCCTCAATCGCGGAATCACCCATAGTATTTGTAGAATCCCAATGGAAAATCTCAACTTCGAGATAGCCCGAAGCGTCGTCAAAATCCCACGCGCAAGACGTTCGAGAAAAGTAAAAACAAATCCAGCAAGGCCACCCGGCATACCGACGAAACCCGATAAGAGCCGCGTATCTCGTTCTCAGGGTACGAGCGGATGGGCAAGACATCGGGTTGGTTGAGACCCCGAGTGACCAGGGGGCGCCGGACATCACCCAGTTTGAACCAACACCCATGAGGAGCACTGGCCCGAGGGGTCAATTAATTATCCATAGGGTCCGAAAAGTCCCTATGCAATTTTCTTAGTTATTAGGAAAATGTAGTACCAATGTTGGGCCTTGCCAGACAAGCTTTATCCTAAAACGAAAATGATGGGGGTCCCCATGACAACTCCAAGCATGTTAGGAGCTCTCAATATGCAACATAACATTGGTACACAAGTAACTAGGTATGGCAAAAGTGGAACGAAACATCAAGAAAAAGGCCAGGCCTTCCACCTTTTACCAAGTATATATGTGCATTAAATTAAATAGCAATAATATTGTGATATCAAAATGTCCATGTTTTCACATGGAAGCAATTGCACCTGCAGCTAGAAATGCTATAAGAAGGGTTGAGCAAGCGGTGACATAGCCAAACAAAGGTTTGCTGGGAAGGTGGAGGGTTAGAGTCTTTTCTTGGAAATGTTGGGAGGCTTGACAAGCAAGTGGTTGGTAGCAAGACATAACGATAAAAACGGGACAACTAGCATGGAAATGATAGTATGGTATCTGGGGAAATGTGTCATCTTGCCCGAGATCTGGCTTGGAAGAAGAACGATCCATGAAGAAGACGGTCCAACGTAGTCGAACGAATCCTCACACTCCGAACGCTTTTGGAACTCTACCGAGAAGAAGCAATCCAGAGCAAACAATCAACACACGATACACCACAACATATGCATGACGTGATGCACAATCAAATATGATGCATGTTATGCAGGACATGGCAAGCACAACAATCAACTTATTCACATTAAGTGAAGCTCAATATGCAACGGGTTGCATATTGACGAAACTCCATATTTGAATTTCTTAGTTCATTCCCGTTAGGTACACAAGAATAGTAAATGTTGGTACACATGGCAAGAGGTGAAGTATAAATAAACTATCTATCTAGGCATCTTAAATGAGGCCGGAAACAACTTATAGCATTTCCGAAATGACCCTATATGATAATTTTGAAATTGGTCCAGATCTGAACTAAACATATTTTCTATTTGTTAAATAACAGAATAAAGTATATCATGCAATTTTACATGTCATTCTAGTCCATTTACATATGCGGAACATCTCAAATGGAGCTACGGTCTAAAAGATATGACAATCACAAGATTATACATCGTGAATACAAAATCCATGAAAATGACAACCATGAACGTTTCAAATCATGAATGCAGTAAGATATCATGATTCTACATGAAATTCCAAGCAAGTTTCATATATGGCATGTCCAAAACGGAGCTACGGTTCAACCACAACAACCAACACAAGTTTTGTTCAAATCTGCCCAAAACAGCAAGATGGCATATTGCACGCATGAAAACAACAAGCTACAAGATTCTAAAATGCGGAAACTAAGCCTGGGGTAGTAGCATATAACACACACTTCATTTCATCTTCACATATCATACTCAAAATATGCATGGATCACATGATAGGAAGCTCACAAAATGGCTAATTGAAAACAGGTTCATACTTAGTGAAAATAGCAGTTTTTAACAGTGCAGTTTTATCACGAAGGCATATTGCAGCAGTAAAACTATAGGCTTCAAGGCATATTATGCCATGAAAATTGACAGCATGATATTAGATATTATAAGCTACAAATAACTCCACTACATCAACCCCAAAGGGGTTCTAGATCACTAGCAAAACACATGGCAAGATGGCAACAAAATGTTACAGATTCCAGACTTAGAAACATTTTAGCATCTCAAAACAGCACATTTTTATAGCATGTTGGCAACAAGAAAACAACACCTAAACATGGATGCAAAGTAAATGCAACCAACACATGAAATATTTATATCATGCCTGAAAATGCCATATAATCAATCTACGCATTTTACATGTATTGTTTGATTAGATTGAATGCATGCTTAATTATTTATACGCAATACAAATCCTGACAAATATGCAAAATAACCGAAAATGACATGCGAAACATTTTTATCATTTTGCGAAAACGGGATATAAATAATCTACACGAAATTCTACACATTTTACATATTAAAAATATTTTGATACGGTGCACGATTAAGTAAATATGAGCCTGTTAAAACATGGCATTTATCTTAAAATATGCATGTCCCAGTATAATACAGACATTCGCACACCGGAAAAAAATACTACATGGGCCGAATCTGAGAGCAAACGGGCTAACAGTACACGGGCGCTAGATACTAAATCGCACACACGGACGAGTTATAGGCTGCTCGGTGCTCACCAGAGTGGGCCAAGCCCATGGCGAGGTGGGGCTCGCCTGAGGGGCGAGGCATCTAGGCCGGCGTGGCCCAGCGCGGGGGCGAGCGGGGAGGCATCCCACGTGCGAGGTGAGTGCGGTCAACGGGCGAGCGGGCGCTCCTAGCCCTCCTGCTCGTGCCCGAGCAAAGGACAGCGGCGGCGGCGGCGCTACTCCGGCTGGTGCTCGCCGGATCTGGTGCGGACGCGGCAAGGGCGAGGCGGATCCGTTCCCGACAGCCATGGGGGCGGAGCTTGAGGTTGGCGGCCATGGGGGCTTGGATCCTACAGGATAGGAGAGGGAGAGATGAGAGGAGGACCACGGGGGAGGAAGGAGACGAGGGGTGGCGGCGAGGATCTGGCCTAGAGCGGCGCTCCAGTGAGACAACGAGGTCGGACGGTGCACGGGCGCCATGTAGGCTCGGGCACGGGCTGCGCGCTGCAGCTCTGTGGTCGCCGCACATTGTCCAAGGCCGCACACATTGTCCGGTGGGGCTGCAGGGATGAATTTAGACCCCTAATTGTTGGATTTTTGGATAGAAAATGGAGGGGAGGAGTAGATTTCGGGATTGGAGGGATGTGGGGCTAGAAGGTGGGATTTTTTAGGGGGGTGGCTGCAATTTTACATGAGGAAACCCTAGAGAGTGAAGCGGCTCTCTCCATGGGGTGGTTTAAATAGGGAATGGTACTAGGGGGGATGGACCTCATCCGTCCTATCGTGATCCGATGACCACGAACGGAGGGAGGGCTTGGTTGGGCTAGTGGGCGGTGTAGTTGGGCTACGTCGGGATGAGAGGGAGGTTTGCGGCCCGTGACCCGAGTTTTGAAACACCGAAAACATCCGACAATAAACCGAATACGATGCTGCTACGGTCGACTGTTCGGATACCAAACGACCTCTGATTGGGACAAAATTTGGCACGTGGTCCACCTATAATATAGGAAGACCGCACGCCAACTTCCGACCCAATCCGGGAAAGTTTTATATGCAGTTTTAAAAGCAATATTTTATTGATGCCGCGGGCGCGTACATGTGTGGTTGGTCTCAAAACGGTCGAGGACATGAACGGAGAGAACCGGCGACTACGAACGGATGCAAGTTTTTGAAAACGAGCGATGATGCTAGGCAGCTGATGACAATGATGCAATGATGAATGCGACAACCAAATGAATCACACGACGAGAATGGAAATAAAGGGGAATCTTCTGGAGCGTCGGTCTCGGGCTGTTACAATATAAGGAGGCTTATGTGCAACAAAGCGTTTCATGTCGCGGGGTTTGGATGCACTAACGAAAGATCCACCGATCCTCAAGGTGAGAATGGGCAATGCACGCTAACGCATAGGCTAGCTGATACGTCTCAAACGTATCTACTTTTCCAAACACTTTTGCTCTGGTTTTGTCCTCTAATTTGCATGATTTGAATGAAACAAACCTGGAGTGACATTATTTTAACTAGAACTACCTTGGTGTTATTTTTGTTCAGAAATAAAGTTTCTCGGAATTGGACGAAACTTTTTGTGAATTTTTTCTAGAATATATAATGAATTTTGCAGCAAAGAACTGCCGGAGGGGGTGTGCCAGGGGGCCACCACGCAATAGCCCCCCCTCCTAGTGGTGCGGCATGTTGGCTTGTGGGGCCCTCGTGACCCCTCCGACCCTAATTCCAGTCCCATAAACTCACATCCGTGGAGAAACAAAACAGAGAAAAGATTTCATAATTTTTTACGAGATGGAGCCGCCGCCACCTCCTGTTCTTCCTCCGGAGGGCTGATCTGGAGCCTGTTTTGGGCTCCGGAGAGGGGAAATCGTCATCATCGTCATCACCAACCCTTCTCCATCAACACCGCCATTATGCTCACCACCGGGAGTGAGTAATTACTTTTTAGGATTGCTGGATGGTGGTGGGATTGGATGGAATTGATCATGTAATCGAGTTAAGTTTGATAGGGCTTAATCCCTTGTATCCACTATGTTCTGAGCTTGATACTTAATGCTTGTCACTAGGGCCTGAGTGCCATGATTTCAGATATGAACCTATTATATTTATCATGAATATAAGAGTGATTTGGATCCTATCTTGCAACTTATATGTACCTATTACGTGTCATGATCCGCATACCGCAATGTGACAATAATTGGGATTCTTTCCGGTGACTGCCGTAGTTTGACGAGTTCATGTATTCACCATGTGTTAATACTTTGTGCCAGTTATCTATTAAAAGTACGCCTTAATATCCATTAGTTTCCAATACGACCCCGCTGCCACGAGAGGCTAGGACAAAATATGTCATGCAAGTTCTTATCACAAGCATGTATGACTATATACGGAATACATGCATACATTACATTGATGAATTGGAGCTAGTTTTGTGTCGCTCTAGTGTGTAACTGTTATATGATCAATGTCACCTAGATCATTATCCATCACTCATCCACATGCCTACACATTACATATATTGAATCTTGCCAAGTTACTATGCTATTGCTACTGTCACACCTGCTACAAAATTGTTATTGTCACTACTACGGTTACTTTTGCTACTACTATTTGTCGTGCTACTAAATCTTTGATGCAAAGAGATATCCTCGGTGCGGTTGAATTGACAAGTCAACTGTCAAGGCCAATAAATATTTTTTTGCTCCCCTTGTGTTGAATGAAAAAATTAGGGTGAAATACTACCTCTGAAGACTGTCACGATCCCCTACACTTGTGGGTTATCAAGACCTTTTTCTGGCGCTGTTGTCCGGAAGCATAGCTCTACCTATTGTGTTAACTAAAGGATATCCAATTGCTACTATGAAGAATCTAGAAGTCAATCGAACTAAGATCGTGTCCTCTCGCACGAGAGGAGGTAAGGAACTGCCATCTAGCTCTGCTTTTGATTCACCTTCTATTTTGAATCAGCTTGTTACACCACCACACGTTGATCGTCATGATATGTCACATGAACTTGATGATGCTACTTCTGAAATTAATGATGAAACTATTGCTACACATGTTGAAACTGAACATGTGCCACTAAATGAATTACTTGATGCTCATATTGCTAAAGCTAGAGAACTCGAGTTCCTGAAACTGAGGAAGACTTTTAATCACCTATTACCCCTCGCTCACCTAATATATATGAATTGTCTTTTGTACCTAAAGGTTATTTTATGGATGGTGAGGTACCTAGGGACATTCTTTCCTGTGAAAATAGAGATGATGTGAAGGAACTTCTATGCAAACTAAAAGAAAAATCTATGATGGAGAAAATGAAACGTGATCCTAAATTTGCTA
The DNA here is from genome assembly GCA_022496015.1 of Hordeum marinum. NCBI lineage: Eukaryota > Viridiplantae > Streptophyta > Magnoliopsida > Poales > Poaceae > Hordeum > Hordeum marinum. Next base: position 390,140,611 of record CM039678.1, on the reverse strand, counting down.
CTTCTCCTATATTTGTTATTGATAAGGATTATCAGTTCTCTGTAGACCATGATTTAATTCCTATAGTACAATCTAATCCTTTCCATGGTTATGAACATAAAACTGTTGTCGAACACCTTATGAAACTGAATGATATTGCTGCTATGTTTACTAATGAAGAAAAGATGCGCTACTATTATATCCTTAAGTTTTTTCCTTTCTCACTAAAAGGCGAGGCCAAGGATTGGTTATTAGCACTTGATCCTCATTGCATACATATTCCCCAGGATAATCTTCATCACTTTTCTACAAAATATTTTCCTCCTCATAACAAACGAGCTGCCTTACAGGAAATATTTAACTTTGCTCAAATTGAAGAAGAGAATCTCCCTCAAGCTTGGGGGAGGCTTCTTCGGTTACTACGAGCTTTGCCTGATTGTCCTCTTGAGAAGAATGAAATGTTTGATATTTTTTATAATGCACTAACCGATGTTTCTAGGGATTTCCCAAATAGTTGTGTTGGTTGTGTTTTCAGGGAAAGAACTGTTGGACAAGCTGAAGAATTATTGAATAACATAATGAAAAATGCCGATGATTGGATACTTGCTCCACCACCTCTGGAACCTATTCAAAAGAAGTGAGGTGTTCTATTCCTTAGTCCCGAAGACATGCAAGAATAAAAAAGATCTATGAAACTGAGGATGTCAAGAAATTACCACATATTGAAGAGATACATGGACTTGACACCCCAACACAGGTTGTAGAGGTAAACTCTCTCAACTCCTTTAACAAAAGTGATATAACTTATACTAAGACTCCTAAACAGTGCTTGGATGAAATTGATAATTACGTTGTTAAGCAAGAACACTTCAACAATTATGTTAAGAATCAATTGTAACGTAATGTTATGATGATAGATCGCGTAAGTGACTTGATGTTTCGAATTGCAAATGACGTGAAAGGTGTAGGCAAACATGCTTCTATGGTTCGCACCCAATTAGACCAAGTTCCTTAATCACAAAATGATTTGCCTACTGAAATGAATAATATAAATGATCATGCTATTAGAGTAGTGACTAGAGGAGGTAGAATGACTCAAGAACCTCTTTATCCTGAAGGCCACCCTAAAATAATTGAATAAGACTCTCTGAAAATTAATGAAGATGCACCTAGTTCATCTAAGAAGAAGACGAAAAAGAAACATGATAGGAACTTGCATGCTTCTAGTGAACCCTTCATAGAAAAACCCGTTGAGAAAAATAATGAAGTTTCTGTTTCTGATGCTAAGACACGGTCTGGTTATGAGTATACACCTAGTGATAGTGGAAATGATGATGATGCTCATGTAGATGCTCAACAGATGATAATGATATGGAAATTGAACCTGTTGAGGATCTTGATAACCCACCTTCTAAAAATAAACGTTATGATAAGAGAGACTTTGTTGCTAGGAAACATGGAAGGGAAAGAGAGCCATGGGTTCAAAAACCTATGTCATTCCCTCATAAAGCCACTAAAAGCAAAGATGATGAAGATTTTGCGCGCTTTGCTGAAATGATTAGGCCTGTCCATTTGCACACTCGCTTAACTAATATATTTAAAATGCCATTGTATGCTAAGTATATGAAACATATTATCACTAATAAAAGAAACATACCTGAAAATGAAATTTCAACCATGCTTTATAATTATTTCTTTGATGGTTGAATACCTAAGAAGTTGGGAGATCTGGGTATACCCACGATACCTTGCTCTTTTAAAAGGAATTATGTCAAAACTGCTTTATGTGATTTAGGAGCTGATGCTAGTGTTATGCCTTTCTCCCTTTATAAAAGAGTTGAATTGAGTAAACTCACACCTACTGAGATATCTTTGCAAATGGCTGATAAATCCACTGCTTTACCTATTGGAATCTGTGAGAGCGTTCCCCTCACGGTTGCAAATGTTACTATCTTAACAAACTTTGTTATTCTTGACATGCTGGAGGACGAAAATATGTCGATCATCCTTGGTAGACCTCTCCTAAATATGTAGGGGCTGTTAAAGATTACAATAAAAGCAAGATCACCTTCCATATCAATGGCAAGCAATATATCGTGCATTTTCCGAAGAAGCAAACTTTTGTTAATAATATTAATGTCATTGATCCTATTCCCACGATTATCATCGGAGATATTACAATTCCTATACCTACTTCCAATAAGAAGAAATATTATAATCTTATTGTAGGTGAGATACAAGTACCAATTGAGGTAACTTAGTGACATATGAAAATTCTTCGGTTTCATGTTAATCGGAAATGTTTATCAATAAGACTTGATCAACCTTATTAATGAATTCTTTTCGAAAGACATGTGATTGATGAATTGAGTATTCACAACTTTTTGTATCAAAAGTTTATATTATGTTTTCTTAGTAAAAATAAAATCAAAATTCCATGAAATTCATGTTTTCTGTTTTTCTCGTTCTCGAAAAATACATCAAAAATAAAAAGTTTCATATTGCCATGATATTTTAACGTGAATTTTTCTGGAATAAATGAAAAAATTGGTGTAAACATTACTGCAGGGGGTGTGCCAGTGGGCCACAATGCAACAGGTCGCCCCCCTCCTGGTGACGCGGCCGGTTGGCTTGTGGGGCCCATAGGGGGGCCCTGCCTTATCTCTTCCTTACACTCCTTCTCCTACCTCCAGCAAAAAATCCTTAGCCATCTCTCTCTTTCTCTCGCACGCGCGTTCTTCACCAAGAAAGTGAAATTTTTTATCTCTTTGCTCGGAACTCCTTTTCCGAAACTGTTTTAAGGAATTGTTCCTTGGTGAGCGACTCTCCCATTTTCGTTTTAAAGGTTTATATTTTGCATAAGTTGTTGCACTTGGTGCTATAGAAAATAAGCTTGCATGTTGAATTCTTTGAGCTCCAAGTAAAATGAATGCATGTTATGGCCTCTAGGCATCACTATGAGTAGTTGCTACCATTCTTACGGGGTTTTGTTCACATTCATTTGTGGTCCAAAAAAATTAGAAATTTGTTCTTAGGAGAATGAAGTTTATAAGAAAAGGATCATCAAGCCGGAGCCCCAAGGGAATTTCTAGGAGGATTAAGGATAGCGATACCAACCTCCCTCGAAATGCGGAACTTAGACCCTATGAATGGCCACATATACCCATCATGAGTGAAGCGGTTTTTTATGAAGAGTTCATGCAATTTGTTGCAAATGCTAGGCTAACCAACTTCATCGCAAATAAGTGTTACCAATACAATCTCCTTACTAATTCCTTCATGCAAAACTTTTACTTCATTAATACGCCCGGTGCTCCCATGGTACGCTTTGCGCTATATGCCGAGAACTATGAGTTACCTCAGCATGAATTTTGTGAAATATGTCTACTTCCCTCTGATGGGAGAGTGCATGAACCTAAAGCTGAGGAGTTTGAGGACTTTATTCATACCATAATTGTAGGAGAAACCCGGGCCATTTCACACGCAGAGCCAATAGTGTGTATTTTCCATCTATGCATTATTTTCCTCTATTTATAGGAAAATGCATAACTTCTATGGAGCAGGGTGGTGCCCTCAGTGCTCCCACCCTTACTATTTTGCGTCGTGCACTTTATGGTGATAATGCTTACAACTTAGGACCTATTGTTGCACGCCGCTTACATCTTAACCGAACTAGAGGCAAAATTCATGGCGGTATTTATGTTGCATGCTTGGCCAAGCGCTTTGAGGTGGCTATAGGTCCCATTGATTATTTGTTGCATGAGGTGCACCTGGACCATATATCTATGGAGGAACACTTGTTTCTCTGGAAACCTGAATCACTACAACCCCTACGTTACAACCTAGTGTTTAGCAAGAAGACTTGCGATATTATTCCCCTGCGTGTACCTTCTTTGTTTAACTATCATGCCAGGAACGGATACAGAATAATACCAGATGACATCATTTGCTTACCGGAACGAGCTTGCAGCTGCGGAGGCCAAGGCCCAGGCATGGGACTCTCGGGTACCTCGGTAGAAGTACTTTCCCGGACCTAACGGCTATTAACAGTGGTAGTTACCAAGCTGGGCAAACGCATAAGCTTGGGATAGTACATATTTCTTACTGGCATTACATTCATGTTCCCACACTTCATACAAATTGTCGGTGTTCATCATCTTTCGTTGTATATCCACGTTAGCTTTATGTTTTGCTTTCTTCTTGTGTGTTTGAAAAACTTTGAAAGTCCAAAAATATTTTCCGCTTCTTTTCAGTTTTTCTTTTCCTCGTTTATTTAGTTGTAGTACTAAAAAGAAAACCCAAAAAGATTGCATTTTCTTGTTGGGAGCTTTCCCGTGTAAATAGTTTTCTCCTTTTTTCTCCTTGGTTCATTTGCATGCTTAAGCAAAATAAAAGGTCCAAAAATATTTCAGTGTCTTTCTTTGAATTTCTTTTCTTTTGTTGAGTTGTCGAAAGGAGATCTTATATGCTTTATTGAGTGGCTCTTATATGCTTTATTGATGATCTAACAGAGAAGCAATTTTACCTTGCCTTCTCCTTTGTCTTAAGCTGCCCTGCAGATTCCAGCTTAGTCCATGGCATTCTTGCATTGTTATTATTATCACACCATTCGATCATGCAAGTGAAAGGTAATAATGACGAAATTTGATGAAATTATTGTGGCAAAGGAAGTTGGTATGAACTCTTCTTGTTTTCCGTTTTTGTAAATATGTTTAGCCAGTTTGATCCTAATTCAGTATATCATGAGTAAACATGTTTTTTATGACAATTGGAAATTATAGCTTCTCATGCCATGCCTAAATAGCTAGGAGTTAATAATGATATATATTGTGTGTCGGCATGCATTAAAACGGTTATAATATGGTATGGTAGTATGGTATTTCCCTCTGAATAATTTGAGCGGTTTGACTCGGCCCATGCGCAAACATGTAGATGAATCAAAACCAATATAGCCTTCATGATGTTTAAATTAGGAGTGTTCATATCCTACTCATGCTATGTTCAATGTTAATTATTCAAAATGCATGTTCATGGCCGTTATTGCTCTCTAGTTGGTCGTTTCTCACCCTATTGCTAGCCTTCACCAGTACTAAGCGGAAATGTCTATTGTGCATCCAATATCTTTAAACCAAGTTATTCCACATGAGTCCACCATACCTTCCTATATGATGTGTTACCCTGCCATTCCAAGTAAATTTGCATGTGCCATCACTAAATATTCAAACAAACATCCATTTGTGTGCAGTCGTCTTGCTCATGGAGCGACGGGGCAATCGATATTTTCCATGCTAAGCAAGTTATTCTCAGGATGGTCCTTTATTCGCCGTCATTGCACGAGAGAGGCTGGTAAGAGGGATGCCCAGTACCACATAATCGAAATAAATTAAACAAACTCCTTGGGACAGTTGATTTTTTGAAGGGCAACCGTGGATTCGGCCAGCCATGGAATGTGTTTGAATGGTGGATAGGAGTTTGGGAACCGCCAATAACGAGTTTAGCATGGAAAATCTTAAAAACCTTTGTCGTAACATTGACAAGAAAGTGTCCCACTCAAAAATTATATTTTGACTCTAGTTTTAAACTTCAATCTCTGGCACCACTGCAAATCAATGCTACCCTCTATTAAGGGCCTATCTATTTACTTCTGTGTTGAGTCACCATCCTCTTACTAAAAGCACCACACCCGAGAGCACTATTTTCATCCTTATGCATTGAGTCTAGTTAATATTGGATATGAGCATGACTGGATCTTTTCTACCCAGAATTGTAATGTTTAGTCACTACTTGGATATTAGAGGTGCTCTGTATTTAAGTTTTGCGGTCTCGGAAAGGGCTAGCGCGATACCATGTCACCATATTATATTATGATTGTTTTAACAAATTATTGTCGTAGGAGATGTTTTATTATTGCTTTCTATCTGGTTATGTTTTTCCATTGGCGGACATAATATCTATTTGTTGTTATGGACGTGTCTATCTACGATTTATGTTGAACACTTGAGCACTAGCTAAGCATGTGTATAATAACAAGAAAAAAATAGTTTGCAAAAGTTTTCTTTATCACTTTTAGTTTATCAACTAAATTGCTTGAGGACAAGCAATGAGTTAATCTTGAGGGAGTCCATACGTCTCAAACGTATCTACTTTTCCAAACACTTTTGCTTTGGTTTTGTCCTCTAATTTGCCTGATTTGAATGAAACTAACCCAGACTGACGATGTTTTCAGCACAACTACCTTGGTGTTATTTTTGTGCAGAAATAAAAGTTCTCGGAATTGGACAAAATGATTTGTGAATATTTTGTGGAATATATAATGAATTTTGGAGAAAGAACTACCAGAGGGGGTGTGCCAGGGGGCCACCACACAACAGGTTGCCTCCCTAGTGGCCCGGCATGTTGGCTTGTGGCTGCCCTCGTGGACCCTCCGACCCTAATTCCAGTCCTATAAATTCGCATCTGTGGAGAAAAAAATCAGAGAGAAGATTTCATCTCATTCCACAAGACAGAGCTGCGACCACCTCATGTTCTTCCTCCGAAGGGCTCATCTGGAGCCTGTTTTGGGCTCCAGGGAGGGAAATCATCGTTGTCATCATCACCAACCCTTCTCCATAAACACCGCCATGATGCTCACCACCGGGAGTGAGTAATTCCTTTGTAGGCTTACTAGACGGTGGTGGGATTGGATCAAATTTATCATGTAATCGAGTTGAGTTTGATAGGGCTCAATCCCTAGTATCCACTATGTTCTGAGATTGATGTGACTATGACTTTGCTATGCATAATTCTTGTCACTAGGGCCCGAGTGCCATGATTTAAGATCTGAAATATTATGTTTTCATGAATATAATAGTCATTTAGATCATATATTCCAAGTTATATGTACCAATTACATGTCATGATCCGCATACCCCAAGGTGACAATAATTGGGATTCTTTCCGGTGATTGTCGTAGTTTGAGGAGTTCATGTACTCACCATGTGTTAATGCTTTGTTCTGGTTCTCTATTAAAAGGAGGCCTTAATATCCCTTAGTTTCCAATAGGACCCCACTGCCATGGGAGAGTAGGACAAAAGATGTCATGCAAGTTCTTATCGCAAGCACATATGACTATATACGGAATACATGCCTACATTACATTGATGAATTGGAGCTAGTTCTGTCTCGCCCTAGTGTGTAACTGTTATATGATCAATGTCATCAAATCATTATCCGTCACTTATCCACCTGCCTACGTGTTACATATACTGAATCTTGCCAAATTACTATTGCTATTGCTACTGTCAACCTGCTACAAAACTACTACTATCACTACTGTTGTTACTTATGCTACTACTATTTGCCATGCTACTAAATCTTTTATGCAGAGAGATATCCTCAGTGCGGTTGAATTGTCAACTCGAATATCAAGGCCAATAAATATTCTTTGGCTCCCCTTGTTTCGAATCAATAAATTAGGGTGAAATACTACCCGTGAAGACTGTCGCGACCCCCTACACTTATGGGTTATCACTAGCATATATGGAAAGATGAGTGTGCATACATGCATGGATTGACATTAGTCATAAATAACTCATAAACTTATTGCAAAGCTTTATTAGCTCTCTCGAATCAAAGTACTACTAGCATGCCCCTATGGGGAGGTTGGTAGGAGTTAATTATCGCGTGCCCCTGACCTAAATAGCACTAGGATTTCAACGATGAATAAGAATGCTCGCACATCATCACCATGCCATAACCAATATTTAGATGAATAGCAAATTAAAACCCTTTATCTATCGATATTTCTACTAACCAACAACCATGTACTCACGCCCTTTCATATTCCCACATCAATATCATTAACCCATAATTTCTCTTTTATGTGCAACATCAAGGTTTGGATTGCACTCCTTGAATACCTATTGTTTTTGGACTAGTCTTATGGCCCATGAAAATTACCGTTACTACTTATTATACTCTCAAACAAATTTAAGTGAAGCTTGAGCGTTCAACTATATCTATAAAATCTATACGCTATCGTGCCCTAAAAGATATAAATGAAGCACTAGAGCAACTTCTTAGCTCAAAAGATATAAGTGAAGCACATAGAGTATTCTAAAAAACCATAGTGAATATGTGTCTCTCTCAAGTAGGTGTGCAGAAACCAATAAATGTAGAAAACTAAAACAAAATCAAACTATAACACATGACGCTCCAAGCGAAACACATCATGTGATCCATCAAAGTATAGCTCCAAGTGGCATACCGATGGACTGAGACAGAAGAGGGGAAGCCTTCCGGGGCATCCCCAAGCTTAGACGCCTGAGTCTTCCTAGAATTTTACTTTGGGGTGACTAGTGCATCCCCAAGATTAGGCTCTTGTTGGTCCTTATTCCTTCATCCATCGTGATCACACCCAAAATTTGAAAACTTCAGCACACAAAACTCGTGAGCTCTGTTAGTATGATATGTAAATCAAACACTTCAGGTACTAATATAAATTGATTCAAATTTTATTATTTTATAAGACTGTGTTCTGAATTCTCCATAGCTTATACCCCCCCCCCCCCCGATAAAATCCATAGCATCATCAAAACAAGCAAACAATGCAAGTAAAAACAGAATCTTTAAAAAACAGAATAGTCTATAATGATATGCACAAACACCATACTTATGTAACTCCAAAATTTCATAAAAAAATAGTACAACCTGATAAATTTTTATACTAATACTGTGTGAAAAATCCAAATCAAAAAGACTTTCCAGTCAAATTGGAGAAACTTTGCACTCGACGCAAAAGTTTCCGGTTTTGCGTTGTATCAATTCTACTTATCATTCAAATCATCCCAAAGGCTTTACTTGGCATAAACATTAACTTAATCACAAAAACTCAATAATTATAGTAGAATAATCATGTTATCACACCAAGAGATAAAGTATTGGGTTGCCTCCCAATAGCTCTTTCTTTATAGCCATTAAGATGGGCTTGAGATAATAATGATGATCACATAAAAGACAAGAATTGAAGCATAGAGAGAGCATAATAAAACATGTGACAAACACATTTAAGTCTAACATACTTCCTATGCATATGAAATTTATAATCAAACAATTTATCAAGAGAAGAAGTGTCTAGCATATGCAAGTAGGAAGAATGAAGCATTAACAATTTGAATAGAAAGAGAGGTAAGTGAGTAACATGAAAATTTCTATGACAATATTTGCCTATCTCATAACAATTACATGTAGGATCAAATTGAAATTCAACAATATAGTTATCATATAAAATATTTTCTCCATGATCCACATGCATAAAAGTTTTACAGTCGTCCAAGATAGTGGGATTAACATGAACGAAAGTCATGACCTCTCCAAACCAACTTTATCAAAAATTTAATAAGATTGATCATTCTCCAAAATAGTGGGACCATTATTACCTAAAGTTGACGCTCTCACAAACCCAATTTTAGTATCAATTCAAATATCATTATGAATAATATATTCATCATGAAGATCAGAATTATCAAGATCACAAGAAACATCATGATTATCACCCCAATCATGATCATTAGCGAAATTCACATTCATGGAATTTATACTAAAAAAATTGCAATCATGATTTTCATTCAAGGGACTGTCATGGAACACTTTAAAAATTTCTTTTAACACTGCATCACAATTTTTAGTTTCATGGTTTTCAAGCAAGACCTCATAAACATAATCTAGTGCACTCTCACTAGCAATTAATTTAACATAATCGGGTCTTTTGAAATGATTAGCAAGTGGATAAGGATCCATTTGTCTTAATTTTTTGCATTTTCATTTTCTCTTTTGGTGTGATAAAGATAAAGATAACATAACTAGGCAAGTAAAAAGTAGAACAAGTGAATGATAATTTGTGCGAAGGTACTTGATAAGAATTTGGTGATACTACCCGGCAACGGCACCTAAAATTCTTCTTGCTACTTGTAAACTGCGTTGGGTTTTTCCCTGAAGAGGAGGTAAGATGCAGCACAGTAAAAGTATTTCCCTTAGTGAGAACCAAGGTTATTGAACCAATAGGAGAACTAAGCAAATTCCCGTCTTCAGCACCTACACACAAAAGAGCACACTTGCACCCAACGCGCGCAATAGGGTTGCCAATCCCCTTGAGCTTGTTACTTGCAATCGATAAGTAGTGATATATAGATAAAATAATAAATATAAATTTAAAATATAAAGAAATTAAATAATGGAAGATATATTATAGGAGTTTCTATAATAATATTTGCGAAGAGACCCAGGGCGATTGTTTTCGCTCTAGGCTTCTGTCTCGAAGAAAGCATGCGGTGGGTAGACAAATTAATGTTGGGCAAATGATAGAAAAGAGCATAGTTATGCAATATTTATGCATGAAAATGATCATGTATATAGGCATCACATTCATGAGAAAGTATACCAAGTCCTTCCCGCATCTACTACTATAACTCCACCCAGCGACCGCTATCGAGCATGCATCTAGAGTATTAAGCAAAACAGAGTAATGCTTGGAGGAGGATGACATGATGTAGACAAAGTAAATTAATTTAATATGAATGAAGCCCATCATTTTACCTTTAATGGAAGCAATACAATACGTGGCATGTCCATTTCTATCACTGGGATTGAGCACCGCCAGATTGAACCCACTACAACGCACCACTCCCACTGAAGATAAATCAATCTAGTTGGCCAAACCAAACCGATAGATCAGAGCGCATTATGAAGCTATAACAATCATGCATATAAGAATTCAATAAGGACTCAATATATTTTCATGAATAATCGGAACATAAACCCACAATTCATTGGATCTGAAGGTGTCGATAGAAGAGACGTCTAGAGGGGGGCGAATAGACTACTTGCAAGAATTAAAACCTAACCTTTTCCCAAGTTAATTGGTCGGTAGATTTTAGCAATTATGAAAAGTCTAATGCACCATACACATGCTAATCAACAATTACGGCAGGGGAAAGTAAGACAACCATATGTAAGAGGGTAGAGAAAGGAAGATCAAACGCAGTTGTAGACACAAAGATTTTTCCCATGGTTCCGATAGGTGGCGCTATCGTACATCCACGTTTATGGAGTCTTAAACCCAAGGGGGGTAGCGGTCATGAGAGTGCACAAAGGGTTCCACCCATACGGGTCCACGAAGTAGAAACCTTGACTATTCCATAACGGCTTCCGTCCACAAAGGAGTAGCCTCAGTAACGAGGATATGTACCTAGGGTAGGGTCCTAGGCCTGACCTACATACCCTACCTAAGGGCACTGTGTTGGAAAACTGAAGGACCACAGGAGAGATTCCGACTGGATTATCCATGGAGTTCAAGTCACTCAACAACCAACCCATTCGCAGCTCCTTCCTCCACTCGACAGTCACCTGTCACTCGGACGACCCCGCTTCCAGTCGACAACAGAAGACCAGAAGTCACCCCTGAGAAACCAACAGGCAGGCGTTAGGCCAGTTGTCATTAATAGCAATTATGAGTACATTACCAGTAACGTTAGGCACAAGGGTTTGCAACCATTGTAATCTCTATTCTCCACACGACAAAGCTCTAGAGCACTAAGACGTGGGGTTGTCACCTCCACGAGAGGGGCCTAAACTCATACATCCGTGTGTAAATCCTCTCCGTAGATAGGACTCTGCCCTCTCCTTTCGTACCCCTACCTTCTACTGGCAGGCTTGTTCCCAGACAGTTGGTGCCCATCGTGGGGCAGGCGTCTAAGCAACTTCTGGCGAGGTTGCTATTTTCACCCTTCGTCATGTCTTTCGGTGGTGTTTTCGCTCTGGGCCATGAGATCCGTTTTGGAGCGCTCACCTTCATCACCGATGATTCGGTATGGCTTCAAGAAGCGCCTCTTGACGTCGAGGCGCTACCAGTCCACGGAGCTGCGCACTTCCGTGCGAGTTCTTGCGGCATGTTGCAGCGGCAGCCGTCGACTCCGTATTCATCGGCTTTGCCCATAGTTCGTCATCGCAAGCGATCCGGTCGCTCACGACTCTAGCGTTGGGTCAAGCATGCAGTGGCTTGCCAAATTTCTTCTCCGCAGATTACGGCGATCGAGACCGCCAAGTCACTTCACGACGTGTTCGAGTTGGACTCCGATCAGTCTGGCGTTCCTTCCGAGTGCGAGAGCTGCCGTCCTGCAGCGGAGGTCCTTATGGCTGGTTCTCATCAAAGCCCGTTGTCGGGCTTCAGCCACGGTAGGCGGGAAACTGGTGGACCTTCGAGTGAACAGCCGCGTCGCGATGGTGAAGTCCTTCATACTCCCATCATTGGTACAACCGCCGAGGCCCAGGACTTGGAGGCCACACGCATACGGCTTGAAGAGCTTCAGAGAGAGCTCGACGAGCGCACTTGCCAGTGTCCACCAGTTTCTAGTCGACGTCAGCGATAGCTGTTTCCGACTGGATCTCACAACAATGTCGAGGTATACCATACTCCTGTGTTAAATGTTGTAGCTGCTTCTAGGATAGCGGATTCCATTCAGCCGTCACGGTCAGAGGCTGGTAGAGGGTTGATGCAGATTAGAGCCTTTCTGAATGCAGCGCAACGTTAGAATTTTGTTGTTTCTTTGTCACGCAATAGAATTCACAGTAACTCACCAAGGGTAGAGACTGTTCAGTTGGCAAGAAAGGAAAGAATCAGTCGGGGACTAATGTGTTAGATCTACCGTGTGCAATCCACATGAGGATAGATGAACAAGGCAACTTGATATTGCCCAAGCATACCACTCGGCAGTGTCGCCTGCTCATTCAGCAGTTTAAGGAGACTCCAACGAGTGAGAAAACTCCTGAGAAGGATGATGAAGACAAAGAAATGCTCCCTGATGTCACCGCTACTTTGATGACTTCTGCTAATGTTGAAAGCAAGAGTCGATTGAAGGTCATCAACAGAGAGGTCAACATGGCCGTTCCTACCACCCCCACCTACCTCAAGTGGTATCAGACTGGCATCACATTTGATCAGTCAGATCATCCCGCTCATGTGGCCACTCCCGGTCGGTAGGCTTTGGTGGTTGATCCGGTTGTGGGGGGCACTCGACTCCGCAAGGTCCTCATGGACGGTGGTAGCAGCCTGAACATTCTTTACGCAGATACCCTTAAAGGGATGGGCATTCCGATGTCTCGACTTAGTGAGAGAAACATGCAATTCCATGGAGTCATCCCAGGCAAGAAGGTCAAGTCACTCGGCCAAATTGCGTTGGATGTGATATTTGGAACAGATAAAAAAATTCGAAAGGAAAAGTTGACGTTTGAAGTCATGGATTTCTAGAGAGCTTATAATGCCGTTCTGGGTTGACCCGTGTATGCTCGTTTCATGGCCCGTCCTTGTTACATGTATCTCAAGTTGAATATGCTAGGTCCCAAAGATGTGACACGGTTAATGGCAATCGACAGCGGGCCGAAGAGTGCCTCCAGCAAGGCTCCAAAATCGCTGATCAGCAGATGGCCATGGTTGAGCTAGAAGAATACAAGAAGAGTTCTGACCCTGCTGATTTGCTGCGCGCTAAGAAGCCCACTTCCGAGTCGGCATTTCAGCTGGCACGGGAAGTGAAGAAAGTGCACATTCACCCGACGGATTCAACTGTCACTCCGATGAACATATCATCAACACTCGACAGAAAATAGGAAGCCGAGCTCATCTAGTTCCTCCATGAGAACTGGGATATCTTCGCATGGAATCCTGCTGACATGCTGGGGGTTCCTAGGGAGCTAGCTGAGCAACGACTAAGAGTTGACCCGAAGGCCAAGCCCGTAAAGGAGCATTTGTGTCGGTCTGCGGCAAACAAGCGTAAGGCAATCAGCGAAGAGGTGGCTCGTCTCATACAAGCCAAATTCATTCGGGAGATTTACCACTCCGAGTGGCTCTCGAATGTTGTCATGGTTCCCAAGAAAGACAAGTCACTACGCATGTGTATCAACTTCAAGCATATCAATCGGGCCTGTCCGAAGGACGATCATTTCCCGCTCCCCCGCATAGATCAGATTGTTGACTCGACCGCGAGATGCGAGCGTTTATCGTTTCTAGATGCTTACTCTGGGTACCATCAGATCCGTCTGTTTGTCTCGAATGAAATAAAAACAGCCTTCATCACCCTATTCAGGTGTTTTTGCTACATCACCATACCATTTGGTTTGAAAAATGTCGGGGCTAATTTCAAGCGCATGATTCAGAAGTGTTTACTCGACCAAATCCCTCGGAATTTCGAGGTGTATATGGATGATATCATTGTCAAGTCCCGCAAAGGTTCTGACCTGCTGGCAGACTTTGCTGAAACTTTCACTAATCTGAGAAGGTACGACATAAAGCTGAATCCGGCTAAGTGTACCTTCGATGTCCCTGGCGGCAAGTTACTCGGTTTTCTCGTTTCTAAATGAGGGGTCAACGTTAACCCTAAGAAAATCAGCGCCATTACCCAAATGAAGACTCTCGTGCGAGTGCACGATGTTCAGAAGCTCACAGGTTGCTTGGCTGCATTGAGTCGATTCATTTCTCGTCTCGGTGAGAAGGCATTGCCTTTGTACCGACTGATGAAGAAGTCCGACATGTTCGAGTGGACTCCAGAGGCTGAAGCAGCATTTGTTGAGCTCAAAACTCTGCTCTCCACCCAGCCGGTGCTTGCTGCTCCTTGCAGCAAAGAGCCTTTGCTCCTGTACATCGCGGCCACTAATCAAGTTGTCAGTATAGTGTCAACTGTCAAGCGAGAGGAGGAAAGCAAAGCTTACAAAGTCCAACGTCCAGTCTATTATGCATGTGAAGTATTAACTCCTTCGAAACAAAGATATCCTCACTACCAGAAGTTGGATTATGGTATTTATCTGTCAGCAAAGAAGGTGGCACATTATTTTCAAGACCACTCGATTTCAGTCGTCAGTGATGCTCCGTTATCCAAGATTCTCAACAATTGGGACGCAACTGGTCGAGTAGCTAAGTGGGCAATCAAGCTCCTATACTTTGACATCAAGTTTGAAGCCAAGAAAGCGATCAAGTCTCACGCACTCGCAGACTTTATGGCTGAGTGGATTGAACAGCAGCAACCAATCCAGGTTCACTCGGCACACTAGACCATGTTCTTCGATGGTTCTAAAATGTTGAATGGGTCTGGTGCTGGCGTTGTCTTGGTATCTCCGAAGGGCGACAAACTCAGTTATGTCCTGCAAATCCACTTTGATTCCTCCAACAATGAAGCAGAATATGAAGCACTTTTATATGGGTTGCACATGGGTATCTCACTCGGCGTCAAGCGCCTGATGGTTTATGGTGACTCAGATTTGGTGGTCAATCAAGTGATGAAGGAGTGGGACATTTGAAACCCTACTATGACTAGATACTATAGTGCCGTTAGAAAGCTTGAGAAGAAATTTGAAGGTCTGGAACTTCATCATGTTCCCCGAGTGAAGAATCAAGCAGCTGATGAGCTGGCAAAGATCGGATCCACTCGACGACCTGTCCCCAGCAATGTGTCTTTAGAACATCTCCATAATCCTTCGGTATAGGAAGATCCTTTCACCGAAGAGCCCCCGCTAGCTATGAGTCCCACCGATCCGACTGAAGTCAATGTCCCTTCTGTTATTGATTTAGTCATGGAGATCCCGGTTGTTATTCCCGATTGGACGGTGCCCTATATTGCATATATCCTTAGATAAGAACTCCCTGAAGATGAGACAGAAGCACGACAGACTATGCGCAAGTCAAAAGCTTTTACTGTGATCGGGGATCAACTGTTCAGAGAATGTGCGATTGGCGTAACGCAGCATTGCATTTCCCCCGAAGAAGGTCGAGTGATTCTGGATGAAATCCACTCGGGAACTTGCGGCCATCATGCATCCTCACAGACAATCGTCGCTAAAGCATACCGAGCTGTTTTTTCTGGCCATGGGCCAATGAGATGGTCAAAGAGATTGTTGATCATTGTGAGGGGTGCTAGTTCTATGCAAACTTATCCCACAAGCCAGTGTCTGCTCTGAAGACACTCCCCCTTGCCTAGCCATTTGCTGTCTGGGGCCTAGACATGGTTGTTCCCTTTCGAACTGGGAAGGGCGGATTCACGCCTTTGCTCGTTGCAGTTGACAAATTTACAAAGTGGATTGAAGCCAAGCCGATAAAGAAGTTGAACTCTCGTACGGCGATCACATTCATGAGGGAAATAATTTTTTGTTACGGCGTTCCCCACAGCATCATCACGGATAATGGCACCAACTTTGACTCGGAAGAATTCAGATACTTTTGCACCTCCCAGGGCACTCGGGTGGATTATGCTTCCGTTGCACATCCTCAAACCAATGGAGAAGTTGAGCGACCCAATGGCCTCATCCTGCAAGGTTTAAAGCATCATCTCGTGCGCGACTTAGATCATGCCGCCGGAGCCTGGGTGACAGAGCTGCCATCCATTTTATGGGGCCTAAGAATGACGCCTAATCGGTCGACCAGACGGACTCCTTTTTTCCTGGTCTACGGAGCCGAAGTTGTCCTGCCAAGTGATTTGTTTCACAACTCTCCCCGAGTGGAACTTTATTCTGAAGCCAAAGCTGAACAGGCAAGACAGGATGGCGTAGACCTCCTGGAGGAAGAGTGAGAGATGGCACTGATCCGGACCACTGCTTATCAACAAGATCTATGACGCTTTCACGCGAAAAATGTTAAGAGTCGGTCGTTTCATGAGGGAGATTTGGTGCTCCGAGTGGATCAACAGCGACCCCACAAGCTCGCTCCTGCATGGGAAGGTCCATTCCTCGTCACCAAGGTGTTGAACAATGGAGCTTATCACTTGTACAACCTCAAGAAGCAGATGGACGAACCGCGAGCCTGGAATGCAGATCTCCTCCGACGTTTCTATACTTAGGAACCGACTGGTTCTGATGTAATAAAAATATTTCAGAACATGTCATGTATGCAAGTGTGGCTTCTGCAGTCTTTTTGTCGACTCCGATCAAGTAATTTCTCGCTTGGGTTACTCCGAGTGTTGAGCAATCCTCACACTCGGGGGCTTAGCTGTGAACATGCTTTCGCCTAAGTTAAAAATCTTGTCGAGTGGATAGCAGTCCTTTCACTCGGCGACTTAGCTGCGAATCAGTCTTTGCCTGAGTTCAAAACTTCTCTGAGTGTTGAGCAATCCTCACACTCGGGGGCTTAGCTGCAAACATGTTTTCACCTAAGTTAGAAACCCTGCCGAGTGGATAGCAGTCCATTCACTCGGCGACTTAGCTGTGAATCAGTCTTCGCCTAAGTTCAAAACTTCTCTGAGTGTTGAGCAATCCTCACACTTGGGGGCTTAGCTGCGAACATGCTTTTGCCTAAGTTAAAACCCGTCCGAGTGGATAGTAGTCCATTCACTCGACGACTTAGATGCGAATCAGTCTTGGCCTAAGTTCAAAACTACTCTGAGTGTTGAGCAATCCTCACACTCGGGGGCTTAGCTACGAACATGCTTTCGCCTAAGTTAAAAACCCTGCCGAGTGGATAGCAGTCCATTCACTCGGCGACTTAGCTGCGAATCCGTCTTCACCTAAGTTCAAAACTTCTCTGAGTGTTGAGAAATTCTCACACTCGGGGGCTTAGCTACGAACATGCTTTCGCCTAAGTTAAAAACCCAGCCGAGTGGATAGCAGTCCATTCACTCGGCGACCTAGTTGCGAATCAGTCTTTGCCTAAGTTCAAAACTTCTCTGAGTGTTGAGCAATCCTCACACTCGGGGGCTTAGCTGCGAACATGCTATCGCCTAAGTTAAAAACCCAGCCGAGTGGATAGTAGTCCATTCACTCAGTGACTTAGATGCAAATCAGTCTTTGCCTAAGCTCAAAACTTCTCTGAGTGTTGAGCAATCCTCACACTCGGGGGCTTAGTTGCGAACATGCTTTCGCCTAAGTTGAAAACCCTTCCGTGTGGATATTAGTCCATTCACTCGGCGACTTAGCTACGAATCAGTCTTTGCCTAAGTTCAAAACTACTCCGAGTGTTGAGCAATCCTCACACCCGGGGGCTTCGCTGCGCACATGCTTTCGCTTAAGTTAAAAATCCCTGCCAAGTGGATAGTAGTCCATCCACTCGATGACCTAGCTATGAATCAGTCTTCGCCTAGGTTCGAAAATATTCCGAGTATTGAGCCATCCCCGCACTCGGAGGCTTAGCTGTGAACCAGTTTTCGCCTAAGTCAAAAAAACAAATTCGGTCGAACAAACGATTGAAAATCAAATACGGATAAATTCAGAAGCTTCGTCGCGGATAAGTGTTTCATACGCAAGTGAACCTACTCAGGCTTAAGGTCTGAATGAAGTTTTTTAGGTCGATACATTTCCACTCGGCATAACGAGGCAAATAAAGTTTTTTCATGCATCAAGTTTATCAAGCACCCGATGGGCTAGCTGGCTCGACGAATGTATCCAAGTCGATCCCATCTGCAATCCTTGTGGCTGCGTCAATGAAGGTCTCCATGAAATCTTCAAACTGAAGCTTCTTTGTATTCATCACTCGGAGCTCCTTCAATTTCTCTTCCCTTGCCTCCTTGCAATGGACTCTTACGAGGGAGAGCGCCACATCGGCTCCGTAGCGGGCAGCAGATTTCTTCCAGGCCTGCACTCGACTTGGTAGGTCGTTAAGGCCCACCATCATGGATGTAAGGTCAAGCTAAATGGTGTCTTCTGGTCACAGTTCCTTGTTGATCTTCTTCATCACAGCTTTCAGTCGGAGGTATATGTTTGAACACCCTAGAGCCTAACGTTGAGTCGGAACATGTTCATTGCCACTGCATCACAAACAGGTGACTTGGTGGGATCCAAATTGGGCTTGATTTCTTTAGTTTCCTTCTCAAAGTCCTGGCAGAATTCTGTTGGGAAGGAGGAATGAGAGGACGTTCAATGAAATACAGTAGTTAAGGATTTTATGAAGCTCAATCGACAAGGATAGTTATCGTCGAGCATGATGTACATCTTTCTTGCGAACTCCCCCAGATGCTTCTCCAAGCCATTGCTCCTCTTGGTCAGTTGCTCAGTCTTCTTGATGAGTTCCACCCGCTCCTGCTTCAGCTTGGAGTTTTCTGCCTCCATCTTCTTGGGGGCAACCAGTTTCTGCTCAGCAGCTTTAGTCTTCTCCCTCGTTACCGGTTGAGCATCAACAAGTGCTTTGTCCTTGTCCTCCAGCACCTTCTTCATGGTATCTAAAGGAATAGCATTGTTAAGTCGCACTTGGAGTCGACGATTTTCATCGTGTATGTCTGTTTGAGTGAAAACACCCGGTTCAAAGCATGGAAAGTGAGGATTAGAATGCATTGGGTCGATAGAAGTTACCTCCTAGATTTTTAAGTTCAGTCTGCACTCGCTCCAAATTGCTGTTGGAGACCTCCTAGTCCACTCGTAGCTGGTTCCTATCATCCTCAAGGTCCTTGTACTAAGCACCAAGTTCGCAAGCTCTCTGAAATCAACAAAGAAAAAGTTCAGTCAAAAAGAAATACCTACACTCCCGAGGGCAGAAGGTCGAAAATAGTCAACTGGATGGCGCACCCCGCCCCACCCCACTTCCCTGAAGTAGCGTCATACCATGGTTGATGAAATGATGTCCATGAAACTTGCATTCAGGAGAAGAAGAATTCAAGCAAAAGTCCACCCGACACGTCGAGTGGCTCTTGTACTCCGCGTGCCGTAAACAACCCTGAGTTCAAGATGCTCTCTATCAGACCCCCGCCAGTGCAAGCCATCGATGGCGGTCTCGGGACTACACCCAGTGGGTGCACTCAGAATGACCCCACTGGAATTACTAACACTCGATCCGTCGAGTGACCCGTCAACCCCACTTCGCTCCCTTGAAGTAGCGTCATATCATGGTTTATGAAATCATGTCCATGAAACCTACAAGGTAGCTTTGATGTGGGATGCCTAAGAAAAAATTTACACTCGACACATTGAGTGGTAAGAGTACTC
Source organism: Hordeum marinum (assembly GCA_022496015.1). NCBI lineage: Eukaryota > Viridiplantae > Streptophyta > Magnoliopsida > Poales > Poaceae > Hordeum > Hordeum marinum. The sequence goes on along the minus strand of CM039678.1, from coordinate 390,120,709 downwards.
CGTGTACAGCAAAAGTCCTCAGTTCAAGTTTTTAAGACTACTGCTCACCGTGTACGATCAACAGAAGCCTCAGGGACTACACCCAGTGGGTGCACTCAGCGTGCCCCCACTGGTTCCTAAAAACATTCGACAAGGCCTGCCTAATCTGAGCATTCAACTGTCTCTATGAGACCCTCGCCAGTGCAAGCACTCGATGGTGGTCTCGAGGACTACACCCAGTGGGTGCACTCAGAGTGCCCCCACTGGATCTGCCAACTCTCGATCAGTCGATTGGCAGAGAATAATAAAAAAACATGTGCGCAAGCATATGAATATCATCTCTTCTAAGACCCCTGCCAGTGCAAGCACTCGACAGCGGTCTCGGGGACTACACCCACTGGGTTCACTCAGAGTGCCCCCACTGGACTTACTAACACTCGATTTGTCGAGTGATCCGCCACCCCACCCCGCACCTTTGAAGTAGCATCATATCATGGTTGATGAAATGATATCCATGAAACCTACAAGGAAGCTCCGGTGTGGTGTGGTCAGGATAAACTTTGCTCGACATGTCGAGTAACAAACGTGTTCCACATACGATGAACTCTAAGACCCCTGCCGGTGCAAGCACTCGACAGCGGTCTCGGGGACTACACCCAGTGGGTGCACTCAGCGTGCTCCCACTGGACTGAAATCTACTCAATTAGAACCTGTTCTATTCAAGTGGAGAACTTTCAAACATCATCCAAGTGGTAAACACCCAGCGGGTGTACAATCAAAGAAGACAAGAATTCAATCGGAAATGTACTTACAATCGAACTTACTCGGACATTGGTGTGAAGCGCTGTGCTAGCATCGTAAGCCAACTTCCTGGCCTCGTATGCCTCTTTGGTGTGTAGCATCATTTGTTCCTCCTGGATCATGGCCTCCTTTGCACCTCCGATCTGATCTTCCGGAACGCAATGTAGAGGAAAAGCAGTCATCGGAGGGATCGTTGCGGCAGCTGGGGCAGTCGAGGTAGTCTGTGCTGATCCAGTTGGAGTTGACGTCACGATGGTTGAAACGGATGGTGCAGCACATGACAGCAGTACTTCAGGATCGGTTTTGACCCATGTCGAGTCTCTTATTCCCTGGGAAGATCTAGTAGTTGGCCACTAGAGCGCCTGCCCGACTAAGTTCTTTGGGCGCGTACTCGCGGGGCACCTAAGGTCTCACCCTCAGCCCCGGTACGCCGAGGTTGTTCTTCGTCATCTTTCAGTTGAATGATTTCTACAAATACCAATCGGCGATATTGACTTTCGCAATTGACGAGCTTCAAGAATCAGAGTTGCGTAAAGATTTACTTACCTCTCTGAGAAGTAGCCGCATCAGCGGTATCCACATCCATTTGCTCCTCTCCATCCATTGGAGGCGATGTAATTGAGGTAGTAACACTGGGAGATCAAAAACCGCTCGGTCAACAAAAATTAGAAGTTGCAATCGACAGCAAAAGATGAAAGCAAATACTTACGTTGAGACGACAGGCACAGCCATCTTCATGCGGGGCAGAGCTTTGTGGGGCTTTCCTGTATTGGGCTTGGGCTGCTTCGCTGATCCTTTGCCCAATTCAACAGTCAAGGGTCGGTCCCGTTTTGGGTTCCTTTCACTCAGAATCGGGGCTTTGTCTGCAGCAGTGGCAGGGTCCTGACGTGACTTGGATCGACGTTCGACGCATGGTGGAGACTCGACCTCCTCCTCATTGTCACCAAACTCCTCATATTCGTCTTCACTGTCATAAACGCAATCGACATCCACTCTGCCACCCTCGCTTTCCCCACCATCTTTAGGTTGGCTCCCGTTGGGCACAGGCGAGTGCATGTGCGTCCACTCCTGCATGCTTCAAAAAGTGCATTCAGTCAACAGTTCAATAACTCTCTCGACAACAAAGAATGACAGTCGACAGGACAAGAGTTACTAGATTCTTTGGCGGGTTTGCAGCAGAGTAGGGTTGGATCCTCTTCGCACCGAGAGGGTTGTTAGAAGCTTCGGTGATGCTCCGAAGCCACTGCTCGAATGTTTTTTGTGAGACCTCCTCTGGGTGTGTCCTGGTCGAGTCCTCAGGACGAGCATAATGCCACATGGTTTTGCCCCTTGCTTGGAGGGGCTGGATTCGTCGACTAAGGAATGTCTCCAAGACATCCATTCCAATGACTCCGCCACGGATAAAGGCTCCTACAGCATCCACCAAGATTCTGACCTGGACTTTTTCCCTCTCCAACACTTTCAAAGATTTGGGAATGGCTGGACGATCCAATGTGAAGGGAGAAAGGCCAGTCGACAAGTTGGGAGAAGCTGCATCCTTGCAATAAAACCAGGTCGACTGCCAACCTCTAACTAACTCGGGAAAAGTCACAGAAGGAAAAGAACTACGACCTCTCTTTAGAATTCCTAGACCCCCACGCAGCTAGACTACATGAGTCTTTCCATCCTTAGGGTGGGACTTTTTTACCGTATGAGATCTAACGGTGAAGATGTGCTTGAACAGTCCCCAGTGGGGAGAATAGCCCAAGAAACACTCACACATAGTGATGAAGACAGACAAGTAGGTAATCGCATTCGGGGGAAGGTGATGGAGCTGAGCTCTGAAGAAGTTTAAGAATCCTCTAAAAACGGGTGAGAAGGCATGGAAAAACCTCTTTCGACGTGGGAGAGGAGAAGAACCCGCTCTCCCTTGCGCGGCTCCGGCTTGCCCTCCCCCTCTGACAGCCTCCAAGCACCGTCCGCCACGAGCCCGTCGACAACGAGGTTCTTGACGTTCGCAAAGGTAACCGTCGATGGGAGAAAGCCCCCCTGGATCCACTCCAGCGGCACAGTGAACCTGGCGGTCGAGGGCTTCTTGGCCTTGCCCTTCACGGCTCCCCTCTTGGCGTGCTCTAGCTTCTTCGGCTCCCTTCGTCATTGCAGAGGCAGAATATGTCAGAGCAGAGCAGAGTGGTATGCTGGAGAAGAGGGAGATGGAGGAAGAGAGGAGATTTGGGGGGGAAACACTATGCGAGCTGTGGTGCTTCGAGATTTATACTCCACCGAGTGCCTCACTGAAGTGTGGGCCCACGAGATCCCCGCAAATCCCAACCGTAGACGGCGCCCTATACGTGGCAAAATGAGTGGTATGCAAATCGAGGCGTCGTGCTCCCACTTGCCCCGATTGTGGCATCATCTTCGCGGACGCGCTTGCTTCCCAAAGTTTCGTATCCCACAAGATCCGGGCCTAACACAGCGACCCGTCACATCGAGAGATCCTTTCAGATCACTCGGAATTAAGTTGGCATAGAATGTTCACTCGGATACTTTCAGGACAGAATCGATCCGGGCGAATGACGAAGAATTCAGTCGACGCAAGTTTTGTTGAAGCGCCGAAAATCATTTGAAAGATTTGGTGCCCTGTTTCGAACTGGCATCGATACCCCCTTTCGCCACTCGAACCCTGATCCATTCGGGGGCTAATGATGAGGATATGTACCTAGGGTAGGGTCCTAGGCCTGACCTACATACCCTACCTAAGGACACTGTGTTGGAAAACTTAAGGACCACAGGAGAGATCCCGACTAGATTGTCCATGGAGTTCAAGTCACTCGACAACCAACCCATTCGGCAGCTCCTTCCTCCACTCGACAGTCACCTGTCACTCGGACGACCCCGCTTCCAGTCGACAACAAAAGACCAGAAGTCGCCCTTGAGAAACCAACAAGTAGGCGTTAGGCCAGTCGTCATTAATAGCAATTATGAGTATGTTACCACTAACGTTAGTCTTTATTCCCACGATCGGACCCGTGGATGCCTGGCAATTATGAGGGGCAGCAAACTCTATATAAGCCGCCCCTCCCCTCTGGCACAAGGGTTCGCAACCATTGTGATCTCTATTCTCCACACGACAAAGCTCCAGAGCACTAAGATGTAGGGTTGTTACCTCCAAGAGAGGGGCCTGAGCTCATACATCCGTGTGTACATCCTCGTCATAGCTACGACTCTGCCCTCTCCTTTCGTACCCCTGCCTTCTACTGTCAGGCTTGTTCCCACAACACTCACTATGGGTAGATCTTCATGAAGTAGGCGATCCCCTTTCCCGTACAAACTTCGTGTTTCAAATCCACAACACGAAGTAGGAGGCTCCCAAGAAAGACCTAACAAATCTAGGAGGCATCACCCTTCAAAATTTAATAGGCTTGATAGTGGTGATGAACTCCTTGCTCTTGTGCTTCAAGATGATAAACTCCTCAACACTCAATCACTCTCTCATAGATTTGGCTTAGTAGAAGAGATTGATTGGGTGGAAGCAACTCGGAGAGGCTAGAAATTGAGATCCATATGGTTGGAGTGGATGATCTTGATCTCAACACAAGGGTAGGTGGTTCTCTCTCAAAAAAATTTATATGGGAAGTGGAGACCTATTCTGAGTGCTTCTCTTGTGAATGGGATGTGGTGGAGGGGTATATATAGGCATCTCCAAAAATCCAACCGCTACAACAATATTGACCATCTCGGTGAAACCGATGCAAAACTCGGTTATACCTATCTATTCAAAATGTGGCAACTTTTGGAATCTCGGTGAGACCGATATAGGAATATCGGTTGTACCAAAGTCAGTGGCCGAGACAATTCCCAAAACTCAGTGAGACCGAAGCATAAGCTCGGAATTTCCGATTCTATGAAAACAGCCAACCGAATCGTGGTAACCAATTATCGGTTGCACTGATGCAAACTCGGTTGCACCAAAGAGCTAGGGTTTGGCTAGGGTTCTGTCTTGGGTGAAAAATTGGTGGCACTGATATGTCTCCAACATATCTATAATTTTGTATGATGTCATGCTATTATATTATCTATTTTGGATGTTTTATATGCATTAATATGCTATTTTAAATTATTTTTGGGACTAACCTATTAATCTAGAGCCTAGTGCCAGTTTCTGGTTTTTCCTTGTTTTTGAGTTTTGCATATATGGAATATTAAACATAGTCCAAACAGAATAAAACCTTTGGAAGGAATATTTCTGTAAGGTAACAAATCAACCAGGCTTGGAGTGCACCCCAGGGCACCTGCCAGAGAGTCACAAGCCTGGTAGGCGCGGGCCCCCCTGGTCGCGCCTAGCAGGCTTGCCGTCTCCCGGCATGCCTCCTAACCCTATTCTTCTTCCTATAAATATCCAAATATTCCCCCAACATCAAAAAGAGCCACACAAATACTTTTCCGGCGCCAGAAGCCTCCGTTCCCGAGAGATCCAATCTTGGAGCCTTTTCCGGTAATCTTTCGGAGGGGGTTTTGATCACGGAGGGCATCTACATCAACTCCATTGCCCCTCCAATGATGTGTGAGTAGTCCACCACAGACCTATGGGTCCATAGCTAGTAGCTAGATGGCTTCTTCTCTCTCTTTGATCTTTAATACCATGTTCTTCATGATCTTCATGGGGATCTATCCGATGTAATCCTCTTTTGTGGTGTGTTTGTCAAGATCCAATGAATTGAGTGTATGTTCAGATTATCCATGAATCGTCTCTGAATTCTTATATGCATGATTTCATATCCTTGTAAGTCTCTTCGAGTTATTGGTTTGGTTTGGCCAACTAGATTGGTAATTCTTGCAATGGGAGAAATGCTTGCTTTTGGGTTCGATCTTGCGGTGTCCTCACCCAGTGACATAGTAAGGGTAGCAAGGCACGTATTGTATTGTTGCCATCAATGGTAACAAGATGGGGGTTTCATCATATTACTTGAGTTTATCCCTCTACATCATGTCATGTTTCTTAATGTGTTACTCTGTTCTTCATGAACTTAATACTCTAGATGCAGGCATGAGCCGGTCGATGTGTGGAGTAATAGTAGTAGATGTAGAATCGTTTTGGTCTACTTGACATAGACATGATGCCTATATGCATGATCATTGCCTTGGATAACTACATGATTATTTTCTTTTCTAAAAATTGCTTGACAGTAATTTGTTTACCCACCATGATATTTTCCTTCAAAAGAGAAGCCTCTACTAAAACCTATGGCCCTCGGGTCTACTTTCCATAATATACTTTCAGATCTATAAACCAAAAATAGCAAAAATACTTTCCTACAATTTATTTACCTTTTAATTTCCATTCTCGTTTACATCTATCTCTATCAGATCTATTCCTTGCAAATAACCGTGAAGGGATTGACAACCCCTTTATAGCGTTGGGTGCAAGAGTTTGATTATTTGTGTAGGTGCATCCATTGGTTACTTGCTTGTTCCTCCTACTGGATTGATAAGTATTTCCCTCAGTTGATGAGAACCAAGATATCAATCTAGTAGGAGGAACAAGCAAGTCACCAATGGATGCACCTACACAAATAATCAAACTCTTGCACCCAACGCTATAAAGGGGTTGTGAATCCCTTCACGGTTATTTGCAAGGATTAGATCTGATAGAGATAGATGTAAACGAGAATGGAAAGTAAAAGGTAAATAAATTGTAGAAAATTATTTTTGGTATTTCTGGTTTATAGATCTGAAAGTATATTATGGAAAGTAGACCCGGGGGGCATAGGTTTAACTAGAAGCTTCTTTCTCGAAGGAAAATATCATGGTGGGTAAACAAATTACTGTCAAGCAATTGATAGAAAAGAGAATAATCATGTAGTTATCCAAGGCAATGATCATGCATATAGGCATCACGTCCGTATCAAGTAAACCAAAACGATTCTGCATAAACTACTATTACTCCACACATCGACTGACTCTTGCCTGCATCTAGAGTATTAGGTTCATGAAGAACAGAGTAACGCATTAAGAAAGATGACATGATGTAGAGGGATAAATTCAAGAAATATGATCAAAACCCCATCTTGTTACCCTTGATGGCAACAATACAATACGTGCCTCGCTATGCCTACTATGTCACTGGGTAAGGACACCGCAAGATTGAACCCAAAACCAAGCACTTCTCCCATTGCAAGAATTACCAATCTAGTTGGCCAAACCAAACCAATAACTCGAAGAGACTTACAAGGATATGAAATCATGCATATAATAATTTAGAGGAGATTCAAATAAGATTCATGTATAATCTGAACATAAACTCACAATTCATCAGATCTTGACAAACACACCACAAAAGAGGACTACATCGGATAGATTCCCATGAAGATCATGAAGAACATGGTATTCAAGATCAAATAGAAATAAGAAGCCATCTATCTACTAGATATGGACCCGTAGGTCTGTGGTGGACTACTCACACATCATCGGAGGAGCAATGGAGTTGATGTCGGTGCCCTCCGTGATCAAAACCCCCTCCGGCAGATTACCGGAAAAGGCTCCAAGATTGGATCTCTCAGAAACGGAGGCTTCTGGCGGAGGAAAAGTATTTGTGTGGCTCTTTCTGATGTTGGGGGAATATTTGGGAATTTATAGGACGAAGAGTAGAGTTATGAGACCAGCTGGGAGACGGCAAGCCTGCTAGGCGCCGCCAGGGGAGCCACGCTTACCACGCTTGTGACTCCCTGGCAGGTGCCCTGGCGTGCACTCCAAGCTTGGTTGATTTGCTTCCAGAAAAAATCCTTTCGAAGGATTTATTCTATTTGGACTCCTTTTAATATTCCACACCTACAAAACTCAAAAACAAGGAAAAAATAGAAACTAGCACTAGGCTCTAGATTAATAGGTTAGTCCCAAAAATAATATAAAAAGCATATTGATGCATATAAAACATCCAAAACAGATAATATAATAGCATGACATCATCAAAAATTATAGATATGTTGGAGATGTATCAAGTAGCCCCTGAAAGCACATTTGCTCCCTTGGTGGTTTTGGTAATTAATAACAACATATATGTCACCAAACTAATATTTCCACTAAGCATATTTCAGGAAAAGTTCAATGATAGGGATAACAAAAGGATTGTGGAGAAACCCCAATATGCAAGGAAATGGATTGGCAAAGCTTCAAGCAAGAGGACTCTACATTTTACTTTGTGAGAAACCACTTTGAGTCCATAGGAAAGCCAATACTATTAAAAGGGGGTAAGGTACTGTTGGTGAACAAGATGCTCCGCGTGCACTAGTGATAGTCACCAAAAACACCCACAAGCTCTTCCACAAAAGTCTGTCCAAAGCCAAATATCCAAAATAGGTGCAACCAACAATTTCCACTCGGTGCCACCGATTCCCAAACTCAGAGAGACCCATGCCAAACCCTAGCACATCGATGCAAACGATTTCACTTTGGTGCCACCGAGTTTGGGTTGCCAACTTTTTGTTACCTCGATTCACAAAATGGGTACCACTGAGTTTTTTTGATCGACGTCACCGAGTTGTGCAATCTAACCGTTGGTTACCTAATCAGTACCATCAAGATTTATATATCGGTCTCATCGAGATTCAGAAGTAGTCACCTTTTGTTCACTTCGGTACCACCGACATTCACACATCGGTGTCAACGAGTTAGTCACTTAAGGTGTGACGGTTGGATTTTTTGGTATGCCTATATATACCCCTTCACCACCACCTACTCAAAAGAGAAGCACTCAGAACAGATCCCCACTCATCCCAACTGATTTTCTAAGAGAGAGCCACCTACTCATGTGTTGAGATCATGCCATTCCATTCCAACCATATGAATCTTGATCTCTAGCCTCCCCAAGTTGCTTTCCACCCAATCAATCTCTTCCACCAAAGCCAAATCTGTGAGAGAGTGATGGAGTGTTGAGGAGTCTATCATATTGAAGCACAAGAGCAAGGAGTTCATCGACATTATTGAGCCTATTACCTTTTGGAGGGTGGTGCCTCCTAGATTAGTTGGGCGTCGCTTGGGATCCTTCTACTTCGTGTTGTGAGAAGTTTTTAAGGGCAAGGAGATCGCCTACTTCATGAAGATCTACCCGAGTAAGGCTAGTCCTCCGTGGACGTAGGCCATCATGGTATAGTCAAGGTTCCTTCTTCATGGAACCCTCCGTGGGTAGAGCCCTCCGTGGACTCTCGCGACCGTTACCCTCAGTGGGTTGAAGACACCATAAACATGGATGTATGATAGCACCACCTATCGGAACCATGGGAAAAATCTTCGTGTCTAGAAATTGTGTTTGATCATACTACCCTTCCTTTACCACTCATGCTTATCTTTACTTTCCGCTGCTATACTCGTAGACATGCACGTGTAGGGTGTGCTTCACTTCTATGAATGCTAAAATCTGCCAACACTTAAAATTAGGAAAAGGTATATTCTTATTTGGTCAAGTAGTCTAATCACCCCCCCCCCCTCTAGACCTACTTTCGAGCCTACAAGTGGTATCAGAGCTTTGGTCTCCATCGCATTGGTTTCACAACCTAGGAGAGTATGGCGTCTAGCGAGGGAAATTATCACCATAGGTTCATACTTTGATGGCACTAGTTTTGCCAGTTGGAAGCACAAAATGAAAATGCATATTCTTGGTCATAACCCCGCCATTTGGGTTGTTTTTCGTGTTGGATTGCAAGGTGAATTCTTTGCGGATGGCAGGGAACCGGATTGTGAAGCGACCGCGGATGAATTGAAGATGTTGCAATACAATGCTCAAGCATGTGACATTCTCTTCAACTGCCTATGCCCCAAAGAATTCAACAAAATTAGCCATCTTGAGAATGCAAAAGAAATTTCGGATACTTTGGCTGATATGCATGAAGGTACCGAATCCGTGAGAAAATCCAAGTCAGATGTTCTTCAAAGTCAGCTTGACAACTTCAACATGAAGGATGGTGAAGGAGTCACTGAGATGTACTGTAGGCTAGATCTCATCACCAATGAAATTGCCAGCTTAGGAAGCAAAGAAATGACCGACAAATTCATCATCAAGAAGATACTTCGAGCCTTGGATGATATATATGACACCGTATGCACATTGATCCAAATGATGCCCAACTACAAAGATGTCAAGCCTACGTAAATGATTGGAAGGATTGTTGCTCATGAGATGACACTCAAATACAAGGAAGAGCTTCACAACAAGTCTAGCGGTGCTTACAATGCCACAAGTGATGCTCCCGCAACTTGAAGCGACAACTTTATCACAAATTAAGAGATAAGCCTCATGGTCAACAAATTCGACAAGTTCTATAAGAATAGAGGCAAAGATGGAAGCTCCAACTCAAGATATGAAAAGAAGCGTCCGTCAAGTCGTGACCGAAACTGCTACAGTTATGGGAAGCCCGGACACTACTTCAATGAGTGCATGTCTCCTTACAAAAGTAAACAAGAGTCACCAAGAAGACGAATCTCGAGAGACGAGTCACCTCGAAGAGAAAGAAGGAGTAGAAATGATCGTTATGAACGAAGACCCTCAAGGATAAGTAGGGACTCAGAGAAGAAGGACAAGTACACCAAGAGCTAATCAAGAAGAAGACATCAAGCTCATGTTGGTGAACGGGTTTCTGGCTCCGAATCCGACAACCACTCCGAGAGAAGCTAGCACTCCAATTCTAACTATAGTCAAGATGAAGGTGTTGTTGGACATGCACTAGTGACAACCGACTCCTACCAGATATTTGATTCACCAAATGAAGGGAGTGGATGTTGCTTCATGTCTAAAGGCCCCATGGTATCACACCCCGAGTATCTTGATTTCAATGGTGATGAGGATGACTTGTTAGTAGATGATGACTTGCTATTTGACAAATCTAGTAATGTTAGTCAAGATGAACTTGCTAGTAATCACTCTAGTCAAGATAAGTCGTGCATTGATGATAAGTTAGAAATAGAATGACTAACTCAAGAACTAAACACTCTTAAGTTAGCTCATGAGTCTACTCTACAAGATCATAGAGAGCTTGAAAGGATACATGAGAATCTCCCCTTCGAGAAGCTCAATTTACAGAAAGAACATGAGTTCCTTAAAGCTATCAATGACGATCTTCGAAAGAAGACTTCCTCTTATCTAGCCAAACAAGTTCTTTTGTCTACTTTCATTACACAATTTAAGGCTAAGCAAACTAGTAACAAAGGCAGGAAAGGTTCTTCAACTAGTAACAATAAAAATTATAAATCCAATGATATTGCTTCTAGTAGTTCTATTGATCCCACTAACACTTCTCTTAGCCAAGTTACACTTGAACAATAAAATGAACTTTTGAAAGGGAATGTAGGGAAAGGTATCTACAAGAGTCTTGTCGTATGTAAGAAATTTGAGGAAATTGTACGCAAGCACGGAGGATACTGGAAGAACCATGGCATTGGCTACTTCAATGCTAATGGAGTTGAATGGGAAGAAGGTTAATACCCCAAGCCAAAGTTTGCTCCTCAAAAGGAGAAGGATGAAAATACTCTCCCCAAGGGAACAAAAGCTCAATATGACCTTCCACCACAAGACCCCAAGCTCAAGGGCAAGAACAAGCTTCAAGAGGACATTGACTCATATGAAGATGAATCCCGAGCATTGGTGAAGTGGGTTCCCAAGGCTACTACAAGCTCAACTTCTACAAGTGCCACTTCAACACTAAGGATCCCCATCAACTTGATGTGGATCTCCAAGAAAAAGAACTAGACAAGTTCTTGAGGGGTGAATCCTCCAATGAAATTCACTCATATTCATTATTGGCAAGAACTAGTTGCAATCAACATCAACATCATGCAATAGTTCAAGGAGTCACACATTCCCTCAAAGGTAAGCAAGGGACAAGGTAATCAAAAAATCAATGGACATCATCATGTATGATTTGCACTCCATGTCCATAGATATCCTTGTATTCGTCTCTTTGTGTGTTGGGACTAACCCATGTAGGTCAGAAGAGTAAGAAACAACAAGGATGCTCCCAACTCATGGTGATCTTCATCAACATTGAGCATCCACCACTACTTCACCTACATGAAGTCTTCATCGACAAAACCAAAGGTTAGTTTATCCCTCCTATGGGGGTGTCACATTAAGGGGGAGGTTTACTCTAAAACTTGAGGTAAAGCATCTCATAGTATGTGACAACATTAAATGTTTGCGTGAAAGTGGTAACCCCACTCGTGCTTAAACAATGAGTATGACCTATGATCAAGTATTCTTACTTGGCTCCTAAGTCAATATACTCATGTATAGATGACTAATTCATCGCCAAAAGTGCTTGATAGATGCTAGTATTTATGTGCATGTTTGCCATGATTTCATTTGACATCTTATTGTGTGAGCATGTCAGTATGCATTTATTTACCCATTAGAGGACATCCCATTGTTGCTAATTGGCTTTTGATTTTTCTTTTGCCAATTGGATGGACAAGAATGCCTAGGATGTTGGGGAACGTCGCATGGGAAACAAAAAAATTCCTACGCACACGCAAACCTATCCATGGTGATGAGCATCTACGAGAGGGAGAGTGGATCTACATACCCTTGTAGATCGCTAAGCGGGAAGCGTTAAGAAACGCGGTTGGTGTAGTCAAACTTCTTCGCGATCCAAATCGCCGAGCGTCCCGCAATCTAATCATGAACCGTCCCGTGATCTCGTCACGATCCGTCCCGCGATCCGATCACGAACGTCCCGTGGCCTTGATCACGATCCTTCCGATCTAGTACCGAACGGACGGCACCTCCGCGTTCAGCACACGTGCAGCTTGATGACGATCTCCACCGTCTTGATCCAGCAAGAGAAGGTGGAGAGGAGAGAGAGTTCACCGGCAGCATGACGGCGCTCCGGTGATGGTGGTGGAGCAATTCCGGCAGGGCTTCGCCTAAGCATTGCGGAACTACGATCTAGAGGAGAAACTATGCACCGGTGGAACGGGTAGCACGTGGCCGGAAATTCTATCCAAAAACCACCCAATCCACTAGTATATATAGGAGGAGAGGAGAGGAGAGGCAGCCAAGGCCTTTGGGTCGGCCGAAATAGGAGGTGGGAAGCAATCCTACTTCACCTCCAATCCTAGTTGGAGTAGGATTGCCTCCTATTGGCTGATTTTCCACTTTTTGCTTTAGGACTTTCTCTCCTGCGCCATGGGCCTTTGTGGCTGTTTTCCCAGCCCACTAAGGGATGGTTAATACTCTACCACAGCCCATGGACCTCTTGGGGTCGAAGTACCCCTCCCGAAGGTCTCCCGGTACACTACCGGCACTCCCAGTACACTACCGGCACTCCCGGTACACTACCGATGAGCCTGAAACTTTTCCGGAAACCAAACTGGGACTTCCTATATATGAATCTTTACCTCCGGACCATTCCGGAGCTCCTCGTGACGTCCGGGATCTCATCCGGGACTCCGAACAAACTTCGGTCACCACCATACATAACTCTACACTACCGAAACGTCACCGAACCTTAAGTGTGCAGACCCTGCGGGTTCGAGAACTATGTAGACATGACCGAGACACCTCTACGGTCAATAACCAATGGAGGAACCTAGACGTCCACATTGGTTCCTACATATTCTACGAAGATCTTTATTGGTCGAACCTCTATGTCAAGGATTCAGTTAATCCCGTATAACGTTCCCTTTGTTCTTCGGTATGTTACTTGCCCGAGATTCGATCGTCGGTATCTCCATACCTAGTTCAACCTCGTTATCGGCAAGTCTCTTTACTCGTTCCGTAATACAAGATCCCGCAACTAACAATTAGTCACATTGCTTGCAAGGCTTATTGTGATGTTGCATTACCGAGTGGGCCCCGAGATACCTCTCCGTTACACGGAGTAACAAATCCCAGTCTCGATCCATGCCAACTCAACAGACACCATCGGAGATACCTGTAGAGCACCTTTATAGTCACCCAGTTACGTTGTGACGTTTGATACACACAAGGCACTCCTCCGATATCCGTGAGTTGCATGATCTCATGGTCATAGGAACATATACATTGACATGCAGAAAACAGTAGCAATAAACTGACACGATCATATGCTACATTTGTAGTTTGGGTCTTGTCCATCACATCATTCTCCCAATGATGTGATCCCGTTATCAAATGACATCTCATGTCCATGGCTAGGAAACCTTAACCATCCTTTGATCAACGAGCTAGTTCACTAGAGGCATACTAGGGACATTGTGTTGTCTATTTACCCACACATGCAATGTGTTTCCATTCAATACAATTATAGCATGGATAATAAACGATTATCATGAACAAGGAAATATAATAATAAACACTTTATTTATTGCCTCTAGGGCATATTTCCAACAGTCTCCCACTTGAACTAGAGTCAATAATCTAGTTCACATCACTATGTGATTTACATGGTAATGAATCGAACACCCATACAGTTCTGGTGTTGATCATGTTTAGCCCTTGGAAGAGGTTTAGTCAACGGGTCTGCAACATTCAGATCCGTGTGCACTTTGCAAATATTTATGTCCTTCTCCTCGATGTAGAACCGGATGGAGTTGAAGCGTCACTTTATGTGTCTGGTCCTCTTGTGAAACCTTGGTTCCTTGGCTAGAGCAATAGCACCAGTGTTGTCACAGAACAGGTTTATTGGATTCAGTGCACTTGGCACTACTCCAAGATTTGTCATGAACTGCTTCATCCAGACACCTTCCTTCACTGCCTCCGAGGCTGCGATGTACTCTGCTTCGCACGTAGAATCAGCTACCCCGCTTTGCTTGGAACTGCACCAGCTTACCGCTCCCCCGTTAAGAATAAATAAGTATCCAGTTTGTGATTTAGAATCGTCCGGATCAGTGTCAAAGCTTGCATCGACGTAACCCTTTACGACGAGCTCTTCATCACCTCCATAAACGAGAAACATGTCCTTAGTCCTGTTAAGGTACTTAAGGATATTCTTGACCGCTTGCCAGTGCTCCATTCCAGGATCACTTTGAAACCTTCCGGCCATACTTATGGCAAGTCTAACATCGGGTCTTGTGCACAACATTGCATACATGATAGAGCCTATGGCTGAAGCATAGGGGATGACGCTCATCTTTTCTTTATGTTCTGCAGTCACTGGGCATTGAGTCTTACTCAACTTCACACCTTGTAACACAGGCAAGAACCCCTTCTTGGACTGCTCCATTTTGAACTTCTTCAAAACTTTATCAAGGTATGTGCTCTGTGAAAGTGCTATTAAGCGTCTCGACCTATCTCTATAGATTTTAATGCCTAATATGAAAGCAGCTTCTCCTAGGTCCTTCATTGAAAAACTCTTATTCAAATATTCCTTCACGCTTTCTAGCATTTCTATATCGTTTCCAATCAGCAATATGTCATCCACATATAACACTAGAAACGCTACAGAGCTCCCACTCACTTTCTTGTAAATACAAGCTTCTCCATAAACTTGTATAAACCCAAACGCTTTGATCACCTCATCAAAACGCTTATTCCAACTCCGAGATGCTTGCATCAGTCCATAAATGGATCGCTGGAGTTTGCAAACTTTGTCAGCATTCTCTGGATCGACAAAACCTTCGGGTTGCATCATATACAGCTCTTCCTCAAGGAAACCGTTGAGGAACGCCGTTTTGACATCCATCTGCCAAATTTCATAGTCGAAATAAGCAGCTATTGCCAACATGATTCTGACAGACTTAAGCATCGCTACGGGTGAGAAAGTCTCATCGTAGTCAACTCCTTGAACTTGTGAAAAACCCTTTGCCACAAGTCGAGCTTTATAGACGGTGACATTACCGTCTGCGTTCGTCTTCTTCTTAAAAATCCATTTTTTCTGAATGGCCTTTCGCCCTTCAGGTAGTACTTCCAAAGTCCATACTTTGTTTTCATACATGGATCCCATCTCGGATTTCATGGCCTCTAACCATTTCTCGGAATCCGGGCCCATCACCGCTCCTTCATAGCTCGTAGGTTCATTGTTGTCCAACAACATGACCTCTAAGACAGGATTGCCGTACCACTCAGGAGTAGCACGCGTTCTTGTCGACCTACGAGGTTCATTAGTAACTTGATTCGAAGCTTCATGATCATCATCATTAACTTCTTCTTCAACCGTCATAGGCTCCACAGAAACATCTTTCTACGCCGCGCTACTTTCTGGTAGAAGCAAAGGTTCAACAACCTCATCAAGCTCTATTTTCCTCCCACTCAATTCTTTCGAGAGAAACTCTTTCTCAAGAAATGTTCCGTTCTTAGCGACAAACACTTTGCCCTCGGATCTGAGATAGAAGGTATACCCGACTGTCTCTTTCGGGTATCCTATGAAGACGCATTTCTCCGCTTTGGGTTCCAGCTTTTCAGGCTGAAGCTTTTTGACATAAGCATCACATCGCCAAACTTTAAGAAACGACAGCTTCGGCTTTTTGCCAAACCACAGTTCATATGGCGTCGTCTCAACAGATTTCGATGGTGCCCTATTTAAAGTGAATGCAACTGTCTCTAATGCATAACCCCAAAACGATAGTGGCAAATCGGCAAGAGACATCATAGAACGCACCATATCTAATAAGGTCCGATTACGACGTTCAGACACACCATTACGCTGTGGTGTTCCGGGCGGTGTCAACTGTGAAACAATTCCACATTGTCTTAAGTGACTGCCAAACTCATAACTCAGATATTCACCTCCTCGATCAGATCGCAGAAATTTAATCTGCTTGTTACGATGATTCTCAACTTCACTCTGAAATTGCTTGAACTTTTCAAACGTTTCAGACTTGTGTTTCATCAAGTAAATATATCCATATCTACTCAAGTCATCAGTGAAGGTGAGAAAGTAACGATAACCACCACGCGCTTCGACATTCATTGGACCGCACACATCTGTATGTATGATTTCCAACAAGTCACTTGCCCATTCCATTGTTCCAAAGAACGGCGTTTTAGTCATCTTGCCCATGAGGCACGGTTCACATGTGTCAAGTGATTCAAAATCAAGTGACTCCAAAAGTCCATCAGCATGGAGCTTCCTCATGCGTTTTACACCAATATGACCTAAACGGCAGTGCCACAAGAAAGTGGTACTATCATTATCAACTCTACATCTTTTGGCATCAAATTTATGAACATGTGTCTCATCACTATCAAGATTCAATATGAATAAACCCTTAACATTGGGTGCATGACCATAAAAGATATTACTCATATAAATAGAACAACCTTTATTCTCTGATTTAAATGAGTAACCGTCTCGCAATAAACAAGATCCAGATATAATGTTCATGCTTAACGCAGGCACTAAATAACAATTATTCAGGTTCATCACTAATCCTGATGGTAATCGAAGAGAGAGCGTGCCGACGGCGATCACATCAACCTTGGAACCATTTCCCACGCGCATCGTCACTTCGTCCTTTGCCAGTCTTCGTTTACTCTGTAGTTCCTGCTTTGAGTTGCAAATGTGAGCAACCGAACCGGTATCAAATACCCAGGCACTACTACGAGAGCTAGTAAGGTACACATCAATAACATGTATATCATATATACCTTGTTTGTCGTTGGCCGCCTTCTTGCCAGCCAGGTACTTGGGGCAGTTCCGCTTCTAGTGACCAGTTCCTTTGCAATGAAAGCACTTAGTTTCTGGCTTAGGTCCATGCTTAGGCTTCTTTGTAGGAGTAGCAACTGCTTTGCCATCCTTCTTGGTTTTACCCTTCTTGCCTTTGCCTTCGCCGTTTTTCTTGAAACTAGTGGTTTTATTGACCATCAACACTTGATGTTCTTTCTGGATTTCAGACTCGACGACTTTCAGCATCGCAAACAGCTCGGCGACTGACTTGTTCATCCCGTGCATGTTATAGTTCATCACAAAGCTCTTGTAACTAGGTGGCAGCGATTGAAGAACTCTATCAGTGATCGCCTCCGGTGGAAGGGTAATTCCCAACTCTGCTAGACGGTTTGAGTACCCAGACATTCTGAGTATGTGCTCACTAATAGACCCATTCTCCTCCATCTTGCAAGCATAGAATTTATCGGAGGTCTCATACCTCTCGATCCGGGCATTCTTCTGAAAGATAAACTTCAACTCCTGGAACATCTCATATGCTCCATGACGTTCAAAACGTCTTTGAAGTCCCGGTTCTAAGCCATACAATATTGCACACTGAACTATTGAGTAGTCTCCAGCATGAGCCTCCCAAGCGTTCTTAACGTCTTCGGAGGTCATGTCTTCTGGCTGGTCACCAAGCGGTGCATCAAGGACATATGACTTCTGGGAAGCCGTGAGGATAAT
The DNA here is from genome assembly GCA_022496015.1 of Hordeum marinum. NCBI lineage: Eukaryota > Viridiplantae > Streptophyta > Magnoliopsida > Poales > Poaceae > Hordeum > Hordeum marinum. Next base: position 390,102,656 of record CM039678.1, on the reverse strand, counting down.
CCTCAGATTACGGGCCCAGTCAACAAAGTTACTTCCATCATCTTTCAATTTAGCTTTCTCTAGGAACGCATTAAAATTCAGGGGTGCTACTGCGCGAGCCATTGATCTACAACATAAATATGCAAAGGTTACTTAGACTATTGTTCAAGATAATGAGTTTAGTTAATCAAATTACTAAAGCTCCCACTCAAATTGACATCCCTCAGGTCATCTGAGTGTCACATGATCCAAATTCACCAACTCAAGTCCGATCATCACGTGAGTTAAGCTGGCTTCAATGGTGAACATCATTATGTTGATCATATCTACTATATGACTCATGTTCGACCTTTCGGTCTCTTGTGTTCCGAGGCCATGTCTGTACATGCTAGGCTCGTCAAGTTTAACCCGAGTGTTCTGCGCGTGCAAATCTGGCTTGCACCTTTTGTATGTGAACGTAGAATCTATCACACCCGATCATCACGTGGTGTCTCGACACGACGAACTTTCGCAACGGTGCACACTCAGGGAGAACACAATTTATCTTGAAATTTAAGTGAGGGATCACCTTATAATGCTACTGTCGTACTAAGCAAAACAAGGTGCAGAAAAGGATTAACATCTCATGCAATTCATAAGTGACATGATATGGCCATGAACTTGTGTTTAAGATCTCCATCTTCAAAACATCGGCATGATCTCCATCGTCACCGACACAACACCATGATCTCCATCATCTTGATCTCCATCAACGTGTCGCCATCGGGGTTGTCACGCCCTGCAAGCTTCTACTACTATTGCTACCGTAGCGATAAAGTAAAGCATTACATAGCGCTTAATGATTGACACGCAGGTCATACAATAATTAAAGACAACCCTATGGCTCCTGCCGGTTGCCGTACTCATCGACATGCAAGTCGTGAAATTCTATACATCACATGATCATCTCATACATCACATATATCTCATCATGTAATTGGCCATATCATATCACAACATACCCTGCAAAAACAAGTTAGACGTCCTCTAGTTGTTATTGCAAGTTTTACGTGGCTGCTACGGGTATCTAGCAAGAACGATTCTCACCTACGCAAAGCCACAACGGTGATACGTAGTTTGCTTTTCAACCTTCTCAAGGACCGCCTTTGTCGGATCCGATCCAACTAAAGTAAGAGAAACTGTCACCCGCAAGCCATCTAAGCAACAAGTTGCATCGAGGGAACCGGTCTCTCGTAAGCGTACGAGTAATGTTGGTCCGGGCCGCTTCATCTCACAATCCCGCTGAAACAAAATCCGACCAAGGGAGGAAGCAATCTAAGCATCAACGCCCACAAACCTTTTGTGTTCTACTCGAGATCTCATCGAACCATCAACCTAGCTCATGATGCCACTATTGGGGAACGTCGCATGGGAAACAAAAAATTTCCTACGCACACACAAACCTATCCATGGTGATGACCATCTACGAGAGGGAGAGTGGATCTACATACCCTTGTAGATCGCTAAGCGGGAAGCGTTAGGAAATGCGGTTGGTGTAGTCGAACTTCTTCGCGATCCAAATCGCCGAGCATCCCGCGATCTAATCACGAACCGTCCCGTGATCTCGTCACGATCCGTCCCGCGATCCGATCACGAACGTCCCGTGGCCTTGATCACGATCCTTCCGATCTAGTACCGAACGGACGGCACCTCCGCGTTCAGCACACGTGTAGCTTGATGACGATCTCCACCGTCTTGATCCAGCAAGAGAAGGTGGAGAGGAGAGAGAGTTCACCAGCAGCGTGACGGCGCTCCGGTGATGGTGGTGGAGCAATTCCGGCAGGGCTTCGCCTAAGCACTGCGGAACTACGATCTAGAGGAGAAACTATGCATCGGTGGAACGGGTAGCACGTGGCTGGAAATTCTGTCCAAAAACCACCCAATCCACTAGTATATATAGGAGGAGAGGAGAGGAGAGGAAGCCAAGGCCTTTGGGTCGGCCGAAATAGGAGGTGGGAAGCAATCCTACTTCACCTCCAATCCTAGTTGGAGTAGGATTGCCTCCTATTGGCTGATTTTCCACTTTTTGCTTTAGGACTTTCTCTCCTGCGCCATGGGCCTTTGTGTCTGTTTTCCCAGCCCACTAAGGGATGGTTAATACTCTCCCACAGCCCATGGACCTCTTGGGGTCGAAGTACCCGTCCAGGAGGTCTCCCGGTACACTACCGGCACTCCCGGTACACTACCGGCACTCCCGGTACACTACCGATGAGCCCGAAACTTTTCCGGAAACCAAACTGGGACTTCCTATATATGAATCTTTACCTACGGACCATTCAGGAGCTCCTCGTGACGTCCGGGATCTCATCCGGTACTCCAAACAAACTTCGTTCACCACCATACATAACTCTACACTACCGAAACGTCACCGAACCTTAAGTGTGCAGACCCTGCGGGTTCGAGAACTATGTAGACATGACCGAGACACCTCTACGGCCAATAACCAATGGCGGAACCTGGACGTCCACATTGGTTCCTACATATTCTATGAAGATCTTTATTGGTCGAACCTCTATGTCAAGGATTCAGTTAATCCCGTATAACGTTCCCTTTGTTCTTCGGTATGTTACTTGCCCGAGATTCTATCGTCGGTATCTCCATACCTAGTTCAACCTTGTTACCGGCAAGTCTCTTTACTCGTTCCGTAATACAAGATCCCGCAACTAACAATTAGTCACATTGCTTGCAAGGCTTATTGTGATGTTGCATTACCGAGTGGGCCCCGAGATACCTCTCCGTTACACGAAGTAACAAATCCCAGTCTCGATCCATGCCAACTCAACAGACACCATCGGAGATACCTATAGAGCACCTTTATAGTCACCCAGTTACGTTGTGACGTTTGATACACACAAGGCACTCCTCCGATATCCGTGAGTTGCATGATCTCATGGTCATAGGAACATATACATTGACATGCAGAAAACAGTAGAAATAAACTGACATGATCATATGCTACGTTTGTAGTTTGGGTCTTGTCCATCACATCATTCTCCCAATGATGTGATCCCGTTATCAAATGACATCTCATGTCCATGGATAGGAAACCTTAACCATCCTTTGATCAACGAGCTAGTTCACTAGAGGCATACTAGGGACATTGTGTTGTCTATTTACCCACACATGCAATGTGTTTCCATTCAATACAATTATAGCATGGATAATAAACGATTATCATGAACAAGGAAATATAATAATAAACACTTTATTTATTGCCTCTAGGGCATATTTCCAACATAGGACCCTCCTCTAGATATCTATGATTTCTCATCTCAAGTTCTATTCATGCTTCATCACAAAACTTGAACAAGTACTTGTCGATCTCTCTGTGTGAGGAGCACTCAGAGTTTCGCATCGACAAAGGACTAGCCATTAAAACCTCCCAATTGCATCTCAGTGGAACCAACCCAAAATCTCAGTCTCACTAAATGCCTAGGGTTGCTCTGGTTTTATATCTCAGTACCATCGATTCCATCTTCTCGGTTACACCGAGTTTCCCTGTCAACACACAGTTGTGGAACTCGGTGGCACCGAAAAGTTAGAATCGGTGTCACCGACAGCTATGGGTTTATATCGAGGTAGACCCAACTTTTGAAATCTATTCTTCAACCGTCGCTCCCTCCGAAACCCTTGTTAACAAACCAAGGTCCCTGGTCATTGCCTTCGTCTTCTCGAGCGCCTCCGCCGCTGGAAGTCTCCACCGTCGACGGAATCCTCTCCCCCGTCGCCGCTGTAGCGAAGTCACCACCAAGCTAGGGTACGATTTCACCCCCTCATGCGCTCCAACCTCCGATTCTTGCGCATTAGGGCTTCTCCATCGATTATCCACAATTTGAGATTGATTCATCCACGAGAAACTCCAGTAGATTAGCGGACGAATGATTTTTTAGGTTTTCTTGTCCGCCACATGAATCTCGATAGAACCGATGCAAAAGAATTGATAGTGCCGATTCGCTTTTATGGTCGATTGAGAACAGTCTTGGTGAAACTGAGTGCCCATTTTCGGTCTCACCGAAAGTGGTGCCAAGTTTCTGTTATGAAGACTGACTGTCTCGCTAGGTCCAAAATATTTGCTTCGGTTGTACCGACATTGTGGGGACCCTGACTCATAAGTCGTGATCACCGAATGCACGTGTACAGTGATCCCAGAGATCAATGATCACTGAACACAGAGAAGCTGAATAACAAGAGTCTTACATCCACACTTAACGTCTTACACAAATAATGACCACAAAGGTCTTAGTCTTACATAGATTGGGCCACACGGGCCAAACACTTAAAATAGAACAAGAAACGGAAATATTGGTCGAAAGCATGAACCCATGCCATCTGCCTTAACCTACAGGCATTCTGACTGGGAAGCGTCCTAGTTTTCATGCTCGTCTCCAACGAACTCTTCAACATACTCTTGTTCTTCCATGCCTGGCCAATTAAATAACCAGTGGCAAGCCAATGAGTACTTTGAATGTACTCACAAGCAACCCAAGTTGGGGAACAAGGTAACATTGATGCATGGTATAGCACTAAGTAGGTAAGTTTGTGGAAAGCTAATTTTGTATGCAAATGACATGACCAAATAACTAGTAAGCATGCATCAACAGTTCACAGATGTCCATGAGAACAAGTTACATATATCACCATAAGTAGGGGTAGAACATCTCATGTTCATTCATCGGGCTAAGTCATCGGACTTAGTCCAATCCTCACACTAAGTCATCGGACTTAGCTCATGTGACTTCTTGTCACCATCACATCCATACTCACACCAAATTACACAAAAACAACCAGACATAGTCTAATAAGGACCTCCAACTGTCCACGACTGTGGACGTGGCCATTCGAATAGTTTTACGCTCTGCAGAGGTTGCACACTTTACCCACAAGACTCGGGGAACTTCCATGTCAACCACAACTCGTGGTATCTAACATACCCGAGGTAAGACCCGAACAATGCCTTTCCCATGGTGATACTAAACAAAGAGTCCACTCATTGGTGTCATCCCTCATGATATACATCACTCGTATCATCCATGAAGGCACGCAACGGTGTTCCCGGTGCCTGTAAAGACAGCGCATGACCTTCCACTCTGGGACGACCCCGTCTCAAGAGTGACCACTTCACTCTTGCCACTAGTAATGTGGGATCCTTGCTAGTACCAACCATAGTAATCAACAAACCCCTGTCCCATAAGGGGTATCGTGGTTGCGCATGTAATGTTGGGGTGGTCAGCAGACCTTAGAACTCTCCGTTTTCGAAAACACACACTCACTTGCTCCGGCATAGCACTTCTTTTTCAAGTGGTTACCCAACTCATCATCATCTCCCTCGGGCATTAGTGGCACCCGACGGGGTTTTCAAAAGAGTCTTTGAAATCATTTCTCTCTTTCCATCACCATGCATAAGTCTCATCCCATTCGTGTAGCATCTATTAGCAACCTAACTACTCCCACCTGCACAACCCTCATAAGGGGTAGGGTCATGCACGATGCAAGTGTCAATGAAGAAGTACCGGAGGCATCCCACCGAAAGGGGAACACCACAACACATGACCAAATATGATGAAAGTGAAGTGCTATATCACATGCAATAAAATGGTTTATTATCAGGGTCAAAGGGCTGCTTGACTGGCTCAACAAAGTCTCTGGGGTCTTCGAAGTCTTTGGGTCCAACTTCTTCGTCAACCTCCTAATCTATCGTTGCGAAATAAAGCGATAAAAATAAGCAATCACGCAAAACAAAGCACTCAAACTATTACCAAAAATGTTAACCTACTCTGATAAATACTACATGTCATACTAAAAATATTCTCCTAGAGTTTTGTTATGAAAAACATTTTAGAAATTAAATAACAAAGGCAAAAACATGCCTAAATATAGGTTTTAAAATAAACTAGTAATAAAAACATTTTCAAACATTTTTATAAATAGCACTATTTAATTCTATAGAATATTCTAAGATTTTTGGTGGAAGAAATATTTTCATAGGATAAATATTTATTTCTGTGGGATTTTTGCAAAATCCACATATAACAGAAAAGGAACAAAGAAGGGAAAAGGCCATTGGGACTTGGGACAGAGGCTAGGCCGGCCCAGCTGGCCAGCCAGATGGCCTCCCGCGCGGTCAGGTTCAAAACCTGATGCGCGGGGCCCGGTTGCTAGTGATACGAGGGGGGGGAGAGCGCGGGAGAGAGGAAGAGAAGCCGATAGGTGGGCCCCACCTGTCGGGTCCTTATCCCACCTCGGGACAGGAAGGGAGGAGAGCTCACCGGCGACAGCACAGGGCACGACAGAGGAAGGTGAGAGCGGGGATGGGCTCGGGGTCGAGTCGCCGGTCTAGGGGAGGTCAAAGGGAGACCGGAGGGGGCAGGAGTCGCCGGCGGCGAGCACCCGTGGTGGAGATGGCTTTGGGAGGAGGATGTCGGGGCCGTTCCAGGCTGCAAAGAAGACGGGGATGAAGGGGAAACACGTCAGCATGGCGAGGGAGGACTAGCCCGAGAAGAAAGAGGGTCGGAGGAGCTTGCTACATTGAGATCGACGGAGAGATGGCCACGGCGGCCCTCGGGTCGATCCCGAGCGCAGAGAGGTCGGGCGGTCCTCGGAGCGCGAAGGGGGGCTATTGGGGAGAGGAGAGAGAGACCAGAGGGGAGAGAGGGGCTCGGGAGGCCCTCTTATAGGAGGGACACGAGTCCACCACACTGCGGTGCACCGATAAGGGCGAGGTCGGGGCCAGAGGCCATGGGAGAGAGAGAGGGGGCGAGCTAGGGCCGCTCCTGGGACTGGTCTAGGCAGAGGGGGGAGGAGAGAGAGGCAAGGGAGCGCGCACGTGCGAGCCCCGCGGTTGGCCGGCTCGGGCGGCCGCGACACGTGCGAGGAGGGCCAGAGGAGGGGGAGAGAGGAGGGGCCTGACATGCTGGCGGGGCGCAGACGCCGAGGCCAGCCATCTAGTGAGAGGGGGGAACCCGAGGTGGTCGGGGCCATGCAGTGGCCAGCGGCTACAGTGTAGCATTGTAGCGCGCTCCAGAGCGCACGTTTGGCATGCCACGGCATGCCAACGGCGTCTTCTGTGTGGCCTCTCATGTCTAGGCGCATCTAGGGTTTTTTTACAATAGAGGGTAGGTCATTGGATGCTCTAGTTTCCTTAGGAGAGAAGGAAGGCTGAGGAAGAGGGAGGAAATTTACTGTCCAGAGGGGAAAATGGCGGTTTTACCCCCACTTACCCATGGAGTTTTGGCCAGGGAGAGTTATTGGAGGTAGCTAGTAACTCAGAGAGGCTGTGGTAAAAAGCTGGGGCCAAGGGTAAAGGGATAAGAGGTAGAAATAGGGGTTTTACCAAATCACCAGAAGGTGTTTGGTGGAGTTTTGGGCAAGAAATATTTACCAGCTTACTGAGATATTTACCAGGGTCAAAGGCTAGGTATAAATGAGATGCTTCACCAAATTTGAGCTCAAGGGAAAAAAGTTGATAATGGAAACTTGATGAACCCTAGAAATTGGCAGAATCAGATTTCTGTAGATCCAATGATGCTAGGCTTTAACCCTTGATGCGCCACTTAGTGTATCATCACTAGTTGGCCATTATAGCATGCCCACAAAGTTTGAGGCCAAGGGGAGACACTTCACAATGTAAAGTTGCTCAAATTTAATTCTGGACAGGAATGGTTTTGGGATAATTTAAGGAACCAAACCAACTTGGATTGGGATGAAACATTGCAAGATCATCACCCATGATAGTGTTTACTTGCTAGAATTTTCCTGGAGTTTATTGAGAATATTTCTTATAGAAATATTTCAAAAGTTTGATCTGAACAGAAAGGGTTTTGAGGGGTTTTGCCTATGATATGATCATGCCCTTGTGTTGAAACTCATATATATGGAAAATATATGTCCACTAAGTTTCTCTAAATTTTTCTCAAATCTTTTTAAAGCATTTAAATAATTTTTCCCTAGGAAAAACCATTTCTGGCCTTAAGAAAAAGCCTTTAAATAAAATATGAAAATAATCTTTAAAAATAATATTTGGTGGTTTTTAGAAGTCATATATATAGTAGGTTTGAAATAAATCCTTTGGGAAAGAAGGGTCCACCTGATTTGAGGACTTGCAGTGCAAACCTCATTTCAGGGGGTTCTGGAAACTTAAATTAAATAAATAATTTTAGTTAAAAAAATTAATAAAAATAGTTTGGGCACTATTCACATGGCATGATCATTGGGCAAGGGGTTTGGGTCAAGTAAGATGATTATGAAGTGGAATAGAACCTAGTAGTGCCATAAAACTCAATCAACAAGCAAGCAAACAACATAGCAAGCAAGCACAAACACATAAAAAAAGTTTTAGTTGGCTCCAAATTTTATAAACCCAAACATAACAATGTGCTACAAACATAGGGTGTGACAGACCTTCCCCCTTACAAGAATCTCGTCCCCAAGATTCCTAGGCTAAGCGCTAAAAAGATAAGGGAACTCTGATCTAAGATAATCTTCATGCTCCCAGGTTGCTTCCGCTTCAGTGTGGTTTCTCCACTGGACCTTGAAGTACTTGAGGGTGCGGATTTGGGTGCAGCGCTCGGCTACATCCAAAATGCGAACTGGCTTCTCACGATAAGTGAGATCTGGCTGAAGATCGATGGCTTGATGGTCGATGTCCTTGTAGAGGCCGGGGCGGTTGGGAACTTGTAGACACTTCTGGAGTTGTGACACATGAAAGACGTTGTGCACATCCGACATCTTGGAAGGTAGCTCTAACTGGTAGGCAACTTCTCCACGCGTAGCGGTGATCTTGAAGGGGCCGATGAATCTTGGTGCGAGCTTTCCTTTGACGTGGAAGCGCTTGGTTCCCTTGAGAGGCGTGACCCGGAGGTAGACATGGTCACCGACACAGAAGTTCACTTCTCGGTGATGGGAGTCGGCATGGCTCTTCGGTCTTGACTTAGCGGTCTCGAGGTGCTCTCGGACAAGTTGAACTTGCTCTTCGGCTTCGCGGAGGATGCCTGGTCCAAAAATTAATCCTTCTCTGGTCTCTGGCCAGTTGAGGGGAGTACGGCACTTGAGTCTGTACAACACCTCAAATGTTGCCATCTGAGGACTTGACTGATAACTATTGTTGTAGGATAACTCGACGAACGGTAGGCAATCTTCCCACTTGGCTCCATATGCCAAAACGCAAGCGTGGAGCATATCTTCGAGTATCTGATTTACTCGTTCCGTTTGTCCGCCGGCCTGGGGGTGAAAAGCAGTGTTGAAGGAGAGTTTGGTTCCCATAGCTTCTTGAAACATTTTCCAGAATCTTGAGGTGAACTGGGTGCCTCGATCTAACACAATCTCCTTTGGAACTCCGTGAAGGCTCATGATACGCTCGATGTAGAGGCTGGCTAACTTGTTCCCGTCATAGGTGGTCTTGATGGGAATGAAATGGGCTACCTTGGTCAGGTGGTCGACAATGACCCAAATGGAATCATGTCCCTTGCTTGACCTTGGTAAACCAGTGATGAAATCCATCCCGACTTTATCCCACTTCCATTCAGGCACTTTGAGAGGTTGCAATAGTTAGGGGGTCGCTAATGCTCAGCTTTGACCCTCTCGCATATGTCACACTTAGCCACGAACGTGCCTATCTCCCCCTTCATGCCATGCCACCAAAATCTTGCCTTGAGGTCTTGATACATCTTGGTTCCTCCCGGATGGATGGAGTAGGGAGTGTTGTGAGCTTCTTGCAAGATCAAGTTCTTGAGCTCCTCTTTGTTGGGTACGCAGATGCGATTCCCGAACCATACAACTCCTTGTTCATCCACTGAGAATCCTGGGGACTTGCCTGCCTTGATCTTCCTCTTGATGCCTTCAATGCTCTCATGTCCTTTCTGGGCTTCCTTGATATCATCCATCAAGGTAGGCTTTGCTTCAAGGTTGGCAAGGAATCTGGGTGCCACCAGTTCCAAGCCGAAGCTCTCAAGATCTTCATACAGGGCGGGTAGCCTTTCCTTAATCATAGCATTCAAGGAGCAAGCCTTTCTGCTCAAGGCGTCTGCTACCACATTGGACTTTCCGGGGTGGTACTGAACACTAAGGTCATAATCCTAGATCAATTCCAACCATCTTCATTGCCTCATGTTCAACTCCCTTTGAGTGAAGATATACTTCAAACTCTTGTGGTCTGTGAATGTCTCACATCGCTTCCCTAGAAGGTAATGTCGCCATCTCTTCAAGGCATGAACCACGGCTGCCAACTCGACATCATGAGTTGCGTAGTTCTCTTCATGAGGACGTAGCTGTCTGGACAGATATGCTACGACTCTGCCTTCTTGCATCAGAACACCTCCAAGCCCGGTTCTTGATGCATCACAATAAATTACAAACTCCTTGTGAATATCAGGGGTGGCCAAAACTGGGGTTGTGGTCAATCTCTTCTTGAGCTCCTGGAAACTTTCCTCGCACTTAGTTGTCCACTCGAACTTCTTGTCCTTCTTCAAAAGCTGGGTCATGGGTCGGGCAATGCTTGAGAACCCTTCCACGAACTTGCGGTCATAACCCGCGAGTCCGAGGAAGCTTCTGACTTCCTTTACTGTGGTTGGGGTTTGCCATTCAGTCACGGCTTCAATCTTGGCAGGATCCACTGATAATCCTTCCGCAGTCAACACATGACCCAAGAATCCAACTTCATGCAGCCAGAATTCACACTTGCTGAACTTGGCATAAAGCTAGTGCTCTCGAAGCTTTTCTAGGACCAATCTCAAGTGTTCCTCATGTTCTTCTTAAGACTTGGAGAAGACAAGTATGTCATCGATGAAGACGACAACGAACTTGTCCAAATACTCCATGAAGACTTTATTCATGAGGTACATGAAGTAAGCAGGGGAATTAGTTAACCCGAATGACATGACCGTGTACTCATACAGGCTATACTGGGTTACAAATGCCGTCTTCGGGATGTCTTGGGTAGTGATCTTCAGCTGGTAGAACCCAGACCTGAGGTCAATCTTGGAGAACACCTTGGCTCCGTTCAACTGATCAAACAGGTCTTCAATCTTGGGGAGTGGGTACTTGTTCTTTATCGTGACCTCATTGAGAGAACGGTAATCGACACAAAGTCTGATAGTTCCGTCCCTCTTTGACACAAATAGAACAGGCGATCCCCAAGGAGAGGCACTAGGGCGAATAAATCCTTTTCTGAGCTGCTCTGCCAGTTGCTTCTTCAACTCCACCAACTCTTCGGATCCCACCCTGTAGGCCTTCTTATAGATGGGCCTTGATCCGGGCATAAGCTCAATGATGAACTCGATGTCGCGGTCAGGAGGCATTCCGGGCAGCTCATCAGGAAACACATCCGAGTACTCACATACCACTAGCACTTGATCCAACTCAACTCCCGATAGGCAGTTAGACTAAGGGGCTTGAGTGGAGGCAAGGTTGGGGACATACTTGACTTCCACTCCTTGGCTATTGGTCATGGTGACAATCCTCTTGGCACAGTCCAACATGCCTTGGTGCTTAGTTAACCAATTCATGCCAAGGATAACATCCAAGCCGGGTGAATCCAGAACTATAAGGTCTGCTAGGAAGTCTACCCCGTTGATGTCAATCTTCACTCCCTTACACCCTATCCCAGACTTCAGAACTGAACCGGGGGTTTGTATCAACATACGAATACCCAGGGGTGTAGGTTTCATGCCACTCTCTAGTGCAAACTTTTGGGTGACAAAAGAATGTGAAGCTCCACAATCAAACAATATTGTTGCTGGGGTCGAGTTGACGAGGAACGTACCTAGTATGACGTCCGGGTCTTCCTGGGCTTCCTCTGCGGTGACGTGATTCACACGACCTTTGTCATTGTTGGGATGGTTGCGGGGAGACAGGTTCCTTGGTGGTGCTCCACGGGCTTGACCTTGGTTTGGCGCATTGGGGCGCGGTGCATCTGGCTTCCTATTGGGGCAAAGCTTAGAGATGTGTCCAGACTGACCGCATCCAAAGCAAGTGACTTGCTCAGGGTTGTTGTTGAAGTTTCTGCCATCGTTGTTGTTATTGGGGTTATTGTTGTAGGCTGGCCTGGGATTGGCGTACTGCTGAGGCTGGTAGCTCGGACGAGGTGCAGGAGGTCTAGCCTGCTGCGGCTGATAGGTCAGCTTGGCTGGGGCTAGCTTCTAGGGTGAGGCTTCTGGTTGCTTGAGCATCCCTTGCTGATCATCTTGTGCTTGCGAGTGTCGTTTATGGCACAACACTTGTCTTCCAGCATGAGGGCCTTGTTTACTAAGTCGAAGAAGGTACGACAGTCGCAGATGATGAGTTGATACTGTAGGACCTGTTGAAGTCCTTCCATCAAGCGTTCCTTCTTGGCAGCCTCCGTGCTGACGTCTTCAGATGCATATCTCGACAGCAGGTTGAACTTCTATAGATACTCCTTGACAGAGCCACTTCCTTGCTTCAGCGCTCGGAATTCTCTCTTCTTGATAGATATGATCCCAGAAGGAATGTGGGCAGTGCGGAATCCTTCCTTGAAGTCATTCCACGTGATCACACGTTCTCCTTGCATGACCTTGAAACCATCCCACCAAGCTCAGGCGGTACCTCTGAGGCAGTGAGAGGCATAAAGCACCTTCTCACGGTCCTCATTGCGGTTGACCAATGCAAGGAGGTCCTCAATGGTGCGGATCCAGTCATCAGCATCCAATGGTTCAGCAGTCTCGGTGAAGGTTGGGGGCGAGTTCCTCATGAACTCAGATAGCGTGGAGTGGCCATTGTTGTTCCTGCCTTGCTGCTGGTTGTTCACGAGATCCTGAGCCATCTACTGGATAGCAGCATTGTTGGCTTGGCGCTCCTCCCAGAGAACTTAGAGAAACTGAGCTATGGTCATATTCTCCGGTGGAGGTGGCGGCGGGGGAATGTTGCCTTGTGGCTGCTCCTGGTGTCCTCCAGTGTGAGCAGCCCCACTGGCTCCCTGTTGCCGGCTCGAGTTGTTGGCTTCAAGGTTGGTGAAGGAGTTGTTGCGGGTAGCAGTCACCATCCTGTTTGGAGCAGCCAAGTCAAACAACTGGGATTGGCAAGAGGATAAGCAATAACGGAAAAGCGCGCCTAAGGGGGCCGGTCAAGTGCAAGTGTGTTCAAACAAAGGTCGAAAGACCAACAACATATATTAAGATAGACGATGGAGTCGCTTACATGTTGCCTAAGGCAAAAGCGCGACTTGCATTGGAACACAAACAACAAAACGAACAACAAGCACACTTGGTTTCATATGAACCATTACACGGACTCAACTTTGCATGAGGGATACCTGACTGATCCTACCCTAGGGGTTCTCGGACTCAGGTGGTGGAGTGCTCGGTCTCTTAGTCATGCTCCTCTGGATCTTCCTCCTGTTCATCATCTGAACGGGCATCGTTCCCGATCGAAGGGGTTGGGGAACGAGGAGGCCCATCCTGACAATGCTTTGCAGGCGGGTCAGTGAAGAGCTCACGGTACTCCTTCGCACTCATGCGACGACTACGCGTAGGTGCATCACTAGCTGGCGGTACTCCTCGATAAGCGATAGCTGGTCGTCCCTCGGGGGCTCCATCCTTCTTGATCTTGTCTGGCTTCGTCTTGGCTTGTCGAAGTAGCTCTCGCATGTGGTTAAGTTCCTCGTGGAGCTTCAAGGACTCCTTCATCAAGTTATGAACCAGACTATCGACGGAGAGGCTGAAATAGGTCTGGAACCTGAGTGGTGTGCCATCTTCCTTGGTCGAAATCAGCGTCCAACTCTCGCCAAAGTCATCCTTCCTGAAGGGAAGGTAGCGAGTAGCTGGCTCGTCAGCCATCTCTGGAATGATGTCTCGAAGGTGTAGGAGTGCCTTGCGTGCAGCTGTCTCGACTGCGAGTATCATGGTCTCCATCTGTGGTCCTTCAAAGAACCAACTAGTCAGGGAGTCGTTTGCCTTCACGACCACATCCATGTGGTACTCCTTTGTGACGGCATCGACCCAGTGCTCGTGATAGAGGAAAATGGGTGGTTGGCAAAACTGGCACTTCTCCAGTCTATCCCCAAGGAGTAAGGGAAAGTCGGATGTCAGGAAGGCTTCGAGTACGACGGCCATCTACAAAGGTTTGAAGGAGGAGAGTCAGCAAAGTGTTGTGTGAAGCATAGGAAAGGTAAATAGTGCAGAATTTCTAAGTTCCAATGCTAGGTGTAGTTTTGAAAATGACTTTATCCTGTCTAACGTCCATGCTAACTAAGGGCTTCCTACAGTCAACCTGGCTCTGATACAAGCTCTGTGGGGACCCCGACTCATAAGTCGTGATCACCGAATGCACGTGTACAGTGATCCCAGAGATCAATGCTCACTGAACACACAGAAGCTGAATAACAAGAGTCTTACATCCACACTTAACGTCTTACAAAAATAATGACCACGAAGCTGTTAGTCTTACATAGGCCAAACACTTAAAATAGAACAAGCAGCGGAAATCTTGGTCCAAAGCGTGAACCCATGCCGTCTGCCTTAACCTACAGGCATTCTGACTGGGAAGCGGCCTAGTTCGCATGCTCGTCTCTAACGAACTCTTCAACCTACTCCTATTCTTCCATGCGTGGCCAATTAAATAACCAGTGGCAAGCCAATGAGTACTTTGAATGTACTTGCAAGCAACCCAAGTTGTGGAACAAGGTAACATTGATGCATGATATAGCACTAAGTAGGTAAGTTTGCGGAAAGCTAATTTTGTATGCAAATGACGTGATCAAATAACTAGTAAGCATGCATCAACAGTTCACAGATGTCCATCAGAACAAGTTACAAATATCACCATAAGTAGGGGTAGAACATCTCATGTTCATTCATCATGCTAAGTCATCGGACTTAGTCCAATCCTCACGCTAAGTCATCGTACTTAGCTCATGTGACTTCTTGTCACCATCACATCCATACTCACACCAAATTTCACGAAAACAACCGGACGTAGTCTAAGAAGGATCTCCAACTGTCCACGACCACGGACGCGGCTATTTAAATAGGTTTACACTCGACAGAGGTTGCACACTTTACCCACAAGACTCGGGGAACTTCCATGTCATCCACGACTCGCGGTATCTAACATACCCGAGGTAAGCACCCGAACAATGCCTTTCCCATGGTGATACTAAACAAAGAGTCCACTCATTGGTGCCATCCCTCATGATATACATCACTCGTATAATCCATGAGGGCACGCAACGGTGTGCCCGGTGCCTGTAAAGACAGCGCATGACCTTCCACTCTGGGACGACCCCATCTCAAGAGTGACCACTTCACTCTTGCCACTAGTAATGCGGGCTCCTTCCTAGTACCAACCATAGTAATCAACAAAGCCCCGTCCCATAAGGGTATCGTGGTTGCGCATGTAAGGTTTGGCTGGTCAGCAGACCTTAGAACTCTCCGCTTTCGAAAACACACACTCACTTGCTCCGGCATACCACTTCTTTTTCAAGTGGTTACCCAACTTGTCATCATCTCCCTCGCGCATTAGTGGCACCCAACGGGGTTTTTGAAAGAGTATTTGAAATCATTTCTCTCTTTCCATCACCATGCATAAGTCCCATCCCATTCGTGTAACATCTATTAGCAACCTAACTACTCCCACCTGCACAACCCTCATAAGGGGTAGGGTCATGCATGATGCAAGTGTCAATGAAGAAGTACCGGAGGCATCCCACCGAAAGGGGAACACCACAACACATGACCAAATATGATGAAAGTGAAGTGCTATATGACATGCAATAAAATGGTTTCTTATCATGGTCAAAAGGCTGCTTGCCTGGCTCAACAAAGTCTCTGGGGTCTTCGAAGTCTTCGGGTCCAACTTCTTCGTCAACCGCGCAATCTATCGTTGCGAAATAAAGCGACAAAAATAAGCAATCACACAAAACAGAGCACTCAAACTATTACCAAAAATGTTGACCTACTCTGATAAATACTACATGTCATACTAAAAATATTCTCCTAGAGTTTTGTTATGAAAAACATTTTAGAAATTAAATAACGCAGGCAAAAACGTGCCTAAATATAGGTTTTAAAATAAACTAGTACTAAAAACATTTTCAAACATTTTTATAGATAGCACTATTAAATTCTATAGAATATTCTAAAAAATTGGTGGAAGAAATATTGTCATAGGATAAATATTTATTTTTGTGGGATTTTTGCAAAATCCATAGAAAACAGAAAAGGAAAAAGAAGGGGAAAGGACACTAGGACCTGGGCCAGAGGCGGTCAGAGGCTGGGCCGGCCCAGCTGGCCAGCCAGCCTCGCGCGCGGTCAGTTTCAAACCTGACGCGCGGAGCCTGGTTGCCAGTGACACGAGGGAGAGAGAGCGCGAGAGAGAGGAGAGAGGCCGACAGGTGGGGCCCACCTATTCGGTCCTTCTCCCACCTTGGGACAGGGAGGGGGGAGAGCTCACCAGCGGCAGCGCAAGGCATAGCGGAGGCAGGCGACAGCAGGGATGGGCTCAGGGTCGAGTCGCTGGTCCAGGGGAGGTCAAAGGGAGACCGGAGGGGGCCGGAGTCGCCGGCGGTGAGCACCCACGATGGAGATGGCTTCGGGAGGACGTTGTCGGGGCCGTTCCAGGCTGCAAAGAAGACGGGGATGAAGGGGAAATGCATCAGCATGGCGAGGGAGGACTAGCAGGAGAAGAAAGAGGGCCATAGGAGCTTGCTACCTCGAGATCGATGGAGAGATGGCCACGGCAGCCCTCGGGTCGATCCCGAGCACAGAGAGGTCGGGCGGTCCTCGGACGCGAAGGGGGGATATTGGGGAGAGGAGAGAGAGACCAGAGGGGAGAGAGGGGCTCGGGAGGCTGTCTTATAGGAGGGACGCGAATCCACCGCACTATGGTGCGCCGGCAAGGGCAAGGTCGGGGCTAGAGGCCATGGGAGAGAGAGGGGGCGAGTCAGGGACGCTCCTGGGACTGGTCTAGGCCGAGGGGGAGGAAAGAGAGGCAGGGGAGCGCGCAAGTGCGAGCCCCGTGGTTGGCCAGCTCGGGCGGCCGCGGCGCGTGCGAGGAGGGCCAGAGGAGGGGGAGAGAGGAGGGGCCTGACATGCTGGCGTGGCACAGACGCCGAGGCCGACCATCTGGTGAGAGGGGGGAGCCTGAGGTGGTCGGGGCCATGCAGTGGCCAGCGGCTACAGTGCCTATCGGCACTATAGCACGCTCCAGAGCACGCGTTTGGCATGCCACGGCATGCCAACGGCGTCTTCTACATGGCCTCTCATGTCTAGGGGGATCTATGGGGGTTTTACAATAGAGGGTAGGTCATTGGATGCTCTGGTTTCATTAGGAGAGAAGGAAGGCTAAGGAAGAGGGAGGAAATTTACTGTCCAGAGGGGAAAATGGGGGTTTTACCCCACTTACCCATGGAGTTTTGGCTAGGGAGAGTTACTGGAGGTAGCTAGTATCTCAGAGAGGCTGTGGTAAAAAGCTGGGGCCAAGGGTAAAGGGATAAGAGGTAGAAATAGGGGTTTCACCAAATCACCAGAAGGTGTTTGGTGGAGTTTTGGGCAAGAAATATTTACCAGCTTACTGAGATATTTACCAGGGTCAAAGTCTTGGTAGAAATTAGATTCTTTAGCAAATTTGAGCTCAAGGGAAAAGGTTGATAATGGAAACTTGATGAACCCAACATATTGGCAGAATCAGATTTCTGTAGATCCAATGATTCTAGGCTTTAACGCTTGATGCACCACTTAGTGTATCATCACTATTTGGCCATTAGAGCATGCCCACAAAGTTTGAGGCCAAGGGGAGACACTTCACAATGTAAAGTTGCTCAAATTTGATTCTGGACAGGAATGGTTTTGGGATGATTTGATGAACCAAACCAACTTGGATTGGGATGAAACTTTGCAAGATCATCACCCATGATAGTTTTGACTTTTTTCCTGGAATTTATTGAGAATATTTCTTATAGAAATATTTCAAAAGTTTGATCTGAACAGAAAGGGTTTTGAGGGGTTTTGCCTATGATCTGATCATGCCCTTGTGTTGAAACTCATATATATGGAAAATATATGTCCATTGAGTTTCTCTAAATTTTTCTCAAATACTTTTAAAGCATTTAAATAATTTTTCCCTAGGAAAAAACATTTCTGGCCTTAAGAAAATGCCTTTAAAATGTGAAAATAATCTTTAAAAATAATATTTGCTGGTTTTCAGAAGTCATATATATAGTAGGTTTGAAATAAAGCCTTTGGGAAAGAAGGGTCTGTTGGAAATATGCCCTAGAGGCAATAATAAATTAGTTGTTATCATATTTCCTTGTTCATGATAATCGTTTATTATCCATGCTATAATTGTATTGATTGGAGACTTAGATGCATGTGTGGATACATAGACAAAACCATGTCCCTAGTATGCCTCTAGTGGACTAGCTCGTTGATCAAAGATGGTTAAGGTTTCCTAGCCATGGACATGAGATGTCATTTGATAACGGGATCACATCATTAGGAGAATGGTGTGATGGACAAGACCCAGACTACAAATGTAGCATATGATCGTGTCAGTTTCTTGCTATTGTTTTCTACATGTCAAGTATATGTTCCTATGACCATGAGATCATGCAACTCACTGACACCGGAGGAGTGCCTTGTGTGTATCAAACGTCGCAACGTAACTGGGTGACTATAAAGGTACTCTACATCTATCTCCGAGGGTGTCTGTTGAGTTGGCATGGATCAAGACTGGGATTTGTTACTCCCTGTGACGGAGAGGTATCTCAGGGCCCACTCGGTAATACAACATCACAACAAGCCTTGCAAGCAATGTAACTAAGTGTTAGTCACGGGATATTGTATTATGGATCGAGTAAAGAGACTTGCCGGTAATGAGGTTGAACTAGGTATGGAGATACCGACGATCGAATCTCGGGCAAGTAACATACCGAAGAACAAAGGGAACATCATACGGGATTAACTGAATCCTTGACATAGAGGTTCGACCGATAAAGATCTTCGTAGAATATGTAGGAACCAATATGGGCATCCAGGTCCCGCTATTGGTTATTGACCGTATAGGTGTCTCGGTCATGTCTACATAGTTCTCGAACCCGCAGGGTCTGCACACTTAAGGTTTGGTGATGTTTTGGTAGTACAGAGTTATGTATGGTGGTGACCGAAGGTTGTTCGGAGTCCCGGATGAGATCCCAGACATCATGAGGAGCTCCGGAATGGTCCGGAGGTAAATATTTATATATAGGAAGTCCTTTGGTCGCCGGAAAAGTTTCGGGCTCATCGGTAGTGTACCGGGAGTGCCGGGAGTGTACCGGGGGACCATCGGGAGAGGTATTTCGACCCAAGAGGCTACATGGGCTGTGGGAGGGTAGAAACCAGCCCTTAGTGGGCTGATGGAAGTCCTCTAATAGGCCCATGCGGCTGGAGTTGAAAGAGAAAGAAAAAAACGCAAGGTGGAAAGAGATTCCAAGTAGGAAAGGAGGAATCCTAGTCCTACAAGGATTGGAGGAGGATTCCTCCTCTCCTCCTTGCGCAAGGGCAGCCTTGGTGCGCCAGCCCTCCTCCTCCCTCCCTCTTATATATACTGGTGGTATTGGGTGTTTTGCAACAGATTTTACGGCCATATGCTACCCGTTCCACCAGTGCTCCTCTAGATCGGATTTCCGCAGTGCTTAGGTGAAGCCCTGTCGGAATTTCTCCACCACCATCGCCGGAGCGCCGTCACGCTGCCGGTGAACTCTTCCTCCTCTACACTTCCTCTTGCTAGATCAAGACGGTGGATATCGTCATCAAGCTGCACATGTGATGAACGCGGAGGTGCCGTCCGTTCGGCGCTAGATCGGAAGGACCGTGATCAAGATCGCGAGACGGATCGTGATGAGTTCGCGGGACGGATCGTGATGAGTTCGCGGGACGGATCGTGATCAAGATCGCGATACGGATCGTGATGAGTTCGCGGGACGGATCGTGATGATTTCACGGGACAGATCGTGATTGGATCGCGGGACGGATCATGATGAGATCGCGGGACGCTCGGCGATTTGGATCGCAAAGACGTTCGACTACACCAATTGCGTTTCTTAACGCTTCCCGCTTAGCGATCTACAAGGGTATGTAGATCCACTCTCCCTCTCGTAGATGCTCATCACCATGGATAGATTTGCGTGTGCGTAGGAAAATTTTTGTTTCCCATGCAACGTTCCCCAACAGGGACCACCTGATTTGAGGACTTGCAGTGCAAACCTCATTTCAAGGGGGTTTGGAAACCTAAATTAAATAAATCATTTTTGGTTAAAATAAAATTTGATAAAAATAGTTTTGGGCACTATTCACATGGCATGATCATTGGGCAAGGGGTTGGATCAAGGAAGATGATTATGAAGTGGAATAAAACCTAGTAGTGCCATAAAACTCAATCAACAAGCAAGCAAACAACATAGCACGCAAGCACAAACACATAAAAAAGGTTTTAGTTGGCTCCAAATTTTATAAACCCAAACATAACAATGTGCTACAAACATAGAGTGTGACAGACATATATTTCGCAGAATGCAAAATTTGAGAAATCTTAGTTCAATCTTTTGAAAATGTCTGCATTTTGTGATGACTCATTCCCTTCCACTCTTCTACACTCTATTCCCAGGGTCAGATATGTCAGATGTTGAAGACAGTCAAAATGATCTCAGAGAGCAGAATGTTGACATGAGCTCTGGCACTAGTCCAGACAATAGCTCATCCTCTTCAGATGTTGGTATTCCCAGCTCACTTGATCTGCCCAGAGCTGCTACTAGGGTAAGAAGAAAGCTCAATTCTAATGAGGAAGATGAGGACCTCATACCTGATGAAGTGTCTCCCAAGTTCAAGCAAGACAAATCTATCAAGAAACCCTCTAAGAAGACAGTCAGGAAAGAGTATGCCCCCTTTGAAACTATGAGAGCACCTGAGAGCTCTAGACGCACCATGACTATTGAGCCTCCCGGTGAGTCTATGCCCAAGAAGGCTGGTGAGAAGAAAACCAGGAAGAGGATTATCCGTGTTGTTGGTAGAGCTACCTCCATGTATGGGGACCCAAAAGAAACTGTTGTTGCTGAGGATGAGGAGGAAGAGCCAGCTACAAAGGCTCCTCCCAAGAAGAAGCAAAAGAAAATTTTGGCTGATGCTATGCCAAAGCAAGCTCCATCCAAGAGCACCAAGACTTCACCCAAGAAGGCTGCTGTTGAGAAGCCCAAGAGGACTACCAGAGACATCCCAGCTTTTGAGAAGAACAAGGGATCTACCTATAGAGATCTAGATGAGGATGCTATGTCTGCATTGATGAAACTTAGACCACACCCAGAGCACAATGCCAGTCACTTGGTTGCTGAGGACATGAAGAAGAAAAAGGATTCAGGTCTGAGAGAGTGGAGAGCTGCTAATCCTTACTCTCAAAGGAGAAAGACTGATGTTGACTACAGATTTTACACCAAAGAACAGCGAGATTTCTATGAGACTATATTGCTTGACAAGAGCCCAGCTGTTAGTGATATGAGGTATGTAAATTGGAAGTACATCAAGGCAAATGAAGACTATTTCCCGAGTGTGCAAGACAACTTTCATTGCATTGGCCTAGATGAATTTGTTGGCAAAGAATTCACTGCATGGAACGATGAGATGATCATGCAATTCTACTCTAGTGCTCACTTCTATGGAGATGGTAGAATTGTATGGATGACTGAAGGTGCCAGATATGAGTCCACTGTTAATGAATGGGCTGCCATCTTAGGAGTCCCAGAGGTGAAAGATGGAGATATCTATGTGTACTCTGAGCCCAAGGCAAGCCACAATGCCATGAAGGACATGTACAATGCAATCCCAGCTACACACCTGAAGTCTCATAAGCTAGGATCAATCTATTACCTCTAGGTAGGTCTTTGCACTATCAACACCATTCTGAGGCACACTTTGATGCCTAATTCAGGAGATGAGAAGATGATCCGAGGCTACTCCATCAACTTACTACTTCTTATAGACTAGCATACAAGATTCAGAGTGATGAATCTGATTGTGGAGACAGTGAAGAGGGTTGTTGTTGATCAAAAGCACTCATGCTGCTATGCACCCTACATTCAGATGTTCATCAACTCCAAGTTGGAGAAGCAAATTTTTGCTCTTGACAGGCCACACTTGCCCCTATAGCCAGATCATGAGGACAATGTTGTGGTGATGAACCCAGATCAACCCACATTAGCTGCAGCACAGGCAAAGGCAGAGGTAGCTAGAGGCACTAGTGCTCAAGTCCCTAGATCCAAGAATGAGCAAATGGATCTTTTGATCACTACCGTTCAGGGCATGCAGAAGGACATCAAGGACATATTGGAGAATCAACATAGTCTTGTGAGGATCATGGAGAATAGGATCAAGACCCTTAATGACAAGGTGGATGGGTGATCGAGACCGTGAACGATCTCAAGAAGGAAGTTGATAGCTTGCCCAGTCCCGACACTTTATATGATGAGGATGACTCTCCTCTCAGGCCAGGCACTCAGTTCACTACCCAGGCCAGATCAACCACAGTGCCAGCTCCAGAGTTGAGGCCTTCTTCATTAGCTCCTGCTACAACCTCTTCAGCTCCATCAGCTCCACCAGTTCCTCCAGTTGCTACACCAACTCCATCCATGAAATCAATAGAGGTCTTTGCCAACGCAGTCTCTCGACTCCAACTCCAACAACCGGAAGAGATCAGCCCCAGAAGAACGATTAGCTCTATACCTTTGAACTTTTTGGTAAATTGTTTCCAAAGAAGTTGTATAGATCATTAGGGCTTTGAGAGAGAGAGAGCGTTGGTTTTTATCGCTTTTCAAAAACATTTGATCTTTTAGTTTGCTTGTGTTAAAATTTTCTGGTATTTGATCATACACTTGATGTGTGTTGCTACTATTTCCTATCATTTTTATGCTTATGAGATGGTCAATCACCTTTACTTGATTGTGTTGTGCTATGATGTTCATTATTACTCCTCTTGCACACCACCAAGTTGTCTGTGACATGAAAGAGTGCCCCATGTACCTGATCGATTGTGCATTTGCATTCAAACACAAATTTAAAATAATGCACCAATTTAGGGGGAGCTCTTGCTTATCACATACTTCTCAAGGCGATGATTATATTCATCGACTATATCATATGTCGAAGCTTTGATCTATATGTTTTCATCAATTACCAAAAAGGGGGATATTGAAAACACATTTGCTCCCTTGGTGGTTTTGGTAATTAATAACAACATATATGGCATTGAACTAATGTTTCCACTAAGCATATTTCAGGAGAAGTTCAATGATAGGGATGGCAAAAGGATTGTGGAGAAACCCCAAGATGCAAGGAAATGGATTGGCAAAGCTTCAAGAAAGAGGACTCTACATTTTACTTTGTGAGAAATCACTTTGAGTCCATAGGAAAGCCAATACTATTAAAAGGGGGTAAGGTGATGTTGGTGAACAAGATGCTCCACGTGGACAAGTGATGGTCACCAAAAACACCAACAAGCTCTTCCAAAAAAGTCTGTCCAAAGCCAAATATCCAAACTCGATGCAACCAACAATTTTCACTTGGTGCCACCGATTCCCAAACTCAGACAGACCCATGCCAAACCCTAGCACATCGGTGCAACCAATTCCACTTTGTTGCCACCGAGTTTGGGTTGCCAACTTTCTGTTACCTCAATTCACAAAATCGGTACCACCAAGTTTGTTGGATCAGCGTCACTGAGTTGCGCAGTCTGACTATTGGTTACCTAATCGGTACCACCGAGATTTATATAGAAGTCTCACCGAGATTCAAAAGTTGTCACCTTTTGGTCACTTCAGTACCACCGAGATTCACACATCGGTGTCACCGAGTTGGTCACTTAAGGTGTAACGGTTGGATTTTTCGGGATGCCTATATATACCCTTTCACCACCACCTACTCGAAAGAGAAGAAATTATAATAGATCCCCACTCATCCCAACTGATTTTCTAAGAGAGAGCCACCTACTCATGTGTTGAGATCATGTCAATCCATTCCAACCATATGAATCTTGATCTCTAACCTCCCCAAGTTGCTTTCCACCCAATCAATATCTTCAAAGCCAAATCTGTGAGAGAGTGATTGAGTGCTGAGGAGTCTATCATCTTGAAGCACAAGAGCAAGGAGTTCATCGACATTATCGAGCCTATTACCTTTTGGAGGGTGGTGCCTCCTAGATTAGTTAGGTGTTGCTTGGTGAGGGATCACTAGAAGAGTGTCTAGAGCGGGGGTGAATAGACTACTAGCAGAAAATTAAAAACTAACCTTTTCCCAAGTTAATTGGTTGGCAGATTTTAATAGTTTAAGCAAGACTAGCAAGTCTATATACCCTACACATGCATGTCAACAAATATGGCAGCAGAAAGTAAATATATTGCACATGAAGTAAGGAGTTGAGATATGGAGATCAAACTCAATTGGAGACACAAGGATTTTTCCTGTGGTTCCGATAGGTGGTGCTATCGTACGTCCATGTTTATGGAGTCTTCAACCCACGGAGGGTAACGGTCGTGAGAGTCCATGAAGGGCTCTACCCATAGAAGGTTCCACGAAGAAGCAACCTTGACTATTCCATAACGGCTTCCATCCACGAAGGACTAGCCTCGCTATGGGTAGATCTTCACAAAGTAGGCGATCTCCTTGCCCTTACAAACTTCTTGGTTCACTACACAACACAAAGTAAGAGGCTCCCAAGAGACACCTAACCAATCTAGGAGGCACCACCCTCCAAAAGGTAATAGGCTTGGTAATGTGATGAACTCCTTGCTCTTGTGCTTCAAGATGATAGACTCCTCAACACACAATCACTCTCTCATAGATATGGCTTGGAAAAAGAGATGGGATTGGTTGAAAGAAACTTGGGGAGTATAGAAATCAAGATCCATATGTTTGGAGTGGAAGATCTTGACCTCAACACAAGGGTAAGTGGTTCTCTCTCAGAAAACTGATAGGATAGGTATGGAATAGTCCTGAGTGCTTCTCTTTCGAGTAGGTGGTGGTGTAGGGGTATATATAGGCATCCCCAAAAATCCAACCATTACACACAATAAGTCAGAGTCGATGACACCGATGTGTTAATATCGGTGGTACCGAAATGACCGAAAGGTGGCAACTTTTGAATCTCGGTTGCACCGATAAGGTGACCAACGGTCAGAATGCTCAATCTCGGTGATGCCGAGTTGACAATCTCGGAGGGACCGAAACTGTGAACTTGCATAACAGAAAGTTGGCAGCCTGAACTCGATGGCACCGAATGCAGTATCGGTTGTACCGAAAAGTTAGGGTTTGGCTGAGTCTGTCAAGGGTTCGGAATCGGTGGCACCGAATGTAGAAAGTTGGTTGCACCGATTTTGAGTGTTTGACTTGGGACAGACTTTGGTGGGAGAGTTTGTGGGTGTCTTTGGTGACTGTCACTTGTGCACGTATGAGCATTTTGTTCACCAACAATACATTACCCCCTTTTAATAGTATTGGCTTTCCTATGGACTTTTGTTCACCAACAAAACCTTACCCCCTTTTAATAGTATTGGCTTTCCTATGGACTCAAAGTGATTTCTCACAAATATAAAATGTATAGTCCTCTTGCTTGAAGTTTTGCCAACCTATTTCCTTGCATCTTGGGGTATTCCACAGTCTCTTTGCCAACCCAACTCTCCATGGAATATTATTTGAAACACACTAGATAAAAGTATTAGTCCAAGAGACAATGTATGTTGTCATGAATTATCAAAACCACCAAGGGAGCATGTTGTGCTTTCAATCTCCCCCTTTTTGGTAATTCATGACAACATACAATCAAAGCTTCAAATAAAGATATGCGTGAATATAATGAAGACTTTGAGAGACACATGACTTAGATTTGCTCCCCCTAAATGTGTGCAATCCCTCTAAAGGATAGGTTCTTTGGAATGCATGGACACACATGTAGTAGAAGGGATAAAATAAGTCATGTGTATCTTGGCTATATGCATCAAATGTATATGAATGAGGCGTATCCTTATTCAAGACTTCACTCTTGCAAACAATATGTGCAAGAAGCAAGAGATCATCTTGATCAAGGATATGATGCATATACTTACCTTGAGTTCTTGAGCGTTTTAGCAATAGAAATACAGTTGAGAAAACAATGTTAGGAAACACAAGAGTATTCTACCAATAAAAAGCAATAGAATTCAAAGATACCAAGATATGGAGAACATATAGAAGGTGGTATTCCTCAAGAATTGATATGTCTCCCCCTTTGGCATTAATCCTTTAGAGATTTCTCCCCTTAGATATGAAAGTAGTAGTTCATCCTCTCCCCTTGAATCTCAGCATATAGATATTGGGATTGGATAGGGTGAGAAAAGTCTAAAGTGAACAGTCAAATAGGATAGAATTTTCTCCCCCTTAATTTGGTATTCTCCCCTTGTTTATATAAGTGTGAACTTTTGATATCCTCCTCTCCCCCTTTGCATAAGCATGTACCTCTCCCTTTAGCATGAAGCTTTGGTATTTTCCCCCTTTGGCATTAATTCCCAAAAAGGTCAAATTTAGGAGTAGGTACAGGGATCATTGACAAGGAAGGGATCCTTGAGAACAAGGGTCATTGAAAGTAAGGTTCATAGAAAAGAACTGAGGGAATCATTGAGTGTAACTTCTCTGCTTGTGGCAAATATTAGTCTTTTCCTCCTTTGAGCTAGGGATCCTTGAATAAAGAATTTCTCCCCCTAAGATTTGCTTGTTATTCTCCCCCTAATTTTTTTAAGGGATCATCGAAGTAACAAAAGAAGGACAGATAAGATAAGAAACCAAATCAGTGACTCCGAGACACATAGATCGGTGGTATCGAGATTTTGTTGTGCAGCTTGTCTGCAATTTCGGTAGAACCGAGATATCTGAGTCAGCGACTCTAAGGCTAATACAGAAAGAAAAGAATAAGAGACCAAGCTTCTGTTTTCAAAGAGTCAAAAGAAAATATTTCCAAAAGAAAAAGTGAAGGGCATCATCTGGAAAATATTTGAGTGGTTACTAGAGATCATGTAAATAGAGAACAACCACACGAGATTCTTAACTAGTGATGGGCAGTGACTGGGTCACCTATATTAGAGTATATTGACTTAGGACCCAAGCAAGAATACTTGATCATAGGTCATACTCTCTGTTAAGCTCAAAATGGGGTTACCATTTTTCGATTAAGCATTTTAATGTCTTCATATCACTTGAGTTGCTTTAGCTCATGACTTGGAGTAAAGCCTTTTCAAGGATATGAGAGCATACCTTTGAGTGATGTTGATGATGTTGCTCGTTGGTGAACTTGTTACGGATGCTCGAGGTTGATGAAGAACATCTAGAGTTGGGAGCAATCCTTCTCGTTCTAGTACACTTGTTACCTACAAGAGTTAGTCATGCAAGGAAGAACAATAGGTATATCCATTTGACATGATACCAGCTGAGATTTTGCAATAATGATCAAGTATATGTCAAGGATATGTTTTTGTTGTCTTCTTCCTTCCACATCAAGAGGGGTTGTGGATACTTGGTCAAGACAAGATTTCTTATAACAGGAGTTGGTTCCAATCTCATGGAATGAAGTTCTTCCAAGTATCTACAAACGGTTAGATGCAATACAAGGGAGCATAGAATCCCATGGCATAAGATAACACGTTAGCAATATCATGGAAGTATCAAGAAGGCTCATGCCCTTGCAAGCATCCGAGTGAGTCTAGCTCAAGTTTGAAGCATCAATGATGTTCAACTCACTCCTCAAGTGACAAAAAGTTTTCTCATCAAGTGGCTTAGTAAAGATATCGGCCAATTGCTTGTTAGTGCGAACATGCTTAAGGTTAATATCTCCTTTAGCAACATGATCACAAATGAAATGATGTCGAACTTGAATATGCTTAGTTCGAGAATGTTGCACAGGATTATGACCAATCTTAATAGCACTTTCATTGTCACAAAATAGTGGAACATTTTTTCACATGGATTCCATAATCCTTAAGCTTTTGTGTCATCCATAGTAACTGCGCACAACAAGATCCAACAGCAATATACTCAGCTTCGGCAGTAGATAGAGATACCGAGTTTTGTTTCTTGGAGTACCAAGACACAAGAGATCTACCTAAAAATTGACAAGTACCCGAGGTAGATTTTCTATCAACCTTGTCACCGGCATAGTCCGAATCGGAATAACCAACAAGGTTAAAAGAAGATCCCTTGCGATACCAAATGCCAAAGTTTTGTGTTTGTATCAAGTATCTCAAAATATGTTTCACGGCCAAAAGATGACACTCCTTAGGTGCAGCTCGATATCTAGCACACATGCAAACACTAAGCATAATATTGGGACGAGATGCACATAGATATAGCAATGAACCAATCATAGATCGATAAACTTTTTGATCAACCGGTTCATCTTCCTTGGTAAGATCAACATGTCCACTAGTTGGCATGGGAGTTTCCATACCTTTGCACTCCTGCATGTCGAACTTCTTGATCAAGTCCTTGGTATACTTAGTTTGAGAGATGAAAGTTCCTTCTCTTGATTGCTTGATTTGCAATCCAAGAAATAATTTCAGCTCACACATCATGGACATCTCATACTTCTCAGACATCGACCTTCCAAATCTTTCACTAAATTGAGGGTTAGTGGAACCAAAGATAATATCATCCACATAGATTTGGCAGACAAATAATTCTCCATTAACTCTCTTGGTGAACAAGGTTGCATCAATTTTACCAATTTCAAAACCTTTTTCAATGAGAAACTTCACTAAGCATTTGTACCAAGCACGAGGGGTTTGCTTAAGACCATAAAGGGCTTTACGAAGCTTGTAAACATGATTAGGTTTCTTAGGATTCACAAAACCAGGTGGTTGCTTATCATAAACCTCCTCTTCAGTTTCACCATTTAAAAAGATACTTTTAATGTCCATTTGATAAAGTGTGATATCATGGTGGTTAGCATAGGCAAGAAGAAGTCGAATAGCTTCTAGTCTAGTAATGGGGGCATAAGTCTCACCGTAGTCCATACCTTCGACTTGAGTGTATCCTTGGGCCACGAGACATGCCTTGTTGAGTATGACTAGACCGTCTTCGTCTGTCTTGTTCCGAAAGACCCATTTGGTTCTGATGATGTTGTGCTCATCCTCGGGCTTCTCCACGAGTGTCCACACTTTGTTCCTTTCAAAGTTGTGAAGCTCTTCATGCATAGCGCTCACCCAATCCGCGTCTTCAAGAGCTTGTTCTACCTTCAAAGGCTCAATGCTAGATATGAAAGAATAATGCTCACAAAAGTTAGCTAGATGAGTTTTAGAGCGAGGGATTCTCCCAATTTGGATGTTCCCAAAGATTTGGTTTAGGGGATGGTTCTTGATCACTTGTTCTCGAACTCGGGTCAGCTTCTGATTGTTGGATGGTGCAGCTTCTTCTTCATCATCATTTCCTTCGTCTTCGTTGTTGTCAACGTGATCATCTCCTTGAGGTGGTGGTGAAGAAGGTTGTGGTGGATCTTCATGATGTACTTCCTCCTCTTCATCATATGTCGTGTACCGCTTGTGGATGCCTCCATGTCATGTTATGGTTCACCTTGTCGTGAAGTAGGGGCTTGCACTTGAGTTGATGAAGTACTTTCGTTCACCTCCATGGGACGAATCTTGCCGATGGGTAAATCTTGGATAGCTTCTAAGGGGTCCTTATCACCTACATCATTTGGCAATTGTTCGACTTGCGAACCATTAGATTCATCAAACTTCACATCTACCGTCTCTTCAACTTTTCGAGTGAAGTTGTTGTAGACATGGTAAGTGTGAGAATTTGATCTGTAACCAAGTAGGAATTCTTCATGAGATTTAGGAGCAAATTTAGTATGACAATGCTTGTCAATAATGTAGCACTTGGAGCCGAATACCAACAAGTATCCAACTTGGGGTTTGCTACCAGTGAGTAGCTCGTATGTCGTTTTATAGAGAAGCTTGTGCAAGTAAAGTCGGTTTGTGGCATGGCATGTTGTTTCCACGGCTTTTGCCCAAAAGTGTCTTGGCGTGTTGTATTCGTCAAGCATCATTCTGGCCATCTCAATAAGCGTCTGGTTCTTCCTCTCAACAACTCCATTTTGTTGAGGCGTGTACGTAGCCGAGAACTCATGTGAGACACCTTCTTTGTCAAGAAAGGTATCCACATGGGTGTTCTTGAACTCCGATCCGTTGTCGCTTCGAACCTTCTTGATCTTCACTTCAAACTGATTTTGTGCTTTGCAAACGAAGTTCTTGAAGATATTTTGAACCTTCGACTTATCATCAAGGAAAAATACCCACGTAAATCTGGAAAAATCATCAACTATAACTAGACCATAGGAATTTCCATCGAGACTCTTGTAAGCATTGGGACCGAAAAGATCCATGTGAAGTAACTCGAGTGGTCTCCTAATAGTCATGATATTCTTAATAGAGTGACTTCGACCTACTTGCTTTCCAGCTTGATAAGCACTACAAAGTTTATATTTGTCAAAGATAACATATTTAACACCAAAAATGTGATCGCCCTTCATTAGCTTATCTAGATTGCGCATGCCCAGATGTCCAAGCCTTCTATGCGATAGCCAACCTTTAGAAGATTTTGCAATTAAACAAGTACGAGGTTGGGCCTTTTTAGTGAAATCAACAATGTATAGATCACCTCTATGAATACCGGTGAAGACAATTTTATGATTATCAAATTGAAACACTTGCCAATCTACTTTAGTAAATAGCACATTGAAACCGAAGTCTAGATACGAAAAGGAGATTGTAGCCAAGGGATTCAACAAGCATTGCATGTTGAATTGAGCTATCATGAGATATGGCCACCTTACCAAGGATAAGTACCTTACCTTTAGAGTTGTCTCCAAAGGTCATGTACCTTTGAGGACCTTGATTAGGCGTGATCTCTTGGAACATGTCTTTATCACCAGTCATGTGATCCGTACATCCACTATCAAGAATCCACTCTTTTCCTTTGGACATATAATCCTTGAAGTTTGCCATTAGACTTAGATTCTTCATGATCTTTTCATGCTCGATGTTGAACAACTCATCTTCTCCAAGGTAGTCATGTTCCACATTGTCATCATCAAGTGGGAAATCCTCGTCATAAAGAACAAGAGATTCATTAGAACTGTGATCATGACAATGTTCATGTTTATGAATGCGAATGGCTTCAAACATAATGTTGTTGATAGTGCTGACATCTCCTTTAGCACGCAGAAGATCACAGAGCTCAAATAGGCATTTATCAAAGTTTGGATCACTAGGCTTCATTTTATGAAAAGCAACAGTTTTATGAAGAATTTCATCAAGATTTCCTAATGAGAGATTTGGATGTCGTTTCTCCAAATCAGTCCACAAGGTATAGGCACATGCAAAGTTCTTCAATTGAGAAGGCACGAATCTTGGTAGACCTCTAACAATAAGATTGACAGTTCTTAGGTTACCAAGCATGTTACTTTCCTCTTCGTGTGTGGGATGCAATTCGTCAATAGGGAGCACATAGGGGTTTTCAATATATTTTCTCAAATGGAATTTATCAAATATTTCAATCATGGCATTCTTCCATTTACTATAGTACTCTCCATCAAGAATGGGCACCCTACAATACAAACTCTCTATAATAGGCACATCCATCTTCCTCCTCGGTGATTAAACCGATGCAATGGGGACCAAAGCTTTGGTACCAATTGAGGGATCGCTAGAAGAGTGTCTATAGGGTGGGTGAATAGACTACTAGAAGAAAATTAAAACCTAACCTTTTCCCAAGTTAATTGGTTGGCAGATTTTAACAGTTTTAGCAAGACTAGCAAGTCTATATACCCTACACATGCATGTCAACAAATATGGTAGTGGAAAGTAAAGACATTGCACATGAAGTAAAGAGTTGAGATATGGAGATCAAACGCAATTGTAGACGCAAGGATTTTTCCCGTGGTTCAGATAGGTGGTGCTATCGTACATCCATGTTTATGGAGTCTTCAACCCATGGAGGGTAATGGTCGCGAGAGTCCACGGAGGGCTCTACCCACGGAGGGATCCACGAAGAAGCAACCTTGACTATTCCATATCGGCTTCCGTCCACGAAGGACTAGCCTCTCTATGGGTAGATCTTCACGAAGTAGGCGATCTCCTTGCCCTTACAAACTTCTTGGTTCACTCCACAACACGAAGTAGGAGGCTCCCAAGTGACACCTAACCAATCTAGGAGGCACCACCCTCCAAAAGGTAATAGGCTCGGTAATGTCGATGAACTCCTTGCTCTTGTGCTTCAAGATGATAGACTCCTCAACACACAATCACTCTCTCACAGATATGGCTTGGTAGAAGAGATGGGATTGGTGGAAATCAACTTGGGGAGGCTAGAAATCAAGATCCATATGGTTGGAGTGGAAGATCTTGACCTCAACACAAGGGTAGGTGGTTCTCTCTCAGAAAACTGATAGGATAGGTATGGAATAGTCCTGGGTGCTTCTCTTTCGAGTAGGTGGTGGTGGAGGGGTATATATAGGCATAGCCAAAAATCCAACCGTTACACACAATAAGTCAGACTCGGTGACATCAATGTGTTAATCTCGGTGGTACCAAAGTGACCAAAAGGTGGCAACTTTTGAATCTCGGTGAGATCGATATAGGAATGTCGGTTGCACCGATAAGATGACCAATGGTCAGAATGCTCAATCTCGGTGACGCCGATTCGAAAATCTCAGAGGGACCAAAACTGTGAACTTGCGTAATAGAAAGTTGGCAGCCTGAACTCGGTGGCACTGAATGCAGTATCGGTTGTAGCGAAAAGTTAGGGTTTGGTTGAGTCTGTCAAGGGTTTGGAATCAGTGGCACCGAATGTAGAAAGTTGGTTGCACTGATTTTGAGTGTTTGACTTGGGACAGACTTTTGTGGGAGAGTTTGTGGGTGTCTTTGGTGATGGTCACTTGTGCATGTATGAGCATTTTGTTCACCAACAAAACCTTACCCCCTTTTAATAGTATTGGCTTTCCTATGGACTCAATGTGATTTCTCAAAAATATGAAATGTAGAGTCCTCTTGCTTGAAGTTTTGCCAACCTATTTCCTTGCATCTTGGGGTATTCCACAGTCTCTTTGCCAACCCAACTATCCATGGGCTATTATCTGAAACACACTAGATAAAAGTATTAGTCCAACAGACAATGTATGTTGTCTTATCAAAACCACCAAGGGAGCATGTTGTGCTTTCACTTGGGAGCCTTCTACTTCATGTTGTGGAGTGAACCAAGAAGTTTGTAAGGGCAAGGAGATCGCCTACTTCGTGAAGATCTACCCGAGTTAGGCTAGTCCTTTGTGGACGTAGGCCATCATGGTACAGTCAAGGTTGCTTCTTCATGGAACCCTCCATGGGTAGAGCCCTCCATGGACTCTCGTGACTGTTACCCTTCGTGGGTTGAAGACTCCATAAACGTGGACGTACGATAGCACCACCTATCGGAACCACGGGAAAAATCTTCGTGTCTCCAAATTGCATTTGATCTTACTACCCTTCCTTTACCACTCATGCTTGTCTTTACTTTCTGCTGCTATACTCGTAGACATGCACGTGTAGGGTGTGATTGACTTTCTATGAATGCTAAAATCTGCCAAGATTTAAAATTGGGAAAAAGTAGATTCTTATTTGGTCAAGTAGTCTAATCACACACACACCCCTGTAGACCTACTTTCGATCCTACACCCCCCCCCTTATAAAAGAGGCCATCGCCCAGTGTTAAATTAATGACGCCTTGAGAAACAGGAAAGCGGTAAAGATACAGGGTACATGGTCCTGATAGAAAAACTTACAAGACATTAAACGATCAAAAAACATAAAACTAAGCAGGAAACATAGCTTGATCGGCGAGGTCCTCATCCACCAAGGTGAAACTCCAAGAATCTAGGAGGGAGGTAACTATGAAGCAAACACAACACGAGAGAGAGCTTGCACCATTGGCTGCTCCAGGTGGACGAAATTGGACGTGCTATCTTCCTTCTCTGCCATGCAAGAGGACCCACCTGTACTCTCGTCTTGGCTCAAAGGACGCTGCACCATCGTCGGCAGAGTCACTCACCCAGAGCTCAAACGAACAGACGACACAATGTCTAGGGGCAGAAACCAAGCACAAAAAACACCAAAAAAGTTCACCGCAAGATCAACACCACCACCACCCATGGAGAACCACATTGGGCTGACATAAGAAACTGAGTTCGTGCAACCGAGGGAGCGATAGCCGAGGAGGGTAGTCCCCGAGCACAAACCCAAGCCATCACACACTACCCATCGCTGACATTCCAGCACACTCAAAGCTCTGTCATCCCATAGTGACGCCTCCAACAAGGGGACAACACCGCAGCATTGCCACCGCCAAAACCAAGAGGTTTAGGTTTTCACCCGGGATTCAGGAAGGAAGGGAAGGGGATCCTTGATGACGCCTCCAGGGAGGAACGTGATATCCGCGGACGTCAACACCGTCATGGCCGCCTAAAGGCCGAGGATTTCTCCCGGAACCCTAACACTACTCATGATACAACCTACCTAGATCCGGCGACCCAAGGTTACCAAGAACTGGATCCGGAGGGTAGAGAGTTTGGGCGCAGCGACGGTCTTCATTGGTAACACGAGAGCGTCACGACACCCGTGCGTAGTAGCCAACACCAATTGCCTCCTCACCACCCACACGGCCAAGAAGAGCATCCAACATCCACGTGCACCATCCACCACAGGACAACATCCATGACGCCTTGGATCCGTAAAGCCAGCCTCGCATGCTACCACAAGCAGTAAGTCACCGCAACCGGTTGGCCCAGCTGCCATGCCAGTGCAACTCCACCTACAACCTTCTCCCACAATGCACCTTAGTCCCCACCACGACACGGATGCCCGGACACACCTAGATCAAAGACCAAATCAGTAGGCCGGTCCCAAAGCATCAGATATGCCGTCTAGACGACCAGACGGTGCCATATCTATGTGGGGTTGGATCCCTCCCACCGGCCACACCAGGGCAGCAGCACCGTGATGCCGTGGGCGTGGTCGAGGACCACACCACCAATGGGACACCGTCGCGAGAGAGACAAGGGAACATAGAGGAGAAGGGGTATAGTAGAGAAGGAGGAGGCTGGGACACCTCACCGCTATCATGGGCCGGTCGGCCGGCCACCGCCGGCGACGGTGAGGGAGAGGAGATCGACGGGAGGTGGTGGTTTGATGTGGCGGCGGGATTCACCCGTGAGTCCCGAGAGCGTCCCACGAGGTTGGGTCAGGCCCGTGTGCCCCCCCCCTTACGTGGCGCTCGTGGACTGGTCAAACCAGTGACGTATCGATTGTGTATGTTGGTGTATGCTTAATAGTAACTTTATTTACACGTCTCATCATACATAGTGACTATATTCTTATGGACAGTGAGCAAGTGAGCTCGCTGCACGAGCTAGAGTGTCGTGAGTACATTTTACTCTATTAGAAATGAAAGCAAACTAAATTTAATATGTTGTGACTTCTTGAATATACTTGAAGTAGAGCCTCTGGAGCTAATGAAAATCAAAACCTACATGTCAGAAAAGACTACCTTTTGACGAATCAGAATTTACAGTCACATGGAATGCACTTTGTGTGCGTTAGAGAGATTGTCCATATGGCCACTCACCCACTGTGCTAGAGTTGTTGTTATTCCTGGAGAACTTAGTTCCAAGATTTGAAAGCAGGAATAGGCGACACGACAGATGTGAATCATGTGATCATACTAGTTGCAAGGAAATCTTTAGCAGGAGAGAGACCATGAATCACGT
Organism: Hordeum marinum; assembly: GCA_022496015.1. Lineage (NCBI taxonomy): Eukaryota > Viridiplantae > Streptophyta > Magnoliopsida > Poales > Poaceae > Hordeum > Hordeum marinum. The sequence continues at coordinate 390,066,857 of CM039678.1, read as the reverse complement.
AGCAGTCGCCGGCCGCTTGTTAATGTATGTATTCTGTATCACGTATGTACACTGTATGTATTCAAATCCTATATTCTAGGATCGCCCTGATGACCTGCGTGCCTATTCTTTCGGGTGTTCTCTCTTGTGATGTATATGTATCATGTAACACAACAGAAGTAATCAAGGGTTGGAAATATTCTTCTCAACTTGGTATCAGAGACCATCTCACATCCTATGACGACCCCCCCCCCCCAATCCTCCCCCTCCGCTGCCGGTGCATGCATGGAGACCTCGCCAGGATCTCTCCTCCTCCTCTGTGCTTTCTCCCGCCTACTCTACGGCCTCCTCCCCGCTGTTCATCTTCGGCATTGACCCAGCCCTTCTTCATGGCTCCACTGCCGCATCGGCCTCCCAGTTTTCTCCGCTCTTCACCTCCAGTCCTCCCCCCTCTCAGGCGCTGTCGGTTCCCCCACCCATCACCCCTCATCACCCCATTTTATCTGACCACATTACCAACCACATCAAGTTCTTGCTCCACCCCGCCGATCACAATTACCACAAATAGAAGACCTTCCTCATGGTGCTCCTTCGGTATGGCGTCACTTTCCTCATCGAGCACCCCCCGCCTCCCAATGCCACCACCCACTACCTCGAGCTTGATGCCCATGTCGCCCTGTGGATCTACGCCACTCTCTCTGACACCATGTGCGACCACGTCGTCGGTGCCACCACCACCTATGCTATCTAGCAAAAGATCAAATCCTTCTTCCTTGCCAAATGCGATGCCCGCTTTATGATCCTCAATCGCCAATATCACAATCTTAAGCAGGGCGATCTCTCCATCTCTGAGTATGCGCACCGTATGAAGCTCCTCATGGATGGTCTCGCTGACATAGATCATGTCGTCACTGAGGTGGATCTCACCACCCAATTTCTCCATTGCCTCGACAAGCGCCCAGATATAATTCGCGTTGTGCTGGGCGACCATGATCTCCCCTTCGACATCGTACTCTCTCGGGTCGTTCTGGCCGAGGAATCCCTGGAGCAATGTGCGGTTGTGGAGAGCACGTCTGTCTTCGCTCTCCCTGGTGCTGGCGCTGCTGCCGGCTCCTCCGGCTCGGGCGGCCATTCCAACGGTGACTACTCCAACGACGTCTCTACCTATCGCGCTCCGGGTGGCTCTCCACATCCCCAACCCTCACCTGGTCGCGGGCGTGGTGATCGCTTCGGTGACGGTGGTGGCTGTGGTCACAGTCGTGGCCATGGACACGGGCACGGTCAGCCGCCGTCCCCTCTGTTCCCCTCATTCACGGGCTACTTCGCCCCCTATGGGATGGCACTCCCTGCTCCCCGCCTTGGCGGCTGGATTCCACCCAACACCGCCGGTATTCTTGGCTCCTGCCCCAGCGCCCATGGTCGGGACTACCACACCTACACGCCACCATCGGATCCGCCTCCTCCACCACACCAGCCGTCGTGGGATCACCTCGCTATGCTCAACGCTGCCTACAGCAACAACGGCTACAACCCTCCTGCACCCGAATGGTTCCTCGACAGCGGCGTGTCCTCACATGTGACCGGCACCCAAGGTAATCTCACCAAGTCTAGTTCTTCCTTAATGCATTTACCGTATCGTATTCTTGTTGGTAATGGGCATTCTCTCCCTGTTACTTTCGCCGGCTCTACCACCCTTCCACCCTACGACTTCCATCTTATTGATGTGCTTGTTTCCCCCAATGTCGTTACTAGCCTCATTTCCGTTTGCAAATTCACTAAAGATAATTCATGCTCAATCGAATTTTACCCGTGTGGTTTTCTTGTGAAGGATCTATGCACCAAGAGAGTTCTCATGATCTTTGTTAGCCACGGTAATCTTTATCCCTTTGTTGGCAATAAAGCGACTCCGGCGACGGCTCTCCTCTCCAGCACCACCGTTGACCTATGGCATCGTCGGCTTGGTCACCCTGGCACCCAAACCCCCTCCACCATCTCCAAAGTTTTTCTTAGTGATTGTAATAAGGCTCCTCACACTCCGTGTAGCGCTTGTAAACTTGGCTGCCAACCCCGTCTTCCTTTTCCATCATCGTTTAGCAAGACATATGCACCTTTTGATTTGATACACTGTGATTTGTGGATCTCTCTCGTTGTGAGTTTTCTGGCTTTTAATATTATCTTGTCGTGTTGGATGACTTTATGCATTTGTCATGGACATTTCCGTTATGCCAAAAATATGACACCTCCATGGTTCTACAACGCTTCTTCCAGTTCGTTTACACCCAATTTCACACCATCATTAAGAGTATGCAATGCGACAATGGCGGCGAATTCATCAACACCTCCCTCCGGTTCTTCTTCTCTTCAATGGCATTTCCTACCGGTTCTCTTGTCCCCACACTTCCCCCAAAAGGGCAAGGCCGAACATCTCATTCGTACCATCAACGACATCATACGCATGCTTCTTCTACAAGCCAATCTTACGCCAGCCTTTTGGGTTGAGGCTCTTCACACACCCACTTACTTACTCAACCGGCGTCCCTCACGTGTTACCACTCCACACACTCCCTACTATCTTCTCCATGGTGTCCCACCAGCATATGACCATCTTCACGTGTTTGGTTGCTTATGCTTTCCGAACTTGTATGCCACTATGGATCACAAACTTGCCCCTCGCTCCACCCGTTGCATCTTTCTTGGTTATGCTCTTGAGCACAAAGGTTATCATTGCTATGACCTTACAACCCGACGTGTTATTGTCTCTCGACATGTTGTCTTCGACGAGAAGGTTTTTCCATACACCCCTTGCCCACCCAGCCACACCTCCTACACGTCCACAGAAAATCCCCATGCAGGATCTCCCAACAGCCCCGATCGCTTGGATCCCGCGCCAGCTACCTCGTCCGGTCGGCAACCTGACCCACCTACCGCACCCAATCCGTCGCGCGACCAACCACCCAATCCCGCATCACCCGGCCCCACTCCCCTGTCCCGCACCACCAGCCCACGCGCCGCACCCTCCTTGGCTGTTGCGCCTGCCACACCTGCCTCCCATGATCCCATCGCCACCCCGTCCGTTGATTCGCCCCACTCCCCTGCCAACGCATCTTCCTCGGATCCACCACCCACCAGATCTGCATCACCTTTCCTTGGCCCACCCAATCTCCCTCGACTTCTGCTCCGCCCAGTACACCGATACCAGCTCTGCCTCCCCATGCAGTCGCGATACAGCCACCCACCAACGCACACAAAAGGTCCACCCGTGCCAAATCTGGCTTTCTCATGCCCAAACGTATGTTCCTTGCTGAGGCAGCTAACCCATCCATCTCACCCATTCCACCCACTTATAAATCATCCCTCAAAGATCGCCATTGGCGATAGGCGATGCAAGAGGAATTTAATGCATTAATGAACAGCTTCACTTGGTCTTTGGTGCCCAAACCTGCAGGTGCAAATGTTGTCACAGGGAAATGGATTTTTTGGCACACGTTCAACATGTATGGTTCATTGGCATGCTACAAAGCACGATGGGTTGTGTGTGGCTTCACACAACACGAAGGTGTGGATTATTCTGAGACGTTTAGTTCGGTTGTCAAACCGGCCACCATCCGGGTTATGTTGAGTCTTGCCACCTCCACTCATGGCTGATCCACAAACTTGATGTCAAGAACTCATTTCTTCATGGCGAACTCACTGAGATAGAGTATTCCTCTCAACCAGCTGTGTTTGTGCACTCCACCAAGCCAGATCATGTGTGCCTCCTTCGCAAGTCACTCTATGGTTTGAAGCAAGCTCCTCGGACATGGTGAAAGGACGTGGATGTCGCCTAGAGTGGGGGTGAATAGGCGCTTTAAAATAATCATGGTTTAGGCTTGAACAAATGCAGAATAAAACTAACGTTTAATATGTCAAGCACAAAACCTAAAATAACTAGGCTCACCTATGTGCACCAACAACTTATGCTTCGCAAGATAAACAACTAAGTGATAGCAAGATATAAATCATTAAAAAATATGGCTATCACAAAGTAAAGTGCATAAGTAAAGGGGCTCGGGTAAGAGATAATCAAGGCACGCGGAGACGACGATGTATCCCGAAGTTCACACCCTTGCGGATGCTAATCTCCGTTCGGAGCGGTGTGGAGGCATAATGTTCCCCAAGATGCCACTAACGCCACCGTAATCTCCTCACGCCCTCGCACAATGCAAGATGTCGTGATTCCACTAAGGGACCCTTGTGGGAGGTCACCAAACCCATACAAACTAGGTTGGGGAGATCTCCACAACTTAATTGGAGGCTCACAACGACACCACGAAGCTTCACCACAATGGACTGTGGCTCCGAGGTGGCCTCAAATGCTCGGGGCAATCTTCACAACCTAATTGGAGACCCCGCCGCTTGCCCGGAGCTTTGCACCACAATGATTGAGCTCCGAGACAACACAAGCCGTCTAGGGCGCCAAGGCACCCAAGAGGAACAAGCTCTAGGGTGCACAAACACCCAAGAGTAATAAGCTTCTCAAACTTCACTTCCATGTTTCACCGTGGAGAACTCAAACCTATGCACCAAATGCAATGGCAAGGGCACACGGAGTGCCCAAATCCTTCTCTCCCAAATCCCTCCACAACAACTAATTCTATGGAAGAAAATGAGAGGAAGAACAAATAAGAATACGAAGAACTCCAAGATCTAGATCCAAGGGGTTCCCCTCACTTAGAGGAGAAAGTGATTGGTGGAAATGTGGATCTAGATCTCCTCTCTCTTTTCCCTCAAGAACTAGCAAGAATCATTGGAGGGATTGAGAGTTAGCAAGCTCGAAGAAGGTCAACAATGGGGGAAGAACACGAGCTCAAGAGATAAAGTCCATTGGGGAATAAGACCCCCTTTTATAGGTGGGAAAAAATCCAACCGTTATCCTCACAGCCCGCACAGAGCGGTACTACTGCTAGGGCAGTAGTAGCCATATGAAACACTATTGGAACGAGGCAACAGGGCGGTAGTACTGCCGGAGTGGTATACCACCTACCCTCGTGGTACTATCGCGGGGTAGTATTCAACGTCCACTCAGGTGCAGCACACGGCAGGATACACCGTGAGGCGGCGGTACTACCGCGCGTCCACGGATGTAAAAAATTACTTCTGGGCTACATCTGCTGGAGCTAGCTTCAAGAAAATATCCGGCACGGTAGTACCAGAAGTCATTTGCGGTACTACCGCCTAAGGGGCGGAAGTAAAAAATTACTTTCGTCAAACTTGCGGTACTACCGTCCTCGGGGCGGAAGTAAATAATTACTTCCGTGCAACTTGCGCTACTACCGCTCCAAGGAGCGCTACTGCCGCTAGCCACTGTACTGCAGCACTTTCAACTACTCAGCTAGGAAAACGGGAGGATATAGTAAAACCAGAACTGCCACAACTTCTACAAATGAGCTCCAAATTGAGCAAACTCAAGCTTGTTGGAGCTATCTTAAGAAGAGTCATTATAAAAATGCCAAAGGTATAGAGATGAGAAACCTCTTTCAATGAAGAATCAGCAATAACTCCAACATCGAACACATCATAGAAGATGCATATGGACTCCGTTTTCAATGAACTTGAGCTTGTCATGAAGTTGACCATAAGGTCAAGAAACCTCAAAGAGAAAAAACCAACCAAGAACCAAGAAAGATGATGATGCCAGCAATGGTTTGAGCTCTCAACGAACGACACGATCAAGCTACTCACTTGAGAGCCCCCTTGATAGTACGGCTACCTATCCTATAACCCAGTCTCCCAACTACCACTTATGAGACCGGTAAAATAGAAAAACCTATCAAGGTCAAACCTTAGCCTTGCGCATAGTCCACTTGAGCTAGATTATGACGATCTTGACTTCCTCAAGATGGACCACCTTTCTTGATTGTGTTGTCTTGATGAAGACTAGATGATTGCTCCCCCATACTCCACTATGGGTGAGCTACTCTTCGGCACATCTTCACAAGTCCATTGACACCACAATGGACGGCAAGCTTCAAGCCTGATCTCTCCGTGATGTTTCACTTGAACTTGCACACCGCAACCTTGATAATGATCACCACTTGATGTCATCTTCCATGGGTTGTATGGGATCTTCCTCTTGATGCAATCCCATGGAAATATGCCTAACCCCACAAATAACTCTCATAAGGAACATGGGTTAGTACACAAAGCGTAATGGACAATGCTTACCATACCATGGGATCACTTGATCCCTCTCGGTACATCTTGTATGCTTTGTGTGTTGATCACTTGATTCACTCTTTGACTTAGTCTTGATCAACCTTGTATCTTATCTACTCTCTTCATAAATATGATGTCTTGAAGGTAATCATGAATGCTCACATAATCTCCTTCTTCAAGACATGCTTGCAATAAGCTCAACTCTCACATGACCAATCTTTGGATAAACCTTGAATACCACCTTGGTCACGATATAAACTCCTTGAAACCAACAGATGGACTTCAAGAAGTACCCACGGACAAATCCTTAGAATATAACTCAAGGCAACCATTAGTCCATAGGGATTGTCATCAATTACCCAAAACCACACATGGAGAAATGTGCTCTTACACATGGTTTCTTTGCTTCCAAGCCTTCTTGTTCTCCCTTGGATTCCATGCTTCCAAGAGTGACACCTCCCTATTCATCCTGCATCATGATACGTCTATTGCATACTTGCTGGTCTATGTAGATGACATCATTCTTACCGCCAACACTCCACAAACACTCCACCACATCATTCATGCACTCAAACAGGAGTTTGCCATGTTGGATCTTGGTTCTCTTCATCATTTCTTGGGCATCAATGTCACACAAAACACATCCGGCATTTTTCTCTATCGACAACAGTATACCCTCGAGCCCCTTGACCGTGCCAAAATGCTAAACTGTAAGCCATTTTCCACTCGTGTCGACACCACCTCCAAACTGCCCTCTAATACAGGTGACCTTCTGTTATGACTGGTTTAGCTTGTAACCGGAGGAGGCCCACCGGGCAGTAGTTAGGGGCTTGGCCCACAAGTTATCTTAGGCTATTCGTTCCAAAGTTATAAATACTAGATGTAAGACACCTTTTGAGATTAAGCAATAAAGACTATTGTTATCTTTTATTGCCCGACTCCTTGAGGAGCCGGAACCCTAGCCGCCACAGCCAAGCCGCCGCCGCCTCCAACCCTAGCCGCGACGGCGCCCTGCCACCGGCGCGCCCGCTCCACGCTGCGTCCTGTCCCTCCTTGCCCCTACAACCTCCGCAGTAGAGCTGGTAGGAACCCTAGTCCTACCAATTTGGTATCCAGAGACCTCGTTGCGATCATGTCGCTGCCACCACCATCGCCGACACTGTCCGGCGGCGCCACCACGCCGATGACGCCGACACCGATCCTCACCGCGCCGACGATGGCCGTCGGGACCTTGCTGGCGGGGCCCATCTCTCCCATGGCCCCACTCGCGCCGCTCTCCCCAGGTTCATCAACACCACCGCCGGCCGGCGCCTTGTCTCCCGAGCAGATCGCCGCCACCCTGCAGCACCTCGTCACCACCGTCCAGGGCCTCCAGCTCCAGCAGCAGTAGTACGGGGCCGAGCCCTACGCGCAATCGCCGCCGGCCCCGATCGCCGCCCAGGGCTTTCCGCTCCAGTACGGGGGCGGGGCCAGGCCCTACGCGCCACCCCCGTGGCCACCCCAGGGCGCGGCCGCTTGTGGCGGGCCTCTATTCTGGCCGCCCCAGGCGGCCCCTTCGCACGGTCCCCCGCCGGCCACGGCACCCTTCTGGCCTCTACTGCCGACGTCTTCAGCAGCCCCCTGGGTGCAACAGCCGCCGCCAACAGCATGGCCGGCCCAGCAGCCGCCGCAGACGGCGCCCCAGGGACTCCTGCCACCGCCGTTCTCCGCGCCATCATCGTCGGGGGGCAGTTCAGGCACGGCCGCGACTACCGGTTTACCGATCCAACAGGTCCGGTTCCCACCATCCCCGTCTCCCCTGCCAGCATGGGTGGCGGGGTCTTTGCCATCACCGGTCTACACCACGGCCCCGGTCGAGCTGACTCCGTTTCCGCAGTTCGGCGGGCCATCCGTTTCCGCCAGCCACTACCCGGACTACTCAGATCAGGCACCCCCCGCCTCGCTATTCCGCGCCTCCGAGCCAGTTCGGCACGGCGGCCCAACGCAGACACCACCTCGGTTCGCCAAACTAGACTTCGCCAGATATGACGGCATGGAGGATCCCCTTAACTGGCTCAACCAGTGTGACCAGTTCTTTCGCGGGCAGCGAACCCTCGCGTCAGAGCGGACGTGGCTCGCCTCTGACCACCTCCGCGGCGCGGCTCAGACCTGGTATTACGCCCTAGAGCAGTACGAGGGCGCCATGCCACCTTGGGAGCGTTTCCGTGAGCTCTGCCTTCTTTGTTTCGAGCCTCCCGTTCGCGGGAGCCGCCTGGCGGAGCTCGGTCGCCTTCCCTTCACCTCCACGGTGCAGGAATTCGCCGACCGCTTCCAGGCCCTGGCCTGCCACGCGAAGGGCATGATGGCCCAGCAGCGGGCCGACCTCTTCGTCGGTGGCCTTCCAGATCACATCCACGTGGACGTGGAGCTCCGCGGACCTCAGGATCTCCAGCAGGCCATGTACTACGCCCGCGCCTTCGAGAGTCGGGCACAGGCCATGCAGCCTGCCGCGCCGGCTCGGGGAGGCCGCGAGACCCCACGTCCAGGCCCGGCGCCAGGTCGACCACCACAGGCCGCGCCGGCTACCCCAGTGGCGACGCGGCCTTTCCGGCGTCTCTCTCCGGTGGAGCAGATGGAGCGGCGTTGCCAAGGCCTCTGCTTCAACTGCGATGAGCCCTATACGCCGACCCATGTCTGCCCACGCCTCTTCTACTTGGAGACGGACGACTACATCAAGAAGGCCGCCTCGGGCGACGCACCGCCGCCACCAGCGGCTGTTGAGGCCGCCCCCGCGGCCCCCCCGGCGACGGCACTCGTCGTCTCCCTCCATGCACTCGCGGGCATCCGTGATGAGCGGACCATGCTGTTACCAGTGATGATCCATGGCGAGCGGTTGGTGGCCTTGGTGGACATAGGCTCCACCCATAACTTCCTGCCCGAGGCGACCATGCGTCGGCTAGCGCTTCAGCCGACAGGCGGGGAGCGACTTCGGGTCACGGTGGCTAACAACAATCGCCTCCGGTGTCATGGGATCGCACGCGATGTCCCCATCTCCATCGACAACGAACACTTCTCCATCACCTGTGCAGGGATTGATCTGGGCTGCTTCGACTTCATCCTCGGCATCGACTTTCTTCGGACCCTAGGTCCCATCCTTTGGGACTTCGACGCTCTGACGATGACCTTCTGGCGGATGGGCCGCCGTATCCGGTGGGACAGCATTGGGGGCGCCGTGCCGGTCACACCACAGCTACAGATGGCATCGGCGTCTTCTGAGGCTGAACACCCACTCTTTGATCACCTTCTGCAGCAGCACAGCGACCTCTTTGACGAGCCGCAGGGCCTTCCGCCCGCCCGGGTGTACGATCATCGGATCCATCTCCTGCCGGGTTCCGCCCCTATGGCCGTTCGACCTTACCGCTACCCCCAGCTGCAGAAGGATGAGTTGGAGCGACAGTGTGCCCTCATGCTAGCCGCGGGCATCGTTCGGATCTCCACATCACCCTTCTCCGCGCCGGTCCTCCTCGTCCGCAAGTCGGACGGCACGTGGCGTTTCTGCATCGACTACCGAGCCCTGAATGCGCTTACACTCAAGGACAAGTTTCCTATTCCGGTGGTCGACGAGCTCCTGGATGAGCTCCATGGGGCGCGCTTCTTCACCAAGCTCGATCTCCGGTCGGGCTACCATCAGGTGCACATGCATCCGGACAACATCGCCAAGACGACGTTTCGCACTCACCATGGCCACTTCGAGTTCTTGGTGATGCCCTTCGGCCTCGCCAACACTCCGGCAAGCTTTCAAGCCCTGATGAACGACGTCCTCCGGCCCTACTTACGGCGGTTTGTGCTTGTTTTCTTTGATAACATTCTTATCTATAGCGCCACATGGGCAGAGCACCTCCAGCACGTCGCCATCGTCTTCAACGAGCTTCGGGCGCATCAACTTCATCTTAAGCGCTCGAAGTGCTCGTTCGGGAAGCCTTCCATCGCCTACCTCGGCCACGTCATCTCGGCCGACGAAGTGGCTATGGATGCTGACAAGGTGGCGGCCGTCGCAGCTTGGCCGATGCCTCACTCCCCGCGGGCTCTTTGCGGGTTCCTCGGCCTCGCGGGCTACTACCGGAAGTTTATTCGGGAGTTCGGGCTCATAGCGTCGCCCCTCACGCGGTTACTACGCCGCGACGCCTTCGCATGGGACGACGAGGCAACTGCGGCATTCGAGGCCCTCAAGGGGGCCCTCACGATAGGCCCCGTCCTCCAGATGCCCGACTTTGACTGCCCATTTGTGGTGGACTGTGACGCTTCGGGCGCAGGCTTCGACGTCGTGCTTCATTAGGGCGATGGCCCCCTCGCTTTCTTCAGCCGGCCTTTCGCTCCGCGCCATCTTAAGCTGGCAGTGTACGAGCAGGAGCTCATTGGCTTGGTGCAGGCCGTTCTCCATTGGCGGCCTTACTTGTGGGGGTGGTCTTTCCACATTCGCACAGACCACCACAGTCTCAAGTTCTTGTTGGACCAACGGCTGTCGACCGTGCCGCAGCACCAGTGGATCAGCAAGCTCTTTGGCTTCGACTTCTCCATTGAGTATCGGCCGGGTCGCCTTAACACCGTGGTCGATGCGTTGTCCCGTCGTGACGCCGACCTCGTCCCCTCCGCCGGCGATTCCGAGGGGGCAGCCCTGTGCATCCGTTCTGGGCCGACTTTCGGCCTCTTCGCCGACATTCGCCGGGCGACAGCGACCGCCGCCGACGCCGTCCTTCTTCAACAACAGCTAGCGGCCGGCGACCTGGAGGAGCCTTGGCGCTTCTCCGACGGCCTGCTCCTCCATGGGCTCCGGATCTTCGTCCCGGCGCATGATGATCTCCATCACCAAGTGTTACTGCTAGCCCACTCGGCTGGTCATGAGGGTGTGCAGAAAACTCTCCATCGCCTCCGCGCTGACTTCTACATTCCTGGCGATCGAGCCCTGGTCCGTGACTGGGTTCGGTCTTGTCAGACGTGCCAGCACAACAAGACGGAGACCCTACGGTCGGCGGGGTTGCTTCAGCCCTTGGAGGTGCCGTCTCAGGTGTGGGCGGATATCTCCCTGGGCTTCATCGAGGGCCTTCCCAAGGTGGGTGGCAAGTCGGTTATCCTCACGGTGGTCGACCGCTTCTCCAAGTACGCCCACTTCATCGCGCTAGGCCATCCATACACGGCGGCGTCCGTGGCCCGGGCCTTCTTCGACGGCATCGTCCGTCTGTAACGGGTTCCCCGCTTCGATCGTCAGTGATCGGGACCTGGTGTTCACGGGCCATGTCTAGCGCGACCTCTTTAGGATGGCGGGCGTCAAGCTCCGCTTGAGCACGGCATTCCACCCCCAGATAGATGGCCAGTCCGAGGTGGTTAACAAGGTCATTGCCATGTATTTGCGTTGTGTTACAGGTGATCGACCTCGGGCTTGGGTGGATTGGCTCTCTTGGGCGGAGTACTGCTACAACACCTCATATCACTCCGCCCTGCGTACTATGCCGTTTGAGGTGGTCTATAGCCGGCCGCCCCCGCCTATCGTGCCAGTGGACCCGGCGACGGCTCGGACGGAGGTTGCGGGCGACCTTATCCGCACCCATGAAGAGATGCTTGCTGAGGTCCGTCGGCGTCTCCTTCAGGCCCAGCAGCTGGCCAAGCGTTACTACGACGACCACCATCGCGAGGCGGAGTTCGGGGTGGGTGATTGGGTGTGGATGTGTCTTCTCCACCGCTCTACGCAGTCACTCGACCCGCGCGCGAAGCGCAAGCTCAGCCCTCGCTACGTCGGGCCCTTCGCCATCTTGGAGCGCATCGGGCAGGTGGCCTATCGCCTTCAGCTTCCAGCCGGCACTCGCATCCACGACGTCTTCCATGTGGGGCTGCTCAAGCCTTTCCGTGGCGATCCACCAGCGGCTACACCCGCGCTTCCTTCGACCGCCGATGGACGTATTCTTCCGGAGCCGGAGCAGGTGTTGTAGGCGCAGCTCCGTCGCGGGGGTGTGGTTCGTCTTGATCCAGTGGGCAGGCCTTCCGGCGGAGGAGGCTACTTGGGAGCCGCGTGATGACTTCCGCCAACACTATCCAGACTTTCAGCTCGAGGACGAGCTGTTTGCGCAGGCGGGGAGAAATGTTATGACCGGTTTAGCTTATAACCGGAGGAGGCCCACCGGGCAGTAGTTAGGGGCTTGGCCCACAAGTTATCTTAGGCTATTCGTTCCAAAGTTATAAATACTAGATGTAAGACACCTTTTGAGATTAAGCAATAAAGACTATTATTATCTTTTATTGCCTGGCTCCCTGAGGAGCCGGAACCCTAGCCGCCAGAGTCAAGCCGCCACCGCCTCCAACCCTAGCCGCGACGGCGCCCTGCCGCCGGCGTGCCCGCTCCACGCCGCGTCCTGTCCCTCCTTGCCCCTACAACCTCCGCAGTAGAGCCGGTAGGAACCCTAGTCCTACCACCTTCTCTCCAATCCCACTCATTACCCCAGCCGGACCGATGCCCTCCAATACCTCACGCTCACTCGTCCGGACATTACCTGTGCGGTTCAACAAGCTTTCTTGTTCATGCATGCACCACGTGACATTCATATGCAATTCGTGAAAGCGCATTCTACGGTACTTGCAAGGCACCTCTCATTATGATCTTCGGCTCTTTCGGTCACCCTCCCGAGATCTTATCGCATACACGGATGCGGATTGGGCTTGATGTCCGGACACTCGCAAGTCGACCTCCGGCTTTTGTGTGTTCCTTGGCAACAACCTCGTCTCCTGGTCCTCCAAGAGGCAACCCACTGTATCCCGCTCAAGTACGGAGGCTGAATACCGTGGCGTTGCAAATTGTGTTGCTGAGTCCTGTTGGTTGCGCCAACTTCTCCACGAGCTGTAGGTTCCACCCACACGTGCGACGCTGGTGTATTGTGACAATATCAGTGCCTCTTATCTCGCGTGCAATCCCGTTTAGCATCAACACACCAAGCATATTGAGATCGATTTGCATTTTGTTCGTGATCGTGTGGCACTTGGCGAAGTGCGGGTTCTTCATGTTTCATCAAGCTCTCAGTATGCCGACATTTTCACCAAAGGATTGCCATCTCGGGTCTACACATAATTTCGGTCCAGCCTGAACACCCTTCCCAACGGGGTTTCGGGCTGCCTGCTGAGGGGGGGGGGGTCTTAACGTATTTATTCTGTATCACGCATGTACACTGTATGTATTCAGATCCTATATTCTAGGATCGCCCCGATGGCCTGCGTGCCTATTCTATCGGGTGCGGTCTCTCTCTCTCTCTCTGTATATGTAGTACTCCCTCTGTCCGGAAATACTTGTCATTAGAATGGATGTATCTAAATGTATTTTATTTCTAGATACATCTATTTTTATCATTTGTGTGACAAGTAATTCCGAACGAAGGGAGTATCATGTAACACAACAGAAACAATCAAGGGTTGGAAATATTCCTCTCAACTGCTCTCACTCTCTCTCCCTATCTCGGTTCCGTCCCGGTCGATGGATGGACCCGTTGATCCGCGGCCGCTCGACCGTCGATCCCGAGCCGCCGGTAGAATCCAAAGGCCGCCCGTCCACACGGCCGTCGTCAGCCACTGACGCCGGGGACATCAAGCGACGGTTTGCATCGCACGCGCTGCCATTAAGTTCGGCGGGTATTTGCCCGTTTAGCAGACGCCCGTCGGGTCGGTCGGGAACTAGCGGCCGCTTGACGTGACGGTATGCATGGCCGGGCACCGCGGATCGGGGGTGTGGCCAAAACCAAGGCATCCATCCATCCATCGGAGGTTTTGGCTGCACGGCACACAAGACGAGAAGACCCACCGACGATCGTGTGGCGTGCACGAACTCGAACTCCAGTCGGTCGGTCCCGGGGTCCAGAAACAGCGTCGGCCAGACCTCTTTAGAAGAAAGAACCAGTACGTACATTGTGAACCAAACCCATATGCAGTGTACGTACGTAGCGTACGTTTTATCTGCCCGTGACGGAGGGCAGTAACGCACATCGAACGGACCCAAACACAGGGCTACTCCTGCTGCTGGAATCGTGGCTTTAACTGCGGGAGTACTTTGCTCGAGGCCTCGAGCTCCGGTCTCGGCGCTTCCCACGGGCAGCGCGCGCGGGCGCGGCGGCGGGCCCCCTCCACACGACGGGACTGTAGTTCAAGGAGTACGCGAAAAGAACGTCGCATTAAGTACGCTCGTAGTTAATGACGCCAATGCCTCCCCTAATTAACCCCCCGGCTTTAACTCACGGGACGGTTACAAATCACTTTTCTCTGACACACAGGAGTACTCCGTACAACTACAAGGAGTATATCATTCGCAAAAAAATAATATACAAGGAGTATATCATGAAAGGATGTCGCCACATCCGGCCAGGGGAAAAATATCTACTGTGACTTGTGAGGGATGGTACATCGTACATCTCTGTTTTATGTTTGGAAACTAAATTACCTAGTGTGCAAATTATCCTGCTGCACCATAATCTTTTTCAATACTACTCCATCTCGTGCACGCCAAATTTTTTAATTAAGTCCTTTAATGTACTACTAGCAACAAAAGAGAATCAAAAGTTCATATTTCGATACTCATTTAATTTATATTTACTTGTATATTTTCATCAGTTGGGGTGCGGCCTTCCGGCTGGCGCATCGCCAGGGGAGAGGGGCACGGCAACAAAAAAAGGAAGAAGCAAAACCGTTTTGAGTCCGGCCGGTCTACACTCTTCACTGCAACACGTTGACCGCGAAGAAGGTATATTTTGCAGATGTACCGGCTGTAACGTCCACGCGACGAACATGCGAGATGCCGCTCGAAAGTGCATTTTCGAGTTACAGTAGACTAGTAGTGTCAATTTGACTTGATTAGTATAAATGCAGCCATGACCCGTTGGGTGAGCTCAGCAAGGGTTTCAGATTACCAACCCCTTTTTTAACAGCACCCTAGACATTAATAATAATTTAAGGGGACAACACTACTTCGAGACTAAGTTTGAAAAAAACAATTTTGTGAGCTCTTGTATGGGATGCAGCTATCTAAATTGTCGTAACAATTGCATATATATGATCGAATCAAGGAACCCCGTGTCGCCTCTCTCTAGGGGGCACTGGGAAACCTTTCTGGCGCCGCCACCTCCTCCTTCCCCCCTTCCTACCCCCTCGCCTTGCCGCCGCCTGAGGAGGTCGCCGACGAAGCCCGATCATGCTCCGATGAGAGTGGCGGCGAGGCATCTCTCTGTGGGGCACAAGGGCGCATATGGCGCGTCCGCACGGCAGGCTTGGCAGGTGCGGCTCTGGCGGGCTAGCGCAGCTCCAGCGGTCCGAGGGGAGGGGTGGCGCGACTCCAACAGTCCGAGGGAAGGGGTGGCGCGTCGGTCGACTCATGGCGGCCTCGTGAGGCGCGGGATTTGGCGCCGACAGGGGGGGCTTTGACAAAGGGAGGCGCGGCTGCGCATGGGTGCACGTAGCGCGGGTGAAGAGCAAGCGGTCGGGCGGTGCGGCGACGTGCGGTGGGGCGGAAGACGCTGATCTGGTGCGATGGGGCTCGTCCGGCGATGGCGGTGTAGCATGGAGCGGCGAGGTGTGGGCGCTTGCAGGATTACCACGGGCCGCTGTTCGGTCACGAGGGGCGTGGCGGTTGTGTGTGCAGCCCGGATCTGCCGTCTTTAGGTTGCCATGTGGTCATCTCGACGGATCTGGTGTGGTGCTCGTCACGGGCGCACAGAGGGCCTGGACGGCGCAGTCAACGCGACTCAGGTGCATGTGGCGACGCGGAGGAGTTGCTTCAAGGCGCTGGTGGGGCTGATCAGGTCTCCGACGCCCGCGGTGGTGCACGTGGTGCGTGTGGCGTGCGACTATTGCTTGGCACTGATCGGCAGCCATGGTGGTCGGTGGTCTCGGGTGGTGTACCTCCATTCCTTACCGGAATGGTGCTCGGCAGGGCGCGGTGGTCAATTACGTCCGGTGGCTTTACTCTCGGTGGTCGTTCTTGGATCTGCAAGATGGCTCTTGAGTTTGGTCGTCGGTGACCTCCGCGAGGTGCGGCTGGCTATGGCGACGGCCTCTTCGTCGACGAACTGGTGTGGCAGTGGTGATTGGCGGGCTTGTTAGGGCTGGTGCAGGATGATGTGCGGCCGAGGTGGTGTGTGAGCTGGGTGAAGACCCTGTCTCGGCGATGTGTCATGACCAGTGATGGCGGCGGCTGTGGTCGTCGTGACCTTCTTGGAGGCATCGTTGTTTATTGATGCACCCCTTTCGCATGGATTCGGCCATCTCGGCCTATTCAGGGGGAACCCTTGATCTTTTGATCGGACGATGACAGCGTCTTGGTATCGTTTTCCCTCTTGGGGGCATCGTCTTGGAGCAATGCATCAACAAGCAAGACCGGTGGTGGTGGCATTCAGACTTCTGTGGCAACGATGATGATGGGAACGATGTCGGCGACGCGGCAATGGTTGCGGTGGTCGGCTCCTCTTCGGCGTGTCCCCGACATTGCATCGGTTTGTTTGTTGCTATGGAGTCGAAGTTGCGGTGCGAGGCCCTGTGGTATACGATGACTGGTTGCGGGTAGCCCGTTCGACGATCTCCCGTGGTGCCAGGCGTGCCTGATTTTGTCCTATAGAGTTCTCCGTTAGATACGGAGTTGTGTCGTTTGGCCTCGGGTGGCTAAGATTATGGCAGAGATCGGCTTCGCGTGTCCGCTACAGTCTGGGTTGAGTCGACGATCGCCTATGACTTAGTCAAAGTCGTTTGTTTAGAGTGTAGAGATGGCGATGACGCCTCTAGGGGAGGAGTGATGACGATGACACCTCTAGGGGAGGAGTGATGATGATGACGGTGTAACGCCCCGAACACACCCGCCGGTGGTCGTTACTCCTGGCGTGATCTAGACTGGCCTCACAGCCACTTGGTACCAACTTCCCGGTCGGTCACCCATCCTAGAACTACTCCAAGCCAAGCACGCTTAACCTGGGAGTTCTATTTGGATGGGCTTCCAAAAAAGAAGGAATTCCTTATTGATATAAGTGTCTATCATCCCTAATATGCCAGATTATCACATACACCACCACTCAGAGGAACCGACATCCTCGTCGGGCCACAGGAATGTTCCCTCTTGGCACAAACGTCTGTGTTTCCAGTCCGATAAATGTGTCATTCCATGTGCCACGACGGGTCACCAACTTCGTGAACAACATGATCACGCACCTGTCGGTAAACATCCGTGTAACCACGAACATGGCTCTGATACCAACTTGTAACGCTCGAGACACATCCGCTGGTGGTCGTTACTCCTGACGGGATCTAGACTGGCCTCACAGATCAATACTATTCTTTTCTATGCACTTTGTCCTCACTCATGCGCACCCGGGACCAACTTCCCAGTCGGTCAACCATCCTAGAACTACTCCAAGCCATCACCCATCATAGAACTACTCCAAGCCAAGCACGCTTAACCTGGGAGTTCTGTTTGAATGGGCTTCCGGAAAATAAGGAATTCCTTATTGATATGAGTAGTCTATCATCCCTAAAATGCCAGGCTATCACAGACGGTTGTGTGATGTCTCGCCGACGCCTCTTTGGAGTGGTGTGTGTGGTCTTTTTTATATGTGTCGCTCAGCGGTTGTGATGGTTTTCACCCGGTTCTTCATAATTAACTGGTCAATCTGGTTTTCGCTCGGTTTTTCCTAATTAACCGAGCAACTGTTTTCTTCTTAATAAATGCAGGATAACTGCCATTTCGACAAAAATAATCACATACATCAAACATACTGAAAAGAGTACCCTCCCCTCCCCGCCGAAAAATACTACTAAGAAGGAAATACAAATAAAGAAAGAAAATGAAGTGAAAAGGAGTATTTGTATACGCAAAGCCAAACAAGAAAATAAATGGTAATTGTATATGCAAAATTTCACATAACTAATAAAAAAAGTTGCACATACAACAAACTTGAATTTTATTAGACAAATATGTAAAATATGCTTTACAAAAGCGGTTGTAGTTTAGCACGCCCAAGAATTTTATAAATAGTTTCACCCTTCCTCAACCAGTGTTGCTCCCACTTAGGTGACTCGGGCGATAATCATAACCCTAGCCACCTGATATCCACCACCACCACTTCCCCTTTTTCGCCACCGCCTCAGATCGTCGATGGGAAAGCCCAGGCGATAACCAAGGACGGTGGTGGTGAGGTATCTTCCGTGGGTTGCTTCTTCTGGTCTCTTTTGGCGAGTATGATTTTGTCGGTCGTCGATCACTTGGCCTTGCTCCAATGGATTCCTAGGGCCGTGTCTAGGTGTGGTGGCTGCTCCATCATACCATTTCTGGTGTGCCTCTCTCCCTTGTCATCCTCGTTGCCTACCCCCCCCCATCCCACTCCTTCCCATCTCTAGCAGTGGTTGTACCGGATCTGGCACATCTTCCTCCCTACGACTCCTCTTCGGTCGGTAGTGGGTGGATTTTGATGTTTGGTGGTTGGTTGCTTTTGCTCTAAGGCTTTTTGGGTTGTGATAGTGTGGGCACCGCTGGCAGTTATCTTTTTCCAATACCATACGGGGTCTCCTCCTTCAGGTTGCAAGTTGTGGTGGACTTCAACACACATGTTGGATTTTTGCCCCCTCATCCTCCACTTAGTGCTCGCCCACCTTCATGGCCCCTCATCTTCAACTTAGATGTCGGCTCGTCTGGGGGAATTGTTGCTCGGCGATGTTGTTCCTAGGCTCATGCAGATGTTGGTGTATTATGTTTGGTTGTGATTTTGCCCTTGTGGTGCTTGTGTGTTAGTCGTCGTCGTCATGGCTGTCGAGTTTGGGTCGTGTTATAGTTGATTGGTGTTCGGGCTCTTGCAAGAGATGTTTCTCGCCTTTTATGTCGTATGATGTAGCCTAAGCTAAATTTGGCCTTCCCTGGCCCATGGATCCGGCTCTCTAGGGTATTAATCTTAGGTCATTTTGTTTCTTCCTTTTAGGTCATGCTTATTCAGTGTTGTAGGGTCATGTGCTTTTTGGCGATACATACTTTTCTGTCTTAATGAATTGACACATAACTCTTTTGCATGGTTTTGGGGGAAATTTGTTCTTCTGTTTCACGACTCTCATATAAATTCAAATTCACCCGAAATACTTATCTCTCCCCTTTCATATTGCCCCGTCCCCTCGGTTATTTCCTTGCCAATTCTAGTTGTGGTTTCGCCAGATCTGGCACATCTTCCTCCGTATGGTTCCTCTCCGTCTGGTAGTGGGTAGGTTTTGACGTTTGGTGGTTAGATGCTTTTGCTCGAAGGCCTCTTGGTTTGTGATGGTGTGGGCTTCGTCATCGGTTATGTCTTCCTCGTATCGTGTGGGCCTCGACCTCCATGTCGTCAGTTGTGCTCGACTTCATTATAGGTGGTCGGTTGGGCCCCCCTCTTCCTCCAGTTAGTGCACGTCCACCTTCATGACCCCTCTTCTATGTCTTAGGTTATTTCTGCTCTGGTTGTGATGGAATGTCGGCCTTGTTGCTCGGCAAATTTGCGCCTAGGCTCGTGCAACTTATTTTGTCTTATGGTTGGTTATGATTTTGTCTCTGTGGTGCTTGTGTGTTTGGCGTTTTCTTCTTCGTGGTTGTAGAGTTTTGGTCGTGTTATAGTTGACTCGTGTTCGTGCTCTTGCATTAGATGTTTCTCGCTTTTTCATGAAGTATGATGTAGCCTAAGCTAAGTTTGGTTGTCTCTGGCCCGTGGATCCAATTGTCCAGGGTATCGATCTTAGGTCATTTAGGTTCTTCCTCTCATGTCGTGACTCTTTGGCATTGTAGGGTCATGCCTTTTGGCGATGTATCCTTTTCTATTTGAATTGACACATAACTATTCTACATGGTTTGGGAAAACATTCTTGTTGTGTTTCACAGCTCTCATATACATTCACATTCAACCAAAATACGTGTCTCTTCCCTTTCACATTGCTCCCCCTCTCGGTCATTTCCTTGCCAAATCTGGCGGTGGTTTCTCTAGATATGGCACATCTTCCTCCTCGCGGCTCCTCTCCGACCGATAATGGGTGGGTTTTGACGTTTGGTGGTTTGTTGCTTTTGATCGAAGGCCTCTTGGTTTGTGATGGTGTGGGCGTCAGCGTCAGTTATGACTTCCTCATATCATGTGGGGTCTTCACCCCTAGGTTCCCAGTTGCGATGGACTTCATCATAGGTGCTCGCTTTTGCCCATGTTCCTCCAGTTAGTGTCCATCCACCTTCATAGCCCCTCATCTACGGCTTAGGTGATAGCTGGTCTAGTAGTGATGGAATAGTGGCCTTGTTGCTCGGCGATGTTGCACCTAGCCTCATGCAAGTAGTGTTGTCTTGTGGTTGGATGTTATTTTGTCCCTGTCGTGCTTGTGTGTTAGTCGTTATTGTCGTCATGGTTGTCGAGTATGGGTGTGTTATAGTTGACTGGTGTGCAGACTCTTGCAACAGATTTTTCTCCCCTTTTCGTGTCGTGTGATGTAATTTTGCTCTAGCCTAAGCTAGGTTTGGTTGTCTCCAGCCTATGGTTCCGACTCTCAGGGCTCATTCGGTTTGGAGGAAAACAATACATAGGAACTAGGAGTTGTGCAGGAATTTGATAGGACAACATTTGCCATCTAAGGAATTGTCTTGCCTTATTTCTATGCAAAAAATGAGCTTTGAGTGGATGTGTAGTTTCCTCCAAAAATACAGGAAGTGAATAGCATTCCTATGAAATTCATGTGTGTGTTTCCTACGAACCGAATGCATCTATGGGATTTTTTTCTCTGGAATCCTTGTTCCTATAGTTTCCTATAAAAATCATCCAAACCGAATGAGGCTTCAATAGTATTGATCTTAGTTCATTTAGATTCTTCATTTTGGGTCGTGCCTCTTTGACATTGTACGGTAGCGCCTTTTGGCGATGCACACTTCTCTCTTTGAATGATTTGACACGTAACTCTTTTGCATGGTTTGGGGGTAAAAAATCTTGTGTTCCATTGCTCTGATTTACATTCACATTCAACCGAATAGGTGATGGATTTTCACGTTTTGCACCCAAAATCCTAAAACATGTTTTTAGCCTCTTCATCAGCCACCCAAGGAAACCAACATTTGAACACTGAATTCACTGAGAATAACCAACATAAAAATGGGGGTAATGAGGATGGCTTGCCGCAGCAGTACGACCCAATACACATAGGACCGAGATCCGAGAATCAAAAGTACCATCCATTGCCCCCCGAGCAACATGGTCCTGATCTGCAAAAGCATAACTGCACTGCAGCCAGAAAGCCACTACACACACAAATTGGGCACACAGTGAAAGGGAAGAGACAAGGGGAGCCACCCACACCATGCACCAACTCCCCTTTCTTCCATTTCTGTCCTCCCTTTATCTCGCCTTCTTGCCCCATCACCTGGGTGCAACTGGGACTGTATGATGATGATGATGATCAGTCTAGCTAGTGTATCGCACAAATGTAGCACCAAAAACCTCTAGATAAAAGCTACGCAGCCATTGAATAGCCCAAAAACATGTCAAGCAGGAGGAAGAAAATGATCCATGGAAGCCAGGATGTGGTAAGAAGAAAAAAACATTGTCTTTGGGTTTGGTTTAATTATACATGCAGTATAAGAGTACTCTAATCAAGCCATCAAAGAACACTCGCTATTACTCTGGAGCTAATTAGCACTTAATTACACTAGGCGAATAACTACTGGCCGGCCGGCACTGGGGTTGTAGCATGGATCAGATGCTCTCTTCCACCTCTATCTTTTTTCTTTCTCTTCTGTTTCTACTGCTGCTGCAACGAGCCAGGATTATGATTGACAGCATGCTGCTATATATGGCAATGTACGGTAATGGCGGAGTCAACTCCACCCGGCCGCGCCGCCGGGGGCCGTGACCCACGGCGTCACGACGAACGTCTCCTCCACGAAGATACCGGAGTCGTCCCTCGGGTGCAGGCAGGCATCCAGTATCTTCGTCAGCTCGTCCTCGCAGGCCATCTCCGCGTCCTTGGCCGGCCGACTTGCGCCGCCGGCGGCCTCGTCGAGGTCCTCGTCCTGGTTGTACTCCTCCTCCATGGAGGGCGTGCGCAGGGGCGTCGTCGGGGACATCCCGCCCGACGTGGACTGCCCTGGGCTCGGCTCCGGCGCCGCCGCCGCCGCCGCCGCCGCCGCCGACTCCCCCGTGGCTTTGGCGGCGGGAGCGCCCTGTCTGGCAGCAGGTTCCGGCGCTTGCCTGTTGCGCGTGGTGCCGGCCAGGGAGTTGCGGTGGGCGGGGGCGGGGTGGCTGTGCTCGCCGCCGGTGTAGGTGAGGATGAAGGAGTTGGGGTCGTCGCGGCAGCGCTCCACCATCTTCCGCGCCTCGCACGCCTTGTCGGTGCTGCACCGGTAGTACCCGCGCGGGTACGGCGACCCCTTGATGGGCTTCTGCCCGTACTTGCGCCACGCCCACGGGTCCGCCGACGTGCCGTCCGCCGCCACCCGCTTCACCACCTTCTTCACCACCTTCTTCCTGCACAGACACCAATTATCCACGAGCACGCGTGAGCACAGGCATACACGATAAGCCAGCAACATTTTATTTCGAAAATTTCAGAGTGTTCGGGACGTACTTTCGCTTGGATCTCGACCCTTCGCCGGCGGGGCCTTGCCCGCCCGCGGCCAGCAGCATCGGAGGCGGCACCGGATCGTCTTGCTGCATCTGCACCATTTCTTGGTTCGTTGGCGCCGCTGGCTGCGGCGGCGGCGGCGGCGGCGGCGGCTGAGACGAGGTCGGCAGCAGAGTCCCCGTTGACGACGGCGCGAAGAAGGCAATGGAGAGCTCGTCGACGGCGGCAGAGACCCCGTTCCCGTTAACGGGCGGATCAGGGAGCGACGCCGCGGCGTGAGGAAGCCCCTGGTCTTCCACCATGGGCGCTGACGGGGGGATGAAGGAGGAGAAGGGGTCGTCCGAGGGGGGCGGCGGCGGGACGCGGCCGCGGCAGGCGTAGCGCACGACGGCGTTGAGGTCCCAGTCGTTGCAGCCGCCGCCGAGGTAGTAGCACCCGGCGTCCCTCTCCATGGCCGGCGTCTCCGGAGCTCGTTCTTGCTGGCTATGGAGGAAGGAAGGAAGGAAAGGAGGGGGGGGGGGGCGCTGACTTTTGGCTCTAGTTTATTGTTGGCGCTGTTGGTGGGAGGAGAGAGATGGTGGTGGTGGGGATGGGCATTGGATCCGGCCTCGCTCGTGGTGTCTGAAAAGGAGGGGAGAGGGGGAGGGGGCCGCGTTTTATCGGGAGCCGGCCTCGTGGTGTCTGGAGGGGTGGGGCACGGTCCCCACTTGACTTTGGCGACAAAGTCAAAGGGGTGAGAGAGTGAGAGGCCCGGGGGCCCACAGCCACAGCATGGTCGATTCTAGGAATATGTTTTCATCCTTGCTTTCTTTCTTCCCTTTTTCTTTTTTTCGGTGGGGACGTTTTCACCGTTGCTGGAGGAGCAAGAGCGCAACTCATGTGAACAGACAGTTCTTTCTTTTGAAACTCTCTTTTTATATGTGTAATGAAAAATTCTAGGACGTTTGTTACTACCTCCGTCCGAGTAGTACTCCCTTCGTTTTTATTTAGTGCGCGTATTAACTTTGATCAAAATCAAGTTTTGCAAACTTTGTTCGACAAAAATATTAGCATATACAATAAAAAATCAATAGCATTGGATTTTTTATAGAATATACTTTCGCATCATATAGATTACTTATAATAACTATTATATTCCTTTCTATAAACTTGGCCAAACTTTACGAAGTTTGGCTTCAGTCGACTCTAATATGCGAAGTAAATAAAAATGAAGGAGGTATTTGCTTACTAATGTTTAGCTTATCATGATGCATGAGTATAGTGAAGTTGATTATGAAGATGCCTAATACGAATAGGATTTTGGTTTTGAACATTTGTTACCACAAATTAGACTATTGCTCGATTTGCTATGACTCTAACCCATGTAATGGCCGGCAAGATACTTATTATCGTTACATTTTATAATTATATTTACACTGAACAAAAAGAGTTGCCATTTTTATGCACATTAGTACATGAATAACCCTAAAAAGTGATTGCGAAACAGATTAATGTTTATGTTGAGAGAATAAAATGTTTCTTCCAGCAAGAAAAACAAGGAATGATGATTTTCCTTTTCAGATTCCTTTTCGTTTGAATAGGAAAATAATCTTCCACCAGAGGTAAATCAAGAGCAATCTTGTCGCGATATTCTGGAATATTGTTTTGAGCCGTTGACGATAGATCCATGACAATGCAACCTCGGTATACCTGGAGATGCTTGCAACGTCAAGGACATTTGGTGAGGTAAATCGATATGAGCATCAAAATAAATTTAGGACTCTTATTGTGCAAAGATATGAAAAAGAATGACGGTTGCAAGTATATTGCAATAATAACGATGAATTTAGTAGCCACTAGAATAATTACTACCAAGTTTGTGTATGGTGTCAACCAGAGATCATGACTTCAACTAGAATGATGGTTGATTTACTGTATATAGCAACAATACGAGCGATTGGCCGATAACACTATATAATGTACATCATATCAACCCATTATGTTCAGATAATGCGCGACAGATATGATTGCATCAAGTGGAATTTTGATATACATTCATATAACACAACATATGTGATGGGGTCAGGTAGAATTTCTTTGCAACTAATTGGCCATTGATAACGTTGAGTAATATACAATATGTCAACACAACACATTCATATAATGCCGCAGACAAGATGGCGTCAAGTAGAATTTCTAAGCTGCTCAAACCATATGTAATATACACTATATCAAACACAATGCATTCTTATAACACGACATATATGATGGCGCCAGGTATAATTTCTAAGTCGTTCATTGGCCACCTATAACATTATAGTAATATACACAATATATCAGCGCAATGCATTTGTATAACGCCACAATATAAATGGTGACAGGTAGAATTCTAAGCCGCTCATTGGCCATTGATAACACTGTGATATACAATATGTCAATCTGTATAACGCGACAAATATGATGGCATCAGGTTGAACTTCCAGGCCGCTCATTGGCCATTGATAACACTATGTAATATACAATATGTCAACGCAATGCATATGTATAATGCGGCAGATATGATGGCGTCACACAGAATTGCTAGGGCGCCATTGGCCAGTGATAACACTATGTAATATACAATGTATCGACGCAATGCATTCATATAACACCACAAATATGATGGCGTCAGGTTGAATTTCTAGGTCACACATTGGTCGTTGCCAACACTATATAATGTACAACATTTCAACGCAATACAATCATACAAGGCGACAACTATGATGGCGTCAGGTAGAATTTTTGGGCCGCCTATTGGCCATTTATAACACTATATGATGTACAAATATATTAACCCCAAACATTCTTATAGCGCGATAGATATAACGGCGTCACGTAAAATTGCTAGCTAGACTGCTTATTAGTCATTGTTAACACTATATATTGTGCACTTTAGTAACCCAATCTATTTGTATAACGCAACAAATATGATGGCGTTAAGTAGAATTTCTAGGTCACTCATTGATCATTTATAACACTACATAATGTACAATATATTTACTCAATGCATTCGTATAACATGACAGATATGATGTAGTCAGATAGAATTTCTAGATTCCTAATGTTGGAGTGGGGAGTTTTGGTGGTCGGGCTCCATGGAACCCAAAATATTTGAAAAATTCAAAATTTAAACCTTATGATTTTAAAATAATATAAAATGTATGCAAGTATAAGGATGAAATGTATAGTTGTGCAAAATTCAAGATGAAATAACTTGAAATTTGACATGTACAAAAAAATGTAAACTTTGAACATGAATAGTATCATTTACTGAAAAGCCTCGGTTTACTTGCACAACTCTCATTTGAATGTACTTTTCCTAAAAATTGCATACTTGTACATTATGCCTCCATGCATGCCTGTATTTTTTTCTAGAAATTTTTGAAACATAGAAATATGAATTCTGAATTTTGCAAATGAGGGCTTCCATGGAGCTCGGCCTCCAAAAGCAATTTTCGCTAGTGTTGGCCATTGATAACACTATATAATGTAAAGTTTATCAACCTAGTATATTCATATAACACGGCGGATATGACGATGTTAGGTAGAATTTTTTGGCCACTTTTGTGTGACACCATTGGAGTTGTTATTGTGCAATGTCATGGAAAAAAAAACATGAGATGACTGTTTTCCCCAAAACATGCACAAATATTTATAATAAGAGAAGTGACTTCCAAGAGGCTGATAATTCTTTTCTGCACTATATAAGTTCTATGTGAAATTTCTGCCGTATTTTGAGTGAAAAAACATATTTAAATGAAATACTTCCATTAATAACAATGAAAATTTTGACCGCTTTGGTGAACATATTGCTTGAAGCTGAAATAGGATGATGGTAATTAATCCATGCCTA
Source organism: Hordeum marinum (assembly GCA_022496015.1). Classification (NCBI taxonomy): domain Eukaryota; kingdom Viridiplantae; phylum Streptophyta; class Magnoliopsida; order Poales; family Poaceae; genus Hordeum; species Hordeum marinum. The sequence continues at coordinate 390,040,222 of CM039678.1, read as the reverse complement.
GATGCACATCGTAAGATTACCGAGCGAAGTAAGGGCATGGGCCTGCCTTGACTAGTCTGGGTGGTGGTTTTCTTCTGGTCATAGCTTTTGACAAAGGAGTTTATATTTGCAGAAGAACGAACTACGTGCAAGAGAAAACGACTCCAAAGCATAATGTACGAACATTGCTAGGTGTCCATCTATGTGTCACATGCAGTGAAAAAAACTTATTAGGCAAGATTACTACGTTTGCCAGTGCCTAGTTTTTTCTTTTTTGCCACCAAAACTTTGCCAGATTGTACTGATAACAAAACCAGAAAAGGCAGGTCTTTACAGTGCCAGTTAGCCACCTACGGTAAGACAAAACACACAGGCACGCTGTATGAGCAGAGAGGCCAAAGCTCGTCAGCGATGGCCCCCACACAAGATCGCCAGTGGTGAACATCTTCATCATCCTCCCGGCATTTATTTCTCACACATCTTCCGAAACGAATGATCGATATCATATCCCGTATCCGTTCTCCCACCCGCTACGGCTTCTAGACGCCGTTCCAACTTCCAACGACGATTTTTTTTCCCGTCGCGTACGCGTGAAAAGAGCATCGCGCGGCGCGGGCACGCGATCAGGTCAGGTCGTCAAAAACCAAAAATGACAAGCGGTTCCGATTGACCGGCGCCGGTGATATCAGCCGCAGCAGCCCACGGTGTAAACGCGCCGCGCGTTGACGGTCAAGCCGATTGATCGCGCTGGCGCGCGGCGCGGGCTGCGCGCGCGTGGAGCGGGTGACGGCGGCATATCCCTTGGCCGCGGGTGCTGACAAGGCCGCCTCGCCTTTTGAGAAGGAACGGTTGAGCCCGTAATCGCCTTTGGAGTTTGGACGGGAGTTTGGACGTTGGGTCGAGATATCTCGGCCCCGGGCTGCGCCGCTCGGACTGTGGTGGTGCCGACGTGGGCTCTCGGGCGCACGGCCAGCGCGCCGGGGAGGCGCTCCCTTGGACATGTGTCCGCGCGCGGTGGCTTTGTGGCGGACGTGTGGGACACTCGCGTCGATGGCTGTGGTTGCACGTACAGATGGGGGATCCAGCTGGAAAACAATATGCATACTTCTACGTGTGCATGAATAGTAGAAATACAGAAGAGCGTGCATTGCACCTCAGAGCTTATAGATTATCAAAGTACGATCGAGTATTCACGTAAACTTGGAAATTTAGAGTTACATGCGCATAAAGTGTACTATAATTTAATTATCATTGTTTGTCCCTTCGAAAACTAAATTGTGTTATGAATGTACTATCACAACAATGAACAAAAAAGTAAGATAAAGTAAAAGCAAACGGCGACACTTTAAGGGAAGAAAACTTGTGGTAATAGAAATATAGAAGAATCTAAACAAATAAGAAGTGCTTGCGTCTAACGTGTTACATTGTGCATTCTATATCAAAAAATGAAAAACGAATGATTTGGTAGAACTAAAATATGAAAGATTCTACAATAAAGGAGAGATTTACCTTGCCATTCTAGGTCTCTACCTATATAGTGTTACTGTGTTAGGATTTAATTAACCATGAGTTAATTAAGGATAATCTACCATAATATTAACTGTTATGCAGTCCCCTTTCTTCCTTTAGATCTCAACCAACGCGACTCACTGCTCGAGATACAAATACAATAAGCACATATTCCGCTTCTACATTAGTGGGATAGGCATCAACTCACACGCAAAAGGATCACACCAACAAAGAGCAAATACATATTATGTCGAAGCTATGCCTAGGCGGGGTAAAAGACAATCAAAACAACAAATATTTAGCACTCTTAAATGCGAATTTTGAATTCCTAAATATTTGGGGCTCACGGGAGCCAAGGTCCAAATGACCTCACACTTTCATTCTAAACATGTTATGTCTAAGTTATGAGTACACTCATGAATATGTGCAACTTTTGACCCATAATTTTGTTTCGGCATCAGTCTATGGACATGGGAGGTCAGTCTGCGGATACGGATGCGAAAGACGACCATCCAACGCTGCACGTGTATAATTTAAGCCGGATTTAAATTAATCAGAACGAAATTAAATCAAAGACGATGGAAATCATTCAAGTTTGGTCATCATTTACACGAAAGGTTGATACTTCGACCGACTAAAAACTATATAAAACAACTAAACCTTATACCGGACTACCACCTCGTATGCGTGGTTGCCCTGTCCTGCCGCACCGTCGTCACCATCCGTGTTATCATTGTCGTCGTCGTCCCTCCAGCGACGGAAAGGAGCCGAAGGGCCGTGTCAGCCTTGTCCGGTGGGTGCCTGCCGCGTGTGGAGGAGCCGCTTTGCATCCTGTTGCGCTGTGCGGAGGGCAACCTTGGCCACGGTCGACAACGTCAACAGAGCCTTGGCGGCGGCCTTCCCCCTCCCAGCGTTGGCAGAGTAGTCGCTAAGTGACCACTCCTTGCTGATCTTGGCGAGTTCGCCGTCAAGGCGGCTATGGCGCCTGGCGGTGGTTTCCGCGGTGGCGACGGGGTGGTCGAGCGTCCACGCGACGGCGAGGTCCGGGTTGTTACGGACCCAATCCGATACCACAACCGTCTTGGCGACCGCGGAGCGGCGAGAGACATTGTGTCGGTTGTCCCGCGCCTGTTGCCTCTCCACGCGCTCCGCCTCGGATATGATGACCCTTGATCCCTAGGCATTGGCGTAACCATCTCCTATGAGGTAGTGGAGGATGTGGCCACACGCCACACTTGATCGCGAGCGGTAGCTCCTCCTTTATCGGGCGGCGTGGCGGCTGTGTAGCGGTAGCGATGTCGGCTCGTCCTTGACATGGCGCATGCGCTGGGGTGAAGCGGGCTCCTCCTCCACGCGGCCTCCGATGTTGAGGTTGTGGTTGCGTAGTGGGGACGCATGCTCGTCCTTCACCCACCGTAGTGGGATAGTCAGCTCCCGCTTCAAATGGACGCGTATCTGGGACGGGACGGTCAACCCACTTCAATGCAGGATAGCTCCAGAGTTGATTTCTCGGGACGCGGGGTCCACACTAAAGCGGGGATGCCCGAGAGGTCACGTCCTACAACAACGCCCTCCTGTTCGGTCAAATCGTGAGCATCAATGTCGGCCATTGCATGCTCCGAGCCGGTATGAATGCAGCGCGGCAAGCGTCGCTAGCATTCAATGGAAAAGCGTGAGATAGGCGGTAGTGTTGTTTGGTAGGCCATGTCAATCAGAAGCGGACGCGGTAGCGATCCCGGCGCTCGCAACCCCCTCCCCCCCCCACACACTTTGTGTCGGTTTTGCGGGGAAAAGTGTGTTTAGACTGTCAAGAGGATTGATACATGCCCATGTTAGATGACTTTATGGGCCCGGACCGCATAGTCCAGACGTATGTGCGCGCTTTTAGGGTCGGTGTTGGAGATGCCCTAAAAGCATCTACAACCGTACTTGGCAAATTCGGCCACTCAAACGCCCACAAACCCTTCCGGACGCGTCCGTGTTCACTGACCGATCACACCTCATATTTGACTCTATGCATCTGAATACCTCATATTTCATCCCCTAAATCCATACAAACCATGCAAAAAGAATTCTACGCAGTACGTACACCACACTAGTCTAAACTAAGTTTCGTCGTGAGAGATGTCCACGAGTATGTGCCGGGTGTCGGGTAGATGGGCATGTTGGAGGGTCCTCCTCCTCATCCATAGCCGCGGGCATCTCGTCAACGTCCGCGACGTGCTCCACCACCGCCTCCTGTAGACGATGCCGTTTGGCCTCCGCCGCCTATTTCACCGAAGGGAATCGAGTATTGCCTGCTGCTTCGCGTGCAGATCCATGGGCCCAGCGCCCCCACGTCATCCTCCTCCTTCTGCTCCCCGTCCTCGTGCTCCTCCTCCTCCTTCGGATCTACCGCATCCTGAGGTGGCCCTACAGCTGTCCGGGCTTTGCGCCTTGCCAGGACCTGCTCAAGGAGCTGCAACCAGCACCCCTGTCGCTAGATAAGTTTCCAAGCGGTGTGGAGGCATAGCTACTAGCGAAAAGTTGTGGACGGCGAGCGGAAAGTGGCGACGGCGGCGAACGGGAGGGGAAAATGTGAATGGGCATGTTTTCGGTGTCGACGGTCGGCTTAAATAGCCGGGTTAGGGCACACCACTGCCTGCCGGAGTGGCGCCACACGGCGACGGAGGAGACGTTGTCCGATCATCGTTTTTCCAGGCGATTCCGTGTGAGACCCCTCCGTCAGTCTGACGTGGCGTACGCGCACGGACTCCCCATATCCGTTCCAGATTTAGAATAGATATGAGGGATGCAGGTCAGTCCGATCGTCTAAGCCCCGTTTAAGGAGTATGTCTGGATAACTTTTTTGCGATCGGTCAATTATCGGACTGTTTGTCGAGGCGTTTGAGAGAGGTTTGGGGCATCCTTATGTAGATGCTCTAATATCAATTCATACATGTCAGAAAATAAACCACAAAATTATGATACAGAGGGGAATATTTTTTATAATAACTTTGATGATAATAACTCTGTTTGAGCAATCCAATTTTTTTGCAAACATCGCACACACAAGATACAGTTGGTAGTGCATGAGCTCTCGCTCATTTTAGATGGTGTTTCAACATGTTTTTACACCGTTGCCAGCATTTTTACATGCAAGTTGTGTAACTATAGTTTTGCAGTATTAAACAGATTACAAAATTGGGCATAATCGGAGAATCTTCTGCTAATAGCAGTATTCATAAACTACGCTGGGTACCTTTCAGACAGATACAATAAACAATGGCAACTTGACTGGATAAGTGCCCGTACTTCTTGTTGTACTGTGCGCTCATAGGCATCATGTCGATCCACTCCTAAACAATTCAACGGACAGTAACGTTACACATACCCTTAACCTAATTCTCCTCCCCGAAGAACAACTAGATCTTGACTAGATTAGTGTGCTGTGTACACCACTTGATAATGTATGTTCACATCACCATCGATTTTTGTAGATAAAACACATCACCATCGATCGGGCCGCGTAAGAAGAAAAAGGCGTGCAAGTCAAACAAAAACGCAAATTAACGAAGCTTTCGCCTCACCTCGGGCAGCCTAAAAGAATTCAGCATGGTCAACTGAAAGGCGGTAGTGACATGCCTGTTGGGCTTAAATTTTTTGCTGAAATTTTTGTTTTTGTAGTCAAGACTCAGCAATTTGAAAGCCATTGACCAGCGATCGATGCCGTCCATCGTTTTTCCCTTTCGATGTTTGGAAGAGCCACTGTATGATTCGGTCACAACCGGGAACCGGCCGGCCAGAATCGATTAAGCTCTTCTGGCTAATCCCTGGACGTCCTCATCCACAGATTAATCATTAATCATGTTGGTTGATGAGTAGATGCTCATGTGAGCACATCCATCACTTTGAAAATCTTCCGCGGGAGATTTAAAATTCGCGACAGCTACGACAGCCACAACATTAAGAAAGTTGTGTACTGACAGCTCAAAAACTATAGTTGTGCACATGTTCAAGAAACATCTTGATTAGATCAGTTGCCGTACTTCTTTGTACCACCCGAATACATCCAAACAACTCGATCTTTATCTAAGGTAGTGCTCCAGCGACAGTATGCATAATAGATTGCAGTTGCATGTTCATTGACAGAGTTTGCGCTTAAACAACTGACAACATCTGAGTATACCATGAGAGGCTGCTGCAAGATGCTTGAAATTTGTACGCTTCTAACAGTTAACAATGAAGCTTTCTTCTTGTTCCAAGGGCCGAACAAGATTCCATTAGGACGAAATAATTGAATATGTATACTCCGTATTATGAATGATTTATAAGGGGTATAAATGGTGGAACAGGTATCGCATACGTTGTTGCACGATAGAAAAGAGCCGCATGCTGATTAAGGTCGATTCGCACATAACGACACTCGACACAAGAAATCTTCCATCGTGTGCTAATCTGGTCACTTTTGAAGTGTTCTATCTCTCCCTGCCGAATTGATTGGAAGCCCTCTATAGTTTACGTAGAAAATTCGCACGGCCACGCAACTGCGCGGTACACACCTGCCGAAACGTCTCCCGCTGTTCATCTATACTGTGATCCGTGGATACGTGTGAAGACAAAATGGTTGATAATTATTAACTCTTTAAATACGAAACAATATGCATATTTTTTTGTACTTCATTCATCACAGTTTAGAAGACATGCACGTATACCTAGGTCATCAATTTACTTATATAAAATATATTGTTTAACATAAAAATTATATCATTAGAAAATATAACGTCTAAAATTTCTAATGATATATATTTTATAATATATGTTCATTATTAAGTTGGTCAAATTGATGACCTAGGTACACGTGTATGCCTTCTAAACTGTGACGGAGGGAGTACTTTATCTCCCCCTGTCTACTTGCACTGTTGTTATGTTATTTCAAAAAATTTCCTCCTCTCCTTCTATACTGTTCATCTTCTTCTTCCTTCGTCCTTGTGCTATTCTTATGTTATTTCAGTTCCCATTCTCCTCATCTTTTATCATGTTCATCTTTTTCATCTTTTCTCTTTGCGCTGTTCTTATGTTATCTCAGTTTTGTTTTCTCTTTTTCTATCTTGCTTTCCCTTCTCTTCAATGCTTTCATTTACGTCATCTCCGTTCGTCCGTTCATGTTGTCTTGTGTGTTTATTTCAGTCACCGTTCTTCACTAAAAAATCGGTACAGTTCTTTTCCCAACCTTTTCTGTTGTCTTCCTTCAAATATGCACATTTTTATTTTTCAATACTTGCATGCGTGTACTGTCAGATATCTATTGTGACAATGATGACCACAAGTATAGAGGATCCAACAGTCTTCGAGGAAAGTATTTTGCCCAAATTTATTCATCCGACAAAAAGGGAGCCAAAGAATATTTATAAGTCTTAGTAGTTGAGTTGTCAATTCAACCACATCTGATAAGCAAAGTCTTGGCATCAATTTATTAGTACCAAAGTGATATGATAGTTTTGATAGTAACAGTAACAACATCAACAATAGTAACGGTTTTGTAGTAATCAAAACAATAGCAATAATAGTGATTTAAGCAAGACAATATTACGAAAAAGCGTAGGCAAGGAGTATCGATGGATATTTGGATGAAATTCACATTGCAATAGTCATAACCTAGAGCAATACATAACTAGCTGTAATTCATCAATCATATGTAGGCATGTATTTCATATATAGTCATTGCATGCAATAAGAATTCACATGACATCTTTTGTCCTACCCTCCCGTGGTAGCGGATCCTAATGAAAATTAATGGTAATTAAGGCGTTATTTTTAATAAAGAACTGAAACAATGCATTAACACATAAGGAATACTCCCTCCGTCACAGTTTAGAAGGCATGCACGTGTACCAAGGTCGTCAATTTTACCAACTTAATAAGAGACATATATTAAAAAATATCATTAGAAACTTTAGATGTTCTATTTTTAATGATATTTTTTTTATGTTAAACAACATATTTTATATAAATCAAATTGACAACCTAGGTATTCGTGCACGCCTTCTAAACTGTGATGGAGGGAGTACATGAACTTAAATTACGATCATCCCTAGAGAGTATCCAAATTATTGTCACACTGGGGTTTACGATTCATAACAATAATAGATGCATGCAACCTGCAAGATATTATCTAAAACTCAAAGATATTCATAAAAGCATAATAGATTCAGATCAAAAATCATGGTAGTGGGGTCATAGTGACAACCATTAAGCATAACAAAGTCATAGCAACATCAATCTCAGACCATAGTGGATACTGTTGGAAATATGCCCTAGAGACAATAATAAATTAGTTATTATCATATTTCTTTGTTCATGATAATCGTTTATTATCCATGCTAGAATTGTATTGATCGGAAACTCAGATATATGTGTGGATACATAGACAACACCATGTCCCTAGTATGCGTCTAATAGACTAGCTCGTTGATCAAAGATGGTTAAGGTTTCCTAGCCATGGACATGAGATGTCATTTGATAATGGGATCACATCATTAGGAGAATGATGTGATGGACAAAACCTGAACTATAAACGTAGCATATGATCGTGTTTGTTTATTGCTACAGTTTTCTGCATGTCAAGTATCTGTTTCCTATGACCATGAGATCATGCAACTCACTGACACCGGAGGAGTACCTTGTGTGTATCAAATGTCGCAACGTAACTAGGTGACTATAAAGGTGCTCTACACGTATCTCCGAGGGTGTCTGTTGGGTTGGCATGGATCAAGACTGGGATTTGTTACTCCGTGTGACGGAGAGGTATCTTAGGGCCCACTCGGTAATACAACATCACAGCAAGCCTTGCAAGCAATGTGACTAAGTGTTAGCCATGAGATCTTGTATTACGGAACGAGTATAGAGACTTGCCGGTTACGAGGTTGAACTAGGTATGGAGATACAAACGATCGAATCTCGGGCAAGTAACATATCGAAGAACAAAGGGAACATCAAACGGGATTAACTGAATCCTTGACATAGAGGTTCAACCGATAAAGATCTTCGTAGAATATGTAGGAACCAATATGGGCATCCAGGTCCAGCTATTGGTTATTGATCGTAGAGGTGTCTCGGTCATGTCTACATAGTTCTCGAACCCGCAGGGTCTGCACACTTAAGGTTCGGTGACGTTTCCGTAGTATAGAGTTATATATGATGGTGATCAAAGGTTGTTCGGAGTCCCGGATGAGATCACGGATGTCACGAGGAGCTCCAGAATGATCTGTAGGTAAAGGCTGATATATAGGAAGTCCTGTTTTGGTCACCGAAAAAGTTTCGGGCTCATCGATAGTGTATCGAGAGTGCCGGGAGGGTGCAGGGGACCATCGAGAGGGGTGTCTCGACCCAAAGGACCTCATGGGCTGTGGGAGGAGTCAAACCAGCCCCTGGTGGGCTGGACTAATCCCCCACTATGGCCCATGCGGCTAGGGGTGGGAAAAACCCAAAAGGTGGAGAGGTGGAAAGAGTTTCCAAGTGGAAAGGAGGAATCCTACTCCTAATAGGATTGGAGTAGGACTCCTCCACCTCCAATTTTGACCAAACCTTGAGGGTTTTAGGCTGCCTCCTCCCCTCCCTCCCTCCTATATATACTAGAGTATTTAGAGGGAAGATCTAACCCTAATTGCCACGTGCTCCCTGTAATTCATCTAGATCGGTTTTCTCCTCTAGTCTAGTTCGGCGGTGCTTAGGCGAAGCCCTGCCGGAATAGTTCCACCACCATCGCCGCCAAGCCATTGTGCTACCGGAGAACTCATCTACCACTCCGTTCCCTCTTGCTAGATCAAGAAGGTGGAGATCGTCATCGAGCTATACGTGTGCTGAACGCGGAGGTGCCGTCCGTTCGGCGCTAGATCGGAAGGACTATGATCATGACCGCGAGATGGTTCGTGATTTAATCGCTGGACGGATCGTGATGTGATCGCGGGACGGACCGTGATTGGTTCGCGAGATGGATCATAATGGGATCGCGGGATGCTCGGCGATTTGGATCGCGAAGACGTTCGATTACATCAACCGTCTTTCTTAACACTTCCCGCTTAGCGATCTACAAGGGTATGTAGATCCACTCTCCCCCTCGTAGATGCTCATCACCCTGGATAGATCTTGTGTGTGCGTAGGAATTTTTTTGTTTCCCATGCAATGTTTCCCAACAGTGGCATCATGAGCTAGGTCTATGTGTAGATGAGATCTTGAGTAGAACACAAAGAGTTTGTGGGCGCTGATGCTTAGATTGCTTCCTCCCTTGGTCGTGTTTTGGTTCAGCGGTATTGTGGGATGAAGCGGCCCAGACCAACCTTACTCATACGCTTAAGAGAGACCGGTTCCATCGACTGATGTGTAACTTCATTGCACAAACATGGCTGGCGGGTGTCTGTTTCTCCTACTTTAGTTGGATCGGATTCGATAAAGGTGGTCCTTGAGAAGGCTGAAAAGCAATTTATGTATCACCGTTGTGGTTTTGCGTAGGTGAGAATTGTTCTTGCTAGATACATGTAGCAGCCACGTAAAACATGCAACAACAATTAGAGGACGTCTAACTTGTTTTTGCAGGGTATGTTGTGATGTGATATGGCCAATTACATGATGAGATATATGTGATGTATGAGATGATCATGTGTTGTATAGAATATCACGACTTGCATGTCGATGAGTACGACAACCGGCAGGAGCCATAGGGTTGTCTTTAATTATTGTATGACCTGCGTGTCAATCATTAAGCGCTATGTAATGCTTTACTTTATCGCTAAATGGTAGCTATAGTAGTATGAGCATGGTGGGCGTGATAACCCCGATGGCGACACAATGATGGAGATCATGATGATGGAGATCATGGTGTTATGCCGGTGACGATGGAGATCATGCCGGTGCTTTCAAGATGGAGATCAAAAGCACAAGTTCATGGCTATATCATGTCACTTATGATTTGCATGTGATGTTAATACTTTTATGCAGCTTGTTTTGCTTAGGACGACAGTAGCATTATAAGGTGATCCCTCACTTAAATTTCAAGGTAAAATTGTGTTCTCCCCGAGTGTGCACCGTTGCGGAAGTTTGTCGTGTCGAGACACCACGTGATGATCGGGTGTGATAGACTCTACGTTTACATACAACGGGTGCAAGCCAGTGTTGCACGTGCAGAACACTCGGGCTAAACTTGACGAGCCTATCATGTACATACATGGCCTCAAAACACAAGAAACCGAAAGGTCAAACATGAGTCATATAGTAGATATGATCAACATGATGATGTTCACCATTGAAACCACCTCAACTCACGTGATGATCAGACTTGAGTTGGTGAATTTGGATCATGTATCACTCGAATGACCGGAGGGATGTCAATTTGAGTGGGAGTTCTTAAGTAATATGATTAATTGAACTCATTATCATGAACATAGTCGGTAGTGTCTTTGCAAATTATGTTGTAGATTACTAGCTCACGCTGTAGCTCCCTTGAATTTTTATATGTTCCAAGATAAATAGAGTTGAAAGATGATGGTAGCAATATTGCGGACTGGGTCCATGTTCTGAGGATTGTCCCCATTGTTGCACAGAAGGCTTATGTCCTTAATGCACCGCTCGGTCCGCCACCCCCTCTAGCGTCGTCTGTAGATGTTGTGAACATCTGACAGGCACGTTCTGATGACTACTTGATAGTTTAGTGCGTCATGAATTACGGCTTAGAATTGAGTCTCCAAAATGTTTTGAACGTCACGAAACATATGAGATGTTCTAAGAGCTGAAATTGGGATCTCATGCTCATGCCCGTGTTGTGAGATATGAGATTTCCAACAAGATTCTTTGTCTGCAAGATGAAGGAGAATAGCTCAATCGTTGAGCATGTGCTCAGATTATCTGGGTTCTACAATCGCTTGAATTGAGTGGGAGTTGATCTTCCAGATAAGAAAGTGATTGATATAGTTTTCCAAGTCACTGTCACTAAGCTACTAGAGCTTCGTGATGAACTATAATATGCCAGGGATGGAAATGATGATCCCTGAGCTGTTCGCGATGTTTTTCACCACGAAGGTTGAAATCAAGAAGGATCATCAAGTGTTGATAGTTAGTAAAACCACTAGTTTCAAGAAGGGCAAGGGCAAGGAGGGAAACTTCATGGATGGCAAGTCAGTTGCTGCTCCAGTGAAGCAACCCAAAGTTGAACCCAAACTCGAGACTAAGTGCTTCTATTATGAGGAGAGAGGTCACTGAAGCGGAACAACCCTAAATACTTGGTAGATAAGAAGGCTAGCAACATCGACAGAAGTATATTTGATACGCGTATTATTGATGTGTACCTTGCTAGTACTCCTAGTAGCACCTATGTATTGGATACCGGTTCGGTTGCTAAATGTCAGTAACTCGAAATAAAAGCTACAGAATAAACGGAGACTAGCTAAGTGTGAGGTGACGATGTGTTGGAAATGTTTCCAAGGTTGATGTGATCAACATCGCACGCTCTCTCTACCTTCGATATTAGTGACAAACCTAAATAAATGTTATTTGGTGTTTGCGTTAAGCATGAACATGATTATATCGTGTTTGTTGCAATGCGATTATTCATTTAAGTGAGAGAATAATGGTTATTCTGTTTACATGAATAATACCTTCAATGGTCATGCACCCAATGAGAATGGTTTGTTGAATCTTAACCATAGTAATACACATGTTCATAACATTGATGCCAAAAGATGCAAAGTTAATAATGATAGTACCACATACCTGTGGCATATCCGCCAAATGTCATATTGGTATGAATCGCATGAAGAAACTCCATGCCGATGGATCTTTGGACTCATTCGGTTTCGAATCGGTTGAGACATGCGGACCATGCCTCTTGGGCAAGATGACTAAAGACCCCATTTTCAGTATGATGGAGCGGGCTAGTAACTTGTTGGAAATAATACATGTTGATGTATGCGATCCAATGAGTGTTGTAGCATGCAATGGATATCGTTATTTTTCTTACCTTCGCTGATGATTTGAGTATATATGAGTATATTTGCTTAATGAAACACAAGTCTGAAACGTTTGAAAAGTTCAAAAAAATTCAGAGTGATGTTTAAAGATCATCATGACAAGAAGATAAAAATGTCTACGATATGATCGTGGAGGTGAATATCTGAGTTACGAGTTTGGCATACAACTTTAGACAATGTGAAAGTTGTTTCACAACTCACGCCACCTGGAACACCATAGTGTGATGGTATGTCCGAACGTTGTAGTCATGCTCTATTAGATATGGTGCGAACCATGATGTCTCTTATCGATTTGTCACTATCGTTTTGGGGTTATGCATTAGAGACAACTACATTCACTTTAAATAGGGCACCATCTAAATCCGTTGTGATGACACTGTATGAATTATGGTTTGATAGAAACCTAACCTGCAATTTCTTAATGTTTGGGGTTGCGACGCTTATGTGAAAAAAGGTTTTCACCTAATGAGCTCGAACTCAAAGCGGACAAATGCATCTTCATGGAATACCCTAAGAACAGTTGGGTATACCTTCTATCTCAGATCCGAGCACAAAGTGTTTGTTGCTAAAATGAGTCCTTTGTCGAGAAAGAGTTCTCTCGAAAGAATTGAGTGAGAGGAGGATAGAACTTGATGAGGTTGTTGAACCTTTGTTCAACCCGAGAGTAGCGCAACGCAGAAAGATGTTTTTGTTGAGCCTACGTCAGTTGAAGAGGAAGTTAATGATGATGATCATGAAGCTTCGGATCAAGTTACTATCGAACCTCGTAGGTCGACAAGGATGCATACTGCTCTTGAGTGGTATGACAACCCTGTCTTGGAGGTCATGTTATTGGACAACAATGAACCTACGAGCTATGGAGAAGCAATGATGGGCCTGGATTCCGACAAATGGTTAGAGGCCATGAAATCCGAGAAAGGATCCATGTATGAAAACCAAGTATAGACTTTGGTAGACTTGCTCGTTGGACAGTAGGTCGTCGAGTACAAATGGACCTTTAAGATGAAGACATACACTAATGGTAAATGTCACCATTTATAAAGCTCGACTTGTCGCAAAGAAGTTTCCGATAAGTTCAAGGAGTTGACTGCGATCTCGTAGCGATGCTAAAGTCTGTTGGAATTATGTTAGCAGTTGCTGCATTTTTAAATTATGAAATCTGGCAAATGGACGCCAAAACATTGTTTCCTTCCTTGAGGAAAGGTTGTATGAGATACAACCAGAAGGTTTTGTCAGTCCTAAGGATGCTAAAAGGTGTGTGAGCTCTAGCAATCCTTCTATGGGATGGAGCAAGCATCTCGGAGTTGGAATATACGCTTTGATGAGGCAATCAAAGTTTTTGAGTCTATGCAAAGTTTATGAGCAACTTGTATTTACAATAAAGTGAGTGGGAACACTATAGAATTTCTGATAAGCATATGTGGATGACATATTGTTGGTCGGAAATGATGTAGAATTTCTAGAAAGCATAAAGGGTTGTTTGAAAAGAGTTTTTCAAAGGAAGACCTGGATAAAGCTACTTAATTATTGGGCATCGATATCTATAGAGATAGATCAAGACGTCTGATAAGACTTTGATTGAGTATATACCTTGACAAGATTTTGAAGGAGTTCAAAATGGATCAGTCAAAGAAAGAGTTCTTGCCTGATTTGTAAGGTGTGAAGTTGAGTGAGACTCAAAGCTCAACCACGGCAGAAGAAAGAGAAAGGACGAACGTCGTCCCCTATGCCTTAGCCATAGGCTCTGTATAGTATGTCATGCTCTCTACCGCACGTGTGTGTGCCTTGCCATGTGTCCGTCAAGGGGTACAAAAGTGATCCAGGAGTGGATCACTGGACAGTGGTCAAGATTATCCTTAGTAACTAAAGGACTAAGGAAAGGTTTCTCGATTATGGAGGTGATGAAAAGTTTGTCGTAAAATGTTACGTTGATGCAAGCTTTAACACCAATCCGGATGACTCTTAGTAGCAATTCAGGTACGTATAGTGGAGCAGCCATTTGGGAAAGCTCCAAGTGGAGTGTGGTAGCAGTGTCTACAGTATGACAGAGAGATTTACAAAGTACACACGGATCTGGATGTCACAGACCCATTGAGTAAAAGACCTCTCTTACATGCAAAGCATGATCGATCCCCAAAACTCATTGGGTGTTAGATTCATAACAATGCGAATCACATGGTGATGTGAACTAGATTATTGACTCTAGTGCAAGTGGGAGACTATTGGAAATATGCCCTAGAGGCAATAATAAATTAGTTAATATCATATTTCCTTGTTCAGGATAATCGTTTATTATCCATGCTAGAATTTTATAGATCGGAAACTCAGATACATGTGTGGATACATAGACAACACCATGTCCCTAGTATGCCTCTAATAGACTAGCTCGTTGATCAAAGATGGTTAAGGTTTCCTAGCCATGGACATGACATGTCATTTGATAATGGGATCGCATCATTAGGAGAATGATGTGATGGACAAGACCTGAACTATAAATGTAGCATATGATCGTGTTTGTTTATTGCTATAGTTTTCTACATGTCAAGTATCTGTTCCTATGACCATGAGATCATGCAACTCACTGACACCAGAGGAGTACCTTGTGTGTATCAAACGTCGCAATGTAACTGGGTGACTATTGTTGGAAATATGCCCTAGAGGCAATAATAAAATGGTTATTATTGTATTTCCTAGTTCATGATAATTGTCTATTATTCATGCTATAATTGTGTTAACCGGAAACCGTAATACATGTGTGAATACATAGACCACAACGTGTCCCTAGTGAGCCTCTAGTTGGCTAGCTCATTGATCAATAGATGGTCTCGGTTTCATGACCATGGACATTGGATGTCGTTGATAACGGGATCACATCATTAGGAGAATGATTTGATGGACAAGACTCAATCCTAAGCATAGCACAAGATCGTGTAGTTCGTTTGCTAAAGCTTTTCAATGTCAAGTATCATTTCCTTAGACCATGAGATTGTGTAACTCCTGGATACCGTAGGAATGCTTTGGGTGTGCCAAACGTCACAACGTAACTGGGTGGCTATAAAGGTACGCTACGGGTATCTCCGAAAGTGTCTGTTGGGTTGACACGAATCGAGACTGGGATTTGTCACTCCGTGTGACGGAGAGGTATCTCTGGGCCCACTCGGTAAGACATCATCATTATGAGCTCAATGTGACTAAGGAGTTAGTCACGGGATGATGTATTACGGAACGAGTAAAGAGACTTGCTAGTAACGAGATTGAACAAGGTATGCGGATACCGACGATCGAATCTCGGGCAAGTACCATACCGATAGACAAAGGGAATTGTATACGGGATTGATTGAATCCCTGACATCGTGGTTCATCCGATGAGATCATCGTGGAGTACGTGGGAGCCAACATGGGTATCCAGATCCCGCTGTTGGTTATTGGCCGGAGAGGTGTCTCGGTCATGTCTACGTGTCTCCCGAACCCGTAGGGTCTACACACTTAAGGTTCGATGACGCTAGGGTTATAGGGAAAAGGTATACGTGATTACCGAAGGTTGTTCGGAGTCTCGGATGAGATCCCGGATGTCACGAGGAGCTCCGGAATGGTCCGGAGGTAAAGATTGATATATAGGAAGTCCAGTTTTGGTCACCGGAAAGTTTTCGGGCTCATCGGTATTGTACCGGGAGTGCCGGGAGGGTGCCGGAGGACCCCGGGAGGGGGTGACGACCAAAGGACCTCATGGGCCCTTAGAGGAGGTGTGCCAGCCCATATTGGGCCAGCCAATACCTTCTAGAAAGGGCCCATGCGCCAGGGATCTGGAGATAGAGGCAAAAGGGATTTAAAAAGGGGGGGTCCACCTCCCGTGTGGGAGGAGGACTCTCCCCCCACTTCGGCCGAATCCCTCCTCCTTGGAGGAGGGGCCAAGCCAGCCCTCCCTCTCCTTCCTCCTATATATATGCAAGGGTTTGGGCAGGTTTGAGACGACGAACTCTTTCTCTCTCGTTGCAGCCCTATTCTGCTTCTTCCTCCTCCGCAGTGCTTAGGCGAAGCCCTGCCGGGATACCTTGCTACACCACCACCACGCCGTCGTGCTGCTGCTGGAGCTCTTCCCCAACCTCTCCTTCCTCCTTGCTGGATCAAGGCGTAGGAGACGTCACCGGGCTGCACGTGTGTTGAACGCGGAGGTGCCGTCCGTTCGGCACTTGATCGGATCTACCGCGATCTGAATCGCTGCGAGTACGACTCCATCAACCGCGTTCTTGTAACGCTTCCGCTTAGCGATCTTCAAAGGTATGAAGATCCAATCTCTCCCCACTCGTTTGCTGGTTTCTCCATAGATAGATCTTGGTGACACGTAGGAAAATTTTGATTTACTACTACGTCTCCTAACAGTGGCATCATGAGCTAGGTCTATGCGTAGAATCTATGCACGAGTAGAACACAAAGCAGTTGTGGGCGTCGATTTTGTTAATATGCTTGCCGTTACTAGTCTTATCTTGATTCGACGGTATTGTGGGATGAAGCGGCCCGGACCAACCTTACACGTACGCTTACGTGAGACCGGTTCCACCGCCTGACATGCACCAGTTGCATAAGGTGGCTAGCGGGTGTCTGTCTCTCCCACCTTAGTCGGATTGGATTCGATGAAAAGGGTCCTTATGAAGGGTAAATAGCAATTGGCATATCACGTTGTGGTTTTGGCATAGGTAAGAAACGTTCTTGCTAGAAACCTATAGCAACCACGTAAAAACTTGCAACTACAAATTAGAGAACGTCTAACTTGTTTTTGCAGCATATGCCTTGTGATGTGATATGGCCAGAAGGATGTGATGTGATGCATTGTGATGTATGAGATTGATCATGTTCTTGTAATAGGGTTCACGACTTGCATGTCGATGACTATGACAACCGGCAGGAGCCATAGGAGTTGTCTTATTTATTGTATGACCTGCGAATCAATCACAAACGCCATGTAATTACTTTACTTTATTGCTAAGCGTTAGCCATAGCAGTAGAAGTAATAGTTGGCGAGACAACCTCATGAAGACACAATGATGGAGATCATGATGATGGAGATCATGGTGTCATGCCGGTGACAATGATGATCATGATGCCCCGAAGATGGAGATCATAGGAGCAAGATGATATTGGCCATATCATGTCACTATATTGATTGCATGTGATGTTTATCATGTTTACATCTTATTTGCTTAAAATGACGGTAGTAAATAAGATGATCTCTCAATAAAATTTCAAGAGAAGTGTTCACCCTAACTGTGCACCGTTGCTAAGGATCGTTGTTCCGAAGCACCACGTGATGATCGGGTGTGATAGGTTCTAACGTTCGCATACAACGGGTGTAAGCCAGATTTACACACGCGAAACACTTAGGTTGACTTGACGAGCCTAGCATGTACAGACATGGCCTCGGAACACGGAAGACCGAAAGGTCGAACATGAGTCGTATAGAAGATACGATCAACATGGAGATGTTCACCATGGATGACTAGTCCGTCTCACGTGATGATCGGACACGGGCTAGTTGACATGGATCATGTGTCACTTAGATGACTAGAGAGATGTCTATCTGAGTGGGAGTTCATTGAATAATTTGATTATGTGAACTCGATTATCATGAACTTAGTCTAAAATTGCCTTTAATATCTATATTGTAGATCCAATGGCCAACGCAAATGTCAACCTCAATTTCAACGCGTTCCTAGAGAAAACCAAGCTGAAAGATGATGGAAGCAACTATACGGACTGGGTCCGTGGCTTGAGGATCATCCTCATAGCTTCCAAGAGATTGTATGTCCTTGATGCACCGCTAGGTGACCCACCCATTCTCCCAGCGGACCAAGACGTTACGAATGCTTGGCAGTCACGCTGCGATGATTACTCCCTTGTTCAGTGCGGCATGCTTTACAGTTTAGAATCAGGGCTCCAAAAGCGTTTTGAGCAACACGGAGCATATGAGATGTTCCAAGAGCTGAAACTGGTTTTCCAAGCTCATGCCCGAGTCGAGAGATATGACATCTCTGACAAGTTCTTCAGCTGTAAGATGGAGGAGAACAGTTCTGTTAGTGAGCACATCCTCAAGATGTCTGGGCTTCACAACCGCTTGACTCAGCTGGGAGTTAATCTCCCGGATGACTCAATCATTGACAGAATCCTCCAGTCGCTTCCACCTAGCTACAAAAGCTTTGTGATGAACTACAACATGCAGGGGATGGAGAAGTCCATTCCTGAGTTGTACTCGATGCTCAAATCAGCAGAGGTCGAGATCAGAAAGGAGCATCAAGTGTTGATTGTAAACAAGACCACTAGTTTCAAGAAAGGCAAGGGTAAGAAGAACTTCAAGAAGGACGGCAAAGCTGTTGCCGCGCCCGGTAAGCAAGTTGCCGGGAAGAAGAAGAACAAGAATGGACCCAAGCCTGAGACTGAGTGTTTCTATTGTAAGGGTACCGGTCACTGGAAGCGGAACTGCCCCAAGTACTTAGCGGATAAGAAGGTCGGCAACGTTAAAGGTATATGTGATATACTTGTTATTGATGTGTACCTAACCAGCGCTCGTAGTAGCTCCTGGGTATTTGATACCGGTGCAGTTGCTCACATTTGTAACTCCAAGCAGGAGCTGCGGAATAAGCGAAGGTTGGCAAAGGACGAGGTGACGATGCGCGTCGGGAATGGTTCCAAGGTCGATGTGATCGCCGTCGGCACGCTACCTCTACATCTACCTTCGGGATTAGTTTTAAACCTTAATAGTTGTTATTTAGTACCAGCTTTGAGCATGAACATTGTATCTGGATCTCGCTTGATACGAGATGGCTACTCTTTTAAATCCGAGAATAATGGTTGTTCTATTTATATGAGAGAAATGTTCTATGCTCATGCCCCGCTGGTCAATGGTTTATTTTTGATGAATCTCGAACGTGATGTTACACATGTCCATAGTGTGAGTACCAAAAAGTGTAAAGTTGATAACGATAGTCCCACTTACATGTGGCACTGCCGTCTTGTCCATATTGGTGTGAAACGCATGAAGAAGCTCCATGCTGATGGACTTTTGGAGTCACTTGATTTCGAATCATTTGACACATGCGAACCATGCCTCATGGGCAAGATGACCAAAACTCCGTTCTCCGGAACAATGGAGCGAGCAACTGACTTGTTGGAGATAATACATACCGATGTATGCGGTCCAATGAGTGTCGAGGCTCGCGGTGGCTACCGTTATGTTCTCACCCTCACTGATGACTTGAGCAGATATGGGTATGTCTACTTAATGAAACACAAGTCTGAAACCTTTGAAAGGTTCAAGGAATTTCAGAGTGAGGTCGAGAATCAACGTGACAGGAAAATAAAATGCCTACGATCTGATCGTGGCGGAGAATATTTAAGTCACGAGTTTGACACGCACCTTAGGAAATGTGGAATTGTTTCACAGCTCACTCCGCCAGGCACACCTCAGCGAAATGGTGTGTCTGAACGTCGTAATCGCACTCTATTGGATATGGTGCGATCTATGATGTCTCTTACCGACTTACCGCTATCATTTTGGGGATATGCATTAGAGACTGCCGCGTTCACTTTAAATATGGCACCGTCTAAATCCGTTGAGACGACACCGTATGAATTATGGTTTGGAAAGAAACCTAAGCTGTTGTTTCTAAAAGTTTGGGGTTGCGATGCTTATGTGAAGAAACTTCAACATGAGAAGCTCGAACCCAAAGCGGAAAAGTGCGTCTTCATAGGATATCCCAAAGAGACTATTGGGTATACCTTCTACCTACGATCCGAAGGCAAAGTCTTTGTTGCCAAGAATGGATCCTTTCTCGAGAAAGAGTTTCTCTCGAAAGAAGTAAGTGGGAGGAAAATGGAACTTGATGAGGTAATTGTACCTTCACTCGAACCGGAGAGTAGCGCAGCACAGGAAGTTGTTTCTGTGGAGCCTACACCGGCTAGAGAGGAAGTTAATGATGATGATCATGAAACATCAGATCAAGTTGCTACTCGAAGGTCCACTAGGACACGTTCCGCACCAGAGTGGTACGGTAATCCTGTCCTAGAGATCATGTTGTTGGACAATGGTGAACCTTCGAACTATGAATAAGCGATGGCGGGCCCGAATTCCGACAAATGGCTTGAGGCCATGAAATCCGAGATAGGATCCATGTATGAGAACAAAGTATGGACTTTGGTGGACTTGCCTGATGATAAGCGAGCCATTGAAAATAAATGGATCTTTAAGAAGAAGACTGACGCAGACGGTAATGTGACCGCCTATAAAGCTCGGCTTGTCGCTAAGGGTTATCGACAAGTTCAAGGAGTTGACTACGATGAGACATTCTCACCCGTAGCGATGCTAAAGTCTGTCCGAATCATGTTAGCAGTTGCCGCATTTTATGATTATGAGATCTGGCAAATGGACGTCAAAACGGCATTCCTTAATGGCTTCCTCAAGGAAGAACTGTATATGATGCAGCCGGAAGGTTTTGTCGATCCTAAAGATGCTAACAAGGTATGCAAGCTCCAGCGCTCCATCTATGGGCTGGTGCAAGCATCTCGGAGTTGGAACATTCGCTTTAATGAGGTGATTAAAGCGTTTGGGTTTGTACAGGTTTATGGAGAACCCTGTATTTACAAGAAAGTGAGTGGGAGCTCTATAGCATTTCTTATACTGTATGTGGATGACATGCTGATAATGGGAAATAATATAGAACTCTTGGAAAGTATCAAGGCCTACTTGAATAAGTGTTTTTCAATGAAGGACCTTGGAGAAGCTGCTTACATATTAGGTATTAAGATCTATAGAGATAGATCAAAACGCCTCATTGGTCTTTCACAAAGCACATACCTTGAAAAGATATTGAAGAAGTTCAATATGGATCAGTCCAAGAAGGGGTTCTTGCCCGTGTTGCAAGGTGTGAGATTGAGTACGACTCAATGCCCGACCACGGCAAAGGATAGAGAAGAGATGAGTGCCATCCCCTATGCTTCAGCCATAGGCTCTATCATGTATGCCATGCTGTGTACCAGACCTGATGTGAACCTTGCCATAAGTTTGGTAGGGAGGTACCAAAGTGATCCCGGAGCGGAACACTGGACAGCGGTCAAGAATATCCTGAAGTACCTGAAAAGGACAAAGGACATGTTTCTCGTTTATGGAGGTGCCGAAGAGCTCGTCGTAAAGGGTTACGTCGATGCTAGCTTCGACACAGATCCGGACGACTCCAAGTCGCAAACCGGATACGTGTATATTTTGAATGGAGGGGCAGTGAGCTGGAGCAGCAGCAAGCAAAGCGTCGTGGCAGCATCTACATGTGAAGCGGAGTACATAGCTGCTTCGGAAGCAGCAAAGGAGGGAGTCTGGATGAAGGAGTTCATCACCGACCTAGGAGTGATTCCGAATGCGTCGGGCCCGATGACTCTACTCTGTGACAACACTGGAGCTATTGCCCTTGCGAAGGAGCCCAGGTTTCACAAGAAGACAAGACACATCAAGCGCCGCTTCAACTCCATCCGTGATTACATTCAGGAGGGAGACATAGATATTTGTAAAGTGCATACAGATCTGAATGTCGCAGATCCGTTGACTAAACCTCTCTCACGAGCAAAACATGATCAACACCAGAATGCTATGGGTGTTCGATTCATCACAATGTAACTAGATTATTGACTCTAGTGCAAGTGGGAGACTGTTGGAAATATGCCCTAGAGGCAATAATAAAATGGTTATTATTGTATTTCCTAGTTCATGATAATTGTCTATTATTCATGCTATAATTGTGTTAACCGGAAACCGTAATACATGTGTGAATACATAGACCACAACGTGTCCCTAGTGAGCCTCTAGTTGGCTAGCTCGTTGATCAATAGATGGTCTCGGTTTCATGACCATGGACATTGGATGTCGTTGATAACGAGATCACATCATTAGGAGAATGATTTGATGGACAAGACTCAATCCTAAGCATAGCACAAGATCGTGTAGTTCGTTTGCTAAAGCTTTTCAATGTCAAGTATCATTTCCTTATACCATGAGATTGTGTAACTCCCGGATACCGTAGGAATGCTTTGGGTGTGCCAAACGTCACAACGTAACTGGGTGGCTATAAAGGTACGCTACGGGTATCTCCGAAAGTGTCTGTTGGGTTGACACGAATCGAGACTGGGATTTGTCACTCCGTGTGACGGAGAGGTATCTCTGGGCCCACTCGGTAAGACATCATCATTATGAGCTCAATGTGACTAAGGAGTTAGTCACGGGATGATGTATTACGGAACGAGTAAAGAGACTTGCCAGTAACGAGATTGAACAAGGTATGCGGATACCGACGATCGAATCTCGGGCAAGTACCATACCGATAGACAAAGGGAATTGTATACAGGATTGATTGAATCCCTGACATCGTGGTTCATCCGATGAGATCATCGTGGAGTACGTGGGAGCCAACATGGGTATCCAGATCCCGCTGTTGGTTATTGGCCGGAGAGGTGTCTCGGTCATGTCTACGTGTCTCCCGAACCCGTAGGGTCTACACACTTAAGGTTCGATGACGCTAGGGTTATAGGGAAAAGGTATACGTGATTACCGAAGGTTGTTCGGAGTCCTGGATGAGATCCCGGACGTCTCCGGAATGGTCCGGAGGTAAATATTGATATATAGGAAGTCCAGTTTTGGTCACCGGAAAGTTTTCGGGCTCATCGGTATTGTACCGGGAGTGCCGGGAGGGTGCCGGAGGACCCCGGGAGGGGGTGACGACCAAAGGACCTCATGGGCCCTTAGAGGAGGTGTGCCAGCCCATATTGGGCCAGCCAATACCTTCTAGAAAGGGCCCATGCGCCAGGGATCTGGAGATAGAGGCAAAAGGGATTTAAAAAGGGGGGGGTCCACCTCCCGTGTGGGAGGAGGACTCTCCCCCCACTTCGGCCGAATCCCTCCTCCTTGGAGGAGGGGCCAAGCCAGCCCTCCCTCTCCTTCCTCCTATATATATGCAAGGGTTTGGGCAGGTTTGAGACGACGAACTCTTTCTCTCTCGCTGCAGCCCTATTCTGCTTCTTCCTCCTCCGCAGTGCTTAGGCGAAGCCCTGCCGGGATACCTTGCTACTCCACCACCACCACGCCGTCGTGCTGCTGCTGGAGCTCTTCCCCAACCTCTCCTTCCTCCTTGCTGGATCAAGGCGTAGGAGACATCACCGGGCTGCACGTGTGTTGAACGCGGAGGTGCCGTCCGTTCGGCACTTGATCGGATCTACCGCGATCTGAATCGCTGCGAGTACGACTCCATCAACCGCGTTCTTGTAACGCTTCCACTTAGCGATCTTCAAAGGTATGAAGATCCAATCTCTCCCCACTCGTTTGCTGGTTTCTCCATAGATAGATCTTGGTGACATGTAGGAAAATTTTGATTTACTACTACGTCTCCCAACAACTATAAATATGCTCTATAGGTATCTCTGAGGGTGTCTGTTGGGTTAGCATGGATCAAGACTGGGATTTGTTACTCCGTGTGATGGAGAGGTATCTCAGGGCCCACTCGGTATTACAACATCACAACAAGCCTTGCAAGCAATGTGACTAAGTGTTAGCCACGAGACCTTGTATTATGGAATGAGTAAAGAGACTTGCCGGTAATGAGGTTGAACTAGGTATGGAGATACCGACGATCGAATCTCGGGCAAGTAACATACCGAAGAACAAAGGGAACATCATACGGGATTAACTGAATCCTTGACATAGAGGTTCAACCGATGAAGATCTTCATAGAATATGTAGGAACCAATATGGGGATCCAGGTACCTCTATTAGTTATTGACCATAGAGGTGTCTCGGTCATGTCTACTTAGTTCTCGAACCCGCAGGGTCTGCACACTTAAGGTTCGGTGACGTTTCGATAGTATAGAGTTATATATGGTGGTGATCGAAGGTTGTTTGGAGTCCAGGATGAGATCCTGTATGTCACGAGGAGTTCCGGAATGGTCCGGAGGTAAAGATTGATATATAGGAAGTCCTGTTTTGGTCACCGGAAAAGTTTCGGGCTCATCGGTAGTGTACCGGGAGTGCCGGGAGGGTGCCAGGGACCATCGGGAGGGGTGTCTCGACCCAAAGGACCTCATGGGCTGTGGGAGGAGTCAAACCAGCCCCTGGTGGTCTGGACTAAGACCCCACTAAGGCTCATGCGGCTAGGGGTGAGAAAAACCCAAAAGGTGAAGAGGTGGAAAGAGTTTCCAAGTGGAAAGGAGAAATCCTACTCCTAATAGGATTGGAGCAGGACTCCTCCACCTCCAATTTCGACCAAACCTTGAGGGTTTGAGGCTTCCTCCTCCCCTCCCTCCCTCCTATATATACTAGAGGATTTAGAGGGAAGATCTAACCCTAATTGCCACGTGCTCCCTCTAATTCATCTAGATCGGTTTTCTCCTCTAGTCTAGTTCGGCGGTGTTTAGGCGAAGCCCTGCCGGAATAGTTCCACCACCATCGTCGCCATGCCGTCGCACTACCGGAGAACTCATCTACCTCTTCGTTCCCTCTTGCTGGATCAAGAAGGCGGAGATCGTCATCGAGCTGTACGTGTGCTGAATGCGGAGATGCCGTCCGTTCGGCGCTAGATCGGAAGGACTGTGATCATGACCGCGAGACGATTCATGATTTGATCGCGGGATGGATTGTGATGTGATCGCGAGACGGACCATGATTGGATTACGAGATGGATCGTGATGGTATCGCAGGACACTCGGCGGTTTGGATCGCGAAGACGTTCGACTACATCAACCGCGTTTCTTAATGCTTCCTGCTTAGCGATCTACAAGGGTATGTAGATCCACTCCCCCCCTCGTAGATGCTCATCACCATGGATAGATATTGCGTGTGCGTAGGAAATTTTTGTTTCCCATGCAACGTTCCCCAACAGGTACCATGGATCAAGCCCTAACAAATTAACTCGATTACATGACGAATTTCATCCAACACAAGCAACTAGCATACAACGAGGTCCTCCCCTTCTTTTCCCACTGGTTTCATCACCCAACAAGTGCGAAGACTATGAGTTGGGTTTGTGTTTAGTAAAACTGAGTGAATGGGGGCATGGTTGACCCAAGAGCTTATCTAGAGCAATTCTTGATCCAGTGGTGGATTTATTTCTCTTCGGTGCTGGTTCGTCGTCCTTGGAGCGTCGAAAGTGCTCATTGAGAAGTATATGCCGATCACGTTTCCCTACTGCCACGTAAATTGAATCTCGCTGATCACTTTGGGCCAACCAGGCATTCTCCATGATGCAGAACCTTGATACCAGATCTGATAGTTCAAATAAAGTACGAACACGTTGTCAAGTGAGGGCGTTCAAGATCCCCTCATCGCAGTAGTTATGACAGAAACCCGCCATTATTTACGCGTCGTAAAAATATGCGATCTTGTTCTTAACAAGCAGAAAGCATGCCCAAAATTGCCAGTCTGTTTCATTGGCTTGTTGTTTGATGTAGATTAGATCATAGACATCAGGTGATCCAGGATTTGTTGGGAAATACTAGATTTGGGGGTGAGGGGATCAAAAAAATTACCCCCGGCCTGCGGCGTGCCCGCCGCGCCAAATTGGTCTTCCTGAGGTTCTGACGGAGGAGCCGGACTAAGAGGTTTGAATTTTAGATCCGAGCTCAAGGCTCCATCTGATTGGTCAAGCATGCCATGCTCCGTTGGTTGGTCTCATGCGTTCGGGAAGATCCTCGGCAACTATGGGGGCCGAGCGCATGGTCTAGTCATGAGTTTCAGATCATTACCCATTGGATCTTGAGGGATAAAAGGTGATCCGAGGTGTCCTTGTAATAGGTTGATACGACGACTTGAAGGTCAAGCGCAAATGATGTGATGATATGAGTTAGACCGTTAAACGATGCTTCATTGTTCTAAATCGACCATACAACGGGATCTGTATGGGCCACCAATGTCAGTCGTGAAACTGTCAAATCTCGGGTAGTGAGGGTGTCCTGGACTAGGGGGTACCAGCCTGAAGTGATCGTTCCATGTGGACCGAACTATGGGCCCGTTAAGCCACCACCTGAAGGACTATGGGAGCGTCAAGACTTACCTATACAAAGAAAGGAAACCTTCAAAGATTTGGCATGCACCCCATCGATGGCTCTATATTTGGCATTGCTGCAACTAACCTAAAGCATGTAACCTAGACCCCCCTGGGTACCTATATAAGCCCAGGGGTTTAGTCGTGGATGGACGACTATTCACCTTAGGGTTTAGAAATTACACAATGTTCTCGAGGTAGATCATCAACCCGTACTCGATACCCCATGAACAATACAATAAAAGTAGGATGCAGGGTTTTACCTCTTCGAGAGGGCCCAAACCTGGGTAAACATCGACTCCCTACTCTCCTTGTTACCCTTGTTCTTAGATCCATAACCCCGGACCCCTATCCAAGATCCGCTAGTTTTAGCACCGACATTGGTGGCCCATACACACTGGTATAGCAACGTGCTAAACAAACGGTTTTAACCAATTTCCACGACTTAGTTTTAAACCGTCGCCTTGCATGTGTGGGTGATAGGGCGGGTCCACTCCAAACGACACTAAAAAATTGCCTGCGATGATGATCAGCAAACGCAAACGTTTGACAAAACTAAGCATATGGGATGTCCGCTATATCAAAAACGAGTGTCATCGGTGAACCATTTGAGATATTTCATACTTCCTGTACGACCCATCTTTGCTACTCGCATGAGATCACATTAGCATCGCACGCGCTACTCTGTGGTGCACTATTTACGATGTGTGCCGCATCACAAATGGTCCATAATAGTAAAGCGTGTATGATAAGGAGACTATCACACACATTTTGTACTACCGCATCGTTTGCGATATACCAAGATTCCCAAACTGTCGAACCGTCGTAGCCGTGTAGGATGTATACGACATAACAAACAGGCAAACGTTATAAAGCGTGAATGATAAGGATACTATCACAAACATTTAGGCGAATTTAACCATTTCTGATATTGTCTAACATCACAGACGGTTTTCAGACGTCAATTGTGTGCATTATCGTATGCATTTTCTCTCTCTGAAATGTGTTGAATGATGAGGTATATCACATGCATTCTTGTGTACAAACTATGTGTGGTGTAATGACATGCATATCTCATTTTTCCTCTAAATCGTCGCAATTTAAAAATCCACAGAATTTGATTTTGAAATTAGTGTATGACATTTTTCATATACATCTTATATAGATATAGGTTCAACAAACAATGCATTATTCCATTCATATGTACATATGTTCAAGAATTACATCAAGAAATAATAATTACATGTGGACCAAATAAAGAATGATGAACCTTGGTTGCATACTTGTATTAAATATGGTAAAGAAAGAGGCGAAAGACATTCTTGTAGCTGTACAAGGTGAAACGGAATGCCCATATTGTGTCCTCCTCCATGCAGAATGCACACACCACTCTAGGGAAACCCCTTGTTATGGCGTACCACCCATTGATACGTCTCCAACATATTGATAATGTATGATGTATTCATGCCATATTTACCCATGTTTACAATAATTTTATATGGCTTTGATGCACTTTATATGATTTAATTAGAACTAACCCGGACTGACGCCGTTTTCAGCAGAATTACCGTGATGTTGTTTTTTAGGCAGAAAATAAAAGTTTCCGGAATCGCGTGAAAATTTTTGACGATTTTTTTGGATAATATAAGAAATACTGGAGCGAAGAACTACCGGAGGGGGGCCACCAAGTGCCCCCAAGACATCAGGGGGCCCGGACCCCCTGGCCGTGCCCTGATGGCTTGGGACCACCTCGTGGATGCGTTTAGCATCATTCCAACGCCAAAAAATCTTATATATACAGAAACCCTCAGAAATAAACCTAGAACTTCCGCTCCGCTACCGCAAGCCTCTATACCAAAGAAAACTCATTCGTAGCCCAGTTCCGGCACTTGCCGGAAGGGGGAATCATCACCATAGGGCATCTTCATCATACATGATGAAGAGGGAGTAGTTCACCCTTGTGGCTGAGGGTATGTACTAGTATCTATGTGATCTCTCTCTCTCTCTCTCTCTCCGTCTCTCTCTATCATGTTCTTCAAATGTCATGATCTTGATGTATCATGAGCTTTGTTAATATAGTTGGACCATATGGTCTTCTTCCCTTGCTATATTGACGTGATGAATTGAATCTTCCCCTTTGAGATCTCGTTATGCTGGATTGAATACTTTGGATTTGAGAACACACTATGTATGTCTTGCATCATGATACCTGTGGTGACAATGGGGTATTCTATTGATTCACTTGATATATGTTATGGCATCATTATGACCCACAAGTATAGGGGGTCAATCATAGTCCTTTCTATAAGTAAGAGTGTCGAACCCAATGAGGAGCAGAAGGAAATGACAAGCGGTTTTCAGCAAGGTAATTTGTGCAAGCACTGACATTGTAGCTAATGTGTAGTTTGATAGCAAGATAATTGGTTACGAGCAAGTAACGATAGCGGTAAATAAAGTGCAGCAAGGTAGCCCAATCCTTTTGTGGCAAAAGACAGGCCAAAATGATCTCTTATAATAAGAAAAGCGTTCTTGAGAGTACACGAGAATTTCATCTACTCACTTTCATCATGTTGGTCTGATTCGCGTTCGCTACTTTGTTAATTTGATATGTGGGTGGACCAGTGCTTGGGTGTTGTTCTTACTTGAACAACCTCCCACTTATGATTAAGCCCCTCACAAGCATCTGTGACTATGAGAAAAGTATTAAGATAAAATCTAACCATAGCATTAAACATGTGGATCCAAATCAAGCCCTTACGAAGTAGCGCACAAACTAGGGTTTAAGCTTGTGTAAGTCTAGCAACCCATCATCTAATAACTACTCCACAATGCATTCTCTTAGGCCCAAAGATGGTGAAGTGTCATGTAGTCGACGCTCACATGACACCACTAAGGGAATCACAACATACATATCATCAAAATATCGAACACATATCAAATTCACATGATTACTTGCAACATGACTTCTCCCGTGACCTCGAGAACAAAGGTAACTACTGATATTCATGCTCAAGATCATATGGTATTAAATAGTGTAATGGATCTGGACATATAATATTCCACCAAAAAAACCATATACTAATCAACTACGTAATGTAATCAACACTACTAGTCACCCACATGTACCAATCTGATGTACCGGTACAAAGATTGAACACAAGAGATGAACTAGGATTTGAGAGGATATGGTACTGTTGAAGATGTTGATGAAGATTGGCCTCCCAAAGATGAGAGGGTTGTTGGTGATGACGATGGCTCCGATTTCCCCCTCTGGGAGGGAAGTTCCCCCGGTGGAATCGCTCCACCGGAGGGCAAAAGTGCTCCTGCCCAAGTTCCGCATCGAGAAGGTGGCGCTCCGTCCCAAAAGTCCCCTCTTGATTTTTTGTAGGTGAAAATACCTTAAGTACCATAAGATGGGCACTGGAGGTGGGCCTGGCTGAGCACAACCCACCAGGGTGCGCCTGGGGGGGGGGGGCTTGCGCGCCCTGATGTCTTGTGCTCACCAGGTGCCCCCCTCCGGTAGTTATTTGCTCCAGTACTTTTTATACATTCCAAAATAATTCTCTGTGAAATTTCAGCTCATTTGAAGATGTGCAAAATAGGTATCTTTGATATGTTTTTCACGTCCAGAATTCCAGCTGCCGACATTCTCCCTCTTTGTGTAAACCTTGAATATTATGAAATAACAAGCATTAGAATTACTCCATAAAGAATTATTATGCATAAAACATTATAAATAATAGTAGGAAATCATGATGCAAAATGGAAATATCACATCAACTTGCGGATTTCGGTGACCTTGGGGGATCTATGCACATGGCTTGATGCATGTTTTCATTCTACTTTCTCCGATAGAAATCTTGGGTTACTCTTTGAAGTTCTTTGTGTTGGATTGAATATGATGAATCTAAAATTGTTTGATGCATGTCGAATAATTAACCCATGGATACTTGTGATGACATTGGAGTGTCTAGGTGACCTTACGGTCGATTGATGCGTATCATACGGTGTTATTTTAGTAAGAACTCTAGTGCTGTTTGTGACACCTATAGCATTAACTCAATAGATTGATCATAAAGGATAACTTTGAGGTGGTTCCACTACCTACAACAATTTCATATTATGTTCTCTACTACTTATGAACTTTGGAGTGATTATTTATCGCACATTGAGGGATGACAATATGATTCTATTATGTTAGCATTATTGAGAGATTGCACTAGTGAAAGTATGAACCCTAGGCCTTATTTCCAAGCATTTTATATAATGTTTTGCTTGCCATTTGCCACTTGCTCCCTTGTTGTTTTTATATTTTTGGATTACAAAAACCTATATCTACCATCCATATTGCACTTGTATCACCATCTCTTCGCCGAACTAGTGCACCTATACAATTTACCATTGTATTGGGTGTGTTGGGGACACAAGAGATTTCCTGCATTTGATTGCAGGGTTGTTTGAGAGAGACCATCTTCATCCTAGACCTCCCACATATTGATAAACCTTAGGTCATCCACTTGAGGGAAGATTGCTACTATCCTATAAAACTCTGCGCTTGGAGGCCCAACAACGTCTACAAGAATAAAGTTGCGTAGTAGACATTAGGAAACATAAATTTTCCTACACACATACAAGATCTATCCATGGTGATGAGCATCTACGAGAGGAGAGATCGTACCCACATACCCTTGTAGATCGCTAAGAGGGAAGCATTAAGAAACGCGGTTGATGTAGTCGAACGTCTTTGCGATCCAAATCGCAATCCGTCCCACGATCCAATCACGATCTGTCCCGTGATCCAATCATGATCCGTCCCGTGATCCAATCATGGTCCTTCCGATCTAGCGTCGAACGGACAACACCTCCACGTTTAGCACACATATAGCTCGATGACAGTCTCCATCTCCTTGATGCAACAAGCAAGGGTGGAGAGGTAGATGAGTTCTCTGGCAGCACAACGGTGTGGTGGCGGTGGTGGTGAACTAATCCGGCAGGGCTTCACCGAGCTCTACCGAACTAATCTAGAGGAGAAAATGATCTAGAGGGAGAGAGGGCAGCACGTGGCTTTTCAGGTGGTGGCTGCTCTCAAAACCCTCCAATATATATAGGAGGATAGGGGGTAGGTGGGATGCGCCCTAGGGTTTCCCCTAGGGTCTTGGCACAAGGAGGGGAGTAGTCCACCTCCCATAAGGGAGGTGGAGTCCTAGTAGGACTCCTTCCCACTTGGCCCTCTCCCACCTCCTTGCTAAAGGTCCTCTAGGGGATATCTTACCAAACCACCAGGGGCTGGTGTGCCACCTCCTCGGCCCATGCGGCCCCTGGGGTGGGTGGGCCCCACTTGGTGGACCCCTAGAACCCATTCGTCACTCCCGGTACACTACCGGAAGTGCCCAGAACTTTTCTTGAGCCCAAACACCACTTTCTTATATATCAATCTTTACCTCCGCACCATTCTGGAGCTCCCCGTGACATCCTGGATCTCATCAGGGACTCCAAACAACCTTCAGTCACCAACATACATAACTTAATACTATCGAAACGTCATCGAACGTTAAGTGTGCAGACCCTGTGGGTTCGAGAACTATGTAGACATGACCGAGACACCTCTATGGTCAATAACCAATAGCGGGACCTAGATGCTCATATTGGTTCCTACATATTCTACGAAGATCTTTATCGACTAAACCTTTATGTTAAGGATTCAGTTAATCCCGTATGTAGTTCCCTTTGTTCTTCGGTTTGTTACTTGCTCGAGATTCAATCGTTGGTATCTATATACCTAGTTCAATCTCGTTACCGGCAAGTCTCTTTACCCGTTCTGTAATACAAGATCCCGTGGCTAACCCTTTAGTCACTTTGCTTGCATGGCTCATTGTGATGTTGTATTACCGAGTGGGCCCTGAGATACCTCTCTGTCACACGGAGTAACAAATCCTAGTATTGATCCATGCCAACTCAACAGACACCCTCGGCGATACCTATAGAGCACCTTTATAGTCACCTAGTTACACTGCGATGTTTGATGCACACAAGGTATTCCTACGGTGTTAGTGAGTTGCATGATCTCATGGTCATAGGAACAAATACTTGATATGCAGAAAACTATGGCAATAAACTAACACGATCATATGCTACATTCATAGTTTGGGTCTTGTCCATCACATCATTCTCCTAATGATGTGATCCTGTTATCAAATGACCACTCATGTCTATGGCTAGGAAACTTTAACCATCTTTGATTAACGAGCTACTCTAGTAGAGGCTTACTAGGGACACTTTGTTGTCTATGTACCCACACATGTATTCGAGTTTCCAATCAATACAATTATAGCACGGATAATAAACGATTATCATGAACAAGGAAATATAATAATAACCATTTTATTATCGCCTCTAGGGCATATTTTCAATAGTCTCCCACTTGCACTAGAGTCAATAATCTGTCTCACATCACTATGTGATTTACATTGTAAATAATCTAACACCCATACGGTTCTGGTGTTGATCATGTTTAACCCGTGGAAGAGGTTTAGTCAACGATTCTGTAACATTCAGATCCATGTGTACTTTGCAACTCTCCATGTCATACCGTAGATTCTGCTACCACACTCCACTTGAAGCTATTCCAAATGGCTGCTCCTCTATACGTATCCGAATTGCTACTTAGAGTCATCCGGATTAGTGATCCACTCCTGGATCATTCTTGTACCCCTTGAAAGACTCATGGCAAGGCACACACCAGGTGTGGTACACAACATGGCATACTATATAGAGCCTATGGCTAAGGCATAGGGGACAACCTTCGTCCATTCTGTTTCTTCTGCCATGGTCGAGCTTTGAGTCTCACTCAACTTCACACCTTACAAATCAGGCTACAATTCCTACTTGGACTGATCCATTTTGAACTCTCTCAAAATCTTGTCAAGGTATGTGCTCATTGAAAAATCTTATCAGGCGTCTTGATCTATCTCTATAAATCTTGATGCCCAATATTCAAGTAGCTTTATCCAGGTCTTCCTTTGAAAAACTCCTTTCAAACAACCCTTTATGCTTTCCAGAAATTCAACATCATTTCCGATCAACAATATGTCATCCACATATACTTATTAGAAATTCTATAGTGCTCCCACTCATTTTCTTGTAAATACAGGTTTCTCATAAACTCTGTATAAACCCAAAAACTCTGATCACCTCATCATAGTGTATATTCCAACTCTGAGATGCTTGCTCCAGCCCATAGAAGGATTCTTGGAGCTTACACACCTTTTAGCATCCTTAGGACTGATAAAACCTTCTGGTTGTATCACATACAACCTTTCCTCAAGGAAACCGTTAAGGAAACGATGTTTTGACATCCATCTTCGAGATTTCATAATCGAAAAATGCAGCAACTGCTAACATAATTCCAGTAGACATTAGCATCGCTACGGGTGAGAAAGTCTCATCATAGTCAACTCCTTGAACTTTTCAGAAACTTCTTTGCGACAAGTCGAGCTTTATAAATGGTGACATGTACCATCAGCGTCTGTCTTCTTCTTAAAGGTCCATTTGTACTCAATGGCCTGCCGTTCAATGGGCAAGTCTACCAAAGTCCATACTTGGTTTTCATAGATGGATCCTTCCTCGGATTTCATGTCTTGTAGCCATTTGTTGGAATCTGGGCCCACCATCTCTTCTTCATAGCTCGTAGGTTCACTATTATCTAACAACATGACCTCCAAGATAGGATTGACGTAGCACTCAAGGGCAGTATGAGTCCTTGTCGACCTACGAGGTTCGGTAGTAACTTGATCCTAAGCTTCATGATCATCATCATTTGCTTCCTCTTCACTTGGTGTAGGCGCCACACAAACATCTTTCTGCGTCGTGCTACTATCCAACTGAAGTGACAGTTCAACAACCCCATCAAGTTCTACTTTCCTCCCACTCAATTATTTCGAGAGAAACTCTTTCTCGAGAAAGGGCCCGTTTTTAGCAACAAACACGTTGCCCTTGGATCTGAGATAGAAGGTATACCCAATTGTTTCCTTAGGGTATCCTATGAAGATGCACTTTTCCGCTTTGGGTTCTAGATTATCAAACATAAGTGTCGCATTCCCAAACACTGAGAAATGATAGCTTAGGTTTGTGCTAAACCATAATTCATACGGTGTCCTCTCAATAGATTTAGATGGTGCCCTATTTAAATTGAATGTAGTTGTGTCTAATGCATAACCCCAAAACGATAGTGGCAAAATGATAAGGGACATCATAGTACACACCATATCCAATAGAGCATGACTACGACATTCGGACACACCATTAGACTATAGTGTTCTAGGTGGCGTGAGTTGTGAAACAATTTTCACATTGTCTTAAGTTGCATACCAAACTTGTAACTTACATATTCACCTCCATGATCATATCATAGAATTTTATCTTCTTGTCACGATGATCTCAAACTTCACTCTAAATTTGCTTGGACATTTCAAATGATTCAGACTTGTGTTTCATTAAGTACATATACCCATATCTACTCAAATCACCAGTGAAGGTAAGAAAATAACGATATCCACCACACGCTACAACACTCATTGGACTACATACATCAACATGTATCATTTCCAATAAGTCACTTGCCCACTCCATCATACCGTAAAACGGGGTCTTAGTCATCTTGCCCAAGAGGCATGGTCCGCATGTCTCAACCGATTCAAAATCGAGCGAGTCAAAAGATCCATCAACATGGAGTTTCTTCATGCGCTTTACACCAATATGACCTTTAGCGGCACTGCCACAAGTATGTGGTATTATCATTACTAAGTTTGCATCTTTTGGCATCAATAATATGAACATGTGTATCACTACGTCCGAGATTCAATAAACCATTCACATTTGGGTGCATGACCATTGAACGTTTTATTCATGTAAATATAATAACTATTATTCTATGTCTTTAAATGAACAACCATATTGCAATAAACATGATCTAATCATGTTCATGCTCAACGCAAACACCAAATAACATTTATTTAGGTTCAACACTAATCCCGAAGGCAGAAGGAGCGTGCGATGGTGATCACATCAACCCTGGAAACACTTCCAACACACATCGTCACCTCACCCTTTGCTAGTCTCAGTTTATTCTGTAGCTTTTACTTAGAGTTACTAACATTAACAATCGAACCGGTATCTAATACCCAGGTGCTACTAGGAGTACCAGCGAGGTATACATCAATAACACGTATATCAAATATACTTCTGTTGACGTTGCCAGCCTTCTTATCTGCCAAGTATCTGGGGCAGTTCCGCTACCAGTGACCGTTCCCCTTATTATAGAATCACTTGGTCTCGGGTTTGGGTTCAACCTCGGGTTTCTTCACTGGAGCGGTAACTGGCTTGTCATCCATGAAGTTTCCCTGCCCTTGACTTTCTCAAAACTAGTGGTTTTACTAACCATCAACATTTGATGCTCTTTCTTGATTTATACCTTCGCGGTGTCGAACATCACAAATAGCTCAGGGATCATCTTTTCCACCCCTGGCATGTTTATAGTTCATCACGAAGCTCTAGTAGCTTTGTGGAAGTGACTTGGAGAACTATATCAATCACTATCTTATCTGGAAGATCAACTCCCACTTGATTCAAGGAATTGTAGCACCCAGACAATCTGATCACATGCTCACTTACTGAGCTATTCTCCTTTATCCTGCAGGCAAAGAATCTTGTTCGAGGTCTCATACCTCTCAACACGGGTGTCAGTTTCAAAACCGGCATATCTCGTAGTAGGGGTCCTAAGCTAGGCGTCTTGGAGTGATGGTAACATGGACACTGGATTTTACCCAGGTTCGGGCTCTCTCAAGGAGATAATACCCTACATCCCGCTTTTGATTGTATTGATATGGGGATAGTAC
This sequence comes from Hordeum marinum, assembly GCA_022496015.1. Taxonomy (NCBI): domain Eukaryota; kingdom Viridiplantae; phylum Streptophyta; class Magnoliopsida; order Poales; family Poaceae; genus Hordeum; species Hordeum marinum. Next base: position 390,003,778 of record CM039678.1, on the reverse strand, counting down.
ATAGTATAAGTATCTACCACGAGATTGTAGTAATGAATATGAGATTGAGATTGTCTATTGACTAGCCTGGCCTCGGTTTATATAATGCATTGTAGGCCTAGGGTTTAGAGGAGTCCTTGTCTTGTCGCCAAGTCTTGTGGAATGTCCCTTGTATGCATCATGGGCTCTCCGAACTGGCCCATTAGTGAATCATCATGGGGGTCCTCAGCTTGTTGACACTCAAAAGTGGTACGATCATAAAGAGTAGCTTGAAGTTATATTAGGATGAAGTCAACATCATTGTTGTAAGTCACCGTTGGATGACCCTTTTAGAGAAGATCAAAATTCATATGAAGATGGTCCAAGACGGAGCTCTTACGCAATAGTTATGACAAGTTCAGAGATGCTCATGTTGACACCATATTAAATAATGGCATGAAAGTCAATTAAGATGACCACTGATGGAAAACGTTTCAACATGAAATTTGTGCGTCTCGTTGAAACGGTCGATTTTGATATAAAAATCTTCCCAATCAGAATTTGTATACAAAAGTTAGAGCCATCGGAATGCAGCCCTAACAGGAGGCAAAATATGGCGCGCCCAACCAGACACGTGTCTGATGGGTAGCGCCACCAATCAGTTGTTTTGCGCGAGCGATTCGGCCCTCAAGATGGCCTCAAATCGAAAAACGTTCAACACGAAAGTTGTTCATCTCGTCGAAACGGTCAAATTTCTTTTGGGATCATCTTCATCCGAAGTCGTTTGTGGACTGTGAGACCTAAAGACCGAACTGTTGTCCTAGACTTTCCTAAATCCGAGTTCGGTTAATTTTGGAAAGTTCAGACAAAAACCATCCTAATTTGACTAGGGTTTTGTACGTGAATCCAAGCCTTTTCCTTGCATGGGAAGTCCAGCAGCCTCTTATATACCTAAGGGGTGGCGGCCGATTGAACAACAACACACAATCAAACAAACACATCTACTATTTTTTCGTGTTCATCTATCCCCTACCCGTGTATCTTTCTTCTCGTTCTTCTTCGTTTGTTCTTATTCTTGGAGGGCAGTGATCTAGGAGGCCCTAGGGACAATCAGGTCGACCTAGGGCAGCCCATAGGCGCCGCGCGCCCTGACGGGGTCCCTCCCGGGCGTGTGGGGTTTTGGGTCTACAAAAGCGCCCGCCAGATTGCTTGCGTACCGCGCTTCCGGACGGGTCTCCTTTGACGTGTGCTGCAGTGCATCACCCAAGGATCATAATCTCCTCCGAAAATGTATTGCACTGAAATTTTCTGCATTGAATTGTCAACGCAGTAGCCCCTGAGACTTGGGTTGGGAAATATGGCTGACCCTAGGATCGTATCTCCTGGGGAACTAGTTCAACCGTCATGTACGTTTTGACAACACCGAGGTGGAGTTCGGCAGGAAAGATGCCGTACCGTAGGTCAGAAAAGAGTTTCCGGGCAAGACCATCATGCCGAACACCTCAACCAAGAGGATGTCTCGCATCTTGAAAGGAAAACATAAAATAGGTAAAAGAAGTTATAAGCAAAAAACCAACAAACTTATGTGAAAATTGTATGGCTCAATTGAATCAAGTTTTTTGGTGCCAATACAAAATTGGTCTTAAAATTGTGCTTCCATCGTGCTTTAACATGATACCTCCGATCTCTGGACTTCAGGTGGGTTAGCCTTTGGCTTCAACCTCCCTACCCTGAAGGCAGAGTGTTTCTCATGCCAGTTTATCAGGCGAGCGACTTTAAAGAGAAACTAGGCTACCCGACTATTGACCAAGCATTCGAGTCGAGAAAGGAGTGGTAGAAAAAGACTTTGAAACGACTAAGAAGAAAACATTTATCATAAAACGGATCTTACAAATTTAAGAGCCTCCAAGTGACTTGGGTAAAATAATTTTATGAATAATGATTGTATGTACCGAAGTACTTATATCATATATGTGTTTGCCCGAGCTTTAAACGCGTCTTAACCGACCATAGGCTTCTCCCTCTTTGGACAAGGGCCAAAAAGTGTTATCGACTGCGCCATCTAAGGATATCGAAGGTGCTTCGAATAACCAGGTAATCAGGCCATTAGGCTATAACAGACAAAGCGCGCCCAGGGAACTTATGCTATATTACTATTTAATGTAAGAAGCATCTTCAAAGAAAACAGTTCCTACAACAGTTCCTTTCTTTGGGTTCTAATGATTACCATGAGGGGTGTGCAATAGATTTATGTATGCTTGTCTTCCGTCGTTGCCGACCATAGTTGAAAACAGTAAGAGCGCTAGCTTTCGGCTTCACCCGTCTGAGGTACGAGTTCGGGTCACCCGATCGTAACAATCATAGAGGTGCTCCCTTTAGTCCCTAGCCGAACTATCGGGAACATAGGGGTAAGCAAGGGAGCAAGGCAGCCCAGCTTTGCGGAACACTTAAGTCAACATGATGCATATATTGGCGTAAACACGAACAAGGAAGGGTGTGATACATTAATAATCATATGCAAGAGGAAAAGCTTCATAAAGGAAGTCCCCAAGTAAACGGGGTATTTGAATTTGTTTGTAACAAACAAAGTTTTGACACAGAAAGTTTTCCACAAACAACTTTTTGTCAAAAAAGTATAATGCTTGGTCAAGCAAAATTTAAAACTTAAAGTTTTTGAGCATGGAAGCAACTTAGCTGGTTAATGTGCTCGGTGTCAATGACGCGATTCGAGCTTGTGGTGGGACGAGGATGCCCATCGAACTTTGACAGATCTGGCGCATAGTCTTCGGCATGAATGAGGTCCCAGCCCCCAAGCCCGCCCCAAGGTGAACGAACGAGGAGTTCGGCACTCTGAAGTAGTGTCATGGTTCGGACGATGTGGCGAGGCGAAGCCCCTGGTCCAACCGAGGTGACAGAGCAGATCGACAAGGTGACACCGGGGTGATCGCGTGACGACAGTCGAAGTCGATTTCCTATACTCATAAAATAGTGCGAGCCAAAAGTAATAACAAAGAAAGATAATAATATACTTTAAAAAAATTCTTCTACTTAGTTAATTTAAGTGAAGCAAATAATTAAAAGAACATGGCCTGAGTCCCGAGGTGGTTGAGCGAAGAGTTTGGCTTGACGAAGTGTTGACGCTGCACGGTCGATGTTGCGAGGCGAAGTCCCCGGTCTAGCTAACATAGCGAAGCTAGTCGGCTGGTGACGCCGAAGTCCCTGGTGCAGGTTGATGAAGATATGGCAAAGCCCCATCTCTAGCCGAGGTGACGGAGCAGGTCGGCTGGTGACGCCGAAGTCTCATGCCAGCCGAGGTGTCGAAGCAGGTCGGTTGGTGATGCCCGAAGTCACTGGCCAGCCGAGGTGTTGAAGCAGGCTAGCTGGTGACACCGAAGTCCCCGGAGCAGGTTGATGAAGGGGTGCCAAAGTCTCATGCCAGCTGAGGTGTCAAAGCTGGTCGGCTGGTGATGCCGAAGTCTCCGGAGCGGGTTAACGAGGAGATGACGAAGCCCCTAGTCTAGCCGAGGTGATGGAGCAGATCGATAAGGTGACGCTAGAACCCCATGCTAGCCGACGTGTCAAAGCAGGTCGGCATGGTGGACATCAGCTTGAAAAAGTAACGGCGCGGCGATGCCGATGCGGGTTGGAATTTATGACGAGGTTGATGCTGGCTTGATGAAGCAATGGAGCGCTCGACCCGTACAACCCGTGGATCACGAGGTTCGCTTGATGATTATTCGTCCCTCGTGATGCCGAAATCTTGGTCGGATGACCGAGATGATGAGAAAATTTCCTTCAAAAAGGACATCCGACAACTTGTTGATGAAAAAGATGAACTCGGGTCGGATTCGTTTTCACCAGAAAATAGATCCAAAATTCGCTATACTAATCATATGTTTCCCGGAGTTTGGATGGTCGGATCGAATTGAAAGTTTGAGGGGTGATCGGTATAGGAATTCTGCAACCGATGAATGGTGGGATTGTCCAACAGACGTCCTAGCTAGATGCTGGACTCCTCGCCCTAAACTCGTCCAGATTCTGGGGCTTCGGTAGATTGTAGATAGCCGGAGATTATTTTATCGAAACGCGACAAAATTTTGCAGGGTTGTTATAGACTCAATTCCGCACAATTCCACCAAAGAAATCATCAAAACAACACTCGAGGAGGCGGGGACAATGAACACGAATTTGCTATCCAGAAAAACTGCATGATTGCACGAGGGCAATGTTGACGTTGAGCCCCCGAGCGCCATGGAGAATTCTTCCATGACCTTGGTTGAGATTGGATTTGATGTTGATGAAGACACCCGTCTGATATATATGATCCGACATGGAGTGCAGTCATCGGCATAGGTGAGGTGACCAGTCAAGCGGGTGAAGAAGATGGCGGCATTGACGATGTAGCTCGGTTCCGACGCGTAGATCACGATGGAACTGATATGAATTCCCATCGCACTACGGCAACTATCCATCAGATTCTCAATGAAAGCACCAATGTCGGTGTCAAAACCGGCATATCTTGTAGTAGGGGTCCTAAGCTAGGCGTCTTGGAGTGATGGTAACATGGATACAAGATTTCACCCAGGTTCGGGCTCTCTCAAGGGGATAATACCCTATGTCCCGCTTTCGATTGTATTGATATGGGGATAATACATAGTACAAGTATCTACCACAAGATTTTTGTAATGAATATGAGATTGAGATTGTCTGTTGACTAGCCTGGCCTCGGTTTATATAATGCACTGTAGGCCTAGGGTTTAGAGGAGTCCTTGTCTTGTGCGCCAAGTCTTGTGGAATCTCCCTTGTATGCATCATGGGCTCTCCGAACTGGCCCATTAGTGAATCATCATGGGGGTCCTCGGCCCGACCCACGGGTCGGGAGACGACATGATGAGTACTCCCTAGTCCAGGACACTATCAATGGGCACGGGCCTCAAATCCCAATTCCAGCTCTTGGAACATCTCATATGATCCGTGGCGTTCAAAACGTCTTTGAAACCTCAATTCTAAGCCGTAAAGCATGACACACTGAACTATCAAGTAGTCATCAAAAACCTGCCTGCCTGATGTTTTCAACACCCACAGACAACGCTTGAGGGGGTGGCGCACCGAGCAGTGCATTAAGGACATAAGCCTTTTGTGCATCAACGAGGACAATCCTCAGATCACGGACCCAGTCCGAATTATTGCTACCATCATCTTTTAGCTCTATTTTCTCTAGGAACGTACCAAGAACACACGGGAGCTACAACGCGAGCTATTGATCTACAACATAATTTTGCAAAGACAACTTTAGACTATGTTCATGATAAGGAGTTAGTTCATCATATCACAACATACCCTGTAAAAACAAGTTAGACGTCCTCTAATTGGTGTTGCATGTTTTACATGGCTGCTATGGGTATCTAGCAAGAAGGATTCTTACCTACGCAAAACCACAACGGTGATGCACAACTTTCTATTCAACCTTCTCAACTACCGCCTTTGTCGAATCCGATCCAACTAAGGTGGGAGAGACAGACACCCACCAACCATCTTTATGAAACAAAGTCACATGTCAGTCGATGGAACCGGTCTCTCTTACATGGACAAATAAGGTTGGTCCAGGCCGCTTCATCCCACAATACCATTGAAACAAGAAAAGACCAAGGGGGGAAGAAATCTGAGCATCAACGCCCTCAAACTCCTTTGTGTTCTACTCGTGATCTCATCTACGCATAGACCTAGCTCATGATGCCACTGTTGGGGAACATTGCATGGGAAACAAATTTTTTTTCTATGCACATACAAGATATCCATGGTGAGGAGCATCTACGAGAGGAGAGATCGGATCCACATACCCTTGTAGATTGCTAAGAAGGAAGCATTAAGAAATGCGGTTGATGTATTCCAACATCTTTGCGATCCAAATCATAATCCATCCTGTGATCCAATCATGATCCGTCCCACGATCCAATCATGACCCGTCCTGCGATCCAATCACGATCCTTCCGATCTAGCGCCGAACGGATGACACCTCCACGTTCAGCACACATACAGATCGATGACGATCTCCACTTGCTTGATCCAACAAGAGAGGGTGCATAGGTAGATGAGTTCTCCGCAGCACAATGGCATGGTGGCAGCGGTGGTGAACTAATCCAGCATAGCTTCGCCGAGCTCTACCGAAATAACCTAGAGGAGAAAACGATCTAGAGGGCGAGAGGGAAGCACGTGGTTTTTCAGGTGGTGGATGCTCTCAAAACCATCCAATATATATAGGAGGAGAGGGGGTAGGTGGGCGGCGCCCTAGGGTTTCCCCTAGGGTCTTAGTGCAAGGAGGGGAGGAGTCCACCTCCCATAAGGGAGGTGGAGTCCTAGTAGGACTCCTTCCCAGTTGGCCCTCTCCCACCTCCTTGCGCAAGGGCCTCTAGGGGCTGGCTGTCCAAACCACTAGGGGCTTGTGCGCCACCTCCTAGGCCCATGCGGCCCCTGGGGTGGGTGGGCCCTACTTGGTGGAGCCCCAGAACCCATTCGTCACTCTCGATACACTACCGTAAGTGCCCAAATCTTTTCCGGAGCCCAAACACCACTTTCCTATGTATCAATCTTTACCTCTGGACCATTCCAGAGCTCCTCGTGACGTCTTGAATCTCATCTGGGATTCCGAACAACCTTCATTTGCCAACATACATAACTCAATACTACCGAAACGTCACCGAACGCTAAGTGTGCAAACCCTGCGGGTTCGAGAACTATGTAGACATGACCAAGACACCTATATGGTCAATAACCTATAGCGAGAGCTGGATGCCCATATTGGTTCCTACATATTCTATAAAGATCTTTATCGGTTGAACCTCTATGTCAAGGATCCAGTTAATCCCGTATGCAATTCCCTTTGTTCTTCGGTAATACTTGCTTGAGATTTGATCATCGATATCTTTATACCTAGTTCAATCTCGTTACCAACAAGTCTGTTTACTCGTTTCATAATACAAGTTCTCATGGCTAACTCTTTAGTCGCTTTGCTTGCGATGCTCATTGTGATGTTGTATTACTGAGTGGGCCCTGAGATACCTCTCCCTCACACGGAGTAACATATCCCAGTCTTGATCCTTGCCAACTCAACAGACACCCTCGGAGATACCTGTAGAGCACCTTTATTGTCACCTATTTATATTGCGATGTTTGATACACACAAGATATTCCTTCGGTGTCAGTGAGTTGCATGATGTCATGGTCATAGGAACAGATACTTGACATGCAGAAAACTATAGCAATAAACTGACACAATCATATGCTACGTTCATAGTTTGGGTCTTGTCCATCACATCATTCTCCTAATGATGTGATCCCGTTATCAAATGATAACTCATGTCTATGGCTAGGAAACCTTAACCATCTTTTATTAACGAGCTTGTCTAGTAGAGGCTTACTAGGGACACTTTGTTGTCTATGTACCCACACATGTATTCGAGTTTCCAGTCAATATAATTATAGCATGGATAATAAAAGATTATCATGAACAAGGAAATATAATAATAACCATTTTATTATTTCCTCTAGGGCATATTTCCAAAACTATATTCTTAGTAGTAGGTTCACATGGGGTTTAGAAAGTAAAATCTATTGAAGTCTGATAGTCACAATATTGGTCATACAAGCAATTCATGAATGATTAGTATAAGCAAGAGAACTTTCATATACAAGTATATTATATTGGACATCTTTTATGATTGTGAATACCCATTAATTATTTTCAAGCTTCATCAAGTATTTGATGTTGGACAAGGAAATCACATAATGGTTATGTTTGGGTATATTTGCATACAAGTTATATTGTTATGGATCCACCAACATGTGGTGCTTGTTTAGAACCTTTTGCTAGACAAAACTTTGTACTAAGTAGAGATAGTACTTGTGCATCCAAAAAAGTTGAGCAAAATTTCTTCCATGAGAGTCCACCATACCTAGCTATATATTATATTTCACTATCATTCCAAGTAAATTTGAATGTGCCATTTCTAAAACCTTCAAAATAAATATATGTTTTGTGTGCCCTTATCGCTCATGGACCGACGAGGCGGTCGGTATATTCCATGGTAAGTGTGTTTAGCTCACGATGAGTGTTTATTCACTTGTCATTGCATGAGAGAGACTGGTAAAATGGATGCCTAGGCCTGCATAATACAAATAAATAAATAAAAAGAAACCCATAGAAAGTTGATTGTTTGGACGGCACCCGTGGATTCGATCATCCATGGAATGTGTTTGAATAGTGGAGGGGAACTGCCATTAATGTGTCTAGCATGGAATATATTGAAATCCCATGTCTTGACATTGATAGGACAGGCACACCATCCAAAATATATTCATCTCTGTTTTAAGCAATGAGCTCTGGCACCTCTGCAAGTTCCTGCTTCCCTTTACGAAGGTACATTCTATTTAATTTTATGTTATTTAGTTTTCATGTTGAGTCAACTTCTTATTCCAACCCCAGTCTCTAGTTGGCAAGCATCATGTGGTGGAGAATTATCCAAGCATATGTATCGAGTCAAATATATTTGATCATGATTCATTATTGATGACAATTATCTTTATTATAAGTGCGTTGGGAGGCGAAACATTAAGCCCCTATCTTTATATGTGTTCGATGGATGCTACTTGTTCCAAAAATATTCTTTGAGTATTAGCAACCATATAAGACTATTTGATCATTGAGTATTTGGAGCTCTTACTTATACTTTGTTGAAAATAAGATACATTGAAATTGTTTGGTGACTAAGAACATATGTTGTTAAGTCTCAAGAGAATGCATTGTTTGAACCATGACATGTGAATTGATTGCTACTCTATCATAATGAGTGAGAAAGAGTTGCTATTTATGATGCTAGAAAAAGTTATTGGAATTATTATTCATCAATATTATATACTATGCTAGCATTCACACTTCATAAATTAGTTCTTTTATCATTTACCTACTCGAGGACGAGTAGGAATTAAGCTTGGGGATGCTTATACGTCTTCAACGTATCGACAATTTATGAAGTATTCATGCCATATTTACATATGTTTACAATAATTTTATATGATTTTTATGCACTTTATATGATTTAATTATAACTTACTCAGACTGATGCTATTTTCAGCAGAATTACTATGGTGTTGTCTTTTATGCAGAAAATAAAAGTTCTCGGAATCACCCGAAACTTTTTGACAACTTTTTCTGGACCAAGAACCACTTGACGTGGCCACCTGACCCCCTGGGAGCGTCCTGATAGCTTGGGGCCACCTCATATATCTGTTTAGCATGATTCCAACACCGAAAAATTCTATGTATATATAAACCCTCAGAAATAAACCTAGAACTTCCGCTCCACTACTGCAAGTCTCTATACCAAATAGAACTCATATGGAGTCCTATTCTGGCACCCTGTCGGAGGAGGGAACCATCACTGGACGCCATCTTCATCATCCTGACAGCCTCCATGATGTAGAGGGAGTAGTTCACCCTCGTGGACGGGGGTATGTACCAATAGCTATGTGATCTCTCTCTCTCATGTTCTTGATATGGTATGATCTTGACGTATCATGAGCATGGTTAATATAGTTGGATCATATGGTGTTCTTTCCATGCTATCTTGATGTGATGAATTGAATCTTTGCCTTTGAGATCTCGTTATGTTGGATTGAATACTTTGGGTTTGAGAACACTTGATTTATGTATTGCATGTGGATACCCGTGGTGACAATGGGGTATTCTACTGATTCACTTGATATCTGTTATGGCATCAACTTGCGGATTCCGTGGACCTTGGGGGATCCATGCACATGGTTTGATGCATGTTTTGATTCTACTTTCTTTGATAGAAATCTTGAGGGTACTCTTTGAAGTGTTTTGTGTTGGATTTAATATGATGAATATGAAATTGTTTGGTGCATGTTGAATAATTAACCCGCAGATATTTGTGGTTACACTGGAGTATCTAGGTGACATTAGGGTTGATTGATGTGTATCATATGGTGTTATTTTAGTATGAATTCTAGGGCTGTTTGTGACACCTATAGGAATAACTCAATAGATAGATTGGAAAGGATAAGTTTGAGGTGGTTCCACTACCTGCAAGAATTTCACCTTATGTTCTCTGCTACTTATGAACTTTGGAGTGATTCTTTGTCGCACATTGAGGGATGAGCATTTGATTCTATTATGTTAGCATTGTTGAGAGATTGCACTAGTGAAAGTATGAACCCTATGCCTTATTTCCAAGCATTTATATAATGTTTTTCTTGCTATTTGCCACTTTCTACCTTACTGTTTTTATATTTTCAGATTACAAAAACCTATATCTACTATCCATATTGCACTTGCGTATCACCATCTCTTCGCCAAACTAGTGCACCTATACAATTTGCCATTGTATTGGGTGTGTCAGGGACACAAAAGATTGCTTGCATTTGATTGTAGGGTTGTTTGAGAGAAACCATCTTCATCACAAACATCCCAAAGTTGATAAACCTTAGGTCATCCACTTGAGGAAAAATTGCTACTGTCTTACAAAACTCTGCGCTTGGAGCCCCAACAAAGTCTACAAGAATAAAGTTGCATAGTAGACATCACCCACCCTTCTCTATATTGATGAAGACATCTAGATAGTCATCGTTCCCTGGTAGATATACTTCAACATTTGCACGTCCACCAATCATGTAGTTTGAGAGGTAATCTTAAGTGAGCTGCTTTGGGAACCATTACAATAAAAAATGATTCATAATCTACATCATCAAGATGGCAAGTCTTCTCCACTCGGACTTTTCCCCCGGCCTCAAGGTGGAAAATCAGGTTCGTACCAGGTTTGGATCTACGGTACATTTCGTTCGATTGCCGGGCTCCAAGGAATTTTTCTTGGTGGTATCTTTCTCTTATGCCTCGTTCCCTGTTACAAAGGAGGTGGTGGGTATTGTTCTTCAATGTTGCATTGGTGGTTTGGCATCTGGTTTCAATGTTCTTCAGTTGGGTTCTCGGAGTTTCAAATTTTTGGTGGCCTCCAATCGCGTGGGTAACTTTATGTATGGTTTGAAAGATAGAATCTGGCCAAATTTTGTTTGTCACTTCCGGTTATTCAAGGATTATGTGGAATTTTCTAATGACGGAGAGCCTTGGCATCTCGATCATGAATCACCCGAAGTTGTGGCATGGCCACCTGTGGCTATCAAAACTTCTCTTAAGTTTCTTTCCCATAATGCTCAGTTGGATCATTTTTGTGTGCCTAAATTGGTTTCTAGTGGGGTTAATGCCTCCGATTCAATGGTGCCATGTGAAGATGGTCATGATCTTTCTTTGGCCGCATTGTTGTTTGGTAATTTCCCAAAAGTTTCAAATTTAATTGGGTACGCGAATAACCAGCATGTTTTTGAGGGCAATGTTTTCCAGCGTAATTATTGGGATTCTATTCCATTATCAAAGATGGGGGAAATTCTAGATCTTTGGCAAGCAGGTTCTTCAAATGATCAGCTCAAAGCTTGTGTTACCATTAAATCTGTTCCTTCCAAAGACTTTATCTTCAATAAGCTTTGCAGATGTGAGACATGATTTTGGAATGGGCACATTGCGGTAAACTGCCCAGGTATTTCGTGCCCTAGCTATATCTCCTTGGGTTATGCGTGCAATCTTCACAATAATCTCACTTCGGATAACCATTCAGTTCATAAGGGTATTTTTTGTTCTAAGTGCCTTACCCTCGGACATTCACGCAATGCAGACAGTATTGGGCTTCGTTGTCGTCTGTGTAAAAGGTTGGGCCACATGGGCTGGCCATGTAGGTCCAAGACCCTGGTTTTGAAACCCAAACAAAATTATATTTCCCAGCATAAAACTTGGCAACCGAAAAATGGTATTGCGGCGGAACAGGGCCACTTCCGAAAACAAACTTGGGTGGTTGAACATTTATTGCGGAAGGATATCCCACCGTTGGCGTGGGTTCCCGATACCTCCCCGGTCATTCCATCTCCTTTAGGTCCAATCGTTGACAGGCAGTCAGAGCTTTTCTCCTTCGGCGACCAAGCTATACTCCCCTCTTCTACTACTTCCCGACCAACAAGGGTTTTCTTTGCTTTGCAAAGGCGCCTCTGTCCCTCCCCTCCATGCCAATCCCCCTTCCGTCTATGGCGACCATCCCGGTGATGCCGTACCAGTTCGTTCCAGGGGCGATGAACATCCAACAAAGCCCCCACGGATGACTGCAGAGGAACATGGTGGTCGTGGATGATCCGCCGCTCGATCACGCGCAACATGCTCTCGTATTTGTGGTTCCTCCTCCTCCCGATTTGCAAAGAGAAGCGGTTTTGGCTGAGGTTAGGAGGGTTTTGGAGGAAGATCATAGTGCAGAAACTATTGAGTGGGAGATTTACCCCTTTTGTGTTGGTTTAGTTTGCTTCACCAATAGATTGATTAGAGACGCCATGGTTGATTTGCGTGAGCAAACTTTAGATGAGGTTTCTACTTTTTACCTTCTGTGGCATGATGAAGGGCCGAATATGAGGCGTCCTATGATTGAAAGAGAATCTTGGGTGATGTTATTAGGATTCTCGCTGAACTATGAGACAAAACATTATATCATCAAAGCTGTTTCTTGTTTTGGTCGTTGCTTATTTTGGCACAGGCCGGGATATAAGAAATCTATAGTCCTTGTCAGGGTCCTGATCAATGAGCCGACACTGGTGCCGTACAATTTAATTATCAAGAGATTTACGGATATTAGTGGAATGGGGCAATCCTGGACTGTCCCAATTTATGTGCTCAATGGTCGCGATGCGAGTCAAGGGTTGTTGAGTAATGAGGATGAGGTGCCTCCCATGGTTGCATCAGCACATCCAGACCAACCACTGTTTTTGATAGCTATGCAACATTCCCAACATGAGCTCAAGTCTACCAAAGAAGAATGCCAACAATGCTTGGGATGTTGCTCCTAGTCCTCCTCCAGCTCCACCTCAACAGGGTTGGGGGACTTGGCCTGCCATTCCCCCAGTACCTGCAGCATATCAGGGGATCCGTTACAGACATATCATAGGGTAGGAAGGGCCTTCCATGATGGATGATTTGCACACTGAGGATTCTGGACACGATGATGGTATTCGTCTTTGGAATGAACATGTTCAGATGATGGAAGAAGCTGCTGATAATTTGCTCCAGGGAAGGCAAAATGGACAGCTGGAGTTTATGAAGTTTAACTCCAATCATGCAGTCCTGGAGCTGCATATTCCTGCTACCATGCTTGATTTCTTTACCTGCTTTTATTCAGTTGCGTACAACAAGAGAATTGGAGCGGCTCCATACATGGACCAGTGTCAGCTGGTCAAGGGTATACAGTTCTGGTTGTTTCAGTTGGTAGATTTAGCCTGTCACACTATGCTCCTTTATCCCCTTTTGTAGCTGGGTCAAAGACTATTTTCTTCTCCAAGGAAGTTTGGAATGTTTGTATGGATTTCATGGCCTCCAAGCTCCAGCTGTTGCTGTGTAATCTGTCTTCACCTTCCTTGGATGAGGTTTTCCACAGAGTTCCTCGGCTTTTACACTCTTACTTTGGTTCACAGGAGGTGCCAATGAAGGCTGACACTGTCACCTCTCGCAAGAAAAGACCAAGGGCACCACTAGATGTGTCTACTGTGCGTAGGAGTGTGAGATCAACAAGATTCTAGGGTTTCAAACCACCCTCCATGGCTGATGCTGAAAAGAAAGTCTCATTTATCAAACCTCGCTGCTCTCATGTGTTTAATGACCAGGATGCTTCTGATGCAATGGATATTTCTATGGCAGAGATGGCACCCCCTCCACCCACTCCCATTTCTACTATTCAGCACATTGGTATTGTCAAGTGTGGCATTCCTAGGGACGAGCTGACGGTGGAGATCCTGATGACCTAGCAGAAGCAGGTCCATGCAGCGGCCCATGAGGACATGGACTTGGATCCCTAGTGGGCCGCGATTTTTGTTTTAATGTGATTAAATTTACTTGTTTCACACCTATTTTGCTCGATGTCGACTATTGCTTGGAACATTTTATGTTGGAACATGCATGGTATGAATGATGACTCCAAAAGTCCAGCTTTGCGCGACAAAGTAGATGAATCAAATTGCTCGGTCATTTGCTTACAGGAAACTAAAAAAAGGATTTTGATCACTCTTTCATACGAAAGTGCTGCCCTAGGAGATTTGATAAATATGAATTTTTTCCATTGGCAGGAGCCTCTGGTGGGTAATTGTCATTTGGTGCAGTAGCCAATTCACAGGTGTCATGCTGCATAAACTACCTTTTGCCCTCACCCTAAAATACACTTCAGTTCATTCGAATCAACAATGGACACTCACAAATATTTATGGCCCTTGCACGGGTCCGGAGAGACTGAATTTCACCGAGTGGTTTGAGGGGCTCAATATTGAAATAGATGATTTATGGGTTTTCACGGGGGACTTTAGCTTCATTCATTCTTTAGAGAACCGTAATCTTCCAAGTGGCAATATTGATGATATTATAAAATTCAATGAGATTATTAGTTCTCTAGCACTACTTGAAGTTCTAATTAAATGCAGAAAATACAAACGGAGCAATATGCAAGACAACCCTCTCCTTGAGCAACTGGACTGGTTTTTCATGACCTCGGAATGGACATCACAATCGCCTAATACTATGGTAAAACCTCTTGCTAAACCCATCTCGGATCATATACATTGTGTAATGTCTATTCAGACATCTATTCCATGTTGTAGACTCTTTAGATTTGAAAACTTTTGGCCACAATGCCTGGGCTTTATGGACACAGTGAAAAATTCTTGGAACAAACCAATCAAAGCAACATCTTCGGCCACTCGTATCTCTGCCAAACTAAAAAGATTGAGATATGCTCTTAAGCAATGGAGTAAAAGTCTGCCCAAACTCAAGCTATTAATTGAGAATTGTAATGCCCAATTGCTTCATTTAGACAGTTTGGAAGATTGGCATATACTTTTCTTGCCTGAATTGAACTTCAGGAGTATTTTGAAAAATTATTTGATGAAACTGCTCCAAAATGCTTACTAGAAGAAACGATGTACATACCGATGGGCAGTTGAAGGGGAGTACAATACTAAATACTTTCAGGCTAGGGCAACGGAAAGATATAGGCATAATTCTATCCCCTCTTTACAGATGCTAGATGGCACAACTATCGATAACCATGATGAGAAAGCAGCTGCCTTTTTCCAATGTTTTAAGAACATAATGGGCATTGTTACAAAAACATCTGCTGAGTTTGAACTCTAGGATTTAGTTGAAAGCACTGATGGAATTGAAGCACTATCGTCTCCCTTCACAGATGAGGAGATAGATAGAGTTATCAAAATTATACCTACTAATAGGGCACCTAGACCCGATGGATTTAATGGTCTTTTCCTCAAGGTATGTTGGGATATCATTAAAGAGGACTTCTACCAGCTTTGTCAGGATTTTTGGGAAGGTAAAATTAATCCAAAGTGCCTGAATACATCTTTATTTACACCAATACCAAAGACAAAATCCCGTGAAACTGTTAATGACTTCTGACCAATCTCTCTGCTAAACTGTGTTCTCAAAGTTTTAAGAAAACTGATAGCAGAACGACTCCAACAATGGATTATGTAGATTGTGCACCGTAACCAGTATGGATTCATCAGATCTATTACAATTCAGGATTGCCTAGCTTGGGCATATGAATTTCTCCACCAATGCAAACAGTCTGGTAAGGAAATTGTTGTTTTGAAGCTTGATTTTGCTAAGGCATTTGACACAATGGATCATTCTTTCATCCTCAATATGTTGAGATGCAAAGGATTTGATGAGAAGTATTGTTCATGGGTGAAAATGATATTGGAGTCTGGCTCATCCTCTATATTATTGAATGGCATACTAGGGAAAGAATTTGAATGCAAAACAGGAGTCAGACATGGTGATCCGTTCTCACCCCTGTTATTTGTCTTGGCAGTTGACTTGCTGCTATCTATGGTAAATAGAGCTTGGGTTGAAGGATACCTCTCCCTACCAATTAACCTGCCAGCTTGGGAACTCTATCATGTAATCCAATATGCGGATAACACACTGATTATCCTCCCGACAAAAAGTACAGAGATAAGAATCATCAAGCAGTTGCTAGATGCTTATGCCAACATCACAAGATTGAAGATAAACTATTCAAAATCACAGCTAATGCCTATTAATATCAACCAGGAAATAACTGATAAATTGGCCTCAATACTTGGTTGCCAGGTGGGCTCCATGCCATTTACATATTTAGGTCTTCCTATGGGCACAACAAGACCTTCGGTCAGAGACTTGATGCCGCTCGTTGACAGAATTGAGCACAGATTAACAAGCACAACGATTTGGCTTTCATATGATGAAAGAGTGCAATTAATTAATTCAGCCTTATCATCACTTCTATCATTTGCTATGTGTGTATGTGTGTTTAAGTTGCCCATCAAAATCATTGATATATCTGATAGAGCCAGAAGACATTGTCTATGGAGGAAAATGAAGGACATAGATGCAAAAACACACTCCCTGGTAGCATGGGACCTAGTATGTAGATGAAAAGATAAAGGGGCTCGGTATCATTAACCTTAAAATACAAAACAAGGCTCTACTGTTAAAATTCTTAGACAAGTTTTATCATAAGGTTGATACTCCTTGGGTCAGGATGGTTTGGAATGCATACTACGACATGACACCACCACATGTAATACAAAGTTGTGGATATTTTTGGTGGAAAGATGTGTTATCCTTATCACACATTTATAGAGGCATTACTACATGCATTCCAAATTCTGGTGACACTATTCTTCTATGGAAAGACCAGTGGCATATTGAACATGTGTTAGGAGACTCTCATGAACGTCTAATCTCTTATGCAACAAATGAAGATGTCTCTTTGGCACAATATAAGAGTGACACAGATGCTGCCTCCAAATTTCACCTAACTTTATCAAGAGAAGCAAGACTAGACCCGAACGACTTAATGATCACCATCAACATGATTACCCTAAACCCTATGACAACTGATGAATGGATCTATTGTTGCGGGGATGTGGAATTCAAACCCAAGAAATTCTACCGATATCTCTTCAGAAATGTGCAGGCCCCAAATTACCTAACGAGCATTTGGTAATCTAAGTGCATCCTTAGACACAAAGTCTTTGCTTGGTTGCAAAGAATGGACAGATTAACCACACGTGATTTATTATTGAGAAAGTAGTTTGCAATTTGTGAAGGCCACTCATGTGTGTTGTGCAATGAGGATTCACTGGAAACTAATGACCACCTCTTCTTCCAATGTGCATTTGCAACTAGTTGTTGGAATAAACTTGGCATCGTTTGGGACAATGCATTGGACATGCAAGCAAGATTTGACCTTGCGGGTAATAACTGGAATAAACCACAACTCAAAGAAATATGCATGTTGGCTACATGGAATATTTGGAAGCAACTCAACCGGGCTATCTTTGATGGTGTACTGGCAACACAACACGAATGGATTAGGATGCTGAAACCAGATTTGGAAATCCTTCAATTTAGACTTAAGCCTGACAAATCTACTTTTATAGATAGATTTCTTCCAACCATCCACTTGTAATCTCTCTACACTGTTGTTGCTTGATCCCTGCCGCTGTTGCATGGATTTGTAAAACCTTGTAATAGTCCCCTTTTAATATAGTAGCAGTAGGGGCCGCTCCTGCTATTTTAATTTGTCAAAAAATGATTCATACATTGTAAATTTGTATGCCAACAACTTATTATGGACAGTAAAAAGTAGGGTAGAGAGTCCTTAGTTACCATCCTACAGGTCACTCTTGTCTTGGATAAGATGTAAAGAAATAATTGATTTGACATATTTTGTCCCATTTTATTAACAATTTTTATTTGTTTCCTCACTTGATGTTGCTTCATGAATATCTCATTGCCCCATACACAAAAAGGGCCGACGCATGGATCTTTACCAGTGCTATATGTACCTACAAGCAACAAGTTAGTATTAGAAGTTTAACTGAAATTCTACAATGACGTAGTAGTGTATTCCCTGTCCAAGTATATAAAATCTTATAACATCCAAAATACTCACATATTTGATGTATCAATACCTTATACTATGGGGTGGAGGGACTATATATAAGCCATGTTCTGAAACTAACCTCGATGGAAAACAACAACCGTTCGCAATATTGTCCTGGGTAAGTACATCGAAAGGCATGTTAAGTACGACAGGCTAAACGTCAACCACATATATGCATGGTGAACAACATGATCATAAAATGATAGCTTCAATGTGCAGGTTTAAGCACACTAGCTAATGAAATAAGAAGTGGAGAGGTGTGTTAACTGCAATAGGTTTAACATTTAACAACATCAAAATATAGTCATTCAAACTGGTATTGTGCAACTTTAAGCACACTAGTTATTTTTACATAAAAATGGAAAGGCATATGCTCACTACAACAGGCTTAACAACAACCAAACATAGTCATTCAAGGTGGTACTGTTGAAAGTGCATAGAACGTACATGGTGCTTAAACATCAAATTGTATAACTAAACATCACATTGTGAAAAAACTAAAATAAACAGTGGGCGTGTTAACTACACCAGGCTTAACAGGAACCACATATGGCCGTTGAAACTGGTATGATGAAATTGAACTGGAAAGTACATACTTGCACATATAGAACTTTACAATATGAATAACTGAAATAAACAAGGTATACTATATAACAATTGAATCTGGACATATGCCCACTACAAACAACAGAGCAAGGAAAGAAGTTAAATAAGGCATATGCTCACTACAACAGGCTTAATAGCAACCAAAAATAGGCATTCGTAGTGTACTGTTGAAATTGCATAGAACGTAGTTGGTGCTTAAACATCAAATTGTATAACTGAACATCACATGTGAAAGAACTAAAATAAGCAATGGACGTGGTAACTATACCGAGTTTAACAAGAACCACATACTTCTGTTGAAACGGGTATTGATGAAATCGAACTGCACAGTCCATACATTTAGCATGAGTGAAATAACTAAACATGACATGGGTTTCCTCACCTATCATAGATGGGCTCCTTCCCATTAATATGAGGAAAGCATGGGTTCAGGGTGGGCTTCCTGTTGTCATAGATGGGCTTCTTCCCCCTGGAGGAGCATGGATGTAGGGTGGCGTCCCTGATGTCATGAATGGGCTCCTTCCCCTTGGAAGAGCACGACTGCAGCGTGCCCTCCCAGATGTCATGGATGAGATCTTTCCCCTTGGAAGAGATCAATAGGGTGCCCTTTTTGGCATCGGCATCGTCGATGAGGTCTTACTTGACAGCTGACGATGCCGAGCCACTGCCATCGAACATGTCCTTTAGAAATGACAAAAGGGGCTCGATGGCGATGAAGGAAGGCAAATTCTTGACAGCAAACTAGAGAAGATCAGTGGCTAGACCTTGCCTGAGGTCGACTGGGGTTGAACCCGAGGGGTTGGGGGTGGTCCACAACGTGTGACATAGCCCTCATCAAGCCGTCACTGTCGACGAGCTTGATGTTGTAGCCGACTGCATCGATATACATCCATACATGAGCCCGCTGTCTTGCAGCCTCGACATCATCATATTTCCCGGCGGCCTCAGAGACCAACTCATCATCATAGTGAGCTTCCACGGCGGCCTCGGCGACCACCTATTCATTGTAGTCAGCTTTCCGGTTGATGATTTCGTCATGGTCGTTAGCTTCCCCGGCGGCCTCGGCGTCCACCTCGCTATCGTCAAGGGCCCATGCCGTGATATAACTCCTTTTGGCCATCCCTCCTCGAGCTCCCTGGAAGCATAGCTAGGATTAGGTTGTGACGGTCTGTAGTGGGGGATGGGATCTATGATGAAGGGCGTGTTTAGCAGGCGACATATAACAACTTTAGGGCGGTGAGGGTACAGAGATGGGTTGGTAACCTGCATGGGGAGAGTAGGAGAGGTTGACAATGGAAGCAGGGTGAGGGCGGCGACGACGAGCTAGCGAGGGTTCGAGCGAGGGAGGAGTTGTGTGGGGGTAGGGGGTAGGAGGGGCCTATGTGGTATTTGAGGAAATGCCGCGACCACTAGTAAATTTTACTTGGCGGGAGTGAAATTCCGAGACAATTGAAATTTATATGAAGGGTTTGAAGTGGCGCCCGACAAAAAGACATCGCACACGGGCCAAGCATAATACTTGTGTGCAATTCAGAGATAACACCCGTGAAACCACGAATTTTAAATTGATCAAGGCGGGTAGCTATTTTAAAGATTTGTCTAGGCGGGTCGGTCCAAAGGTAGACTATGCTGATGTGAAAACCACGGGCATGGCACACGGTTAGCATGCGGGAACCATGTCTATTGCCTCCTCAATCGCACATAGTTGTCTCGTTCAACTCGTCTGCTATTTAAGTTTCAAAAAAAGACTCTTCTACCATTTATATAACAACATTGGAAAATAAACGCAAGAAAGCTAGCGTTAGAGCACAAACACACTCGCATGTGGACCAAATGTATGCAGGGAAAGGTTATTGTGATGTTCAAATAAATAATGCACAACTTTCATGTGACACACATGTCTCACAGAGTGCATAGTACTGTTGGTCTGTGTGCCCCCCACTTCAGTCGGCGAGAGGGAATGGTAAGTACAATATATGAACGTATGCACTTATACTAGGTCTGCAATGTCACCCAACCGCAACACAAAACTAATAGAAATCCATTATGATCAAGCCCCATCGTGTTTTATGTGTGAGGGTTGACAGTGCGGGCCCACGAATGGGAGCGTCTCGAAAACTTCACGAGATGGGTGAGACCGCGATCAACTGCGTGTGGCCCAACTAAGGTGGTGTGATATTTCAATACCATATGCATTACTTCTTTTATGTGGCACATGCCTCTCTCACAACTGACACAATACTTGACCTCGCAAAGGTTTTGTGTATATGTACTATTGCCCCTCCCCCTCCCCCACCCTCACCCCCCACACACTTTGAGCCACCGGGAGGGCATATATATATATCATCATGACCTAGCTATATCGTAACACAGACCAAGACCTAGCTAGTTGGTCAAATTACCCCCCTTCCCCCACCAACTCCGATCCATCAATTGAGAGGCCACATATATGTGATGTACATATAGTATATGAAAGCACAACATGATCCCTTGGTGGTTTTGATAATTCATGACAACATACATTGTCTCTTGGACTAACACCTCTATCTAGTGTATTTTAGATAATAGTCCATGGAGAGTTGAGTTGGCAAAAGGACCGTGGAGATTGTGGAATCACCCCAATATTCAAGGAAATAGGTTGTCCAAGCTTCAAGCAAGAGGACTCTACATTTTACATTTGTGAGAAATCACTTTGAGTCCATAGGAAAGCCAATACTATTAAAAGGGGGTAAAGTTTTGATGGTGAACAATATGCTCAAACGTGCACAAGTGACAGTCACCAAAACATCCACATACTCTCCCACCAAAGTCTGTCCTAAGACAAACATGCAAATCAGTGCAAGCAACATTCCTATCTCGGTGCCACCGAGTTCCAAACCCTAGAAAGACTCAGCCAAACCCCAACACTTCGGTGCAGACGACACTTCAGTCGGTGCCACCGAGTTGGGTTGCCAACTTTTTGTTACGCAAGTTCTAATTTTCGGTCCGATCGAGAATGGTGAATTGCCGTCACTGAGTTTAGTAAATCTGACCATTGGTCACCTTGTTAGTGCAACTGAGAAATGTATATCGGTCCCTCTGAGATTCAGAAGTTGCCACTTTTAGTCACTTCGGTACCACCGAGATTTACACATCGGTGTCACTGAGTCTGACTTATCGTGTGTAACGGTTGGATTTTTGGGGATGCCTATATATACACCTTCACCACCACCCACTCTAAAGTGAAGCACTCAGAACTATTCCATACCTATCCTACTCAGTTTTCTAAGAGAGAACCACCTAACCTTGTGTCGAGGTCAAGATCTTCCACTCCAACTATAGGGATCTTGATTTTTAGCCTCCCCAAGTCGCTTTCCACCAATCCCATCTCTTATACCAAGCGAAATCTGTGTGAGAGAGATTGTGTGTTGAGGAGTCTATCATCTTGAAGCACAAGAGCAAGGAGTTCATCCTCATTACCGAGCCTTTTACCTTTTGGAGGGTGGTGCCTCCTAGATTAGTTAGGTGTCGCTTGGGAGCCTCCTACTTCGTGTTGTGGAGTGAACCAAGAAGTTTGTTAGGGCAAGGAGATCGCCTAATTCGTGAAGATCTACCCATAGTGAGGCTAGTCCTTCATGGACGGAAGCCGTATGGAATAGTCAAGGTTGCTACTTCCTGGACCCTTATGGGTGGAGCCCTCCTTGGACTCTCGCGACCGTTACCCTCCGTGGGTTGAAGACTCCATAAACATGGACGTACGATAGCACCAACTATCGGAACCACGGGAAAAATCTTTGTGTCTCCTATTGCGTTTGATCTTCCTATCCCATCTCTTTACTTACATGTGCAATATCTTTACTTTCCGCTGCCATATTTGTAGACATGCATGTGTAGGGCTGTTAGACTTTCTAGACTTGTTAAAACTATTAAAATCTGCCAACCAGATAACTTGGGAAAATATTAGGTTTTAAATTACTGCTAGTAGTCTATTCACCCCCCTCTAGACACGCCTCTCTCGATCCTACAAGTGGTATCAGAGCTTTGGTCTCCATTGCTTCGGTTTAATCACCGTGGAGGAAGATGGATGTGTCTAGAATAGAGAGTTTGAGTTGTAGAGTGCCCATTCTTGATGGAGAGTACTATAGTCAATGGAAGAATGCCATGATTGATCTATTCAATAGATTTCATTTGACGAAATATATTGAAAATCCCTATGTGCTCCCCATTGATGAATTGCACCCCACACACGAAGAGGAAATTAACATGCTTGGTAACCTAAGAACTGTCAATCTTATTGTTAGAGGTTACCAAGACTGATGCTTTTTCAAATGATGAACTTTGCATGTGCTTATACCTTATGGACTGATTTGGAGAAACGATATCCAAATCTTCCCCTAGGAAATCTTGATGAAATTCTTCATAAAACAGTTGCCTTTCACAAAATGAATCCTAGTGATCCAAACTTTGATAAATGCCTATTTGAGCTCTATGATCTTATGCGTGCTAAAGGATATGTCACCACTATCAACAACATTATCTTTGAAGCCATTCGCATTCATAAACTTGAGCATTGTCATGATCACTATTCTAATGAATCCGTTGTACTTTATGATGAGGATTTCCCACTTGACGATGACAATGTGGAACATGGCTACTATGAAGAATATGAGTTGTTCTACATCGAGTATGAGAAGATCACAAAGAATCTGAGTCTTATGCCAAACTTTAGAGATTACATGTATGGAGTAAAAGAGTGGATTCTTGATAGTGGATGTACGGATCATATGACCGGTGATACAGACATGTTCCAAGAGATCATGCCTAATCAAGGTCCACGACGGTACGTGACCTTTGGAGACAACTCTAAGGGTAAGGTACTTGGCCTTGGTAAGGTGGCCATATCCCATGATAGCTCGATTCAAAATGTTATGGTTGTTGAATCCCTTGTCTACAATCTTCTTTCCATATCTAAACTTGCCAACTTCGACTTCAATGTTTTATTCATGAAAGTCGATTGCTAAGTGTTTTGTCAAGATAATCATAAAATGGTCTTTACCAGTTTCCGTAGAGGTGATCTTTACATTGTTGATTTCACTAAGAGATACAAGCCTTGGACTTGTTTAATTGCAAAATCTTTTAAAGGTTGGATTTGGCATAGAAGACTTGGACATGTAGGCATGCGAAATCTAGATAAGCTAATCAAAGGTGATCATATACTTGGTGTTAAAGATGTTATCTTTGACAAAGATAGACTTTGTAGTGCTTGTCAAGCTGGAAAACAAGTAGGTGGAAGTTATCCAGTTAAGAATATCATGACTACTAGGAGACCATTCAAGTTACTTCACATGGATCTTTTTGGTCCCAATGCTTACAAGAGTCTCGGTGGAAATTCCTATGGTCTAGTTATAGTTGATGATTTTTCCAGATTTACATGGGTATTCTTTCTTGATGATAAGTCACAGGTTCAAAAGATTTTCAAGAACTTCACTCGCAAAGCGCAAAATTAGTTCGAAGTGAAGATCAAGAAGGTACGAAGAGATACCGGATCGGAGTTCAAGAACACCCATGTGGATACCTTTCTTGACGAAGAAGGTGTCTCACATGAGTTCTCGGCTACATACACACCTCAACAAAATGGAGTTGTTGAGAGGAAGAACCGGACGCTCATTGAGATGGCAAGAATGATGCTTGACGAATACAAGATGCCAAGACACTTTTGGGCAGAAGTTGTTGAAACAGCATGTCATGCCACAAACCGACTTTACTTGCACAAGCTTCTCGGTAAAACAACGTACGAGCTACTCACCAGTAACAAACCCCAAGTCGGATACTTTTGGTTATTTGGCTCAAAGTGCTACATTCTTGATAAGCATCGTCATACTAAATTTGCTCCTAAATCTCATGAAGGATTCCTACTTGGTTACGGATCGAACTCTCACACTTACCATGTCTACAAAAACTTCACTCGTAAAGTTGAAGAGACGGTAGATGTGAATTTTGATGAATCTAATGGTTCGTAAGTCGAACAATTGCCTAGTGATGTAGGTGATAAGGTGTTGGGAGACGTAGTAGTAAATCAAAATTTTTCCTACGCGTTCACCAAGATCCATCTATGGAGAAACCAGCAATGAGTAAGGGGAGAGTGGATCTTCATACCTTTGAAGATCGCTAAGCGGAAGCGTTACAAGAACGCGGTTGATGGAGTCGTACTCGCAGCGATTCAGATCGCGGTAGATCCGATCAAGTGCCGAACGGACGGCACCTCCGCGTTCAACACACGTGCAGCCCGGTGACGTCTCCTACACCTTGATCCAGCAAGGAGGAAGGAGAGGTTGGGGAAGGGCTCCAACAGCAGCACGACGGCGTGGTGGTGGTGGAGTAGCAAGGTATTCCGACAGGGCTTCGCCTAAGCGCTGCGGAGGAGGAAGAAGAGAGGTAGGGCTTCGCCGTGAGAGAGAGATCAAATCTTGTCTCAAAACATCCAAAACCTCAAGTATATATAGGAGGAGGGACGTGGAGGGCTGGCTTGGCCTCTACTCCAAAGAGGAGATGGCCGGCCGAATTAAAGGGAGAGTCCACCTCCCACAAGGGAGGTGGATCTCCTCCTTTTAAATCCTTTTTGCCTTATCTCCTTATCTCCAGCCACATGGGCCTTTAGCAAAAGTATTTCCCAGCCCAATAAGGGCTGACACACTTTATCTAACAGCCCATGAAGTCCTCTGGTCGTCACACCCCTCCCGGGGGTCCTCCGGCACCCTCCCGGCACTCCCGGTACACTACCGATGAGCCCGAAAACTTTCTGGTGACCAAAACTGGACTTCCTATATATCAATCTTTACCTCCGGACCATTCCGGAGCTCCTCGTGACGTCCGGGATCTCATCCGGGACTCCGAACAACCTTCGGTAATCACGTATACCATTTCCCTATAACCCTAGCGTCATCGAACCTTAAGTGTGTAGACCCTACGGGTTCGGGAGACACGTAGACATGACCGAGACACTTCTCCGGCCAATAACCAACAGCGGGATCTGGATACCCATGTTGGCTCCCACGTACTCCACGATGATCTCATCGGATGAACCACGATGTCGGGGATTCAATCAATCCCGTATTCAATTCCCTTTGTCTATCGGTATGATACTTGCCCGAGATTCGATCGTCGGTATCCCCATACCTTGTTCAATCTCGTTACTGGCAAGTCTCTTTACTCGTTCCGTAATACATCATCCCGTGACTAACTCCTTAGTCACATTGAGCTCATAATGATGATGTCTTACCGAGTGGGCCCAGAGATACCTCTCCGTCACACGGAGTGACAAATCCCAGTCTCGATTCGTGTCAACCCAACAGACACTTTCGGAGATACCCGTAGCGTACCTTTATAGCCACCCAGTTACGTTGTGACGTTTGGCACACCCAAAGCATTCCTACGGTATCCGGGAGTTACACAATCTCATGGTCTAAGGAAATGACACTTGACATTGAAAAGCTTTAGCAAACGAACTACACGATCTTGTGCTATGCTTAGGATTGGGTCTTGTCCATCACATCATTCTCCTAATGATGTGATCCCGTTATCAACGACATCCAATGTCCATGGTCATGAAACCGAGACCATCTATTGATCAACGAGCTAGCCAACTAGAGGCTCACTAGGGACACGTTGTGGTCTATGTATTCACACATGTATTACGGTTTCCGGTTAACACAATTATAGCATGAACAATAGACAATTATCATGAACCATGAAATACAATAATAACCAATTTATTATTGCCTCTAGGGCATATTTCCAACAGTCTCCCACTTGCACTAGAGTCAATAATCTAGTTCACATCACCATGTGATTAACACTTACATCACCATGTGATCATATCATCATGTGATTAACACCCAATAAGTTCTGGGGTTTGTTCATGTTCTGCTTGTGAAAGAGGTTTTTAGTCAGCGGGTCTGCGACATTCAGATCCGTGTGTACCTTTGCAAACTTTCCATTTCATATTTGTAGATACTGCTCCCACGCTCCACTTGGAGCTATTCCAAATGGCTGCTCCACTATACGTAGCTGGATTTCTACTAAGAGTCATCCGGATTGGTTTTAAAGCTTGCATCATCGTAACACTTTACGATGAACTCTTTATCACCTCCATAATCGAGAAATATTTCCTTAGTTCTCAAGTTACTAAGGCTAACTTTGACCGCTGTCTAGTGATCCACTCTTGGATTACTCTTGTACCCCTTGACAGACTCATGGCAAGGCACACACAGGTGCGGTACACAGCATGGCATACTATATAGAGCCTATGGCTAAAGCATAGGAGATGACACTCATCTCCTCTTTATCTTCTGCCGTGGTCGGGTATTGAGTCTTACTCAATTTCACACCTTACAATATAGTCAAGAACTCCTTCTTTGACCCATCTATTTTGAACTCCTTCAAAAACTTGTCAAGGTATGTCTTCGTCGAAAAAACTTATCAAGCGAATAGATCTATCCCTATAGATCTTGATGCTTAATAAAATAGTAGCTTTATCTGGGTCTTCCTTTGAAAAAAAAACTTTTCAAACAACCCTTCATGCTCTTCCAGAAATTCTACATCATTTCCGATCAATAATATGTCAACTACATATTCTTATAAGAAATTCCATAGTGCTCCCACTCACTTTCTTGCAAATACAAGTTTCTCATAAACTTTGTATAAACTTAAACACTTTGATCACCTCATCAAAGC
Source organism: Hordeum marinum (assembly GCA_022496015.1). Classification (NCBI taxonomy): domain Eukaryota; kingdom Viridiplantae; phylum Streptophyta; class Magnoliopsida; order Poales; family Poaceae; genus Hordeum; species Hordeum marinum. The sequence goes on along the minus strand of CM039678.1, from coordinate 389,976,407 downwards.
ATATATTCCAACTCCGAGATGCTTGCTCTAGTCCATAGAAGGATCGCTGGAGTTTGCATATTATTAGCATCCTTAGGATTGACAAAACCTTCTGGTTGTATCACATACAACTCTTCCTCACAGAAACCATTACGGAAACCTTGTTTTGTCATCCATCTGCCAGATTTCATAATCGAAAAATGCAGCAACTGCTAACAAAATTTTAATAGACTTTTAGCATCGCCACAGATGAGACAATCTCATTGCAGTCAACTCCTTGAACTTGGCGGAAACTTCTTTGCGACAAGTCGAGCTTTATAAACGGTGACATTTCACCATTAGCGTCTATGTTTATCTCAAAGGTCCATTTGTACTCAATTGACCCGCCATTCAACAGGCAAGTCTACCAAAGTCCATACTTGGTTTTCATACATGGATCCTTTCTCGGATTTCATGGCTCCTAGCCATTTGTTGGAATCCGGGCCCACCATCGCTTCTCCATAGTTCGTAGGTTCATCGTTGTCCAACAACATGATTTCCAAGACAGGGTTGTCGTACTACTCAGGAGCAGTACGCGTCCTTGTCGACCTACGAGGTTTGATAGTGACTTGATCCGAAGCTTCATGATCATCATCATTAACTTCCTTTTCAACTAAGTAGGCTCTACAGAAACATCTTTCTGTGTTGCGCTATTCTCTGGTTGAAACAAAGGTTCAACAACCTTATCAAGTTCTATCTTCCTCCCACTCAATTCTTTCGAGAGAAACTCTTTCTCAAAAAGGACCCGTTCTTAGCAACAAACACCTTTTGCGCTTGGATCTGAGATAGAAGGTATACCCAATGTCTCATTAGGGTATTCTATGAAGATGCATTAGTCTGCTTTGAGTTCGAGCTCGCTAGGTGAAAAACCCATTTTCACATAAGCGTCGCAGCCCCAAACATTAAGAAATGACAGCTTAGGCTTCTGTCAAACCATAATTCTCACGGTGTCATCTCAACAGACTTAGATGGTGCCCTGTTAAAGTGAATGGATTTGTCTTTAATGCATAACCCCATAACGATAGTGGTAAAACGATAAGAGACATCATAGTACTCACTATATCCAATAGAGCACGACTACGACGTTCGAACACACCATCACACTATGGTGTTCCAGGAGGCGTGAGCTGTGAAACAATTTCCACATTGTCTAAAATTGCATACCAAACTCGTAACTTAGATATTCACCTCCATGATCATATCATAGACATTTATCTTCTTGTCACGATGATCTTTAACTTCACTCTGAAACTCCTTGAACCTTTCAAACATTTCAGATTCGTGTTTCATTAAGCAAATATCCCCATATTTACTCAAATCATCAGTGAAGGTAAAGAAAAACAACGATATCCACTGTGTGTTTCAACACTCATTGGACCACATACATCAACATGTATTAATTCCAATAAGCCACTTGCCCGCTCCATCATATTGGATGACGGGGTCTCAGTCATCTTGCCCAAGAGGCATGGCTCGCATGTCTCAACCGATTCGAAATCGAGTGAGTCAAAAAACATCCATCATCATGGAGTTTCTTCATGCGATTTATACCAATATGACATTACGTGGCAGTGCCACAAGCATGTGGTACTATCATTATTAACTTTGTATCTTTTGGTACCAATGTTATGAATATGTGTACTACTACGATCATGATTCGATAAACCATTTCGAGTGGGTGCATGACCATTGAAGGCATTATCCATGTAAACAGAATAACCATTATTCTCTAACTTATATGAATAACCGTATCGCACTAATCATGATCTAATCACGTTTATGCTCAACGCAAACACCAAATAACATTTATTTAGGTTTATCACAAATCCTGAAGGTAGAGAGAGCGTGCGATGGTGATCACATCAATCTTGGAAATACTTCCAACACACATCGTCACCTTTCACCTAGCTAGTCTCCATTTACTCCGTAGCTTTTATTTCGAGTTGCTAACACTTAGCAACCGAACCGGTATCTAATACCCAGGTGCTACTAGGAGTACCAGCAAGGTACACATCACTAACACGTATATCAAATATACTTCCATTGACATTACCAGCCTTCTTATCTACCAATCATCTAGGGTTTTTTCGCTTCAGCGAACATTCTCCTCATAACAGAAGGACTTAGTCTCGGGTTCGGGCTCAACCTTGGGTTTCTTCACTAGAGCAACAACTGGCTTGCCATTCCTGAAGTTTTTCCCTTCTTGCCCTTGCCCCTTTTGAAACTAGTGGTTTTCACTTAACCATCAACACTTGATGCTCCTTATTGATTTCTACCTTCGTGGTGTCAAACATCACGAACAACTCAGGGATCATCTTATCCATCCCTGGCATGTTATAGTTCATCACGAAGCTCTAGTAGCTTGGTGGCAGTGACTTGGAGAACTGCATTAATCACTATCTCATCTGGAAGATTAACTCCCACTGGATTCAAGTGATTGTAGCACCCAGACAATCTGAGAACACGCTCACCGATTAAGCTATTCTCCTTTATCTTGCAGGCAAAGAATCTTGTTGGAGGTCTCATACCTCTCAACATAGGCACGAGCTTGAGATCACAATCTCAGCTCCTAGAACATCTCATATGTTCTGTGACGTTCAAAACATTTTGAAGCCTCAATTCTAAGCCGTAATGCATGACGCACTGAACTATCACGTAGTCATCAAAAAGTGCCTGTCATATGTTCACAACATCTACAGACAACGCTTGAGGGAGTGATGCAGTTAGCGGTACATCAAAAACATAAGCTTTCTGTGCAGCAATGAGGACAATCCTCAGATCACGGACCCAGTCCGCATTATTGCTACCATCAACTTTCAACTTACTTTTCTCTAGGATTGTATCAATAAAACTGGGGAGCTACAGCGCGAGCTATCTACGACATAATTTGCAAGGACATTTTTAGACTAAGTTCATGATAATTAAGTTCATTTAATCAAATTATTAATGAACTCCCACTTAGATAGACATCTCTCTAGTCTTCCAAGTGATACATGATCCATGTCAACTAGCCCGTGTCCGATCATCACGTGAGACGGACTAGTCATCCATGGTGAACATCTCTATGTTGATCGTATCTTCTATACGACTCATGTTCGACCTTTCGGTCTTCCGTGTTCCGAGGCCATGTCTGTACATGCTAGGCTCGTCAAGTCAACCTAAGTGTTTCGCATGTGTAAATCTGGCTTACACCCGTTGTATGCGAACGTTAGAACCTATCACACCCGATCATCACGTGGTGCTTCGGAACGACGATCCTTAGCAACGGTGCACAGTTAGGGTGAACACCTTTCTTGATATTTTATTGAGAGATCATCTTATTTACTACCGTCGTTCTATGCAAATAAGATGTAAACATGATAAACATCACATGCAATCAATATAGTGACATGATATGGCCAATATCATTTTGCTCCTATGATCTCCATCTTCGGGGCACCATGATCATCACTGTCACCGGCACGACACCATGATCTCCATCATCATGATCTCCATCATTGTGTCTTCATGAAGTTGTCTCGCCAACTATTACTTCTACTACTATGGCTAACGCTTAGCAATAAAGTAAAGTAATTACATGGCGTTTATGATTGACACGCAGGTCATACAATAAATAAGACAACTCCTATGGCTCCTGCCGGTTGTCATAATCATCGACATGCAAGTCGTGAATCCTATTACAAGAACATGATCAATTCATACATCACAATGCATCACATCACATCCTTTGGCCATATCACATCACAAGGCACATGCTGCAAAAACAAGTTAGACGTCCTCTAATTTGTAGTTGCAAGTTTTTACGTGGCTGCTATAGGTTACTAGCAAGAACGTTTCTTACCTACGTCAACACCACAACGTGATTTGCCAATTGCTATTTACCCTTCATAAGGACCCTTTTCATCGAATCCGATCCGACTAAGGTAGGAGAGACAGACACCCGCTAGCCACCTTATGCATCTAGTGCATGTCAGGCGGTGGAACCGGTCTCACGTAAGCGTACGTGTAAAGTTGGTCCGGGCCGCTTCATCCCACAATACCGCCGAATCAAGATAAGACTAGTAGCGGCAAGCAAATTAACAAACTCGACGCCCACAACTGCTTTGTGTTCTACTCGTGCATAGATTCTACGCATAGACCTAGCTCATGATGCCACTGTTGGGAGACGTAGTAGTAAATCAAAATTTTTCCTACGCGTTCACCAAGATCCATCTATGGAGAAACCAGCAACGAGTAAGGGGAGAGTGGATCTTCATACCTTTGAAGATCGCTAAGCGGAAGCGTTACAAGAACGCGGTTGATGGAGTCGTACTCGCAGCGATTCAGATCGCGGTAGATCCGATCAAGTGCCGAACGGACGGCACCTCCGCGTTCAACACACGTGCAGCCCGGTGACGTCTCCTACACCTTGATCCAGCAAGGAGGAAGGAGAGGTTGGGGAAGGGCTCCAACAGCAGCACGACGGCGTGGTGGTGGTGGAGTAGCAAGGTATTCCGACAGGGCTTCGCCTAAGCGCTGCGGAGGAGGAAGAAGAGAGGTAGGGCTTCGCCATGAGAGAGAGAGATCAAATCTTGTCTCAAAACATCCAAAACCTCAAGTATATATAGGAGGAGGGACGTGGAGGGCTGGCTTGGCCTCTACTCCAAAGAGGAGATGGCCGGCCGAATTAAAGGGAGAGTCCACCTCCCACAAGGGAGGTGGATCTCCTCCTTTTAAATCCTTTTTGCCTTATCTCCTTATCTCCAGCCACATGGGCCTTTAGCAAAAGTATTTCCCAGCCCAATAAGGGCTGACACACTTTATCTAACAGCCCATGAAGTCCTCTGGTCGTCACACCCCTCCCGGGGGTCCTCCGGCACCCTCCCGGCACTCCCGGTACACTACCGATGAGCCCGAAAACTTTCCGGTGACCAAAACTGGACTTCCTATATATCAATCTTTACCTCCGGACCATTCCGGAGCTCCTCGTGACGTCCGGGATCTCATCCGGGACTCCGAACAACCTTCGGTAATCACGTATACCATTTCCCTATAACCCTAGCGTCATCGAACCTTAAGTGTGTAGACCCTACGGGTTCGGGAGACACGTAGACATGACCGAGACACTTCTCCGGCCAATAACCAACAGCGGGATCTGGATACCCATGTTGGCTCCCACGTACTCCACGATGATCTCATCGGATGAACCACGATGTCGGGGATTCAATCAATCCCGTATTCAATTCCCTTTGTCTATCGGTATGATACTTGCCCGAGATTCGATCGTCGGTATCCCCATACCTTGTTCAATCTCGTTACTGGCAAGTCTCTTTACTCGTTCCGTAATACATCATCCCGTGACTAACTCCTTAGTCACATTGAGCTCATAATGATGATGTCTTACCGAGTGGGCCCAGAGATACCTCTCCGTCACACGGAGTGACAAATCCCAGTCTCGATTCGTGTCAACCCAACAGACACTTTCGGAGATACCCGTAGCGTACCTTTATAGCCACCCAGTTACGTTGTGACGTTTGGCACACCCAAAGCATTCCTACGGTATCCGGGAGTTACACAATCTCATGGTCTAAGGAAATGACACTTGACATTGAAAAGCTTTAGCAAACGAACTACACGATCTTGTGCTATGCTTAGGATTGGGTCTTGTCCATCACATCATTCTCCTAATGATGTGATCCCGTTATCAACGACATCCAATGTCCATGGTCATGAAACCGAGACCATCTATTGATCAACGAGCTAGCCAACTAGAGGCTCACTAGGGACACGTTGTGGTCTATGTATTCACACATGTATTACGGTTTCCGGTTAACACAATTATAGCATGAACAATAGACAATTATCATGAACCATGAAATACAATAATAACCAATTTATTATTGCCTCTAGGGCATATTTCCAACATAAGGATCCTTCGGAAGCCATACTAGATCTACCCATCGGAAAAATTCGTCCCATGGAGGTGAAGGAGAGTACTTCATTAACTCAAGTGGAAGCCCCTACTTCATGTCAAGGTGAACCTCAACACGACATGGAGGTGTCCACGAGCGGTACATGGCAAGATGATGAAGAGGAGGAAGTGCATCATGAAGATCGACCAGAACCACCTTCACCACCACCTCAAGGGAACGACACCTTCAACAACAACGAAGATGAACGAGATGATAATGAACACGAAGAATCTCCACCATCCCACAATCGAAAGCTGACCCGTGTTCGAGCTCATGTGACCAAGAACCATCCCCTAAACCAAATCTTTGGTGATATACAAATAGGGAGAATCACTCGCTCTAAAACCCGTCTAGCTAAATTTTGTGAGCATTATTCCTTCATCTCTAGCATTGAGCCTTTAAAGGTAGAACAAGCTCTTGAAGACACGGACTGGGTGAACGCAATGCATGAAGAGCTACACAACTTCGAGAGGAACGGAGTGTGGACACTCGTGTAGAAGCCCGAAGATGAGCACAACATCATCGGCACCAAATGGGTGTTTCGGAACAAACAAGACGAAGATGGTCAATTTGTACACAACAAGGCTCGTCTTGTAGCTCAAGGATATACGCAAGTCGAAGGTATGGACTACGGTGAGACCTATGCCCCTGTTGCTAGACTTGAAGCTATTCGTATTATTCTTGCCTATGCTAATCACCATGATTTCATGCTTTATCAAATGGACATCAAAAGTGCATTTTTAAATGGTGACATAGAGGAAGAAGTCTATGTTAAGCAACCTCCTGGTTTTGTGAATCCTAAGAAACCTAATCATGTTTAGAAGCTTTGCAAAGCTCTTTATGGTCTTAAGAAAGCCCCTCATGCTTGGTATAAATGCTTAACGAAGTTTCTCATCGAAAAAGGTTTTGAAATTGGTAAAATTGATGCAAGCTTGTTCACTAAGAGTGTTAATGGAGAATTATTTGTATGCCAAATTTATGTGGATGATAATATCTTTGGTTCCACTAACCCTCAATTTAGTGAAAGTTTTGGAAGGTTGATGTCTGAGCAGTATGAGATGTCTATGATGTGTGAGCTGAAATTCTTACTTGGATTGCAAATCAAGCAATCAGGAGAAGGAACTTTAATTTCTCAAACTAAGTATACCAAGGACTTGATCAAGAAGTTCAACATGCATGATTTCAAAGGTATGAAAACTCCTATGCCCACTAGTGAACATGTTGACCTTACCAGGGAGGATGAACCGGTTGATCGAAAGGTTTATCTATCTATGACTGGTTCACTGTTATATCTGTGTGCATCTCGTCCCGATATTATGCTTAGTGTTTGCATGTGTGCTAGATATCTAGCTGCACCTTTAGAGTGTCATCTTTTGGCTGTGAAACGTATTGTGAGATACTTGATACAAACACAAAACTTTGGCATTTGGTATCCCAAGGGATCTTCTTTTAATATTGTTGGCTATTCCGATTCGGACTATGTCGGAGACAAGGTTGATAGAAAATCCACCTCGGGTACTTGTCAATTTTTAGGTAGATCTCTTGTGTCTTGGTCCTCCAAGAAACAAAACTCGGTATCTCTATCTACTGCCGAAGCTGAGTATATTGCTACCGGATCTTGTTGTGCGCAATTACTATGGATGACGCAAACGCTTAAGGATTATGGTATTCATGTTAAAAATGTTCCATTACTTTGTGACAATGAAAGTGCTATTAAAATTGGACATAATCCTGTGCAACATTCTCGAACCAAGCATATTCAAGTTCGACATCATTTCATTCGAGATCATGTTGCCAAAGGAGATATCAATCTTAAGCATGTTCGCACTAACAAACAATTGGCTGATATCTTCACCAAGCCACTTGATGAGAAAACATGTTGTCATTTGAGGAGTGAGTTGAACATCATTGATGCTTCAAACTTGAGCTAGACTCACTCGGTTGCAAGCAAGGGCATGAGCTTTATTATTATCTCCATGTTCCCGTAACTCACTATCATATGCCATGGAATTCTATGCTCCCTTGTATTGCATCTAACCTTTTGTAGGTACTTGGAAGAACTTCATTCCACAAGATTGCCATCAACTCCAATCATAAGCAATCTTGTCATTACCAAGTATCCACAACCTCTCTTGATGATGGAAGGAAGAAGACAACAAAAGCATATCCTTGACATATACTTGATCTTAGTTACAAAATCTATAAGTGGTATCATGTCAATAGGATATATCCATTGTTCTTCCTTGCATGACTAACCTTTGTAGGTGATGAGTGTACTAGAACGAGAAGGATTGCTTCAAATTCAAGATGATATTCATCAACCTCGAGCATCCTCAACAAGTTTACCTATGAGTAACGTCATCAACATCATTCAAGGTATGCAGTCATATCCTTGAAAATGCTTTACTCCAAGACATGGGCTAAAGCAACTCAAGTGATATGAAAACATCAAAATGCTTAATCGAAAAATGGTAACCCCATTTCGAGCTTAAACGATGAGTATGACCTATGATCAAGCATTCTTGCTTGGCTCCTAAGTCAATATACTCTAATATAGGTGACCTAGTCACCGCCCATCATTTAGTTAAGAATCTTGCGTGGTTTGCTCTGTATGTGTATGATTTCTCGTAACCACTCAAGTCTAATCTATTTGATGTCCTTTGTAAATATTTCGTTTGTTTTTCTTTTTGAAACAATTTCGTTTGTCTCTCCGAAAACAGAATCTTGGTTTATCTTCCGGAGACACCGATATAGATAACTCGGTCCTACCGAACCTGCAGATGAGCTGCACTACACAATCTCGGTACTATCGATTTATTTATCCCGGTGTCACCGATTTTCCTTTTCTTTCAAAATCCGAGTTTCTTTGATATTGCTTATTTGCTTCAGTTCTTGAGATATTCTTGTTCCTTCAATGACCCCTTATATATATGGGGGGGGGGAGAAGAAAAAACACCACTTCAGGGGAGAAATTCTTTATTCAAGGATCCCTAGCTCCAAGGAGAAGAAACCTCAAATTTGCCAAAGGGAGAAAAGTTACATTCAATGATTCCCTTAGTCTTCTAAATGGACCCTACTTTCAATGACCCTTGATCTCTAGGACTCCTTCCTTATCAATGATCCCTGTCACTACTCCCAAGTTTAACCTTTTTGGTACTTTATGACAAAGGGGGAGAATATCAAAGCTTCATGCTAAAGGGAGAGTTACATGCTTATGCAAAGGGGGAGATATGATTTAGGGGGAGAGGAAAATATCAAAAGTTCACACTTATATAATCAAGGAAAGAAACAACAATGTAAGCGAAGAAAACTACTTTTGGAGAAAAGTCTCAAGTGAACAAAGGATTGCTTTTCTCACCCTATCCGATCCCAATATCTACATGCTGAGATCCAGGGGGAGAGGATGTACTACCATATTTATATCAAAGGGGAGAAAAGATGTAGTAGATTAATGCTAAAGGTGGAGACATATCAATCTTAATGATTATCATATTTTATATGTTCTCTACATCTTGGTACTTGTTGAGTTCTATTGCTTTTGTTTAGTAGAATACTCTTGTGTTTCCTAACATTGTTTTCTCAAGTGTGTCTCTACTACTAGAATGCTCAAGAACTCAAGGTAAGTATATGCATCATATATTTGATCAACATGATCAATTGCTTCTTGCACATATTGTTGGCAAGAGTGAAGTCTTGATCAAGGATATACATTTCATTCACATATACTGATGCATATAGCCAAGATACACATGACTCTTATATCCCTTTCATTCATATGTGTGTCCATGCATTCCAAAGCAACTATCCTTTAAAGGACTGCACACATTTAGGGGGAGGAAATTTAAGTCATGTGTTTCTCAGAGTCTTCATTGCATTCATGCATATCTTTAATTGAAGCTTTGATTGTATGTTGTCATCAAGTACTAAAAAGGGGGAGACTAAAAGCACAACATACTCCCTTGCTGGTTTTGATAATTCATGACAACATACATTGTCTGTTGGACTAACACCTCTATCTAGTGTATTTCAGATAATAGTCCATGGAGAGTTGAGTTGGCAAAAGGATTGTGGATATTGTGGAATCAACCCAAGTTTCAAGGAAATAGGTTGTCCAAGCTTCAAGCAAGAGGACTCTACATTTTACATTTGTGAGAAATCACTTTGAGTCCATAAGAAAGCCAATACTATTAAAAGGGGTAAAGTTTTGATGGTGAACAATATGCTCAAACATGCACAAGTGACAGTCACCAAAACATCCACATACTCTCCCACCAAAGTCTGTCCTAAGCCAAACATGCAAATCGGTGCAACCAACATTCCTATCCCGGTGCCACCGAGTTCCAAACCCTAGACAGACTCAGCCAAACCCTAACAATTTGGTGCAGCTGAAACTTCACTCGGTGCCACCGAGTTGGGTTGCCGACTTTCTGTTATGCAATTTCTCATTTTTGGTCCGACCGAGAATAGTGATTTGGCGTCACCGAGTTTGGTAAATCTGTCCGTTGGTCACCTTGTCGGTGCAATCGAGAAATGTATATCGGTCCCTCCGAGATTCAAAAGTTACCACCTTTAGTCACTTTGGTACCATCGAGATTTACACATTGGTGTCACCGAGTTTCAATTATTGTGTGTAACGGTTGGATTTTTGGGGATGCCTATATATACCCCTTCACCACCACCCACTCGAAAGTGAAGCACTCAGAACTATTCCATACCTATCCTACTCAGTTTTCTGAGAGAGATCCACTCACCCTTGTGTTGGGGTCAAGGTCTTCCACTCCAACCATATGGATCTTGATTTCTAGCCTCCTGAAGTCGCTTTCCACCAATCCCATCTCTTCTACCAAGCCAAATCTGTGTGAGAGAGATTGTGTGTTGAGGAGTCTATCATCTTGAAGCACAATATCAAGGAGTTCATCGTCATTACCGAGCCTATTACCTTTTGGAGGGTGGTGCCTCCTAGATTGGTTAGGTGTCGCTTGGGAGCCACCTACTTCGAGTAAACCAAGAAGTTTGTAAGGGCAAGGAGATCGCCTACTTCGTGAAGATCTACCCGTAGTGAGGCTAGTCCTTCGTGGACGGAAGCCGTATGGAATACTCAAGGTTGCTACTTCATGTACCCTTATGGGTGGAGCCCTCTGTGTACTCTCGCGACTGTTACCCTTCGCGGGTTGAAGACTCCATAAACGTGGACGTACGATAGCACCGCCTATCAGAACCACGGGAAAAATCTTTGCGTCTCATATTGCATTTGATCTTCCTATCCAATCTCTTTACTTACATGTGCAATGTATTTACTTTCCGCTGCCATATTTGTAGACATGCATGTGTAGGGCTGTTAGACTTGCTAGACTTGTTAAAACTATTAAAATCTGCCAAACAAATAACTTGGGAAAAGGTTAGGTTTTAAAGTACTGCTAGTAGTCTATTCACCCCCCTCTAGACACGCCTCTCTCAATCCTACAGTATACTACCGTTTTGACGCCAACTAAAGTGACGTACCATGTGGGCACATGGATGGTGTGTGTTATCCATAAGAACACATCATTTCTGCTTCAAAATATCTAGAGGGGGTATGTGTTGGAGATATTCCCTAGTATTATGTATGATGATATTTCCCATATGTTTATGAATAAAGATAGTCCTTGGAAATTATCAATGATGTGTTTTAACATGTATGTGACTTTATTGTGAGACTATGCATTGTATGATGACTGTCCTAAATGGTCCCTAGTCAATATGGTTGTGTGGTGCGCAGCCAATCAGACTAGCATATGACACGGTAAATGGTCCGGTCTCACTAACCATGTAGCATTGTATGCTAGCCGGATAATATGGACTCTGAAAAATCTGGTCGGATTTGATTGTAACATCCCAAATTTTGGAATGTTATAATAAATATTAGAATGAAATGCTTGTTTGCTTGAGTGATTGAAATTTAGTGAAAATTTGAAACTTTTGAAAACTTTTGAATGAGAGGGAATAAAATGACTTTCCCCTTTGTGTTTGAATTCAAATTCCTACATTTCAAATTAGTGAGAGAAGAGGACATGACTTCTTCAACATGAAAATATTTAGAAAGGGAATTTGAAAACTATTTGAAAATTTCTCATATGGAGTTTCACTTTCATATTTGAATTCCCTATTTGAATTTGTAAGCATTCAAACCCCTTGACAAAGTTTTTGAGAGGACTAATATGACACTCCAAACCAGGGGTATTTTTGTGAAGTATTTGAACCATAAAACCCAAGGGTTTATTTGAAAAATATTTGCAAAAATAAATAAAGCCATTTAGGCATTTTCTGAAAATAATTTTTTTAAGTATTTATTTTGGCCATGGAAAAATGTTCATTAAATGGAATTTATTTCCCTGATCATTTTGGTATATAAAACTTTATTTTTGGACTGGTTTTAAATGTCTTAATGTTGTTTCTAATACCCTATATATTAATAAAGGAAAATAGTTAAACACGTGTATTAAACGAGCCGGCCCACCGCCCCTAATCTCTCCCCGAAAACCTCTCCGCAACGGTCACCGCTAACCATGCTCTCTACCTCTCTCTCTCTGATGCCCCGGCCCCACCGACTGACCGAGCCGTCTCCACGGTCGTCCCCTCCATCGCGCCCCTAACATCGCCGGCAAGCTCATCGCCCCGGTCTCGCTCCTCCTTCCCTCTCCCGACCCCGCACCTAGCCTATATAAGACCCGACCCTCTCCGCTCTTCGTCCACCCCGAAACCCCCTATTTTCCTCGCCAGAACACCGTCCCCACATCTCGCTGGAGTTCTAACCCCAACCGGACCTCCCCGAGCTCCTAGCGCTCGCCCTCGACGCTCCCTTACCTCGCCGTCGCCACCTGCGAACGCCGGAGGTCCGCTGCCATCGACTGGACCACTCAGACGCTGTTCTCGACCACTGGAGCGCCACCCCGAGCACCATCGAGCCGTCGGCCGCCATCGACATCGTCGGAGCGTCGCCATTTCCCCTGTGAGCTCCCCTCCCCCTCTCCTAACCATTGGATCTGGATCTAACGATCCAGATTAGAACAATTAAAACGCTGAAACGTTTTCTTCTAACGTCCGTCGTCCGCCCGCAAACACCCGCACGCGCACCCTTTCGACCAATAGGAAGCCGCCATGTAGCCCATGTCCGTTAGATATTTTTTCTTTTCCTGTTTTTGTTTTGGAAAACAGAATAGGTTCTGTTTTTATTTTTCTTATATCTTTTATGATTTTAGGAGTTTTAATTTGATCCTTTTTGCATTGTGTCAAAAATTTGTTCTACTTTCTATAGACATCAAGTTTGACCAAATTGGAATAATTCAAAATTGATTTCAAACAGATTTGATTCAAATCTTATTTTTTGAATATCTTGAGTTTAAAAATATATTTTGAGTTGTTTTTTTGCTACTTGTCACTAGTGACCTTAGTTATGAGTAGGAATAGTTTGGATTTTTTTAAGAATATTTTAGAATAGTATTTTCAAGCAAAACAGATTCTGTTTAGTTCTATTAGGTTTATTTATATTCCCTTTTGTTTTAAATTATTTTAAATTATTTTTATATTAGTGATAGATTTTTATAAAGTTTTCTGTTAGATAATAATATCCCTTCAAAACAAATAATATTTTATTAGTTGATTGCATGAAGATCAATTCTAGTTCAATTATAACTTGCAATTGGATTTTCATTGCTATGTTGATCTCGTATTTGAAAATAGTTTCCACAAATTGTTTTATAAGTTTGATTTGCTGTTAGTCTAAGTTTAGACCAGAAACAATTTGTATTATAGTTGAGATTGTTTGTGGTTTAAGCCAAGGATGACCTTGTTTTATATCAAAAGAAGAACCTTTATAAAAGCTTTTCAATTAGTTCTTTTTGCAAAATAAAGATTTATGAGAAAATACGTTTTGTTAATTATTTGCTTTACAATTTGTTTTTCTTTTATTAACTTAGTGTTTTTCTTGCTGATATATTCTAGTAGTTAAAAACTTAAGTTGCTATAGTATTGTTTTCTTAGTTCCTAGTTGTTCCTCAAAATAATTCTTTTTGCTAAGTAAAATGTTTACTAAACTACTTTTATTATATTTTACTTTGTTTTTGTTTCTTACTTTTGAAAAATTAGGATGTACTTGTAGTGAAAACCAACTTTGGTTGTGTTGATGCAGTTTTGTTGATTTTAACTTTTGTCTTAAGTATTTCCTTCATCACCACCCTGTTGCTTTTGGTTTTGTGTTGCCTTTTTGATTGTTAGTATTGACTGCTAGTATGATTGCTTATAAGAATGCAATGTTTGATTATATAGATTTCATCGGAGCGTGACGAATAGTCTATCAGTTATCTCTGAGAGCGATTTTATTCTTCATCAACAGTACAGGCAAGTCACTTTGATCATGTTTAACCATGTTTTTATTGCATTAGTTCTACCATCTCCCCAATTGCATGCAAAGTAGGTAATTTGGAAACTTGGTTACTTCTTGTAGTATCATGTGGTAGGTACCCCTCAACCCTTTGACACAATGGCCTTGGAAAACGTTGATTTAATTTTGCTATGCTATTAGTAGATGGGGTGGGTTGTGTGATTCATGAGAGTTGTGAGTTAATAATTTTCAAGACCTGCATTATGATCAAGACTTCAAGACTCCAAGTTTTCAACTTACCTCTGGGTGGATGATGGTTGAACGGTGCCCTGGAGAAACCAGTGGTTTGCCTAGGTGTTGCTGGGGAAGTGCCAGTATTCACGCGGAAAGGTCCACCCAGGCACACAGAGATCGATGGATGCTTCAAGACCCAAGGCTTACCTACACAGCCACAAGTCATTATGGGCTCTGGCTTGGTTGGATATCGTGGTGACCCTGGACAGGCGGTGCTACGCGATGTAGAAGAATGGTAGGAAATGATGGGCACCGACAGAGTCTCGGGGAAACCCTTTAGAAGACCATGTTTTGGTCATCCGTTTCTCAAACACCCTAAAGTGTGAGAAATCCAATGGAGGCGATCAAATCTTGTGGGGAACGTGTGCAAAACTCTGTAGAGTAACCTAACCTAATCGATTAGCCGTGTCCACGGTCATGGACAATTTGAGCCAAAGGAACTGAAACTATCAGGAAGTCTCAACACAAAAAAATTATAATGATGTGGGTATTAATGACAACTTGGGTATGAGAATTGGTTGGTGGAACCATCTCATTAATCAACCAACATTGTAGTAATAATTTCTGCATTACCCCTCACTTGTTGTAGGAAAAATTTGCTTTGCGCAAAAACTTAAACTTATAGCCCCTCCTGCCATATATGCATATAGTATAGATGATTATTTTCACCCCCTCTTTTGTGACTTGCCGGCATATTCAAAATGCTGACCTACACAGCTGCAACATCTTATGTTGCAGATAAGCTCTACGACGGGTAAGAGTACGATTCAGGGTTACGGTCTGCACTCAACCTGCCATTGGTGTTATTGGGACTCCACTCCTGTTGACTGTTTTCGCTGAGATTATAAGGTATATATCAGTTTTATGTTAATTACATGTGATTGCACTTTGATATATACATTGATGTACTGTGTGTGCCAGCATACTGATCCAGGGATGGCACATAACACATAGAGGCTTGACTCGTTTTGAGTCGGGTCGCTACAGAAATGATATCAGAGCACATGTTGACTGTAGGACGTGACCCTAGAAACTGGAAAGCCCTTAGGAAATGATTTCTCAAAAAACTTTGTTTTCAAAAGGCCCTTTTCTTCTCATCTTATTTGAGCTTTATCAAATGATCTCTCTTACCTCAAAAAGTTAGAAAATACCCTTTCCCCTTTGACCACACTAAGGATCAACTGAGACCACTTCGAGAAGGACAAGATATCGAAACAACTGATGGTCACTTCGAAGTAAAGAAGATTTCACCATGCATTAGAAGAGTTGAAGCTACACGAGTTGAAGACTGTGAAGACCCGAAGAAATTGAAGACCATGAAGAATTTCCAAGATATTATGCCCTAGAAGACCAAACCCCTGTTGTGTACTTACGTTAGATACGATGATTTGTGAGCTGTCATTTGTGTGTAAATTTTCGACAGCCACAACAAAAATCTATTTTCAAAACCATTGTTTGTATTGTGTGTATCCCCTCCTTTCTCTATCTTACCCATCTCATCCCCAACACCTTGAACCCAATAGATGATGAGTGAATCTAGACTCGTGTATTCTGGATCGATGACTCGGTTAGAGACAGAAGAATGGATTCAGAACATGGAGGATCATCTAAGGAGTAACCAGGTTGCCAGAAAAGAGATGGTCCAGTATGCTTTTCAGTACTTTGCAGAAGGTGCTGCAAATTGGTGGAAGATGCATGCAGATATCCATGATAGGCAAGCATCAAACACTTGGGAAGAATTCAAGATAACTCTGCAAGGATCTCATGTTGTTACCAACACCTAGAAGCCCCGTGGCAAAGATGTGAAGAAGATTTGTGCATGCAGGATATGTGGAGAGATAGGACACACCCAGGAAGAACACAAGGAAGGATGCCCTCATTGTGAAGAAAATCATCGAGGTGAGGAATGCCTAACTGGGCAGGTGACATGTTTCTTGTGCGAAGGAACTACGCATTATCCGGCTCAATGCCAAATGTACCCCAAGGTACAAGAAGTCATCAAGCAGCAGAAGGAAGCCATGAAGGAATCCTTCAGATAAAATTTAGGAGAACTTGTGATGAAGGAAGATATTGAAGACCCTAATGGAGAAGGCCTAACCAGATTTTACTCCAATACCTGCTATTCATGTGGAGAAGAAGGACATTTCTCACAGGACTGTATGAAGGAAAGAAAAGAGTATCTGGGAAACTTCCCGACAGAAGAAGTGGAGTTTGATCCACAGGAAATTGAAAGTTTGATCGGAACAAAGGAGCCCAAGAAGAGAAACAGAAGACATTCTCAGAACAACCCAATTTCTACAAAGAAGGATCTAAGTTAGATCATGTGTTTCCGGTGCAAAAAGACAAGACATTACTCCTATACCTGCCCGGAGAAGAAGGCTAAACATGAGTAGTTTGAGTTTTGGATTTTGGAAGTAATAAATGTAATAGGTAGCACTCTTATCATTTTGAAGTTATGTAATGGGAGTCTCAGAGTTTGTAATAAATTCATGAGATCAATGGAATTTATGGTGTTATGATTCTCCTGTGTTGAATTATATGAGTTGCCACTCTAAGAACAAAGATCTCTGACCAATTTTCGAGGATATGAGAAAATATGGTCTATGCAGGCATGCGTGCATTTGATTTTAAGTGTGGTAGAAACCACAGGGACAAAAGAAATGAAGAAAATACCATTAAGGAGTTTGGATAACTGAATACCGGTGAAGAGAATGTGGAACCACCTCAAACTATCTGGATGATAACCTTTGTGACAAAGTGATTTTGAAGTTGGAATATTGAGAAAATGAATGATTGTGATGAAACCATACCCATGGTTAAACAGACCAATGGAAAGGAAATATAAATTCCGCGGAGTGTAATCTAGACAAGAACAAGTCTGTGATTTGTTACCTCAAGGGTATGATGTAGTGAACTGAAGGTAATTTTGGAATATGAAACGATACTAACCCCAAGAGTGAGATAAAGACTATTCAAGTATTCAAGTGAACCCACAAGTCACTGACCTCAGGATTGATAAGGATCAAGCCCCACCTTGGTGAAGGAAGAAACTTGGAAGAAGCTACGACTGATTAGCAAAATGTTTTCTTATGAGTATACGAAAACCTGAGAGTTGTGAAGAAACGATAGATGTTTTTGCTTAGCTTGCAGAATCACTGGATTTATCCAAACCTCGTTCGTTGACAAGAGAAATTTCTGCAATGCTTGTGAGGAAGCCCAAGTGTTAGAATACGCGATTCACTAAACCTTATACACGGTAATGATTTCAGTGCGACATGGCTTGGCCTCCATGACGACTTACTCTTATCATTCTCTTGCTATTCGGAATGGTAAATCTGAGTGACTTACCCATAGTAAAGAGACGACGTTCTTTGAAGCTTTTGTTTAAGCCTTAGAATGGTATGATGTAAAACCCTTGTACATGGCAGTTGTTGCCATACGTAGGAATTTTACGATTAGGAATGAAGCCAAGACCCGTTTCACTGCAGGATAACCACAAATGGTAGACCACCACGAGATCTTCGATAAGTTAGAATGAACGCGAGACTTATCAGTTAAGAAGACCCAGTATCGGAGGAAATGCAATTTTTTATGAGAACACAAGATTTCGATTTAAATGGAATAGCATCACCGAAGGAGCTATCGTGAAGAATGTGAACAGACAGATGCACCCAGAGGACTGCCATGATTTTGAGGGACCAGTCACTCTCATTTTATGTGTGGTAGACCCCCCACCTTCCAGGACAATGGATTTGCTAGAAGACCCCAAACCCTAACCTTTCTTTCTAGCCTCTTGGAATCTCGAGGAAGAGATTCATTTTAAGTGTGGTAGGTTTGTAACATCCCAAATTTTGGAATGTTATAATAAATATTAGAATGAAATGCTTGTTTGCTTGAGTGATTGAAATTTAGTGAAAATTTGAAACTTTTGGAAACTTTTGAATGAGAGGGAATAAAATGACTTTCCCCTTTGTGTTTGAATTCAAATTCCTACATTTCGAATTAGTGAGAGAAGATGACATGACTTCTTCAACATGAAAAGATTTAGACAGGGAATTTGAAAACTATTTGAAAATTTCTCATATGGAGTTTCACTTTCATATTTGAATTCCCTATTTGAATTTGTAAGCATTCAAACCCTTTGCCAAAGTTTTTGAGAGGAGTAATATGACACTCCAAACCAGGGGTATTTTTGCGAAGTATTTGAACCATAAAACCCAAGGGTTTATTAGAAAAATATTTGCAAAAATAAATAAAGCCATTTAGGCATTTTCTGAAAATAATTTTTTTTAACTATTTGTTTTGGCCGTGGAAAAATGTTCATTAAATGGAATTTATTTCCCTGATAATTTTGGTATATAAAACTTTATTTTGGGACTGGTTTTGAATGTCTCAATGTTGTTTCTAATGCTCTGTATATTAATAAAGGAAAATAGTTAAACGCGTGTATTAAACGAGCCGGCCCACCGCCCCTAATCTCTCCCCGAAGACCTCTCCGCAACGGTCACCACTAATTATGCTCTCTCCCTCTGTCTCTCTGATGCCCCGGCCCCACCGACCGACCGAGCCGTCTCCGCGGTCGTCCCCTCCATCGCGCCCCTGACATCGCCGACAAGCTCATCGCCCCGGATCTCGCTCCTCCTTCCCTCTCCCGACCCCGCACCTGGCCTATATAAGACCCGACCCTCTCCGGTCTTCGTCCACCCCGAAACCCCCTCTTTTCCTCGCCGGAACGCTGTCCCCACACCTCGCCGGAGTTCTAACCCCAACCGGACCTTCCCGAGCTCCTAGCGCTCGCCCCCGACGCTCCCTTACCTCGCCGTCGCCACCTGCGAACGTCGGAGGTCTGCCGCCATCGACTGGGCCACTCAGACGCCGTTCCCGACCATCGGAGCACCGCCCCGAGCACCATCGAGCCGTTGGCCGCCGTCGACATCGCCGGAGCGCCGCCATTTCCCCTGTGAGCTCCCCTCCCCCTCTCCTAACCATTGGATCTGGATCTAACGATCCAAATTAGAACAATTAAAACGCTGAATTTTTTCCTTCTAACGTCCGGTCGTTCACCCGCAAACACCCGCACGTGCACCCTTTCGACCAATACGAAGCCGCCACGTAGCCCATGTCCGTTAGATAATTTTTTTTCTTTTCCTGTTTTTGTTTTAGAAAACAGAATAAGTTCTGTTTTTATTTTTCTTATATCTTTTAGGATTTTAGGTGTTTTAATTTGATTCTTTTTGCATTGTGTCAAAAATTTGTTCTAGTTTCCGTAGATATTAAGTGTGACCAAATTTCAATGGTTTAAAATTGATTTCAAACAGATTTGATTCAAATCTTATTTTCTGAATATCTTGAGCTTAAAAATATATTTTGAGTTGATTCTTTTTGCTACTTGTCACTAGTGACCTTAGTTACCAGTAGGTAGAGTTTGGGGTTTTTTAGAATATATTAAAATAGTATTTTCAAGCAAAACACATTCTGTTTAGTTCTATTAGGTTTATTTATATTCCCTTTTGTTTTAAATTATTTTAAATCATTTTATTTTATATTAGTGATAGATTTTTATAAAGTTTTCTATTAGATAATAGTAGCCCTTCAAAACAAATAATATTTTATTAGTTGATTGCATGAAAATCAATTCTAGTTCAACTATAACTTGCAATTGGATTTTCATTGCTATGTTGATCTTGTATTTGAAAATAGTTTCCACAAATTGATTTATAAGTTTGATTTGCTGTTAGTCTAAGTTTAGACGAGAAAAATTTGTATTATAGTTGAGATTGTTTGTGGTTTAAGCCAAGGATGACCTTGCTTTATATCAAAAGAAGAACCTTTATAAAAGCTCTTCAATTAGTTCTTTTTGCAAAATAAAGATTTATGAGAAAATACTTTTTGTTAATTATTTGCTTTACAATTTGTTTTTCTTTTATTAACTTAGTGTTTTTCTTGCTGATATGTTCTAGTAGTTAAAAACTTAAGTTGCTATAGTATTGTTTTCTTAGTTCCTAGTTGTTCTTCAAAAATAATACTTTTTGCTAAGTAAAATGTTTACTAAACTACTTTTATTATATTTTAATTTGTTTTTGTTTCTTACTTTTGAAAAATTAGGATGTAGTTGTAGAGAAAACCAACTTTGGTTGTGTCGATGAAGTTTTGTTGATTTTAACTTTTGTCTTAAGTATTTCCTTCATCACCACCCTGTTGCTTTTGGTTTTGTGTTGCCTTTTTGATTGTTGGTATTGACTGCTAGTATGATTGCTTATAAGAATGCAATGTTTGATTATATAGATTTCATCGGAGAGTGATGAATAGTCTATCAGTTATCTCTGAGAGCGATTTTATTCTTCACCAACAGTACAGGCAAGTCACTTTTATCATGTTTAACCATGTTTTTATTGCATTAGTTCTACCATCTCCCCAATTGCATGCAAAGTAGGTAATTTGGAAACTTGGTTACTTCTTGTAGTATCATGTGGTAGGTACCCCTCAACCCTTTGACACAAAGGCCCCGGGAAACGTTGATTTAATTTTGCTATGCTATTAGTAGACGAGGTGGGTTGTGTGATTCATGAGAGTTGTGAGTTAATAATTTTCAAGACCTGCATTATGATCAAGACTTCAAGACTCCAAGTTTTCAACTTACCTCTGGGTGGATGATGGTTGAACGGCGCCCTGGAGAAACCAGTGGTTAGCCTAGGTGTTGCTGGGGAAGTGCCAGTATTCACGCGGAAAGGTCCACCCAGGCACAAAGAGATCGATGGATGCTTCAAGACCCAAGGCTTACCTACACAGCCACAAGTCATTATAGGCTCTGGCTTGGTTGGATATCGTGGTGACCCTGGACAGGCGGTGCTACGTGATGTAGAAGAACGGTAGGAAATGATGGGCATCGACAGAGTCTCGGGGAAACCCTTTAGAAGACCATGTTTTGGTCTTCCGTTTCTCAAACACCCTGAAGTGCGAGAAATCCAACGGAGGCGATCAAATCTTGTGGGGAACATGTGCAAAACTCTGCAGAGTAACCTAACCTAATCGATTAGCCGTGTCCACGGTCATGGACAATTTGAGCCAAAGGAACTGAAACTATCAGGAAGTCTCAACACAAAAAAATTATAATGATGTGGGTATTAATGACAACTTGGGTATGAGAATTGGTTGGTGGAACCATCTCATTAATCAACCAACTTTGTAGTAATAATTTCTGCATTACCCCTCACTTGTTGTAGGAAAAATTTGCTTTGCGCAAAAACTTAAACTTATAGCCCCTCCTGCCATATATGCATATAGTATAGATGATTATTTTCACCCCCTCTTTTGTGACTTGCCGGCGTATTCAAAATGCTGACCTACACGGCTGCAACGTCTTATGTTGTAGATAAGCTCTACGACGGGTAAGAGTACGATTCAGGGTTACGGTGTACACTCAACCTGTCGTTGGTGTTATTGGGACTCCACTCCCGTTGACTGTTTCCGCTGAGATTATAAGGTATATATCAGTTTTACGTTAATTACATGTGATTGCACTTTGATATATACATTGATGTACTGTGTGTGCTAGCATACTGACCCAAGGATGGCACAGAACACACAGAGGCTTGACTCGTTTTGAGTCGGGTCGCTACATCGATGTAGTCGGGTCCGAGTCGAGATAAGGTCTGAGTTGGAAGGACCCAACTATGAGACGCAGCGATAGGTCATCTGTGAGTCTTTAGTACAACACACGTTCTATGTCCTAAGACCTCAGTTGGCGCATGTACTTGGTATGGTGACAGACTTGCTTTGGGCCGACCAAACGCTACTCCGTGACTGGATAATTACAAAGGTAGGTTTCGGGCTTGTCCAGACCCATGCTGAGAGACATAGTCGAGCAAGATGGGAATTGTCCCTCCGATCAGGAGATATATAGTCTGGGCCCCTTGGGTGATCCGACCTAGATAAGCATGGCCATGCAATGAGGATTATGAGATAATACAAAGTGTTGGTGGGATTCACCGGAATGAGAAAGAGGTCATGCTGCAACAAGGATGACCATGACACCTTGAGCACAACAACAGGTATCATATGGCAAAGGGAATATAAGTGTGAAATACAGGTTTGCCTAACCAGCTTCATCGAACACTTGGAGTCGACCCGCTTTTCTAGAGGCCGCTACCTACTAGCCGAGCCGAATGTGATCGGACTCGCGATCAAGTGAACGAGAAGATAAAGGGTCGTGCGCTTAAGGGAAGGAACACGTGGGCTTTAGGATCCGTGCGCAACCCAAGAGTTGAGCCCACGTTGTACCCATCTGGTTGATTGTTTAGGCGCCGTCCTTAGGGCTTTGCATGTGTTGCAATTAGCCACCTCCACCCGCCGCCGACTCTGTGATCGGACCTGGCAGTCCGCCACACGGTGTTCCTCCTACAGGCGCGGATACCTTTAGAGGCAGTGCACTTGCACCACTCCGACGAACCTGTACGTGGGATCCGGCGACTGGAAATTCGAGGGAGAGGATCCGGCGTCCGACTGTTTGAGGGAGATCGGACGAGGAGGAGATGGATCACATGGACGTGCTGCCCCAACTCTATTTCCGCAGCACGACACTGTGCGTATAGTGGTAACGATCTGTGATCAATCTCCATAGCAGGATCTTGGATGTTCTGCGCGTAGGAAAATTTGAATTTGCATGCGATGCACCTACGGTAGAACCCAATAGTGTTATTAAAGCCTCTGTTATAGGTTTTGGCTTTAAACCGGATGCATATTTGATATGTGGAGGCGGCGGATAAGATCTGACATTGTTCTTGAGATTGGCTATGTGCACGGCTGATGAGATCAACTGCACATCGGGATCATTGAGGCTATGTTTTCCATTAATCAGAATCAAAGAGGTCGTGACACAACCTACCCCTACCAACCGGTTTCCAGCATCAGGGTTAACTGTGAAACGTAAATCCGAATCAGGTTCATGATAATCGAAGAGATCGGTCAGATCAGAAAATTCGGCATGATCGGAATACATATTCGATCTATGATTTCTGAAAATGTGTGTCGTTTGCGTATCACCTTGTATTCCATACATGATCACACAAACCGATAGAATGTCATTCTATGCATAACTTTGTTTTGTAGATTTGATATGAATAGTATGGCTCATATGTATGTGATCCAGGTGTGTAACTTAACATGGCATGCCTGTCATGATTATCAGCCGGCAAGAGCCAAAGTGCTGTCATTATATTGTATAATGACATGTGTGTCTACTTGTGATTCTCTTTAAAATTCATTACTAGTTGTAGTCCTTGGAGGACAGGGATCAAGTTTGAGGCTTTGGCATCCCGATGTGATGGACAAGATGGAGTTCACCTTGGTCATTGGAGTTGGAGCCGGCCATGGAAGGATGCCCATGAAGGAGCCATACTATTTCCTATATTTATCTTTATATATGATTGATATTGCTTCTTATTTCTATGCATGTTATAATGGTAGAAAGATCATTCTTAATACCAATCACATTGCCATTCTGGATGTTGCACCTTCGCACGTAAAGTACGCTTAGTGATGGGCTCATAAAATTGAGGTGCTACCAGGTGTCCTTGAACTGGAGGGTTCGTGTCGTACACAGACATGCACTGCATCGGGTTAACTTGACAAGGCTATCAAAAAGATTTTAGGCCTTTTGGCAAAGAAGGTTGGGAGCCGGGGTATGAGATACCTAACTGACTAACAGGAGTCGTATAGAGATACGATTAGCAAGGAGTTGCTTACCGAATAGGCAAGTTGGCTAGCAGTAATGCTAAATCTGACTAGTCACTTGTGCTAGTCGGATCCTGAATCACTAAGAGTTTGCGGAGGGATGCCGAATTTAGTGGGAGTAGTTTTGTTTAAGGCTTGAATTACTCTACATAAACACATTGCTTAGTGATTGCATATTTTCTGTAGTAGATCAATGGCACGACCTGCTTAACCCAACTTTGCATTGAAATCAATTCTGGAAAAGGATAAACTAAATGGAACAAACTTTACCACCTGGTATAGAAATTTGAGAATTGTTCTCAAGAACGATAAAAAGGAACATGTTCTAGAGGATCCACTTCCAGTGGAACCTGCCAATAATTCTAATGCCACAACCAAGAATGCCCCCCAAAAACTCATTAATGATTCAAACAAGATCAGCTGCTTCATGTTGGCTTGTATGGAGCCCGATTTGCAACAACATTTCAAAAACATTGAGGCTTGCGATATGATCGAGTCTCAAGAGCATGTTTCAGGTGTAGGCTAGGACCGAAAGGTTCAATGTCTGGCAATCCTTGACGGATTGTAAGCTGAAAGACGGTGATCCACTCAGCCCACATCTGATCAAGATGATCGGGTACGTGCAAGCTTTGGATCAGTTAGGCTTCCCACTTGGGGACGAGCTGTCCGCGGATGCAATTCTAGGTTCTCTTCCACCTAGCTTGGGCAAGTTCGTCTCAAACTATCATATGCATAACATGGATAAGAAGCTCACTGAATTGCATGGGATGCTTAAGGTGGCAGAACAAAATATGAAGAAAGGCACACATCAAGTGTTGATGGTGTAGAACTCGGCTAAGTTCAAGAAGAGTTGGTCCAAGAAAAAGTGCAAGGTAAAGGGCATGAAGAAAGTTGTCTCTGCCGCTGAACCGAAGTCTGGACCAAACTGAAAAACCATTTGCTTTCATTGCAAGGAAGCTGGTCACTGGAAGAGGAACTGTAGCAAGTCGTTGCTGAGCATGGCAAGAAGGACGGAAATGCTTCTTCAGGCAAAGGTACACTTGTTGCATATGTTATAGACATTTATCTTGCCTACATACCTTGTAGCTCTTGTGTATTTGATATCGGATCGGTTGCTCATATTTGCAACTCGATGCAGGGGATGATAAGAACTATGGGTGTGGCACATGGGGAGATTGACATCAGGGTCGGCAACAAAGCAAGAGTTGCTGCGTTGGAGGTCGACACGATGGAGCTCCAGCTTCCTTATGGATTTATTTTGGAATTGAATAATTGTTATTACATTCTCGCACTTAGTTGGAACATTATTTCTGGCTCATGCTTGATGAGTCAGGGTTATAAATTCAATTTAAAGGACAATGGTTGTTCGTTTTATTTGAATGGAATGTTCCAAGGCTATGCACCCATTGTAGATGGGCTATTTATTTTGAATCTGGTAACGAAACCGGTCTATAACATGAATCTCAAGAGGCATAAGCCTAATGAAATAAATCCGACGTACTTCTGGCAATGCCGGCTTGGACACATTAGTATGAAACGCATGAAGAAGCTCCATGATGATGAAGTCCTAACTTCGTCTGACTTCATGTCGTTCAAGACATGTGAATCATGCTTGCTAGGCAAGATGACTAAGTCTCCTTTTGCAATGAGTCGTGAAAGGGTGTTTGAACTGTTGGAGGTTATAAAGAGTGATATGTGTGGTCCAATGGGAACGACAGCCAGAGGTGGCTATTAGTACTTCATGAATTTTATTGACGAGTTGAGTAGATATGGATATATCTATTTATGAGGCACAAGTCATAAAATTTTGAAAAGTTCAAAGAGTTTCGGAACAAGGTTGAAAATCAGATCGACAAGACAATAAAACTTCTGTGATTAGATCGTGCTGGTGAGTACATGAGCCAGGAGTTTGATGATCAACTCAGAACCGGGGCATAGTACCTCAGCTCACCTCCGGGTACGCCATAGAGAAAAGACATGTCTGAACGGACAAATTGAACCTTGTTGGACATGGTCTAATCAATGATGAGCAAAGCAGATTTACCCTTGTCATTCCTCGGATACACTCTTGAAACTTTAGCTTTCACACTTAACAGGGTACCATCAAATCCGTAGACAAGACACTAGATGAGATGTGGACTGGGAAGAGTCCTAGTTTGTCTTTTCTAAAGAGTTGGGGTTGTGAAGCATTTTTCAAGCGACTCATGTCGGACAAGCTTACACCCAAGTCGGATAAATGCATATTCGTTGGTTATCCGAGGGAAACCTTGGGATGGAGCTTCTATAACCGAGAAGAGAACAAAGTGTTTGTTGTTCGGAACGGAGTAGTCCTAGAGAAAGAGTTTCTCCGTTGGGAGACCAGTGGGAGAACGGTGCAACTCAAAGAAATTAGGGAGCCACTCAGGGACTACTCGGCTGGTGATGAGATCATATCGGAGTCGATCAAGGAACCCGTAGTGGAGTCGGCACTAGAGCCACGGAGGTCGGAAAGATTGCGTAGAGTGCGCCACGTGTTGTTGCTAGAAAGCAATGAGCCGACCACATATGCAGAAGCGATGATGAGCCTAGATTCCGTGGCATGGCTGAAGGCCATGAGATGCGAGTTAAAGTCCATGGATGACAATCAAGTTTGGGACTTGGTTGATGCGCCGCTAGGCTGAAAGCACATTTGCTCCCTTGGTTGGTTTTGGTAATTAATAACAACATATATGTCATTGAACTAATGTTTCCACTAAGTATGTTTCAGGAAAAGTTCAATGATGGGTTGGCAAAAGGATTGTGGAATACCCCAATATGCAAGGAAATAGATTGGCAAAGCTTCAAGCAAAGGACTCTACATTTTACATTTGCGAGAAATCACTTTGAGTCCATAGGAAAGCCAATACAATTAAAAGGGGTAAGGTTTTGTTGGTGAACGAAATGCTCATACATGCACAAGTGATAGTCACCACATACATCCACAAGCTCTTCCACAAAAGTCTGTCCAAAGACAAGTACTGAAAATCGATGCAACCAACACATTCCACTCGGTGCCACCGATTCCAAACCCAAGACTGACTCAGCCAAACCCTAGCTTTTCGGGGCAACTGAATCTACATTCAGTGCCACCGAGTTAGGCTGCCAAATTTCTGTTACGCAAATTTACAATATTGGTACCACCGAGATTGTTGAATCAACATCACCGAAATTCGGCAATCTGACCGTTGGTCACCTTATCGGTGCAACCGAGATTCCTATATCGGTCTCACTGAGATTCAAAAGTTGCCACCTTTTGGTCACTTCGGTACAACAGAGATTAACACATCGGTTTCACCAAGTTGGTCATTTTGTGTGTAATGGTTGGATTTTTGGAGATGCCTATATATACCCCTCCACCACCACTCACTAGCAAGAGAAGCATTCAGAACAGTTCCCCACTAATACCTACTGATTTTCTGAGAGAGAGCCACCTACTCATGTGTTGAGATCATGCCATTCCATTCCTACCATATGAATTTTGATCTCTAGACTCCCCAAGTGCCTTTTCACCCAATCAATCTCTTCTACCAATCCAAATCTATGAGAGAGTGATTGTGTGTTGAGGAGTCTATCATCTTCAAGCACAAGAGCAAGGAGTTCATCGACATTATCTAGCCTATTACCTTTTGGAGGGTGGTGCCTCCTAGATTGTTTAGGTGTCTCTTGGGAGCCTCCTACTTCGTGTTGTGGAGTGAACCAAGAAGTTTGTAAGATCAAGGAGATCGCCTACTTCGTGAAGATCTACCCCGAGCTAGGCTAGTCCTTCGTGGACGTAGGCTGTCATGGTATACTCAAGGTTGCTTCTTCGTGGAACCCTCTATGGTAAGAGTCCTCGATGGACTCTCGTGACCGTTACCCTCCGTGGGTTGAAGACTCCATGAACATGGACGTATGATAGCACCACCTATCGGAACCACGGGAAAAATCATCATGTGACCAATTGCGTTTGATCTTCCTAACCGTCCTTTACTCACAGGCTTGTGTTTACTTTCCTTTGCTATACTCTTAGCGATGCATGTGTAGGGTGTACTTGACATAATATGAATGATGAAATCTGCCAAGAATTAAAATTGGGAAAAAGTCGATTTTTATTTGGTCAAGTAGTCTAATCAGCCTCCTCTAGCATTACTTTTGATCCTAAAAGTGGTATCAGAGCTTTGATCTCCATTGCATTGGTTTCACAACCTAGGAGAGTATGGCGTCTAGTGAGGGAAATTATCACCGTAGAGATCCGTCCTTTGATGGCACAGATTTTGCTAGTTGGAAGCACAAAATGAAAATGCATTTTCTTGGCCATAACCCCGCCATTTGGGCTGTTGTTCATGTTGGTATGCAAGTTGAATTGTTTGCAGAAGGAAAGGAACCCGATCACGAAGCAACTATGGATGAATTGATAATGTTGCAACTCAATGCTCAAGCATGTGACATTTTGTTCAACTGCGTATGCCCCGAAGAATTCAACAAAATCAGCCGTCTTGAGAATGCAAAAGAGATTTGGGATACTTTGATTGATATGCATGAAGGTACATAATCTGTGAGAGAATCCAAGCTGGATGTTCTTCAAACTCAACTTGACAAGTTTATGATGAAGGATGGTGAAGGAGTTACTGAGATGTACTCTAGGCTATCTCTCATCACAAATGAGATTGTCGGCTTAGGAAGCGAAGAAATGACTGAAAAATTCATCATCAAGAGGATACTTCGAGCTTTGGATTATCGATATGACACCGTTTGCACATTGATCCAAATGATGCCCAACTACAAAGATCTCAAGCCAACGGAAGTGATTGGAAGAATTGTTGCTCATGAGATGACACTCAAGGACAAGGAAGAGATTCACCACAAGTCTAGCAGTGCTTACAAAGCCACAAGTGATGTTCCCACTACCTCAAGCGACAACCTTGTCACAAATGAAGAGATAAGCCTCATGGTCAAGAAATTCAACAAGTTCTACAAGAATAGAAGCAAAGATCAAAGCTCCAACTCAAGATATGAAGATAAGCATTCGTCAAGTCGTGACCAAAACTGCTACAATTGTGGGAAGCCCGGAAACTACTCCAATGAGTGCACGACTCCTTACAAGAGGAAAGAAGAGTCACCAAGAAGACGAAACTCAACAGACGAGTCACCTCGAAGACAAAGAAGGAGTAGAGATGATCGTTATGAACGAAGACCCTCAAGGAGAAGTAGGGACTCGGAGAAGAAGGACAAGTACACCAAGAGCTACTCAAGAAGGAAACATCAAGCTCATGTTGGTGAATGGGTTTCCCGCTCCGAATCCGACAACCACTCTGAGAGAAGCTATCACTCCAACTTCGACTATAGTCAAGATGAAGGTGTTGCCGGACTTGCACTAGTGACAACCGACTCCTATGACATATTTGATTCACCAAATGAAGGGAGTGGATGTTGCTTCATGGCTAAAGGCCCCAAGGTATCACACCCCGAGTATCTTGATTTCAATAGTGATGAAGATGACTTGATAATTGAAGATGACTTGCTATTTGAAAAATCTAGTAATGTTTGTCATGATGAACTTGCTAGTACTCACTCTAGTGTAGATAAGTAGTGCATTGATGATAAGTTGGAAATATAACGACTAACTCAAGAACTGAAAACTCTTAAGTTAGCTCACGAGTCAACTCTTCAAGATCATAGAGAGCTTGTAAGGACACATGAGAAGCTACACTTCGAGAAGCTCAATTTAGAGCAAGAGCATGAGTTTACTTAAAGCTATCAATGACGATCTTTGAAAGAAAACTTCCTTTTTTCTAGCCAAGCGACTTCTGTTATCTACATTAATGTCTCAAGTTAAGTGTAAGCAAGCTAGTAACAAAGGAAAGAAAGGTTCTTCAACTAGTAGCAATAAAAATGATAAATGCAATGATATTGCTTCTAGTAGTTCTCTTGATCCCACTAACTCTTCTCTTAGCCAAATTACACTTGAGCAAGAAAATGAACTCTTGAAAGGGATTATAGAGAAAGGTATCTATTATTGTCTTGAAGGGTGCAACAATTTGAGGAGATTGTACGCAAGCACGGTGGATACCGGAAGAATCGTGGCGTTGTCTACTTCAACACTAATGGAGTTGAATGGGAAGAAGGTCAATACCCCAATCCCTAGTTTGTTCCTCAAAAGGAGAAGTATGAAAATACTCTCCCCAAGGGGAAACAAATCTCAAGATGACCTTACACCACAAGACCCCAAGCTCAAGGACAAGAAGAAGCTTCAAGAGGACTTCAGCTCATATGAAGATGATTCCCGAGCTTTAGTGAAGTGGGCTCCCAAGGCTACTACAAGCTCAACTTCTACAAGTGCTACTTCCACACCGAGGATCCCCATCAACTTGATGTGGGTCTCCAAGAAGAAGAACTAGAGAAGTTCTTGAGGGGTGACTCCGCCAATGAAATTCACTCATATTCATTATTGGCAAGAACTAGTTGCAATCAACATCAATATCATGCAATAGTTCAAGGAGTCATGCATTCCCTCAAAGGTGAGCAAGGGACAAGGCAATCAACAAAGCCATTGGCATCATCACATATTCTTTGCACTCTATGTCCATAGATATCCTTGTATTTGTATCTTGTGTGTTGGGACTAACCCATGTAGGTGAGAACAGTAATGAAAAAACAAGAATGCTTCCAACTCTTGGTGACTTCATCAACCTTGAGCATCCACCACTACAACACCAACATGAAGTCTTCATCGACAAAACCCAAGGTTAGTTTATCCCTCTTTTGGGGGGATGTCACATCAAGGGGGAGCTTTACTCTAATACTTGAGTCAAAACATCTCATAGAATGTGACAACATTAAATTCTTTATGTAAAAGGGGTAACCCACTTGTGCTTAAACAATCAAGTATTCTTACTTGGCTCCTAAGTCAATATACTCATATATAGATGATTCCGTCATCGCCAAAGTGCTTGGTAGATGCTATTGTGTTTGTGCATGTTTGCCATGATTTCATTTGACATCTTATTGTGTGAGTATGTTGGTCTGCATTTATTTTCTCATTTCAGGACATCCAATTGTTGCTATTTGGCCTTTGATTTATCCTTTTCCAATTGGATGGACAAGAATGCCTAGGACCACTCTTTAGCTATCTATGCTTTCTCGCCTCATATTCCATTCATGCTGCATCACAAAATTTGTACAAGTACTTTTCTATCTCTCTATGTGAGGAGCACTCGGAGTTCCGTATCGTCAAGGACTGACCATCAAAACCTCCCAAGTGCATCTCGGTGGAACCAACCCACAATTCTCGGTATCACCGAATGCCTAGGGTTGATCTGGTTTTTCTATCTCGGTACTGACGATTTCATATTTTCGGTTACATCAAGTTTCCCTGTCAGCTAACAGTTGTGAAACTCGATCACACCTAAAATATCAAATCGGTGTCGCCAACAGCGATGGGTATATATTCGGTGGACCCCGACGCTTTGAATTTCATTCGTCAAACATCGCGCCTCCACAGCCCTAGCTCCCGCCCGAAGACCCCTGGTCATCTCCTTGCTTCCCCGAGTGCCTCCGTCGTTGGGAATCGCCGCCATCGATGTTTTCTTCACCAACATCGCCGTCGTAGCGGATCCATCGCCGCATTAGGGTATGGATTTGGCCCCCTCTTGCGCTCCTCTATCCAATTCTTGCGCATTAGGGCTTATTTCCCATCTATCCGTAGTTTGAAAGCTTTCCATCCCCAAGAAAATCCCGTAGAGTAGCGAATGATCGAATTTTAGGGTTTTGCCGTCCGCCAACTGAATCTCGGTAGAACCGATGCAAGGAAATCGATGTCATTGATTTGCTTTTCTGCCGCACCGAGAACACCTCGGTGGAACCGAGTGCTCATTTTTGGTCCGACCGAAAATGGTGCCAAGTTCCTGGAAAGTAGGTTGTTTGTCTTGGTGTGACCGGAATTTCTGCATCGGCTCTACCGAAACACTTGACAGAATGCAAAACTTGGAAAATCTTTTGTTCAAACTTTCAAAAATATCTGCATTTTGTGATGACTTATCCTATTCCACTCTTCTATACTCCATTCACAGGGTCAACATGTTAGGCTCAGATAGTCAGAATTTGCCAGAGCAGAACGTTGAGATGAGTTCAGGCACGAGTCCCGAGTCCAGTTCTTCCACAGATCCAGGCATTCCCAGCTCTCATGGGTTGCCTAAGGCTACCACAAGGACAAGGAAGAGACTCAATTCTAAGGAAGAAGATTCTTATTTTGTCCCAGATGAAGTTCTTGCCAAGAAGCAAGAGAAGGCCACAAGGAAGGATGCCAATGAGGCCACCTCATCTAGGAAGGTGGTCAGCAAAATTTATGCTCATGCAGAAACTTTCAAAGCACATGAGAGTGCTAGGGCAACCATGTCTGTTGAGGTCCCCAAGAAAGCTTTGCCAAAGAAGACAGCCAGGAAGAGGATCGTCCGTGTGCAGGGCAGGCCAACCTCAATGTATGAGGATCCAGAGGAAGCTGCTGCACAGAAGTCCAAGAGGACTACCAGATATATCCCTACTTCTGAGAAGAACAAGCAGTCCACTTTCAAAGAAGTGGATGATGAAGAAGATGCTATCTTAGTTCTGATGAAGCTGAGACCTCACCTTCTAGTTCATGATGCGAGCCACCCAGTACCTAAGGATATGAAGAAGAGGAAAGATTCAGGCTTGAGGGCATGGAGAGCTATTCATCCATATGCCCAGAGGAGGAAAGCTGCTGTAGATTACGGGTTTTATACCAAGAAACAACAAGACTTCTATGAGACAATTTTTCTTCACAAGAGTCCTTCAGTCAGTGACATGAGATATGTGGACTAGAAATATATCAAGGATAATGTGGATTATTTCCCATGTGTCCAAGACAACTTCCACTGCATTGGACTTGAAAAAATTGTTGGGAAGGAGTTCATTGCTTGGAATGATGAGATGATCATGCAGTTCTATTCCACTGCTCATGTTTATTGAGATGGCAGAATTGTTTGGATGTTTGAAGGAGCAAGATATGAATCTTCTGTTGATGAGTGGGCTACCATCTTAGGAGTCCTAGAGGTTCAGGATGGAGACTTGGATGTCTACTCAGAATCCAAGGAGATCCACAATGCTATGAAGGATATGTATAATCCTATCCCTGCAGATAAAGTGCAATCTCACAAGTTGGGATCAATTTACTTCCTCTAGCCTGGCCTCCGTACCATGAACACTATCCTGAGGCATACCTTTATGCCCAAGTCTGGACATGAGAAGGTGATTCGTGGGTACTCCATCAACATGCTCATCCATCTTGATCGTCACACCAGGATTCGAGTGATGGACTTGATAGTAGAGACTGTGAAGAGGGTTGCTGCTGATCAGAAGCACTCATGTTGCTATGCACCCTATATCCACATGCTTATCAATTCTAAGATTAAGAAGCACATATTTGCTCTAGATAGTCCACATTTTCTACTTCAGCTAGATTTTGAGGACAATGTTATGGTGATAGACCCAGACCATCCCACATCAGCTGCAGCTCAGGCACAAGCAGAAGCAGAGGCAGAGGCAGCTCGAGCCACTAGTGCTTAGGTTCACAGATCCAGGAATGAGCGGATGGATCTTTTGATCACCACTGTCATGGATATGAAGAAGGACATCAAGACCATCATGGATACTGAGGAGAGCCTTGTGAGCATCATTGATGATAGAGTGAAAACTCTGAATGACAAGGTTGATGGGCTGACTAAGACAGTCAATGAGCTTAGGAAGGAGGTTGATGAAGCCCCAATCCTTTGCCGCTCCTTAGAGTCTGATTCTTCCGATGATGATGATGATGATGTTAGTGCACCTGTGAGGATGACTGCCTAGTTTATGACTAAGGCCAGGACTCCTACAGTACCAGCTCTAGAGACGAGGCCTTCATCTTCTGCTCCAGCCATAGTATCATCAGCTCCATCAGCTCCAGTGCCTCCAGTATCTACTCTAGCTCCATCAAGGACTTCAGCGGAAGTCTTTGCTGACGCAGTTCTCTCGACTCCGACATCGACGACCGGAGGAGATCAGGCACGGAACGATTAGCTATATCTCTTTGATCTTTTTAGTAACTCTTGCCAAAGGGGGAGAAGTTGTATATAGATCTCAGGCTTTGAGTGAGAGAGCGTCTGTTTTTATCTGTTGGTTTTACAAAAAAATGGTTCTTTTGGTTTGATGTGAGATACTTTTGTGTTGTGTTTGATCATACGCTGTTATGTGTGTTGCTACTATTTCCTATCATTTGATGGTTATGTGATGATCATTCACTTTGCTTGATGTATTGTGCTATGTTGTTAACTCTTATTACTCTCGCACACCACCCAGTTGTATGTGGCATGTAATAAGTGCCCCATGTACCTAATCGATTGTGCACTTGCATTCAAACGCATATTTAAAATAATGCACAAATTTAGGGGGAGCTCTTACTTATCACATACTTCTCAAAGCAACGATTATATTCATTGATTATATCATATGTTAAAGCTTTGATCTATATGTTGTCATCAATTACAAAAAGGGCGAGATTGAAAGCACATTTGCTCCCTTGGTGGTTTTGGTAATTACTAACAACATATATGTCATTGAACTAATGTTTCCACTAAGTATGTTTCAGGAAAAGTTCAATGATGGGTTGGCAAAAGGATTGTGGAATACCCCAATATGCAAGGAAATAGATTGGCAAAGGTTCAAGCAAAGGGCTCTACATTTTACATTTGTGAGAAATCACTTTGAGTCCATAGGAAAGCCAATACTATTAAAAAGGGGTAAGGTCTTGTTGGCGAACAAAATGCTCATACGTGCACAAGTGATAGTAACCACATAGACCCACAAGATCTTCTACAAAAGTCTATCCAAAGCCAAATACTCAAAATCAGTGCAACCAACACATTCCACTCGGTGCCACCAATGCCAAACCCAAGACAGACTTAGCCAAAGCCTAGCTTTTCCGTGCAACCTATTCTGCATTCGGTGCCACCGAGTTAGGCTGCCAACTTTCT
This sequence comes from Hordeum marinum, assembly GCA_022496015.1. NCBI lineage: Eukaryota > Viridiplantae > Streptophyta > Magnoliopsida > Poales > Poaceae > Hordeum > Hordeum marinum. The sequence goes on along the minus strand of CM039678.1, from coordinate 389,941,032 downwards.
ATTATGCAAATTTAGAATATTGGTACCATCGATATTGTTGAATCGGCTTCACCGAAATTGGGCAATCTGACCGTTGGTCACCTTATCAGTGCCACCGAGATTCCTATATTGGTCTAACCGAGATTCAAAAGTTGCCACCTTTTGGTCACTTCGGTACAACCGAGATTAACACATCGGTTTCACCGAGTTGGTAGTTTTGTGGGTAACGGTTGGATTTTTGGAGATGCCAATATATACACCTCCACCAGCACTCACTCACAAGAGAAGCACTCAGAACAGTTCCCCACTCATACCTACTGATTTTATGAGAGATAGCCACCTACTCATGTGTTGAGATCTTGTCATTCCATTCCTATCATATGAATCTGATCTCTAGCCTCCCCAAGTTGCTTTTCACCCAATCAATCTCTTCTACCAAGCCAAAATCTGTGAGAGAGTGATTGTGTGTTGATGAATCTATCATCTTGAAACACAAGAGCAAGGAGTTCATCGACATTATCGAGCCTATTACCTTTTGGAGGGTGGTGCCTCATAGATTGGTTAGATGTCGCTTGGGAGCCTCCTACTTCGTGTTGTGGAGTGAACCAAGAAGTTTGTAAGGGCAAGGCGATCGCCTACTTCGTGAAGATCTACCCCAAGTTAGGATAGTGCTCTGTGGATGTAGGCCTTCATGGTATTGTCAAGGTTGTTTCTTCGTGGAACCCTCTATGGGTAGATCCCTCCATGGACTCTCGCGACCGTTACCCTCCGTGGGTTGAAGACTCCATGAACGTGGACATACGATAGCACCACCTATCGGAACCACGTGAAAAATCATCGTGTCACCAATTGCGTTTGATCTTCCTACCATTCCTTTACTTACATGCTTGTCTTTACTTTATACTCTTAGACATGCATGTGTAGGATGTACTTGACATACTATGAATGCTAAAATCTGCCAAGAACTAAAATTGGGAACAAATAGATTTTTATTTGGTCAAGTAGTCTAATTACCCCCTCTAGCACTACTTTCGATGCAACACAAGCGTAGTTGCCATTGGTTGCAAATGGGTTTTTAAGAAGAAAACCGATGTGGATGGAAATGTTTAGATCCACAAAGCTTGGCTTGTCGTGAAAGGTTATGGACAAGTTCAAGGAATTGACTACGACGTGACCTACTTTCCGGTAGTGATGCTAAAGTCGGTGAGGATCATACTAGCTATAGCTGCATATTTCGATTATGAGATATGGCAGATGGATGCCAAAATGGCTTTCCTTCATGGAAATTTAAAAGAGGATGTATACATGATACAACTTGAAGGTTTTGTCGATCCAACTAATGTTGGTAGAATATGTAAGCTCAATAGATCCATTTATGGATTTAAGCAAGCAGCTCGAAGGTGGAACATTCATTTTGATGAAGTCATCATTGAGCTTGGTTTCATCAAGAACAAAGAGCACTATTTTTTATACAATAAGTCTAGTGGGAGCTCGGTAGTGTTTTTGATCTTGTATGTGGATGACATACTGCTGATTGGAATCGATGTTTCAATGATGGACTCAGTCAAGGAATCATTGAATGGCAAGTTTTCGATGAAAGACCTTGGAGAGGTAGTGTACATTTTAGGCATCAAGATCTATAGAGATAGGTCGAGGAGGCTGCTCGGCTTAAGCTAGAGCACATAGATAGACAAAGTGTTGAAGAGGTTCAACATGAGTGAGGCCAAGAAAGGGTTCTTGCCCATCTCACATGGTATAAGGCTGAGAAAGACTTGGAGTCCTACGAATTCCGATGAGCAAAACCGTATGATTAGGATTCCGTATGCTTCGGGAATAGGATCCATCATGTATGCCATGCTATGTACTCGACCTGATGTTGCGTATGCAATAACCTTAACAAGCAGATACCAGCCTGACCCTGCTAAGAGTCACTGGGTAGCTGCGAAAACTATCCTGAAGTACCTGAAAAGTAGCATGATCTTGGATGTTCTATGCGTAACAAAATTTGAATTTGCATGTTATGCACCAACGGTAGAACCCAACAGTATGTAGGAAAGTGGTGTGGGATGTTTAAATACCAAATATACACAAATTTGATGTGACACATGCACACATACATCCTCGCAAACTAGAAAGTACAAGTACGGAGGTAAACGACCCATAGTATGTGCCGGTTTAAGTGAGAGGGTCGACGATTCATCTATGTATATATGTATGTATGTGCTCGAACTTTGGTCTGGAATCTCACCATGAACTATATTGTAACACATACCGAGAAGACTATATCCACCTTGGTCAAATTAACACATAGTATGTGTCATTTTAAGTGACACGCCATGCGGGCCCACTTACTAGCATGCCGTCCATAACCACACGAAGGAGAGACAACATAAGCGCATGCATGTGGCCCCAAACACATATGTATGAATGCGTTGTGCGATGTTTTTAAATACCAAACACAAAACTTTTGCCACATGTGTGTCACAAACGAGAATGTGTCCCCCGTATGGAGATTCATGACCCATAGTATGCCCCCATTGACACTTCGAGCCGTCGGTAGTGACTTAGTGTGTATGGATGCATTTGAATTTTGGCCAGGAATCTCAATGCATGTCAACTACGTAAAGTAACACATACCAACAAGAGGAATCCATCTTCATCAAATTAACATTGCTCTCTACTGCCGCCGGTCAAAGTGAAGGCCCACATGGGCATGGATGGGTGTGATGCCGATAACCACGTGAGAGGGTGTTTTACAAAACACCAACTACATGAGGCACATACATATGTATATATGTAATTAAGTGTTTATGTAGTTAGTACCCATTGGACAACTTTAATGTCACCTGCTTAGAAACTTTAAGTCCACATAGGAAGGATCACACAATTCATATAGTATATATATGCCCCCCATTTCGAGATAGTGGGATGAGTTCATGGGTATGCATGAGCTCAAACATTTGTCTCGATGTATCACCATGGCATATCGTAATGCATACCATGTGACGGAGCCACTGAGGACGACCAACAGTTATATGTGTCCCAAGCATATGTATGTGTGTGTGTTTTGATGTCAAAATGCCTACTGCATGACTTTTATGTGGTGCCTGTTCACAAGTTGGAAGGTCCCCTCACTAAAGTTCACTACGTGCAACATCTCTCCTCCCACCCCACCCCCTCAACTTTGAGAAGTAGGAGGGACTCATGAGTATGCACACATCAACTTTGGTGTGGAATCTCACCATGATCTACCACAACAAATACCAAAATTAATCCACCTTGGTCAAACCCCTCTGGTTGTGGTTCGAAGTGATAGACCACACAGGCCCACGAACGGGAGCGTCATTAAAAATGCATGAGGGGTTGTCCGAGGGACGACCACCACCATGTGCATGTGTCCCAAACATATGTCTGATGTTAGTGTTGTGTCTTGTTTTAAATATTTAGTGCATAACTTTGATACTTTAGTGTGGCAACTACATCACAAAACGGGCAATCCCACACAAAGTGTGCTGGAACGACCCCCCCCATGCAACCACCACCCAAACCACCACTTCGAGGCGGGTCAAACTATTTTATGCAGTAAACATGAGTGTTATGAGCCTGTGTTAAAACTAGAAAAAGTTCATATATAACTCAAGAAAATTATACATCAATTGAGTTTCTAGGAATTCATTGGGGAAATTGGGTTCATGTTTAGTCCCCATGCAATAATTGTAAGAAATCTCAAACATACTAGCGTCACGGAAAACATTGAAAAACTTGTTTTTTAGACAGCTCGGCCACACACATTGAATATATTGATTTTTAAATTAAATTAAACCTAAAACTCGGCTGAAATTCATGAAAATTGGCATTTTGTTTCATGATATATATATACATATATGACACCAATATGTTGTGATAAGTTTTGGCCAAATTTGAGAAAACTTTTCGACATACTTTTCTTACAAACGGGAGCTTATTAAAGGTTGGTAGACACATTTGTCATGTTACCATCGCAAGCGATTAAAGTATTCAAACCGTGTGTGTTATCCCAACAATTTATTACGTACAACCACGAGCCACACGTGTTATTCCGTCTGACGTGGGTTGATGGGACACATGCGAGCAGTCCGTTGTCCAGGCTGACCAAGAGGTGTGGATGCATGTGTGTAAATTGACGGAGCGCGTGCGAGCAGGCCACTGCGCTGGCTCACCGGGAGAAGTGCGAGCAGGTGTGTGAATTGACGGGACGTGTGTGAGTAGTCCTCTGCGCAGACTCACCGGGAGACATGGGAGTAGAGGTCTAAAATAACAGGAGGTATGCGAGAAGACCGCTGTGCGGGTTCATCGTGAGGCGAGCCTAACTTCCTCGTGCCTATATCCAACCACTCCATATCAATCGCACATGTGTGGCTGGTTATAATAGGCGGCCACACTCCCCACTATCTCTATGCATTGCCTTCATCTTCGCCGTTGTTCCTAGTCGTAAACACTCTCGAAAGTGTATCAGATGGCGACCAAGCGCACCATCAGAGGGAGTGGTGATGCAGTGTTCGACGCCGAGGCCGACATAGCACCTAAGCATCTCTTGATGCCGGCATCGAGATTTCCCTCCCCTAGGATGAGGTCTCGTGCGGACAGAAGCGTGGCCACGACATCGTAAGCCCCATCGTGCCTCCCCAACAGGAGGCGTTGCTACACAAAGACTACTACAACCTCTCTGATGATAACTCCAGCGACTCTAACTCGGACGACTTCGATGGCGACAACTCCGATGGCGAGAGAACCGGTTAGACACCCTATTTTGGTAACTATATCATAGGATATCTCTGATTAGTTTTGTTTCCCCTTTTGTATTAGGCAAAATAATGATGTATTGTTCTTTCCAATACTCTCATATTTGCATGACATCATGGTTACATTATCTGTTTACTTATATGTTTGTGTCCTTTGATGTCAACTGATGTACTAATCTTTCAATTACTCTCACAAAATCACGAAACACTGATATGTAACAATCTTATCTTTTCCTTCCGTATATCCCTTGCTTTGCAACAAAATGTATTGTACAAAATCTTGCCCTTCACATAACCAAAGACTTCACGGATATCATATTTTCCACTAACCATGCATTACAATCGTTGTTCATGTATGACTTGATCGAGATAGTCACTCCTATTTTCACGTGGGCTTTTGGGAAGACATTTCTAAGTTATGTGTATTGAAAGCCGACACGGAAATTATATCGCAGCTCAAGGAGCCTAGGCATACCATAGATGCTCTCTTCCTCGATGACAACATCCGTCCAAACTTTGTTCGAAGTAAGTGTTCTTACGAGTATCTGCATGTTGATTTAAGTAGTAATGTTGAAGTAATTGTGTAGTATTTAAGCAACAAACTGTGATTTCATTCCCTAACTCTGTTAAGTCTATTCCTACCTAGTAACTTCTAAATAACAATACAATATTCTTCTACCTTGTTCTAACTACATAATCCCTGTCCTCCCACTCCTCCACTCCTACCAGAATGCACCGTCACCAAGGAAACTCCGGAGTTGCCTTTGCCCACCTGCAGAGGTGGAGGATGAGGCTGCCAAAAAGCAGAGGCGTAACGAGCCAGAAACAAAAGAGGCTCCGGTGGCATAGACGTCATCAACAAACTCCCCAATTATATGCTGATAGTCATCATCTTCCTCCGCCAAATAAAAAAATGGCATGCAAACAACCGTCCTATCCCGGCAGTGGTGCCCCTTATGGCGCACCTCCCACTCAACTTCATCGATGACCAAAAGCTCAGTTGTAATTATCGCTAACACATTGGCATATTGTCCAGGATCTTTGGCATGCACCATGGCCCAATCAGAGGCCTTAAAACCGACAAGTTCTGTTTTGATGGCAAGATTCAAGCCAAGCTTGATGAGTGGTTCCTATCCTCCACCCTAGATCATCTCGAGAATCTTAAGTTTAATTATGGACAGATGACCTTGCTCCCGAGGTCTGCGCTCCGCGTCGCGCCTATTTCATGAGTTGTGTTTCCCCCCATATTAATGGCACACCAACTCTTTTTCTCCCTCGAATGAAGTGGCTCATGTTCCTCGTTGTCTGCATCTCCAAAGAGGACATGCATCACCTGCTCCGTTGTTGTACTGCACTCGATTACCTTTCTCTTGATGCTGTCAAGGGGTTGACTAGCCTCAACATCGCCTCCACCAACCTCCGAACAATTTATGTCTGTTGCTAGTGATGAATAAGAGATCAGTTAAGGTGTATCATGATATGGTCACTGAGGATGCACCTTTCCTAGGTAGATTGGTTGTAGTTGATCAACAAGGTCCAACAAGAATGAGTGTCATTTATGCACCGAAATTGACAGTGTTGGGCTACTCGTCTGTCAAATTCCATGAACTTGCTATTGGATACACAACCGTTGAGGTACACCACTCTTCTTGTCCTTCTCCTTCTTCCAATTAAAGTTTCCAAGATGTTAAAATGTATGTTCCTTTATCACCCAGAAAATAATTCTGTCAAGGTTGACCCCATCCCTACGCACAATGAAGGTCTTGGCACTAGAATCTATCATCCCTGGCCTGGATCAAGTTACTAGATTCTTGAAATACTTTCCTTGTGTGGAGAAGCTATATATAGAGGTGATGCTACTATCATGTTAAATGTTAACCACAACAAATTTCAATTTTTTGGTAACTTTTTCCCATTTTACAATGAAAAATGTTCTACAATTTCTTATTGAATTTTTGGAGGATTTCAGTACATATGTTTTTTCTTCTATATTGGTTGCTTGAGTCATATGATTACATTTCCGTAGGTATTTCTCCTTCCGATTCATTTCTACTTGTTTACATTGCAAAGTTTCCATACACTACAACCCATTATGAAGAACCCTACATTTTCCCAGGGCGTAATCAAACACCATATTTATCATGTTGGATCAAAGATGTCATGCCCCTCTATTCGTTTATTTTAGAGATCCTACAAATCAAAGAGTCTCATAGTGTTTAAAAGTGCATCTAGACATTAACATGTTCTCTTCTCTTTTGCATATCCGATTAGGCCAAGCCGTGGATAATGTGATGTAATATCATGGCATTCCCATTGAATGCCATGATCTCCATCTTTGTGAAATTTGAACTCTTATCAAGGGACCTTACGGGATATAAAATTCGCCAGGTTCTTCTTTGCGAAAACAGGTGTGTTAAATGTAATGAGGTTGGGCATACATATAGTGCACTCAAATGAATGGTTTGCTGATCAACATCGGCATTTTCACCAGAATGGAAATAGCTCTGCAGAAGCTGAGCTGCATTTTTAAAGTCTAGGTGGCAGAATACTAGGAAGTCTGTGTGTCAAGCCCCTACAAGACTTGTTAGTGGATGATCCCTTTGCATAAATAGTGAATTGGCGAGACTAGTTGTAATATCAGTTTGGACCTTTCATATGTTCATTTTCAGCAGACCAGCGCGAGAGTATACAACTGCATGAGAAAGGTTCTGCATGAGCTGAATTTCATATCCAATATCAGTTTGAACCTTGTAATCATCGAATCTAAGGCTTGTCATATTTGTACCATTTGTGATACAATCCGTGAACTAGTATCGTATGAGAGTCCTATTTTGGTAGTACCATTTTGACTTAAATATGCAATGGACGATTGATATGTGCACCTTAACATGTAATCGACTTGATTTAATTACCATTCTGGCTTGTGTTTCCCCTAATGATCTCATTGGAAACAAACTATATTACGAAACCGATGGCGATCATTCGCATCATCACACCCGTTGCTTAGTGTTGAACATGTGGGATGCTTTAAGTCATTGCACACACTTCTTTTTTGCCAACAATTTGCTATTTGACGCCCACAATAATGGAGCTTCTTCCAACCTACGTGTGGCTAACCGAGTTGGGCTAGGAAGCTTTGCGCGATTGCATGCGGAAACCTACGCGGTTGCGTGGGAATGGGCTCACCAACGATACGTTGACTACAACTTGAGCCGCCGCGTGGCCAAACAAACCGCTCGTTCACGCATTGGTCAAGCTTGCACAACAATCCTCTGTCGGGAACGTGGTGACAAGACTTGCCAATTACAGCCCCCATTTACTCCACCGCTCATTTTACCTCTTGATTCTTTTCAACCTTTCCCCACAACACAAGAAGCACACCCATGACTCCAAATACAAAGAGGATACCCCACTCGATTCCAATGCCAGTACATGATATTGGGTGGCGAGGAGAAGCATAAGGACTCCCTGGTTGACCTCGCCATGGCCATCATCGACCCCTACTATAGAGGCATGAAGGATGTCTGCAAGAAGAATAAGGTTGCCTGGCACCTTGCCTGGGTCCAAAGACTGGATGAAGATCACGTTAAGTACGGGGCCAAGGACACGTATGTAAGCTATGAGATGTGTAGGGGATCGTTGACAAGAGGAAGTGCCTCCGTCCTGCGCCGACCGACACCCCTTATCTCAAGAAGTATTGATGATTCGATGATCATTACTACTAGTTTAGTATGCATGTACGTGTTAATTGAGGTGTGCAAATGTTAGCGATAGTCAGTAATGTAATAGGATGTTTATTTAGGTCATGCAATCATGTTGTTGTTCTGTAGACAGAGCGTAGATGGTATGTAGACAGAGGAAATCACATCGCTTACAATTAAAGACAGGAACATATTGATGATGATTTTAACAATCACACACAATTGGGTGCGAGCAAATGTTTGCCCACAACACACACAACTTGTTATCAGGAATCATTTGTCTTTTTATTGGTCTTCCCACACAATTCAGATTATTGACCTGTTTGCTAGTTATCACACATATCTTGTTATGCTGAATCATTTGTGTTACTTTTGATCATCGCAAATAGTTCCTTCGAGCGACCTGTTATTGGCGACAGACCTTGAACTATACCGTTTGCGATTCATGCATCGCACATAGTTTAGTCAAAGGGTCTCGTTTGATGTGCTGTCTTTGGACCTTCCTGCAGTAGTGATAAGTCCCGCTGTGTGGTCGATCTGGATCAATTGCTCGTCTTCATATTAACAATGACATCAGATGTAGTCACATGTTTTCACACTAGGAAGTGTGGTCCTTCACGCTAGTTCCACCGATCGCCTTGGATGGATTGAGAGCTTCGCCCCTAACTAGGTGGTCATGTTCGGTAGCTTGGAGTACACCGCGGATGCCTGTGGAGACCTTGCTCTCTCTGGCTGGACCCTAGATCAGTTCAAGAAATTGTTGGATGATGTAATCCTGGAAGCGGTCGCCAACCTTGATACCTCGACCTATACTATGGAGGGTTTGGCCTCTAGCACGGCCCTAAATCTGACCCCGCTTCAAAACTTCTGCTAGACAAGGATCGAGCGTCCGCCCTATCCTTGGGTTCGAATCCAATCACCTCTTCGGGTCCTAAATAGGTACTTGATCGCATACTAGACTTAGCCTTAAGCTCGGGTCCAATCAACCTCGTAGGGGCCGATCCTGACGTCACAGTAATGGCCCAAGCAAATATACTCTAGATTAGTCCTGTTTATAGCCAAGCGATTGATCCAATCGAACTCTTGATTTTGAACAAGATGCTAGATTAGATCCAGACCCTCAGGATCTCGGGTGGAAAGACTTCGATTTATGACCATATCAGATGTAAAGCCTATACATGTGAAATTTATATCACTGACCCGATTGGATGTACAGTTGATACTAAGGGTGTGATAGGCCGAGGGTGTCAAGAATCAAGCCCAACAACACCACGTTCAAAGGTGTCATAACTGGCGTGGAGGCACATTACTCAGGGAATATTACCCTCGAGGTGGTCTTCGGCTCTCCCGAAAACTTCCACAATGAGGACTTGATTTTTGATATTGTCCCGTTCCGCGGTGGTTACATGCACTACTTGGACGAGTGCTACCTATGACCTGCATTGAGATTTTCCCTGAAGAGGGGAGGAGATGGAGCACAATAGAGATAAGTATTTCCCTTAGTGGGAACCGAGGTTATCAAACTAATAGGATATCCAAGCAAATTCCTTTCAACAACACCTACACACACAAAACCAAACACTTGCACCCAACGCGAGCAACAGGGTTGTCGAGGCCCTTGAACTCGTTACTTGCTAGGATTAAATCTTGATAGAAATAGATATTGTCAAAGAAAAATTAAAGTAAAGTAATAAAATGCAGCAAGGTATTTTTGGAGTTTTTACTTATGTTTAAGCAGAACTGGGGGTTAGTGTGTTCACTAGGCGCTTCTAGCTTGAAAATATCATACGGTGGGTAGACAAATTACTATTCAGAAATTGATAGAATTGCACATAGCTATGACATGTTATTCACAACAATGATCATTTATATAGGCATCACATCCATAAACAAGTAGACCGAAACAATTTTGCATCTATTATTATTACTCCACTTTGAGAGCGCTTCTATGCTTGCCCCTAATACGTCTCCAACGTATCTATAATTTTTTGATTGTTCCAAGCTATTATATTACCAATCTAGGATCCTTTATATGCAATTATATTCTATTTTACATCATTTTTGTACACTAACCTATTAACCCGATGCCAAGTGCCAGTTGCGGTTTTTTGCATGTTTTTGGTTTTGAAGGAAATATATACCAAACGAAGTCAAAACGCTACGAAACATTTTTGATGTTTCTTTTGTAGACAAAAGAGACCCAAGAAGCTTCGGGAGGAGTCAGGATGCTAGACGAGGAGGTCACAAGGCAGGTGGGCGCTCCCAGGGGTGTAGGCATGCCGACCTACCTTGTGGCCCTCCTTTGTCTCCGATTGACCTATTTATGCTTCTATAAATTCTCAAATATCAGGAAACACACACAGAGCCACCCAAATCACTTTTTTCGCAGCTGCAAGCCTCTGTTCCAATGGGAGGCAATCTGGAGACCATTCTCGGTGATCTAACAAAGGGGGATCAATCACGGAGGCCATCTACACTAACCTTGCTGCCTCCATGATGATGTATGAGTAGTCCTCCACAGACCTACGGGTTCATATCTAGTACCTAGATGGCTCCTTCTCTCTCTCTCTTTGATCTTCAAAAAGTTCATTGCAATCTTCGCGGTGATGTATTCGATGTAATCTTCTTTTGCATTGTGTTCGTTGGTATCCGACGAATTGTGGGTTTATGATTAGATTATTCATGAAAACTTATTGAGTATGCTCTGAATTTCAATATGCTTGATATTATACCTTCGTATTTCACTGTGATCTATCGGTTTAGTTTGGCTAACGAGATTGGTTATCTATAGTGGGAGTTCTACATTGTAATGGGTTCAATCCAGTGGAGCTCTACTCGTGACAGAAGGGTTCAAGACACGTATTTGTATTGTTGCCAATAAGGATAAAATGATGGGATTTGAACATATTGCTTGTCTTACTTTGTCTACATCATGTCATCTTGATCCAAGCATTACTTCATTTGTTATGAACTTAATACCATAGATGCATGCTGGATAGTGGTCGATTGGTGAAGTAATAGTAGTAGATGTAGGTAGGAGTAAGTCTACTTGTTTATGAACAATGTGTCTATATACATGATCATTGTCGTGAATAACATGTCATAACTTTGCGCAATTCTATCAATTCCCCAACAATAATTTGTCTACTCACCATATGCTACTTTCGAGAGACAAGCCTCTAGCGAACACTATGGCCGCTGAGTATACTTAAACATAAAAACAAAAACATCTTTATTACCTTGCTGCACTTTATTTACTTTTATTATATTTTTCAATTAGAATATCTATCGTATGAAGATTTAATCCTTGCAAGTAACGATTTCAAGGGGCTTGACAACCCTCTTGCTCGTGTTGGGTGCAAGTGTTTGGTTTTATGGGTGTAGGTGCTATTGAAGGGAATTTGCATTGGTTCTCCTATTGGTACGATAACCTTGGTTCTCAATGAAGGAAGTAATATCTCTATTGTACAACATCTCCTTTCCTCTTCGGGGGAAATCCCAACGCAGCTCACAAGTAGCAGCCTCTCTAGGTATTAAGTTCATAATAAACACATTAATGCTTGGAGCAAGGTGACATGATGTAGACAAAATAAGACAAGCGATATGTTCAGATTCCGTCTTTTATCCTTAATGGCAGTAATACAAATACGTGTCTTGTCCCCTTCTTTCACGAGGATATAGAGCAGCGCAAGATTGAACGCACTCCAACACACCACTCCCGCTGAAGATAAATCAATCTAGTTGTCCAAACCAAACCGATAGATCGGAGTGAAATACGAATCTATAACAATCATGCATAATATAATTCACAAAAGAGTCAATTGCTTTCAATGAATAATCTGATCACACTTCAAAAGATGATTACATTGAATAGATCACAACAAGAATCATGGTGAACCTTTTATTGAAGATCAAAGAGAGAGAAGAGTCCATCTAGGTACTAGCTATAGACTCGTAGGTCTGTGGTGGACTACTCACGCATCATCATCGAGACAACAAGGTTTATGTAGATGGCCTCCATGATCGATTCGCCCTCCGATAGAGTACCGAAAAAGGTCTCCACATGGCCTCTCTTCGGAACAAAGGCTTACGGCAGCGGAAAAAGTGTTTCGGGTGACTCAATGTTGGTTTCCCAAATTTTGAGAATTTATGGAGGCGGATTTAGGTTAGAGGGAGCAACAAGGGTCCCACGATGCATCAGGGTGCTCCCTTTTGCCTTGCCATCTCCTCTTCTCACTTCGTGACTCCTATTGAAGCTTTCTGAGTCTATTTTGTCCAGAAAATAATCATCAAAAAGTTTCATAGCGTTTGGACTTTGTTTGGTACAGATTTCCTAGAAGACCAAAAACAGGCAAAAAATAGCAACTGACACTTGGCACTAGGTTAACAAATTAGTATCCAAAAATGATATAAAATAGCATATAGTTGCATATAAAGTATCCTAGATTGATAATATAATAGCATGGAATAATCAAAAAATATAGATACGTTCGAGACGTATGAGCATCCCAAAGCTTAATTCATGCTCGTCCTCGAGTAGGTAAATGACAAAAACATAATTTTTGATGCGACATGCTACCCAACATGTAATCTCCTATTAATTATGATCACTGAGAAACGATTAATTGATTCATATAAACATAATAATATCCATAGGCCTAAATAACATAATCATTACTTTTCAAAATATACGATCCTTAAAGAATGTTATTCCCTACTCATTTTATCATATCAAAGAATGGCATGACTCCCTCTTCAGCGCTTAAGAATAAATCTTGACCACTTGGATATCAAACAAGGAAATTAGATCGTACTTCTAATGCACTTGAGCATTTTCAAATTCATGCAATACATGAGCGTGAACCATGGATATAGCATATGGATGGAATAGAATATAGTGATAGATATCAAAGGAGTCAAAATGGAAATGGAAGTCTAGCATCAACTAGGTGGATCAATGGGCTATATATGGAGATGCCCATCAATTAATATCAATTCAAGGAGTAGGGATTGACATGCAACGGATGCACTAGAGCTATAATTTTATGAAAGATCAACGAAAGCTAAGTGGCCGTGCATCCAACTTGCTTGCTCATGAAGGCCTTGGGCATTTGAGGAAGCCCATCATCGGAATATATAAGAGAAGGTCTATAACAAAAAATTCCCACTAGCATATGAAAATGACAACTCAGGAGATTCTCTATATGAAGAACATGGTGCCACTTTGAGGCACAAGTGTGGTAAGTGGACAGTAACACTACCCCTTCTCTCTTTTCTCTCATTTTTTTCATGGTCGGGTTTTCGCTCTTTTTTCTCCGCCCCCATTTATTTTTTATTTTTTTATTTTTTGTCCAGAGTCTGATCCTGACTTATGGGGGAATAATCATCTTCATCATCCTTTCCTCACTATGACAGTGCTATAATAATGACGTTCATCACACTTTTATTTACTTTCAACTGAATATTACAACTAAATATAAAACAATATGACTCTATATGAATGCCTCTGGTGGTGTACCGGGATGTGTAATGATCTAGCTTAACATGTAGACAATGATGATTGGTGGCTTTTCCACAACTACCATGTCGGCTATATGGTCATGCAAATCAATATGATTATGACACACAAGTCATGTAACTGAACAGTGGAAGTTGTTTGGCAATATATGTCGGAATGGCTATGGAAATGCCATAATAGGTAGGTATGGTCACTATTTTGAGGAAGATATAAGGAGGCTTATGTGTGATAGAACATACCATATCACGGGGTTTGGATGCACCGGTGAAGGTTGCACCGACTCTCAAGGTGAGAATGGGCAATGCACAGTACCGAAGAGGCTAGAGATTATGGAAATGTGAGAGTGGGTATATCCATGGATTCACATTAGTCGTAAAGAACTCATATACTTATTGTAAAGCCTTATTAGCTCTCTTGAAGAAAAGTACTATTGCATACCCCTAGGGAGGAGGTTCGTAGGAGTTACCCCCCTATTCGAACAACGCGATAGGATTTCAGTTTAGACATAAAAATGCTCATACGTCATCACCATAACATAGTTAATACTTATATGAATAATAATTAACAAGCTTTAATGACCGATATTTCTACGAATTAACAATCATGCACTCAGGCCCTTTCATATGACTACATCAATATAATCAACTCATGTTTCTTCTTTAGTGAGCTACATGAAGGTTTTTATTATATCCCCCATGCATACCAATCCTTTTTGGAATAGTCTTTTAATTCTTGCCCTTTACCATTCCTATTTATTATGTACTCTCAAAAATATTTAACTTAAGCCTGAGAGTTCAATAATTTATACAAAATTTGAACGCCATCGTGGCCTAAATAGATATAAGTGAAGCATTAGAGCAACTGCCTAGCTCTAAATATATAAGTCAAGCATGTAGAGTATTCTAACAAATTATCATAACCTTGTGTCTCTCTCAAATATGTTTGTCCAGAAAATTTTTATTGTGGTAAACTAAAAGAAAAACAAAATAAAACACACGACGCTCCAAGCAAAACACATATCATGTGATGAATAATAATATAACTGCAAGTGACTTATCGATAGATTGGAGACGAAAGAGGGGATGCCATTCGGGGAATCCCCAAGCTTAAACGCTTGGGTATTACTTGAATATTAACTTCGGGTTCCTTGGGCTTCCCCAGGCTTAGGTTCTTGCCGCTACTTGTCCCTTCATCCATCATTCTCTCACCCAAAATTTGAAACAATAGCACACAAAACTCAACAAACCTTCGTGAGATATGTTAGTATAAGACACATAAGATACTTTAGTTAGTGTTATAAATTGATTCATATTTAATTATTGAATAATAGGTACTATATTATAACTTCTCAATAGCTTATACCATCATCAAAACAAGCAAACTACGCAAGCAAAAAACAGAATCTGTCTAAAGTGGAAAAATATGTCATGATCTATACAAAAACCATACTTATGTACGTAACAACGAAAAATTTAAAAACTTAGGAAAGCTTGGGAAATTTATATAAAAATATTGTTTAAAAATTTAGATAAAAAAGATGTTCCACAAAAGTCATAGAATTTATGCACTATATGCAAAAGTTTCTGTTTTTTGCACCGCATAATTCTACTATCTTCCAAATCATATCAAAGGCTTTACTTGGCACAAACACTAATTTAAACATAAAAACACAATCATTACAGTGCCAATAATATTTTCAACACACCAAAACATAAAGTAAAACAAAAATTTAAAGATAACTATTGGGTTGCCTCCCAACAAGCGCTATTGTTTTATGCCCCTTGCTAGAAATAATGCATAGTATAAAGTATTGTCATCATTCAACTTGATTACATAGGTGGCCCTCAGAGTAGATATATAAGGTGGTTTAATTATATTTCTAGGGAAGTGTGACATCCCTTTCATTAATGGGAATTGGAATCTTATATTATCTGCTTTCATGTCAATAATAACACCTACAGTTCATAAGAAAGGCCTGCCGAGTATAGTACGACAAGACGAATTGAATTCAATATCAAGCACAATGAAATCCATAGGTACATAATTTATATTATCAAAAATAAGAACATCATTTATTCTACCCAATGGTTTCTTAATAGTGGAATCCGCTGAATGCAAGTTAAGGAAACATTCATTTATATCGGTGAGACCTAGTACATCACAAGGAGATCTTGGTATTGTAGAAACACTAGCACCAAGGTCACACAAAGCATTGGATTCATAATATTTAAGCTTAACTTTAATAATAAGTTACCATTCATCATGTAACTTTGTAGGTATTGAAACCTCTAACTGAAGTTTCTCCGCATGAGCTTATCATAGCTTCTACATATGTTTAGTAAAAGATTTATTTTGTTCATAGGAACTAGGTGAGATAATCATGGATTGCAGCAAGGAAATACATTCAACTAAACAACAAATTTCATAATTAAAACCCTTGTCATCCAAAGTAGTGGGTGCATCAGTATTTAAAGTTTTGACCTCTCCAAACCAACTTTTTTCATTTTTATCAATAATATCATCACCCTCCAAACAAACGGGACACCTTCTAGCTAAAGTTGAATCATCTCCAATACCTTTATCATCTATTTTAAGCTTAGTAAATTAAAGATTCAATAGGAGAAACACCAATCATTTTACGAGCTTCATTATAGTCATCATAAAAACCGGGAGGAATCGCTTTTTCTAGAAATTCACGCTTAGCTCACAACCTAATAGTTCTCTCATTTATTTCATTAATAGATATTTGGATGGATTTAATATAATCATTTATATAATGCTTAGGTGGCAAAGTTTTACTTTTAAGATTTTCCACATCATGAGCAATCATATCCATATTTCTATTCGTATCGTCAACTTTATGTAGTTTTTCTTCTACCATAGTATTGAAAATCTTTTGAGAACTAATAATTTATTTAATTATGTTCACAAGATTATAGACCATCCTACTATTATTATTGGAAGAATTACCATAGGAATTACCATAAGAATTGCCATAATTATTCGAGGAATTACCGGGATACGATCTAGGATTGAAATTACCTCTATAAGCATTGTCGAAGGAACTAGCCTGACAATACTACCATGGGTACAAATGAAGGGGCGAAGTCTAGCTATGGCTCGGGTGTTTACTCGGATGTGTATGTGTTCAGGCCCCACTCGGAAGTGGTCAAAGCCCTATGTATCGAGCCCGGGGGCTGGTTTGTTTGCTTATTGGAGAATAGGAGAATACAGGTGTCGGGACCTTGTTATGGCGTCCGCTGGTGGCTTATATAGAGTGCGCCACCACCGGCCGAGCACTGTAATAAATTCTAGTTAAGGATATTCGGAACTGCCGCTTTAATTAAGGCGTTACTGATAACGCATGATTAACTATGGCAACGGACACCACTTCAGGTTCCTCTAACGCTATGCCTCCGGGGTTGTCGAGATTCTATTGCCCGAGTGTGTGTCATGGTCATCCGAGTGACTCTATAGGTGCATCTGAGTGCACTTTTACTTCTGGAGCTTCAGTGCCAATGACGGTCTATAGGTGGCCCTAGAAGTCAGCCTCGTTACTCTACCCATAGTAGACGACCTCTGAGTAGCCCCAAATCCGTGAGGTTTGAATGGACGAGTGATCGACACTCGGGAGTGCTGATGACACCTTGGAGGTGTTTCAAGAAATGCCTTGTGTCAATTACCACTCGGCTCCAAGCCTAGACAGATTCAGGATTGTCATTCCTTGGCCGAATTCCTTAGTTTGCATATGCGATGTTATCTTTGAAATTGCAGTGTTTCCCTGGAGAAACAATCTGAATGCTCTGTTATTCCGACCAAGTGTCTAATTATAAATAGTCCAGGCATTCGGTTTATAAATGAATCGTGAGGCGATTCAAAGCGCTGAGCTGTCCTTTTATAAGGCATGAAGAAGTCCCCATGCGTTTGAAATTGCGGAGGTCATGCACATGCATGCAACAAAATGGTTACTCCACGGGATTTGGGGGTAGTGGGCACGATGCCTTGATAACCGTGTTGTGACTTTCGCCATATGTCTCTGAGACCCTGAGCAGTGGACTTGCGGATCTCACTCCGTTTCGGATTGACAACCAGAGATTTCGTCTGATTTCTGCTATAAGAGGCAGAGGTACTATGTGAGGGGAAAAAGATCTCACTTCTCCTTCCTCCCTTCGGCTTCTCCGACGCTAGTGACCAAACTCCACAGAGTGTCCCACTGCGAGCCGAACCCAACCTCGTCGAAGATGAACCGCGGAGTGACTGCGAAGGCCGAGTGGGGTGGACCCAAGGCGACTGGATGGTGTCACGGGTCACCAAGGCCCGACTGGTCGAGATGTAGGACAAGGCTTTCCTGGCCAGAGGGAGTTGGTGGCTGCTAGAGGCGGGCAAAGACAATCCTTCGCCGTGGGGGAACGAGCGCGTTCTCTTGGTGACTCACCTCGAGCGAGGTTTTTCCCTTTCGCCCCATCCGTTCTTCCGTCCTTTCTGGGATTTCTTCGGAGCTCAGCTCCTCCACATTCCACCTAATGCCATGGTGTACCTTGCTGCTTTTGTTTCTTTGTGTGAGAATTTTCTAGGCTGACACCCTCATTGGGCTTGTTCAAGCACCAATTTACTTGCCGAGTGATGAATATAAAGAAACCCACTTGGTCAAATGGATAAGACCAACGTGACCGAACGGTGCGGGGGGATGGGAATCCATCTACGAGGCAAGGTCTGCTTCCCAGCAATCACTTTTCCCGACTCAGTGAAAAGTTGGCAGCAGAATTGGTTTTACTGCCAGGATATTCCAGTTGGAGAGAACAAGCCAGTACTTCCTCTGTATACGTCAGAACGCATTTGGTATCTTCCTAGGCTGACTGTAACCAAAGAAGAGAAAGCAGAAGTAGATATCCAAGTGATTGGTCTGGTAGCCTTAGTGTAGAAGGGTGTCAACGGTCTAGACTTGCTTGAAGTCTTCTTTCAAAGGAGAATTCAACCACTACAAGCTGGAGCCCACCCTATGTGGGAGTATACCAGAGAAGATGACACCACTCGTACGCACCCCGAAGAACTCGACGCAAAGACGATTGAAGCGAAGATCAAGGCAATCACTCCAGTGCGAGACAACCTCAGGGGGAGTAGGCTGGTGCCTCCACTCTCATAAGGAAATCCGACGAATGAGGTAACTTCTGGGGACTTGTTATTGTTAGTGCATCTAGTGCCCCTTAGTGATTTTGGTGTATTGAAGACTTGTAGGTTAAGGAACTAATGTGTTTGTGAGTGTACACAGGCTCTATAAGTCGATGAGGAGTTTGATATATTCGGAGATTATCGACTCCTAAAAATGAATGTCTTCAACTGAAGACTTTGCTGAAGACTTTGGTATTCCTTGAAGACTTTGAGAATGAAGAATTTGGTGTGACCTTGAAGATATGAATGAGGAAGCGTGAAGACTTTTGTTTTCGTTGTTTCATTTCCTTTCTTTGAGTCATAGGAAACACCGTACTGTTAAAGGGGACCGAGATAATGCTAAGAAAAATTTCCAACTGATGCTCAACTCAAAATCCTCAACCTATCCAATCCTTCGAGTGAAGCCTTTTGAAATCTCTTGCAGTTCAGTCAAGTTCTTTAGTGATAGAGACGATGTTCTTCTGGTCTCTGATGAAATTGATCTGACCGGGGAGTTAGGATTTCGCTAGTGCGAATTGCCTACAAGTGATGAACATGATAAGCCTCAGAACTTTCATAGTTCAAAATTCCGACCGTTGTTGTGCTTAGCTCCAGCTATCCCCAATCATAGCATCCACATAACGGTCATATCATTAGGGGCATTTATGTCTTATCATGTCAGGTTGCACCCTGGCTATAAATATCCACCCCCACAACCACTAGTTGGTTCGCTGCTCCAAGAGAGAACTGACACTTGTCATTTGAGAGCTACCCATTCTCCGAGAACTTTGAGAGAAAATCATCAGCGAGGAAAAACCCACAACCAAACCACCAAACCCAAAGTGATTGAGCATCACCAAAGAAATTCCTATGTGGAACCGACACTTGTTACATTTGAGGACTGTGCATCCTCCAGACGGTTAGGCGTCATGGTGTAGTGCATCCTGCAGTCAAGTGGGGATCACGAAGTGACCTTGGTCTAGAGCATCCAGCAGTAAATTGTGGATCGACGGGTGACCAGTTTGAGAGGGTTTTGGAAGTCTACCCTAAAGACTTACCACGAGTGTTGGGCAAGGACTGTGTGACCTTAGCTCAAGGAGAATACGGTAAGGACTGTGTGTCCTGGGACCGTGCGTCCTCTGGTTTAAATACCAGGCCTCTCCGAACGAGACGTACGACTATCACAACAGTTGGAACCGGGTCATCAAACCATTATCTTCATCGAGCTACCTGGTTCTATTTCCTCAACCCCTCTATTCCTCGTCTACTTGTTGATGAAATTGATCATTACTATTTGAAGAATTTGACTGAAGACTTTCACAATTTCCTGACCTCAAATTCTTCATGTTACCTTGTTCATCACTGCTTATCATGTATCACGCTACCTGTAATTTGTGCGTGTTCATTTGATCATCATGACTACGCTGTTGCCATGTTCCTCATGCACTTGAGTACTTGTTCTGGTGCTAATTATTCATCACATTTCAAGTTCCTCAAAGTTGAAATTCCTCAAGTGATGAATTTGTAAAAATCGCCTATTCACCCCCCTCTAGTCGATATAACGCACTTTCAGTTATCCGAATGATATGGTTGTACTTGTCGAATATAAGCTTGATTGATTCATTTTTCATTCGGTAGGCTTTCATGGGTTTGATTAGTGAGATTCCAATCGTGAATTGAGATCCGATTGATGTGGCGAGTGATACAGATCTCGCGGAAGACTCAACCGGAGTGGGGGAAGGGGAAGAAGGCGATGACGTCAAACACGATGACGACGAGGAGGACTCGGACGAGAGCTACAAGGTGGAGTCCTCGCGCTCGAAAGGCCATGTGACCAAGTCCCGCTCCAAATCATGCCATGACCCGGGGGTTGTTGGCAGTGGTCCGAAGGCATCAAGCCGACTACCAATGCTCCCTCGACCCGCAGTTCGAAGCGTGGTCATCCGGAACTGGCTTCGTCGCCTGAGAAGGTTGCGAAGCAAGCCAAGGTTGTTGCAGCCAAGCCCAGAAGGCGGTTCCCATTCCGAAGATCAAGATGACCATCCCGATTGCTTCATCGTAAATTTTTTCTCTCAAAGATTATTTTTGAAATCCATCTGAGTGAGTTTGAAAATATGAATATTTCCTTTGCAGTCCTGAAACTTCAAACTCTGGAGAGGGAGCGAGCTGAAGTCGACGCGGTGTCATCGAAGGCTAAACTTCGAGATTTTTCTTGTATATGTTGTGATTTTGCTTGTGCTTATTCCCAAATGATTTTTGAACACTTGTAGCTCCGACTAATATGATCGACATTGATGTGGTCGACAAAGCTGATCTACTAAATCCTTCTCCAAATATAGAGGGTGCAATGCAGGAGCCATCACTTGTCGGTGACTTGGCGTCATCACAGGGAACCAGCTTGGGCGCTCGAGTCGCACTCGGAACTGGCACGTCAACTCTTATGACGAGTCCTCGTGAGACCAACATCTTCTCGCTACACCATGTCCCAGAGGACCAGACGGGAGCGAGCATGGAGGCGCTGATTCAGCTGGAGCTGATGTGTGATCAACTGAAGATGACGTACGATGCGAGTGCAGAGCGGCAGAAGAATGTCCGAGTAAGTACTCTTCTAAGTACCTACTTCATTCAGCATCTCGATCCGTATGTCTTTAGTTTTAATCCCGAGTGAATTTGCATTTGCGTACACCCACTGGGTGTCTGACTTTCCAGTGGGGGCGCGCTGAGCATACCCACTCGGTGTAGTCCCTGAGGTTGCCATTGATTGAAGTAGTCGGTGGTAGTCTAAAAGTGTAGAAATGTCTATTCTGTCGTTGAAAATAGTGTCTTCACCTCGATTTTCGAATTGGGGCGCGCTGAGGGCACCCACTTGGTGTAGTCCCCGAGGCTGCCATCGACTAAAGCAGTCGGCGGGAGTCTTAGAACTTTGAACGTCAACCGAATTACCTGTTATGTTGTATCCGATTAACGAACCATATGTTTTTGCCTGATTATAACTTTCCCTCCATTTTATTGTTTATAGTCTGTTTGTGATCTCGGAAGCCACTACAATGCTTTGGAAGAGGAAGTTTTGACCCTGCGTCTCGACCTTGAAGCTGACAAAGCCAAGAGAGCTCGATTGGAGCAAGAGAAGAATGCAATGGAAGGTATTATGTTCCTGCCCAACTTCTACCGTCACTGTTCTTTCTCCCTATCTGACTGAGTTTACTTCGTCAGATCTTCATGGAGAAAATCTTAAACTTGTCGAGAGAATGAAGAATTATGTTTCTTTAGTAACCGTGAAGACGACCCTCGAGAAGAAAGACACGGAGCTAGCAGCTGCCTAGAAGGAGGCCAGTCGAAAGGCCAAGGAAGCCGAGGAGAAACTGAAGTCAGTCAGGAAGCTGGAGGAGGAGAAGAAAACCCTTGAAGTTGCCATGAAGAAGTCCAAGGAGGAGCTTGCCGGATTGAGGACCAAGCTTGAGCATATCACTGCTAAGAAGGCCAAGCTGGAGCAATTCGTCGAAGGGTTTGGCGACACTGTGGGTGAGAAGTTCAAAGGTAAAGCCGCTCGAACGGCTCAAGTTTATTCTTGAATAACCGAGTGAAATTTATTCGACTTTGATTCCTTTCTTTATTCAACTGAACCCAGAATTCGGCTTCAACATAGCTAAGGAGACTGACAAGATAGAATAAGAGTCGGATCCGTCCCGAGAGCTACTTAAGGACAACGCTGCCATGGCCTTTCTCCGACTGGAAGAATGTGTCGACGAAGAGGTTTTGTACATCAAGAGGCTCCGCACCGCAATGGTGGACACTGAGAAAGAGCTCTTTTCTGATGAAGAACCCACCAAAGATTTGGAAACTATGCACACTCGAGTGAGAGATGTCCCAAACCGGTTGAAGGCTTGGAAGAAGTCAGTGGCCTGAGTCGAAGCTGACATCACACTTTTGCTGGTTCACGTCCACTGCAAGGGAGTGGACAAGAAAAAGTTGAAGTCCTTGGAGGTCGCCAACCGAAAGCACGTCAAAATCCAAGACTTCATGGAGATGTTCATAGAGTAAGCAACCCGAATTGCAGAGAGCCTTGATATGGACACCTTCGTCGAAGCAGTGGCCCCACCTAGCCCCGAGTGATGATCGGGCTAAAAAACTCTTTAAACATTTGCCTTGGAATGGCGAGTGGTAGCTGTAGCTGTGAGAATTTTCAATGAGCATGAGGCTCCTATCATCCATATTTCCATTTTGAACGATGCAGTTCTCATGTGCTTTATCTTAATTTGATCTTTGATCTTTTGAGTGTTTTATACTCGAGCGATAGCAAGATCGCGCATGGCGTTTCGAGTGTGTATGTTATTTGAACTTGGCATGAATTTAACTTATGCGATGCGGGGTCGTGGGCAAGACCCTCACTCGGAGTAGTTTGTCATTAGATGAACAATGATGGTCATGTTCATCTTGATGATCGAGTGTGGAGGATGTCCCACTCGAAGAATTTTCTAACTTAGGCGACACGAGGTCACGGCTAAGCCCCCGAGTGTGGGTGAGACCCTCACTTGGAGTAGTTTGTCCTTAGATGAACAATGATGGTCCTATTCATCTTGACAATCGAGTGTGGAGGATGTCCCACTCGAAGAGTTTCCTAACTTAGGCGACACGTGGTCATGACTAAGCCCCAGAGTGTGGGCGAGACCCTCACTCAGAGTAGTCTGTCCGTAGATGAACAATGATGGTCATGTTCATCTTGACAATTGAGTGTGGAGGATGTCCTACTCGAAGAGTTTTCTAACTTAGGCGACGCTGAATCGTGACTAAGCCCCCGAGTGTGGGCGAGACCCTCACTCGGAGTAGTTTGTCCTTAGATGAACAATGATGGTCATGTTCATCTTGACAATTGAGTGTGGAGGATGACCCACTCAAACAGTTTTCTAACTTAGGCTACGCGGAGTCGCGACTAAGCCCCCGAGTGTTGGCGAGACCCTCACTCGGAGTAGTTTGTACTTAGGCAAAACCAGGTTTGTGGCTAAGTGTTTTGTGTTTTACACCCACTGGGGGTGGCAGACAAATTTCAACAAGATACAATGAAACAAAGATTTATTCATCGAGATCACTCGGATTTATTACAAAAGTTTTAATTTACATTCATCGTGTTCTAAGTTTAGAACTTGCGGAGGAGGTCCGCGTTCCAAGTCCGAGGCTCTTCTGCATCATCCTTGATGTTGTACAGTCGGTATGCTACATTGTGCAAGACTTTGGAGATAACATATGGTCCCTGCCACTGAGGCCCCAACTTATGGGGTCTCTGTGATCCAATCGGAGAACTAGATCTCCTTCCTAAAAATCTTGGCCTCTGACCTGTCTATTGCGATAACGCCTCAAATCCTGTTGGTAGAGCGTGGATCTTATGAGGGCTAACTCTCTTTCTTCCTCGAGGAGGTCGAGACCATCTTGTCGTCCTGCTTCAGCCTCAGCTTCATCGTATTGTTCCACTCGGGGGGGGATTATATTGAAGATCACACGACAGCACGGCCTCTGACCCATAGACCATGAAGAAAGGAGTGTGTTGTGTAGAGCGGTTAGGAGTCATCTGACTGTCCCATAAGACGGATGGCAGTTCTTCGACATAGGCTCAAGCAGCATGCTTCACATCTCTCACCAATTGGGGTTTCAATCCTTGAAGGATCATTCCATTTGCTCGTTCTGCTTGTCTGTTTGACTGTGGGTGAGCCACAGAGGCGTAATTAACCCGAGTGCCCTGGGAGTAGGAAAACACACGGACTATGTATGAGTCAAAGTTCTTCCCATTATTTGTGATGATGTCGTGCGGCACACCTAATCTATAGATAATTTGCTGAACAAAGCTGACGGCAGTGCCTGCATCCAGACTTTTGATGGGTTTAGCCTCAACCCACATAGTGAATTTATCAACGGCTATGAGTAGGTGGGTGAATCCACTCGTCCCCCGTCCACAAGGTTCCAACCATGTCAAGGCCCCACACGGTGAATGGCCAAGAGAGTGGGATAGTCTTCAGCGCGAAGGCGGGTTTGTGGGACTTGTTCTTGTAGAACTCACATCCTACACACTTATCAACCAGCTCTTTGGCAGTTTCGTTGGCTCGGGGATAGTAAAAAATTGTTCGGAATGCCCTGGCAACCAGTGTTCGAGAGGACGCGTGATGGCCACAAGTTCTTGAGTGGATATCATGCAGGATCTAGAGTCCATCTTCCGGAGAGATGCATTTCTGAGTGGCCTTATGGTGCTTCTGTTGTCCAACTGGTCTCACAAGACTTCAAATGATATAGATCGACGGACAATCTAGCGGGCTTCTTCTTCGTCTTCGGGGAGTTCTTGCTGGAGAAAATATGCTAAATATTGCTGAGTCCACTCGGGAGTGATTACCAGCATTTCATGGACTAGGTCGACCACAGCTGGAACGTCAACCTCAGTCGGATTTGATGGACCGACTGCTTGCAAGGGATCATCTATGAAAGGATCTTCAACAATTGTAGGGACACGCAGATGTTTGAGGAATATATCCTTGGGAGCTACCCGTCGAGTGGATCCAATTTTTGCCAGGTCGTCGGCTGCTTGATTCTTTGCGTGAGGAATGTGATGTAGCTCCAAACCTTCAAAATTATTCTCCAACTTTCTAACTGTGTTGCAGTAACCGGTCATAGCTGGACTCCGAATGTCTTATTCCTTCATCACTTGATTGATAATGAGGTCTGAATCTCCGTATACCATTAAATGACGAACGCCTAGTGAAATGGCCACTCGAAGTCCATATAAGAGAACTTCATACTCAGTCTCATTGTTTGATGAATTGAAATGGATTTGGAGGACATAGCTCAGTCGGTCTCCTTTGGGAGAGACAAGAACCACGTCAGCACCCAAACCATTGAGCATCCTGGATCCATCAAACAACATGGTTCAGTGTTCGGAAACACTTGGGGTCGGCTCCTCTTGCTCAATCCACTCGGCCTTAAATCGACCAATGCATGGGACTTGATTGCTTTCTTGGCTTCAAACTTGATCTCCAACACAAGGATCTCAATTCCCCATTTTTCCACTCGGCCCGCCGCATCTTAGTTATGTAGGATCTCCGACAGGGGAGCATTGCTGATGACCGTAACCGAGTGGTCTTGAAAGTAATGAACCAGTTTCTTCGTAGTCAAGTAAATAGCATAGACCAACTCCTGATAGTGCGCATATCTCTGCTCGGAGGGATTCAAGACTTCTGAGATATTGTAAATGGGTCTTTGGACTTTGAATGTTTTGCCTGGATCCTCGTGTTCGAGTGCCAGGACGGTGCTCGCCACTTGATTAGTAGCTGCCATGTACAGGAGTAACGGTTCATGGCTGCCCGGAGCAGCTAACACCGGCTGGGTGGAAAGCAACGCCTTGAGTTCTTCAAACATGGCTTGTTCTTTAGTAGTCCACTCAAATTTGTTAGATTTCTTGATCAATTGGTAAAGTGGGAGGGCCTTTTCATCGAGTCTTGAAATGAATCGGCTTAGGGCCGCAAGGCAACCCGTCAACCTTTGTACATCATGTAGGCGCTCTGGCTGCTTCATTTGGACTATGGCACCGATCTTGTCTGGGTTAGCATCGATCCGTTGTTCAGAAATGAGGAAACTGAGTAACTTTCCTGTAGGTACTCCGAATGTGCACTTGGCTAGATTCAATTTTATTCCAAAATGCCGCAAATTCGCGATTGTTTCAGCGAGTTCTGCCAAGAGGTCGGAACCTTTCCTAGACTTGACCATGATATCATCCAAGTAAGCCTCAACGTTCTGACAGATCGGCCTCTACAAACATTTCTGAATCATGCACTGGTCCAAATCACTATGACTTTGCAAGGGCCGGTCGCAACAGATTCTAGACGGCAACACAACTCATCTGCTATGCATGAGTTCTTTTTGAGAAGAAGAAAGTCTTCGAGCACCACCAAATTCCTCATGCTGACATGGAAACCCTTCCATCATTCACACCGGTGCTCTAGGTTCTTCATGATGCAGGCATTCTCCCGTTCTGCATCGACATCTGCGACTGGAATGAAGAACTCATTCTTCAGTTCTATTCCACACTGCATATCAGCGGAAATGCTTCAGACGTCAACTCCTGGATATTGGACTGGATGACAGGATCAACACACTTCACTGCTCAAGCTTCTGAATTGCTTCAGTGTGTACCAGTTCCAATTCCCTCAGATGAAGCTCGCAAACTGTTTGATGAGCCTGCACTTCCAAATCAGCTGATCCAAGTGTTGATTAAGACATTGCCTCCTGGAAAGCCTCAACGAAAAACCTTCCTTGTGAACGATCTGCTATATGTGCCCAGGACTGTCTACCGTATACTCACAAATACGCTATGTCCTCAGAAGGCCCACAATTCCGACGAAGAAGAAGTGGAAGGAGTCATGAAGAATATGCTCTTCAACATCATTCATCGGATTCCAATTGACTTGCACGACTTCTTCATGAGGACTTTGGCCAATGTTGCTTTAGCTCCATTTGAACAGAGGCCCTATGCGCCTTGGATAATGAAATTCATTAGGGCAAAGTCCTTAGTTACCATCAAGGCTGATTTCTAGAACCACTTTGGCTTCCTGCCTCCAATTGAAGTCATCAAGAGCACAATTGCCTCAGTTTAAGGAAAAGGCAAGGTTGTCATTTATGAAGGCACT
Organism: Hordeum marinum; assembly: GCA_022496015.1. Lineage (NCBI taxonomy): Eukaryota > Viridiplantae > Streptophyta > Magnoliopsida > Poales > Poaceae > Hordeum > Hordeum marinum. The sequence goes on along the minus strand of CM039678.1, from coordinate 389,913,242 downwards.
CGTCCATTGGATGGACAGTTTCGCAAAGCCACTTCCTTCTCCACCAATAATGACACTGCCACTCAAGACTCCGATGCAATGGCCTCGGCTCACAAACCTCAAGAGTCTGCCCCTTGTGTGATGACTGATCGCGAGCTTCTAATAAGTCTTCATCATAAGGTCGATCGCAATCACAAGTGGGTGAAGCACCAACTTGGTTACATTGTGCGGAACATGACTGTGATGCAGAACACGGTGAAGAGGAATCACTACTATGCGCATGAAAACCTCAACCGCTCTTGGGCCGTACTATCTCACCTCATGTCTTGTGAAGAACTGAATGAGCTGGATCTTCAAAAACATCCCGACTGAGCTCGTCGACCACATAATAAATTCAAGAAATTCCAAGTTCCTCTGATGGTCACAAGTTCATTTTGTTCATCTCGAGAGCGCAATGACGATGAAGACAGTGACGACACTGCGGCAGGCCCTGCATCGACAAACGACCCTGACAACGCTGGCACTCCTTCCTCACCAACACGATGAAATTCTTCAAAGTGGCGTTAGTCCTCACTTTTTCTTCCCTTTTGGTCTTTGATGATAAAGGGGGAGAAAATTTCAGTTAGTCTTCAAGCGGGTCTCTCTCTCTATATAGGCTATTTTTATTTAAGTTACAACTCTCACTCTTCTAAAACTTTTGTTAGTTGAGTTGTAAACTTAAGTCCGATGGTGGTCTGACACTTTTGAACTATTTCCTCGCATGCTTATTTCCTCAAGTACCTTAATGCATACATGCTAAATTTCGTTAGACACCATTTTCCTCATGCATTTCAAATTCTTCATATCATATGTTCAAATGCGTATGAATTACAAGATATAGGGGGAGTTCTCCATGTTTTAACCTGCCATGTGCATTTGCAGTCCAAAGCAAATTCCTCAAATATGCACATCTTCAGGGGGAGTTCTTCTATATCTTGGAATCAAATTCCTCAAACTAAGTACTTTCACTTTTTATGTTTATCCCCGTTGAAAACTTAACCTATTTGTCATCAATCACCAAAAAGGGGGAGATTGTTAGTGCATCTAGTGCCCCTTAGTAATTTTGGTGTATTGAAGACTTATAGGTTAAGGTACTAATGTGTTACACAGGCTCTATAAGTTGATGAGGAGTTTGATATATCCGGAGATTATCGACCCCTAAAAATGTATGTCTTCAACTGAAGACTTTGTGAATACTTTGGTGAAGACTTTGTGAAGACTTTGAAAATGAAGAAGTTGGTGTGACCTTGAAGATATGAACGAGGAATATGAAGCGTGAAGACTTTTGTTTTCATAGTTTCATTTCCTTTATTTGAGTCATAGGAAACACCGTACTGTTAAAGGGGGTCGAGGTAATACTAAGGAAAATCTCCAACTGATGCTCAACACCAAAATCCTCAACCTATTCAATCATTCGAGTGAAGCCTTTGGAAATATCATACAGCTCAGTCAAATTCTTCAGTGATAGAGACGAAGTTCTTCTGACCTATGATGAATTTGAACTTACTGAGGAGTTAGGATTTCGCCAGTGCGAATTGCCTACAAGTGAGGAACATGATAAGCCTGAGGACTTTCATAGTTTGAAATTCTGACCGTTGCTGTGCTTAGCGCCAGCTGTCCCCAATCATAACATCCACATAACGGTCATATCATTACGGTCATTTATGTATTATCATGTCAGGTTGCACCCTGGCTCTAAATAGCCACCCCGCCACAACCACTAGTTGGTTGGCTGCTCCGACAGAGAACTAACACTTGTCATTTGAGAGCAACCCATCCTCCGAGGACATTGAGAGAAAATCATCAGTGAGGGAAAACCCACAACCAAACCACCAAACCCATAGTGATTGAGCATCACTGAAGAAATTCCTGTGTGGATCCGATGCTTGTTACCTTTGAGGACTGTGTATCCTCCAGACGGTTAGGCGTCATGGTCTAGTGCTCCTGCAGTCAATTGGGGATCACGAAGTGACCTTGGTCTAGAGCATCCAGCAGTAAATTGTGGATCGTCGGGTGACCAGTTTGTGAGGGTTTTAGACGTCTACCCTGAAGACTTACCACGAGTGTTGGGCGAGGATTGTGTGACCTTAGCTCAAGGAGAATACGGTAAGGACTGTGTGTCCTGGGACGGTGTGTCATATGGTTTAAATACCAGGCCGCTCCAAACCAGACGTACAACTGTCACAGCAGTTGGAACTGTCATATCAAACCACTGTCTTCATCCAGCTATATGGTTATATTTCCTCAACCCCTTTATTCCTCATATACCTGTTGATGAAATTGATTGTTACTGTTTGAAGAATTTGACTGAAGACTTTTACAAATTCCTCACCTCAAATTCTTCAAGTTACCTTGTTCATCACTGCTTATCATGTATCATGCTACTTACTATTAGTGCATGTTTCATTTCATCATGAAGATTATGTTGTTACTATGTTCCTCATGCACTTGAGTACTTATTCTGCTACTAGTTATTCATCACATTTCAAATTCCTCAAAGTTGAAATTCCTCAAGTGATTAATTTGTAAAAATCGCCTATTCACCCCCCTCTAGTCGATATAACGCACTTTCAATTGGTATCAGAGCAGGTACTCCCTCACTCTGTGTGATTTTGGTTTAACCACCTGGAGTTCTAGTTATGTCGACTGCAGGAATGATCAAGGTTTCCGCGGGGTGTCCTACCTTCGATGGGACGGACTACCCCTACTGGAAGAACAAGATGCGTATGCACCTTGAAGATATTAACAACGATCTCTGGTACATTGTGGAAAATGGTGTGCCCTCTATCACTCCCACTGTTACTACTGCTGATGTGAAGAGATTCAAGCAACTAGATTCTCAAATGAAGAATATCATCTATGGCCATCTGAGCAAAGGTCAGTATGGCAGAGTGAGTGCTTTGGAGTCTGCTAAGCTTATCTGGGATAGGTTGTCCAAAGTTAACAAAGGTGTTTCCACTCAATGTGACTCTCGTGTTGAATTTGGAAAGGTGAATTTGGAAAGTCATCAAAAAGTGGCTTGAGGAAATCAGATTCCTCAGAATACTACAAGAAAAGAACCTGTCATCGTTGTAAGAAGCCCGGTCACTTTATCTCTGACTGTCCTCTCTAGGAAAAAGATTCAAAGAAGAAGAAATACAAGGAGGATAGTTCTGATGATTCGAATAAAAAGAAAAAATCTTCAAAGTCCTCAAAGCACAAGAAGAATGGTTCCAGAAAGGCTCGAGCATTCATCGGCAAGGAAATGGATTCTGAGGAAGAATCTGAGGAGGAATCAGAATCAGGTGTCGCTAGCCTTGCTCCCGCTACTGCTTTTGTCAGCAAGTCCATCTTCAACGATAAAGAATATGACTACTCCAACGACTCTGACGTCAGCAATGATGATTATGCTCCCACCTATTGCTTCATGGCAAAAGGATCAAAGGTACACCAACATCATTCCTCTTCTGAATCAAGTGAAGGTGAATCTGATGAATTTGTGAAATCTAGCTATGCTAAACTTGTTAAAATTGCCACTAAGCAACAAAGTGCACTTGAAAATCTTCACAAAATGCTAGACAAAAGCGACGATCTGTTGAACTATGAAGTGGATCGGACTCAAACTCTGTCTGACGATCTAAAAAGTCTTCAGACAAAGTATGATAACCTTCAGAGTCATCATAGCGACCTCTTAGCCGATCATGAGAAGCTTTCTTATGAATTTCTTCAAAGAAAGCAAGATCTTGAGAAACTGAGGGTGTCACATGAGGATCTCCAAAGGGAAAACGATTCCTTACTGGCTCAGCAGATCAGTACCGCTCAGGAAGAATTTGTTCCACCTTGTTTGAAATGCATCGAACATGAAACTGCTAATTCTTCACCAGAATGTTCAAATGCTTCTATTGCTGCAAATTCTTCAACAATTCCAGTGGTCTCAAATTCCTCGTCTGAGGATACCACAAGTATCACTGACGACAATGCAGGGTTGATGGAACTGTATGTGACGGGCATGTACAAAAGTCTCAAAGGGCATCAAACCCTTTGCGATGTCCTCAAAAAGTAGATACTGAATAGGAACCCTAGGAAAGAGGGTATTGCCTTTGTGAGGAAACTCAATGCTGATGGATCCTACTGGACACCTGAGTAGTACTCCAAAACCTCATGGGTTGCTGCGAAAGGATCTCCTATAGATCCATACACTTTATCTCCCTTTACTTGTGAAATTCATATTCCTCTGATGAGTCACTTGACTCCAACTACAAATTCTTCAAAAATCAGAAAGGTGAAGTATTTGCTAGATTTGTTGGAACTAACTGCAGGAATGGTTCTCCTATGAAGAAAATCTAGGTTCCCAAGAGCTACCTACAAAATCTTCAAGTGAATGTCCTCACGACGTCACTCATGAAGAATAGGATCTCGAGATCAAAGTCCTCACTTGGACCAAATTCCTCAAATGGTCAAAAATATCATTCTCGCGCTAATACTTCTGTTTTGCAAGGAAAACCTAAGAGTTATGAATATGTGCATTGTTCTTCAAACCATTATGTTCATAAGTCCTCGAAGAATTTCTCCGCTTATTCATTTGAGTACTCTAATCCTCGCCCTCTGAAACCAAGCCCGCTTGCTTCAATGCCTCCTTTCTCACATGGTGCTCGCAGAATGATGAACTCTTTGCCACCCCTCTAGATGTGGGTGGTGAAGAAATTGAACTAATTTCTTATGCAGGGTTAGGTCTCCAGATGAAGCTGAACATCTGATGAACTTGCTGGAGACCTGAGGAAATGCTTGAAAGGACGCAAGCTAACCATGATGAAATGAATTCCTCATTTCTCACATCCTCACACTACTTGCTTACTATCTTGTGATTAAATCCTATCTGATGAAATTGATGTCATATTCTTCACTTTGAAGCATATGACTTCGTAAGTTGTACTAATTCATCTGCAGGATGATACTCCAAAAGTTACTGAGTGGGTCCTCGATAGTGAATGCACAAACCACATGACTGGTGACAAGAATCTACTGATGAATTTGCCACTCACTCCATCTCCTCTGAAGCATATCACCTACGCAGACAAAGGAAAAAAGCAAGGTATTGGGACTTGGTAAGGTTGCTATCTCAAAGGACCAAACCATGGATAAGTTGATGCTTGTTGAATCCCTTGTGTTCAACCTTATGTCTGTCTCAATGCTTTGTGATCTTGATATGATCGTCGTATTTGGAAAATATCATTGTGTTGTCATTATGGAATCTGAAAATTCCAAAGTCTTCGAAGGCTTTAGGAGAGGATACTTGTATATTGTTTATTTCTCTATAGGTCCTCAACCTGCCACATGCTTACTTGCAAAGTCTTCATAAGGCTGGCTATGGCATCGACGACTTGGACATGCGGGTATGAGGAACTTGCACACGCTCGCGAAGAAAAAGCACATCATCGGCATGGAGGGTGTCAAATTCCTCAAGGACCACCTCTACGGTGCATGTGAATCTGGGAAGATGACCAGATCCAAGCATCCCTCGAAGACAATCATGACCACGACTCGACCCTCTGAATTGCTTCACGTGGATCTCTTTGGCCCCACTCATTACTCCATACTAACAAATGCTTCAAGTTTGTATGGATTTGTCATTGTTGATGATTACTCTCGTTACACTTGGGTGCATATTATTCTGTACAAAAATGAAGTGCAGGATGTCTTCAGACGATTTGCTTCAAGGGCCTCCACCAACTTTGGCGTCAAGATCAAGCATATTAGGAGTGATAATGGGACTGAATTCAAGAACACTAATATTGATGAATATCTTGATGAACTTGGTATTACTCATGAGTTATCTGCCTCTTATACTCCTCAACAGAATGACATCGTGGAGCGCAAGAACACTACTCTAGTTGAGATGGCTCGCACCATGCTTGATGAATACAAGACTCCTCGTTGCTTCTGGCCTGAGGCAATTGATACTGCACGCCACATCATCAACAGGGTATATCTTGACAAATTCTTCAAGAAGACTTCATATGAACTTATGACTGGCAAGAAACCCAATGTTAGTTATCTCAAAGTCTTAAGTGCAAAATGTTGGATCAGAGATCCTCACCACAGTTCTAAGTTTGCACCGAAAGCACATGAAGGTTTTATGCTTGATTACGGAAAGGACTCGCACACCTACAAAGTCTTCAACACCTACCATCACAAGGTTGTTGAAACTGTAGATGTGAGGTTCGACGAAACTGACGGCTCGCAAAGGGAGCACCTGCCTTCTATGTTTGATGAACAGTCTCCTGAGGAATCCATTAAGGTGAAGGCAACTGAAGATATCATACCCACTGAGGAAGTCATTCCAACGAATGAAGACTTTCATGTTGATACACCTGAAGAAAATGGTACTGAAGGAAGTCCTCAGCCACGTCAACCTGCTCATCCTAGAGTTGCGAATGAAGTGCAGATTGAGAAAATCATCGATGACATCAATGCACCAGGTCCCCTCACTCGCTCAAAAGCTTCACATTTAACTAACTTTTGTGGGCACTTTGCCTTTGTCTCTATCATAGAGCCCACCAAAGTTGATGAAGCATTCGAGGAGCATGAGTGGATTCAAGCTATGCAAGAGGAATTGCATCAGTTCAAGCTCAACAACATGTGGGAACTTGTCAAGCGGCCAGATCCTCGCAAACATAACATCATAGGTATCAAGTGGATCTACCGCAACAAGCAAGATGAAAATGGCCTTGTGGTGAGGAATAAGGCTCGTCTTGTAGCTCAAGGCTACACACAGGTTGAAGGAATTGACTTTGATGAAATGTTTGCACCTGTTACTAGACTTGAAGCTATTCGCATATTGCTTGCTTATGGTAACCATCATAATATCATCTTGTATCAAATGGATGTGAAAAGTGCATTCCTCAATGGTAAGCTTGAGGAAGAAGTATATGTTGCTCAACCCCCAGGTTTTAAAGACCCTAAGCATCCTGACAAAGTGTTCAAACTCAACAAGGCCCTCTATGGCCTCAAGCAGGCCCCTCGGGCATGGTATGACACTCTGAAGGGATTCCTCATGAAGAAAGGCTTCAAACCCGGTTCACTTGACCCTACTCTTTTCACAAAATCCTATGACAATGAACTGTTCATATGCAAAATATATGTGGATGATATATCTTTGGCTGTACTGACAAACGTTACAGTGATGAATTTTCCTATATGATGAGTGAAGAATATAAAATGTCTATGATGGGAGAGTTGAAATTCTTCTTAGGTCTTCAAATTCGTTAGCAAGAGAACGACATCTTCATCTCACAAGAGAAATACCTCAAAGATGTTCTGAGGAAATTCGACATGCAAGATTGCACAGGCGTCAAAACTCCAATGCCTTCAAAAGGACACCTCTACACTGATGAAAATGCTAAAGATTTCGATCAGAAGGTATACCGTTCCATGATTGGCTCTTTATTGTATCTATGTGCATCTAGGCCTGATATTATGCTGAGTGTTTGCATGTGTGCCCGATTCCAAGCAACACCGAAGGAATCACACCATAAGGCTGTGAAACATATTCTTAGATACTTAGCTCACACACCAAAACTTGGATTACGGTATCCCAAGGGCTCAAATCTTCACCTCGTAGAATACTCTAATGCTGACTATGCTGGAGATCGCGTGGATCGCAAGTCAACCTCAGGCACATGTCATTTCCTTGGACGATCCTTAGTCTATTGGTCCTCGAAGAAGCAGAATTACGCCTCACTCTCTACTGCTGAAGTTGAGTACATTGCTGCTGGCTCAAGTTGTGCTCAGTTACTATGGATGAAGCAAACTCTCAAGGACTACGTCATCAAGTTGAAGAATGTGCCCCTCTACTATGACAATGAGAGTGCCATCAAGATTGCTTACAACCCAGTTCAGCACTTCAAGACCAAGCACATCCAGATTCGTCATCACTTTCTTCGAGATCATGTACTCAAGGGTGACATCTCCATCGACCACATCCCCACTAAAGAACAACTGACCGATATCTTCACAAAGCCCTTGGATGAAAAGAGATTTTGCAAGTTACGGTGTGAGCTAAATATCTTAGAATCTTCGAATGTTGATTGAAAGAGGACACACATCCTAACACCTATGCAAAATTGATGACTTAGATGTGCAACACACGAAGTAACGTTTTTCTTCAATCAATGAAGAATAACCCTCTAAGTGTGAAGAAATTAACGAAGAATTTGATTCTTAGAACCCTACGACAATTGTACGCGGTGTGTGAAATCATCATTCTTATACGGTGGGTCATGCCACCAACCAAAAGTTGAAATTTTTCAAAATTGAGTTTTTCGTCATTTTTTAAAATTCCTCAACTTTCCAAATTCTTCAAACTTTGAAACTCATGTTCTTCATTGACTATACATATATATATATATATATGTGTGTGTGTGTGTGTTTTCAATGTCCTCAACAGCATTCACTTATTGCTAATTCTTCAAGTTGATTTTCATCTAAGTGAATGTGATCGGACCCTTTTCCCCTCTATGCTAAACTCAACCCAGTCTATTCACAAATTCTTCATATGCGTTCTACTTTGAAACTCGTTCAAAGTCTTCACTGTGTCCTTGACAGCTGAAGAATTTGCAAACGGAAGATTTGAAATTGTCACTATCAAAAATTTTAGCGGTTCCCGCTCAAACGGTTCCGATTCCCGCGCCTGGATAACCCACGATCCCCCACTATCGCCACCTCTAAGTACGTGGGTGACACCTGTCGCGTGGAGAGCAAGGGTCAGGGGTAATCTTGTCGAAAATCTTTGGGCAGATTGGTTTTCACTAACTCTATAAATACCCCCTCCCCTTCAACTGTGCTCGGTTACTCCTCATCTCATCCCTCTCCCGAGCTCCAACCTAGCGCCGCCGCTAAAGCCATCATCGCTGGTGAGGAAGAACTTCACTACCTGGACCTCATCGTCGCCGTACTCGCATCGGCTGCAGAAGTCCTTACCCCGCCGCTTCTGTAGTTGTCTCCCTCTGCCAAGCTAGGGCGTGAGAGATCTGAACGGACAAACTTCCCAATCTCATCTCTTGTTCGTCGTGTTCTTCACCAGGGTAAATAAAATTTATTTTTACTGTCCTTGTTTGATCCTCAAATGCTCTTTATATTCCTCAAAAGGTGTTTATTCTTCATGAACCTTATTCTAAAAGCACCTTACATCTTGACATACTTGATGTTTTTCCCTAAGTAATGATTTTCTTCAAGATTCCTCAATTGTGTGAATCCTCAAAATTTGCACACCTCTAGAACCTGAGACAAAGAACACTTAGTGAAATTCCTCAAGACACCCATGGTCAAATTCCTCTCACCTATTTTATTTAGAAAAATTTCTGAGAACTCATACGACCTCTTCAAATTCCTCGCACCTATACTCTGTTCACAGGTACAACATTTCTGATGATGAATCTCTAGGTTCTCATCAACTTAACTCATTTGCAGCACTCCTTGAGGAAAAACTGTGTACTTCTTCAGAGTCCTCAAGAGTTCAAATTCCTCAAGTGAAGAAAATGGCTGACGGAAAGAAACCTCAGAAAGGTGGAAAGAAGCCAGATGTGCACACTGCCTTTGAGATTCCAGATGACGTGTATGAGGAATACTGCACAGCCGATGAAGAAACTCATGGCAAAGAAACGACCAAGCAGAGAAAAATTCGTCTGCAGAAAATTGAGAGGAGATAGGCAAGGGAATGGAAGGAATATCGTTATGTAACTCCAAAATACATGATGAAATTCACAGTGAAACCTCCTTGCAGCAGGCCTCCCCTTGCTCCAAATCAAATTGTTGATCCCACTAGCCTCAAGACTGGTGAGGAATTTTCTCACATGTGGGAGAAGCAGCAAGCCAAGCTGGCGAAGAAAGCCAAAGAGGTAGTGAAGAAATTCAATGAAGATTCTGCTGCTGCTGCCTCTGCCGGAGCCTCTGCAAGTGCTCCGAAGAAAATCATGATGAAGAAATCTGCATTGAAGACAAGTTCTTCAACCTCAAAACCTTCACAGCAGATTCCTCAAGGTCAAAGGCCTCGGCCTACAAAGTCTTCAGCTACTGGAACAGTTGCTACTCATTCTTATGCGGTAGCTGCAAAGTCCTCAACCCCAGTGCATCTGGCATCATGTAAGAGGACTGAGGGATTCTCAAGAGTTCCAAAGATCTTAGCAAGCCCCTCTACCACAGCAAAGTCTTCAACTAGCCCTTCTGCGTTGAAGCTGAAGAAAACTGCTGGACGAGGTCAAAGGCCAAGTCCTCACTCAAGAAAGGCTGTGGTGACCATGCCCTCAGGTTCTGAGGATGATGATGATGAAGCTGATGATGAGGAATTGGAAGAAATCATTAGGCAAAGTCAGCAACGGGGCTGCTATAGCAAAGGGCAGTTCTGTTCCTCTCATGATGGATCCCAAGATGATCCTCAACTTCATCGATATATGGCATGAAGACCCAAGCACCCCACTTTCTTCACTAAATCTTCCTCTTGGAGTGGATCATGTCCTCACCCACTTCATCTCTGAAGAAAAATGGAAGAGAGAGCAAGCTCTGAGAGCTAAGAGGAACATGGCTCGGAAAGAAAAGTTCCGGAGAGACAATGTGATGAACTTGACCCCAAATCAACTCGTCACTGTTCAGTATGAAATTCGCACACTCTCTGAGGATCAAGAGAGATATGATGTTGAATGGAAGGGCACCAAGGTGAGATTCGTCAGGGCTGCTCAAGCTGCAGTGAAGGATCACAACACTAGGGTTGCTGCTTGATCGCAACCACAAAATCCTCACGCTAATGAAATTCCTCAAGCTACTGATGAAATTGCTCAGCCTGATGAAATTGCTGATGGAAATGCTTCTGCACTAGAAGCAACTGCTAGTGCTGCTGAGGAAACTCAGACCACTGATGATCATGCCAGGACAACCACCATTGTTGTACTTGAAGAAACTGAAAGGCCAGCTGAAGCTTTTGCTGTGCGTGAAGAAACTGAACACACCAGGGCGGCTGCATCAGTCGTTCCTGAAGAAACTGACACTGCTGAGGAAAAGACTCTCAAGAGAAAAGCATCAGATTAAGAAACCTCAGTCGTGAAAAAGTTGAAGACTATGCCAAGTTCTTCAACTGGACATACTGATGCTACACCAATTTCCTCAGCACCTGCCTACGAAATTGTACCATTTGGGGTGGAATATGTCATCCCAGATGAAGATGAAGATCAGTCTACTTCTTCGACAGAGCAGATTGATGAAGAAATTGAAGTTGAAGACATTGCTTCAACTCCAAAGGTATCATCGCCCCAGCCTCAGTTCACTGCTGAAGAGGCTGGAGTTGAAGAAATTGATGAGGACGTAGACATTGGAAATACAACGTCTATCATCAATGATGAATATTGGGAATCAACACACCCAAATTCACAAATAACTACTCCTCTGACACAGATTCCTCAGTCGCCTGCTCCGACTGAAGAAATACATGAAGAATCTGCTAATCTGACGACCCAAGTCACTGAAGAAATTCCAGCTGCAACAGCTGATGATATTGATGCTCCCCTCGCAACTGAGGAACCAGCTTTCCAAATCGTTCTGTCTGAAGGTGTTCCTCCCATGCCAAAGGAGATTAAGGGGCACTTCAAGCCAAATCTTTAACCGAATCCAAGAATGCCATTCAAAGGCTCAGTACGCCCCAAATTCCTCAAGAGCAATTTCTTCAATGACCGTATGTTCTTCACTGGTCCAAATCCCTATGACTTTGCAAGGGCCGGTCGCAATAGATTCTGGACGGCAACACAGCTCAACTACTATGCATCAGTTCATTTTGAGAAGAAGAAAGTCTTCGAGCACCACCAAATTCCTCATGCTGACATGGAAACCCTTCGATCATTCACACCGGTGCTCCAGGTTCTTCATGATGTAGGCATTCTCCCATTCTGCATCGACATCTGCGACTGGAATGAAGAACTCATTCTTTAGTTCTATGCCACATTGCATATCAGCGGAAATGCTTCAGACGTCAACTCCTGGATATTGGATTGGATGACAGGATCAACATACTTCACTGCTCAAGCTTCTGAATTGCTTCAGTGTGTACCAGTTCCAATTCCCTCAGATGAAGGTCGCAAACTGTTTGATGAGCCTGCACTTCCAAATCAGTTGATGCATGTGTTGATGAAGACATTGCCTCCTGGAAAGCCTCAACGAAAAACCTTCCTTGTGAAGGATCTGCTATATGTGCCCAGGACTGTCTACCCTATACTCACAAATACGCTATGTCCTTAGAAGGGCCACAATTCCGAAGAAGAAGAAGTGGAAGGAGTCATGAAGAATATGCTCTTCAACATCATTCATGGGATTCCCATTGACTTGCACGACTTCTTCATGAGGACTTTGGCCAGTGCTTCTTTAGCTCCATTTGAACAGAAGCCCTATGCGCCTTGGATAATGAAATTCATCAAGGCAAAGTCCTTAGTTCCCTTCAAGGCTAATTTCTAGAACCACTTTGGCTTCCTGCCTCCAATTGAAGTCATCAAGAGTACAATTGCCTCAGTTGAAGGAAAAGGAAAGGCTGTCATTTATGAAGGCACTCGTCCATTGGATGGACAGTTTCGCAAAGCCGCTTCCTTCTCCACCAATGATGACACTGCCACTCAAGACTCCGATGCAAAGGCCTCAGCTCACAAACCTCAAGAGTTTGCCCCTCGTGTGATGACGGATCGCGAGCTTCTAATAAGTCTTCATCAGAAGGTCGATCGCAATCACAAGTGGGTGAAGCGCCAACTTGGTTACATTGTGCAGAACATGACTTTGACGCAGAACATGGTGAAGAGGAATCACTACTATGCGCATGAAAACCTCAACCGCTCTTGGGTCATACTGTCTCACCTCATGTCTTCTGAAGAACTGAATGAGCTGGATCTTGAAGAACATCCCGACTAGGCTCGACGACCACACAAGAAATTCAAGAAAGTCCAAGTTCCTCTGATGGTCACAAGTTCATTTTCTTCATCTCAAGAGCGTGATGACGATGAAGACATTGACGACACTGCGGCAGGCCCTGCATCGACAAACGACCCTGACAACGCTGGCGCTCCTTCCTCACCAACACGATGAAATTCTTCAAAGGGGCATAGGTCCTCACTTTTTCTTCCCTTTTGGTCTTCGATGACAAAGGTGGAGAAAATTTTAGTTAGTCTTCAAGCGGGTCTCTCTCTATATGGGCTATTTTTGTTTAAGTTACAACTCTCGCTCTTCTGAAACTTTTGTTGGTTGAGTTGTAAACTTAAGTCCGATGGTGGTCTGACACTTTTGAACTATTTCCTCGCATGCTTATTTCCTCAAGTACCTTAATGCATACATGCTGAATTTCGTCAGACTCCATTTTCCTCACGCATTTCAAATTCTTCATATCATATGTTCAAATGCGTGTATGAATTACAAGATATAGGGGGAGTTCTCCATGTTTTAACCTGCCATGTGCATTTGTAGTCCAAAGCAAATTCCTCAAATATGCACATCTTCAGGGGGAGTTCTTCTATATCTTGCAATCAAATTCCTCAAACTAAGTACTTTCACTTCATATGTTTATCCCCGTTGAAAACTTAACCTATTTGTCATCAATCACCAAAAAGGGGGAGATTGTTAGTGCATCTAGTGCCCCTTAGTAATTTTTGTGTATTGAAGACTTATAGGTTAAGGTACTAATGTGTTTGTGAGTGTACACAGGCTCCATAAGTCGATGAGGAGTTTGATATATCCAGAGATTATCGACCCCTAAAAATGTATGTCTTCAACTGAAGACTTTGTGAAGACTTTGGCGAAGACTTTGTGAAGACTTTGAAAATGAAGAAGTTGGTGTGACCTTGAAGATATGAACGAGGAATATGAAGCGTGAGGACTTTTGTTTTCATAGTTTCATTTCCTTTATTTGAGTCATAAGAAACACCGTACTGTTAAAGGGGGTCGAGGTAATACTAAGGAAAATCTCCAACTGATGCTCAACTCCAAAATCCTCAACCTATTCAATCCTTCGAGTGAAGCCTTTGGAAATCTCATACAACTCAGTCAAATTCTTCAGTGATAGAGACGAAGTTCTTCTGGCCTTTGATGAATTTGAACTGACTGAGGAGTTAGGATTTTGCCAGTGCGAATTGGCTACAATTGAGGAACATGATAAGCCTGAGGACTTTCATAACATTCACATAACGGTCATATCATTATGGGAATTTATGTCTTATCATGTCAGGTTGCACCCTGGCTATCAATAGCCACCCCGCCACAACCACTAGTTGGTTGGCTGCTTCGAGAGAGAACTGACACTTGTCATTTGAGAGCAACCCATCCTCCGAGGACTTTGAGAGAAAATCATCAGTGAGGAAAAACCCACAACCAAACCACCAAACCCATAGTGATTGAGCATCATTGAAGAAATTCCTGTGTGGATCTGATGCTTGTTACCTTTGAGGACTGTGTATCCTCCAGACGGTTAGGCGTCATGGTCTAGTGCTCGTGCAGTCAATTAGGGATCACGAAGTGACCTTGGTCTAGAGCATCCAGCAGTAAATTGTGGATCGCCGGGTGACCAGTTTGTGAGGGTTTTGGACGTCTACCCTAAAGACTTACCACGAGTGTTGGGCGAGGACTATGTGACCTTAGCTCAAGGAGAATATGTAAGGACTGTGTGTCCTAGGACTGTGTGTCATATGGTTTAAATACCAGGCCGCTCCAAACCAGACATACGACTGTCACAGCAGTTGGAACTGGGTCATCAAACCATTGTCTTCATCGAGCTATATGGTTCTATTTCCTCAACCCCTCTATTCCTCATATACCTGTTGATGAAATTGATTGTTACTGTTTGAAGAATTTGACTGAAGACTTTCACAAATTCCTCACCTCAAATTCTTCAAGTTACCTTGTTCATCACTGTTTATCCTGTATCACGCTACTTACAATTAGTGCATGTTTCATTTCATCATGAGGACTATGATGTTACTATGTTCCTCATGCACTTGAGTACTTATTCCACTGCTAGTTATTCATCACATTTCAAATTCCTCAAAGTTGAAATTCCTCAAGTGATGAATTTGTAAAAATCGCCTATTCACCCACCCTCTAGTCGATATAACGCACTTTCAGGTATATATGAGGCAAAGGAAAATGATCCTTCGAACATGCCCGATTGAGGTGCTCGAAGTCAATACACATTTGAATTGATTTATCCTTCTTGGGCACCAAACCGACATTCGCGAGATGAAAGCACATTTGCTCCCTTGGTGGTTTTGGTAATTAATAACAACATATAAGTCATTGAACTAATGTTTTCACCAAGTATATTTCAGGACAAGTTCAATGATAGGGATGGCAAAAGGATTGTGGAATTACCTCAAGATTCAAGGAAATAGGTTGGCCAAGCTTCAAGCAAGAGGACTCTACATTTTACATTTGTGAGAAATCACTTTGAGTCCATAGGAAAGCCAATACTATTAAAAGGGGGTAAAGTGTTGATGGTGAACAATATGGTCAAACGTGCGCAAGTGACAGTCATCAAAACATCCACAAACTCTCCCACCAAAGACTCGGATAAGAAGGACAACCACACCAAGAGCTACTCAAGAAGAAAGCGTCAAGCTCCTTTTGGTGAATGGGTTTCCGGCTCCGACTCCGACAACCACTCCGAGAGAAGCTATCACTCCAACTCCGACTATAGTCAAGATGATGGTGTTGCCGGAATTGCACTAGTGACAACCAACTCCTATGATATATTTGATTCACCAAATGAAGGAGGTGGAAGTTGCTTCATAGGTAAAGGCCCCAAGGTATCACACCCCGAATATCTTGATTTCGATAGTGATGAAGATGATTTTCTTTACGATGATGACTTGCTATGTGATAAAACTAGTGATGTTAATCATAATGAACTTGATGTTTCTCATACTAGTCATGATAAGTCAATTGAGGATCATAAGATGAAAATAGAAGAACTAACTCAACACTCTTAATTTAGCTCATGAATCTACTCTTGAAGATCATAGAGAGCTTGTAAGAACTCATGAGAAGCTACGCTTCGAGAAGCTCAATTTGGAGCAAGAACATGAATTTCTTAAAGCTATCAATGATGATCTCCAAAAGAAAACTTCATCTTATATTGCCAAATGACTACTCTTGTCTACATTCATGCCACAAGTCAAATCTAAGCAAACTAGTAACAAAGGAAAGAAAGGTTCTTCATCTAGTAGCAACAATAAAAATGCTAAACCCAATGATGTTGCTACTAGTAGTTCTATTGATTCCACTAATGATGATTCTCTTAGCCAAGTTACACTTGAGCAATAAAATGCTTTATTGAAAGGAATTATAGAGAAAGGTATCTACAAGAGTCTTGAAGGGTACAAACAATTTAATGAGATTGTACGCAAGCATGGAGGATACCGGGAGAATCGCGGTGTTGGCTACTTCAACGCTAATGGAGTTGAATGGGAAGAAGGTCAATATCCCAATCCCAAGTTTGTTCCTCAAAAGGAGATGTATGGCAATAATCTTCCCAAGGGAACAAACACTCAAGATGACCTTCCACCACAAGACACCAAGCTCAAGGGTAAGAACAAGCTCCAAGAGGACTTTGACTCTTATGAAGATGAACCCCAAGCTTTGGTGAAGTGGGTTCCCAACGCTACTACAAGCTCAACTTCTACAAGTGCTACTTCAACACCAAGGATACCCATCAACTTGATGTGGATTCCCAAGAAGAAGAACTAGAGAGTTCTTGAGGGATGACTCCACCAATGAAATTCACTCATATTCATTATTGGCAAGATCTATTTGCAATCAACATCAACCCTATGCAATAGATCAAGGAGTCACACATTCCCTCAAAAGGTAAGCAAGGGACAAGGTAATCAACAAATCAATGGACATCATTACACATGATTTGCACTCCATGTCCATAGATATCATTGTGTTTGTCTCTTGTGTGTTGGGACTAACCCATGTAGGTGAGAAGAGTAAGGAAACAACAAGGATGCTCCCAACTCTTGGTGATCTTCATCAAACTTGAGCATCCACCACTACCTCACCAACATGAAGTCTTCATCGACAAAACCCAAGGTTAGTTTATCCCTCTTATGGGGGGATGTCACATCAAGGGGGAGTTTACTCTAAGACTTGAGTCAAAGCATCTCTTAGTATGTGACAACATTAAATGCTTTATGTAAAAGTGGTAACCCCACTTGTGCTTAAACGATGAGTATGACCTATGATCAAGTACTCTTACTTGGATCCTAAGTCAAATACTCATATATAGATGACTTTGTCATCTCCCAAGTGCTTGTTAGATGCTAGAGTGTTTGTGCATGTTTGCCATGATTTCATTTGACATCTTATTGTGTGAGCATGTTGGTCTGCATTTATTTTCTCATTCGAGGATATCCAATTGTTGCTATTTGGCTTTGATTTATCTTTTGCCAATTGGATATACAAGAATGTCTAGGACCACTTCTTTAGCTATCTATGCTTTCTAACCTCATACTATGTTCATGCTGCATCACAAAATTTGAACAAGTGCTTTTCGATACCTCTGTGTGTGGAGCACTCAGAGTTCCGTATCGACAAGGGTTGACCATTTAAAACGTCCCAAGTGCATCTCGGTGGAACCAACCACAAAATCTCAGTCTCACCGAATGTCTAGGGTTGATCTGGTTTTCAATCTCGGTACCGTTGATTCCATTTTCTCGGTTACACCGAGTTTCCCTGTCGACTGACAGTTCAGAAACTCGGTGACACCGACAAGTTAGAATCGGTGTCACCGACAATGGTGCGTATATAAGCTATGGACCCCGACGCTTTGAATTTCAATCGCATTCGTCACGCCTCAAAACCCTAAGCTGCCGCCCACGAGACCCCTGGTCATCGCCCTTGTCTCCTTGCGCTCCTTCGCAGTTGTAAATCGTTGTCGCCAAAGAAATCCTCTCCCTCGTCACCGCCATAGAGGATCCCCGCCAGGCTATGGTACGGATTCGATCTCGATTGCGCTCCTCATCCGATTCTTGTGCATTAGATTCATGTTTACCTTTCATACACCCTTTCCACGTATTCCTATCCACTCAAAACTCCAAAATCTCACAAATAACGAATTTTCTAGGGTTTTGTCGTCCGTCCGTTAATCTCGGTGGAACCGAAACAGTCATATTGGTCTCACCGATGTGATTTTTTGTGTGGCTGAGAACTGACTTGGTGGAACCGAGATCCTCTTTTCGGTCTCACCAAAAAAGGTGCCAAGGTTCGGTTAGAGAGTCGGTTAGTCTCGGCCCCACCGAAAAATATGTTTCCGCTGTACCGATATTTATTTGACAGAATGCAAAAATCTTGAAAAATTCATTATTCAAATTTCAAAAGCCTCATTTTGTGATGACTCATCTACTTCTGCTCTCCTATACTCTATTCACAGGGTCTGTATGCCAGGCTCAGAGGACAGTCAGAATTTGGTAGAGCAGGGAGTTGACATGAGTTCTGGCACAAGCCCAGAGGCGAGCCCTTTTTTAGATCCAGGCACCCCCAGCTCTCATGGGTTACCCAAGGCTGCCACGAGGACCAGTAAGAAGATCAACTTTGATGAAGAAGATTCAGATTTTATTCCTGAGGAGATTATTGCCAAGAAGCAAGGAAAGGCTGCCAGGAAGTCAGCAACTGAAGCTACTTCATCTAGAAGAGTTGTTAGCAAGATCTATGCCAGCTCAGAGACTATCAAGGCACATGAGAGTGCAAGAGCCACAATTTCTGTTGATCCCCCAAGGAAGGCTATGCCTAAGAAGGCAGGGGAGAAGAAGTCCAGGAAAAGGAATTTCCATGTGATTGGCAGGCCTACCTCTATGTATGAAGATCTAGAGGAGGCTGCTAGTGCTGGTGCTGAGGAAGAGGAGGAAGGACATGTTGAGAAGAACCCTCCTAAGAAGAAAGCCAAGAAGCTGATGGTTGATGCTATGTCAAAGACTGGCACTTCCAAGAGCACCAAGCCTTCTTCCAAGAAAGCTGCTGCACAAAAGTCCAAGAGGACTACCAGAGACATTCCAGCTTCTTAGAAGAACAAGGGGACTGCCTCCAGACTTGAAGATGATGATCACTTGACTACTTTGATGAAGCTCAGACCACATCTTATAGTGCATGATGCCAGCCACTTAGTTGCTGAAGACATGAAGAAGAGGAAAAACTCGGGATTGAGAGCCTGGAGAGCCATAGATCCTTATGCTCAGAGGAGGAAAACTGTTGTTGACTACAAGTTCTACACAAGAGAGCAACAGGATTTTTATGAGACAATGTTGCTTGACAAGAGCCCAGCCGTTAGCGACATGAGATATGTCGATTGGAAGTTCATTAAGGATAATGTGGAATACTTCCCAAGTGTCCAAGATAACTTCCATTGCATTGGTCTAGATAAGTTCATTGGCAGAGAGCTTACTGCATGGAACGACGAGATGATCATGCAATTCTACTCCACTGCACATTTCTATGGAGATGGTAGAATTGTATGGATGACTGAAGGTGCAAGGTATGAAACCACTATTGAGGAGTCGGCAGAACTTCTAGAAGTTCTAGAAGCTCAGGAAGGTGATCTGGATGTATACTCAGAACCCAAGGCAAGTCACAATGCCATGAAAGATATGTATACTCCTATCCCTGCAGACAAGGTGCAATCACACAAGTGAGGATCCATCTATTATCTGCAAGCAGGCCTCCGTACAATGAACACCATTCTAAGGCACACCTTGATGCCCAAGTCAGGAGATGACAAGATGATCCGAGGCTACTCCATTAACATGCTGATCCACCTTGACATGAACACCAGGATTAGAGTCATGGATTTGATTGTTGAGACAATCAAGAGGGTTGCTGCTGATCAAAAGTGCTCTTGCTGTTATGCACCCTACATCTAGTTGCTTATCAACTCTCAGTTGGAGAAGCACATTTTTGCTCTAGATCGTCCACATCTGCCCCTACAGCGAGATCTTGAGGATAATGTTGTGGTGATGGACCCAGATCATCCCACATCTGCTACAGCATAGGCAGAGGCAGTAGCTGTTCGAGCTGCTAGTGCTCAAGCCCCTAGATCCAGGAACGAGCAAATGGATCTTCTGATCTCAGCCATCCAGGGCATGCAGAAGGATATCAAGGGGATTCTGGACAACCAGAATAGTCTAGTGAGGATCTTCGAGACAAGAATCAAGGTTCTTGGTGATAAGGTGGACAAGTTGTCCAAGACAGTTATAGAGCTTCAGAAGGAAGTTGACTCCGTGCACATCCCTCGGGTCTCTTCTACTTCAGATGATGAGGAGGAGGAGGATGAATCACCTCTCAGGTGGGGCACCCAGTTCACCACTCAGACTAGATTGGCCACAATGCCTGCACCAGACTTGAGGCCCTCTTCATCAGCTCCTGCTAGTGTCAGCACAGCTCCTACTCCATCGGCTCCAGTTCCTCCCGTGACCACTCTAGCTCTATCCATGACATCTACAGAGATCTTCACCAACACCGTTATCTCGACTCCTTCATCGACAACCGGAGGAGATCAGCCCAAGAACGATTAGATATATGCCTTTGAACTTTTTGGTAACTTGTTGCCAAAGGGGAAGAAGTGTATATAGATCATTAGGCTTCGAGTGAGAGAGCGTTTGGTGTTTGTTGCTTTTTCACAAAACAATTTATTTTGGTTGTCGTGACACTCATTTGTTTTGCTTGTGATACATGCTTGATGTTGTTTGATCATACGCATTAATGTGTGATGCTACTATTTCCTATCATCTGAATGCTTATGTGATGATCATTCATCTTTCATTGATTGTGTTGTGCTATGATATTCATTCCAATTACTCTCCCACACCACCAAGTGGTATGTGACATGTAAGAAGTAACCCATGTACCTAATCGATTGTGCATTTGCATTCAAACGAAAATTTTAGAAATAATGCACAAATTTAGGGGGAGCTCTTGCCTATCACATACTTCTCAAAGCGACGATTATATTCCATGATTATATCTTTGTCGAAGCTTTGATCTATATGTTGTCATCAATTACCAAAAGGGGGGAGACTGAAAGCACATTTTCTCTCTTGGTGGTTTTGGTAATTAATAACAACATTTAAGTCATTGAACTAATGTTTTCACCAAGTATATTTCAGGACAAGTTCAATGATAGGGATGGCAAAAGGATTGTGGAATTACCTCAAGATTCAAGGAAATAGGTTGGCCAAGCTTCAAGCAAGAGGACTCTACATTTTACATTTGTGAGAAATCACTTTGAGTCCATAGGAAAGCCAATACTATTAAAAGGGAGTAAAGTTTTGATGGTGAACAATATGCTCAAACGTGCGCAAGTGACAGTCATCAAAACATCCACAAACTCTCACACCAAAGTCTGTCCTAAGCCAAATATGCAAAATTGGTGCAACCAACATTCCTATCCCGGTGCCACCGATTCTAAACCCTAGACAGACTCAGGCAAAGTCTAACACTTCGGTGCAGCCGACACTGCACTCGGTGCCACCGAGTTGGGTTGCCAAGATTCTGTTATGCAAATTCTCATTTTCGGTCTGACCGAGAATGGTGAATCGGCGTCACCGAGATTGGTAAAGCTACCATTGGTCACCTTGTCGGTGCAACCGAGAATTGTATATCGGTCCCTCCGAGATTCAAAAGTTGCCACTTTTGGTCACTTTGGTACCACCAAGAGTTACACATTCATGTCATCGAGTCTAACTTATTGTGTGTAACGGTTGGATTTTTGGGGATGCCTATATATACCCCTTCACCACCACCCACCTTAAAGAGAAGCACTCAGAACTATTCCATACCTATCCTACCTAGTTTTCTGAGAGAGAACCACCTACCCTTGTGTTGAGGTCAACATCTTCCACGCCAACCATATGGATCTTGATTTCTAGCCTCCCCAAGTTGCTTTCCACCAATCCCATCTATTCTACCAAGCCAAATATGTGAGAGAGTGATTGTGTGTTGAGGAGTCTATCATCTTAAAGCACAAGAGCAAGGAGTTCATCGTCATTACCAAGCCTATTACCTTTTGGAGGGTGGTGCCTCCTAGATTGGTTAGGTGTCGCTTGGGAGCCTGCTAGTTCGTGTTGTGGACTGAACCAAGAAGTTTGTAAGGGCAAGGAGATCTCCTACTTTGTGAAGATCTACCCATAGTGAGGCTAGTCCTTCGTGGACGGAAGCCGCATGGAATAGTCAAGTTTGCTTCTTTGTGGAACCCTCTGTGGACTCTCGCGATTGTTACCCTCCATGGGTTGAAGACTCCATGAACGTGCACATACAATAGCACCACCTATCGGAACCACAGGAAAAATCATCGTGTCATCACTTGTTTTTTCTTTCCTAACCTTCTCTTTACTTACATGTGTAATGTCTTTACTTTCCTCTACTATACTCTTAGACATGCATGTGTAGGGTGTTACTCGATATGCTATGAATGCTAAAACTTGCCAAGAACTAAAATTGGGAAAAATGCAAAACTTTTATTTGGTCAAGTAGTCTAATCACCCCCCCCCTCTAGACCTACTTTCGATCCCACATGAGCCACTCGGAGTTGTATACTTCGCGAATGAACTCAGTAGCTAGGAGTCGAGCTATTTCTCCACCAACCGCCTTGCGGTTCTCCATGGAGGATCGATGCAAGTACTCTTTGACCAGCTTGACTTTGGGATCGGTTCGGAGTCGATGCTCAGCCAGCTCCCTGGGAACACCGGGCATGTCAGACAACTTCCATGCGAAGATGTCCTAGTTCTCACAGAGGAACTATATGAGCTCGGCTTCCTATTTCTCCCCGAGTGATGTGGATATGTTTGTCGGTGTGGCGCTTGAATCAGTCGGGTGAACATGGACTTGCTTGGTCTCGCCAGCCGATTGGAAAGCCGACTCGGAGCCAGGCCGTTTCAACCTAAGAAAATAAGCTGTGTCCAATTCCTTCTTGTACCCTTCGAGCGCGGCTACCAGCACTTGTTCATTGGCAATTTTGGAACCTTGCTGGAGGCATTCCTCAGCTATGACCCGGTCACCAGTCACCGTGATCATGCCATTCGGCCCTGGCATCTTCAGCTTAAGGAACACGTAACATGGTCTGGCCATGAAACATGCTTAAGCAGGTCTGCCCAGGATTGCATGATAGGCACCGCGGAAATCCACCACCTCGAAGGTCAATTGCTCCTTCCGGTAGTTCTTCTCGCTTTTCCCGAATACTACATCCAGGGAGATCTGGCCGAGTGACTCTGCTTTGTTCCCAGGGATGATCCCATGGAAATGCATATTTCTCTTGCTCAATCGGGACATTGGGATGCTCATGGCTTTGAGCATGTCGGCATAAATTATGTTGAGCCCGCTGCCTCTATCCATAAGAACCTTACGCAGTTGGACGCCGTTCACGACTGGATCGACAACTAATGCCTGCCTCACGGGGGTGGCTATGTGGAGAGGATGGTCGGAATGGTCAAATGTAATCGGAGTGTTTGCCTAGTTGAGGTGTTTGGAAGCAGTCGGAACTGCCATGTTGACTTCCCGATTGACAACCTTCAACCATCTTTTACTCTCTACATCTGCAAAAATCATGTTCAGGACCTTGTCGACTAGTGGTAACCCTAGGGAAAGTTCTTCCTCATCATCAGCATCGTCTTTGTCTTTCGCGGGCGCTTTGCCCATTACTTGCTTGAGCAGACAACATTCCCGAGTGGTATGCTTCGGGAGCACAATGTTGCCTACTTCATCTGTCTTGGTATGAACTTGGCAGGGCCGGTCAAGAATGTCGGGTTTAGAGTCGAAACTCTTCTTAGGAGTCCACTCTTTCTTCTTTTTCGGCTTTGGTTTGCCCTGGCCCTATCCGGAGACGGCCGCAACCTCTACTTACTGGGAGCATCAGCCTTTCGCTTCTGCTGCTGCTTTTTACCTGTGTTGCCTTCCGACTGAGGGGCATCACCAATACGTCCTTTGCCGCCGCGGAGGCGGTCTTCTTCTTCGCCATTGGCGTACTTATTTCCTATTTCCATGGCCCGACTGAGGGATAGATCCCCGGCTCATCCAAACTTGAGAATCAACTCTCGGTACCGAGTTCTGGCATTGAAGGCGCACACGGCCTGATGCTCAGTTACGTTCTCCATGGTGTTGTGAAATTTGATCCAACGTTGGATGTACTCTCGGAGAGTCTCATTGCTCTTATCAACGCAATGTTGTAGTTCTGTCAGCCCACCCGGGCGCTTGTAAGTGCCCTCGAAGTTCTTGACGAACACTAGGGCTAAATCTTCCGAGCAAAAAATGCAGCTCTGTGGCAACTGGTTTAGCCATGCGCGTGTTGATCCCTCCAGCATGAGTGGAAGGTACTTCATAGCGATGAAGTCATTGCCTCAGCCGATCTGAACGGACACTCAGTAGTCCTCAAACCAAGTTTTTGGCTTCGACTCGCTGTTTAATTTACCAATCCCCGTCGTTATGAAGCAACCGAGTCCAGAGGCACCCCATCCACTCGCTCGATCTCTTTGGTCTCTGTTTCGATCAACCAATGCCGGGTGATGATGGACATGGTGTTGAACTGAGGGGTTCTATGACCATTATCCCATAACCTCTTTGCCGGATGGGGCTCTGCTCCTGGTCTCTTGCGTGAGGACGACCTCCATCATATCGACGGGGGCCGTATGACCCTCCCCTCGGAGGGGCGTTCGACTGATGTTGCGATCATCGTGTCAATGCCCTCCGTGCGGACCTCTCGGATGAGGAGGAGTCCGCTGGTCTTTCCTTGGCGCAAGCAGGCTATGAGCCGACTAGACCATTTCTGCCCGAGCAGACTTGATGTGGATACTTTGATGAGATTGCGACACTTCAGAGTTTTGTTCCAAGGCCGTCTTCAGAAGGGCCTGGATCTGCCGAATGCCCTCACCTGCCGCCGAACGGACGATTGGAACGAATCAGCGATCCGAGTGGCCGCAGCCATGTTCAACAAAGGCGTGCATATCACTGGGATGGTGTATGGTCGCTCTTTTGTGAACAGCTGATGGTGACTCCGACTGGAGCTGGGTATCTCCCTTGTCGCGTGCTCGTTGAATTACCGTCGAAGTCGCTCCAATCGCTCGCAGTCCGCCATAGTGGCCCGACGCGTGTCCTCTATAGCCATCTCCTCTGGGGAAGTCCCCGCGATGGGAGTGAGGAGCACCTCATCGTTCCTGCATCGGATCTCCTCCCGCTGATCCCGAATGAGGGGTCGAGGGACGTAACCGTCGGAGGTAGCCTTGT
Source organism: Hordeum marinum (assembly GCA_022496015.1). Lineage (NCBI taxonomy): Eukaryota > Viridiplantae > Streptophyta > Magnoliopsida > Poales > Poaceae > Hordeum > Hordeum marinum. Next base: position 389,887,970 of record CM039678.1, on the reverse strand, counting down.
TACGGTCGTCGTCCCGCCCGCGAGCATCCCCCGCGGAGTACCCGAGAGGAGGATCGTCCCGGGATGGGCTGGTCATCAGGACTTTAATGACATCTCTACTGCCTTTGCAATCAGCTACACCGGGGAAGTCGTCGTCTGACGATGGGAAAAGACAGTGTACAGACTCGTCGGAGCCGCACACGAGAGGTTGCTCGGCCGTGGTCTGAGCCGCCACCGCATCCTTGATCCAGCGTTGTAGCCGTGAGCGCCTAGAGCGCCGGCGGCAGGCTACAATACGAGTCGGTAAAGTAGGTCGAGACGGTGCTGATGGCTATCGGAGAAGGACTCCAAACGTCGTCGCGGTGAAATGCATTGTGCCTCGAGCGGGCAGTGCATCGACATCCAGCGGGGCTTCCTACAGCCATGCCGAGTCGTAGACGATGAAGACGAGGGATCTGAAGAAGATCTCGCTGTCGGGTGTCATCATGATGATTGGAAAAAAGTGGAAATTCCACCTGCGCCAAAATTTGCTAGACGCGCAGCCCCACGGTGGGCGCGAACTATCAAGGGAACTAGCCTGACAATACTACCAGGGGTACGAATGGAGGGGCGAAGTCTAGCTATGGCTCAAGTGTTCATTCGGATGTGTACAAGTTCAGGCCCCACTTGGAAGTGGTAAAAGACCTACATCTCGAGCCCGGGGGCTGATTTGTTTGCTTATGGGAGAATAGGAGAATACATGTGTCGGGAACTTGTTATGGTGTCCGGTGGTGGCTTATATAGAGTGCGCCACAACCAGCCGAGCATCATAATAAATGCAAGTTAAGGCTATGTTATAGGAACTACCACTTTAACTAGGGCGTTACTGATAATGCATGATTAACTGTGGCAACGAACACCCCTTCAGGTTCCTCGAACACTATGCCTCAGGGGTTGTTGAGATTCTATCGTCCGAGTGTGTGTCACAGTCATTCGAGTGACTCTGTAGGTGCGTCTGAGTGCCTCTTGAAGTGCGTCCAAGTGCACTTTTACTTCTGGAGCTTAAGTGCCAATGAGGGTCTATAAGTGGGCCTAGAAGTCAGCCTCGTGACCCTACCAATGGTAGACGACGTCATCAAGCATTGTTCTTGAAATTATTTCTGGAGGCAAAGTTCACATATATAGAATCATTGTTTTGCTCAATCAAAGTAGATAGTGGCAAATCATTGGGTTCAACATGAGCACTCTTATTTGCAAACATATTCATAAGATAATCTAACTTATCACTCAAAGTAGCATTTTCTTCAACATAATTTACCTTCTTACCAGTTGAAGCTTGTTCGGTGTCCATTGTGAATAATTTGTCATGATATTATCTAGTAATTTAGTATCTTCTACCAATGTGTTCTCCATAAAGGTACCACCTACAGCAGAGTCTAGAAGATTTCTCGACACAAAGTTTAGTCTCGCATAGAAATTTTCTATTATCCTCCATAAACTTAAGCCATGAGAGAGACAATTTTTAATTATCAATTTCATTCTCTCCCATGCTTGTGCAATATATTCTTGCTCCTGTTGTTTAAAATTCATAATTTGGTTTTGGAGAGATACTTAGGAGGAGGGAAATACTTGACAATAACAGCATCCTTACATTTATCCCATGTTCCAATACTATTGCGAGGCAAGGATGAAAACCAAGTTTTAGCTTTATCTCTTAGTGAGACAGGAATAATTTCAATTTAACCACATCATTATCCACATCTTTTTTCTTTCGCGTATCACATAATTCAACGAAGGTATTAAGATCTGAAGCAGCGTCCTCTTTAGAACTTCCAGCAAATTGTTCTTTCATAACAAGATTCAGTGAAGCGACATTTATATCGAAAGCTTCTGCACTGGTGGTGGCTGGTATTGGAGTACTAATAAAATCCTTTTATTAGTATTTCAAAAGTCACACGATTAGGTATTTTTTGAGACATAGTGATAAACCAAGTAAACTAGCAAGCAAACAAGTAAACTAACAAGTAAACTAGCTAACTAGGCAAACAAAAAATATATTTTTTTTGTATTTGCGGTTTTTATATAAAGTAAAATATATTGGAAAATAAAAATTACAACAAGTGAAAGATAATATATGTGTAGGTACCTGATTAGAATTTGATGATGTCTCCCCGGTAACGACGCTAGAAATTGTTCCTGCTACTCGTGAGTTGCGTTGGGATTTTCCTCGAAGAGAGGAGGAGATCCAACACAGTAGAGATAATTATTTCCCTCAGTGAGAAGCAAGGCTATCGAACCAATAGGAGAACCAAGCAAATCCCTTCCAACAACACCTACACATACAAAGCCCAACACTCGCACCCAATGTGGGCAAGAGGGTTGTCAAGCCCCTAGAACTCGTTACTTGCAAGGACTAAATCTTGACAGAAATATATATTGTAAAAACAAAACAAAATAAAAGTAAATAAAATGCAACAAGGTATTTTTGGATTTTTTTGTATTTATGTTTAAATATACCCGAGGGACATCGTGTTCGCTAGAGGCTTCTCTCTTGAAAATAGCATACAGTGGGTAGAAAAATTATTGTTGGGCAAGTAACAGAATTTCGCATAGTTATGACATGTTATTCACGACAATGATCATGTATATAGGCATCATGTCCATAAACAAGTAGACCGCAAGATTGAACTACTACTATTATTCCACTTCGAGAATGCTTCTATGCTTGCCTCTCTAGGTATTAAGTTCATAATAAACAGAGTAATTCTTGGAGCAAGGTGACATGATGTAGACAAAATAAGACAAGCAATATGTTAAGATCCTCTCATTTTGTCCTCAATGACAATGTTACAAATTTGTGTATTGTCCCCTTTTATCACTGGGATATAGAGCACCACAAGATTGAACCCACTACAACACACCACTCTCGCTGAAGATAAATTAGTCTAGTTGGCAAAACCAAACCGATAGATCGGTGAGAAATACGAAGCTATAATAATCATGCATAATAGAATTCAGAAAGACCCAATTACTTTAAATGAATAATCTGATCATAAACCCACAATTCACCAGATCCCAACAAACACACTACAAAAGAAGATTACATCGGATTGTTCACCACGGGAATCATGCTAAACTTTGTATTGAAGACCAAAGGGAGAAGAAGCCATCTAGGTACTACATATGGACACGTAGATCTGTGGTGGAATACTCACGCATCATCATGTAGGTAGCAAGGTTGATGTAGATGGCCTGAGTAGTCGATTCCCCCTCCAACAGAATCTCCTCGTCTTGCTTCTTGACTTCTCCCGAAGCTTCCTGAGTACCTTTTGTCTAGAAAAAAATCGTCTAAAAGTTTTGTAGCATTTGACCTTCGTTTGGTACAAATTTCCTGGAAAAACTAAGAGTGGGCAACAAACAACAACTGGCACTTGGCACTGGGCTAATTGGTTAGTTCCCGAAAATGATATCACATAGCATATAATTGCATATAAAGTAACCTAGATTGATAATATAATAGCATGGAACAATAAAAAAATTATAAATACGTTGGAGACGTCTCAACGAGCTGCCTTCGCCAAGTTCAATGCGGTCCCGCATTCTGCATATCTGAAGCTCAAGAAGCCAAGACCAAAGGGTGTAATCACAATAAATGGAAGAACCGGACGCTTCCTCCGGCCGGACGAGCCGACCGTCGCTTTCGCAGCCAATATCCAGGCAACCGAGGAGGCATATGAAGCCCTCGCCAAGGTGCTTGCGAAGGTGATACATGTGTGACGTATCTATAGTTTTTTATTGTTTCATGTTATCACATTATCAATCTTGGATACTTTATATGCAATTATATGCTCTTTTTATGTCATTTTTGGGACTAACCTATTAACTCAGTGCCTAGTGTCAGTTTTTGTTTTTGCCTGTTTTTTGACTTTTCACAAACTCAATATCAAGCGAATTCCATATTGGATAAAAATTTACCAGAGTTATTTTTGAACCACAAGAGACCCAAGAAGCTTTGGGAGGAGGCCAAAAGACCCATGAGGTGGCCACGAGTTACCAGGGCGTGCCCTCGGGGGTAGGGCGCACCCCCATGGCTCATGAGCCTGTGGCACTTCCTGACCTAATTCCACTTCTATATAATCGCAATCACCCCAAAAACATCATAAAGCCATCCGAAACAATTTTTACACCACTCCAAGTCTATGTTCTTCCGCGATACCATATGGAGGCCTTTTCCGGTACTCTGCCAGAGGGAATCCATCACGGATGTCATCTTCATCAACCATGCTGCCTCAATGATGATGGGTGAGTAGTTACCATAGATTTACAGGTCCATAGCTAGTAGCTAGATGACTCTTCTTTGTCTTTGATCTTCCATACAAAGTTCTTCGTGATTCTTGCGTTGATCTATCCGATGTAATCTTGTTTTGCGGTGTGTTTGTTTGGATCCAATGAATTGTGGGTTTATGATCAGATTATTCATGAAATGTGATTGATTCATCTCTGAATTTTATTATTCATGATTGGTATAGCTTTGCAAGTCTCTCGATCTATCGGTTTTGTTTGGCCAAATACATTGATTTATCTGCAGCGAGAGGAGTGCATTGTAGTGGGTTCAATCTTGCGGTGCTCTATACCACAATGACAGAAGGGGGCAAGACACATATTGTATTATTGCTACTAAGGGTAAAAGGACGTGGTTTGAACATATTGCATGTACATACTGTGTCTACATCATGTCATCTTTGTTGAAGTATTACTCTGTTTGTCATGAATTTAATACCTTAGATGCATGTTGGATATAGGTTCATTGGTGTAGTAATAGTAGTAGATGTAGAATCATTTCAGTCTACTTGTCACGGACGTGATGCCTATATACATGATCAATGCCATGAATACATAAGCATAACTGTGTGTTCTTCTATCAATCGCCCAACAGTAATGTGTCTACCCACCGTATGATATGCTCGAGAGAGAACCTCTAGTTAATGCTATGGAACCCGGGTCTACTTAATTATATTTGCTAAAAATTTAAAATACTTTCTGTAATTTATTTTATTTTGCTTTTATCTTTATCAATCTAACACTATTAGAAGTAATCCTTGCAAGTAATGAGTTCAAGGGGCTTGAAAACCCTCTTGCTTGTGTTTTGTGCAAGTGTTTGGTTTTGTGTGTGCAGGTGATGCAAGAAAGATGAGTTGTCATGGTTCTCCTACTGGTTCAATAACCTTGGCTCTCACTGAGAGAAATACTTATCGCTACTATATTGCTTCACCCTTCCTCTTCGAGGAAAATCCCAACGCAGCTCATAAGTAGAAGAAGGGCACTTCCAAATGCTCCCGAGGTGTTTCTCAGCCTCCCTAGTCCTCACATGGCCACCCCACATAGGGATACACGCTCCCTAACCTCCCTTGTCTGGCCAAAAACTATGTGCCTAGAGTGCATAACTTTGCACTCAAGATTCCATGGAAGGCCACGTAGCAACAAAGATTACAGCCGCCATGTTCGGATTAACAGATCTATGCGGCTCAACCTTTTGGGGCACGTTCCTATGATAATTTTAAAGCCCATGGGAATACATACCCATCGAGCTTCAAGCTACACCTGGTGGATACTGAGGGCTACCTTCTTACAGGACCCATTGCTAGGCCAATGTCAAGTGCTCGGCTAGCAGTAGTAACGCACTTAAAAACATACAAGCACCTTGCTTTATACAAGGGTGTATGCTTAAAACACAGCACAGAGGCGCAAACGTGACAGGGCTCATCTGATGACAATAGGACCAAGTAAACAAAGCTCTGTGTAGAACTAATATTTTTGTATCTTTGTCCAACAAGCTCAACTTGCATGGTTCGGCTTTATAAATAAAGGAATCATGTCATCCATTCATTATACCTTGTCTATGTCCTTCCTTATTTTCCATGTGAACCAATGACAATTGGTATACATCGGTTATTGACCAAAGGCTCCGATATAACACCTCGCCTAGAAATCCCAACGCTCATTAAAAGAATGTCGGGTGTCTTGGATATTGCATTATATAAATCAATTTTCGACTCATGTCTTTCATCAATAGTTGGGTTGCCTGGCTCCTGTGCTTACCTCTCATGTTCCACTTCGTTCGGCTAAGTGTGTAAACAGGGAACCACTACGACTGTACTTCTGATTCAATCGGTTAAGTGCCTCAATGGAGAAAACCGTAAACTGACTGTCATGATAAGCGTATATTGGTTGGCGATCTGCAAACCTTGTAAAACATAATCGTTAGTGATTTCGCATGCATTACATGAATGGTTCTCTTCAAAGAACCGAAGTGGTCCAAGCTTGGGCCATGGTTGGCCCGAACACTTCACAAGCGGGGGCTTGTCAGTCGCCCCCAAAATTTAAGCTCCTATTAGTGAAAATCTGTAGCGACCCGACCCAAATGGATTCGTGCTTTTGTGCTTTCTGTGTCATCCCTGGATCAGTATGCTGGCACACACGGTACTTCGATGAAATACCATAACATCACATGTAAAATAAATACTATAGATCTAGAGTATACATTATATCATAGGGAAACAACTCATTAAGGGTGTGGACTCCCATCAATGCTAATGGCAAGTTAAGTGTAGACCATAACCCTATATCATAACTCTTACTCGTTGTATAAATATCTGCAACATTATAAGTTGTAGCCATGTAGGTCAGTACATTGAATATACCAGCAAGATCACAAAAGAAAACAAATGATAAAGACTATTATATGTGCAATATGGCTTTGTGGCTCTATGTTAATTGTTTGCACAAAAGTTGGTTTTATTTATTTTTCTAACAACAAATGATTTGTCAATGAGCCGACACTATAAAATTATTCATTATGACATGGTTCAGCCCAAATAATCATAAGTAGCCCACATTTAAATTATTAGTTTGGTGTTGAGAGTTTCGAGATATATCCAAGTCGAGAGGCTCAAATTGTCCATAACAAAACACGGCTAACCGATTAGGTTTAAACTCTGCCAAGTGTTTTGCACGTTACCCACAAGAATCATTACCTTCTTGTAAATCCTTGCGCTGCTGGGAGTTTGAGATCACGACAAACGAAACATGGTCTTTCAACGAGTTCCCCTAACCACTGTCCGGTGCCCATTCAATCCTATCGTTAACTACATCTACTAGCAGCGTTCTAGCCAGAGTCACAACTAAGGTCAACCAAGCTGGTACCCATATGACTTGCGGTTGCACCTGTAAGATTCTAGGCATGAAGTATTCTTCCATCTCTTGGAGTCTGGGTGAAGCTTTCTGCAAGATGCCATGACGCTTCTCCATGCATCCCGGACCATTCACTGGTTACTCTAGGGTGCCCATCAAAACCATCATCCACCTAGTAGTGTGTGTTGAATTCTTGTCTCGGGTATTGAAGTTTTGAGGTCTTGTAGATGCAGGCCTTGAAGTTGCCATCTTGAAGTTGTCGTCATGGATTGTAGAGTTCTCCTTCTCACAGCACTCACGAGCACTCATGCCAATCCTTGTGTATGATAGTGTTGCATAACATAAGCAACATTCCCAGGGCTTAGTAATAATGGTGTGGGTTGCCACCTCATGCTTCTACCCACTTACAAGAATCAATATAACTATTGGAGGAAATGTTGAAAAGGTGACACTAAATGCAATTAAACATAGGTATTGTAATATGGTTAAAGTGAACTTGCCTGTACTGATGATGAAGTATCTTCGCTCCCAAAAATCCTAATAATCTACTTGTCACACTCCGAGAGATGTATTGTAATCAAACAATTGCATTCATATAAGCAATCAGACTATCAATCAATCAAACCAACGAACTATCAATAAAACTACAAAGTAAAATCTAAATTAAACCAAATAGCAAGGTCATTAAAATCATACAAAAGCTTATAGAAAACTCAAGTGTTTATCAACAAAAATAAGCAAGGACTTTCGGATCAAAATAAAGTTGTAACAGAAAGTAAAATAAATAGAACTTATTTTAACAGAAAGTATTTTACTTAAAGTTTTATTAGCAAAATAAACACATTTAAAATAAAATAAATAATACTTTCCATTAAAAACAAGCCTAATAGGTTCAGATTTGAATCTGATCAAAACAGAACTAAAATACAAATCAAGATTTATTGTTTTGTGGATAAACAAAACATCTAGAAAACAGAAGCAAAACAATCAATCTGAAAATAAATTTTTAAATAGGTTTTATTCCAAATTTGGTGTTTGAAGTAATTTTTATCAAATTCAAATTAAAAAACTTATAATGTGAAATGTTTTAGATCTAGCAGAAACTACATATATTTGTAAAAACTAATGCTAAAGAATCACTCAAAAATATTGAAAACACTAAAATATATAAGCAATCTAAATTCACAACTAAATATGGAAAATAAATTAAAACAAAAAAACAAAACTAAGACTACAGGTCGGCCAAGGACACGTGGTGCTTTGCTAATGGCTGGTAGAGTTTTTGGTCATTGGCTAATGAGAGGACAGTCGATATTTAAGTAGAACTAAGATTGCGGTTTAATAAATCGATCTGTCGGTTTCTAATAGACCAATGGTCTAGTTTACTAAACCAAAGTAAAACCAAACCAAAACATAACTGAATTGTTTTGTTTTAAATTCATCAGGAAGCAACAAGGGCGGGCTGGTGGCTTACAACAAGGGGATGACGTCAACAAAGGAGAAGACCGACGACGAGGCAACGACATTCGAGCATCGGCAGAGTCTGCTGTGGGGTCGGGGTAGTGAGGCATGGCGAGGGGGTTATGAAGGTGTCCAAGGCAGCGTTGAATATGGCCGAACAAGGCAGGGCGAGCTTAGAGAAGCTCCTATGAATAGGGAGCTTCGGGAAGACTGGACGTGATTGAGGTGGCGACTCCGGTGGGTTCTAGGAGCGCAAAAGATGTCAATGAGGTGTGCACCGGGGAGAGAGAATGAACTCGGGAAGTAGGAGTATCAAGAAGTTCACTGGCAGTCAAAGTCAAGAGGGGGACTTGGTTTGGCTCCGGCGAGATGCAAACAACGCCTGCGAGCTCTCCGAAGGGTTTCAGTGTGTTTTGGGGGGGGGGAATCGGACGTGCAGGATACTAACTTTATAGGGACATAGGCATGGGTAAGGGGAATTACTCGGGGGTCAAATACCTAAGAACGCAGACACGGGGCGGCATGGGTAATCTCCTGCCTTCCTTGTGAGAGGAGGAAGAATGGTGCGGCGAGCGTTGGGGTTGCCTTGGGCCAAAAGGTCAGTTAGCCGGTGCCTGGCCTGGTGCTTCCTTTTTTAATAAATAAAATAGAGTACACAAAGTGTAAAAGAAAATGAAAAGTAGAATTGTAGAAAAAAAGTTACATATCAAAAACTTTAGAATTAAACATACAAAATTATGAACTATTTTTCATAGATGAACTTTTAAGAAAAAAATATTTAAAAAATTCTAAATAGAGTTGTAATTTGATTTTAAAATCTTTTGCAAACCTTTTCTATTTTCCATTTCCAAATAGATTTCACATTTTCCACTAATATGAAGGGTCATATTTTTTCTCTCTTGTGAATTTCTTTTTTCATAGAATTTGAAAATGAAATTCAAATCTCACTAGAGAAGAAATACAATAGTGCTTTAAAATGGAGTTCAAATTGTCATCGAAGGAAGAATTGGGAAAGTCCTTTAATTCCCTCTAATTAAATTGCATAGGTTTTAAAAATTCCACTCACTTTCAAACAAACAATGACACAAGCAATCATTATTACTAATTTTTATATAGCATTCGAAAATTTAGAATCTTGCGATGTTGCATTGCCTATAACAAAACGACCACCTCTAGGTATCGAGATATCGACTAAGGATCATATTGTTATTTAGACACCTCGCGTAGTTTATGCTTGGGCTGAAAGTCGAAGACTTGCCACTTCGGTTTAAAAAGAAAACAGTCACACGAAAGATTGTAATTAAAACATAGGTGTTACGTCTCTGACTTATTTATGATTTTTTTTATTGTTTCATGCTATTATATTATCAATCTTGAATACTTTATATGCAATTATATTCTATTTTATATCAATTTTCAGGTCTAACTTATTAACTACGTGCCAAGTGCGAGTTACTGTTTTTGCGTGTGTTTGGACTTTCTGGAAAATAATACCAAGCGGAGTCCAAATTTGGATAAAAAATTATGGGAGTTATTTTTGGACCAGAAGAGACCCATGAAACTTCGGGAGGAGGCCAGAAGAAGGTGTCCACGAGCCATCAGGGCGTGTCCTCATGGGGTAGGGAGCGCCACTGGCTCATGGGCCCCTCGTGGCACCCCTGGCCTAATGCCACTTCTATATATTTCCAATTATCCCAAAATCAACACAAAGACAGCTAACACACTTTTTTCACCGCCGCTGGTCTTTGTTCTTCCGCGATCGCTTCTGGAGTCCTTTTCTTGTACCCTGCCAGAGGGGGAATCGATCATGGAGGTCATCTTAGTCAACCTTGCTGCCTCCATGATGATGTGTGAGTAGTTCACCATAGACCTATGGGTCAATAGCTAGTAGCTAGACGACTTATTGTCTCTCTTTTATGTTCAATACAATGGTCTTCGCGATTCTTGCGATGATCTATCCGATGTAATCTTCTCTTGTGGTGCGTTTGTTGGGATCTGATGAATTTTGGATTTATGATCAGATTATTCATGAAAATTAACTGAGTCTTCTTAGAATTCAATTATGCATGATTGTTATAGCTTTGCAACTCTCTCTGATCTATCTGTTTGGTTTGGCCAACTAGATTGATTTATCTTCGGTGGGAGGAGTGCATTGTAGAGGGTTTAATCTTGCGGTACTCTATATCCAAGTGACAGAAGGGGACAAGACATGTATTTTGTTATTTCTACTAACATTAAAATGATGGGGTTTGAACATATTTCTTGGTCTTACTTTGTCTACATCATTTCATCTTTCTTAAAGCATTACTCTGTTTTTCATGAACTTAATACGATAGATGCATGCTGGATGGCAGTCGATTGGTGGAGTAATAGTAGTTGATGTAGAACAGTTTTGGTCTACTTATCACAGATGTGATGCATATATACATGATTACTGCCAAGAATAACATCATAACTATGCGCTTTTCTATCAATTGCCCAAAAGTAATTTGTCAACCCATCATACGTTGTGCGTTTGACAGAGAAGCCTCTAGTGAAAACAATGGCCCCATGGTCTATTAAAATCTTATTACAAAAACCTAAAAAACGTGATACAATTTATTTAATTTATTTTTTATTTTACATTTTCATTTATATATCTATCACTATCAGAACTAATCCTTGCAAGTAACAAGTTCAAGGGGCTTGACAACCCTCTTACTCGTGTTGGCTGCAAGTGTTTGGTTTTGTGTGTGAAGGTATTGTTGAAGCAAGTTGTTGTGATTCTCCTACTAGTTTGAGAACCTTGGTTCTCACTGATGGAAATACTTATCGCTACAATATTGCTTCGCCCTTCCTCCTCGGGGAAAACCCAACGCAACTCAGAAGTAGCAGAAAGAATTTTTGGCGCCATTGTCGGGGGGATATCACCAACTTAGCACGAGGTCCCTTCACACAATCTATCAAATAGTGTATCTAATTTTTTCTTGTGTTTTTATTTATCCTTATATTTTCTTTTATAAAAAATCAAAAACAAATATATTTATATTTCTAGTTTACTTGTTAATTTCCTTGATTTGTAGCTATGTCTCAAGATACTACAATATATACTTCTCCCGCCACTAGTGTGGAGGCATCACCTAGAAATAGGGGAGATGCAAATACTAAAAGAAACATGGAAGAAATTTCTAGTGATGAATTGGCTGAGGAAATAGATGAAAATTTGACTAGTGAAGAAGACACTGCTACCTTGCATACAAAAAGACTTCAAGTAGGTAGTGGTCATATTATTTACTACTATGTTAGGAGGTTATATTCTTGATAGAACCAATAGTTGCACAAATGCTATTTCATTACTTTCGCTTAAATTTGAAAGACAATTTGTGCACATGCATCCCACTATACAAAGAATGATGCTAGAATTTTCCATTATTCATGATCCTTCAGTTAAACGTTTTGTTACAATTTTTCTAGTAAGCAAGTTCATGTATATCATGAAAGAAGCAGGAGACATCTTTGCTCATTGTCGTAAAAAATGAACGCCCACCAATAGAAAGAATTTTTTAAGATCAAGATGAGATAAGGAAACTATGTTCCACTGATCCTAATGAGCATATTGAGAATCTTAGAAAAAAGGGCCCTCCTTCTATCTCGATTGATAGGTTATCCAAAAATAATGATGGATTCGCCATAGAAAATAACAGGCTAGGATGTGTGCTTAAGAATAAGATGAGAGAATATATTTATAGGAATTTTTATAATGAAGACATAGTCATCGCTTACAAGGGGCCAAAAGAGGAGTATCCTCCTATTAAACTTGATCATTCAGATCCTTGCCCTATTAAGTATAGCCCTTTTAATTATTTTAGTCTACCTAATAGGAAAATTGCTTCTAAAAGAAGGAAATATGATATAAGCATGAATTACATTCCCTATGATTATTAGAATACTTGAAATAATGCATTGTGCCTAGCTAGGGGATAAAACAATATCGCTTGTTGGGAGGCAACCTAGATAGTTATCTTTAATTTTTTACTTTCACTTTATGTTATTTTGAGTTCACACAATTTTTCTACGGTAATGGTTGCATTTTTATGTATAAATTAGTGTTTTTCCATGTAAAGCCTTTGGGATGATTTGGAAGATAGTAGAATCAATTTTGTGCAAAAACAGAAACTTTTACAACCAGTGCGGAATTTCTCCGATTTTAATGGAGCGTATTTTTGATCTGAATATTTCACAAAGTATTTATAAACATATTACCCAGGTTTAACTAATTTTTCAAAATTTTAGGAATTACGTAAGTATGGTTTTAGTATAGATTGCTACAGATTGTTCTGTTTTAGACATATTCTGTTTTTGCTTGCATAGTTTGCTTGCTTTGATGATGCTATGGATTATATCGGGGGTATAAGTCATGAAGAAGTTAGAATATGGTACCTATTATTAAATAATTAAATTTTAATCAATTTATAATAGTACCTAAAGTATTTGATATGTCTATTATACTAACGGGTCTCACGAGGTTTTCTTGAGTTTTGTGTGCTGAAGTTTTCAAGTTATGGGGTGAGAAAACGATGGATGAAGGAATAAGGAGCAGAAAGACCCTAAGATTGGGGATGCCCAAGGAACCCCAAGGTAATATTAAAGGAAGACCCAAGCGTCTAAGCTTGGGGATGCCCGAGAAGGCATCCCCACTTTCGTCTCCAATCTATCAGTATGTCACTTGGAGCTATATTTTTATTCATCACGTGGTATGATTTTGGCTTGGAGTGACATGTATTATAGTTTATTTTCCTTTTAGTTTGCCATAATCATCATTTTCTAGACACACTTTACGTGAGAGACACATTTTCATCATAATTTGTCGGAATACTCTATGTCCTTCACCAATATCTTTTGAGCTAGGCAGTTCCTCTAGTTCTTCACGTATATCTTTTTAGAGCACGACGACAATTGAATTTTATAGAAATAATGAAATATCATGCTTCACTAAAATATTTTTGAGAGTATAAGGCCTAAGAGCATCTCCATCCGTTGGAGCCCCCAAGAACATCACCGAACCAAAAAAGTTGGTGTCTTGGGGGGCCAAATGCTTCATCTGGCTAAAATAAGAGTGCATGGGGAGGGAATCTTCCTAGCCACACCCCACCCTAACCCAAAGTTTTTCTGGGAAATGATTAAGTGGGCCAAGAAAAAGGACAAGTAAGGAGACACGATTCACTCAAACTTCCGCTAGTGCCCCCAAGAGCACCAAGCGCGCTGGGTTTCGTCTGGGTATGTTGGTGCTATTTTAACGTCCTCGGGGCGCCGGGGGTGTGGGTGGGCTGTTTTTGGACAAAAAGTGACACCCAAGCCTAAAACCGAACCTTAAAAGGTTTCTAGGGGCATCTTGGGGGCGTGGGTGGAGATGCTCTAAGGAATAGTAATTTGCACCTGTTAGAAGACTTGTCCAAAAAGGATAGATATTCAAGGGGGATATAATAAAAAAATTCATGTAGCTCAGCAAAGATGAAAAGTGGGTTAATTATATTGATGTACTAATATGCAAGGATATATGTTCATGATCATTGCTTAGTAGAAATATTGGTACTAAAGTTTTTTATTTACTTCTCATCAAAATATTGTTCATGGCATGGTGATGAGGAGTGAGCATTCTTATGTACGAAATGAAATCCTATAGTGTTGTTCGAATCGGGGGGCGCGATGGTTAACTCCTTCCAATCTCCTCCCTAGGGGCATGCGATAGTACTTTGCTTCGAGAGAGCTAATAAAGCTTTGCAATAAGTATATTAGTTATTTATGACTAATGTGAGTTCATGGATATACACACTCTCACCCCTCCATAATCTCCTAGCCTCCTTGGTACCGTGCGTTGCCCTTTCTCACTTCGAGAGTCGGTCAAAACTTCATCGGTGCATCCAAAACTCGTGATATGATACACTCTATCAGACATAAGCCACCTTATATCTTCCTCTAAACAGTCACCTTACCTACCTATCATGGCATTTCCATAGTCATTCCGAGATATATTGCCATGTAACTTTCATCGTTTCGTCACATGACTTGTTTGTTCATCATGATATTGCTTTGCATGATCATATAGAGATGACATAATATTTGTGGCAAAGACACCTTTCATCATTGAATACATGTTACGCTAGATCATTGCACATCCTGGTGCACTACCAGAGGCATTCATATAGAGTCATATTGTTCTTTATCAAGTTGTAATTTCGAGTTGTAAGTATATAAAAGTGTGACGTTCATCATTATTAGAGCACTATCCCTATGAGGAAAGGATCATGGAGACTATGATCCCCCCCCCAAGTCGGGATGACACTCCGGACGAAAAATAAAAATGGGGGAGGCCAAATGATCCCACCAAAGAAAAAAAGAAGAAATAAAAAAAGAAATGAGAGAAAAAGAAAGAAGGGTCAATGTTACTATCCTTTACAACACTTATGCCTTAAAGTGGCACCATGTTCTTCATACAAAGAGTCTCCAGTTTTGTCACTTTCATATACTAGTGGGAATTTTTCATTACATAACTTGGCTTGTATATTCCGATGACAGGCTTCCTCAAATGCCGAAGGTCTTCATGAGCAAGCAAGTTGGATGCACATCTACTTAGTTTCATTTGACATATCATACACTTATAGCTCTAGTGCATATGTTGCATGGCAATCCCATCTCCTCGCATTGATATCGATTGATGGGTGTCTCCATAGCACGTTGATTTCCCTAGTTGATGTGAGAATTTCCCACCATTTGACTCCTTTGATATCTAACATCATATTATATTCCACTCATATGCTATATCTATGGCTCACTCTCATGTATTGTGTGAAGTTGAAAATGCTAAAGCGCATTAGAAGTACAATCCAATATCCTGGTTTGACACAGGGCTCCTCATGATCTGTACTTATGTGGTGAAGACGGAGTCATGCCATGCTTAATATGATAAAATAAGTAGGTATAACATTCTTTAATGATCGTATATTTCAAAATAGTAATTATTATGTTTCTTATGTTTGTGGATATTATTATGTAGATATTTATTGATTCATCATTTCTAAATATCTACACCTAAAGGAGATAACATGTTGGTAGCATGCCACATCAAAATTTGTTTTTATCATTTAACTACTCGAGGACGAGGAGGAATTAAGCTTGGGGATGCTGATATGTCTCTGACTTATCTATAGGAAGGACAGTGTAAGATATATATTACCAAAAAACATTTGTCTTCCTTAAATAACTTCACCTCGACATACTGAGGTGTTTCCTCCTCTATTTACATAGTTTCTACATCAGCAGCGGTGATCCGAGACGCCTCCGTGACCCTTTTGATGTAATCCTTAGGGACACGGTTCTTGCCTTCTGGGGAATGGTAGCCATCTCCATCGTCTTAATACCCGGGTACCTAGTACTCACACAGGAATATGCGAGACGAGTACTAATAAGTGGTATTTTTACACTCATTTCAACCTTGTTTAAACCCAGCTATTTCATTAAAATAGAGATACACGCTCCGATATTGCCACTAATGAATAATGAATGCAAAGGATTCCACAAATCCTCTCTTTAAAAAATTTCCACAGGAGATGAGCTAAAAAGGGAAGAAATCACATGCGAGAATGAAATGGAAGGGAAAGGGATGAGGAATAAGTTAACAAGAGGCGGCCAGAGCCAAAGACGGTGTTTCATGCGACCGCATGCACTCGCATGAGCGGTCGTTTGGTGTGGAAACCGAGGTAGGTCGTCCACTTGAATAACTTTTATAAATGGGACCCCATCGAAATGTCAACAGAATAGCGTCGAGCATAGCTAGACCTTCTTCATCATTATCTTCATCCACAAACCCTAGTTGCCGCCATTTTCATCTCCGCTACCATCTCCACCACAATAGTGCTCTCTCATCTAGTTCATCCTTGTAATCGTGCATCGCACAAGGCATCTATTGTAAGACATACTACAATTAGTCAATTCCAAGATGTGGTCTTCAATATTTTCTTCATGCGGTCTGATCTCCATGTGTGAGTAGTCAAGTAAGGTATGGGGTCAGGCATGAGCCTTGAAACCTCGTATTTGTTGAGGGAATCAGTGGAAGTCTTTGACACAACATCTCATATGTGTGAAATAAAATTGATTCATGAAGTGTCTCTTGTCTTTTCCACGGTCTTCATCCCTGTAGGTACCCAAGATCATGGAGATCGAGCACCTGCGAAGTTAGGAGAAAGGGGACCGTGAAGTGTTATACTGAACACCTGACAGTAAGGTTCAATAGGGTAACATGGATCATATCCTTGGGGATTCATGATATGTAGTCACTAAACACCAAATTCTTTTGTCTGATACTACTATCTTAAATATCGGGGTAACCCCATGAGATGGATAGGGCCTTCAGTAGGACAACCGATTATTGATGCAGGACTCATTTCGGTCAAGACGTTATTTGGACACATCCCCCACTCCTATATGAATCAAGCACCTCTTGATGGGTGATTTACCAAGCACAAGCTAATATCATTTTTTATCCCAACTCAAATAAATGGTTGTAAGCAATAAGACCTCATCCATGTACCTTCTTTTTATTATAAGTGTTCGAATCACTATTTGCTTGTTGATCTGGTCAAAACCTGGATTTGACACTTTGGCAAAAGCTTGCTAGAGACCATTGCTTCAAGGGAATCTTCCCCTCATGGGATCTATACCCAGGGTTGCCTCTGGGGAAATTGGTGTGGGATACCCTTTCTTGTTCCAGTACCACATCAATAAAAAGGAGATATCTAGCCCTTTTCTCGCGACATTGCCGGGGACGAGTTTAGTATTCCTAGTCTTTATGTTTAGTGTTTTTGTTAAAGTTAATTTTCAGTTTTTGTTTTTATTTTTTAGTTTTATTTTGTTGCAAGTCCTTTTTAGTTGAAAAAACAAAAATTTCTCTGGCTCGTCATCTTGGGAGTTTTGCTACCCCTAGCAACAATTTCATGTGTGAATGACGTGGCTTGAGACTGTGTCAGTATTTACCCAAAGAGGAAGGGATGATGTAGCATAGCGATAGTAAGTATTTCCCTCAATTATGAAACCAAGGTATCAATCCTTAGAGGAGGATCACGCACCCACGTAAATAGCACATGTACACAAACAACAAATACTTGCAACCCGACGCAAAAGAGAGGTTGTCATGCTCTTTACGGTAATAAGATAGATTAGGTAATGATAGATAGGAGAGATAGATCTCTCAATAACACAAAATAAAAGGAGTAAATATGAAGCAATATATTTTTGGGTTTTGTGTTTTGTAGATCTGGAAACAAAGAATGCAAAAACGTAGATCGGAAAGCAATATGATGGAAAAGTAGATCCAGGGGCGTAGGGTTCACTAGTGGCTTCTCTCATGACTATAGCGCATGGTGGGTGAACAAATTTCTATTGGGCAATTCATAGAAAATAGAATAGTCATGATGATATCCAAGGCAATGATGATTATATAGGCATCACGTCCAAGATAAGTAGACCGACTCTTGCCTGCATCTACCCTTATTACTCCACACATCGACCACTATCTAGCATGCATCTAGTGTATTAAGTTCATGGAAAAACGGAGTAATGCAATAAGAACGATGACATGATGTAGACAAGATATATTCATGTAGGAATAGACCGCATCTTGTTATCCTTAATGGCAATGATACATGCGTGTCTTGCTGCCCTTTCTGTCACTGGAAAAGAACACCGCAAGATTGAACCCATCACAAAGCACCTCTTCCCATGGCAAGAAAAATTGATATAGTTGGCCTAACTAAATGAAAGATTCAAAGAATAAATACGAGGCTATAAGCAATCATGCATATAAGAGATCAAACAAGAATCAAACAATATTCATGGATAGAAACTGATCATGAAATCAAAATTCATCGGATCCCAACAAACACATCGCAAAAGTTTACGTCAAATAGTTCTCCAAGAGACCATTGTATTGAGAATCATGAGAGAGAGAGGAAGCCATCTAGCTACTACCTACGGACTCGTAGGTCTATGGTGGACAACTCACGCATCATTGGAGAGGCACCTATGATGCAGATGAACCCCTCAGTGATGGTGTTTAGATTGGATCTCGAGATTCTAGAACTTGCAGTGACTGGAATTGTGTTTCCTCGACTCCCTTAGGGTTTTGGAATATTTGGGAATTTATAGGCATCAGAGGCGGTGGAGAGGATCCCCGAGGAGGGCACAACCCACCAGGGCGCGGGCAGGCCCCACTGGTGCAGCCTGGTGGGTTCTGGTCTCCTTGGCCCACTCCCCCGGCATTTCTTAGGTCCATTGGGTGTCTTCTGGTCCAAAAAAAATCTCCAAAAAGTTTTGTCGCGATTGGACTCCGTTTGAGATTGATTTTCTGTGAATTAAAAAACAAGCAAAACAACAACTGGCACTTTGGCACTATGTCAATAGGTTAGTCCCAAAAATGATATAAAGTGGTAATAGAATGATGGTAAAACATCCAAGAATGATAATATAACATCATGGAACAATCAAAAATTATAGATACGTTGGAGATGTATTAGTGAACCAATAACACAACATGATGTTGCAGCTACAGAATATGAGATCAAACCGAACCTAGTTTCCATGGCCCAACAGGACCAATTTGGAGGCTCTGCTCCTGAAGATGCCCTCATGCATTTACATAATGCTATTGAATTGCGCAATATGACACGCATAAAAGGATTATTACCCATATGCTCTGAAACTGCACTTATACCCTTTCTCTTTGATAGGAAAAACTAAGGAATGGATTTTACCTTTGCCTAAAGGTAGTATTACTTCTTGGGCTGCTTGTTGCATTAAATTTTTATCTAAGTTTTTCCCACCTGAAAATATTATGCAATTACGTTCCCAAATTACAGGTTTCAAGCAAGAGGAATGTGATCCACTAGCGCTTGCGTGGGATAGAATGAAAGAAGCTATAAGAAACTGCTCAATCATGGAATGGAGGAGTGGTTAATCTTTCATATTTTTTATAATGGCTTGAATCACATGTCAAAAACAATGCTTGATACAGGTACAGGTGGAACAATCATGGGAAAGCCCATAGAAGATGTCAAGAAGATACTGGGTTATATGCAAGAGAACCATGCCCAATGGCATGTTGAGAGAACCACCACCAAGAAGGTGAATGCTATAGAAGAAATAGCTCAGAGTTGAAAACCAAGCTTGAAGAACTTATCTCCTTCATGAATGGTAAAGAAGAGGTAGATGTCAATGCCATCACTAATAAAGATACTAGTGATGTAAATTTTATTGCTCATAATAGCTATAATCCCAACTGGAAAAATAATGGCTATGATCCTAAACTCCGTTACCCTAATAATGGAGGAGCATCCAAAAAATTTAATGGAGTTAATTGTAGCAATAGAAATACTCTTGAAGAAACTCTTAATAGTTTTATTGCTAGCTAGACTGAGCAGAATGAAAACTTCAAGAATATTTTGTAGAATCATGATAACTTACTTGGTCAATTAACTGGTAAGGTTGTTGGACTAATAAATGATGTGCGTATACTTGAATCCATGGCCAAGAATATGGAGGCACAAGTGGCTAAGATAGCAAACAGCCAAAACTTGATTTTGGCAAAGATTGCACGTAAGCCAGAGCCTAACCCGGTTGAAGAGGTTTAAATGGTAAGAAACAACGAAGAGAAAGATGAGGTTCTTAACACAAGCCATGTGAAAGAGTAAAATTTTACTGTAATTTTGTTAAGATGACATCTATGAAGTCCCCACTACCGAAGGTAACTAATTATGAGGCATATAATGTCTTTGTTGAACAAGTTGCGGCCAAGGTACGTGAACTTGATGATGAAAGCAAAAATTATTCTGTAAGTTACCATCTAAGTAAGAGGATGCTTTTGAAGCTACTATTGAGATTGAGATAGGATTTAATAAGTTTAGTGCTTTATGTGATCAAGGGGCAAGTGTTTCCACGATTCCCAAATATGTTTATGTTAGTCTCAAAGGTCCTTATCCTAATACTGAGATTATATTGAATATAACTAACTCTACTTTTACTCAGGAAGTAGGCATTAAGCATGGAGCTATTTTTCAAATTAACGATTGTCATGTCATGATTTATTTTATTATAGTAGATGTATCTGAACATCCAATTACTCCTGTAATTCTGGATAGACCTTTTCTAAGGACTATTAAATTTGTGATAAATGTGTTTGAGGGGAATGTTCGTTTTCATTTACCACCTAAAGACCCCTTTGTAAGACATTTCCCAGGAGAAAGAAATTGAAGACCTATACAATAAGTGGCATCATTTTGAGTGCCAGAAGCTATGGTCTTGGTGTTCTACCGCCACCTTGATCACCATTACGGTCGAGCTATACAACTGAAAACAAGCGCTTCGTGGGAGGCAACCCATGTGAATAAAGTAGACAACTAACTTTTAAATTTTGTTGTTTAACTAGCAAAAGGGCCCGTGCATTGCAACAGGAGAAAAAAATCATAATCTTCAATGAGCATGATCACATTTGTTGTATCATCGAGATGAACTATCACTCTCAATTTCGTGACATCATTAACATTTTTTTAAACTCGTGAACATATTTAAAATCGTGAACATTTTAGATTCATGAACACTTTTACAAATTTTTGAACATTTTCTAAATTCAAGAACATTTTTCAATTTTATAAAAAATATACTATTTTCTACAATTTCTTAAATTGTGAATGTTTTCAACAATTTTCTTGAACCGACGAATATTTCTAGAATGGACGAACATTGTTTTGGAAATTGGTGGAACAATTTTTGAAATACACGAATATATTTATGATTTAATGGACATTTTTTTGGTTTCAAAAACTTTTTTGAAATGCATGACCATTTTTTGAATCAGCAAACATTTTATAAATGAATAAACTATTTTGTAAGTCGCTTTTGAAATTTTAGGATATTTTTTATTCATGAATATTTTTTGAATTGGCAATTTTTTCCAATTTCATTAACATTTTCAATACACAAACTTTTTAAAAAGATCGTGAATATTTATTAATTTCCTAAACATTTGTTTTCAAAATTTTGAACATTTTTCGGATCCACAAACATTTTATGATTATTAAACATTTTATTTCAAAAAATTGACTTTTTTGAAAAATGGAACATTTCTAAAGTCCCAAATGAAAAAGTAAAAGGGAAAAAATAAGAAACAAAAATTATAAAACGGGTCGCCCGGACATGGGTCGGCCTAAAGACGCGTGTTGCGTTTTCTCCCAAGGCGAAGAGTGCAGTACAAAAGGTTCCTACTGCATGGGCCGACCGAGGCCGAGATTCCCTATGCAAGACGTTCTTTTATAACTTATAATTGGCATTGGTGGGTAAATTTTGCAACTTTAGAGGCAAACTATGTGACGTACGCAAGAAGAAATAGCCCCTTTATTATTGGGTATAGATAAAAGAGTGACTGAAGTTCCATATGAAGAAGTGAATTTGGACGAGTTGTTCTAATGAAGGCTTAGCCTTGTGTAACATAATTTATACGTTAGATTGATGTTGGAATGCATGGAAGTATGTCTATGTGCTGCTATCGCTTGAAACGAAGAAAAGACAAGTTTCGGAAGAAATAGACGAAAAGTCGGCCTATTATGCGACCGCATGGGTCGTATGGGCAATCGTTTGACAACGCAAAACAGTCAGAGACACCAGAGAGAAATACGACGTATGATGCAAGCGCTTGCGCTCATTTTTGCAGTCATTTTGTTTCTCTGCAGAAACTATCGACGAGGCTAGAGCATTCAACGGCGTTCCAAACATGCACACACGCCCATTCGAGTGGTCATTTCACATCTTCGACTAGGAGCACAAAAAGAACAAACGAACGACGGCATTCCATATGGACGCTGATGTTCGTCTCAACGGTCCTCTCATCTACACGCAGGCAAAGGTAAGTTCAACCAGTTTGAAGATGGGGTTCCATACGGGCGCTCGCACCCATATGAACGGTCATTTCGCGCGCTGACGGCTCAGATAAGACCAAGGAAGGAGGTATGTTGCCCCCATCTCTCCCTTTTCTTCTTCTTCCTCCTTCCAACCTCTCCAAACCCTAGCAAAATTTCGCCCGATCTCTCTACTCATTTGTTTTTAGTTCAAATCCTTTTGTGTGATCGATCTATGGTACGTTTCTACTCTGATCCCCAAGTTATTTTTCGTGAATCCACATTCTAAATGCCTAGCATTGCCATGTCCAGGATATGCACAATTTTATTTAAACTTGAGTTTGGCATGAATTTGTTAATGTTTTTAGAGCAGTTTGATGATGTGAGTATCGTAGGATCATTATTTTTTAATTTTATTGCACTAGAAAATTGTTATATGGATGTTTACACAGAGGGATTCTTGCATATGTGGTGGTTCTAGTTCATCCACCGCACAAGCGCCACAAGTTTTCACTCAGGGGATCGTCCTCACTGACCATGGAGCTAGGAAGAAGTTCCAAAATCTCACCACAAGGAAGATCAAAGCAACCAAATGGGCGTGTGCTAATACTCTCGCCAATCTAGGTATCAGTCTTGATTTTAATTTGCTTTGTCATATTATCGGGTGGCATCCATTTGTTTATCAGGGATGTGGGACTTATGAATGATTGATGCTTGAGTTTCTTAGTACTCTCTCGCACAATCTTGGTTTAATGCCAAATGCATATGAGGAGGATATGATCACTTTCCGTCTCCTTGACCAAGACTTTGTAATCACTTTTTTTGAGTGGTGTAACTACTTTGGCTTCACCAACAATGATGATTATATTAGATATGTTTATGATTTCACTGACCCAAACTGAAGGCAATCCTTTTACCAGATGAGTATCATGGATCTAGGTAAAGAGACAGTTGTATTGAAAGTCTTGCTATACGTTATTTATACTATGCGATCACTAACTCGTTGCAAGCACTAGGATAAGTTTCAAGGGTGAATGATGAGAACATGCTAGTTCTCGGGAAAGTAGCAAACCTGGACACCAGTTATTTGTCAAACCTAGGGGCAATACTTTTGCTACACCTCAAACATCAAGAAAACCATGCACAAGAAGATATCATGTGTGGAGGGGTGAGCACCATGTTGGCCAACTCCCTTGGTCTAAACTACAATCATCTCCGCCCCATGGTCGGTAACACCCTTGTTAACAACCATGTTCTTACTAGCCCTGGTATGGTAGTAGTTAGTAATGGTTGTCATTGCATCAAAACTCCTGGAGTTGCGTACTTGTTACCCACACCTATGCCTAACCATTTCACCATCGAGAATGGACAACTACATTATGTTGCATAGGAAGGAGATGCAGTTTTTGACTAGGACGGGCCAGAACCTGAACAAGTAGATGAAAAATAACTCTCCACCGACGAAAAGGGTGAGCCCCAACAAGACTACACCACCAACGCGGACCTCAAAAACCTCCAGGGATGTAAACATGATATGAGAAACCTCGCATCGTCCATGAGAGGCACGTCCGCTTACATGAACATGAACTTCTCCAATTGGAGGCAGGATTGGGCTCTTGACCAACCGCCACAATGATCTCGCCGGTTTGGGCTTGAAAAAATTAAGATTGGGGGGAGGTTATCACCACTTATACATCGAGATGTGACGTTATTTGATACGTCTCAAACGTATCTACTTTTCCAAACACTTTTACTCTTGTTTTGGACTCTAATTTTCATGATTTAAATGAAACTAACCTGGACTAACGCTGCTTTCAATAGAACTACATTGATGTTGTTTTTTGTGCAGAAATAAAAGTTCTCCAAATTGGACGAAACTTTTTAGAGATTTTTTCTGGAATATATAAAGAATATTGGAGCGAAGATCCACCGGAGGAGGCCACCTGCGGATGCTCAGCCAATAGGGCATGGCCACCTCCTAGGCGTGCCCTGGTGGATTGGGGCCACCTGGTGGCTCCGCACACCCTAATTCTAGTCCTATAAATTTATATTTGTGAAGAAAAAATCAGAAAGAATTTTTCATCCCATTTTACAAGATGGACTCGCCGCAACCTCTTGTTCTTCCTCGGAAGGGCTTATCCGGAGTCCGTTTGGGGCCGCACAAAGGAGATCGTCGCCATCGTCATCACCAACCCTTCTCCATAACAAATTCCATGATGCTCACCACCATGAGTGAGTAATTCCTTTGTAGGCTTGTTGGATGGAGATGGGTTTGGATGATATTTATCATGTAATCGAGTTATTTTGATAGGGCTTGATCCCTAGTATCCACTATGTTCTGAGACTGATGTTGTTATGACTTTGCTATGCTTAATGCTTGTCACTAGGGCCCGAATGCCATGATTTCAGATCTGAATCTATTATTTTTCATGAATATGAGAGAGTTTTAGATCCTATCTTGGAAGTTGTATGCACCTATTGTAACAGCCCGGGACCGACGCTCCAGAAGATTCCCCTTTTGTTTCCATTCTCGTATGTGTTTCGTTTGGTTGTTGCATTCATCATCGCATCATTCGCATCATCTGCATACCATCGGCATTTTGTCAACATGAGTTCTCAAACTTGCATCCGTTCGTAGTCGCCGGTTCTCTTCGTTCTTGTCGTTGCCCGTTTCGAGACCAACCACACATGCACGCGGCCACGACATCGTTAAAATATTGTTTTTAAAAGTGCAAGAAAAATATTCTTGGATTGGGTCGAAACCTGGTGTGTAGTCTTATTATGGTGTAGGTAGACCGTCTGCCAAATTTCGTCGCATTCCGAGTTCGTTTGATACCCCGTCGGTCAACCGTAGCAGTGCGGTCATCGGTTATTCGTTGGACGTTTACGGTGTTTTAGAACCTCGTGTCAAGGGCCACAAAATTCCCTCTCTCTCCCCCTAGCCCATCTACACGGCCACCGCAGCCCACCAAGCCCCCTCTCCGCTTCCGGGTCATGCGATCGAGATCGAACGGCCCGAAAACGGACAAAAACTGCTAACCTAGCCCCCCCCCTTCCTATTTAAGCACCCCTAACCTGCCCCTAATGGAAACACTAGGCCTCCTCTCGATTCCCGCGCCACCGCCAGCCTCCCACCATCCCGCAGCCGCCAGCTTCCCCTCCCACCTCGCGCGGGCCCATCGAGTGCATCTGGAGGCCCGTCCGGGCCCGGTACCGCCGCCGCCGCCCGTCCGCAGCTCTCCTGCGTCCACTTCAGATCAAGGGGAGGAGCCCCTCGATCCGGCGCTGCCAGCCGCGTCCCCACCGCCCGATGGACGGAGTCCTCGCCGCCAGCGACCCCCCCCCCCCCTAGGCCAGACCTTGCCCCGTCGCCCTCTTCTCCCTCTCCTCCCGTTTCTTCTCCCTCCTTCTCACTGAATCCCTCTCTCTCTCGTTTCTCTATTCGCAGGGTGGCCAGGGTCGACGAGCTCCTCAAGCCGCCGCGGTTCTTCGGACCGCCACCGGATCCGGTGAGATCCCGGTCAAATCCATTTAGTTTTCCTGCCAGTCCGACCCTCCATGCCTGCAAGCTGCCTCGCCGGCCAGCCAAACCCCCCCGCCGCCGCTAGCCCTACCTCCGATCGGGAGGAGGACAAGCGCCACTCCCCTGTCCGATCCTCTCGCGTTGACCGCTCGCTGCTTCGTGGGCCACCCCATCGCCAAGGCCCAGCCGCTCCTCTAGCCAGCAACCGGGCCAAGAGCCCATGGTGAGCTCCCCTCCTTGCTATCCCTCGCCCTGGCGTTGTATTGCTACATGACGCCCTTGTTCCAAAACTGTTGAGCCAGCAAGATTCGGCCCAAGGCATATATTTTTTCTGTCCCGCGAATTTAGCTATTATTCGAGGATTACAAAATTGCAGAAAATCCCCTAGATTCATGCATCTAATAACTTTCCACCCGTGCATCACATGTAAAAACTATATATATGAAACTTGACTAGAATTTTATGTAGTTTCACAATATCCAACTTGCACATGTGTTTAAAATGGTTAACTTGCTGATTTCATGTAATTTGCATAATTGCCATGTCGATATGATTTATTTAATAACTTTTAAACCGTAGCTCCGATAAAAATGCTCCACATATGTAACTTGACTAGAAAATGTGTAGAATCACATGGTGACATATATTTTGCTGTTTAAAAACTCTAAAATATGGTTAGGACAGATCTGGACCAAATTCATATTATGCTTATGGGGATGTTTCGGAGATGATATATATTGCTTCCGGTCTCATTTGAAATGCCTAGATGTTGTAGTTGTTTGTGCTTCACCATTTGCCATATTTAACAACATTTAATATTGATGAGTACCTAAACGGGAGTGAACTAAATAACTCGAACATGGAGTTTCGTCAATATGCAACTCATTGCATATTGAGCTTCACTTTAATGTGTAGTAGATGTTTGATGTGAATTGTCATGCCTTGCATTTTAAACCAGACATGCATCATATTTGTCTGCGCATCATGTCATGCATATGTTGTGGTGTATCTTGTGTTGATTGTTGTTTCCGGATTGCTTCTTCTCGATAGAGTTCCGAAAGCATTCGAAGTATGAGGATTCATTCGACTATGTTGGCTCGTCTTCTTCATGGACTCGATCTTCTTTCGAGCGGGATCTCAGGCAAGATGACACATTTCCCTGTTTTCTATCGTTATGTCTCGCTACCTACCACTTGTTTGACAAGCCTCCCAACATTGCCATGAAAGCCTCTAACCCTCCACCTTCCCAGCAAACCATTGCTTGGCTATGTTACCGCTTGCTCATCCCTTCTTATAGTGTTTCTAGCTACAGGTGCAATTGCTTCCATGTGACAACATGGACATACTTGTTATATCACAATATTGCTGCTATTTAATTTAATGCACTTATACACTTGGTGAAGGGTGGAAGGCTTGGCCTTTTGCTTCGTGTTTTGTTCCACTCTTGCCGCCCTAGTTACTTGTGAACCAGTGTTATGTTCCATAATTCAGTGCTCCTAACATGCTCGGGGTTGTTATGGGGACCCCCTTGATTTTCGATTTAGGATAAAGCTTGTCTGGCAAGGCCCAACATTGGTACTATTTGCTTATAACAACTAAAATTTGCATAGGGCATGATCATCCCGTGGATAATTTAATCAACCCCCGGGCCAGTGCTCCTCATGAGTGTTGGTCCAAAACAGAGCCACTTGCGGGGCCACCCGGGGCAACTCGGGGGATTTCTATCCGGCCATCGTACGAACTGCTCATTCGGTTGTGCCCTGAGAACGAGATACGCGGCTCCTATCGGGATTGTCGGCACGTCGGGTGGCCTTGCTGGATTTGTTTTACCTTTCTTGAATGTATTGAGTGAGGAAATCTGATCTTCTTCGGGCTATCTCGAGGTGTCGGATTTCCTTTGGAATTGCCTAGGATGATCACGAGATCCGTGGTCGAGGTTATTCCCGCCGTGTGTAGTTAATTTGTGATGGATGAGTTAGAGCACCCCTGCAGGGTTAAATCTTTCGGAAAGCCATGCCCGCGGTTATGTGGCAAACTTGGATACTTTGTCTAACACCCGGTCATAGCAAACTTGAAGTAAACTCAAATAAAATACACCAACTGTGTGTGTAACCATGACAGTCTCTTGTCGTGAGTTCTTATCCGAAAGATAACATGGTGGGGTTATGTTTGACGTAAGTAGGTGTTCAGGATCAGTTAGTGATCATTACTAGTTCACGTCCGTTATGCGTAGACCACCATAATTTCATTTTTCTACTCATAAGTTAGCCACTTAAATAAATGCTTAGTCATTTGCTGTAGCCTCACCACTTAACCATACCTCACCCATTAAGCTTTAATAGTCTTGACACCCTTGGGAATGAGATTGTTGAGTCCCTGTGGATCACGGATTACCACAACGATAGTTGCAGGTACAATTAATGCGATGATTTGACGTGAGAGCGTTGCTTGTTTGATTTGGAGTTCTTCTTCTTCATCATCAATCTAGGATGGGTTCTAGGCGGCAGCCTGGGATGGCAAGGATGGATGTCATTTTGTCGTTTGTTTTCGTTCGTAGTCAGGCCCTGCTCTTCTGTACAATGTTTGAATATGTGTTGTATTGATGTGACTCTGATGTAGTTTGTGGCGAGTGTAAGCCAATTCCATATACTCATCTCTTCTGTACATGTACTTGTAATGATATTCATTCTTGCAACACGATGAGATGCGCTTCTATCCCTGTCAAGGCCCTCATGCCAAAATAAGGATAGGACCGCATCTTGGGCATGACAAGTTGGTATCAGAGCCTGTACCGACCTAGGAGCCCCCTTGATTGATCGAACTTGGGCGACTCGAGTCTAGACAAAAACTATTTTTCAGTCTAGTTATATTGGAGAGTAGGATTCTTTTTAGTCCTCTTCTATGCTCTGGTGAGGTATTCGACTTAGGAATTGTGATTCTACTCCTCTTCTCGCTCAAAAAAAATTAGGATCACGCAGGTATTTTGGAAACTATATGATGCCGATGTGATGGAGTTCTGTCTTGGTGCCTCCTGTCTGACTTGATTTCTTCCGGGGAGTTGAGCTCCAGGGAATTCTTGGCACATCGTTATCATTTAGCTTCCTTAGTATCTTAGGACGGAGGATGTTCAAAATTGCTTCAATACTTGTCGTGGTGAGATAAGGTCGGAGTCACCCAGTACTAGGGAGGCATCCGGGGTACCACCATGGTTAGTATCGTTGTGCTTTTGAGGATTTGAGTTAGATGGATTTGCGGAACCCTCTGGTTATGTGTTGAAGGATGGATACAGTTGGGGTGTAGGTTTGTTAGTTGTGTGAGATATTTCCTCCTTGTATCACCCACACCGGATTGCATAACCAGAAAGTTTTCGGAAGTTCTTAGGTGGGAATTCAAGTAGTTACCTAGGCTATCTTCCAACAGATCATGATGTGAGGTTGGGGTTCGATATCTAGTGGATTTGTTTGTTCATGGTCTTTCTTACAGAGGACAGTCTCGATATATGTCATTAGATATGCTTCGTCAAGCCTTGTAGTTTGCTATGCCTAGGGAGCATATTCGAGCGTCATTTCAATATGACAATCCAATGTACGATCGAGCCCGTGCGAACCTTACCACGAAAATAGCGGACGAAATCTCTGTTATGCATTTGTTTCTGGCTTGTTTCGTAAGCCTCATCCTTTGTTTGGTTTTCGAATATGGTAATTCGAGTTGCTTCGATGTCAAAGGGTGATCTCAAATCTTTCTGAAGTAGTGTTCTCATATTTCTGTGGGATTGCTAATTCTTTTGCTCAATCAAGTTATCATATCAATTCTTTCCTACCAGTGTGCTTCTCTTCAAGATAATTCTATCTTGTTCAATATTGCAAGATCAATTCTCATTTCTTTCCGGAGTTCGTCTCATCTGTCCCAAGTTTCTTTGTTTTTCCCTCCCTCCTGCCCTTTTTCTTCAATCATTAAATTCTCTTCCAAGTGCCTTTCTCTTCATCAATGCTTCCGCTATCATTTCTTCCTGCTGTATCCGGCGATTTTGTGAGGATTCTCAAGAGTTTCAATTTCAAGAACTATCCTCTTATTCCTAGTTCTTGTTGTTATTCTTCTCCGGTGGATTCAGTTCAAGCTCTTCGTGT
The DNA here is from genome assembly GCA_022496015.1 of Hordeum marinum. Taxonomy (NCBI): domain Eukaryota; kingdom Viridiplantae; phylum Streptophyta; class Magnoliopsida; order Poales; family Poaceae; genus Hordeum; species Hordeum marinum. The sequence goes on along the minus strand of CM039678.1, from coordinate 389,857,791 downwards.
TCATCATATCCTTTCTCATTCGTTCAATGGTTTCCATGTTGGATTTTTTTTTCCAAGCCCCTCTTGTTTATTCGTCCCTCTCAGAGGCTGAAGATATCTCAGAGATTCGTGTTTTCTTTCATTCCTTTCAAATTATTTCAAGGGTTTCATATAATGAAGTTCTTAATTTGTACCGGTGCAATCTTTCTTTCTAATCAATTGTTCAACGGTGGTTTCTTATGAGTGGGCCCATAACCCACAGGGTTTTTTTCCAGGATCCTACCTGACTCTTCTAATCTTTCCAAAGATGTTCTCAAGTTCTTTTCAATATGATGTAAGAATGATTTTCATCAGTCATATTCCTTCTTCTTGATCGCTTCGAATAATTTTTATTGTTGGCCCAACCTTTCCTTATTCATTCTTCCAGAGTATCTCAGTAATTCGTGGTGTTGTTTCTCGTCATCATTCTCAGCATTGAAGATCGAAGGAGAGTTCTCCTAGAGATTCATGGTTTCATCTTGTTGTTATCATCTCAAATTGTTTCCATTAATGAGAAGCTTCTCCCATATCTATTCGGTGCATTCAGAGTTTTTCTCATTTCTCGATCCTTTCGAAGGCCATCATTTCAGAAGATCCCTCATTCTCAGCTTTCAGCTTTCGTTCTCAAATTCTTCTCAATTGTTGTTCCTTCATTCGTATCTCAATTATTCTGGTGCCTTTTTCAGTTTCTATTAGGCAAATCTTGATCTCTTCATTCTCATGTGTCCTCTTTAGTTTCTAATTCTTTCCGGTGCTTCGTTCAAGTTTTCTATTAGGTGGATCATCCTCTCTTCGTTCTCATGTTATATCATCCATTTGAATTATCCTCTTTCGTTTTGAATTCTTACCGGTGTTCTCGTGCAAGACCTCTTCAAGTTTGTGCTCTGTCTATCTTTCCTATTTTTTCCAAAAGAATAAGTTGTGTGCTAAACCCATTGCTTGTCATCAATTAACTGGATGAAGGATATGCATATCGTAATTCTTATTCTTGTTTCATCAAGTGATTTCAATCCTCCTTCTGGAGTGTTCATGATATCAAAATTTTGATCTCAAGTGTTCTTATCTTTTCTTTTACGAAGTTTCAAGTTTTCTTAGGAATCTCTTCGCATAGCTTCTTCTAAATCATGGCAAGGCTTCCATCTTATTCTTCCCAACCTTCATTCTTTGATCATCTTTATTTTCCGGAGTTCCTAGTTTTTCTCAAGTATCTTGTCGCTAAGCTTCATCTAATTCATAGCAAGGCCCCAATCTTATCTTTTCGCAACCTTCAATTCTTTTCTATCATCCTCTATTTTCTGGAGGTTCCTCATGGTGGGTTGTTAAGGATGTAATTCTTCTCGAAGTGTTCTTCAAGATTCTTGTTGGAGGTGCTCAAGTGTTCTTTATCTTAGATTTCTAAGTTCAATTCCTTCTCCATTGTATTTTTAGATGGTGTTATTAAATTCTTGATTATGAGAAGTCTCGAAAGAAAATTGTCAAGAATGAGATAAGTAAACCCATCTTGTCTTCTCAGAGTTATCTTGGGTTGGATTTCACCTAAATCATTTCCTAAGGATTGTTGCTATCATGGTGTCATAAATGATTCAAGTTTTCTCCTCCTCTTGGTGAAAGAATTTTTGCATATCTTGTTGCTCTCAAGCAATCAATTGTTTTTGTTGTGGTAGGTTGTCACCTCATAATTTTGAGATGTTTTCCATAAGCCCATAACAAGCTATTCTTTTCATTGTTGATTCTCCATCAACTCCGTTCAACCAAGCTTTTCAATTCATTGGTGGTAGAAGTTGTCATTTTCTTCTTAGTTCTCTTCTCTTCAAAGATCTAGCTTCTATTCTTTGCTCCGGAGGTGTGGTGTTGATGCTCTCTTTGAACCATCATCTTGTTTTATCAAGATCATGTTCTTTCTTGCTTATTCATTTAATTGGAGTGTTGTGAAATCTTTTCATGATCCTTCCATCTTATTAAGTTTTGATTCTAATCCAACCGAAGTTTGGTGTCTCTCTTTCAATTTCTTTCCTTCATATGAATTTTGTCCCTCTATCCTACCGAAGTGCTGCCGAAATTTCTTGTGAATTCTTGCTTGTCCTCATGTCATTCTTCATCTCGTTAAAACCTTCAATGATCATGGTTTCACTCATTTGTCAGGAAGCAACTAAGTTTTACCTCTTGCTCTTTCTCTTCCCCTTCTCATTCTAGATCTCGGGACGAGATCCTCGTGTAGTGGAGGAGAGTTGTAACAGCCCGGGACCGACGCTCCAAAAGATTCCCCTTTTGTTTCCATTCTTGTATGTGTTTCGTTTGGTTGTTGCATTCATCATCGCATCATTCGCATCATCTGCATAGCATCGGCATTTTGTCAACATCAGTTCTCAAACTTGCATCCGTTCGTAGTCGCCGGTTCTCTTCATTCTTGTCGTTGCCAGTTTCGAGACCAACCACACATGCACGCGCCCACGACATCGTTAAAATATTGTTTTTAAAAGTGCGAGAAAAATATTCTTGGATTGGGCGAAACCTGGTGTGCGGTCTTATTATGGTGTAGGTAGACCGCCTGCCAAATTTCGTCGCATTCCGAGTTCGTTTGATACCCCGTCGGTCAACTGTAGCAATGCGGTCATCGGTTATTCATCGGACGTTTACAGTGTTTTAGAACCTCGTGTCACGGGCCGCAAACTTCCCTCTCATCTCCCCCTAGCCCATATACACAGACACTGCATCCCACCTAGCCCCCTCTCCGCTTTCGGGTTGTCCGATCAAGATCGAATGGCCCGAAAACGGACAAAAACTGCTAACCTAGCCCCCCTTCCTACTTAAGCACCCCAAACCTACCCCTAATGGAAACCCTAGAACTCCTCTCGATTCACGTGCTACCGCCAGCCTCTCACCATCCGCAGCCGCCAGCTTCCCCTCCCACCTCGCGCGGGGCCACCGAGCCCATCTGGAGGCCCTTCCAGGCCCGGTACCGCCGCCGCCGCCGGTCCGCAGCTCCCCTGTGTCCGCTTCAGATCAAGGGGAGGAGCCCCTCGATCAAGCACCGCCAGCCGCGTCCCTGCTGCCCGATGGCCAGAGTCCTCGCCATCGGCGACCCCCCCCCCCCTAGGCCGGACCTTGCCCTGTCACCCTCTTCTTCCTCTCCTCCCGTTTCTTCTCCCTCCTTCTCACCGAATCCCTCTCTCTCTCTCTCTCGTTTCTCTGTTTGCACGGAGGCCAGGGTCGACGAGCTCCTCAAGGAGCCGCCATTCTTCGGACCATCGCCGGATCCAGCAAGATCCTAGTCAGATCCGTTCAGTTTCCCCGCCGGTCGGACCCTCCATTCCTGCAAGTTGCCTCGCCGGCTAGCCATGCCCCGTCGCCGCCGCTAGCCCTGCCTCCGATCGGGAGGAGGACGAGCGCCACTCCCATGTCCGATCCGCTTGCGTTGACCGCTCGCCGCCCCATGGGCCGTCCCATCGCCAAGGCTCAGCCGCTCCTCTAGCTAGCAACCGGGCCAAGAGCCCATGGTGAGCTCCCCTCCTTGCTATCCCTCGCCCTGGCATTGTATTGCTACGTGACGCCCTTGTTCCAAAACTGTTGAGCCAGCGAGATTCGGCCCAAGGCATATATTTTTTCTATCCCACGAATTTAGCTATTATTCGAGGATTACAAAATTGCAGAAAACCCCCTAGATTCATGCATCTAATAACTTTCCACCCGTGCATCACATGTAAAAACTTTATATATGAAACTTGACTAGAATTTTATGTAGTTTCACAATACCCAACTTGCACATGTGTTTAAAATGGTTAACTTGCTGATTTCATGTAATTTTCGTAATTGTCGTGTCGATATGATTTATTTAATGACTTTTAAACCGTAGCTCCGATAAAAATGTTCCACATATGTAACTTGACTAGAAAATATGTACAATCACATGGTGACATTTATTTTTAACAACTCTAAAATATGGTTAGGACAGATCTGGACCAAATTCATATTATGCTTATGGGGATGTTTCGGAGATGATATATATTGCTTCCGGCATCATTTAAAATGCCTAGATGTTGTAGTTGTTTGTGCTTCACCATTTGCCATGTTTAACAACATTTAATACTGATGAGTACCTAAACGGAAGTGAACTAAATAACTCGAACATGGAGTTTCGTCAATATTCAACTCGTGGCATATTGAGCTTCACTTTAATGTGTAGTAGATGTTTGATGTGAATTGTCATGCCTTGCATTTTAAACCGGACATGCATCATATTTGTTTGCGCATCAGGTCATGCATATGTTGTGGTGTATCTTGTGTTGATTGGTGTTTCTGGATTGCTTCTTCTCGATAGAGTTCCGAAAGCATTCGGAGTGTGAGGATTCGTTCGACTATGTTGGCTCGTCTTCTTCTTCTTCTTCTTCATCAATCTAGGATGGGTTCCAGACGACAGCTTGGGATGGCAAGGATGGATGTCATTTTGTTGTTTGTTTTCGTCCTTAGTCGGACCCTACTCTTTTGTATGATGTTTGAATATGTGTTTATTGATGTGACTCTGATGTAGCTTGTGGCGAGTGTAAGCCAATTCCATATACTCATCTCTTATGTACATGTACTAGTAATGATATCCATTCTTGCAACACGACAAGATGTGCTTCTATCCCTGTCAAGGCCCTCGTGCCAAAATAAGAATAGGACCACATCTTGGGCGTGACACCTATTATGTGTTATGATCTGCATGCCCCAAGTTGACAATAATTGGGATTCTTTCTGGTGATGACCATAGTTTGAGGAGTTCATGTATTCACTATGTGTTCATGCTTTATCCCGATTCTCTATTAAAAGGAGGCCTTAATATCCTTTAGATTTCGTTATGGACCCGCTGCCAAGGGAGGGTAGGGCAAAAGATGTCATGCAAGTTCTTATTATAAGCATGTATGACTATATAAAGAATGCATGCCTACATTATATTGATTCCTATAGTAGAATCTGATACCTTTCATGGTTATGACACTGAAACTGTTGTGGCACACCTTACTAAATTGCATGATATTGCCACCCTATTTTCTAATGAGGAAAATGTGCATTATTACTATATCCTTAAGCCTTTTCCTTTCGCACTAAAGGGTGATGCTAAGAATAGGTTCCTTTCGCTTGCTCCTGGTTGTGTGCGTAGCCCCCAGGATATGATATATTACTTTTCTAAAAACTATTTTTCTTTCTCATAAGAAACAAGGTGCTTTACAGGAAATATTTAACTTTGTGTAAATTGAAGAAGAGAATCTCCATCGAGCTTGGGGAGGCTTCTCTAACTACTTAAAGCTTTGCCCGATCATCCTCTTAAGAAAAATGAAATACTTGATATCTTCTATAATGGACAAACTGATGCTTCTAGGGACTACCTAGATAGTTGTGCTGGTAGTGTTTTTAGGGAAAGAATTGTTGGACATGTTGAAGAACTATTGAATACTATTTTGAATAATGCTAATGATTGGACACTTCCTGAACCACCGCTGGAACCTATTCGGAAGAAGAGAGGTTTTCTGTTCCTCAGTCCAGAAGAAATGAAAGAAGCCAAGAGATCTATGAAATAAAAAGGTATTAAATCTGAAGATGTCAATAATTTACCACCTAAATAAATACACGGACTTCATATCCCAACACAGGTAGTAGAGGTAAATTATCTCTATAGATTTGATGAAAGTGAGATACCTTATATTAAGACTCCTAGTCAATGCATGGATGAATTTAATAATTACATTGTTAAGCCACGACATTTAAATAACTATGTTAAGGATCAATTACAAAATATGCTATGATGATTGATCGCTTGAGTGACTTGATTTTTAGAATTGCTAATGATGTCAAAGGTTTAGGTAACCACTTAGAACACGTTTCTAAGTCAAACGATTTGCTTGTTGAAATGAATAATAATGCTATTAGTGTCGTAACTAGAGGGGGTAGAATGATGCAAGAACCCATTGATCCTGAAGGACATCCTAAAAGAATTGAAAAAGACTCTCAGAATATTAATAAGGATACACCTGATCCTACTAAAAAGGAAAAGAAAAAGAAAGGGAGAAATGATAGGACTTTGCATGCTTCTACTGAACCTGGTATAGAGAAACCTTCTGAGAAACAAAATGATATTTCTATTTGTGATGCCGAGACACAATATGGTAGTGAGCATGTACCTACTGAGAATGAAAATGATGATGCTCATGTTTATGCTCAACCAGATAATGATAAAGAATCTGATAATGACATGGAAATAGAACCTCTAGCTGACCTTGATGACCCACCTCCTAAGAATAAACTATATGATAAGAGAGATTTTATTGCTAGAAAACATGGTCAAGAAAGAGAGCAATGGGTTCAAAAAACCATGCCATTCCCTCGTAAGCCCGCTAAAAAAGGGACGAAGAGGAATTTCAGCACTTTTGCGAGATGCTTAGGCCAGTCTTTTCGCAAACAAGCTTGACTGATATTTTGAAGATGGGTCCTTATGCAAAGTATATGAAAGATATTGTTACTAATTAAAAATATAACTAAAGCTGAAATTTCCACCATGCTTTCCAATTACACTTTTGAGGGTGTGGTGCCTAAGAAGTTGGGAGATCCGGGTATACGCACGGTACCTTGCTCTATTAAACAAAGTTATGTTAAAACTGATTTATGTGATCTAGGAGCAGGTGTTGGTGTTGTGCCATTCTCCCTTTATAAAAGACTTGATTTGAGTAAGATTACACCTACTGAAATATCTTTGCAGATGGCTAATAAATTGACTGGTATACCTGTTCGAATTTGCGATGATGTTCCTGTTGTGGTTGCAAATGTTACAATCTTAACGGACTTTGCTATTCTTGATATGCCCGAGGACGCAATATGTCGATTATACTTGGTAGACCCTTTCTAAATAGTGTCAGGGTTGTTATTGATTGCAACAAAAGCAAGGTGACTTTTCATGTCAATGGTAAACAACATACAGTGCACTTCCCAGAGAAACAAGTTCTAGCTAATAATATTAATTCTATTGATCAAGTTGCCACAATTACTTTTGTGGAGTTTAAATTACTCTGCCTACTACAAAGAAGAAGTATGATATTCTTATTGTTGGGGACATGCACATCCCCATTGAGGTAACCTGGTGTTATACGAAGATTATTTAGATTCGTGTCAATCGAAAAGGGTTGTTAATAAGACTTTATCAACCTTATTAATGGATCCTTTTGAGAGGCATGTAGTCAATGAATTTACTAAGCACAACTTTTTGTATTCATAGCTTACTCTCTGTTAATTATAGATTAAGAAAAATAAAATGCAATGATTATCCTATTTTTTGAATTATCCGTGCAATAGAAAATGACCCAAAAATAAAAGTGCTCGGAATTTCACAAAAATATTACATGAATTGTTCTGGAATGTTTAAGAATTTTTGGATCTGAGAACACCCGAGGGGGTGCACCTCTTGGTGCCAAGCAAACAGGGCGCGCCCCATAGGGACCCCCTCACTTATCTCTTTGGCCCATGATACCATTTTGCATCATGAATTCTCATTGATATTTATATTATTCTTGTCCATTATTCCTCATTATGATACAATCCTTATGATTTTTTCTATCTGGATATTCAAGGTACATCACAAAGAGGGAAATCACTGGAAACTAGAATTCTCGACCTGAAACCCAAGAAAATGGCTGAAAATTCACTGGGATCCAAATGACATGAAACTTCATGGAGAATTTTTATGGAATATTTAAGAACTATTGAGCCAAAAATATAGCAGAGTGGAGGACACCTGTTGGCCACAAGCCAACACGATGCGCCCTGTTGTCTTGTGAGGGGCCAGCAGGTCTCTCGACCCCCTCTTCCCCTATATGGTGTGTTTTACCCTAGGTTGATAGATAAGGCCTGCAGAGGGGGTCGACAAGTAGAATCAACAAGCTTAAGGGCCTTTGAAGCTTTTGGCTTCGAAGCCTTTGACTTCTTTGGAGGCTTCAGATCAAGAGCTGGAGGGTTCTCTTCATCATCTTCCTCAGAGTCAGACATAGCAGGTCCGGGTAGCCAAGAATGCTGGATGGATGAGGGTTGCTAGGCATTTTGGGCCTTACCATGCACGGGAAGAACCCAATCTTTCTAGCTTCAGCCTCGGTATTCGGATGAAGATTCTTATAGATGATATATGTCTAGGGTGCGTTCTCAGCATTTTTCTCACCATACTCATCTGTGAAAACTGATATCGGAACCACTTGTCCTCCCAATATCTCTGAATCCATTGGATTTGATTCTTGCGTTGTGCATAAGGTTCCCCATCATCAGACTTGTATTGCTCACACAGCTCCGAGGGAAGGTCTTTGGCAGTATTCTTGCATTTGTTCCGACCATCCCTCTTGGACGATTTATCATTTGCCATTGGCTTCAACAACGGCTTCATAGGTGTGTGCAAGTGAGAGCATGCACCGGGTGATTCCAGATGTATCTGAAAGTAGTCTGCAAAGGAATACAGACTATGAGATCCAAGCAATTCTGTTGCGGACATGTACCTGTGAAAGAGTTAGAGATGCGAGGGAAGAGGAGAGGTCATATGCATTCTCAGAAGATTTTGAAGATAAAACAGTGTTTCGAAGACATTGACCTTGTTTACCGAAGACATTCACTTTTATAGAGAATATGGTGGTTTCAAGTTTGTACAAGTCTGAGAATTTGTACAAGTGAGAAATCAAACCAATTTAGAACAAAAAGTGAAAGTATTAGGAAAATAGAGATCTAGATCTAGATGTTGTTGTGAGGAAGGTGAAAAACAGCAATGGAAAGTTTGTGGTAAAAAAATTAGATCAAACGGGCGGTAAAAATAGCAATTTATTTACCACGATGAAGAACACGAAGAACATCTCGACGAGGCGGGGAAGCCGAGAAGTTCGATCTGCCTCACCCTAACTTGGTGGAGGCAGACGGCTATAGCGGCAACGAGATGGAGATGTTCGCGGCCGGCGTGAGTACATTGTCAGAGAAGTCACGGCAGCTAAGTACTTCATCTCTGGTGGCGATGAAATCCAACGATAGCGCTAGGGTCTGGAGCACAAAGGAGGCGGAGGAAGTGGAGAGTAATAGTTGAACGAGGTCACTTGTATTTACAAGGATGGGGGCATCCGAACCGTTTGGATGGATATGCCCCGGACACTTCGGCTTAAGTGGGATACGTGGCAGACATGCCACACATCTGACAACCCCACTACCATAATCGAAGCGGCGGCACGGGTGTTGTTGCTAAAAGCACAGAGACAGTTGAGATTTGAGAATTAAACATTTGGTTGTTTTTGTCTTCGACTGACAAGGATGCAGTGGAGACAATCAACACGTGTCAATATAGAATGCATTGACTGGATTAGAACGGAGTTGTGCGAGGTAGGAACAGATGGGAATGTCGGGTCCGATCACATTTTCCTTGGAAAAGTTTAAGATAAAGCTATAGGACAAATGATGTATAGGACAAAACTCCAATCCAAATATAGATATGCAAAGAATATTCAACAAAACACTCGTGCAAGCATTTGAAAAATCAGATTTTTTTCGAAGATAAACTCGGTTTCTCGAAGACATGTGAAATAGTGAAGATAAAAGCAGTGTCTTTGAGTTTGGTTGGTGGCGTCACCCACCGTATAAGAATGTTTGACCCAGACACGGTGCACAATTATCATGCGCTCTGAAGTCATATTCTTCGTTAATGTATTCACCGATCAGATTGTATGTCTTCAGAAATTGAAGATATACATTACTTCATGAGTGTTAGGATGTATTCCCATTGAAAGGACATCTGAGGATTCTAGGATATTTAGCTCACGCCGCAACTTGCAAAATCTCTTCTCATCAAAGGCTTCGTGAAGATATCCACCAACTGATCTTCAGTGTCAGCATGCTTTATGTTGATGTCACCTTTCATCACGTGATCCCGAAGAAAATGATGTTTTATATGAATATGCTTCGCCTTAGAATGTTTTACCGGGTTGTAGGACATCTTGATTGCACTGTCATTGTCACAGTGGAGTAGGGATAGTAGTTTTGTCCATGGGTATGGGTACCCGCTGGTCCCTACCCAAAATCAATGGGCATGGGCAAGACTTGAAGAGATTTTGTACCCACGGGTATTGGGTATCCATACCCGCAAAATATATGGATAGGATATGGGTACGAAATTACACCCATGGGTAACCCAATGGATACCCAAAAAAATTCATAAATGAAAATAACACCTATGACATGTCGGGTCAACATCCAACTCCTATGGCACAACCTACGTCTCAAATCATTAAACTGGTCATAGCTCATAGGCTTGTAATCATCTGCTCGCCACTCCTCCTACATCCCATATGACTCCATGAAAAGATGAAATCATGACTCTTCCTATTGGACTCCTATCCAACTCTCAATCCAACAATCCCCTATTCCCATCGCCAACTCTCATTATGTCGAGATTCCGCCAATCGCCGCTCATACTCCCTTTGATGCCTCCAAGAGGCCACCAACATAGAAGGTTGTGTCAGTGCTATACTGCTCTCCCGCCATCGCTTTAATTTCAAAGTCATTTATCTACCTTTCAAAAACTATATATTGTACCCACCGGATGCCCATTGGGTATAGGATACCCAATGGGTATGGGCATGGTTGCCTACTTATGCCCATGGGTATTGAAATGGGTGGGTACAAAAGTTTCAATGGGTATGGGTTTGGGAAGAAATGGTTGTACCCTCCCATACCCTACCCATTTCCATACCTACAGTGGAGAGGTACATGCTTCAGGTTGATGTCGTAGTCCTTGAGAGTCTGCTTCATCCAGATAAGCTGAGTGCAGCACGCGCCAGCAGCAATGTATTCGGCTTCGACAGTGGAGAGTGATACACAGTTCTGCTTCTTCAAAGACCAACACACAAGAGAACGTCCCAGAAAGTGACATGTGCCTAATGTAGACTTTCGATCTACTATGTCGCCAACGAAGTCAGAATCTGAGTAGCCAATGAGCTCAAACTTCAAAGCCTTTGGATACCATAATCCTAGCATTGGGGTGTGAGCCAGATATCTAAGTATTCGCTTTGCCGCTAGGTGATGTGACTCCTTTGGTGCCGCTTGAAATCAAGCGCACATGCAAACGCTAAGCGTTATATCTGGCCTAGATGCACATAGGTACAGTAAAGACCCAATCATGGAGCGATATACCTTCTGATCGAAATATTTACCATTTTCGTTAGTGTGTAGGTGATTGCTCGTAGGCATTGGCGTCTTGTAACCTTTGGCTTCATTCATGCCAAATTTCTTGAGGCAGTCCTTGAGGTACTTCACCTGAGATATGAAGATGCCATCAGGTTGTTGTCGAATTTGAAGCCCTAGGAAGAATTTCAGTTCTCCCATCATTGACATTTGGTACTTCTCTTGCATCATAAAGTCAAGCTCGTCACTGTATTTGTTGTTAGTACAATCGAAGATAATGTCGTCCGCATAGATTTGACATACAAACAGTTCACCATCATAGGATTTAGTAAAGAGAGTGGGATCGAGTGAACCAGGTTTGAAGCCTTTCTTCTTGAGGAACTCCTTGAGTGTGTCATACCAAGCTCTTGGTGCTTGCTTGAGGCCATAGAGTGCCTTGTTGAGCTTGTAGACTATGTCCGGATGCTTTGGATCTTCAAACCCTGGTGGTTGGGCAACATATACTTCTTACTCAATCTTGGGCCACAAGTCGAGCCTTGTTTCTGACGACTTGGTCAGGCTTGTCTTGCTTGTTGCGAAATATTCACTTGGTACCGATGATGTTGTGCTTCCTTGGATCAGGGCGCTTCACGAGCTCCCACACATTGTTTAGCTCGAACTGGTGAAGCTCTTCTTGCATGGCTTGAATCCATTCTAATTCCTTGAAAGCTTCATCAACTTTGGCGGGCTCTATGATAGATACAAAAGCGAAATGCCCACAAAAGTTAGCCAATTGAGTAGCCCTTGAGCGAGTGAGTGGACCTGGTGCATTTATGTTGTCTAGCATTCTCTCAATTTGGACTTCATTAGCCACGCGTGGATGAGCAGGGCGAAGACTTTGTTCTGGTTGCTGAGCATTGTCTTCGTCGGCAGCAATGTCTTCAGGTTCGGCATTGTCTTCGTGTTGAGTGGATGAAGGAATAACGACTTCTTCAACATTTGGTTCCTTGGGCAAAATTTCTCCAGTTCCCATCAATCTGATAGCTTCATCACGTGGTAGCTTCCTAGGTGTCTTGTATTCATCAAGCATGGTGCAGGCCATCTCAATAAGAGTTATGTTCTTGCGCTCCACGATACCATTCTGTTGAGTGTATGGAGCAAAGAACTCAGTGATGCCAAGAGTATTAATGTATGTATACATGCATGTGTTCTTGAATTCAGTGCCATTGTCACTCCTAATGTGCTTGATCTTGATGTTGTAGTTGTTGATACACCTATTTGCGAAGCGCCTGAAGACATCCTCTTCTGTTTTGTAAACAATGATATGCACCTAGGTGAATCAAGAATATTCATCAATAATCACGAAGCCATATAGATTTGGTGTGGTAGATAAAGTGGAATAGTGAGTAGGGTCAAATAAGTCCATATGTAGCAGCTCGAAGGGACGAGTGGTTGTCATGATTGTCTTTGAGTGATGTTTGGCCCTGGTCATCTTCCCGGCTTCACAGGCACCAAAGAGGTGGTCCTTCTTGAACTTGACACCCTCGACGCCAATAATAAGCTTCTTCTTGGAGAGTGTATGTAAGTTCCTCATCCCGGCATGTCCTAGCCTTCTATGCCATAGCCAGCATTCTAAAGATTTTGCTAGAAGACATGAGGCTGCATGTGGTCCTGCAGAGAAGTCTACCATGTAAAAAATCACCTCTTCGAAAACCTTCGAAGACTTTGGTTTTGTAAGAGGCCATTAGTACCACACATCTAAATTTGCCAAATATGATAAGCATATCTAAGTCGCATAGCATTGAGACGGACATTAAGTTATAACCAAGGGATTGGATGAGCATGACATTTTCCATGTGTCGGTCCCTTGAGATAGCAACTCTACCTAGCCCCGGTACTTTGTTGCTGCTCTTGTTAGCAAAGATGACGTGGTCTTTTTTGGAGGTCGGAGAGTTTGCTCCATCAATAGTGTTCGATCACCAGGCATGTGACTGGTGCATCCACTATCCATAATCCATTCAGGGGCATTGGATTTGTCTTCCTACATTGAGAATTAGTATAGTTCACCAAGGCATGCAAATATAACATGCATTGATGAAGATATTTGAAAGCATGATTTAATGAAGACATTTGGACGATATGAATGATAACATTCGCATTTATTATCTTGTGTACAGACAAGATTGTTTTCGTGTCTCCAGAGATAATCTTCGAGATAGGCTTCATCCTATCTAGAGACCCGATGTTGCATGAAGATATTAGTTCTTCTTAACCACCCACATGCGAAGGGGTGTTTTAGAAGCAATGAGACGTAAAGCATCATCAGAGAATTTTGGCAAAGATGCCCTAATAGAACGTTTCACAGGAGGGTTAGTGTACTCAAATGAATAGGCAGAGAAATTCTTGGTTGGATGAACATAGCGGTTCATGCCATAGTGCACATATTCATGAGTCATCTGAGTCTTTTCCTGCGAAACAAAATGGTTAGTGCAATCACATGAAGATGTATGTATTCTCGAAGACATTGATATAGAGTTTGTCTTCTTCTTGGGAGATGTCGTCAAGACATTCACGCGAAGTGTCTCAAGAAGACTTTTGGGAACCCGGATCTTCTTCAAGGGAGAACCATTCATGTAGTTAGTACCAATAAACCTGGCAAAGACTTCATCATTTTGACACTTGAATAGTTTATAGTTGGAATCAAGAGATTCATCAATAATGAGAGGATTCACACAGTTAAAGCTAGATAATGTGGAAGGATCAACTGAAGGACCTTTTGCACCAACCCATGTGGTTTTGGGGTATTGCTCAGGTGTCCAGTAGGATCCATCAACATTGAGGTTTCTTTCGAAACCCACACCCTCTTTCCTAGGGTTTTTGTTTAGAATAGTCTTCTTTAGGACATCACAAAGAATCTAATGTCCTTTCAGACTCTTGTACATGCCAGTTTCAAGCAATGTCTTCAACCTGTCATTTTCATCAGTGATAGTGATGGCTTCCTCAGATGAGGGGTTAGGTGCCACAGATACAGTTGAAGATAAAGCATTCTCAGAAGCATTTGAACATTCAACAGCTGAGTCATTAGCTTCACGAGCAAGACATTTTAAGCATGGAGCATCAAATTCATCCTGAGCAATACTGGTCGGCTCTGCTAGAAGTGAGTCGTTTTCCTTCCAGAGGTCATCATGAGCTTCCCTCAACTTCTCAAGATCAATAGTTTTCTGAAGATATTCAAGAGAAAGCTTCTCATGATCAGTTGAGAGGGCATCGTGACGACTTTGGAGATCCTCAAACCTTGAACGAAGACTATGCATGTCTTCAGCCATAGTTTCGTTCAGACTCGTTTCTTCGCGTAGCAGGTCATCGCTTTTTCTCTAGAGTAGTTTGCCTTTTTTTTCAATGGCACTTTGTTGCTTGGTGGAAATTTTTACAAGTTTAGCATAGCTTGGTTTCATGTCATTATCAGATCCAGCTTCAAATTCAGAGGCATGACGTGAGGATTTTGAGGATACCTTGGAGGCTTTCGCCATGAAGCGGTAATCAGGAGAAGCATCATCATCACTGGCTTCGGTGTGGAAGAAGGATCCATTGTCTTTGGGTTTGAAGATAGACGTGGATAAATATGTCAAAGACATTGCCAGTCCAGCTACTTCAGCGTCATATTGCTCCCAGATGCTTCCTCAGCCTCAGAACCAGATTCAGACTGTGAATCCATCTCCTTTTCGATGAAGGCATGTGCTTTTCCAGATGAGCTCTTCTTATGTGACGAAGACTTTGCGTACTTCTTCTTCTTCTTGTCATCTGAGTCATAGTCCTTGCTCTTCTTCTTGGATTCATTTTCCCATCGAGGACAATCGGCAATGAAGTGACCAACTTTCTTGCACTTGTGACAGGTTTGCTTCTTGCTGTCCTTTGAAGACATTTCACCAGACCTCTTGGAATCATGCTTTAAAGATTTTGCATAGCGTTTTGACTTGGCAAATTTCTAGAATTTCCTGACAAGCACAACAAGTTATTTTCCAAAGTCTTCAACGCCATCAAAACAGCAGTCAGAGCCGTCTTTAGATGAGGACATAGCCTTGGCCTTCAAGGCATGGGAGCGACTATAGCTAGGTCCATAGATATCCCTCTTCTTAGCTTGTTGAAATTCATGGGTGTTCAACCTCTCGAGAATGTCGGCGGGGTCCAAACTCTTGAAGTCAGGGCACTCTTGGATCATGATTTGAGATCAAAGAGATTCCACTCCGACCATAGAAACTTTGACTTCTAGTCACCTCATTACTTTCCACCAAATCATCTCCTATCCTAAAGCCAAAATATATGAAAGAGTGTTTCAGTGTTGAGGAGATTACCTTTTGAAGGACAATAGTAAGGAATTCATCATCAACAACCCCACATGTTACCTTTTGGAGGGTGGAGCCTTCTAGATTGTCTAGGTGTGCATGGGAGGCTCCAAATTGTTTGGGGAAACCAAGAAATTTGCAAGGGCAAGGAGAGCACCTAGAGTGAGGCTAGTTCTTCATGGGCGTAAGCCATGGTGGGATACACAAGGTTGCTTCTTCGAGGATCCCTAGTGGGTCGAGCCCTTGGCGGGCTCGATTACTCCATGGGATCTTGCAACCGTTATCCTTGAGATAATTAATCCTTGTGACTGAAGCCCTCATGAACGTGGATGTACTATAGCACCACCTATCAGAACCGGTCAAAATATTTCGTGTCACCATAGTGTTTGTATATCTTCAAACCCATCCCTCTACTACTATCACTTGCAATGTATTTACTTATGTTGCCTATGATTAGACTTGCATATGTAGGGTGTTTCTAGACTTGCGTAGAATTTCTAAAATCCGCCAAGAACTAAAATTGGGAAAAGAGTCATCTTTAATTTGGCAAGTAGTCTAATCAACCCCTTTTAGACCTAATTTTGATCATACACCCATGTAGCATGTCACCTCGCCTCGAGCGACCCGCCCGCATGCCCTCGCACCCACCTGAGTCGTACACACCGGCAGGCGGTGCGTGGGGCATGGCAAGAAAAGTCACTCATGGGCTTGACAAACACCTTCAAGTGACGATGGCCTCGAGCGCCCTCATAGTCCACCTTCCAATGACGATGGCCTCGAGCGCCCCCGTGATCCACCTTCCAATGACAATGGCCTCGAGCGCCCCCGTGGTCCACCCATCATGGATTGCCCAGCCGGGGCAGTCGAGTCCTAGCCGCCGGGCATATCCGGCGTCCCGGAACCGCCCCGAGGACCCCTTATGGCAAGCAACCACGGGACAGATTGCTCGAAGGAGCTCTCATCCCGGGAGGTGCCCAGGCAGGTGGGTACTCTAGCATCCTTTATAGGAGTAATTATCCCATGGTACGTTTATTATAGGTAGTATGGCAATTTTATTTTGACAGATCATGGCAGTTTTTCTTCCTACGTAGCAAATGTACGTAATTTTAGTTCATCTTTAACAAGGGAGAATTGTATTTCTTTTTTGTATCCTATGTCCTAACTCGTGACATTTTAGAAGACATGTTATGCTCACATGGCAAATTCATATATATATTTGACCTCGTAAAGTGGTGTCCATTATTTTAATTTTGCAATGTCACATTTATAAATTTTTGGTTTTTCTATTTCATGGCAAACTTTTCTTCTATGTGTGGAATATGTAACACTAACATGGCCACTTTTTTTGTACTCTCACATGACGCTTTGTACTGGTCCTTGACAAAAATAAAGAAAAAACAGATGCGCCCCTCGGTTACAGCTCCGCGCGGCAACGCTTGTAGCTTTGGTGGTGGCGATCGCCGCTCCAGTGAAGAGTCATAGCTCCGGAGGAGATGGCCAGATGGTACCAACTCCGGTGGCGTCGTGTGGCTGTCCGATGGTCATTTTGGTTCCAACAAAAAAGAATGTCGGATGTAGCAAAATGGTACAATGGTTGTAGCAATTTCCCGTCGCGGGTCACAACTCAGTTCTGATGATGCAGCAAAGTGTGATGCCGGTTGTAGCAAAAAGATATGCTATTTGCGGAAAAACCGCGACGCCGGCTGTGTGATGTAGCAAAATACGATATCAGTTATAGCAAAATTTGATGCAGGTTATAGCAAAATGCAATGTTGGTTGAAGCATATAGCAAAAACCGTGGCAACAACTTTTTGTTAGGAGCAGCGCTGCCGCGTTCTTGACGCACTTGCCGGCCATGGCACCGCCCGCGCTCGTCGACCCAATCACCCCCGGCAGCCGCGCTCGTCGCCCCCGACCGCCCGCGCTCGTCGGCCATTCGCAGTAAGGAAGTGGACTGCGTCAAAAAAATTGTTGCAGGGTCCCACCCACGAGCAACTAGCGCGATCAAGCAACCGGTTGAATCTTTCGGCGGACGTGTAGACTGAAAGAGTTTCCCTAAATTATTTGCATACAAAGTGTAAATTGCCTGGTGTGTCTTACGATAGGTGATCCAGTTATTGAAGAAAGTTTAACTTAATTGTGGTGATGAGAAGCTCACACGAGCACATCTATTTGTTACTAATATTTTTCGACATGGGGACTCTAGGTTTGACCAATCTTGAAATGACAACCCTGACATTGAAAAAAATCAATGTATAATTCAATACAATTACCCACTCGCTAAAAAAATCATGCTGATTATATCAGAGACCGTATTTCTTTGGCTGACCACAAACCATCCAATCGGGTCTTTTTATCTAATAATTTAATCAAGTGGACAATAATGTCACATGCAAATACTTTGACCAAGTGTATGTATCATGATGAGAGATGCTTGTGAAGAAAAAAAATACCAGGAAGAGCTTCCTTATTGGCTAAGGCTTGGTTTTCATAGGTCGGCTCACTCACAGGGATTCTTTTCCGGAGATGGCGAGTAGTTTAGAAGAAAAAATATTAGGATAAAGTTATTTATTATTATGCTAAAATTGGTGTTACTTAGGTGGAATAATACATGATAATTGTCATATTATTTTATGTCAGTCATCCATAATAATAAACAGAAACCAGCTATGCATGTGTGTTTGACACGTATCGCGTCCCAGCTGCCTACAAGCTTCTTCCCTGAGAAATGCAACATTATTTGGATTTGCACCGCTTGTTTTTTTAGGGTGGGGGGTGGAGTAGGTGATTTGGTAAGCTTATATATTCCTTCCGTCTCAAAATAAGTGTCTTAGAGCATCTATAGTCGGACCTTTCAAACTCATCTCATACGTCTGGGCAGGCCGCCCAGTCATTTTTTTTTACCTAGACGGACCCCTCAAACGGCTCTCAAACGTCCGGACTGACCGGCACCCTCCATATCCAGCCCAAATATGGGGCGGATATGGGGGCGCCCGGGCACGCCCACCACGTCGGAGCCGGCCCATGCTGGCCCATCCTACCCCACTTATATTCGTCCCTATCTGCTCGCCGGACCAAACCCTAGCCACTTCACTTCCTTCCACTCCCCTTCGCCACCCGAGCTCTCCTCCGGTGGATTCCGACCACCTCCGCCATGTCAGACAGCGGATCGAAGTTTGATCTTTCCGGATCCTTCGACTGGGGTGTGATTTCGTGTGGGTTGAAGGAGGCAATGGCAGTTTGCATTGCACTCCGCCGGTCCCGGGAGGAGAGCAGCCGATCGAGGGACACATTCGTCCGCCGCGAGGCCCTAACGTTGGCGCACCGGGCGCTCGGGTCCGGTGATGCTGGATCCTCGCGGGCCAGGCAGCCAGAACACCACTCCATCCCCATCACCGGTCCGGCAGACTATGAGTCGTACCGGGTCCTGGCGACACGCCATGAGAAGGAGAGGGCAAGGACCATCGAGGCCCATCTCGCTGCGGATATGGCGGAGGCAGAGGCGGCTGTAGCGGCGATGCGGGTGGCCGCAGAGGAGGAAGCCATCCGTGCCCGCATTGTGAAGAAATGGCAGCAGAGGAACACACGCGCCCTCGCCCGAGAGCAGAGTCAGGCGGTCCGGGCCATGGCCGGACTGCCACCGAAGGAGGAGAAGGACAGCGACGGCAAGGGCAACGACGGCGACGAGCAGACCCGGCTGGATCTGTACTGCGTCTTCGAGCGGTACTTCCGTGAGAAGGCTGGCAGGACGCAGGGAAGGACAAGGGCAGTCGTGGATGAAGTCCACCATAGCCAAACATGCCAGATTTTGCTAGTCCGATGGCATGTTTAGTGTAATGTGATGGAGTAGCTCGACAATCCGTGTGCGTCGACATAGTTGCATGAGTTTGTATGGATTTGAGATATGATAATTAAGGTGTCCGGATGTGGAGTGCCTAATTTGAGGGGTGTTCGGTCAGTGCCCGAGGGCGCGTCCGGACGCTTCCGCAGGCGTTTGAGGGGACGGATTTACCAAGTCCGGATGTATATGGTTTTAAGCTTAGTATAATTTTATACTATAGCTAGTACAAAGTTGAAATAGTTATTTTGAGACGGAGGGAGTATATTACATCAAGCTCTTCATTCAAAGTTTTCTTTGGTATATAAACATCCGTACTTATGCTTGTACTCCGACAAAGATTAATCCCACTGATGTGCATTATTTACTCATAATCTATCTGGCACTAAATTCTCCATCCGCATCAAAATATAAGACGATTTTTTGGTCTGGATACAGAGGGAGTAATAGTTTACCGGCCATCTGAAACTATTCACCCTTGAAGAACAAATAGTCCACACTATTCCATCAGTATCTTGAGAGAAGAATGAAATGAACTTGTAGCAGGCATCTTCATACGGAATTTTTTGTCAAAGAATCATTTTTTTTTCTCTATTTGGTTATGTTCTAAAAGTTCACAAAGAAAAGCCGGGTGTCTTTGAACCGGGGTGCATCGAAGAATCGTTTTGACTAGCTGAATATTATGTTTTATATGAGCTGAACGAGCCAATATTGGTTGCTTCCGCTAACGTTAATGTCAAAATCACATGCGTGTCACATATGGAAAATTAGTGCCCAATCGAAGTCGGCTAACATTTGTACGGAAAGGCACATTATATGAAGGTTCATATATATACTTTCTCTGTAAAGAAATATAAGAACGTTTAGAGTATTTGTGTATGTAAAAACAATTATAAGGGGATATACATGAGTAGTGTGCTGGAGAGCAAGGAGTACACATGTCATCGCCAACAAGGTAGCTAGAAGAGCGGCCGTACCTATAGTCGTACGTACCTGGTCCAAATAGGTTAGCGTCGTCACATTTCAGTGCTTGAATTTTCTTTGGTACGGACAACGAGACCCGTGTTTGGAGGCAACGAACTCGCAAGTCGCATAGGAGAAAAAAACACAAGTGCTGGCATAGAATTTTCTACGGGAATATACATAGTGGTCTCTTCTCCAAGTAACTCTTAACTTTTCTTCATGATTCTTGTAAAAGTCATGCGTTTCTCGATCAAATTCAGATGAAGCATTCATGATGGTTCGCTTAAGAATATGGCTGCAACTAATTAACCCTTACGAACGAATAAAAAACAACTAATCAATCAGATGCCATTCATGCCAAACAAGAACACAAGCTAGGGTTTCATGTACCAAGTAGCTTTAATTAAGTGCGCAAGTTGTGATATAGTTTCATTTCGTTGTTGGAATCTATGGCGCGTCACATGGTTTCTGTGTTTGATCACGTTGTGGTACCGTTGGAATGCATATATACCATGAATATTCGTGAAACGTCCGTTAGACTTGTAGAGCTGGTGCACATGACTTCCTGAGGCCGTAAGGGCACGCACAATAGGCTTATTTATCATATCAGCTGTTTGTAACAGTTGCCACCTACTCGGTCTAATGGTGTGGAGTAAAGAGAAACAAGAGAGAAAAAGATTGTATTGTTATTGCATGGAGGTCGTTATAAATTACTCTCTTCCTGCAAAGAAAAGAAATACACTCACAAATTGGTATAACTAAAAATAGACAATTTATAGGCGGATCACTGTTCACTTGTCCGAAATCAATGTAAATGGTATGTACTTACTCCGTCCGGAAATACTTGTCCTAAAAATGAATAAAATAATTTATAGATACATTATTTTATTTATTTATAGACAAGTATTTTCGAACGGAGAAAGTATATTGCAAGTTTCTAAACAACGTAAGCAGGTGATACGATAAGCACCATCGACCGGTTAACGCATGCAGAACCAAAATATTGCACAACAAACTGGAGTACCTTAAAACATCTATATAAAGAGGAATACAACTTGCGCCTTTAGCTAATCCCAATAACTCTTTCTTTTTTACGGGTAATAACTTATACTTTCTTCGTCTCAAAATAAATGTGTCTAGTACAAAATTTATATTGACTTAATATAAATTTTATGACATTTATTTTGAGACGAAGGGAGTACTATCCAAGCATCAACCGGACAATCCTTCTTACATAACTCAATGACTTTTTGGAGGCCAGAGCCCAACGAAATTACGATTCTACTACCAGGCAAATTTAGATAGGAAATCACTAACACAACTCTGACCACGATTGATATGAGTAATACGAGTCGGACGAAGACACTTCAAATGCATGACCTCCTACACCAACGCCGCATAGAGAGACTTGTTCATGCCACTGTCATTCAACATGTTCACCGCTAGTATCGAGTCCATCTCAATGCAAATGGAAGATCCGAACGCTAAATGGCTAGAGATAAACCCTCCATGCATGCACTTATTTCTACTTCTAAAGCATTCCGACATGAGAAGAGTTCCTTGCAGGATGAATAGATGATATTGCCGCGATCATCACGAAGCATCATACCAGCTCCAGCTTTACCGTCCCCCGTCCATGATCCGTCCGTACTAAGCAAAAAAAAAAACTCAAATTCATGTATGAATCGACCAGAAAGGTTTTAGAAAAAGCAGACGTAATGACAAATGATACGCGAAAGGGTGACAAACAAAACTGGACTTGGTCTCCCTCTCACGGAGTACCGTGCGCAGCATAGCATAAAGATCTGCTTGGGATTCCGTACAAAGGGTTGACATTAGGGACAAATGGTGATGGCGATAGCTTATCATCAATGGCCCCTTCTGTACGGATACGATGCATCGATAAGCATGGACGTGCCTGCCTGCTTATAATACTAGGAAAAACCGTACGTATAACCATAAACCTGAGTAAACGGGACAGCTGCGCGCCGGATCCTAATCAGGTGGCGGTACACGCGTGATCCACGGCTGTTCACATGCTGAGCTCTCTTCCCATGTTATCTCTTTGATTGGTTTGCTAGTATGTTGATCACGTCGACCGAGGCAGTGTTAGTTTAAATATGCAGGCTGTTCTACTAGTTGTTGGCCAGCTGCCCAAGTCTAAATATAATTCGGGGAACAAGGGTAAGTGAACTTGAGAGCGGAACAATTTTTGAAGTCTATAAACTTGCAAAATTTAACGAACCAGTCCATGAACTTGTTATACGGTACATGATGGGTCCAAATCACTGTGAAACAATTCTAGTCACCGTTTTTTCTTTTTTTGCAACAACAGAAAAACTAGTAACCAAAAATTAGACGAAATTATCATCAATCAGGCAACTTATTGAACATTTGGCAAAATTTATTTTCACATGTGCCACTGACGAGTAGAGCCCACTTGTCAGAGCCTTCCTCCTCGTCCAGTTGTGTGGCGCATGCACGGTTGCTCGATTCCATCTGTTGTTGCCGACATCCTAGACCATTTTGACACCGCCTAACACCGGTGTGTTCGCCAAGCCACGTCGCGTCCAACCATATCATTTGTGAGGTAATTTGTGCACCGTTGCACGCACGCCACCTTTGAAGCCGTCTCGTCCATCCACTATGTCAAGAAATTCCGCCGACCTGGTTCACCCCCCATCTCTTTCTCTCCGTTGTGTTAGGACCGCCTCGGCATGCCTTCATTGGCCGCAGTGAGAATGCCATTGACGTTCGTTTCACGCCATTTTCGATGCCGCTTCTCATTCCCACAACCATGTATGTTAGCTCTGCCTCGCCATTCTACCCCTCTCAGGGCGAGGAATTGACGCGTGAAGCTTCCAACCGTTCGTGTAAACACACATGCGGCCCCGCGAAAGCTCCCGGAGGATCTTTGCGCCCCAGCACGCACAAGGTCATCGTACCATCCCGAAATGGGCCTAGGCCCCCTTTTCCAAAGCTGGCACAAGCGTCCCTTTCCATCCCCAACTACGCAAAACAGTTCCATCTCCAACAGATGGACAGGAGAAAGACCAGCCATAAACCCTGCGCGCTTTGATACTCATCCGCCCCAAGTGTGATCCACAATGCCCACCTGGTATGTACAGTGCGTAGATCGCCCTTTCCATTCTGGATTCTTCTTCTTGTAACGGAAAGGGCAAAGGAGAAAAGGGTTTGAGGTGGCATATGGGAGAGGATGAACGAGATCCAAATCCACCAGTAATAGCACGGAACCACGGGTGTAGGTGTGATCCACTGGCGTAACAAGGATCACGTGGTTCGCAGTCGCAGCAGATCATACATCATTGCCAGGGAGGAATGGAAGGCCAGGCATGCCATCTTTTTTTTTATCATTGCCCAGGGGGAAATAATTAAAATAAAAAGGGCCGGCTAGACGAATCGCATATATATCGTTTATGGAGAACTCTTTTCAGCGACGCACTGTTGGCATATTCCTGATGTCATGTCGCAGATCAACGTCCGAATGATTAATATGCTACTCACTCGATCAGCTGCTTCCGAAATAAACCGTGCGATCTACGTCTTGCTATTTGCTGAATGGGACTTGCCCGTCCGCGCATGTGCGGCTGCGGGTTCGTTCCTGCTGGCCGTGCTGGATGGAGGTGCGTTTGATGATGCATCTGCGAGCTGAAAGGGCACGTTCAGGTGCCCTTGGTGAGGATCGTTTTGTGACGTCTTCATATGGCGTGAGCGTGGCCATGCGCTACGGCGGAGAAGCACGGTGGACACGCGTCTCACACTTGGCTCCAGGGCTGGTTTCAGCAGTAAGTTAAGGTATTGCCAAGGCTCAAGTTCCACGCCGATTCTCCTTTTGACATATATATATAGGGCCGGAGTGGAGTAGAGAGACAGGCCCCGAGCACGAGCGTGAAGAAACTTTCGTCGATGAAGTTCGGCAATTTCAAGCTTGGCCGAGACATGTCTTCCTCAGCTTCTCTCGCCGCCAATGTCTGCATCGGCATGCTTCTATATAAGGGTTTGACAGGTGAAGGTTACCTAAGCTATTTTCTTAGCTTCTGCAGATACACCTTTGCCTTGAATTTAAGCATAGCAGTCTAACATCGCGTAAACACGTCGGTAAATGCAAGCCACACACACATCCGACTTCGTATAAACGTAATGAATATCCACGACGTCAACAAAATATCATATGTAAGATCAGGTTCCCATACAAACATGGTATAAGCTGGCCTCCTGTTCCCAGCACAAAGATGAGTCCAGCAATTGGATACCGCGCAATATTAAACAGTAGATACATGTGTACAACCCCAGCGTCTGATGTCTCAACTCTTGAGTGTAAAAATTTCGATATACAAACTCTACAGCATGGAACCAAAAATACACAGCAAACATGTGAGAACAAGCAGTATGGTACAAGCATACAATGCAATCCACGGCATAGCCAAACAAGCCCAGGTTACCCGTAACTACCAACAAATCTTCTATCGTGGAGCTATGCTTCTGAGCCCACCACACCTCGGCGCAGAAACTTCTTTTAGATTGCGGGCTTGAGCGCCCGGATTGTATCATCAAGGTCAGGCAATTAGGATTCGAAGTGCTTGCAACTAGAACAGCCTAGCTGTTTTTGATTTCCTGTCTTCTGGTCAGCATATTCAATTCTCTTCAGTGATGTATGTGGTCTACAACAAGTTCCTTTTGGTTATGATTCTGAGCTTTCGCCTACGGATGATTCTGGTTTGGTGTCGGCATTATCAGGTTGTTCGCTTGCATTGCTCGTACTGGTATCATTCCCAGATAAGCTAGCATTCATCGTATCAAGGACATGAGAGGAAGGTGCTAACTCTTCCCCAAAGTCCTTGATATCACCAGTTGATAGCATGTCACTGCCCTCATTAACCACAACATCTGAAGTCTTGTTCAAACTGCTAGTGGGGTCCTCCCTGCGGGCAATATTTTCATCTAGGGCATCTCCCTCGGAGCTTCGAGTTCCTCCAAGAGCACCCTTGTTGTTATCTTCGCTTGCTGGATCAGTGCCCTCATCTTCCAGGTCACCATTGTATCTTTTGTTGCAACCAAACTGGTTGTCATGATCCTGCTGCAGTTCGCCCACTGTGTTCTCATTCATTAGAACATCTGCTGTTTGCTCCACGCAATCAACTGTTGGGTATCCTGGAACTGCCTCATCATCTTCATAGGACGACTCTAGGGATTCTCTATTGACCTGTGGCTTAGGGCTAGAGCATTGTGAAGCAGAGCCTTCCCCAAATACTCTGACAACAGATTTTCTGCCTTCTATTGTACTCGCTGCTACATCCATATCACCAGTATCATGATTAGCATTTCCCTCATGGATCTGTTCTTGAGAACTTATAACGGAGCCCTGTTCAGGAATAGGTGAAATAAGTACAGCAGAATCCGTACCATCCATGGCAGCAGTTGCGGGAAGAGATTGGAAAGTGTCCCAATCATCATCCCAGTCATCATCGCTAACTTCATTTCCATCCTTCTCTTCAACTGCATCAGCACCAGACACTATGGCTACAGATCCAGGTTTTTTACTGCTATCCTGAACATTCTGCTGTGATTGTGCACTCGTATTCAATGGCACCATGATCTGACCATGGCTGACTGAAGCTCGGATCATGTCCTACAACAAAAGACAAGAGCACGGAGTGCTTTAAGATGCAAAGAATGCAGATATTTAGCACATCAAAAGATGCCCCAAACCCACATCCCATCAAAAGAAAGCTGGATATTAAGCACAAAGGTAATCTCAAGTTACAAGAGAATGGATCGCAAGGTGACAGAAAAAATTAGAAGCCATCATGAAAATCAGGATCTAAAAGATGTACAAATAAAAACATTCATGAGATGAATGACAAGCACATATTAATGCACAATACCTGAAGCTGCTGTCTTTTTGTAGGTGGTGCTGACAGCATTACATCTTTGATCTGTATGGCCGCTGATGGAATCTGAATAAAATGAGAGAACAACTTCTTGGAGATGGTATTTACTTCAATAAGCTCCTGAAAGGGATCCGCTTAGACAGATATTAAGAACACCAAATTCAATAGTATACACATGATACGAAGTTGGGAAAAAGATATCGATTCGCTACCTGTGAAGCATTATCATCGGACAAATAGAAAACCATCAGTAAGGCATCCAACAGAAGTACCGTAGTCTCTTGCTGGTATTTCTGTGATTGTGCTAGTGTGTGGAAGAGGAAAAGCAATTTTAGACAATCATCAATCACGTTGACAGATTCCTGGCTTGAACAATTCTGGAGGAGGAAAGTTGTCAAAGCATGCCATCTGATTTCATAGAAAAGTCAATAATATCAAAATTAATACAGCTACAAACAGTACCTTCAATGCAGTTTGCATCAAATCAAACACATCTCCTAGTAATTCCCCAAGTAATATCATAAAAGAATGAGTCTCTGTTTGTGAAACTTCAGTTAGCTCTCTCTGTGCACAAGTTTTCAGCACATGTATCCCCAGCATTTGAACCTGATTGGTTAAACCATCTTCTTAGCTACTAACTAACACAATTTGAAATGTTAGGTGCACAAAGTAGGCAAAGTCAGTTAGGTACCTGCATGTTGGTGCTACGAAGTGATCCCTGAATAACATGTATGCAATGCCTAAAGCTGGCACACATATGCACATCATTCTTAGTACCATTTTCATTAAGAAACTCAATCTCATGAACAAGTTTTGCAAGAGCAATGACTTCTCCGGAACAAAAAAATAGTATCTTCGCCAACAGCCTGTAGGAATCAGAAATCTTGTTTTCCAGCATCGAAATCCTGTTATCGCATTCTGTACAGAAGTACGCCAACAGGCTAACCAAAGCTCCTAATGCAACTTGTGGATTGGTGTCCACATCACCTGGTTCAACTCTTTCTGCAAAACAGATAAACATTAATATTTATAGTCCTTTTCACCGGCACTTCAGGCAGATAAGATTAAAGCTACCTACGATTTTCCTTCTGGCAAAACTCTGTTTTTGGTATACTACCTCCTTTCCGGTTTATAGGGCTCAAATCAAAAATCTCATCAACCAAGGTAGATGATGAGTGGTGAAATAGTTTTTGTAGTTTGCAAAAATACTCAATTAATGTGCTCGTTTTATTCAGAAAGTTGTGTTTACCAATGCATTAATTGCAATACATGCATGCATGAACAAAAACTTTAACATGCATTGGTCCATGTTCTCTAAATCTTTGCATGCAACAATTTAATGCATCTTGAAATCATCACATGTGATGGGGAACAATCAAATTGAGACTTATGAAATGGAAAAACTAAAATTTTGAGATGAGCCCAATAAAACGGAAAGGAGGGAGTACATAGCAAACATAGATACTCGTATTTTCCAGACTGGTTTGACCAGTCTCCAGTAGTTTACTGAGCCTTGAGGTGCGTACAGAAAGGACTAAGGGCAGTTTAGATACTTGTTATGTTTTCAAAGAAATTCTGAAATATGCAGATACTGTACGGACACAAGCAAAAATTTCTCTTAAAGGAAGTAGGTCAAGAACAACATGAAGATGCTACCTCTAAAGCACTTCTTCATGAAAGGCAAGATATTATGCAGAAAGGAGATGATATTTGACAAGCACTGATCAGTCGAGACTAGTTGAAACGATTGATGCGATGTGGATAGCAGTACCATCATTAGCTTCCACAAATGCTGCCACATGAATTAAGCTATTAGTTTTCATAAATCACAAAAGCACTTCAAAAGGCAATAAGGAATTTTTACACGCAGAGTAAGAGATATTAGCTCAGGTTGCCTCATATCACCACCTTATTTTTCATTCGGCAACCCATAGTCTCACTTGCAGAAGATAGTTCAGGAAGTAATGTGTTACTCGACAATTCCTGAGAATTTCCATCCCTGCTGCAATGAGAGAGAAAGGAACCAATTGGCAATGTTATGTTGAGGAAAGAAGAAATAATCACGAGTACCTAATATGGGATTTGGAGTTAAAGTACATTACGGTGAGAAATACCTTTGAAGTACCATGGCAAGACAATGAGAGTATAGCTCTAATGCAACAAAGACAAAGTCTTCCGCCTCAAAAAACTTGTCAGGGCAGAATCTTATAATCTTCAACAGGAAAAAATTGTTAGTGAAGTAGCCATGAAGGCATGTTGAAAACTTGAAATAGAACAAAATCAACAGATGCCCCAAATTCCAAACCAGTAGCAATACTTTTATGGCACAAAGGTGCAATATTCTCACAAGCTTTTAACACACATGAATAAATGATGATCTTATATCCAAAAAGGAAATACGATAGTAGCAAGTCCTTATTCCTGAGATAACACAAAAGCCACGGGTCTTGATGCATTGATATATAGAATTAAATAGGTTGTCACAGGATAGTGTGGATGGTAATGTGATCTGTAACCCTTCGTGCCAACCACCACTCAAGAGTCGTGCATCTACTAGGATGGCAGACATCAGCTTAGCGATGTCGGTCGTTGAAGATGGCAGCATTTCAGCACTTAAATCTACTATGCGAAGAGTATGGCAAGGAAGGCTACACCTCTCCATTGCACCATGGGCACGCTATGCATCGTGAAGATCTATAACTCTACAAAGTCATCTCCAGACCCAGGTGACTGTCCAGTGGATTGAATCCATGACAGAATCTTGCGCCAAAGCTGCCACGATCAAGAGATGTTGCATCATTTCTGGTGCTTGGTCCGGCAGTAGACAAGGATTAGTGTGTCGTAGCTCGTGCCTGGGCAGACACTCCGCTGTCCAACACCTATCCTGGCAGGCTTAGCCATGTGAATACATGCCTTAACACAGCTGGGCACAAAATTGTAAACCTCCCGGCAAACTCCATGATGGTGCAGCAGACAGTTGCACCATCATAAAGTTGTCATGGATTATGAGTTCTACAGATGAATGTGCATTAGTTTGTAGGCACAATTGCCGGAAGCTTAGGAGAGAGGCACAATACTAGCATCTAGGCGAAGAGCTTAGCCAATGGATGTATCAGGCTAATTCGCCTGATCTCGCATAGGACGAAGCCATCCTGTTTCTCCCAGATCAGCATGATCAATGCTTAACTCAGGTAAATTTGTCAGACACAGCAGTTTTCGCTGTGTCTCAATGCTTTGACAACTTTGGAAGTGAAATCATTTTGTCCCGGCGCCTTGTTCCTGGGGAGTCGTTTGAGAACACCCCAAAAGACAAACCCCGGCCCAACTCCAGCAGGTTTGTCAGAAGTGGACCCCGCAAGGGGCGGTTTGGACTAATTGTGCATCACATATACAAATTCAGGTGCCAGATTGACATTCACGAGTTGTTGGACCAAGACGATCCCATGCTGCAAGCCAATGAATGCAATTTACTAATTCAGTAATATCTTACCATAGTTTGCTGTCAGGCATTCATTCAGAATTTACATTATCATAAGCCGGTGTGGGTTTCTGGTGGTTTTCTGATGAACTTGTTTTCAACTTTCATCTTCTTTCTTTGTATTTTCACGTGTGTATTAATAATCATATAAAGCCGGTGTGGGTTTCTGGTGGCTTTCTGATGAACTTGTTTTCAACTTTCATCTTCTTTCTTTGTATTTTCACGTATGTATTAATAATCATATATCCTCAAACATATTATACAATGAGGATAGTGTTCACATTCAGGAGTGCTCATGATGAAAGTGCAATGAACTGTGATTGGTAGATTACCTTTGAGAACAGAGATAAAACAGGAGCACCAGAGCAATCAGCATATGTTAGAGCCTGCATTGACGCAAATTGCTAGCATAAGAATGGCCTTGAGAAGGATACGACACAATTAATGAAGTCAAACTCACAACTAAATAGAAGTATAAACAGTAACACATCTAAAGCAAGCAGCTTTTTATCTTTTTTGACAACCTCAGACCTGCATACTGATGGCGTATGAATTTGGAAATTGCTAGCATAAGAATTTGCAACTACGCGATCACCCAGAGATGTCCATGAAGTTGAAGAACACTGATGGCGTATCAGAATTGCATCTAGGCATCTCATCATTTGGAAATGCGAGTAGAGTTTAGTTGGGTATGCCGACGCAAGTTCCCTCAGAAATAGAAATAACTAAGATGTAAGACTCACTTGTCATATTAAATGCTAAATACTTGAGCTTATTAGCCAATGGTAGAGACTACCATGGCCAAAGTTGTTCCCTTGCACTGAATAGTAGGCTCAACCGCTCTACTAACTCAAGGTTGACAGAAATATACTCAAAACAAAACTAGAGAACCATCGCACCGATCAAATGTGTATATGCACCTAGTAGTGCATAGATTAGCACTGTACTTGGATTCCCATCATAACCGAAAATACAAGCAAATGTCGAGAATACAGCAGAGTGCACTGACCTGAAGGAGTTCCTGGCAAATATTGACTGAAAGGAAATCCTTGCTGAAGAAGACTTCAGTTGTGAGGGACAATAACACAGGTAAGACTTGATCACATGGTCTTGGATTATCTAGTCCACAGAAAACAATGTTTGAAAAAAAATTCTCTTCACTACAGTCAAGCTTCATCTTGACAGAACCATTCACCGTTGATTGGTGTGAATGAAATAGCACAAGGACAGAGAGTCCCCAGAGAAACTGGAAATCACTTTGCTCCAATTTGACCATACAACGTCCAGAGATAAACGTGTGTTTATGAATATCTTCAGAATCACCCGCTCCAAAATCCACAGGAGCTGCATCAAGAGCCGTTGCCTGGAGTATCAGTGCCCAAACTTCATCAAGATACTTCTGTACCTTCGACGAGACCAATAATGACTGAATTCCATCAAGGAATGGCTTGTGCTGTTTAAAGAAAACAATATAGGTTATTTCCTAATCTTAGGTGTGCAGTAATTGGAGTTTGACGGATGGTCTTACATTAATTCTTGAATGCAAGCCAAAGATTATAGAAAAGTAATCCTTGAGGGCTCCAACCCAATATTTCCCCAATAGCGTTGAGCTATTTGCTAGCAAAGGTGCCAGCTGCTGGTGTTCATCGGGAACATTTTCCTTTGCCCTGAAGAATTGATAGGTGTAACATTTTACTGCAGCATGCGCTGTAAGAAGGCGCACTTTGATCTGTATAATTGCACAGCATAGATCAGAAACAATGAAGGTACCAGATACTGACAAAAACGGAAGAGATGTATCACTACAGAAGAAAATCTAGGAGAAATACCTTACACACAACCCAGTCAGCAAAAGATGGGTAAAAAAGGTCCTCTATATCACTTAGTGGACGAGCTATTAGCAAAAAGAGACGATTAAGGGCTACTTTGTCCCCACCAATGACGCTGCTCGTCATAACCTGGTGTTAATGAGCATAGTTCAAGGCCAGGTTCAATGGAGATCAATATCAAAGGGAAAGAACAGAATTTATTTAGGGATAGAGCTTTCACCTTTGTAGCAAGTTCAAGGCCAGCCTCCAATAGAAGTGGACCAGAAGTAGTACTTATTGCCGTTTTAACAGCTGAAACAAGCTGAGCCTGCATTTTGAAGTACACAACAGTGGCATCAAATAATTGGTCAATCACTTGGTTAATTCATATCAGCATAGATGGTTTTATCAGCATTCATCTGCCGCGAGCATGTACTGGATTACACAGTAAGAACACAGGCTATCAAGAATTTATTTTTTGCTCAAAACTGCTATTAGGAAGTGATGAGATCAGAGACTCACCTGAAATTGTTCCAACAAGATATGTCCAGGAAATTCAGGATCCACTGTC
Source organism: Hordeum marinum (assembly GCA_022496015.1). NCBI lineage: Eukaryota > Viridiplantae > Streptophyta > Magnoliopsida > Poales > Poaceae > Hordeum > Hordeum marinum. Next base: position 389,825,715 of record CM039678.1, on the reverse strand, counting down.
ATGCCAAACTAGAAAAAAAAAGGCCCAGGATTGAGTTTAACAGAGTAAACAATTTAAAATAGATAATTGCAGGACTAATATAATCACAGGAAAGGATTCATACAAAAAGATAGATAATTTAAAAATCTCTATTCTGTACTCAATATCCCTGGTGAAACAATTATAAGGACTACCAAATGATTTGTTCAAGCAAATAACAGAACTTCGTTATTACATGATAGATAGACTAGACTTACCAGGTGCCTAGATCATTTCAGGACACATGTACAACATTATACTTCGCAAAACAATGTACCATAGTTTCGCGGCATTTTAAAGGCAACACAATATGCATGGTCAACAAGCCTTGACCAGTCCTCCCATATTATAATTCAAGTCACAGATGTTTGCCTTAGAATTGCTATAACGTGAATGCTCGATTGCATGAACAAATTTATTTATGTCAAGGCCTATATCTTTGGAGCTGAGGTACCTTGTCCATAATCAAACATAAAAGCTGCACGCCTATCGGTTGCATGCCCTCAAACTGTCCAGTACTTATCTGCCATGCAAATGTACTTGTTAGCTTTAAACGGGAAATTTGACTTTAAGAGCTTCTTTCAGATAGTTCTGCGGTTTGTGTGCAAGAACTGTTTTGTGTTTGGACCTGATACGAAAGCGAGACCAACTCCTGCAGCTTAAGCACAAGCCAATCATTTGATAAATAAGTCCCTTGAGCTATTGCACTCCTTGCCAACAAGAGATCAAAATGGGCTGGTTCTGTTCCAACTGCAACCGGTACATGCCTGACACATCTGTTTTATCAAAATAGAAAGTACAAATGATGAGTGGGAAACAAAAAGTATTACGTTGTATCTTCAGAAAAGTTTGGGCTTGATAGAAGCAAAAGTCGTATACACAACATACTCTGCTGCAAATACCCTAGTACGGTATCTGAGGTGTTTATTTCTTCGAGAAAACTGACTTGATATAGGAGCAGACCAGTTTACTTGCTCCTGCTTTGGGCCAGAAATCATAGTGTCGTCATCTTCTCCATACACATCATTCTCATGTGTACTGTCAACAGAATCATGTCCAGAACTGGTCAGACCTTCGCTCGTATTTCTTGTAACTGATGTAGCAAGAACCTGAATTGTATAACAGAATCAACATAAGCCATACCAACTCCAAAGCATGAATTCTCCTCCTGAAGAATTATGTACAAACACTTGAAGGAACTAATACGCATGTTTATCATCACGTATACTAGATCCATGGTGAATGTACCACAACGCCACCAATCTATGGTTCGCTTACTGAGAATATACGATCATGATGAGAATCAACGAATTCAGGGGCAAGAAAATACTTGAGCATATAGTACCAAAAGCCTTCTGTCAGTGTGCATGCAAATCGGAAGACAGGTATTGAGATACGAAATGCTATCATGCTATAATTAAATTGCATAGAAAATGCTAGTTGCAAGAATCTATACCATTTTGCATGATTCTTTTTTTTTTTTGAGAAAAGGAACAGTATGCCGGTAGAGATATGATATCTACACTTGGCACGGAAATAATAATCAGAACAGGTAGTAACAGGATATATGCCATGGCAGATAATTATTGTGATGCATGTATGTTTTTATGGTTTGGACAAACTAACTCAGATAATTACAAGTTACATATATTCAGAATGCCTTAGGAGCTAAACAAAACATATTGAAGCACAATGCAAAGCCTGTTAAACATACCATATTCCGCAGGACGGCTAACCACCGAGATGTACGCAGTGGACATGATGTATACAATAAGCGAATAATAGTCGCCCGAACCAATGTTGCTATTCTACACATTTGAAAATTGAAAATTAAATTCCATCTCACAACTGACAAGAACTTTTTATAATGGTAATAAATTTTCCACCTTCCAAACAATGATTTAAATGGAAATATAAATCCAAAATAAGTGTCAGCAGTACACACATGTACAACCATTGAATGAAAGGTGATACAATATCAATATGCATGTCCTCTGTTGGCAGATAAATGACATTTTAGGCATATAAGATTTTCAGTATGTTTGTTAAACAATACTATGGCGTTTACACCATCAAAGAGAATGTTCAGCATTTACTACGACACACTTTCCCTTCTTAAGTGTTCAGTAGAAAATGATGTCAAACATTCTCTTTGAAAGTGGAAACGCCATGTATTTCACAGTTTCCCAATCCGCAATAAATATCATTGTGTTATCCATATATAAATTCCCTAAGCGGTGGTATCCCTCTATTGGCTGCATTTGATGTGCATACACAAGCATCTAATATGGCAGCCAGAGATTGGATTTGGCATGGCTCATTCGAAGGAGTAATTAAGTGGGATAGAAGGTCATGTAAAGCTCAATATGATGATAGTAAGAAGCCTAGAACGTCATGTAAAGATGAACAGATGGAGTATAATATGATGACGGAAAGAAGCTATACATGGGTGCCAAAATATGACATACTGGCACCTAACAGCGGCGTACTCCATCCCTTCAATTGTATGCTTGCGCCTTGCGCTAGTCCACCATTACTTTGGAAAATATATAATAATGGCGGTAAGAAGCTACAGATGGGTGAATATGCCGTGTTGACAACTTATGATGGCACACTGTCAAAGATGACAATGCCAGTCTTGGCATCTTTGTATTATGCAGCAAAAGGCCAGCATGAACACAGCATGATGATGCATCAAGACAGGAAGATATATTTCAACCAATATGGAAATTTAAACCCTAATAAGAACTAGCTTACTTGGAAACACTGTTCAAAAAAGCACTCTTAATCAACGCCTCGCTTTGCCCATATGCGCCAGGAAAAGCGCTAGGCAATGCTGTAAAGCTGTAGTGCTGCTGCCGCCTGCTACTGCCTACTGCTTGGAAAAGTCCTTATCACTGTTATAGTGCTGCTGCTTCTGTTGACACTCTAGATGTAGGGTGTACTATTGCTATAGTGCTGCTATTGATGCTCTACATGTAGCTTGTACTACTGCTACAGTTCTATTTTGCTACTGTAGTAGTGCTGTTTTGCTACTGTTGTGTGAAGCTTTGCTATGCTAGTAGCTGCTGTTACTGCTTCTACAATAGTGCTAAATGATCCTGCTCCTTGCTTGCTGTTCTGGTATACATTCTAGCACTATTTTAGATAGCAAACTGCTCTTTGTTGCCAGTATCCGTGAAATATTGTATGAAACGCCTAATTACACCTAATCGCGCCTAAGCTAGAAAAGTGCAAGTAGGTGGCCAACCGCATAATTAACGCCTAGCCCTTTTTTGAACTTTGCTTGGAAACAAAAATATTATAAGAACTCATATGTGCAAACAATACAGGATATAACACAGATGCAACACACCAATGATAGTAACATACTCAGAGTCGGTTTCCCCATCAAGCATACTGAACAGATTCTCTTCGATGTTCTCATTGATCATTGCAGCCTGACAGAGAAGATTCAGCGGCAAATAAGACGAGCAAAAGTAATTGCATAGGATTCTTCCACAACATAAAAACATATGCGTTCTTACCATAAAGATGCCAAAAAATGTTATCGCATAAAAGAGGCCATTCAATTTTATTCAAGCGAAGGAGCTAAAATTTAATTGATTAATGAACTAGCTGTCTATCAAACTTATATAAAAATGTTATCAGTGACAAATCAAACATCAATTTGAAATATATGAAGAAATAATACAATAACATCAGATCTTCCTACATACAAAATTAATGGCATCCAAAATAGCAGAGTTGGCAGTAATTAGTGAGTGCTTATTTTACTTTACTTTACTAGGAAAGATTACATGCATATTTTCCAGAAATAGCAATAAGTTTAGAAAGTTACCCTTGTAAGAAAATTTGCATGCACAGGTAGCTTTTACATCAAAATAAGACAAAACAATATGAGAAATTATGCAAAATAATATACAGTGACAAGCAACCAGAAATAAATCCTCATTTCCATGATATGTACAACATAGAGCGGAAAATGAAAACTGGTATGCAAACAATACTAGACAGTCAGGTATTTGGACTGAAGCAAATAAAGGGTTTTGGCTTTCATGCCTTACCGGGTCTCTTTCGATCAGATGACGCAATGTCGACACTGCTAAATACCTATGGCTTGGCTGTTACAAAAGTAGGCCACAGTAAGGGAAAGGAATGCTAATATCAAAGTAAATAACTATGGCGGAACCTACCTGTCTGTCTAGACAAAGGAAATGCTAATAAGAAAGTAAACAACTACACAGGATCACCTACCTGTCTTGAGAATAGCGTTGGAATAAGACTTTGAACATGGGAATGCACAGGAACAGCTTGAGGAGCAAAAAGAACAAGCTGCTGAGCAAACCTAACTGATCTGCAACACACAACAAAAAACACTTTGAGTACTACATCCAAATCTGACCTCTACTGATCACCTACTTGTTAAAGAAAATATATTATTTATGCTCATTACGTACTCTAGAAGTGTAGCCGTTTCATTTGAGGAGCTTATCTCTGCAATGACAGACTGAACTTAACAATATGAGTCGTGTGAACAACCTTCGCTAGAAATGAAAAGGGAGAAAAATAGCTGCAAGTTCATGTATCTTAAAAGACAGTAAATGGCCCCTCTGTTACTAGATATTACCTCCGTCCCAAACTACTTTTTAAGTGTTAGATACATCCGAATCTTACCAAATCTAAGACAAGTAATTTGGGACGGAGACATGTCATTCTAGCAACATGCACAAGAGCTCAGGCATAAGGGAGACTTGACAAGATAAACTTTACAATGTTCATTAGTTCATGCCCTCTGTATTATGTTTTACATAGCTACAGCCAGTAAGTTTTCGTTGTGGAAAATATGTGACATGTGCATCTCAAAGTGGTAGAATGACATGTGAACCTTGAATTGGCAACATGACATGTGTATGTAATAACAAAACTAAAAGGGTAGACTGACATGTATGTAATAACAAAACTAAAAGGCTAGACTGACATGTATATTTATAAATAAGACAGTAATTATTAGCAGGATCCAATGTAAAATAGGGCGGATCTTCCTTTTGAATAAAGGTTACCAGAAAATTATAAAGAAAAAACTGTCCAACCTTGCAGCGTGAAAAGAATGTGCTACCCGGAGCAAGTTCAGGACCGAGAACTGCCACTATTGCATTGATAAGATGACCTATTTCCTGTCTAAAATCCACGTAACCATTTTCTTCCAACAGAAGAATTTCCATAGCAAGGAAAAGTGTCCCCTGTGTAACAACATATCAAAGCACCCATTACAAATTACAATCAGCAGTACAAGAATACAGATATTATGCAATTGGTGTGACGAAATAAAGGCACAAAAGGTGATATTAAGAGGTTGGCCTGCTTGGTTGGTGCCTACCATGCCACACTTTGCCATGCTACATGTTAGGCAAGTTTGACTGAGTTAGTCACCCTGTTTGGTTAGAAGCAGCACTTGTGGCAAGATACATTTCCTACAGCATGGGTCCCACCATTGACTTAGAAATGTGTGACAAAATTTTCTTTGGTTTGGCAACATGGATTTCCAAACCTTAGAAATGTTCTGGCAATTTGCCAAAAAAAGTGTTTTTGCCACACTAATGTGGCAGGCTACACTATACCTAAGCTCAGGTGTGGCAAGGTTAGCTTTGAACCAAGCATGCCCCTAGCATACCAACCAAACATACCGTAATTCCACGAAACTGAGATGTTTTAATCTGTGTGAAGGCGGGAACTACACAGAATGCTTTTATGCCTCTGTTGAATTCCATGGAAGGGTCCCTCCTGATTAAGTATTCATAGATGTTTGGCACTAAAGGGAAATTGTTTTGCCAAGGTGACACAGTTATGATGCTAAACATGTAGATCCACGTGTTACTCTCAAATAGGATAAAATTCCACAAAATCAAGGACCAAGCCAGTGCGACAAGGCATGACTAATAGGAACCAGGAAGTGTCACCATAGGGTTTCCCTTGAGATAGAAAATGGTGAAGAATACAATCCTTGAGTCTCATGCCCCTATCCCTATGTAAGAGAGATGTTAAACAAAAATGTACTTAATACCGGTGTGTTCTGGTGTGTTGTATAAATCTTCACACTATTAACACAACAGCGTAGACAGTTTACAAAAAAGATTGCATGTCATGTATGAAAGATGACATAAACCAAAATGAAACTGACAATACTTTTCAAACCTATGCATGGCTGCCACTTACAAGATTTCTTTGCGTATGCAAATCTGATGAGAATGCAAATTACTAACTAAGATGGTGTAGGAACAGTCATTGAAAACGCTTGCTTAGCCAGTGTATGACCCACTAGGTTGAACTCATGCAATTTATTGCTCTAAAAAAGAATTACAAGTTATGAAATAAGACTGCAACGACCAATACCTGAACTTGGGAGACGTATGACAAGCCAGCAGCTTCAATGGTCAAAAGAAGAGCATGGAGTGACCACAACTGCAGGCTAGAACTAGAACTCTTACTCAAATGAGACAGCGAGTTCACAGTTGGAGTGACCAGAGTAGATAATGCCATTCCCCCTGCACTGCACCAACAAAAAGAGCATTACTGCAGTGAACTCCACGTGTCAAACATACCCACTCAACCTGCCCTATAGACACCACTACATCTCCTCACAGAATCCCAATAAAAAAACAAGGTGATACATGCTTCTAACAAGCAATTTCACATACATAAGACAGCTAAATACTAGAACTGATATAACATATATGTACGACTAGTCCAATGCATTTGCTAAAGATGAAACAGAAAATAATATTACAAGCTCTAACCACGCCCTAAATTTTTTATTGCAGCTCTCATATTTCTTCAAATTACATATTTACCCCATTTTTTCCTTTTTGAACCCTAGACACGTTTTTTAAATTAAAGGCTCTGCTGCAATTCCCAGCCATAGTCCATGCCAACATGCATCGCACCTCCACCATTGCACTTGGCCCATGCCATCCCCTCGAGTGTGCCGCCGTCAACCTTATGCCACGTCATACCCCTAACTTCATGGCTGTTGTCCGTTTGTTGGATTGCCAATGGTGAAATCAGACCGCACCAGTTGCTGCAGTTTGCTCATCTAAAATGGAGGCATGCACATGCTATGGAGTTTTTGTATAACCAGTAAGGAAAACATGGGCCGAGCTTCATCGGGATCAGGTGGGCCTACAATTTAGTAGAGCTTCATCGATACTAAGGGTAGTTCAGGAGTTGAGACAGAAAATTGCTCTACTAAATTGCCTAATTTCTGTATTTTCCCTCTTATTTTTCGTCCAAGCCCATGCACCATTGTGTACTGGTGAGATTTTTTGTACACAGGTCGCAGGGTGGTTATTTAGGATTTAGTTATGAGATATCCTTTTTTGTGGATTTGCTCTTACTAACTCTTTCTCTGGTTTTATTTTAGTTGTTTTTTACAACTGGGAGTTGGGGAGCCAAAGAGAGAAGGTGTCATGACCATTCACCAATGAAGTCTCTATACTGGTACAGAAGCCTTTAGTCCCAAACAAGTTGGGGTAGGCTAGAGGTGAAACCCATAAGATCTCGTGACCAACTCATGGTTCTGGCACGTGGATAGCAAGCTTCCACGCATCCCTATCCATGACTAGTTCTTTGGTGATGCTCCAATCCTTCAGATCTCTCTTTGCGGACTCTTTCCATGTCAAGTTCGGTCTACCCCGGCCTCTTTTGACATTATCAGCATGCTTTAGCCGGCCGCTATGCACTGGGGCTTCTGGAGGCCTGCGCTGAATATGCCCAAACCATCTCAAACGATGTTTGACAAGCTTCTCTTCAATTGGAGCTACCCCAACTCTATCTCGTATATCATCATTCCGGATTCGGTCCTTCCTTGTGTGGCCACACATCCATCTCAACATGCGCATCTCCGCCACACCTAGCTGTTGCACATGTCGCCTTTTAGTCGGCCAACACTCAGCGCCATACAACATTGCGGGTCAAACCGCCGTCCTATAGAACTTGCCTTTTAGCTTTTGTGGCACCCTCTTGTCACAGAGAATGCCAGAAGCTTGGCGCCACTTCATCCAAACTACAAAAATGCATTGCAAGCTAGCTCAAACTAGCCTAACCAAACCTGATGTAGGTTTGGGCCATCCATACTTATGCAACACAAATGATGAAATATTCGTGTTAACACAGTACTGAACATATCGAAGTAAGGTGAGCAATATCACTGGTGACAAAAAAAAGGCTTCCGCCAGGTAAAGCCTGAGCTGTACTTTATAGGGAGAGGAAGAATGAATACAGTAAGCACAACTTACGTTCGATGAATGCATCCCAACGAAAGTGCAACCGATGCTGCATAGCTCAGATCCACTGGTGTTACTAGCTCCCCAAGAAGGGCACGAGCCTACCAAATTCAAAAACCACTTCCATTACTGTAGAGTATAGAAAATGAAAATGTATCTGTGTGTGTGTGTGTGGGGGGGGGGGGGGGGGGGTGCATAACCATCTACGTCATGACTGGAGGGTATAAAGTATAAACTGCATAACTGATAAAACAATGTAATTTTAAACCAAAAAATGAAGTTGATAAAGATGGCAAATTTTAACAGCAATAGTATGACCACAAACAAGAGACAGACCATTCTTGCGGTGAATATGTCATTCCCAGTGCGTGCGAGTAAACCAAGACCCTCACATGCTGCCCGCCGTTGTGCTGTAGAAATTTCACTCTCCCCTAGGATGCCCTGATGCCAGTATTCATGTTAAAAAAAAAATTTGGGGGGGGGGGGGGGGGGGGGGAATCATTTCGCATGTTTAAATGGTGTGTACACATACTTTACCTTGAATATAGATTGGATCATACTAAAGATATCAGTTGGCAACGATTGAGCACCACGTAAAGTCAGTAACTCCTGAACAGAGAGCACAATAATATTAAAATTAAGAAAATAAATCAGACTGTTAGCGCTCTCAGCTTACAACAAATATTAGAAGTACCTTTAGCCCTGACAATAGAGCAACACAGGCATTTGAAACAAGAAACATATACCAGGAGTACTTCTTCCCAGCCTTGAGGCATTGGTCAATATTGTTCAGGAGTCTTATCTTGGCAGTATTGTCCTGTCAATAGGTATATAAACAAACAAAAATAAAAAATCGTTAATCAACAGAAGCGGAATTCCCAAGCAATGAATGAATCGATGAAGTTAAATGCACCTGACATGCAAAGATAGAACCACAGCACAGAAGCATCTGATTAACCAGCATTTTGCTTACTGATTCTGGCTTCAATAAGAAAAACAAGCATATATCAGCACAATCAGAGTATGCATCTGACTGTAGAAAGTTGATGGCATCCACATGTATCAACAGTAATAAGCTTAGTTAAAGTTTGGATTAATATATAAGTTACTAATGAGTAAGTGAACAACCGATCAGAAACACTGAAAAGATTATCCCAGTTCAAACATAACTTCAGTGTGTGACTGATAAGTGGTCAGAGCCTCATAGGACTCGCTTGCTATCATCTATCCTTACTCAGTCCTCACACTGGATGCTATTTTTCTATTTATACTTCTTCACATGATTTTGTTCAAATAAAAGAAGTGCAGTTAAAGGAAGAAATGGTATTGATTTTCAGAATGGTAGTATACCCTCAATACATGCATCAAAAGAGCTTGCCAGGCACAGGCAGCTTTGTTAATTAGCAATTGCTTCTGTTGTAAAAGGAAACATATAAAAATTCCGTATGTACATGGTGTTTTCTAGGTATAAGTTTAACGTATGATTCTTATTGACTAATACTCCCTCTGTCCCAAAATAATTGTCTCAACTTTGTATTAACTTTAGTATAAAGTTGTACTAAGTTTGAGACACTTATTTTGGGATGGAGGGAGTACAAAATTAGTTCCTTCCTGAACCAGTTATTGTATTTTAGAACTGGCCTAGAGTGTTGTTTCCCTGTCTGAATATATGTGATACAAATCAATAGTATCAAGTTTTAAGCAAACATAAGCATAAAGACAGCTGGGCCGAGGTATTGAAAAGATAACTACCTGAGGAAAGTTGCTAATTTCATCATCCCACACACATGGTAGAAATCCATCAGCACCACCATCAAAAGCTCGTAGTTCATCCTCAAATGAATCCCTGATAAGTAATAACCAATAAACCATCATAAATAATTTAAAAAGAAGACAGTGGAGGTGGCTATAGTTCAGTACAACAAGAACTCATACTTGGCACGCTACCTTCCAGGTATCCACGGGCCCAAAGAAGCATCTCTCTTGTCTAACAGAAACTTCAAGTATGAGCTTTCTTCCCATCCAGAAGGGTCACTAGTTTGATCACCCAGAACGTTAATACATAGAACAAAAGGCGAGTGATACAGTATTGCAGAAATGCAGAATGAGAAAAAAGAAGGGAATATGTGAGTTCATGTAGATTAATTACATGCTTTAATCCTTTGTGTTTTAGAACACACCAAGGACCTACAGCGCAATTACATAAGTTCTAGAATATTGGGAGTTCATGTAGCCAGGTACCTTGATGCAGCATATGTGAAAATAGTGATCAAAAGAATAAATTGAAAAGCCAGAATTGACTTATAAGACCAGGATAATGCCGTATTGGGGAATCATTCAGAGTTTTAGAAAGCAATTCATATACAGCACAATAATGTCCAAATGTTGGCAGCAGTAAGGACAAAACAGTTATACAAATTGTACTGTGGCACTGAGTCCCAGAAGCATTTTCTTGGAGTGTTTGTTGCAGTTCAAGTATGCCGGGCAACCCCAATTGAAATCTCTCTTGTGAAAATAAGATACATGATTGAGTAGACTAGATTTAATAAAATCCTAGTTAAACAATTCTCAGTAGTACAAAACATCCTGGTTGAACAATTCTTAGTAGTCAAATACAGTTGCACAATTCTATGTAGTGATTACATTAAATTGAGTAGATAGACTAGAATAAAACTAATTTAGGGTCACTGAGCACACGACAAAATTAAGTTGTGGGGCTTGCAATGTAACGCTCCAAATAATCACAAAGGAGGGTGGAATGTATTATGGTCAGAGATTGATAGCAGGTGTTGGTGCTCGTTGATTTTTATAAACTCTACTGTACATATTAATGCATAATGGCATGCCAAGCATAAATATAATAAAACCATGCTATTCACAATACACCACCTGAATGGGCTTGAACACAGCTGAAGCATTTGCTCATGCTCCGATTGATAAACCATTGGATTGGAAAGGGACTGATACGCCATCAGTGTTCTAGTTGTGAAGAGATTCAGTGCAGACTTGAGATTTGGCAGTTGCTTAGTGCTCAATGAAAATACAAGGGATAAAGCTCTGCATTGTATAGATTGAAACTTAGCCTTCACGGAATACACACCTAGGCACTGTTCGGCAACCCTCCAGCTCCGTAGAATACCGGAGCGGACGGAGCACCACTTTTCCTACTCCACAAAAATAGGCTGCAGGCCGCTCCGCTCCGGCCGCTCCAGGAGTGAAGCTGCAGAGCGGAGAGCTGCCGAACAGGGCCTAAAGACTAAAATAGGAATTCAGCAGTGAACTTTACGCACCCACCAAGGTAGGCCAGGACAGGGTTAAGTAGGATTCCACCATTAGCAGTTGCGATAATGGGAGAAACAAAACTTCTTATGAAAGCAGTAAGAGCCTCGATTGCAACCGACAGAACGCTGCAGCAAAAAAAAAATCGGTGAATTAACTGAAAGAATTAAAACTTTAGCATTGAACAGATGTGCAGAAGTTGTCCAGTGTAATTTTTTCTTTATCCCTACTTTCTTGTTTTATCTGCTTGTGTCTGGTAGGAACCGATGTGAACCTTTCATGACACTGTTGCCTATCTTAGTTGAGGTGGACAGGGACTTCTATTACTATGAAGGAGGGGCAGATCATTGAGATCCTTAACCAAAAAATAACCAGAAGTTCTAGTTTCCCCCTCCTTCTCCAAGACCGCAAAAGGCCTAATACCTATCTACGAAGTCAGGGAAGAGCGCTGCCAATGGATAGATGTGGGTGAGCCCCTACAATCGATTGCTCTACTTTCAGTCTTCAGACCTATGCCCAAACATGCACATCACAACTCACAACTTGGTATCAAACAAAGAATCATGGAAGAAATAGAAATATCAAGGTCGCAATGTTTGCAGGTATTGAAGACATGGACATCCAGGATGGCAATGAACGGTATCGCAAAAAAGTTTCTGAAGCTATTATGAAACTACATATGAACTAGAAAACATGTAATGCATGTGCAGTTGCTGAAACCAACCGCAGTTCTGATGCCCAGTCCTGTATATGACTAAGGTACGACTCAGGATTTCCAGTAAAAGGACTAGCCCATAGCAAAAGAACATCAAACACTTGATCTTCCAGCTCCTGCATACATACCACAGAAAAAGCCATCGATATGTAAGCTTAATAGCAATATATATACATGAGACACATAGACTATCTGCAATACCTCTTTTGGCATGGATGCTAAAAGAGAAGCTAATAACAACCAGCCAGCTTCACGCTCTGCTGTAGCAGCCACTGGGTTTCTGCTGAAGCCATTCAGCATCTTTTTGGACAACTCAAGTACGGAATTGGGCAGCCTGCACATTTATTGAATAGAGAAGTAAGATAAATTTATAATAATTGAGGGTCAAAACATTAAAAAAACTAAGGGTGCTTATTCCTTGGGCATAATTTCCACTGACAGAATTTTGATCTTACAAACCCAAAATAATAAATGAGAGATATCCATTCTAACATTGTGATTTTAATACATGTTGACAGACTGTTAAGAATGCTTAACAAAGTTATGTTAACCTGCGACAATACATCCAATACAAAGTTGGCACAACCTAGTATCATCCCCTTTTCATGCCAAATATATGGTTCAGATTTCAGAATATTAGAGCATTTATAGCCTTTTCATGCCAAATATATGGTTCAGATTCCAGAATGTTAGAGCATTTCTTTATCCGTTGCTTCTGCTTTGTTCACATGAATAACAAGGTAGGTTCTGTATCAACTAGAGAAACATAATGCTAGGCGCTAGTTAATTCATAAAATTATTTGCGCTATGCTGGAAGGGACTTTGATAGTGTCAAGCTATCAACAGGTGAATGACCTGACAACAACAATGCACTTTTGCGAGGTGCTAATGCTACTCAGAGATATATGAGGGCATGTAACGCACTATAAAAAATATTGATTCAACCCAATATTGAACGTAGCCCCACCAGATCACAGTGCCAAAGATCAAATCTACAACCTGGCCCAAGGCTACCATTGTTACCAACCAAACTTTGGAATACGGCAGCAAACTGGTGCAACATACCTTAGGCAAATTTCTAAAGCTACAAAATAGTATGAAGATGTAGTAGTGAAATAATGCAAGCAGCCCCCCAAACTACTGCCATATGAAAACTTATGAATGCAATGCATTTCCCATTCGCGGGGAGGGGCGGGGGGGATACACAGACTTCAGATATGTTTGACCAAAATGTACATCGTCGTTAATATACAATCAGGGACAACAACCAAGAAAAATAGTGCAAAGTATGATAAACGAACCTTGCAGGGTAACCAAGCAGCAACTTTGGCGAGATCGCAACGAGAGTGGCTAATACAGTTGCCTGTCCATGTAGCGAATCAAGCTCATGGTTCACATTTTTACCCTGCTTTAAGTAAATTTATCGAGAGGGTAAGTGTTAAGGCAGTAAAACTGTATCATGCACACGTGATTCCAAATACAGTATAAAGTAGCAGTAAAAATAATGAAAAAGATAAACCAATAGTCGCTGATGAACATATTAAACTACAAACACAACATAATACTCCCTCCGTCCGGAAATACTTGTCGCAGAAATGGATAAAAAAGGATGTATCTAGAACTAAAATATGTCTAGATACATCCATTTCTCCGACAAGTTTTTCCGGACGGAGGGAGTATGTTACAGGCTAGTGCCAACTCGTCCAAAAGGAAAGTCCGGACGAGATCACCAAACCTTTGTACTGATTAATGAGTGAGGTAACTTGGGTAAAAACAAGTGTATAAAGACTGTATCTGTCAGTGCTGCAAGTACTATGCTCTAGCCTTACATGTATTTATCATGTTGTATGCATGATGCATATTTTTTTTAACCGCTGTTTCCTATTTGTGAGACAGCAGAAAGTAATTATGAAGCTGCAACATGGATCAATTCTCAAGATTGTAACATGAGAGGTTCAATTACAATTAGTAACAGCGACATCGGTTGACTATGCACTTTAAAGAGTGACTATTTAAGTATGTACTACAGATTGAAGTAGCATGGCTAGCTGTGCATTTTGAACATCCAGGACAACTGCTTATATTAGGTATAATAAGTTTATGGAACGCAACAAACAAGCTTCACTATACCTTATCAAATGATAAAGTCTCCCTGAGGGCATGTAATGTTGTAATACCATATGAGACTAAACCACCAACACATGTCGGATCAACTTCCGCTAAAGCACGCAATGTTAAAGCTGCCTCGACACGAACCTATACAATGTCAACAAAGATAATAGGGTTGATCAACCACTTAAGACAACATACAGAGGAACATCTGTAGGTAGATTGATGGTAACAGAAAATTTAAGCATGGCTTGAGTTCCATTTTTAGAAGAAAAAACTGTAGACAGAAGGGACAGCAACAGCAGGACATACCAAAATGACTGCAACTATATTCAGCTTTCAATATAATCATATTAAAGGGGACCTTGTAGAATACAATGGAAGATCACAGTAATATTCAGCTTTCCTCAGTACTCAGTAATTCAGTAATTCAGTAGGCAGCAAGATCAACCATATGATACACTGAATGTGAAGTTCAGACACTGCATGCAAATTTTGTATCGACAAGCAAGCAAACTAGCAAAGTGTGTGATAAGCTATGTTGGTTGTTGCAGGAGACAGATTATTATTTCATTGATGTTGAAAAGAAACAAGCAGTTGAACAACGAAGAAAATGTTCCCAAGACGGAGTAACATGACATGTAATATAGCAATGGCACGAGCAAGTGTATCACTCTACATGGATATCTAGTCATCCAATATATATCTCTGAAAGCTGAAATAGAATAATTGTGTAGTATACATCCATCATACATGAGATTTTTCAGTAAGCTACATGTGTTTGATCATAGAGTTGCATAGCAGATATGTTACAGTGAAGATGATGTGAAAAACAAAATATGTACTTGTGAATTTAAGAGTACACAAAATGAAAATTCAGGAAACCTATTTTGCAACATACATTTGCTGAAGAATGAGATAATGCTGCAACGACTGTGTTGTCAAGAATATCCTTGAATTCAGATGGAACCTGCGTGATGAAGCATGTGATGTTTCTCATGAACGCATAGTATTGGTCCCAAAAACAGAAAATTCATTGCTTGTGGGAACGATATATGAGGCTCAGAGCCACATGTGAGTAACACATTGGATAGTATTTTTCCATTTTCATGATCTCTGTGATGGTATTGAGCAATTGCCCATAAGCAGATAGACAAATAAGAATTTTACTTTCGCTGGAGCAAAATCATGCACATACTCAAACTAACTGGAAATGCATAAAGTACGCCACTTGGCTGAGTTATAACAATCGAGGCTGCAAATTAAACAGGGAAAACCATTGATAATACATCATCCCTTCAGTGCAAATACCTCGCCCAAGCTTCTCAAGAGGTAAGATAGAATGCGTAATGTTGCCACCCTCGTCGGAGCAGTATAGTCTGAAGACTCCAACTGCACCCAACAATACATCCAAAAATTCAAAGGATGTAAGGAAATTAACTCAGGTTTTTATACTGCTTTTTAGAACCAGAATGAAGCTACCGAACCTTCCTTCCCAGAAATACCAAAAATTCACCCTGTGTTGGCTCAGTCATCTGATCAGCAAAACCAACTCGGAGGACATATAGCACACATGCCTGGGCATTTAGATATAAAAGCAATGAGAACTTTAAACTGAAGCAATTGAAGTGGAATAACATTTTCTTGCCAGTATTTGATATCCTGTTTTATGACAAACTAAAGTACAAATTCAAACTAGTTTAGACTATTTGGAAACAAGCATCAAACTGCTGGCCTCTTACAAAGCGCATGTTTAACTTCTTGTGTCACATTTCTGCCATCTATAGGTGAACTCATTCCATGCGGACATATCACATTTCCAGGTAATTCATGCAGCCCCATCAATCCGTCCTCAAAATAAATTTTAATAAATTGATAAACCACATGTGGAAAAGGCAGTCTCTCTTGTAAAGGAAATATTTGTTGACAATACAGCCAATTAAAAACATAATAATTCATGGTTGAAAAAAGTATTGATATACAAGTTCAAACTTCAAACCAAAATTGACAAAGGGAGCTACCAAAGCGTGTGGATCAGGAGAACCATTCCCTTGGAGAACTTCCATCACTTGTACAGCATAGTTTTGAAGTTCACTGTCCAGGGTACCATACTTCATATGGATCATCTGCACCAGATGACTTCGTTAATGGATAGAAATGAAATACCAATGCGCTGTGAAATGTAATCAAGCTACTTGTGAATTAAGGTAAATTTAATAGAATAGAGGCGTATAATCTTTCTAGTTAAATAGGAAGGCAACCATTTGTGAGCGAGCCAAGTGACAATAACTAGGAGGAAGTAGGTATGTTTACTTTTTTTGCTACCTAGAAGATGAGCGCTGATGTTCAAGTTAAAGAGGACTTAAAACTCATTGATGGGGTTGTACATCCACTCACCCACCCAACTGAGCTTAGGCCGGTTGCTAATTCAGTACAGCGTTAATCTAACAATGTAAAGAGAAATATAATGAAGTTGAGATGGCTAATGATGCATCCCTTAGGATGGAACTGAACGGCAACAACCCCTTGAAAGAGTATTTACTACTCAGCAACCTTTTTAAGTGTTCATGATAGTCAGTTTGGTACATTGTGTACATAAGATAATTCAACCTAATGGTTTTATTTTTATTTTCTTTATTTTTTGAGCGAAAACAGTAGGGGAGGCCCCTACTGTGCCATTTTATAAATTATAAATTTTTAAAAGATGGCATATGTACAATGGATGAGAGGATGGGGTGTAGTCAGATCAAAGTGTCTGAGCCCACTTCAGCATTAGATTTCACATATCTTTGTGCATATTTGGCCTCTGTGCCCTGTGACAATCTCACTCAGATGATTTTGTAGTGTTTTTACTTACTTTATGGTCAGTTACGTTTAATAGCTCATCCTTGTAGTATCCTTGCATAAACTTAGTCACCTTAGTATTGCACTATTCTACTTCCATGATTTTTCTTTTACATCTTTGTGTTTGCTTCTTACAAAACCTTTATTTCTGTTTGAATAAAAAAATACCTGCAAAAAGAACACCCATGATAGAGACAAACCAACTCGAAGTTTCTTTGCATTGGCTCCATTTGCTGCAATAGGAAAACAGAGAACATTTCAGTGAATGCACATAATGCACATAAGCATGAATTATCGGCTAAGTCATACATGATGCATCCAAGTTATCTGTGCCATATGCAGAAGTAGCAACGTGCTTACATTGGCGATATAATTGTTAAAAAGAGCAACATACCATAAATTTAAATAATTATAGAAAATAAGAGAAAGAAAGCATTGCACAGATTGCAATATTATATTATGTCAATACAAAAAGAGGAGCAAGAGGGAAGGAACCCCGGCGATATATTCCTAGGTGGAAGACACTTGGATACACATCCCACCATTGAGGTACCTAGGAATTCCCCAAGTGCCCTATTTAAATATTGAGAATGCTAGTTCTAGGTAGCCTTGAGTGTGCTACTAGCAATAAGCCCATAGTACTATCAATGCCCACTTTTGGTATAGTGTGACTTCGGCAACAAGTTTAACAATTGTGGTTCACACTGAATTCAGAAACTGGTAAAACAGTGTTTCATTTTCACATGTCTCTCTTTCATAATGCTTTCATATTAGTTCCTTTCTAAATGAAGGCAGCAAATATGCAAGACTTGAATGAAAAAACAGTATTTGAAATGGTGTTACAACAACATAGTACATACACACACATGTCTTTAGATATCTTTATCACACTTAGGAAAGGACACCGTATCCATTTCTTAAAAACAAAAGGACATATTATTTACCTTTAACAAATGGTAAAATCAAATGCTTCTGTATGCCATCATCAAACTTCTTTGCAGAAACATTTTGCTTTTTTCCTCCTTTAGTCACCTGTCAACTAAAGTCATATACAGAAACTGACAGGAAAAAAATTAAGAACATGTGAAGCTATATACCTGTGCATCTGGGTTCACTGCAAGAGCAAGTATGGCACCAAGTGCTTCCGCAAATGAATCTCTAACTGCTGACACATTATCTTCCAAGCCCTATAAAATGTCATCAAACAAAAAACAAATTAAGCTAAAATAGCTGCAACCACTGGTTTTTAACTTGCATTAAACATGAGGAATAAATAAAATGAGTAAGCAATACCTTAACACAACAAGACATTGAAGTATCAAGTTCAGCCATCCCCAACCCAGGCCCACCTATATTAGCAAAGGCCTTCAAGCATCGTGCTGCTGCTACTCTAACAATATATGATTTGTCACTTATGCCTCCTCGCATGATTATGCGGAAAGCCTCCAAATAAGCTGCACCACTACCACCACCACCAGAGCCTTCCAATGCATTCTCAAGTAAGAGGAGTGCATCTTGCCTTACAAAGTCCTGAAGATTCAAGTAAGAAAAAATGCTCTTACTGGTAGAAACTAAAAAATGAACCAGGAGCAAAAAAAAAAAGAAACAGGGCTGGAGATCTGCAGCAGTACTATTAAGAAAATCATGGGTCCTTGGAAACGGGAAAAAAGGAACAAACGTCCCACAGGTATTCCACATATTCAGATTTACACCAAGTCCCCAAGCTTGTAGGAATCATTGTTTCTAGACAAACAAAAGCAAGTATTCCACATATTTTAACATAGATGTTGTATTGCAAGAGAAATAAAAAAGTGATATGAATACAAAATAACAGTCAGATAATGGTCTGTAGAAGGCACTGGAATGAGAACAGAAAGAATAATAAGGAAACTGAAGGGAGAAGCACGCGACCTCGTGATACTTCATTAGTTTTGCTACGATGTTTGATGTCTCAATCAATCCTGCAGTAATCTTGCGCCCAAATAAGCGGTAAATTTCTCCTAAGCATTGCGCTGCACCTGTTAGGAAATTATTTGGTTTTACATCATTAGAAACACAATCATAATCCATACGCAGACCACATCATTATAGTGTAACTTTTACAAGAAATGGCGGGGGCATCACCAGATCATTGCACAATGCACACCAGAAAAATGCATTACTACATAACTCTCTCCGATCCATATTACTTGTCTTAGATTTATCTAGATACGGAAGTACCTAACACTTAAGGCCTCCTTTGGGTTGGAAGAATTTTGTAGGATAGGATTTCTGTAGGAAAAATTCCTTTAGAGCCCTTTGGTTTGTAGGAATAGAATCCTATTCCTATGGAGGAATTCTTCCTATCCTCCACATTTCATAGGAAAATAAACATTAGCCTAGACTCAATGGAGAAAATCATATGGTGTGAAGCAAAGGACATCTCCATCCTAATCCTCTACATAGGATTTGAAATACATGACATCGCATTTCCTACAAGTTTCCTATTCCTATGCTATTCCTAACCTATGAACCAAAGGAGGCCTAAACGTGTCTAGATACATCAATATCTAGATAAATCTAATACAAGTAATATGGATAGTATCTGATAAAGGTACTTAAGGCTAGGGTCTATCTATAAACTCTTAGAAGTTGTCACGTGAACAACATTAGATTAACATCTTCCATGAAAAAAATTATGGCGTTTGTAGCAATAGGCTTGCCACTATGATGCGCCACAAATTTCAATTTTCAAAAAAATGTGTACTTTTCTTCGAAGAAGAACCATTTCTTCCGATCTACGGGACAGGTAAACCCGATGTCAGACCAAGCGGTTGGTCATGTAAATAAACCTGACCTCCCTTCCTTCACTGATTGTGTGGTTTGGTGACTCCACTTACGTCATGTTGGAAAAGTAACAGCTGTTTGAGGAATTGCACTAATTTGAATGCCGTTGTGTTTCTCTTATTTCTTTCTTTTTGCTATTCAAAACACATGTAGGTAATATTCCGGTGCAGTTTGCGAACTGAGCTTAGCTCAGATGGCTAGGTTCCTTGTGCTGGAACCTGCCCACCCAGGTTCAAGTCCTAGACTTGGCACGGGTGGTCGCATTTTCCTGGATTTATTCCATGATTTCCGACGCTACCCTTTCAACGGTATGGCATACCCATCAACTACAAGGCGTCTGTAGCGACTCGTCAATTTCAAGATCTGTCGGCTCAGTCTCTCGGAGGTGCTCATGGGGGTAGGGTGTGTGTGTGTGCGTTTATAGAGGTGAGTGTGTGTGCGTGTACGTGAGCATCTGTACTGTGTTTCTCAAAAAAAAAACAGTGCAGTTTGGCTTGGCACACCTTAAGATCCCCAAGAAACTAGCATTTGGGGGATTATCAAAAGGGGGGCCCTCAAAAATCTATTTTTTCGCAGAGAAGCCAGAAAGGTTTTTTGGGGGGACGAGAAAATAGGGTTATGCTTATCCATAATAAATACCTAAATATTCTTCTTAGCATTGAAATATTGTGTTGTCTCCCGATTTCTAATTAGAGGAGCAAGGCAGAATCACAAGAACGCCAGTGGTACTAGGCAAATGGCAGCGACAGCTTCACCTTCAGTGGAAAACGTGGTGCAAACTTCAAGAACAAGACAGTGACTTCAATGGGTCAATCAAGCTAAGGTGGCAATGGCGATGACTTTAACAGGTCAATTACACAAAGAGTGCAATGGATTTGAGTGATAGTGTCTCATCACCTATGAATGTATTGGCCCAGACGCAAAGAGCGGCAATAATGACTAAGAGTGAACTACTGATGGTTCAGCAATCACAAATAGATGCATTGTGAGAGTAAAATATAAAGGCTCAATTTTTCAAGAAGGTGAACTCATCCGACATAATTTCAAGTACTCAAAGTTTAAACATCAAAAATTGCATGACTAGGTGATGTAGCACTTACAAGATGTATCTGTTATACAGCTATACAAAAACACTACTATTGGGTTAATAAACGGCATAGATCCTTCTTTTCATTCAGCTAATGAGAGTGCTTCCATGATTTCTCTTTTTTGAGAATTATGGGCATTTATGTTCACCCGCTGGCTACATGTCTAATTAAATGAATTTTTTAATAGATAAGTTACAACTGCCAACACATTCGAAATAAGTTAAGAAATCTATACAGCATGAATTACAATTCCTAACCTGCACATGCCATGGGGTCCACTCTTTTCACATCTACCAACCACCCCTGCAAGGTGCTCGCTCTCGAGTATACTGATATTGCATCACCTTTCTGAATTATCCGCCCCATTGCTGATGAGGCCAACCGTCGAACAGGACGGCAAGCACCAAAGACAAGCAAGGACTGGAGAGCATCCTCGCACTTCCTTTGCCAGAGCTGTATGGTGTCCTGAACAGCAACATCAAACACACAATTCAAAATCAGAGGTACCGAGGAAATCCTCCATTCATCACCTGAAGCTGCATATTATACTTTGTGGGTTAACATAATCAAAGAGTGAACTTCCTTAAGGTGGCTCATACATGGCAAGTTTGACACACGCAAGCAAGAAGGGAGGCAAAATCGTGAGCAATTTTCAGTTCAAATGCGTGCCAATCATGAAGCATTTATTTACTTCTCCTGTCCCTTCAGCCGCAGCTAAAAGCAACCATATGACCCGATACTAGGATCCTCCGACCCAACAACTAGACCAGACTAGAGCTTTGCAAGGAGCCAAGGACACCGAACTCTAGCAGTGAACTACCGAAATTACTCCCCATAGGGAGCCAATTCAAGCAGATCACGGCATAGCAACAGCGATCCAGGGAGCTCGTACGGAAGTAGCATACGCGTAGGCATTGCTATAGCAGCAGGGATCTGGAAGGTGAGATCTAGGGCAATGGGAGAGGAGGACCTTGGGGGCCTCGTCGAGGGCGGAGGAGAGCTCGGAGAGGAGGTCGAAGCAGAGGAGCGCGTCGGGGGGCTTCTGCCTGGCCGACGCCACCACGGACTCCAGCTGCGCCACCAGAGCGCCGAACCGCGACAGCGGAATTGGCTCGCCGCCGGCGACGCCGCGCTTCGCCATGCGAAAGGTGGGGGAGGAGGGAGCGGGAGGGCGTGCGGGTGTTTGGGCCGATGGCCTTTTTCCGGATGGAGATCTAGAGTAGACGTGCCGCGCGGTGGGGTGCTCGGTTGGTAGTCAAAAAATTGGCTAGCCAACATTTGCAACTCCAAAGTCCAAAGCTTCTTTAATTTGGCAACTTCTGGAAATTGGCAAAAAAAAAATTAGTCTAGGACACATTTAGATGTGCTTTAGTTATTACACATCTAAGTGGCTTAATTAAAAATAAAAATAAAAAAGAATATACTCATACGAATCTTTACGTAAGACTAAAGATCTAGGACTTAAATGTGCGATACTTATGGTACATCCAGATGTGCTTTAGCAAAACTGAAAGAAAAAAATAATGCTAATAGCTAAAATTTTGAATTTTGGTTTAAAACGAAAGGTCAGCATGGTTAGTTTATTAGTTTTATTAAAACACGATTGCAGGGTTAAACTTAATTATTATTTTTGGCATGAAGCATGATTAACTTTGTGACTTGACAAAATGTTGGCTAGTTCAAATTTTGCAAACCAACCAATCATGCTCTTGCCGTTATGTCCAGCTTGTCAAGGCGATAAGACAATCTAGATGATGGTGTAATAAACTGGCGAATGTATATACCCTTCAGCATTCCTAACATGTTCGGGGCAACTTGTTTTGCTTCGTGGATGGTTTTGACATCAAATTATAAAACGATAGTTAGGGGGACTTGTCCTGCCACTAGGTTTCCATATCAACTCAGGTTCGGTGTTGATACACCACATTGAGTCTTGTATGATTGGCATCATGTGATCCTTTCGTCCAGATCCATTCTAGCATTGCGAACTTTCGTGTTTTCGCCTCTTGCGTCAAGTCCCCAAGTTTGGTGTGGTATACCTTGGAGTAAACCCTAGATCATTTATAGAGTGACGGCTCTTACTATGGCGGTGGTGATCGGATATATTCAATGCCAATCCACCCCACAACCTGTCGCATTTGGACGGCATGTGACCGCAATTAACAAACCCTAGATGCTATGGCGTTTGTTTCAGACTGGGTGAGATCGTGCTGGATGGTATGGAGAACATTGTTGAAGAAGGTGATGATGTTTGCAGCGAGGGGGTAAGCTCGGGAAGAAAGGAGTGAGCAGAGCGTTGTGATCCGCATGTGATCGGTAAATTGATGTCAAACAAGACGGGGTCGATGGTGGATGTTGAAGACGATGGTACAACACTTGTACAACCCCTAAAACGTGTTTGGACACTATGTAGAGAGGGAATGCGAGTTGGCGGGCGGGAGATTATTGAGGGATTGCGATTGGGAGGTTTATTTTAATTCCAAACCTAGGTTTGTTTTGCGTGGGAAAAATTGAAATGAAGGGTCTATTTGGGAGTGCTCCGCTCCATCAAAATCAGCTTCGCTTCATCAAATCCACTCTGGAGCAGTTATGTACATAAGTTGCAGTTCACCAAAGAGCAATTTATCGTGTTTGGCTTCTAACTAGCTCTAACTTCAATAATGAGAAATTTGGTGGAAAGGATATGTTTGATTGGTTGACGCGAGGAAAAAGAAGGTCTATCCACTTACTAATGGCAGTGGTGGGTATCCCCCCCCCCCACACACACACACCATCTTTCGGAGTTTCTAGAGCACTCCCTGAAAGAGGTTCACAAAAACAAGGAGTTGTGCCCCAAATTTTAGGTTGTTTTGCGGAGCAACATATCGTGTAGCTACCCCCCGTTTGGCCTATGTTTTCTAGATCAGAGATGAATTATAGGGAGCACAACAGTTTCAAACAGGCCCGAAGTATCATCCCATGTGAATTGACAGTGGCGACTAGGAAAGAAATACATGGGGATGTCCTCCTTAATTCTTTTTCCCTTCCCTCTTCAATTCCACGGGGCCATGATGCATCCATTATGCATCATTAATTATTGCTACAAATTTTTGGGAATGTTGCATGGGAAACAAAAAAATTCCTACGCTCACGCAAGACCTATCCATGGTGACGAGCATCTACGAGAGGGGGAGTGGATCTACATATCCTTGTAGATCGCTAAACGGGAAGCGTTAAGAAACGCGGTTGGTGTA
The DNA here is from genome assembly GCA_022496015.1 of Hordeum marinum. Taxonomy (NCBI): domain Eukaryota; kingdom Viridiplantae; phylum Streptophyta; class Magnoliopsida; order Poales; family Poaceae; genus Hordeum; species Hordeum marinum. The sequence goes on along the minus strand of CM039678.1, from coordinate 389,801,321 downwards.
GTCGAACGTATTCGCGATACAAATCGTCGAACTTCCCGCAATCCAATCACGATCTGTCCCTATCAAGCACCGAACAGACGACACCTCCGCGTTGAGCACACGTACAGTTTGATGACGATCTCCGCCTTCTTGATCCAGCAAGAGGGAGAAGAGAGGTAGACGAGTTCTCCGGCAGCGTGACGGCACCGCGGCGATGGTGGTGGAGCAATTCCGGCAGGGCTTTGCCTAAGCACTGAAAACCGATCTAGATGAGAAACTATGCACTAGAGGAACGGGTAGCACGTGGCTGAAAATCTAGTGCAAAAAACCTAAAACATCTACTATATATAAGAGGAGGAGAGGAGGAGACTTGGCGCAAGGTCCAAGCCCTCTAGGCTTTGGCCGAAGTGGGAGGAGAGGAGGAATCCTCCTCCAATCCTAGTAGGACTAGGACTCCTCCTTATTTTGGCCTTTTTGCCTTTTTCCACCTTTTTCTCTTTGGGTTTTTTCTTCCCAGCCGCATGGGCCTTGTGTGGGACTTCCAACAGCGCATGGGCCTTGTGTGGGACTTCCAACAGCCCACTAAGGGCTGGTATTCACTCTCTCATAGCCCATGTAGCCTCTTGGATCGAAATACCCCTCCCGATGGTCTTCCGGTACACTACCGGCACTTCAGGTACACTACCGATGAGCCCGAAACTTTTCCGGTGACCAAAATAGGACTTCCTATATATCAATCTTTACCGTCGGACCATTCTGGAGCTCCTCGTGACATTCAAGATCTCGTCTGGGACTCCGAACAACCTTCAGTCGCCATCATGCATAACTCTATACTACCGAAACGTCACCAAACCTTAAGTGTGCAGACCCTACGGGTTCGAGAACTATGTAGACATGACCGAGACACCTCTACGGTCAATAACCAATAGCGGGACCTGGATGCCCATGTTGGTTCCTACATATTCTATGAAGATCTTTATCGGTCGAACCTCTATGTCAAGGATTCAGTCAATCTCGTACGATGTTCCCTTTGTTCTTCGGTATGTTACTTGCCCGAGATTCGATCATCGGTATCTCCATACCTAGTTCAACCTCTTTACCGGCAAGTCTCTTTACTCGTTCCGTAACACAAGATCCCATGACTAACACTTAGTCACATTGCTTGCAAGGCTTATTGTGATGTTGTATTATCGAGTGGGCCCTGAGATACCTCTCCGTCACACGGAGTAACAAATCCCGGTCTTGATCCATGCCAACCCAACAGACACCCTCGGAGATACCTGTAGAGCACCTTTATAGTCACCTAGTTCAGTTGCGACGTTTGATACACACAAGGTACTCCTCTGGTGTCAGTGAGTTGCATGATCTCATGGTCATAGGAACATATACTTGACATGCAGAAAACAGTAGCAATAAAACTAACACGATCATATGCTACGTTTGTAGTTTGGGTCTTGTCCATCATATCATTCTCCTAATGATGTGATCCCGTTACCAAATGACATCTCATGTCCATGACTAGGAAACCATAGCCATCTTTGATCAACGAGCTAGTCTATTAGAGGCATACTAGGGACATGGTGTTGTCTATGTATCCACACATGTATCTGAGTTTTCGATCAACACAATTATAGCATGGATAATAAATGATTATTATGAACAAGGAAATATGATAATAACCAATTTATTATTGCCCCTAGGGCATATTTCCAACACAAATCACTCATTATTATCCTTGTTTTGCACATCATGACACCCTTCTTATACTTTTTCTCTTATTTTGTAAGTTGCAACAAAGGAGGGTGGAGTGTCAAAAAATTGTCAACAAAAACACCAAAAAGAATACATGCAAAGAAAAAAATCCCGAATCCTAGATAGTTCTCGAAAAGTCAGAAAGTTAGAATCACCGAGAATAGAGACAATGGATGCCTTGTGTGATGCAAGATTACAAGTATGAAATAGATGCAAGAGCGCTATGGTGGTGGAGCTGGCTATGAAGATGGAAATGGCGGTGGCTAGGGTTTGTGGATGAGGATGGTGATGAAGAGGTTCTGGCTCATGTGCTCGTCTCTCTATTGACATTTCAATGGGGACCCCTTTATAAAAGTTGTTCAGGTGGACGATCTGTCTCAAAATCCACGCCAAACAGGCGCTCACACGGGCACCTTCACCCATATGGAACGCCGACTTTTGCTTTGTCTTCGCGTAGACGCCTCCCGTTGATTCTTTCCTCCTCCATTTTCCTTCCTCTCCATTTACACATGTGATTTCTTCCTTTTTTTAGCCCATTTCTTGTGGAAAAACATTAAAGAGAGGATTTGTGGGATCCTTTGCATCAATTAGTCATTAGCAGCAAAATCAGAGTGAATATCTATTTTTAAATGAATTATCTTGGTTCAAATAAAGGTGAAATGAGTGTAAAAATATCACTCATCAACTCCCCCAAGCTTAAACTTGATCGTACCCGAGCAACATAAAGAGAAATCCAAATCATAAGGAACTCAGTTGTTTAAGTTGAAATAACGAGAAGGTTTTGGTTCACTTACGATCGGTATGCCTAGATAATCCTCTACTTCTTGACCTGAAAACTTAGCATGGTTGTAGTGGTGGCATGTTTATAGTGCGGGTGTTAGTGAATCAAAGATAATCAACATAAAGTTCTTGATCTACTAGATAAAACAACTTTGCAACACTCTGTTCTATTTATTCCAGACAACACTTGCTTGTCTGGAATGCACATAAGAGTTTTCTCTTGATAGAGCCATAAAAATATAAGTAATCATGTAGTAAAATATGATGCTCAAGTGTTCATAAGCAGTCCCACAATTATTTCCTCCTGTGGGCTCTTATGCACTTTCATTTCAAAATTGTTTGCTGGAACTTTGATTGCCATGTGAAGGGATTGTTCCGAATAAGTGATCATGCATAGGTTTTCGATGTGGCTTAATGTTTGGAACTATGGACCTTAGCAATATGTCTCTTTCGAGAACTTTTTGATCAGACCCCTTTATTTATCACATACACACCCATTCAAGAGAAAGCCGAATAATATGCGTTTGTAGTGTTGCCACTACATACGTTAACAAACTCATACCTGAAATCCGAGCTATTGCTCTGGTGGGTCGTTCATTGGCTAGCGGAGTCCTCGGCATAACATCAAGAAAGGTGACGAAGCCACATTTATACACATACACATGCATAGAGTAGTTGGGTCATAACACCAGCAAGAAGCTGAAGCACCATGTAAGAGTTAAAACATGAATTTTTGGCATAATCTCATCCACCCTTCAACTAAGTTCCTCTAGGAAATTTAATCCACAAGCGCTATTAAGTCTAATAAAATTAATAAGATGGGGCTAAGCATTTCAAACATCACTTCCATTACAACTTTACTTAACTCCCATGTGTTGGAAGGCTTTCTCTTGTGCACAGTTATTCTTGGTTAATATCATTTCATTTAAAAACAGATCCACTGCAAGTCGGTTGTCTAAACTAAACGAAACAAAGACTACATAATTATTTTAGTTACTAGAACAAAACCTTTGTCTCAATTATCAAGACTTACTCCCATATGCACATATCACACATAATACTACTGTATCTACTCTAAGTATTTCAAGTGCAAAGGGCAAGGGTCGTAGGAAATACCTTCATGGTTGCGAACTCACGCACTTCTCTTCCTTACTCTTGCAATTCTCGTTGTCTGGCATAGATCAACTCCTCTGAAAACAAAATGCAAACAAACTCCAAGGGGGCAAGTGAAGAACAAGAGGAAAGCAAAGCTTATTCTATTTTTTTGGTTTTGGGGTTTATAAAAACTAACTTGCAACCAGAAAAAATCGCAAAGGCAAAACCAAATAAAAGCAAAGTGTTGGAACAAACCAACACGAGTGTTTTGAATATCCTCGAGCTTAAGTACAACCTCATTACAATTTATTCAAATACTGTCACATCTTGATGTAGAAGTGGTGATGACCTCCCCCAAGCTTAGGCTTTTGCAAGCCCAAATCGGCGGGGTCATCGTGGCAGTTGGTCAGGAGCACACTCCTGTCTCTAGTTTGATAAGTTCATGTTCATGTAGGCAGACGTGCCTCGAAGGGATGTGATGACCCACAAGTATATGGGATCAGTCGTAGTCCTTCCGATAAGTAAGAGTGTCGAACCCAACGAGGAGCAGAAGGAAATGACAAGTGGTTTTCAGCAAGGTATTCTCTGCAAGTACTAAAAGTAGCAGTGAGAGATAGTTTTGTAGCAAGGTGATTCATAAAATGTAACAAGTGAAAATAGTAACAAAGGTGGAACAAGGTGTCCCAATCCTTCTTATAACAAAGGACAAGCCGGAAGTACTTCTTATAGTGAGCAAAGCATTCTCGATGACACATAGGAATTGTCGTCTAGTCAAGTTCATCATGTTTAGTTGATTCGCGTTCGTTACTTTGATAATTTGATATGTGGATGGACCGATGCTAGGGTGTTGTTCTTACTTGAACAAGCAACACTCTTATGATTACGCCTCTCGCAAGCAATGCAACTACGAAAGGAGAATTAAGATAAATCTAACCATAACATGAAACATGTGGATCTAAATCAGCCCCTTACGGAATAATGCACAATCCAGGGTTTAAACTTTTGTCACTCTCACAACCCATCATATAATTATTACTCCCTAATGCCTTCCCTTAGGACCAAGTATGGTAAAGTGTCATGTAGTCGACTTTCACATGATACCACTACAGGAAGAACAACATACACATCATCAAAATATCGAACAAATACCAACTTCGCATGATTACTTATAACAAGACTTCTCCCATGTCATTGATATTTCCCTACCACATGATGCTTGCCAAGTGGAGAATAACTAAGAATGGAATAGGGATGACCATTATTGACTCTTGCATAAAAAGTAAATACAAAAAAGTAAAAGATAAATCCTTTGCAAAGGGAAGCACATGTTGTCATGCGCTTTTCATTTGGATGTGCAAACTCTTAATGGAAAGGAGCATCGCTTTTATATTGCCCCTTGTGATAGCGACCTTTATTATGCAGTGTGTCGCTTTTATTTGTTTACCATCACAAGTTTGTACAAAGTTTATTTCCCTTATAGTAAAAGATCATACATGTTTAGTAGAATTTTTTTTTGCTTTGCATCGATGAAAACTTACTTGAAGGATCTTATTCAATCCATATGTAGATATGGTGGATTCTCATGGCAAGAAACTAGGTTTAAGGGTTTTGGGATGCACAAGTAGTATATCTACTCAGTGCAAAATTTGCCTAACAAAAGATTATGAGCAAGCACCAAATGTTAGAGGATACATGATAATATAACTTCTATGTGAATATAAGCAAACATAACCCATTATGTTTTCTCCCTTGTTCAGCGTCAACTAGTTGGTCAAACATAGAATATTTAATGGGGGCTCACAATCATAAAAGACGTCCAAGATAGTATATTTATATGCGAGAACTCTCTTTTGTTATTACTTTTTCATGAATTACATCAATGACCAATGCTATGTTTGTCAACTTCCAACAAATTTTATTAATTATACTTCTTTTATGTGAAGCCATCACTCCCCATGGGCTTCGCTTATGATCTTTTATTCTTTTCATTGTTAAGATCGAAGCAAGAAGGTAAAGTAACCAAACTCAAACTACTCTTTATTATTTAACTCTCACACTCAATTACATAGATAGATAGATCGCGAAACAAGCACTCGAGACTAAACCACACTAAAACTTTATTCTTATAAATCATAAAATAACTAATGATCGAACTAAGATAGGTAATAATGGTAAAAGTGATGGTGATATGATACCGGGGCACCTCTCCCAAGCTTGGAACAAGCCAAGGGTGGTGCACATACCCGTGTACTCAAGTGTCTTTCTTAAGTGATGGAGGTGATGAAGTGGTGAGTGATGACCCACAAGTATAGGGGATCAATTACAGTCCTTTTGATAAGTAAGAGTGTCGAACCCAATGAGGAGTAGAAGGAAATGATAAGCAGTTTTCAGCAAAGCATTCTCTACAAGTGTTGTGAGTAACAATCATAGATAGTTTTGTAGCAAGATAATTTGTAACAAGTGATACTTGTCATCCGCATTGGGTTTTCCATGAAGAGGAACGAGTTATCGCATCACAATGTGGGTAAGTATTTACCTTAGTTATGAAACCAAGGTTTATCGAACTAATAGGAATACCAATCCTCAACTGTCTTCGGCGGCTGCACACAAAAGAACAAACAACTTGCACCCAACATCGGCAAGAGGGTCGTCAATCCCCTTGATCTCGTTATTTGCAAGCAAGTGGGTTGTGTAGATAATTATAAATTTCAAAAATAAATAAATAATAGCAATGTAGTAGTAGATTTTGTGAATATATAAGTGAATAGACCTAGGGGGCATAGAGTTCTCTAGTGGCATATCTCATAGAAATAGCATACGATGGGTAAACAAATTACTGTTGGGCAATTGATAGAAAAGCGAATAGTTATGCAATTATCACGACAATGATCATGTGTATATAGGCATCACGTCCATAAGAAAATAGGCCAACTCCTGCCCGCACCTATTACTATTACTCCACTCATCGACCGCTATCCAACATGCATCTAGAGTATTAAGTAAAACAGAGTAATGCTTGGAGAACAACAACATGATGTAGACAAAGTAAACTCAATCAATATGAATAAACCCCAGCAACATCAACACAAAGACGCAACTTGTCCCCTTCTATCACTAGGATATAGAAACTCGCCAGGTTGAACCTACTACAACGCACCACTCCCACCGAAGAAATATCAATCTAGTTGTCCAAACTATCTCAATAGATTGGAGAGCATTACGAAGCTATAATGATCATGCAAATAAGAATCTTAGTATTCAGGTTTGACTCAAATACTTTTCATGAATAATCTGAACATAAACTCACAATTCATCGGATCCCAACAAACGCACCATACAAAGAGATTACATCGAATAGATCAAGGCAAATATGCGATGAACATTGTATTGAAGATCAATAGAGAGAGAGAGATTGCCATCTAGGTACTACCTGTGTGTAATAGCCCAAGTGCACCCCTTGCAATTTTGGTAATGTATCTCATGTGAACCTCCATATTTGTCATGTGGTTTGAATGAATTAATGCTTGCTTCACATCATTCATGCACCATGCATCATGATCATCATATAGTGCATAATATTTATTTGCCTTGTTTGCATTGTGAATGTGGTGTTGATGTGAGGTTTGTATGTGTATGAATGCATGTGTGCTTGGTGTGTTGCTCTCCTCCCATTTCTTATTTCCCATCAACCTTCTCCCATCCTACACCATGAAAAACCTTTGCTCTCAATTATTTTGTGACACCAGTTTTAACTTGTCCTATAAATCTTTTAAAACTGTTCTGTTGCTCAAGTTAATTATGCTGAGTGGAGTAGGTGAGCTCTTTCACTTGTTTTTTGTTGTTGTTGAATATGTCTTTAAATAAAACAATAGCTTTTAATTATTAAAGTAATCAATTTACTTTGGCTAAAAATGGACTGTTCATTTTTATTAAATAGGCTGCATTATTTTTAGTGCCAAAGTATTTTTGTTTTTTCTCAAATCCTTTTGTTTCTTTTGTGGGGCTTTTATTTGGTTTTGGATTGTTTATAATAAGGCATGTATGTTTGTAGTGAGAGAGAGAACAACCTGGGCCTTCTCTCCCCGCGGCCCAGCTAGCCCCCCGAGCGGCCTCGGCCCTCCTCGCGGGACGGCTACCTGCTCTGTCTCCCCTTCCTCCGTCAGGCGTCAGAGATAGAGTGCGAGTGCGCCCGCCGTTTGGCACGGACGTCGAGACGCCATCAGTCTCCGAGCCCCTTTATAACCATGTCGTCGCGCATCCCTAGGGTTTCCTCTTCCCATTCCCCCTCCTCCTCGCCGTGCCGCCGCCAGGTAAGCGCAGCCCTCACCATAGTCGTCGCCTACCGCCATGAACCGAACGAGCCCGAGCTCGAGCTCGGGCTAGTCACCAGCAGCCCCTTCCGGTGCCCCTTTGCGCTCGGAGACGAAGCCTCGTTCCTCCTCTTCTTCCTTGTCGACCAGGAGAGCTCCGAGGCCAGTGCTTCATCGTCTTCTTCCTCTTCGTTTCGGATCAGGAGTTCGCCGGCGTTCCTTGCTGCGTCGTCGTCGTTCTGCTGCGTCTCCGGCCCCGTCGTCGTGTCTAAGGTAGGAGAGGTACACCCCGCGCTCGATCTGTTCCCTCTCCGCGATCCCTAGGCCACCGTAGCTATCATCGTAGTCGTGCCATGCGCGCGCTCCCTGTGCTCTGTCGGGATCTCTGAAGGTCATCTTCAGAGAAGGCCAGTTCCCCTCCTCCGCTTCATTATCCCTCTGCGTGCGCGCGCTAGATGTGTATTTCCTTGCGTTGCCGTGTGCGTGCGCCATGTCCGCAAGCAGCGCCTCGCCTGCATTCTTGCCGCCGTGCCCCGAGCCGAGCAACAGCTCGAGCTCGAGCGCCCCCTCTGCCGCCGCGCGTAGTTCATTCTAGCCGCGGGGTGGAGCCCCCGTAGTCCCCGCAGCTCCTGCCAGTGATCCGTTGGGCCGGTGGTCGCCGTAGTTGTCGCCGATGACGAGCCCCTCTCCTCTACCTCAAGGTAGAGGGAAGCCCTCTGTTTTCTCTACTTATGTTGCGTGTGCTCCTCCTTCAGTCAAACGCCATGTCGTAGCGTTGTGGTAGTGCGCAAGGGGGACGACCGAGAGGTCGTGGGTTCGAAACCCCCTGACCCCTTTCCTTTTTCATTTTTGCGCTGGGTGTGTGTGTTGTGGCCGCGGGATCTGGTGTGGCCACGACCAAATCCCGTGTGTGTGCCTGCGTGTGTGGCTGGATCTGGTGCGGTTGCACCTGGATCCGTGTGTGGATGTGTGTGTGTATGTTTGTATCTGGTGTGGCTTGTGGGGGGGGCTGTGAGTGTGTGTGTGTATGACAGTGGGCCCCTAGCCCACTTGTCATCCACACGAGGGGCCGTGTGTCTATGACCAGTGGGTCCCCTCTGGTTTTATTATTTTATTTAGTTGTTTAATGTCATTTGTTTTGTTTATTCCTGTTATTTGCAAATATTCCATTTTTGGAACTTGTCCAGATCTGGACATAGACATTTTAGGCAGAGGCCCAAATAGGAAACTTTTGACTTATAAGTTGATGGGGATTTTGATGCTAGTAATAATTTAGATTTGTGGGCATTTTATCTACTGCAACATATGAGTGTGATATATGGATTTGGGGTAGAAAAATCCCATGAATCCATTGGTGTGATCTGTTTTAGCTTTTGAGCAAGTTTTTCAAAATGTCATTTTGTTCCAATATGTCATTTTGTCAATTTTGTTAGAATTAATCCATGCATGCTATGATAATTGTGTCAACATGGAAGTGGTAGTGTTTTACAAGTATTATGCTATGGTATTTTATTTTGACATGATAAACTTGTATATAAGTGGGATTCTTGCTCCAAAGTAGCTAATAAAATGTTGTTGATTTCTACTTGCTAAATATTTCGCAGTGTGAGTATCTGTTATTATTTTTATGCCAAGTTGAGTGGATGCTACCAAGTGCTTTGTTGTGTTTTAGCTCAAGCTCAGTGCTAGTGTTTTGTAGTAGATGTTGTCCTGTACCATATGTTAGTTTTCATGCCATGAGGTGGTCTCTAGCATCATTATTTTCTGTTGTCAACTTGCTACCAGCTTAACTCAGATTCCAGAAAACTGTGATTTTCACTAAGTCCCTAGAATCTGTTTCATTATGCCATCTTGTGAGCTTCATGCTTAGTGATCCTTGCTTCCTTTCAAGTTTCTGTAGTTGGATGATTTGTCAAGCATGTTATGTAGTTTCTGTAAATGCCTTGTTTGAGGTTGGAAACATCCTGTAGCTCTAGATAATTGTTGTGGAAGTTGCTATGTTTCTGTTTTGGGCAGATTGTGTGTGGTAGTGTTTTGTGACTTGTGGGAGCTATGCTCCATCGTTTTGCTTGATCTTTGGCTCTATTGTGTTTGGTTTTTCATTTCCTAACCAGTGGCTACCTTGGAATACCAAGGGATAGCCCATGGCCTTCCTTGTCTCGTATTTTGCCTTCGTACCTTGCCGTGAGCGTAGCGTGAGATCCGTTACTCCGTTTCCTACGTTTTACATATGCATTTGCATCGATTTTACATGAAGCATCCATATTTTACATGATCATGCATGTTCAAACAACTCAACATGAGGTTTTGTCCAGAATTGTAAATAACTTAACTATTGCATGAGAAACATGACTAGCTTAGGATTGCCATGTTAAATACTTCAAATGAATCATGCATCATCTTGTTTGTGCATTGCACCTTGGTTGTTTGTTTATTTGGTGATGTTTCTCTTGGGTAGATGCGAGTGTTGAACCTGAGTACGAGGATCCAGGAAAGTACCACTACGAGGACCCATCTCTTTGTCCCTTTGAAGAACCAACAGGCAAGATGATCATACCCGGATCCCGACACTAATTTTGCTTTGATAGATGTCTCGCTCTTATCGTTACATTTGCGTTACCTACCACTTGAATGTAAAGCCTCCTACATTGCCATGATACCCTCTAACCCCTCCACTACCTAGCAAACCTTGTTTGGCTAAGTTACCGCTGCTCAGCCCCTCTTATAGCGTTCTTAGATGTAGGTGTAGGTTGTTTCCATGTGATAACATGGATATCTGGAGATATCACAATATATACTACTATTTAATTTAATGCACATATATATCTTGTTATGGTGGAAGGCTTGGCCTTTTGCTCGGTGTTTTGTTCCACTTTTACCGCCATAGTTACTTGTTACCGGTGTTATGTTTCCATATTTTGCGCTCCTAACATGCTCGGGGTTGTTATGGGGACCCCCTTGATTATCCATTTGAGATTAAAGCTTGTCTGGAAAGACCCAACATTGGTACTATTTGCTTAAACAACTTAATAAAAATGCATATGGCTTTGCAACCCCATGGATAATTAATCAACAACCCAGGCCAGTGCTCCTCATGAGTGTTGGTCCAGACTAGAGCACTGTGCGGGGCCAACTCGGGGCAACTCGGAAGATTTCTATCAGGCCACCGTACACTAGCTTATCCAGTCGTGTCCTGAGAACGAGATATGCGGCTATTATCGGGTTTGTCGACACGTCGGGCGGTCTTGCTGGACTTGTTTTACCTTTCTCGAATGTCTTGCGTGAGGAACTCTGATCTTCTTTGGGCTATCTCGAGGTGTCAGATTTCCTTTGGAATTGCCTAGGATGATAATGAGATCCGTGGTTGAGGTTATTCCCGTGGAGTGCGGTTAATTTGTGATGGATTAGTTGGAGCACCCCTGAAGGGTTGAATCTTTCAGAAAGTCGTGCCCGCGGTTATGTGGCAACTTGGATATTTTGTTTAACACCCGGTTATAGGTAACTTGAAGTAAACTCCAATAAAATACACCAACTGTGTGCATAACCGTGATCGTCTCTGCTCGTGAACATGAACGGAGAGAGAACACGGTGGGGTTATGTTTGACGTAAGTAGGTGTTCAGGATCACTTAGTGATCATGGTAGTACTCGATCGTCTTCCGTAGTCCACCATATTTACATTCATGTTCTCATAAGTTAGCCACCAAATAGTGTTTAGTGCTTGCTGCAAAAACTCAACACTTACCCCATCCAACCCAGTAAGCTTACATAGTTTCGATACGCGGGTTACAAGATTGTTGAGTCCCTGTGGCTCACAGATTACAACAATACAGGTGTAGGTGCTGATGATTCCATGCCAGATGATGTGACCCAGCTCCAGTGGGAGTATGATGAAGAATGTGGCAGAATGTACGTCACGTATCCCGACGAGTAGAGAGGCCTTGGTCGTGATCTTTGGGCCAGCAAGGCAGTTTCATTGCTTCTTTTCTTCATTTGATTTCGTCCGTAGACGGACCCTGTCTTTTGTATGATGCTTGAATAATTTGTGTGGACTTGTAATTTAGCTTGTGGCGAGTGTAAGCCAACTCATATACTCATCTCTTCATACATGTATGCGATGTTACGGTACTTGCAAAACGACTAGATGCGCCTCTATCCCTGTCGCGGCCCCCATGCCTAAATAAGGATAGGCGCGCATCTTGGGCGTTACCCTATGGACCCGTAGGTCTGTGGTCAACTACTCACACATCATCATGAGGGCAGTAAGGTTGATGAAGATGCCCTCCGTGATTGATCATAATACTTGTGATATGTGTTGGGTTTTCCGTGAAAAGGAACGAGTTATCGCAGCACAATGTGGGTAAGTATGTCCCTCGTTTATGTAACCAAGGTTTATCTAACCAATAGGAATACCAATCCTCAACAGTCTTCAGCGTCCGCACACAAAAGAACAAACAACCTACACCCAACACCGGCAAGAGGGTCGTCAATCCCCTTGATCTCGTTATTTGCAAGCAAGTGAGTTGTGTAGATAATTGTAAATTGCCAAATAAAATAAAATAAAAATAAATAACAGCAAGGTAGTAGTAGCATTTGTGAATATATAAGTCAATAGACCCGGGGGCTATAGAGTTCTCTAATGGCATCTCTCATAGAAATAGCATACGGTGGGTAAACAAATTATTGTTGGGAAATTAATAGAAAAGCAAATAGTTATGCGATTTTCACGGCAATGATCATGTGTATATAGGCTCACGTTAATAGGAAAATAGGTCGACTCTTGCCTACACCTATTACTATTACTCCACTCATCGACTGTTATCCAGCATACATCTAGAGTATTAAGTAAAATAGAGTAATGCTCGGAGAACGATGACATGATGTAGACAAAGTAAACTCAATAAATATGAATAAACCCCATCGTTTTATCCTTAGTAGTAGCAACACAAAGACGCAACTTGTCCCCTTCTATCACTTGGATATAGAAACTCGCCAGGTTGAACCTACTACAACACACCACTCCCACCGAAGAAATATCAATCTAGTTGGCCAAACTATTTAAATAGACCAGAGAGCATTACGAAGCTACAATGATCATGCAAATAATAATCTCAGTATTCATGTTTGACTCAAATACTTTTCATGAATAATCTGAACATAAACTCGTAATTCACTGGATCCCAACAAACGCACCATACAAAGGGATTACATCAGATAGATCAAGGCAAAGATGCGATGAACATTGTATTGAAGATCAAGAGAGAGCAAGAGAGATTGCCATCTATGTACTACCTATGGACCCGTAGGTCTGTGGTGAACTATTCACACATCACCATGAGGGCAGCAAGGTTGATGAAGATGCCTTCCGTGATCGAACCTCCCTCCGACAGGATGCAGGAACGGAGTTGTACATGGACCCGTCGGAACAGAGACTTGCAGCGGCTGAAAAAGTGTTTTGGGAGCTCCCTTAGGGTTTTGGGGATATTAGAGAATTTATAGGCCAGAGTGGAATGTCGGGGGCCACCTGAGGGGGCCACCACATGTTAGGGCGCCTCCAGGGCACGCCCTGATGTGTGGTGGGGCCCTCATGCACCTCCCGGCCTACTCACGAAGCCTCAGGGTCTTATTTTGGTCCAGAAAAATTCACCAAAAAGTTTCGTGGCAATTGGAGTTCATTTGGTACTGTAAACCTGAAAAGTAAAAAACATGCAGAAAACAGCAACTGGCACTAGGCACTGGGTCAATAGGTTAGTGCTCAAAAATATTATAAATTGGTAAACAAATGCCCAAAAACTACCCTAGAATGATAGTATATCAGCATGGAACAATAAATAATTACAAAATACGTTGGAGACAAATCAGCATCCCCAAGCTTAATTCCTGCTTGTCCTCGAGTAGGTAAATGACAAAAAAGAATTTTTGATTTGGCATGCTACCCATTATGTAATCTTTTGTATGTATGCTCATCGAGAAATGATGAATTAACAAACATTAGCATAGCAATATTTATAAGTATAAGAAACAAAATCATTGATTTCCAAAGTATACAATCCTAAAAGAATGTTTACCCCCATTCATCTTGTTATATTATCAATGCATGACTCCGTCTTCACCACATCAATACAAATGTTAAGCACCACGGTGTCCAAGTCACGCAATTGGATCGCACTTTTTCAATATGCATTAAACTTTTTATTCTTCACGCAATACATGAGCGTGAACCATTGGACATAGCATATAGGTGGAATAGAGTATGATGGTAGATATCAAAGGGGTAAAAAGTTGAGAAGATAGTCTCTCATCAACTAGGCGTACCCAACAAGCTATGGAGATGGTCATCGATAGATGTCAATGCAAGGAGTAGAGATTGCCATGCAAATGATGCACTAGAGCTATAAGTGTATGAAAGCTCAACTGAAGTTAAGTGGGTGTGCATCCAATTTGCTTGCTCATGAAGACCTCATGCATTTGAGGAAACCCGTCATCGGAGTATACAAGCCAAGTTTATAATATGAAAAGGTAATTCGCATGGCATAATAGTAGACTCTCTGTATGAAGAACATGGTGCCACTTTAAGGCACAAGTGTGGTAAAGGATAGTAGCAAAGTCCCTTCTCTCTTTTTTCTCTCATTTATTTATTTATTTTCATGGTGGGCTTGTCTCTTTTTTTGCCTCCCCCATTCATATTTTTTATATGGTGGGCTCATTTGGCCTCCCCTATTTTTATTTTATTTTTTGTTCAGAGTCTCATCCCGACTTGTGTGGGAATCATAGTCTACATCATCATTTCCTCACTCGGACAATGCTCTAATAAGGATGATCATCACACTTTTATTTACTCACAACTCGATATGAAAAACTAATAGGAAGATATGACTCTGTATGAATGCCTCTAGCAGTGTACCAGGATGTGCAATGATCCAGTGCGACATGTATCAAAAAATGTAATGAATGGTGGCTTTGCCACAAATACTATGTTAGCTCTATATGATCATGCAAAGCAATATGATGATGGACGAACTAGTCATGTGAAGTGACGATGGAATTTGCATGGCAATATATCTCAGAATGGCTATGGAAATGCCATGATAGGTAGGTATGGTGGCTATTGTGAGGAAGATATAATGAGGCTTATGTGCAACAGAGTGTATCATGTCACGGGGTTTGGAAGCACCGGCGGAAGTTGCACCGATCCTGAGGTGAGAATGGGATATGCACGGTACCGAAGAGGCTAGCAAATATGAGAAGGTGAGGATGAGTATGTCTATGGTATCACATTAGTCATAAAGAACTCATATATTTATTGCAAAGTTTAATTCATTTTATCACAAATCAAAGTACTACTCGCATGCCCCTGGGGAGGAGGTTGGTAGGAGTTAACCATCACACGCCCCGACTCAAAAGAACACTAGGATTTCAACAAGAAATAAAAATGCTCACACATCATCACCATGCCTCTTTAATTTGTAGATGAAGAACAAGTTAACACCTCTTAATCTCGACACTTCTACAATTAAATAATTTTGGACTCACACCTTTTCCATATTAACACATTAATGCCATCAACCCACAACTTCTCTATATGTGCTACGCGATGGTTTTGATTATCACTCATTGAAAACCTATTGTTTTTGCACTAGTCTTACGACCCATGCAAATTTCCGTCACTGTTTATTAGATCTCAAACAAATATAAGTAAATAATGAGAGCATATTATTTCTATAAAATCTACATGCCATCATGCCTCAAAAAGATATAAGTGAAGTACTAGAGCAACTACCAAGCTCAAAAGATATAAGTGAAGCACATAAAGTATTCTAACAAATTATGATGAAAGTGTGTCTGTCTCAAATAGGTGTGTGAAGAAAAAATGATTGTGATATACTGAAAGTAAAAGCAAACAAAAGCACATGACACTCCAAGCAAAACACATAACATGTGATGAATAAAAATGTAGCTCCAAGTGACATACCGATGGATTGAGACGAAAGAGGGGATGCCTTCCTAGGCATCCCCAAGCTTAGACGCTTGAGTCGTCCTTAGAATATTACTTGTGGCGCATTGGGCATCCTCAAGCTTAGACTCTTGCTACTCCTTATTTCGTGGTTCATCGTGATCGCACCCAAAACTTGAAAACTTCAATCACACAAAACTCAACAAAACTTCATGAGATCCGTTAATATAAGCAACATATTGCATACATTAGGTACTATTATAAATTGATTATTAATTAATTTTTGCATAATAGGTACTGAATTCTAACTTCTCCATGGCTTCTACCCCCTGATACAATCCATAGCATAATTAAAACAAGCAAACTATGCAAGCAAAATAGAATATCTTTAAAACAGAACAATTTGTTGCAATATGTAAAGAGACCATACTTATGTAATTGTAAAAATTCTGAAAAATTAGGACAACGTGGAGAATTTGTATAGAAATAATTTTTAAAAATTTCAGATCATTATCACGAACTAGTAAAAAAGGAAAATTCTTGTACTGGAGTCAAAGTTTCTATTTTGTTTCAGCATGGATTCTACTCATCTCGCGAGTTATCCCAAAAGCTTTACTTGGCACAAACACTAATTAAAATATAAAAACATAATCACTATAGAGTAAAAAATCATGTTATCACAAAATAACAAAAGTTAAAAACAAAATTTAAGATGAATATTGGGTTGCCTCCCAACGAGCCTTGTTGTTTTATGCCCCTAGCTAGGCATACTGATAGTTTCAAGGGTTGTCATCTTTGACACTCCACCCATAAGTGGCCCACATTATTGATTCATAAGGTGGTTTAATCCTCTTCCTATGGAAGTGTTTCATTCCTTTCTTTAATGGGAATTGGAACCTTATGTTTCCCTCTTTCATATCAATAATTGCACCTATAGTTCATAAGAATGGCCTTCCAAGTATTATGGGAGAAGAAGGATTTCAATAAATATCAAGCACAATGAAATCTAAAGGAACATAACTTTTGTTTTCAATAGGAAGCACATCATTAATTCTACCCAAAGGTTTCTAAATGGTAGAATCCGCAAGATGCAAGTTTAGAGAACACTCTTCAATATTATCGAGACCAAGCACATCACATAAAGTTTTAGGTATGTTTGAAACACTAGCACCAAGGTCACACAAAGCATTGCATTCATATTTATTTATATTTAGTTTAATAGTAGTTTCCCACTCATCTTGCAATTTTGTAGGAATAGAAACTTCAAGTTCAAGTTTCTCATCATAAGCCTTTATCATAGCTTCTACTATATGTTCGGTAAAAGCTTTATTTTGTTCATACGCATTGGGTGAGCTAATAATGGATTGCAACAAGGAAATACATTATACTAAAGAACATTTATCATAATTAAAGTCCTTGTAATCCAAGATAGTGGGCACATCACTAGTTAAAGTTTTGACCTCTACAAACCCACTTTTTTCAGTTTTAGCATCAAAATCATCACCCTCCAAGCAAACGGGACGCTTCTCAACTAAAGTTGACTCATCTCCAGTCCCTTTATCATTCATATTTAGAGAAGTAAACAAATATTCAATAGGAGAAACACCAATCATTTTAAGATCTTCATCATGATTCCAGTAAAAACCGGGTGGAAGAGCTCTTTCTAGGAGGTTTGCTCCTTTTGAACTAGACAAAAGTAGAGCTTCATCTTCCCTGACATTCACCGGTGATGCCAGCGAACTTAGCACCGGCTCCGACGGTCTATGATGCTAGCAAGCGGTGGCGGGGTTTGCGATTGGGCGAGGGTGTGCGAGCGGGAGTAGCGGAAGGCGGGAGGCAAGGGGATTTTGGGGTGCTCGAGCTCTTGCTCGGCCTGGCCACGACAAGCTAGGCCGCTGCGGATGTGCGCGAGCGCGAGACAGAGCAGGTGCGGGAGGAAGAGCTATGGTGCGTGCATGGTGGTGGTGTGCGGGTTACTACGCGATCGAGCACGCACACGCAAGAGGGGAAGCAACGTGGAGCAGGGGTGCTTCCCTTCTTTGAAGGTGATCTTCAGAGATCCGCACAAAGCACGGGGAGCACTGGCGTGGCACGGCTATGGCGATGTCTACGGCGTCCTAACAGCGATGGAGAAGGCACGGGTTGGGAGAGGGTCTCACCTAGGGCTCGACGGACAAGAAGAAGATGCAGGAGAGGGGTCGGGGACGACGCGGGGAAGCATCAAAGACCCGCTCGCCTCGGATCTGGGATGCAGGAAGAAGATGGGTCGAGGAGGCAATGCTCCGGGGGCTGCAGTCATCGAGCTCATTGTCAAGGACGATGGGCCTGCCTCCTTGGTTCGAACCACGGCCACCGGAGGGGCAGACGCGACGGCGTCGAGCTACACCGGGCGCGAGAAGAAGCTCGGCCGGTTCACGGCGAGCTGGGCGACGGCGATGTTTGGGGGAGACCTACCTGCAGCGGCAAGGTGAGGAGGAGGGAGGAATGAAGAGAGGGGATAATGTATGAGGGACGCTCTAAATAGGTGGCTCGAGCGCTCTCCGGGCGTCAAATCACGCCATGGCTGACGTGGACACGCTGGATGGGGTGACGTACATGGAGACAAACGCGACGCTGCGGCTGGCTGGGCCAGGGCTCTGCGTTGGCTATTGCTGCTAGGCTTCTGTGGGATGATAAGGCCCAGGAGGCTCTAATCACTCTCTCTCTCTCTCTCAGGAAAAGTTTCACATAGTATTTTAAACCGAGAGAAAACAAAATCACAGAGAAAGAGAGAGATGTTTTTGTATAAAATGAAAATACATTTGGAATCGCAAAAATATGCACTAGTTAATAAAAACGGGTTAGTAATTTTTAGGCAAAATAAAATAAACACATATATTTAAAATATTAATCTGTTTTTGACAAGTCAAAGACAATTAAACTCCAAACAAATATAAGAGCTAATTTACAATACTAACCACAATATTTGGGAAAGGTGGAACATTTTTAAAGAATTTATTAGCAAGCAAAACTCACATGTTGCATATAATAGGAAAGAGAGGGATTGGGCATAGCTTTGAGGGAAAAGGAGAGGTATTGCACCAAAGTTTTGCACACTAAAACACCCATGACTCATAGCACAAAACACCTCAAACACACTCACAACAACATCACCACATGCAAGTCATGATGGAAAACATGAATGATGCTATGATGTCATGATGCAAGAAATGACATGAAGCAAAAAATATATTTCTCAAATCCCATGATGGCATGAAGCATGAAATGACAAATGGCAAATAGAACTCAAACTCATGATATCATTCACAGAAGGTTCACACATGGCAATGATTACAAATAAGGCAAGGGATGCACTTGGGTTGTTACATGGTGCTGTTGAGGAGGAGGAGGAGGAGGAACGTGTTGTCAAGGCCCCTCCCAAGAAGAAGCAAAAGAAGCTTATGGGAGATGCCATGCCTAAGCCTGGCCCCTCCAAGAGCACCAAGGCTGCATCCAAGAAAGTTGTTGCAGGGAAGTCCAAGAGGACTACCATAGATATATCTGCTGCTGAGAAGAACAAGACATCCACTTTCAGAGAAGCAGATGATGATGATACTATGTTAGTTTTGATGAAGCTTATACCTCACCTTCCTGAACACAATGCCAGCCACCCGGTTGTTGAAGATATGAAGAAGAGGAAGGATTCAGTTTTGAGGGCATGGAGATCTATTGATCCATATGCACAGAGGAGAAAAACCGTTGTGGACTACAGGTTCTATACCAAAGAGCAACAAGATTTCTATGATACCATCTTACTTGACAAGAGTCCTGCAGACAGTGATATGAGATATGTTGATTGGAAGTATATCAAGGCAAATGAGGACTATTTCCCATGTGTGCAAGGCAACTTCCACTGAATTGTCCTAGACAAGTTTGTAGGCAGAGAGTTTACTACTTGGAATGATGAGATGATCATGCAGTTCTACTCCACTGCTCACTTTTATGGAGATGGAAGGATAGTATGGATGATTGAAGGAGCAAGATACGAATCTACAGTTGATGAGTGGGCTACCATCTTAGGAGTCCCAGAGGTTGAGGATGGTGGCTTGGATGTCTACTCTAAATCCAAGGAGAGCCACAATGCTATGAAGGATATGTATACTGCTATTCCAGCTCCTAACTTGAAATCTCACAAGTTAGGATCCATTTACTACCTCCAGGCAGGCCTCCGTACCATGAACACCATCTTGAGGCATTCCTTGATGCCTAAGTCTGGAGATGAGAAGATGATTCGTGGATACTCCATCAACATGCTTATCCATCTGGACAGTCACACCAGGATTCGAGTGATGGATTTGATAGTTGAGACTGTGAAGAGGGTTGCTATTGACCAGAAGCGCTCATGCTGCTATGCCCCCTACATCCATATGCTTATCAACTCCAAACTTGAGAAGCACATCTTTGCTCTGGATAGAACCCACTTTCCACTTCAGCCAGATTTCAAGGACAACGTTGTGGTGATGGACCCAGACCATCCCACGTCAGCTGTAGCTCAGGCACGGGTAGAGGCACGGGCAGAGGCAGCTCGAGCCACTAGTTCTCAGGTCCCCAGATCCAGGAACGAGCACATGGATCTCTTGATCTCCACTATCATGGACATGAAGAAGGACATCAAAACCATTATGGATAGCCAGGAGAGCCTTGTGAACATATTTGAAGATAGAGTGAAAACTCTCAATGACAAGGTAGATGTGTTGACTAAGGCAGTCAATGAGCTTAAGAAGGAAGTAGATGAAGCTCCTATCTATCGCACCTCTTCAGAGTCTGAATCTTATAATGATGATGAGGGCAGTGCACCTATCAGGATGACTGCCCAGTTCACGACTAAGGCCAGGACACCTACAGTGCCAACTCCGGAGACGAGACCTTCATCTTCTGCTCCAGCTACAGTGACATGAGCTCCATCAGCACCTTTAGTGCCTCCAGTGTCTACACCAACTCCGTCCAGGACATCAGCAGAGGTCTTCGATGACGCAGTTCTCTAGACTCCGACATCAACTACCGGAGGAGACCAGCCGCAGAAGAACGATTAGCTATATCTCTTCGAGCTTTTTGGTAACTTATTGCCAAAGGGGGAGAAGTTGTATATAGATCTTTAGGCTTCGAGTGAGAGAGCGCCTGTTTTTATTGCTGTTTTACAAAACATTTGATATTTTGGTTTGGCTGTGAGATACTTTTGTTGTGTGTTTGATCATACGCTTTAATGTGTGTTGCTACTATTTCCTATCTTTTGATGGTTATGTGATGATCATTCACTTTGCTTGATGTGTTGTGCTATGTTGTTAACTCTTATTACTCTCGCACACCACCAAGTTGTATGTGACATGGAAGAAGTGCCCTATGTACCTAATCGATTGACAATTTGCATTCAAATGCAAATTTAAAAATAATGCACAATTTTAGGGGGGAGCTCTTACTTATCACATACTTCTCAAAGTGTTGATTATATTCATTGATTATATCATATGTCAAAGCTCTGATCTATATGGTGTCCTCAATTACCAAAAAGGGGGAGATTGAAAGCACATTTGCTCCCTTGGTGGTTTTGGTAATTAATAACAACATGTATGTCATTGAACTAATGTTTCCACTAAGCATGTTTCAGGAAAAGTTCAATGATGGGTTGGCAAAAGGATTCTGGAATACCCCAAGATGCAAGGAAATAGATTGCCAAAGCTTCAAGCAAAGGACTACATTTTACCTTTTGTGAGAAATAATTTTGAGTCCATAGGAAATCCAATACTATTAAAGGGGGTAAGGTTTTGTTGGTGAACAAAATGCTCATATGTGCACAAGTGATAGTCACCACATACACCCACAAGCTCTTCCACAAGAGTCTGTCCAAAGCCAAATATCTAAAGTCGGTGCAACCAACACTTTCCACGCAGTGCCACCGATTCCCAGACTTAGACAAACTCAGCCAAACCCTAGCTTTTCGGTGCAACCGATTCCACTTCGGTGCCACCGAGTTTGGGTTGCCAACTTCCTGTTATGCAAGTTTACAAAATCGGTCCCGCCGAGTTTTGTGAATCGGCGTCACCAAGATTGGCAATCTGACCGTTGGTCACCTTATCGGTGCAACCGAGTTTTATGTATTGGTGTCACCGAGATTCAAAAGTTGCTACCTTTGAGGCAACTCGGTACAACCAAGATTTACACATCGGTTCCACCGAGTCTGACTTATTAGGTGTAACGGTTGGATTTTTGGTGATGCCTGTATATACCCCTCCACCACCACTCACTCATAAGAGAAGCACTCAAAACAGTTCCCCACTCATACGTACTGATTTTCTAAGAGAGAGCCACATACTCATGTGTTGAGATCATGCCATTTTATTCCTACCATATGAATCTTGATATCTAGCCTCCCAAACTTGCTTTACACCCAATCAACCTCTTCCACCAAGCCAAATATGTGAGAGAGTGATTGTGTGTTGAGGAGTCCATCATCTTGAAGCACAAGAGCAAGGAGTTCATCAACATTATCGAGCCTATTACCTTTTGAAGGGTGGTGCCTCCTAGATTGGTTAGGTGTTGCTTGGGAGCCTCCTACTTCGTGTTGTGGAGTGAACCAAGAAGTTTGTAAGGGCAAGGAGATCGCCTACTTCGTGAAGATCTACCCCAAGTTAGGCTAGTCCTCCGTGGACGTAGGCCATCATGGTATAGTCAAGGTTGCTTCTTCGTGGAACCCTCCATGGTAGAGACCTCTGTGGACTCTCACGCCCGTTACCCTCTGTGGATTAAAGACTCCATGAACGTGGACGTACAATAGCACCACCTATAGGAACCACGGGAAAAATCATCGTGTCACCAATTGCGTTTAATCTTCCTACCCTCTCTTTACTTACATGCTTGTCTTTACTTTTCGCTGCAATACTCGTAGACATGCATGTGTAGGGTGTACTTGACATACTATGAATGCTAAAAATGTGCCAAGACTTAAAATTGGGAAAAGTAGTTTTTTAATTGGTCAAGTAGTCTAATCACCCCCTCTAGCACTACTTTCAATCCTACAAACATGTCCTAGCCTTCTATGCCAAAGCCAACCTTTATAAGATTTTGCAATGAGACAAGTGCGAGGTTTGGATCTCTTAGTGAAATCAACAATGTATAGATCACCTCTACGAAAACCGGTAAAGACCATGCTATGATTATCTTGACAAAATACTTGGCAATCTACTTTGGTACATAACACATTAAAACCGAAGTCAGCAAGTCTAGATACGGAAAGAAGATTGTAGCCAAGGGATTCAACAAGCATGACATTTTGAATAGAGCTATCATGAGATATGGCCACCTTACCGAGACCAAGTACCTTACCCTTGGAGTTGTCTCCAAAAGTTACATACCTTAGCGGTCCATGGTTTGGTGTGATTTCTTGAAACGTGTCTCTATCTTCGGTCATATGATCGGTGCATCAACTATCGAGAATCCATTCCTTTCCTCCGGCCATGTAATCTTTGAAGTTTTCCATGAGGCTTAGACTTTTCATAGTCTTATCACGCTCGATGTCAAATAAATCATCTTCTTCATAGTAGCCATGCTCCACATTGTCATCATCAAGTGGGATATCCTCGTCACAAGAGACCAGATATTCGTTAGTATTGAGAAAATGACAATGTTCAAGTTTATGAATGCGAATGGCTTCAAAGATAATGTTATTGATGGTAGTGACATATACTTTAGCACGCATGAGGTCTCGAAGCTCAAATAAACATTTGTCAAATATAGGATCACTAGGCTTGATTATGTGAAAGGCAATAGCTTTATGAAGAATTTCATCAAGATCACCCAATGAATAACTTGGATATTGTTTCTCCACATCATTCCAAAAGGTATAGGCACATTCAAAATTCTTCATTTGATCAAACATAAATATAGCCAATCCTTTGATAATGATATTAACAATTCTAAGATCGCGAAGCATGTCAAGTTCCTCTTTGTGTGTGGGATGTAAGGGATCAATGGGAGGTACATAGGGACTCTTAACATGCTTGCTCAAATGGAATTCATGAATAACTCAAGCATCTCATATTTCCATTTACTATGGTACTCCCCATCGAGAACGGGAACTCTACAACTAATACTCCCGAAACTAGACACATCCATCTTCCTCCATGATGATGAAACCGAAGCTATGGAGACCAAATATCTGATACCAATTGTGGGATCGATAGAAGAGACGTATAGAGGGGGTGAATAGACTACTTGCAAGAATTAAAACCTAACCTTTTCCCAAGTTAATTGGTTGGCAGATTTTAGCAATTATGACAAGTCCAATGCACCCTACACATGATAGTCAACAAGTATGGTAGCGAAAAGTAAGGCAAGCATATGTAAGAGAGTAGAGACAGGATGATCAAACGCAATTGTAGACACGAAGATTTTTCCCGTGGTTCCAATAGGTGGCGCTATCGTACATCCACATTTATGGAGACTTCAACCCACGAAGGGTAACGATCGCGAGAGTCCGTGGAGGGCTCTACCCATGAAGGGTTCCACGAAGAAGCAACCTTGTCTATACCATGATGGCCTACGTCCACGGAGGACTAGCCTGACTCGGGGTAGATCTTCATGAAGTAGGCGATCTCCTTGCCCTTACAAACTTCTTGGTTCAACTCCACAATACAAAGTAGGAGGCTCCCAAGCTACACCTAACCAATCTAGGAGGCACCACCCTCGAAAAGGTAATAGGCTCGATAGTACGATGAACTCCTTGATCTTGTGTTTCAAATGACAGTCTCCTCAACACTCAATCACCCTCTCACAGATTTGGCTTGGGTAGAAGAGGTTGATTGGGTGGAAAGCAACTTTTGGAGGCCAGAAACGAAGATCCCTATGGTTGGAGTGGATGATCTTGACCTCAACACAAGGGTAGGTGGTTCTCTCTCAAAAAATTGGATATGGGAAGTGTGGGTCTGTTCTAGGTGCTTCTCTTGTGAGTAGAATGTGCTGGAGAGGTATATATAGGCATCTCCAAAAATCCAACCATTACAACATTATTGCCCAACTCGGTGAAACCAAAGTGAAAACTCGGTTGCACCGAATAGTGCAAAATGTGGCAACTTTGGCGTTTCGATGAGAACGATATATAATTCTTGGTGGTACCAATATTAGTGGCCGAGGGTAGTTACACAACTCAGTGAGACCGATTCACAAATCTCAGAAATTCCGATTCTTGTGAAACAAGCAACGGGAAGTTGGTCACTGAAACTCGGTTGCACCGAAGCGAAAGTTGGTAGTACCGAGATGTGGGTTTTCGCTAGAGTTTCTGCCTAGGGTTTTGACTCGGTGTAGCCGATATGGAAATGTTGGTGGCACCGATTTTGTGTGGTAGGTTCTAGAACGGAATCTTTGTCGGAGAGCTTCTGAGTGTTTTTGGTGACTAACACTTGATCATTTTGAGCAATTCATTCTCCATTAATACCTCACCCTTTTTGATAGTTCCTATGGAGTCAAAGTGATTTTCACAATGTAAAATGTAGAGTCTTCATGTTTGTAGCTTGGCTAGTCCTATTCCTTTCGCTTCTTCTTCTTCTTCTTCTTCTTCTTCTTCTTCCTCTTCTTCTTCTTGGGGAATCTCCTCACAATCCTTTGCCAACACTCTCCATGGACTAAACTTGAGATAAACTAGATAAAACTATTAGTCCAAGAGACAATGTATGTTGTCATGAATTATCAAAACAACCAAGGGAGCATATGTGCTTTCAACATATCAGTTTGAAATAAACCGGTTTAATCTGAGCGTAAAAATAACATTCATGAGCGTCCAGAGTACGTGCAAGCTTGCTTTGGAGGAAAATACCAACACCACCGCATGCACCATGAGTCGGGCACCAAATGACACTCGTGCCATCTAGAGGCGGTGTGTGTGTGGGGGGGGGGGGTCCTTGCTCCCCCAAGGTAAGCGTCTTTGCATGGTATGTTGCGGAAAATTCTTTGGCCACTTTGGAAATATCAAGATGACTTTGGATGAATCTGACACGTGTGTTTTGTGTGGCATGAAACGTGAGGATACATTCCATGCCCTATGGACATCCCCAAGGTCGAGTGTACTATGGATGGTGATGGCAGAAACATGGAGCATGCCATGTGTAGATGACATCACCAGCACAAGAACAGAATGGATGCTTCATCTCTTGTATGGCTGTGTTAATAGGGAGCGAATCCCAATCATCATGATGTTCTGGAGGAATTGGCAAGTCCAGAATCAAACGTACCATGAGAAGTCGGCCCTCCTATAGAAACTTTGAGAAGGTTCCTCTGAAGCTACATTGCCACCTTGCTAGGTATATGGCAACAATCCTCCATCGATGTCGCTAAAGGGAACATGGTAATTTCTTATGACCGCTTGAAGTCCAAAGGGAAACATGTTATACTCCATCTTCCTGTAATGGATCACCTAAATGTTGGTGCAAGCCGTCGAAGGAATGGGTAAAGACGAATGTTGATGGAGCATGGTGTGAAGCTGATGGTACTAGAGGAACAGGATGATCTAGCAAGATCATGATGGTTGGTCATTTTTGCACTCTACCTTTTCGTACCAAGATGTGCAAGTGCACTAGAGGCCAAGGTGGTGGAGTGCATGGAGGGGTCAACATGACCCTCGAACACAACACTCCACCTCTTAGCTTGGAGACGGACAACACTATCGTAATGATTTTGATCAGGGATTCATCATTGAATAGTTCACCCAACTTTGCACTTGTTGGAGAGATCAGGCGCAACTACTAGTTGGAAGTGAACATGCGATCACAACGATCTGAAAAGAGCAGAACCAGGCCATCCATGTCCTAGAGCAGACGGGGCATTCTCTTCCCTGGACGTCCATATGGCTACATTCAACACCCGATGAGGTTAATATTATGTGAAAGCAAGAATGTAGTGTTCCCACTTGAATAATGAAAACTTCCCACTTGAGAAAAAGTTGACTAGTCGTCTTCGTTTTGATATGTTTTTTACACTCCCTTCGTTCCAGAATACGTTTTGAGATTGTAGTTTTTTATGGTAATATGACTTTATTCATCAAATGATAGTGTGCCCATTTGCAATCAAAGATAAATCTAGCGCTCTCACGAGCGCACAGGTGACTGCGCGGGCGACCGCCCCCCCCAGATCTCGCCCCCTACTGCTAGCATTGTCACAGTACCTGCACCCCCACCACATACGGTGACTGTAGCTACTGCTCCGGCTTCCTCACCTCCCCCTCATGCCTCGCCAGTCCAGATCCACCTGCTCCCCGTCTCCACCAGGCTCGATGGTACCGCGAATGTTGATTCCATGCATGTACCAATCATTCCTATAGATGCTACAACCGGCAAAGTCGATGGCATCGGAGAGCCAACGGGGGACAAGGGCACTTTGGTGAAGAGAGGGTGCGACAAGGATCATCGATGACACGCCCTTGTGGATCATATGCGTAAAAGAGTGGAAGGCAGCGGAGCAACTCGCAGAGGGGACTCCAGATCCAATGACAAAAACCATCCAGTTGAGGTATGTTCAGACTTGACAGATCGAAGCGGAGCATGAGGTGTTGAATTTGGCGAGAAGGGTCTACTTCGAAGCACAAGAGAGGAGAAAGTGGGGATGCCGCACCTGACTTCACCACCGGTGGTGATTGTCTACTGGGAAAAGCAAAGGGTCCGATGCGAGGACCTACAGCGCTCGACGAGGTGGATCTGCATCAACGACAACCTACAAGCCAGGGTGCCACCAAAACCAGCGGAGGTTGATCCATGGCCATTTCTGTCACCAAACCCATCAACCGATTGATCTCGCCTTGACACATGGGAGCTGTGTTTGGAGAAGATGAGGTGATGGTCATTAGGATGAGGGATGCGTTGTTCATCTCGAGAGACCAATCCTGCAATCAACCAAAATTTGGAGAGGGCTGCTTGCAGACAAAATACCAGCCCTTGACCTAGGATTTTGGATTCATCCCATCGTCAGCAGATTGCATCTTCTTTGTAGATAGTGATTGGGGGCTTATCCATATGGTGGCAATGAGCAGACCCTCTGGGTACTCCACATACCACAACCACCATGAGTGTGAGCATGGTGCAGCCAGAGAGAGAAGAAGAGAGACTGATTCAGGAACACATCCCGCGAATGGTTGGGAGCATGAGATAGCCGTAGAGAGGTTCAAAATCGAAGAAGAAGCTGGTGACGTGGATCATGGTTGAAGCATCGGAGATGGAAACATCATTAATGGCTCTGGTTAGGGTCACGCAGCCGAACGGGGTCATATCCTAAGCGTTGGCAGCAAGAGAGTCGCTGTGGCTGGACAAAAGAGCAAAATGGACAACATTCTGGAGGTTGCAACAACCAGAGAGCTACGAGCTTGCGAGGAGCATCACCAACTAGCACCAGTGATTGATCTAGATCAAGGGCTCGAAGTTCTGATGTAGAGGGCTGAAAACCTTCAGAATTCAAGATTGCAAGGTGATCCATGGATGGGACACACTCTGTTGGTCATGGAGTTGTTCGCAGGCTTTAGTTTCCACCACACGGAGAGACGTGCCAAGATTTAAACTAAAAAGCAGCTGATGCATGTGCCATGTCCCGCAACCTTTTGCCAGGTGATCAGGGTGATGGGGCGAAGAGTTGTCAAAGGAGTTTACTAGCATATATAAGACCAACTGGCCATGGGCTATCAACTCTCTAGATGAATGGACTTTTCTTGACAAGTTTCCTCCTGAAATTGATGTGGAACAAGTTGTTGGATACCCATTATTGAGGGAAGAACCTGATAAAAATACTAGGGGTACGAAAGAGTGGCAGAGTCGAGCTATGACGCAGGTGTATCACTTGGAATTAGCTAGTTTGGACCCCTCTCGGAGGAGGTAAAGACCCTACTTCTTGTGCCGAGGGCTTGTGTTTCTTATGGGGGTATGAATATAGTAGGGTGCGGAACCCTTGCTCAGGAGCCCGGGGGTGGCTTATATAGAGTGCGTCATCACCGGCCAAGCTCCATTACAAGGGCATTTAATACTTGTAACTGCAAGCGTTACACGAAACTGCTGCTTTAACTAGAGGCATTACAGGTAACGTCAGTCTTCACAACGCTTCATGTGAGTTATTAAGTCTCTTGAACATTGCAGCTCCTATGCCATCCAAGCATCTGCATGCCCGAGCGTCGATGCTTGTCCGACTGATGGAATGACGTCCCAATGACTTGAAGGACCCGAGTGGATATTCGTATACATCTAAATGCATCTCTAGTCTTGGGACTTTAATGATAATGTGGGCCCCAGGTGGGCCATAGATGTGAGGTCTGTGACCCTACCTCTAGTAGGCTGATACGTCTCCGTCGTATCTATAATTTTTGATTGTTTCATGCCAATATTCTACAACTTTCATATACTTTTGGAAACTTTTTATACTATTTTTGGGCCTAACATATTGATCCAGTGCCCAGTGTCAGTTCCTGTTTGTTGCATGTTTTTTGTTTCACAAAATATCCATACCAAACGAAGTCCAAACGCGATAAAAAACTTACGAAGATTTTTTTTGTGATAAATGTGATTTTGGGGAAAAAGAATCAACGCGAGACAACACCAGAGGATGTAGCAAGCCTGCTAGGCGCGACCCACCCCCTGGCTGCGCCTGGCAGGCTTGTGCCACCCCTTAGGTCGGTTGGAGCTATCCTTTGGCCGCAATAAAGCTAATTTTTGGATAAAGATCCCCTCAAAATTTCAGCCCGAACGGAGTTACGGATCTCCGGATATTTAAGAAACGGTGAAAGACCAGAATCTGGGAGCGCAAAAACAGTAGGAAACAGAGAGAGAGAGATCCAATCTTGGAGGGTCTCTCACCCCTCCGTCGCCATGGAGGCCATGGACCAGAGGGTAAACCCTTCTCCCAGATATGGTAAGGTCAAGGAAGAAGAAGAAGGAGGGGGCTCTCCCCCCCTCTCTCCCGGTGGCACCGGAACGCCGCCGGGGCCATCATCGTGACGGCGATCTACTCCAACAACTCCGCCATCTTCACCAACACCTCCATCGCCTTCCCCCATATATCTATAGTGGTCCACTCTCCTGCAACCCATTGTACCCTCTACTTGAACATGGTGCTTTATGCTTCATATTATTATCTAATGATGTGTTGCCATCCTATGGTGTCTGAGTAGACTTTTGTTGTCCTATGGGTTGATTGATGATCATGATTGGTTTGAGTTGCATGTTTTATTATTGGTGCTGTCCTATGGTGCTCTTCGTGTCGCGCAAGCGTGAGGGATCCTCGCTGTAGGGTGTAGCAATGTGTTCATGATTTGCCTATGGTGGGTTGCGTGAGTGACAGAAGCATAAACCCGAGTAGGTGGGTTGTTGCATATGGGAGTAAAGAGGACTTGATACCTTGTAATGCTATGGTTGGGTTTTACCTTAATGATCTTTAGTAGTTGTGGATGCTTGCTAGAGTTCCAATCATAAGTGCATATGACCCAAATAGAGAAATTATGTTACCTTATGCCTCTCCCTCATATAAAATTGCAATAATGATGATAGGTCTAGTTATCGATTGCCTATGGACAATTCCGCAACTCCTACAACCACTTTTCCACACTCGGTAAACTAACTTAGTTGTTACTTTATCTTAGCAGCCCCTAGTTTTTATTTATGATCTCTTTATTATCTTGAAAACCTATCCTATCACACCTACAGAGTACTTCTAGTTTCATACTTGTTCTAGGTAAAGCGAACGTTAAGCATGCGTAGAGTTGTATCGATGGTCGATAGAACTTGAGGGAATATTTGTTCTACCTTTAGCTCCTCATTGGGTTCGACACTCTTACTTATCGAAAGAGCTACAATTGATCCCCTATACTTGTGGGTTATCATACGCGACCTCATCAGTAGCCCCCGAATTAGTGGAGGAATAAGAGGGCGAGTGAATGACACTCGAAAGTGTCGTTGGCGCCTCAGAGGCATACGGAAAATGATCCAGGGTGTTTCCCACTCGGTCTCAAAACCTCGACGGATTCACGATTTAAAAATTCCGATTGATCTGACTAACTTGACCACTTATCATAGTTGGACGGTGTCGGATATCTCTCGGGAGAAACAATCCAAGTGTCCCATAATTATATCTGAGTGTTTGGTAAGTTTGCATCGAGCATTCGACAGACCAAAGCAAGTCGAGGGGAGCCAGTGAGCGTGGACCCCATTCAGACCGCTACGCAGCAAAATTTCCGCGTGCTTGAAATCATGGGGGACATGTGTGCATGCGCGTGGGAACAATTGATTCGCGATAGTGGGGCAAGTGGGCGCGATGCCTCGATTTCAGCGCCGCGATTATCACCGTGCATCCCAAAACACTGTGCAGCAGATCTCGCAGATCTCGCCTTGCCCGCAGATTGACGGTTGTAGATCCGTTGGATTTTCATATAAAAGACGGTGGAAGAGAGGGACATATCTCCTCCCCCACCCTCACTTTTTTCGATGCCCCGACGAGCACCTCCCTCCTCACCTCTGCCTCCAACCTTCCCCTCGTTCTATCGGAGATGACGAAGAGTGCGAACTCAAATGCCGAGCAGGCGAAGAAGGGGTCGAGTGGGTCGTCCTCGAGCGTAGGCATGCCAACGGGCTGGATCAAGGGCGACGGGCTGGCACCGCTGCCACCGTTGACTGGCTGCTAGAGATGGAGAGCCAGGGGCTCCTGGCCGCCGGGAGCTGGCGGTTGCCGGAGGCGAGCGAGGTCTAGCCTTTGCCGCATGGGTACGAGCGCATACTCCTCACCACCCACGTCGAACGAGGTTTCTCCCTTCCACCACATCCGTTCTTCCGTGCCTTCTTGGATTTTTATGGCGCTCAACTCCATGATCTCCCCCCAATGTCATTTCCTACCTAGCTACTTTCATCTCTCTCTACGAAAACTTCTTAGGCTGCCATCCCCACTGGGGGTTGTTCAAGCATCTCTTTACGTGCCGAGTGATGACTATGGAAAGGTCCACTCAGACTAGGGGGGGGACGAATGTAGCGCAATTATGCGGGGGTTTAGTAATTCAGCTGAGGTGGAAGTGTAGTTTCCCACCGATGACATTCCCAAACTTGGTGAAGGACTGGAAAGACTCTTGGTTCTATCGCAAATACGTCGGAGTCGACAAAGGTCAGTCGGGCCTTTAGGTGTATTCGGCAGAGCGCATTCGGCCGGTCCCTTCGTTGACCGTGTCCAAGAAGGAGAAGACGGAGGTGGACATCCTGGTGATTGATACGTCCATTTTGCATCATGCTTTTATATTGATATTTATTGCATTATGGGTTGTTATCACACATTATGGTACAATACTTATGCCTGTTCTCTCTTATTTTACAAGGTTTACATGAAGAGGGAGAATGTCGTTAGCTAGAATTCTATACTAGGAAAGGAGCAAATCCGAGAGACCTATTCTGCACAACTCCAAAAGTCCTGAAAATTTACAGAGAATTGTTTTGGAATATATATAAAATATTGGGCGAAACAAATACCAGAGGGGCCCCACCTGGAGGTCACAAACCTGCTAGGCGCGGCCACCCCCTAGTCGTGCCTAGGTGGCTTGTGACCCACCTGGCAGGTCCCCGACGCCCATCTTCTACTATATGAAGGGTTTTGACTGAAAAAAATTCGGAAGAGAGCTTTTGAGATGAAGTGCCGCCGTCTCGAGGTGGAACTTGGGCAAAACCAATCTAGAGCTCCGGCAGAGCTGTTCTACCGAGGAAACTTCCCTCCCGGAGGGGGAAATCAAAGCCATCGTCATCACCAACAATCCTCTCATCGAGAGGGGGTCAATCTCCATAAAAATATTCATCAGCACCATCTCCTCTCCAAACCCTAGTTCATCTCTTGTATCCGATCTTTTTCTCAAACCTCATATTGGTACGTGTGGGTTGCTAGTAGTGTTGATTACTCCTTGTAGTTGATGCTAGTTGGTTTACTTGGTGGAAGATCATATGTTCAGATCCTTTATGATAATTAATACTCCTCTTATTTTAACATGAACATGTTTTGTGAGTAGTTACGTTTGTTCCTGAGGACATGGGATAAGTCTTGTTATAATTAATCATGTGAATTTGGTATTCGTTCGATATTTTGATGAGATGTATGTTGTCTCTTCTCTAGTGGTGTTATGTGAACGTCGACTACATAACACTTCACCATTATTTGGGCCTAGGGGAAGGCATTGGGAAGTAATAAGTAGATGATGGGTTGCTAGAGTGACAGAAGCTTAAACCCTAGTTTATGTGTTGCTTCGTAAGGGGCTGATTTGGATCCCTATGTTTTGTGCTATGGTTAGATTTATCTTAATTCTTCTTTCGTAGTTGAGGATGCTTGCGAGAGAGGTTAATCATAAGTGGGATGTTTGTCCAAGTAAGGGTAGCACCCAAGCATCGGTCCACCCACATATCAAATTATCAAAGTAACGAACGAGAATCAAATGAGCATGATGAAACCTAGCTTGACGGAAATTCCCATGTGTCCTCAGGAGCGCTTCACTTTATATAAGAGTTTGTCTAGGCCTGTCCTTTGCTACAAAAAGTATTGGACTACCTTGCTGCACCTTTGCTACACTTGTTTCTTGTTACTCGTTACTAATTATCTTATCAGAAAACTATCTGTTACCGATAATTTCAGTGCTTGCAGAGAATACCTTACTGAAACCGCTTGTCATTTCCTTCTGTTCCTCATTGGGTTCGACACTCTTACCTATCAAAAGGACTACTATAGATCCCCTATACTTGTGGGTCATCAAGACTCTTTTCTAGCGCCATTGTCGGGTAGTTAAGCGCCTTTGGTAAGTGGAATCTGGTAAGGAAAAATTTATATAGTATGCTGAAATTTATTGTGACTTGCTACTATGGAAAGTAATCCTTTGAGGGGTTTGTTCAGGGTATCTTCACCTCGAACGGAAGCACTAAGAGTTCCCCCTCAACCTACTGAACCTACTGAAAATATTTATCATGAAATTCCTTCGGGTATGACAGAGAAATTTTTGGCTAATCCTTATGAAGGAGATGGAACACTACATCCTGATTTGCATCTAATCTATGTGGATGAAGTTGGTAGATTATTTAAGCTTGCAGGTCTACCCGAGGATCACGTCAAGAAGAAGGTATTTCCTTTACCTTTTAAGGAGAAGGCATTGACATAGTATAGGCTATGTGATGATATTGGATCATGGAGCTACAACCAATTGAAAACGGAATTTCGTCAGAAGTTCTATCTTATGCATCTAGTTCATCGTGATCGGAATTATATCTATAATTTTTGGCCTCGTGAAGGAGAAAGAATCGCTCAAGCTTAGGGGAGGCTTAAGTCAATGTTATATTCATGCCCCAATCATGATCTCTCAGGAGAAATTATTATTCAGAATTTTATGCTCGGCTTTCTCATAATGATCAATCCATGCTCGATATTTCTTGTACTGGTTCCTATATGAAGAAAGATATTGACTTCAAATGGGATTTATTGGAAAGAATTAAACACAACTCTGAAGATTGGGAACTCGACGAGGGTAAGGAGTCAGGTATAAACCTTAAGTTTGATTGTGTTAAATCCTTCATAGACACAGATGCTTTTCATGAATTTAGCACTAAATATGAACTTGACTCTGAGATAGTAGCTTCTTTCTGTGAATCTTTTGCTGCTCATGTTAACCTCCCTAAGGATAAGTGGTTTAAATATCATCCTCCCATTGAAGTTAAAGTAGTTGAACCTATTAAAGTTGAGGAAGAAACTATTACTTATAATGTTGATCCTGTTATTCATGCCGCTTACATTGAGAAACCACCTTTCCCTGTTAGAATAAAGGAACATGCTAAAGCTTCAACCGTGGTTCGTAAGAGCTATGTTAGAACACCTACACCTCCTGAACAAATTAAAGTTGAGCCTAGTATTGCTATGGTTAAAGATCGCTTGGTTGATAATATTTATGGGCATGTTATTCAATTCTATGATGAAGCTGCTAGAATTGCTAGACCTGATGCTAAAAATAAACATAGACCTATTGTTGGCATGCCTGTTGTTTCTGTTAAAATAGGAGATCATTGTTATCATGGCTTATGTGATGTGGGTGCCAGTGTGAGTGCAATTCCCTTTACCTTACATAAAGAAATTATGAATGATATTGCACCAGCTGAGTTAGAGGAAATTGATGTCACAGTTAAGCTTGCTAATAGAGATACTATAGCACCAGTTGGGATTGTTAGAGATGTTGAAGTGTTGTGTGGGAAAATAAAATATCGTACTAATTTTCTTGTCCTTGGTACCCCACAAGATGATTTTTGTCCTATTATATTTGGTAGACCTTTCTTGAATACTGTTAATGCCAGGATAGATTGTGAGAAGGAAACTGTTATTGTAAGTTTTGGGGACACGTCTCATGAGTTTAATTTCTCTAAATTTCATAGAGAACCCCATGATAAAGAATTGCCTAGTAAGGATGAAATTATTGGTCTTGCTTCTATTGTTGTGCCTCCTATTGACCCATTAGAACAATATGTACTAGACCATGAAAACGATATGCATATGAATGAAAGGAATGAAATAGATAATATTTTCTTTCATCAACACCCTATTTTGAAACATAACTTGCTTGTTGAAATACTTGGGGATCCTCCTCCACCCAAGGGTGATCCCGTGTTTGAGCTTAAACAATTACCGGATACTCTGAAATATGCTTATGTTGATGAAAAGAAGATA
Organism: Hordeum marinum; assembly: GCA_022496015.1. Classification (NCBI taxonomy): domain Eukaryota; kingdom Viridiplantae; phylum Streptophyta; class Magnoliopsida; order Poales; family Poaceae; genus Hordeum; species Hordeum marinum. Next base: position 389,765,740 of record CM039678.1, on the reverse strand, counting down.
TATCCTGTTATTATTAGTGCTAACCTTTCGGAGCATGAAGAAAAGAGATTATTGAAAACTCCGAGGAAGCACGATGTTGCTATTGGATATACTCTTGATGATCTTAAGGGCATTAGTCCCACTCTATGTCAGCATAAAATCAATATGGAGCCCGATGCTAAACCAGTTGTTGATCACCAACGACGGTTAAATCCTAAAATGAAAGTAGTGGTAAGAAATGAAATATTAAAGCTTCTGGAGGCATGTATTATTTATCCTATTGCTGATAGTAGATGGGTTAGTCCCATTCGTTGTGTCCCTAAGAAAGGAGGTATTACCATAGTTCCTAATGATAAAAATGAATTGATTCCGCAGAGAATTGTTACAGGGTATAGAATGGTAATTGATTTTTATGAAATTAAATAAATCTACTAGGAAATATCATTACCTCTACCTTTTATTGATCAAATGCTAGAAAGACTATCCACACACACATTTTTGTTTTCTAGATGGTTATTCTGGTTTCTCTCAAATACCTGTGTCAAAAGAGGACCAAGAGAAGACCACTTTTACTTGCCCTTTCGGTACCTTTGCATATAGACGTATGACTTTTGGTTTATGCAATACACCTGCTACCTTTCAAAGATGTATGACTACTATATTCTATGATTTTTGTGAAAGGATTGTTGAGGTTTTCCTGGATGATTTTTCCGTTTATGGAACTTCTTTTGGTGATTGTTTGAGAAACCTTGATCGAGTTTTGCAGAGATGCAAAGAAACTAATCTTGTCTTGAATTGGGAGAAGTGCCACTTTATGGTGAATGAAGGTATTGTCTTGGGGCACAAAATCTCCTAAAGAGGCATTGAAGTTGACAAAGCCAAAGTTGATGTTATTAAAAAATGTCATGTCCTACAAATATCAGAGGTATAAGAAGTTTCCTTGGTCATGCTGGTTTCTATAGGAGACTTCTCTAAGATTTCTAGGCCTCTCACCAATCTTTTGCAAAAAGATGTTCCATTCGTTTTTATGATGATTGTGTAGAAGCATTTGAAATTCTTAAGAATGCCTTGATTTCTACACCTGTTGTTCAACCACCTGACTGAAACCTACCCTTTAAAATTATGTGTGATGCTAGTGATTATGTCGTTGGTGCTTTTCTAGGACAAAGAGTTGATAAGAAACTAAATGTTATCCATTATGCTAGTAAAACTCTAGACAACACTCAAAGAAACTATTCTACCACTGAAAAGGAATTTTTAGCAGTTGTGTTTGCTTGTGATAAGTTCAGACCTTATATTGTTGATTCCAAAGTAACTGTTCACACTGATCATGCTGCTATTAAATATCTTATGGAAAAGAAAGATGCTAAACCTAGACTTATCATATGGGTTCTTTTGCTACAAGAATTTGATTTGCATATTGTTCATAGCAAGGGTGCTGCTAACCTCGTAGCGGATAACTTGTCTAGGTTAGAAAATGTTCTTGATGACCCATTACCTATTGATGATAGCTTTCCTGGTGAACAATTAGCTGTCATAAATGCTTCGCGTAATGCTCCATGGTATGCCGATTATGCTAATTACATTGTTGCTAAATTAATACCGCCTAGTTTCACATACCAACAAAAGAAAAAGTTCTTCTATGATTGAAGACATTACTTTTGGGATGATCCTCACCTTTATAAAGAAGGAGTAGATGGTGTTATTAGACGTTGTGTACCCGAGCATGAATAGGAACAGATCCTACAGAAGTGTCATTCCGAGGCCTATGGAGGACACCACGCTCGAGATAGAACTGCACACATGGTATTACAATCTGAGTTTTATTGGCCTACTCTCTTCAAGGATGCTCGCAAGTTTGTCTTGTCATGTGATGAATGTCAAAGAATTGGCAATATTAGTAGATGTCAGGAAATGCCTATGAATTACTCTCTTGTTATTGAACCATTTGATGTTTGGGGTTTTGATTATATGGGACCTTTTCCAACGTCCAACGGGTATACTCATATTCTATTTGCTGTTGATTATGTTACTAAGTGGGTAGAAGCTATTCCAACCAGTAGTGTTGATCATATCACCTCTATTAAAATGCTGAAAGAAGTTATTTTCCCTAGATTTGGAGTCCCTAGATAGTTAATGACTGATGGTGGTTCACACTTTATTCATGGTGCCTTCCATAAATTGCTTGCTAAGTATGACGTTAATCATAGAATTGCATATCCTTATCATCCTCAGTCTAGTGGTCAAGTAGAATTGAGCAATAGAGAAATTAAATTAATCTTGCAATAGTCTGTTAATAGATCTAGAAATAATTGGTCTAAGAAACTTGATGATGCATTATGGGCTTATACAACTGTTTACAAAAACACTATGGGTATGTCTCCGTATAAAATGGTTTATGCTAAAGCATGTCACTTACCTCTAGAATTAGAGCATAAAGCTTATTGGGCAATCAAAGAGCCCAGTTATGATTTCAAACTTGCTCGTGAGAAGAGATTATTTAGCTCACTTGATGAATGGAGAACCCAGGCCTATGAGAATGCCAAGTTGTTTAAAGAAAATGTTAAGAGATGGCATGATAAAAGGATACAAAAGCGTGAATTCAATGTAGGTGACCATGTCTTGCTATACAATTCTCATTTAAGATTTTTTGCAGGAAAACTTCTCTCTAAATGGGAAGGGGCTTACATTATCGAGGAAGTATATCGTTCCGGTGCCATCAAGATCAACAACGCCGAAGGCACAAATCCGAAGGTGGTAAACGGGCAAAGAATCAAACATTATATCTCAGGTACTCCTATAAATGTTGAAACCAATATTATCAATACCATAACTCCAGAGGAGTATATCAGGGAGACCTACCAGAACGTTTCAGACTCCGAAAAGGAATAGATATGTGGTACGGTAAGCAAACCGACTCCAAAACTTTCCCAATAGCATTTTTTCTTGGTTTTGGAATATTTAATAAATTAGGAAAATTTAAAGTAGTCTGAAAGATGCACGAGAAGGTGACAAGCCGGCCAGGCGCGGCCACCCCCTGGCTGCGCCTAGGTGGCTTGTGACCACCTCGTGCACCCTCCGGACTCCGTTTTCTTGTGGTATACTCCCTTGTGTTGGTAAAAAATCATTATATAATCTCCCAAAGGCTTGGGCTTTCGTATCGCGACAATACCTCATGTTTTTGTTTTGAGTTGTTTCTGCAACAGATTTAAAGTAAGATGTCATCCCAAGAGTCTGATGGGGAGAGCTATATATCGCATTATCTTGACAATCCCAAGCTCTATGGGGACCTAGATCCCTATGGATTATTCTCGGAGGAGGAACAAGAAGACAAGCATGGGGAAGAAAGCTCGGATGAAGAGGAGACTCCCCTGCCTCAACTAGGAGATATGTGCGTGGAGTTCAGGAAATCAAGCCTCCCAAACACAAGGAGAAAACCCAAGGTTCTATTATCCCTTCTCGTTTCTACAGGAGAGCAAGGAAGAATTATGTCAAAGGATATTGAAGCTCAAGCAGGAAGTAGATGATCTGAGGGAACAAAACTTTATGCTTAAGAGGAAACCGAACAAGCTTAAAAATCCTACTCCACCACCATCACCTCCGAAGAAGGACATCTAAACACATGGGTATGTGCACTCCCCTTGGCTTGTGCCAAGCTTGGGGGGTTGCCCCGGTATCGTATCACCATCACACCTTTTCCTTTTCTTGTTTTTCTCAGTTCGATCCTTTTGGTCTTATCTTGATCTAGTAGAATAAAATTTTAGTATGATCTAGCTTTGAGTTTTTGCTTTTTGTTCCCCTTATGTAAGCAAGCCCGAGAATAAATAGTAGTTTTGATGTGAGGGATATGCTTGCTTTCTATGATCTTGAGAAAAATAAATAAGAAATAAAAGAAGAATAGAATAAAAGCGAAGAGTATATGTGACAATCTTATGGGGAGTGATGACTTCACATACAAGAAGTATGTCGGTTGAAATTTGTTGGGAGTTGACAAACATAGCGATTGGTCATTGGGGCAACTAAAAGGAAGTAATAAAGAAAGAGAGGTTCACATATAAATATATTATCTTGGATATGTTTTATGATTGTGAGCACTCATTACAATATTATATTCTAAGAAGTTGATGTTGGACAAGGAAGACAACATAATGGGTTATGTTTTCTTATTTCTGAACAGAAGTTATATTGTTATAGATCCTCCAACATGTAGTGCTTGCTTCCACCTGATATTAGCCAAAACTTCTGCACCAAGTAGAGATACTACTTGTGCATCCATATACCCTCAACCCAGTTTTGCCATGAGAGTCCACCATACCTACCTATGGATTGAGTAAGATCCTTCAAGTAAGTTGTCATCGTTGCAAAAAGCAATACGAATTGCTCCTAAATATGTATGATCTTTTATTGTAAAGGAAAATAAGCGTTGTACGAACTTGTGATAGTAAATAAATAAAAGCAACGGACTACATAATAAAGGTTGCTATCACAAAGGGCAATACAAAGCGGTGTTCCTTTGCATTAAGGGTTTGCACATCCAAAAAAAAGTGCATGACAACCTCTGCTTCCCTCTATGAAGGGCCTATCTATTATGTTTACTTTAAGTATTTACCTTTATGCAAGAGTCATGGTGATCTTCACACTTCCTATATTTTGCCTTTTTCACTTGGCAAGCATTATGTGTTGGGGAATGATCTAAACACATATATCCACTCGAATGTGGGTGATCATGAGATATTATTGTTGACATCACCCTTGAGGTGAGTAGTTGGGAGGCAAAACAATAATCCCTTATCTTTCTCTGTGTCCAATTGAAGCATTGATCTCATGAGTACCGCACGAGTGTTAGCAATTGTGAAAGACTAAAAGATGATTGAGTATGTGGATTTGCTTTACAAGCTCTTATACTGACTCTTTCTGATGTTATGATAAATTGCAAATTGCTTCAATGACCGAGAGCATAATTTGTTAGTTGTCAATAAAGTTCTTGGTTCATACTTTTACCTTGTGAATGAATTGTTACTCCAGCATAAGAAATTATGTATCAATAAGTGTTGTTGTTCTCAAGATAATCATGATGACCTCATGTCTGTATTTTATTTTATGGACACCTCTATATCTAAACTTGTGGACATATTTATCGATATCGGCTTCGCTTGAGGACAAGCGAGGTCTAAGCTTGGGGGAGTTGATACGTCCATTTTGCATCATGCTTTTATATTGATATCTATTGCATTATGGGTTGTTATCACACTTTGTGGTACAATACTTATGCCTTTTCTCTCTTATTTTACAAGGTTTACATGAAGAGAAAGAATGTCGGCAGCTGGAATTCTGTACTAGGAAAGGAGCAAATCTGAGAGACTTATTCTGCACAACTCCAAAAGTCCTGAAAAGTTACGGAGAATTGTTTTGGAATATATAAAAAATATTGGGCGAAACAAATACCAGAGGGGGCCCACCAGGAGGTCACAAGCCTGTCAGGCGCGGACACCCCCCTGGCCATGCCTAGGTGGCTTGTGACCCACCTGGCAGGTCCCCGACGCCCATCTTCTGCTATATGAAGGGTTTTGACCTGAGAAAATAAGAAGAGGGTTTTCGGGACAAAGCGCTGCCGTCTTGAGGCGGAACTTGGGCAGAACCTATCTTAAGCTCCGGCGGAGCTATTTTGTCGGGGAAACTTCCCTCCTGGAGGGGGAAATCAAAGCCATCATCATCACCAACATCTTCATCAGCACCATCTTCTCTCCAAACCCTAGTTCATCTCTTGTATCCGATCTTTGTCTCAAACCTCTGATTGGTACCTGTAGGTTGCTAGTGGTGTTGATTACTCCTTGTAGTTGATGCTAGTTGGTTCACTTGGTGGAAGATCATATGTTCAGATCCTTTATGATAATTAATACTCCTCTGATTATGAACATGAACATGCTTTGTGAGTAGTTACGTTTGTTCCTGAGGACATGGGATAAGTCTTGTTATAAGTAATCATGTGACTTTGGTATTCGTTTGATATTTTGATGAGATGTATGTTGTCTCTCCTCTAGTGGTGTTATGTGAACGTCGACTACATAACACTTCACCATTATTTGGGCATAGGGGAAGGCATTGGGAAGTAATAAGTAGATGATGGGTTGCTAGAGTGACAGAAGCTTAAACCCTAGTTTATGTGTTGCTTCGTAAGGGGATGATTTGGATCCATATGTTTCGTGCTATGGTTAGATTTATCTTAATTCTTATTTCGTAGTTGCGGATGCTTGCGAGAGGAGTTAATCATAAGTGGGAGGTTTGTCCAAGTAAGGGCAGCACCCAAGCATCAGTCCACCCACATATCAAATTATCAAAGTAACGAACGCGAATCAAATGAGCATGATAACTAGCTTGACGAAAACTCCCATGTGTCCTCGGGAGCGCTTCACTTTATATAAGAGTTTGTCCAGGCCCGCCCTTCGCTACAAAAAGGATTGGGTTACCTTTGCTACACTTGTTACTTGTTACTCGTTGCTAATTATCTTATCACAAACTATCTGTTACCGATAATTTCAGTGCTTGCAGAGAATATCTTTAACTGCTTGTCATTTCCTTCTGTTCCTCGTTGGGTTCGACACTCTTACTTATCGAAAGGACTATGATAGATCCCCTATACTTGTGGGTCATCAGTGATCACGCTGGTTGCCTTGGTGCGGAAGGGCATAAATGGCTTGGACATGTTGGAGGTCTTCTTCCAGCGAAGGATCCAGCCGCTGCAGGCTAGGGACCATCCCATGTGGATGTATGTAGGGCCGAGTGATCCCACACGAACTCACCCACAAGAGCTTGGAATGAAGGTGCCCGCGACAACCCCAGGAGGACCAGGCTGGTGCCCCCATTTTTAGTCGATAATCCACCAAATAAGGTAACCTCAGAGTGTTCTTTATCCAAGCAATCATGATGTTTGTTGTATATATGACTGGCATATTTCTCACTCGACAGGCCTTTATGGAGATGGTGAGCCTGGTGCCGATTGTTAACCGCGTGCCAGTTGATGTGGAGAGTGACATCGAGCACTAGGAGAGCTCGAGAGATGAAGAGGATTACACAGACGACGACGGGAGCAACGGAGAGGGGGACGACTCGGATGAAGGAGACGAGTCAGAGTCTTCTCCGTCAGATGACGCACCGCCCGAGACCCGCACCAGGGCACACCAGGACCCGAGGATCCGTAGGGGAAACACCAAGGGGACGAGTGCTCACGTTTCAAAGCGAGGGCGTGCAGAGCGTGCCCCATCACCTAAGAAGGCGGCCAAGCATCTCAAGTTTGCCACGGTCAAACCTCGGAAAGCCGTCTTGCCAAAGACCAAGGTGGATGGGCCCGTGGCATCGACATAAGTGGTTCTGCTTCAGTTAAAATTTTGTTATTTGACCGAGTGACTTGATGTTGCGAATGACTTCATTATAGTGTCAACACCTCGACCGCCTCGCTCGAACCAAAGACTCCAGAGAAGGACCGGAATGACATCGACGTGGTGCCTTCAAAAGGTTGCCTTCGACTTCACTCGGGCGTTACTTTTGGTTGGTCTCGAAACAAGGCAACGACAAGAATGGAGAGAACCGGCAACTACCAACAGATGCCAGTTTTCGAAAATGAGTGACGATGCCATGCAGATGATGTGAATGATGCGATGATGAATGCAACACCAAATGAAACACGGACGAGAATGGAAATAAAAGGGGAATCTTCTGGAGCGTCAGTCTCGGGCTGTTTCAACTCTCCTCCACTACATGAGGATCTTGTCCCAAGATCTAGAATGAAAAGGGGAAGAGAAAGAGCAAGAGGAAGAGGTAAAACTTTGTTGCTTCTTTGACAAACGAGTGAAATCCAGAAACCTTGAAGGTTACAAGGAGATGAAGAACGATATGAGGAACAAGCAAGAACTGATAAGAAATTTCGGCAGCACTTCTGTAGGATAGAGGGGCAAAATGGACCCCGGTAAATGGACAAGCAAGGGAAGAACATGATCTTAAACAAACTAGATGTGAGTTGAAAAGAGCAACACCACAATGCCTTCGGAACAAAGAATACAAGCTAGATCTTTGGAGAGAAGAGAACGGAGAAGAAAATGACAACTTCTACCACCAATGAATGTGAAAATCATGTTTGAACGGAGTTGATGAAGAATCAACAATGAAAAGAATAACTTGTTATGGGCTTATGTAAAATATCTCAAAATTACGAGGTGACAACCTGCCACAACAGAAACAATTGATTTCTTGAGAGCCACAAGATATGCAAAACTTCTTTCACCAAGAAGAGGAGGAGGAAACTTGGATCATTTATGACACCATGATAGCAACAATCTTTAGGAAATGCTTTAGGTGAAATCCAACCCAAGATAAATCTGAGAAAAGAAGATGGGTTTACTTATCTTGTTCATGACAAAAAAAATTGAGACTCCTCATAATCAAGAATTTAATAACACCATCTCAAAAGACAATGGAGAAGGAATTGAACTTAGAAATCCAAGATAAGAACACATGAGCACCTCCAACAAGAATCTTGAAGAACAATTCGAGAAGAATTACATCTTTAACAGCCACCATAAAAACCATCGGGATGAACTCCGTAATGAAAGGACGATAGAAAAGAATTGAAGGTTGCGAAAAGACAAGATTGAGGCCTTCCAATGATTTAGATGATGCTTCGGGACAAGATACTTGAGCAAAACTAGGAACTCCAAAAAAGAAAGATGACCACTTGCGATAAGGAATTTGATATCAAGAACAACTCCAGAAGAAGGATTGAAATCAGCTAGATGAAACAAGAATAAGAATTACGATATGCCTATCCTTCATCAAGTTAAATTGATGACAAACAACGGATTTGGAATACCACTTATCCTTTTGGAAAAGATAGGAAAGATAGATAGAGCACAAACTTGAAGAGGTCTTGTCGATACACCGGTAAGATATAGAAACTTAAGAGGACACATGAGAATGAAGAGATCAAGATTTGCCTAATAGAAATTGAACAAGGCACCAGAAAAATTGAGATACGAACGACGGAACAACAATTGAGAAGAATTTGAGAACGAAATCTAAAAGCTGAGAATGAGGAATCTTCTGAAATGATGGCCTTCGGAGGATCGAGAAATGAAAACAACTCTGAATGCATCAGATAGATATGGGAGAATTTTCTCATGAATAGAAACAATTGAGAGCAAAGATTTAAGAGAACCACTCCTTCAGTCTTCAACACTGAGAATAATGACGAGATGCAACACCATGAATTATTGAGACACTCTGGAACAATGAATAAAGAAGGTTGAGCCAACGGTGAAAATGACTTAGAAGCGATCTTCGAGAAGGAATATGACTAATGGAATTCATACTTACGTCATCTTGAAAAGAACTTGACAACTCCGGAAAAGATTAGAAGAGACATGTAAGATCCCGGGGGAAAACCTCTGGGTTATGGGCCCACTCAAAACAAACCACTGTTGAAACAATTGATTAAAAGAGAGATTGCACCGGTACAAATTAAGAACTTGATGAGGTGAGAACCTCAAAATAATTTGGAAGGAATGAAAGAAAACACGAATCTCTGAGATATCTTCAGCCTCCGGATAGAACAGAGAGAGACGAATAAACAAGAGAGGCTTGGAAAAGAAATTCCAACATGGAATCCATTAAACGAATGAGAAAGGATAAGATGAGCATCAAAGCTTTAACTGAATCCACCCGAGAAGAATAACAACAAGAACAAATAATATGAGGATAGACCTTGAAATTGAAACTCTTGAGAATCTCCACAAGAAATCACCGGATATAATATGAAGAAATGATAGTGGAAGCATTGATGAAGAGAAAGGCACTTGGAAGAGAATTTAATCATTGAAGAAAAAGGGCGGAAGGGTGGGGAAAACAAAGAAAACTTGGGACAGATGAGAAGAACTCCGGAAAGAAACATGAGGATTGATCTTGCAAATATTGGAGATGATTGAATATCTTGAAGAGAAGCACACCGGTAGGAGGAGAATTGATATGATAACTTGATTGGGCAAAAGAATTAGCATTCGCACAAAAATATGAGAACACCTCTCCGGAAAGATATGAGATCACCAGTTGACATCGAAGCAGCACGAATTACCAATCCAAAAAAACAAACAAAGGATGGGGCTTACGAAACAAGCCAGAACAAATACATGACAAAGATTCCGCTTGATATTTTTGTGGTAAGGTTCGCACGGGCTCGATTGTACATTGATTGTCATATCTAAATGACGCTCGAATATGCTCCCTAGGCATAGCAAACTACAAGGCTTGATGAAGCATACATCAAGACTATCCTCTATAAGAAAGACCGTGAACAAAAGAATCCACTAGATGTTGAACCCCAACCTCACATCATGATCTGTTGAAAGATATCCTAGGTAACTACTTGAATTCCCACCTAAGAACTTTTGAAAACATTCTTGGTCTTGCAATCCGGTGTTGGGGATACAAGGAGGAAATATCTCACACAACTAACAAACCTACACCCCAACTGTATCCATCCTTCAACACATAACTAGAGGCTTTCGCAAGTCCATCTAACTCAGATCCTCGAAAGCACAACGATACTAACCATGGTGGTACCCCGGACGCCTCCCCAGTACTGGGTGATTCCAACCTTATCTCACCACGATAAGTATTGAAGCAATTCTGAACACCCTCCATCCTGAGATACTAAGGAAGTTGAATGATAATGATGTGCCAAGAATTCCCTGGATCTCAACTCCCCGGAAGAAATCAAGTCAGACAGGAGGCACCAAGACAGAACTCCGTCACATCGGTATCATATAGTTTCCAAAATACCCGCGTGATCCTAAAAAAAATTTGAGCGAGAAGAGGAGTAGGATCAAAATTCCTAAGTCGAATACCTCACCAGAGTATAGAAGAGGAGTAAAAAGAATCCTACTCTCCGATATAACTAGACTCAAAATAGTTTTTCCCTAGACTCGACTCGGCCAAGTTTGATCAATCAAGGGGGCTCCTAGGTCGGTACAGGCTCTCATACCAACTTGTCACGCCCAAGATGCGACCCTATCCTTATTTTGACTCGAAGGCCTCGACAGGGATAGGAGCGCATCTCGTCGTGTTGCAAGAATGGATATCATTACAAGTACATGCACAGAAGAGATGAGTATATGGAATTGGCTTACACTCGCCACAAGCTACAACAAGATCACATCAATACAACAACATACTCAAACATCATACAGAAGAGCAGGGTCCGACTATGGACAAAATCAAACGATAAAATGACATCCATCCTTGCTATCCCAGGCTGCCGCCTGGAACCCATCCTAGATCGATGAAGAAGAAGAAGAACTCCAACAAACAAGCAACGCTCTCACCTTCAAGCATCACATTACCTGTACCTGCAACTGTTGTTGTAGTAATCTGTGAGCCACAGGGGCTCAACAATCTCATTTCCAAGGGTATCAAGACTATTAAAGCTTAATGGGTGAGGTATGATTAAGTGGTGAGGCTGCAGCAAGCGACTAAGCATTTGTTTGAGTGGCTAACTTACGAATGCAAAAAAGTAAAGTATGGTGGTCTACGCATAACGAACGTGAACTAGTAATGATCACTAAGTGATCTTGAACACCTACTTACGTCAAACATAACCCCACCGTGTTCTCTCTCGGATAAGGAGTCACGAGAAGAGACAGTCACGGTTATGCACAAAGGTGGTGTATTTTATTTGAGTTTACTTCAAGTTTGCTATGACCGGGTGTTAAACGTATCCAAGTTTGCCACATAACCGCGGGCATGGCTTTCCAAAAGATTTAACCCTGTAGGGGTGCTCCAACTCGTCCATCACAAATTAATCACACGTAGCGGGAATAACCTCGACCATGGATCTCGTGATCTTCCTAGGCAATTCCACAGGAAATCCGCCACCTCGAGATAGCCCAAAGAAAAATCAGAATTCCTCACTCAAGACGTTCGAGAAAGATAAAACAAATCCAGCAAGGCCGCCTGATGTGTCGACGATCCCGATAGGAGTCGCGTATCTCGTTCTCAGGACACGACGGATGAGCGATGGTTACCACGCCAAACACCGAGTTGCCCCAGGTAGCGTTAATAAGCTGCTCTGGGTTGGACCAACACTCATGAGGAGCACTGGCCCTGGTTGTAGATTAATCCATGGGGTGATCATGCCCTATGCAAATTTTAGTTGTTATTAAGAAAATAGTACCAACGTTGGGACTTGCCAGACAAGCTTTATCCTAAAATGAAAATCAAGGGGGTCCCCATAACAACCCCGAGCATGTTAGGAGCGCTAAATTATGGAACATAACACCGGTTCACAAGTAACTAGGGCGGCAAGAGTGGAAATAAACACCGATCAAAAGGCCAAGCCTTCCACCCTTTACCAAGTGTATAAGTGCATTAAATTAAATAGCAATAATATTGTGATAACAAAAGAATGTCCATGTTGACACATGGAAGCAATTGCACCTGCAGCTAGAAACGCTATAAGAAGGGCTGAGCAAGCGGTAACATAGCCAAACAAAGGTTTGCTGGGATGTGGAGGGGTTAGAGGCTTATCATGGCAATGTTGGGAGGCTTGACAAACAAGTCGTAGGTAGTGTGACATAGCGATAAAAGAGATACAACTAGCATAGCAATGATAGTAGAGGTATCCAGGGAAATGTGTCAGCTTGCCTGAGATCCTGCTCGGAACAAGATCGAGTCCATGAAGAAGACGGGCCAACGTAGTCGAACGAATCCTCACACTCCGATCGCTTTTGGAACTCTATAGAGAAGAAGCAATCCGGAAACCACAATCAACACAATATACACCACAACATATGCATAACACGATGCACAAACAAATATGATGCATGTCCGGTTTAATATGCAACGCAGGGCATGGCATGGCAAGCACAACAAACAACCACTACATATTAAGTGAAGTTCAATATGCAACGAGTTGCATATTGATGAAACTCAAGAATTATTTAGTTCACTCCCGTTTAGGTACTCATCAATATTAAATGTTGTTAAACATGGCAAGAGGTGAAGCTTGAACAACTATATCATCTAGGCATTTTAAATGGGGCCGGAAGCAACATATAGCATTTCCAAAACATCCCCATAAGCATAATATGAATTTGGTCCAGATATGTACTAACCATATTTTAGAGTTGTTAAACAGTAGAATAAATGTCACCATGTGATTCTACACATTTTTCTAGTCAAGTTACATATGTGGAACATTTAATTCGGAGCTACGGTTGAGTAGTTATTAAATAAATCATTTTAGCATGGCAATTATGCAAATCAATGAAAACAATAGGGTTAAACATTTTTATCACATGTGAAAGTTGGATATTGTGAATCTACACGAAATTCTAGTCACTTTTCATATATAAAGTTTTCTCATATGATGCACAGATCTCGAGTATTTAAATGCATGAGTTTTAGGGTTTTTTCTGCAATTTTTTATTCACTCGTTAATTAGCAAAATTCGCAGGATTAAAAAAATGTTCATGGGCCGAAACTATCTGCAGGGCTAAACAGTGGGCGAGCACAACAAAACTATACATCATAGCGAGCGGGGTTTAGAGCGGGAGTGCTCACCATGGGCCATGGGTCTTGGAGCTGGCTGACTGGTGGGTTGGGGCACGGTAAACGGGAGGCTGGAGGCCGAATCTTGGAGGCCCACCAGGGCCAAGCGGCACTGGGACATCGCCCTCGTCTCGATCCCGATCCGGGACAAGGCGGAGCTCCCATGGCGGCTGGGGCGTGGTGGAATCCGGCGGCCTGAGGCGGGATCCGACGGGAGGAACGACGGGGATGGCCGGATCCGGTCAGTCCGCTCCCGATCTAGGCGTCGAAGGCGTCTTGGATGGCTGCAAGCTCCGGATGTGCAAGGCCATGGCGGCTCCTGCAAGGAAGAGGAGAGGGAGATGAGAGAGATAGAGAGAAAAATGGGAGGAAGGAGGAGAAGGGCGGCAAGGTCCGGCTGGGGAGGGGGGTCGCCGACGGCGGGGCTCCGGCGGGCTCCTGACGAGGCGCGGGGAGACACTGGCGGCGCTGGATCAGGGCTCCTCCCCTTGATCTGGCTCAGGCACAGGAAGCTCGGGCGGCGGCGGCTGACCCGGGCCCAGATGGGCTCAGGCGGGCTCAATCCGGGCCTGGCGGCTAGGAGGTGGGAGGCTCAGGGCACGGTGTCGGTGACTGGTTGATCTGTCGTGGAAAACGAGGCTAGGCCTAGGGTTTTCTAGATTAGGAAGGGGGCTATTGAAATAGGCAAGGGGGGCTAGGATTAGCAGTTTTTGTCCGTTTTTGGACCGTTCGATCTCGATCGGGCGGCCCGGAAGCGGAGGGGGCTAGGTGGGCTGCGGCGGCTGTGTAGATGGGCTATGGGGAGATGAGAGGGAGGTTTGCGGCCCGTGACACAAGGGTTTTAAAACACCATGAACGTCCAATAAATAATCGATGACCCCACTGCTACGGTTGATCGATGGGGTATGAGACGAAATCGGAATGCGACGAAATTTGGCAAGCGGTCTACCTACAATATAATAAGACCGCACGCCAACTTTCAACCCAATCCGAGAATATTTTTAGAGCGCCTTTAAAACTTTTTTTAAAACGATGCCACGGGCGCGTGTAGGTGTGGTTGGTCTCAAAACAAGGCAACGACAAGAACGGAGGGAACCGGCAACTACCAACGGATGCAAATTTTGGAAAACGAGTGAAGATGACAAGAAGATGATGCGAATGATGCGATGATGAATGCAACAACCAAATGAAACACAGACAAGAATGGAAATAAAAGGGGAATCTTCTGGAGCGTCGGTCCCGGGCTGTTACAACTCTCCTCCACTACACGAGGATCTCGTCCCGAGATCTAGAATGAAAAGGGGAAGAGAAATAGCAAGAGGAAGAGGTAAAACTTTGTTTCTTCTTTGACAAACAAGTGAAATCCACAAACCTTGAAGGTTACAAGGAGATGAAGAACGATATGAGGAACAAGCAAGAACTGACAAGAAATTTCGGCAACACTTCGGTAGGATAGAGGGGCAAAATTGATATGAAGGAAAGAAATTGAAAGAGAGACACCAAACTTCGGTTGGATTAGAATCAAAACTTCATAAGACAGAAGGATCATGAAAAGATTTCACAGCACTCCGGTAAATGGACAAACAAGGGAAGAACATGATCTTAAACAAACTAGATGTGAGTTGAAAATAGCAACACCACAATGCCTCCGGAACAAAAAATACAAGCTAGATCTTTGGAGAGAAGAGAACGGAGAAGAAAATGACAACTTCTACTACCAATGAATGTGAAAAGCATGGTTGAATGGAGTTAATGAAGAATCAACAATGAAAAGAATAACTTGTTATGGGCTTATGGAAAATATCTCAAAATTATGAGGTCACAACCTGCCACAACAGAAACAATTGATTTCTTGAGAGCCACAAGATATGCAAAACTTCTTTCACCAAGAAGAGGAGTAGGAAACTTGGATCATTTATGACACCATGATAGCAACAATCTTTAGGAAATGCTTTAGGTGAAATCCAACCCAAGATAACTCGGAGAAAAGAAGATGGGTTTACTTATCTTGTTCTTGACAAAAAAAACTTGAGACTCCTCATAATCAAGAATTTAATAACACCATCTCAAAAGACAATGGAGAAGGAATTGAACTTAGAAATCCAAGATAAGAACACATGAGCACCTCCCAACAAGAATCTTGAAGAACAATTCGAGAAGAATTACATCTTTAACAGCCACCATAAAAACCATCGGGATAAACTCTGTAATGAAAGGATGATAGAAAAGAATTTAAGGTTGCGATGAGACAAGATTGAAGCCTTCCAATGATTTAGATGATGCTTCCGGACATGATACTTGAGCAAAACTAGGAACTCCGAAAAAGTAAGATGACCACTTTGGATAAGGAATTTGATATCAAGAACAACTCCGGAAGAAGGATTGAAATCACTTGGATGAAACAAGAACAAGAATAAGAATTATGATATGCCTATCCTTCATCAAGTTAAATTGATGAAAAACAACGGATTTGGCATACCACTTATCCTTTTGGAAAAGATAGGAAAGATAGATAGAGCACAAACTTGAAGAGGTCTTGAATGATACACCGGTAAGAATTAGAAACTAAAGAGACACATGAGAATGAAGAGATCAAGATTTGCCTAATAGAAATTGAATAAGGCACCGAAAAATTTGAGATACGAACGAAGGAACAACAATTGAGAATAATTTGAGAATGAAAGCTGAAAGCTGAGAACAAGGAATCTTCTGAAATGATGGCCTTCAGAGGATCGAGAAATGAAAACAGCTCTAAATGCACCGGATAGATATGGGAGAAATTTCTCATGAATAGAAACAATTGAGAGGAAAGCATCAAGATGAGATGAAAATCTTCAATAGAATGAGCAAAGATTTAAGAGAACCACTCCTTCGGTCCTCAACACTGAGATTAATGACGAGAAGCAACACCATGAATTATAGAGACACTCCACAACAATGAATAAAGAAGGTTGAGCCAACGGTGAAAATGACTTAGAAGCGATCTTCTAGAAGGAATATCACTAATGGAATTCATACTTACGTCATCTTGAAAAGAACTTGACAACTCCGGAAAAGATTAGAAGAGCCAGGTAAGATCCCGGGGAAAAACCAGTGGGTTATGGGCCCACTCAAAATAAACCACCGCTGAAACAATTGATTAAAATAGAGATTGCACCGGTACAAATTAAGAACTTGATGAGGTGAGAACCTCGAAATAATTTGGAAGGTATGAAAGAAAACACGAATCTCCGAGATATCTTCAGCCTCCGGATAGAACAGAGTGAGACGAATAAACAAGAGAGGCTTGGAAAAGAAATTCCAACATGGAAACCATTGAACGAACGAGAAAGGATAAGATGAGCATCGAAGCTTGAACTGAATCCACCCGAGAAGAATGACAACAAGAACAAAGAATATGAGGATAGACCTTGAAACTGAAACTCTTGAGAATCTCCACAAGAAATCACCGGATATAATATGAAGAAATGATAGCGAAACCATTGATGAAGAGAAAGGCACTTGGAAGAGAATTTACTCATTGAAGAATAAGGGCGGGAGGGTGGGGAAATAAACAAAACTTGGGACAGATGAGAAGAACTCTGGAAAGAAACATGAGGATTGATCTTGCAAATATATGAGATGACTGAATATCTTGAAGAGAAGCACACCGGTAGGAAAAGAATTGATATGATAACTTGATTGGGCAAAAGAATTAGCATTCGCACAAAAATATGAGAAAACCTCTCCGGAAAGATATGAGATCACCAGTTGACATCAAAGCACCACGAATTACCAATCCAAAAAACAAACAAAGGATGGGGCTTACGAAACAAGCCAGAACACATACATGATAGAGATTTCGCTCGATATTTTCGTGGTATGGTTCGCACACGCTCGATCGTACATTGGATTGTCATATTGAAATGACGCTCGAATATGCTCCCTAGGCGTAGCAAACTACAAGGATTGACGAAGCATACATTAAGACTGTCGTTTGTAAGAAACACCGTGAACAAACGAATCCACTAGATGTCGAACCCCAACCTCACATCATGATCTGTTGAAAGATATCCTAGGTAATTACTTGAATTCCCACCTAAGAACTTTCGAAAACATTCTTGGTGATGCAATCCGGTGTTGGGGATACAAGGAGGAAATATCTCACACAACTAACAAACCTACTGTTGGGGAACGTCGCATGGGAAACAAAAATTTTCCTACGCACACGCAAACCTATCCATGGTGATGAGCATCTACGAGAGGGAGAGTGGATCTACATACCCTTGTAGATCGCTAAGCGGGAAGCGTTAAGAAACGCGGTTGGTGTAGTCGAACATCTTCGCGATCCAAATCGCCGAGCGTCCCGCGATCTCATCACGATCCGTCCCGCGATCCAATCACGATACGTCCCGTGAACTCATCACGATCCGTCCCGCGATCTCATCACGATCCGTCTCACGATCTTGATCACGATCTGTCCCGCGAACTCATCACGATCCGTTCCACGATCTCATCACGAACCGTCTCGCGATCTCGATCACGGTCCTTCCGATCTAGCGCCGAACGGACGGCACCTCCGCGTTCAGCACACGTGCAGCTTGATGACGATCTCCACCGTCTTGATCCAGCAAGAGGAGGTGGATAGGAGAGAGAGTTCACCGGCAGCGTGACGGCGCTCCGGTGATGGTGGTGGAGCAATTCCGGCAGGGCTTCGCCTAAGCGCTGCGGAAAACCGATCTAGAGGAGAAACTGTGCACCGGTGAAACGGGTAGCACGTGGCCGGAAATTCTGTCCAAAAACCACCCAATCCACTAGTATATATAGGAGGAGAGGAGAGGAGAGGCAGCCAAGGCCTTTGGGTCGGCCGAAATAGGAGGTGGGAAGAAATCCTACTTCACCTCCAATCCTAGTTGGAGTAGGATTGCCTCCTATTGGCTGATTTTCCACTTTTTGCTTTAGGACTTTCTCTCCTGCGCCATGGGCCTTTGTGGCTGTTTTCCCAGCCCACTAAGGGCTGGTTATTATTCTCCCACAGCCCATGGACCTCTTGGGGTCGAAATACCCCTCCCGGAGGTCCTCCGGTACACTACCGGTACTCCCGGTACAATACCGATACTCCCGGTACACTACCGATGAGCCCGAAACTTTTCCGGAAACCAAACTGGGACTTCCTATATATGAATCTTTACCTCCGGACCATTCCGGAGCTCCTCGTGACGTCCGGGATCTCATCCGGGACTCCGAACAACCTTCGGTCACCACCATACATAACTCTACACTACCGAAACGTCACCGAACCTTAAGTGTGCAGACCCTGCGGGTTCGAGAACTATGTAGACATGACCGAGACACCTCTACGGTCAATAACCAATGGCGGGACCTGGACGTCCACATTGGTTCCTACATATTCTACGAAGATCTTTATCGGTCGAACCTCTATGTCAAGGATTCAGTTAATCCCGTATAACGTCCCCTTTGTTCTTCGGTATGTTACTTGCCCGAGATTCGATCGTCGGTATCTCCATACCTAGTTCAACCTCGTTACTGGCAAGTCTCTTTACTCGTTCCGTAATACAAGATCCCGTAACTAACAATTAGTCACATTGCTTGCAAGGCTTATTGTGATGTTGCATTACCGAGTGGGCCCCGAGATACCTCTCCGTTACACGGAGTAACAAATCCCAGTCTCGATCCATGCCAACTCAACAAACACCATCGGAGATACCTGTAGAGCACCTTTATAGTCACCCAGTTACGTTGCGACGTTTGATACACACAAGGCACTCCTCCGATATCCGTGAGTTGCATGATCTCATGGTCATAGGAACATATACTTGACATGCAGAAAACAGTAGCAATAAACTGACACGATCATATGCTATGTTTGTAGTTTGGGTCTTATCCATCACATCATTCTCCTAATGATGTGATCCCGTTATCAAATGACATCTCATGTCCATGGCTAGGAAACCTTAACCATCCTTTGATCAACGAGCTAGTCCATTAGAGGCATACTAGGGACATGGTTTTGTCTATGTATCCACACATGCATTTAAGTCTCCGATCAATACAATTATAGCATGGATAATAAACGATTATCATGAACAAGGAAATATGATAATAACTAATTTATTATTGCCTCTAGGGCATATTTCCAACAGTCTCCCACTTGCACTAGAGTCAATAATCTAGTTCACATCACCATGTGATTCGCATTGTTATGAATCTAACACCCAATGAGTTTTGGGGCTCGATCATGCTTTGCATGTGAGAGAGGTCTTATAGTCAACGGGTCTGCGATATTCAGATCCGTGTGTACTTTGCAAATCTCTATGTCAAACCGTAAACACTGCTACCACACTCCACTTGGTACTATTTCCAAATGGCTGCTCCACTATACGTATCCAGATTGCTACTACTAGTCATCTGGATAGGTGTTAAAGCTTGCATCGACGTAACTCTTTACGACGAACTCTTTATCACCTCCATAATCAAGAAACATTTCCTTAGTCCTCTGGTTACTAAGGATAATTCCGACCGCTGTCCAGTGATCCACTCCTGGACCACTCTTGTACCCCCTGACAGACTCGTGGCAAGGCACACATAGGTGCGGTACACAGCATGGCATAATATAGAGCCTATGGCTAAGGCATAGGGGACGACATTCATCCTTTCTCTTTCTTCTGCCGTTGTCGAGCTTTGAGTCTCACTCAACTTCACACCTTACAAATCAGACGAGAACTATTTCTCTGGCTGATCCATTTTGAACTCTTTCAAAATCTTGTCAAGGTATGCACTCATTGAAAGTCTCATCAAGCATCTTGATCTATCTCTATAGATTTTGATGCTCAACAATTAGGTAGCTTTATCCAGGTCTTCATTTGAAAAACACTTTTCAAACAACCTTTTATGCCTTCCAGAAATTCTACATTATTTCCGATCAACAATATGTCAACCACATATACTTATCAGAAACTCTATAGTGCTCCCATTCACTTTATTGCAAATACAAGTTTCTCGTAAACTTTGTATAAACTACAAAAACTTTGATCACCTCATCAAAGTGTATATTCCAACTCCGAGATGCTTGCTTCAGTCCATAGAAGGATCACTGAAGCTCTCTCATCTTTTAGCATCCTTAGGACTGACAAAACCTTCTGGTTGTATCACATACAACCTTTCCTTAAGTAAACCGTTAAGGAAACGACGTTTTGACATCCATCTGCCAGATTTCGTAATTGAAAATGCAGCAACTGCTAACATAATTCCAACAGACTTTTAGCATCGCTACGAGTGAGAAAGCCTCCTCGCAGTCAACTCCTTGAACTTGTCACAAACAACTTTGCAACAAGTCGAGCTTTACAAATGGTGACATTCACCATCAGTGTCTGTCTTCATTCTAAAGGTCCATTTGTACTCAACGACCTGCCGTCTAACGAGCAAGTCTACCAAAGTCTATACTTGGTTTTCATAAATGGATCCTATCTCGGATTTCATGGTCTCTAACCATTTGTCGGAATCCGGGCCCATCATCGCTTCTCCATAGCTCGTAGGTTCATCGCTGTCCAACAACATGACCTCGAAGACAGGGTTGTCGTACCGCTTAGGAGCAGTACACATCCTTGTCGACCCACGAAGTTCGATAGTAACTTGATCCTGAAGCTTCATGATCATCATCATTAACTTCCTCTTCAACTAACGTAGGCTTCACAGAAACATCTTTCTGCGCTGCGCTACTCTCTGGTTGAACAAAGGTTTAACAACCTCATCAAGTTCTATCTTCCTCCCACTCAATTCTTTCGAGAGAAACCTTTCCTCGAGAAAGGATCCGTTTTAGTAACAACCACTTTGCACTCGGATCTGAGATAGAAGGTTCACCCAACTGATCTTAGGGTATTCTATGAAGATGCATTTGTCCGCCTTGGGTTCGACCTCATTAGGTGAAAACATTTTTCACACAAGTGCCGCAGCCCCAAGTATTAAGAAACGACAGCTTAGGTTTCTATCAAACCATAATTCATATGGTGTCATCTCAACGGATTTAGATGGTGCCCTATTTAAAGTGAATGTAGTTGTCTCTAATGCATAACCCCAAAATTATAGTAGTAAAACGACAAGAGACATCATAGCACGCACCATGTCCAATAGAGCATAACTATGATGTTCGGACACACCATCACACTATGGTGTTCCAGGTGGCGTTTAGTTGTGAAACAACTTTCACATTGTCTTAAGTTGTATGCCAAACTCGTGACTCAGATATTCACCTCCACGATCATATCGCAGTCATTTTTATCTTTTTGTCACGATGATCTTTAAACTTCACTCTGAATTTGCTTGAACCTTTCAAACGATTCAGACTTGTGTTTCATTAAGTAAATATACACTATATCTACTCAAATCATCAGTGAAGGTAAGAAAATAACGATATCCACTGCACACTACAAGACTCACTAGATTGCATACATCAACATGTATCATTTCCAATGAATCACTTGCCCGCTCCATCCAACGGGGTCCTTTAGTCATCTTGCCCAAGAGGCATGGTTCGCATGTCTCAACCGATTCGAAATCGAATGAGTCCAAATATCCATCAGCATGGAGTTTCTACATGCGCTTTATACCAATATGACATTTAGCGGCAGTGCCACAAGTATGTGGTACTATCATTATTAACTTTGTATCTTTTGACATCAATGTTATGAACATGTGTAATACTACGATCAAGATTTCAACAAACCATTCTCACTGGGTGCATGACCATTGAAGGTATTATTCATGTAAACAGAATAACCATTATTCTCTAACTTAAATGAATAACCGTATTGCAATAAACATGATCTAATCATGTTCATGCTCAACGCAAAACACCAAATAACATTTATTTAGGTTCGTCACTAATCCTGAAGGTAGAGAGAGCGTGCGATGTTGATCACATCAACCTTGGAAACACTTCCAACACATATCGTCACCTCACCCTTAGCTAGTTCTCCGTTTATTCCGTAGCTTTTATTTCGAGTTACTAACATTTAGCAACCGAACCGGTATCCAATACCCAGGTGCTACTAAGAGTACTAGCAAGGTACACATTAGTAACTCGTATATCAAATATACTTCTATCAATGTTGCCAGCCTTCTTATCTACCAAGTATCTAGGGTTGTTCCGCTTCAGCGACCTCTCACCTCATAATAGAAGCACTTAGTCTCGGGTTTGAGTTCAACTTTGGGTTGCTTCACTGGAGCAGCAACTGACTTGCTATCCATGAAGTTTCCCTCCTTGATCTTGCCCTTTTCGAAACTAGTGGTTTGATTAACCATCAACACTTGACGCTCCTTCTTGATTTCTACCTTCGCGGTGTCAAACATCGCGAACAGCTCAGGGATCAATACTTCTATCCCTGGTGTATTATAGTTCATCACTTAAGTTCTAGTAGCTTTAGTGACAGTGACTTGGAGAACTATATCAATCACTATCTTATCTGGAAGATCAACTCCCACTTGATTCAAGCGATTGTAGTACCCAGACAATCTGAGTACATGCTCAACGATTGAGCTATTCTCCTTCATCTTACAGGCAAAGAATCTTGTTGGAGATCTCATATCTCGCAACACAGGCACGAGCCTGAGATCACAATCTCTGCCCCTAGAACATCTCATATGTTCCGTGACGTTCAAAACGTTTCGGAGCCTCAATTCTAAGCCGTAATGCATGACGCACAAAACTATCAAGTAGTCATCGAAACGTGCCTGTCAGATGTTCACAACATCTATAGACGACGCTAGAGGGGGTGGCGCACCGAGCGGTGCATTAAGGACATAAGCCTTCTGTGCAGCAATGAGGACAATCCTCAGATCACGGACCCAGTCCGCAATATTGCTACCAACATCTTTCAATTCTATTTCTCTAGGAACATATAAAAATACAAGGGAGCCACAACGCGAGCTAGTAATCTACAACATAATTTGCAAAGACACTTTGACTATGTTCATGATAATGAGTTCAATTAATCATATTATTTAAGAACTCCCACTCAAATTGACATCCCTCCGATCATTCGAGTGATACATGATCCAAATTCACCAACTCAAGTCCGATCATCACGTGAGTTGAGGTGGCTGCAATGGTGAACATCATTATGTTGATCATATCTACTATATGACTCATGTTCGACCTTTCGGTCTCTCGTGTTCCGAGGCCATGTCTGTACATGCTAGGCTCGTCAAGTTTAACCCGAGTGTTCTGCGCGTGCAAATCTGGCTTGCACCCGTTGTATGTGAACGTAGAGTCTATCACACCCGATCATCACGTGGTGTCTCAACACGACGAACTTTCGCAACGGTGCACACTCGGGGAGAACACAGTTCATCTTGAAATTCAAGTGAGGGATCACCTTATAATGCTACCGCCGTACTAAGCAAAACAAGGTGCATAAAAGGATTAACATCTCATGCAATTCATAAGTGACATGATATGGCCATGAACTTGTGTTTAAGATCTCCATCTTCGAAACACCGGCATGATCTCCATCGTCACCGGCACAACACCATGATCTCCATCATCTTGATCTCCATCAATGTGTTGCCATTGGGGTTGTGGCGCCAGCCCTGCTTCTACTTCTATTGCTACTGCTTAGCGATAAAGTAAAGCATTACATAGCGCTTAATGATTGACACGCAGGTCATACAATAATTAAAGACAACCCTATGGCTCCTGCCGGTTGCCGTACTCAACGACATGCAAGTCGTGAAATTCTATACATCACATGATCATCTCATACATCACATATATCTCATCATGTAATTGGCCATATCACATCACAACATACCCTGCAAAAACAAGTTAGACGTCCTCTAATTGTTGTTGCATGTTTTACGTGGCTGCTATGGGTATCTAGCAAGAACGATTCTCACCTACGCATAAACCACAACGGTGATACACTAGTTTGCTTTTCAACCTTCTCAAGGACCGCCTTTGTCGAATCCGATCCAACTAAAGTGAGAGAAACTGTCACCCGCAAGCCATCTAGGCAACAAGTTGCGTCGAGGGAACCGGTCTCTCGTAAGCGTACGAGTAATGTTGGTCCGGGCCGCTTCATCTCACAATCCCGCTGAACCAAAATACGACCAAGGGAGGAAGCAATCTAAGCATCAACGCCCACAAACCTTTTGTGTTCTACTCGAGATCTCATCGAACCATCAACCTAGCTCATGATGCCACTGTTGGGGAACGTCGCATGGGAAACAAAAATTTTCCTACGCACACGCAAACCTATCCATGGTGATGAGCATCTACGAGAGGGAGAGTGGATCTACATACCCTTGTAGATCGCTAAGCGGGAAGCGTTAAGAAACGCGGTTGGTGTAGTCGAACATCTTCGCGATCCAAATCGCCGAGCGTCCCGCGATCTCATCACGATCCGTCCCGCGATCCAATCACGATACGTCCCGTGAACTCATCACGATCCGTCCCGCGATCTCATCACGATCCGTCTCACGATCTTGATCACGATCTGTCCCGCGAACTCATCACGATCCGTTCCACGATCTCATCACGAACCGTCTCGCGATCTCGATCACGGTCCTTCCGATCTAGCGCCGAACGGACGGCACCTCCGCGTTCAGCACACGTGCAGCTTGATGACGATCTCCACCGTCTTGATCCAGCAAGAGGAGGTGGATAGGAGAGAGAGTTCACCGGCAGCGTGACGGCGCTCCGGTGATGGTGGTGGAGCAATTCCGGCAGGGCTTCGCCTAAGCGCTGCGGAAAACCGATCTAGAGGAGAAACTGTGCACCGGTGAAACGGGTAGCACGTGGCCGGAAATTCTGTCCAAAAACCACCCAATCCACTAGTATATATAGGAGGAGAGGAGAGGAGAGGCAGCCAAGGCCTTTGGGTCGGCCGAAATAGGAGGTGGGAAGAAATCCTACTTCACCTCCAATCCTAGTTGGAGTAGGATTGCCTCCTATTGGCTGATTTTCCACTTTTTGCTTTAGGACTTTCTCTCCTGCGCCATGGGCCTTTGTGGCTGTTTTCCCAGCCCACTAAGGGCTGGTTATTATTCTCCCACAGCCCATGGACCTCTTGGGGTCGAAATACCCCTCCCGGAGGTCCTCCGGTACACTACCGGTACTCCCGGTACAATACCGATACTCCCGGTACACTACCGATGAGCCCGAAACTTTTCCGGAAACCAAACTGGGACTTCCTATATATGAATCTTTACCTCCGGACCATTCCGGAGCTCCTCGTGACGTCCGGGATCTCATCCGGGACTCCGAACAACCTTCGGTCACCACCATACATAACTCTACACTACCGAAACGTCACCGAACCTTAAGTGTGCAGACCCTGCGGGTTCGAGAACTATGTAGACATGACCGAGACACCTCTACGGTCAATAACCAATGGCGGGACCTGGACGTCCACATTGGTTCCTACATATTCTACGAAGATCTTTATCGGTCGAACCTCTATGTCAAGGATTCAGTTAATCCCGTATAACGTCCCCTTTGTTCTTCGGTATGTTACTTGCCCGAGATTCGATCGTCGGTATCTCCATACCTAGTTCAACCTCGTTACTGGCAAGTCTCTTTACTCGTTCCGTAATACAAGATCCCGTAACTAACAATTAGTCACATTGCTTGCAAGGCTTATTGTGATGTTGCATTACCGAGTGGGCCCCGAGATACCTCTCCGTTACACGGAGTAACAAATCCCAGTCTCGATCCATGCCAACTCAACAAACACCATCGGAGATACCTGTAGAGCACCTTTATAGTCACCCAGTTACGTTGCGACGTTTGATACACACAAGGCACTCCTCCGATATCCGTGAGTTGCATGATCTCATGGTCATAGGAACATATACTTGACATGCAGAAAACAGTAGCAATAAACTGACACGATCATATGCTATGTTTGTAGTTTGGGTCTTATCCATCACATCATTCTCCTAATGATGTGATCCCGTTATCAAATGACATCTCATGTCCATGGCTAGGAAACCTTAACCATCCTTTGATCAACGAGCTAGTCCATTAGAGGCATACTAGGGACATGGTTTTGTCTATGTATCCACACATGCATTTAAGTCTCCGATCAATACAATTATAGCATGGATAATAAACGATTATCATGAACAAGGAAATATGATAATAACTAATTTATTATTGCCTCTAGGGCATATTTCCAACACCTACACCCCAACTATATCCATCCTTCAACACATAACCAGAGGCTTTCGCAAGTCCATCTAACTCAGATCCTCGAAAACACAATGATACTAACCATGGTGGTACCCCGGACGCCTCCCCAGTACTGGGTGACTCCGACCTTATCTCACCACAACAAGTATCGAAGCAATTCTGAACATCCTCCATCCTGAGATACTAAGGAAGCTGAATGATAATGATGTGCCAAGAATTCCCTGGATCTCAACTCCCCGGAAGAAATCAAGTCAGACAGGAGGCACCAAGACAGAACTCCGTCACATCGGTATCATATAGTTTCCAAAATACTCGCGTGATCCTAAAAAAAATTTGAGCAAGAAGAGGAGTAGAATCAAAATTCCTAAGTCGAATACCTCACCAGAGTATAGAAGAGGAGTAAAAAGAATCCTACTCTCTGATATAACTAGACTCAAAATAGTTTTTCCCTAGACTCGACTCTTCCAAGTTCAATCAATCAAGGGGGCTCCTAGGTCGGTACAGGCTCTGATACCAACTTGTCACGCCCAAGATGCGACCCTATCCTTATTTTGATAGACAACACCATGTCCCTAGTATGCCTCTGATAAACTAGTTCGTTGATCAAAGATGGTCAAGGTTTCCTAGCCATGGACATGAGATGTCATTTGATAACGGGATCACATCATTAGGAGAATGATGTGATGGACAAGACCCAAACTACAAACGTAGCTTATGATCGTGTCAGTTTATTGCTACTGTTTTCTGCATGTCAAGTATATGTTCCTATGACCATGAGATCATGCAACTCACAGATATCAGAGGAGTACCTTGTGTGTATCAAACATTGCAACATAACTGGGTCACTATAAAGGTGCTCTACAGGTGTCTCCGAGGGTGTCTGTTGAGTTGGCATGGATCAAGACTGGGATTTGTTACTCCGTTTGACGTAGAGGTATCTCAGGGCCCACTCGGTAATACAACATCACTATAAGCCTTGCAAGCAATGTGACTAAGTGTTAGTTACGGGATCTTGTATTACGGAACGAGTAAAGAGACTTGCCAGTAACGAGGTTGAACTAGGTATGGAGATACCGACGATCGAATCTCAGGCAAGTAACATACCGAAGAACAAAGGGAACATCATACGGGATTAACTGAATCCTTGACATAGAGGTCCGACCGATAAAGATCTTCGTAGAATATGTAGGAACCAATGTGGACATCTAGGTCCCACCATGGTTATTGACCGTAGAGGTGTCTCGGTCATGTCTACATAGTTCTCGAACCCGCAGGGTCTGCACACTTAAGGTTTGGTGACGTTTTCGTAGCATAGAGTTATGTATGGTGGTGATCGAAGTTTGTTCGGAGTCCCGGATGAGACCCTGGACGTCACAAGGAGCTCCGGAATGGTCCGGAGGTAAAGATTCATATATAGGAAGTCCTATTTTGGTCGCCGAAAAAGTTTCGGGCTCATCGGTAGTGTACCGGGAGTGCCGGTAGTGTACCGGGAGACCTCCGGGAGGGGTATTTTGACCCAAGAGGCTTCATAGGCTGTGGGATAGTGAATATAATCCCTTAGTAGGCTGGTGGAAACTCCCACACAAGGCCCATGTAGCTGGAGAAGAAAGCCCAATAGGAAAAGGTGGAAAAAAGGCAAAATTGGGTGAATCCTAGTCCTACTAGGAGTGGAGGTGGACTCCACCTCCACCACCTGGTTCGGCCGAAGCCTCCAAGGCTTGGAGGCCAAGCTGCCTCTCCTCCTCCCTCCCTCCTATATATACTAGTGGATTTCTAGGGTTTAGCACTTGATTTTCTAGCCACGTGCAAACCCTAATCTCTAGTGCATAGTTTCTTCTCTAGATCGGTTTTCTGCAGTGCTTAGGCGAAGCCTTGCCGGAATTGCTCCACCACCATCACCAGAGCGCCATTAGGCTGCCGGATTACTATTATTCCTCTCCACTCCTTCTTTCTGGATCAAGACGGTGGAGATCGTCATCAAGCTGTACGTGTGCTGAACGCGGAGGTGTCGTCCGTTCGGTGCTAGATCAGAAGGATCGTGATCAAGTTTGTGAGACGGATCATGATCAAGTTTGTGAGACAGATCGTGATCAAGTTCGTGGGACGGATCATGATTGGATCGCGGGACGGATCGTGATTGGATCGCGGGACGGATCGTGATTGGATCGCGGGACGCACGGCGATTTGGATCGGGAAGACGTTCGACTACACCAACCGCGTTTCTTAACGCTTCCCGCTTAGCGATCTACAAGGGTATGTAGATCCACTCTCCCTCTCGTAGGTGCTCATCACCATGGATAGATCTGCGTGTGCGTAGGAATATTTTTGTTTCCCATGCAACGTTCCCCAACAGTGGCATCATGAGCTAGGTCTATGTGTTGACGAGATCTCGAGTAGAACACAAAAGGTTTGTGGGCGTTCATGCTTAGATTGCTTCCTCCCTTGGTCGTGTTTTGGTTCAGCGGTATTGTGAGATGAAGCGGCCCAGACCAACATTACTCGTACACTTACTAGAGACCGGTTCCCTCGACGCAACTTGTTGCCTAGATGGCTTGCGGGTGGCAGTTTCTCCCACTTTAGTTGGATCGGATTCGACAAAGGCGGTCTTTGAGAAGGTTGAAAAGCAAATTATGTATCACCGTTGTGGTTTATGCATAGGTGAGAATCATTCTTGCTAGAAACCCGTAGTAGCCACGTAAAACATGTAACAACAATTAGAGGACGTCTAACTTGTTTTTGCAGGGTATGTTGTGATGTGATATGGCCAATTACATGATGTGATATATGTGATGTATGAGATGATCATGTGATGTATAGAATTTCACGACTTGCATGTCGATGAGTACGGCAACCGGCAGGAGCCATAGGCTTGTCTTTAATTATTGTATGACCTGTGTGTCAATCATTAAGCGCTATGTAATGATTTACTTTATCACTAAACGGTAGCAATAGTAGTAGAAGCATGCAGGGCGTGACAACATCGATGGCGACACGTTGATGGAGATAAGATGATGGAGATCATGGTGTCGTGCCGGTGACAATGAAGATCATGCCGGTGCTTTCAAGATGGAGATCTAAAGCACAAGTTCATGGCCATATCATCTCACTTATGAATTGCATGTGATGTTAATCCTTTTATGCACCTTGTTTTGCTTAGTACGATGGTAGCATTATAAGGTGATCCCTCACTTAAATTTCAAGATAAAATTGTGTTCTCCCCGAGTGTGCACCGTTGCGAAAGTTCGTCGTGTTGATACACCACGTGATGATCGGGTGTGATAGACTCTACGTTCACATACAACGGGTGCAAGCCAGTGTTGCACGGGCAGAACACTCGGGTTAAACTTGACGAGCCTAGCATGTACAGACATGGCCTCGGAACACAAGAGACCTAAAGGTCGAACATGAGTCATATAGTAGATATGATCAACATAATGATGTTCACCATTGAAGCCACCTCAACTCACGTGATGATCGGACTTGAGTTGGTGGATTTGGATCATGTGACACTCAGATGACCTGAGGGATGTCAATTTGAGTGGGAGATCTACTAATTTGATTAAGTAAACTCATTATCTTGCACAATAGTCTAAGTGAAGTTTTCATATTTATGTTGTAGATCAATGGCTCGCGCAGTAGCACCCCTAAATTTTCATGTGTTCCTAGAGAAAGCTAAACTGAAAGATGATGGAAGTAACTCTATTAACTGGGCCCGTAATCTGAGGATTATCCTCATGGCTTCCCAGAAATCATATGTCCTTGATGCACCGCTTGGTGACCAACCAAAAGACATGACCTTCGAAGACGTTAAGAACGCTTGCGAGGCACGTACTGGAGATTACTCAATAGTTCAGTGTGCAATATTGTATGGCTTAGAATCGGGACTTCAAAGACGTTTTGAACGTCATGGAGCATATGAGATGTTCCGGGAGTTGAATATTATCTTTCAGAAGAACGCCCGGATCGAGAGGTATGAAACCTCTGATAAGTTCTATGCTTGCAAGATGGAGGAGAACGGGTCTATCAGTGAACATATACTCAGAATGTCTGGGTATTCAACTCGTCTAGAGGAGTTGGGAATTGCCCTTCTGCCAGAGGCGATCACTAATAGAGTTCTTCAATCACTGCCACCTAGTTACAAGAGCTTTGTGATGAACTATAACATGCACGGGATGAACAAGTCAGTCGCCGAGCTGTTTGCGATGCTAAAAGTCACTGAGTCTGAAATCCAAAAAGAACATCAAGTGTTGATGGTCAATAAAACCACTAGTTTCAAGAAAAATGGCAAAGTCAAGGGCAAGGGCAAGAAGGGTAAAACCAAGAAGGATGGCAAAGCAGTTGCTACTCCTGAAAAGAAGCCCAAGTATGGACCCAAGCCAGAAACTGAGTGCTTTCATTGCAAGGGAACTGGTCACTGGAAGCGGAACTGCCCCAAGTACCTGGCTGACAAGAAGGCGGCCAACGACAAACAAGGTATATATGATATACTTGTTATTGATGTGTACCTTACTAGCTCTCGTAGTAGTGCCTGGGTATTTGATACCGGTTCGGTTGCTCACATTTGCAACTCAAAGCAGGAACTACGGAATAAACGAAGGCTGGCAAAGGACGAAGTGACGATGCGCGTGGGAAATGGTTCCAAGGTTGATGTGATCGCCGTCGGCACGCTCTCTCTTCCATTACCATCAGGATTAGTGATGAACCTGAATAATTGTTATTTAGTGCCTGCGTTAAGCATGAACATTATATCTGGATCTTGTTTATTGCGAGACGGTTACTCATTTAAATCAGAGAATAAAGGTTGTTCTATTTATATGAGTAATATCTTTTATGGTCATGCACCCAATGTGAGGGGTTTATTCATATTGAATCTTGATAGTGATGATACACATGTTCATAACATTAATTCCAAAAGATGTAGAGTTGATAATGATAGTACCACTTTCTTGTGGCACTGCCATTTAGGTCATATTGGTGTAA
This sequence comes from Hordeum marinum, assembly GCA_022496015.1. Taxonomy (NCBI): domain Eukaryota; kingdom Viridiplantae; phylum Streptophyta; class Magnoliopsida; order Poales; family Poaceae; genus Hordeum; species Hordeum marinum. The sequence goes on along the minus strand of CM039678.1, from coordinate 389,733,999 downwards.
AATGCATGAGGAAGCTCCATGCTGATGGACTTTTGGAGTCACTTGATTTTGAATCACTTGACACATGTGAACCATGCCTCATGGGCAAGATGACTAAAACGCCGTTCTCTGGAACAATGGAACGGGCAAGTGACTTATTGGAAATCATACATAGTGATGTGTGCGGTCCAATGAATGTTACAGCGCGTGGTGGATATCGTTATTTTCTCACCTTCACTAATGACTTAAGTAGATATGGGTATATTTACTTGATGAAACACAAGTCTAAAACGTTTGAAAAGTTCAAACAATTTTAGAGTGAAGTTGAGAATCATCGTAACAAGAAGATTAAGTTCCTGCGATCTGATCGAGGAGGTGAATATCTGAGTTATGAGTTTGGCAGTCACTTAAGACAATGTGGAATTGTTTCACAGTTGACATCGCCTGGAACACCACAACGTAATGGTGTATCCGAACGTCGTAATCAAACCTTATTAGATATGGTGCGTTCTATGATGTCTCTTGCTGATTTGCCACTATCGTTTTGGGGTTATGCATTAGAGACAACTGCATTCACTTTAAATAGGGCACCATCAAAATCCGTTGAGACGACGCCATATGAACTATGGTTTGGCAAGAAGCCAAAGTTGTCGTTTCTTAAAATTTGGGGATGTGATGCTTATGTCAAAAAGCTTCAGCCTGAAAAGCTGGAACCCAAAGCGGAGAAATGCGTCTTCATAGGATACTCGAAAGAGATAGTCAGGTATACCTTCTATCTCAGATCCGAAGGCAAAGTGTTTGTCGCTAAGAATGGAACATTTCTTGAGAAAGAGTTTCTCTCGAAAGAATTGAGTGGGAGGAAAATAGAGCTTGATGAGGTTATTGAACCTTTACTTCAACCAGAACGTAGCGCAACACAGAAAGATGTTTCTGTGGAACCTACGACAATAGAAGAGGAAGTTAATGATGATGATCATGAAGCTTCGGATCAAGCTGCTATTGAACCTCGTAGGTCGACAAGGCCGCGTACGACCCCTGAGTGGTACGGCAACCATGTCTTGGAGGTTATGTTGTTGGACAACAATGAACCAACAAGCTATGGAGGAGCAGTGATGGGCCCGGATTCCGAGAAATGGTTAGAGGCCATGAAATCCGAGATGGGATCCATGTATGAAAACAAAGTATGGACTTTGGAAGTATTACCTGAAGGGCGACGGGCCATTCAGAACAAATGGATCTTTAAGAAGAAGACAGACGCAGACGGTAATGTCACCGTCTATAAAGCTTGACTTGTGGCAAAGGGTTTTTCACAAGTTCAAGGAGTTGACTACGATGAGACTTTCTCACCCGTAGCGATGCTTAAATCTGTCAAAATCATGTTAGCAATAGTTGCTTATTTCGACTATGAAATTTGGCAGATGGATGTCAAAACAGCGTTCCTCAACGGTTTCCTTGAGGAAGAATTGTATATGATGCAACCCGAAGGTTTTGTCGATCCACAGAATGCTGACAAAGTTTGCAAACTCCAGCGATCCATTTATGGACTGGTGCAAGCATCTCGGAGTTGGAATAAGCGCTTTGATGAGGTGATCAAGGCGTTTGAGTTTATACAAGTTTACGGAGAAGCTTGTATTTACAAGAAAGTGAGTGGGAGCTCTATAGCGTTTCTAGTATTATATGTGGATGACATATTGCTCATTGGGAACAATATAGAAATGCTGGAAAGCGTGAAGGAATATTTGAACAAGAGTTTTTCAATGAAGGACCTAGGAGAAGCTACTTTGATATTAGGCATTAAGATCTATAGAGAAAGATCGAGACGCTTAATAGCACTTTCACAAAGCACATACCTTGATAAAGTTTTGAAGAAGTTCCAAATGGAACAGTCCAAGAAGGGGTTCTTGCCTGTGTTACAAGGTGTGAAGTTGAGTAAGACTCAATTCCCAGTAACTGCAGAAGATAGAGAAAAGATGAGTGTCATCCCCTATGCTTTAGCCATAGGCTCTATCATGTATGCAATGCCGTGCACAAGACCCGATGTCAGCCTTGCCATAAGTATGGCCGGAAGGTTTCAAAGTGATCCTGGAATGGAGCACTGGCAAGCGGTCAAGAATATCCTTAAGTACCTGAAAAGGACTAAGGAAATGTTTCTCGTTTATGGTGATGATGAAGAGCTCGTCGTAAAGGGTTACGTCGATGCAAGCTTTGACACTGATCCAGACGACTCTAAGTCGCAAACCGGATACGTATTTATTCTTAACGGGGGAGCGGTAAGCTGGTGCAGTTCCAAGCAAAGCGTGGTAGCCGATTCTACGTGCGAAGCGGGATACATCGCACCCTCGGAGGCGGCGAAGGAAGGTGTCTGGATGAAGTAGTTCATGAAAGATCTTGGAGTAGTGCGCAGTGCACTGAATCCAATGAACCTGTTCTGTGACAACACTAGTGCCATTGCTCTGGCCAAGGAACCAAGGTTTCACAAGAGGACCAGACACATAAAGCAACGCTTCAACTCCATCCACGATTACATCTGGGAGAAAGACATAAATATTTGCAAAGTGCACACGGATCTGAATGTTGCAGACCCGTTGACTAAACCTCTTCCAAGGACTAAACATGATCAACACCAGAACTGCATGAGTGTTCGATTCATTACAATGTAAATCACATAGTGATGTGAACTAGATTATTGACTCTAGTGCAAGTGGGAGACTGTTGGAAATATGCCCTAGAGGCAATAAATAAAGTGTTTATTCTTGTATTTCCTTGTTCATGATAATCGTTTATTATCCATGCTATAATTGTATTAATTGGAAACATGGATACATGTGTGGATACATAGACAAACACAATGTCCCTAGTATGCCTCTAGTGAACTAGCTCGTTGATCGAAAGATAGTTAAGGTTTCCTAGCCATGGACATGAGATGTCATTTGATAACGGGATCACATCATTAGGAGAATGATGTGATGGACAAGACCCAAACTACAAATGTAGCTTATGATCGTGTCAGTTTATTGCTACTGTTTTCTGCATGTCAAGTATATGTTCCTGTGAACATGAGATCATGCAACTCACAGATATCGGAGGAGTACCTTGTGTGTATCAAACGTCGCAACATAACTGGGTCACTATAAAGGTGCTCTACAGGTGTCTCCGAGGGTGTCTGTTGAGTTGGCATGGATCAAGACTGGGATTTGTTACTCCGTTTGACGGAGAGGTATCTCAGGGCCCACTCGGTAATACAACATCACAATAAGCCTTGCAAGCAATGTGACTAAGTGTTAGTTATGGGATCTTGTATTACTGAACGAGTAAAGAGACTTGCCAGTAACGAGGTTGAACTAGGTATGAAGATACCGACGATCGAATCTCGGGCAAGTAACATACCGAAGAACAAAGGGAACATCATACGGGATTAACTGAATCCTTGACATAGAGGTTCGACCGATAAAGATCTTCGTAGAATATGTAGGAACCAATGTGGACATCCAGGTTCCGCCATTGGTTATTGACCGTAGAGGTGTCTCGGTCATGTCTACATAGTTCTCGAACCCGCAGGGTCTGCACGCTTAAGGTTTGGTGACGTTTCGGTAGTATAGAGTTATTTATGGTGGTGAACGAAGTTTTTTTGGAGTCCCGGATGAGATCCCGGACGTCACGAGGAGATTTTTAATGGTCTGGAGGTAAAGATTCATATATAGGAAGTCCTATTTTGGTCTCCAGAAAAGTTTCGGGCTCATCGGTAGTGTACCGGGAGTGCCGGTAGTGTACCGGGAGACCTCCGGGAGGGGTATTTCGACCCAAGAGGCTTCATGGGCTGTGGGATAGTGAATATAATCCCTTAGTGGGCTGGTGGAAACTCCCACACAAGGCCCATGTAGCTGGAGAAGAAAGCCCAATAGGAAAAGGTGGAAAAAAGGCAAAATTGGGTGAATCCGAGTCCTACTAGGAGTGGAGGTGGACTCCACCTCCACCACCTGGTTCGGACAAAGCCTCCAAGGCTTGGAGGCCAAGCTGCCCCTCCTCCTCCTTCCCTCCTATATATACTAGTGGATTTCTAGGGTTTTGCACTTGATTTTCCAGCCACATGCAAACCCTAATCTCTAATGCATAGTTTCTCCTCTAGATCGGTTTTCTGTAGTGCTTAGGCGAAGCCCTGCCGGAATTGCTCCACCACCATCGCTGGAGCACCGTCAGGCTGCCAGAGTACTCTTCTTCCTCTCCACTCCTTCTTGCTGGATCAAGACGGTGGAGATCGTCATCAAGCTGTACGTGTGCTGAACGCGGAGGTGCCGTCCGTTCGGTGCTAGATCGGCAGGATCGTGATCAAGTTCGTGAGACGGGTCGTGATCAAGTTTGTGAGACGGATCGTGATCAAGTTCGTGGGACGGATCGTGATCGGATCGCGGGACAGATCATGATTGGATCATGGGGCGGATCGTGATTGGATCGCGGGACGCATGGCGATTTGGATCGCGAAGACGTTTGACTACACCAACCGCGTTTCTTAACGCTTCCCGCTTAGCGATCTACAAGGGTATGTAGATCCACTCTCCCTCTCGTAGGTGCTCATCACCATGGATAGATCTGCGTGTGCGTAGGAATTTTTTTGTTTCCCATGCAACGTTCCCCAACATCACGTTCAAGCATCACATTACCTGTACCTACAACTGTTGTTGTAGTAATCTATGAGCCACAGGGGCTCAACAATCTCATTTCCAAGGGTATCAAGACTACTAAAGCTTAATGGGTGAGGTATGATTAAGTGGTGAGGCTGCAGCAAGCGACTAAGCATTTGTTTTAGTGGCTAACTTACGAATGCAGAAAGTAAAGTATGATGGTCTACGCATAACGAACGTGAACTAGTAATGATCACTAAGTGATCCTGAACACCTACTTACGTCAAACATAACCCCACTGTGTTCTCTCTCGGATAAGGAGTCACGAGAAGAGACAGTCACGGTTACACACAAAGTTGGTGTATTTTATTTGAGTTTACTTCAAGTTTGCTATGACCGGGTATTAAACAAAGTATCCAAGTTTGCCACATAACCGCGGGCACGGCTTTCCGAAAGATTTAACCCTACAGGGGTGCTCCAACTCGTCCATCACAAATTAACCACACGCAGCGGGAATAACCTCGACCACGGATCTTGTGATCTTCCTAGGCAATTCCACAGGAAATCTGCCACCTCGAGATAGCCCGAAGAAAAATCAAAATTCCTCACTCAAGACGTTCGAGAAAGATAAAACAAATCCAGCAAGGCCGCCCGGTGTGTCGACGATCCCGATAGGAGTCGCGTATCTCATTCTCAGGACACGACGGATGAGTGATGGTTAGCACGCCAAACATCGAGTTGCCCTAGGTAGCGTTAATAAGCTGCTCTGGGTTGGACCAACACTCATGAGGAGCACTGGCCCGGGTTGTTAATTAATCCACAGGGTGATCATGCCCTATGCAAATTTTAGTTGTTATTAAGCAAATAGTACCAATGTTGGGCCTTGCCAGACAAGCTTTATCCTAAAATGGAAATCAAGGGGGTCCCCATAACAACCCCGAGCATGTTAGGAGCGCTAAATTATGGAACATAACACCGGTTCACAAGTAACTAGGGCGGCAAGAGTGGAAATAAACACCGATCAAAAGGCCAAGCCTTCTACCCTTTACTAAGTGTATAAGTGCATTAAATTAAATAGCAATAATATTGTGATAACAAAAGAATGTCCATGTTGACACATGGAAGCAATTGCACCTTCAGGTAGAAACGCTATAAGAAGGGCTGAGCAAGCGGTAACATAGCCAAACAAAGGTTTGCTGGGATGTGGAGGGGTTAGAGGCTTATCATGGCAATGTTGGGAGGCTTGACAAACAAGTCATAGGTAGCGTGACATAGCGATAAAAGCGAGACAACTAGCATAGCAATGATAGTAGAGGTATCCAGGAAATGTGTCAGCTTGCCTGAGATCCCGCTCGGAAGAAGATCGAGTCCGTGAAGAAGACGGGCCAAGTAGTCGAACGAATCCTCACACTCCGATCGCTTTCGGAACTCTATCGAGAAGAAGCAATCTGGAAACAACAATTATGACAAGATACGCCACAACATATGCATGACACGATGCACAACCAAATATGATGCATGTCCGGTTTAATATGCAACGCACGGCATGGCATGGCAAGCACAACAAACAACCACTACATATTAAGTGAAGTTCAATATGCAATGAGTTGGATATTGATGAAACTCCACGTTCGAATTATTAAGTGCACTCCTGTTTAGGTAATCATTGATATTAAATGTTGTTAAACATGGCAAGAGGTGAAACATGAACAACTATATCATCTAGGCATTTTAAATGGGGTCGGAAGCAACATATAGCATTTCCGAAACATCCCCATAAGCATAATATGAATTTGGTCCAGATATGTACTAACCATATTTTAGAGTTGTTAAACAGTAGAATAAATGTTACCATGTGATTCTACACATTTTTCTAGTCAAGTTACATATGTGGAACATTTAATTCGGAGCTACGGTTGAGTAGTTATTAAATAAATCATTTTAGCATGGCAATTATGCAAATCAATGCAAACAATAGGGTTAAACATTTTTATCACATGTGAAAGTTGGATATTGTGAATCTACACAAAATTCTAGTCACTTTTCATATATAAAGTTTTCTCATATGATGCACGGATCTCGAGTATTTAAATGCATGAGTTTTAGGGGGTTTTCTGCAATTTTATTATTCACTGGTTAATTAGCAAAATTTGTAGTATTAAAAAAACGTTCATGGGCCGAAACTATCTGTTGGGCTAAACAGTGGGCGAGCACAACATAACTATACATTGCAGCGAGTGGGGTTTAGAGCGGGAGTGCTCACCATGGGCCATGGGCCTTGGAGCCGGCTGACTGGTGGGCTGGGGCACAGTCAACGGGAGGCTGCTGGCCAATTCTTGGAGGCCCACCAGGGCCAAGCGGCGCTGGGACGTCACCCTCGTCTCGATCCCGAGCCGGGACAAGGCGAAGCTCCCATGACGGCTGGGGCGCGGTGGAATCCGGTGGCCTAAGGCGGGATCCGGCGGGAGGAACGACGGGGATGGCCAGATCCGGTCAGTGTGCTCCTGATCTAGGCAGCGGAGGCGTCTTGGATGGCTGCAAGCTCCAGCGGGGCAAGGCCATGGCGGCTCCTGCAAGGAAGAGGAGAGGGAGATGAGAGAGAGAAAAATGGGAGGAAGGAGAAGAAGAGGCGGCGAGGTCCGGCCTGGGGAGGGGGGCGCCGACGACGGTGCTCCGGCGGGCTCCCCACGAGGCGCGGGGAGACGCTAGCGGCGCTGGATCAGGACTCCTCCCCTCGATCTGGCTCAGGCGCAGGGAGCTCGGGCGGCGGCGGCTGACCCGGGCCCAGATGTGCTCGGGCGGGCTCAATCTGGTCCTGGCGGCTGGGAGGTGGGAGGCATAGGACAGGGTGGCAGCGGCTAGTTGATCCAGCGTGGAAATCGAGGCTAGGCCTAGGGTTTTCCAAATTAGGAAGGGGGGTTGTTTAAATAGGCAAGGGGGGCTAGGATTAGCAGTTTTTGTCCCTTTTCGGACCGTTCGATCTCGACCGGACGACCCGAAAGCGGAGGGGCCTAGGTGGGCTATGACAGCTGTGTAGACGGGTTACGGGGAGATGAGAGGGAGGTTTGCGGCCCATGACACAAGGGTTTTAAAACACCGTGAACGTCCGATAAATAACCGATGCACCCACTGCTACGGTTGACCGATGGGTATCAAACGAACTCAGAATGCAACGAAATTTCGCACGCGGTCTACCTACAATATAATAGGACCGCACGCCAACTTTCAACCCAATTCGAGAATATTTTTAGCGCGCCTTTAAAACATTTTTTAAAACGATGCCGCGGGCGCGTGCATGTGTGGTTGGTCTCGAAACAAGGCAACGACATGAACGGAGAGAACCGACAACTACCAACAGATGCAAGTTTTCGAAAACAAGTGACGATGCTATGCAGATGATGCGAATGATGCGATGATGAATGCAACAATCAAATGAAACACAGACGAGAATGGAAATAAAAGGGGAATCTTCTGGAGCGTTTGGTCCCGGGCTGTTACAGGCACACCCACTGGGTGTTCTCTGCTTCCGATGGGGGCACGCTAAGCGCACCCACTTGGTGTAGTCCTTGAGACTACCGTCGACTGAAGCAGTCGGCAGGAGTCTTAGAGTCCGAATGAACCTGATGTAGAACATGTTGTTGAGTTTTTAGAAGTAGCCGTAGTGGTACTTGTCGAAGAGGGTGCAGTGATGGTCCATGTACTAGAGCCTCTCGAGGTTGACAGTCGGGGTGTAGAACCTATTGTTGAACTTGTAGAAGTAGCCGTAGTGGTACCTGTCGAAGAGGATGCGGTGATGGTCCATGGACCAGAGTCTCTTGATGTTGACAGTCGGGGTGTAGAACCTGTTGCTGAGCTTATAGAAGTACCTCATGCCGACTGATCTTCCAGTGGGGGCGCGCCGAGTGCACACACTGGGTGTAGTCCCCGAGGCTGCCATCGACTGAAGCGGTCGACACGAGTCTTAGAGTCTAGCTATTTTGTTTGTGTTAACCGAATGACCCTTTTCATCATATCCGACTGTCATCCCTGATGTTTCTTTGTTTCTTGTTGGTAGAGCATGTGCAAATGCAGATTGTCGAGCTTGGGAGGTAGTCCAGAAGGGGATGCAGATTGTGGTCTGCATCGACGACATCTGGAAGACGAAACATGTGATGGGTTCATGGTTGATGGATGGCATGCATGGTTTCCTCCTTCGGCGTCTTAGTCATGGTGGGGTGTCAGATCTGCAGCTCGATGGCGTGTGCGGGGTGTTGCCCCGGTCTGATTCGTTCAACGACAATGGCTTGATACGATCCTTAACCTCTGTTCTGGATTTTACTCAAAGTATCATGATTTGGGTACAATTTAGGGAACAGGTAGCAGCAAGAAGAGGGGGGTCGAGGGATAGAGCCAGGGAGGTGGGAGGAGGATAACGCCACAGGAGGCCAGGTGTGGGTTCAGTTCTTTCATACCCCTTCTCTCATCACTCGCTTGTTTTTATAGCTAGGTCACTGACTCCAGCTCGGCCCGGTGTAGCGGCTGTTGGTCCTCCTGGCATGCTTGGGCCGCTCCTGGGCCGGGCTTGGTCTTGACGTGTGACATCCCAAGTGATGTCCCTACCTTATTTGGCATGTAACCATATGTATGAACCTTGTGTCATGAGATCTATGTATGATTTGCACCTTGTCCCACGTGTTGAATTGCATTCATGCATCATGGCATCCATCATTTCATCAGCATGCCATTTATCATGTTGATTGCTTGTGTTGTGTGTCTTGTATTGGGTCATGTGTGTGTTGTGCCATGTGTGGTTTTGGCCTTGAGAGTGGTGGAGCCATGTGGCAACCTCTTCTTCTCCCTCTCATTCCCTTTGCAACTTCTTCTTCCAAAACCCCTCTTCCTATTTATTATAATCAACAGATTTAAGTTGTTTCAAATATTATTTAAAAATGTTCAAGTGCTAGCCCAATATGTTTTAAGATTGTATGTGTGTTCCTTTTGATGATTTGGGCTTCAAGTATTTGCGGATTTAAAATATCAGGGGGTTGCCTTCTTAAAATTAATTAAAATTACTTGCCCTAAAAATCCTTTTAGCATTTTTATTAAATAGTGCTTATTATCTTGTTCACAAACTATTTTTTGTTTTACTCCAAAACCCTTTTGTATGCCCTGGGTTTTTAATTAGTGTGGTTGTTTTATTAAAAGGGAATCCCTTCTGTCTGTGTGAGAGAGAGAGCCAGCGAGTGGGCCTTTTCCTCCCTGCACAGCCCAAGTCTCCCCGATGGCCCATCTCCTCCTTTCCCCCTCCTTTCTTCTTTGTTAGTACGGCAGCACATCGGTGCTGTCCACGTCAAAAGGTGCCGCGATTTGACGGCCTCCAGCGCGTCCCCATGGCCATAAGGAGCGCCTAGCCCTAGCCCCAGCATCCCTCTTCCCGTTCCTCCTCCTTCCTCCCTCGCGCCACCGCTCCTCCCCCATCTTCTTCCTCCTTCTTCTTCCCTACAGAGAAGGGGTTCATGTAAGGTGCAGCAGTCGGTGGGTGTGAGCAGGAGAGAGGGGCTCGTCGCCGGCGCCTCCTCATCGTCGCTGGGGCCTCGTCGTCATGTCCAAGGCCAAGCTGGGTGTGTCCGTGCCCCGTTCCCGGCGCTAGGGATGCGGAAGTCCCTCTGCATCGACGCCATCTTCGTCTTCTTCCTCCGGTGCGAAAGCTTCGGCCTCGAGCTCGTCTTCTTCCTCTTCACGGCGTCTTCTTCCTCCCCTTCGGCTCCGACTCCTTCCTCCTCGCCTCGTGTGCCGAGCCTTCGTCGTTTCCCCTAGGTGAGCTCAGTCGCCGCACCCCTCTCGTCCTGCCGTAGTTCCTCGCGTCGCCGCCGGAGTCATCGCCGCTGTTCTCTGTCGCCGGTGGCCTTTTCTTTTCAGTTTCGTCAGTCAGTAGTCGTGTGGTGTGTATAAGAGGAGCGAGGTCCCTATACTAGTACGAACCGATCGCGTAGCGCAGTGGTGGCCGGCTCGGGGGAAGACCGCAAGGTCGCGGGTTCGAGCCCGCTTCCCCCCTTTTCTTTTTTTTTCTTTTTGTGGTTGGCTCGTGTAGGTGTTGTGTGTGCGGATCCGGTGTGTGTGGACCGGATCCCGTGCGCGTGTGTGGGTGTTGGGCTGGATCTGGTGCGACTGTGGCCAGATCCAAGTGGTTGTGTGTGTCGTAGGTGTGTGTGCGTGTGTTGTGTTGTGTGTGTGGGATCTGGTGTGTCCACACCAGATCCAGGTGTGGCTGTGGTGGCTGCTATTATGTGTGTTTGTGTGTGTGGTGCACTTATGTGCATGTATGTATGTGTGTGTAGTATTATCCAGGGTTTTTTTCAGCCATATATATGTGTATGTGTGATACATATGTGTATGTATGACACATATATATATGTGTGTGTGTGTGTTAGTGGGTGTATGTGTGTGTATGTGCTAATTGCATATACACACATGTGTGTGCATGAGTGTGTGTGTGTTGGGTGTGTGGTGCACCATGTATGTGAGTGTTTGTGCACATGTATGTGCTTGGGTGTAGGTGTGTGGTGTCATGTGTTGTGGTGTTTATGCTTGAGTAGTGAGTAGTGTGTGTGTGTATGCACCATGCCCACATACATACTTGTGTATGTGTGTGATTGGCATATAGAGGTGATGCCACGTGTGCTATGTTTGTGTGAGATGTGTGTGTATGTTCTACATACACACCCACATGTGTATGAATAGCTCCATGTGTAGGTTTCTCTCTTGAGCATTTGGGCTTAGTAGCTCTTCTAGCTAGTTTCATACTTGCAAATGATGCTATGCCATGTTAACATGTTCCTAGGTTGCTATTTAAGCATTTCCAACTTGTATGCATAAGTCTCATGTCATTTTTGGGCATTCCCATCATTTCACTTATGTGTCATAAGTCATCCATGAATTATAGGGCCTAATGTCGACCTAGCATTGCTCCCTCATGTTCCATGCAAGCATATAGGTATGAGTAATGATTTTGGGGTAGAATCAACCCATTAATGCATCTGTGAAGTCATATTTGACTTTGGGGCACTTTGACAAAACTGCATTTTTATACTGTGATGCTCTTTTGTCTTTTTATTATGAATTAATCCATGCATGTTTTTAAGTTCTTGCCAACATGAGTTTGTTAGTAAAAGTTGCTGGTAATGTCCCAGTATTTTTGTTATTTATGATAAGTCCCCAGATCAGTGGGAACCATGCTGTTTAGTTGGCTACTTTCTGTTATTGTTCATCCTGCTTAGAAATGGCCAAGTCTGGAGACCCTGCTGTTATTGTTTTGCCAGGTGGAGTAGGGTGTAGCTAGTGCTGTGGTTGTTATTTGATCATGCTCAGTGTTAGTTAACTGTAGAGAATGTTGCCATCTACCATACTGTCGATTTTCATGCCATTTGGAGCTTTCTAGCATATTTAACCAGTGCTGTTAACTTGCTACTTTATTAACCCAGATTCCAGAAAACTAGAATTTTCACTAAGTCCCTAAAATCCTGTTTCATCATGCCAACTTGCGTGATACATGAATATTTATGTGTGGCTCTTTTGCTAATTGCATAGTTGGATGAATTGATGTGGGTGTTGAGTAGATCCTGCCCATGTCTTGTTTGTGGTTGTAGGAGTCCTGTAGCTCTTGTTGTGATCTTTTCAAATTGCTATGTTGCTGTTTTGGGCAGATTGGGTGCTATTTTGTTTTGTGAGTTGTGGGAGCTATACCCCATGGAATTGAGTGATTCTTGAGTCTATTGTGATTGATTTTTCATACCCTGTCCAGTGGCTACCTTGGAATGCCAAGAATTAGCCCAGGTATTTGGTGTTCTTGTGTTTTTGCCTTCGCATCTTGTCGTGAGCGTATCTCGAGAACCGTAGCTCCGTTTCTCGCGATCCTTATGTGCATTTCCATCGATTTTGCATGATTCATCCATATATGCCATGTTCATGCATGTCTAAATAACTTAACCTGAGGTTCTGTCCAGTTTCATTAATATACCAACTTTTCATATGAAACTTGAATATAATTGGGTTGCCATGTTTAAAACTTCATTGAATGAATCATGCATCATCTCGGTTGTGCATTGCACCTTGGTTGGTTATTTATTGCTGTTTCTCTTGGGTAGACGTGAGTGTCGAAACTGAGTTCAAGGACCCTGGAGAGTACCACTACAAGGATCCCGCTACTTGTTCCATTGAAGATCCAACAGGCAAGATGATCGTACCCGGATCCCAATACTATCTTTGCTTGATAGTTTCTCGTTCTTATCCTTACAATTGCTCTACCTACCACATGATATCATCCCCATGATGCCATGATAGCCTCTAACCTCCACATCCCAGCAAACCATTGAATGACTAAGTTACCGCTGCTCAGCCCCTCTTATAGCGTTCTTAGTTGCAGGTGCAGGTCGTTCCATGTGATAACATGGTTTGGATAACACAAATAAATTCTGTTATTTAATGTAATGCACGTATATATGGTATTGGTGGAAGGCTTGGGCTTTTGCTAAGTGATTTGTTCCGCTCGTACCGCCATTAGTTCTTTGTTACCGGTGTTATGTTCTCCATATTTTGCGCTCCTAACACGCTTGGGGTTGTTATGGGGACCCCCTTGTTTATTCGGTGGAGATTAAAACTTGTCTAGCAAGACCCAACATTGGTACTACATTTGCTATAACTAATGAACCTGCATAGGGCTTTGCAACCCCGTGGATAATTTAATCAACCCCCGGGCCAGTGCTCCGCATGAGTGTTGGTCCAAAAATGTCAACCGCTGGTGGCCACCAGGGGCAACTCTGTGTTTGGCCTACCGGAAGTTTGGACAATCCGTCGTGTCTTGAGACTGAGATACGTGGCTCTTATCGGGTTCGTCGACATGTCGGGAGGTCTTGCTGGATTTGTTTTACCTTTATCGAATGTCTTGCGTGAGGAGTCTGACTTTCTTCGGGTTTACTCGAGGTGTTGGCCTCCTTTGGAATTGTCTATGATGATCACGAGAACCGCGTTCGAGGCTATTCCCACGGAGTGTGGTTATTTGTGATGGACTAGTTGGAGCACCCCTGTAGGGTTAAATCTTTTTGGAAAGCCGTGCTCGCGGTTATGTGGCAACTTGGATACTTGTTTAACACCCTGTTAGAAAACTTGAAGTAAACTCTAATTAAAATACACCAACTGTGTGAGTAACCGTGATCGTCTCTGCTCGTGAACATGAACCGAGGGAGAACATGGTGGGGTTATGATTGACGTAAGTAAGTGTTCAGGATCTCCTAGAGATCATACTAGATTCGATCGTCTTCGTAGTCCACTCATATTTATTTCATGTTGCGTAAGCTAGCCACCAAAAAATGCTTAGTGCTGCTGCAAACTAAACATCACCCTTCCGTCCTAAAGATTAAATAGTCTTGGTACCCGGGCACAAGATAGCTGAGTCCTCTGTGGCTCACAGTTTACTACAATATCCAGGTGCAGGTTCAGATGAGTTCGTGCAGGATGATCTTACTCAGCTCCAGTGGGAGTATGATGAGTAGAGAGGCAGGATGTACATGACGTATCCGGATGAGTAGAGGACCTGGTCGTGATCTTTGGGATAGCTTGATAGTATCATTTGCAACTTCTTTTCTTGTTTGATTTTGTCCATAGTCGGACCCTGTGTTCAACTTGATGCTATGATTTGAGTGTCATTGTAAGTTAGCATGTGGCGAGTGTAAGCCAACTTGTATACTCTTCTCATTCAGTATTGTATGTTGTGATGATACTATTCTTGCTAACGGCAAGATGCGCTTCTATCCCTTGCGAGGCCCTCGTGCCTTAAACGGATAGGCGCGCATCTTGGGCGTGACATGACGTGGAAGTAGTTCCTGTGACATGTCCTTCCCCTTTAGATTTGGCTTGTCCCGAAGCCAACGCTCGAGGGAACCGAGCCTTGAGTGGGATGACATCCTCCCAGGACGCCAATGAGGACGGAAAGCCGGACCAGTGCACCAACGCTTGCTCGACTTGATGTGTTCCCCTCTCCACCGAACGTCGTTGAAGAATTGTTTCAGGTACTTGGAACGGAAGTAGATCCTCGTCCAGTGTGGGCAGCTCCGACATGATCGTGGTTGTAGGAGGAACAGCCGCCCGCAATTGAGACACATGCACCACCGGATGGATCTTTCACGTGTTCCGGCAATGCCAACCTGTACGCCACCTTGCCAACGCGCTGAAGAACCTAAAATGTACCAAAGTAGCGGAAGGCGAGTTTGTGGTTAGCGCGTGCCGTCACAGAGGATTGGGTGTAGGGCTGCAGCTTCAGGTACACCCAGTCATCGACCACAAAGGCTATGTCAGAACGGTGGCGATCAGCCTTGTCCTTCATCCACTGTCGAGCCTTGTTAATGTTGGCACAATGAGGCTAGCACTACGGCCCTCTCCTGGGTCCAAGCCACCAAATCTGTCACCTTTGCATCAGCCACATTGGTAATCCCAAAGAATCTCGGCTTGTGCCCATACATGACTTCAAATGGTGTGGATTTTAGAGTGGAGTGGTAAGAGGTATTGTATGAAAATTCAGCCAGAGAGAGCCAATCAACCCACTTACTTGGACAGTTGTGGACAAAGCACCGCAGGTATAGCTCCATGCATTGGTTTATCCGCTCTGTGGTGCCATCTGTTTGAGGGTGCCGGGCTGATGACATATTCGGAGTGATGTGTGTCAACCGGCATAGCTCTTGCCACACCTTGCTAGTGAATATGCGATCGCGGTCTGAGACCATTGCATCCGGAGGACCATGTAGCTTGAAGACGTTTTCCATATACACTTTCGCCACTTGCATCGCCGAGAAGGGGTGACTCAGTGGTATGAAGTGTGCGTGGCGAGTGAGCTTGTCCACCACCACGAGGATGGAGTTGTATCCTTTTGATGTAGGTAGCCCTTCCACAAAGTCGAGGGTGACCATCTCCCAAGCTTGTGCAGGTACTGGAAGCGGTTGCAATAGTCCAGGATACCGCATGTGTTGTGGCTTTGCTTGTTTGCATATTGCACACTGCGCCACATATGTCTTCATAGTCCTCTTGAGCTGCGGCCAAGCAAAGTGTTGCTTCACTCGACTGTACGTGGCCTGCACCCCGGAGTGCCCCCCAATCGCTCTTGAGTGAAGTTCGAAAACCACTCGTTGTTGCATGATCGTGTTGTTCCCCATCCAGATACGACCTTTGTAGTGAATGAGGCCGTCAGACACTTGTAGGGGCCTGTGACTGAAGATTGTCCTGCCGCCGATGCCAACAATTTCACGCGGTGAGGATCCTGAGCATATCCCTGCTTAACTTCCTCCAACCAACTAGGCACACAGACCGAGATCACATATGCTAAGGCTTCGGGTCATCGGGACAAGGCATCCGCTGCTTGATTCAAGGATCCTTTGTGGTACTCATACGGTACTGCAACCCCAACATTTTCGTCATTGCTTTTTGCTGCCACGGCGTGGTCAGTCGTTGCTCATCCAAACAAGCCAGACTCCGATGATCCGTGCGGATCACAAATTCCGAAGTCAATAGATAAGGGGGCCATCGGTCCACGACCATTAGCACTGCACGACTTTCCTTCTCATAGGTTGAGAGTGCCCGTAGCTTGGGGCCCAAGGTTTGGCTCATCAACGCAATAGGGTGTTGATCCTGCATAAGCACCGCTCCAATGCCCCCACCGAGGCATCCGTTTCCACCACAAAGGGCTCCGCAAAGTTGGGTAGAGCTAACACAGGTGTTGTGGTCAAGGTTGTTTTCAGGTTCTGGAAGGATGCGTCATGCACGGGTGTCCACCGAAAGACCACCCCCTTTTTGAGCAACTCCATCAACGGTCGGCTGATGATGCCAAAGTGCCTAACAAACTTTCAATAGTACCCGGCCAAGCCTAAATATTGCCGCACCTCCTTCACATTCTTGGGGCTGGGCCATTTTTGCACCTTTTCAATGTTGGTTGGATCAGTTTGCACTCCCTCTTTGCTGACGACATGCCCCAGGTATTTCAACCGCTGGCTAGCAAAAGTGCATTTGCTCTTTTTCACTTTCAGCTGGTTCTGTGCAAGAATCTTGAACACAACGCATAGCAGTTGCACATGGGCCTCTAGAGTTTCACTGTAACACAAGATGTCATCGATGAAGACGAGCACCCCATGCCGAAGGAGAGGGGCGAACATGGTGTTCATGCCTGCTTCGAAGGTGCTAGGTCCACCCGTGACGCCATAAGGCATTACCTTGAATTCAAAGTGGCCATGGTGAGTTTTGAACGCAGTCTTTGCTTCATCCGAGGGCTTCATATGTATTTGGTGGTATCCGGCTCTCAAGTCCAAACTAGTGAACCACTTGGCTCCTTGCAACTCATCCAATAACTCGTCAATGATTGGAAGAGGATATCTATTCTTGAGTGTGATGGCGTTTAAGTGCTTGTAGTCAATGCAGAAACGCCACTCACCATCCTTCTTTTACACCAAAAGCACAAGTGAAGCAAAGGGGCTCCGACTAATTGTAGGGGAACGTTGCACGGGAAACAAAAAATTTCCTATGCACACAAAAGATCTATCCATGGTGATGAGCATCTACGAGAGGGAGAGTTGATCTACATATCCTTGTAGATCGCTAAGAGGGAAGCGTTAAGAAACGCGGTTGATGTAGTCGAACGTCTTCGCGATCCAAATTGCCGAGCATCCCGCGATCCCATCACGATCCATCTTGCGGTCCAATCATGATCCGTCCCGCGATCCCATCATGATCCGTCCCGCGATCCAATCACTAATCGTCTCGCGATCTTGATCACGGTCCTTCCGATCTAGCGCCGAACGGACGGTGTTGGGGATATAACCTCGTGGTGAGAACCACCCAGGTGGGGCCGGGTCATACCTGGCGGATCATAAGCCAGACCAAGGATGGTCCTCGAGACATAAGCCTAGACGTATGGCGGTTCATCAAGATGGGCCAAGGCAAGGCCCAAACAAGGAAGGCATGAAGACCTGGGCGGATAAGTCGCCCAAAGACTGCTTGCTCATGAAGGCAAGATGACATAGAGATAGAGTCGGACACATAGTAAGAGTCAGTAGGAGACTTGTGTAACCCGTGGTCTTGACATCCTTTATAAGGGCAAGACCTGGGGCGACTTAGACAAAGACCAACTAATCTAGAACTAGGTCAAGCGAATCCGCTCCCTTGTAATCGATACTCCAATCAATACAACACAAGCAGGACGTAGGCTTCTACCTCTTCTTGAGGGGCCGAACCTGGGTAAACTCGTGTCCTTCGTCCCAACCAACCCCTTTGAGTCCATCACCATAGCGATGGCTTCGAATCTAAGTCCTCGGACATCTGCCGTGACAAAACCACGACAATTGGCGCCCACCGTGGGGCTAGCGCTCGATGGTGTTGAGTTCTGAAAGGGCTCTCTTCCGGGGACCGAGGGATACGTGGTCAGAAGGATGAACAAAAGTCGTCGCGGCCAGCTCTACATCGTTGACACCAGCTGGGATCCTGAATCCGACTCTGTGGAGTACGGGTTCCGGGTTCCCTTCGGCGGAATCCACGTCTTCATCGGCAAAATCGGCGGATCTACACCCTGGTCGGACGTCTGCACCGACATCGTCGAGCCGGCTCAACGCACGCAACCCGCCCGAGACGTGCCACCCGCCCGTGCTGACCCGGGCAGGAAGCATGTCTTCGTTGGCTTCACTCAAGGTACGGATCTTGAGGCTTCTATGTCGCGGGAGACCCTCGTCTGTTCAGAGGATGGATCTTCGAGCGGAGAGGCGGAATCAATCTACCAACTTCACGATGGCGGGCTCGAGGGCTGCGACGAGCTTTACCCCGAGTCGGAGCGGTCTGAGTTGGACGATCACGGGCCGTCGAGTCATGCGGCCGTGTTCATGGCGGGAACAGGGTCGGGCCCAAGCAGTGTGGCCGCCGGGGCGGCAAACATGGGGGCTGACCTGCCAGTGGCTCGGGTTCTTTCGGACCTCATGAACGAGCTCACAACCCTGATGGCAACGGAAGTCACGCCTGACAATCAAACCGCCCGGAACCTGGAGATCACAAGACTGAAGGACCAGATGGCAGAAGTCCAGCAGAGGATTGGCGCGTTAAAAGCTCAGATGGACGCGGAGGCAGAGTGCCTTAAGACGGATGCTTTCCGCCTTGATCTAGAACAACAGTCGGCGGCCGTGGTGCGGCGGATGAGGCATCAATCCCGCCTGCCAGAGCAATACGAGGCCCGAAACCTTTTTAACATGCCAGGAACGGGTCGGACAACGGAAGCATCTGGAAGTCGGCCGGCGGCTCGGCGACAGCTTAATCCGCCCGACGAAACCAGACCTCACCGATGGCTTTTCCGACGCTGGCGGGTCACTACTCAAACCCGGCGGAGAACATGGTGACGGCGGCAACCCGGCTTAGAACAATCCCTATTCCTGATGAGGTGCCTTTCACAGAAGAAGTACGGGACAGTGTCAGGTACCTGCAAATGGCGATGGCCCAACAAGAGAAGTATACATACAGCCGGAGTCGCGTGCATTTCAACCCCCATCCCTAGCTGTAGCTTCAGCCGGTGTTATGAGTCGTTGGCGGTTTCTAGTAGTGATCGGCACCGGGGTCCGCCGCGAGACGACGAGGCGGCTTTGGATGCTCAGGCGCTCGTAGATCGGGCGAGGGCACAATGTGAGGCGGTGGCTCATCAAGAGCCTGCACCTTTCGTCTCAGTTGGAGCGGGAGTAACCACCAGGGCCGTGGGAGTACCATGCTTGGTGCCGGCTCTCCGGAACGAGCGTCTGCCGAAAGATTTCAAAGGCCCTCGTAAGGTCCCAAATTACACCACTGATCTACCCCCGGAGGCTTGGATTGAGAGTTATGAGCTGGCCATGGAGATGTTGGACGTCAACGACGCGGTGTGCACGAAGTATTTTATCATGATGCTAGAAGGGCCGGCTCACACGTGGTTGAAGGGTTTGCCACCCAATACCATCAATTCTTGGGCTGAGTTAAAAGCAAGGTTCATCAAAAACTTTTAAGGAACGTGCAAGCAACCCATGAAGATTGTGGACTAGGATCATTGTGTACAACAGGAAAATGAGTCGGCTCATCACTGGGTTCGGCGGGTTTCGACTATCATCCACTCGTCTAAGAAGATTACGACGGCTCAAGCGGTCTTGATTCTGGAAAAGAATTTCCACTTTATGCCTTTGAAGCAGAAGCTCGGCCGGCTCAAGCGCACGTGTCAAGACATGGGGGGGCTCATGGCGGCTCTCACGAAATACGCCAACTCTGATAATACGAAGGATCCGGTCTCTGATGAAGAAAAGCCTGGTCAGAGTAAGAAGAATAGCAATGGCAAGGGTGTGGCACGCAATGGTAACCAAGGCAAGAGGAAGAACCCGGAAGGTGGGTCAGAACTGGTGGCCAACGCCAGCACCGGCAATAATCGTGCTAAGGGCAACGGGAAGTTCAAGCAGCCTTTTAATAAGGGTAAGACTCCTTTTAATTTGGAAGAAATGCTCCATAAACCTTGTCCGGAGCACAGTCGGCCTGACAGGCCAGCGGGTCACATGTGGGGTAATTGCCACGTTATGCAAAAATTCAAGGACTACAGCTTACGACAACATAACAACGATGGTGGCCCGCCCGATGGCTCAGGACCAGGCGGGTCAGGAGTCGGTTTTGGGTCCGACGGCTCAGGATCCGGCCATCATGCCTAGGGCAACCAAGGAGGACATCATCAGCACTCTGGTGGCAATAATCAGCAACAGAATAACCAATCTGGATATCAGAGTAATCCAAAGCAGCTCAGCTCGGGTCAGTATCATGTTTTTACAACCAGCCTTGACAGGCGAGATCAGAAGTTGCGCAAGCAGGCGGTTAATGCGATCAGGTCGGCTCTACCACAATACTTGAAGTGGTCTGAGTATGATATAACTTGGAGCCGAGAGGATCACCCGCCGCGTGTTGATGACTCGAGACGGCTGGCATTGGTAGTTGCTCCCCAAGTTGGAGGCTATGTGTTTACCAAGGTGCTTATGGATGGTGGCAGTAGCATCAATATTTTGTACTACGACACTTTTCGCCGGATGAAGTTGCTTGATAAGGATCTTAAGCCGTCCTCAACAGTTTTTCATGGCGTGGTGCCTGGCAAGTCATCTTATCCAGTGGGGAGGATCTCTTTGGAAGTCGCCTTCGGGACGAACACAATTACAGGGTGGAGACCTTGTGTTTTGAGGTGGTCAAGTTCAAAAGTCCGTATCATGCTCTGTTTGGACGTCCGGCTTATGCCAAATTCATGGCTAGGCCTTGTTATGTGTACTTGCAGCTCAAGATGTCGGGCCTAAAAGGTACGATTACGGTGCATGGTAATCGAGAGATGACTATTGAGTGCAAGGAAGGGGATGCGGCTTATGCAAAATCCAGTTGTGCTGAGGTGGAGCTCAAGTTTTACAAAGAAAACGTCGAACTGGAGGACATGACTCCGCTGAAAAAGCCCACCACAGAGGTTGAGCCGCCCCTCAAATTTTGGGCAGATGATACTAAATTGGTGGATTTCAATCCGAGCGTTTCATCTCAACAGTTCACTATCGGAGCTAATATGGATCCCAAATAGGAAAGCGCGCTCATCAAATTCATCCATGAGAATCGGGATATCTTCGCATGGAAACCTTCTGACATGCCGGGTGTACCGAGAGAGTTCACTGAGCACCACCTTAATGTGGATCCTAAGTTTAAACCAGTCAAACAGTTTCTACGGCGGTTCAATGAGGAGAGACGCAAAGCCATTGGGGAAGAGGTAGCCCAGCTCCTGGCGGCGGGTTTCATCGTCGAGGTCTTTCATCCGGAGTGGCTTGCTAACCCGGTGCTAGTAATCAAGAAAAACGACACGTGGCGTATGTGTGTGGACTACATGGATCTTAACAAGGCCTGTCCGACTCACTCGTTTGCTCTCCCTCGTATTGACCAGATCATTAATGCAATGGCGGGTTGCGAGAGTTTATGCTCCTAGATGCTTATTCTGGTTATCATCAGATCAAGATGGCAGTCAAGGACCAAGAGAAGACGGCTTTCGTCACGCCTTTTGGTGCTTTTTGCTATGTGTCTATGCCTTTCGGGCTCAAGAATGCCCAGGCGACTTACCAACATTGCGTACAGAACTATCTTCACATCCAAATTGGGTGCACCGTTCATGCATATGTGGATGATATTGTGATCAAGTCAAGGAAGAAAGAGACTCTGCTTGACAACCTGAAGGAGACTTTCGACAACTTACGGGTCTACAAGATGATGCTTAACCCGGCTAAGTGTGTCTTTGGCGTTCCGGCAGGCAAGCTCTTAGGATTTCTGGTATCTGAGCGTGGCATTGAGGCTAACCCGGATAAAATCAAGGCTATCACATCCCTGTCTGAGCTGGCATGCATCAGTGATGTTCAGCGCCTGGCGGGACGGATTGCTGCGTTAGGCCGGTTTATAAGCCGCCTTTGTGAGAAGGCTATCCCTTTGTACCAGATGATGAAAAATACGGACAACTTTGTCTGGAGTACGGCGGCGGGTGAAGCATTTGAGGCACTCAAGAGGCAGCTCACTGAGCCGCCGATCTTAGCCGCTCCGGTTGAGAAAGAACCTTTGCTCTTATACGTGGCGGCTAATAATAGGGATGTCAACGCCGCAATCGTTGTTGAGCGTAAGGAGTCAGTGAAGGAATATCCGGTTCAAAGGCCGGTTTACTATATTAGTGAGGTCCTGACAGAATCCAAGCAGAGATATCCACATTTGCAGAAGCTGGTGTATGGGGTGTTCATGGCCAATCGCAAGCTAAAGCACTACTTCCTGGGGCACCAGATTACAGTGGTTAGCTCTGCCCTGTTGGGAGATATAATTCAAAATAGAGAAGCCACTCGCAGGATCGCTAAGTGGGCATTGGAGCTTGGACCTCTCAATTTGAAATATGTGCCTCCAAGGCGATTAAGTCACAAGCCTTGGTGGATTTCATCAATGACTGGACTGAGTATCAGGCGCCTGAAGAAAATCTGGATAACACATATTAGACAATCCACTTTGATGGATCCAGGCAACTAGAAGGATCAGGGGCAGGGGTTGTCTTAACTTCCCCCAAAGGTGATAAGTTATGTTATGTGCTAAGGTTGATGTTTCCTTGTACTAACAATGTAGTTGAGTACGAAGCTCTGCTTCATGGCCTCCGGGTGGCTAAGGAGATGAACCTGAGCCGGGTTAGATGCTTTGGCGACTCATATCTTGTAGCCCAGCAAGTTTCAAGCACTTGGGATTCCAAGGACCCACGGATGGCGGCTTATCGTCATGCGGTGGATATCATCGCTGGTCACTTCAAGGGTTATCAGGTGGATCATATTGATCGTCGCAGGAACGAGTCAGCTGACGCCCTATCAAGGCTGGGTTCTCAACGTAAGCCAGTGCCGCCTAATGTTTTCTTAGATGTACTACGTCACCCGTCAGTTAAGTTACCTTCAGAGGAAGACTTGGCTATTCCTGACTCGGAGGGACAGCTGGTGGCAGCTCTGCATGCAATTCCTGACTGGACTGTGCCTTATTTGGTGTACTTGACTCGCGGCGAGTTACCTGATGATGAAAATCTCTCCAGACAGATCACCAGGCGGTCTAAGTCTATGATGATAGTCAATAGCGAGTTACATAAGTGCAGCGTCACGGTGTGTTTCAACATTGTGTTTCACCTAAAGAGGGCAAGGAAATCTTGAATGAACTTCATGCTGGTGATTGTGGTCATCACGCCGGCACAAAATCACTGGTGGCCAAGGCCTTTTGGCATGGCTTCTTCTGGCTGACGGCTCATAAGGATGTGAAAGACTTGGTCCGCAAGTGCGATGGATGTCAAAAGGTTGGCCGACGTGCTCATGTCCCGGCTCAAGAGCTGCGCATGATTCCAATTACTTGGACATTTGTGGTCTGGGGGCTTGATATGGTCAGGCCTTTCAAGAGATCCAAGGACAAGAAGACCCACCTCTTGGTGGCGGTTGGCAAATTTACCAAGTGGGTAGAAGCTGAGCCGGTTAGCAAGTGTGACGCGGATATGTCAGTTCGGTTCATTAAGAACCCGATCTACCATTTTGGTTACCCTCACAGTATCATCACAAATAATGGTACAAACCTATCCAAGGGGGCTATGAAAACGTTATGTGAAAGTGAACATCAGACTTGATGTTTCTACAGTTGCTCATCCACAGTCAAACGGTCAGGCAGAGCACGCTAACCAAGAAATTTTTAGAGGTATCAAACCCTGGCTTATGGTTCCTTTACAGAGAACGCCAGGTTGTTGGGTGGAGGAGTTTTCATCCGTCTTATGGAGCATCAGAACCACTCCCAACAGATCAACAGGTTATACACCTTTCTTCATGGTTTACGGTGCAGAAGTCGTGTTACCAAGCGATATCCGTCATGACTCGCCACGAGTGGCATCTTACATTGAGGCGGACAATGAAACGGCACGTCAAGACGCGTTGGATGCCTTGGAGGAAGAACGCGACCTGGCAGCGGCTCGTTCGGCGATTCATCAGCAAGACCTGCGTCGCTATCATAGCCGCAGAGTCAAGACCCGGACGTTTCAAGAAGGCGACTTAGTGTTGTGGTTGATTCAAGATCAGACAGATGCACACAAGTTGTCCCCTCCATGGGAAGGGCCTTTCGTGGTTAGCAGAAATCTCAACAATGGGTCGTATTACCTCATTGACATCCAAGACGACTCAAATACTTCTAGGCAAGAGACCCGCCGGCCGTGGAACATAGCGCATCTACGGCCTTATTACACTTAAGTTGCCAAGACTTGACATTGTACACCTTCATTGTACATATCATATATATATATATATGAATAAAGTTGGCATCCCTGCAAGCCGGGGCCTCTGTCGTTTCGCATATTTTAGTCTGTGCAAAAAAAGGTCAATCAGGGGGCTTCCAACCCACCGGGTTTAGCTTATCAGACCCTATTGATCGGCTCTCAAGACAAATAGTTGACTTCGTCAACATGAACGTCCAGGGGGCTTCCAACCCACCGAGTTTAGCTTATCACACCCTATCGGTCGGCTCTTAAGCCAAATAGTTGACTCCGTCAACAAAGGTCACTTGGGGGCTTCCAACCCACCGGGTTTAGCTCACACACCCTCTTGATCGGCTCTTAAGCCAAACAGGGTTAAACCTGCCTGTAAGCTAATGCTGCTCCGCTAGGTGACCCGCCGAACTCTTACTAGTTAATCTCGCCTGAAGACCCTGAGCCGGCTCAAAGAAATTGACGGCCAATCTCGATAGAGACCCTGTACTGGTTTAAGGATAAAACTGCGGCTCTTGTCACGTGAGGGTCGGCTTACGGAAAGCAAGGATAAACTCTCCCATCTACTGCCGACTCTCCGCTATGTGGCCCGTTCGTGCTCTTAGGCAGTTAATCCTTAAGGACCCTACACTATTTAAGGTTAAAACGACGGATTTATGTCACGTGAAAGGAAGATTATGGGCTACCAGGGTACTCATGCCCTGCCGAGTCTCTTCTGGGACGTCACACTTCCTATCAGTTAATCTCGCTTAGAGACCCTGAGCCGCTCAAAGGAATTGATGGCCAATCTCGATAGAGACCCTGTACTGCTAAGGAGTTTTAAGTGGCGAGTTAGCCTAGAAGAACCGGCACATGAGTTAAAACAAAAAGCAAGTCAGGAAAGATATAACATCTTTGGGTGGCGCTATCTTGAGCCGTCCTCCTGACAATGTGAGATTAATCTATTCTCGCAGCTTGGTCAATTACCAAGAGCCGCCACAACATCTGGTATGAGTTGAAGGCACAAGGCAGATGTAATATGTTAAGCCAGACGATTTCATATGTGCACGATGGCACAGTTCAGGCAAGACAAAGTTTACTACAAGCCTATTACAATGCTCACTGTAGAGCTCAAAAGTGAGGACTCAAAGTTTTTTTACACCATCCTACGGCAGGTCACAAGGCTGGCTAATCCACGGGGTTACCAAGGTCGTCAGTTGGATGACGGGTCACTCTGCAGCGGGTCTTCCACTTCTATGATCTGGAGATTGTCCACATCCCAGTTGAAGTTGGTTAAAGCCACAAAGTTTGCCTCTTCAAAGAGGGGGGACGGGTCAATATCAGGAGCAAAGAGGTGCTTACGGCGTGCAGGCGTTAAGTCCTTGGCCTCAAAGGTTGGACCGCGTACTCTCTTCTGCTCGGCATTGTAAGCCGCCTGGTATGTTGACAAGTCCACTTCTTCTACTAACACTGATCCGGGGACTCTGGAAGCCTTCATGCAACGAGCATAGTCAGCTTCCGTGAACTCTGAGCCGTCATCCTTCTTTGATGGAAACCCATCCATCATGTCTTCGGGAGTCAGCTCCGGGGCGAAAGCTAACACCCGGCTTATGGCTGCGATGGCTCCTTTTCTGGTGGCTGGTTTTTTGAGCTCCTGGATCTATTTGGGCAGGGTGGATAGCAACTCTATGACTCCCTTCATAGTTGGGGGAATACTATCTTCATAGAGCACCGCCTTGATTGTGCGAGAGCCCCGCAATACAATTGTTCTGTTAAAGTATAGACGGCTTTCAGTGGCAACAAGCTATCAGTAGCAAGTTGATGGCTCCTTTGACCTGCATAAGACGGGTGTTCAATTTTAAGTCGCCGGTATAAGTATTCATACAAGAGTATTGGCTAAGTATTTAGTACTTACCAAAGATGGCGGCAGACATCTTCGCAATATGGCGCTTTAAGGCGTGTAGCTCATCGGACACAACCATGAGCCACTGGTCAGCATCGTCTACTCGTTGAGCCAGGGCGGTTTGTTCTGTCTTAGCAGATTTCTTGAAGGCAGCAAAGTTAGCTTTAACTTTTGTAAGTTCCTCGGCGATGAGCCGGCACTTCTCATCTGCTTCACCTCGAGTGGCTTGCTGGGTGGCCAGATTGCTCCTTAAGCCGGTTAATTCAGACCTGGCCTCGTTTAAAGCTTCCTGTGACATATAACAAAGTAAAAGGAGGGCTAAGTCGCCAAGATGGTATATCATCAGATGATCAAGAGTAAGACAATATAAGGCAAGTTTCAAGCAGATTGCAAGCAATATGCTCGACACTTGGGGGCTAATGTCTATTTGTTCTCCAAGGATACAAGAAAGTTCCAGCTCATCTTCATTAAAGTTAAGTCGGCCCTTGGGGGCTACACGTGGTTCTTTGCTCTACCTACAAGGAAGTTCTGGCTTATCCTCATCGAAGTTAAGCCGACCCTTGGGGGCTACGTCTGGCTCTCTGGTCTATCTATACCAAAGTCCTGGCTCATCCTCATCGAAGTTAAGCCAGCCCTTGGGGGCTACGTCTGGCTCTCTGATCTATTTATACCAAAGTTCCGTCTCATCTTTTATCAAGTCAAGTCGGCCCTTGGGGGCTACAGATGGTTCTTTGAACAAATACTTACGCACTAAAGCGTTGGCTCAATATTTAAGTCTTAAGTTGATTATTGAGGCCTATAGGCTAAAGTGTTTTTTACTTATAACAAAGATTCAAAGACCCGGCTACCATTGGAAAATACTAAACCAGCCCTTGGGGGCTATGTAATGGTATAAGGGAAAGAAAGCAAGAGTACCTCATATTTATTCTTCATCGAGTTAAGAAGCTTGAGCTCCATATTCCGACTTGTGGAAAGGCGGTTCAGATAACCAGCGTGAAGCTCGTCGGCTGTTAGCTTTTCTAGTGCGGGATCTCAAAGTCCAGCTTCTCGGAAGCTTTAGTCTTCTCGGTGTGCTTTGTTAACACATGAGGTTGAGGAGAGTTAAAGTCGGCGCCAGTAATGACGACGTCTGGAGTAACCGAATCGTCAGCAGCCGGTGCAGGGCTCGGCGGCTTAGAATTGGCCCTCGAAGAACTCTCAGGAATCATGTCATTGGCCGCCGGCTCGACAGAGTGACGAGTTTCTTCAGGCGTGTCCTTGGAGGCCATAGACGGATCAACGTGCGATGTAGGAGAATCTGGCTTGGTAGGCTCTGGCTCTCGAACCTTGGTAGCAGGGTTAGACCTGCCGGTCTTCCTTTGTTTCGCTTGAGCCCTGGAAAGCACAGAAGGTCATGGTATAAACTTTATGACTAACACAAGATGGAATGCAAGCATGAAAGGCACGTACTCTAGGTTAATCTTCAAAGGCGAAAGAGAAGTAGTTGTAGAGTCGCCCGAGGAAGGGGGTGATTCCTGAAAACAGGTAAGGCGATATAAGACAGGATCAAATCATAAAGGCAAGGTTGACAAAACTTAAGCCAAATGAAACAAATACCTTAGCTAGCCGTTTCCATTGAGCCGGAGAATGAGTTAACCCGGCCATGAGGTCATTAGAGCCGGTGTTCCGGGTTTGGCGTCGGTAGAGTTGTTGTTGATTTTTCAAATAAAAGTGGGGGTCTAAGTAAGCAAGAGGATGAGAAAGTGGGACCTTTCGGACGACCCGTCGTATCTTCTATGGTGCAAGATGTTCTGAGTCAGATGAAACATAAGTTACCTCAGGAACGTTGGCGTGGCTTGTCTCCGTTTCGTCCTGAGAATTATCATTGTCAATAAGGTGCATGAAGAGACGGCCAAGAGAGTCAAGTTCTACCTCTGAGTCGTCAGATTCTGGTTGTTCTTGAGGTATGGTCTTCTTGTTTCGGCCGTCGGTTTTCTCCTTTGATTTCTTTGGAGGAGGAACGTACTTCTTTTTCCAGAAGTTGGAATTGGCCTGAAAATGAAAG
Organism: Hordeum marinum; assembly: GCA_022496015.1. NCBI lineage: Eukaryota > Viridiplantae > Streptophyta > Magnoliopsida > Poales > Poaceae > Hordeum > Hordeum marinum. The sequence goes on along the minus strand of CM039678.1, from coordinate 389,705,665 downwards.
TCGTCGAAAGAGGTCAAAAGATTGCAAAGCATATATGGGTAGCTAACGCGGAAGTAAGGAGATCGAGAGTCGCCCTTATGTCTAGGGCCGGGTTTGCGGCGCAGAAAGGTGCTAATCCGATGGCACGGCAAGATCCTTCAGATTCATGAACAAAGCTCTTGATGGCAGCCACAATGTTATCCTCTGACAACATGGTAGAGTTAAAGCATAGGGGGTCATCATCATCACCCGTATACTCGCACATGAGGCGGCTTCGCCGGCTCAGAGGAAGGACTTTCCAAGAAACCCAACAGCGGGTCAGATCCATACCTGTCAGACCATTGGCCATAAGGGCTTGATTCTTGCATGAGCCAGAGTATACTTCGCTCGTTCAGTGGTTGACGGACGATTAGGGAGCTCGGTTGAAGTCTTGAGCCGGGACGGACGATAACCCGACAAGGAATGCTCTCCCTCTAGAGAGGTGTCTTTACAATAAAACCAGGTTTTATTCCAGTCCTTGGGATGACTTGGCATCCGAACAACCGGAAAAGTCACGTCCCGTCTTCTCTGAATTGAGATTCCACCAAGCTCTAAGCTTGGGCCGGAATTTACCTCCGGCTGATGGTTTGCATAGAAAAACTCACAGAAAAGACCGAAGGACAACTCTTCTTATAAGTAAACCTCGCTTAGGATTTGGAAGTTGCATATGTTTGAGACGGAGTTTGGGGCGATGTCTTGAGGGTGCAACTTAAAGAAATGAAGGACGTCCCGGAAGAATTTTGAGTCGGGCGGACTGAAACCGCGTACAAGGTGATCTGCGAAAACAACTATTTCGCCCTTTTGAGGAAGGGGTTTATTTTCATTGCCTGGAACCCACCAATGGATGACATCTTTGGCTAGTAACGACCCTGTGTCTACAAAGTCCTTCAAGAACTCTTCGGTAACGGCAGAGCCGACCCAGTTACAAGAATTGGACGCACGAGGCATGGTGGCGTCTTAAAGTTGTGCAAAGTAATAATGAGTGGCGAGTCAGAAGGTGACAGATGACTACAGACGGCTGAAGAAATTTAAGTTCTCTAAGGCTAAGTCACCGAAGCAGTTTAGCCGAGAGTCGGAAGTCCAATGGCGAGTCAAATTTGCAAGGAACAAAGCAAATATTACTATGTGTGGAAAACAAGTTTCATAGAATATCTACAAAGTTATAGATCTACAAAATAGAGGAAAAAGCAGGTTTATTCTAACCTAGCGAAGAACAGAAGAACTAGCAGTATTTGAAGATAGTACAGGGGGCAACCACTGATCTGTGTTGTGCTATTATCTACTTCATACGATCTACCACACAAGAAAAAGGGGTATTATCAAGCTCATTGGTCTACATACTATCAGACATTTGCGAAGAGCTCGTGTTCTAACGGAGGAGGAACTCCATGAAAACCCTACCGAAAGCTACAGATCTAGGGGTGGAGAAGAACTTACCGGAGATGACACGACGGACGCGGGCGGTGCTCTGGTCCGATCAGGTTGATGCAGCGGCCTAGCGTGAAGACGGCATGAAAGCTTCGCCGGAGCAGGGAAACTCTAAAGCGACAACGTTGGGAGGAAGAAGAAGAAGGGAAAGCGGAGAAAGAAATGAAGACCACCCTTCGCGGTCCTATTTAATAAGCAAAAGGTGGAAACGGGCACGAGAATCCAGGCGACGAAAGTTGATTGACCGAGACGGACGCCTCGATTTCTGGACCGTCGGTTTAATAGTGGAAAGATCCGTTGCGATTGTCAGGGAATCTTTTTGATATCTCCGATATGATGTCACGGCGGGTTACCTTGTCTTACTTTCAGGTGATAATGAGCAAGACTCGCTGCCAAGTGAGACGGAAGGTTGAGCAAGACTCGCCGCCAAGTGAGACGGAAGGTTGAAATGAGCAAGCTCAAATCAACCTGGGGCCTCATGTTAGGGATATAACCCCGTGGTGAGACCCGCCCAGGTGGGGCCAGGTCATACCTGGCGGCTCATAAGCCATACCAAGGATGGGCCTTGAGACATAAGCCTAGACATATGGCGGTTCATCAAGATGGGCCAACACGAGGCCCAGACAAGGAAGGCATGAAGACCCGGGTGGATAAGCCGCTCGGAGACGGCTTGCTCAGGAAGGCAAGACGACATAGAGATAGAGTCAGACACATAGTAAGAGTCAGTAGGAGACTTGTGTAACCCTTGGTCTTGACCTCCTTTATAAGGGCAAGACCCGTCGCGACTTAGACAGAGACCAACTAATCGAGAACTAGGTCAAGGGAATTCGCTCCCTTGTAATCAATACTCCAAGCAATACAACACAAGCAGGACGTAGGCTTTTACCTCTTCTTGAGGGGCCGAACCTGGGTAAACTCGTGTCCTTCGTCCCACCAACCCCTTTGAGTCCATCACCATAGCGATGGCTTCGAATCTAAGTCCTCGGACATCTACCGTGACAAAACCACGACAGACGGCGCCTTTGTGTTTAGCACACGTACAACTCGATGAAGATCTCCGCCTTCTTGATCCAACAAAAGGGATCGAAGAGGTAGATGATTTCTCCGGCAGCACGACGGCGTGGTGGCGATGGTGGTGGAACAATTCCAGTAGGGCTTCGCCTAAGCATTGTTAAAACGATCTAGAGGAGAAACTGATCTAGAGGAAGAAGAGGGAAGCACGTGGAAATTAGGGTTGGCTTTACCCTCTAAATACTCTAGTATATATAGGAGGGAGGGAGGGGAGGAGGCAGCCTCAAACCCTCAAGGTTTGGTCGAAATTGGAGGTGGAGGAGTCCTACTCCAATCCTATTAGGAGTAGGATTCCTCCTTTCCACTTGGAAACTCTTTCCACCTCTCCACCTTTTGGGTTTTTCCCACCCCTAGCTGCATGGGCCTTTGTGAGGGCTTAGACCAGCGCACCAGGGGCTGATTTGACTCCTCCCACAGCCCATGAGGTCCTTTGGGTCGATTCACCCCTCCCGGTGGTCCCCCGGCACCCTCTCGGCACTCCCGGTACCCTACCGATGAGCCCGAAACTTTTCCAGTAACCAAAACTCCTGTCAATCTCGGGCAAGTAACCAATAGCGGGACCTGGATGCCCATATTGGTTCCTACATATTCTACGAATATCTTTATCGGTTGAACCTGTATGTCAAGGATTCAGTTAATCTCGTATGTTGTTCCCTTTGTTCTTCGGTATGTTACTTGCCCGAGATTAGATCGTCGGTATCTGTATACCTAGTTCAATCCCGTTACCGGCAAGTCTCTTTACTCATTCTGTAATACAAGATCCTGTGGCTAACACTTAGTCACATTACTTGCAAGGCTTGTTGTGATGTTGTATTACCGAGTGGGCCCTGAGACACCTCTCCGTCACATGGAGTAACAAATCCCAGTCTTGATCCATGCCAACCCAACAGACACCCTCGGAGATACCTGTAGAGCACCTTTATAGTCACCCAGTTATGTTGCGACATTCGATACACACAAGGTACTCCTCCGGTGTCCGTGAGTTGCATGATCTCATGGTCATAGGAAAATATACTTGACATGCAGAAAACTATAGCAATAAACTGACACGATCATATGCTATGTTTATAGTTTGGGTCTTGTCCATCCCATCATTCTCCTAATGATGTGATCTCGTTATCAAATGACATCTCATGTCCATGGCTAGGAAACCTTGACCATCTTTGATCAACGAACTAGTTTATTAGAGGCATACTAGGGAACATGGTGTTGTCTATGTATCCACACATGTATCTGAGTTTCCGATCAATACAATTATAACATGGATAATAAACGATTATCATGAATGAGGAAATACGATAATAACCAATTTATTATCGCCTCTAGGGCATATTTCCAACGGTCTCCCACTTGCACTAGAGTCAATAATCTAGTTCACATCACCATGTGATTCGCATTGTTATGAATCTAACACCCAATGAGTTCTATGGGGCTCGATCATGCTTTGCATGTGAGAGAGGTCTTTTAGTCAACGGGTCTACAACATTTCGATCCGTGTGTACTTTGCAAATCTCTATGTCATGCTGTAAATACTACTACCACACTCCACTTGGAACTATTCCAAATGGCTGCTCCACTATACGTATTCGGATTGCTACTAAGAGCTGTCTGAATCAGTGTTAAAGCTTGCATGGACGTAACTCTTTACGATGAACTCTTCATCACCTCCATAATCGAAAAACATTTCCTTAGTCCTTTAGTTACTAAGGATAATCTTGACCGTTGTCCAGTGATCCACTCCTGGATCACTCTTTTACCCCTTAACAGACTCATGGCAAGGCACACAGAGGTGTGGTACACAACATGGCATATGATATAGAGCCTATGGCTAAGACATAGGAAACAACGTTCGTCCTTTATCTTTCTTCTGCCATGGTCGAGCTTTGAGTCTCACTCAACTTCACACCTTACAAATCAGGTAAGAACTCTTTCTTTAACTGATCCATTTTGAACTCTTTCAAAATCTTGTCAAGGTATGTACTCATTGAAAGTCTTATCAGACGTCTTGATCTATCTCTATAGATCTCGATGCCCAACAATTAAGTAGCTTTATTCAGGTCTTCCTTTGAAAAACTTTTTTTAAACAACCCTTTATGCTTTCTAGAAATTCTACATCATTTCCGATCAGCAATATGTCATCCACATATGCTTATCAGAAACTCTATAGTGCTCCCACTCACTTTATTGTAGATGCAAGTTTGTCATAAACTTTGATCACCTCATCAAAGCATATATTCCAACTCTGAGATGCTTGCTTCAGTCCATAGAAGGATCACTGAAGTCTGCACACCTTTTAGCTTCCTTAGGACTGACAAAACCTTTTGGTTGTATCTCATACAACCTTTCCTCAAGGAAGGAAACGATGTTTTGACATCCATCTGCCAGATTTCATAATTGAAAAACACAACAACTGCTAACATAATTCCAACAGACTTTAGCATCACTACGAGTGAGAAAGTCTCGTCGTAGTCAGCTCCTTGAACTTGGCGGAAACTTCTTTTGCGTCAAGTCGAGCTTTATAAACGGTGACATTCACCATCAGCGTTTGTCTTCATCTTAAAGGTCCATTTGTACTCAACGACCTACCGTCCAACGAGCAAGTCTACCAAATTCTATACTTGGTTTTCATACATGGATCCTTTCTCGGATTTCATGGCCTCTAACCATTTGTTGGAATCCGGGCCCATCATCGCTTCTCCATAGCTCGCAGGTTCATCGTTGTCCAACAACATGACCTCCAAGACAGGGTTGTCGTACCACTCAAGAGTAGTATGCGTCCTTGTCGACCTACGAGGTTCGATAGTAACTTGATCTGAAGCTTCATGATCATCATCACTAACTTCCTCTTCAACTGACGTAGGCTCCATAGAAACATCTTTCTCCTCTGCGCTACTCTCTGGTTGAACAAAGGTTTAACGACCTCATCAAGTTCTATCTTCCTCCCACTCAATTCTTTTGAGAGAAACTCTTTCTCAAGAAAGGACCCAGTTTTAGCAACAAACACTTTGTACTCGGATGTGAGATAGAAGGTATACTCAATTGTTCTTAGGGTATTCTATGAAGATGCATTTTTCTGCTTTGGGTTCGAGCTTATCACACATAAGTGTCGCATTCCCAAACTCTAAGAAATGACAACTTAGGTTTCTGCCAAACCATATGGTGTCATCTCAATGGATTTAGATGGTGCCCTATTTAAAGTGAATGTAGTTGTCTCTAATGCATAACCCCAAAACAATAGTGGCAAAACCATAAGAGACATCATAGTATCCACCATATCCAATAGAGCACGACTATGACGTTCGAACACACCATCACACTATGGTGTTCCAGGTGGCGTGAATTGTGAAACAACTTTCACATCGTCTAAAGTTGTATGCCAAACTCGTAACTCAAATATTCACCTCCACGATCATATCGCAGACATTTTTATCTTCTTGTCACGATCATCTTAAACTTCACTCTAAATCTGCTTGAAATTTTCAAACGATTTAGACTTGTGTTTCATTAAGTAAATATACACTATATCTACTCAAATCATCAGTGAAGGTAAGAAAATAACGATATCCACCGCACGCTACAATACTCATTGGATTGCATACATCAACATGTATCATTTCCAATAAATCACTTGCCCGCTCCATCAAACCGGAAAACGGGGTCCTTAGTCATGTTGCCCAAGAGGCATGGTTCGCATGTCTCAACCGATTCGGAATCGAATGAGTCGAAAGATCCATCAGCATGGAGTTTCTTCATGCAATTTATACCAATATGACATTTAGCGGTAGTGCCACAAGTATGTGGTACTATCATTATTAATTGTGTATCTTTTGGTATCAATTTTATGAACATATGTATTACTATGATCAAGATTCAACAAACCATTCTCACTGGGTGCATGACCATTGAAGGTATAATTCATGTAAACAGAATAACCATTATTCTCTAACTTAAATGAATAACCATGTTGCAACGTACACGATCTAATCATGTTCATGCTTAACGCAAACACCAAATAACATTTATTTAGGTTTGTCACTAAACCCGAAGGTAGAGAGAGCGTGCGATGTTGATCACATCAACCTTGGAAACATTTCCAACACACATCGTCACCTCACACTTAGCTAGTCTCCGTTTATTCCGTAGCTTTTACTTTGAGTTACTAACATTTAGCAACCGAACCGGTATCCAATACCTAGGTGCTACTAGGAGTACTAGCAAGGTACACATCAATAACACATATATCAAATATACTTCTATCGACGTTGCCAGCCTTCTTATTTACCAAGTATCTAGGGTTGTTCCGCTTCAGCGACCGCTCTCCTCATAATAGAAGCACTTAGTCTCGGGTTTGGGTTCAACTTTGGGTTGCTTCACTAGAGCAGTAACTAACTTGCCATCCATGAAGTTTCCCTCCTTGCCCTTGCCCTTCTCGAAACTAGTGGTTTTACTAACCATCAACACTTGATGCTCCTTCTTGATTTCTACCTTCGCGGCGTCAAACATCACGAACAGCTCAGGGATCATCATTTCCATCCCTGGCATAATTATAGTTCATCATGAAGTTCTAGTAGCTTAGTGATAGTGACTTAGAGAACTATATCAATCACTATCTTATCTGGAAGATCAACTCCCACTCGATTCAAGCGATTGTAGCACCCAGACAATCTGAGCACATGCTCAACGATTGAGCTATTCTCCTTCATCTTGCAGGCAAAGAATCTTGTTAGAGATCTCATATCTCACAACACGGGCACGAGCCTGAGATCCCAATTTCAGCTCTTAGAACATCTCATATGTTACGTGATGTTCCAAACGTTTTGGAGCCTCGGTTCTAAGCCGTAATGCATGGCGCACTAAACTATCATGTAGTCATCGGAACGTGCCTGTCAGATGTTCACAACATCTACAGACGACGCTAGAGGGGGTGGCGCACCGAGCGGTGCATTAAGGACATAAGCCTTCTGTGCAGCAATGAGGACAATCCTCAGATCACGGACCCAGTCCGCAATATTGCTACCATCATCTTTCAACTATATTTCTCTAGTAACACTTAAAAATTCAAGGGAGCTACAGCGTGAGCTACAACATAATTTGCAAAGACACTACTGACTATGTTCACGATAATGAGTTGAACTAATCATATTACTTAAGAACTCCCACTCAAATTGACAACCCTCCGGTCATTCGAGTGATACATGATCCAAATTCACCAACTCAAGTCCGATCATCACGTGAGTTGAGGTGGTTTCAACAGTGAACATCATCATGTTGATCATATCTACTATATGACTCATGTTCGACCTTTCGGTCTCTTGTGTTCCGAGGCCATGTCTGACATGCTAGGCTCGTCAAATTTAACCAGAGTGTTCTGCACGTGCAACACTAGCTTGCACCCGTTGTATGTGAACGTAGAGTCTATCATACCCGATCATCACGTGGTGTATCGACACGACGAACTTTCGCAACAGTGCACACACTGGGAGAACACAATCTTACCTTGAAATTTAAGTGAGGGATCACCTTATAATGCTACTGCCGTCCTAAGCAAAACAAGGTGGATAAAAGGATTATCATCACATGCAGATCATAAGTGACATGATATGGCCATGAACTTGTGCTTTTGATCTCCATCTTGAAAGCACCGGCATGATCTCCATCGTCACCGACATAACACCATGATCTCCATCATCATGATATCCATCATTGCGTCGCCCTCGGGGTTGTCACGCCCACCATGCTCATACTATTATAGCTACCATTTAGCGATAAAGTGAAGCATTACATAGCGCTTAATGATTGACATGCGGGTCATACAATAATTAAAGACAACCCTATGGCTCCCGCCGGTTGCCGTACTCATCGACATGCAAGTCGTGATATTCCATACAACACATGATCATCTCATACATCACATATATCTCATCATGTAATTGGCCATATCACATAACAACATACCCTGCAAAAACAAGTTAGACGTCCTCTAATTGTTGTTGCAAGTTTTACGTGGCTGCTATGGGTATCTAGCAAGAACAATTCTCACCTACTCAAAACCACAACGGTGATACATAAATTGCTTTTCAACCTTCTCAAGGACCACCTTTGTCGAATCCGATCCAACTAAAGTAGGAGAAACAGACACCTGCCAACCATCTTTGTGCAACGAAGTTACACGTTAGTCGATGGAACCGGTCTCTCGTAAGCATACGAGTAAGGTTGGTCTGGGCCGCTTCATCCCACAATACCGCTGAACCAAAACATGACCAAAGGAGGAAGCAATCTAAACATCAATGCCCACAAACTCTCTGTGTTCTACTCGAGATCTCATCTACACATAGACTTAGCTCATGATGCCAATGTAGGGGAATGTTGCATGGGAAAAAATCCTACGCACACAAAAGATCTATCCATGGTTATGAGCATCTACGAGAGGGAGAGTAGATCTACATACCCTTGTAGATCGCTAAGCGGGGAGCGTTAAGAAACGCGGTTGATGTAGTCGAACGTCTTCGCGATTCAAATCGTCGAGCATCCCGCGATCCCATCACGATCCATCTCGCGATCCAATCACGATCCATCCCGCGATCCCATTATGATCCGTCCCACGATCCAATCACGAATCGTCTCGCGATCTTGATCACGGTCCTTCCGATCTAGCGCCAAACGGACGGCGCCTTCGCGTTCAGCACACGTACAGCTCGATGACGATCTCCGCCTTCTTGATCCAGCAAGAGGGGTCGGAGAGGTAGATGAATTCTCCAGCGGCATGACGGTGTGGCGGCGATGGTGGTGGAACAATTCCAGCAGGGCTTTGCCTAAGCACTACTGAAACGATCTAGAGGAAGAAGAGGGCAGCACGTGGAAATTAGGGTTGGCTTTCCCCTATAAATCCTCTAGTATATATAATAGGGAGGGAGGGGAGGAGGCAGCATCAAACCCTTAAGGTTTGGTCGAAATTGGAGGTGGAGGAGTCCTACTCCAATCCTATTAGGAGTAGGATTCCTCCTTTCCACTTGGAAACTCTTTCCACCTCTCCACCTTTTGGGTTTTCCCCACTCCTAGCCGCATGGGCCTTAGTGGGGGCTTAGACCAGCCCACCAGGGGCTGGTTTGACTCCTCCCACAGCCCATGAGGTCCTTTGGGTCGAGACACCCCTCTCGGTGGTCCCCCGACACCCTCCCGGCACTCCCGGTACACTACCGATGAGCCCGAAACTATTCCGGTGACCAAAACAGGACTTCCTATATTTCAATCTTTACCTCCGGAGCTCCTAGTGATGTCCAGGATCTATAACTCTATACTACTGAAACGTCACCGAACCTTAAGTGTGCGGACCCTGCGGGTTCGAGAACTATGTAGACATGACCGAGGCACCTCTAAGGTCAATAACCAATAGCGGGACTTGGATGCCCATATTGGTTCCTACATATTCTACGAATATCTTTATCGTTTGAACCTCTATGTCAAGGATTCAGTTAATCCCGTATGTTGTTCCCTTTGTTCTTCGGTATGTTACTTGCCCGAGATTAGATCGTCGGTATCTGTATACCTAGTTCAATCCCGTTACCGGCAAGTCTCTTTACTCGTTCCGTAATACAAGATCCCGTGGCTAACACTTAGTCACATTGCTTGCAAGGCTTGTTGTGATGTTGTATTACCGAGTGGGCCCTGAGATACCTCTCCGTCACACGGAGTAACAAATCCCAGTCTTGATCCATGCCAACCCAACAAACACCATCGGAGATACCTGTAGAGCACCTTTATAGTCACCCAGTTACGTTGCGACGTTCGATACACACAAGGTACTCCTCCGGTGTCCGTGAGTTGCATGATCTCATGGTCATAGGAACATATACTTGACATCCAGAAAACTATAGCAATAAACTGACACGATCATATGCTACGTTTATAGTTTGGGTCTTGTCCATCCCATCATTCCCCTAATGATGTGATCTCGTTATCAAATGACATCTCATGTCCATGGCTAGGAAACCTTGACCATCTTTGATCAACGAACTAGTTTATCAGAGCCATACTAGGGACATGGTGTTGTTTATGTATCCACACATGTATCTGAGTTTTCAATCAATACATTATAGCATGGATAATAAACGATTATCATGAACAAGGAAATATTATAATAACCAAATTATTATTGCCTCTAGGGCATATTTCCAACACTAATTTGGATTATTCCCTGAGCTAGCATATCGGACACTTGAGCTTCAATCTCGTCTTTCCGGGCAGGGTTGTACCGATACGTCCGGATGTTGACTGGAGCAGCACCAGGTATCAGATCTATCGCATGGTCAAATGGTCGTTGGGGAGGCAAACCTTTGGGCTCCTCAAACAGCGTCAACAAATCGGTGAGCAGTGATGCAACCGCAGTTGGAACTGCCTCACTTTCCCCTTTCGGCTTCACTACACACAATTGTACCAGGTGGCAGTTGAATGGCTGAAATGTTCGGGCAGTCTTGAGCAGTCGCTGAAACTCCTTGTAGCTGCACAAACCTCCCCTGATGCTTGAAAACCATGTACTTACTGCCCCACTTCACGCTCATTAAGCCCCTGGACTCTAACCAATCCATGCCTAAGATTGTATCATAACTGCCCAACGGAAAGAGCTTCAATGTCGACCTGAACTTGTTCCCTTGTATCTCGTAATCACAAATTGGCACTTTTGTGTCACAAATGGCCACTCCACCGTCCGCAACCTTAACTCGGACCGGCCGAGCCATTGGCTGAACCAATGACCACTCCTTGGCTATTTTCTGAATTGATGAAACTGTGTGAGGATCCAGAGTCCACCAACATCAGTAAGGTCTTGCCCCTTGCCGTGCCCAGCATCCAGAAAGCCTTCGGTGCTTCTATCCCCATGGCAACAGCTGCGGACAACAAACAGAGGTCATCTTCTTTGGTAGCTTCTGGTGAAGTTGCAGGCTCAAGCGATGCTGGACCTGAGAGCAAACCCACGAGCTCCTCCACTATATGCAGTGGCACCGTAGCAAAGCACACGTGACCTTGGCCCCACCGCTCCCCGTAGGTGAAGCAAAGCCCCCGTGCTTGTCGGTAAGCCCGTAGGGTCCGGACCTTATCGTTCACCGCGTTGATGGCAATGGGGATCCGAGCAGTGTCTGGACCGCGTCGGCCATTCGGTGTCGACATGCTTGGAGAGGTAGGTGTACCCTTGGAGATGCCAGATGGGAAGGGTGCCATCACGGGTAACAGGGGCCGCGGCGGAAATCGCCCCGCACGTGTCGACGTCGATGTTCCGCGCGCGGACGGCTGAGCCTCCTGCTCTTGCTGTACCATCTCCACCACTTCTTCCTATAATTCAGCAAGAGCCACAACAATTTCCAAATCCTTTGGACGGTGAAGCATAACAACAACCTTAATTTCATGATGTAATCCATCTATAAATTGTGTAGTAAAGTACAGGGGATCCCAGCTACTATGGTGCGCCAGCAAACTATGCATAGCAAGATTGAATTGCTCAGCGTACTCCAACACCGAGCCAGACTGTTTAAGTTTGGAAAATTTCCTAAGCAATTGTTGAAACTCCGTACGCCCGAATTTCTCTAACACCGCGGCCACAATCTGATCCCAATTTCGACATCTAACATGAGCCTGAGACCATTCCAACCATAATGCAGCCGCACCCGTGAAATTCACCACCGCAGTGTCAACCCAAAACTGCTGAATCCACGACCCCAATCCGAAAACAAGCCTCACAACGGATTCTCCACCCTGTTGGATTTTTCCCATTGAACTCCGGGCATTCCACACGAGAAGTGCCCACACGACCATACTGCACCCCACTACCGCTGCTTGTTTCTAGAGGATTTGGCAGAGGAACCGTAGGGAATGGAGTGCGATATGTACCATTGACCGTGTCGGCGCTGGGAGGAGAGCCCCCCCAAACGTCGAGGCCCGTGTAGATGATGGCTCGCGGTGGCCGATTTGCCCACGGTCATCGCCCATAGTGGTCTGCCTGAGGCGCAGCGCGTCCGCCATCGCCGGTGTAAAAGGCCCCGTTGCCTTCCCCTTGTCGGTAGTCGTACTCGTCCCGATCGCCATCTTGGTGAGCTGCGCCCGAATGTCGCTCGGATCGGCCTGGAGTCGCCCGACCGCCTCATCGACGCCGGGGCGCCACTCCGACAGATCGTTGACCACGGGCTCCAGCGATTGCAGCACCGCTCCATCCTGGATACTGCCGGCTCCATCTTGTCCAGTGACTGCTGGATTCTCAGCAGGGCTTGCGCGATTCCGCTCCTCTCCTTGGCCGCCTCCTCCATTTGCTTCTGCAGATCCAACCCCGCCATGATTTGCTTCAAGCTTCGGGTACACGGCTTCTCCAGATCGATGCACAACAAAGAGAATTCGGTGGTGGTTTTGATGGATCTGAATACCAGATGATACGATCCTTAACCTCTGTTCTGGATTTTACTCAAAGTATCACGATTTGGGTACAATTTAGGGAACATGTAGCAGCAAGAAGAGGGGGATCGAGGGATAGAGCCAGGAAGGTGGGAGGAGGATAACGCCACAGGCGGCCGGTTCGGGGTTCAGTTCTTTCGTACCCCTTCTCTCATCACTCGCTTGTTTTTATAGCTAGGTCACTGACTCCAGCTCGGGCCGGTGTAGCGGCTGTTGGTCCTCCTGGCACGCTTGAGCCGCTCCTGAGCTGGGCTTGGTCTTGACGTGGAAGTAGTTCGCGTAACATGGCTTCATCTTTGATGAGCCACGTTAGAGGTCCGTAAAGCTGCATATCAGCGATGGAGACGCGTCAAGTTCGGGTGAGAAGATGATCCGTCATTATTTTTTGGTGGCTGTTGTGGTGGTGCCGGAGACACGCAACATACGTTGGTATCAAGCTGGGTGATGTTTTGCTATCTTTTCAATTTTGTCATGTTGATTTTTACGTGACTTATAATTTGATCGTTATGATACACGGAGTAAATGAGACACATATTAGCATGAAAAAAAAAGACTACGAGAGCATCCAGCTTCTATCCATTTTTCCATCCGTCCAGTAAAGAAAAGTTATTTCTTCATCTTTTTCTGCACCTGGCTCAACCCTTACGAAACCGGACGAAACCCTACCGCGCGCACCCTCCTCTCGGCTCCCAGTCTCCCACCCTCTGGCGTTCGGCGGCGGCGGTTGAACGGCGGCCGGCACTGTCGGATCTGCAGGTGGGGCTCCATTCCTCTCCCTTTCCCTGCGCTTGACGCCCTCGCTCCTCTCTCCATCTGGCAGCGGCGGCGCCTAATCGTCTTTTATCCAAAACTGAATTTGGCTGCTGTGATGTGCGTTGCCTGTGTAGTTTTCTGAAGAATTTCGCCTGTCCGCTCTTGGTACAGAGCGGTCTGAGAATGGCCTGGGGTCAGGGTGCTAGAAGGCCCATACTAGGGCTTCTGTCTCGCGCTCAACGACAAGCTGCTCGAGGGTATACTTCTGCGACGTTCGAAACTCATCTGTCGAGCAATCATTTTGCACAAAATGGCGTGATTCGTAGGAGATTTAGCTCTGAGGTGCCTGCTTCGGAGCAAATGAATCTTATTAAACAACTACGAGAAAGAACCTGTGCTCCGATCAAAGATGTCAAGGCTTCGCTAGTTACTTGCAACTGGGATATTGGTTAGCTTTTCTTTCTTCTTGCTTTAGGGCAGCTTTGTTGACAAATATGCTTATTCCCTCTGTTCTTATCTTAGTTTGTTGATCTCTTTCAGAGGATGCACAGAAGGATCTAAGGAAAAGAGGGGTGATATCTGCTGCCAAAAAGTCATCAAGGACTGCTGCTGAAGGTTTGCTAGCTATGGCGCAAGATGAGAAAAGGGCTGTTGTGGTTGAGCTGAACTGCGAGACCGACTTTGTGGCAAGAAATGATGTCTTCCAGTATCTGGTCGGTATCACCCTTGGCAACATGTTTTGTATTTTAACTTATAATTATGCTGAACCGTCTTAGTGTGGCAGAGGCAAGGTCCTTTTAGGTATATGGAATTAGAAAATGATTTGCTAGTTGTCATAAGTATAAGTCATTTCTTCATGAATCAAAGAGTATCAGTTTAATTTTGGAAAAAGATGTCAAGACAGTAGATTTTAAGATCGTAGGTGATTGATTTTTAAATTGGCAGCCCATTGTCTTTTGGATGGTAGAAAATCAAGCCCACATGGTATGGATTGGCAGCTGATTGTTAGAAAATCGGGCCCAAGTGTCTTGTCCATAAGGGGGAGTTGGGCTATGTACCAGCACCACCAACTCCCCTTTAATAGCAAATGTTGTATTAGACCTTATGTTATATCAAACATGAATAAGAATTTTCAACCATGGATAATCAGCTTTCTAGTTTTTGTCTGATAAACTTCAAACTTCAAACTCTGTTATAATTGCATTCTTGAAGTACTCTATTCATGTCATTTTACATTCTAGGATACTAGGATATTAATAACTTCTGATATCATATTGATTGTCTGTGCTCTCACACGAGTTCAATGTTAATAATTTTTCTTTTCAAATTTCATTTGCCATGCAGGCTTCATCCTTGGCGAAGATGGCTTTGTCAGCACATGCTCCTGGCAAATTGGTTTTCCCTTTTGCTCCTGCATATTTGGAGGTGTGTAATTACCTGTTGGTTAATTTATTGAACAACTATTGTTTTTATCATCTTCCCAGCTGAGCAGTTCCAGTACATGGCATATTGCATCATTGCTTATATCTACCATTCTACCAATGATATCTGTAGACTTGCCATTATGAACTCCAAATTATTGGATTTTAATTAGACGGTAGTTCCATATTGATTTATATTCCATTTAAACTGTCTTTGTGATCAAATTTGTTTATAGTGTTATGTCGCGACCTAATACGATCTAAGCCTTGTGGGCATCAGCTTTTCATCATGTATGGAGTCGGTTGGGTGAATTGCTAGAAGCACTAAAATATCCTTGATCAGGAAATGGAGATTGTGTTATGGTGTTATGCTGTGACCTAATATTACTGAAATTTTGTAGATATTGACGAGAGTTGATACGATAAACTTGACATGGCATCTAATGATGCAACAACAACAATGATAACAACAACAAAACCTTTAGTCCCGAACAAGTTGGGGTAGGCTAGAGCCGAAACCCATAAGATCTCGTGACCAACTCATGGTTCTGGCACATGGATAGCTAGCTTCCACGCACCCCTGATGCAACATGAGTGAAAAAATTGATCATAGTATAAATGAAGCGATTTGCAACACGAACAGAAGTTCTTGTAATGAAGGTGAGTTAGCACTGCAAGTGAGAATATTTATGTTCTGCGCTGTTGACTTCGTGGATATATGCTGAGACTAGTTTGTCGTTTATTTGGTTTGTGATTGGTGAGGAATGGCATGGATGAATGGGTGGTAATGCTTTTGAGGGTCATCATATTCAATTATACACGCAATGATTGGTGACAAGCATCAAGCATCTGAAAAAAAAGGGCAGCCCGGTGCATGTAGCTCCCGCTTGCGCAGGGTCCGGGGAAGGGTCCGACCACTTTGGGTCTACAGTATGCAGCCTTTCCCTACATTTCTGTAAGAGGCTGTTTCCAGGACTTGAACCCGTGACCTCATGGTCACAAGGCAGCAGCTTTACCACTGCTCCAAGGCTCCCCTTCAGGCATCTGAAATGCAATGAAATTACTTCAGAGTTTTTTGGTTGGATTTCCTGTTTTGCTTCTGTTACATTACTTTTGGAACAATTAAGTACCTGTTTCTCAGTTGTAGTGCCTTGCATTGCCTGTCTATTTAGCAAGGTGGATAGGGAATTTTATCTTGCTAAAATTTTAGCCTAATAATGTCTGATGATCTATATAAATTGAAGTGTCTGCAATACAGCCGAGCTTATTATATGTTTATCCTCTTGTTGTTCTGTTGTTTTCATGCATGAGAAATGACTACATTGGTCTTAATCGTTGCAGGACATGACTATTAATCTAGACCATCCTAAACTCAGTGGTGAAACAACTGTTCGAAATGCTGTTACAGAAGTTGCTGCCATGGTTGGGGAGAATGTAAAACTCAGAAGAGGTTTCATGTTGTCCACGACTGCACATGGTGTCGCTTCATCTTATCTGCATACCTGTCCTCAGCCAGGTGCACAGACGATGTTATTTCAGTTTCTCAAGTTTTATCAAGACTATATGCCCGTCATTCTTCAGATTTTTGTTCCTTCATTAGCTAATTTTGATTATAAACGCTGCGAACAATAGTTTTCAACCAGAGCATGCTCGTCTCCTATTTATTTTTATCACCGTTTCATCCTATGTAGGCAACCGGATATCATACAGTGTATTTTTACCCCACCTTCTCAGTTCTATTATAATCTATTGTATTGGTAGCAGGAGACAAGTCTTAATTTACTTTTGCAAAACTGTTGGCAGAAACATAGCCGTGGAGCCATACTATAGATAATTACAATTTCAACAACTACTCTTGAATTTTGTACTAGCAGTTGACACAATTGACAACAACAATAAAGACTTTTAGTACCAAACAAATTGGGTCAGGCTAGAGTTGAAACCGATAAGATCTTGAAACCAACTCATGGTTCTGGCACATGGATAGCTAACTTCCGCGCACCCTTGCCCATGGCTAATTGTTTGGTGACGTTCCAGTCCTTCCTATCTCTCGTAACAGATTCCTCCCATGCTAAGTTTGGTCTATGCCGACCTCTCTTGACATTATTAGTGCACTTTAACCGTCTGCTGTGCACTGGTGCTTCTGGAGGCCTGCATTGTATGTGTCCAAACCATCTCAAATGATGTTGGGCAAGCTTCTCTTTGATCGGTGCTACCCCAACTCTCTCACTTATATCCTCATTCCAGACCGATCCTTTCTTGTGTGGCCACATATCCATCTCAACATGCACATCTTTGTTACACCTAACTGTTGGACATGTCGCCTTTTAGTTGGCCAACATTCACCGCCATACAACATGGCATGTTGAATCACCGTCCTATAAAACCCGCCTTTTAGCTTTTGTGGCACTCTCCAGAAGCTTGGAGCCACTTCATCCATCCAGCTATGTTTTGATGGTTCACATCTTCGTCGATATCACCGTACTTCTATACATTGACCCAAAATATTGAAAGGTGTCCTTCTAAGTAACACATGTCCACCAAGGCTAAGCTCCTCGTGCTGAAACCGCATCTCATGTACTCAGGTTTAGTTCTACTAAGCCAAACCTTTCATTTCCAAGGCCTGTCTCCACAGCTCTTAACTTTCTATTAACCCCCGTTAGACTATCATCGACTAGCACCACAACAAACACCATGGGATATCTCCTTGTATATCCCTTCTGACCTTACCCATCACCAAAGCAAAAAGATGAGGGCTCAAAGCTGACCCTTGGTGTACTCCTATTTTAATCGGTAAGTCATCAGTGTCGTCATTTGTTTGAACACTTGTCACAACATTAACGTACATGTCCTTGATGAGGGTAATGTACTTTGTTAGGACTTTATGTTTGATGAGGAACACTAGATGAAAAATAATGATAGTCATATGTCAGATTTGTTTGGCTACTTCTAGATGCTTCCACACTAGTGTAGTATTTCTGTTCTTTGCTATCTTACCTACTGTTTTCTAGAGTCCTCTAGTTGTAAGTAGCTATGAGTAGAATGGTGAATCTTAGGTAATGTTTTCTAGAGTGTTCTAATAAGTAGAAGTATGTGAAGGCTTCCCAAAGCCCTATAAATAGAGGTCAATGATGAGGAACACTAGATGAAAAATAATGATAGTCATATGTCAGATTTGTTTGGCTACTTCTAGATGCTTCCACACTAGTGTAGTATTTCTGTTCTTTGCTATCTTACGTACTGTTTTCTAGAGTCCTCTAGTTGTGAGTAGCTATGAGTAGAATGGTGAATCTTAGGTAAGTTTTCTAGAGTGTTCTAGCCATAAGTAGAAGTATGTGAAGGCTTCCCAAAGCCCTATAACTAGAGGTCCTCACCTCTAGTTTGTAAGTAGACTATGTACCCACTATCTATAATAGAACTTGTTGTTCCTATCTAAGGTCTTGGACAAGATCTTGTGCTCTAGGAGTTTTGGATTGAACTCCTGCTGCCATATTGGCCTCCACTCGCCTCTAGAGCGATATCTAGCTCAGCACGTTGAAGTAGTTCCTTCAACACTTGTGCTGTACACATTGTAGCAGCAAGGTGGAGTTGCTCCTCCACAACCTTGTGCTGCTTCAATGTTTCTCCAAGGCCCACCACATGACATTTTGTGGTATCTTACTGTAGGCCCTTCCAAGTCAATGAACACCATATGTAGTCATTCTTTTGCTCCCTGTATCTCTCCATAAGTTGTCGTAGCAAGAAAATGGCTTCCATGGTTGACCTCCCAGGCATGAAACCAAACTGCTTTTGGGTCACGCTTGTCATTTTTCGTAAGTGGTGCTAAATGACTCTCGCATAGCTTCATTGTATGGCTCATCAGCTTAATTCCACGGTACCTCCTTGTGCTTGAAGATTGGTACTAATATACTCCGCCTCCATTCTTTGGTAATCTTGTTTGCCCAGAAAATGAGGTTGAAAAGTTTAGTTAGCCATACTATAGCTATGTCTCTAAGGCCTCCCCACACCTCAATGAGGATACAATCAGGTCTCCTTTTATCCTTTTAAAGCCTCCATGACCTCAAGACTCCTGGATTTGTTGCACAGAACGCCTGTTGGTATCATCAAACGAGTCGTCCAATTCAACGGTAGAGGTCTCATCCTCTCTATTGAAGAGCTCGTCGAAGTACTCTCGCCATCTATGCTTGATCTCGTCATCCTTCACTAGAAATCGATCTGCTTCGTCCTTGGTGCATTTGACTTGGCTGACATCCCTTATCTTCCTCACTCGGACCTTGGCAATCTTATATATGTCCCGTTCGCCTTACATTGTGTTTAAATGTTGGTAGAAGTCCTCATACGCCTGACCCCTTGTTTCACTCACTAGTTTTGCGGTCTTCTTTGCCACCTTGTATTTCTTTATGTTGTCTACACTCTTGTCCAGGTGTAGGCATCTGGAACAGTCTTTCTTCTCCTTAATAGCTTTCTGGACCTCATCATTTCACCACCAGTCATCTTTAGCTTCGCTTCTACTTCCCCTGGTCACCCCAAAGTCCGCTAAAGTCATCTTACGAACGCAAGTCGCCATCTCCATGCACAACTCGCCCTTCTTAATAATTTTCCCCTTGAAAGACTGAGCTGCCTCCCCTTTGAGCTTCTGCCACTTTGTCCTAGCAACTTTGGCGCGCTTATCCTGCTGGATACGAATCCGGAAGCAGAAGCTAGCCACCACAAGCTTATGTTGAGGGACAACACTCTCTCCAGGCATCACCTTACAATCTAGGCAAGCATGCTTGTCTTCTCTTCTCTTCTTGAGAGGACGAAATCAATCTGGCTTGTGTTAGCTACGATCATTTTGTAGGCTAGATCTAAGGCATCCTCTCCTTGATTCCTGCTGCCATAGCCAAAGCCCCCATGCATCCCTTCAAAACCAGTGTTAGATGTACTCACGTGGCCATTGAGGTCTCCTCCTATGAAGAGCTTCTCACCAATGGGTACACTCTTAGCGATTTCCTCCAGGCCTTCCCAAAAATCCCTCTTGATGCTCCCATTGTGGCCCACTTAGAGTGCATACACGCCATTAACATTGAGAACTAAGTCCCCAACGACCAGGTTGACCAGGATAATCTGAACCCCTTGCCTCTTGACGTCAACCACTCCGTACTTGAGGCTCTTGTTGATATGGATGCCTACTCCATTTCTGTTTTTAGTTGCCCTGTGTACCCCAACTTGAAGCCAATATCCTCCACCTCCTTCGCCTTCTGTCCCTTCCATTTGGTTTCTTGGACGCATAGGATATCGACACTGCTGTACACCTAAGCGAATCCTACTAGGCTTAGCTAGCTTCCTTACCCTATGCATTCGTCGAGTCAAATGCGAAGACCCTTGCTCATTTTTCACTACACCCTTGGCGTCCATGTAGGGCACCACTAAGGATGCGATGACCCGATCCTTGCTCACTTATGACCGTATCGAGATCAAGATACGGCGCGCCACCAAGGGGGTGACGGCCCGACCCTTGCCCATTTAACACCACACCGGGATTCCGATATGGCGCATTGCTAAGAGGGTTCTACCCAAACGATGTTCTTCTGGGTTTTATCTCCATAAGAGTGGCTGAGTTTTAACGTTGGCTCGCCAAGCCTATCATAGCTCTCCTCCTTTACCCGGGCTTGGGACCGGCTATGTTGAGACAACATAGGCGGTGTTAAAATGACACAATTGACACTTAACCTAAAACTGGGAAGCCTTGTTTCTGTACTCCCGATATAAGTTAACGTGTTAGATTAATCCTACTAATAATCTCTTTCCTAAGATGGCCAAACTTAGTATTATGAATTTGTTCCTGTCATCACTCATTTTTTCATTTTCTCCTTGCTTTGGATAAACGGCACATTTGCTGGTTCACTTAATTGGTGCATTTTCTTGCTTCAGGTTTGGGCCGCATTGCTGGATTGATCACATTAGAAGCAGAAGATAGCAGTGCTTCCCTTGATGCTCTCAAGAGAGTTGGGTCATCTATTGCAATGCATATTGTTGCAGCAAAACCATTATTCTTATCAAAAGAACTGGTTTCTGCTGCAGCTGTGGAAAATGAACGTGACGTGCTCCGAACTCAGGTAACCTCATTCTGACATTGCCTAGAATGATTTACAGTCATATACTCATGTGGCTGAGTAGTTGACATCCATCCACTATTATACAAGAAATGGACATGCACTTGTGTTATGAATGTGTCTATCAGAGGCCATTGCCGGTTCTTAGGTTTTCTACCATCTTGACAGAACAAACCAAACAATTTTACAAAGTAGGGAATGACTAAGGATAAGCAGATGCATGCATCGCCGTAAGATTTTGGATTAAAAGAAAGTAGAAACATGTGTGTTGCTGAGATGAGAAAGATCACGTAACGGGAAGTAGCCTCATCATATCATAATATGGTGATTTTTGGATTAGTAATATCAGGACAGCTTGTTTGGTTTAGTTTTAGAAGTGCGCAGCATTTACACTGCTTATTTCCATGAGTTGAATAAAAATACTCCCTCCGTTCCTAAATATAAGTCTTTTTAGAGATTTCACTAGGGGACTAGATACGGAGCAAAATGAGTGAATCTACACTCTAAAGTATGTCTATATACATCCGTATGTAGTCCCTTAGTGGAATCTCTAAAAAGACTTATATTTAGGAACGGAGGGAGTATGTTTTATGACATGGATCCTTTATGTGAGGGTGAGCTGTGTATGCCAAGTTCCTTCAGAAATGACATAACATACTGTTTTGTAACATGTTAGGCCGAGAGTTCGGGTAAACCCCAAATGGCCATAGAGAAAATGGTGGAAGGCCGATTGAGGAAGTATTTTGAAGATGTTGTGCTTTTGGAGCAAAAATACGTTGTTAATGATAGCACAAACATTAAGGTAAGTCGGCAAACCTTTTCCTTTGATGTTTTATGGCTCTGAATTCTGATCTCTAATAGCTTTGCTTGTTGGTATCATTCTTTTCAGACTCTGCTGAATGATTTGTCAAAGGAGGTTGGTTCTAAAGTAACAATTGGCAATTTTATCAGAATGGAAGTTGGAGAAGGAATTGAGAGGTACAGTGTGTGTCAACTGACATCTCTAACAGCTAGTTTTTTTATAGGTTGTTGGGTTCTGTAGCGTTTCTGCTCGATCAATCTCTTTTGTTATGCAAACTGATCTCAGTGCCATTAACAGTATACAGAATACATTAACTGATGGTCTATCATCCATCCAAAACAAAACTGGATTCAATTTTCTTCAGGTGGTGTTTTTATGGAAAATGAGAAATACAGCTCGTTTCTTACTAGTTCTCGCACTTGAGTCTGTTTTGACACAACTCATCCCCATTCTTCATCGCTTTTTGTTTGTTTATTTATTTAACCAGTTACTAACCACAGTTTTTGTGTCAACAGACCCGGGGAAACAGCTAGACCAGAAGCCATGGCTTGTGCTGCGTAAATTGCGAGCTGAGATGATCAAATGTGATGGTCTTTTTCTCCTGAGAATTTATACGGGTTCTTGTCTTCTCTCAAAGGGGTTGTTTTTTCTGCAAATGTATAAGTGCCCATCAATCAATTTGCTAGATGTTGGCAAACAGAGTTGAAAAAGAACATTGTAGTAAATTGAATCAAACTGAATAATGTTCAACTGAAACGAAAGGCCACACGTGCTGAGACCTGCAAGGCTGCCAATGCTGAGGTCTGCTTGCTATTCGTCTGATTGAACTCTGCGGTGCAATCGAAATAAAGATTGCAATAGTTCAAAGATAATTTTGTGCATGCTGTCTCCGACATACAACAACAACAACAACAAAGCCTTTAGTCCCAAACAAGTTGGGGTAGGCTAGAGGTGAAACCCATAAGATCTCGCGACCAACTCATGGTTCTGTCACATGGATAGCAAGCTTCCACGCACCCCTGTCCATGGCTAGTTCTTTGGTGATGCTCCAGTCCTTCAGATCTCTCTTTACAGACTCTTCCCATGTCAAGTTCGGTCTATCCCGGCCTCTTTTGACATTATCAGCATGCTTAAGCCGTCCGCTGTGTACTGGGGCTTCTGGAGGCCTGCGCTGAATATGCCCAAACCATCTCAGACGATGTTGGACAAGCTTCTCTTCAATTGGCGCTACCCCAACTTTATCTCGTATATCATCATTCCGGATGCGGTCCTTCCTTGTGTGACCACACATCCATCTCAACATGCGCATCTCCGTCACACCTAACTGTTGCACATGTCGCCTTTTAGTCGGCCAACACTCAGCGCCATACAACATTGCGGGTCGAACTGCCGTCCTATAGAACTTGCCTTTTAGCTTTTGTGGCACCCTCTTGTCACAAAGAATGCCAGAAGCTTGGCGCCACTTCATCCATCCGGCTTTAATTCGATGGTTCACATCTTCATCGATATCCCCATCCTTCTGCAACATTGACCCCAAATATCGAAAGGTGTCCTTCTGAGGCACCACTTGCCCATCAAGGCTAACATCCTCCCCCTCCTCGTTCCTAGTAGTACTGAAAGCGCACCTCATGTACTCGGTTTTAGTCCTACTAAGTCTAAAACCTTTCGATTCCAAGGTTTGCCTCCACAACTCCAACTTCCTGTTAACCCCCGTCCGACTCTCATCGACTAGCACCACATCGTCCGCAAAGAGCATACACCATGGGATATCTCCTTGTATATCCCTTGTGACCTCATCCATCACCAAGGCAAAAAGGTAAGGGCTCAAAGCTGACCCTTGATGCAGTCCTATCTTAATTGGGAAGTCGTTAGTGTCGCCCTCACTTGTTCGAACACTTGTCACAACATTATCATACATGTCCTTGATGAGGGTAATGTACTTTGTTGGGACTTTGTGTTTCTCCAAGGCCCACCACATAACATTCCGCGGAATCTTATCATAGGCCTTCTCCAAGTCAATGAACACCATATGCAAGTCCTTCTTTTGCTCCCTATATCTCTCCATAAGTTGTCGTACCAAGAAAATGGCTTCCATGGTTGATCTCCCAGGCATGAAACCAAACTGATTTTTGGTCACGCTTGTCAATCTTCTTACACGGTGCTCAATGACTCTCTCCCATAGCTTCATTGTATGGCTCATCAGCTTAATTCCACGGTAATTAGTACAACTCTGAACATTCCCCTTGTTCTTGAAGATTGGTACTAATATACTCCGTCTCCATTCTTCTGGCATCTTGTTTGCCCGAAAAATGAGGTTGAAAAGTTTGGTTAGCCATACTACCGCTATGTCCCCGAGGCCTCTCCACACCTCAATGGGGATACAATCGGGGCCCATCGCCTTGCCTCCTTTCATCCTCTTTAAAGCCTCCTTGACCTCCGACTCCTGGATTCGCCTCACAAAACGCCTGCTAGTATCATCAAAGGAGTCATCCAGATCAATGGTAGAGCTCTCACTCTCCCCATTGAACAACTTGTCAAAGTACTCCCGCCATCTATGCTTAATCTCCTCGTTCTTCACCAGGAGTTGATCTGCTTCGTCCTTGATGCACTTGATTTGGTCAACATCCCTCGTCTTCCTCTCTCGGCTCTTGGCCATCTTATAGATGTCCCTTTCGCCTTCCTTCGTGTCTAACCTTTGGTAGAGGTCCTCATACGCCCGACCCCTTGCTTCACTCACAGCTCGCTTTGCGGCCTTCTTTGCCATCTGGTACTTCTCTATGTTGTCTGCACTCCTATCCAGATATAGGCGTCTGAAACAATCTTTCTTCTCCTTGATTGCCTTCTGGACAACATCATTCCACCACCAGGTATCTTTAGCTTCTCTTCTACTTCCCCTGGACACTCCAAACTCCTCTGAGGCCACCTTACGAATGCAAGTCGCCATCTTCATCCACATGTTGTCTGCATCACCTCCTTCCTCCCAAGGGCCCTCCTTAATGACCCTCTCCTTGAACACCTGAGCTACCTCCCCCTTGAGCTTCCACCACTTCGTTCTAGCGACTTTGGCACGCTTGTCCCGCTGGACACGAATCCGAAAACGGAGGTCAGCAACCACAAGCTTATGCTGTGGGACAACACTCTCTCCAGGTATCACCTTACAGTCTAGGCATGCACGCCTGTCTTCTCTTCTCAAGAGGATGAAATCAATCTGGCTAGAGTGCTGCCCACTACTGTAAGTCACTAGATGTGATTCTCTCTTCTTAAAGAAGGTGTTAGCTACGATCATGTCATAGGCTAACGCAAAGCTTAAGACATCTTCTCCTTCTTGATTCCTGATGCCATAGCCAAATCCTCCATGCACCCCTTCAAAACATGTGTTAGATGTGCCCACGTGGCCATTGAGGTCTCCTCCTATGAAGAGCCTCTCGCCGATCGGTACACTCCTAACCAAGTCCTCCAGGCCTTCCCAGAACTCCCTCTTGGTGTTCTCATTGTGGCCTACTTGTGGGGTATAAGCGCTGATAACGTTGAGGACTAAGTCCCCAACTACCAGCTTGACCAGGATAATCCGGTCCCCACGTCTCTTGACGTCTACCACTCCATCCTTGAGGCTCTTGCTGATCAAGATGCCTACTCCATTTCTGTTTGCAACCGTCCCCGTGTACCACAGCTTGAAGCCGGTACCCTCCACCTCCTTCGCCTTCTGTCCCCTCCATTTGGTCTCTTGGACGCAAAGGATACCAATGCCTCTCCTCACCGCTGAATCAACTACCTCCCGAAGCTTACCTGTCAGAGACCCTACGTTCCAGCTACCTAATCGAATCCTCCTAGGCTCGGCTAGCTTCCTTACCCTTCGCACTCGTCGAGTCAAATGCGAAGACCCTCGCTCATTTTCCACTACACCCGGGCGCCGATGTAGCGCGCCACTAAGGATGCGACGACCCGATCCTCGCTCACTTGCGACCGTATCCAGATCACGATACAGTGCGCCACCTGGGGGGTGACGGCCCGGCCCTTGCCCATTTTCCACCACACCCGGGTTCCGATGTGGCGCGTCGCTGAGAGGGTTACGCCCCAACGAAAATCTTTTGGGTTTCATCTCCATAAGAGTGGCTGGGTTTTCACGTTGGCTCGCCAAGCCTATCACAACCCTCCTCCTTTACCCGGGCTTGGGACCGGCTATGTTGAGACAACATAGGCGGAGTTGCATGCTGTCTCCGACATATTATACCTTTTGATCTTGTGTTTGTTGAATATGCGTATTTGACACCATCAGTTGCCATGTATGACTGGACCATCGCCTTGCTTTTGATGCGTGTCATGTTCCTCTCTGGTTTCCTTCTCTGTAGAGAAACGGTGTCCGTGTCAACCAAAGTGTTTTACCTGTGTTGGTTTGTCAATGCTGGCAGTGTGACCACTCCACAGGAGATGCAAGCAAAATGGCCTTGCATTTGTGATTTTTTTTAATCTAACTGAGTAAATGCCCTTAACAAGTGAAAGAGAAATGACAATCAAAATAACATGTATCTAAATTCTTGTTGAAACCGCAGCTAAACCTACTCATGATGATTCCGTTTGTCTATTTTGTGATGCTAATCATTTTTTTCCATCCGCACTTTTATGCTATAAATTGTAGAAACAATTCAACATGACACGGTACAACAAGAAATCCTAGTTGTTAGATTGGTGCACAAAATGGAGACTCCTCAGGGCTTTTGAAATCTGGACCGTCGGATTGCGATTCTAAAGAAATCCTGACCGTTAGATCTTCAGGCGAGTCGATCCTGACCGTTGGATCGTGGGTGACACTCCTACAATGAATAGTTGTCGCTGGGTTTACACTCCTGTTTTTTCTGTCTATTATCATGACAGGCGGGCCTTGAGCAAGGTGGGCTCCAGCTGTCAGTGACTTCTTTGGGTGCTGCGTCCGGTTCGTAGTTTTGGATGGCTGGCGAGGTGATCCTGGTTCGTGCCACCGCCTGTAGTTTTGGATGGCTGGCAAGGGTAGTTCCGGGATTTGACATGTTGACCCTTGCGTGGCACTAGGTGGATGGTTGGGCTGTGCGTAAGGGGAAGAGAGCGATGGATTGGGCGAGAACCCTAGTCGACACCCCTGACGCTCCCCTCAGGTCCACTCCTCTCTTCCTCCCACCCTATCCTCACCCCCCACTCGCGCCGCCGCCGCCGTCGCCATCTACTTCGCTCAGCCAGCCGCCGCATCCGCCGAGCCCAGCCATCCTCGTCCCCAACGTCGTCGCCGTTAACCTAGCGTGCAATAGGCAGGAGGAGCGCCGGCCACCTCTCATGCCGCAGCTGGTGACCGTCACATCGAGGCCCGAGAGTGGCCCTCTCCGGCTCCCAGCTCCGTTCGCCGAGGCGTTGGGCAAGGAGCGCCCGCTGGAGGCGCTCGATGCGGCTCCTCCGTCTACGTCCACTGCAGGTGCTCCCCCATTGCTCCTCCTTCTCCTCCATCGTTAGGAGGCGCTCGGCTGCAGTTCTACTCCAGTCTCTCTCTCTCTCTCTCTCTCTCTCTCTCTGAGAGACCACTGCTCCATCCATCATCTTGGAACTGCAGGAGAGGCTCGGACGTTGCTGACCGCCATCTTGGCCTGCAAGAGGATGCTCCCCTGCTCCGATTTGCTCACCACATGGTTAGAAACAGTCTCCCGTGTCATTCTGCTTGGGCTCAATTAATCCATTGCAGGGAGGGTTTCAGGTTACAACCATCCTTCCGTTGCAGGGAGGGTTTCAGGTTACAGCCATCCTTCCATTGCAGGGAGGTAGTACAAAATATTCACAACAAGTTCGAGTGGTCATTGCTAACTATCATGTGGTACTTTGTGACATATACTTGCTTTTCCTTTTGTATGCACAGATTATTTAGGGCATGAATTATGGAAGAAGCAATTATTAGTGTACTGGTCACTTCTAATAATTCCATTGGTTAATTCAGATATTTAGATATTCCTTTTCCTTTTGACATATCTATCACTAAATTAACCAGCGGAATTTATATTGCGAGATATCTGAATACCATCAGCAATTATTAGTGTTTCTTACACAATTAAGAAGAAAGCTTAACATTTATCTATGATGGAATACAGAATCAAGAGCTAGAAAGTAAAAAGTTTGATAATCGTAAATCAATGGTAGATAGAATCACAGGTAATTAAAATAACCAGGTGTCATTTCTTTTCTTGTAGTACTTGAAGTTTTGTCAGTGCCATGCATCTGCATACACAGTTGTGATATTTTCCAATTGAAAGGTAGCAATGTCTAAAGTTAAATGGCTTTCATACAATTAACTCATGTGTTTGTCTAATTATTATTTTAACTTAAATGGCCTGGTAATTGATGCACATCTGTTTTCACCTTTTATCCTGAAAAATTGTTGCATGCTCATGTCCCGCAAGCACTGGAAGGTGGACGGAAGGAGGAGTGCGTAGCCTCACCGCCAACAACGACGACGATGACCGGATCCTGGCCTTCCCGTCAGATCCGTGAAGGTCCAGCGGACGGCATCATGGGTGGCATGTGGATGGGCATGGAGCCACTGATGCACACCTCTATGGCATTCCCAACAACGCCGTCGTCCCGGTGCTCCTCTTGAGGAGATGCCCTGCTTCAGCTTGCCAGCAAGGTAACTTCTTCCCAATTCTTGCTCTCCTCCAGTCCCAATGGTTGCTGTTGCGTGCGTGCTTGACTGCTTGCTGGCTTCTGGTTGCATCTTGTGCATCATTAGCGTGCCGTTCGAAGTAGAGGTGCGTTAAATAAATAGCCTAATTGGTTATTATTTAGAGCAATGTGTATTAGTTCCGATGATTTTGCTAGCCCGACGATTATATAATATGTAATTATGCTCTTTTATCCATTGTATGTTCGGTTGAAGTTCTATTTATATGGATAGATGTGCTCACTAATAGTAAAAGGTGCGGGATTATACTGGATAAGTGGCATGGTTGTGAATCAGGTGTGTTTAGTGAATTTAGATAATCAAGACATTTTTTGAGCAAATATTGATCCATGCAATGTATATTATGAACATGTGGTCTTTGTGAGAAGTGTAGTTCCATAAATAGATTTATGCCACTCCTGAATTTTTTGATTGTGGTGTGACAACTTTGATCAAAATTATTTTAGTTGACTTGCCTTGGACTGATATTCTTTATAGTCATGGTTATTCTTGATAAGTGATATCTATATGCACTTCATACTGTATCATGTTTATTCACAATCTTCAGTACTTGTGTTTAACTGATATTTTTCTTAGTAGTTCAAGGAGCAATTATAGAATTTTACAATCTGCTATTATCTTGCGCTTCCACTGATTTGCTGCTGAAGAATGTTCCTATGATTCAGGGATACGTTTGAGATCTGATTTCATTAAACGCTCTAGATTTGGAGGTGAGAATTGTTGAAAATATGCCCTAGAGTCAATAAATAAACTGTTTATTATTATATTTCCTTGTTCATAATAATCGTTTATTATCCATGCTATAATTATATTGATTGGAAACACATTACATGTGTGGGTAAATAGACAACACTTTGTCCCTACTATGCCTCTAGTGAACTAGCTTGTTGGTCAAAGATGGTCAAGTTTTCTAGCCATTTGACATGTGATGTCATTTGATAATGAGATCACATCATTAGGAGAATGATGTGATGGACAAGACCCAAACTACAAATGTAGCATGTGATCGTGTCAGTTTATTGCTACTGTTTTTTGCATGTCAAGTATATGTTTCTATGATCATGAGATCATGCAACTCACGGACACCGGCGGAATGCCTTGTGTGTATCAAACGTCGTAACGTAACTGAGTGACTATACAGGTGCTCTACAGGTATCTTCGAGGGTGTCTGTTAGGTTGACATTGATTAAGACTGGGATTTGTTACTCTGTGTGACGGAGAGTTATCTTAGGGCTCACTGTGTAATACAACATCACAATAAGCCTTGCAAGCAATGTGACTAAGTGTTAGTCATGGGATCTTGTATTATGGAACGAGTATAGAGACTTGCCGGTAACGAGGTTGAACTAGGTATGGAGATACCGACGATCGAATCTCGGGCAAGTAACATATCGAAAAATAAAGGAAACATCATACGGGATTAACTGAATCCTTGACATAAAGGTTCGATCGATAAAGATCTTCGTACAATACGTAGGAATCAATATGGGCATCCAGGTCCCGCTATTAGTTATTGACCGTAGAGGTGTCTCGGTCATGTCTACATAGTTCTCGAACCCGCAGGGTCTGCATACTTAAGGTTTGGTGACGTTTCGGTAGTATAGAGTTATGCATGGTGGTGACCGAAGGTTGTTCGGAGTCCCGGATGAGATCCTGGACGTCACGAGGAGCTCCGAAATGGTCCGGAGGTAAAGATTGATATATAGGAAGTCCTATTTTGGTCGTCGGAAAAGTTTCGGGCTCATCGGTAGTGTACCGGGAGTGCTGGTAGTGTACCGGGAGACCATCGGGAGGGGTATTTAGACCCAAGAGACTATATGGGTTGTGGGAGAGTGAATACCAGCCCTTAGTGGGTTGGTGGAAGTCCCACACAAGGCCCATGCGGCTGGGAAGAAAAGTCCAAAGAGAAAAAGGTGAAAAAGGACAAAAAGGCAAAAATAAGGAGTCCTAGTCCTAGTAGGATTTGAGGAGGAATCCTCCTCTCCTCTTGGGTCGGTCGACGCCTAGGTGGCTTGGCCCTTGGCCCTTGGGCCAAGCCTCCTCCTCTCTTCTTCTTATATATACTAGAGGTTTTAGGGTTTTTGCACTAGATTTTTAGCCACGTGCTACCCGTTCCTCTAGTGCATAGTTTCTCCTTTAGATCGGTTTTCTGCAGTGCTTAGGCGAAGCCCTGCCGGAATTGCTCCACCATTATCGCCGCGGTGCCGTCATGTTGCCGGAGAACTCGTCTACCTCTCCGCTCCCTCTTGCTGGATCAAGAAGGCGGAGATCGTCATCGAGCTGTACGTGTGCTGAACGTGGAGGTGCCGTCTGTTCGGTGCGTGATCGGGACGGATCGTGATTGGATCGCGGGACGCTCGGCGATTTGGATCGCGAAGACGTTCGACTACACCAACCGCGTTTCTTAACGCTTCCCGCTTAGCGATCTACAAGGATATGTAGATCCACTTTCCCTCTCGTAGATGCTCATCACCATGGATAGGTCTAGCGTGAACGTAGGAAATTTTTTGTTTCCCATGCGACGTTCCCCAACAAGAATTTACCGAACATTCATATCATTTGTAACATTGATTTCATCTAAGTTGGGGCCGTGGCTGCACAGGACGACATGAGCGAGAAGTGTAAGTGTGCCTCTTAGACGAGGATCGCACGATGGCTAGCTCCACCCAGCCCCTATATCCCGTCTTCTCGATACCATGTCCAGATTGACAAAGATAAACTTGTGGTGAGCCCTTCCTGCATTGTTCTCATGAAAACTTCTGGTTTTAAATTTTTGCGATGGCGTTAGTGACATATATTTATTTATTATCTATCTATCTGGGCGCAGCGGCCAATCTATGTGAAGCTTGCATATTATTTGCCGAATTGAAATCTGAGGCTAGCTGGTAGCTGTAATATTCATGAGAAAAATCAGGCCACTCGCTGAATTTTTTGTGTGAATAAATGCAGGTTGAGGTTTACCGTCACTTACTTTCTTCTGATATTGAATATTTGGTTGTGTGCACGATGGGTATGCCATGTGTTTATGTTAGTCTATTATGTTCAGTTAGTGTTAGTCGTCACTCGCTGAATTTTTGTGTGAAGAAATGTCGGTTGAGGTTTACTGTCACTTACTTTCTTCTGGTATTGAACATTTGGTTGTGTGCACGACGGGTATGCCATGTGTTTATGTTAGTCCATTAGGTTTAGTTAGTGTTAGTCGCCTGCAATCTGAAGAATCAAATGGACTGCTGTTTCTATCTGGGCACTGTGGCCGCTACCTGCGTAAAGCCTGCGAATCTGGCACCACTCCCGGTTCAGTCAGGAAGCCGAGTAGCAATCTGATTGACATGTAGTTTGCCTTCGGATGTGAACATCCGTGCCATTCTGTATGTTATTTCATACCTGTTGTTTTCATGAGAAAAATCAGTGTGTGTGTGACCAAATTTGCAAGTTGAGGTTTTACAATTACTTACTTATGATAACCGTTGAATCATGAAATAGGAAACACATACGTTCAGAAATGATTTTTTTTTGGTATTGGTGTTTCTCATATCAACATTTTTTTACATATGACAATCATGAACTGAATTAAGATCTGGGCTAGCTATGGCTGAAAACAAAGATAGTTCTAGGTAGAAATATATTGTCACCGGTGTGCTGCAGTTGTAGTTAAAGATCGGGGTCGGATTAGTTTTTTGGTTTTTGTATAAGCAATTTTTTCTTTAGGAAGTTAGTTGCTTCTTTAGTACGTGTACAGTTCTCATCATAGATGTTCACTTTGATGCTTGCTACTTTTCACAGATATAGGGAGGGTATTTCCTTACTAAAAAGGCAATGGCTCATTACATTATAAATTCCAGTTTTGATTAGTTGATTAGTGACATACAATATGATTCAGCGAATGCACATGATAGGTGGGGATTCAGAAGAAGCAACTAATAGATAGGAAGAGCCTTGCATGTATATATAAAGAAAATACTTCTGGAAACAATTGCTTCTAATCAGATTTGCAAAACCAGACTGTACTATTGCTTCTAATCAATGGTATAAAAGATTTAGAAAATCAGCCTACGCTACTGCTTTATCGGAAACAATATGGTGAACACCAAGTGTACTACATAGTTTACTTTTGTGCTTTATCTTGATTGTATTTTCAGTCATCGGTCACCGAGAGCACTATTTCTAATAAAGGTCATGTTTTTCTATGGTGTTTACTGTTTGGTGGCACCTTTAGATTGTTAGCATCGTCCTTACGTTTGTTTTGTACCCTGTTCTTTCAAGGTGTGCTTTGCTGTGATTTTCGTCGGTCCGTCCATTGAAAGCGTATGATTGATAACGAAGGGTATAGATGGCTATATTTGAATAAGTCTGACTGAATATTTGTCCAAAAAAATTAGTTCCATTTCAACCCCAACATACAGTCTATGCTCCAGTAGAATCAGCCCCAGGTTCCAAAAAGCTAAGATCACAGTTTGTGGTCTTATCATTTATCGAGATCAGTTGGTAGATAATGGTTTTTATTTCTTTATTTCTTTATTTTTGGTGAGCGGGTGAGCTAATTTGGCCATTTTTCACTTTATCTGTTTCAGCGACTGGATGCTTTAAAGGATCTAAATGGAGTTCATTGTGCGAATCTGAACCCCGTTGCAATGTCTCCATCTCTGTGCAGTGGGCTTGACTGGAACTTGTGGTTTTCTTGCCGAAGACTCCGTGGGTCACTGGCTGCTACCCTGTTCCTCTCGTTTCCAGGCACAACGGGCACCACTTTCTCTCCTGTGAAGGTAACTGAAGGCGACTCCACCTGATATCCATGGCTACTATCTAACCATGCATTACATATGATGGCTTTCCCTTTTTGATTTTCCTTGCTGGTTTATATGCTGCATGTCCTTTTGTGGGAGAACTAGTGCGTCATATCCTTTGTGGGAAAATCTTATTGTTGTGTATGATACATGTTTTGCATTGAATAACTAAAGTTTTTACAGTCTTTTACATTTTCTCGTGCGCTGATTCAGACCCACCATGCATTGGAATGACCTGGATTCAGCCGCTGTCACGGGTCCGGAGTTCTGGTCCTATACATGCTAAATTTTGTTTTTGGTAATTAATCCTACGTTCACAAATTCCTTTTGGATGCATAGGTGATAGGACAAGGTGGTCTATTAGTAGACTGAGATTCACATTGTCATTCCAGTTTTTTTGTTTTGGCACATGTTCATTAACTAGATTGTGCATTTAGTTCTAGGTTGGTTTGATCTGAGAAAGGGAGACCTAGCTTTTCATTGATTTCTTGACATTGTTCATTATCTCGAGCCATGCCTGATATTAAATCTGAACATTTACATCTCCGGTACCACGACACGACATTAGCGGCAGCATCTTGGGGAAGAAGAGGAAAACAATGGCTTAGGGAGGATGGCAGTGGCAACTCTGTAGTGTAAGAGGCTGATGATGCTACCATGGATACTCTCCACCAGCAGCTATTCATGTATATTTATCTCGTGCGTATGAACTTCTATAGAATTATGGGCTTGGTATTACATGCTTGACAGAATCTTAGCATTGTCATCTGGTCGAGAACCGCTTCTCATTGTAGTTGCATCATTTGTGATTTGGACAAGTTCCATTCAAATAAAACTATAAATTCTCCTCAATGGTTAAGAGATTTTAGTAACAGATCACAGATCACAGATTGAAAGGTAGGCATTCTCTTCATGATAAATCATGTTTAATAACCGATCAGTAAAGCTTTGTATAGTTCATAGCTATGCTAACTTCATCTTAACAAGAGGTACATGAATTTTTTGTCTTGCCGCAATGACACAACCAAACTATTTTTTTTGCTTGTGTTGTAATCATTGTTATTTTTGCATTATTAACTTTAAAAAAATTATGGTTTGCCGGTGTTCAAAACTTCTGCCTAACAAGACACCCGAACAAACTACAAGGGGGGAGTGGCGAGGTATCATCCTTCATGACCTTGGCTGCCGACCAACTACTCTGCCATAGAAGAGCCGTCGCTACTGCCGGTCGAGGGGCTTCCCCGTCTCCCTTCCCTCAGTGAAGAGCAACGACATAACTGACTAACATCAATGATGAACATGAGTCCTCACCCCGGCCACACGCTTCGTGCATCATCTGTTGTGCAGCTGGAGGGGAGGCGGAGATGTGGGCAACTAAAATAAGCGGTGCTCGGCCTCGATTCATCAGGTAGCATGCCGTCTAGGAGAGGCGCAACAATTGTTCAAAGCCTCGGATGAATTTCTGCTTTTCCTTTATTTCTTCATCTTTAGTTCAAGTAGATGCAATGTGTATGATTGAGAGGAGAAATTGTAGTTGTTTCACATTGGTTTGATTGAAATTGTATGATTGAGCAGTCCATTGCTATATCAATTTAAGTTACTGTTATTAAACCAAAAGATAATGTTGTTAGTCTTGTCAGAATGTCAAAGTTGTCTTTGACATTGCCATCAAAGCGGTTCTCTAGCTGAAATCATTTGAACACCTGGTATGTGGCGTTACTTGAGTTGGTTACTACCCTGGACTCCATGCTTTAGTCTTCAAAATGAGACGATAAATTTAGCTTATGCTGCCCTATCATCATGCAACTAAAATATTTGAGCGCCCAAACAGGTCTGCCATAAAACTGCGCCTCTTTTGTCATCTTGCTTCACTCCTGTATTGACTACCTGGTATTTTGGTAAAACTAAGAAAACGGTGTAATAATTTATAAGATGTACCTATTTGTCATATGATCTAGTCTCTTCCATGCGAGTTTAATCAACTCAGGAAAGTTGTTGGTGCACCAACACCAGCCATCAGATACTATATATGTGAGATGAACTTTCATTGTTTGTGGGTGCGTTATGGAGAGGGTCAGAATTATAACTTCTCGACACAAATAGGTTATGCTTGCCATTGATCTGGACCATAATATGCTTCATGTTTCCATTATTTTTCATCTCCATTTACAAGGAGATACCTTGAAAGCTACCTTGAACAACCAATCGATGACATGTGGATTTGCCTTGCTCTGTATGACATTGTTCTGAAGCAATATCATGCTATTTTTTATATTTGCAATGTTATGCTACCTTTTATATTTGCAATACTCCAATAACTGTATTACCGGATTGGATATGACTATACCTG
The DNA here is from genome assembly GCA_022496015.1 of Hordeum marinum. NCBI lineage: Eukaryota > Viridiplantae > Streptophyta > Magnoliopsida > Poales > Poaceae > Hordeum > Hordeum marinum. The sequence goes on along the minus strand of CM039678.1, from coordinate 389,669,815 downwards.
ACAGCGGGTGCTGCCGGATGCGGCAAGCCGCATTTCCTACCTAGTCAGATTAAAATGGTGCAAGTTTCTAAAACAAATAATGGTTTGGCAGAATAGGATGTTGTCGACTACTTTGCGGTTATATAGCTGAACTCCATAGACGCCATGAATGGTTGCTAGGTCTATATTTGTATTTTGTCAATCATGCCACAATTACCAATTTACTTGGCGAGTCACTATCTTCACCGCCGACAATTACAGACAGATATAGGAGCGTTCCATGGACCACGGGTGCCATGAAACCTCTTGCAAAAACAAAAAAATATTGAGCATTTGTACCTCAATTCAACTATCCAACTGTGCATTTTGTTGGGTTAATTATATTGTTTGGACCATGTTCAATGGTCTATGTTGTCTTGGTTAATTCTAAACACCCTTTATCAGATTTTGACACATCCACGCAGGGCATATGGTTAAATCATCTATATTAGCCATGTGACATTCATAATTACTTGCAATCGTATAAGTGTTGCTACACACAATTTACATAATATACAGACGTAAAACATATATAGACATATACAACCTAGATGAAAGTATATACCATGCAAAATGTGTACATATGCACAGAGAAGGCGACTAGAGTTTGGCGCGCGCAACAATGCAATGTGTAAAAATAAAATAGATATTTACAATGAAAAGCCATTTTGATAAAAAAAGATAATAATTGCATCATTATGGGGATAGCTATCACTGATCGACCGTAGTGTAAAATTCTAAAAAATAAATATCATCATACAGTACTATCTCTAAACTGCCGAAATGTCTTATAATTAAAAACATAGGTTGTATATATATTTTTGGGTGATTTGGATTGATCGGATTAAATCAAACACAATTTTCATCGGTATAGATATCTACTGATACATAGGTGAATGTAAAATGTGTATGTGTTCCATGACCCAATATGAACCTCCCCCTCCCGCGTCGCCTCTCTCGGGCGTCACGGGGGCAACCCCTCCGGCGCCGCCGCCGGTCCTCCCTCCTCCTCCCCTCCCCTCGCCGCCGCCTGAGGATACCGCCGGCGAAGCCCGGTCCGGATCCAGGGAGGGTGGCGGCGGGGCATCCCTCTGGATGGCGCTCGGGCGGATCCAACGTGGAGGCGCGGTTTGGTCCGAGGATGAGGGTGGCGCGCGGCGGCCAGGTGCAGTGCGGGTGCACGGCGGCGGTGCGGCGTGGGCTCGCGGCGGCCAGGTGCGGCTTGGGCGCACGGCCAGGGGCGCAGCGGCCAGATGCGCGCGCGGGCGCACGACGAGGGGCGCGACGGCCAGATGCGGCGAGGGCGCGGCGGGCGCTCGGCGAGGCGCGCTGCGAGCAGGCGGCGGCCAGGTGTGGCGCGGGCTTGGAGAGCAGGCTGGGATGGTGCAGATTTGGGTCTCGTTAGGTCAGGTGGTGTGGCTTCGTGTTCGTGGTGCTCGGGGCGGTGGGGTGTGTTGAAAATATGCCCTAGAGGCAATAATAAATTAGTTATTATCATATTTCCTTGTTCATGATAATCGTTTATTATCCATGCTATAATTGTGTTGATTGGAAACTCAGATACATGTGTGGATACATAGACAACACCATGTCCCTAGTATGCCTCTAATAGACTAGCTCGTTGATCAAAGATGGCTATGGTTTCCTAGTCATGGACATGAGATGTCATTTGGTAACGGGATCACATCATTAGGAGAATGATGTGATGGACAAGACCCAAACTATAAACGTAGCATATGATCATGTCAGTTTATTGCTACTGTTTTTTGCATGTCAAGTATGTGTTCCTATGAACATGAGATCATGTAACTCACTAACATCGGAGGAGTACCTTGTGTGTATCTTTTATAACGTCGCAACGTAACTGGGTGACTATAAAGGTGCTCTACAGGTATCTCCGAGGGTGTCTCTTGGGTTGGCATGGATCAAGACTAGGATTTGTTACTCCGTGTGACGGAGAGGTATCTCAGGGCTCACTCGATAATATAACATCACAATAAGACTTGCAAGCAATGTGACTAAGTGTTAGTCACGAGATCTTGTATTACAGAACGAGTAAAGAGACTTGCCGGTAACGAGGTTGAACTAGGTATGGAGATACCGACGATCGAATCTCGGGCACGTAACATACCGAAGAACAAAGGGAACATCATACGAGATTAACTGAATCCTTGACATAGAGGTTCGACCGATAAAGATCATCGTAGAATATGTAGGAACCAATACGGGCATCCAGGTCCCGCTGTTGGTTATTGACTATAGAGGTGTCTCGGTCATGTCTACATAGTTCTCGAACCCGTAGAGTCTGCACACTTAAGTTTTGGTGACGTTTCGGTAGTATAGAGTTATGCATGGTGATGAGCGAAGGTTGTTCGGAGTCCTGGATGAGATCCCGAACGTCACGAGGAGCTCCGAAATGGTCCGGAGGTAAAGATTGATATATAGGAAGTCCTATTTTGGTCGCCGGAAAAGTTTCGGGCTCATCGGTAGTGTACCGGGAGTGCCGGTAGTGTACCGGGAGACCATCGGGTGGGGTATTTCGACCCAAGAGGCTACATGGGCTGTGGGAGAGTGAATACAATCCCTTGGTGGGCTGGTTGAAGTCCCACAAAGGGCCCATGCGGCTGGAAAGAAAAGCCCAAGGAGAAAAAGGTGGAAAAAGGCAAAAAGTCTAAATAAGGAAGGAGTCCTAATCCTAATAGGATTGGAGTAGGACTCCTCCACCTCCAATTTTGGTCAGATCTTGAGGGTTTGAGGCTGCCTCCTCCCCTCCCTCCCTCCTATATATACTAGAGGATTTAGAGGGAAAAGCTAACCCTAATAGCCACGTGCAACCTCTCCTCTAGATTGTAGTTTCTCCTCTAGATCGGTTTTCAGCGGTGCTTAGGCGAAGCCCTGCTGGAATAGCACCACCACCATCGCCGCAACGCCGTCGCGCTGCCGGAGAACTCATCTACCTCTTCGCTCCCTCTTGCTGGATCAAGAAGGCGGAGATCGTCATCGAGTTGTACGTTTGCTGAACGCGGAGGTGCCGTCCGTTCGGCGCTAGATCGGAAGGACCGTGATCAAGATCGCGAGACATTTCGTGATTGGATCGCGGGACGGATCATGATGAGATCGCGGGACGGGTCGTGATGAGATCGCGGGACGGATCGTGATGGGATCGCAGGACGCTCGGCGATTTGGATCGCGAAGACGTTCGACTACATCAACCGCGTTTCTTAACGCTTCCCGCTTAGCGATCTACAAGGGTATGTAGATCCACTCTCCCTCTCGTTGATGCTCATCACCATGGATAGATCTTGCGTGTGCGTAGGAATTTTTTTGTTTCCCATGAAACGTTCCCCAACAGTGGCATCATGAGCTAGGTCTATGTGTAGATGAGATCTCGAGTAGAACACAAAGAGTTTGTGGGCGTTGATGCTTAGATTGCTTCCTCCCTTGGTCGTGTTTTGGTCCAGCGGTATAGTGGGATGAAGCGTCCCGGACCAACCTTACTCGTACGCTTATGAGAGACCGGTTCCATCGACTGACGTGTAACTTCGTTGCACAAAGATGGCTGGCGGGTGTCTATTTCTCCTACTTTAGTTGGATCAGATTCGACAAAGGCGGTCCTTGAGAAGGTTGAAAAGCAACTAGTGTATCACCATTGTGGTTTTTGCGTAGATGAGAATTGTTCTTGCTAGATACCCGTAGCAACCACGTAAAACATGCAACAACAATTAGAAGACGTCTAACTTGGTTTTGCAGGGTATGTTGTGATGTGATATGGCCAATTACATGATGTGATATATGTGATGTATGAGATGATCATGTGTTGTATAGAATATCACGACTTGCATGTCGATGAGTACGGCAACCGGCAGGAGCCATAAGGTTGTCTTTAATTATTGTATGACCTGCGTGTCAATCATTAAGCGCTATGTAATGCTTTACTTTATCGCTAAACGGTAGCAATAGTAGTAGAAGCATAGCAGGCGCAACAACCCACATGGTGACATGTTGATGGAGATCAAGATGATGGAGATCATGGTGTCATACCGGTGATGATGGAGATCATGCCGATGCTTTCATGATGGAGATCAAAAGCACAAGTTCATGGCCATATCATGTCACTTATGATTTGCATGTGATGTTAATCCTTTTATGCACCTTGTTTTGCTTAGGACGACGGTAGCATTATAAGGTGATCCCTCACTTAATTTCAAGATAAATTGTGTACTCCCCGAGTGTGCACCGTTGCGAAAGTTCGTCGTGTCGAGACACCACGTGATAATCGGGTGTGATAGACTCTAAGGTCACATACAACGGGTGCAAGCCAGTGTTGCACATGCAGAACACTCAGGTTAAACTTGACGAGCCTAGCTTGTACAGACATGACCTCGAAACACAAGAGACCGATAGGTCGAGCATGAGTCATATAGTAGATATGATCAACATGATGATGTTCACCATTGAAACCACCTCAACTCACGTGATGATCAGACTTGAGTTGGTGAATTTGGATCATGTGTCACTCGAATGACCAGAGGGATGTCAATTTGAGTGGGAGTTCTTAAGTAATATGATTAATTGAACTCATTATCATGAACATAGTCAGTAGTGTCTTTGCAAATTATGTTGTAGATCACTTGCTCGCGTTGTAGCTCCCTTGAATTTTTATATGTTCCTAGAGAAATAAAGTTGAAAGATGATGGTAGCAATATTGCAGACTGGGTCCGTGATCTGAGGATTGTCCTCATTGTTGCACAAAAGGCTTATGTCCTTAATGCACCGCTCGGTGTGCCACCCCCTCTAGCGTTGTTTGTAGAAGTTGTGAACATCTGACAGGCACGTTCTGATGACTACTTTATAGTTTAGTGCGTCATGCATTACGGCTTAGAATTGAGGCTCCGATATGTTTTGAACGTCATGGAACATATGAGATGTTCTAAGAGCTGAAATTAGGATCTCAGGCTCGTGCCCGTGTTGTGAGAAATGAGATCTCCAACAAGATTCTTTGCCGGCAAGATGAAGGAGAATAGCTTAATCGTTGAGCATGTGCTCAGATTGTCTGGGTGCTACAATCGCTTGAATCAAGTGGAAGTTGATCTTCCAGATAAGATAGTGATTGATATAGTTTTGTAAGTCACTGTCACTAAGCTACTAGAACTTGGTGATGAACTATAAAATGCCAGGGATAGAAATATTGATCCCCGAGCTGTTCGCGATGTTTGACACCGCGAAGGTAGAAATCAAGAAGGAGCGTCAAGTGTTGATGGTTAGTAAAAACCACTAGTTTCGAGAAGGGCAGGAGCAAGGAGGGAAACTTCATGGATAGCAAGTCAGTTGCTGCTCCAGTGAAGCAACCCAAAGTTGAACCCAAACCCGAGACTAAGTGCTTCGATTATGAGGAGAACGGTCGTTGAAGCAGAACAACCCTAGATACTTGGTAGATAAGAAGGCTGGCAACGTCAACAGAAGTATATTTGATATACGTGTTATTCATATGTACCTTGCTAGTACTCCTAGTAGCACCTGGGTATTGGATACCGATTCGGTTGCTAAATGTTATTAACCGAAATAAAAGCTACGGAATGAACGGAGAACTAGCTAAGGGTGAGGTGACGATGTGTGTTGGAAATATTTCCAAGGTTGATGTGATCAACATCGCACGCTCTCTCTACCTTCGGGATTAGTGACAAACCTAAATAAATGTTATTTGGTGTTTTGCGTTGAGCATGAACGTATTAGATCGTGTTTGTTGCAACACGGTTATTCATTTAAGCTAGAGAATAATGGTTATTCTGTTTACATGAATAATACCTTCAATGGTCATGCACCCATTGAGAATGGTTTGTTGAATCTTGATCATAGTAATACACTTGTTCATAACATTGATGCCAAAAGATACGAAGTTAATAATGATAGTACCACATACTTGTGGCACTGCCGCTAAACGTCATATTGGTACAAAGCGCATGAAGAAACTCCATGCTGATGGATCTTTGGACTCATTCGATTTCGAATCGGTTGAGACATGCGAACCATGCCTCTTGGGCAAGATGACTAAGGACCCCGTTTTCTGGATTGATGGAGCTGGCAAGTGATTTATTGGAAATGATACATGTTGATGTATGCAATCCAATGAGTCTTGTAGCGTGCGGTGGATATCATTATTTTCTTAACTTCGCTGATGATTTGAGTAGATATAGTGTATATTTACTTAATGAAACACAAGTCTGAATCATTTGAAAGGTTCAAGCAAATTCAGAGTGAAGTTTAAGATCATCGTGACAAGAAGATAAAAATATCTGCGATATGATCGTGGAGGTGAATATCTGAGTTACGAGTTTGGCATACAACTTTAGACAATGTGAAAGTCGTTTCACAACTCATGCCACCTGGAACACCATAGTGTGATGGTGTGTCTGAACGTCATAGTCGTGTTCTATTGGATATGGTGCGGGCTATGATGTCTCTTATCGTTTTGCTACTATAATTTTGGGGTTATGCATTAGAGACAACTGCATTCACTTTAAATAGGGCACCATCTAAATCCGTTGAGATGACACCGTATGAATTATGGTTTGATAGAAACTTAACTGTCATTTCTTAATGTTTGGGGCTGCGACGCTTGTGTGGAAAAATCTTTTCACCTACTGAGCTCGAACCCAAAGCGGACAAATGCATCTTCATAGATTACCCTAAGAACAGTTGGGTGAAACTTCTATCTCAGATCCAAGCATAAAGTGTTTGTTGCTAAAACGGGTCCTTTCTCGAGAAAGAGTTTCTCAGTGGGAGGAAGATAGAACTTGATGAGGTTGTTGAACCTTTGTTTCAACCAGAGAGTAGCGCAGCGCAGAAAGATGTTTCTATGGAACCTACGTCAGTTGAAGAGGAAGTAAATGATGATGATCATGAAGCTTCAGATCAAGTTACTATCGAACCTCGTAGGTCAACAAGGATGTGTACTGCTCCTGAGCGGTACGACAACCCTGTCTTGGAGGTCATGTTGTTGGACAACGATGAACCTACGAACTATGGAGAAGCGATGATGGGCCCGGATTCCGACAAATGGTTAGAGGCCATGAAATCCGAGAAAGGATCCATGTATGAAAACCAAGTATAGACTTTGGTGGACTTGCTCGTTGGATGGCAAGTCGTCGAGTACAAATGGACCTTTAAAATGAAGACATGCGCTGATGGTGAATGTCACCATTTATAAAGCTCGACTTGTCGCAAAGAAGTTTCCGGCAAGTTCAAGGAGTTGACTACGATGAGACTTTCTCACTCGTAGCGATGCTAAAGTCTATTGGAATTATGTTAGCAGTTGCTGCATTTTTCAATTATGAAATATGGCAGATGGATGCCAAAACATCGTTTCCTTCCTTAAGGAAAGGTTGTATGAGATACAACCAGAAGGTTTTGTCAGCCCTAAGGATCCTAAAAGGTGTGAAAGCTTCAGTGATCCTTATATGAACTGAAGCAAGCATCTCGGAGTTGGAATATACACTTTGATGAGGTGACCAAAGTTTTTGAGTCTATACAAAGTTTATGAGAAACTTGTATTTGCAATAAAGTGAGTGGGAGCACTATAGAGTTTCTGATAAGTATATGTGGATGACATATTGTTGATCGGAAATAATGTAGAATTTCTGGAAAGCATAAACGCTTGTTTGAAAAGTGATTTTCAAAAGAAGACCTGGATAAAGCTACCTAATTGTTGAGCATCAAGATCTATAGAGATAAATCAAGATGCTTGAAGAGACTTTCAATGAGTACATACCTTGAAAAGATTTTGAAAGAGTTCAAAAATGGATCAGTCAGAGAAAGAGTTCTCACCTGATTTGTAAGGTGTGAAGTTGAGTGAGACTCAAAGCTCGACAACGGCAGAAGAAAGAGAAAGGGCGAACGTCGTCCCCTATGCCTTAGCCATAGGCTCTGTATAGTATGCCATGATGTGTACCGCACCTATGTGTGCCTTGCCATGAGTCCGTCAAGGGGTACAAGAGTGATCCAGGAGTGGATCACTGGACATCGGTCAAGATTATCCTTAGTAACTAAAAAACTAAGGAGATGTTTCTCGATTATGGAGGTGATAAAGAGTTCGTCGTAAAGAGTTACGTCGATGCAAGCTTTAAACACCAATCCGGATGACTCGTAGTAGCAATCTGGATACGTATAGTGGAGCAGCCATTTGGAATAGTACCAAGTGGAGTGTGGTAGCAGTGTTTACGGTTTGACATAGAGATTTGCAAAGTACACACGGATATGAATGTCGCAGACCCGTTGACTATAAGACCTCTCTCACATGCAAAGCATGATCGAGCCCCAGAACTCGTTGGGTGTTAGATTCATAACAATGCGAATCACATGGTGATGTGAACTAGATTATTGACTCTAGTGCAAGTGGGAGACTGTTGAAAATATGCCCTAGAGGCAATAATAAATTAGTTATTATCATATTTCCTTGTTCATGATAATCGTTTATTATCCATGCTATAATTGTGTTGATCGGAAACTCAGATACATGTGTGGATACATAGACAACACCATGTCCCTAGTATGCCTCTAATAGACTAGCTCGTTGATCAAAGATGACTATGGTTTCCTAGTCATGGACATGAGATGTCATTTGGTAACGGGATCACATCATTAGGAGAATGATGTGATGGACAAGACCCAAACTGTAAACGTAGCATATGATCGTGTTAGTTTATTGCTACTGTTTTCTGCATGTCAAGTATGTGTTCCTATGACCATGAGATCATGCAACTCACTAACATCGGAGGAGTACCTTGTGTGTATCTTTTATAACGTCGCAACGTAACTGGGTGACTATAAAGGTGCTCTACAGGTATCTCCGAGGGTGTCTGTTGGGTTGGCATGGATCAAGACTGGGATTTGTTACTCCGTGTGACGAAGAGGTATCTCAGGGCCCACTCGATAATACAACATCACAATAAGCCTTGCAACCAATGTGACTAAGTGTTAGTCACGAGATCTTGTATTACGGAACGAGTAAAGAGACTTGCCGGTAACGAGGTTGAACTAGGTATGGAGATACCGACGATCGAACTCGGGCAAGTAACATACCGAAGAACAAAGGGAACATCATACGGGATTAACTGGATCCTTGACATAGAGGTTCGACCGATAAAGATCTTCATAGAATATGTAGGAACCAATATGGGCATCCAGGTCCCGCTATTGATTATTGACTGTAGAGGTGTCTCAGTCATGTCTACATAGTTCTCGAACCCGTAGAGTCTGCACACTTAAGTTTTGGTGACGTTTCGGTAGTATAGAGTTATGCATGGTGATGAGCGAAGGTTGTTCGGAGTCCTGGATGAGATCCCGAACGTCACGAGGAGCTCCGGAATGGTCCGGAGGTAAAGATTGATATATAGGAAGTCCTATTTTGGTCGCCGGAAAAGTTTCGGGCTCATCGGTAGTGTACCGAGAGTGCCGGTAGTGTACCGGGAGACCATCGGGAGGGGTATTTCGACCCAAGAGGCTACATGAGCTGTGGGAGAGTGAATACCAGCCCTTGGTGGGCTGGTTGAAGTCCCACAAAGGGCCCATGCGGCTGGAAAGAAAAGCCCAAGGAGAAAAAGGTGGAAAAAGGCAAAAAGTCTAAATAAGGAAGGAGTCCTAATCCTAATAGGATTGGAGTAGGACTCCTCCACCTCCAATTTTGTACAGATCTTGAGGGTTTGAGGCTGCCTCCTCCCCTCCCTCCCTCCTATATATACTAGAGGATTTAGAGGGAAAAGCTAACCCTAATAGCCACGTGCAACCTCTCCTCTAGATCGTAGTTTCTCCTCTAGATCGGTTTTCAGCGGTGCTTAGGCAAAGCCCTGCTGGAATAGCACCACCACCATCGCCGCAACGCCTTCGCGCTGCCGGAGAACTCATCTACCTCTTCGCTCCCTCTTGCTGGATCAAGAAGGCGGAGATCGTCATCGAGTTGTACGTGTGCTGAACGCGGAGGTGCCGTCCGTTCGGCGCTAGATCGGAAGGACCGTGATCAAGATCGCGAGACATTTAGTGATTGGATCGCGGGACGGATCATGATGAGATCGCGGGACGGATCGTGATGAGATCGCGGGACGGATCGTGATGGGATCGCAGGACGCTCGGCGATTTGGATCGCGAAGACGTTCGACTACATCAACCGCGTTTCTTAACTCTTCCCGCTTAGCGATCTACAAGGGTATGTAGATCCACTCTCCCTTTCGTAGATGCTCATCACCATGGATAGATCTTGCGTGTGCGTAGGAATTTTTTTATTTCCCATGCAACGTTCCCCAATAAGGTGCTGGTTCGTGTCAGGGGAGCGCTGGAGATCGGCGGCAAGGCCCTGGCGGAGTATATGGTGGAGGGGCTTGAACGACCTATATGGCGCAGCGGCAGCTTCGGCCGTGAGGGGCGCGGCCGGTTGGTGTCTGCGCGGCCTGGCATCGCGCGGGCGCCCGTGGGGGTGCGCGGATCGAAGGCCCAAGACAACGAGGGTGTGTGCTCCGGTGGTGTGTGATGCGGGTCTGGTTTCCGGTTGTCGGTGGTCTCCACGAGGTGCGGTTGGCTGCGGCGGATAGTGGTGCCTCTTCGTCGGCGGGCAACTTTGATGGTGGTGATGTTTGGTGGCTTACCGACGCCAATATGGGATGAGGTGCGGCTCAGGTGGTGTGGAGTTTGGTGAAAACCTTGTCTTGGCCTCGTGCCGTGACCAGCGATGACGGCGGTTGTGGCCGTCGTTGACCTTCATGGAGGCATCGTTGCTTGTTTCTCCCACCCCTCCTGCACGGATCTGGCCATTTCGGCCTCTCTGGAGGAAATCTTGATCTTTGATCGGACGATGGTGACGCCTTGGTGTCGTATTCCCTCTTGGGGGCTTCGTTTTGGGAGCTTGGCGTCGGCGAGCGGGTCCGGTGGATGGCGTCTGGCGGCGGGTGTGACGTCCAGACTTTTGCAGCAACAATGATGGTGGGAGCGATGTCGGCAACACGGTAATGGTTGCGGTAGTCGGCTCTTCTTCGGCGTGTCCGCGGTTTTTCCTCGGTCTGTTTGTTGCTATGGAGTCGAAGCTACGAAAGTCGGGGCCTTGTGGTATACGATGACTGGCTGCAGGTGGCCCGTTCGGTGATCTCTCGTGGCGCCAGCCGTGCCTGGTTTTGTCCTACAGAGTTCTCCGTTAGAATCGGAGTTGCGTCGTCTGGCCACGGATGGTTGAGATTTTGGCATAAATCTTCATGCAACTTTACGTGTCCGCTATAGTATGAGTTGGGTCGACGATCGCCTATGACGGAGTCAGAGTCGTTTGCTCAGAGTGTAGGGATGACGATGACGCCTCTAGGGAAGGAGTGATGATGATGACGCCTGCATGATGTCTTGCCGTGAACCTTATTGGAGTAGTGTGCGTGCGCTTTTTTATGTGTGCCGCTCAACGGTGGTAACGGTTTTCGTCCGGTTTTACAAAATTAACTGGACAATCTGATTTTTGGTCGGTTTTTCCTAATTAACTGAGCAACTCTTTTCTCCTTAATGAATGCATGATAAATGTCATTTTCGAAAAATATGAAAAAACCGTAATCCGCACATCCTCCCGGTCCAAGGTCCCAGGCTCCCAGCAGCCCGCGCCTCCCCGTCGGCGCTTGCTCCCCGTCGGCGCATTCGGTCTCCCCGGTTCCTCGGCGCCGCTCGCTCTACCCCGTTGTCCCTCGCGCGCAGCGTCGCTCGCCTTGCCCCTCGCCGCCCTAGCCGGCCGCGGGTGCGCCCGCGCCCGCGTCCTGGTCCCCGCCTCGTCGTCACCGGAGTGGCACTGCGCCGTTCGCCTCCTTGCCTGAGCCCTCGTGCCTTCCTCCTCTCTCCCGCCCTAAATAAGTTCTGCATGTTACCGAATACGCATGTCGTCCACCTCCTGCCTAGCCCCTCCCCCTCTGCGGCTCCCCTGCCGTAGGGCTAGGCTCCCACCTCCCTCCGCCGTCGTCGGCGCCACCGCCGCCGCCGAGAGGCCATCACTCAGGTTTAAGCCTCGCGGGGCTGCTCCTATCAAGGTAAAGCTGAAACGACCCCTTGCTCTTGGGCTCAACCGTTTGACTTTGTTTCTGCGTAGCTGGTCGTGTGATTGTTTTCCACAATTTCAGCAGCCAAACCTTGTATGGGTATCACAGGGCTCGACTTTGTGGAATTTGGCGACAAATGGCTACAGATTTTGCGAGTCGCGTGTGTCAGTTTAGTAATCTTGGTTCCAGATTATATCTGTAGACAAAAGCAAAAATAGATTCATTAACTTGGATATGTGTGATTTATTTGCTAGTGTGATGCATTAAGTTTGGTATCCGAGCTGCAACATTGCTGCTATCCACCTGCTCAGTCTGAATGCCATGCCCATCACTTTGCTTTGTCAGTGTCAAAATGGCATGCTGCTTGCATTAATTTGATTTTTGTTTCGTTTGTTTGTTGTGTGCATTTAGGGATGGAGGCTGGTTCACGTCTCGTGCTTCAGGCAGGAGCAAGACGTGTCAACAACATCTGATGACGGCACCGGTTTCAAGTACAATGAGCAGGCAGAGATCTCAGCGGACCCTGACCTGAAGGAGGAAGACGGTGGAAGCCCCAACAGGGATGATCAGAATTATGTAAAGGGAGACTGGTTTGTTAGAGCGCAGAAGGTTTGACTGGTTTATTTTCTGCATTCCAACTACATTGTGTTTGGCCAATAGCAATTTCAACAACAACAACAAAGCCTTTAGTCCCAAACAAGTTGGGGTAGGCTAGAGGTGAAACCCATAAGATCTCGCGACCAGCTCATGGTTTTGACACATGGATAGCAAGCTTCCACGCACCCCTGTCCATGGCTAGTTCTTTGGTGATGCTCCAGTCCTTCAGATCTCTCTTTACGGACTTCCCATGTCAAGTTCGGTCTACCCCGGCCTCTTTTGACATTATCAGCATGCTTAAGCCGTCCGCTGTGCACTGGGGCTTCTGGAGGCCTGCGCTGAATATGCCCAAACCATCTCAGACGATGTTGGACAAGCTTCTCTTCAATTGGTGCTACCCTAACTCTATCTCGTATATCATCATTCCGGATGCGGTCCTTCCTTGTGTGGCCACACATCATCTCAACATGCGCATCTCCGCCACACCTAACTGTTGCACATGTCGCCTTTTAGTCGGCCAACACTCAGCGCCATACAACATTGCGGGTCGAACTGCCGTCCTATAGAACTTGCCTTTTAGCTTTTGTGGCACCCTCTTGTCACAAAGAATGCCAGAAGCTTGGCGCCACTTCATCCATCCGGCTTTAATTCGATGGTTCACATCTTCATCGATATCCCCATCCTTCTGCAACATTGACCCCAAATATCGAAAGGTGTTCTTCTGAGGCACCACTTGCCCATCAAGGCTAACATCCTCCTCCTCCTCGTTCCTAGTAGTACTGAAAGCGCACCTCATGTACTCGGTTTTAGTCCTACTAAGTCTAAAACCTTTCGATTCCAAGGTTTGCCTCCATAACTCCAACTTCCTGTTGACCCCCGTCCGGCTCTCATCGACTAGCACCACATCGTCCGCAAAGAGCATACACCATGGGATATCTCCTTGTATATCCCTTGTGACCTCATCCATCACCAAGGCAAAAAGATAAGGGCTCAAAGCTGACCCTTGATGCAGTCCTATCTTAATTGGGAAGTCGTCAGTGTCGCCATCACTTGTTCGAACACTTGTCACAACATTATCATACATGTCCTTGATGAGGGTAATGTACTTTGTTGGGACTTTATGTTTCTCCAAGGCCCACCACATAACATTCCGCGGAATCTTATCATAGGCCTTCTCCAAGTCAGTGAACACCATATGCAGGTCCTTCTTTTGCTCCCTATATCTCTCCATAAGTTGTCGTACCAAGAAAGTGGCTTCCATGGTCGATCTCCCAGGCATGAAACCAAACTGATTTTTGGTCACGCTTGTCATTCTTCTTACACGGCGCTCAATGACTCTCTCCCATAGCTTCATTGTATGGCTCATCAGCTTAATTCCACGGTAATTAGTACAACTCTGAACATTCCCCTTGTTCTTGAAGATTGGTACTAATATACTCCATCTCCATTCTTCTGGCATTTTGTTTGCCCGAAAAATGAGGTTGAAAAGTTTGGTTAGCCATACTATCGCTATGTCCCCGAGGCCTCTCCACACCTCAATGGGGATACAATCAGGGCCCATCGCCTTGCCTCCTTTCATCCTCTTTAAAGCCTCCTTGACCTCCGACTCCTGGATTCGCCTCACAAAACGCCTGCTAGTATCATCAAAGGAGTCATCCAGATCAATGGTAGAGCTCTCACTCTCCCCATTGAACAACTTGTCAAAGTACTCCCGCCATCTATGCTTAATCTCCTCGTTCTTCACCAGGAGTTGATCTGCTCCGTCCTTGATGAACTTGATTTGGTCAACATCCCTCGTCTTCCTCTCTCGGCTCTTGGCCATCTTATAGATGTCCCTTTCGCCTTCCTTCGTATCTAACCTTTGGTAGAGGTCCTCATACGCCCGACCCCTTGCTTCACTCACAGCTCGCTTTGCGGCCTTCTTTTGCCATCTGGTACTTCTCTATGTTGTCTGCACTCCTATCCAGATATAGGCGTCTGAAACAATCTTTCTTCTCCTTGATTGCCTTCTGGACAACATCATTCCACCACCAGGTATCTTTAGCTTCTCTTCTACTTCCCCTGGACACTCCAAACTCCTTTGAGGCCACCTTACGAATGCAAGTCGCCATCTTCATCCACATGTTGTCTGCATCACCTCCTTCCTCCCAAGGGCCCTCCTTAATGACCCTCTCCTTGAACACCTGAGCTACCTCCCCCTTGAGCTTCCACCACTTCGTTCTAGCGACTTTGGCACGCTTGCCCCGATGGACACGAAACCGAAAGCGGAGGTCAGCAACCACAAGCTTATGCTGGGGGACAACACTCTCTCCAGGTATCACCTTACAGTCTAGGCATGCACGCCTGTCTTCTATTCTCAAGAGGATGAAATCAATCTGGCTATAGTGCTGCCCACTACTGTAAGTCACTAGATGTGATTCTCTCTTCTTAAAGAGGGTGTTAGCTACGATCATGTCGTAGGCTAACGCAAAGCTTAAGACATCTTCTCCATCTTGATTCCTGATGCCATAGCCAAATCCCCCATGCACCCCTTCAAAACATGTGTTAGATGTGCCCACGTGGCCATTGAGGTCTCCTCCTATGAAGAGCCTCTCGCCAATTGGTACACTCCTAACCAAGTCCTCCAGGCCTTCCCAGAACTCCCTCTTGGTGTTCTCATTGTGGCCTACTTGTGGGGCATATGCGCTGATAACGTTGAGGACTAAGTCCCCAACTACCAGCTTGACCAGGATAATCCGGTCCCCACGTCTCTTGACGTCTACCACTCCATCCTTGAGGCTCTTGCTGATCAAGATGCCTACTCCATTTCTGTTTGCAACCGTCCCCGTGTACCACAGCTTGAAGCCGGTACCCTCCACCTCCTTTGCCTTCTGTCCCCTCCATTTGGTCTCTTGGACGCAAAGGATACCAACGCCTCTCCTTACCGCTATATCAACTACCTCCCGAAGCTTACCTGTCAGAGACCCTACGTTCCAACTACCTAATCGAATCCTCCTAGGCTCGGCTAGCTTCCTTACACTTCACACTCGTCGAGTCAAATGTGAAGACCCTCGCTCATTTTCCACTACACCCGAGCGCCGATGTAGCGCGCCACTAAGGATGCGACGACCCGATCCTCGCTCACTTGCGACCGTATCCAGATCACGATACGGCGCGCCACCTGGGGGTGACGGCCCGGCCCTTGCCCATTTTCCACCACACCCGGGTTCCGATGTGGCGCGTCGCTGAGAGGGTTACACCCCAACGAAAACCTTTTGGGTTTCATCTCCATAAGAGTGGCTGGGTTTTCACGTTGGCTCGCCAAGCCTATCACAACCCTCCTCCTTTACCCGGGCTTTGGACCGGCTATGTTGAGACAACATAGGCGGAGTTGCCAATAGCAATTTCAGATATAGAATATATTAGTGGGATACTGCAAAATGAAGCATAGTATGTGCGATACAATAGAAGTAAAACTACCAGTTTCTATGCTCAGTTGCTCACTTGAAATGCTATTTGAGAGCTTAAGAGATAAGATGTCCGGGTCATGTATGGAATCGTGGCAGAACACAATCTTCACGATGAAGGAGACATTGTGAAATTACTCCCGTCATTCAATTTGAGTTCATAACTTGATCCATTAAATCTTGGGCACGGTTTGCAAGTTTGTATAATAAACCACTTCGCTTCTGCTAGCATTAATCGACCCGTTAACAAAATAAATAGCTATCATTGTGCCTTTTCTTTTTCTTTTTTCTGTACTACTGTATGTATTGGGTTCACTTGATTGGGTTGCATGTCTATCTAAGTTTATAAGGAATCTTTTGAGTGACCAATTGATCATTTCAATGTTTGAACTACGAAAACGTCTTTTATTTAGTTACAGAGGGTGTAATATATAGGAAAAAAGGCTTGTCTTTTATAAATTTATGAATCCCTGCCTTGGGCCTTGCACTACACTTTCTCATCAAGCTCAGTTATTGTATGATATCTTGCACGGTCTCTCACCTGTCAATGTAAATCATAATATTCTCCTTTTGTGTTACTCTTGTTGCAAACATTTTGGATTTGTAGTTACTTGGAAGAATATTTATCATCAGATTGTTAATATACTTCGGAACTTAGTTTCCAACTCTCATTGGATGTTTAACCGGTTTAGGCGTTCATATTTTGTTTAGTGTTAATTGGCTAGATATTGATGTTAGTCGTTTTCATTGTTAAGACTTCAATTTTGTCGTGTGAGTCCATGAAAATTCTGAATTTATCTCCCAGATAAAGGAAAATCTACAGGAAACAATATCCAGATTTTGGAATGAGCGCTGGGCAGTACCTTGGACTGGACAAACAATTACCCAGGCTAGTTCTCAACTTCTTCTATCGTGTTCCTATATTTGTTTTGATTTTGTCGGACATCCCTTTTGCTAATTCAGCAGATATCCTATGGATATCCTAAGGGGCATGGGTAGGGGCCAGATGTTGTTTTTCTCGTACTGTTATTCCTCCGTGTTCTGTTAGATTTTCTGTATACAGACACAGACATATCCATAGTGAATCTGATCTAAAAGATGCCGAACCCATGTGGTTACTCCTTTTGGATATGGTATATGCCCTTATGTGCCCACCTCAGATTTTTATACTCTTGAGGAAGTCTTATAAGTTACAACAAGGCACTTTACACTACCATAATGTTCTGTTTAATTTTTTGCTTCGCTCAAAGCTCAGCTCCTCTGTGGGACATGCCATGCATGGATAGCACCCTGCCTAGAATTTTGCCGCTTCCTCATAAAAGAGCTAACAGGGATATGGGACACTAATAGTGCCATTGGAGCGGTTTTGTATTCATAGCCTTTAACATAATAGTGTCGCTCACTTTAGACTTCTAACACTAAGGTGGAAGTAAAGTCACAACCACAACTCCACGGGGGCCACTCCAAACAGGCTCTCGGTATAAGCAATAAGTTTTCATTCTAAAGAAAAACAAGTTATGATGCATGTGCTAGCAATATAATGTACATAATGGAAATGAATGGATGCCGCTGGTAATATGTTGATTATTTGGATGTCTTGCTAAAGTTATCAGTTTAACAGGGAATGTTGATTGATATATGGTCTCTTAGCAGTTTATGTGGATTTGGTAATAAGAGAATCTGGTTATACTTTTTGAAAACAGGTCATGTTTTTGTGGATCGCGACGTTTTGGCTTGTGGGTTCCTGGATAGTGCCATTCTTCTCATGCTGCTGGCTTTAGCAAGGAAACATTGACGCACAGAGGCCAAGCATTATATAGCCTCGTGACGGACATAACTGAAGGCCTTGCTGGGATTGCTATCCTTCACCAGTGCCTTGGTAGATTCCGTCCCCTTCCTCCAGGCTGGTTTGAGTTCAAATTGAAGGGTAAATGGCATTGGGATGTAGCGTTGGGGTGCCTGTTATTCCCACTGGTGAATTTGCTTTCTCACATTAACATCAGCCTAGTTCATATGTCATCAGGGCCGGTCGCCGGGGTATCCAGTGTAGAGCAATCCATTGTGGCCCGTGACCCGGTGGCAATGGCCTTGTATGCAGTGGTAGTCACTATATGCGCACCTATATGGGAAGAGATTGTGTTCCGTGGTTTCCTTCTCCCATCTCTAACGCGGTACATGCCTCTTCCATGGTCAATCCTGCTGAGTGCCGCGGCATTTGCGCTGGCGCACTTCAACGTGCAAAGGGTGTTGCCATTGATATTTCTTGGGGTTGTGATGGGAGGTGTCTTTGCCAGATCACGCAACCTATTGGCATCGATCGTGCTCCATAGCCTTTGGAACGGTTTTGTATTCCTGGATTTGATGAAGTGAGCTATGACGATATTGTTGTCCAGCTTTCGATATCTAACCTTTGTGTTCTCATTTTGCATGGAGTAAAGAAGCTAACGAATGGTGATGGTCAGATTGTTTATGTAGAACAAATCATGCAGAGACAAGAGATGTTCAGTGGAGATTAGACAGCATAAGACGGATTTTTGAAGATTTTTTGTGTACGGTCAGAATATAGCCATAGGACTTGTGCCCAGAAGTATGTTTCTTGCTCATGCAAATATATACACGTGCGAATAATTGCCTCATCGTGTATAGAATTACCAATTCATATGTAATTGTGTATTTTGTTCTTCATTATGTGCTAACAAATGTAAATTCCTTTGTATATATTGTCCCATGGCTTGCCTAGTTTTCATGTCAGAAATTACACCATATTTCACATTCAACTAAACAACCATGAAAAACTAAATTAAATTCTAGATATATCTTTCGTTGCTCATGATACTAGGAGAAATGTCACTCTTCCTCTAGTAGTTTACAAGGCCAGTTATGGATATGAGTTTAAAATAGAATAAAAAACGGCATTGACAGTCGAAGTTCCACTTCCTCTGATTCATATTAGTTGTCGTAGCTTTATTACAATTTTATTACAAAGTTATACTAAAACTGTGACAATTAATTTTGATTAGAAAGTTGTAATGGAACCGTGACAATTAATTTGGATATGAAGGAATAGAAGTTTTGACTTAAGGATTAAAACTTTATTAAGCTGTGTGAGCTGGTGGCGTGTGAGCTTTAAGAGGGTTTGACGTTGCTGGGTAGTTCTCGGAAGATTATTTGGCGAGTTTTGTTTGAAAAACTGTTGTCTGGCCATCCACTTTTAAATTTTCCTTGAAAAACATTTCGTATTCAGCCCTCCCATCAAGTCGTCATGACATGACGCTATTAAAACTACAACCATCAGATCATTCCGTACTTTGCCAAAAAAAGAGATAGAAATTTCATCTGTGCCAAAACAAGGCACGGGAAAAATTCAAACTGACCACTTCCTAATTTCATATGCCCTTAGCCTTGCAAGTTACAATGCTATCTTAGATATCATGATGGAACATGTTCACTGGTAACGTACGGGCCTATTCGATTCAAATGGGATTTAAAAAAAAAGAAACTTTCAACCTATTCATCATGTTATGACATTACAAATAGTAAAAAATAACCGTAGACCACGTAGCGATCTCCCTTCCCTCATGAGCCGGGTCGCTGCCGTCATCGCCTCCCTCATCGGAACCGGCTAAACTTGTTGTAGTAAATAGACGGAAAGTCTTTGTGCTAAGGCCACACAAAACGAGCTCACCAGACCAACAAACCGATAAAGAGAAGTATACATTTGAGAAGATTAAACCCGCAGAAACACAAGCGAAGACTCGATCCAAGCAGATCCAGCCAAACCACCACTGGCCGAATCCCGTGAGATCTGCCAGAGACACACCTCCACATGTCCTTTAATGATGCTAGACACGTTACTGGAACGGGGTTAGGCGGGGAACATTCTATTCCATCTTCAGAGAGTCGTTGCCGCCTCGTCTTCTTGAGCAGGATACAAAGCTAAACGAACTCACAATACACATAAAAACGAAGCAAGATCCCTCCCGCGGGCAAGGGCCAGAGTCCACCCCGCCTCCATGGCACTAGGCCCAGCGGAGATGAGGCTGACCGACAACGGCGCCGATCGGTGACAGGGAAACCCTAAGCATTTTATTGGAGAGGCAACTTCGATTCAATGGAATTTTGTGAGTTAAGAATAATTTTTTCTTGACTTTTTGATTTGGCTTTCAGGACTGAAATCATATGATTTTGTTATGTGAGCTAGATAGCACTCCCGACACTAGTGCAGTGTAAAAACGTTTTTATATTATTATATAGGACGGAGGAAGTAGTTTGTACCAATATACAGTGATAGAGCCAGCCGATTTATAGAGATGGGCAAAGGCTAACAACTATCACTTGGACTAGCAATTTGCCCATGAAATCAGCTAGCTAAACAATAAACCAAAAGAATTTTTATCAAGTCCGATATTGTGGAATTACTTTTTTTTCTAAGACAACGATGGCAGACAACTGGTCTAAAAAAAGATGAATCCTGCACTTTTACACGCCGCAATGACACAAATTGTGTTATATACTCGCTCCATCCTGAATAATTTATCACGAAAAATGCTAGAAATAATGTATCTAAAACTAAAAATACTACTGTACATTCATTTCCTTTTCATGGGCTGCAAAAGTAGTTGTAAACAACGGATTGTAAGACCACCGCTTTGGTTGCCCTGTTCTAAAGGAGATATGAATCGTTTTTTCATGTACAATGGCTAAGAAGAGCACCATTTGTAGTTAATTAGGCAAGGCTTGGTCCCTAAAATAAAAATAAAAATTAGGCAAGGCTTGGCCGGTGCTTCTTGAAGGTCTTCATGCAATATTGTCTCTTATGGAGTCCATAGCAATCTGTATATGTCCGTTCTCTCATCACCGAGATAGGAATCATTGCAGCCAGCTTCAGGTATACGTAAGTTTCGCACGTATAAAAACTGCTGTGGTTACATATATGGAGTCGAGGTGGGACTATTTCATAATTTTACAACCCTTCTGCAAGACACAAAGCGTATTCTAGCTCAACTGGTCGTAGCTTGCAAAGTTGAGGCCGAGGTCACGAGTTTGATCCCATTCTTGGCACATAATTTTTGCGCCCTTTCACACATCAGATGGGCCGGCTAAGTTGCGCCATAACAGGTCTAGCAAATTGGGTCACAATGACGACGAACAAAAGTCTGGACGGCGTGACACGCGCTACGGACGAAAATTATTATACGGCAATGACGGACGGACACCACTTAAATAAAAAACGACGGATATACGAAAATCATCATAATGACGGACGTAAATTAGACAGAAAGAAGCAATTCGTGCTTTATTATTAGGTAAAGAGTAAAGGTTTTTGTCCATTCACATCACATCACACCGCCCTGCAAGGCTGCAACACATTCTAAACGCATGACAACTTTTTCACCCACATGTCATGATTAGCTAATAAATAGGGCAACTCTATCAACAATTCGATGGCAACATCACTCAAAATCACATGACAATATTTACTCAAACACATGGTAATCTTGCTCATCCTTAGATTTATTTGCATTGACTTTCTTGAAGTTGTTGAAAGGAGTGTGGTGGCAATCCACACCACATCCCCATGTCAACGTCATATTATTATCCATGGCAAATTCATATGTCAACCTTTGGCAACTCCGTCACACATTAGATGCCATTTTTTGTTCACTCAAGATCACATGGTAACAATTTGCAAAAACACATGGTAATCTAGCTCATCCCTAGATTTTTGTTTATGTATTGATTTTTTAAAGCAACCAAAAGGGGTAGAGAGGGGAGTGGTGGCGACTGAAGGATCGAGATGGAATAAGAATAATGATTGAGATTTCTTTTTCGTTTACATGCACTTCTTCCATAGGAAAAATGTTCCCATTGCCCATAGTCCTTATGTCTTAAGAAGTATTTGTTGAAAATATGTCCTAGAGGCAATGAATAAAGTGTTTATTATTATATTTCCTTGGTCATGATAATTTTTTTTATTATCCATGTTATAATTGTATTGATTGGAAACACATTGCATGTGTGGATATATAGACAACACTTTGTCCCTAGTGTGCCTCTAGTGAACTAGCTCGTTGATCAAAGATGGTTCAAGGTTTCCTAGCCATTGACATGAGATGTCATTTGATAACGGGATCACATCATTAGGAGAATGATGTGATGGACAAGACCCAAACTATAAACATAGCATATGATCATGTCAGTTTGTTGCTACAGTTTTCTGCATGTCAAGTATATGTTCCTATGACCATGAGATCATGCAACTCACGGACACCGGCAGAGTGCCTTGTGTGTATCAAACATCGCAACGTAACTGGGTGACTATAAAGGTACTCTATAGGTATCTCCGAGGGTGTCTGTTGGGTTGGCATGGATCAACACTGAGATTTGTTACTCCATGTGACGGAGAGGTATCTCAGGGCCCACTCGGTAATACAACATCACAACAAGCCTTGCAACCAATGTGACTAAGTGTTAGTCACGGGATCTTGTATTACAGAAACGAGTAAAGAGACTTGCCGGTAACGAGGTTGAACTAGGTATGAAGATACCGACGATCGAATCTCGGGCAAGTAACATACCAAAGAACAAAGGGAACATCATATGGGATTAACTGAATCCTTGACATAGAGGTTCGACCGATAAAGATCTTCGTAGAATATGTAGGAATCAATATGGGAATCCAGGTCCCACTATTGTTTATTGACCGTAGAGGTGTCTCGGTCATGTCTACATAGTTCTCGAACCCGCAGGGTCTGCACACTTAAGGTTCGGTGATGTTTTAGTAGTATAGAGTTATGTATGGTAGTGACCGAAGGTTGTTCGGAGTCCCGAATGAGATCCCGGACATCACGAGGAGCTCCAGAATAGTCTAGAGGTAATGATTGATATATAGGAAGATGGTGTTTGAACTCCAGAAAAGTTTCGGGCATTTCCGGCAGTGTACCAGGAGTGACGAATGGGTTCCGGGGACCACCAACCCAAGGGGCCACATGGGCCTTAGAGATGGCGCACCAGCCCCTGTTGGGCTGGGCAAGCCAGCCCAAAAGGGCCCTATGCGCATGGGGAAGGAGGAAGAGTAGGGGCCAAGTTAGGGAGCAGTCCCACCAGGAATCCACCTCCCTTGTGGGAGGTGGACTCCTCCCCTTGGCTTCGGCCGAAGCTCTCCTTGGAGGAGAGGCTAAGGCTGCCTCCTCTCCCCTCCCTCTATATATACTAGAGATTTTGAGGGCAGCCCTAACCCTAATTGCCACGTGCCGCCCTCTTCTTCCTCTAGATCATTTTCTCCTCTAGATCGGTTTTCAGCGGTGCTTAGGCGAAGCCCTCCTGGAATTGCTCCACCACCATCGCCGCAACGCCGTCGCACTGCCGGAGAACTCTTCTACCTCCGCTCCCTCTTGCTGGATCAAGAAGGCGGAGATCTTCATCGAGCTGCACGTGTGCTGAACGCGGAGGTGTCGTCCGTTCGATACTTGATCGGGAGTTCGTGGGACGGCTTGCGATTTGGATCGCGGAAACGTACCACTACATCAACCACATTCTTTAACGCTTCCGCTTAGCGATCTACAAGTGTACGTAGATCCAATCTCTCCTCTCATATATTCTCATCTCCTAGATTGATCTTGGTGAAGCGTAGGAATTTTTTTGTTTCCCATGCAACGTTCCCAATAGTGGCATCATGAGCTAGGTCTATGCGTAGATGAGATCTTGAGTAGAACACAAAGAGTTTGTGGGCATTGATATTCAGATTGCTTCCTTCCTTAGTCTTTTCTTGGTTCAGTGGTATTATGGGATTAAGCGGCTCGGACCGACTTTACTCGTACGCTTACGAGAGACCGTGTTCCATCGACTGACATGTGACTTCGTCGCATAAAGATGGCTGGCGGGTGTTTGTCTCTCCCACTTTAGTTGGATCGGATTTGATTAAGGCGGTCCTTGTGTAAGGTTGAAAAGCAATCTTCATATCACCGTTGTGGTTTTTGCGTAGGTAAGAATCGTTCTTGCTAGATACCCATAGCAGCCACGTAAAACATGCAACAACAATTAGAGGACGTCTAACTTGTTTTTGCAGGGTATGTTGTGATGTGATATGGCCAATTTCATGATGTGATTGTTGGAAATATGCCCTAGAGGCAATAAATAAAGTGTTTATTATTATATTTCCTTGTTCATGATAATTGTTTATTATTCATGCTAGAATTGTATTAATTGGAAACATGGATACATGTGTGGATACATAGACAAACACAATGTCCCTAGTATGCCTCTAGTGAACTAGCTCGTTGATCGAAAGATGGTTAAGGTTTCCTAGCCATGGACATGAGATGTCATTTGATAATGGGATCACATCATTAGGAGAATGATGTGATGGACAAGACCCAAACTACAAACGTAGCTTATGATCGTGTTAGTTTATTGCTACTGTTTTCTGCATGTCAAGTATATGTTCCTGTGACCATGAGATCATGCAACTCACGGACATAGGAGGAGTGCCTTGTGTGTATCAAACGTCGCAACGTAACTGAGTGACTATAAAGGTGCTCTACAGGTATCTCCGAGGGTGTCTGTTGAGTTGGCATGGATCAAGACTGGGATTTGTTACTCCGTGTGACGGAGAGGTATCTCAGGGCCCACTCGGTAATACAACATCACAATAAGCCTTGCAAGCAATGTGACTAAGTGTTAGTCACGGGATCTTGTATTATGGAATGAGTAAAGAGACTTGCCAGTAACAAGGTTGAACTAGGTATGGAGATACCGACGATCGAATCTCGGGCAAGTAACATACCGAAGAACAAAGGGAACATCATACGGGATTAATTGAATCCTTGACGTAGAGGTTCAACCGATAAAGATCTTCGTAGAATATGTAGGAACCAATGTGGACATCCAGGTCCCGCCATTGGTTATTGACCGTAGAGGTGTCTCGGTCATGTCTACATAGTTCTCGAACCCGCAGGGTCTGCACACTTAAGGTTTGGTGACGTTTCGGTAGTATAGAGTTATGTATGGTGGTGAACGAAGTTTGTTCGGAGTCCCGGATGAGATCCCGTACGTCACGAGGAGCTTCGGAATGGTTCGTAGGTAAAGATTCATATATAGGAAGTCCTGTTTTGGTCGCCGGAAAAGTTTTGGGCTCATGGGTAGTGTACCGGGAGTGTCGGTAGTGTACCGGGAGGCCACCGGGAGGGGTATTTAGACCCAAGAGGCTACATGGGCTGTAGGAGGGTGTAAACCATCCCTTATTGGGCTGGTGGAACATCCACAAGAGGCCCATGCGACTGGAGGAAAAAGGCCTAAGAGAAAAAGTGAAAAAAGGCAAACTAGGGTGAATCCTAGTCCTACTAGGATTGGAGGTGGACTCCACCTCTCCCTCTCTCCTTCGGCCGAAGCAAGGAGGCCTTGGCACTTGTGCCAAGGCCTCTCCTCCTCTCCTCTTATATATAATGGAGGTTTTAGGGTTTTTCCACTAGTTTTTCAGCCACGTGCTACCCGTTCCTCTAGTGCATAGTTTCTCCTCTAAATCGGATTTCTGCAGTGCTTAGGCGAAGCCGTGCCGGAATTGCTCCACCACCATCGCCGGAGCGACGTCACGCTGCCGGAGAACTCTTCTTCCTCTCCACTCCTTCTTGCCGGATCAATACAGTGGAGATCGGTATCAAGCTGTACGTGTGCTGAACGCGAAGGTGCCGTCCGTTCGGCGCTAGATCGGAAGGATCGTGATCAAGTTCGTGGGACGGATCGTGATCAAGTTCGTGGGACGGATTGTGATCGGATCGTGGGACATATCTTGATTGGATCGCGGGACGGATCGTGATTGGATCGCGGGATGCACGGCGATTTGGTTCACGAAGACGTTCGACTACACCAACCGCGTTTATTAACGCTTCCCGCTTAGCGATCTACAAGGGTATGTAGATCCACTCTCCCTCTCGTAAATGCTCATCACCATGGATAGATCTGCGTGTGCGTAGGAATTTTTTTGTTTCCCATGCAACGTTCCCCAACAGTGATATATGTGATGTATGAGATGATCATGTTTTTGTATAGAATATCACGACTTGCATGTCGATGAGTACAGCAACCGGCAGGAGCCATAGGGTTTTATTTAATTATTGTATGACCTGCATGTCAATCATTAAGCGCTATGTAATTCTTTACTTTATCACTAAACGGTAGAAATAGTAGTATGAGCATGGTGGGCGCTACAACCCCGATGGCGACACAGTGATGGAGATGATGATGATGAATATCATGGTGTTATGCCGGTGACGATGGAGATCATGCCGGTGCTTTCAAGATGGAGATCAAAAGCACAAGTTCATGGCCATATCATGTCACTTATGATTTGCATGTGATGTTAATCCTTTTATGCACCTTGTTTTGCTTAGGACGACGGTAGCATTATTAGGTTATCCCTCACTTAAATTTCAAGATGAACCGTGTTCTCCCCAAGTGTGCACCGTTGCGAAAGTTCATCGTGTCGAGACACCATGTGATGATCGGGTGTGATAGACTCTACATTCGCATACAACGGGTGTAAGCCAGTGTTGCACATGCAGAACACTCGGGTTAAACTTGATGAGCCTAGCATGTACAAACATGGCCTCAGAACACAAGAGACCGAAAGGTCGAGCTTGAGTCATATAGTAGATATGATCAACATGATGGTGTTCACCGCTGAAACCACCTTAACTCACGTGATGATCAGACTTGAGTTGGTGAATATGGATCATGTGTCACTCAGATGACCTGAGGGATGTCAATTTGAGTGGGAGCTTTAGTAATTTGATTAACTAAACTCATTATCTTGAACAATAGTCTTAGTAACCTTTGCATATTTATGTTGTAGATCAATGGCTCGCGTAGTAGCACCCCTGAATTTTAATGCATTCCTAGAGAAAGCTAAGTTGAAATAAGATGGAAGTAATTTTGTGGACTGGGCCCATAATCTGAGGATTATCCTCACGACTTCCCAGAAGGCATATGTCCTTGATGCACCGCTTGGTAACCAACCCACAGACTTGTCATCCGAAGACGTTAAGAACGCTTGGGAGGCACGTTCTGGAGATTACTCAATAGTTTAGTGTGCAATATTGTATGGCTTAGAACCGGGACTTCAAAGGCATTTTGAACGTCATGAAGCATATGAGATGTTCCAGGAGTTGGAGTTTATCTTTAAGAAGAATGCCCGGATCGAGAGGTATGAGACCTCCGATAAGTTCTACGCTTGCAAAATGGAGGAGAACGGGTCTATCAGTGAACATATACTCAGAATGTCTAGGTATTCAACTCTTCTGGCAGAGTTAGGGATGCCCCTTCCGCCAGAGGCGATCACTGACAGAGTTATTCAATCATTGCCACCAAGCTACAAGAGCTTCGTGCTGAACTATAACATGCACGGGATGAACAAGTCAGTCACCGAGCTGTTTGCGATGCTAAAAGTCGCTGAGTCTGAAATCTAGAAAGAACATCAAGTGTTGGCGGTCAATAAAACCACTAGTTTCAAGAAGAATGGCAAGGGCAAGAAGGGTAACTCCAAGAAGAGTGGCAAAACAGTTGCCCCTCCCATGAAGAAACCCAAGGCTGGACCCAAGCCAGAAACTGAGTGCTTTCATTGCAAGGGAACTGGTCATTGGAAGCGGAACTACCCCAAGTATCTGGCTGACAAGAAGACGACTAACAACAAACAAGGTATATATGATATACATGTTATTAATGTGTACCTTACTAGCTCTCGTTGTAGTTCCTGTGTATTTGATACCGGTTCGGTTGCTCACATTTGCAACTCAAAACAGGAACTACGAAATAGACGAAGGCTAGCGAAGGACGAAGTGACGATGCGCGTGGGAAATGGTTCCAAGGTTGATGTGATCGCCGTCGGCACACTCTCTCTTTGATTACCATCGGGATTAGTGATGAACTATAATAATTGTTATTTAGTGCCTGCGTTAAGCATGAACATTATATTTGGATCTTGTTTATTGCGAGACGGTTACTCATTTAAATTAGAGAATAATGGTTGTTCTATTTATATGAGTAATATCTTTTATGGTCATGCACCCAATGTGAGGGTTTATTCATATTGAATCTTCATAGTGATGATACACATGTTCATAACATTGATGCCAAAAGATGTAGAGTTGATAGTGATAATACCACTTTCTTGTGGCACTGTCGTTTAGGTCATATTGGTGTAAAATGCATGAAGAAGCTCCATGCTAATGGACTTTTGGGGTCACTTGATTTTGAATCACTTGACACATGTGAACCATGCCTCATGGGCAAGATGACTAAAACGCCGTTCTCTGGAACAATGGAACGGGCAAGTGACTTATTGGAAATCATACATACTGATGTGTGCGGTCCAATGAATGTTGCGGCATGCGGTGGATATCGTTATTTTCTCACCTTCACTGATGACTTAAGTAGATATGGGTATGTTTACTTAATGAAACACACGTCTGAAACATTTGAAAAGTTCAAGCAATTTTAGAGTGAAGTTGAGAATCATCGTAACAAGAAGATTAAATTCCTGCGATCAGATCGAGGAGGAGAATATCTGAGTTATGAGTTTGGCAGTCACTTAAGACAGTGTGGAATTGTTTCACAATTGACGCCGCTTGGAACACCACAGCGTAATGGTGTGTCCGAACGTCGTAATCGAACCTTATTAGATATGGTGCGTTCTATGATATCTGTTGTCGATTTGCCACTATCGTTTTAGGGTTATGCATTAGAGACATCTGCATTCACTTTAAATAGGGCACCATCAAAATCCGTTGAGACGACGCCATATGAACTGTGGTTTGGCAAGAAGCCAAAGTGGTCGTTCCTTAAATTTGGGGATGTGATGCTTATGTCAAAAAGCTTCAGCCTGAAAAGCTGGAACCCAAAGCGGAGAAATGTGTCTTCATAGGATACCCGAAAGAGACAGTTGGGTATGCCTTCTATCTCAGATCCGAAGGCAAAGTGTTTGTCGCTAAAAACGGAACATTTCTTGAGAAAGAGTTTCTCTTGAAAGAATTGAGTGGGAGGAAAATATAACTTGATGAGGTTATTTAACCTTTACTTCAACCAGAGAGTAGCACATCGCAGAAAGATGTTTCTGTGGAACCTATGACAGTTGAAGAGGAAGTTAATGATGATGATCATGAAGCTTCAGATCAAGTTACTGTTGAACCTTGTAGGTCGACAAGGGCACGCACTGCTCTTGAGTGGTACGGCAACCCTGTCTTGGAGGTCATGTTGTTAGACAACAATGAACCTACGAGCTATGAAGGAGCGATGATGGGCCCGAATTCCGAGAAATGGTTAGAGGCCATGAAATCCGATATGGGATCCATGTATGAAATCAAAGTATGGACTTTGGAAGTATTACCTAAAGGGCGAAAGGCCATTCAGAATAAATGGATCTTTAAGAAGAAGACGGACACGGATGGTAATATCACTGTCTATAAAGCTCGACTTGTGGCAAAGGGTTTTTCACAAGTTCAAGGAGTTGACTACGATGAGACCTTGTCACCTATAGCGATGATTAAGTCCGTCAGAATCATGTTAGCAATAGCTGCATATTTCAACTATGAAATTTGGCAGATGGATGTCAAAACAACGTTCCTCAACGGTTTCCTTGAGGAAGAGTTGTGTATGATGCAACCAGAAGGCTTTGTCGATCCAGAGAATGCTAACAAAGTTTGCAAACTCCAGCGATCCATTTATGGACTGGTGCAAGCATCTTGGAGTTGGAATAAGCGTTTTGATGAGGTGATCAAGGCGTTTGGGTTTATACAAGTTTATGGAGACGCTTGTATTTACAAGAAAGTGAGTGGGAGCTCTATAGAATTTCTAATATTATATGTAGATGACATATTGCTGATTGGAAACAATATAGAAATGCTGGAAAGCATGAAGGAATATTTGAACAAGAGTTTTTCAATGAAGGACCTAGGAGAAGCTGCTTTCATATTAGGCATTAAGATCTATAGAGATAGATCGAGACGCTTGATAGCACTTTCACAAAGCACATACCTTGATAAAGTTTTGAAGAAGTTCAAAATGGATCAGTCCAAGAAGGGGTTCTTGCCTGTGTTGCAAGGTGTGAAGTTGAGTAAGACTCAATGCCCAGTGACTGCAAAAGATAGAGAGAAGATGAGCGTCATCCCCTATGCTTCAGCCATAGGTTCTATCATGTATGCAATGCTGTGCACAAGACCCGATGTCAGCCTTGCCATAAGTATGGCCGGAAGGTTTCAAAGTGATCTTCGAATGGAGCACTGGACGACGATCAAGAATATCCTTAAGTACCTGAAAAGGACTAAGGAAATGTTTCTCGTTTATGGAGGTGATCAAGAGCTCGTCGTAAAGGGTTACGTCGATGCAAGCTTTGACACTGATCCGGATGACTCTAAGTCGCAAACCGGATACATATTTATTCTCAACGGGGAGCGGTAAGCTGGTGCAGTTCCAAGAAAAGCGTGGTAGCCGATTCTACATGCAAAGCGGAGTACATCGCAGCCTCGAAGGCAGCGGAGGAAGGTGTTTGGATGAAGCAGTTGATGGCAGATCTTGGGGTAGTGCCTAGTGCACTGAATCCAATGACTCTGTTCTGTGACAACACTGATGCCATTGCTTTGGCCATG
This sequence comes from Hordeum marinum, assembly GCA_022496015.1. Lineage (NCBI taxonomy): Eukaryota > Viridiplantae > Streptophyta > Magnoliopsida > Poales > Poaceae > Hordeum > Hordeum marinum. Next base: position 389,639,071 of record CM039678.1, on the reverse strand, counting down.
GAACCAAGGTTTCACAAGAGGACCAGACACATAAAGCGACGCTTCAGTTCCATCCGCGATTACATCGAGTAGAAGGACATAAATATTTACAAAGTGCACACAGATCTGAATGTTGCAGACCCATTGACTAATCCTCTTCCAAGGGCTAAACATGATCAACACCAGAACTGCATGGGTGTTCGATTCATTACAATGTAAATCACATAATGATGTGAGCTAGATTATTGACTCTAGTGCAAGTGGGAGACTATTGGAAATATTCCCTAGATGCAATGAATAAAGTGTTTATTATTATCTTTCCTTGTTCATGATAATTGGTTATTATCCATGCTATAATTGTATTGATTGGAAACACATTGCATGTGTGGATATATAGACAACACTTTGTCCCTAGTGTGCCTCTAGTGAACTAGCTCGTTGATCAAAGATGGTCAAGGTTTCCTAGCCATTGACATGAGATGTCATTTGATAACGGGATCACATCATTAGGATAATGATGTGATGGACAAGATTCAAACTATAAACATAGCATATGATCGTGTCAGTTTATTGCTACAGTTTTTTGCATGTCAAGTATATGTTCCTATGACCATGAGATCATGCAACTCACGGACAACAGAGGAGTGCCTTGTGTGTATCAAACGTCGCAACATAACTGGGTGACTATAAAGGTACTCTACAGGTATCTCTGAGGGTGTCTGTTGGGTTGGCATGGATCAACACCGGGATTTGTTACTCCGTGTGACGGAGAGGTATCTTAGGGCCCACTGGGTAATACAACATCACAAAAAGCCTTGCAAGCAATGTGACTAAGTGTTAGTCACGGGATCTTGTATTACGGAAACGAGTAAAGAGACTTGCCGATAACGAGGTTGAACTAGGTATGGAGATACCGACGATCAAATCTTGGGGAAGTAACATACCGAAGAACAAAGGGAACATCATACGAGATTAACTAAATCCTTGACATACAGGTTCGACCGATAAAGATCTTCGTAGAATATGTAGGAATCAATATGGGCATCCAGATCCTGCTATTGTTTATTGACCGTAGAGGTGTCTCGGTGATGTCTACATAGTTGTCGAACCCGTAGGGTCGGCACACTTAAGGTTCGGTGACGTTTCGGTAGTATAGATTTATGTATGGTGATGACCGAAGGTTGTTAGGAGTCCCAGATGAGACCCCAGTTGCCACGAGGAGCTCCGAAATAGTCCGAAGGTAAAGATTGATATATAGGAAGATGGTGTTTGAACTCTGGAAAAGTTTCGGGCATTTCCGGCAGTGTACTGGGAGTGACGAATGGGTTCCGGGGACCATCAAGTGGGGCCAAGATACCCCAAGGGGCCACATGGGCCTTAGAGGTGGCGCACAAGCCCCTGGTGGGCTGGGCAAGCCAGCCCAAAAGGGCCCTATGTGCATGGGGAAGGAGGAAGTGTAGGGGCCAAGTTAGGGAGGAGTCCCACTAGGAATCCACCTCCCTTGTGGGAGGTGGACTCCTCCCCTTGGCTTCGGCCGAAGCTCTCCTTGGAGGAGAGGCTAAGGCTGCCTCCTCTCCCCTCCCTCCTATATATACTAGAGATTTTGAGTGCAGCCCTAACCCTAATTGCTATGTGCTGCCCTCCTCTTCCTCTAGATCATTTTCTCCTCTAGATCGGTTTTCAGCGGTGCTTAGGCAAAGCCCTACTGGAATTGCTCCACCACCATCGCCGCAACACCGTCGCGCTGCCGGAGAACTCGTCTACCTCTCCACTCCATATTGCTGGATCAAGAAGGCAGAGATCTTCATCGAGCTGCACGTGTGCTGAACGCGGAGGTGCCGTCCGTTCGGTACTTGATCGGGAGTTCGTGGGACGGCTTGCGATTTGGATCGCGGAGATGTACCACTACATCAGCCGCGTTCTTTAACGCTTCCTCTTAGCAATCTACAAGGGTACGTAGATCCAATATCTCCTCTCATAGATGCTCATCTCCTAGATTGATCTTGGTGAAGCGTAGGATTTTTTTTGTTTCCCATGCAATGTTCCCCAACAGTATTCTCATTACCTATGTCAAATTGCTCCCCATAGGAGTCATTAAATTCATCAAACACCACGTCATATTTTTCCTCAACACATCCATTGGATTTGTTGAAGACCCTATAGATGTGATAGTTTGATCTATATCCAAAAATATTCTCAATTGTTTTGGATTGAAATACTTAGAACCAAACCCGAAAGTATTTGACGCATCGCTTGTGCCCAGTTAAGCTCAGGCCCTACCTTCCATATAATGATGCTCACCCTATAGCCATGAACATGAAGGAGAGGAAGGACCAAGGGATGAGGAAATGGAGAGATGTTGATCCCTACTCCATCAAGAAGAAGACTGTTGTGGATGCTCGCTTTCACACCAAGGAGCAACAAGATTTTATTAGACATTGTTGCTTGACAAGAACCCAACAGTGAGTGATATGAGATACGTTGATTGCAAATATATCAATGCGAATGAGGACTACTTCCCCCATGTCCATGAGAGCTTTAGGCTGATGTGCATTGAGAAGTTCATTGGGAAAGATGAAATCTTGGAATGATCAGCTTATCATGCAGTTCTACTCCATCGCACACTTCTATTCGGATGGTAGAATTGTATGGATGACTGAGGGTACTAGGTACTAGTCGACTGTGGATCAATGGGAAGCACTCATAGGTGCCCCCAAGGTGCAGGATGGAGACCTAGATGTCTACTCTAAGTCTAAGATGAATCACAACTCCATGGCCAACATGTACACTACCATCCTCGAGGAGTATGTGAAGACACACAAGTTTGGCTCAGTCTACTACCTGATTGCCAGTCTGACTACCTCCAACACCATATTGAGACACACATTGATGCTCAAATCAGGAGATGACAAGATGATCCATGGTTATTCCATACATATGCTACATCATGTTGACAAACACACTAGGATCAGAGTGATGGATCTCACTGTTGAGACCATCAACAACTGCTGACAAGAAGAGGTCTTGTGGATATGATCCATACATTTAGATGTTGATCCACTTCAAGATTGGGAAGAATGTATATCTGCTTGACCATCTACACCTGCCCCTCCAGCCAGACTTCGAGGATAATGTCGTGGTGATGGACCCCTCTCATCCCACTTCATCTACAACTCATGCATTTATAGAGGCTGATGCCCAGACAGAGGCAACTAGAGCCGCTAGTGCTCCAGTTCTGAAGACGAAGAATGACCAGATGGCCTACCTTGTGACTGCCACACAAAGGATGGAGAAGAACATTGCCGATATTCTGCTAAACCAGAAGAGCCTAGAGCGGATTGTGAACACGAAGTTTCATGATCTTAAAAACAAGGTAATCGAGCTGACCATAACCGTCAACACACTCAAACAGGAGGTATATGCAGTCAACCTGTCCAACTCAGATGAAGATAGCCCCTCTAACTAGTGACCACCTAGTTCAAGACCAAGGCTAGATCTTCTACAGTGCCAACCCCGGAGTTTAGACCCTCTATGTCTGCACCAGCTATGACATCTACAGTTCCTCCATCAGCACCTCCAGTATCCACTCCTACAACTCACATAACTTTTGCAGTCAACCTGTCCAACTCAGATGATGATAGCCCCACTAACCAGTGACCACCCAGTTCAAGACCAAGGCTAGATGTTCTGTAGTGCCAACCCCAGAGTTTAGACCCTCGGTGTCTGCACCAGCTGTGACATCTATAGTTCCTCCGTCAGCACCTCCAGTATCCACTCGTCCAACTCAGATGACTTTTGCACAAGTATTCACTACCACTCTTATTTTGACTCCTTCGACAACCACTAGAGTAGCTTCATCACCACGTGGAGGAGATCCATCCCAGAGCGACGTTTAGATCTATACAATTCAAGATTTTTGGTAACTTGTTGCCAAAGGGGGAGAATGTGGATCATAGGGCTTCGAGAGAGAGAGAGATGCTTTTTAAGGTGCTTCGCTTGCTCCTTAAAACATTTGGTTTATCTTTTGCTCGTCTGTTACTTAAACTATGTTGTGTCTGATCATATGCTTTGTGGTTGATGCTACTACTTCCTATCTTTGTGATATTTATCTTATGATCATTCACTCGTATGCTTTGTGTTATGTGCATTGTAATTCATTCATATCATTTATGCGCTCCACCAAGATGTATGTGACATGGAAGAGTGACCCATGATCCCAATCGATTATGCATTTTCATTCAGACGCAAATTTAAGAAAATGCACAAATTTAGGGGGAGCTCTTGCTTATCACATACTTCTCAAAGCGATGATACTATGAATTGATTATATCTTCGTCGAAGCTTTGATCTATATATTGTCATCAATTACCAAAAATGGAGAGACTAAAAGCACAACTTCTCCCTAGGTGGTTTTGGTAATTAACAACAACATATAGTTCATTTAACTAATGAGCCTACCAAGTATATTTCAGGAAAAGTTCAATGAATGGATTGGCTAGGAATTGTGAGGAGAGTCCCCTAGATGCAAGAAACACCCTTTGGCAAGAGCTTCAAGACTCTACATTTTATTTTATGTGAGAAATCACAATTGAGTCCATAGGAAATACAATATTATTAAAAGGGGATGAGGTATTGAAAATGATCTGGTTGCTCAAAGTGATTAAAAATTCACCACCAAAAGCCTCAACCAAAATCTCACAAAATATTCTGTCCAAAACCCATATTGTGAAATTTGGTGCTACCAACTTTCCCATTTCAGACTCACCGAGTTTACCCTAGACAGAACTCAAGCCAAACCCTAGGAACTCGCTACAACCGAAAAGCAATGACCAACCTTCTGGAATCGAGGTATTTAATTTTGAAACTTTCGAATTTCATATCTCGGTGCCACCAAAGTGAGAATCTGCTCAAGGCCAACTGAATTGGTCTCACCGAGATGTTACAAATCGGTCTCATCGAAACGTCAAAAGTTAGGATATTTTGCACTAGTCGGTGTAACCAAGTTTTTTACTTTGTTTCCACCGAGTTGGGCAGTAGTGTTGTAACGGTTGGATTTTTAGGAGATGGATATATATACCCCCTCCACTCCCTCTCACTCATGGAGAGAGCACTCAGAATAAACAAACTTTCACCATTCATTTTGTGAGAGAGAACTACCAGTTCATGTGTTGAGATCAATATATTCCATTTCAACCATATGAATCTTAATATCTAGGCTCTCCAAGTTTCTTTCCACCCAATCAATCTCTTCTACTAAGACAAATTCTATGAGAGAGTGATTGAGTGTTTAGGAGACTATCTCTTGAATCACTATAGCAAGGAGTTCATCACCCATACACAATATATTACCTTTTGGAGAGTGGTGTCTTCTAGATTGGTTAGGTGTCGCTTGGGATCCTCCAAATCGTGTTGAGTTGAACCAAGAAGTTTATAAGGGCAAGGAGATCACCTACTCCATGAAGATCTACCTATAGTGAGGCTAGTACTTCATGGACGAAAGCTGTGATGGAATGGACGAGGTCCTAAGAGGTTAGTTACAATAGGCTTGGCTACCAAAATGGTTCTTTTCTTGACACCACTTTGAGTACCAACACATTTGGCAAACACATTGCCAAGCTTATCCTTCCCAAGAGAATATATATCATCAATAATGATTGGGTTGGATAAGTTACCTTTCGTGCAAGAAGAAGCGAAGTGACCCTTCTCAAACATAAGTAGCAACATATACCTTTTACTTTTTTCTCAATTGATTTCTCAACTTGAGGAGCGGTGACTTGGGTCTTCTTGGGAAGAGGCCTTTATTCAACTTGTGGTTTAGCATGAGTTTGAACTTGTGGTCGCTTCCCGTGTTGCTTGCTAATTTGAGGCTTCTTCTTCAATGGGCAATATCTCACCTGGTGACCTTCTATTTTGCACTTGAAGCAAACAATCTTGGCCGAATTCTTGACCTGCTCTTGGCCCCTTTTTTTGTTGCTCTTGGACTTATTCTTCTTATTGGAGTTGAATCCAAGTCCACCTTTGTCATTGGAAGATTTTTGTACACTCAAGATATTGTTGAGTGTGGATTTCACTTCATGACTCTTTTCCAAGTCTTTCTTCAAATAAGTCACTTGGGCCTTGAGCTCTTTGATTTCCTCTACATGGTTAGTATCAACACAAGTACCAGAGGAAGTATAAGCTTCATCGTTAGAGCAACAAGGCAAGGAAAGTAATTCATCACAAGATGTAGCAATATTATGAGTAGATGAATTTCGAGGAATAGCACATGGCAATAAAGCATTTTGACTAGATGTGGATGGAACCCTAGTCTGCTACTCATGTTCAAGACCACCAGAGTTGGATGTACACGTCCGAAGATTTCAATGGTGGTGGTTACTTTCCTTGAGAGATATCGGCTGGGGGCCACCAAAGAAATTACGTTTAATTATTTTTAGCATTTATTTTGTAATGAATATTTGCTAAAATAAAGCACATGATTATATTTACTTCCTTAGTTATTTGGTCAAGAGTAAGAGATAACCAGAGGTATTGTCAGGCCAAGTTATTAGCTAAGTTTGAGTTGGTTGTACTAGTAGTATAAATAGTCATGGTAAGGTCATTTGTAGGTTATTTTGAGATGAATTAGATATGTTTTTTTTCCGGTCAGTGGCCATTATCAAGTTTAGAGATATATTGTCAAAATATCTACTGGCGTGTGAGTTTCTACGACACGATGTGTATGATATTACAAGCTGAGCCTAAACGGCTCTTTCACGTTATTCCCTTGGAAGGGGTTGCTGTGTTGTTCTTGTGAGATTTGTGAACATCTTCGTAAAACCACATCTTGTTCTTACAACGATGGAGTTTTGTGCTATGAAAGATCAGGCCAACAACGGGTCGACCCTTGTCTCGAGGTTCGGTGCTCATTAGATGTGCGGCCCGACAACGGGTTTTAGAAAATGAAAACGTCCGACCATTTAACTGACTATAGTGCCGCTATATGTTTAAGGGTTCGGGTATCATCAAACTCCGAACGCAATGAAATTTGGCACACGGTTTACCTACAATATAACAAGACCACACGCCAACTTTCAATCCATTCCGAGAACATTTTATTCCCACTTATAAAATAATATTCTAATGATGCTGCATGCGCATGTAAGTGTGTTTGATCTCGAAACAATCGATGAAGACAACGGAATGAAGCAGGAACTAACAAACGGATGAAAGTTTTAGAAAATGATGGTGTTAGAGTCCTGATGCAATGCGAATGATGCGATGATGAATGCGACAAACAAATAAATCACACAACAAAACTCGAAATAACTGGAAGGCATCTGGAGCATCGGTCTCGAGCTATTTCTTAGTTTTGAGTCTTTATAGTTTAGTTTGCACTCATGTGTTTGCATTGGCACTATGCATGAATAGCTATTAAAGTTGTTTTGGTTAAGTCTTCATTAGGTGAAATCATTCTTCCGCTCTAAATTTTGTAAGTGGCACAATTGCATTGATGGATCTTCTTAATATGTGCCTAGTACAAGTGTTGGATCTAAACCCATAGGAATGTTCGAAGAAAACAAAGTTCCAGGCGAATCATAGGAAAAGACGTTGATCATACGACCACCGATGGTCATATGCACGGTCGTATCAAGCGAGGGAGGCGCTAACAAAAACATCCTAAGACAACAGAGTGAACGACGACGTGTCATACGAGTGCTAGCGCTCCTATGCACGGTCGTATGACCTCTCGAGCAGAACCGACTAAAGATACAAAGTGCAAGACGACTTTTCAAACGAGCACGAGCGCTCGTATGAGCGCTCATTTAGTTTTGTGTTGACGATGGGTGCCACAACAGAACAAAAGACAGGGAACCGTACGACCACAAGTGGTCGTTCACTCGTATGAAGGTCGAAAAATACTCATTTTTTATTTCTTCGAGCCAAGGTTAGTAGGTTATATTCTAACTGTCCGTTTGCACTCTAATATTTATTTACCTTTGAAGACTATGAACCAATAAAGTTTGTAGTTCTTCATGTTATTTTTTATTTCTTTTGCACGGTTGCGTATCATATACTGAACCACGTTATTTTTATGTTGTATGTCATTTTCATAAAGGTTTGGACCTAGTGTGGTAATATGTACGGTATGGTTCCAACAGTATGAAAACCTAGACAAGCCACTCGGTCACTTCGATTCAAGGAAGTCTTCAACTACAAGTGTCCGGTTCTACCAAACCATATAAAAAATGTTTGAAGAAGCGTAGGTCCATGTCCATTTTAAAGGAGAGGTTATTTGCGCCTCAACGGTAAAGTTTTATTACCCTTGCTTACATTTAAGCTTGGGAAGGCTACCACTATCCATACTCTCCTTTAATAACCTACATTTTCTCCTTTCATGATTTTCTTGGGATTAGTTCCTCCAAAGTTCTAAGCCCGAGGAAGTTATTTTTGCATGTGCATAATTTTTGATTGTTCCATGCTAATATATTATCATTCTAGGATACTTTTTGGGCATTTATTTACCAATTTATAATATTTTTGAGCACTAACCTATTGACCCAGTTGAGGGAGTCCTGGATTAAGGGGTCCTCGGGAGGCCGACCTATTTCTATGGGCCGGACTGTATGGGCTGCTTGCCGAACATTGGATCGATCGAAGGCCCTGTCTCTAGGAAAGGAAGCTTCGGGAATCATGGCTTGTCCTCCCCGTTTAATGTAGCAAATAGGCGAGATTATCTCTTCGGCGTGTAACCGACCATGTGTAAACCCTAGATACCCTCGGCGTCAAGCCAGAGGATTTTAGGTTGTAGATATAGAACAACTCATCGAGGGTTAGCTATTCAATCTCAAGGTAGATCGACTCTGTAACCCCCATATCATCAATACAATCAAGCAGGACATAGGATATTGTTGGGGAACGTTGCATGGGAAACAAAAATTTGCCTACGCACACGCAGATCTATCCATGGCGATGAGCATCTACGAGAGGGAGAGTGGATCTACGTACCCTTGTAGATCGCTAAGCGGGAAGCGTTAAGAAATGTGGTTGGTGTAGTCAAACGTCTTGGCGATCCAAATCGCCATGCGTCCCGTGATACGATCACGATCTGTCCCGCGATCCAATCACGATCCGTCCCGCAAACTTGATCACGATCTGTGCCACGAACTTGATCACGATCCTTCCGATCTAGCGCCGAACGAACGACACCTCCGCGTTCAGCACACGTACAGCTTGATGACGATCTCTGCCGTCTTGATCCAGCAAGAAGGAGCGGAGAGGAAGAAGAGTTCTTCGGCAGCGTGACGGCGCTCCGGCGATGGTGGTGGAGCTATTCCGGCAAGGCTTCGCCTAAGCGCTGCAGAAAACCGATCTAGAGGAGAAACTATGCACTGGAGGAACGGGTATCACGTGGCTGAAAATTCTATGCAAAAACCCTAAAACCTCCAGTATATATAAGAGGAAGAGAGGAGGATCCTCTAGGAGTCGGACGAACCAGGTGGGAGAGGTGGAATCCACCTCCAATCATAGCAGGACTAGGATTCACCCTATTTTTGCCTTTTTCCACCTTTTCTCTTTGGGTTTTTTCTCCCTAGCCGCATGGGCTTTGTGTGGGACTTCCACCAGCCCACTAAGGTCTGGTATTCACTCTACCACAGCCCATGTTGCCTCTTGGGTCGAAATACCCCCCCCCCCGATGGTCTCCCGGTACACTCCCGGCACTCCCGGTATACTACCGATGAGCCCGAAACTTTTCCGGCGACCAAAATAGGACTTCCTATATATCAATCTTTACCTCCGGACCATTCCGGAGCTCCTCATGATATCCAGGATCTCATCCGGGACTCCGAACAAACTTCGGTCGCCACCATACATAACTCTATACTATCGAAACGTCACCAAACCTTAAGTGTGCAGACCCTACGGGTTCGAGAACTATGCAGACATGACCGAGACACATCTACGGTCAATAACCAATAGCGGGACCTAGATGCCCATATTGGTTCCTACATATTCTACGAAGATCTTTATCGGTCGAACCTCTATGTCAAGGATTCAGTTAATCCCGTATGATATTCCCTTTGTTCTTCGGTATGTTACTTGCCCGAGATTTGATCGTCGGTATCTCCATACCTAGTTCAACCTCGTTACTGGCAAGTCTCTTTGCTCGTTCCGTAATACAAGATCCCGCAACTAACACTTAGTCACATTGCTTGCAAGGCTTATTGTGATGTTGTATTACCGAGTGGGCCCTGAGATACCTCTCCATCACATGGAGTAACAAATCCCAGTCTTGATCCATGCCAACTCAACAGACACCCTCGGAGATACCTGTAGAGCACCTTTATAGTCACCTAGTTACGTTGCGACGTTTGATACACACGAGGCACTCCTCCGATGTTCGTGAGTTGCATGATCTCATGGTCATAGGAACACATACTTGACATGTAGAAAACAGTACCAATAAACTGACTCGATCATATGCTACGTTTGTAGTTTGGGTCTTGTCCATCACATCATTCTCCTAATGATGTGATCCCGTTATCAAATGACACCTCATGTCAATGGCTAGGAAACCTTGACCATCTTTGATTAAGAAGATAGTTCACTAGAGGCATACTAGGGATAGTGTGTTGTCTATTTATCCACACATGTAATGTGTTTCCAATCAATACAATTATAGCATGGATAATAAACGATTATCATGAACAAGGAAATATAATAATAAACACTTTATTCATTGCTTCTAGGGCATATTTCCAATAGGTATTACCTCCATAGGAGGGCCCGAACCTAGGTAAATCCTTGTCCCGTTCGTCTCCTGTTATCATCGCTTTTAGTCTCACAGTTCGGGACCCCCTACCCGAGATCCACCGATTTTGAAACCGACATTGGTGCTTTAATTGAGAGTTCCACTGTGAGCACCCAGTGAATCGATGTCTCACCTTGTCATCAACAAAGAGGTACGCAACATGGATGCTTTGGTCCCCGGACAGATCTTCGCCTTTGGCAGCGTTGTGCTACACGCCGACCAAACCAGCCATCTAGGCCGTGTCGGAAGCTTCGCCCCTGGTGAAGAGATCATATTCAGGAACCTAGAGTTCTTTGTGGATCCTAGGGGTGACTTGTCACTAACTGGGCTCGTAGTCTCGCCTACCATACCCGAAGACTATGAGGCTTTAATCTCGAGCTCCGTTTGCGGTCACGCCCACGAGGTTAACTTCGGCGATGGCCCGACTTTTAGTCCGGGTCCGGTCATAGTGCCAGAGGACCAGATACCTGTTCTTGCCGAACACTACACTTTTTTGGACACACCGAGGATCAACTCCAACAACTCTGCGCGGTTTGACCCGATCGAGCTCTCAACATTGAACGAGGCTTTAGATTGGATCTCGCCGATGAAAATTACCGACGATCCAAACCCGATATGTGCTCGGATTGGCCACAAAGAGGGTCAGGCAAATTTTTCGACCCACCCACCATCCACTTCATAGCCACAGTTAAAGACTTAACCGACATGTTGGACTATGCCTCTGACGAGGCAGAATGCATGGATGAAGAGGACTACGCTCCAACCCCTGTTAATACTGGGCGATGGGCCGTCACTTCTACATATGACGTCTACATGGTGGACACCCCTGCCGCTAATGGTGACAATATTCCTAATAATCATGGAGACAAGTCGGGCGACGCACCATCAAGGCGTCGAAAACCACATAAGCGGTCCAAAGGCTAAAAGGGAAGGAAAGCTATTATCGGCACCGGGGATGGAGATATCCCTGAGTTCCGTGGCGATCCCGATATCCCCAAACACCCATTAGAGGGTCAGGAAAGGCCTATAAACTAGAGCAACCCCGACGATTTCAACGATTCTGAGGATGACAACTACCTCCCTCCTATCAAGGAGGAGGACATCCCGAAAGCCGATGACCTAGACATTCCTGATAACTCTGAAGATCAAGAACTGTTTAGACAACAACTCATAGCAACGGCCCGCACCCTGAAAGCCAAGGAAGGACAACTTAAAGAAGAACAAGACGACCTCAACGATCGATGGACGAGAGTCCTCTCAGCTGAGGAGGGATACAGTACCGGTCTATCGGACCAACCTAAGAGTTATCCACGTAGAAGGCTGCTACCGCAATTTGACGACAAGCTCACTGATACCCTATCTCCCAAACATACCCCATACGACAAGCTGGACCACCCTCCTCACGGGCGTGACAGGACGACTAAAGATACCGGTTACATACCGGCTATGCCCCAAAGACGGGGAAAGGAGCCGCTAAATCCCAATGACAGGTTCAACCTGCGAGACGACCTAAACTACAGAGCAGGCCACACACGATCCATCTATGGATCCAGATGCTACTCACCCGATAGACGGGATGGGTACAAACCATGGCTCGACCGAAGCTATAATAGAGACTAGGAACGCAACCGGGCTAGAACAGACGTCGAATACAGGCACGATATAGCTCGGGTTCAAGGTGCCGCTCACCCTCTATGCTTCACAGGTGAGGTAATGCGGCATCAGTTGCTAAGGGGTTTAAACCCGTGAACATCGAACAGTACGATGGGACAGCTGATCCAACCGTATGGAGTGAGGACTTCCTCCTCCACATTCACATGGCACGAGGAGATGATCTCCATGCCATCAAATATCTCCCCCTAAAACTCAAGGGGCCAACTTGGCACTGGTTAAACAGCCTCCCCGAAAACTCCATCGGATGCTGGGAAGACTTAGAGGATGCATTCCTATCTAACTTCCAGGGCACCTATGTTCGACCGCCGGATTCCTCCGACTTAAGCAACGTCATACAAAACCCTGGAGAGTCTGCGCGACAATTCTGGAATCGGTTCTTGACCAATAAGAACCAGATTGTCGACTGCCCGGATGCTGAGGTAATAACCTCTTTTTGGCATAATATTCGGGACGAATGGCTGGCTCGCCAGCTCGGCCAGGATAAACCTCGGACCATGTCCGCCGTTACTTCCCTCATGAACCACTTTTGCGTGGGCAAAGATAATTGGCTAGCACGACGCAGCCAAAACTCCGAAGACCCCGGAACCTCCGAAGTTAGGGACGACAACGGGAAACCCAAGCGCAATAAGAACAAGCGCCAACACAATAACAGTGATGCTGATGATATGGCTGTTAACGCCGGCTTTCGCAACTCCCAGCCTGGGCAGCGGAAGAAGCATCCTAAAGGCAATCGCGATGGACCAACTCCACTGGAAAAGATCATGGAAAGGCCTTGCCAAATCCACAGGACTCAAGAGAAGCCCGCCAATCACACACACCGCAATTGTTGGGTGTTTAAATAGGTCGACAAGCTCCTTCTAGAGGGTCAAGGCAAGCGCCCTCATAGAGAGGATGAACATGAGCCTCGGGGTCCGATTGGTGGCGGACAAAAGAAATTCTCTCCAAAGGTCAAAACAGTAAACATGATATATGCCACCCATATACCCAAGAAGGAGAGGAAGCGTGCCCTTCGTGATGTCTATGCTGTAGAGCCTGTAGCTCCGAAGTATAACCCCTGGTCGGCATATCCAATCACCTTTGATCGAGGTGATCACCCGACCAGTATCCATCATGGGGGTTCGACCACACTCGCCTAGATCCCATCATAGATGGGTACCATCTCACAAAGGTCCTAATGGACGGAGGAAGTAGCCTTAACCTGATCTACTCAGACACGGTGAAAAAGATGGGCATAGACCCGTCAAGGATCAAACCCAGTAACACTACCTTGAAAGGAGTGAACCCAGGTGTCGAGGCCCGATGCATGGGCTCCATAACCCTGGAAGTTGTGTTCGGCTCTGAAAGCACATTTGCTCCCTTGGTGGTTTTGGTAATTTATAACAACATATAAGTCATTGAACTAATTTTTCCACCAAGTATATTTCAGGAAATGTTCAATGATAGGATTGGCAAAAAGATTGTGGAGATTGTGGAATACCCCAAGATGCAAGGAAATAGGTTGGCAAAGCTTCAAGCAAGAGGACTCTACATTTTATATTTGTGAGAAATCACTTTGAGTCCATAGGAAAGCCAATACTATTAAAAGGGGGTAAGGATTTGTTGGTGAACAAAATGCTCATACGTGCCCAAGTGATAGTCACCAAAAACACCCACAAACTCTCCCACCAAAGTCTGTCCAAAGCCAAATACTCAAAATCGGTGCAACCAACATTCTACACTCGGTGCCACCAATTCCAAACCCTAGGCAGACTCAGCCAAACCCTAGCTTTTTGGTACAACCGATACTGCATTCGGTGCCACCAAGTTGGGCTGCCAACTTTCTGTTACGCAAGTTCATAGTTTCGGTCCCTCCGAGATTGTCGAATCGGTGTCACCGAGATTGGGCATTCTGACCGTTGGTCACCTTATCGGTGCAACAGAGTTTCCTATATCGGTCTCACTGATATTCAAAATTTTCCACCATTTGGTCACTGCGGTACCATCGAGATTAACACATCGGTGTCACCAAGTTGGTCATTTTGTGTGTAATGGTTGGATTTTTGGGGATGCCTATATATACCCCTTCACCACCACCTACTCGAAAGAGAAGCACTAAAAGCTATTCCATACTTGCCCCATCCAATTTTCTGAGAGAGAACCACCTAACCTTGTGTTGAGGCGAAGATCTTCCACTCCAACCATATGGATCTTGATTTCTAGCCTCCCCAAGTTGCTTTACACCAATCAATCTCTTCTACCAAGCCAAATCTATGAGAGAGTGATTGTGTGTCGAGGAGTCTATCATCTTCAAGCACAAGAGCAAGGAGTTCATCGTCATTACCGAGCCTATTACCTTTTGGAGCGTGGTGCCTCCTAGATTGTTTAGGTGTCGCTTGGGAGCCTCCTACTTCGTGGTGTGGAGTTGAACCAAGAAGTTTGTACGGGCAAGGAGATCGCCTACTTCGTGAAGTTCTACCCATAGTGAGGCTAGTCCTTCGTGGACGGAAGCCGTTATGGAATAGTCAAGGTTGCTACTTCGTGGACCCTTATGGGTGGAGCCCTTCGTGGAATCTTGCGACTGTTACCCTCCGTGAGTTGAAGACTAAATAAACGTGGATCTACGATAGCACCACCTATCGGAACCACGGGAAAAATCATCATGTCTACAATTGCGTTTGATCTTCCTACCCTATCCCTTCTACTCATGCTTGTTATCATTTTCTGCTCCTATACTCTTAGACATGCATGTGTAGGGTGTACTTGAGTTGCCATGAATGCTAATACCGCAAACACTAAAATTTGGGAAAAGGCAAAACTTTTATTTGGTCAAGTAGTCTAATCAACCCCCTCTAGCACTACTTTCGATCCTACAAGTGGTATCAGAGCTTTGGTCACCATTGCATTGGTCTCACAACCTAGGAGAGTATGGCGTCTAGTGAGGGAAATTACCACCGTAGAGGTCTGTACTTTGATGACACTAATTTTGCTAGTTGGAAGCACAAAATGAAAATGCATTTGCTTGGTCATAACCCCACCGTTTGGGCTGTTGTCCGTGTTGGTATGCAAGGTGAATTCTTTGTGGAAGGAAGGGAACCCGATCGCGAAGCGACTACAGATTAATTGAAGATATTGCAACTCAATGCTCAAGCATGTGACATTCTCTTCAACTGGCTATGCCCCGAAGAATTCAACAAAATTAGCCATCTTGAAAATGCAAAAGAGATTTGGTATACTTTCGTTGATATGCACGAAGGAACTGAGTCCGTGATAGAATCCAAGTTGGATGTTCTTCAAAGTCAACTTGACAAGTTCAAGATGAAGGATGGTGAAGCAGTCGTTGAGATGTACTCTAGGCTAGCTCTCATCACCAATGAGATTGCTGGCTTATGAAGCAAAGAAATGACTGACAAATTGATCATCAAAAGATACTTCGAGCTTTGGACAATCGATATGACACCGTTTGCACTTTGATCCAAATGATGCCCAACTACAAAGATCTCAAGCCAACGGAAGTGATTTGTAGAATTGTTGCTCATGAGATGACACTCAAGGACAAGGAAGAGCTTCACCACAAGTCTAGCGTTGCTTACAAAGCCACAAGTGATGCTCCCGCTACCTCAAGCGACAACCTTGTCACAAATGAAGAGATAAGCCTCATGGTCAAGAAATTCAACAAAGTTCTACAAGAATAGAAGGAAAGATCGAAGCTCCAACTCAAGATATGAAGAGAAGCGTTCATCAAGTCATGACCGAAACTGCTACAATTGTGGGAAGCCCTGACACTACTCCAATGAGTCCACGACTCCTTACAAGAGGAAAGAAGAGTCACCAAGAAGACGAAGCTCAAGAGACGAGTCACCTCAAAGAGAGAGAAGGAGTAGAGATGACCGTTATGAACGAAGACCCTCAAGGAGAAGTAGGGACTCGGAGAATAAGGACAATTACACCAAGAGCTTCTCTGAATACGACAACCACTCTGAGAGAAGCTATCACTCCAACTCCGACTATAGTCAAGATGAAGGGGTTGCCGGACTTGCACTAGTGACTACCAACTCCTATGATCTATTTAATTCACCAAACGAAGGGAGTGGAAGTTGCTTCATGGCTAAAGGCCCCAAGGTATCACACCCCAAGTATCTTGATTTCAATAGTGATGAAGATGACTTGTTAATTGAAGATGACTTGCTATTTGAAAAATCTAGTAATAATAGTCAAAATAAACTTGATAATTCTCATGCTAGTCAAGATAAGTCAATTGACGATGATAATATGAAAATAGAAGAACCGACTAAAGAACTGGACACTCTTAAGTTAGCTCATGAATCTACTTTCGAAGATCATAGAGAGCTTGTGAGAACTCATGAGAAGCTACGCTTAGAGAAGCTCAACTTGGAGAAAGAGCATGAGTTTCTTAAAGCTATCAATGACGATCTCCGAAAGAATACTTCATCTTATCTAGCCAAACGACTACTCTTGTCTACAGTCATGCCTCAAGTTAAAACTAAGCAATCTAGTAACAAAGGAAAGAAAGGTTCTTCATCTAGTAGCAACAATAAAAATGCTAAACCCAATGATGTTGCTTCTAGTAGTTCTATTGATTCCACTAATGATGATCCTCTTAGCCAAGTAACACTTGAGCAAGAAAATGCTTTATTGAAAGGAATTATAGAAAAAGATATCTACAAGAGTCTTGCCGGGCGCAAGCAATTTGAGGAAATTGTACGCAAGCACGGAGGATACCGGAAGAATCATGGTGTTGGCTACTTCAACGCAAATGGAGTTGAATGGGAAGAAGGTCAATACCCCGAACCCAAGTTTGTTCCTCAAAAGGAGAAGTATGAAAATAATCTTCCCAAGGGGACAAACACTCAATATGACCTTCCACCACAAGACCACAAGCTCAAGGGCAAGAACAAGCTTCAAGAGGACATTGACCCATATGAAGATGAATACCTAGCTTTGGTGGAGTGGGTTCCCAAGGTTACTTCAAGCTCAACTTCTACAAAGGCTACTACAACACCAAGGATCCCCATCAACGTGATGTTGGTCCCCAAGAAGAAGAACTAGAGAGTTCTTGAGGGGTGACTCCGCCAATGAAATTCACTCATATTCATTATTGGCAAGAACTACTTGCGAACAACATCAACTCTATGCAATAGTTCAAGGAGTCACACATTCCCTCAAAGGTAAGCAAGGGACAGGTAATCAACAAATCAATGGACATCATAACATATGCTTTGCACTCCATGTCCATAGATATCCTTGTATTTGTCTCTTGTATGTTGGGACTAACCTATGTAGGTGAGAAGAGTATGGGAACAACTACGATGCTCCCAACTCTTGGTGATCTTCATCAACCTTGAGCATCCACAACTACCTCACCAACATGAAGTCTTCATCGACAAAACCCAAGGTTAGTTTATCCCTCTTATGTTGGGACTAACCCGTGTAGGTGAGAAGAGTATGGAGACAACAACGATGCTCCCAACTCTTGGTGATCTTCATCAACCTTGAGCATCCACGACTACCTTACCAACATGAAGTCTTCATCGACAAAACCCAAGGTTACTTTATCCCTCTTATGGGGGGATATCACATCAAGGGGGAGATTTACTCTAAGACTTGAGTTAAAGCATCTCTTAGTATGTGACACCAATAAATGCTTTATGTAAAAGTGGTAATCCCACTTGTGCTTAAACGATGAGTATGACCTATGATCAAGTATTCTTACTTGGATCCTAAGTCAAATACTCATATATAGATGACTTTGTCATCGCCCAAGTGCTTGTTAGATGCTAGTGTGTATGTGCATGTTTGTCATGATTTCATTTGACATCTTATTGTGTGAGCATGTTGGTCTGCATTTATTTTCTTATTCGAGGACATCCAATTGTTGCTTTTGGCTCTTGATTTTATCGTTTGCCAATTGGATGTAAAAGAATGCCTAGGACCACTCTTTAGATATCTATGCTTTATCACCTCATACTCTATTCATGCTGGATCACAAAATTTAAACAAGTTCTTTTTGATCCCTCTGTGTGTGGAGCACTCGGAGTTCCGAATCGACAAGGACTGACCATTAAAACCTCCCAAGTGCATCTCGGTGGAACCAACCACAAAATCTCGATCTCACTGAATGCCTAGGGTTGATCTGGTTTTGTATCTCGGTACTACCAATTCCATATTGTCGGTTACACCGAGTTTCCCTGCCAGCTGACAGTTGAGAAACTCGGTGAGACCGAAAATTTAGAATCGGTATCACTGACAGTGAAGGGTATATAAGTTGTGGTCCCGACGGTTCAAAATTCAATCTTCAATCATTGCACCCCAAATGCTAAGCTGCCGTAGAAGGACCCCCTGGTCATCGCCTTGCCTCCCCATGCGTCTCCGCCACTGGGAATCTCACCGTTGACGGGCATCTTCGCCGTCGTCACCGCCGATGCGGATCCATCACCGAGCTAGGGTATATATTTGAACTTTCTTGCGCTCTCCGTCTGATTCTTGTGCAATAAAGTTGATTTTCTCTATAAGACATAGTTTGCACAGCTTTCGCTCCACGAGAAAACTCTGTAGATTAGAGAACCATCGATTTTCTAGGGTTTACTTTCCACCCGATTGAACTCGGTAGTACCAAAGTGGACAAATCGGTATCACCGATTTGCCTGTGTGTGTTGTTGAGAACTGTCTCAATGAAACCGAGTACTTATTTTTGGTCTCATCAAAAAGTGTGCCAAATTTCTGTTAATGGGATGGTCAGTCTCGGTAGCACCAAATTTTTTGCTTTGGTTGTACCGATTTTCATGTGACAGAATGTAAAATCTTGAAAATCTTTTGTTCAAACTTTCAAAAATCAGCCTCATTTTGTGATGACTCATCTTCTTCTACTCCTCTACACTCTATTCACAGGGTCAGAGATGTCTGTTTCAGATGGTAGTGAGAACAACTTCAGAGAGCAGAGTGTTGAGATGGATTCGGGCACTAGTCCTGAGCCTAGTTCATTTTCAGATCCATGCACCCCTAGTTTTCATGGGTTGCCTAAAGCGGCTACAAGGACCAGGAAGAGACTGGATTAAGATGAAGAAGATTCAGACTTTGTGCCAGATGAGGTTATTGCCAAGAAGCAAGAGAAGGCTGCCAAGAAGTCAGCCAATGAGGCCACCTCTTCCAGGAGGGTGGTTGGCAAAACATATGCACCTCCTGAATCTATGAAAGCACCTAAGAGTGCCAGAGCTACAATGACCGTTGAGACCCCAAAGAAGTCTATGCCTAAGAAGGCAGAGGAGAAGAAGGCCAGAAAGAGGATAATCCATGTTATTGGTAGGCCTACATTTATGTTTGAAGATCCAGAGGAGGCAGCTACTGCTGAAGAGGTGGTAGAGCCAGCTGCTAAGGCCCCTCCCAAGAAGAAGTCAAAGCTTATGGAAGATGCTATGCCTAAGGCTACAACCACCAAGAGCACCAAATCCAAGAAAACTGCTGTTGCCGCTAAGAAATCCAAGAGGTCATCCAGACAGATTCTTGCTTCTGAGAAGAACAAGGGGCCTACCTTTAGAGAAGAAGAGGATGATGACTTGACTGCCTTAATGAATCTTAGGCACACCTTCCAGTACATAATGCCAGCTATCCACTTGCTGAAGATATGAGGAAGAGGAAGGACTCTGGCTTGAGGGCATGGAGAGCTACTGATCCATATGCCCGAAGGAAGACAACTGTGGACTACAGATTCTATACCAAAGAGCAACATGATTTCTATGAGGCTGTGCTTTTTGACAAGAGTCCAGCTATGAGTGATATGAGGTATGTGGACTGGAAATTCATCAAGGAGAATGAGGACTACTTTCCAAGTGTCCAAGATAATTTTCACTGCATTGGATTGGATGAGTTTGTTGGTAGAGAGTTTACTGCTTGGAATGATGAGATGATCTTGCAATTACACCCACTGCACATTTCTATGGAGATGGTAGGATTCTATGGATGACTGAGGGTGCAAGATATGACTCCACTGTTGATGCATGGGCTGCTATATTAGGGGTCCCAGAAGCTCAAGATGGAGATTTGGATGTCTCCTTAGAATTCAAGGAGAGCCACAATGCTATGGCTAACATGTACAAGGAGATCCTTGGTGCTATCGTGAAGTCTCACAGGCTAGGATCTGTTTACTTTCTCCAGGATGGCCTCTGCACCATGAACACCATTCTGAGGCATACTTTGATGCCCAATTCAGGAGATGACAAGATGATACGAGGCTACTCCATCAACATGTTGATCCACCTTCACAGACACACCAGGATCAGTCATGGACTTGATTGTTGAGACAGTCAAGAGGGTTGCTGCTGATCAGAAGTACTCTTGCTGCCATGCACCCTATATCCAGATGCTCATCAACTCCAAATTGGAGAAGCACATATTTGCTCTAGATCATCCCCATTTGCCCCTACAGCCAGATCTCGAGGACAATGTTGTGGTGATGGATGCTGAACATCCCACATCTGCTGCAACTCAGGCAGAGGCAGAGGTAGTTAGAGCCACTAGTGCTCAAGTCCCTAGATCCAGAAATGAGCAAATGGATCTGTTGATATGATCAGTTCAGGGTATGAAGAAGGACATTAAGGGGATTCTGGACAACCAGAACAGTCTTGTGAGGATCTTTGAAAATAGGATCAAGACCCTTAATGATAAGGTGGATGGGCTGACTAAGATAGTCAATGAGCTCAAGAAGGAGGTTGACTCAGTGCCTCTTCCTCATACTTCTTCTTCAGATGATGATGATGATGAGAATGGATCACCTCTTAGGACAGGCACATAGTTTCCTACTCAGGCCAGATCAGCCACTGTGCCAGCTCAAGACTTGAGGCCCTCTTCATCAGCTCCTGCTGTTGTCACCTCAGCTTCTGCTCCATCAATTTCAGTTCCTCCAGCTGCCACTCCAACTCCATCCAAGACATCTGCAGAGATCTTCGCCGATGCTGTTCTCTCGACTCTTTCATCAACAACCGGAGGAGATCAGCCCAAGAACGCTTAGATATATGTCTTTGAACTTTTTGGTAACTTGTTGCCAAAGGGGGAGAAGTGTATATAGATCTTTAGGCTTGGAGTGAGAGAGCATTTTGGTGTTTATTGCTTTTTCAAAAACAATTGTCTTTTGGTTGCTTGTCATACACTTTATGTGTGATGCTACTACTTCCTATCATCTTAATGCTTAATGATATGATCTTTCACCATTGCTTGATTGTGTTGTGCTATGATGTTCACTCTAATTATTCTCGAACACCACCAAGTTGTATGGGACATGGAAGAAGTGCCCCATGTACCTAATCGATCGTGCATTTGCATTCAAACACAAATTCAAAATGATTCACAAATTTAGGGGGAGCTCTACTTCTCAAAGCAACGATTATATTCATTGATTATATCATATGTTGAAGCTTCGATCTATATGTTGTCATCAATTACCAAAAAGGGGGAGATTGAAAGCACATTTGCTCCCTTGGTGGTTTTGGTAATTTATAACAACATATAAGTCATTGAACTAATGTTTCCACCAAGTATATTTCAGGAAATGTTCAATGATAGGATTGGAAAAAGGATTGTGGAGATTGTGGAATACCCCAAGATGCAAGGAAATAGGTTGGCAAAGCTTCAAGCAAGAGGACTCTACATTTTATATTTGTGAGAAATCACTTTGAGTCCATAGGAAAGCTAATACTATTAAAAGGGGGTAAGGCTTTATTGGTGAACAAAATACTCATACGTGCACAAGTGATAGTCACCAAAAACACCCACAAACTCTCCCACCAAAGTCTGTCCAAAGCCAAATACTCAAAATCGGTGCAACCAACATTCTACACTCGGTGCCAGCGATTCCAAAACCTAGACAAACTCAGCCAAACCCTAGCTTTTCGGTACAACCGATACTGCATTCGGTGCCATCGAGTTGGGCTGCCAACTTTCTGTTACGCAAGTTCACAGTTTCGGTCCCTCCGAGATTGTCGAATCGGCGTCACCGAGATTGGGCATTTTGACCGTTGGTCGCCTTATCTACACAACCGAGTTTCCTATATCGGTCTCACCGAGATTCAAAAGTTGCCACCTTTTGGTCACTTCGGTACCACCGATATTAACACATCAGTGTCACTGAGTTGGTCATTTTGTGTGCAACGGTTGGATTTTTGGGAATGCCTATATATACCCCTTCACCACCACCTACTCGAAAGAGAAGCACTTGGAACTATTCCATACTTGCCCCATCCAATTTTCTGATAGAGAACCACCTACCCTTGTGTTGAGGTCAAGATCTTCCACTCCAACCATATGGATCTTGATTTCTAGCCTCCCCAAGTTGCTTTCCACCAATCAATCTCTTCTACCAAGCCAAATATGTGAGAGAGTGATTGTGTGTTGAGGAGTCTATCATCTTGAAGCACAAGAGCAAGGAGTTCATCGTCATTACCGAGCCTATTACCCTTTGGAGGGTGGTGCCTCATAGATTGGTTAGGTGTCGCTTGGGAGCCTCCTACTTCGTGTTGTGGAGTTGAACCAGGAAGTTTGTACAGGCAAGGAGATCGCCTACTTCATGAAGATCTACCCATAGTGAGGCTAGTCCTTCGTGGACGGAAGCCGTTATGGAATAGTCAAGGTTGCTACTTCGTGGACCCTTATGGGTGGAGCCCTCCGTGGACTCTCGCGACCGTTACCCTCCATGGGTTGAAGACTCCATAAACATGGATGTACGATAGAACCACCTATCGGAACCATGGGAAAAATCATCATGTCTACAATTGCGTTTGATCTTCCTACCCTATCCCTTGTACTCATGCTTATTATTTTCCGCTGCTATACTCTTAGACACGCATGTGTAGGGTGTACTTGACTTGCCATGAATGCTAAAACTGCAAACACTAAAATTTGGGAAAAGGCAAAACTTTTATTTGGTCAAGTAGTCTAATCACCCCCTCTAGCACTACTTTCCATCCTACAGGCTCGCCCGATAACTTTCGCAGCAAAGATTTGATCTTCGACATTGCGACCTTCCGCAGTGCTTATCATGCCCTTCTCGGCCGAACATCATTCGCTCGCTTCAACATTGTCTCTCATTATGCATACCTAAAGCTCAAGATGCCCATCCCCAAGGGGGTCATCACTGTTAACGGCAACATGGAGCGCTATCTACGAACCGAGGAACATGCGCTGGCCCTGCCGACCTAATTTAACTACAAAGATGATCGGCAAGCTCCGGCATCTGCCGTAAAGGCACACAAGACTAGGAAGCAAGCTCGGCTTCATTCCGAACTCTCAGATCTTTCCTCTCCCCTTAAATAGGGACTCGCCCCCATCGCACAACCCTAGGACCAGCGAAGTACATGCCAAGGAGGCACAAATTTGCACTTAAAATTCCATGGGTGGCGGTGGGGAAACAAAGGTGGGTGTCCGACTGGACCGAACCACTACCATTAACATGTCTTTGGACACAACGCATGTACAATTGAAAGACCTGCCAATGGCGTAAAGCTCATCCACATTTCGGCGACTTCTCAAGACCTTGTTTGCAAGATCCATTCGCCGAACAATATCACCTATTAAGGTGCACCAAGACGCAGGAGTACATAAGCGGCGGGGCACACCGAAGACTTAAGGTCACAAATTGAAGACCCCTGGTACAACCACTCATGTAAAACTTCTTTTTCTTCACATACCTGTAAGCAGTTGCTTTGGCACTCCGAGTAGTAAGAGTTGTTGAGGAAAATTTAGCATCATTATACATGTCTGTCTTGTTGTCCTTTTTGGCACATATTTTCCTTTTCTCCTTCTTGTCGTGAAACAGTTTGTATGTTATGACGCAATCGGGTAATACACCGGGGACTCGAGATTACAAATAAATTGCCTTACATACAACTTATTATGTGTTCGGCGTCTTGGAACTCACTTTATATGCATTGGTTCCGAACTATGTCTTGGGTCAATAGTTGGGTTGCCCAGCTCCTGTGCTTGCCCCTTTATGTTCCGCTCATTCAGCTAAAAGGGCAAAGGGATAACCCCTACGATTGTGTTTCCGGATAGTCTGGTCAAGCACCTTAGGGGAGAAAGCCGAAAACTGACTATCATAGTATGTGAGAGCCGGTCTGTGAATCCGAGCTTAAAGTGTTATACTTAAATCCTCGTCAGAGGATATTCCACGTTATGCGAGGGGTTTGCTCTACATACAAACCATGTGATGCTGGCCTTAGCTACGGTTGATCCGAACATCACAACATTCCGGGGGCTAGTCATCAGCCCCCCGAAGTCCTTTTTGCGCCCCTACGGCTAAGTGATAGAAATAAAGCACTATAGTCTAATTGCCTAGTCCGCCGCACTCTACCGCCTTCAGGTTCCGATCACTCGGCTAAGGGACATGATGCATTGGTAGAGACACCCCATGTAGTATCTACATGGGGGCTGAAGCCGACGACTCGCATCTTTTTGTTTCAAACGGCCACACATGAGTTATAAAGGAATGAAAAACATTGAAAGCATGATAGATTATAATATTAAAGCTTTAAAATGTCTTCGGACACATTACAAATTTATACATGCATGTTATCTTTCGAAAACTATGATGCTATCGCCTGAGCACCTTCCATTACTCCGGCGAAAATGTCTTCGAAGAACCGTATATCCACCCGCTCCTTTTGGAGATCGACTTTTAGGGTGGATAGTTCGACTGCGTGCTCCTTGCCTTCTTGCTCAAGGACCTCATAGCTGTGGATGGCGTCCTTGAGTTCCTATTGGATCTCCTGCACCCGTGCCTCGTGTTTGTCGCTGGTGGCCCTCAGAGCTGAAAGCGCGGTGGCTGCTTGTCCGACCGCTGCCCTCTCAACCTCCGCCTCGTCCTTGGCCTGTTGAAGCTTGGCCTTGAGCTTTTACACCTCCTCCGCCGAGGCTGTTTGATCATTAACACTGAAAAACTGCATGGACAATATTCCGACAAAGGTGTCTCGATGTGGATTCAGACTTACCTTGCGCCTCGTCGAATCTTTTGTTAAGAGCATCAAGCTCATCTTCGGAGCTTTTGAGCTTCCGATTCAGCTCGTCCAGCGCGGCGCCATTCACAGCCACTGCCGATGACGAAGCTTGCAACACACAAATATTTGTTAGGTTGCATGAGTTATGTACTCTTGAATTGTCATCAACCCAATCATATGACCGGCCCTCTTAGGGGCTATAGTAAGGTTCCGAATACATACTATGTATATAGTTTGGAATCAGGTACATGATTGACCCCTAGACAAGTTTTTTCAAACTCACCTAGGGCTCGGGGGCTCCCATGTACACAATCATAAAAATAAATAAACATTTTTGCAGATAAGAGTGTCGCATGACTTACTTGAAAGCCCGTAAGGAGACCCTTGAAGGCCTCCTTCAGTCCGTTGTCAACGGATTGAATGCTTTGTAATACCGCACCCTTCTCCTCGAAGATGGAGGCTCTCGATAAAGCCTCCTCCATGACTGACCACCCATTGGTCGGTGGCGCCAATGGTGATCGGATAACCCGATCACCAACCGGGGTTTGAACCTGTACCTCCGGAGCCGTAGTGTGCTCCGGAGATGCCCTCGGAGGGGACTAAGCGGCCGCTCTTCCAACCTCCTCAGTATTGGGTGGGGTACTTCCCCCTATTCTTCAGTTACGGAGGTCCGAGCCTCAGCCATGATGTCGTCTCCCCCATCGCCAATGCTCGGCTCCATAGGAGCATGCTAGGATGACACCTACACGGTGTCCATCATGGCACATGAAGTGGCAGGATGCGACGCATTCCTGCTCTCCACTAGTTCGGCAAGCGGGGCCTCCCCATCTGAGACTTTTTCGATGGGGAGCACATGTGGGGGGCTGCAAAGTTGATGAATGCCCGCATATTATCAAACTATGAACTTATTAATGATAACTAAAGGAGACTTCAGATTCTCACCTTCGAGCAGGGGGCTTGACCCTTAGGGTCCTCTGTGGAACCCTCTCGAAGTCATTGGACTCGATATCCTAGTCCAAACTATCGTCGGATAGGATCACCTATGACCGACGCACCCTCTTTGGGGTAGGAGAGGGTGCCACCTCTACGACGTCTGATGATGCCACTCTCTTTCTTGCGAGGGGGCAATCACCCTCCCCCTCGTCTTCATCCTCTTCCTCATGCTCCTCTTGATTTGAGGAGGCATGGCTTTATTTGGATGCACCCTCTGGCTGGTCCCTGATGCGCAGGCCTTCTCGGCCTGGTTTTTTCTTCTTCTCTTTCTTCGCAGGCGCCTCGTAAGGCGTCTCCATGAGCATCTTCGCTAACAGCCCTGACCTGGGGTCTTCGGGCTAAGGCGTCGGGTAGTTGATGCCCGTGGCTTTGCTTAGCCATTTTTGCAAAGTGATCGAAAAAGTTGTTATAGATCTTCTCTATGAAGGACAAAGCTGATCAATAAAAATTACATCGTACCTTGGAAACAGGCTTGGCGGCGTGCAGACCCCGATCTTCCTCTTCTGATGGCCAATCCTCTTACGACTTGAAAAGCACCTTCCACTACTTCTCTCGCATAGTGCGGAAGAGGTGCAGAATTGTGGGCGCATCGTCGAGCTAACGAGCGCACAAGGGAGTATCTCGGCGCTGGCAGGGGAGGATCCGCCTTCGGAGCATAACCGGGACCACATTGGTCAGCGCAATGTCATTACCGATCATAGAACCGATGCGTTTCTACAGGTCGCTCACTTCGTTGTTCGGTCCCCAGCTGAGGCCCTTACAGAGCCATGAAGTTAATCTATGGGGGGACTGGATCTGAATTTAGTGAAGGCAATCTGGCCTCCCTCCTATGGCACAGTGATGTAAAACCACTCCTTCTGCCATACCTTGATGGTGTCGATGAAGGTGCTGGAGGGCCATACAACACAGGTGAGCTTACCGATGACAGCTCCGCCGCAGTCTGTGTGTTGCCGCCGATGCACTTCGGCTTGACGTTGAACACTTTGAGACAAAGCCCAAAGTGTGGCTCGACCCGCAGGAACGCCTCACATATGAGGATGAAAGCCGATATATGCATGAAGGAGTTCGGCGGGAGGTTGTGGAAGTCAAGGCCGTAGAAGAAAATAAGCCCCCTAATGAAGGGGTGGAGCGAGAAGCTCAGTCCCCGGATGAAGTGGGGGATGAATACCACCCTTTCACCTGGCTTGGGAGTGGGGATCACTTGGCCCACGTCTAGTGCATGGTGAGGGATGTTTGCGGGAAGGTAGCCGCCCTTCTGGAGGTCTAGGATGTCCCGGTCGGTGACCGTTGTGGGGACCCCGACTCATAAGTCGTGATCACCGAATGCACGCGTACAATGATCCCAGAGATCAATGCTCACTGAACACACAGAAGCTGAATAACAAGAGTCTTACATCCACATTTAGCGTCTTACACAAATAAAGATCATGAAGGTCAAGTCTTAAATAGATAGGGCCATGAGGGCCAAACACTTAAATGGAACAAGCAGTGGAAATTTTGATCGATAGCGTGAACCCAAGCCATCAGCCTTAAACCTACAGGCATTCTGACTGGGAAGCGTCCTAGTTCGCATGTTCATCTCTAATGAACTCTTCAACAAACTCCTGTTCTTCCATGCCTGGCCAATTAAATAACCACTGGCAAGCCAATGATTACTTTGAATGTACTTGCAAGCAACCCAAGTTGTGGAACAAGGTAATAATGATGCATGATATAGCACTAAGTAGGTAATTTCCGGAAAGCCAATTTTTGAATGTAATGACATGCTCAAGTAACTAAGTAAGCATGCATCAACAGTTTGGCAGATATCCAAATGGTCAAGTTATAGATATCATGAGCAGGGGGTGAACATCTCATGTTCATTTACCATGCTAAGTCATCGGACTTAGTTCAGTTTCCATGCTAAGTCATCAGACTTAGATCAAGTGACCTCTTTGTCACCACCACACCCACACTCACACCAAGTTTTATGAAAACATCCGGACGTAGTTTAAGAAGGACCTCCAACTGTCCATGACCGCGAATGCGGCTATTCGAATAGTTTTACACGCTGGAGAGGTTGCACACTTTACCCACAAGACTCGGGAAACTTCCGTGTTATCCACGACTCGTGGTACATCACATACCTGAGATAAGTACCCGAACAATGCCTTTCCCCTAGCGATACTAAACAAAGAGTCCACTCGCTTGGTACCCAGCCCTCACGATGTACATCACACGAGCCTCGCTCCAGATTGTACCATCCATGAGGGTACCAACATTGTGCCTGGTGCCTATGAAGACAGCGCATGATCGTACATACCGGTATGACCCTGTATCAAGAGTGACCACGCCACTCGCGCCACTAGTAGTGTGGGCTCCTTGCCAGTACCCACCAAGGTAATCAAGAAAGCCCCGTCCCATAAGGGGTATCGTGGTTGCTCATGTAAGGTTGGGATGGTCAGCAGACCTTAAATCTAATCCATTTTCGAAAACACACTCCCAACTTGTTCCGGCACACCACTTCTTTCTCAAGTGGTCACCCATTTCATCATCATCTCCCTTGGGCATTAGTGGCACCCGACGGGGTTCTCGAAAAGTCTTTGAAATCATCTTATTCCCTCCATCACTATGCATAAACCCAAACCCACTTGCATAGCACCTAATAGCATCCTATCTACACCCACCCGCATAACCCTCATAAGGTGGTAGGGTCATGCACGATGCAAGTGTCAATGGTGAAAGTATCGGAGGCATCCCACCGAAGGGGGAACACCACATCATGATCAATTATCGAAACAACAAGTGCTATATGTCATGCATGAAAAGTTTCTTAACATGGTCAAAGGGCTGCTTGCTTGGCTCAACAAAGTCTCCGGGGTCTTCGAAGTCTTCGGGTCCAACTTCTTCGTCAACAGCGCAATCTATCATTGCGAATAAAAGCGATAAAAATAAGCATCATACAAAAACAGAGCACCCAAGCCACTATTAAAAACGCTAACTTATTCTGATAAATACTAAATGTCATACTAAAAATATTCTCCTAGGGTTTTGTTGTGAAAAATATTTTGGAAATTAATTAACAGAGGCAAAAAGATGCCTAAATATAGGTTTAAAAAAATAGTATATAAAATATTTTCAAACATTTTTACAAGTGGCACTAAAAAATTCTAGGGAATATTCTAGGAATTTATTTGGAAGAATCATGGTCATAGGGTTTATTTTTATCCCTGTGGAATTTTTAGAAAAGCCACAGAAAAAACAAAAAAGGAAAAGAAAGGGCACTGTGCCCTGGCCAGGGGCTAATAAGGTCTGCTAGAAAATCTACCCCGTTGATGTTAATCTGAACTCCCTTGCAACCTATCCCCGACTTCATAACCGATCCCGGGGTTTGTATCAACATACGACTACCCAGGGGTGTAGGCTTCATGCCAATATCTAGTGCAAACTTTTGGGTGATAAAAGAATGCGAGGCTCCAGAATCAAACAATACTGTTGCTGGGGTTGAGTTGACGAGGAATGTACCCAGTATGACGTTCGGGTCTTCTTGGGCTTCCTCTGCGGTGACGTGATTCACCCGACCCTTGCCATTGTTGGGCTGGTTGTGGGGAGCGGGGTTCCTCGGGGGTGCTCCACGGCCTTGACCTTGGTTTGGCGCATTGGGGCGTGGTGCATCTGGCTTCTTGTTGGGACAGAGCCTAGAGATGTGTCGTGGCTGACCGCATCCAAAGCAAGCGACTTGCCCAAGGTTGTTGTAAGCTGGCCTGAGATTGGCATACTACTAAGGCTGGTAGCTCGTACGGGATGCATGAGGTCTAGCCTTTCGTGGCTGATAGGTCGGCTCGGCTAGGGCTGGCTGCCAGGGGCGAGGCTTCTGGTTGCTGGAGCTACCCTTGCTGATCATCTTGCTCTTGCGAGTGTCGTCTATGGCACGACGCTTGTCTTCCAGCTCGAGGGCCTTGTTCACCAGGTCGAAGAAGGTACGACAGCCGCAGACGATGAGCTGATACTGCAGGGTCTGTTGAAGTCCTTCCATGAAGCGTTCCTTCTTGGCAGCTTCTGTGTTGACATCTTCAGGTCCATATCTTGACAGCAGGTTGAACTTCTGCAGGTACTCCTTGACAGAGCCACTTCCTTGCTTCAGAGCTCGGAATTCTCTCTTTTTGATAGCCATGATCCCAGAAGGAATGTGGGCGGTGCGGAATCCTTCCTTGAAGTCATTCCAAGTGATCACACGCTCACCTTGCATGCCCTTGAATCCATGCCACCAAGCTCGGGCAGTACCTCCGAGGCAGTGAGAGGCATAAAGAACCTTCTCACGGTCCTCATTGCAATTGACTAGTGCAAGGAGGTCCTCAATGGTGTGGATCCAGTCATCAACATCCAATGGTTCAACAGTCTCGGTGAAGGTTGGGGGCGAATTCCTCATGAACTCAGACAGAGTGGAGCGGCCATTGCCGTTCCTGCCTTCCTGCTAGTTGTTCACAAGGGCCTGAGCCATCTGCTGAATAGCAACATTGTTGGCCTGGCGTTCCTCCCGGAGAACTTGGAGAAACTGAGCTATGGTCATGTTCTCCGGTGGCGGTGGTGGCGGGGGAATGTCACCTTGTGGCTGCTCCTGGTGTCCTCCAGCGTGAGCAGCCCCACCAGCTCCCTGTTGCTGGCTCGAGTTGCCGGCTTCAGGGTTGGTAAAGGAGCTGTTGCGGGTAGCATTCACCATCCTATTTGGAGCAGCCAAGTCAAACAACTACGATAGACGAGAGGAAAAGCAATAACGGAAAAGCATGCCTGAGGGGGTTGGTCGAGTGCAAGTGTGTTAAAACAAAGGTCGAAAGACCAACATATATATTAAGATAGATGATGGAGTCGCTTACATGTTGCCTAAGGCAAAAGCGCGACTTGCATCGGAACACAAACAATAAAACAAAAAACAATCACACATGGTTTCATATGAACCATTACACGGACTCGACTTTGCATGAGGGATACATGACTGATCCTACCCTAGGGGTTCTCGAACTCAGGTGGTGGAGTGCTCGGTCTCGTAGTCACGCTCCTCTGGATCTTCCTCCTGTTCATCATCTGAATGGGCATCATTCCCGATCGAAGTGGCCGGGGAACAAGGAGGTCCATCCCGACGACGCTTTGCTGGCGGGTCGGTGAAGAGCTCACGGTACTCCTTCGCACTCATGCAATGACGACGTGTCGGTGCATCAGTAGCTGGGGGTACCCCTCCTCGATAAGCGATAACTGGTTTCCCATCAGGGGCTCCATCCTTCTTGATCCTGTCTGGCTTCGTCTTGGCTTGCCGAAGTAGTTCTCGGGTGTGGTGAAGTTCCTCGCGGAGCTTCACGGACTCCTTAATCAAGTGGTGAACTAGACTATCGGCAGAGAAGCTGAAGTAGGTCTGGAACCTGAGTGGTGTGCCATCCTCTTGGGTTGGAACCAGTGTCCAACTCTCGCCAAGATCATCCTTTTTGAAAGGAAGGTAGCGAGTAGCCAGCTCATCAGCCATCTCTGGAATGATGTCTCGAAGGTGTAGGAGTGCCTTGTGAGCAGCTGGCTCGACTGCGAGTATCATGGTCTCCATCCGTGGTCCTTCAAAGAGCCAACTGGTCGGGGAGTCGTTTGCCTCATGAAACATCCACATGGTACTCCTTTGTGACGGCATCGACCCAGTGCTCATGGTAGAGGAAAATGGGTGGTTGGAGAAATTGGCACTTCTCCAGGCTATCCCCAAGGAGTAAGGGAAAACCGGATGTCAGGAAGGCTTCGGGTATGATGGCCATATACAAAGGTTTGAAAGGAGGAGAGTCAGCAGAGTGTTGTGTAAAGAATAGAAGAGGTAAATAGTGCAGAAATCCTAAGTATAGATGCTAGGTGTAGTTTGAAATTTGGTTTTATCCTAACTAACGTCCATGCTAACTAAGGGCTTCCTATAGTCAGGATGGCTTTGATACCAGCTCTGTGGGGACCCCGACTCATAAGTCGTGATCACCGAATGCACATGTATAGTGATCCCAGAGATCAATGCTCACTGAACACACAGAAGCTAAATAACAAGAGTCTTACATCCACATTTAGCGTCTTACACAAATAAAGACCATGAAGGTCAAGTCTTACATAGATAGGGCCACGAGGGCCAAACACTTAAATGGAACAAGCAGCGGAAATCTTGATCGATAGCGTGAATCCAAGCCATCAGCCTTAAACCTACAGGCATTCTGACTGGGAAGCGTCCTAGTTCACATGTTCGTCTCCAACGAACTCTTCAACAAACTCTGGTTCTTCCATGCCTATCCAATTAAATAACCAGTGGAAAGCCAATGAGTACTTTGAATGTACTCGCAAGCAACCCAAGTTGTGGAACAATGTAATAATGATGCATGATATAGCACTAAGTAGGTAATTTTTGGAAAGCCAATTTTTGAATGTAATGACATGCTCAAGTAATTAAGTAAGCATGCATCAACAGTTTGGCAGATATCCAAATGATCAAGTTATAGATATCATGAGCAGGGGGTGAACATCTCATGTTCATTTACCATGCTAAGTCATCGGACTTAGTTCAGTTCCCATGCTAAGTCATCGGACTTAGCTCAAGTGACCTCTTTGTCACCATCACACCCACACTCACACCAAGTTTTACGAAAACATCCGAACGTAGTTTAAGAAGGACCTCCAACTGTCCATGACCGTGGACGCGGCTATTCAAATAGGTTTACACTTTGCAAAGGTTGCACACTTTACCCACAAGACTCGGGATACTTCCGTGTCATCCACAACTCGCGGTACATCACATACCCTAGGTAAGTACCAGAACAATGCCTTTCCCCTAGCGATACTAAACAAAGAGTCCACTCGCTTGTTACCCAACCCTCACGATGTACATCACACGAGCCTCGCTCCAGATCGTACCATCCATGAGGGGACCAACAGTGTTCTTGGTGCCTGTTAAGACAACGCATCATGGTACATACCGGTACGACCCCGTATCGAGAGTGACCACGCCACTCCCGCCACTAGTAGTGCAGGCTCCTTGCCAGTACCCACCAAGGTAATCAACAAAGCCCCATCCCATAAGGGGTATCATGGTTGCGCATGTAAGGTTGGGACGATCAGCTGACCTTAAATCTAATCCGTTTTCGAAAACACACTCTTAACTTGTTACGACACACCACTTCTTTCTCAAGTGGTCACCCATCTCATCATCATCTCTCTCGGGCATTAGTGGCACCCGACGGGGTTTTCGAAAAGTCTTTGAAATCATCTCATTCCCTCCATCACTATGCATAAACCCGAACCCACTTGCGTAGCACCTAATAGCATCCTATCTACACCCACCCGCATAACCCTCATAAGGTTGTAGGGGCATGCACGATGCAAGTGTTAATGATGAAAGTATCGGAGGCATCCCACTGAAGGGAGAACACCACATCATGATCAATCATTGAAACAACAAGTGCTATATGTGATGCATGAAAAATTTCTTAACATGGTCAAAGGGCTGCTTGCCTGGCTCAACAAAGTCTCCGGGGTCTTTGAAGTCTTCGGGTCCAACTTCTTCGTCAACAACGCAATCTATCGTTGCGAATAAAAGCGATAAAAATAAGCATCACACAACAACAGAGCACACAAGCCACTATTAAAAATGCTAACCCATTCTGATAAATACTAAATGCCATACTAAAAATATTCTCCTAGGGTTTTGTTGTGAAAATATTTTGGAAATTAATTAACAGAGGCAAAAAGATGCCTAAATATAGGTTTTAAACTAAAATAGTATATAAAATATTTTCAAACATTTTTACAAATGGCACTAACAAATTCTAGGGAATATTCTAGGAATTTAGGTGGAAGACTCATGGTCATAGGGTTTATTTTTATCCCTGTGGAATTTTTAGAAAAGCCACAGAAAAAAGAAAAAGGAAAAGAAAGGGCACTGTGCCCTGGCCAGAGGCGGCTAGTGGCTGGGCCGGCCCAGCTGGCTAGCCAGCCAGCCTCGCGCGTGGCAAGGTTCAAACCTGACGCGCGGGGCCCGGCCATCAGCGACCGTGAGGGAGGAGAGAGAGCGTGGGAGAGGGAGAGAGTGGCCGACAGGTGGGTTCCACCTGTAGGATCCTTCCCTCACCTTGGGGAAGTGGGGGGAGAGGCTCACCGGCGGCGGAAGGAGGCATGGAGAGGGGAGCTGCAGGTAGGGACGGGCTCTGCGTCGAGTCGCCGGTCTCTTGGAGGTGGAAGGGTGGACGAAGGTGGCCGGAGTCACCGGTGGCGAGCATCCACGACTGAGGAAGCTTTGGGAGGAGGTCGCCGGGGTTGTTTCGGGCTGCAAAGAAGACAGTGAAGAGTGGGATTCATGTCATCATGATGAGGGAGGACCAACCGAAGAGAGAGGAGGGCCAAAGGGGCTTGCTACCTCGAGATCGACGGTGGCGACGCCGCGGCAATGTTCGACTCGATATCGAGCGCAGAGGGGAATAGAGGGGCTAGGGCTTTGCGGGCGAGCGATGGAGGTGGACAGGGGGCCAAAGAAGGGGAGAGAGAGACCCAGGGGCTCTTAAATAGGCGCAGGCGAGTCCACCGAACACAGGTGCGCTGGCGAGCTCGTGGCCGAGGCCAGAGGCCATGGGGGGGAGACGGGGGTGAGTTTGGGGCGTTCCTGGGGCTGGTCCAGGCCGAGGGGAGAGGAGAGAGAGACAGGGAAGCGCGCGCGTGCAAGCCTCGTGGTTGGCCGGCTCGGGCAGCCTGACGCGTGCGAGGAGGGCCAGAGGAGGGAGAGAGAGGAGGGGCCCGACAAGATGGCATGGCACGGACGTTGAGGCTGACCATCTGGCGAGAGGGGGGGTGGGGGGCGCTCGAGGTGGTTGGGGACATGAAGTGGCCAACGGCTACAGTGCCTGTTGGCACTATAGCACGCTCTAGAGCACGCGTTTGGCATGCCAACGGCGTCTTCTACGTGGCCAAGCGTGTCTAGGGGGATCTAGGGGTGCCTAGGCTAGGGGGAAATACTTTGGATGCCCTGGGAGAGGGATAGAATAAGAGGAGAGGGGAGAGAGGGCTCCTGCCACGGCTGTCCAGAGGTGAAAATGGGGGATTTACCCCATCTCCTAGTAGCCTCTGGACTTGGGATTTTTACTGGAGGGGTAAGACATGGGGGAGCAAGTGTGGTAGAAGTTTGGAGGCAAAGGTAAAAGTAAAAGGTGGTCAAAACATGTCTTTACCAAATCTGCAGAAGGCGTTTGATGGGTTTTTGGGCAAGAAGAATTTACCAACTTACTGAGATATTCAACAGGATCAAATTCTAGGTAAAAATGAGATGGATCACCAAGTTTGAGCTCAAGTGGGAAAAATTGACAATGGAAACTTTGTGAACCCTAGAAACTAACAGAATCAGGTTTATATAGATCTAGTTGTGTTAAGTTTTTACCCTTGATGCACCACTTAGTGTAGCATCATTAATTGGTGGTTAGAGCATGCCCACAAAGTTTGAGGTCAAGGGGAGAAACTTTACAATGTAAAGTTGCTCAAATTTGAATCTGGACAGGAAGGGTTTTGGGATGGTTTGATGAACCAAAACAACTTGGATTGAGGTGAAACTTTTCAAGATCATCATCTATGATAGTGTTGACTTGTTGGAATTTTCTTGGAATTTGTTGTGAATATTTCTTATAAAATATTTCAAAAGCTTGATTTGAACAGAAAGGGTTTTGAGGGGGTCATATATGTAGTAGGTTTCAAATAAAGCTTTTAGGGAAGAAGAATCCACCCAATTTGAGTACTTGCAGTGCAAACCTCATTTCAGGGGTTTTTGAAAACCTAATTTGAATAAATCATTTTTGGTTAAAACAAAATTTGATAAAAATTAGTTTTGGGCACTATTCACATGGCATGATCATTGGGCAAGAGGGTTGGGACAAGGAAGATGAATTATGAAGAGGTATAGAATCTAGGACTGCCACAACCACAAGCAACAAGCAACAAGCAACAATTCAATCAAGCACAAGCACTGATAAAAAGTTTTAATTGGTTCCAAATTTTATAAATCCAAACATGACAAGGTGATACAAACACAGGGTGTGACAGACCTACCCCCCTTACAAGAATCTCATCCCCGAGATTCCTAGGCTAAGCGCTAAAAAGATAAGGGAACTCACATCTAAGATACTCTTCACGCTTCCAGGTTGCTTCAGCTTCAACGTGGTTGCTCTACTGGACCTTTAAGTACTTGATGGTGCGGCTTTGGGTGCAGCATTCAACTTCATCCAAAATGCGAACTGGCCTCTCACGATAAGTGAGGTCTGGCTAGAGATCGATGGCTTGATGGTCGATGTCCTTGTAGAGGTCGGGGCGGTTGGGGACTTGGAGACACTTCTGGAGTTGTGACACATGAAAGACGTTGTGCACATCCGATAGCTCGGAAGGTAGCTCTAGCTGATAGGCAACTTCTCCTCGTCTTGCAGTGATCTTGAAGGGGCCGATATATCTGGGTGCAAGATTTCCCTTGACGTGGAAATGCTTGGTTCCCTTAAGAGGTATGACTCGAAGATAGACATGATCTCCGTTGTTGAAGTTCACTTCTCGGCGGTAAGAGTCAGCGCAACTCTTCTGTCTTGATTTGGCAGTCTCCAGACATTCTCGGATGAGTTGTACTTTCTCTTCTCCCTCGTGGAGGATATCTGGTCCAAAAAATAATCCTTCTCCGGTTTCTGACCAATTGAGGGGAGTGCGGCACTTGCGTCCATACAACACCTCAAATGGTGCCATCTGAAGACTCGACTGATAGCTGTTGTTGTAGGAGAATTTGGCAAATGGTAGGCAATTTTCCCACTTGGCTCTATACACCAAAACACAAGCGCGGAGCATATCTTCGAGTATCTAATTTACCCGTTCTGTTTGCCCGCCGATCTGGGGGTGAAAAGTAGTGCTGAAGGAGAGCTTAGTTCCCATGGCTTCTTGAAACATTTTCTAGAATCTCGAGGTGAATTGGGTGCCTTGATCCAACACGATCTCCTTTGGAACTCTGTGAAGGCTCATGATACGCTCGATGTAGAGGCTGGCTAGCTTGTTACCGTCATAGGTGGTCTTGACGGGAATGAAATGGGCTACCTTAGTCAGGTGGTCGACAATGACCCAAATGGAATCATGTCATTTGCTTGACCTAGGTAATCCAATGATGAAATCCATCCTGACTTTGTCCCACTTCCATTCAGGCACCTTGAGAGGTTGCAATAGTCCAGCAGGTCGCTGATGCTCAGCTTTGACCCTCTGGCATATGTCACATTTGGCAATGAACGTGCCTATCTCCCGTTTCATGCCATGCCACCACAATCTTGCCTTGAGGTCTTGATGCATCTTGGTTCCTCCAGGATGTCATGAACTTCTTGCAGATCAAGTTCTTGAGCTCCTGTTTGTTGGGCACGCAGATGCGATTCCCGAACCATACAACTCCTTGTTCATCCACTGAGAATCCTGGGGCCTTGCCTGCCTTGATCTTCTCTTTGATGCCTTCAATGCTCTCGTGTCCCTTCTAAGATTCCTCAATATCATCCATCAATGTAGGCTTTGCTTCGAGGTTGGCAAGGAATCCAGGGGCAACTAGTTCCAAGCCGAAGCTCTCAAGTTCTTCATACAGGGCGGGTAGCCTTTCCTTAATCATAGCATTCAAGGAACAAGCCTTTCTGCTTAAGGCGTTTGCTACCATGTTGGCCTTTCCGGGGTGGTATTGAACACCGAGGTCGTAATCCTTGGATCAATTCCAACCATCTTCGCTGCCTCATGTTCAATTCCCTTTGAGTGAAAATATATTTCAAACTCTTATGGTCTGTGAATATCTCACATCGCTTCCCCAGAAGGTAATGTCGCCATGTTTTCAAGGCATGAACCATGGCTGCCAACTTGAGATCATGAGTTGTGTAGTTCTCTTCATGAGGTCGTAGCTATTTGGACAGATATGCTACAACTCTGCCTTCTTGCATCAGAACACCTCCAATCCCGGTTCTTGATGCATCACAATAAATCACAAACTCCTTGTGAATATCGAGGGTGGCCAAAACTGGGGCTGTGGTCAATCTCTTCTTGAGTTCCTAGAAGCTTTCCTCGCACTTAACTGTCCATTCTAACTTCTTGTCCTTCTTCAAAAGCTGGGTCATGGGCCGAGCAATGCTTGAGAACCCTTCCATGAACTTGCGGTAACATCCCGCGAGTCCGAGGAAGCTCCTGACTTCCTTCATGGTGGTTGGGGTTTGCCATTCAATCACGACTTCAATCTTGGCAGGATCCACTGATAATCCTTCTGTAGTCAACACATGACCCAAGAATCCAACTTCATGCAGCCAGAATTCACACTTGCTGAACTTGGCATAAAGCTGGTGCTCTAGAAGCTCGAATCGAGTTTTTGCCACTGGCCTAGCGGTCGTGGTGGGCTGTGACCTTTCGTTAGAAAGGTCGTCAGGGGATGTTATTTTACCCCTTGACTTTTGGCCTTGAAGGCCAACCTATTCACGTTGTCCGGACACGCCAGTGTTTGGAGAACTACACGTCATCGGAGGCCGAACTAAGTTCGGCGGGAAGAACTCACCTCGCAAGCCGAAGACTCTGATTACATGAAGTGACTGAAGCTAAGACCCTTGGCGTTGGAGGCAAGTTCGGGGGCTACTGAGGGAGTCCTGGATTAAGGGGTCCTCAAGTGGCCAACCTATTTCTATGGGCCGGACTATATGGACCGCTTGCCAAACATTGGATCGATCGAAGGCCCTGTCTCCAGGAAAGGAAGCTTCGGCAATCGTGGCTTGTCCTCCATGTTTAATGTAGCGAATAGGCAAGATTATCTCTTCGGCGTGTAACCAACCATGTGTAAACCCTAGATACCCTCCTCGTCTATATAAGCCGGAGGGTTTTAGTTTGTAGATATAGAACAACTCATCTAGGGCTAGCTATTCAATCTCGAGGTAGATCAACTATGTAACCCCCATATCATCAATACAATCAAGCAGGAAGTAGGGTATTACCTCCATAGGAGGGCCCAAACCTGGGTAAATTGTTGTCCCCTTTGTCTCCTATTACCATTGCTTCTAGTCTCACAGTTCGGGACCCCCTACCTGAGATCTGCCGGTTTTGACACCGACACCAGTGTGTAGTGCAAGTTGCTGTTTTCTACATGTTTTTGACTTTTCAAGTTTACAGTACAAAACGAAGTCCAATTGGCATGAAACTTTTTGATGATTTTTTCTAGGACCAAAACAAGACTTGGAAGCTTCGGGAGGAGGCCGAGAGAGCCACGAGGGGCCCACAAGTGAACAGGACGCGCCACCAGGGGACGCCTTGATGGCTCGTGCCTCCCCGTGTGCTTCCTGACGCCCCTCTATGGCCTATAAATTCACATATATTCCCCAAACCCTAGAAGCGATCCTAAAAGACTTTTTCTGCCGCCACAAGTCTCTATTCCGACGAGAGGCCATCTACACCTCTATCGGGGATATAACCCCACGACATAACCCGCCCCGATGGGCCTGGTTAACATATTGGTGGCCTTATGGCCAAGTTCAAGATGGGCCAAGTCATTAAGACAAGGAAGGCAAGGCGGCGGGTGATTAGAGTCGCCAGGCGGCCCGATATTTGAAGATGGCTGCTCAAGTCCCGCGAAGCTGAAGACATCGACTGGGTTTTCCTTGGGGCACATGACAAGTTAGGGGCATTATAGGTTATGACACATTATTCGACCCAGACTCTATTGTAAAACCTAGTGCTTGACCTGTATATAAAGGCAGGCCCTTGGGGCCGAAAGACTCAAGTTACAACTTCTTAGTAGCTAGGTTAGCGATCTGCACCCTTGTAATCGAGATCTATCCATCGAATATACACAAAGCAGGATATAGGCTATTACCTACATAGGAGGGGCCGAACCTGGGTAAACCCGACCTTCTCTCTCTCTCTCTCTCTCTCAACCCCTTCGAGTCGCCACCAAGTGGCGATGGCCTCACACTTAAGTCTTGTTGCGAGGACATCTACCGGGTTGATAAAACCACGATAGTTGGCGCCCACCGTGGGGCTCTCACTCGATGGAGTTGAGTTTTCGAAGGGAATCTAACCAGAATTTGGGACGCTTGCAGTGAGCCAGATGGTCAGGAACCACCATAACAAGATCTATGAGCCGGTTTCGAGCGTCGAGGTTGACCCGATCAGACGTGGGTTTTGAGATCTGACGGGAGAGATTGGTTTAGTGACCCCCCGAGTTGGACATATACATCAACACCTATGAGCCAGCTCAGAACACCCGATCTAATCATCGCTAGGGTGACCTTCGTCATGTATTTGTTGGCTTCACACAAGGAATCAACCTTTCAGATGAACCGACCTCCAGTGGCGACGCCCTCGCGGATTACGAAGACACATCATCCACAGGAGACATAGAGTCAATATGTCCTCTTTATGATGGCAGGCTTGGGGGCTCATTAAAGATTGAATCCCCTGAGGAACGTGGCGAGTTG
Source organism: Hordeum marinum (assembly GCA_022496015.1). Lineage (NCBI taxonomy): Eukaryota > Viridiplantae > Streptophyta > Magnoliopsida > Poales > Poaceae > Hordeum > Hordeum marinum. The sequence goes on along the minus strand of CM039678.1, from coordinate 389,598,194 downwards.
CCTCGACAAGTTGTCTTCTACATGGCAGGGGCTACAATGATCCCAGACTCGGCCAGAGCTCGGGGTTCCGACGGGTCAACTAAGACGGCGGCTCAGGCCATGGCCGATCTCATGGATGAGATGGCAAAACTCGTGGATACTCCAGTCATAGCAGAAAATTAGGAACAGCTTAATGTGGAGCTAACCAAATTGCACAACCGGATAACTGAGGTAGAGAAGGAGATTGATGCAGAAAACACACGAATGGCAGATCTGCAGGCTCGCATAGATCAAGAGACGGAGCATCTTAAAGATGAGGCTTGTCGACTAGGAGTTCATAGAGAGGCATCAGAGGTGGTTTAGCAAAAAATATGTCACCTTGGACTCCCTCCAAACCTTGAGCCGCAACCACTGTTTAATACCCCGCAACAAACAGTAGGAACTATCCAGGAACTCGGGAATCGGCAAGAGGAACCAGCTCAACCCCCGCCGGCTCAATCCTCACCTCGGTTTCAGAGGTCGCGGGGCCACTTTTCCAATCATATTGAGAACATGTTGGCTGCAACCCAGAATTTGGAAGCACTGCCTATTAACGGAAACTCCCTTGTTGAGGTTCAAGCTAGAAACGCTATTGAGATACTGGAAACAGCTGTGGTGCAATAGGCACAATACTTGTACAGTCGAGATCGGATGCACTCCACCCCCTATTATAGCAAGGGTCTTCATGTGGAGTCGTCGACTGATTCCAGCAGTGGACGAAGGCAACTACCTGGGGTCTCCCCAACCCATCCCATGCCATCACATGCCCAGGTAGTTGTTGATGCTACGAGAGGCGCGCGACAGGAGGAAGCGGAAGCAGCAATATGAGCGATCCAACGACTTCATCCTCAACTGGTGGGTTTGGGGGCTGGATCCAATAGCAGGACAATTGGAATAACATGTTTATCTCTGGCACCCCGCGCCGAGCGTATGCACAAGGATCTCAAGGGGCCTCGTAAAGTACCAAATTACATGGTAGATCTTGAGCCGGCATCCTGGATCGAAATTTATGAGTTGGCGATGGATATGCTAGATGTCAGTGACGTGGTATGCGCCAAGTACCTAACCATGATGTTGGAAGGACTGGCTTGGACATGGTTGAAAAACTTGCCTCCTAACTCCATCAACACATGGGCCGAGCTGAAAGAGCGGTTCATCAATAATTTCCAAGGGACCTACAAGAAGCCTATGATGATTGTAGACCTACAACATTGCGTTCAAAGAGTAGACGAGTCGGCTCATCATCGCACTCGCCAGGTCGCGGAAATCATCCACTCATCGGACATCATCACGGTGGCTCAAGCAGTCCTAATATTGGAAAAGAACTGTCATTTCCAACCTTGGGTGCAAAAGCTCGGACGGCTCAAGCGAAATGTACAATACATGGGCGACTTGATGGACGTCCTCATTAGATATGTTTAGTCGGATAGCACAAAAGATCCTGGCTCACACGAGGCCAAGACTACCAAGGGAAAAAAGGCTGAAGGAGGAAAGGGCCAGCATGGTCATAGTGGTAACCAGGAGGCTCAAAATAATAAGTGAAAACAACCTGATCACGGGTACGTAGGTTTCAAGAATCAGCGCCGCAATGGTCGACCTGAAGGAGCTTATAATGGGAATAAACCTCACAATTACGAGGAGGCACTTAAAGCGCCTTGTCCTAAGCACATCACTCCAGATAAGCCGGCTAGTCACTCCTGGGAGAATTGCTATATCATGCAAGAGTTCCGTAGCCAGGCTTTCCAGAATAACCCAGGAGTTAATGGTGGTGGACACCTGGGTTAGCACAGATCTGACGGGTCGCAAGGTGGCCTGGGGGCTGGTTCTCAACATCACGGAAATCATGGCAATGGGCAACATCCAACCAAGGAGGAGTTCAAAGTAATCCCAAGCAGTTGAATAGCGGTCAGTACCACTAGCACCTGAATCTTTGAATACAATTCGTACTCTAGAGGATGTTAAGGAAGAAATTTTATGTCTCCAAGAGGGAAATAAACTGGCCCTGGAACACTAGTAGACCTCATTCTAATTAGCTCTGCCGAATCCTTCTTTGTAATTCCTCCCCCCTTACAGACTTCTGTATTTACTTCTTTATGTTTCAAGTATAAATAAAGCCAACACGTTTTTGTCGTTTCAACCTACAAGTTAAGTTTGAGTCTTTATTTCCTGAAACAAAGGGCACCTGGGGGCTTCTAGACCATCGGGCTTAGCTTTCTCTCCCTTGTGACCCGACATATTAATGCCACATTATAATGGCACTTGGGGGCTTCCAGCCCACAGGGCTTAGCTTTCGCACCCTTGTGACCCGACATAATAATGCTACATTATTAAGGGCATTTGGGGGCTTCCAGCCCACTGGGCTTAGCTTTCTCACCCTCTTGACGCGGCAAAAATGAATGCCACATATGGTTAAACCTGCCTGCATGCTTGATACGACTCCGATCAGATGACCCCATGAACTCTTGACAAGTCAATCCTTTTTGGACCCTGGACGTTAAGGTTAAAACACCGGCTTGTGTCATGAGAGATCTGGCATACGGAAAGCTAGGATAAACCATGGGTTATCATACCCGCTTCATTGAAGCAAGACCCGAGCCTCGAAAGCCGGTCTTTCCCTGTCGAGCCTCAAAAGCCGGCAGATTATCTTGATATTATGATCAAATCCTATGCATCATGGGAAGACCTTCAAACCTACCTTCAAAATTTACTACTTTATGCTTTTAAAGCTTTGAGAAACAGTCCCCATAACAAGTACTATGTGTTGGAACTCATCACATAAAATATTTCTAGGCATACCTTTTACTGGTTTGAGTAAATGATAGCCGGGTTATCAGCCGCATGACCATCATAAGGTTATATTATTGGTTGAAAAGGCTAAAAAGACCGTGGATTTTTGAATATTCATGATTACCAGGCCTCATTGAGCCAGTTTGTTTTCAGCATTGGTGATAGAAAAATAGATTGATAAAATCTAGAAGATCAAGACTTTCTGCCGGCTCATTTTTTCCAACGCATCTTATCAAAAGTATTCATTGGTGGAAGGGTTATGTATATAATAGGGCAATGGACCGACAGAATGCGGGACAAGCCCAGACAAATAAATACCTTGTGTCAACAAAGGCGCAAACACGGACGATGGCGTGACAATTTTTTTGGCTATCCCTATTACAAAGCTCAAGGGAGGAACACATTGTTTCTCCACCCATACATAGGGCCTTAAGTGATGATTGGTAAAGTATGGATCACCAACTACGTCGTTTGGGTCAACGATGGCCAATCCTACGCATGAGATGCTTCTGGGTTGTCCACCATTTTGTCCTTAGGCTCCTATTTTTGAAGGTTAGCCACATCCGAGTTGCAGTGGGATAACGCTTGGAACACAACTTCATCATCAAAGATGGGGGATGGGTCAACTTCGGAGGCAAAGATGTGCTCACGCCTTTGAGGAGCCATATCCTTTGACACTAAGATAGGTGGAGGGATCCAGATATGATCGGCATCATAAGCCGCTTGATAGCTCCTGAGTTTCATCCTAGATACCAGCTAGGTTGACAGTATCCGGGTATTCTTGAGACAAGTATCATAATCCTCCTGGGAAAATTCTGACCCATCATTTTTGAATTCGGGAAAGCCCTTGGCAAGATCAGCTAGGTCGAGCTCCTCTCCATAAGCAAAAGTCCGACTCAATGCAAATATTGCGCCTGACCTGGCGGCTGATCTTTTTAGCTCTTGAATATGTTGAGGAAGGGTGGAAAGACTATCCAACACATTCTTAATTAACTTTACGGGCTGCTTATCCCCCGTCATGGCCTTGATTGCGAGATAACTCCCATCATAGAGTTGCTCCATCAGGTAATAAACAGCCTTAAGCATTGACATGCTATTGTCATAAAAACTGCTAGTCCGAGGGCCTACAAAATAAAGTCAATGCATGAGCCGCCGGGCGCCTTGTGATTGTATCTCAAAGAGACGAGATCATATACACTTACTACACTTACTGAAAACAACTTGGGTCATTTTGGTAATATGCCATTTTAACCCGGATAGCTCCTCAGAGATGGACTTGAGCCAGTCTTCCGCATCTTCTGCACGTTTCAAAAGAGTTGCCTTTTCAACCTCAAAGGATTTCTTCTCCTTCAAGAAGCCAACCTTGGTGTTGTCCAACTCGATCAAAGAGAGGCGAAGTTTTTCTTCAACTTCTGCTTGGGAGGTTTGCTTTTTCTCCAGGTCTTTTTTCAAGTTGGCCACGCTGGATTCAGCTGTCCTTGAAGCTTCCTGCCAAATAAATAAACTCTATGACAAGTCCCAAGAAAATTGCAAGCATTATATTTGGCACCTGGGGGTTAATGTATCTCATCTCTTTTTTACATTGAAGATGTGAAAAAGACCTGACTCATCTCAAGGAGATGAGCCGGCCCTTGGGGGTACTGGTCGAACTTCTTCATGATTATTACAAAAGACCCAACTCATCTCAAGGAGATGAGCTGGCCCTTGGGTGCTACAGGTCGAACCTCATCAAAATTACAAAAGAACCGACTCATCTCAAGGAGATGAGCCATCCCTTGCGGGCTAGAGGAGGATACATAATGTGAGCGTATAAATAACATACCTCGTCTTTATTCTTCATCATACTAACGAGGCCTATTTCCATTTCACGGGTCGTTGCCAGGCGGTCCAAATAGGTAGCATGAAGATCTTTAACACTAAAGTTCTCATAATTTGGAAGCTCCAACTTGGTTTTTCCTTTTTCTTGGATTACCGTCTCATTCTTAGCAATGTCCTTTGTTAGCACCCTGGAGATTTGAGGGGCGGTATAACTCGTCCTAGTAATTACAACCTCAAAGGCATTTTTGTTTCTTACTGAAGGATTAGGCGGGTCAAGGATAACTTCTAGAATAGTTTCAAAAGTTACAGCGTCAGTTTTGGCTGGTTTAGATGGAGAAGCAAATCGGTGTAGATCTCCTGAGGATCTTTAGGTGGATTAACATGAACTTCAGGAGCCGCCGAATCAGGAATCTCTGGCTCACAGGACTTAGGACTAACATAAGACTCGTAAGTTTTCCTTTTCTTGGCTCTGGCCCCGTCAAGTCAAGGAATATAGTATCAAGTGTGGGAAAGAGACAACAGTATACTCTAAACAAGTAAAATAATGAGGGATTTACCCATGATTGATAACAAATTGTGTCAGTTTGGATGCGGTTGAGTCTTCCGACGAAGGTGGCGACTCCTGATAAACCAAGGCATAGGAGTCAAAAGTTGACATATAAAGTTATAATTCCCTTGAAAGATTGGAATGTTAATAGCTTGGCTGATTGTTTCCGGGCAAGTCATCTATCAGGTAAGCCCTCAACAAGATCACTACTTCCACTTCTGGTCTGATGCCTAGACTGGTGCTAAATCTTCTTCAAAATAAAGTGAGGGTCTAGATGAGCGCCTGGGTGAGAAAAGCCTACTTTCCAAACAACCCGCCTTGTTTTCAATGGTTCTGAGTCGGAAGAGATGGAAATTACCTCAACATTGCATGCATGGCTTGTTTCAACATCGCCCTAAGAGGAAAAGGTGTCAGATAGATTCAATGAAATGCCTAGAAAAAGAGTAAATTTACCACTTATTGGGTATCGGCAATAGCTGCTTCGCCCATGTGAGACGTCCCTTCTACAGTCCCCTTATTCATCTTCTTGCTCAGGGCAGCTTTGGGTTTGTTGGCCGCAGTCTTGCTGCGTCTCCTACCCCAGAAAGGGGATGAAGCCTGCAAATTTAAGCAATCAAAGAAAGCAGGCAAAATACTCAAGGTTTGATCGAAAGGCGGGGTTAGAGTGTTAAAAGTTTTTATATCGGAGGAGCCGGGTTACGAGCGTAGAATGGTCTCAAGCCGTCTTTGTTGCAAGTCTCCAGGCTCTCACCCAGAAGTTTCTTCACCATTCAGTTTATTTCGCCGACCTCCAAGGAAAAGTCACAATACCGTGGGACATCATTCAAGTCGTCAGAATAAGCACACATTAAATCATTGCACAGACTTAACGGAAGAATCCTCCAAGATACTCAACAGCGGGTCAGGTCGACCCTAGTCAGCCCATTAGCTAGCAGAGCCCTGAACTTTAGATAAATATGGAAGTGTTGGGCACGCTCCTCTTGAGGAGCCCAACGAGGAAGCTCAAAATCCATCGGGATGCGGTTGGGCCTATAACCCAGCAAGGGATTTTCATCACCGGGAGCGGTATTTCGACAATAAAACCAAGTCGTGTTCCTCCCTTTAGAGTGGCATGGTAGAATGGCAACAGGAAAAATGACATCTTTCCTCCTCTAAATTGAGACCCCGCCGAGTTCTAAGCCAGGGCCATCCGCGCACTCTGTTTGCCGGTTCAAATAAAAGTGTCAAGAGGGAGAAAGTGCGCTCCATTTGAAGATACACCTCGCAAAACACTTGGAATTGACACAGATTCGATATAGAGTTAGGGGCAAGGTCTTGAGGATGAAGACCAAAAAATTGTAAGACGTCTCAAAAGAATTTTGACTTGGGGGGTGAAAACCCCCTTTGAAGATGATCCAGAAATATCACCACTTCTCCTTCCTTTGGGTTTGGGATTTCTTCTCCGAGGATGACCCGCCAACCAATCACACTTTGAGGCGGCAGAAACCCATGTTCCTCATAGTCTTTCAAATGAACATCAGAAACTTGAGTAGCCGCCCAGTTGCAGGCTTTTGACTCTAACATAATGAGTCGCCTAGATAAAGCAAAGAGGGCAGCTTAAGTAAATGGTTCAAATAAAATGGTCTAAATTACCTACAATGGAAATGCTGCTCAAGCAAAGAACTGGAGCCTTTGTACAGTAGCTTAACGCATGAGGAGTTACAATTATTGAGCCATTAGGAGTAAGGGTGACTTATACTAAATATCAAGTTTTCCCAGAATCCTGCTAAATGTAAACACAAACGGTTTTCTCCCGGAACATCAATAATTTTGGATCTAAGAACAGTTCAAAAATACGAAGCATTTTTTAGCCCTAGCCGAGGAGCCGAGATGCAGTGACAATGCAGTTCATCTAATGCTGAGGGGAATTAATGCAAACCATATACGAAACGAGATTATTATTTCTACCGTTCTGCTTAGGTGAGTGCACTTACGAGTTCTATTCGCGAGACTAATGAAAGTCATGAACTGGAGGAAAGCCATCAAAGAACTCAAAGAACTTCAGTATACATACATGGATCTAGTTCAAAACAAAATGACTTAATTGAGTGATCACCGGTGGCGGCGGAAGCACGCAGAGGTTGACTGGTGAAGAAAAAGCACTGCTGCAACCTCAAAGAAGGCTGCCGGAGATAAGGAAACAACGACAGTAGCACGAGGGGTCTCCAGACTCGAGGAAGAAGAAGAAGCAAGAGGCGGAGTGGAAAGTGAATCTGGGCCCCCTTGGTAAATATTTAAAGGGAGGGAGCCCAAAGAGGCAACTGACAGGCATGACAATCGAGGGAATGCAATAATTTTCGGGGAATGAAAACACATCGATTTTTGGGATAAGCAGATATGACCCGATTTGCCATGATGTCATTATTGTTTTTCTGGACTAATGGCAGGTGACGTCACGATGAATAAACACTAGAGAAATAACAAGTGCAGGAACATAATAAGCCGGCTTTGTGAAATCCGTGAAGGGATAACAATCCAAAGGAGAATTGCCAAGGGAAGGAAAGATCCATTGACATGAATAGATTCAAATAAATTGGGGGCCTAATGTCGGGGATATAACTCCCTGGTATAACCCTCCCCGATGGGACGGGTTAACATATTGGCGGCCTTATGGCCAAGTTCAAGACGGGCCGAGTCACTAAGACAAGCAAGGCAAGGCGGCGGCTGATTAGGGTCATCGACACGATACTTGAAGATGGCCGCTCAAGGCCCACGAAGCTAAAGATGCCAACCTGGTTTTCCTTGGGGCACATGACAAGTTAGAGGCATTGTAGGTTACGGGACATGATTCAACTCGGACTCTATTGTAAAACCTAGGGCTTGACCTATATATAAGGCCAGACCCATGGGGATGAAAGACTCGAGTTACAACTTCTCGATAGCTAGGTTAGCGATCCGAACCCTTGTAATCGAGATCTATCCATCGAATATACACAAAGTAGGACGTAGGCTATTCCCTCCACAGGAGGGGCCGAACCTGGGTAAACCTGACTCTCTCTCTCTCTCTCTCTCTCTCTCTCCGTTCAACCCTGTCGAGTCACCACCTAGCGGCGGTGGACTCACACGTAAGTCCTATTGCGAGGACATCTGTCGGGTTGACAAAACAATGACAACCACTCTTCCGGCACCCTGGTTGAGGGGAGATCAATCACAGAGGGCCTCTTCATCAACCTTTCTTCCCTCACCATGATGTGTGAGTAGTTCACCATAGAACTACGGGTCCGTAGGTACTACCTAGATGTCAATCTCTCTTTCTCTCTCTCTCTCTCTCTCTTTCTCTCTCTCGATCTTCAATACAATTTTCATCGCATATTTGCCTTGATCTATCCAATGTAATCCCTTTGTATGGTGTGTTTGTTAGGATCCGATGAATTGTGAGTTTATGTTCAGATTATTCATGAAAAGTATTTGAGTCAAACATGAATACTAAGATTCTTATTTTCATGATCATCATAGCTTCTTAATGCTCTCCGATCTATTGAGATAGCTTGGCCAACTATATTGATATTTCTATGGTGGGGGTGGTGCATTGCAGTAGGTTCAGCCTGGTGAGTTTCTATATCCAAGTGATAGAAGGGGACAAGTTGCATCTTTGTGTTGCTTCTAATAAGGATTAAATGATGGGGTTTATTCATATTGATTGAGTTTACTTTGTCTACATCATGTCATTGTTCTCCAAGCAGTACTCTGTTTTACATAATACTCTAGATGCATGCTGGATAACGGTCGATGGGTGGAGTAATAGTAATAGGTGCAGGTAGGAGTCGGACCATTTGCTTATGGACGTCATGCCTATATAACATGATCATTGCCGTGAAAATCGCATAACTATTCACCTTTCTATCAATTGCCCAACAATAATTTGTTTACCCACCGTATGCTATTTCTATGAGAGATGCCACTAGAGAAATCTACAACCCCCAGGTCTATTCACTTATATATTCACAAACACTTTCATTACCTTGCTGTTATTTATTTTATTTTATTTTATTTTGCAATTTACAATTATCTACAACTATCTACGCAACTCACTTGCCTGCAAATAATGAGATCAAGGGGATTAACAACCCTCTTGTCGGTGTTGGGTGCAAGTTGTTTGTTCTTTTGTGTGCAGCCACTGAAGACAGTTGATGATTGGTATTCCTATTGGTTTGATAAACCTTGGTTTCATAACTGAGGGAAATACTTACCCACTTTGTGCTGCGATAACCCGTTCCTCTTCACGGAAAACCCAATGCAGATCGCGAGTATCAGGAAGGATTTCTGGCGTCGTTGCCGGGGAATACCATCACCAACTATCAATTAACTCCGCACAAATTTTCATTCACTTGTTCCTATTTTTATTTTCTGTTATATTTATTTTATCTCATAAAACTCAAAAATAAAAAATATTTGTCTTTGCCTGTTTCTAGTTTTCTTGTTTGAAGTCATGGCTAGTTCTTCCTCTGTTCGTGTTACTCCCAATAATGATGTTGTTAACTTCACAAAAAGGGGAGGAGAAAGTTTGAAGGATGCATGGTATAGGTTATGTCATGCTCAAAATAAGGCAACTACTAAGTTATCCACCACTACTTTGCTTCATAATTTTTATGTTGGTGTGACAACTTGGTATAGGTTTGTCCTTGATACCATCACCGGTGGAAATTTCTTGTTGTGTCACACCTTGGATGCTTATAATGCAATTGAAAATCTTGTTGGAACACCACCCCTTACCATTAATAAAACCAATTGGACATTGGAACTTGTCATGCGAAGGCTTGATGTTGAAAAGAAAATGATTACTAGTGAACCAATTGAGGAGTTAGATAAAAAACTTCATAATCATATCACTCAATTTGGGTCATGGGTAGGAATGACTTTGAAAGCTTTGAAGGAAAAGGACACTATTATTGATGAGAGAGTAGAACAATGTTTGAGTAGAATTTATAAAATGGAGGAGGTTATTTGCAATGTGGGTTCCTCCTTCACACCATCTAAAACTAATGCTAGTACCTCACGAGACAAGAATCCCAAGTTCATATACATTCCTAAGAGCATTAGTACATCCCGTCCAAAAACAAAGATCTCAAAATGATTAGTGTTCACCCCGATTTTGTGAACTTGATAAAGGTTCCTATTTTCAAGCCTCCCGTTCTTCCCATTAATCATAGTTGTGTTATTGAGGAGATTTATAATGAAGATGACAACACTTGAAACTATGCATTATGCCTCGCTAGGGGCATAAAACAATAACGCTTGTTAGGAGGCAACCCAATATGCATCTTAATTTTGTTTTTTAATTTATGTTATTTTGTGATAACCAGATTGTTGCCTATGTAATAATTATGTTTTATACATTAATTTGTGTTTGTGCCAAGTAAAGCCTTTGGGATGACTCACAAAATAAGTAGAAACGATGTTGAAACATAACAGAAACTTTGACTCCAGTACAGGAACTTTCATTTCTTACTGGAGCGTAATAATGATCTGAATTTTTTATACAGTATTTATATACAAATGCTTTATGATTTCCTATTTTTTCAGAATTTTTAGAGTTACATAAGTATGGGCTCTTTACAGATTGCTATAGACTATTCTGTTTTAAACATATTATGTTTTGCTTGAATAGTTTTCTTGTTTTGATTATGCATTGGATTGTATCGGGGGGTATAAGCCATGGAGAAAATAGAATAAAATAAATATTATGAAAAAATTAATTAAGAATCAAGTGATCACAGTACCCAAAGTATGCAATATGCTTCTTATACTAATGGATATCACGAAGTTTTGTTGAGTTTTGTGTGATTGAAGTTTTCAAGTTTTGGGTGTGATCACGATGGACCATGGAATAAGGAGTAGCAAGAGCCTAATATTGGTGATGCCCAAGGAAACCCAAGTAATATTATAAGGAGACTCAAGCTTCTAATCTTGGGGATTCCCCGGAAGGCATCCCCTCTTTGTTCTCAATCCATCGGTATGTCACTTGGAGCTATATTTTTATTCATCACATGATATGTGTTTCGCTTGGAGTGTCGTTTGCTTTTGTTTGATTTTATTTTCAGTTTGTCACAATCATCATTTGCTGGACACACATATTTGAGAGATAAACAAATTCATCATAATTTGCTAGAGTACTCTATGTGCTTCACTTATATCTTTTGAGCTAGGCAGTTGCTCTAGTACTTCACTTATATCTTTTTGAGCACGGTGGCATGCAGATTTTACTGAAATAATATGCTCTTAGTATTATATTTGTTTGAGAGATAAATAAATAGTGACGGTAATTTGCAAGGGTCATAAGATAGGCCAAAAATACTAGGTATTCAATGAATGATAATCAAAACCATCGTGTTGCACATATAGAGAAATTTTGTGTTAATGACATTGATGTGGTGATATGAAAAAGGTTTGAGTCCACAACTTTTGATTCATCTAAGTGACGAGAATAAGAGGTGTTAACTTGTTATTCATCTAAAAATCAAAGAGGCATGGTGATGATGTGTGAGGATTTTTATTCCTTGTTGAAATCCTAGTGTTGTTTCAAGTCGGGGGCACGTGATGGTTAACTAATACCAACCTCCTCCCTTGGGCCATACGAGGACTACTTTGATTTGTGATAAAACTAATAAACTTTGCGTAAGTATGTGGGTTCTTTATGACTAATGTGACACCATGGACATACACATCTTCACCTTCTCATATTTGCTAGCCTCTTCGATACCGTGCATAGCCCATTCTCACCTCAAGGATTGGTGCAACTTTTGCCGGTGCATCCAAACCCCGTGACATGATACACTCTATTGCACATAAGCCTCATTATATCTTCCTCAAAATAGCCACAATACCTACTTATTATGGCATTTCCATAGCCATTCCGAGATATATTGCCATGCAAATTCCATTATCATTTCACATGACTAGTTCGTTCATCATCATATTGCTTTGCATGATCATATAGAGCTGACATAGTATTTGTGGCAAAGCCAGCGTGGATCACGTTTTTGATACATGTCATGCTAGATCACTACACACCCTGGTACACTGCCACAGGCATTCATATAGAGTCATATGTTCCTATCAGTTCTTCATATTGAGTTGTAAGTAAATAAAAGTGGGATGATCATCATTATTAGAGCATTGTCCTAGTGAGGAAAGGATGATGGAGACTATGATTCCCCCACAAGTCGGACTTTGGACAAAAAGTAGAATAAAATGGGGAAGGCCAAATGAGACCACCATATAAAAATATTAATGGAGGATGCAAAAATAAAATAAAAGAAAAAAGCCCACCATGAAAAAATAAAATTAAAAAGAGAGAAAAAGAGAGAAGTGACTTTGCTACTATCCTTTACCACACTTGTGCCTTAAAGTGGCACCATGTTCTTCATATAGTGAGTCTCTTATTTTTCACTTCCATATGGTAGTGGGAATTACCTTTTCATATAATAAACTTGGCTTGTATATTCCGATGACGGGCTTCCTCAAATTCCCGAGGTCTTCATGAGCAAGCAAGTTCGATGCACACCCACTTAGCTTCAGTTGAGCTTTCACACACTTATATCTCTAGTGCATAATTTGCATGGCAATCCCTAGTCCATGCATTGACATCTATGGTTGAGCATATCCATAGCTCGTTGGTACGCCTAGTTGATGTGGGACTAACTTCTCCACTTTTTACCCTTTTGATATCTACCATCATATTCTATTCCACCTATATGCTATGTCCAATGGTTCACACTCATGTATTGTGTGAAGAATAAAAAGTTGATGCATATTGAAAAAGTACGATCCAATTGCCTGACTTGGACAACATGGTGCTTAACATTTTTACTAGTGAAGACGGAGTCATGCCTTGCTAATATAATAAGAGGAGTATGGGTAAACATTCTTTTAGGATCGTATACTTTGAAAAATCAATGATTATGTTTCTTATATTATAAGTATTACTATGTTGCTGTTTGTTAATTAATTATTTCTCAATGAGTATACATACAAAAGATTACATAATGGGTAGCATGTCAAATCGAAATTTTTGTTTTTATCATTTACCTACTCGAGGACGATATCAAGGCCCTTTGGAGAGTTTGATGATTTTACATTTATCAAAGTGTCCAAAATAAATATCCAAGGCCACTCATGTATCGGGCTTTTCACTAGCAATCCAACGAACCTAAGAACGTCAAAATAAGAGTTCACATGAAAAATGGTGACCAAAATATGAAACATCTTGTGGATTCCACACAGAAAGAGGACCTTCCATACGACTGGAGCCGCCCATTTGAGCGGTCGTTTGAGCTCTAAACAACCACAAAAATTGGCCAGAACTTTCCAATTTTTCTCTGATTTCATCCACATTCCCCCTTATGAGATTCTTGACGACCAAGGCTTGTTTGGGACGTGGATTTGGCTCCCCTTGATCCCTTGAATGAAAGGGAGGATGCTAGATCAACGGAGGAGACCCGAGGAGGCCTCCTATATAAAGATCTCCAACCCTAGCCATTGTCTCATACCATATCCATCCTCCATAAGTCTCATCTAGAACCACTGCACCTCCATTGCAACAATTCCACCATAGAGAGAAGAGCCAGGCCAAGGAAGAAGGAAAGGAAGAGGCAACTCCACGCTGGCGCCGGACGGAGGGCCGGCGCCCTCTTCATCTCCTTGCCATGTCTCCCTCCATCTCCAACCTCGTGTTGGATTGTAACTCATCCATAATCTCTATGTCCTCCGTCACCATGTTTGAGTAATTTATTAGTTTGTAGGGAATAACATGGACTCTAATATGTGCTAGTACCGATTGTCTAGCGCGATATGATATCCTCTTTGCTTGTTTATGTTAGTAGTCTTCTTGACATTGGGTGAAGTCGACCATGTATGCCAATTTTGGACGAAAGGTTATTACTGTTGACGAACTATGTGGTTGATGAGGTGGGTGACATGACAAGCCCCGTATCTCTTCGTCACGGATCGTTGGAGTAGGGGTAAAACGGAAATCACTTTGGTTGCGTCCATGGGAACCTTTTCCCCCTTAATCACCGTCTAATAACCGGAGTGGGGAAGGACGATGGTGGCATATGTGATATGGGGCTGCCGCCTATAGGCACATATCTATACCGGCTCCGCCCACAAAGAGAAACATGTAAAGTGGCTTAGTATTCGTATAAAGAACATGTAGTGATGACTCCGAATACCTAGAGAACGCCCTTATTACTCAAGCACCGTCCCTTTATTTTACTTGTTGTTTTATTTACATCTTTACCTCTGCGTAGGTGTTTATTTAAAAACACCCTTATTATCGCTTCCACTAGCAACCAACGAATAGACTATTTCTAGATAACACCCTGGGTGTGAACGTAGCTACGTTAGTGACGATATAGCTGCATTGTTGCTAGTTACTGATACGTCCATTTAGAATCATGTTTTCCTACTGTTATTTATAATTTTTTATGCACAATAATGCTTTGGAGAGTAATTCTAATGCCCCTTTCTCTCATAATTTCCATGGTTTACACAAAGAGGGAGAATACCGGCAACTGGAATCCGGGACCTGAAAATGCATGTCAGAGATACTTATTCTGCACGGCCCCAATGGAGTAGAAACTTTACGGAGATTTTTTATGGAATAAATGAAAAATATTGGAGCAAAAATCTACCAGAGGCGGGGGGCATTTGGTGAGGAACATACACCAGGGCGCACTAGGCCCCCCAGGCGCGCCCTAGTGGGTGGTGCTCACCCTCGCCCACCTCCAGAGCCCATCTTATGGTATAAATTATGAAAAACCTAGAAAAAATAAAGAGAGGACTTTCGGAATAAGGCACCGCCGTCTCGAGGCGGAACTTGTACAAGAGCACTTTTGCCCTTCGGCAGAGAGATTCCACCTGGGGAACTTCCCTCTCAGAGGGGGAAATCGAAGCCATCGTCGTCACCAACAACCCTCTCATCTTGGGGAGGCCATTCTTAATCAACATCTTCAACAACACCATCTCCTATCAAACCCTAGTTCATCTCTTGTGTTCAATCTTTATATCGGAACCTTAGATTGGTACCTGTGGGTGACTGTCGGTGTCAAAACCAGCGGATCTCGGGTAGGGGGTCCCGAGCTGGGAGACTAGAATCAATGGTAACAGGAGACAAGGGAGACGATGTTTACCCAGGTTCAGGCCCTCCTATGGAGGTAATACCCTACATCCTGCTTGATTGTATTGGTGATGTATAGGTTATAGAGTCGATCTACCTCGAGATCAAAGAGCTAAACCCTAGATGAGTTGTCTTGCCTACAACCTAAAACCCTCTGGCTTATATAGACGCGATGATACCTAGGGTTTACACATGGTCGGTTACATGTTGAAGGGATAAACATGCATATTCGCTACATCAAACATGGAGGATAAGCCATGATTCCTGAAGCTTCCTTCCTGCAGACAGGGACTTTCATCGATCTAATGCTCGGCAAGCGGCCCATACAGTCCGGCCCATAAGAAACAGGTCGGCCTTGTAGGATCGAAAGTAGGTCTAGAGGGTGGGGGTGATTAGACTACTTGACCAATTAAAAGTTTTGCCTATACCAAGTTTTAGAGTTGACAGTTTTTAGCATTTCATGGCAAGTCAAGTACACCCTACACATGCAAGTCTAAGAGTATATAGCAGCGGAAAATAACAACAAGCATGTATAGAAGGGATAGGGTAGGAAGATCAAACGCAGTTGTAGACACGATGATTTTTCCCATGGTTCCGATAGGTGGCGCTATCGTACATCCACGTTTATGGAGTCTTCAACCACGGAGGGTAACAGTCACGAGAGTCCACAAAGGGCTCCACCCAAAAGGGTCCACCAAGTAGCAACCTTGACTATTCCATAACGGCTTCCATCCATGAAGGACTAGCCTCAGTATGGGTAGATCTTCATGAAGTAGGCGATCTCCTTGCCCTTACAAACTTCTTGGTTCACTCCACAATATGAAGTAGGAGGCTCCTAAGCGACGCCTAACCAATCTAGGAGGCACCACCCTCCAAAAGGTAATAGGCTCGGTAATGACGATGAACTCCTTCCTCTTGTGCTTCAAGACGATAGACTCCTTAGCACCCAATCACTCTCTCACAGATTAGGCATGGTGGAAGAGTTGGGATTGGTGGAAATCTACTTGGGGAGGCTAGAAATCAAGATCCATATGATTGGAGTGGAAGATCTTGACCTCAACACAAGGGTAGGTGGTTCTCTCTCAGAAAATCTGATAGGATAGGTATGGAATAGTCCTGAGTGCTTCTCTTTTGAGAAAGTGGTGGTGAAGGGGTATATATAGGCATCCCCAAAAATCCAACCGTTACACACAAAATGACCAACTCGGTGACACCGATGTGTTAATCTCGGTGGTACATAATTGACCAAAAGGTGGAAACTTTTGAATCTCGGTAAAGCCGATATAGGAAACTCGGTTGCACCGATAAGGTGACCAACAGTCAGATTTCCAATCTCGGTGACGCCGATCCAACATTCTCGGTGGGACCGAAAATGTGAATTTGCGTAACAGAAAGTTAGCAACCTAAGCTCGGTGGCACCGGTATGGAATCGATTGCACCGAAGTGGCTAGGGTTTGGCAGAGTCTGTCTAGGTTCTAGAATCAGTGGAACCGATATGTGAAAGTTGGTTGCATCGAATTTGAGTGGTAGGTATAGAATAGACTTTGGTGGGAGAGTTTGTGAATGTTTTTGGCGACTGTCACTTGTACACGTTTGAGCATATTGTTAACCATCAAAACCTTACCCCCTTTTAATAGTATTAGCTTTCCTATGGACTCAAAGTGATTTATCACAAATATAAAATGTAGAGTCCTCTTGCTTGAAGATTGGCCAACCTATTTCCTTGAATCTTGGGGTTTCTCCACAATCTCCTTTTGCCAATCCTATCATTAAACATTTCCTGAAATATACTTGGTGGAAACATTAGTTCAATGACTTATATGTTGTTATTAATTACCAGAACCACCAAGGGAGAAAATGTGCTTTCAATCTCCCCCTTTTTGGTAATTGATGACAACATATAGCTCAAAGCTTCGACATATGAAAAAATCAATGAATATAATCGTCGCTTTGAGAGGTATGTGATAAGCAAGAGATCCCCCTAAATTTGTGCATTATTTTGAATTTGCGTTTGAATGCAAATGCACAATCGATTAGGTGTATGGGGTACTTCTTCCATTTCACATACAACTTGGTGGTGTGTGAGAATAATTTAGAATGAATAACATGGCACAACACACTCAAGCATGGTGAATGATCATCTCATGAGCATTAAGATGATAGGAAATAGTTGCATCACACATAACATAGTAGCATAACACACATGATCACAAAAGTATCTCACATCAAACCAAAAGAACCAAATGTTTTGAAAAGCAATAAAAAACCAAATCGCTCTCTCGCTCGAAGCCTATAGATCTATATACACTTCTCCCCCTTTGGCAACAAGTTACCAAAAAGTTCAAAGGCATACATCTAAGCGTTCTTGGGCATATCTCCTCCGGTTGTTGATTAAGGAGTCGAGATGACAGCGTCGGCGAAGATCTCTGCAGATGTCGTGGATGGAGCTGGAGTGGTCACTGATGGAGCAAAAGTCGATGGAGCTGATGGAGCTGGCATAGTGGTTGATCTGGCCTGAGTAGTGAACTGAGTGCCTGGCCCTAGAGGTGATTCATCCTCCTCCTCATCATCATCATCGTCATCATCTGAAGTAGAAGAGACCCAAGGGATGTGGATGGAGTCAACTTCCTTCTGAAGCTCTGTTACGATCTTTGTCAGCCTATCCACCTTATCAGTAAGGGTCTTGATTCTGGTCTCAAAGATCCTGACAAGACTATTCTGGTTGTCTACAATCCCCTTAATGTCCTTATGCATGCCCTAAATAGATGATATCAGCAGATCCATTTGCTCGTTCTTGGATCTAGGGACCTGAGCACTAGTGGCTCTAGCTGCCTCTGCTGCCTCCTGAGCTGTAGCAGAAGTGGGATGATCAGCATCCATCACCAAAACATTGTCTTCAAGATCTGGCTATAGGGGAAAATGTGGGTGATCTAGGGCAAAAATGTGCTTCTCCAGTCTTGAGTTGATGAGCATCTAGATGTAGGGTGCATAACAGCAGGAGCGCTTCTGGTCAGCAACAACCCACTTGATTGTCTCAACAATCAGATCCATGACTCTGATCCTGGTGTGTCTGTCAAGGTGCATCAACATGTTGATGGAGTGGCCTCGGATCATCTTTGTCATCTCCTGACTTGGGTATCAAGGTATGCCTTAGTATGGTGTTCATCGTGCGGAGGCTAGCCTGGAGAAAGTAGATGGATCCTAGCCTGTGAGACTTCACATTTGCAGCAGGGATCTCCTTATACATGTTAGCCATAGCATTGTGGCTAGCCTTGGATTCTGAGTAAACATCCAAGTCACCCTCTTGTGCTCCAGGGACTCCTAAGATATCAGCCCATTCCTCAACAGTTGATTCATATCTCGCACCTTCAGTCATCCACACAATTCTACCATCTCCGTAGAAGTGTGCAGTGGAGTAGAACTGCATGATCATCTCATCATTCCATGTTGTGAATTCTCTGTCAATGAACTCATCCAGACCTATGCAATGGAAGTTGTCCTGGACACTTGGAAAGTAGTCCTTGTTCTCCTTGATGAACTTCCAATCAACATAACGCATGTCACTGACAGTTGGACTCTTGTCAAAGAGCACAGTCTCATAGAAGTCCTATTGCTCCTTGGTATAGAACCTGTAGTCCACAACTGTTTTCTTCCTTTGGGCATAAGGATCTATAGCTCTCCATGCCCTCAGTCCAGAATCCTTCCTCTTCTTCATGTCCTCAGCTAGTGGGTAGCTGGCATTGTGGACTAGGAGGTGTGGTTTGAGCTTCATCAGTGTTGTCAAGTCTTGCACATCTTCAACTCTGGAAGCAGTTCCTTTGTTCTTCTTAGAAGCTAGAATTAGCCTAGTAGTCCTCTTAGGCTTCTCAGCAGCCTTCTTGGATGTACTGGTCTTAGGCATTGCATCTGACATAAGCTTCTTTGCCTTCTTCTTAGGAGGAGCCTTTGTAGCTGGCTCATCCTCCTCTTCCTCAGCAGCAGCAACAACTTCCTCTGGATCTTCATACATATAAGTGGGCCTACGAGTCACATGAATGATCCTCTTCCTTGACTTCTTCTCTCCTGCCTTCTTAGGCATAGCCCTCTTGGGGACCTCAACAGATATTATTGCTCTGGCAGTCTCATGAGCCTTCAAGGTGGAAGCAAGAGCATATTTTTTGCTGACAACTCTTCGAGAGGAAGTAGCTTCAGTTGCAGCCTTCTTGGCAGCCTTCTCTTGCTTCTTAGCAAGAATCTCCCCTGGAACGAAGTCTCAATCCTCTTCATCAGAGTTCAACTTCTTCCTGGGTCTGATGGCAGCCTTGGGCAACCCATGAGAGCTGGGGTTGCCTGGGTCTGAGAAAGAACTAGCTTCTAGGCTTGTTCTAGAACTCATATCAACTCCCTACTCTGGCACATTTTGACTATCTTTTGAGCCTGACATACTGACCCTGGGAATAGAGTGTAGATGATTTATCACGAAATGAGTCTGGTTTTTGAAATTTGAGCAATGAGTTTTCAAAAGTTTTGCAATCTGTCAAATACATATCAGTGCAGCCGAAAAGAATTTTTTGGTGAGACCGAGACTAACCAACTCCTTAACAGAAACTTGGTAGCCTTTTCGGTAGGACCAAAAAGAGCTACTCGGTTCCACCGAGTCAGTTCTCACCCTCACAGAAAAGCATATCAGTGAGACCGATATTTTCATTTCGGTTCCACTTAGATATATCGGGCGGATGACAAAACCCTAGAAAATCCATCTAACTCGAGACTTTGGAGTTTTAAGTGGATGAATATCTACGCAAAGGGTTCAAAGATGATAATCAAGTATCTAATGCGCAAGGATCATATGGGGAGCGCACTAGAGATCAAATCCGTACCCTAGTTTGGCATAGATCCTCTACGGCGGTGACGATGGAGTAGATTGCATCAACGGCGGCGATTCCCAGTGGTGGAGGAGCGTAGGAGAGCAAGGGCGACGACCAGGGGTCTTCGAGGCGGCAACTTAGGGTTCTGAGGCGCGACAATGAAGATTAAATTTCAAAGCGTCGGGGTCCATGTCATATATACCCTTCACTGTCGGTGATACTGATTTTATGTTTTCGGTGTCATCGAATTCCACAACTGTCAGCTGACAGGGAAACTCAGTGTAACCGAGAATATGAAATCGGTAGTATCGAGATTGAAAACCAGATCAACCCTAGGCAATCGGTGAGACCAAGTTTTTGGGATTGGTTCCACCTAGTTGCACTTGCGAGGTTTTAATGGTCAGTCCTTGTCGATACGGAACTCCGAGTGCTCCACACATAGAGGGATCGAAAAATACCTGTTCTAATTTTGTGATACAACATGAATGGAATATGAGGTGAGAAAGCATATATAGCTAAAGAGTGGTCCTAGGCATTCTTGTCCATCCCATTGGCAAAAGATAAATGAAAAGCCAAATAGCAACAATTGGATGTCCTCGAATGAGAAAATAAATGCAGACCAACATGCTCACACAATAAGATGTCAAAAGAAATCATGACAAACATGCACAAACACTCTAGCATCTAATTAGCACTTGGGCGATGACGAAGTCATCTATATATGAGTATTTGACTTAGGAGCCAAGTAAGAGTACTTGATCATATGTCATACTCATCGTTTAAGCACAAGTGGGGTTACCACTTTTACATAAAGCATTTAATGTTGTCACATACTAAGAGATGCTTTGACTCAAGAACTTGAGTAAAGCTCCCCCTTAATGTGACGTCCCCCCATAAGAGGGATAAACTAACCTTGGGTTTTGTCGATGAAGACTTCATGTTGGTGAGGTAGTTGTGGATGCTCAATGTTGATGAAGATCACCAAGAGTTGGGAGCATCCTTGTTGTTTCCTTACTCCTCTCACCTGCATGAGTTAGTCCAAACATACAAGAGACAAATACAAGGATATCTATGGACATGGAGTGCAAAGCATGTGTTATGATGTCCATTGATTTGTTGATTACCTTTGAGGGAATGTGTGACTCCTTGAACTATTGCCTTGAGTTGATGTTGAGTGCAAAAATTCCTTGCCAATAATGAATGTGAGTGAATTTCATTGGCGGAGTCACCCCTCAAGAACTTACTAGTTCTTCTTCTTGGGAACCCACATCAAGTTGATGGGGATCCTTGGTGTTGAAGTGTCCTTTGTAGTAGTTGAGCTTGAAGTAGCCTTGGGAACCCACTCCATTAAAGCTAGGGGTTCATCTTCATATGAGTCAATGTCCTCTTGAAGCTTGTTCTTGCCCTTCAGCTTGAGATCTTGTGGTGGAAGGTCATCTTGTGTGTTTGTACCCTTGAGAAGAGCATTTTCATACTTCAGCTTTTGAGGAACAAACTTGGGCTTGGGATATTTACCTTCTTCCCACTCAACTCCATTAGCGTTGAAGTAGCCAACACCATGATTCTTCCGGTATCCTCTGTGCTTGCATACAATTTCCTCAAATTACTTACATCCGGCAAGACTCTTGTAGATACCCTTTTCTATAATTCCTTTCAATAAAGCATTTTCTTGCTCAAGTGTAACTTGGCTAAGAGAATCATCATTAGTGGAATCAATAGAACTACTAGAAGGAACATCATTGGGTTTAGCATTTTTATTGTTGCTACTAGATGAAGAACCTTTCTTGCCTTTGTTACTAGATTGCTTAGTTTTAACTTGAGGCATGAAAGTAGACAAGAGTAGTCGTTTGGCTAGATAAGATGAAGTCTTATTTTGGAGATCGTCATTGATAGCTTTGAGAAACTCATGCTCTTGCTCCAAGTTTAGCTTGTCAAAGCGTAGCTTCTCATGAGTTCTCACAAGCTCTCTATGATCTTCGAGGGTAGATTCATGAGCTAACTTAAGAGTGTTTAGTTCTTTAGTTAGTTGTTCTATTTCCATCTTATCATCATCAAATGACTCATCTTGACTAGCATGAGAATTATCAAGTTCATTTTGATCGACATCACTAGTTTTATCACAAAGCAAGTCATCATCACAAAGCAAATCATCTTTATCACTCTCAAAATCAAGATACTCGGGGTGTGATACCTTGGGGCCTTTAGCCATGAAGCAACTTCCAATCCCTTCATTTGGTGAATCACATAGATCGTAGGAGTTGGTAGTCA
Organism: Hordeum marinum; assembly: GCA_022496015.1. NCBI lineage: Eukaryota > Viridiplantae > Streptophyta > Magnoliopsida > Poales > Poaceae > Hordeum > Hordeum marinum. Next base: position 389,575,753 of record CM039678.1, on the reverse strand, counting down.
CTAGAGCAATTCCGTCAACACCATCATCTTTACTATGGTCGGAGTCGGAGTGATAGCTTCTCTCGGAGTTGTTGTCAGAGTCGGAGCCAAAAACCCATTCACCAACATGAGCTTGATGTTTTCTTCTTGTGTAGATCTTGGTGTACTTGTCCTTCTTCTCCGGATCTCTACTTCTCCTTGAGTGTCTTCCTTCATAATGATCATCTCTGCTCCTTCTCTCTCTTTGTGGTGACTCATTCCTTGATCTTCGTCTTCGAGGTGTCTCTTCTCTTCTTTTGTAGGGAGCTGTGCACTCATTTGAGTAGTGTCCGGGATTCCCACAGTTGTAACAATTGCGGTCATGACTTGACGAACGCTTCTCTTCATATCTTGAGTTGGAGTTTCTTTCTTTGCCTCCATTCTTCTAGAACTTGTTGAATTTCTTGACCATGAGGCTTATCTCTTCATTGGTGACAAGGTTGTTGCTTGAAGTTGCAGGAGCATCGCATGTGGCTTTGTAAGCACCACTAGACTTGTGATGAAGTTCTTCTTTATCTTTGAGTGTCATCTCATGAGCAACAATCCTTCCAATGACTTCCGTAGGCTTGAGATCTTTGTAGTTTGGCATCATTTGGATTAATGTGCACACGGTGTCGTATCTCTCATCCAAAGCTCTAAGTATCTTCTTGATGATGAATTTGTCGGTCATTTCTTCGCTTCTTAAGCCGGCAATCTCATTTGTGATGAGAGCTAGCCTAGAGTACATTTCTGTGACTCCTTTACCATCCTTCATCTTGAACTTGTCAAGCTGACCTTGAAGATCATCTAACTTGGATTCTCTCATGGACTCGGTTCCTTCGTGCATATCAATCAAAGTGTCCCAAATCTCTTTTGCATTCTCAAGACAGCTGATTTTGTTGAATTCTTCGGGGCACAAGCAGTTGAAGAGAATGTCGCATGCTTGAGCATTGAATTGCAACATCTTCAATTCATCCGCGGTCGCTTCACGATCCGGTTCCCGTCCATCCGCAAAGAACTCACCTTGCAAGCCAACACGAACAACAGCCCAAACGGCGGGGTTATGACCAAGAATATGCATTTTCATCTTGTGCTTCCAACTAGCAAAATTAGTGCCATCAAAGTACGGACCTCTACGGTGATAACTTCCCTCAAAATATGCCATACTTCTCCTAGGTTGTGAGATATAAGCAATGGAGACCAAGGCTCTGATACCACTTGTAGGATCGAAAGTAGGTCTAGAGGGGGGGGTGATTAGACTACTTGACCAATTAAAAGTTTTGCCTATACCAAGTTTTAGAGTTGATAGTTTTTAGCATTTCATGGAAAGTCAAGTACACCCTACACATGCAAGTCTAAGAGTATATAGCAGTGGAAAATAACAACAAGCATGTATAGAAGGGATAGGGTAGGAAGATCAAACGCAGTTGTAGACACGATGGTTTTTCCCGTGGTTCCGATAGGTGGTGCTATCGTACATCCACGTTTATGGAGTCTTCAACCCATGAAGGGTAATGGTCGTGAGAGTCCATGGAGGGCTCCACCCAAAAGGGTCCATGAAGTAGCAACCTTGACTATTCCATAACGGCTTCCGTCCACGAAGGACTAGCCTCACTATGGGTAGATCTTCATGAAATAGGGGATCTCCTTGCCCTTACAAACTTCTTGGTTCACTCCACAACACGAAGTAGGAGGCTCCCAAGCGACACCTAACCAATCTAGGAGGCACCACCCTCCAAAAGGTAATCGGCTCGGTAATGACGATGAACTCCTTGCTCTTGTGCTTAAAGATGATAGATTCCTCAGCACCCAATCACTCTCTCACAAATTTGGCATGGTGGAAGAGATGGGGTTGGTGGAAAGCTACTTAGGGAGGCTAGAACTCAAGATCCATATGATTGGAGTGGAAGATCTTGACCTTAACACAAGGGTAGGTGGTTCTCTCTTAGAAAATCTGATAGGATAGGTATGGAATAGTCCTGAGTGCTTCTCTTTCGAGTAAGTGGTGGTGAAGGGGTATATATAGGCATCCCCAAAAATCCAACCATTACACACAAAATGACCAACTCGGTGACACCGATGTGTTAATCTCGGTGGTACCGAATTGACAAAAAGGTGGCAACTTTGGAATCTCGGTAAAGCTGATATAGGAAACTCGGTTGCACCGATAAGGTGACCAATGGTCAGATTTCCAATCTCGGTGACGCCGATCCAAGATTCTCGATGGGACCGAAAATGTGAATTTGCGTAATAAAAAGTTCGCAACCTAAACTCGGTGGCACCGGTATGGAATCGGTTACACCGAAGTGGCTAGGGTTTGGCAGAGTCTGTCTAGGTTCTAGAATTGGTGGCACCGGTATGTGAAAGTTGGTTGCACCAAATTTGAGTGGTAGGTATAGAATAGACTTTGGTGGGATATTTTTTGGATGTTTTTGGCGACTGTCACTTGTGCACATTGGAGCATATTGTTCACCATCAAAACCTTACCCCCTTTTAATAGTATTGGCTTTCCTATGGACTCAAAGTGATTTCTCACAAATATAAAATGTAGGGTCCTCTTGCTTGAAGCTTGGACAACCTATTTCCTTGAATCTTGGGGTTTCTCCACAATCTACGTTTGCCAATCCTATCATTGAACATTTCCTGAAATATACTTGGTGGAAACATTAGTTCAATGACTTATATGTTGTTATTAATTATCAAAACCACCAAGGGAGCAAATGTGCTTTCAGGCCTCCCAAGGACCCCTTAATCCAGGAGTCCCTCAGTAGCCCCCCTAACTTGACTCCAACGCCAAGGGTCTCAGCTTCGGTCGCTTTGTGTAATGAGAGTCTTCGGCTTGCGAGGCTAGTTCCTCCCTCCGAGTTTAGTTCGGCCTCCGATGACATGTAATTTTCCGATTAGAGGCACGTCCGAACACCATTAATAGGCCGGCCCTGAAGGCCAAATGTCAAGGAGTAAAGCAACGTCCCTTGGCGACCTTTCTGACGAAAGGTCACAGCCCACCACGACCGCCATACCAGTTGCAAAAACTTGATTCAAGATTCGAGGCCGTTTCCATCAGCATGATCCATCAATGCATTGATCGTGCCCTGTCTTACACGGGATATGTTTAATCATGTGCGTGCAACGGCATGCACGTCTCTGGAAGGGAGGGATTCACGACGCAACAAGGGGAGTCCAAACAACGAGAAGCCTCATAGAAGGGAAATAAAACCCCAAGGCTTAACCACGCATCCCATTTGCATCCTCTGCTTCCCCAACCTTCTCAGCTTCCACAGCGCAGATCTAGATTTTCCACCACACCTCCTCCGAGATAATCCATGGCGGGTTCCCACTTCAACGACAAGTGGAAGGCTTTCACAGTCACCGACCGGGACATCCGGGACCTCAATGATGCCGTGTACCTCCCCGCCAACATCGGCCACCGCACACCGGAGAAGGGCCAGGTGATCCCCACCCCCAAGCCCGGTGAGAGGATGGTCTTCATCCCCCACTTCATTAGGAGCCTGAGCTTTCCGCTCCACCCCTTCGTCAGGGGGTTAATGTTCTTCTACGGCCTCGACTTCCATGACCTCCCATTGAACTCCTTCATGCACATATCGGCTTTCATCATCGTCTATGAGGCCTTCTTGCGAGTCGAGCGATACTTTGGACATTGGCTCAAGATATTTAATATCAAGCCGAAGTGTGTCATAGGTGAACATGAAGACTGTGGCGGGGCTTCCATCGGCAAGATCTTCCGCGTTAGATGGACATTCGACACCTTCATCGACACCATCAAACTATGGCAGAAGGAGTGGTTCCACATCACTGAGCCAAGGGAGGAAGGCCAAACTGCTCCGGCCAAATTCTGATCCGGTCCCCCATCAGATTGACTTCATGGCTCTGAAAGGGCCTCGATTAGGGATCAGACAACGAGGTAGACAATCTGCAGAAACGCATCGCCTCCATGATAAGAAACGACATCGCACTGGCCAATGTGGTCCAGATTATGTTCCGGCGGCGTATCCTCCCCTGCCAGCGCCAGAGTTGTCCCATGTGGGCTTGTTGTCTTGATGATGAGCCTACTATTTGTTAGCTCTTCCGAACTACCAGGGAGAAGTTGTGGAAGACGTTGTTCAAGGCGTAGAAGGACTAGCCATCCGAGGAGGAGGATCGGGGTCTCCATGCCGATAAGCCTCCTACCGAGGTATAACATAGTTTTGTCTGATCGGCTTTATTTTTCCCAAAGAAATCTAAACATCCTTCTGATCACTCTTGTAGAAATGGTGGAGCAAGGCCACGTGCATCGACTGTCCGGCGCCTCAGCCCGAGGACATCAGGTCCAGGCTCTTGTCAAAGATGCTCGTCGAGGCGCCTTACGAGGCGCCCGCAAAGAAGGAGAAGGATAAGAAACCAGGCCGAGAAGGCCTGCATATAAGGGACCTACCGGGAACTATGTCCGGGGAAACCCATGCTTCCTCCAACCAAGAGGAAGAGCTTGACGACGAGGGGGAAGGCGATTCCCCCTCGCAAGAAAGAGGGCGGCGTTGATACGTCTCCAACGTATCTATAACTTTCATTGTTCCATGCTTTATATTATCTGTTTTGGATGTTTTTTCTACATTAATATGCTATATTATATTATTTTTGGGACTAATCTATTAATCTAGAGCTTAGTGCCAGTTTCTATTTTTTCCTTGTTTTTGAGTTTCGCAGATAAGGAATATTAAACGGAGTCCAAACGGAATAGAACCTCTGGAATGATTTTTTTTGGAAAATATGGAAGCCACGAGACTTGAGAACCAAGGCAGAGGAGCTGCCATGGGGCCACAAGCCCGCTTGCTGCAGCCAGGGGGCACCTGTGTCGGGCAGGCTTGTGGGCCCCAGGCAACTCCCTAAACCTAATTTTCGGCCTATAAATACCCAAATATTCCATCATTATCAGAATGAGGCACAAAAACACTTTTCTGCCGCCAGAAGCGTTCATTCCTGAGAGATCCAATCTTGGATCCTTTTCCGGTAATCTGCTGGAGGGGGATTTGATCACGGAGGGCATCTACATCAACTCCATTGCCCCTCCGATGATGCGTGAGTAGTTCTCCACAGACCTACGTGTGACAGCCCAAGTGCTGCCCCTACCTTTTATGGCATGTAATCTTTGGATGAACCTTGTGTCATGAGCTTAATGAGTGTTTTTGCAACTTGTCATCCATGTGTTGTCTTGCATTCTTGCATCATGCATCATAGCATTCATCATGCCATGTTTGTTTTTCATGTGACCTTGTATGTGTGGTTGGTTTTGTTCTTGTGTTATGTGTTGTGATGTGGTAGGATCATGGGTGCAACCTATACTTCTCTCCCCTCTCTTTTGCTTTTCAACAAAACCCCAACTAATGCCTTATTCCCATGTTATCTTATAAACAAATTAAAGTTGCAATTAAATTGCTTAAAAATGTTCAAGTGCTAGCCTAATATGTGTTGAGCTTGTGAGTGTTGGCCTTTTATTGTTTTGAACTTTTATGTAATTGGGGGATTTAAATAATAGGGGCTGTTATTTTTTTAAAGTATTAAAATTACTTGTCCTAAAAATCATCTATATTTTTGATAAATAGTGCATATTATTTTCTTTACAAAAGTATTTTTGTTTGCACCAAAAATCCTTTTTATTTTCCTCGGAGCTTTCTTTTGTGTGGCTGTGTTTTGAAAAGTGAAAAAAAACCTTCTCTGTTTTGTTTCTAAGAGAGAGAGCTAGGTGGGCTTTGCCTCTCCCGCGGCCCAGCCCGCTCGAGGGAGACAGTCACCTACTCCCGTTCCCCTTTGTCAGGCTTCAGTGAGAGAGAGAGAGAGGCTCCGCCGTCCCCCTTTTCCGTCACCGTCGCCGTCAGCCCGTGGGTATATAGCCCCCCTCGGCGTGCATGCCCCCTCAGCTAGGTTTCCTCTCTTCCCCGCTGCCACTGCAGCTCCCATCTCCCCCTCAATCTCTCTCCCTCCTCTCTTCTTTCCCCCTGTCAGGTAAGGTTTCAAAGAGAGCAGTGAGGTTTATAGAGTGTCGCCGGTCGTCATCGCCGCCGTCGCCGCGTCTCTGGTGGGTCTCGTTCCCGATGGTGATGGCATGGAGCTCGGGGGTTCTCCTGTGTTCCATACCCGCTGCTAGGAGGTGAGGAGCACCTCCCCGCGGTGCCAATTGACGTTGCCGCCGTCTGCAAGGAGCGGGTCATCGCCGGCTTCTTCCTTTTCGTCGTCGCCATGTCCCCGACCCCTCCGTCGTCTTCATTTCGACCGGATCATCGTCGCCGTCCCCTTGGTGAGCCGCCGTGATGCTTCCTGTCACTGTTGCTAGTGCGCCGTCGCTGTAGCTGCCCATTGCCGCGTCCGCATGGCAGAGCCTTGGGGCTTGCCTTCGTCCTCCTCGTCGCAAGGCAAGCAGGGGATTGGAACCCCGTAGCGTCCCGTAGGCCCCGCAGTTGTTTCTCCGCGCCGGATCCGCCGTGGTTCGCCGTTTGGTCGTCGCCGTTGCTCTGTCGCATGGTTCAGTTTCGTCAGAAAACATATGTGCGTGTGTGTATTAGAGGGCTCGACTTCAGCTCTAGTTCTTGTTCCTCCCGAGCAGTCTAAGCCTTTCCAAGTTTTCTGTGATGCTTCTCTCAAAGGTCTTGGTGGTGTTCTCATGCAAGACAAGAAGATTGTTGCTTATACCTCACGTCAGTTGAAGCCTGCCAAGAAGAACTACCCCACTCATGATCTTGAGTTGGCGGCAGTTGTGCATGCTCTAATGACTTGGAGGCATTTGTTGTTGGGTAGACCAGTTGAGGTGTACACCGATCACAAGAGCTTGAAGTACATTTTCACTCAACCAAATCTTAATCTTTGGCAGTCTCGTTGGGTGGAAATGCTTGAGGACTTCAATCCAAGCATTGAGTATACTCCTGGGAAAGCAAATGTCACTGCAGACGTGCTCGGCCGTAAGGCGTACTGCAATAGTCTTATCTTGAAGCCTCTTCAACCCGAGCTTTGTGAAGCCTTCCGCAAGCTCAACCTTCAGATGATTCCGCAAGGATTTCTTGCCAATCTTCAAGTCTCTTTGACTCTGGAAGATCAGGTTCGCCAAGTGCAGCTTCTTGATGCTATGGTGAAGAAAGTGAAGAAAGGTGTGGCCAAGAGCATTCCGAAGTATAAGTGCTTTCGCGTTGATGACAAAGATACCTTGTTCTTTGAGGACCGTCTTGTGGTTCCAAAAGGTGATCTCAGAAAGGTTATCATGGACGAAGCACATAATTCTCTTCTATCCATCCATCCAGGCAGTTCCAAGATGTATCAGGATCTCAAGCAAACCTTCTAGTGGACTCGCATGAAACATGAAATTGCTCAGTTCGTGAACGAGTGTGATGTTTGTCGCAGAGTGAAGGCAGAGCATCAATGTCCAGCAGGTCTTGTTCAGCCTTTGCCTATCCCAGAGTGAAAATTCGATCATGTGGAGATGGATTTCGTCATTGGGTTTCCCAAGTCCAAGAGAGGCAATGGTGCCATCTTTGTGGTTATCGACAAGCTGTCAAAAGTTGCTCATTTCCTGCCAGTCAAAGAATCTATCTCGGCAGCTCAGCTTGCAGAGTTGTATACGTCAAGGATAGTATCTTTGCATGGTATTCCTAAGCTCATCTCTTCTGACCGTGGAAGCCTCTTTACTTCCATGTTTTGGGAGTCCTTCCAGACTGCTATGGGTACTAAGATCCGTTTCAGCACTGCGTTCCATCCGCAGACAAGTGGTCAAGTTGAGAGAGTCAATCAGATCCTTGAAGATATGCTCAGAGCCTGTGTGATTTGATTCGGCATGAAGTGGGAAGACTGACTTCCATATGCTGAATTCTCATACAATAATAGCTTTCAAGCTAGCTTAGGCAAGGCCCCTTTCGAGATTCTCTACGACAGAAAGTGTCATAGCCCGCTTAACTGGTCTAAAACCGGTGAGCGTCAGTTATTGGGCAATGACATGATCACTGAAGCAGAAGAGATGTGCCATGTCATTCGCGAGAACCTCAAAGCAGCTCAGTCCCGACAGAAGAGCTATTACGATAGCAAACATCGGGATGTTTCCTTCCAAGTGGATGATCTAGTCTATCTCAGAGTCTCTCCCATGAAGGGCACTCAGCGGTTTGGAATTAAAGGGAAGCTAGCACCTCGTTTTGTTGGTCCTTTCAAAGTTGTTGGCAAGAGAGGTGGTCTTGCATATCAACTAGAGCTTCCTCCAAAATTCGTGAACGTGCACGATGTCTTCCATGTTTCTCAGCTCTACAGATGCTTCAAGACTCCTAAGCGAACCATTGACCTCCAAGACATCGATCTCCAAGAAGACCTCTCTTATCTTGAGCATCCAGTTGCAATTCTTGAAAAAACTAAGCGTAAGACTCGCAACAAGTCTATCAAATTCCTCAAGGTGAAGTGGTCTCATCATTCTGACAAACAAGCTACTTGGGAACGCGAGGACCTTCTTCTCCGTTCCGAATTTCTGGACTTCTTTCGTTCCCAGATCTCGGGTCGAGATCCTCTTGTAGTGTGGGAGAGTTGTGACATCCCAAGTGCTTCCCCTACCTTCTATGGCATGTAATCTTTAGATGAACCTTGTGTCATGAGCTTAATGAGTGTTTTTGCAACTTGTCATCCATGTGTTGTCTTGCATTCTTGCATCATGCATCATAGCATTCATCATGCCATGTTTGTTTTTCATGTGACCTTGTATGTGTGGTTGGTTTTGTTCTTGAGTTATGTGTTGTGATGTGGTAGGATCATGGGTGCAACCTCTACTTCTCTCCCCTCTCTTTTGCTTTTCAACAAAACCCCAACTAATGCCTTATTCCCATGTTATCTTATAAACAGATTTAACTTGCAATTAAATTGCTTAAAACTGTTCAAGTGCTAGCCTAATATGTTTTGAGCTTGTGAGTGTTGGCATTTTATTGTTTTGAGATTTTATGTAATTGGGGGATTTAAATAACAGGGGCTGTTATTTGTTTAGAAGTATTGAAATTACTTGTCCTAAAAATCTTCTTAATATTTTTGATAAATAGTGCATATTATTTTCTTTACAAAAGTATTTTTGTTTGCACCAAAAATCCTTTATACTTTCCTCGGAGCTTTCTTTTGTGTGGCTGTGTTTTGAAAAGTGAAAAACCCCTTCTCCGTTTTGTTTCTAAGAGAGAGAACTAGGTGGGCTTTGCCTCTCCCATGGCCCAGCCCGCTTGAGGGAGACGGTCACCTGCTCCCGTTCCCCTCCGTCAGGCTTAAGTGAGAGAGAGAGGCTCCGCCGTCCCCCTTTTCCGTCACCATCGCCGTCAGCCCGTGGGTATATAGCCCCCCCTCGGCGTGCGTGCCCCCTCGGCTAGGTTTCCTCTCTTCCCTGCCGCCGCCGCAACTCCCATCTCCCCCTCCATCTCTCTCCCTCCTTTGTTCTTTTCCCCTGTCAGGTAAGGTTTCAGAGAGAGCAGTGAGGTTCAGAGAGTGTTGTCGGTCGTCGTCGCCACTGTCGCCGCGTCTCCGATGGGTCTCGTCCCCGGTGGTGATGGCGTGGAGCTCAGGGGTTCTCCCCGCATTCCATTCCCGCCGCTAGGAGGTGAGGTGCACCTCCCTGCGGTGCCAATTGGCGTCACCACCGTCCACAAGGAGCGGGTCATCACCGACTCCTTCCTCTTCGTTGTCGCCGCGTCCCCGACCCCTCCATTGTCTTTGTTTCGACCGGCTCGTCGTCGCCTTCCCCTCGATGAGCCGCCGTGATGCTTCCTGTCGCCGTAGCTAGTGCACCGTCGCCGTAGCTGCCCTTGGGGATTGCCTCTGGCCTCCTCATCGCAAGGCGAGCAGGGGATTGGCACCCCGTAGCGTCCCGTAGGCCCCGTAGTTGTTTCTCCTCGCCGGATTCGCCGTGGTTCACCGTTTGGTCGTCGCCATTGCTCTGCCGCCGTTGCTCTGTCGCATGGTTCAGTTTCGTCAGAAAACATATGTGCGTGTGTGTATTAAAGGGCTCGAGCCCCTACCCTGTTAACGTCCGCGCATGCAGCCGAGTGGCAACCGGCTCGGGGAACAACCAGGAGGTCGTGGGTTCAACTCCGAACCCTCCGCCTTTTGTTTGATTTTGTTTTTCTTTGTGTTTTTTCTATTTTGTTTCCTTCCTTGCTACATATGTATGTGTGTGTAGATTATAAACAGCATGTGGTTTTCTTTTGCTTGCCTGTCGTGTGTATGTATAGTGTGTGTGTCTCTACATGATGCTCATGTGTATATGTGTGTGTGTGCTTTGCACATATAGATGATGGTGTATGCATATGGATTTTGTCCATGTGGCATGTATGTGGGTGTGAGTGTATCCCTAAGCATATGTATGAACATATATGCACTTGTGCATATGTGTGGGTGCATATGTGTGTGGATGAATACCCACACACATGGGCTTGTGAGTGTGTGTGTGGTTGAACATCCCCCCCACCATGGGTGGTATGTTCTTGGTGGTGTTTGTGCTCATATGCCTTGGGCATATATAGAGCATGGGTGTGTATGCTTGTAGTGGTGTGAGTAGAGTGTATGTGTGTGTAGGGGACTAGTGGGTTTCCCCACTTGACACACCCCTTTGTTAGTATGCTTGTTAGTAGGATTCATTAATGATTGCCATAGTATGTTTGTTTAACATGAGAATCACCCATATAAGTGGGAAACAAGCTGCTAAGTAGCCTACTTGATGTTTCTGTTTTCAACATGCCTAATATTTCTAAGTCTGAGAATCTGCTGTTATTTTTATGCCATGAAGAGTGGGTGACATCTAGCAATATGTTGAGTATTTGCTCATGCTCAGTGTTAGTAACTTGGAGTAGATTTTTTCTACTACCATCCTGTTAATTTTCATGCCAAGAGGTGCTCTCTAACATATTTAACTTCTGCTGTCAATATGCTACTTTATTAACTCAGATTCCAGAAAACTGTAATTTTCACTAAGTCCCAGAAAACTGTTTCATCATGTCAACTTGATAGCTTGATGCTTATTAATGTGTGCCTCCTATGCAGATTGTGTAGTTGGATTAGGTTATGTATATGTTATTTAGTTTCTGTCAATATCTTGTTTGTGGCTGTAGGATTCCTGTAGCTCAAGTTGTGGGCTGTGTAAGTTGCTATGTTGCTGTTTGTGGCAGATTGTTTGTTTTATTGTTTTGTGCCTTGTGGGAGCTATACTCCATGGAATTGATTGATCTTTGAGTATATTATGGTTGGTTTTTATTTTCCTAACCAGTTTCTACCTTGGAATGCCAAGAATTAGCCCATGGCTTGGTTGTCTTGTGTTTTTACCTTCGTACCTTGTCGTGAGCGTATCGTGAGAACCGTAACCCCGTTTCTTGCGTTCTTTATATGCATTTCTATCGATTTTGCATGCTGCATCCATATTTTACAGGTTCATGCATGTTTAAATAACTTTATATGAGGTTCTGTCCAGATTGATTAATGAACAAACTTTGCATGTGAAACATGACTAGTTTTGGATTGCCATGTTAAATTCTTCATAAATGAATCACGCATCATATTGTTTGTGCTTTGCACCTTGGTTGGATGTTTATTGTTGCTGTTTATCTTGTGTAGACGCAAGTATTGATACTGAGTACAAGGACCCAGGAGAGTACCACTATGAGGATCCCGCTACTTGTTTCGCTGAAGAACCAACAGGCAAGATGATCGTACCCGGATCCCGATACTATTTTTGCTTGCTAGTTTCTCGCTCTTATCATTACAATTGCGCTACCTACCACTTGATATCAGCCTCCTAATTGTCATGATAGCCTTTAACCCTCCACATCCTAACAACCTTTGATTGGCTAAGTTATCGCTGCTCAGCCCCTCATATAGCGTTCTTAGTTGCAGGTGCAGGTTGTTCCATGTGATAACATGGATTTGGATATCACAATATTATCTGTTATTTATTTTAATGCACATGCATATCTTGGTATTGGTGGAAGGCTTGGCCTTTTGCTAGGTGATTTGTTCCGCTGTTACCGCCATAGTTTCTTGTTACCGGTGTTATGTTTCCATATTTAGCGCTCCTAACACGCTCAGGGTTGTTATGGGGACCTCCTTGTTTATTCGGTTGAGATTAAAACTTTTCTGGCAAGACCCAACATTGGTACTACATTTGCTAATAACTAATAAAATTTGCATAGGGCTTTGCAACCCTGTGGATAATTAATCAACCCCCGGGCCAGTGCTCCTCATGAGTGTTGGTTCAAACTAGAGCACTGTGCGGGGCCAACCCAGGGCAACTTGGGAGATTTCTATCAGGCCTCCGTACGCGTAGCTTATCCGTCGTGTCCTGAGAACGAGATACGCAGCTCTTATCGGGTTTGTCGACACGTCAGGGTGGTCTTGCTGGATTTGTTTTACCTTTATCGAGTGTCTTGCGTGTGGACTCTGACTTTCTTCGGGTTTTCTTGAGGTGATGGAATTCCTTTGGAATTACCGATGATGACCACGAGATCCGTGGTCGAGGCTATTCCCGCGGAGTGTGGTTATTTGTGATGGACTAGTTGGAGCACCCCTGCAGGGTTAAAACTTTCGAAAAGCCATGCTCGCGGTTATGTGGCAACTTGGATATTTGTTTAACACCCGGTTATAGTAAACTTGAAGTAAACTCTAAATAAAATACACCAACTGTGTGAGTATCCGTGATCGTCTCTGCTCGTGAACATGATCGGAGAGAGAACATGGTGGGGTTATGATTGACGTAAGTAAGTGTTCAGGATCTCATAGAGATCTTTCTAGATTCGATCACTCATCGTAGGCCACTCATATTTGTGTTCATGTTACGTAAGTTAGCCACCATAAATGCTTAGTGCTGCTGCAAATTAAACACATATCACATCCCAACCTTTAAGCTTGAATAGTCTTGGCACCCGAGCGCATGATTGCTGAGTCCTTGTGGCTCACAGTTTACTACAACACTCCATGTACATGTTCAGATGAGTACGTGCAGGATGATCTTACCCAGCTCTAGTGGGAATATGACGAGGAAAGAGGCAGGATGTACGTGACGTACCCGGATGAGTAGAGGACCATGGTCGTGATCTTTGGGATAGCAAGATAGTATCATTTGCATCTGTTTTACCGTTTGATTTCGTCTGTAGTCGGATCCTTCCTTCATCTTGATGATTTGAACTCTGTGTGGAATTGTCATTTAGTATGTGGCGAGTGTAAGCCAACTTGTATTCTCATCTCTTCTGTAATGTATGATGCAATGATTCTATACTTGCTAACGGCAAGATGCACCTCTATCCCTTGCGAGGCCCTCGTGCCTTAAAATGGATAGGCGCGCATCTTGGGCATGGCACTACGGGTCCATAGCTAGTGTCTAGATGGCCTCTTCTCTCTCTTTGCTTCTCAATACCATGTTCTTCATGATCTTCATGGAGATCTATCCGACGGGGGATTCGATTATGGATAGCATCTACATCAACTCCATTGCCCCTCCGATGATGCGTGAGTAGTTCAGCACAGACCTACGGGTCGATAGCTAGTATCTAGATGGCTTCTTCTCTCTCTTTGCTTCTCAATACCATGTTCTTCATGGAGATCTATCCGATGTAATACTCTTTTGCGGTGTGTTTGTCGAGATCCAATGAATTGTGGGTTTATGTTCAGATTATCCATGAATATTATTTGAGTCTTTCCTGAATTCTTTTATGCATGATTTCATATCTTTGCAAGTCTCTTCGAGTTATTGGTTTGGTTTGGCCAACTAGATTGGTAATTCTTGCAATAGGAGAAGTGCTTAGTTTTGGGTTCAATCTTGCGCTGTCCTCACCCAGTGACATAGTAGGGGTAGCGAGGCACATATTGTATTGTTGCCATCAAGGGTAAAAAGATGGGGTTTTCATCATATTTCTTGAGTTTATCCCTCTACATCATGTCATCTTGCTTAATGTGTTACTCTGTTCTTCATGAACTGAATACTCTAGACGTAGGCAGGAGTCGGTCGATGTGTGGAGTAATAGTAGTAGATGCAGAATCATTTCGGTCTAATTTTCACGGACGTGATGCCTATATGCATAATCATTGCCATGGATATCTTCATAACTATTCGCTTTTCTATCAATTGCTCGACAATAATTTGTTCACCCACCGTAATACTTGCCATCATGAGAGAAGCCATCTAGTGAAACCTATGGCCCTCGGGTCTATTTTACATATTATATTTTAAGATCTAAGACCAAAAACACCAAAAATACTTGCTGCATTGTTTTTACTTTTAGTTTTACTTTCCGTTCAAGCACCCTATTATATCTACCTCTACTAGATCTCATCCTTGCAAATAACCGTGAAGGGATTGATGACCCCTTTATAGAGTTGGGTGCAAGAGTTTGATTCCTTGTGGAGGTATATCTATTGGTGGCTTGCTTGTATCTCCTACTGGATTGATACCTTGGTTCTAAAAAACTGAGGGAAATACTTATCTACTTTGCTGCATCAAACTGTTCCTCTTCACGGGAAACCAACGCCTGCTCGAGAAGTAGCAAGAAGGATTTCTGGCGCCGTTGCCGGGGAGATATATAGCAAGTCAAGAATACCAAGTACATTTACATTATTTTCCATTTTCCTCTCGTTTTCCTCTCCCCCACTTCTAAAACGATTTTCAAAAATATTTGCCTTTTGCCCTTTTTCGTTCATCTTTTCGTTTGCTTTTTGTGTGGTAGATCGCTCAAACTCATGGCTAGCCTTGCTACTATCGCTCCCGAGTATGAAGTTCTTAACTTTAAGCAAAGGGAGGGGGAAAACTTAAAAGATGCTTGGTATAGAATTTGTAGTGCTCAAAATAGATCTATTTGTAAGCAATCTACTACCGTTCTCCTTCGCAGTTTTTACATGGGAATCACTCCTTGGAATAGATATGTCCTAGATACCATCATGGGAGGCAATTTCTTGGGAAGTCATGGCTTTTACTCCTATAGTTCTACGATAAATTTGTTTGGATCACCCCTAATCATGCATAATGGGACGATTTTAACTTTGGAACATGTTATGCGAAGGTTAGATATCATTGAAAATAAAGTTGCTACTATAGATCTCATTGAAAACTAGGATAAAAAGATTCATAATCATATCACTCAATATGGATCTAAGGTAGGAGTTACTTTAAAAGACCTAAGGGAGAAAGAACTCATAGTTAATGAAAAATTGGAGCAAGATTCCTTTAGAATAGGGAAGCTAGAGGACATTATGACCAACTTGGGTTCCGCTTTTGCCGCTGTTAAAACCACTCCTAAATTTCCACTTTCTAAGGCTTCCAAGTTTGTTTACGTTCCCAAGAATAAGGGTGAATCCTCTAGTAAAGGGGACGAAGATCTTAAGATGATAAGTGTTCACCCTAATTTTATCAACATTGTTCGAGAACCGATTGCTACAAGAGAAGTTCTTGACTTTTTGCCTAGGAGTATGATCATTGATAAAACTAAAGAACCTCCTGGATTTTAGAAAGCCCTCAAAAAATTGCCAATACCAAAGACGACAATACCTAGATCTATTGCGTTTTGCCTACCTAGGGGCGTTAAACAATAGCGCTTGTTGGGAGGCAACTCAATTTTATTTTGCTTTCAGCTTATTTCTTCTGTTTTGGTGTGTTTGGCACATTATTACTTCTGTAGTAATTGTGTTTTTGTGTTTAAATTAGTGTTTGAGCCAAGTAAAACCTTTGGGGTGATCTATGGTAGTTGTTGATTTGATCTTGCTGGAAAACACAAACTTTTTCTCTCGGTACAGGATTTTTATGAATTGTTGAGAGACTCAAATTGATCTGAAATTTTTACACAGTATTTATATACAAATTTATCTGGTTTTCCTAATTTCTAAGAATTTTTACAGTTCTATAAGGATTCTAAGTTTACAGATTGCTACAGACTGTTCTGTTTTTGACAGATTTTGTTTTCTTTGTGTTATTTGCTTATTTTGATGTATCTATGGGTCGTATCGGGGGGTATGAGTATTGGAGAAGTTATAATACAGTAGGTATTACACAAATATAAATAAATAATGAGTTCACAACAGTACCTAAAGTGGTGATTTATTTTTCTTATACTAACAGATTTCATGAGTTTTCTGTTGAGTTTTGTGTTGTGAAGTTTTCAAGTTTTGGGTGAAGATTTGATGGACTATGGAATAAAGAGTGGCAAGAGCCTAAGCTTGGGGATGCCCATGGCTCCCCATGTCATATTCAAGGATACCAAAGAGCCTAAGCTTGGGGATGGCCCAGAAGGCAGCCCCTCTTTCGTCTTCAATCCATCGGTAAATTTACTTGATGTTATATTTTTATTCACCACATGATATGTGTTTTCCTTGGAGAGTCTTGTATGATATGAGTCTTTGCTTATTAGTTTGCCACAATCATCCTTTATGCACACATCTTTAGAGAGAGACACGCTGAATCGTGAATTTGTTAGAATACTCTATATGCTTCACTTATATCTTTTGGCTAGGCAACGTTGTTGTAGTACTTCACTTATATCTTTTTAGAGCATGGTGGTGTTATATTTTATAGAAATTATTGAACTCTCATTCCTCACTTATAGTATTTTGAGAGTTTCTTAAAACAGAATGGTAATTTGTTTAGGTTATGAATTTAGACCTAATATAATGGCATCCAAGAGGGATATAATAAAAACTTTCATATTAAGTGCATTAACAACTATGAGAAGTTGGATTCCTTGCATATAGTTTTGAGATAATAGGGATTGTAATATGAGAGTCATGCTAGTGAGTAGTTGTGAAATGAATAGATACGTGTGTTAAAGCTTGTGATTCCCGTAGCATGCACGTATGGTGAACCGCTATGTAACAAAGTCGGAGCATGACTTGTCTAATGATTGTCGACCTTTGTGTGAGGGTCGGGAGCGCGTGATGGTTAACTCCTACCAACCTCTCCCCTAGGAGCATTCGTCTAATGCTTTGTTTGATGACTAATAGACTTTTGCACTAAGTATGTGGGTTCTTTATGACTAATGTGAGTCCATGGATTATACGCACTCTCACCCTTCCATCTTTGCTAGCCTCTCTAGTACCGCGCAACTTTCGCCGGTATATCAAACCCTCCTTCCTCAAAGTAGCCACCATATATTCCTAAAAACAACCACCATACCTACCTATTATGGTATTTACATAGCCATTCCGATATATATTGCCATGCAACTTCCACCATGTAGTTTTTCTATGACTTGCATCATCACTTCATATTGCATATAGAGTTTTATCTTGTCATACGATTCGAGTTGTAATTTATTTTTTCTTTGAGTTATAAGTAAATAAAAGTGTGATGATTTTTCATTAATTGAGCATTGTCCCATGAGAGAAAAGGATGATGGAGGCTATGACTCCCTCAGAAGTTGGGATGACTATCCGTACTTTACAAAAAATAAAAGAGGCCAGCAAAGCCCAAACAAAAAATAAGAGGCCAAAGATGCCCACCAAAATAAAAAAATGAGAGAAAGAGAGAAGGGACAATTGCTACTATATTTTTCCACACTTGTGCTTCAAAGTAGCACCATGATCTTCATGATAGAGAGTCTCCTATTTTGTCACTTTGATATAACTAGTGGATATTCATTTTGCACGACCACTTAGTTTTCTTTATGAGCTTTCATACACTTATAGCTCTAAGTGCATTTGTGTCATGTCAATACCTACACACTCACATTGATATCTATTGATGGGCATCTCCATAGACTGTAGATATGTCTAGTTGATGTGATACTATTACTATCTTCTCCTTTTCCCTTGCACCCCCACCATATTCTATTCCACCTATAATGCTATATCCATGGATCACGCTCATATATTGCGTGAGAGTTGAAAAGGTTTGAGAACACCAAAAGTGTGAAACAATTGCTTGACTTGTTCATCGGGGTTGTGCATGATTTAGGTACTTTGTGTGGGGAAGATGGAGCATAGCTAGACCATATGATTTTGTAGGGATAACTTTCTAAGGCCATGTTATTTCAAAAGGACACAACTACCTTGTTGGTGTGCTCGAAGTATTATTGTCTTTATGTCAATATTAGACTATTGTTTTGAATCTAACGGATCTAAATATTCATGTCACAATAAAGAATATTACATGGATAAATATGTTGGGTAGCATTCCACATCAAAAATTCTGTTTTTATCATTTACCTACTCGAGGACGAGCATGAATTAAGCTTGGGGATGCTAATACGTCTCCAACGTATCTATAATTTTGATTGTTCCATGCTATTATATTATCTGTTTTGGATGTTTTATATGCATTAATATGCTATTTTATATTATTTTTGGGACTAACCTATTAATCCAGAGCCTAGTGCAAATTTCTGTTTTTTCCTTCTTTTTGAGTTTCACAGATAAGGAATATTAAACGGAGTCCAAACAGAATAAAACCTCCGGAATGATTTGTTTTGGAAAATATGGAAGCCACGAGACTTGGGAACCAAGGAAGAGGAGCTGCCACGGGGCCACAAACCCGGTTGCCACGGCTAGGGGGGACCCATGCCGTGCAGGTTTGTGGGCCCCTAGCAACTCCCCTAACACTAATCTTCGGCCTATAAATACCCAATATTCCATCATTATCAGAACGAGCCACGAAAACACTTTTCCGCCGCCAGAAGCCTCCGTTCCCGAGAGATCCAATCTTGGAGCCTTTTTTGGTAATCTGCCGGAGGGGGATTTGATCACAGAGGGCATCTACATCAACTCCATTGCCCCTCCGATGATGCGTGAGTAGTTCACCACAGACCTATGGGTCCATATCTAGTAGCCAGATGGCTTTTTTCTCTCTCTTTGCTTCTCAATACCATGTTCTTCATGATCTTCATGGAGATCTATCTAATGTAATACTCTTTTGCGGTGTGTTTGTCGAGATCTGATGAATTGTGGGTTTATGTTCAGATTATCCATGAATATTATTTGAGTGTTTCCTGAATTCTTATATGCATGATTTCATATCTTTGCAAGTCTCTTCGAGTTATTGGTTTGGCTTGGCCAACTAGATTGGTAAGTCTTGCAATAGGAGAAGTGCTTAGTTTTGGGTTCAATCTTGCGGTGTCCTCACCCAGTGACATAGTAGGGGTAGCGAGGCACGTATTGTATTGTTTCTATCATGGGTAAAAAGATGGGGTTTTCATCATATTGCTTGATTTTATCCCTCTACATCATGTCATCTTGCTTAATGCGTTACTTTGTTCTTGATGAACTTAATACACTAGATGCAGGCAGGAGTCGGTCGATGTGTGGAGTACTATTAGTAGATGTAGAATCGTTTTGGTCTACTTGTCATGGACGTGATGCCTATATGCATAATCATTGCCTTGGATATCTTCATAACTATTCGCTTTTCTATCAATTGCTCGACAGTAATATCTTCACCCACCGTAGTACTTACCATCATGAGAGAAGCCATCTAGTGAAACCTATTGGCCCCGGGTCTATTTTCCATATTATATTTTTTAGATCTAAAACCAAAAACACCAAAAAAAACTTGCTCCATTGTTTTTACTTTTAGTTTTACTTTCCGTTCAAGCACAATATTATATCTATCTCTACTAGATCTCATCCTTGCAAATAACCATGAAGGGATTGACAACCCCTTTATAGTATTGGGTGCAAGAGTTTGCTTCCTTGTGCAGGTATATCTATTGGTGGCTCGCTTGTATCTCCTACCTTATTGATACCTTTATTCTCAAAAACCGAGGGAAATACTTATCTACTTTGCTGCATCAAACCATTCCTCTTCACGGGAAACCAACACATGCTCGAGAAGTAGTAGGCGTCATCGGACACCACAAAGGAGGTACCCCTTCCTGCCCCAAAGAAAGTGCATCGAACACACGTGATTCTGTCCAACAACAGTTCGAACTCGGATACTGAAAGCACATTTGCTCCCTTGGTGCTTTTGGTAATTAATAACAACATATACGTCATTGAACTAATGTTTCCACTAAGCATGTTTCAGGAAAATTTCAATCATGGGGTGGCAAAAGGATTGTGGAATACCTCAAGATGCAAGGAAATAGATTGGCAAATCCTCAAGCAAAGGACTCTACATTTTACCTTTTGTGAGAAATCACTTTGAGTCCAAAGGAAAGCTAATACTATCAGAAGGGGGTAAAGATTTATTGGTGAACAAAATTATCATACGTGCACAAGTGATAGTCACCACATACACCAACAAGCTCTTCCACAAAAGTCTCTCCAAAGCCAAATATCCAAAATCTGTGCAACCAACACCTACCACTCGGTGCCACCGATTCGCAGACTCAGACAGACTCATCCAAACCCTAGCATTTCGGTGCAACCGATTCCACTTTGGTGCCACCGAGTTTGGGTTGCCAACTTCCTGTTATGCAAGTTTACAAATTGGTCCCGCCAAGTTTTGTGAACTGGCATCACCAAGATTTGCAATCTGGCCGTTGGTCACCTTATCGGTGCAACCGAGTTTTATGTATCGGTCTCACTAAGATTCAAAAGTTGCTACCTTTGAGGCAACTTGGTACAACCGAGATTTACACATCGGTTCCACCGAGTCTGACTTATTAGGTGTAACAGTTGGATTTTTGGAGATGCCTATATATACCCATCCACCACCAGTCACTCGCAAGAGAAGCACTCAGAACAGTTCTCCAATCATACCTACTGATTTTCTGAGAGAGAGCAACCTACTCATGTGTTGAGATCATGCCATTCCATTCCTATCATATGAATCTTGATCTCTAGCCTCCCCAACTTGCTTTCCACCCAATCAACCTCTTCCACCATAGCCAAATCTGTGAGAGAGTGATTGTGTGTTGAGGAGTCTATCATCTTGAAGCACAAGAGCAAGGAGTTCATCGACATTATCGAGCCTATTACCTTTTGGAGGGTGGTGCCTCCTAGATTGCTTAGGTGTCGCTTGGGAGCCTCCTACTTCATGTTGTGGAGTGAACCAAGAAGTTTGTAGGGGCAAGGAGATCGCCTACTTCGTGAATATCTACCCCGAGTTAGGCTAGTCCTCCGTGGACGTAGGCCGTCATTGTATAGTCAAGGTTGCTTCTTCGTGGAACCCTCCATGGGTAGAGCCCTCCGTGGGTTGAAGACTCCATGAATTTGGACATACGATAGCACCACCTATCAGAACCACAGGAAAAATCATCGTGTCACCAATTGTGTTTGATCTTCCTACCCCCTCTTTACTTACATGCTTGTCTTTACTTTCCGCCACAATACTCGTAGACATGCATGTGTAGTGTGTACTTGACTTGCTATGAATGCTAAAATCTGCCCAGACATTAAATTAGGAAAAAGGAGATTTTTATTTGGTCAAGTAGTCTAATCACCCCTCTCTAGCACTACTTTCGATCCTACAAGTGGTATCATAGTATTGGTCTCCATTGCATTGGTTTCGCAACCTAGGAGAGTATGGCGTCTAGTGAGGGAAATTATCACCGTAGAGGTCCGTACTTTGATGGCACTAATTTTGCTAGTTGGAAGCACAAAATGAAAATGCGTTTGCTTGGTCATAACCCCGCCGTTTGGGCTGTTGTTCGTGTTGGAATGGAAGGTGAATTCTTTGCAGAAGGAAGGGAACCGGATCGCGAAGCGAGTGCAGATGAATTGAAGATGTTGCAACTCAATTATCAAGCATGTGACATTCTCTTCAACTGCCTATGCACCAAAGAATTCAACAAAATCAGCAGTCTTGAGAATGCAAAAGGGATTTGGGATACTTTGGTTGATATGCATGAAGGTACCGAATCTGTGAGAGAATCCAAGTTGGATGTTCTTCAAAGTCAGCTTGACAAGTTCAAGATGAAGGATGGTGAAGGATTCTATGAGATGTACTCTAGGCTAGCTCTCATCACCAATGAGATTGCCAGCTTAGGAAGCAAAGAAATGACCGACAAATTCATCATCAAGAATATACTTCGAGCTTTGGATGATCAATATGATATTGTATGCACATTGATCCAAATGAGGCCCAACTACAAAGATCTCAAGCCAACGGAAGTGATTGGTAGGATTGTTGCTCATGAGATGACACTCAAAGACAAGGAGGAGCTTCACCACAAGTCTAGCGGTGCTTACAAAGCCACAAGTGATGCTCCCTCTACCTCAAGTGACAACCTTGTCACAAATAAATAGATAAGCCTCATGGTCAAGAAATTCAACAAGTTCTACAAGAATAGAAGCAAAGATCGAAGCTCCAACTCAAGGTATGAAGGGAAGCGTTCGTCAAGTCGTGACCAAAACTGCTATAGTTGTGGGAAGCCCGGACACTACTACAATGAGTGCACGACTCCTTACAAAAGGAAAGAAGAGTCACCGAGAAGACGAATCTCAAGAGACGAGTCACCTCAAAGAGAGAGAAGGAGTAGGGATGTTCGTCATGAATGAAGAACCTCAAGGAGAAGTAGGGACTCGAAGAAGAAGGACAATCACACAACGAGCTACTCAAGAAAAAGACATCAAGCTCATGTTGGTGAATGGGTTTTCGGATCCGAATCCGACAACCACTCTGAGAGAAGCTATTACTCCAACTCCAACTATAGTCAAGATGAAGGTGTTGCCGAACTTGCACTAGTGACGACCGACTCCTACAACATATTTGATTCACCAAATGAAGGGAGTGGATGTTGCTTCATGGATAAAGGCCCCAAGGTATCACACCCCGAGTATCTTGATTTCAGTAGTAATGAAGATGACTTGTTAATTGAAGATGACTTGCTATTTGAAAAATCTAGTAATGGTAGTCAAAATGAACTTGCTAGTACTCACTCTAGTCTAGATAAGTTGTGTGATGATGATAAATTGGAAATAGAACGACTAACTCAAGAACTAAACACTCTTAAGTTAGCTCACAAGTCTACTCTACGAGATCATAGAGAGCTTGAAAGGACACATGAGAAGCTCCACTTCGAGAAGCTCAATTTAGAGCAAGAGCATGAGTTTCAGAAAGTTATTAGTGATGATCTTCGAAAGAAGACTTCCTCTTATCTAGCCAAACTACTTCTCTTATCTACATTCATGCCACAAGTTAAGTCTAAGCAATCTAGTAGAAAAGGAAAGCAAGGTTCTTCAACTAGTAGCACTAAAAATGATAAATCAAATGATATTGCTTCTAGTAGTTCTCTTGATCCCACTAACTCTTCTCTTGGCCAATTTACACTTGAGCAAGAAAATGAACTTTTGAAAGGGACATAGAGAAAGGTATCTACAAGAGTCTTGAAGGGTGCAAACAATTTGAGGAGATTGTATGCAAGCACGGAGGATACCGGAAGAATCGTGGTGTTGGCTACTTCAACACTAATGGAGTTGAATGGGAAGAAGGTCAATAACCCAATCCCAAGTTTGTTCCTCAAAAGGAGAAGTAGGAAAATACTCTCCCCAAGGGAACAAAATCTCAAGATGACCTTCTACCACAAGACCCCAAGCTCAAGGACAAGAACAAGCTTCAAGAGGACATTAACTCACATGAAGATGAGTGCAGCTTTGGTGACATGGGTTCCCAAGGCTACTACAAGCTCAACTTCTACAAGTGCTACTTCAACACCAAGGATCCCCGTCAACTTGATGTGGGTCCCCAAGAAGAAGATTTAGGGAAGTTCTTTAGGGGTGACTCTGCCAATGAGATCCACTCATATTCATTATTGACAAGAACTAGTTGCAATCAACATCAACATCATGCAATAGTTCAAGGAGTCACGCATTCCCTCAAAGGTAAGCAAGGGGAAAGGTAATCAAAAAAATCAATGGACATCATCATATATGCTTTGCACTCCATGTCCATAGATATCCTTGTATTTGCCTCTTGTGTGTTGGGACTAACCCATGTAGGTGAGAAGAGTAATGAAATAACAAGGATGCTCCCAACTCTTGGTGATCTTCATCAACTTTTAGCATCCACCACTACTTCACCTACGTGAAGTCTTCATCGACAAAACCCAAGGTTAGGTTATCCCCATTATGGGGGATGTAACATCATGGGGGAGCTTTACTCTAAGACTTGAGTCAAAGCATCTTCTAGTATGTGACAACATTAAATGCTTTATGTAAAAGTGGTAACCCCACTTGTGCTTAAACGATGAGTATGACCTATGATCAAGTATTCATACTTGGCTCCTAAGTCAATATACTCATATATAGATGACTCCGTCATCACCAAAGTGCTTGTTAAATGCTATTGTGTTTGTGCATGTTTCCCATGTTTTCAATTGACAACTTATTGTGTGAGCATGTTGGTCTGCATTTATTTTCTCATTCGAGGATATCCAATTGTTGCTATTTGGCTTTAATTTTTCATTTGCCAATTGAATATA
The DNA here is from genome assembly GCA_022496015.1 of Hordeum marinum. Taxonomy (NCBI): domain Eukaryota; kingdom Viridiplantae; phylum Streptophyta; class Magnoliopsida; order Poales; family Poaceae; genus Hordeum; species Hordeum marinum. Next base: position 389,551,442 of record CM039678.1, on the reverse strand, counting down.
CAAGAATGCCTAGGACCACTCCTTTATCTATCTATGCTTTCGCACCTCATATTCTATTCATGTTGCATCACAAAATTTGAACAAGTACTTTTCGATCTCTTTGTGTGAGGAGCACTCGGAGTTCCGTATCGACAAAGAACTGACCATTAAAACCTCCCAAGTGCATCTCGGTGGAACCAACTCCACAATATCGGTCTCACCAAATTCCTAGAGTTGATCTGGTTTTTTAATCTCAGTACCGCCGATTCCATATTCTCGGTTACACCAAGTTTCCCTGTCAGCTAACAGTTGAGAAACTTGGTGACACCGAAAATTTAGAATCGGTGTCACCGACGGCCATGGGTATATAAGCTATGGACCCTAATGCTTTGAAATTCAATCTCAATCATCGTGCCTCAGAACCCTAAGCTACCGCAAAGGACCCCCTGGTTATCACCCTTATCTCCCCGTGATCCTCCGCTGCTGGGATCTTCGTAGTCGACGGAAATCTTCATTGCCGTCCATGCCGTAGCGGATCCATCACCGAGATAAGGTATGGATTCGACCCTTCTTGCACTCCCCGTCCAATTCTTGCACAATGAAGACTATTTTCTCTATAAGACACAGTTTGCACATCATCCTATCCACACAAAAATTCCATAGAGTAGCAAACGATCGAATTTCTAGGGTTTTACCTCCCGTCCGATGGAACTCGGTGGAACCAAAGTGAACAAATCGGCGTCACCGATTTGAAATTTATGCTGCTGAGAACTTTCTTGGTGAAACTGAGTATTTCTTTTTGGTCTCACCAAAAGGAGTTCCAAGTTTCGGCTAGAAAGTCAGTCTCGGTAGTATCGATTTTGTTGCTTCCGTTGTACCGATTTTCATGTGACAGAATGTATAACTTTCAAAATTCTTAATTCAAATTTCAAAAATCATCTGAACTTTTTGTGATGACTTATCCTATTCCACTCTTCTCAACTCTATTCACAGGGTCAGACATGTCAGATGCTGAAGATAGCCAGAATCTCCAAGAGCAGAATGTTGATATGAGTTCACGCACTAGTCCTGAGTCAAGTTCTTCCTTAGATTCAGGCACTCCCAATTATCATGGTGTAAAATCCCAAAATTCCATTTTGGAATGTTATGATTATAGCTATGCATCTAGCAGCATCATTGCTTGATTGTATGTGTTTGTTGAAATGTCTCTTCTGGATTTCAGAAAGCTCTTTCTACTTTTCACTAAGTTGCTTTCACCTATTTGAAATTTTGGTTAAAAGTTCAAATAAGAGAGGAGGAACATGACACTCCACACCAGGGACTAATTGGTGGTTTATTTAAACAAAAATAACCAGGGGGTTATTTTGAAAATATTTGCAAAAAGGGTTTAAAAACAATTAGGCAATTTCTGAAAAAATTATTTTTTTCAAATTGTTCAAATGACAGAATAGAAATGTTCATTAAATAGAATTTATTATTCTGTTAATTTTGATATATAATACCCCTATATTTAGAGACGATTTGAATGCTTTAAAAGCTTTTGAATGTCTCTGGAATATTATTAAAAAGAAACGGTAACCGTTTCCGGTATTAAACGGGCCGGCCCACGGCAGTTATTTCGCGCATTAACTAGAAGCCGGCCGACCGACGCGTAACGGAAGTTTTCCCTCTCGCTGACACTGGACCCCACCCCGACCGACAGTTTTGCCCGCGCGGTCGCCCTCTTCCTCTCGCCCGACCTCGTCGCCGGCAGTTACTCCATCGGATCTCTCTCCTTTCTCCTTCCCCCGCATCTCCCCGCACCCTCTATAAATAGCGCTGCCTCTCCTCTCTCCATTCACCCCCGAGCCCCCTCTCTCCCTCGCCGAGGCGCTGCGCAATTGCTCGCCGGAGTAGCGCCACCACCGAATCTCGTCGTCGAGCGTAGCCACCGTCTCCGTCCATCCCTCGCCCCTCCGACCTCACCAATCGACGCCGGACGTCAAGCCCCGTCGCCCGGGACACTTCGCTACATCCCTCGACCACCGGAGTGCCAACAGCGACAACGTCGCCGTCTCGGACTCGCCGGAGATCCCTCGCCGGCGACCTCTTAACACTGTGAGCTCTCCCAACCCTCGGATCCAGAATCAACGCCTGAGATTAGATCGGAAATAATTCCGAACCGGTACCCACTACCGATCGGTCGCCCGCCCGTAATCCTCGAGCGCACACCCCCCTTAGCCAATCGGACAACGCCACGTAGCCCCCTGACCGTCGCAAATCATTTTTTCTTTTTCAGTTTTGTTTTAATTAACAGAATGTTTTCAAATTTTGTTTTGCTTATAACTTTTAATCTATTTAGTGTTTTGAGTTGATTATTTTTGCAATAGCTCACAAATTTCATGTAGTTTCACCCTGTACTTTTAAGTTTCAAATTTGAACTATAAAATTTGAATTTAATCAAATTTGCTCAAAATCTTCAAATCTGAATAACTAGAGTTTGAAAATAGATTTTGACATGATTCTTTTTGCTACTGTTTGGTATTAGTTAGGACTATCTTCATGTATAGTTTGAGGATTTTCATGATATATTTGATTAATGTTTTAACCAAAAACAGAATCTGTATAGTATTATAATATAGTTTTATAAACTCAATTTTGATTAGTTTGATTTAGAATTTGGTTTTATTTGTTTATTAGGTTCTGTTAGTAAACATTTAGTGTTTTCACTTAATGTTAATAAAAATATAAATTTGCTTAGTTTAATTTTAATTAACATAGGAATCAAAATTTCTTTTCAATTAGGCTTAATTTGACTAAAACAACTAACTAGTAATAGTTTTGCTTTCAAAGAAAGTTTTGTATATTTTGTTTCTGTTTTCTAAGACAGATTTAATAGTAAATTATTTTCTGTCAAGAACATGTTTTGTTAACAAATTATAAGTTAGTTTTTCATTCTTTTTGTTAGTATAACTATAGTTGATTCATATAGTGTTTATCAAAACTATTATAAACTCTACTAAAGTTTTCCCAACAAACTTAAATTGATTTTTATTCTAATTATTAATAAAATATTCTATTGTTTCCTTGCTGACAACAATTGTTTTGTTATTACAAATGGTTTCATTATGTCAGTAGTGATTTCATTCCTCACCTTTTGAAAACAAAACTTTGGGTGTTTTCTTACTTGAGATTTGTGCATTGTTTTGTCTTGATTGTTTACTAGTTCTTGGTTGATGTTTGTGAGTTACAATTTTCTGTTGTATGCTTATTGAGTACTTGTTTGCTTCGTTAGATTATCCGGAGTGCGAAGCTTGTTACTTAGAGTCACTCACGTACGAAGATCATCAATCAGGCAAGTCACCTTGATCATACTTTTACCCATGTTTTCTATGCATTAGTTCTACCATCTCCCCAATTGCATGCAAGATAGGTTAGTTGGAAACTTGGTTACATTGTAGTAGTATCATGTGATAGGTACCCCCACCTCAACCTCTTTGACACATTGGCCCTGGGAAACGTTGTTTTACCTTTTGCTATGCTATTAGTAGACGGGGTTGGTTGTGTGATTCATGAGAGTTGAGAGAGTTAATAATTTCAAGACCTACATAATGAACAAGATTCAAGACTCCGAGTTTTCAACATACCTCTGGGTGGATGATGGTTGAACGGCACCCTGGAGAAACCAGTGGATTTGCCTAGGTGATGCTGGAGATGGCCAGTATTCACGCGGAAAGGTCCACCCAGGCACAAAGAGATGGATGGATGCTTTAAAACCCAAGGCTTACCTGCACAGCCACAAGTCATTATGGGCTCTGGCTTGGTTGGATATCGTGGTGACCCTGGACAGGCGGTGCTACGAGAGGTAGAAGAACGGTAGGAAAGGATGGGCACCGACAGAGTCGCAGGGAAACCCTTTGGAAGACCATGTTTTGGTCATCCGTTTCTCAAACACCCTGAAGTGCGAGAAATCAAACGGAGGCGACCAAATCTTGTGGGGAACGTGTGCAAAACTCTGCAGAGCATTCCAAACCTAATCGATTAGCCGTGTCCACGGTCATGGACGACTTGAGCCAAAGGAATTGAAACTTCCGGAACTCTCAACACAATTAATATGATGATGTGGGTATTTAATAATTTTGGGTATGAGAATTGGTTGGTGGAACCATCTCATTAATCAACCAACTTAGTAATATTTTGCTTAGCCCCTCTCTTGATGTAGGAAAAACTTGGCTTTACGCAAAAACTTACACCACCACCTGCCATATAAGCATATAGACTAGCTGATTATTTTCACCCCTCTCTTGTGACTTTGCCGGCATATTCCATATGCTGACCTACACGGCTGCAACGTATCATGTTGCAGAGTATTTTTCCGACCAGGAGTGAGGACGCGTTCTATGCTCAGTGAGATGCCCTTGGAGTCGGATGGACTCATCTACCGTCGACGCTTCCGCAAGATTTAGATATTCTCATGAGTTGGCCTTTGGCCACTTTATTGTAATATTTATTGTAATAAAGGACTCGATATGAGATTTCGATTAATATAATGCTGTGTGATTTCCCTTTGATATATACATTGATGTACCGTGTGTGTACCAGCATGATCTTGGGATGGTACGGAAACACCGGAGACTTGACCTTTCAGGTCGGGTTGCTACAGAAATGGTATCAGAGCACACGCTGACCGTAGGACGTAACCTCTAGGATTAGAAAGCCTTAGGATTGTTTCTCTTTGTCTTTAAATATCTTATACTCTCATCTATTCGTTTCTGACTCCTCTCCGATTATTTCAAAATTTATAGATGGCCACCTTCATCCTAGTGTTGATCACGGAGTTTTGCCAGCCTGACGCAACGATGCCCTTTGGTAAGGAGCTGATGAGGATCGTCAAGGACGTAAGGATTGCTTTGCCGAGCATCACCGGTATTCCTATCATGTCATTTCCCCAAGATGGACGCTACAAGATCGAGGTGCACATCCCAGGGAAGACTTTTGGAAACCGGAAGGAACCCATTGACCTCAAGTTCGTGGCACCCAGCTGGATACTTGGAAGAGACATGGCCATTCATCGTGCCCTTGGACGTATTCAGGAGGAATACAGAGGTGGAACCATTTCACCAGGACTCAGCGTGGTTTGTCGCAGAGATGCCAATGGAAACATCATAACTCCTCCCACTGCAGACACCACTATCTCCTATATCCAGACCCTGGAGACTCACATCAGGACTCTGGAGCTTCGAGTTCGTGCTGATACGAAGACAATCAAGAATCTGATGAACCGCGAGCTGGACCTTGAAGCTGATCTGCGAGAGGCCAACTATGAACACGAGCATGAAGTGAAGGACTTCCTAGAGAGGATTGATGAGCAGAATGCACACATCGCAACTCTGGAGGAGCAGCTAGACATGGGGGAAAACCTTCATCCCGAAGGAGACATGGCACCCTTCATCAGCGACGATGAAGACTATGAGGAAAGCACCACCGGAGGACCTACGACTATGCACTTCTGAGGAAAAACATTAGTTATGCCCTCCATGTATCTTTTATTTTCGTCGTTAAAGCGTAGGTCGATGCTTAGTTGTTTGAGATTTGTATTCCCGATGTTTGACGTTGATTGAATAAATGAATGAGTGTTTGGTGTGATATGTTTGTTGCATTGCATATGGGTAGTGAATTTCTTCTAGACCCTTGTTCTATTCTAATTCTCATCCCTCTGAAAACAGCAAGATGCCTCCACGACGTGAGACCGACTTCACTTTCCCACCGGAACTCACTCAACTTCTTCAGCAGCAGAATGCACTGATGCAGTTATTGATTCAGAATCAGACCAACAATCAGAACAACAATAACCACAACCACCATCCACCCCAGTCTGACAATCTCACCCGTTTTCTGAGGTTGAACCCTCCAATTTTCTCCAGCAACACTGAGCCCATTGTGGCAGATGACTGGCTCCGTAAGATGGAGAGAGAACTTGTCACCGCTGGATGCACTGACGTTGAGAAGGTGCGATTTGCCGCACATCAACTGGAAGGACCAGCAGCTTCATGGTGGGAGAACTACACCACCACTTATCCTATTGCAGAAGTGACTTGGGAGCAGTTCAAGCTTGCTTTCCGCACCGCTCATGTTTCAGCTGGAGCCATGAGTCTAAAGAAGCGCGAGTTTCGCAACTTGCGCCAGGGTAATCGCTCTGTGGCCCAGTACGTGGACGACTTCAACACATTGGCACATTATGCACCAGGAGACGTGGCCGATGATGCGGCCAAGCAAGAGAAATTTCTGGAAGTACTCAACGATGAGTTGAGCATGCAGCTGGTAGTGGCTAATTTCAACAACTACCAAGAGCTGGTGGATAAGGCACTTATTCTGGAAGGTAAACAGCAGCAGATTGAGAGCCGTAAGAGGAAGTACACTCAGGGGAAGTTCAACTCTGGAGCTCATCAGAAGCTTCGCTACTCCCCGTACTCAGGGAATACCGGATCAGGAAACAGTAAGTTTGGAAAACACACTCATGTTGTGCACAACCATGGAGGCCACCATCATGGAGGAAATGGGAACAACCGTCCCAACCATGGCAACTTCAAGACTGATAATGGGAACAACAACCAGCACCGTCAAGTTCCTGCTCAGAAGGATCTGAGTCACATTACCTATTTCAAGTGTCAGAAGACAGGGCACTATGCTACTGAGTGTCCCCAGAGCAAGCAAGGCAATGGAAACGGCAACAACAACGGCAACTCCGCAGCCAAGAAGCCAAACCCTTTTCCTCGTGCCCAAGTGAATCACATCGACGTGGAAGAAGTCTATGATCAACCCGAGACTGTGGTTGGTAAGTTTTTATTGCATTCACGTCCTATTACAGTACTTTTTGATTCTGGTGCAACTCATTCATTCATATCAAGGGTAGTTGTGGATAAGTATGGTTTGCCCACCAAAACCCTTAGTCAGCCCATTAAGGTCGGTTCCCCAAGAGGTATGATGATGGCAGGGATAGGATGCCATGCCTTGAAACTCAATATAGGAAATCATGTTTTTCCCACCGACCTCATCGTCTTAGAATCCCAGAGATTGGATGTAATCCTAGGCATGGATTGGATGACCAAGTATGAAGGAAATCTTGATTGCCCTAGCAAGTCTATTTCACTCACCACCCCGGAGAACAAGAGGATTAAGTATGTATCCCGACGCACACGTATGAGTGCTAGGTTAAATGCCCTCACAGGAGTTGTTCAGGAGGAAGTACCTGTGGTAAAAGATTATCTGGATGTATTTCCGGAAGAATTACTAGGCATGCCACCAGATAGGGAGATTGAGTTCCTAATAGAGCTACAGCCAGGGACAGCCCCAATTTCCAAGAGACCCTATCGGATGCCCGCAAATGATCTGTTGGAAATCAAGAAGCAAATTAAGGAGTTATTGGACAAAGGATATATACGCCCAAGTTCTTCACCTTGGGGAGCCCCAGTTCTTTTGGTGGAGAAGAAGGATAAAACCTTGAGAATGGTAGTCGATTATCGTGCCTTGAACGAGGTGACTATCAAGAACAAGTACCCTCTGCCGATGATTAATGATTTGTTTGATCAGCTAGTAGGAGCCAAAGTATTCTCCAAGATCGATCTTCGATCAGGGTATCACCAGTTGAAAATTCGTGAACAGGATATACCCAAAACAGCTTTCACCACGAGGTATGGCTTGTATGAGTATACGGTCATTTCTTTTGGATTGACTAATGCTCCTGCCTACTTCATGAATTTGATGAACAAAGTATTCATGGAATACCTAGACAAGTTTGTTGTGGTGTTCATCGATGACATTCTGATATTCTCCAAGAACGAGGAAGAGCATAAGGAACATTTGCGTTTAGTTCTGGAGAAGCTAAGAGAGCATCAGTTATATGCCAAGTTCAGTAAATGTGAATTTTGGTTGACGGAAGTCGGATTCCTTGGACATGTTATTTCCGGAGAAGGAATAGCCGTAGACCCCGCTAAGGTTGAAGCCGTCACCGAGTGGAAGTCACCCACTTCAGTTAAGGAGATCCGCAGTTTCCTTGGACTTGCTGGATATTACCGGAGATTCATTGAGAATTCTCAAAGATTGCCAAGCCCATGACAGAGTTGTTGAAGAAAGAATCCAAGTATATTTGGACCGAGGAATGTGAAACCAGTTTCCAAGAGTTAAAGGAACGTTTGGTCACAGCCCCAGTATTGATCTTGCCCGATATTCGAAAGGATTTCCAGGTTTACTGTGATGCTTCACGTCAAGGACTCGGAGGAGTACTTATGCAGGATGGAAAAGTTGTAGCCTATGCTTCCAGACAACTACGACCTCATGAGTTGAATTATGCCACGCATGATTTGGAACTAGCAGCCGTAGTGCACGCACTCAAGACTTGGAGACATTTTCTTATCGGAAATAGTTGTGATGTTTACACCGACCATAAGAGCCTGAAGTATATCTTCACGCAGAAAGAGTTGAACCTCAGACAGAGGAGATGGTTAGAGTTAATCAAGGACTATGACATGAGATTACACTACCATCCAGGTAAGGCTAATGTCGTAGCCGATGCCTTGAGTCGGAAAACTTATGTGAACACACTCACAGCTGGAGGATTACCTCAAGAGTTAGTCGATGATCTCAGAGAGCTCAAGCTAGAGATAGTTCCAAGAGGATATGTTGGTACACTGGAAATTCAGTCCACCTTGACCGAAAAAATTCGTGAAGCCCAGAAATTGGACAAGGAGATAGCTGAGATAAAACAGAGAATGGAAGATGGTAAAGCTAAAGGTTTTCGTGAGGATGAACACGGAACTTTGTGGTTTGAGAACCGAATCTATGTGCCCAATGACCCAGAGCTCAGGAAGTTGATACTTCAGGAAGTCCACGATTCACCTTACTCGATACACCCAGGCAATACCAAGATGTATCTGGATTTAAAGGAAAGTTATTGGTGGACAGGTATGAAGAAAGATATTGCAGAGCATGTTGCAATATGTAATGTTTGTCAGAGAGTAAAGGCAGAACATCAGAAACCAGCAGGGTTACTACAACCTTTGCCGATACCCGAGTGGAAATGGGAAAAGCTTGGTATGGACTTCATCACAGGATTGCCCAGGACCCGTTCAGGTTATGATTCCATCTGGGTAGTGGTAGATCGCTTGACCAAGGTAGCTCATTTCATTCCAGTGAAAACCACTTATACCAGTGCTAAGCTAGCCAAGATATATATGACCAGGATCGTATGTTTGCATGGAGTTCTGAGGAGTATCGTGTCGGATAGAGGAACACAATTTACCTCAAAGTTTTGGCATCAATTACATGAAACTTTGGGTACAAGGCTAGAGTTCAGTACAACCTTTCATCCGCAGACAGATGGACAGACTGAGAGAGTCAACCAGATTCTGGAAGACATGTTGAGAGCTTGTGCGCTAGATTATGGATCTAGTTGGGACGATAACTTGCCTTACGCAGAATTTTCATACAACAACAGTTATCAGACCAGTCTGAAGATGGCCCCTTTCGAAGCTTTATACGGAAGGAGGTGCAGAACACCGTTGACATGGGATGGTGTTGGAGACCGACAACTTTTTGGTCCCGACCTTATCCGAGATTCTGAAGAGAAAGTCAAGTTGATTCGTGACAGACTCAAGATAGCTCAATCTCGACAGAAGAGTTATGCTGACAGCAAACATAAAGAAGTGACATATGAAGTGGGAGACAGAGCATATCTTCGTGTATCCCCGCTTCGAGGAATCAAGAGATTTGGTGTTAAAGGAAAATTAGCACCCAGATTCATAGGCCCCTACAAAATTCTTGAACGTAGAGGCGAAGTTGCATACAAACTGGAATTGCCGGAAGGATTATCCGAAGTTCATGATGTGTTCCACGTGTCCCAGCTGAAGAAATGCCATGCTGAGATGGCTGATATCCCTTTGAGAGACACCGTGCCCCTAGAGGCCATACAGCTTGAAAGTGATCTGACTTACGAGGAGAAGCCTGTCAAGATCCTCGAGACATCCAACCGAGTTACCCGCAGCAAGATTATCAAGTTCTGTAAAGTTTTGTGGAGTCACCATACCGAGGAAGAAGCCACCTGGGAACGCGAAGAAGATCTTCGTAGAGACCATCCGCACCTATTTTCTAGCCAACCCGAATCTCGAGGGCGAGATTCATCTTAAGGTGGGTAGGTTTGTAACATCCCAAAATTCCATTTTGGAATGTTATGATTATAGCTATGCATCTAGCAGCATCATTGCTTGATTGTATGTGTTTGTTGAAATGTCTCTTCTGGATTTCAGAAAGCTCTTTCTACTTTTCACTAAGTTGCTTTCACCTATTTGAAATTTTGGTTAAAAGTTCAAATAATAGAGGAGGAACATGACACTCCACACCAGGGACTAATTGGTGGTTTATTTAAACAAAAATAACCAGGGGGTTATTTTGAAAATATTTGCAAAAAGGGTTTAAAAACAATTAGGCAATTTCTGAAAAAATTATTTTTTTAAAATTGTTCAAATGACAGAATAGAAATGTTCATTAAATAGCATTTATTATTCTGTTAATTTTGATATATAATACCCCTATATTTAGAGATGATTTGAATGCTTTAAAAGCTTTTGAATGTCTCTGGAATATTATTAAAAAGAAACGGTAACCGTTTCCGGTATTAAACGGGCCGGCCCACGGCAGTTATTTCGCGCATTAACTAGAAGCCGGCAAACCGATGCGTAACGGAAGTTTTCCCTCTCGCTGACACTGGACCCCACCCCGACCGACAGTTTCGCCCGCGCGGTCGCCCTCTTCCTCTCGCCCGACCTCGTCGCCGGCAGTTACTCCACCGGATCTCTCTCCTTTCTCCTTCCCCCGCATCTCCCCGCACCCTCTATAAATAGCGCTGCCTCTCCTCTCTCCATTCACCCCCGAGCCCCCTCTCTCCCTCGCCGAGGCGCTGCGCAATTGCTCGCCGGAGTAGCGCCACCACTGAATCTCGTCGTCGAGCGTAGCCACCGTCTCCTTCCATCCCTCGCCCCTCCGACCTCACCAATCGACGCCGGACGTCAAGCCCCGTCGCCCGGGCCACTTCGCTACATCCCTCGACCACCGGAGCGCCAACAGCGACAACGTCGCCGTCTCGGACTCGCCGGAGATCCCTCGTCGGCGACCTCTTAACACTGTGAGCTCTCCCAACCCTCGGATCCAGAATCAACGCCTCAGATTAGATCGGAAATAATTCCGAACCGGTACCCACTACCGATCGGTCGCCCGCCCGTAATCCTCGAGCGCACACCCCCCTTAGCCAATCGGACAGCGCCACGTAGCCCCCTGACCGTCGCAAATCATTTTTTCTTTTTCAGTTTTGTTTTAATTAACAGAATGTTTTCAAATTTTGTTTTGCTTATAACTTTTAATCTATTTAGTGTTTTGAGTTGATTATTTTTGCAATAGCTCACAAATTTCATGTAGTTTCACCCTGTACTTTTAAGTTTCAAATTTGAACTATAAAATTTGAATTTAATCAAATTTGCTCAAAATCTTCAAATCTGAATAACTAGAGTTTGAAAATAGATTTTGACATGATTCTTTTTGCTACTGTTTGGTATTAGTTAGGACTATCTTCATGTATAGTTTGAGGATTTTCATGATATATTTGATTAATGTTTTAACCAAAAACAGAATCTGTATAGTATTATAATATAGTTTTATAAACTCAATTTTGATTAGTTTGATTTAGAATTTGGTTTTATTTGTTTATTAGGTTCTGTTAGTAAACATTTAGTGTTTTCACTTAATGTTAATAAAAATATAAATTTGCTTAGTTTAATTTTAATTAACATAGGAATCAAAATTTCTTTTCAATTAGGCTTAATTTGACTAAAACAACTAACTAGTAATAGTTTTGCTTTCAAAGAAAGTTTTGTATATTTTGTTTCTGTTTTCTAAGACAGATTTAATAGTAAATTATTTTCTGTCAAGAACATGTTTTGTTAACAAATTATAAGTTAGTTTTTCATTCTTTTTGTTAGTATAACTATAGTTGATTCATATAGTGTTTATCAAAACTATTATAAACTCTACTAAAGTTTTCCCAACAAACTTAAATTGATTTTTATTCTAATTATTAATAAAATATTCTATTGTTTCCTTGCTGACAACAATTGTTTTGTTATTACAAATGGTTTCATTATGTCAGTAGTGATTTCATTCCTCACCTTTTGAAAACAAAACTTTGGGTGTTTTCTTACTTGAGATTTGTGCATTGTTTTGTCTTGATTGTTTACTAGTTCTTGGTTGATGTTTGTGAGTTACAATTTTCTGTTGTATGCTTATTGAGTACTTGTTTGCTTCGTTAGATTATCCGGAGTGCGAAGCTTGTTACTTAGAGTCACTCACGTACGAAGATCATCAATCAGGCAAGTCACCTTGATCATACTTTTACCCATGTTTTCTATGCATTAGTTCTACCATCTCCCCAATTGCATGCAAGATAGGTTAGTTGGAAACTTGGTTACATTGTAGTAGTATCATGTGATAGGTACCCCCACCTCAACCTCTTTGACACATTGGCCCCGGGAAACGTTGTTTTACCTTTTGCTATGCTATTAGTAGACGGGGTTGGTTGTGTGATTCATGAGAGTTGAGAGAGTTAATAATTTCAAGACCTACATAATGAACAAGATTCAAGACTCCGAGTTTTCAACATACCTCTGGGTGGATGATGGTTGAACGGCACCCTGGAGAAACCAGTGGATTTGCCTAGGTGATGCTGGAGATGGCCAGTATTCACGCGGAAAGGTCCACCCAGGCACAAAGAGATGGATGGATGCTTTAAAACCCAAGGCTTACCTGCACAGCCACAAGTCATTATGGGCTCTGGCTTGGTTGGATATCGTGGTGACCCTGGACAGGCGGTGCTACGAGAGGTAGAAGAACGGTAGGAAAGGATGGGCACCGACAGAGTCGCAGGGAAACCCTTTGGAAGACCATGTTTTGGTCATCCGTTTCTCAAACACCCTGAAGTGCGAGAAATCAAACGGAGGCGACCAAATCTTGTGGGGAACGTGTGCAAAACTCTGCAGAGCATTCCAAACCTAATCGATTAGCCGTGTCCACGGTCATGGACGACTTGAGCCAAAGGAATTGAAACTTCCGGAACTCTCAACACAATTAATATGATGATGTGGGTATTTAATAATTTTGGGTATGAGAATTGGTTGGTGGAACCATCTCATTAATCAACCAACTTAGTAATATTTTGCTTAGCCCCTCTCTTGATGTAGGAAAAACTTGGCTTTACGCAAAAACTTACACCACCACCTGCCATATAAGCATATAGACTAGCTGATTATTTTCACCCCTCTCTTGTGACTTTGCCGGCATATTCCATATGCTGACCTACACGGCTGCAACGTATCATGTTGCAGAGTATTTTTCCGACCAGGAGTGAGGACGCGTTCTATGCTCAGTGAGATGCCCTTGGAGTCGGATGGACTCATCTACCGTCGACGCTTCCGCAAGATTTAGATATTCTCATGAGTTGGCCTTTGGCCACTTTATTGTAATATTTATTGTAATAAAGGAATCAATATGAGATTTCGATTAATATAATGCTGTGTGATTTCCCTTTGATATATACATTGATGTACCGTGTGTGTACCAGCATGATCTTGGGATGGTACGGAAACACCGGAGACTTGACCTTTCAGGTCGGGTCGCTACAGAAATGGTATCAGAGCACACGCTGACCGTAGGACATAACCTCTAGGATTAGAAAGCCTTAGGATTGTTTCTCTTTGTCTTTAAATATCTTATACTCTCATCTATTCGTTTCTGACTCCTCTCCGATTATTTCAAAATTTATAGATGGCCACCTTCATCCCAGTGTTGATCACGGAGTTTTGCCAGCCTGACGCAACGATGCCCTTTGGTAAGGAGCTGATGAGGATCGTCAAGGACGTAAGGATTGCTTTGCCGAGCATCACCGGTATTCCTATCATGTCATTTCCCCAAGATGGACGCTACAAGATCGAGGTGCACATCCCAGGGAAGACTTTTGGAAACCGGAAGGAACCCATTAACCTCAAGTTCGTGGCACCCAGCTGGATACTTGGAAGAGACATGGCCATTCATCGTGCCCTTGGACGTATTCAGGAGGAATACAGAGGTGGAACCATTTCACCAGGACTCAGCGTGGTTTGTCGCAGAGATGCCAATGGAAACATCATAACTCCTCCCACTGCAGACACCACTATCTCCTATATCCAGACCCTGGAGACTCACATCAGGACTCTGGAGCTTCGAGTTCGTGCTGATACGAAGACAATCAAGAATCTGATGAACCGCGAGCTGGACCTTGAAGCTGATCTGCGAGAGGCCAACTATGAACACGAGCATGAAGTGAAGGACTTCCTAGAGAGGATTGATGAGCAGAATGCACACATCGCAACTCTGGAGGAGCAGCTAGACATGGGGGAAAACCTTCATCCCGAAGGAGACATGGCACCCTTCATCAGCGACGATGAAGACTATGAGGAAAGCACCACCGGAGGACCTACGACTATGCACTTCTGAGGAAAAACATTAGTTATGCCCTCCATGTATCTTTTATTTTCGTCGTTAAAGCGTAGGTCGATGCTTAGTTGTTTGAGATTTGTATTCCCGATGTTTGACGTTGATTGAATAAATGAATGAGTGTTTGGTGTGATATGTTTGTTGCATTGCATATGGGTAGTGAATTTCTTCTAGACCCTTGTTCTATTCTAATTCTCATCCCTCTGAAAACAGCAAGATGCCTCCACGACGTGAGACCGACTTCACTTTCCCACCGGAACTCACTCAACTTCTTCAGCAGCAGAATGCACTGATGCAGTTATTGATTCAGAATCAGACCAACAATCAGAACAACAATAACCACAACCACCATCCACCCCAGTCTGACAATCTCACCCGTTTTCTGAGGTTGAACCCTCCAATTTTCTCCAGCAGCACTGAGCCCATTGTGGCAGATGACTGGCTCCGTAAGATGGAGAGAGAACTTGTCACCGCTGGATGCACTGATGCAACCGATTCCATACCGGTGCCACCGAGTTTAGGTTGCCAACTTTCTGTTACGCAAATTCACATTTTCGGTCTCACCGAGAATGTTGGATCGACATCACCGAGATTGGAAATCTGACCGTTGGTCACCTTATCTGTGCAACCAAGTATCCTATATCGGTCTCACGGAGATTCAAAAGTTGCCACCTTTTGATCACTTAGGTAGCACCGAGATTAACACATCAGTGTCACCGAGTTGGTCATTTTGTGTGTAATGGTTGGATTTTTGGGGATGCCTATATATACCCCTTCACCACCACCTACTCGAGAGAGAAGCACTCAGAACTATTCCATACCTATCCTATCATATTTTCTGCGAGAGAACCACCTACCCTTGTGTTGAGATCAAGATCTTCCACTCCAATCATATGGACCTTGATTTCTAGCCTCCCCAAGCTGCTTTCCACCAATCCCATCTCTTCTACCAAGCCAAAGCTATGAGAGAGAGATTGTGTGCTGAGGAGTCTATCATCTTGAAGCACAAGAGCAAGGAGTTAATCGTCATTACCGAGCCTATTACCTTTTGGAGGGTGGTGCCTCCTAGATTGGTTAGGTGTCGCTTGGGAGCCTCCTACTTCGTGTTGTGCAGTGAACCAAGAAGTTTGTAAGGGCAAGGAGATCACCTACTTTGTGAAGATCTACCCATAGTGAAGCTAGTCCTTCGTGGACAGAAGCCGTATGGAATAGTCAAGGTTGCTACTTTGTGGACCCTTTTGGGTGGAGCCCTCCATGGACTCTCACGATTGTTACCCTCTGTGGGTTGAAGACTCCATAAACGTGGATGTACTATAGCGCCACCTATCGGAACCACGGGAAAAATCATCATGTCTACAATTGCGTTTGATCTTCCTACCCTATCCCATCTATACATGCTTGTTGTTACTTTCCGCTGCTATATACTCTTAGACTTGCATGTGTAGGTTGTACTTGACTTGCCATGAAATGCTAAAAACTGTCAACCCTAAAACTTGTTATAGGCAAAACTTTTATTTGGTCAAGTAGTCTAATCACCCCCCCTCTAGACCTACTTTTGATCCTACAAGTGGTATCAGAGCATTGGTCTCCATTGCTTAGGTCTCACAACCTATGAGAAGTATGGCATCTAGCGAGGGACGTAATCACCATAGAGATCCGTACTTTGATGGCACAAATTTTGCTAGTTGGAAGCATAAAATGAAAATGCATATTCTTGGTCATAACCCCACCGTTTGGGCTATTATTCATGTTGGCTTGCAAGGTGAGTTCTTTGCGGATGGACGGGAACCGGATCTTGAAGCGACTGTGGATGAATTGAAGATGTTGCAATTCAATGCTCAAGCATGCGACATTCTCTTCAACTGCTTATGCCCTGAAGAATTCAACAAAACCAGCCGTCTTGAGAATACAAAAGAGATTTGGGATACTTTGGTTGATTTGCACGAAGGAACCGAGTCCGTGAGACAATCCAAGTTAGATGTTCTTCAAGGTCAGCTTGACAAGTTCAAGATGAAGGATGGTGAAGGAGTCCCAGAGATGTACTCTAGGCTAGCTCTCATCACCAATGAGATTGTCGGCTTAGGAAGCGAAGAAATGATCGACAAATTCATCATCAAGAAGATACTTAGAGCTTTGGATGAGAGATACGACACCGTGTGCACATTAATCCAAATGATGCCAAACTACAAAGATCTCAAGCCTACGAAAGTTATTGGAAGGATTGTTGCTCATGAGATGACACTCAAAGATAAAGAAGAGCTTCATCACAAGTCTAGCGGTGCTTACAAAGCCACAAGTGATGCTCCCGCAAATTCAAGCAACAACCTTGTCACCAATGAAGAGATAATCCTCATGGTCAAGAAATTCAACAAGTTCTACCAGAATAGAAGCAAAGAAAGAAACTCCAACTCAAGATCTGAAGAGAAGCGTTCGTCAAGTCATGACCGCAATTGCTACAATTGTGGGAAGCCCGGACACTACTCAAATGAGTGCACGGCTCCTTATAAAAGAAGAGAAGAGTCACCTCGAAGACGAAGCTCAAGGAATGAATCACCAGAAAGACAGAGAAGGAGTAGAGATGATCATTATGAACAAAGACACTCAAGGGGAAGTAGAGATTCCGAGAAGAAGGACAAGCACCCCAAGAGCTACACAAGAAGAAAACATCAAGCTCATGTTGTAGAATGGGTTTCCGGCTCCGACTCCGACAACCACTCTGAGAGAAGCTATCATTCCGACTCTGACTATAGTCAAGATGAAGGTGTTGCCGGAATTTCTCTAGTGACTACCAACTCCTACGATCTATTTGATTCACCAAACGAAGGGAGTGGAAGTTGATTCATGGCTAATGGCCCCAAGGTATCACACCCCGAATATCTTGATTTTGATAGTGATGAAGAAGATTTACTTTGTGATGATGACTTGCTTTGTGATAAAACTAGTGATATTGATCAAAACGAACTTGATATTTCTCATGCTAGTCAAGATAAGTCATTTGATGATGATAAGATGAAAATAGAAGAACTAACTAAAGAACTAAAAACTCTTAAGTTAGCTCATGAATCTACTCTCGAAGATCATAGAGAGCTTGTGAGAACTCATGAGAAGCTACGCTTCGAGAAGCTCAACTTGGAGCAAGAGCATGAGTTTCTCAAAGCTATCAATGACGATCTCAGAAAGAAGACCTCATCTTATTTAGCCAAACGACTAATATTGTCTACCTTCATGCCTCAAGTTAAAACTAAGCAATCTAGTAACAAAGGCAAGAAAGGTTCTTCATCTCGTAGCAACAATAAAAATGTTAAACCCAATGATGTTGCTTCTAGTAGTTCTATTGATTCCACTAATGATGATTCTCTTAGCCAAGTTACACTTGAGCAAGAAAATGTTTTATTGAAAGGAATTATATAAAAGGGTATCTACAAGAGTCTTGCCGGATGTAAGCAATTTGAGGAAATTGTACGCAAGCACGGAGGATACCAGAAGAATCGTGGTGTTGGCTACTTCAACGCTAATGGACTTGAGTGGGAAGAAGGTCAATATCCCAAGCCCAAGTTTGTTCCTCAAAAGCTGAAGTATGAAAATGCTCTTCTCAAGGGTACAAACACTCAAGATGACCTTCCACCACAAGATCTCAAGCTGAAGGGCAAGAACAAGCTTCAAGAGGACATTGACTCATATGAAGATGAACCCCTAGCTTTAATGGAGTGGGTTCCCAAAGCTACTTCAAGCTCAAATACTACAAAGGACACTTCAACACCAAGGATCCCCATCAACTTGATGTGGGTTCCCAAGAAGAAGAACTAGTAAGTTCTTGAGGGGTGACTCCGCCAATGAAATTCACTCACATTCATTATTGGCAAGGACTTTTTGCACTCAACATCAACTCAATGCAATAGTTCAAGGAGTCACACATTCCCTCAAAGGTAAGCAAGGGACAAGGTAATCAACAAATCAACGGACATCATAACACATGCTTTGCACTCCATGTCCATAGATATCCTTGTATTTGTCTCTTGTATGTTTGGACTAACTCATGCAGGTGAGAGGAGCAAGGAAACAACAAGGATGCTCCCAACTCTTGGTGATCTTCATCAACATTGAGCATCCACAACTACCTCACCAACATGAAGTCTTCATCGACAAAACCCAAGGTTAGTTTATCCCTCTTATGGGGGGACGTCACATTAAGGGGGAGCTTTACTCAAGTTCTTGAGTCAAAGCATCTCTTAGTATGTGACAACATTAAATGCTTTATGTAAAAGTGGTAACCCCGCTTGTGCTTAAACGATGAGTATGACATATGATCAAGTACTCTTACTTGGCTCCTAAGTCAAATACTCATATATAGATGACTTCATGTTGGTCTGCATTTATTTTCTCAGTCGAGGACATCCAATTGTTGCTATTTGGCTTTTGATTTATCTTTTGCCAATTGGATGGACAAGAATGCCTAGGACCACTCCTTAGCTATCTATGCTTTCTCACCTCATATTCCATTCATGTTGCATCACAAAATTTGAACAAGTGCTTTTCGATCCCTCTGTGTGTGGAGCACTCGGAGTTCCGTATCGACAAGGACTGACCATTAAAACCTCCCAAGTGCAACTTGGTGGAACCAATTCCAAAAACTCGGTCTCACTGAATGCCCAGGGTTGATCTAGTTTTCCAATCTTGGTAACACCGATTTCATATTCTCGGTTACACCTAGTTTCCCTGTCAGCTGACAGTTGTGGAACTCGGTACACCAAAAACATAAAACCAGTATCACCGACAGTAAAGGGCATATATGTTGTGGACCCTGACGCTTTGAAATTTCTATCTTCAACGTCGCGCCTCAGAACCCTAAGTTGTCGCCCCAAGACCCCTGGTCATCGCCCTTGACTTCCCGAGCTCCTCCCCCACTGGGAATCGCCACCGTCGACATAATCTACACCAACGTCGCTGCCGTAGAGGATCCGTGCCAAGCTAGGGTACGCATTCGATCTCTAGTGCTCTCCCATTCAGATTCTTGTGCATTGGACCTAGTTTTCTCTATAAGCCACCCCTTGCTCATATATTCATCCAATCAAATCTGGAAAATCTCGAGTTAGATGAATTTTTCTAGGATTTTGCTATCCGCCCGATACATCTTGGGGGAACCAAAACGGGAATATCGGTCTCACCGATATACTTTTCTTTGTTGGTGAGAACTGACTCGGTGGAACTGAATGGCTCTTTTCGGTCCTACCGAAAAGGCTGCCATGTTCCTGTTAAGGAGTTGGTCTGTCTAGGACCCACCGAAAAATTCATTTCGGTTGTACCGATATGTATGTGACAGATTGCAAAACTTTTGAAAAACTCACTGCTCAAATTTCAAAAACAGCCTCATTTTGTGATGACTCATCTCCCTCTGCTCATCTACACTCTATTCATATGGTCAGCATGTCAGGTTCAGAAGACAGTCAGAACAGGTCAGAGCAGGGAGCGGACATGAGTTCAGGGACAAGCCCAGAGCCTAGTTCATTCTCAGATCCAAGCACCCCCAGCTCTCATGGGTTGCCCAAGGCTGCCTCAGAACCAGGAAGAGGTTGAACTCAGATGAAGAGGATTTAGAGTTTGTGCCTGAAGAGATTCTTGCTAAGAGGCAAGAGAAGGCTGCCAAGAAGGCTACAACTGAAGCTACTTCCTCTAGACGAGTTGTCAGCAAAGTTTATGCACTAGCTTATACCTTCAAGGCTCATGAGACTGCCAGAGCAACAATGTCTGTTGAGATCCCCAAGAGAGATATGCATAAGAAGGCAGGAGAGAAAAAGGCTAGGAAGAGGATCATTCATGTGACTAGCAGGCCTACCTCCATGTTTCAGGATCCAAAAGAAGCTGCTGCTACTGAGGAAGAGGAGGTTGAGCTAGCTACAGAAGCTCCTCCCAATAAGAAGGCAAAGAAACTGATGTCTGATGTTATGCCTAGGACCAGCACATCCAAGAAGGCTGCTGCGAAACCTAAGAGGACAACTAGGCAGATTCCAGCTTCTGAGAAGAACAAATGAACTGCTTCCAGAGTTGATGATGTGGATGACTTGACAACACTGATGAAGCTTAGACCACACCTCCCAGTTCATAATGCCATCTACCCACTAGCTGAGGACATGAAGAAGAGGAAGGATTCTGGATTGAGGGCATGGAGAGCAATAGACCCTTATCCTTAGAGAAAGAAGACTGTTGTGGACTACATATTCTATACCAGAGAGCAGTAGGACTTCTATGAGACTATGCTCTTTGACAAGAGTCCAGCTGTCAGTGATATGCGCTACGTTGATTGGATGTTCATCAAGGATAATGAGGACTACTTTCCAAGTGTCCAGGACAACTTCCATTGCATAGGTCTGGATGAGTTTGTTGGCAGAGAATTCATAGCGTGGAATGATGAGATGATCATGCAGTCCTACTCCACTACACACTTCTATGGAGATGGTAGAATTGTGTGGATGACTGAAGGTGCGAGATATGAATCAACTGTTGAGGAATGGGCAGATATCTTAGGAGTTCCTGAAGCATAGGATGGTGACCTAGATGTCTACTCGGAATCCAAGGCTGGTCACAATGCTATGGCTAAGATGTATAAGGAGATCCTTGCTGCAAATGTGAAGTCTGACGGGCTAGGATCCATCTATTTCCTCCAGGCTGGCCTGTGCACTATCAACACCATTCTGAGGCACACCTTGATGCCCAAGTCAGGAGATGACAAGATGATCCGAGGCCACTCCATCAATATGTTGATCCACCTTGACGGTCACACCAGGATCAGAGTCATGGACCTGATTGTTGGGACAATGAAGAGGGTTGCTGCTGACCAAAAGTGCTCATGCTGTTATGCACCCTACATCTAGAGGCTCATAAACTCAAAATTGGACAAGCACATATTTGCCCTAGATCACCCACATTTGCCCCTATAGCCAGATCTTGAGGACAACGTCATGGTGATGGATGCTGATCATCCCACTTCTGTTGCAGCTCAGGAAGCAGCAGAGGCACTTAGAGCCGCTAGTTATCAGGTCCCTAGATCCAGGAATGAACAAATGGATCTATTAATTGCATCAGTCCAGGGCATGCAAAAGGACATTAAGGGGATTCTGGACAACCAGAACAGTCTTGTTAAAATCTTCGAGACCAGAATCAAGACCCTTACTGATAAGGTGGACGGGCTGACGAAGATAGTCACGGAACTTCAGCATGAAGTTGACTCTATGAACATCCCTCGGGTCTCTTCTACTTCAGATGATGAGGCTATTGATGATGTTGAGGATGAATCACCTCTAGGGCCAGGCACTCAGTTCACTACCCAGGCTAGATCAACCACAGTGCCAGCTCCATCAACTTTAGCTCCATCAGTGACCACTACAGCTCCATCCACGACATCTGTAGAGATCTTTGCCGGTGCTATCATCTTGACTCCTTCATCAACAACCGGAGGAGATATGCCCAAGAAAACTTAGATATATGTCTTTGAAATTTTTGGTAACTTGTTGCCAAAGGGGGAGAAGTGTATATAGATCTTTAGGCTTCGAGCGAGACAGCGATTTGGTTTTTATTTGCTTTTCAAAAACATTTGGTTCTTTTGGTTTCATGTGAGATACATGTGTGTTATGCTACTATGTTATGAGTGATGCTACTATTTCCTGTCATCTTAATGCTCATGAGATGATCATTCACCTTTGTTTATTGTGTTGTGTATTGTTATTCATTCTAAATTATTCTCGCACACCACCAAGTTGTATGTGACATGGAAGAAGTGCCCCATATGCCTAGTCGATTGTGCATTTGCATTCAAACGCAAATTCAAAATAATCCATAGATTTAGGGGGGAGCTCTTGCTTATCACATACCTATCAAAGCGACAATTGTATTCATTGAATTCATCACATGTCGAAGCTTTGATCTATATGTTCTCATAAATTACCAAAAAGGGGGAGATTGAAAGCACATTTTCTCCCTTGGTGGTTTTGGTAATTAATAACAACATATAAGTCATCTAACTAATGTTTCCACCAAGTATATTTCAGGAATGATAGGATTGGCAAAAGGAGATTGTGGACAAACCCCAAGATGCAAGGAAATAGGTTGGCCAAGCTTCAAGCAAGAGGACTCTACATTTTATATTTGTGAGAAATCACTTTGAGTCCATAGGAAAACCAATACTATTAAAAGGGGGTAAGGTTTTGTTGGTGAACAATATGCTCAAACGTGCATAAGTGAAAGTCACCAAAAACATCCACAAACTCTCCCACCAAAGTCTGTTCTATACCCAACACTCAAAATCGGTGTAACCAACTTTCGCACTTTGGTGCCACCGATTCCAGAACCTAGATAGACTCAAGTCAAACCCTAGCCACTTCGGTTCAACCGATTCCATACCGGTGCCACCAACTTTAGGTTGCCAACTTTTTGTTACGCAAATTCACATTTTCGGTCCCACCGAGAATGTTGGATCGGTGTCACCGAGATTGGAAATATGACCGTTGGTCACCTTGTCGGTGCAACCGAGTTTCCTATATCGGTCTCATCGAGATTCAAAAGTTGCCACCTTTTGATCACTTCAGTAGCACCGAGATTAACACATCGGTGTCATCGAGTTGGTCATTTTCTGCGTAACGGTTGGATTTTTGGGGATGCCTATATATACCCCTTCACCACCACCTACTCGAGAGAGAAGCACTCAGAACTATTCCATACCTATCCTATCAGATTTTCTGAGAGAGAACCACCTACCCTTGTGTTGAGATCAAGATCTTCCACTCCAATCATATGGGTCTTGATTTCTAGCCTCCCCAAGCTGCTTTCCACCAATCCCATCTCTTCTACCAAGCCAAACCTGTGAGAGAGAGATTGTGTGCTCAGGAGTCTATCATCTTGAAGCACAAGAGCAAGGAGTTCATTGTCATTACCGAGCCTATTACCTTTTGGAGGGTGGTGCCTCCTAGATTGGTTAGGTGTCTCTTGGGAGCCTCCTACTTCGTGTTGTGGAGTGAACCAAGAAGTTTGTCAGGGCAAGGATATCGCCTACTTCGTGAAGATCTACCCATAGTGAGGCTAGTCCTTCATGGACAGAAGCCGTATGGAATAGTCAAGGTTGCTACTTCATGGACCCTTCTAGGTGGAGCCCTCCATGGACTCTCGCGACCGTTACCATCCGTGGGTTGAAGACTCCATAAACATGGATGTACGATAGCGCCACCTATCGGAACCATGGGAAAAATCATCGGGTCTACAATTGCGTTTGATCTTCCTACCCTATCCCTTCTATACATGCTTGTTGTTACTTTCCACTGCTATATACTCTTAGACTTGCATGTGTAGGGTGTACTTGACTTGCCATGAAATGCTAGAAACTGTCAACCCTAAAATTTGGTATAGGCAAAACTTTTATTTGGTCAAGTAGTCTAATCACCCCCCCTCTAGACCTACTTTTGATCCTAAAGAAAGACTGTTGTGGACTACAGGTTCTACATCAAAGAGCTGCAAGACTTCTATGAGACCATCTTACTTGATAAGAGTCCTGGAGTTAGTGACATGAGATATGTTGACTGGAAGTATATGAAGGAAAATGAGGACTATTTCCCATGTGTGCAAGACAACTTCCACTGCATTGGCATAGACAAGTTTGTAGGCAAAGAGTTTTGGATGACATAAGGAGCAAGATACGAATCTATAGTTGATGAGTGGGCTACCATCTTAGGAGTCCCAGAGGTTGAGGATGGTGACTTGGATGTCTACTCTAAATCCAAGGAGAGCCACATTGCTATGAAGCACATGTACAGTGCTATTCCAGCTGCTAACTTGCAATCTCACAAGTTAGGATCCATTTACTACCTCGAGGCAGGCCATCGTACCATGAAGACCATCTTGAGGCATACCTTGATGCCTAAGTCTGGAGATGAGAAGATGGTTCGTGGCTACTCCATCAACATGATTATCCATCTGGACAACCACACCAGGATTTGAGTGATGGATTTGATAGTTGATACTATGAAGAGGGTTGCTGCTGTCCAAAAGTGCTCATGCTACTATGCACCCTACATACAGATGCTTATCGACTCCAAACTTGAGAAGCACATCTTTGCTCTAGATAGACCCCACTTGCCACTTCAGCCAGATTTCGAGGACAATGTTGTGTTGATGGACCCAGACCATCCCACATCAGCTGCAGCTCAGGTACTGGCAGAGGCATCTCGAGCCACTAGTGCTCGGGTCCCCAGATCCAGGAACGAGAAGATGGATCTCTTGATCTCCACCATCATGGACGTGAAGAAGGACATCAAAACCATTATGGATAGCTAGGAGATCCTTGTGAACATCTTTGAAGATAGAGTGAAAACTCTCAATGACAAGGTTGATGGGTTGAAAAGACATTCAATGAGCTTAAGAAGGAAGTTGATGAAGCTCCTATCCGTTACACCTCTTTAGGGTCTGAGTCTTCTAATGATGATGAGGACAGTGCACCTATCAGGACGACTGCCCAGTTCACGACTAAGGCCAAGACACCTATAGTGTTAGCTCCGGAGACGAGACCTTCATCTTCTGCTCCAGCCATAGTGACATCAGCTCCATCAGCACCTTCAGTGCCTCCAGTGTCTACACAAACTCCGTCTAGGACATAAGCATAAGTCTTCGCCGGAGGAGATTAGCCGCAAAAGAAAGATTAGCTATATATCTTCATACTTTTTGGTAACTTGTTGCCAAAGGGGGAGATGTTGTTTATAGTTCTTTAGGCTTCGAGTGAGAGAGTGTCTGTTTTTATCTCCTATTTAACAAAACATTTGATCTTTTGGTTTGGATGTGAGATACTTTTGTTTTGTGTTTGATCATACGCTTTAATGTGTGTTGCTACAATTTCCTATCTTTTGATTGGTATGTGATGATCATTCACTTTGCTTGATGTGTTGTGCTATGTTGTTAACTCATATTACTCTTGCAGACCACCAAGTTGTATGTGACTTGGAAAAAGTGCCCCATGTACCTAATCGATTGTGCACTTGCATTCAAACGCAAATATAAAATAATGCAAAAATTTAGGGGGAGCTCTTACTCATCACATACTTCTCAATGCGACAATTATATTCATTGATTATATCATATGTCGAAGCTTTGATCTATATGTTCTCATCAATTACAAAAAGGGGGAGATTGAAAGCACATTTGCTCCCTTGGTGGTTTTGGTAATTAATAACAACATATATGTCATTGAACTAATGTTTCCACTAAGCATGTTTTAGGAAAAGTTCAAGGATGGGTTGGCAAAAGGATTGTGGAATACCCAAAGATGCAAGGAAATAGATTGGCAAAGCCTCAAGCAAAGGACTCTACATTTTACCTTTTGTGATAAATCACTTTGAGTCCCTAGGAAAACCAATACTATCAAAAGGGGGTAAGGTTTTGTTGGTGAACAAAATGCTCATACGTGCACAAGCGATAGTCACCACATACACCCACAAGCTCTTCCACAAAAGTCTGTCCAAAGCCAAATATCCAAAATCGGTGCAACCAACACTTTCCACTCGGTGCCACCGATTCCCAGACTCAGACAAACTTAGCCAAACTCTAGCATTTCGGTGCAACGATTCCACTTCGGTGCCACCGAGTTTGGCCAACTTCCTGTTACGCAAGTTTACAAAATTGGTCCGGCCGAGTTTTTTGAATCGGCATCACCAAGATTGGCAATCTAACCGTTGGTCACCTTATCGATGCAACCGAGTTTTATGTATCAGTCTCACCGAGATTCAAAAGTTGCTACCTTTGAGGCAACTCAGTACAACCGAGATTTACACATCGATTCTACCGAGTCCGACTTATTAGGTGTAACGGTTGGATTTTTGGAGATGCCTATATATACCCCTCCACCACCACTCACTCGCAAGAGAAGCACTCAGAACAGTTCTCCACTCATACCTACTGATTTTCTGAGAGAGAGCCACCTACTCATGTGTTGAGTTCATGCCATTCCATTCCTATCATATGAATCTTGATCTCTAGCCTCCCCAACTTGCTTTCCACCCAATCAACCTCTTCCACCATAGCCAAATCTATGAGAGAGTGATTGTGTGTTGAGGATTCTATCATCTTGGGTCACAAGAGCAAGGAGTTCATCGACATTATCGAGCCTATTACCTTTTGGAGGGTGGTTCATCCTAGATTGGTAAGGTGTCGCTTGGGAGCCTCCTACTTCATGTTGTGGAGTGAACCAAGAAGTTTGTAAGGCCAAGGAGATCTCCTACTTCGTGAAGATCTACCCCGAGTTAGGCAAGTCCTCCGTGGATGTTGGCCGTCATGGTATAGTCAAGGTTGCTTCTTCATCGAACCCTTCGTGGGTAGAGCCCTCCATGGAGTCTCGCAACCGTTACCCTCCGTGAGTTGAAGACTCCATGAACATGGATGTACAATAGCACCACCTATCGGAACCATAGGAAAAATCACCGTGTCACCAATTGTGTTTGATCTTCCTACCCCCTCTTTACTTACATGCTTGTCTTTACTTTCCGTTGTAATACTCGTACACATGCATGTGTAGGGTGTACTTGACTTGCTATGAATGCTAAAATCTGCCAAGACTTAAAATTGGGAAAAAGTAGTTTTTTATTTGGTCAATTAGTCTAATCACCCCCCCTCTAGCACTACATTCGATCCTACAGATACCGAGTCCGATGGCTTCGAGAGGGTTCCATGAAGGAACCTAAGGGTCAAGCCCCCAGCTCAAAGGTAAGAGTCCGAAGACTTCTCTGATCATTAATGATAAGTTTGAAAGGTTATTAACATGTGAGCGCCTATTGACTTCCCAAACCACCTCGCGTTCTCCCCACCGAATAGGTTTCGGACAGGTAGACCCCGCCCGCCGAACTAGCGAAGAGCAGGACTGCGTCGCATCCGACCCCTTCGGGCGCCGTGAAGGATGGCACGGAGGTGTCATCCCAATAGACTCCTGTGAAGCCAGGCACCAGCGGTGGGGGTGATGATTTCATGGTCGAGGCTAACACCTCGGCCACCGAAGACCGGGGGGAAGAGCCCCGCCCGCACACCGAGGGAACCGGACAAGGGGACGTTCAGTCCCCTCCGAGGACATCTCCGGAGCGCGCCATGCCTCCGGAGGCCCCGTTCTAGTCCCCGGTTGGTGATTGGGTTATCCTAGCACCACCAGCACCATCGACCAATGGGTGGCCGGTTATGGGGGAGGCTCTATCGAGAACCTCCATCTATGAGGATCACCACACCCATATGGGTGCAGTATTGCAGAGCATTCAGTCCGTCGACAACGGACTGAAGGAGGCCTTCAATGGTCTCTTGATGGGCTTTCAGGTGATCCACGTAACACTTTTATTTGTGAAATATTAATTTGTTTGTGTTATCATTATGTACATGGCCTTGAGCCCTAGGTGAGTTTGAAATAACTCTCTTGGGATCCATTATAGAATATTATCCGAACTATGACTATATATGTTCGGAATGTCTTAGCAGCCCGTAATAAAGGACTGGACATTGGATCGTATGGGCTACAATTCGGAAGTTTTGAACCCATGTAACCTGATAGGGATTTGTTTTTCATAGAAGTTGTGAATGTCGCCGAGCTTGACGAGCTGAATCGGAAGCTTAAAAGCTCCGAAGACGAGCTAGATGCTCTTAACAAGAGATTCAACGAGGCGCAAGGTAAGCTTTACTCAGTATTCGAAAATTTCCATCATTGTACTGTCGATGCAATATTCATACTCTTGATGCTTACACAGCCTCGGCGAAGGAAATGGAGAATCTTAAGGTCGAGTTACATAAAGCGAAGCAGGAGGCTGCGGTCGAGAGGGCAGCGGCCGAACAAGCGGCTACCACGCTTTAAGCCTTAAGAGCCACCAGTGACAAGCACGAGACTCGGGTGGAGGAGATCCAATAGGAGCTCAAGGACGTCGACCACAAGTGAGAGGTACTTGAGAAAAAAGCAGGGAGCCGAACTATCCACCCTAAAAACGAACTCCAAAAGGAGCGGGTGGATAGGAGGTTCTTTGAGGAGCAAGTCCGCCAGGCAAAGGTTATATCGAATGGTAAGACGTACTTATTGCAGTGTGTCTTCGGGCATAGCAAGTTCGAGTTGCTTACCTCAGTGTGGCATTCCTCAGGCGCCTGCTCCGACCTCCAGAAGAGCACAGCAGACGCGAATCATTTCTATGCTTCGCAGGGAGAAGGAGATGAAGCTCGTCTATTCTGGGCGCTGTTTGAAGCCCCTGATCGCTCTCCACTCCTTGTTGAGAAGCTGAAGCAGCTGATGGAGCTGCATCGAGTGGCAGAGCTAGCCATGAAGGATCTCTGTGTTCGGATATGGCCCAATCAGTCGCTGCTGGGCAGCTACTTCGTCCTGGTGCATAAGCTGAGTAACGCCTCACCCCGGATCGACGCACTACGATGTTCCTCCTGCATCGAGGGAGCTCGAATGGACTTCATGCTTGCCAAGATGCATTGGTCAGGGCTTGACCCGATGAAGATCGCCACCGCACCGCCGCCTCCTAGGAAGGAGCATAGGCGCCCCGAGCTATACTTCTCCGGAGTAATGGAAGGTGCTCGGGCGATAGAATCACAATGTTCAAAAGAGTACATGTACGATTGAATGCTTTGTAATATGTCTGAAGACCTTTGAACGCTTGTATATTTGTTATGCATGGTTTATCATGTTTTTAATGTTTTGCATTCCTTTATAACTCTTGTGTGGCCGTTTAACCAGAAAGCCGTGAGTTATCGGCTTCAGTCCCCATGTAGATACTACATGGGGTGTCTTTAGTTACACACTATAACCCTTAGACGGACTATAGGTACCCGAAGGCGGTAGTGTGCAGCAGACTAGGCAATCAGACCATAGTGCTTTATTGCTTTCACTTAGCCGTAGGGGCGCAAAAAGGACTGCAGGAGGCTGGTGGCTAGCCCTCGGTGACTTGTGATGTTCGGATGAACCGTGGCTAAAGCCAATATCACATGGTTTGTACGAATACCAAACCCATCGTATGACACGGGATGACCCCTGACGAGGTCATGAGTATAACACTTAGGCTCGGATTCATAGACCTGTTCTCGCGTATCATGACAGTCAGTTTTCGGCTTTCTCCTCTGAGGTGTTTGACAAGGCTAGCCGGAAACACAATCACAGAGGTTCTCCCTTTTCCCTTTTAGCCGAACTAGTGGAACGTAAAAGGGCAAGCACAGGAGCCGGGCAACCCAACTATTGACCCAAGACATAGTCCGGAACCAATGCATATAAATTGAATTCCAAGACGCCGAATGTGTAAAAATTGTGCAGAAGGCGATTTAAAAAAACTCGAGCCCTTGGTCTATTAGTCGGTTGCGTTGCAATATACCGAACAGTTTTACGAGAAGAGGGAGAAAATAGAATATGAGCCAGAAAAGGACAACGAGACAACCATGTATGATGATTTTTTATTGTTCTCAACGACTCTTATTACTCAAATTGCCGAAGCAACTGTTTACAGGTATTTGAGAAAAAAGAAATTTTATAGGAGTGGTTTTACCAGGGGTCTTCGATTGGTAACCTTACGTCCTCGATGTGCCCTATCGCTTGTCTATTCTTGTGCCTCATAGGGAGTGGTGCACCTCAATGGGTGGTACTGTTTGGTGAACGGATCTTGCAAACAAGGTCTTGAGAAGTCACCGAAGTGTGGATAATCTTTACGCCTTCAGTGGGCCCTTGATGGTACCTATAGTGTGTCCGAAGGCATTTGATGGTTGTAGTTCGGTACAGCCGAACACTTGCCCTTTCCCCATCGCTGCACACGGAATTTTTAGCGTGAAGTTGTGCCTCCTTGGCACGTACTTCACTGGTCCTAGGGTTGCGCAATGGGGGGCGAGTCCCTATTTAGGGGGAGAAGAAGCTCCTGAGAGTTTG
Organism: Hordeum marinum; assembly: GCA_022496015.1. Classification (NCBI taxonomy): domain Eukaryota; kingdom Viridiplantae; phylum Streptophyta; class Magnoliopsida; order Poales; family Poaceae; genus Hordeum; species Hordeum marinum. The sequence continues at coordinate 389,521,009 of CM039678.1, read as the reverse complement.
GGCCGAAGCCCAGCTCGCATCCCAACCTTTCGTGCCTTGACGGCAAGTGTCGGAGTTTGCTAATCATCACTATAATGGAATTCAGCCGCCAGGGACAATGCATCTTCCTCAGTTCATAGGGAGCGCTCTGTGTTGCCGTTGACAGTGATGACCCCCTTGGGGCCAGACATCTTGAGCTTGAGGTATGCGTAGTGTGGGACGATGTTAAAGCGAGCGAACATTGTATGGCCGAGAAGGGTGTGATAACCGCTACAGAAGGGCACAACGTCGAAGATCAAGTCTTCGCTTCAAAATTTATTGGGCGAGCCGAACAATACTTCCAGGCTTACAGAGCCCGTGCACTGGGCTTCGACACCTGGGATCACTCCTTTAAAGGTAGTGTTGCTGGGTTTGATCCTTGACGGATATATACCCATATTTTTCACCATGTCTGAATAAATCAGATTTAGGCTACTTTCTCCGCCCATGAGGACTTTGAGCGAGGTGATACCCATCTATAATGGGTTCTAGGACGAGGGCGGCCGAACCTCCATGATGGATACTGGTCGGATGATCACGTCGATCAAAGGTGATCGGGTATGCCGACCATGGGTTATACTTCGGGGCTACATGCTCTATGGCATAGACCTCCCGAAGGGTGCACTTCCTCTCCTTCTTCGGTATATGGTGGTGTATATTATATTTACTATCTTCACCTCTGGGGGAAACTTATTTTTCTGCCACCAATTGGACCCTGAGGTTCATCCTCGTCCTCATTGTGTGGGTTCTTGCCTTGGTCCTCATATATGAGTTTGTCGGCCTATTTGAATACCCAACTATTATGGTTGGTGTGGTTGGCGGGCTTATCTTGAGTGCCATGAATTTGGCAGGGCCTTTCCATGATCTTCTCTAGTGCGGTTGGTCCATCACGATTACCTTTAGGAGGCTTCTTCTGCTGCCCGGGTCGGGAATTGCGGAAGCCAGCGTTGACAGCCGTGTCATCGGGATCACTATTGTTGTGTTGGCGCTTATTCTTGTTGCGCTTCGATTTCCCATTTCCGTCCCGAACCTCGTCTTGCGAGCAAGTTGTCCTCGCCGGCACAAAAGCGGGTCATGAGGGATCTAAGGGCGGACATTGTTCGAGGTTTATCCTGGTCGAGCTGGCACGCGAGCCATTCATCCCGAATATTGTGCCGGAAGGAGGCTATTGCCTCGATGTCCGGGCAGCTGACAATCTGGTTTTTCTTGGTCAAGAACCGATTCCAGAGTTATCGCGCGGACTCTCCTAGCTTCTGGATGACATTGCTCAAATTGGAGGAGTTCGGTGGCCAAACATAGGTGCCTTGGAAGTTAGATCGGAATGCATCCTCCAGGTTTTCCCAGCATCCTATGGAGTTTTCGGGGAGACTGTTCAACTAGTGTCAAGTTGGGCCCTTAATTTTTAGGGTAGATATTTGATGGCATGGAGGTCATCTCCTAGAGCCATGTAAATGTGGAGGAGGAAATCCTCAATCCATATGGTTGGGTTAGTTGTACCATCGTACTGCTCTATGTTTACGGGTTTAAACCCCTCTGGGAACTGATGCTGCATCACTTTGTCCGTGAAGCATAGGAGGTGGGCGGCTCCTCTGACCCGAGCTATGTCGCGCCGGTGGTCGGCGGTTGTTCTGGCCTGGTTTCATTCCCGACCTCTATTGTTGTGGTAGAGCCAGGGCTGCAACCCGTCCCGTTGATCCGGTGAGTACCCTCTAGATCCGTAGATGGATCTTGTGCGACCTGCCCTAAGGACCAGGTCGTGTCATAGGCCGAACCTGTCATCGGACTCTATTGGCTCTTTTCCCCATATTTGGGGTATCGCCGGCCTATAACCGCTATAGTCAGCTGTCCTGTCACGCCCTCGAGGGGGCAGCCTGGCTTATCATGTGGGGTATGTTTAGGAGATGATGTATTAGTGAGCTCGTCGTTGAATTGCGGCAGCAGCCTTCTGTGGATAGCTCTTAGGTTGGTCTGATAGACCGGTACCAAATCCTTCCTCAGCTATGAGGACACTCATCCACCGATCATTGAGGTTATCTTGTTTGGCTTTAAGTTGGCCTTCTTTTGTTTTCAGGTTGCGGGCTATTGCTATAAGTTGTTGCCTGAATAGTTCCTGATCTTCATGGTTATCAAGAATGTCAAAGTCATCGGCTTATGAGATGCCTTCCTCCTCGACAGGGGGGTAATTATCATCCTCGGAATTGTCTAGGTCGTCGAGGTTGCGCTAGTCTTCAGGCCTTTCTTGAACCTCTAACGGGAGTTCGGGGATATCGGGATCGCCGATGTCTTCCGGGGTATCTCCGTCCCTGGTGCCGATAATAGCTTTCCTTCCCTTTTTGCCTTTTGACCGTTTATGAGGTTTGCGGAGCCTTGACGGCGCTTCGCCCGACTTGTCACCATCGTTTTTGGGCGTGTTCTCGCCATTAGCGGCTGGAGTGTCCACCATGTAGACGTCGTATGTGGAGGTGGCGGCCCATCGCCCAATGTTAACAGGGGTGGGAGCACAATATTCCTCATCCATGTATTCTGCCTCCTCGGAGGCATAGTCCAACATGTTGGTCAAAACTTCAAGTGTGGCTCTCAAGTGGGTGGTGGTTTGGATGAAAAATTCGTCCTGGCCCACCCTGAGACCGATCTGAGCATGGATCGTTGTTGGGTCATCGGTAATCTTCATCGACGAGAACCGATCTAGGGCCTTGTTGAGTATCGAGAGATTGATCGGGTCAACCTGCTTAGGGCTTTCGGAGTTCACCTACGTTATGTCCGTGCTAGGGGAGTGTTCGGTGGGAACAAGTATCCGAACGTCCTGTACTATGGTGCGGTCCAAATTTAGAGTCAGGTCATTGCCGGGGAAAATCCCGTGGACGTGACCAAAAGAAGGATCCGAGGTTAAAGCCACAGAGTCTTCGAGCGTGGGAGGCGAGACTGTGAGCCCGGTTAGCCAAAGGTCACCCCGAGAGTCCATAGAGAACTCTAGGTTCCCAATTCTGACCTCTTGATCAGGGGCGAAGCTCCCGACCCAGCCTAGATGGCCGGTCGGGTCAGCGTGCAACACAATGCTGCCGAAATCGAAGATCTGTCCAGGGACAAAGGTGTCCATGTTGCGGACCTCTTCGTTGATGACGACGCGAGCCATCGATTCCTTTGATGATCACAAAGGAAGTCTAAATCAAAGCAGCAATGTCGGTGTCAAAACCGGCGGATCTCGGGTAGGGGGTCCCGAGTTGTGAGACTATAATCAATGGTAACAGGAGACAAGGGAGACGATGTTTACCCAGGTTCGGGCCTTCCTATGGAGGTAATACCCTACGTCCTGCTTGATTGTATTGATGATGTATAGGTTACAGAGTCGATATACCTCAAGATCAAATAGCTAAAACCTCGATGAGTTCTCCTGCCTACAGCCTAAAACCCTCCGGCTTATATAGACGCCAAGGATACCTAGGGTTTACACATGGTCGGTTACACGTCGAAGGGATAAACATTCCTATTTGCTAAATCAAACGTGGAGGACAAGCCACGATTCCCGAAGCTTCCTGAGGACCCATACAGTCCGGCCCATAAGAAAGAGGTCGGCCTCCTGAGGACCCATACAGGACTCCCTCAGTGACTAGTAGTGTTGATTACCTTGTGTAGTTGATTGCTATATGGTTTATTTGGTGGAAGATTATATGTTTAGATCCAATATGCTATTCAATACCCCTCTGATCTTGAGGATGAGTATTATTTTTGAGTAGTTACCTTTGTTCTTAAGGTCATGAAGTCATGTTGCAAGTAATCATGTGAACTTGATATGTGTTCGATATTTTGATGATATGTATGTTGTGATTCCCTTTGTGGTGTCATGTGAACGTCGACTACATGAAACTTCATCATCCTTGGGACTAAGGGAATGCATTGTGGAGTAGTTATTAGATGATGGGTTGCTAGAGTGACAGAAGCTTAAACCCTAGTTTATGCGCTAATTCCTAAGTGGCCGATTTGGGTCCACATGTTTAGTGCCATCGTTAGACTTTGTCTTAATACTTTTCTCGTGGTTGCAGATGCTTGTGAGGGGGTTAATCATAAGTAGGTTGTTAGTTCAAGTAAGAACATCACTGATACGTCTCCGACGTATCAATAATTTATGAAGTATTCATGCCATGTTTACAATAATTCTATATGATTTTGGTATGATTTTATTAGAACTAACCCGGACTAACGTTGTTTTCAGCAAAACTACCATGGTGTCCTTTTTTGTGCAGAAATAAAAGTTCTATAAATGGGCTGAAAATTTAGTATGATTTTTTCTGGACCAAAAGAGACCCCCGAAGCATTGGAGTTGGGACAGAAGAGCCACGAGGAGGTCACAAGCGTGCCAGGCGTGGCCACCCCCCTTGGCAGCGCCTAGCAGACTTGTCACCGCCTCGTGGCCCCCCTTGACGTGAGATCGACATCAAAAATTCCTATAAATATAGAAACCTCCGAAAATAAATGTAGATCGGGAGTTCCGCTGCTGCAAGTCTCCATAGCCAGAAAAAAACAATCGGGAGCCCATTCCGGCACCCTGTCGGAGGGGTAAACCATCACCGGAGGCCATCTTCATCATCTCGTCTCTCTCCATGACAAGGAGGGAGTAGTTAACCCTTGGGTCTGAGGGCATGTACCAGTAGCTATGTGTTTGATCTCTATCTCTCTCTCTCGTGTACTTGAGATGGCACGATCTTGATGTACTGTGAGCCTTATTGATATAGATGAATCATATGGAGTTTTACCCTCTCTATCTTGTTGTGATGAATTGACTTTTCTTATCAGATTGAGTCTTTAAGGATTTGAGAACACTTGGTGTATGTCTTGCGATGGGATATCTATGGTGACAATGGGATGTTCTACAGATCCACTTGATGTATGTTTTGGTGAGCAACTTGAGGGTCCCGTGACCTTGGGAATCTATGCATAGGGGTTGGCACACGTTTTTGTGTTGACTTTCCGGTAGAAACTTTGGGGCACTCTTTGAAGTTCTTTGTGTTGGATTGAACATGACAAATATGAAATTGTGTGATGCATATTGTATAATCAAGCCCATGGGTACTCGTGGTGACATTGGAGTATCCAGGTGACATTAGGGTTTTGGTTGATGTGTGTCTTAAGGTGTTATTTTAGTATGAACTCTAGGGTTGTTTGTGACACTTATAGGGATAGATCATAAGATTGATCAGAAAAGATAACTTTGAGGTGGTTTCGTACCCTACAATAAATTCTTCATTAGTTCTCCACTATTTGTGACTTTGGAATGAACTCTTTGTCGCATGAGAGGTACTTACATATGATTCAACTATGTCAGTATTGTTGAGAGAAATTGCACTAGTGAAAGTATGGACCCTAGGCCTTGTTTCCAAGCATTTATATCACATTTTTCTTGATGTTTACTATTTGTTACCTTGCAGTTTTTATATTTTCAAATTAAAAAAACCTATATCTATCATCCATATTGCACTTGTATCACCATCTCTTCGCCGAACTAGTGCACCTATTCAATTTACCATTGTATTGGGTGTGTTGGGGACACAAGAGACTCTTTGTTATTTGATTGCAGGGTTGCTTGAGAGAGACCATCTTCATCCTACGCCTCCCATGGATTGATAAACCTTAGGTCATCCACTTGAGGGAAAATTGCCGTTGTCCTACAAAACTTTGTGCTTGGAGGCCCAACACGAGTCTACATGAAGAAGGTTGTGTAGTAGACATCAATCACCTTAGCACTGTCCACCCACATATCAAATTATCAAAGTAGCGAACACGAATCAAACCAACATGATGAAAACAAGTGACTAGATGAAATTCCCATGTTCCGTCAAGAACACTTTGCTTAGCATAAGAGATAGTTTTGGCCTGTCCTTTGCCACAAAAGGATTGGGATACCTTACTGTACCTTACCTATTGTTATCGTTACTTGCTCATTACAATTTACCTTGCTATCAAACTACTTGCTAATTACTATTTTAGTGCTTGTAGAAATTACCTTGCTGAAAACCTCTTATCATTTCCTTTCTCTCCTTGTTGGGTTCGACACTCTTACTTAGCAAAAGGACTACAATTGCTCCCCTATACTTGTGGGTCATCAGTTACCAATGCAACCACCACTCCCTATGGGATCAACATTCTCTACTTACTGCGAATTGCAATAGCCTTGTGCCCTTGCAGGTCATCAAGTATCACAAATCCTATACCAAGAACCTTTTAAAATCTATCCTCCCATTGTTTTAAATTAAGCACTTCATATTCGGGAGTACAAGCAACAAGAGAAGAACTAGCCATAGTGCTAAAGCAAGCAAACAAGCTAACTAAATATTTGTGTGTTTTAGATTTTTTTAGAGAAGTGGAGGGAGTTGAAAAAGAGAGGAAAAAGAAAATAAAAAGTTGAAAAAGTGGATGATAGTTTGTATGTAGGAACCTGGTGAGAATTTGATGATGTCTCTCCGACAACGACACCAAAAATTCTTTTTCCTACTTGTGAGCCGCATTGGGAGTTTCCCCGAAGAGGAAGGTTGAAGCAATATAGTAGTGGATAAGTATTTCTGTAACTGAGAACCAAATTTATCGAACCAATAAGAGAACCACGCAATTTCATGTCGCCAGCACCTACACACACAAAAGCAAACATTTGCACCCAACGCAGGCAAGAGGGTTGTCAATCTCCTTGAACTCGCTACTTGGAAGGATTAATTCTGATAGTGATAAATATAAAATATAAAAAGTAAAAAATGCAACAACGCATTTTATGGCCTTAGCAAATATGATTAAGTAGACCCCAGGGGCATAGTTTTTGCTAGAGCTTCTCTCTCGAACATAGCATACAGTGCGTAAACAAATTATTGTTCGGCAATTGACAGAATAGTGCATAGTTATGAAATGTTATTCGCGGCAATGACCATGTATATAGGCATCATGTCCATAAAGAAGTAGACCGAAACAATCTTGCATCTACTACTATTACTCCACTTTGAGAGCACTTTTATGCCTGCCTCTATAGGTATTAAGTTCATGACAAACGGAGTAATGCTTGGAGCAATATGACATGATGTAGACAAAGTAAACTCAAGTAATATGGATAGAACCCTTCATTTTATTCTTAATGACAACAATACAAATATGTGTCTTGTCCATTTCTGTCACTGGGATATAAAGCACCACAAGATTGAACCCATTGCAATGCACCACTCCCTATAAAAAAATAATATAGTTGGCCAAATCAAATGGATAGATCGGAGAAGAATACAAAGCTATAACAATCATGCATAATAAAGTTCATAAAATCTTAATTACTTTCAATGTATAATCTAATCATAAACCAAAAATTTACTGGATCCCAATAAACACACCGCAAAATAAGATTACATCGGATACATCACCATGGGAATCGCGACAAACATGGTATTGAAGATCTAAGATAGAGAATAAGCCATATAGGTACTAGATATGGACCTGCAGGCCTATGGTGGACTACTCACACATCATCATGGATACAATAGAGTTGATGTAGATGGCCTACATGATCGATTCCCCCCTGTGGCAGGGTACCAGAAAAGGTCTCCAGATGGGATCGCGTCGGAACAGAGGTTTGCGGCGGCAAAAAAGTGTTTCTAGTGGCTCTATGTTGGTTTTGGAATCTTTGTAAGAAGTGGAATTAGGTCAGAGGGGCTTGTGAGGGGCCCATGAGCTCGAGGCATGTGCCCTCTAGGTTCGTCTTTCTCTCGTGTGTCTTCCTGCCTCCTCCCAAAGCTTCATGGGTTCCTTCTGGTCCAGAAAAAACACCAAAAAGTTTCATCATGTGTGGACTCTGTTTTGTCTTGATTTTCTAAAAAAGACAAAAACACACAGAAACAAGAACTCACACTTGGCACTGGCTTAATAGGTTAGTTCCAAAAAATGATACAAAATAGCACATTATTGCATATAAAGTATCCAAGAAGGTTAATATAATAGCATGAGACATTCAAAGATTATAGATACTTTGGAGATGTATTGGAGGAACAAAAGGAGGAGCCGGTGCCGACTACGGTCTTTGACATGGACGATGCCATGGCAAAGTTTGCGGTCACCCAAGTGGCGGAGTGGCATCCATTCTGAAGTCCATCCAGGATGAGGCCTATGTCGAGGCCAACCGTCAGTTCATCCAGCAGGAACAGACAGCAATCGATGCATTTTTTAGTCGAACTTGACACAGAGCAAAGGAGGAGGCCAACGAGGAGTAGCTAGAGGAGCCGCAAGAGCTGAAGTTGCGGTTGTCGTCCATGTACACGGAGCTGGACATGAAGATAGTGGACATCTCCGATATTTTTTTGGTAGTATAGGTTACGCGATCTACATAGTGCATGGATTTTCTCTCTTGCATGCATTTTGTGAATCTAAGATCTTGGATGAGATATTGAGATGTAGAAGAGCAAATTTGAAGTGTGACTGTTAGTGTTGCCCATGGCGCAAATCTGGAATGTGGATGCTCTAAGAGAAACTCCAATGCAGCGACCCAAACGGACACACATTTTTGTCCGTTTGGGTCTGCTAAGACTTATTGTTTGGGTTAGAGATGCACCTAGATGTGCTAAGACTTATTTCGAGATGTGTCTGCCTCATTTATTTTGTGAAACAGCTAGCAGGCGGGGGTCTGCGAGCTCGCATGGAGGAATATCGTCGGTCCAACGCCATGCACGCCGCAACAGCAGCTCGGTGAGAGGTAACATCCCGACGAAGATCAGTCCTGGCTCGTTATGGTTGTACACGCCGCAGCCAAACCAGATCTCATCAACAAGTGTGAGCGCGAACGCAACCAACAAGACACGACAATGGTTTAGCGTTCGACATCAGCATCGCCATTCTAGGGTTGACACGCATCGGAGGAGGTCGAGCCTGCCACGGTAGACCCCAAGCGCTGGTGAAGGACAAGCCCGTCAGAGGAGCATGCGTGTGCCATGACGGAACATGATTGAAATGGGCTTGGGAGGATCACGGGTGCACCACCATGGAGCACGGGCGTCGGAAGAGGACGAGTTCGCCATGGCGGAGCACGGCCGCACCACGATAGAACACGACAGCGACGGGCGTCGGAGGAGGACGAGCCTGCTACTTGTAAACAATGTTAGGTTTCCCCCGAAGAGGAAAGGAAAACACATTAGAGCTAAGTATTTCCCTTAGTGAGAACCAAGGTTATCGAACCAATAGGAGAATCACGGAAACTCTCGTCGTCAGCACCTACACACAGAGAATCAAACACTTGCACCCAATGTGGGCAAGAGGGTTGCAAGCCCCTTGAACTCGTTATTTGCAAGGATTAAATACTAATACATAGATACATAAATATAAAATAAAATAACACTAAATAAAAGGCAGCAATAGTTTTAGGGTTTTAGTAAAAATATCTGTGTAGACCCAGGGGGCATAGTTTTTGCTAGAGGCTTCTCTCTCGAAGATAGCATACGGTGAGTAGACAAATTCCTGTTGGGAAATTGATAGAATAGAGCATAGTTATTAAATCATATTTATGGCAATGATCATGTATATAGGCATCATGTCCATAAGCAAGTAGACCGAATGCTGTCAACATCTACTAATATTACTCCACTCATCGACCGCTATCTAACCTGCATCTAGAGTATTACGTATGAAACAGAGTAATGCTTGGAGCAAGATGACATGATGTAGACAAAGTAAACTCAATTAATATGAATAAACCCCCATCGTTTTTTCTTAATGGAAGCAATACAATATGTGTCATGTCCCTTTTTGTCACTGCGATTGAGCGCCGCAAGATTAAACCCGTCACAACACACCACTCCCACCGAAGATAAATAAATCTAGTTGGTCAAACCAAACTGATAGATCGGAGTGAAATACGAAGCTATAACAATCATGCATAAAAGAATTCAAAGAAGACTCAATTAATATGCATGAATAATCTGATCATAAACCCACAATTCATCGGATCCCAACAAACACACCGCGAATTACATCAATAAATCATCGGGGGAATCGCAGTGAATTTTGTATTAAAGACCAGAGAGAGAGATATAGCCATATAGGTACTAACTACGCACCAGTAGGTCTATGAACTACTCGGACAACATCATGGGAGCAACAAGGTTGATGTAGAGGCCTGATACTCGTGATCTGTATTCGTTTTTCCATGAAGAGGAACGGGTACTCGCAGCACAAAGTGGGTAAGTATTTCCCTCAGTTATGAAACCAAGGTGCATCGAACCAATAGGAATACCAATCCTCAACCTTCTTCAAAGGCTACACACAAAAGAACAAACAACTTGCACCCAATGCCGACAAGAGGGTTGTCAATCCCCTTGATCTCATTATTTGCAAGCAAGTGCATTGTGTAGATAATTGTAGATAATAGTAAAGTGCAAAATAAAATAAAAGATAATAAATAACAGAAAGTAATGATAGCATTTGTGACTTTATAAGTGAATAGACCTGGGGGGCCGTATAGTTCTCTAGTGGCATCTCTCATAAGCAAAGTATATGATGGGTAAACAAATTACTGTTGGGCAATTGATCGAAAATCGAATAATTGCGCGATGTTCATGGCAATGATCATGTTTATATAGGCATCAAGTCCATAAGCAAATAGGTCGACTCCTTCCTGCACCTACTACCATTACTCCACTTCAAGAGCGCTTCTATGCTTGCCTCTCTATGTATTAAGTTCATGACAAACGGAGTAATGCTTGGATAACGATAACACGATGTAGACAAAGTAAACTCAACTAATATGAATAAACCCCATACATTTATCCTGAGTGACAATAACACAAATATGCAACTTGTCCCCTTCTATCACTGGGATATAGAAACTCGTTAGTTTGAACCTACTACAGCGCACCACTCCCATTGAAGAAATATCAATCTAGTTGTCCAAATTATCTCAATAGATCGGAGAGCATTACGAAGCTATGATGATCATGCAAATAAGAATCATAGTAATCATGTTTGACTCAAATACTTTTCATTAATAATCTGAACATAAACTCACAATTCATCGGATCCCAACAAACGCACCATATAAAGGGATTACATCGGATAGGTCAAGGCAAAGATGCGATGAATATTGTATTGAAGATCGAGAGAGAAAGATAGACTGCCATCTAGGTACTACCTACGGACCCATAGGTCTGTGGTGAACTACTCACACATCATGGTGAGGGCAGGAGGGTTGATGAAGAGGCCCTCCATGATCGATCTCCCATCCGGTAGAGTGCCAAAACAGAGGTGTAGATGGCCTCCCATTGAAAAAGAGACTTGCAGCGGCATAAAAAGTGTTTCGGGAGCGCTTCTGGTGTTTCTAGGGTAGATGGGAATTTATAGGCCAGAGAACGATGTCACGAGACGCTCCAAGGGGCCACCACATATTTGGCTACGACCCCCCTGGGCGGCGGCTGGATGTGTGGTGGCCCCTTAGTGCACCTCCTGGCCCTCCTCCGAAGCTTCTAGGTCTTGTATTGGTCCAGAAAAAATCACCAAAAGTTTTGTGGCAATTGGACTCCGTTTGGTATTGTAACTCTGAAAACACAAAAAACACATAGAAAATAGAATTGGCACTGGGCACTGGGTCAATAGGTCAGTGCTCAAAAATATTTTAAATGTGTAAATAAATACCCAAAAAGTATCCTAGAATGATAATATGTCAGCATGGAACAATCAAAAGTTATAGATACGTTGGAGACGTATCCGCATCCCCAAACTTAATTCCTGCTCGTCCTCGAGTAGGTAAATGATAAAAACGGAATTTTATTATTTGACATGCTACCAACTATGTAATCTTTGGTATGTATGCTCATTGAGAAATGATGAATTAACAAACAACAACATAGTAATATTTATAAGTATAAGAAACAAAATCATTAATTTTTCAAAGTATACGATCCTAAAAGAATGTTTACCCCTATTCAACTTATTATATTAGCAAGGCATGATTCCTTCTGTTGGGGAACGTTGCATGGGAAACAAAAAAATTCCTACGCACACGCAGATCTATCCATGGTGATGAGCATCTACGAGAGGGAGAGTGGATCTAGATACCCTTGTAGATCGCTAAGCGGGAAGCGTTAAGAAACGCAGTTGGTGTAGTCGAACGTCTTCGCGATCCAAATCGCCGTGCGTCCCGCAATCCAATCATGATCCGTCCAGCGATCCAATCATGATCCGTCCCACGAACTTGATCACGATCCGTCTCACGAACTCGATCACGATCCTTCCGATCTAGCACCAAACGGCCGGCACCTCTGCGTTCAGCACACGTACAGCTTGATGACGATCTCCACCGTCTTGATCCAGCAAGAGGGAGTGGAGATGAAGAAGAGTTCTCCGGCAGCCTGACGGCGCTCCGGCGATGGTGGTGGAGCAATTCCGGTAGGGCTTCGCCTAAGCACTGCAGAAATCCAATCTAGAGGAGAAACTATGCACTAGAGATTCTGGTTGCACGTGGCCGAAAAAACTTGTGCAAACCCTAGAAATCCACTAGTATATATAGGAGGGAGGGAGGAGGAGAGGCAGCCTTGCCTCCAAGCCTTGGAGGCTTCGGCCGAAGTGGGAGGTGGAGGAGGACTCTCCTCCTCCACTCCTAGTAGGACTAGGATTCCTCCTTTTTGCCTTTTTTCCACCTTTTTCCTTTGGCTTTCTTTCTTCCAGCCACATGGGCCTATTGTGGTTGTTCCACCATCCCACTAAGGGCTGGTTATTACTTTCCCACAGCCCATGAAGCCTCTTGGGTCGAAATACCCCTCCCGGAGGTCTCCCGGTACACTACCGATAAGCCCGAAACTTTTCCGGCGACCAAAACAGGACTTCCTATATATGAATCTTTACCTCCGGTCCATTCCGGAGCTCCTCGTGACGTCCGAGATATCATCCGGGACTCCGAACAAACTTCGGTCACCACCATACACAACTCTATACTACCGAAACGTCACCAAACCTTAAGTGTGCAGACCCTGCGGGTTCGAGAACTATGTAGACATGACCGAGACACCTCTACGGTCAATAACTAATGGAGAGACCTGGATGTCCACATTGGTTCCTACATATTCTACGAAGATCTTTATCGGTCGAACCTCTATGTCAAGGATTCAGTTAATCCCGTATGATGTTCCCTTTGTTCTTCGGTATGTTACTTGCCCGAGATTCGATCGTCGGTATCTCCATACCTAGTTCAACCTCGTTACTGGCAAGTCTCTTTACTCGTTCCGTAATACAAGATCCCGTAACTAATAGTTAGTCACATTGCTTGCAAGGCTTATTGTGATGTTGTATTACCGAGTGGGCCCTGAGATACCTCTCCGTCACACGGAGTAACAAATCCCAGTCTTGATCCATGCCAACTCAACAGACACCCTCGGAGACACCTGTAGAGCACCTTTATAGTCACCCAGTTACGTTGCGACGTTTGATATACACAAGGTACTCCTCCGATATATGTGAGTTGCATGATCTCATCGTCATAGGAACATATACTTGACATGTAGAAAACAGTAGCAATAAACTGACATGATCATAAGCTACGTTTGTAGTTTGCATCTTGTCCATCACATCATTCTCCTAATGATGTGATCCCGTTATCAAATGACATCTCATGTCCATGGCTAGGAAGCCTTAACCATCTTTCGATCAATGAGCTAGTTCACTAGAGGCATACTAGGGACATTGTGTTTGTCTATGTACCCACACATGTATCCATGTTTCCAATTAATACAATTATAGCATGGATAATAAACGATTATCATGAACAAGGAAATACAATAATAAACACTTTATTTATTGCCTCTAGGGCATATTTCCAACAGTCTCCCACTTGCACTAGAGTAAATAATCTAGTTCACATCACTATGTGATTTACATTGTAATGAATTGAACACCCATGCAGTTCTGGTGTTGATCATGTTTAGCCCTTGAAAGAGGTTTAGTCAACGGGTCTGCAACATTCAGATCCGTGTGCACTTTGCAAATATTTATGTCTTTCTCCATGATGTAATCGCGGATGGAGTTGAAGCGTCGCTTTATGTGTCTGGTCCTCTTGTGAAACCTTGGTTCCTTGGCCAGAGCAATGGCACCAGTGTTGTCACATAACAGGTTCATTGGATTCAGTGCACTGGGCACTACTCTAAGATCTGTCATGAACTGCTTCATCCAGACAACTTCCTTTGCCGCCTCCGAGGCTGCGATGTATTCCGCTTCACACGTAGAATCAGCTACCACGCTTTGCTTGGAACTGCACCAGCTTACCGCATACGTGTCTGGTTTGCGACTTAGAGTCGTCCGGATCAGTGTCAAAGCTTGCATCGACGTAACCCTTTACGACGAGCTCCTCATCAACTCCATAAGCGAGAAACATTTCCTTAGTCCTTTTCAGGTACTTAAGGATATTCTTGACCACTTGCCAGTGCTCCATTCCAGGATCACTTTGAAACCTTCCGGCCATACTTATGGCAAGGCTGACATCGGGTCTTGTGCACAACATTGCATACATGATAGAGCCTATGGCTGAAGCATAGGGGATGACACTCATCTTTTCTCTATCTTTTGTAGTTACTGGGCATTGAGTCTTACTCAACTTCACACCTTGTAACACAGGCAAGAACCCCTTCTTGGACTGTTCCATTTTGAACTTCTTCAAAACTTTATCAAGGTATGTGCTCTGTGAAAGTGCTATTAAGCGTCTCAATCTATCTCTATAGATCTTAATGTCTAATATGAAAGCAGCTTCTCCTAGGTCCTTCATTGAAAAGCTCTTGTTCAAATATTCCTTCACGCTTTCCAGCATTTTTATATTGTTTCCACTCAGCAATATGTCATCCACATATAATACTAGAAACGATATAGAGCTCCCACTCACTTTCTTGTAAATACAAGCTTCTCGGTAAACTTATATAAACTCAAATGCTTTGATCACCTCATCAAAGCGCTTATTCCAACTCCGAGATGCTTGCATCAGTCCATAAATGGATTGCTGGAGTTTGCAAACTTTGTCAGCATTCTCTGGATCGACAAAACCTTCGGGTTGCATCATATACAACTCTTCCTCAAGGAAACCGTTGAGGAACGCTGTTTTGACATCCATCTGCCAAATTTCATAATCGAAATAAGCAGCTATTGCTAACATGATTCTGACAGACTTAAGCATCGCTACGGGTGAGAAAGTCTCATCGTAGTCAACTCCTTGAACTTGTGAAAAACCCTTTGCCACAAGTCGAGCTTTATAGACGGTGACATTACCGTCCGCGTCTGTCTTCTTCTTAAAGATCCATTTGTTCTGAATGGCCTTTCGCCCTTCAGGTAATACTTCCAAAGTCCATACTTTGTTTTCATACAAGGATCCCATCTCGGATTTCATGTCCTCTAACCATTTCTCGGAATCTGGGCCCATCACTACTCCTCCATAGCTCGTAGGTTCATTGTTGTCCAACAACATGACCTCCAAGACAGGGTTGCCGTACCACTCAGGGGTAGTACGCGGCCTTGTCGACCTACGATGTTCAATAGCAGCTTGATCCGAAGCTTCATGATCATCATCATTAACTTCCTCTTCTACCATCGTAGGTTCCACAGAAACATCTTTCTGCGCTGCGCTACTTTCTGGTTGAAGTAAAGGTTCAATAACCTCATCAAGCTCTATTTTCCTCCCACTAAATTCTTTTGAGAGAAAAACTTTCTCAAGAAATGTTCCGTTCTTAGCGACAAACACTTTGCCTTCGGATCTGAGATAGAAGGTATACCCGACTGTCTCTTTCGGGTATCCTATGAAGACGCATTTCTCCGCTTTGGGTTCCAGCTTTTCAGGCTGAAGCTTTTTGACATAAGCATCACATCCCCAAACTTTAAGAAACGACAACTTTGGCTTCTTGCCAAACCACAGTTCATATGGTGTCATCTCAACGGATTTTAATGGTGCCCTATTTAAAGTGAATGCAGTTGTCTCTAATGCCTAACCCCAAAACGATAGTGGCAAATCAGCAAGAGACATCATAGAACGCACCATATGTAATAAGGTTCGATTACGACGTTCGGACACACCATTACGCTGTGGTGTTCTGGCCGGTGTCAACTATGAAACAATTCCACACTGTCTTAAGTGACTGCCAAACTCATAACTCAGATATTCACCTCCGCGATCAGATCGCAGGAACTTAATCTTCTTGTTATGATGATTCTCAACTTCACTCTAAATTGCTTGAACTTTTCAAACGTTTCAGACTTGTGTTTCATTAAGTAAATATACCCATATCTACTTAAGTCATCAGTGAAGGTGAGAAAATAACGATATTCACCACGCGCTGTAACATTCATTGGACCGCATACATCAGTATGTATGATTTCCAATAAGTCACTCGCCCGTTCCATTGTTCCAGAGAACGGCGTTTTAGTCATCTTGCCCACAAGGCATGGTTCACATGTGTCAAGTGATTCAAAATCAAGTGACTCCAAAAGTCCATCAGCATGGAGCTTCCTCATGCGTTTTACACCAATATGACCTAAACGGCAGTGCCACAAGAAAGTGATACTATCATTATCAACACTACATCTTTTCGCATCAATTTTATGAACATGTGTGTCATCACTATCAAGATTCAATATGAATAAACCCCTAACATTGAGTGCCATAAAAGATATTACTCATATAAATAGAACAACCTTTATTCTCTGATTTAAATGAGTAACCTTCTCGCAACAAACAAGATCCAGATATAATGTTCATGCTTAACGCAGGCACTAAATAACAATTATTCAGGTTCATCACTAATCCCGATGGTAATCGAAGAGAGAGCATGCCGACGGCGATCACATCAACCTTGGAACCATTTCCCACATGCATCGTCACATCGTCCTTTGCCAGCCTTCGTTTATTCCGTAGTTCCTGCTTTGAGTTGCAAATGTGAGCAATCGAACCGGTATCAAATACCCAGGCACTACTACGAGTGCTAGTAAGGTACACATCAATAACATGTATATCATATATACCTTGTTTGTCATTCGCCGCCTTCTTGTCAGCCAGGTACTTGGGGCAGTTCCGCTTCTAGTGACCAGTTCCCTTGCAATGAAAGCACTCAGTTTCTGGCTTGGGTCCATGCTTGGGCTTCTTTACAGGAGTAGCAACTGCTTTGCCATCCTTCTTGGTTTTACCCTTCTTGCCCTTGCCCTTGACTTTGCCATTTTTCTTGAAACTAGTGGTTTTATTGACCATCAACACTTGATGTTCTTTCTGGATTTTAGACTCAGCAACTTTTAGCATCGCAAACAGCTCGGCGACTCACTTGTTCATCCCGTGCATGTTATAGTTCATAACAAAGCTCTTGTAACTAGGTGGCAGTGATTGAAGAACTCTGTCAGTGATCGCCTCTGGCGGAAGGGCAATTCCCAACTCCGCTAGACGAGTTGAATACCTAGACATTCTGAGTATATGTTCACTGATAGACCGTTCTCCTCCATCTTGCATGCATAGAACTTATGTGAGGTTTCATACCTCTCGATCCGGGCGTTCTTTTGAAAGATAAACTTCAACTCCTGGAACATCTCATATGCTCCATGACGTTCAAAACGTCTTTGAAGTCCCAGTTCTAAGCCATACAATATTGCACACTGAACTATTGAGTAATCTCCAGTACGTGCCTCCCAAGCGTTCTTAACGTCTTCGGAGGTCATGTCTTCTGGTTGGTCACCAAGTGGTGCATCAACGACATATGATTTCTGGGAAGCCGTGAGGATAATCCTCGGATTACGGGCCCAGTCAACAAAGTTACTTCCATCATCTTTCAACTTAGCTTTCTCTAGGAATGCATTATAATTCAGGGGTGCTACTGCGCGAGCCATTGATCTACAACATAAATATGCAAAGTTTACTTAGACTATTGTTCAAGATAATGAGTTTAGTTAATCAAATTACTAAAGCTCCCACTCAAATTGACATCTCTCAGGTCATCTGAGTGTCCCATGATCCAAATCTACCAACTCAAGTCCGATCATCACGTGAGTTGAGGTGGTTTCAATGGTGAACATCATTATGTTTGATCATATCTACTATATGATTCATGTTCAACCTTTTGGTCTCTTGTGTTCCGAGGCCATGTCTGTACATGCTAGGCTAGTCAAGTTTAACCCGAGTGTTCTGCGCATGCAACACTGGCTTGCACCCGTTGTATGTGAACGTAGAGTCTATCACACCCGATCATCACGTGGTGTCTCAACACGATGAACTTTCACAGTGAACACTCGGGGAGAACACAATATATCTTGAAATTTTAGTGAGGGGTCACCTTATAATGCTACTGTCGTACTAAGCAAAACAAGGTGCATAAAAGGATTAATATCACATGCAATTCATAAGTGACATGATACAGCCATCAACTTGTGCTTTTGATCTCCATCATGAAAGCACCGACATGATCTCCATTATCACCGGCATGACACCATGATCTCCATCATCTTGATCTCCATCAACGTGTCGCCTTCGGGGTTGTCGCGCCCACAATGCTTCTACTACTATTGCTACCGTTTAACGATAAAGTAAAGCATTACATAGCTCTTAATGATTGACACGCGGGTCATACAATAATTAAAGACAACCCTATGGCTCCTGCAAATTGCGAAACTCACGCTTCTTCAGACTCATGGCTCCAGCTGAAACATGTGCGGTGCGAAAAGCAAGCTTAAACTGCTCCCAAGTCACATCTGCAATAGGATAAGTGGTGGTGTAGTTCTCCCACCATGATGCTGCTGGTCCTTCCAGTTGATGTGCGGCAAATCGCACTTTCTCAGCGTCAGTGCATCCAGCGGTGATCAGCTCTCTCTCCATCTTGCGGAGCCAGTCATCTGCCACAATGGGCTCAGTGCTGCTGGAGAAAGTTGGAGGGTTCAACCTCAGAAAACGGGTGAGATTGTCAGTCTGGGGTGGATGGTGGTTGTTGTTGTTCTGGTTGTTGGTCTGATTCTGAATCAATAACTGCATCAGTGCATTCTGTTGCTGAAGGAGTTGAGTGAGTTCTGGTGGGAAAGTGAAGTCGGTCTCACGTCGTGGAGGCATCTTGCTGTTTTCAGAGGGATGAGAATTAGAATAGAACAAGGGTCTAGAAGAAATTCACTACCCATATGCAATGCAACAAACATATCACACCAAACACTCATTCATTTATTCAATCAACGTCAAACATCGGGAATACAAATCTCAAACAACTAAGCATCGACCTACGCTTTAACGACGAAAATAAAAGATACATGGAGGGCATAACTAATGTTTTTCCTCAGAAGTGCATAGTCGTAGGTCCTCCGGTGGTGCTTTCCTCATAGTCTTCATCGTCGCTGATGAAGGGTGCCATGTCTCCTTCGGGATGAAGGTTTTCCCCCATGTCTAGCTGCTCCTCTAGAGTTGCGATGCGTGCATTCTGCTCATCAATCCTCTCTAGGAAGTCCTTCACTTCATGCTCATGTTCATAGTTGGCCTCTCGCAGATCAGCTTCAAGGTCCAGCTCGCGGTTCATCAGATTCTTGATTGTCTTCGTATCAGCACGAACTCGAAGCTCCAGAGTCCTGATGTGAGTCTCCAGGGTCTGGATATAGGAAATAGTGGTGTCTGCAGTGGGAGGAGTTATGATGTTTCCATTGGCATCTCTGCGACAAACCACGCTGAGTCCTGGTGAAATGGTTCCACCTCTGTATTCCTCCTGAATACGTCCAAGGGCATGATGAATGGCCATGTCTCTTCCAAGTATCCAACTGGGTGCCACGAACATGAGGTCGATGGGTTCCTTCCGGTTCCCAAAAGTCTTCCCTGGAATATGCACCTCGATCCTGTAGCGTCCATCTTGGGGAAATGACATGATAGGAATCCCGGTGATGCTTGGCAAAGCAATCCTTACGTCCTTGACGATCCTCATCAACTCCTTACCAAAGGGCATCGTTGCGTCGGGCTGGCAAAACTCCGTGATCAACACTGGGATGAAGGTGGCCATCTATAAATTTTGAAATAATCGGAGAGGAGTCAGAAACGAATAGATGAGAGTATAAGAATTTTTAAAGACAAAGAGAAACAATCCTAAGGCTTTCCATTCCTAGAGGTTACGTCCTACGGTCAGCGTGTGCTCTGATACCATTTCTGTAACGACCCGACTTGAAAGGTCGAATCTCCGGTGTTTCCGTACCATCCCAAGATCATGCTGGTACACACACGGTACATCAATGTATATATCAAAGGGAAATCACACAGCATAATATTAATCGAAATCTCATATAGAGTCCTTTATTACAATAAAAATTACAATAAAGTGGCAAAAAGCCAACTCATGAAAATATCTAAATCTTGCGGAAGCGTCGACGGTAGATGAGTCCATCCGACTCCAAGGGCATCTCACTGAGCATAGAACGCGTCCTCACTCCTGGTCGGAAAAATACTCTGCAGCATGATACGTTGCAGCCGTGTAGGTCAGCATATGGAATATGCCGGCAAAGTCACAAGAGAGGGGTGAAAATAATCAGCTAGTCTATATGCTTATATGGCAGGTGATGTTGTAAGTTTTTGCGTAAAGCCAAGTTTTTCCTACATCAAGAGAGGGGCTAAGCAAAATATTACTAAGTTGGTTGATTAATGAGATGGTTCCACCAACCAATTCTCATACCCAAAATTATTAAATACCCACATCATCATATTAATTGTGTTGAGAGTTCCGGAAGTTTCAATTCCTTTGGCTCAAGTCGTCCATGACCGTGGACACGGCTAATCAATTAGGTTTGAAATACTCTGCAGAGTTTTGCACACGTTCCCCACAAGATTTGGTCGCCTCCGTTTGATTTCTCGCACTTCAGGGTGTTTGAGAAACGGATGACCAAAACATGGTCTTCCAAAGGGTTTCCCTGCGACTCTGTCGGTGCCCATCCTTTCCTACCGTTCTTCTACCTCTCGTAGCACCGCCTGTCCAGGGTCACCACGATATCCAACCAAGCCAGAGCCCATAATGACTTGTGGCTGTGCAGGTAAGCCTTGGGTTTTAAAGCATCCATCCATCTCTTTGTGCCTGGGTGGACCTTTCCGCGTGAATACTGGCCATCTCCAGCATCACCTAGGCTAACCACTGGTTTCTCCATGGTGCCGTTCAACCATCATCCACCCAGAGGTATGTTGAAAACTTGGAGTCTTGAAATCTTGATCATTATGTAGGTCTTGAAATTATTAACTCTCTCAACTCCCATGAATCACACAACCAACCCCGTCTACTATTAGCATAGCAAAAGTAAAACAACGTTTCCCGGGGCCAAAGTTGTCAAAGAGGGTTGAGGATGGGTACCTACCACATGATACTTCTACAATGTAACCAAGTTTCCAACTAACCTATCTTGCATGCAACTGGGGAGATGGTAGAACTAATGCATATAAAACATAGGTAACATGATCAAGGTGACTTGCCTGATTGATGATCTTCGTACGTGAGTGACTCTAAGTAACAAGCTTCGCACTCCGAATAATCTAACGAAGCAAACAAGCACTCAAATAAGCATACAACCAAAATAAGTACTCATAACATTCAGCAAAGAAGTACTAAACAATCAAGGCAAACAATGCACAAAAGTCTCTAGCAAGTAAAACACACAAGGTTTTGTTTTCAAAAGGTGAGGGATGAAAACACTACTGACATAATGAAACCATTTGTATAATCTAAACATTAGTTGACAGCAAGAAAAAAAACAATAAAATATTTTATTTATAAACAGAATAAAATAATTTAAGTTTGTTGGGAAAACTTTAGTAAAGTTTATAAAAGTTTTGATAAACACTTTATGAATCAACTATAGTTATACTAACAAAAAGAATGAAAAAAAAAACTAACTTATAATTTGTTAACAAAACATGTTCTTGACAGAAAATAATTTACTATTAAATCTGTCTTAGAAAACAGAAACAAAATATACAAAACTTTGTTTGAAAGCAAAACTATTACTAGTTAGTTGTTTTAGTCAAATTAAGCCTATTTGAAAATGTGTTATGATTCCTATGTTAATGAGAATAAAGATAAGCAAATTTATAAATTTTTTTAACAGTAAGTGAAAACACTAAATGTTTACTAACAAAACCTAATAAACAAATAAAACCAAATCTAAATTTAAACTAATAAAATTAAGTTTATAAAACTATATTATAATACTAGACAGATTCTGTTTTTGGTTAAAACATTAATCAAATATATCCTAAAAAATCTTCAAACTAAGCATGAATGTAGTCCTAACTAATACCAAACAGTAGTAAAAAGATTCATATCAAAATCTATTTTCAAACTCTAGTTATTCAGATTTGAAGATTTTAAGCAAATTTGATTCAATTCAAATTTTATAGTTCAAATTTGAAACTTAAAAGTACAGGGTGAAACTACATGAAAATTGTGAGCTATTGCAAAAAGAATCAACTCAAAACACTAAATAGATTAAAAGATATAAGCAAAACAAATTTTGAAAACATTCTGTTAATTAAAACAAAAACAGAAAAAGAAAACTGACTTGCGACGGTCAGGGGGCTACGTGGCGCAATCCTATTGGCTAGCGAGCGCGTGCGGTAGGTGATTTCGAGCGGGCGACCGATCGGAAAAGGATACCGGTTCGGACTTAAGTCCGTTCTAATCTGGGTCGTTGATTAGGGATCCGATGGTCAAGGGAGCTTACGGAGGGAGGTTGCCGGCGTCGGGGTTTCTCCGGCGATCCGAAGGCGGCGAGGATGACGGCGAGGCGTTCCGGTGGTCGGGGAAGACGGTGAAGTGGTCCGGGCGACGGCGACGGGCCTCCGGAGTCGATTGGTGGCGACGGTGGGGCGAACGGTGGTCGGAGACGGTGGCTACGCTCGACGGCGAGGTCCGGTGAGGGTGGGAGCTCCGGCGAGCAATTGGGGCAGCGTCTCGGCGAGAGAGAGAGGGGCTCGGGGGGGAAATGGATGCGGGGAAGTGGTCGGCTTATATAGAGGCGCTGGGGAGTGTGGGGTGGAGAGAGGAGAGAGATCCGGGAGGGAGAAACTGCCGACGACGGCGCGTGCGGAGGAGGAAGGCGACGACCGCGCGAGAGAAACGGTCGGACGGGTGGGGTCCAGCGTCAGAGAGAGAGGGAGGCGTTACTGCGCTTGGTCGGCCGACCGGTAACGGTCTCGGCTTTTAAAGCCGGTGGGCCGGCCCGTTTAATACCGGAAACGGTTACCGTTTTTCTTTAATAATTTTCCAGAGACATTCAAAAGCTTTTAAAGCATTCAAATCGTCTCTAAATATAGGGGTATTATATATCAAAATAAACAGAATAATAAATGCTATTTAATGAACATTTCTATTCTGTCATTTGAACACTTTGAAAAAAAATAATATTTTCAGAAATTGTCTAATTGTTTTTAAATCCTTTTTGCAAATATTTTCAAAATAACCCCTGGTTATTATTGTTCAAATATATCACCAATTAGTCCCTGGTGTGGAGTGTCATGTTACTCCTCTCTTATTTTGAACATTTAACCAAAATTTCAAATAGGGGAAGGCAACATAGGGAAAAGTAGAAAGGGCTTTCAGAAAATCAGAAAAGGCATTTCTACTAACACATAAAATCAAGCAATGATGATTATAGATGCATAGCTATTTCATAACATTCCAAAATGAAATTTTGGGATGTTACAAACCTACCCACCTTAAGATGAATCTCGCCCTCGAGATTCGGGTTGGCTAGAAAAAAGGTGCGGATGGTCTCTACGAAGATCTTCTTCGCGTTCCCAGGTGGCTTCTTCCTCAGTATGGTGACTCCACAAAACTTTACAGAACTTGATAATCTTGCTGCGGGTAACTCGGTTGGATGTCTCGAGGATCTTGACAGGCTTCTCCTCGTAAGTCAGATCACTTTCAAGCTGTATGGCCTCTAGGGGCACGGTGTCTCTCAAAGGGATATCAGCCATCTCAGCATGGCATTTCTTCAGCTGGGACACGTGGAACACATCATGAACTTCGGATAATCCTTCCGGCAATTCCAGTTTGTATGCAACTTCGCCTCTACGTTCAAGAATTTTGTAGGGGCCTATGAATCTGGGTGCTAATTTCCCTTTAACACCAAATCTCTTGATTCCTCGAAGCGGGGATACACGAAGATATGCTCGGTCTCCCACTTCATATGTCACTTCTTTACGTTTGCTGTCAGCATAACTCTTCTGTCGAGATTGAGCTATCTTGAGTCTGTCACGTATCAACTTGACTTTATCCTCTGAATCTCGGATAAGGTCGGGACCAAAAAGTTGTCGGTCTCCAACACCATCCCACGTCAGTGGTGTTCTGCATTTCCTTCCGTATAAAGCTTCGAAAGGTGCCATCTTTAGACTGGTCTGATAACTGTTGTTGTATGAGAATTCTGCGTAAGGTAAGTTGTCATCCCAACTAGATCCATAATCTAGCGCACAAGCTCTCAACATGTCTTCCAGAATCTGGTTGACTCTCTCAGTCTGTCCATCTGTCTGCGGATGAAAAGCTGTACTGAACTCTAGCCTTGTACCCAAAGTACATCCTATATTGAGTTCCTATATTGAGTTTCAAGGCATGGCATCCTATCCCTGCCATCATCATACCTCCTGGGGAACTGACCTTAATGGGCTGACTAAGGGTTTTGGTGGGCAAACCATACTTATCCACAACTACCCTTGATATGAATGAATGAGTTGCACCAGAATCAAAAAGTACTGTAACAGGACGTGAATGCAATAAAAACTTACCAACCACAGTCTCGGGTTGATCATAGACTTCTTCCACGTCGATGTGATTCACTTGAGCACGGGGAAACGGATTGGGCTTCTTAACTGCTGCATTGCCGTTGTTGTTGCCGTTTCCATTGCCTTGCTTTCTCTGGGGACACTCAGTAGCATAGTGCCCTGTCTTCTGACACTTGAAACAGGTGATGTGACTCAGATCCTTCTGAGCAGGAGCGTGACGGTGCTGGTTGTTGTTCCCATTCCCATTGTCACTCTTGAAGTTACCATGGTTGGGACGGTTGTTCCCATTTCCTCCATGATGGTGGCCTCCATGGCTATGCACAGCATGAGTGTGCTTTCCAAACTTACTGTTTCCTGATCCGGTATTCCCGGAGTACGGGGAGTAACGAGGCTTCTGATGAGTTCCAGAGTTGAACTTCCCCTGAGTGTACTTCCGCTTGCGGTTTTCAATCTGCTGTTGTTTACCTTCCAAAATGAGGGCCTTGTCCACCAACTCTTGGTAGTTGTTGAAAGTAGCCACTACCAGCTGTATGCTCAACTCGTCGTTGAGTCCTTCCAAAAACTTTTCTTGCTTGGCTGCATCATCGGCCACATCTCCTGGGGCATAACGGGCCAACATGTTGAACTCTTCCACATATTGGGCCACAGAGCGATTACCCTGGCGCAAATTGCGAAAATCGCGCTTCTTCAGACTCATGGCTCCCGCTGAAACATGTGCGGTGCGAAAAGCAAGCTTAAACTGCTCCCAAGTCACATCTGCAATAGGATAAGTGGTGGTGTAGTTCTCCCACCATGATGCTGCTGGTCCTTCCAGTTGATGTGCGGCAAATCGCACTTTCTCAGCGTCAGTGCATCCAGCGGTGATCAGCTCTCTCTCCATCTTGCGGAGCCAGTCATCTGCCACAATGGGCTCAGTGCTGCTGGAGAAAGTTGGAGGGTTCAACCTCAGAAAACGGGTGAGATTGTCAGTCTGGGGTGGATGGTGGTTGTTGTTGTTCTGGTTGTTGGTCTGATTCTGAATCAATAACTGCATCAGTGCATTCTGTTGCTGAAGGAGTTGAGTGAGTTCTGGTGGGAAAGTGAAGTCGGTCTCACGTCGTGGAGGCATCTTGCTGTTTTCAGAGGGATGAGAATTAGAATAGAACAAGGGTCTAGAAGAAATTCACTACCCATATGCAATGCAACAAACATATCACACCAAACACTCATTCATTTATTCAATCAACGTCAAACATCGGGAATACAAATCTCAAACAACTAAGCATCGACCTACGCTTTAACGACGAAAATAAAAGATACATGGAGGGCATAACTAATGTTTTTCCTCAGAAGTGCATAGTCGTAGGTCCTCCGGTGGTGCTGTCCTCATAGTCTTCATCGTCGCTGATGAAGGGTGCCATGTCTCCTTCGGGATGAAGGTTTTCCCCCATGTCTAGCTGCTCCTCCAGAGTTGCGATGCGTGCATTCTGCTCATCAATCCTCTCTAGGAAGTCCTTCACTTCATGCTCATGTTCATAGTTGGCCTCTCGCAGATCAGCTTCAAGGTCCAGCTCGCGGTTCATCAGATTCTTGATTGTCTTCGTATCAGCACGAACTCGAAGCTCCAGAGTCCTGATGTGAGTCTCCAGGGTCTGGATATAGGAAATAGTGGTGTCTGCAGTGGGAGGAGTTATGATGTTTCCATTGGCATCTCTGCGACAAACCACGCTGAGTCCTGGTGAAATGGTTCCACCTCTGTATTCCTCCTGAATACGTCCAAGGGCATGATGAATGGCCATGTCTCTTCCAAGTATCCAACTGGGTGACACGAACTTGAGGTCGATGGGTTCCTTCCGGTTCCCAAAAGTCTTCCCTGGAATATGCACCTCGATCCTGTAGCGTCCATCTTGGGGAAATGACATGATAGGAATCCCGGTGATGCTTGGCAAAGCAATCCTTACGTCCTTGACGATCCTCATCAACTCCTTACCAAAGGGCATCGTTGCGTCGGGCTGGCAAAACTCCGTGATCAACACTGGGATGAAGGTGGCCATCTATAAATTTTGAAATAATCGGAGAGGAGTCAGAAACGAATAGATGAGAGTATAAGAATTTTTAAAGACAAAGAGAAACAATCCTAAGGCTTTCCATTCCTAGAGGTTACGTCCTACGGTCAGCGTGTGCTCTGATACCATTTCTGTAACGACCCGACTTGAAAGGTCGAATCTCCGGTGTTTCCGTACCATCCCAAGATCATGCTGGTACACACACGGTACATCAATGTATATATCAAAGGGAAATCACACAGCATAATATTAATCGAAATCTCATATAGAGTCCTTTATTACAATAAAAATTACAATAAAGTGGCAAAAAGCCAACTCATGAAAATATCTAAATCTTGCGGAAGCGTCGACGGTAGATGAGTCCATCCGACTCCAAGGGCATCTCACTGAGCACAGAACGCGTCCTCACTCCTGGTCGGAAAAATACTCACCAACATGATACGTTGCAGCCGTGTAGGTCAGCATATGGAATATGCCGGCAAAGTCACAAGAGAGGGGTGAAAATAATCAGCTAGTCTATATGCTTATATGGCAGGTGATGTTGTAAGTTTTTGCGTAAAGCCAAGTTTTTCCTACATCAAGAGAGGGGCTAAGCAAAATATTACTAAGTTGGTTGATTAATGAGATGGTTCCACCAACCAATTCTCATACCCAAAATTATTAAATACCCACATCATCATATTAATTGTGTTGAGAGTTCCGGAAGTTTCAATTCCTTTGGCTCAAGTCGTCCATGACCGTGGACACGGCTAATCAATTAGGTTTGAAATACTCTGCAGAGTTTTGCACACGTTCCCCACAAGATTTGGTCGCCTCCGTTTGATTTCTCGCACTTCAGGGTGTTTGAGAAACGGATGACCAAAACATGGTCTTCCAAAGGGTTTCCCTGCGACTCTATCGGTGCCCATCCTTTCCTACCGTTCTTCTACCTCTCGTAGCACCGCCTGTCCAGGGTCACCACGATATCCAACCAAGCCAGAGCCCATAATGACTTGTGGCTGTGCAGGTAAGCCTTGGGTTTTAAAGCATCCATCCATCTCTTTGTGCCTGGGTGGACCTTTCCGCGTGAATACTGGCCATCTCCAGCATCACCTAGGCTAACCACTGGTTTCTCCATGGTGCCGTTCAACCATCATCCACCCAGAGGTATGTTGAAAACTTGGAGTCTTGAAATCTTGATCATTATGTAGGTCTTGAAATTATTAACTCTCTCAACTCCCATGAATCACACAACCAACCCCGTCTACTATTAGCATAGCAAAAGTAAAACAACGTTTCCCGGGGCCAAAGTTGTCAAAGAGGGTTGAGGATGGGTACCTACCACATGATACTTCTACAATGTAACCAAGTTTCCAACTAACCTATCTTGCATGCAACTGGGGAGATGGTAGAACTAATGCATATAAAACATAGGTAACATGATCAAGGTGACTTGCCTGATTGATGATCTTCGTACGTGAGTGACTCTAAGTAACAAGCTTCGCACTCCGAATAATCTAACGAAGCAAACAAGCACTCAAATAAGCATACAACCAAAATAAGTACTCATAACATTCAGCAAAGAAGTACTAAACAATCAAGGCAAACAATGCACAAAAGTCTCTAGCAAGTAAAACACACAAGGTTTTGTTTTCAAAAGGTGAGGGATGAAAACACTACTGACATAATGAAACCATTTGTATAATCTAAACATTAGTTGACAGCAAGAAAAAAAACAATAAAATATTTTATTTATAAACAGAATAAAATAATTTAAGTTTGTTGGGAAAACTTTAGTAAAGTTTATAAAAGTTTTGATAAACACTTTATGAATCAACTATAGTTATACTAACAAAAAGAATGAAAAAAAAACTAACTTATAATTTGTTAACAAAACATGTTCTTGACAGAAAATAATTTACTATTAAATCTGTCTTAGAAAACAGAAACAAAATATACAAAACTTTGTTTGAAAGCAAAACTATTACTAGTTAGTTGTTTTAGTCAAATTAAGCCTATTTGAAAATGTGTTATGATTCCTATGTTAATGAGAATAAAGATAAGCAAATTTATAAAAAAAAATTAACAGTAAGTGAAAACACTAAATGTTTACTAACAGAACCTAATAAACAAATAAAACCAAATCTAAATTTAAACTAATAAAATTAAGTTTATAAAACTATATTATAATACTAGACAGATTCTGTTTTTGGTTAAAACATTAATCAAATATTCATATCAAACAGTAGCAAAAAGATTCATATCAAAATCTATTTTCAAACTCTAGTTATTCAGATTTGAAGATTTTAAGCAAATTTGATTCAATTCAAATTTTATAGTTCAAATTTGAAACTTAAAAGTAGAAGGTGAAACTACATGAAAATTGTGAGCTATTGCAAAAAGAATCAACTCAAAACACTAAATAGATTAAAAGATATAAGCAAAACAAATTTTGAAAACATTCTGTTAATTAAAAAAAACAGAAAAAGAAAACTGACTTGCGATGGTCAGGGGGCTACGTGGCGCAATCCTATTGGCTAGCGAGCGCGTGCGGTAGGTGATTTCGAGCGGGCGACCGATCGGAAAAGGATACCGGTTCGGACTTAAGTCCGTTCTAATCTGGGTCGTTGATTTGGGATCCGATGGTCAAGGGAGCTTACGGAGGGAGGTTGCCGGCGTCGGGGTTTCTCCGGCGATCCGAAGGCGGCGAGGATGACGGCGAGGCGTTCCGGTGGTCGGGGAAGACGGTGAAGTGGTCCGGGCGACGGCGACGGGCCTCCGGAGTCGATTGGTGGCGACGGTGGGGTGAACGGTAGTCGGAGACGGTGGCTACGCTCGACGGCGAGGTCCGGTGAGGGTGGGAGCTCCGGCGAGAAATTGGGGCAGCGTCTCGGCGAGAGAGAGAGGGGCTCGGGGGGGAAATGGATGCGGGGAAGTGGCCGGCTTATATAGAGGCGCTGGGGAGTGCGGGGTGGAGAGAGGAGAGAGATCCGGGAGGGAGAAACTGCCGGCGACGGCGCGCGCGGAGGAGGAAGGCGACGACCGCGCGAGAGAAACGGTCGGACGGGTGGGGTCCAGCATCAGAGAGAGAGGGAGGCGTTACTGCGCTTGGTCGGCCGACCGGTAACGGTCTCGGCTTTTAAAGCCGGTGGGCCGGCCCGTTTAATACCGGAAACGGTTACCGTTTTTCTTTAATAATTTTCCAGAGACATTCAAAAGCTTTTAAAGCATTCAAATCGTCTCTAAATATAGGGGTATTATATATCAAAATAAACAGAATAATAAATGCTATTTAATGAACATTTCTATTCTGTCATTTGAACACTTTGAGAAAAATAATATTTTCAGAAATTGTCTAATTGTTTTTAAATCCTTTTTGCAAATATTTTCAAAATAACCCCTGGTTATTATTGTTCAAATATATCACCAATTAGTCCCTGGTGTGGAGTGTCATGTTACTCCTCTCTTATTTTGAACATTTAACCAAAATTTCAAATAGGGGAAGGCAACATAGGGAAAAGTAGAAAGGGCTTTCAGAAAATCAGAAAAGGCATTTCTACTAACACATAAAATCAAGCAATGATGATTATAGATGCATAGCTATTTCATAACATTCCAAAATGAAATTTTGGGATGTTACAAACTGCCACCCGCAAGCCATCTAGGCAACAAGTTGCGTCGAGGGAACCAGTCTCTCGTAAGTGTACGAGTAATGTTGGTCCGGGCCGCTTCATCTCACAATACCGCTGAACCAAAATCTGACCAAGGGAGGAAGCAATCTAAGCATCAACGCCCACAAACCTTTTGTGTTCCACTCGAGATCTCATCTACACATAGACCTAGCTCTGATACCACTGTTGGGGAACGTTGCATGGGAAACAAAAAAATTCCTACGCACACGCAGATCTATCCATGGTGATGAGCATCTACGAGAGGGAGAGTGGATCTACATACCCTTGTAGATCGCTAAGCGGGAAGTGTTAAGAAACGCGGTTGGTGTAGTCGAATGTCTTCGCAATCCAAATCGCCGTGCATCCCGCGATCCATTCACGATCCATCCCGCGAGCCAATCACGATCCATCCCGCGATCCGATCACGATCCGTCCCACGAACTTGATCACGATCCGTCTCATGAACTTGATCACGATCCTTCCGATCTAGCACCGAACGGACGACACCTCTGCATTCAGCACACGTACAGCTTGATGACGATCTCCACCGTCTTGATCCAGCAAGAGGGAGTGGAGAGGAAGAAGAGTTCTCCGGCAGCCTGACGGCGCTCCGGCGATGGTGGTGGAGCAATTCCGACAGGGCTTCGCCTAAGCACTACAGAAATCCAATCTAGAGGAGAAACTATGCACTAGAGATTATGGTTGCACGTGGATGAAAAAACTAGTGCAAAACCCTAGAAATCCACTAGTATATATAGGAGGGAGGGAGGAGGAGAGGCATCCTTGCCTCCAAGCCTTGGAGGCTTCGGCTGAAGTGGGAGGTGGAGGACTCTCCTCCTCCACTCCTACTAGGACTAGGATTCCTCCTTTTTGCCTTTTTTCCACCATTTTCCTTGGCGTTTCTTTCTTCCAGCCACATGGGCCTATTGTGGTTGTTCCACCATCCCACTAAGGGCTGGTTATTAATTTCCCACAGCCCATGAAGCCTCTTGGGTCGAAGTATCCCTCCCGGAGGTCTCCCGGTACACTACCGATAAGCCCGGAACTTTTCCGGCGACCAAAACAGGACTTCCTATATATGAATCTTTACCTCCGGTCCATTCCGGAGCTCCTCGTGACATCCGGGATCTCATCCGGGACTCCTAACAAACTTTGGTCACAACCATACACAACTCTATACTACCGAAACGTCACCAAACCTTAAGTGTGCAGACCCTGCGGGTTCGAGAACTATGTAGACATGACCGAGACACCTCTACGGTCAATAACCAATGGTGGGACCTGGATATCCACATTGGTTCCTACATATTCTACAAAGATCTTTATCGGTTGAACCTCTATGTCAAGGATTCAATTAATCCCGTATGATGTTCCCTTTGTTCTTCGGTATGTTACTTGCCCGAGATTCGATCGTCGGTATCTCCATACCTAGTTCAACCTCATTATCGGCAAGTCTCTTTACTCGTTCCATAATACAAGATCCCATAACTAACACTTAGTCACATTTCTTGCAAGGCTTATTGTGATGTTGTATTACTGAGTGGGCCCTGAGATACCTCTCCGTCACACGGAGTAACAAATCCCAGTCTTGATCCATGCCAACTCAACAGACACCCTCGGAGACACCTGTAGAGCACCTTTATAGTCACCCAGTTACGTTGCAACGTTTGATACACACAAGGTACTCCTCCGATATATGTGAGTTGCATGATCTCATGGTCATAGGAACATATACTTGACATGCAGAAAACAGTAGCAATAAACTGACACGATCATAAGCTACGTTTGTAGTTTGGGTCTTGTCCATGACATCATTCGCCTAATGATGTGATCCCGTTATCAAATGACATCTCATGTCCATGGCTAGGAAACCTTAACCATCTTTCGATCAACTAGCTAGTTCACTAGAGGCATACTAGGGACATTGTGTTTGTTTATGTACCCACACATGTATCCATGTTTCCAATTACTACAATTATAGCATGGATAATAAATGGTTATCATGAACAAGGAAATACAATAATAAACACTTTATTTATTGCCTCTAGGGCATATTTCCAACACCTTCTTCACCACATAGATACAAATGTTAAGGAACATGGTGTCCAAGTCAGGCAATTGGATCGTACTTTTTCAATATGCATCAACTTTTTATTGTTCATGCAATACATGAGCGTGAACCATTGGATATAGCATATAGGTGGAATAGAATATGGTGGTAGGTATCAAAGGGGTAAAAAGTGGAGAAGATAGTCTCACATCAACTAGGCGTACCAATGACATATGGAGATGCTCATCGATAGATATCAATGCGAGGAGTAGGGATTGCCATGCAAATGATGCACCAGCGATATAAGTGTATGAAAGCTCAACTGAAGCTAAGTGGGGTGTGCATAAAACATGCTTGCTCATGAAGGCCTCCGGGCATTTGAGGAAGCCTGTCGTAGGAATATACAAGCCAAGTTTATTATATGAAAAGGTAGTTACCACTAGCATATGGAAGTGTCAACATAGGAGACTCTTTATATGAAGAACATGGTGCCACTTTGAGGCACAAGTGTGGTAAAGGGTAGTAGCAAAGTCCCTTCTCTCTTTTCTCTCATTTCATTTTTTTATTTTTATGGTGGGCTTTTCTCTTCTTTTTTGCCTCCCCCATTTTCTTTTTTATATGGCGGGCTCATTTGGTCTCCCCCATTTTTATTTCACTTTTCGTCCGGACTCTCATCCCGACGTGTGGGGGAATCATGGTCTCCATCATCCTTTCCTCACTAGGACAATGCTCTAATAATGATGATCATCACACTTTTATTTACTTACAACACAACATGAAGAACTGATAGGAAGATATGACTCTGAATGAATGCCTCTAGCAGTGTACCAGGATGTGCAATGATCTAGCGTGAGACTTATCAAAAATATGAAGAATTCTGGCTTTGCCACAAATACTATGTCAGCTCTATATGATCATGCAAAGCATTATGATGATGAACGAACTAGTCATTTGAAGTGACGATGGAATTTGCATGGCAATATATCTCGAAATGGCTATGGAAATGCCATAATAGGTAGGTATGGTGGCTGTTTTGAGGAAGCTATAATGAGGCTTATGTGCAACAGAGCATATCATGTCATGGGGTTTGGATGCACCGGCGAATATTTGCACTGATCCTCGAGGTGAGAATGGGCTATGCATGGTACCGAAGAGGCTAGCAAATATGAGAAGGTGAAGATGCGTATGTCCATGGTGTCACTTTAGTCATAAAGAACTCACATACTTATTGAAATTTTTTATTAGTTTTATCACAAATCAAAGTACTCCTCGCATGCCTCGAGGTAGGAGGTTGGTAGGAGTTAACCATCGTGCGCCCCCGACTCAAACAACACTACGATTTCAACGAGGAATATAAATGCTCACACATCATCACGATGCGTCTTTAATTTTTAGATGAATAACAAGTTATCACCTCTTAATCTTGATAATTCTAAAAATCAACAATTTTGGACTCACACCCTTCTCATATTACCACATCAATGCCATCAACCCACAACTTCTCTACATGTGCTACGATGGTTTTGATTATCATTCATTGAATACCTAATATTCTTGAACTAGTCTTATGTCTCATGCAAATTACCGTCACTATTACTCAGCTCTCAAACAAATATAACTGAAGAACCAGAGCATATTATTTCTACAAAATCTACACACCACCATGCTCAAAAACATATAAGTGAAGTACTAGAGCAACTACCTAGCTCAAAAAGATATAAGTGAAGCACTAGAGCAACTGCCTAGCTCAAAAGATATAAGTGAAGCACATAGAATATTCTAGCAAATTATCATGAAGGTGTGTCTCTATCAAATAGGTGTGTCCAGGAAATGATGATTATGACAAACTGAAAGTAAAATCAAACAAAAGCAAACGACGATCCAACCAAAACACATATCATGTGATGAATAAAAAGATAGCTCGAAGTGACATGCCGATGGATTGAGACGAAATAGGGGATGCCTTTCGGGGCATCCCCAAGCTTAGGCGCTTGAGTCTCCTTAGAATTATACTTGGGGTGCCTTGGGTATCCCCAAGCTTGGGCTCTTGCTACTCCTTGTTCCGTAGTCCATCGCGATCACACCCAAAACTTGAAAACTTCAATCACACAAAACTCAACAAAACTTTGTGAGATCCCTTAGTATTAGAAATATATTGCATACTTTAGGTGCTTTGATAAATTGATTCAAATTCATTTTTTCATAATAGGTACTGTATTCTAACTTCTCCATGACTTACACCGCTTGATATAATCTCCATGGCATAATCAACACAAGCAAACTATGCAAGCAAAACAAAATCTGTTTAAAACAGAACAGTTTGAAGAAATCTGTAAAGATCCCATACTTCTGTAACTCCAAAAAGTCTGAAAAAATACTTCAATGTAAATAATTTGTATATCAATACTGTTTTAAAATGTTAGGTCATTATCATGCTCCAGTAAAAAATAAAAATTCGTGCATTGGGGTCAAAGTTTCTGTTTCGGATTCAGCATCATTTCTACTCATCTTGTGAGTCATCCCAAAGCTTTACTTGGAACAAACAATAATTAAAACATAACAACATAATAATTACATAGGAAACAATCATGTTATCACACAAAAACAGAAAGTATTGGGCTATCTCTGAACAAGCTCTTTCTTTGTAGCCATCAAGATAGGCTTAGCATAATAATAACGCTCACAAAAAAAGACAAGAGTTAAAGCACAAAGAGAGCATCATAAGATATGTGACAAACACATTTAAGTCTAACATACTTCCTATGCATAGGGATTTTATGACTAAACAATCTATGGGAGCAAGAATCAACTAGCATAGGATGGCAAAGCAAGCATAACTTCGAGACTTTGAACACATAGGGAGGAAACTTGACATTATTGCAATGCCTACAAGCACATGTTCATCCCCTCATAATAATTTTCAGTAGAATCATGAAGGAATCTCACAATATAACTATCACATAAAGCATTCTTTTCATGATCTACAAGCATAGAAAATTTATCACTCTTCTCATAAGCAAACTCCTTTTCATTCATGGTAGTGGGAGCAAACTCAACAAAATAACTATCATGTCACACTCAATTGTCATAACCAAATTGAATATAAAAATAATGATGAAAAGTTTCATGGTTATCATTACCAATTATAGCACATGTGTCATTGCCACATTCATCATAAATAGAAGGTATGCAATCATCATAATAAATTTGCTCACCAAAACTCAGGGGACAAACAATATCATATTCATCAAGCATAGCATCCCCAAGCTTGTGGTTTTGCATATAATTAGCATCATGGATATTCAGAGAATTCATACTAAAAGCATGGCAATCATGCTTTTCATTCAAGGAACTATCATGAATCACTTTATAAATTTCACAATTTTGAGATTCATGATTTTCAAGCAAGACCTCATAAAGATAATCTAGTGAACTCTCACTAGCAATTGTTTCAACATAATCGGGACT
This sequence comes from Hordeum marinum, assembly GCA_022496015.1. Classification (NCBI taxonomy): domain Eukaryota; kingdom Viridiplantae; phylum Streptophyta; class Magnoliopsida; order Poales; family Poaceae; genus Hordeum; species Hordeum marinum. The sequence continues at coordinate 389,485,051 of CM039678.1, read as the reverse complement.
TTTGAAAATATTAGCAAATGGAAGAGGATCCATTTATATTTATTTTTTGCTTTTTTACTTTTTGTTATTTTGTGATAAAGATAAAGATAGCATACCTAGGCAAGCGAGCAAACTAGAGACGAGACAAGCAAACTAGCAAACTAGTGAAGTAAACAAACAAGTAAACTAGTGACTAGCAAACATAAAAAAATTGTATTTTTGATTTTTATGAGACAAACTAAATATAACAGAAAATAAAAAGTATAATAGGTGAATTAAATTTTGAGAGAAGTTACTTGATAGTTTGTGATGGTATTCCCCGGCAATGGCGCCATAAATCCCTCCTGATACTCGTGATCTGCGTTGGGTTTTTCGTGAAGAGGAACGGGTAATCGCAACACAAAGTGGGTAAGTATTTCCCTCAGTTATGAAACCAAGGTTTATCACCCCAAGAGGGATACCAATCCTTAACCGTCTGCAGTGGCCACACACAAAAGAACAAACAATTTGCACCCACTCCGACAAGAGGGTTGTCAATCGCCTTGATCTCGTTATTTGCAAGCAGGTGAATTGTGTAAATACTTGTAGATAATAGTAAAGTGCAAAATAAAATAAAAGGTAATAAATAACAGCAAGGTAATGATAGTGTTTGTGACTTTATAAGTGAATAGACCTAGGGGCCGTTGAGTTCTCTAGTGACATCTCTCACAAGCAAAGCATACGGTGGGTAAACAAATTATTGTTGGGAAAATGATAGAAAAGCAAATAATTATGAGATATTCACAGAAATGATCATGTGTATATAGGCATCACATCCATAAGAAAATAGGCTGACTCTTGCCTGTACCTACTACTATTACACCACTTCAAGAGCACTTCTATGCTTGCCTCTCTACGTATTAAGTTCATAACAAACAAAGTAATGCTTGGAGAACGATGACATGATGTAGAAAAAGTAAACTCAGCTAATATGAATAAACCCCATCGTTTTATCCTTAGTAGCAAGAACACAAAGACGCAAATTGTCCCCTTCAGACACTGGGATATAGAAACTCGTTGGGTTGAACCTACTACAACACACCACTCCCACTGAATACATATCAACCTAGTTGGCCAAACTATCTCAATAGTTCAAAGAGCATTATGAAGCTATTATGATCATGAAAATAAGAATCATATTAATCAGGTTTGACTCAAATGCTTTTCATGAATAATCTGAACATAAACTCAGAATTCATCGGATCCCAACAGACACACCATACAATGGGATTACATCGGATATATCAAGGCAAAGATGCGATGAACATTGTATTGAAGATAGATAGATAGATAGAGAGAGAGAGAGAGAGATTGCCATCTAGGTACTACCTATGGACCAGTAGGTCTATGGTGAACTACTCACACATCATGGTGAGGGAAGAAAGGTTGATGATGAGGCCCTTCGTGTTTTATCTCCCCTCCGGCAGGGTGCCGTAACAGAGGTGTAGATGGCCTCCCATCGGAAGAGAGACTTGCGGCGGCGGAAAAGGTGTTTCAGGAGTGCTTTTGGTGTTTTTAGTGTAGATGGAAATTTATAGGCCAGAGAACGATGTCGGGAGACGCTCTAGGGGGCACCACATATCTGGCTGCGATCCACCCTGGGCGGCCCCTGGTGCACCTCCTGGCCCTCCTCTGAAGCTTCTAGGTCTTGTATAGGTCCGGAAAAATCACCAAAAAAATTCCTGGAGATTGGACTCTGTTTGGTATTATAACTCTGAAAAGGCAAAAACATGCGGAAAACAGGAACTAGCATTGGTCACTTGGTCAATAGGTTAGTGCTCAAAAATATTATAACTTGAAAAGTAAATGCCCAACAAGTATCCTAGAATGATAATATGTCAGCATGGAACAATCAAAAAATATAGATACGTTGGAGACTATCATGGCCCTCAGTGATCGACCCCCCTCCAACAGGGCACCAGAACAGGGTCCACGATGGAATAAAGACGTGCGACGGCGAAAAAGTGTTTCAGGTGGCTCTCTATCAGTTTACCGATTTTAGAGAATTTATTGAGGCGGATTTAGGTCAAACGGAGCCACGAGGTGGTCCCAAGACAAGTGGGCGTGCCCTGTTGCCTTGGCACAACCTCATGCGGTATTCGGACTTCCTCTAAAGCTTCCAGGTCTTATTTTTTTCCAGGAAAAAGCATCAAAAAGTTTCATAGCATTTGGACTTCGTTTGGTATTGGTTTCCTGAAAGGCCAAAAACAAGCACAAAACTACAACTGGCACTGAGCACAAGGTTAATAGGTTAGTTCCAAAAAATGATATAAGACTTCATATAAAGTATCCTAGAATCATAATATAATAGCATGGAACAATCAAAAATTATAGATACGTTGGAGATGTATCATAGCCCGCCACGATGGAGCACGGGTACCAAGGGAGGACAATCCCACCACGACAACGACGGGCGTCGGAGGAGGACGAGCCCGCCACGACAACAATAGACGCTGGAGGAGCACGAGCAGCATCGGGCTCGGGCAGCATCCTGACGTAGATCAATCCTGGCTAGGTATGGTTGTACGTGTTGTGGCTAGACCAGATCATGCCGGCAAGTGTGTGTGCCACGTGACCAGCGCGACACGATGATGGTTCGGCATTGGCACCGCCAGGATAGGGGTGACAGGTGCCGAAGGAAGACGAGCCTGCCATGGAGGAGCACAAGCGTCGAAGGAGGACGAGTCTGCCAGGGCAGTACCGGGCGCCGAAAGATCATGTGCGCGCCATGGACAAGCACGACCGTCAAAGGAGTATGAGCCCACCACGGCAGCACCGGGCGTCCGAGGAGCACGCATGCGCCATGACGGAACACTAAAACATGGGCTAGGGAGGATCAAGAGCACGCCACAACAGAGCACGCGCGTTGGAGGAGGACGAGACCTTCATGGCGAAGCACGAATGCACCACGACATAACTCAATAGCTACGGGCGTTGGAGGAGAATGAGACCACCACAGCAGAGGAATGGCATCAGAGGAGGAGGATCCCGCCACGACATCAACGGGCATTAGAGGAGGACGAGCCCGCCACGGCAGCGATGGGCGTCGGAGGAGAACAAACAATGTTAGGCTCGGACAGCACCTGCTTTGTGCGACACCGAGATTTTCAGACTCGCATGCTGGTGATGTCTACTATGCAACTTTATTCTTGTAGACTTTGTTGGGCCTCCAAGCGCAGAGTTTTGTAGGACAGTAGCAATTTTCCCTCAAGTGGATGACCTAAGGTTTATCCATCCATGGGAGGTCTAGGATGAAGATGGTCTCTCTCAAACAACCCTGTAATCAAATACAGGAAATCTCTTGTGTCCTCAACACACCCAATACAATGGTAAATTGTATAGGTGCACTAGTTCGACAAAGAGATGGTGATACAAGTGCAATATGGACGATAGATATAGGTTTTTATAATCTGAAATTATAAAACCAGCAAGGTAGCAAGTAACAAAAGTGAACACAAACGGTATTGCTATACTTGAAGCCAAGGCCTATGGTCCATACTTTTGCTAGTGCAATCTCTCAACAATGCTAATATAATTGGATCACATAACTATCCCTCAATGTGCAACGAATAATCACTCCAAAGTTCTTATCTAGCGGAGAGCATAAGAATAAATTGTTCATACGGTACGAAACCACTTTAAATTTATCATTTCCGATCAATCTATCCAAGAGTTCGTACTAAAATAACCAAGTTATCCTTTCCGATCGATCTATCTAAGAGTTTGTACTAGAATAACACCATATGATACGCATCAACCAACTCTAATGGCACCTAGATACTCTATTGTCACCACAAGTATCCATGAGTTAATTATATGATACACATCAAACAATTTCAAATTCATAACACTCAATCCAACACAAAGAACCTCAAAGAGTGCCCCAGGATTTCTATAGGAGAAAGTAGGACAAGAACATGTATCAACCCCTATGCATATATTACCCCAATGTCATCGTGGGAATCCGCAACTTGAGTACCAAAACATATATCTAGTGAATCAATGGAACACCACATTGTCACCACAGGTATCCGCATGCAAGACATATATCAAGTATTCTCAAATACATAAAAGTATTCAATCCGGTAACGAAATCTCAAAGGGAAAACTCAATTCATCACAACTAGATAGAGAGGGAAACACATCATGTGATCCGATTATATTAACAAAGCCCGTGATACATCAAGATCATGACATCTCAAGAACACGAAAGAGAGAGAGATTGAACACATAGCTACTGGTACAAACCGTCAGCCCCGAGGGTAGACTACTCCCTCCTCATCATGGACTCTGCTGGGGCGATGAAAATGGCCACCGGAGATGATCTACCCTCTCTGGCAGTGTACTATTTTCTCTACAGATTGGTTTTTCGTCGATACAGAGGCCTTGCGGCGGCGGAATGAGGAGTCTAGGGTTATTTCTAATGGTTTCCAAATTTATAGGAAATTTTGGCATTGGTTTCATGCAGAGATGGGCCACGAGGTGAGCACGATACACCAGGGCACGGTTTGGGGGCCTGGCATACCCTGGTGGGTTGTGCCCACCTCGTGGTTCTTCTGGCCCTCCCACGAAGCGTCTAGTGCCTATTTTGTTCAAAAAATCGTCAAAAAGTGTCCGGTGATTCTGGGAACTTCCATTTTCTACACAAAAACAACACCACGGTAGTTCTGCTAAAAACAACGTCAGTCCGGGTTAGTTCTAAATAAAGCATATAAAGTGCATAAAAACCATATAAAAGTATCGTAAACATAGGTAAATATGGCATGTAAACTTCATAAATTATCGATACTTTGGAAACGTATCAGCTGGGTGGTTGAAAGAAAATGACAAAGATGGGATAGGTGGTTGGATTACATGTGGGGTAGGTGGGACATGCAACGGACATACACAAACGGGGAGGGCACAGAAAACATCCGCTTTGGTCCGCCTCCGACAAAATTTGGAACAAAAATGAGTCCAAACGGACACAAAACAAAAATAGATCTCTGTGTTGGGTTGTGTTTTTTGTCCATACAAACTTAAAAGGACATGTGTGGACAAAATGGGTCGGTTCGTTGGAGTTGATCTAAGGGAAACTCCAACGCACGACCCCAAATCGTCCGCACAAGTTCGTTTGGGGGTAAACGGACACAAATCGTGGCCCAACGCATGGGAGCAAACGGAAAAATGTCTATTTTTGGTCTACATTCGACCCATTCCTGACCCAAGTTTGGGTCACTTTTGCGGCCAAACGGACAACACGCGGATGGGCAGGATGCGCGCCCTTGTCCTCCCCTGGCCTTCCCATCGGGGATTGAAAAGTGTCCAACGTATTGATAATTTATGAATTATTCATGCCATGTTCAGTTATGTTTATAATACATTTATATGGTTTTGATGCACTTTATATGATTTATTAAAAACTAACCCGGACTGACGACGTTTTCAACAGAATTACCGTGGTGTTGTTTGTGTGCAGAAAATGAAAGTTCTTAGAATCACCCAAAACTTTTTTGTGATTTTTTTGGAGGAAATAAGCAACATTGGAGTGAATACCTGCCAAAGGGGGTGTGCCAGTGGGCCACTACGCAACAGGTCGCGCCCCTAGTGGCGTGATGTGATATGTGTTGGGCCCATGTGGCTCCGTTGTGCGTGATTCCAGCGCTAAAAAATCATATGAATCCCAAGAACCCCAGAAATAAACAGAGACTCCTTGTTCTGCCGCCTCAACTCTTTGTATTGAAGAATAACCAATTTGGAGGCATTCTAGTACCCTGCCAGAGAGGGTAGATCATCTCCGGTGGCCATCTTCATCATCCCGGCGGTGGCCATGACGAGGAGCGAGTAGTCCACCCTCGGGGCTGACGTTTTGTACCTTTAGCTATGTCTTCAATTTATCTGTCTTTCATGTTCTTCAGATGGCACGATCTTTATGTATCACGGGCTTTGTTAATACAGTTGGCTCATATGAGGTGTTTCCCTTGCTATCTTGTTGTGATGAATTGAATCTTTCCCTTTGATATGTCGTTATGATGGATTGAATATTGGATTTGAGAACACTTGATATACGTCTTGTGTGGGATACCCATAGTGACATTGGGGGTATTCTATCAATTCACTTGATATATGTTAAGGCATCAACTTGCGGATTCCGGAGACCTCGGGAATCTATGCATAGGGATTGATTGCACGTATTCATACCATGTTCTCCGGTAGAAATCTTGCGGTGCTCCTTGCAGATCATTGTGTTGGATTCAATATGATAGATCTGAAATTATTTTATGCATGTCACATAATTTACCCATGGATACTTGAGGTGACATTGGAGTATCTAGGTGACATTAGGGTTGATTGATATGTATCATTGGTGTTATTCTAGTAGGAACTCTAGGGCTATTTGTGACACTTATAGGAATAGCCCAATAGATTGACCAGAAAGAATAACTTTGAGGTGGTTCTACTACCTACACCAATTTCAACTTATTGTTCTCCGATAGATAGGAACTTTGGAGTGACTCTTTGTTGCACATTGAGGGTTGCACATTGAGGGATGATCATATGATTCAACTATGTTAGCAATGTTGGGAGATTGCATTAGCGAAAGTATGAACCCTAGGCCTTGTTTCCAAGCATTAATATACCATTTTGCTCGCTGTTTTACACTTGCTACCTTGATGTTTTTATATTTTCAGATTACAAAAACCTATATCTAACATCCATATTACACTTGTATCACCATCTCTTCGCCAAACTAGTGCACCTATACAATTTCCCATTGCATTGGGTGTGTTGGGGACACAAGAGATTTCTTGTATTTGCTTGCAGGGTTGTTTGAGAGAGACCATCTTCATCCTCCACCTCCCATGGATTGATAAACCTTAGGTCATCCACTTGAGGGAAAATTTGTATTGTCCTACAAAACTCTGCGCTTGGAGGCCCAACATAGTCTATAAGAATAAAGTTACGTACTAGACTCAAGATCTTTTCTGGCACCGTTGCCGGGGAGGTGAGTGCTTGAAGGTATATCTTTAGATATTGCAATCAAATCTTTTTGTTTCTTGTTTTTCACTAGTTTGGTTTTACAAAATAAAACTACAAAAAATGGATTTTGAGTGGCATCATTTGTTTCGTCTTTATAATGTCTTTCGTGAAAATAAGGATTCATAAAATTGTGCTCAATTGGTAGAGGAAGAAATTATGAAAATACTTGATGAGAATTCCATCAATGATGAGAATTATAGAAATATTGTTAGTATGAGTTCTCTGAATATCCATGATGCTAATTATATGCAAAGCTACAAGCTTGGGGATGCTATGTTTGATGAAGATGATATTTTTAGTCCCCCAAGTTTTGATGACCAAAACTATTATGATTATAGCATGCCTCCTATGTATGATGATTATTGTTATGACATGAATGCTATAAAGAGTAATGACAGCCATGAAACTTGTTATCATGATTTTAATATTCAATGTGGTTATGTCAATCAAGTGTCACATGATAGTTATCTTGTTGAGTTTGCTCCCAGTATTATGAATGTGAAGAAGTTTGCTTATGTGGAGAGTGATAAATTTTCTATGCTCGTAGATCATGAAAAGGATGCTTTTATGTGATAGTTATATTGTTGAATTCCTTCATAATTCTACTGAAAATTATTATGAGGGAGGAGCATATGCTTATAGGAATTGCAATAATATCAAGTTTCCTCTCTATGTGTTCAAAGTTTCGAAGTTGCACTTGTTTTGCCTTCCTATCCAAGTTGATTCTTGCTACATAAAATTGTTTTCTTGCAAAATCCCTATGAATAGGAAGTGGGTTATACTAAAATGTTATTATGAACAAATTCATGATTCTCCATTGCATATTTCAATTACTATTCTTATGTGAGCATCATTGAAATCATCATGCCTAGTTAAAGGCATTAAAGAAGAGCGCTTGTTGGGAGACAACCCCACACTCTTAATTTATGTTATTGAGTGTTCACATGGTTAATCTACTATTGTAATCATGTATTGTGTATTTTATTTAAATAACGTGCCAAGTAAAGCCTTTGGGATAGTGTGGAAACTTGTTGATTTGATTCTGTGCAAAAACAGAAACTTTTGCCTCTAGTAAAGAATTTCTCTGGTTTTACTAGACCGTCAAAAAATTCTGAAATTTTTACACAATATTTGTATTCCGATTCTATGAGTTTTACTAATTTTTCAGAATTTTTAGATTCAGGGAAGTATGGTGATCATTCAGATCTTCCAGGCTATTCTGTTTTTGACAGATTCTGTTTTGCATGCATAGTTTGCTTGTTTTAAGTGTTTCTATAGATTATATTGAGTAATATAAATTATGCGAATGATGGAATATAGTAGGTATTATGTGATAACAACTATTAATCGTGTCTTGATAGTACCTAAGTGAATGATGTATCTTTACTACACTAACCCATCTCACGAAGTTCCGTTAAGTTTTGTGTGATTGAAGTTTTTGAAAATTATTTTGCAACTTGTCTTGGCAGTACATTAAGTGTTATGTACCAACCTATCTCACAAGTTTTTTTTCAAGTTTTTTGTGGATGAAGTTTTTTTTAGACTTAGGTGAAACAGGGATATGAGAGGATTGAACGAGATACAAAATCTCAATCTTGGGGATGCCCAAGGCACCCCACGTAAATATTTCAAGAAGTCTCAAGCATCTAAGCTTGGGGATGCTACGCATCCCACCTCTCTTCATCAAACAAATATCAACTAGCCTATTTTGAGCCTAAATTTTTATTTGTCCACATGATATGTGCTATTCTTGGAGTGCCATTTTTATTTTTATTGCTATTTAAATAAAATAATCAGATTTGAAAATATTTATTGAGAGATAGCCTTCACATAGCCACTTAATTATTTGACTACTCATTGGTCTTCACTTATATGTTTTGAGAGTAGTTTGATGTTTACTCTTGTGCTTCACTTATATCTTATGAGTAAATTGTGAATCAATTAAATATCAAAAATATGAAATTATCAATGTGCTTTATTCTTAGTAGTAGCTTCACATTTGGTTTGTAAATTGAAATCTATTGAAGTTTGGTAATCATCAAAGGTGACATACAAGGAATTCATGAATGATTAGTATAAGTGTCATGCGGAACGAGCACCTATGGGATCGGAGGGACCCCTTTCGGTTCGGCGGGGGTGAAGGCTCACACAAAGAGTAGGTCTGATGAACAGCATGCGGGGGATTTACCCAGGTTCGGGCCACAGGATGCATAAAACCCTACTCTTGCATGGTTGTATTGAGAGTGTTTTTAGGGTTCTAGCTACAGGAGCGCTATGAGCAGCTACCACGTGTGCTAGCTAGAAGGCCCAAGACTAAAAGCCCAAAGTCTGAGGATCCAAATGTCCCCAACCGTATTGCCCCGGGCCTCCTTTTATACTCTGAAGGAGATCCCAACAGTGGCGTATAGTGCGTACATGGGGTGTAAAGAGCTACAGTGCTATCATACCTAAGACTGACGGAGTAGGACAAGCGCAGTTAATGCTCCGCCGGGCATCTTTGTCCGTCTGTGGGACGGGACAGGAGCCCTTCACATCGGCACCGCTTAGCCCCCTCCAACGCCCATGCTGCGACACGTGCCTAGGTGAGGCGACACTTAGCCTATGTGTTGGCGCGGCCTTTCCGGGGCTTTGCCTTGTCGAGGCTTCGCCATGCCCAGGGCTTGCTAGGGCCTTGTCCTTGCCTGGGGGTTTGATAGTCACCCCAGCAAGGTCTTGTCGGGGGGTCTTGATTTTTTGGTGCTTGTACCTGGCAAGTCCTCGTTGGGCCTCATTGCCAGGGTGGCTACCACTGCCCGTGCACGAGTAAAGGGGAACTAGAAAGCCCAAAACTCTAGTGCACCGACAGGAGCCCCCGGGCCTGGGCCACACACGACACGAGGCGTTGTTAGGCTAGGCCCAAACAATGCACAAGCGCGCATGGTAGGAGCTTGTGGTTGTGATCATTGCGCTTGTTGAGCTTCCCCACGACGCCCATTGAATGCGGGACGTGCGATACGTGCACAGCGCAGCCATTACAACAACGCGCCCGTGAAACGTTTCTATAATATTTTAGTAAAGAGGTTGCCCCATGCCTTCCCCATAAAGGGGAAATTACAGAGGTGCTGCCCATTTACCTTCCGTCTTTCCCAATCTAAGAACCGCCATCGTCTTCTTCCTTGAGCCCAAAATAGAGCCTCTTCCATTTGTCCCTGCCTCCGCACCCTGTCTGTCTCCAGCCCCTGCCCTCATAGCCACCATGCCGCCCAAAGGTAGAAAGGGTAAGGAAGCAGAGGCCATCTCGGAGAACAAGTTGGTGAGGATGCGGAAGGAGCACGTCGTCTTCCCGCTGGGGCTTGACGTGGATGTTCTGAAGAAACGATATCGGTGGATGTGGGTGACGTGGATGAAGGCGCATCCCGCCACGTGCGTGATTCCAGGTCCTTACAAGAGTGGCCCAGGAAAATTGTAACATCCCAAAATTTCATTTTGGAATGTTATGAATATAGTTATGCATCTATCATCATCATTGCTTGATTGTATGTAATAGTTGAAATGTCTTTTCTGACTTTCTGAAAGTCCCTTCTACTTTTCCCTATGCTGCTTTCCCTATTTGAAATTTTGGTTATATGTTCAAAATAAGAGAGGAGTAACATGACACTCCACACCAGGGTCAAATTGGTGAATTATTTGAACAAAAATAACCAGGAGTTATTTTGAAAATATTTGCAAAAAGGATTTAAAAACAATTAGGCAATTTCTGAAAATTATATTTTTTTTAAAGTGTTGAAATGACAGAATAGAAATGTTCATTAAATAGCATTTATTATTCTGTTAATTTTGATATATAATACCCCTATATTTAGAGACGATTTGAATGCTTTAAATGTATTTGAATGTCTCTGGAAAATTATTAAAAAGAAAAACAGTAACGGTTTGCATTTAAACGGGCCGGCCCACGACAGTTATTTCGCGCATTTACTACGAACCGGCCGACCGACGCGTAACGGACGCGCTCCCTCTCACTGACATCCGGGCCCCACCCCCGACCGACCGTTACACCGAACGGTCATCGTCTCCCTCCCCGCGCTCGCCGGATCCGACGCCGGCAGTTTCTTCCCCTCGCCGGATCTCTCTCCCCTCTTAACTCCCGCACCCCTCGAGCGCCCTATAAGTACCGGCCACTTCCCCGCATCCATTCACCCCGAGCCCCCCTTTTCCCCCTCGCCGGAACGCTGTCAATTGCTCGCCGGAGCTACTCCCACACCGAAGCTCGCCATCGACCGTAGCCACCACCTCCGACCTCCGTTCACCCCACCGTCGCCACCAATCGACTCCGGAGAACCGTCGCCGTCGCCCGGACCACTTCCCCGTCTTCCCCGACCACCGGAGCACCTCGCCGTCGCATCCACCACTACCGGACTCGCCGGAGTACCCCGACGCCGGCGACCTCTTTACCCTGTGAGCACCCCCTCCCTCCGATCTGAATCCAACGTCCGAGATTAGAACGGACTTAAGTCTGAATCGTTTTCTTCTTCCGATCGGTCGCCCGCCCGTAGCTCTCGCACGCACACCCCCCTTAGCCAATCGGATCGTGCCACGTAGCCCCCTGACCGACGCAAATCAGATTTTTTTTTCATTCTTTGTTTTAATTAACAGAATGTTTTCAAATTTTGTTTTGCTTATATCTTTTAATCTATTTAGTGTTTTGAGTTGATTCTTTTTGCAATAGCTCACATTTTTCATGTAGTTTCACCCTGTACTTTTAAATTTCAAATTTGAACTATAAAATTTGAATTTAATCAAATTTGCTCAAAATCTTCAAATCTGAATAACTAGAGTTTGAAAATAGATTTTGATATGAATCTTTTTGCTACTGTTTGGTATTAGTTAGGACTACCTTCATGCTTAGTTTGAGGATTTTTAGGATATATTTGATTTGTGTTTCAGTTAAAAACAGAATCTGTATAGTATTATAATATAGTTTTATAAACTCAATTTTGATTAGTTTGATTTAGAATTTGGTTTTATTTGTTTATTAGGTTCTGTTAGTAAACATTTAGTGTTTTCACTTAATGTTAATAAAAATATAAATTTCCTTAGTTTAATTTTAATTAACATAGGAATCAAAATTTCTTTTCAATTAGGCTTAATTTGACTAAAACAACTAACTAGTAATAGTTTTGCTTTCAAACAAAGTTTTGTATATTTTGTTTCTGTTTTCTAAGACAGATTTAATAGTAAATTATTTTCTGTCAAGAACATGTTTTGTTAACAAATTATAAGTTTAGTTTTCATTCTTTTGTTAGTACAACTATAGTTGATTCATATAGTGTTTATCAAAACTTTTATAAACTTTACTAGAGTTTTCCCAACAAACTTAAATTGACTTTGTTTACTTTAATAGTAAAATATTCTATTGTTGCCTTGCTATCAACAATTGTCTTGTTATTTCAAAATAGTTTTATTATGTAGAAGTGTTTTCATCATCCCCTTTGGAAAACAAAACTTTGTGTGTTTTACTTGCTAGAGACTTTTGTGCATTGTTTGCCTTGTTTGTTTAGTACTTCTTTGCTGAATGTTATGAGTACTTATTTTGGTTGTATGCTTATTTGAGTACTTGTCTGCTTCGTTAGATTATCCGGAGTGCGAAGCTTGTTACTTAGAGTCACTCACGTACGAAGATCATCAATCAGGCAAGTCACTTTGATCATGTTTTACCCATGTTTTATATGCATTAGTTCTACCATCTCCCCAGTTGCATGCAAGATAGGTTAGTTGGAAACTTGGTTACATTGTAGTAGTATCATGTGGTAGATACCCCTCTCAACCCTCTTTGACAACATTGGCCCCCGGGAAACGTTGTTTTACTTTTGCTATGCTAATAGTAGACGGGGTTGATTGTGTGATTCATGGGAGTTGAGAGAGTTAATAATTTCAAGACCTACATAATGAGCAAGATTTCAAGACTCCAAGTTTTCAACATACCTCTGGGTGGATGATGGTTGAACGGCGCCCTGGAGAAACCAGTGGTTAGCCTAGGTGATGCTGGAGATGGCCAGTATTCACGCGGAAAGGTCCACCCAGGCACAAAGGGATGGATGGGTGCTTCAAGACCCAAGGCTTACCTGCACAGCCACAAGTCATTATGGGCTCTGGCTTGGTTGGATATCGTGGTGACCCTGGACAGGCGGTGCTACGAGAGGTAGAAGAACGGTAGGAAAGGATGGGCACCGTCAGAGTCGCAGGGAAACCCTTTGGAAGACCATGTTTTGGTCATCCGTTTCTCAAACACCCTGAAGTGCGAGAAATCAAACGGAGGCGACCAAATCTTGTGGGGAACGTGTGCAAAACTCTGCAGAGTACAAAACCTAATCGATTAGCCGTGTCCACGGTCATGGACGACTTGAGCCAAAGGAATTGAAACTTCCGGAACTCTCAACACAAATAATATGATGATGTGGGTATTTAATAATTTTGGGTATGAGAATTGGTTGGTGGAACCATCTCATTAATCAACCAACTTAGTAATATTTTGCTTAACCCTTCTTTTGATGTAGGAAAAACTTGGCTTTACGCAAAAACTTACCACCCCACCTGCCATATATGCATATAGACTAGCTGATTATTTTCACACCTCTACTGTGACTTTGCCGGCATATTCCATATGCTGACCTACACGGCTGCAACGTATCATGTTGCAGAGTACTTTTCCGACCAGGAGTGAGGACACGTTCTATGCTCAGTGAGATGCCCTTGGAGTCAGATGGACTCATCTACCTTCGACGCTTCCGCAAGATTTAGATATTCTCATGAGTTGGCTTTTAGCCACTTTATTGTAATTTTTATTGTAATAAAGGACCCGATATGAGATTTCGATTAATATAATGCTGTGTGATTTACCTTTGATATATACATTGATGTACCGTGTGTGTACCAGCATGATCTTGGGATGGTACGGAAACACCGGAGACTTGACCTTCCAGGTCGGGTCATTACAGAAATGGTATCAGAGCACACGCTGACCGTAGGACGTAACCTCTAGGATTGGAAAGCCTTAGGATTGTTTCTCTTTGTCTTTAAATATCGTATACCCTCATCTATTCGTTTCTGACTCCTCTCCGATTAATTCAAAATTTATAGATGGCCACCTTCATCCCAGTGTTGATCACGGAGTTTTGCCAGCCTGACGCAACGATGCCCTTTGGTAAGGAGCTGATGAGGATCGTCAAGGACGTAAGGATTGCTTTGCCGAGCATCACCGGGACTCCTATCATGTCATTTCCCCAAGATGGACGCTACAGGATCGAGGTGCATATTCCAGGGAAGACTTTTGGGAATCGGAAGGAACCCATAGATCTCAAGTTCGTGGCACCCAGTTGGATACTTGGAAGAGACATGGCCATTCATCGTGCCCTTGGACGTATTCAGGAGGCATACAGAGGTGGAACCATTTCACCAGGACTCAGCGTGGTATGTCGTAGAGATGCCAATGGAAACATCATAACTCCTCCCACTGCAGACACCACTATCTCCTATATCCAGACCTTGGAGACTCACATCAGGACTCTGGAGCTTCGAGTTCGTGCTGATACGAAGACAATCAAGAATCTGATGAACCACGAGCTGGACCTTGAAGCTGATCTACGAGAGGCCAACTATGAACACGAGCATGAAGTGAAGGACTTCCTAGAGAGGATTGATGAGCAGAATGCACGCATCGCAACTCTGGAGGAGCAGCTAGATATGGGGGAAAACCTTCACCCCGAAGGAGACATGGCACCCTTCATCAGCGACGATGAAGACTATGAGGAAAGCACCACCGGAGGACCTACGACTATGCACTTCTGAGGAAAAACATTAGTTATGCCCTCCATGTATCTTTTATTTTCAACGTTAAGTGCGTAGGTCGATGCTTAGTTTGATTGAGTATTGTATATCGATGTTTGACATTGATTGAATAAATGAATGAGTGTTTGGTGTGATATGTTTGTTGCATTGCATATGGGTAGTGAATTTCTTCTAGACCCTTGTTCTATTCTAATTCTCATCCCTCTGAAAACAGCAAGATGCCTCCACGACGTGAGACTGACTTCACTTTCCCACCAGAACCCACTCAACTCCTTCAGCAGCAGAATGCACTGATGCAGTTATTGATTCAGAATCAGACCAACAACAATCAGAACAACAATAACCACCACCATCCACCCCAGACTGACAATCTCACCCGTTTTCTGAGGTTGAACCCTCCAACTTTCTCCAGCAGCACTGAGCCCATTGTGGCAGATGACTGGCTTCGTAAGATGGAGAGAGAACTTGTCACCGCTAGATGCACTGACGCTGAGAAAGTGCGATTTGCAGCACATCAATTGGGAGGACCAGCAGCGTCATGGTGGGAGAATTACATCATCACCTATCCTATTGCTGATGTAACCTGGGAGCAATTCAAGCTTGCTTTCCGCACCGCTCATGTCTCAGCTGGAGCCATGAGTCTGAAGAAGCGCGAGTTTCGCAATTAGCGCCAGGGTAATCGCTCTGTGGCCCAATATGTGGAAGAGTTCAGCATGTTGGCCCGTTATGCCCCAGGAGATGTGGCCGATGATGCGGCCAAGCAAGAAAAGTTTCTAGAAGGACTCAATGATGAGTTGAGCATACAGCTGGTAGTGGCTAATTTCAACAACTACCAAGAGCTGGTGGATAAGGCACTTATTCTGGAAGGTAAACAGCAGCAGATTGAGAACCGCAAGAGGAAGTACACTCAGGGGAAGTTCAACTCTGGAGCTCATCAGAAGCCTCGTTACTCCCCGTACTCCGGGAATACCGGATCAGGAAACAGTAAGTTTGGAAAGCACACTCATACTGTGCATAACCTTGGAGGCCACCATCATGGAGGAAATGGGAACAACCGTCTCAACCATGGTAACTTCAAGACTGACAATGGGAATGGGAACAACAACCAGCACCGTCACGCTCCTACTCAGAAGGATCTGAGTCACATCACCTGTTTCAAGTGCCAGAAGACAGTGCACTATGCTACTGAGTGTCCCCAGAGCAAGCAAGGCAATGGAAACGGCAACAACAACGGCAATGCAGCAGTTAAGAAGCCCAATCCGTTTCCCCGTGCTCAAGTGAATCACATCGACGTGGAAGAAGTCTATGATCAACCCGAGACTGTGGTTGGTAAGTTTTTATTGCATTCACGTCCTGTTACAGTACTTTTTGATTCTGGTGCAACTCATTCATTCATATCAAGGGTAGTTGTGGATAAGTATGGTTTGCCCACCAAAACCCTTAGTCAGCCCATTAAGGTTAGTTCTCCAGGAGGTATGATGATGGCAGGGATAGGATGCCATGCCTTGAAACTCAATATAGGAAACCATGTTTTTCCCACCGACCTCATCGTCTTAGAGTCACAAGGATTGGATGTAATCCTAGGCATGGATTGGATGACCAAGTATGAAGGAAATCTTGATTGCCCTAGCAAATCTGTTTCACTCACCACCCTGGAGAACAAGAGGATTAAGTATGTATCCCGACGCACGCGTATGAGTGCTAGGTTAAATGCCCTCACGGGAGTTGTTCAGGAGGAAGTACCTGTGGTAAAAGAATTTCCAGATGTATTTCCGGAAGAATTACCAGGAATGCCACCAGATAGGGAGATTGAGTTCTTAATAGAGCTACACCCAGGGACAGCCCCAATTTCCAAGAGACCCTATCGGATGCCCGCAAATGATCTGTTGGAAATCAAGAAGCAAATCAAGGAGTTATTGGACAAAGGTTATATACGCCCAAGTTCTTCACCTTGGGGAGCCCCCGTTCTTTTGGTGGAGAAGAAGGATAAATCTTTGAGAATGGTAGTTGACTATCGTGCCTTGAACGAGGTGACTATCAAGAACAAGTACCCTCTACCGATGATTAATGATTTGTTTGATCAGCTCGTAGGAGCCAAAGTATTCTCCAAGATCGATCTTCGATCAGGGTATCACCAGTTGAAGATTCGTGAACAGGATATACCCAAAACAGCTTTCACCACGAGGTATGGCTTGTATGAGTATACGGTCATATCTTTTGGATTGACTAATGCTCCTGCCTACTTCATGAATTTGATGAACAAAGTATTCATGGAATACCTAGACAAGTTTGTTGTCGTGTTCATCGATGACATTCTGATATTCTCCAAGAATGAGGAAGAGCATAAGCAACATCTGCGTTTAGTTCTGGAGAAGCTAAGAGAGCATCAGTTATATGCCAAGTTCAGCAAATGTGAATTTTGGTTGACGGAAGTCGGATTCCTTGGACATGTTATTTCTGAAGAAGGAATAGCCGTAGACCCCGCTAAGGTTGAAGCCGTCACAGAGTGGAAGTCACCCACCTCAGTTAAGGAGATCCGCAGTTTCCTCGGACTTGCCGGTTATTACCGGAGGTTCATTGAGAATTTCTCAAAGGTTTCCAAGCCCATGACAGAGTTGTTGAAGAAAGAATCCAAGTATGTTTGGACTGTGGAATGTGAAGCCAGTTTCCAGGAGTTAAAGGAACGTTTGGTCACAGCCCCAGTGTTGATCTTGCCCGATATTCGGAAGGATTTCCAGGTTTATTGTGATGCTTCACGTCAAGGACTTGGAGGATTACTTATGCAGGATGGAAAAGTTGTAGCCTATGCTTCCAGACAGCTACGACCTCATGAGTTGAATTATGCCACTCATGACTTGGAGTTAGCAGCCGTAGTGCACACACTCAAGACTTGGAGACATTTCCTTATCGGAAATAGTTGTGATGTTTACACCGACCATAAGAGCCTGAAGTATATCTTCACGCAGAAAGAGTTGAACCTTAGATAGAGGAGATGGTTAGAGTTGATCAAGGACTATGACATGAGATTACACTACCATCCAGGTAAGGCTAATGTTGTAGCCGATGCCTTAAGTCGTAAAACTTATGTGAACACACTCACAGCTGGAGGATTACCTCAAGAGTTAGTCGATGATCTCAGAGAGCTCAAGCTAGAGATAGTTCCAAGAGGATATGTTGCTACACTGGAAATTCAGTCCACCTTGACCGAAAGAATTCGAGAAGCCCAGAAATCGGACAAGGAGATAGCTGAGATTAAACAGAGAATGGAAGATGGTAAAGCTAAAGGTTTTCGTGAGGATGAACACAGAACTTTGTGGTTTGAGAACCGAATCTATGTGCCCAATGAACTAGAGCTCAGGAAGTTGATACTTCAGGAAGCCCATGATTCACCTTACTCGATACACCCAGGAAATACCAAGATGTATCTAGATTTGAAAGAAAGTTATTGGTGGACAGGTATGAAGAAAGATATTGCAGAGCATGTTGCCATATGTGATGTTTGTCAGCGAGGAAAAGCAGAACATCAGAAACCAGCAGGGTTACTCCAACCTTTGCCGATACCCGAGTGGAAATGGGAAAAGCTTGGTATGGATTTCATCACAGGATTACCCAGGACCCGTTCAGGTTATGATTCCATCTGGGTAGTGGTAGATCGTTTGACCAAGGTAGCTCATTTCATTCCAGTGAAAACCACTTATACCAGTGCTAAGCTAGCCAAGATATATATGACCAGGATCGTATGTCTGCATGGAGTTCCGAGGAGTATCGTGTCAGATAGAGGAACACAATTTACCTCAAAGTTTTGGCATCAGTTACATGAAACTTTGGGTACAAGGCTAGAGTTCAGTACAGCTTTTCATCCGCAGACAGATGGACAGACTGAGAGAGTCAACCAGATTCTAGAAGACATGTTGAGAGCTTGTGCGCTAGATTATGGATCTAGTTGGGACGATAACTTGCCTTACGCAGAATTCTCATACAACAACAGTTATCAAACCAGTCTAAAGATGGCCCCTTTCGAAGCTTTATACGGAAGGAGGTGCAGAACACCACTGATGTGGGATGGTGTTGGGGACCAAAAACTTTTTGGTCCCGACCTTATTCAAGATTCGGAAGAGAAAGTCAGGTTGATTCGTGACAGACTCAAGATAGCTCAATCTTGACAGAAGAATTATGCTGACAGCAAGCGCAAAGAAGTGACATATGAAGTGGGAGACAGAGCATATCTTCGTGTATCCCCGCTTCGAGGAATCAAGAGATTTGGTGTTAAAGGAAAATTAGCACCCAAATTCATAGGCCCCTACAAAATTCTTGAACGTAGAGGCGAAGTTGCATACAAACTGGAATTGCCAGAAGGATTATCCGAAGTTCATAATGTGTTCCATGTGTCCCAGCTGAAGAAATGTCATACAAAGATGGCTGATATCCCTCTGAGAGATACAGTGCCCCTAGAGGCCATACAGCTTGAAAGTGATCTGACTTATGAGGAGAAACCTGTCAGAATCCTCGAGACATCCAACAGATTTACCCGCAACAAGATTATCAAGTTCTGCAAAGTTTTGTGGAGTCACCATACTGAGGAAGAAGCCACCTGGGAACGCGAAGAAGATCTTCGTAGAGACCATCCGCACCTATTTTCTAGCCAACCCGAATCTCGAGGGCGAGATTCATCTTAAGGTGGGTAGGTTTGTAACATCCCAAAATTTCATTTTGGAATGTTATGAATATAGTTATGCATCTATCATCATCATTGCTTGATTGTATGTAATATTTGAAATGTCTTTTCTGACTTTCTGAAAGTCCCTTCTACTTTTCCCTATGCTGCTTTCCCTATTTGAAATTTTGGTTATATGTTCAAAATAAGAGAGGAGTAACATGACACTCCACACCAGGGTCAAATTGGTGAGTTATTTGAACAAAAATAACCAGGAGTTATTTTGAAAATATTTGCAAAAAGGATTTAAAAACAATTAGGCAATTTCTGAAAATAATATTTTTTTAAGTGTTCAAATGACAGAATAGAAATGTTCATTAAATAGCATTTATTATTCTGTTAATTTTGATATATAATACCCCTATATTTAGAGACGATTTGAATGCTTTAAATGTATTTGAATGTCTCTGGAAAATTATTAAAAAGAAAAACAGTAACGGTTTGCATTTAAACGGGCCGGCCCACGACAGTTATTTCGCGCATTTACTACGAACCGGCCGACCGACGCGTAACGGACGCGCTCCCTCTCACTGACATCCGGGCCCCACCCCCGACCGACCGTTACACCGAACGGTCATCGTCTCCCTCCCCGCGCTCGCCGGATCCGACGCCGGCAGTTTCTTCCCCTCGCCGGATCTCTCTCCCCTCTTAACTCCCGCACCCCTCGAGCGCCCTATAAGTACCGGCCACTTCCCCGCATCCATTCACCCCGAGCCCCCCTTTTCCCCCTCGCCGGAACGCTGTCAATTGCTCGCCGGAGCTACTCCCACACCGAAGCTCGCCATCGACCGTAGCCACCACCTCCGACCTCCGTTCACCCCACCGTCGCCAACAATCGACTCCGGAGAACCGTCGTCGTCGCCCGGACCACTTCCCCGTCTTCCTCGACCACCGGAGCACCTCGCCGTCGCATCCACCGCTACCGGACTCGCCGGAGTACCCCGACGCCGGCGACCTCTTTACCCTGTGAGCACCCCCTCCCTCCGATCCGAATCCAACGTCCGAGATTAGAACGGACTTAAGTCCGAATCGTTTTCTTCTTCCGATCGGTCGCCCGCCCGTAGCTCTCGCACGCACACCCCCCTTAACCAATCGGATCGTGCCACGTAGCCCCCCTGACCGACGCAAATCAGATTTTTTTTTTCATTCTTTGTTTTAATTAACAGAATGTTTTCAAATTTTGTTTTGCTTATATCTTTTAATCTATTTAGTGTTTTGAGTTGATTCTTTGTGCAATAGCTCACATTTTTCATGTAGTTTCACCCTGTACTTTTAAATTTCAAATTTGAACTATAAAATTTGAATTTAATCAAATTTGCTCAAAATCTTCAAATCTGAATAACTAGAGTTTGAAAATAGATTTTGATATGAATCTTTTTGCTACTGTTTGGTATTAGTTAGGACTACCTTCATGCTTAGTTTGAGGATTTTTAGGATATATTTGATTTGTGTTTCAGTTAAAAACAGAATCTGTATAGTATTATAATATAGTTTTATAAACTCAATTTTGATTAGTTTGATTTAGAATTTGGTTTTATTTGTTTATTAGGTTCTGTTAGTAAACATTTAGTGTTTTCACTTAATGTTAATAAAAATATAAATTTGCTTAGTTTAATTTTAATTAACATAGGAATCAAAATTTCTTTTCAATTAGGCTTAATTTGACTAAAACAACTAACTAGTAATAGTTTTGCTTTCAAACAAAGTTTTGTATATTTTGTTTCTGTTTTCTAAGACAGATTTAATAGTAAATTATTTTCTGTCAAGAACATGTTTTGTTAACAAATTATAAGTTTAGTTTTCATTCTTTTGTTAGTACAACTATAGTTGATTCATATAGTGTTTATCAAAACTTTTATAAACTTTACTAGAGTTTTCCCAACAAACTTAAATTGACTTTGTTTACTTTAATAGTAAAATATTCTATTGTTGCCTTGCTATCAACAATTGTCTTGTTATTTCAAAATAGTTTTATTATGTAGAAGTGTTTTCATCATCCCCTTTGGAAAACAAAACTTTGTGTGTTTTACTTGCTAGAGACTTTTGTGCATTGTTTGCCTTGTTTGTTTAGTACTTCTTTGATGAATGTTATGAGTACTTATTTTGGTTGTATGCTTATTTGAGTACTTGTCTGCTTCATTAGATTATCCGGAGTGCGAAGCTTGTTACTTAGAGTCACTCACGTACGAAGATCATCAATCAGGCAAGTCACTTTGATCATGTTTTACCCATGTTTTATATGCATTAGTTCTACCATCTCCCCAGTTGCATGCAAGATAGGTTAGTTGGAAACTTGGTTACATTGTAGTAGTATCATGTGGTAGATACCCCTCTCAACCCTCTTTGACAACATTGGCCCCCGGGAAACGTTGTTTTACTTTTGCTATGCTAATAGTAGACGGGGTTGATTGTGTGATTCATGGGAGTTGAGAGAGTTAATAATTTCAAGACCTACATAATGAGCAAGATTTCAAGACTCCAAGTTTTCAACATACCTCTGGGTGGATGATGGTTGAACGGCGCCCTGGAGAAACCAGTGGTTAGCCTAGGTGATGCTGGAGATGGCCAGTATTCGCGCGGAAAGGTCCACCCAGGCACAAAGGGATGGATGGGTGCTTCAAGACCCAAGGCTTACCTGCACAGCCACAAGTCATTATGGGCTCTGGCTTGGTTGGATATCGTGGTGACCCTGGACAGGCGGTGCTACGAGAGGTAGAAGAACGGTAGGAAAGGATGGGCACCGTCAGAGTCGTAGGGAAACCCTTTGGAAGACCATGTTTTGGTCATCCGTTTCTCAAACACCCTGAAGTGCGAGAAATCAAACGGAGGCAACCAAATCTTGTGGGGAACGTGTGCAAAACTCTGCAGAGTACAAAACCTAATCGATTAGCCGTGTCCACGGTCATGGACGACTTGAGCCAAAGGAATTGAAACTTCCGGAACTCTCAACACAAATAATATGATGATGTGGGTATTTAATAATTTTGGGTATGAGAATTGGTTGGTGGAACCATCTCATTAATCAACCAACTGAGTAATATTTTGCTTAACCCTTCTTTTGATGTAGGAAAAACTTGGCTTTACGCAAAAACTTACCACCCCACCTGCCATATATGCATATAGACTAGCTGATTATTTTCACACCTCTACTGTGACTTTGCCGGCATATTCCATATGCTGACCTACACGGCTGCAACGTATCATGTTGCAGAGTACTTTTCCGACCAGGAGTGAGGACACGTTCTATGCTCAGTGAGATGCCCTTGGAGTCAGATGGACTCATCTACCTTCGACGCTTCCGCAAGATTTAGATATTCTCATGAGTTGGCTTTTAGCCACTTTATTGTAATTTTTATTGTAATAAAGGACCCGATATGAGATTTTGATTAATATAATGCTGTGTGATTTACCTTTGATATATACATTGATGTACCGTGTGTGTACCAGCATGATCTTGGGATGGTACGGAAACACCGGAGACTTGACCTTCCAGGTCGGGTCGTTACACAAATACCCTTTCTTTGCCGATTATTTTTATTGCGGGCTCTGCCCTCCTTTCTCGGATTTCTTCAACGACCTCATGCTCACCTACGGCTTCCAACTCTTGGATTTTACACCAAATGTCGTGACGTCCATGTCAGTTTTCGCTCATCTTTGCAAAAACTTTTCCGGTGTAGTCCCTAGCACTGCTCTTTTCTGTCACTACTCTACCCCCTGCATCCAAAAGGCGGAGCCCTTTATGGTGTCATCACTTGGATTCCACGGTCAGGAACCAAGGAGGTCTATCCCGACGGGGCTTACTGCGAGAGGTGGGATGAGTGGCGGGGCACATGGTGTTGGATCCGGTAGGATAAACCCCCACCTTTCTATTTGCCGCGGGACACCAAGATGGTGTGCAGCGACAACTGGAGCTCCCTTGACCCCGAGGATGGGAAGCTAACACTCACAACCACCAGGATTCAGCGCTTCAGAAACGCCGGCCTCACCGTAGAGATGATAGGCGCCGATTTCCTTCGTCGGCGTATTGCTCCCCTACAGAATAAGGCGAGGCTAGCTTGGGAATTCCGAAATGCGGTGGACATCATGAGCCTGTGCCCCAGGCTAAACCACAACCTGACCATTATGCAGCACAAAGCTCTCTGCCAGAAGCTGTTCAGGAGCGTTGTGGTACAAGATCTGCCGGCAGGCATTGTCCCCTTGTGCAACAATTCTTCTTTACGTAGAATCATTGCCATGATGCCGGCGTTCGACGCCCACAGCCTCGACGCGTCTTAGATCGAGCCACCTGTAGAGAAGGCGCAAGAATTCATAGATAACTTGACGGAGAGGGCCATCCGTGGGGAAGAGAGCCTCGTCCGCGACACCACTGAGGAGGAACTGGTGTACATCGCCAGTAGGGTGGAGGAAGCGGAGCTTGCCATAGAGTCCGGCAGCGCCGGCTTTGCGAAAGACGAGGCCGGTGGATGGGAAACACTGCTGGATGAAAACCTCGATGGGCAGGGCGGGACCGCTGAGTAGCAAGGCGGCACATCCACTCGGGGCTGCCCTGTCGAAGACGCAGCTGAGGAGGAGCTGCCTGAGGAGGCCCCGTCCCTTGTGCAAAGGAAGAGGCGCATCCTTCGGAGTGCCGCTTCTAGGCTTCCGGTCCGTCAAGCTCCTTCGAGCAGCGCATCCCCCGACAAGGGGGTGACCGGCAAGGCCGCGCGGCGGCAAGAAGCTCAGCAGCATCCCGTGCCCACCGCGGCCAAGCGATCCACGAGCACCCCTCTACCTCCTCCCGCAGGCAGCACGGCAGAGGTCGCCTTTGATCTTTCTGCTCTTAGCTCCGGAGAAGAAGACGAGGAGTAAGGAACTTGTCGTATCTTTTGTTCTTCTAATTTCTGGTTTTTAACTTTATTCATTCGATAGGCCTTGGTTTGCCTCCACAGGGATGCGGAAACACTGGCACAACGGGTAGCGAAGAGGACGAGGACCTCGACGATTGAGGAGTTGTCGGCAAGCGCCTCAGGCGCTCCAAGGACGACCATCATCAGCCCGGAAGCTAGCCCGCGGCACAGCCCCCGATGAAGCCCCCAGCGTGATCCCATTACTCACTTTCCGACGGCAAGTGTTGGGGTGTGCATCTTCACTGTTGACATCCCCGGATGTGCAGGAGGAGGGGGGCGACAAGGAGAACCGTCAGCGGCCGTTCCTGATACGCCGCCTCCATCATCTACCCCGCCCAGAGATGATCCCCAGCAAGGACTTCCTCCAACGTGCTTTATCACGACGAGGGACAACCAGCAAGCACGGGCACTGGCAGGTCTTCACCGACAACCGTCGTTGGTGTAGGTACTCTATATTATGTTCGTCTTTTCTCTTTTTTTGTCTTCTTGAACTTCCTGCTCAGCTTCACTTGGTTTGTTTCTTGGCCTTCAAACATTTCCTCGATGGAGGGCATGGACGTCAACACCATCATCGAGGAGACTGCCAGGGATGCTGCCGCTGAGCCCGACAGGATCGCTGTCGGGGAGGCCATCAAGAGTGCTACCGCTAAGGCTGCTAGTGCCGAGGCTGCCAAGCTGCGAACAAGGAGGAGGCCGCCAAGAATCCTGTCGAGAGGGCCGGCAAGGAGGCCAGTGGTCGCACTGGCGGCATTCCTGCCGCAGGAGCGACAGGCGCTACGCCGACCACCGAGCCCCTAGCTATTAAGGAGGTAGCTGTCAAGGACCAGCCGCCCATGTCCGAAGGCCCTTCATCAAGCAGGTACTTAAGGGTCAGCGACAACTTGTTCTTCAGTATCCCCGGCATGCCAAGCACTAAGGTGCTGCCTGAAGGGGAAGTCTTTGTTGAGGAGGCCATCACTGCTGTCGGGCTTGATATCATTGATGAGCCAAGCGCCAGCAGCAAATCCCAAGAAGAGCAGCTCCTCCAGACCATGGGCAACAGCTTCCGGAAGCTTCAAGCACTTCACCATGCTCGGAAGGAGAAACTGGACTCCGGGGCAGCGGTTATGGAAGCGGTTGAGGCCAACTTCCAGGAGTGTGTCGCGGAGACTCGGGCCTGGTTTGCCCAAGCTTCCTAGGATCTAAAGTCTGGTCAGACGCAACTGAGCCAGGGCTGGAGCAGGCGTAGGAAGAGGCCAAACCACGGGCCGGTGCAGAGGACGCTTGCTTGACAAAGCGTCGTATCTTGCTCGATGCTCAAGAGGAAGACCTTGCCGCCCGTGAGAAGGCGCTTGCCAACAAACTTCATGGCAAGGAAGTGGAGCTTGAGGAGTTCATCGCATGGCGGACCCGGGAGATGGAGTGGAAGCATAAGGAGGCGCTCGATGCTCTAACTGTAGACCAGGTCGGCAAGCTGAAGGAGGTCGCCAATGCTGCCGAAGCTGCGGAGGCTGCCAAGAACTTACAAGAGGAGAGGGTGAAGAAACTGGAGGCCAACCTTGAGGATCTCGACAAGGAGGTCTCGTTGCTAATTCTGAAAGAGACAAGGCCCTTGCCATCCCGATGGAGATGCAGGTCGCAATTTCTAACAAGACCAAATAACTCTCTTCAGCCAATGAGTCCGTCGGCGACCTGAACCTAAAGTTGGACATGATGTTCAAGACCCTCGAGACCGCTGATACGTCTCCAATGTATCTATAATTTTTGATTGGTCCATGCTATTATATTATCTGTTTTGGATGTTTTATATGCATTAATATGTTATTTTATATTATTTTTGGGACTAACCTATTAATCTAGAGCCTAGTGCCAGTTTCTGTTTTTTCCTTGTTTTTGAGTTACGCAGATAAGGAATATTAAACGGAGTCCAAACGGAATTAAACCTCCCGAAAGATTTTTCTGGAAAATATGGAAGCCACGAGACTTGAGAACCAAGGCAGAGGAGCTGCCATGGGTCCACAAGCCTGCTTGTCGTGGCTAGGGGGCCACCCGCGCCGGGCAGGCTTGTGGGCCCCTGGCACCTCCCCTAACCCTAATCTTCGGCCTATAAATACCCAAATATTCCATCATTATCAGAATGAGCCAAGAAAACACTTTTCCGTCACCAAAAGTCTCCGTTCCGGAGAGATCCAATCTTGGAACCTTTTTCGGTAATCTGCCGGAGGGGGATTCGATCACGGAGGGCATCTACATCAACTCCATTGCTCCTCCGATGATGCGTGAGTAGTTCACCACAGACATTACGGGTCCATAGCTAGCAGCTAGATGGCTTCTTCTCTCTCTTTGCTTCTCAATACCATGTTCTTCATGATCTTCATGGAGATCTGTCCGATGTAATACTCTTTTGTGGTGTGTTTGTCGAGATCCGACAAATTGTGGGTTTATGTTCAGATTATCCATGAATATTATTTGAGTCTTTCCTGAATTCTTATATGCATGATTTCATAAATTTTAAAGTCTCTTCGAATTATTGGTTTGGTTTGGCCAACTAGATAGGTAATTCTTGCAATAGGAGAAGTGCTTAGATTGGGATTCAATCTTGCGGTGTCTTCACCGAGTGACATAGTAGGGGTAGCGAGGCACGTATTGTATTGTTGCCATCAAGGGTACAAAGATGGGGTTTTCATCATATTGCTTGAGTTTATCCCTCTACATCATGTCATCTTACCTAATGTGTTACTCTGTTCTTCATGAACTTAATACTCTAGATGCAGGCAGGAGTCGGTCGATGTGTGGAGTAATAGTAGTAGATGCAGAATCGTTTCGGTCTACTTGTCACAGATGTGATGCCTATATGCATAATCATTGCCTTGGATATCTTCATAATTATTTACTATTCTATCAATTGCTCGATAGTAATTTGTTCACCCACCTTAATACTTGCCATCATGAGAGAAGCCATCTAGTGAAACCTATGGCCCAGGGGTCTATTTTACATATTATATTTTTCAGATCTAAAACAAAAACACCAAAAATACTTCCTACATTGTTTTTACTTTTACTGTTACTTTCTTTTCAAGCACCTTATTATATCTATGTCTACTTGATCTCATCCTTGCAAATAACCGTGAAGGGATTGACAACCCTTTTATAGAGTTGGGTGCGAGAGTTTGACTCCTTGTGCAGGTATATCTATTGGTGGCTCGCTTGTATCTCCTACTGGATTGATACCTTGGTTCTCAAAAACTAAGGGAAATACTTATCTACTTTGCTGCATCAAACCATTCCTCTTCATGGGAAACCAACGCATGCTCGAGAAGTAGCAAGAAGGATTTCTGGCGCCGTTACCGGGGAGATACATAGCAAGTCAAGGATACCAAGTACCCATCACAAACTCATCTCTTGCATTTACATTATTTGCCATTTGCGTCTCATTTTCCTCTCCCCCACTTCTAAAACGATTTTCAGAAGATTTTCCTTTCGCCCTTTCCTGTTCGTCTTCTTGCTTGTGTGCTTGATTGCTCGCTTTGTCATCATGTCTGAAACAAAGGAGGTTATCGCTGAAAATCTGGGGCGGTATCACTAGTACCAATCTTGAGAAAAAAATTGAATCTTGTTCTCTAGATCATGAAACTGAATCTCTTCTTAAAACTAAAAAAATTCAAGTTGGAGATGGAAACATTATCGGTAAGAGCGTTATTCAAGAATTCTTTGATTGTACTAGAACAATACCTATGAGTAAGAGACCTATTATTATTAGCATGAATATTTATGCGAATGCTATTGTCATGCTCATTGAAAAATTGGAAAGGAAATTTGTGCACATTCATCCCGCTTTGCAGAAAGTGTTTTATGAACTTCCCAATGTTAATCATCCTAAACCTAAAAAGATTGCTACTATCATCCTCATGCTAGAATTTGATTTCATCATACAAGAAGCTAGGGAGATTTTTACCTTCTACAATAAATATGTTGAACACCCTCCTATTGAATAAATCCTCCATGATCAAGAAACCTTGCGTAGCCTAGAATCTAGAGACAATCAATCTTATAGTGGAAATCATAGGAAGAGAGCTCCCTACACGGAAATAACTCACACCCTATACCATGAAACTTATGAGGAATTTGATTGGATTACTAGGGTAATTTTGGAAGGGTATGAGGATGATTTTCTTGAAAATATGATCAAAGAACATCTTATAAATAATATACATGTATTATATGATGATATTTATGGTCATGATCTAGACTACGGGTTTATGAATGCTAAAATCACTAACCACAGCCCCTTTCATGATTTAAGTTCTTCTACAAGAAAATAAATAAAGTAAAGGATGGATCTAGTTAGGAAATCTTTTCATGGATTGATCATGTTTGGATTGTTTACCAAAGATGACAATACCTAGATCTATTGCGTTTTGCCTAGCTAGGGGCGTTAAATAGTAGCGCTTGTTGGGAGGCAACCCAATTTTATTTTGCTTTCAGATTTTTGCTTATGTTTTGGTGTGTTTGGCACATTATAACTTCTTTATTAATTGTGTTTTTGTGTTTAAATTAGTGTTTGAGCCAAGTAAAACCTTTGGGGTGGTCTATGGTAGTTGTTGATTTGATCTTGCTGGAAAACAGAAACTTTTGCGCTCAGTACAAGATTTTTCAGAATTTTTCAGAGAATCAAATTGATATGAAATTTTTACAAAGTATTGAAATACAAATTTCCCTAGTTTTAATAATGTTTCAGCATTTTTATAGCTACATAAGTATTCTAAGTTTACAGATTGCTACAGACTGTTCTGTTTTTGACAGATTCTGGTTTCTTTGTGTTGTTTGCTTATTTTGATGTATCTATGGGTCATATAGGGGGGTATGAGTCATGGAGAAGTTAGAATACATTAGGTATTGCACAAATATAAATAAATAATAAGTTCACAATAGTACTTAAAGCGGTGATTTATTTTTCTTATACTAACGGATCTCATGAATTTTCTGTTGAGTTTTGTGTTGTGAAGTTTTCAAGTTTTGGGTGAAGATTTGATGGACTATGGAATAAAGAGTGTCAAGAGCCTAAGCTTGGGGATGCCCATGGCACCCCAAGTCATATTCAAGGATACCAAAAAGCCTAAGCTTGGGGATGCCATGAAAGGCATCCCCTCTTTGCTTGGAGCGTCTTGTATGATATGAGTCTTTGCTTGTTAGTTTGCCACAATCATCCTTGCTGCACACATCTTTAGAGATAGACATACTGAATCGTGAAATTGTTAGAATACTCTATATGCTTCACTTATATCTTTTCAGCTAGGCAATGTTGGTCTAGTGCTTCACTTATATCTTTTTAGAGCATGGTGATGTTATATTTTATAGAAATTATTGAACTCTCATTCCTCAATTGTATTATTTTGAGAGTTTCTTAAAACAGCATGGTAATTTGTTTAGGTTATGAATTTAGTCCTAATATAATGGCATCCAAGAGGAATATAATAAAAACTTTCATATTAAGTGCATTAACAACTATGAGAATTTGGATTCCTTGCATATAGTTTTGAGATAATAGGGATGGTAATATGAGAGTCATGCTAGTGAGTAGTTGTGAAATGAAGAGATACATGTGTTAAAGCTTTTGATTCCCGTAGCATGCACATATGGTGAGCCGCTATGTAACAAAGTCGAAGCATGAGTTGTCTAATGATTGTTGACCTTTGTGTGAGGGTCGGGAGCACGCGATGGTTAACTCCTACCAACCTATCCCCTAGGAGCATGCGTCTAATGCTTTGTTTGATGACTAATAGAATTTTGCAATAATTATGTGAGTTCTTTATTACTAATGTGATTCCATGGATTATACGCACTCTCACCCTTCCATCTTTGCTAGCCTCTCTAGTACCGCGCAACTTTCGCCGTTACATCAAACCCTCCTTCCTCAAAACAGCCACCATATATTCCTCAAAATAGCCACCATACCTATCTATTATGACATTTCCATAGCCATTCCGAGATATATTGCCATGCAACTTCCACCATGTAGTTTTTCTATGACTTGCATCATCACTTCATATTGCATATAGAGTTATATCTTGTCATAGGAATCGAGTTGTAATTCTTTTTCTTTGAGTTATAAGTAAATAAAAGTGTGATGATTTTTCATTAATAGAGCATTGTCCCATGAGATAAAAGGATGATGGAGGCTATGACTCCCTCACAAGTTGGGCCGAGTATCCAGACTTTACAAAAAATAAAAGAGGTCAGTGAAGCCCAAACAAAAAAAAAAGAGGCCAAAGAAGCCCACCAAAATAAATAAATAAATCAGAGAAAGAGAGAAGGGACAATTGCAACTATCTTTTTCCACACTTGTGCTTCAAAGTAGCATCATGATCTTCATGATAGAGAGTCTCCTATTTTGTCACTTTCATATAACTAGTGGATATTCATATTGCACGACCACTTAGTTTTCTTTTTGAGCTTTCATACACTTATAGCTCTAAGTGCATTTGTTGCATGGCAATTCCTACTCACTCACATTGATATCTATTGATGGGCATCTCCATAGCACGTTGATACACCTAGTTGATGTGAGACTATCTTCTCCTTTTTCCCTTGCACCCCCACCATATTCTATTCAACCTATAATGTTATATCCATGGCTCACGCCCATGTATTGTGTGAGAGTTTAAAAGTTTTGAGAACACCAAAAGTGTGAAACAATTGCTTGACTTCTTCATTTGGGGTTGTGCATGATTCAGATACTTTGTGTGGGGAAGATGGAGCATAGCCAGACCATATGATTTTGTAGGGATGAATTTCTAAGGCCATGTTATTTCGAAAGGACACGACTACCTTGTTGGTGTGCTCGAAGTATTATTGTTTTTATGTCAATATTAGACTACTATTTTGAATCTAATGGATCTGAATATTCATGCCACAATAAAGAATATTACATAGATAAATATGTTGGGTAGAATTCCACGTCAAAAATTCTGTTTTTATCATTTACCTACTCGAGGACGAGCAGGAATTAAGCTTGGGGATGTTGATACGTCTCCAACGTATCTATAATTTTCGATTGTTCCATGCTATTATATTATCTATTTTGGATGTTTTATATTAATATGCATTAATATTCTATTTTATATTATTTTTGGGACTAACCTATTAATCTAGAGCCTAGTGCGAGTTTCTCTTTTTTCTTGTTTTTGAGTTTCGCAGATAAGGAATATTAAACGAAGTCCAAACGGATTAAAACATTCGGAAAGATTTTTTCTGGAAAATATGGAAGCCCCAAAACTTGAGAACCAAGGCAGAGGAGCTGCCACGGGGCCACAAGCCCGCTTGCCATGGCCAGGGGGGCCACCCGCGCCGAACAGCCTTGTGGGCCCCTGCACCTCCCCTAACCCTAATCTTTGGCCTATAAATACCCAAATATTCCATCATTATCAGAACAATCCATGAAAAAGCTTTTCCGTCGCCAGAAGCCTCCGTTCCCGAGAAATCCAATATTGGAGCCTTTTCCGGTAATCTGCCTGAGGGGGATTCGATCACGGAGGGCATCTACATCAACTCTATTGCCCCTGTGATGATGCGTGAGTAGTTCACCACAGACCTACGGGTCCATAGCTAGTAGCTAGATGGTTTATTCTCTCTCTTTTCTTCTCAATACCATGTTCTTCATGATCTTCATGGAGATCTATCCGATGTAATACTCTTTTGCGGTGTGTTTGTCGAGATCCGATGAATTGTGGGTTTATTTTCAGATTATCCATGAATATTATTTGAGTCTTTCCTGAATTCTTATATGCATGATTTCATATCTTTGCAAGTCTCTTCGAATTATTGGTTTGGTTTGGCCAACAAGATTGGTAATTCTTGCAATAGGAGAAGTGCTTAGTTTTGGGTTCAATCTTGCGGTGTCCTCACCCAATGACATAGTAGGGGTAGCGAGGCATGTATTGAATTATTACCACCAAGGGTAAAAATATGGGGTTTTCATCATATTGCTTGAGTTTATCCCTCTACTTCATGCCATCTTACCTAATGCGTTACTCTGTTCTTCATGGACTTAAAACTCTAGATGCAGGAAAGAGTCGGTCGATGTGTGGAGTAATAGTAGTAGATGCGGAATCGTTTCGGTCTACTTGTCACGGACTAATGCCTATATGCATAATCATTGCCTTGGATATCTTCATAATTATTCGCTTTTCTATCAATTGCTCGATAGTAATTTGTTCACCCACCGTAATACTAGCCATTATGAGAGAAGCCATCTAGTGAAACCTATGTGCCCTAGGTCTATTTTCCATATTATATTTTCAGATCTAAAACCAAAAACACCAAAAATACTTGTTGCATTGTTTTTTTTCTTTTAGTTTTACTTTCCTTTCAAGCACCCTATTATATCTATCTCTATTAGATCTCATCCTTGCAAATAACCGTGAAGGGATTGACAACCCCTTTATAGTGTTGGGAGCAAGAGTTTGACTCCTTGTGCAGGTATATCTATTGGTGGCTCGCTTGTATCTCCTACTGGATTGATACCTTGGTTCTCAAAAACTAAGGGAAGTACTTATCTACTTTGATGCATCAAACTGTTCCTCTTCACGGGAAACCAACGGATGCTCGAGAAGTAGCAACCGCCAAGACCCGGGAAAGGGATCTAGTCAAGGATCTCAATGATGAGAAGGAGCAGGTTAAGAGCACCGCCATCGCCCACAATGACTATGTACATGGAGTGGAAATCTGGAGCGAGAAGCTCGTCGACGTCGCGGAGAAGCTCGCCGAACAACTGTCCACCATGGGCCTAGAGGGCCCCATGTATTATCTAGATGACAGGGTGTCCACGAGCGCCAAGGTGACCATGTTCTTCGACAGTCTTCTTGGAGCCTTGGAGCAGCTTCACTATGATCGGGCATCCTACTTGGCCAGCGAATCACGCAAGATCTGCCAGGCCGTTCTTTGCAAGGTGCTCGTCAAGGTGGCGTACAAGAACCCCGGCCTCAATCTCGCCAACGTCCTCAACCGCTTGCCGAAGGATGTAGACGCCAAGGCGCTTGAGGAACCCGTCGCTCCCATCGTCAAGCGGGTTGAAGGTGATCGCCGGGATTAGCTGCCTCACTCCTCGCTGCCACACATGCCAAAAACGATTTATTTCATGTTAGAATTTTGGTAGGGACGATGTAATATTGCTTCTCATGCTTTGAACAACTGCCATGTTATCCTCCTTTTATTTCTATCTATATGTATTCACCCTACACTTGATTGAAAACTTGCCGGCGTGCACCCCTCTGCTGCGAGCGCTAGGTGCGGGACTTTAGCGGCCTGCTGGCGGGGTTGCCACTGGCAAGAGACCCTAGGGCTTTCAGTGCAGCCACCTAGACTGCTGAGTGGACTCGAAACAGAATAGGGACGCAACCAATCGTAGCAAGGTTCCTTCGCGTGCAGGTTTTCCATATAGAGGTTGAAAATTGCCCAAGGAAAATAGTTCTACAGCAAGAATTCACTTGGGGTTTTGCAACTTATCTTTTTGTTGCCGCACTCCTTCCGACAAGATTTTTTTGGGACGTCACTCATAGGTATCCATACCACCATTCCCCCCGGCAAAGCTATGCACGAGGTGACCTTCTATCCTTTGATAAAAAGAAAGAAGAGAAAATATGGATGTGGAACCGTGGTGGTCCATTAGTTCTTGCCGGGATCGAGTGTAATGCAATGTCTTAGACAATCATGCACATAAGTAAACATGAGAACCAATCAATATTTGCAGAACACTTATCTTTATTCAACTACGCACAGGGTCTGAGCCTGGCTTTGTACCAAGGATTACATGCTCCATCGGCAAGACTTGTACAAAAGGTGGTTGCCAGGGGGGGCGACAACCGCGCCTCACGGGTAGAACTTGCGAATATGCTCAATACTCCAGGAGTTGCTCACTGGGATGCCATCTTCGGTCTCCAGGCGGACTGTGCCAGGTCTGGTGACTCGTACTACCCGATAAGGGCCTTCCCACTTCGGCGTCAACTTGTTGGAATTCTTGGCAGACTGAACTCGCCGAAGAACAAGGTCACCTTCCTCAAGACTTCTAGCATTAACTTTGCGGCTATGGTAGCGGCGCAAAGCTTGTTGGTAGCGTGTAGCTCTCACAGCAGCCTGAAGACGGTCTTCCTCAAGGAGAGTCGCGTTGTCTTGCCACAAATGCTCTTTCTCGAGCTCATCATAAGCGAGCACTCGAGGTGAGCCATATATGAGTGCCGTGGGGAGAACTGCCTCCGCCCCATAGATGAGGGAGAAGGGTGTCTGGCCGGTAGCTCGATTTGGTGTCGTCTTGATTGACCAAAGAACCACCGGCAACTCATCAATCCAGTGTTTTCCGCACTTATGCAGCTTGTCGAAAGTTCTCGTCTTGAGGCACCGCAGCACTTCATCATTAGCCCTTTCCGCTTGGTCATTGTTCCTTGGGTGGGCAACAGAAGCAAAACAGATTTGGCTGCCAAGGTCTTGGACATATTGCATGAAGGTGCGGCTCGTGAACTGTGTGCCATTGTCACTGATGATCCTGTTAGGAACGCCAAAGTGGCAAACTAGTCCTTTGAAGAACTTGACGGCTGACTGTGGTGTCACCTTTCTCACTGCTTCCACTTCCGGCCACTTTGTGAACTTGTCGATTGCGACGTACAAGTACTCAAAGCCCCCGGCAGCACGGGGAAAGGGGCCCAAGATGTCGAGCCCCCAGACCAAAAATGACCAGGATAAAGGGATTGTTTGAAGGGCTTGAGCTAGTTGATGTAATTTCTTCAAATGAAACTAGCATGATTCACACTTGGTTACTAACGTGGTTGCATCCTAGAGGGCAGTGGGCCAAAAGAAACCTTGCCGGAATGCCTTACCGGCAAGTGCTCTTGATCCTATGTGGGAGCCACATATGCCCCCATGTATCTCTGCCAATAGCTCCAGTCCATCTTCCCGGAAAATGCATTTGAGTTTCACGCCATTTGGTCTTTTTCTGTACAGCACATTGTCTACGAACTGGTACATATGAGACTGGCAGGCTACTTTCTTTGCTTCCTCTTGTTCTTCGGGAAGTTCTCCTTTTTGAAGGAAACGGACGATGTGTTGTGCCCATGTTGGAACCTGAGGCTCGACAACAAGGAAAAGGAATATCTTCTGCCGGAGGAGCATCTATCTCAATGGCAAGGGCCTGAGGCCCTGTCGGAGCTTGCTACGCCTCGGTAAGCCTAGCGGGAGCGTCTGCTTCCATGGCAAGAGTCGGAGGCTCCGCCGGAGCATGGCGCTCACCGGCAAGCCAGATGTTGTCCCCGACAACCTCCTTGTCGGTGGCTTCTGGGAGCTCTGCCAAGAAATACTTGCCGGAACTCAACTTCCTTATTTTCTCTTTTCCAGTTAATTGTGTCACGGAGGGTTGAGTTAGTCGGAGCACGAAAGTCCCTGGTTCCACATGCAACTTAAGGGCAGCACACTTTGACAGGCCATCGGCAACGTTGTTCTCTGCACGCGAAATGTGCTCCATTTGGAGGCTGTCAAAACGTTCGTCCAACTTCCTCACCTCATCTACATAAACCTCCATCAACGGACTCTGGTAATCGGTGTTCACTTGCCTGACGACAAGCTGAGAATCACCACTAACAATAAGTTTCTTGATCCCATGGTCCACCGCAATCCTGAGACCGGCAAGCAGCCCTTCGTACTCGGCAATGTTGTTCGTTGATCTCTCCCGGGGAAAATGCATCTGAATCACATATTTGAGGTGCTCTCTAGTGGGTACGATAAGAAGCACTCCGGCATCGGTGCCTTGCAGCGAGAAAGCCCCATCAAAATGCATGATCCACTCTTGATCGTTTTCCTTGCCGGGGAGAGTTAACTCTGGAACTTCTTCATCTGGCGTTGGGGTCCATTCTGCAATGAACTCCACCAAGGATCTGCTCTGAATGGTCGAAGTGCTTTCAAACTTGAGACCAAAGTTTGACAGTTCCAAAGCCCACTCGACAATCCTTCTGGTAGCCTATGGGTTCCGCAGTATCCGTTGTAGCGGGAAGCGGGTGACAACGGTGATCTCATGTGCTTGGAAGTAATGGCATAGCTTCCTCGAGGCCATAAGAAGGCCGAATAGCAACTTTTGCACACCAGAATATCTTGATCTAGCCCCCTGCAATAGGGAGCTGACAAAATAGACTGGGCACTGCACCACCTTGTTCCTCTGGATTATCTCTTTCAACTGCGCAGATCCTTCCTTGCCGGCACCAGACCCTGCCAGGGAATCCCCTGGCTCGTCACTTGGCGGCCTTGCCATTGCCGCTACTTCTTCATCAACTTCTCTTTTAGACACTCGTGTAGCACTCACCACTTGATTCGTTGCCACCAGATATAGCAGCAATGGCTCTTGTGGTTTTGGCGTGACTAGGACTAGCAGAGATGAGAGGTATTTCTTCAAATCCTGCAGCGCTGCCTCTTCTTCCGGAGTCCATTTCATTGGACCTACCTTCTTCAAGATTGTGAAAAAGGGCAGGGCGCGCTCAGCAGATTTTGAGATCAACCTACTCAGAGCAGCAACACAGCCGGCAAGGCGGCGCACATCTTTGACACGTCTTGGTGCTTCAATTTGCTCAATTTCTTTGATCTTTTTGGGATTTGTGTCAATTCATCGTTGAGATACAAAGAACCCGAGAAGCTTGCCGGATGGGACGCCGAACACACACTTCTCAGGGTTGAGCTTCATGTTGATCTTGCGCAAGTTAGTAAATGTTTCTTCTAGGTATGATATGAGCGTAACCTTGTCCTTGATTTTGACCACTATGTCATCCATATAAGCCTCCATATTTCTATGTAGCTAGGGCACAAAACCAATTTGGACTGCTCTTGCAAATGTAGAACCAGCACTTTTCAAGCTGAAAGGCATACGCAAAAAGCAATACGTACCACATGGGGTGATAAATGCGGTCTTCTCCTCGTCTTCCTTGGCCATGAAAATCTGATGATAGCCGGAGTAGGCGTCAAGGAAAGACAACAAGTCATAGCCGGCGGTGGAGTCCACGATCTGGTCGATGCACGGCGAGGTAAAAGGGTCTTTGGGGCAGGCTTTGTTGATGTCTGTGAAGTTAATGCACAACCTCCATTTCCCATTCGCCTTGCACACTACAACCGGATTGGCCAACCATGTTGGATGAAGTACTCCTCTGATCAAGCTAGCCACTTCTAGTTTCTTAATCTCTTAGGCAATAAATTGTTCCCACTCCAAAGCTTGCTTCCGGACTTTCTGCTTGACGGGTTGCGCATGTGGGCAGATGGCAAGGTGGTGCTCAATCACCTTCCTGGGAACACCGGGGATATCATATGTTTGCCATGCAAACACATGGACATTCGCCCATAGGAAGGCGACGAGCACGCTTTCGTATTTGTCGTCAAGGGTGAAACTTATGGTGAAAGTTCCCCCCGTGCCATCCTCCTTGGCGGACACCTTCTTGGTCTCTGGCGGAGCTGCCTTGGACTTCTTGCTCTTGTCGGTGGAGCTCTCTGGCACATCGTCAATGGGAGCGCAGCACCCCGAAGAGGTGCGCTTGCCGGAATGTGCGCCAGAGGTCTTGTCGGTCTTGTTCCCCCGGGAGCTTCGGTGGAAGGAGCAATTGCCTTAGCGGCAGGTGCTGCAACTACCTCCCGGTAGAGTTGGTCGGCATAGATAAGTGCATTTTTCTTGTCGGAGTTGATCGTGATGATGCTCATCGGCCCGAGCATCTTCAGCACATTGGAAGCGAAGTGGGTGGCCGCCATGAACTTGGCCAGTGTCGGGCAGCCAAGGATGTCGTTGTACGGCAGCTAGATCTTGGCAACGTCAAAAATGATCTTCTTTGTTTTGAAATTGATATCACTGCCAAATGTCACCGGTAGCGTGACCTTGCCCTTCGGCTGAGTTCTCCCTGAATTGACCCCTTGAAAAGCGTCTGTCGGCTCAAGATCTTCATCAGGAATTTGCAGCATGTGGATGACATCAGGTGAGATCAAGTTCAGGCTGGCCCCACTGTCGACTAGCATCTTCGTCACCTTGAGGTTGCAAATAGTTGGCGAAACCAACAACGGTAGGCATTCGACCAAAGTTATGCAATCAAGGTGATCCTCTACGTCGAAGATGATAGGAGTGTTGGACCACTTTAGAGGTCTTTGGGCACCGATAGAGGGCTCTGCCACCTTAACCTCGCACGCCCACTGTTTAGTTGGCGGTGAGAGGAATGCGACGAGGCACCTCTCTCAATGCAAATCATCTATGTAGCCTTCTGGAACTCATGCTCGCTGGACTCGTCATCCTCTTTGATGTCATCATCATCTCCCTCTTGCTTGTCACGGCCATGGGCGGGCTGGTCTTTTTGTTGCTTGGGCTTGTCGCGGCGACCACCTCGGTTGATGCGCTTCTTGCCGGATCCCCCAGTACCATCCTATCCTTTATCCTTGTCTCGCCTCTCGTATTCGGCTTTTTGCTTCTCGACAAGCTGCTCAACTTGCCGGTAGTCTTGGAGGTCGTGGCGCTTGGTGTGATGGATCTTGCAATACTGCTTGGCGGAGCCTTCTGGCTTGTCGACAGTAGCCATAGCATGGCAGGAGGCGCACCCGACAACATCTTTACCAGGGTCACCAACCGTGTCCTTCTTGGCAGCCCAGGGTTACCGGATCCCTCCACGGCAAGTACGGTCTTGCCCTTGTGTTTCTTATTCCACCGTCGGCCTTTCTTTGTCGGGGTAGCAGTGTCTTCATCTTCAGAGTCGACCCCTGCGCCAGCATCTTTGCCGGGGAGTATCCTCCTTCTTTAGCCCGAGCACATTTGTCTGCCAAAGCATAAAGCTCAGCAACATCCCTGGCCATGTTCATTGCTATCTCCTCCCGCATCATGCGGTTGCGCATGTTCTGATGGAACGCGCCGATAACAGCGGTAGGATGAACGTCTGGATGTTGTGGTGCACATGGCTGAACCTTTGGATGTATTTGCGCAAAGTTTCACCCTCCTTCTGAGGGATGATGTCCAAATCACTTTCCTGGCCAGGAGCTTGATGACCTCCCGTGAAGGCGCCAACAAACTCGTGGCACATGTCTGCCCAGGAGGTGATGGATCCCTTAGGCAAGTGCATCAACCACGACCTAACGTTGGGCTTAAGCACCAATAGGAAGTAGTTGGCAAGTATCTTGTCATCGCGACCCCGAGTAGCTTGCGCCGCAATGGTGTAGATGCTCAGGAACTCCGACGGGTGAGTTTTGTCGTCATACTTCTCCAGGACCTCTGGCTTGAACATGCGGGAATTGGGCCACTGGACTTGACGCAGCTCATGGGTAAACGCTGGACAACCCACCTCGTAAGGTAGGCTGACAGGATACTCTAGCGCAGACTTGACTACAGTGGCCCCCGTGCGCCTATCAGATTGAAGGTGCGCTTCCTACCGTCGCTCGATGGCATTTTGGGTGTCTTCCTTGCCTCGTTCCCAAAGAACTTGACGCTAGTCACGACGTGTCTATGGGTCGAACGACGCTATCGCGTAGCCGTCATAAGCGCCGGTCCACCGAGTCGGTGACCGGCGTTGTTGCTGTGGACGAGAGTGCGTCGAGGTCGCACCACCTCCGGCCTTCTCACTACTGGCGTGAGTCGGCTCGGTAGATCGAAATTTATCTGCAAGGCCGAGGAGGCTCTAAATGGTTGCTCTCCATTCGTCGAGCTTCTTCGCAGCGGGAGGGAAGTTTAGGAGTAGCTGTGCTCGCGCCATCGCTTCCTCTGACGTGGTCGGTAGCGGACGGTGTGAGGAACGCGAGGTGCTCTGGCTTCTAACTATGTTAGAAGGAGCACCACCGCGGTCCCGCGATGGCACGCCACTCCCACTAGCATGCTGACGAGCGTGCTGGTCCCGTGCACCTTGGGAGAGGTGCACAGGAGCTTTTGAGTGGGGACGTTGAGAACTGCGGGTGCCATGGTGTGGCTCTTCGCGCACGTCCTGGGAAGGTCGTGGTGTAGGCACCGGCGTGGGCGCCCTGGATGATACTCTTCCACCCCCGGAGTTTGTCGTATCACCCGCAGGCAGTACAGCTCCGTCTTGAGATCCAGCAGCGCGGGAGTTCTCGCAGCCGCCTTGGGCGTCTCTGTGGCGGGCGTCGCCGCTAGCTTGGCCTTGATCACTAAAGCGACACGGCAGCTCTGAACCTCCGCATCCTCCTACTCCACCCACGTCTACGCCATCACCTGTCTGAGTAGACACAGGGACAGCGGATGCGGATGGGCCAACCGCCATCAGGCCCTTCTTCTTGGGGGCCATGGCGATGATGAGTATGAAGAAACTGGCATGCTGATCACCAGAACAGGTTCGTATGACCTATCTCCCCTACCTGGCGCACTAAAGATGTCGTGGGGAACGAGCACCTATGGGATCGGAGGGACCCTTTCAGTTCGGCGGGGGTGAAGGCTCACACAAAGAGCAGGTCTAATGAACAGCATGTGGGGAATTTACCCAGGTTCGGGCCGCAAGGATGCGTAAAACCCTACTCCTGCATGCTTGTATTGAGAGTATTCTTAGGGTTCTAGCTACACAAGCGTTGTGAGCAGCTACCATGTGTTCTAGCTATAAGGCCCCAAGACTGAAAGCCCAAAGTCTGAGGATCCAAAAGTCCCCTACCATATCGCCCTAGGCCTCCTTTTATACTCTAAAGAGGATCCCAACTGTGGTGTACACCGCGTACACATGGTGTATAGAGATACAGTGCTATCATACCTACCACTGACGGAGTAGGACAGGCGCATTTAATGCTCCGCCAGTCATCTCTGTCCATTTGTGGGACAGGACGGGAGCCCGTCCCATCGGCACCGCCTAGCCCCCTCCAGCGCCCATGCTACGATACGTGCCTAGGTGAGGCGACACCTGGCCTGTGCGCTGGCACGGCCTTGCCGGGGCTTCGCAATGCCCGGGGCTTGCCGGGGCCTTGTCCTTGCCTGAGGGTTTGATAGTCACCCCGGCAAGGTCTTGTCGGGGGTCTTGATTTTTCGGTGCTTGTACCTGGCAAGTCCCCGTTGGGCCTCGTTGCCAGGGTGGCTACCACTGCCCGTGCACGAGTAAAGGGGCACTAGGAAGCCCAAAATTCTAGTGCACCAACAATAAGAAAGAGAACTTTCACATATAAATATATTATCTTGGACATATTTTATGATTGTGAATACCCATCAATTATTTTCAAACTTGATCAAATAGTTGAAGTTGGACAACAAAGACAGCGTAATGGTTATGTTTGGGTATATTTGAATAGAAGTTATATTATTATGGATCCTCAAACATGTGGTTCTTGTTTAGAACCTTTTGCTAGCCAAAACCCCGTACTAAGTAGAAATACTACTTGTGCATCCAACTTCTTGAGCCAAATTTCTTCCATGAGAGTCCACCATACCTACCTCTATATAGTATTTCACTACCATTCCAAGTAAATTTGCATGTGCCACCTCTAAACATTCAAATAAACATTTGTTTTGTGTGATCGTACCACTCATGGAGCGACGGGCGGTCATTATCTTCCAAGTTAAGCGAGTTATTCTCAAGAAGAGTGTTTATTCACTTGTCATTGCACGAGAGAGGTTGGTCAAAAAGATTCCTAGTCCTACATAATACAAAAATAAATAAACAAGAACACCCCTATAAAGTTGATTGTTTGGAAGGCACCCGTGGATTCGGCCAGCAATGGAATGTGTTTGAATGGTGGAGGGGGAGTAAAATTTTAAATTTTGTTTGGGAACCGCCAATAATTTGGTTAGCATGGAAGATATTGAATACTCTGTTGTGACGTTCATAGGAAAGGCACACCACTCAAAATTACATATTCATCTCTATTTTAAACAATGAGCTCTCGCACATATGCAAATCCCTACTTCCATTTGCAAAGGGACAATCTATTTACTTTCATGGTACTTACTTTCATGTTGAGTCAACTTATTATTCCAACCTCAATCTATTACTTGGCAAGCACCATGTGGTGGGGGAAATACCCAAATATATATATCCACTAGAATATATTTGATCATGATTCATTATTGTTGACAATTATCTTTATGATAATTGTGTTGGGAGGCGAAACATTAAGCCCCTATCTTTCTGTGTGTTCGATGGATGGTGTTTGTTCTAAACATATGCCTTGAGTATTAGCAATCATAAAAGACTATTTGATAATGGAGCTCTTACTTAGACTTGATGATGTATTGAAATTGTTTGGTGACCAAGAACATAGATTGTTAAGTTTCAATAGAATGCATTGTTTGAACCATGACATGTGAATTGATTGCTACTCTATCATGATGATTTTGATGAGAAAAAGTTGCTGGTTATGATGCTAGAAAAGTGAATGAAATTACCAATGATCAAAACTATTCACTAAGCTAGCATTCACACTTCATAAATTATTTCTGTTATCATTTACCTACTCGAGGACGAGCAGGAACTAAGCTTGGGGTGGTGATACATCTCCAACGTATTTAATTTATGAAGTATTCAAGCCATATTAACCTATGTTTACAATACCTTTATATGGTTTTGATGCACTTTATATGATTTATTTAGAACTAACCCGGCTGACGTTGTTTTCAGCAGAATTACTGTGGTGTTGTTTTTCTGCAAAAAATAAAAGTTCTCGGAATCACCCGAAACTTTTTTGTGATTTTTTGGAGGAAATAAGCAACATTGGAGGGAAGACCTGCTGGAGGGGGTGTGCCAGTGGGCCAACACACAACAGGCCCCGCCCCGCCTAATGGCATGGTGTGATGTGTGGTGGGGCCCATGTGGCTCCATTGGGCGTGATTCCAATGCTGAAAAATCCTATAAATCCCAGAAATCCCAAGAATAAATAGAGACTCATCGTTCCTCCGTCGCAACTCTTATGACGAAAAACCAATCTGGAGGCGTTCCAGTAGCCTGGCGGAGAGGGTAGATCATCTCCAGTGGCCATCTTCATCATCCCGGCGGAGGCCATGACGAGGAGGGAGTAGTCCACCCTCGGGGCTGGTGGTTTGTACCAGTAGCTATGTGTTCAATCTCTCTCCCTCTCATGTTCTTGATATGGCACAATCTTTATGTATCACAGGCTTTGTTAATATAGTTGGATCATATGAGGTGTTTCCCTTGCTATCTATTGTGATGAATTGAATCTTTCCCTTTGAGCTCTCGTTATGTTGGATTGAATATTGGATTTGAGAACACATGATGTATGTCTTGCGTGGGATACCCATAGTGACATTGGGGCATTCTATTGATTCACTTGATATATGTTAAGGCATCACCTTGCGGATTCCGATGACCTTGGGAATCTATGCATAGGGGTTGATTGCGCATTTTCATACCACGTTCTTTGATAGAAATCTTGGGGTGCTCCTTGAAGTTCTTTGTGTTTGATTGAATATGACAGATCTGAAAGTGTTTGGTGCATGTAGCATAATTTACCCACGGATACTTGATGTGACATTAGGGTTGATTGATATGCATCATTGGTGTTATTATAGTAGGAACTCTAGGTTGTTTGTGACACTTATAGGAATAGCCCAATAGATTGATCAGAAAGAATAACTTTGAGGTGGTTCTACTGCCTACACCAATTTAATCTTCTTGTTCTCCGCTAGATAGGAACTTTGGAGTGATTCTTTGTTACACGTTGAGGGATCATCATATGATTCAACTATGTTAGCATTGTTGGGACATTGCACTAGGGAAAGTTTGAATCCTAGGCCTTGTTTCCAAGCATTAATATATCAATTTGCTTGCTTTTTTACACTTGCTACCTTGCTGATTTTATATTTTCAGATTAAAAAAACATATATCTCACATCCATATTGCACTTGTATCACCATCTCTTCGCCGAACTAGTGCACCTAACAATTTGCCATTGTATTGGGTGTGTTGGGGAGACAAGAGATTTCTTGTATTTGATTGCACGTTTGTTTGAGAGAGACCATCTTAATCCTACACCTCCCACATATTGATAAACCTTGGGTCATCCACTTGAGGGAAAATTGCTATTGTCCTACAAAACTCTGCACTTGGAGGCCCAACATAGTCTACAAGAACAAAGTTGCGTAGTAAACATTAGGGACACACCCCTCCCACTTTCCCTCCATTTTTCCCAAACCCTCCCGCGTGCCCCCTCCCCTCCCTCCTCCATGGACGGCGACCCGATCAACCCCAGCGATGCGGCCGCCGCCGCGCACCCCATGTCAAAGAAGATGTGTCCCAAGGGTCCTGGGAAGCCTCGGTCCTACCTCACGTCGACGAAGCTAGGAAAACACAACGGCGAGTTAGTGAAGAGGAGGGGCTAACGGACAAAGGCTGCAGATATGAAGGCGGTTACGGCCTATGCTGCCAAGCTTGCCGCATGGCGTCAAGCACAACATCTTGCTGACATCGACGACAAGGAATCCATCATCTCCAAGGTGCATGATAACCCACAAGTATAGGGGATCAGTTGTAGCCTCTTTCGATAAGTAAGAGTGTCGAACCCAACGAGGAGCTAAAGGTAG
Organism: Hordeum marinum; assembly: GCA_022496015.1. NCBI lineage: Eukaryota > Viridiplantae > Streptophyta > Magnoliopsida > Poales > Poaceae > Hordeum > Hordeum marinum. The sequence goes on along the minus strand of CM039678.1, from coordinate 389,440,101 downwards.
AATAAATATTCACTCAAGTTCTATCAACCACCGATACAACTCTACGCACGCTTAACGTTCGCTTTACCTAGAACAAGTATGAAACTAGAAGTACTTTGTAGGTTTTGTTGGATAGGGTTGCAAGATAATAAAGAACACATAAATAAAAACTAGGGGTTGTTTAGATAAAGTAACAATTAAGTTAGTTTAATGTGGGGACCCCGACTCATAAGTTGTGGTCACCGAATGCACGTGTATAGTGATCCTAGAGATCAATGCTCACTGAACACACAGAAGCTGAATAACAAGAGTCTTACATCCACATTTAGCGTCTTACACAAATAAAGACCATGAATGTCAAGTCTTACATAGATAGGGCCACGAGGGTCAAAACACTTAAATAGAACAAGCAGCGGATATCTTGGACGAAAGCGTGAACCCATGCCATCTGCCTTAACCTACAGGCATTCTGACCGGGAAGCGTCCTAGTTCGCATGTTCGTCACCAACGAACTCTTCAACATGCTCCTGTTCTTCTATGCCTGGCCAATTAAATAACCAGTGGCAAGCCAATGAGTACTTTTAATGTACTCGCAAGCAACTCAAGTTGTGGGACAAGGTAACAATGATGCATGATATAGCACTAAGTAGGTAATTTGTGGAAAGCTAATTTTTAATGCAATGACATGATCAAGTAACTAGTAAGCATGCGTCAATAATGGCAGATATCCATATGAACAAGTTACGGGTATCATCATAAGTAGGGGTTTGAACACCTCATGTTCATTCATCATGCTAAGTCATCGGACTTAGTTCAATTCCCATGCTAAGTCATCGGACTTAGCCCATGTGATTTCTTTGTCACCATCACATCCATACTCACACCAAATTTCATGAAAACATCCGAACGTAGTCTAACAAGGACCTCCAACTGTCCACGACCGCAGACGCGGCTATTCGAATAGTTTTACACTCTGTAGAGGTTGCATACTTTACCCGCAAGACTCGGGGAACTTCCGTGTCATCCACGACTCGCGGTATTTAACATACCCAAGGTAAGCACCCGAATAATGCCTTTCCCCTAGCGATACTAGACAAAGAGTTCACTCGATTGGTACCCATCCCTCATGATGTACATCACACGAGCCTCGCTCTAATCGTACCATCCATGAGGGGACCAACGATGTGCCCGGTGCTTGTGAAGACAGCGCATGATCGTACATACCGGTATGACCCCGTATCGAGAGTGACCACGCCACTCCCGCCACTAGTAATGCGGTCTCCTTGACAGTACCCACCAAGGTAATCAACAAAGTCCTGTCCCATAAGGGGTATCGTGGTTGCGCATGTAAGGTTGGGACGGTCAGCAGACCTTAGAACTCTCCGTTTTTGAAAACACACTCACTTGCTCCGACATACCACTTCTTTCTCAAGTGGTTACCCAACTCATCATCGTCTCCCTCGGGCATTAGTGGCACCCGACAGGGTGTTCAAAATGTCTTTGAAATCATTCCTTCCTTTCCATCACGATGCATAAGTCCCATCCCACTTGCGTAGCATCTACTAGCATCCTATCTACACCCACCCGCATAACCCTCATAAGGTGGTAGGGTCATGCACGATGCAAGTGTCAATGACAAGAGTACCGGAAGCAACCCACTGGAGGGGTCACTACTCCAAATGATCAAATATGACAAAAGTAAAGTGCTATATTTCATGCAATGAAAAGTTTCTTAACATGATCAAAGGGTTGCTTGCCTGGCTCAACAAAGTCTCCAGGGTCTTCGAAGTCTTCGGGTCCAACTTCTTCGTCAACCGCACAATCTATCGTCGCGAAATAAAGTGATAAAAATAAGCAACACACAAAAATAGAGCACACAAACTATTATCAAAAATTCTAACCTATTCTGATAAACACTAAATGTCATACTAAAAATATCCTCCTAGGGTTTTGTTGTGAAAAATAATTTAAAATTAATTAACAGAGGCAAAAAGGTGCCCGAATATAGGTTTTAGAATAAAATGGTACTAAAAATATTTTCAAACATTTTTACATATGGCACTAATAAATTCTGTAGATTATTTCAAGATTTAAGGTGGAAGAATTTCTGGATTTAGATGAATACACAACCCTGTGGGATTTTTGGAAGTTAAAAGAAAAAGGAAAAGGGAAAAGGGTCCTGTGCCCTCACAGGCCAGAACCACCCGGCCAAACCGGCCCACAGGGGGAAGCCAGCCTAGGCGAGGCGCCGCGTGTGGCAGGTTTGTTTTAAACCTGCCCACGGGCCCTGCCTGCCAGCGACAAAGGAGGGGGCGAGGGGATGACAGGTGGGCCCCACCTGTCATCCCTCTCCTTACGACAGGAGCGGAGGGGCTCACCGAAGGGGGGCTCCAGGCTACGGCGGCTGGAACGGAGGGCACCAGCTTGCTTGCGGGGCTCCCGTGCGTCGGTGGGTGGTCACGGGGAGATCCAGGGCAGAGCAGAATGTCGGCGAGGGGAGGGGAGCTCGACAGCGGCAAGGGTTTGGTGCGGGAGAGGGCTCCCAACCACGGGGGAGAGCAGGCTGAGCACGGGGAGGAAGCAGAGGGAAGGAGGAAGCAATAAGAGAGGGGCAAGGGCTCGGGGAGGCACTATATATAGGGGGTCGCCGGTCCACCGTGGACGTGGTGCGCTGGTGAGGACCAGGGCGTTGCCACGGGCCACGGGGGCGAGCCGGGCCATGTCTAGGGGCTTCGTGGACTCAGTCCGCGCCCAGGAGAGGGGAATGGCATCTAGGAGGGGGACCGGAGGTGCGCGCGTGCGAGCGCGGCCACTGGCCGGTTCGAGCAATGTCATGCACGCGCGAAGGAGGGGAGGAGAGAGAGGGGAGAGAGGGGGCCGACCGCCTGCCGCGTCGCGGACGTTGAGGCCGACCAGGGGGACACACGGGGGAGGCCCAAGGCTGTTGGGCGGCGTTGGGCAGGGGCGGCTATAGTGCGGGAGCGCACTGTAGCGCACTCCAAAGCGCCCAAATGGCTGTCCTGGCATATTTTAAGCCCACCCGCATGTCCTCTTGTGTCTTGGGGCTATAGGAGATGCCCAAGGGCTAGGAGGAGCTAGGGAGGGCTCTAAAGGAGCCTTAGGGTAGAAGAAAAGGGGGGAGGTAGAAAAGATGTTGTCCAGGGGTAGAAATAGAGGTTTTACCCCTCAACCAATGAGCTATGCCCCTGAGGGTTTTACTGGAGGTGAAAGGTATCCACAGGAGGTTGTGGTAAAAGTTTGGGGGCAAGGGTAAAAGGAATAGGGGTGAAACCAGAGGTTTTACCAATTCACCAGAAGGTGTTTGGTATGGTTTTGGGCAAGAAGAAGTTACCATCTTACTGAGATATCCATCGGGGTCAAGGGCTAGGTAAAAATGAGAGGATTCACCAAGTTTGAGCTCAAGGGGAAAAAGTTGACAATGGAGATTTGATAAACCCTAGAAATTTACAGAAACAGGTTTCTGTAGATCTATTGATGCTAGGCTTTTACCCTTGATGCACCACTTAGTGTATCATCACTATTTGGTCATTAGATCATGCCCACAAAGTTTGAGGCCAAAGGGGGACACTTCACAATGTAAAGTTGCTCAAGTTTGATTCTGGACAGGGATGGTTTTGGGATGGTTTGATGAACCAAATCAACTTGGATTGAGGTGAAACTTTTCAAGATCATCACCTATGATGTTGTTGACTTGTTGTAATTTTCCTGGAATTTATTGAGAATATTTCTTATAGAAATATTCCAAAAGTTTGGTTTGAACAGAAAGGGTTTTGAGGGGTTTTGCCAATGATTAGAACATGCCCTTGAGTTGAAACTCATATATATGGAAAATATATGTCCACTGAGCTTCCCTAAATTTTCTCAAATATTTTCAAAGAATTTAAATAATTTTTTCCTAGGAAAAACCATTTATGGCTTTAAGAAAAAGCCCTTAAATAAAATAAGAAAACAACCTTTAAAAATATTTTGTGGTTTTGTGAAGTCATACATATAGTAGGTTTGAAATAAAGCCTTTGGGAAAGAAGGATCCACCTGGTTTGAGGACTTGCAGTGCAAACCTAATTTCAGGGGGTTTTAAAAACCTATTTTGAATAAATCATTTTTGATTAAAACAAATTTTGATAAAAATAGTTTTGGGCACTGATCACATGTCATGATCATTGAGCAAGAGGTTTGGGTCAAGGAAGATGAATATGAAGTGGAATAGAATCTAGGAGTGGCACAACCACAATCAACAAGCAACAATTCAAACAAGCACAACACTGGCAAAAAGTTTTAACTGATTCCAATTTTTTATAAACCCAAACATATCAATGTGTTACAACACAGGGTGTGACATTTAACGAGTGTGGAAAAGTGATGGTAGGAGTTGCGGAATTGTCCCTAAGCAATTGACTACATTACTAGACCGATAGCAAGTTTTATGTGAGAGAGGCCACTACTATCATGTCATCCCTTACTTGGAATTCTATGCACTTATGACTGGAACTATTAGCAAGAATCCGCAACTACTAACGTTCATTAAGGTAAAACCCAACCATAGCATTAAGATATATTGGTCCCCCTTCAATCCCGTATGCATCAATTTCTATGCTAGGCTGAAGCTGCTATCACCCTTGCCCTCCAATACATAGTCCTATCAACATACAACTAACCCTATGGTGTGATCCACGCACGCGCTCATATGATGGGCACCAAAGGATAGCAACATAACCACAAGCAAATTAAACCAATCATAGCAATTCACCAATCACCGATAGGACAACAAAAATCTACTCAAACATCATAGGATGGCAACACATCATTGGATAATAATATGAAGCATAAAGAACCATGTTCAAGTAGAGGGTATAGCGGGTTGTGGGAGAGTGGACCGCTGAATATAGATGGGGGAAGGCGATGAAGATGTTGGGGAAGATGACGGGGGTGTTGGTGTAGATCGTCATCACATGATGGTTGCCCTAGCGGCGTTCCGGGGCCACCGGGAGAGGGGGAGGGAGCCCCCCTCTTTCTTCTTCTTCCTTGGGCTCCCCCTAGATGTTAGGAGGGTTTCCCCTCTGGTCCTTGGCCTCCATGGCAACGGAGGGGCGAGAGCCCCTCCGAGATTGGATCTCTCTCTCTGTTTCCTCATGTTTCTGTGTTCCCAGATTCTGGCCTTTCACCATTTCTTAAATTCCCGGATATTCGTAATTCCGATTGAGCTGAAATTTTAACACATTTTTATCTGGATATTAGCTTTCTTGCGGCGAAATAAGGGCACAAACCACCTTACGGGGTGACCACAAGGGTCCAGGGCGTGCCCCTATGGCTTGTGGGCCCCTCAGGCATCGTCTCGCGGGATTCTTTTTCCCAAAAATCACATATATTCCAACAAAAATCTCCGTAAGTTTTTATCGCGTTTGGACTTTGTTTGGTATGGATATTCTGCGAAACAAAAAACATGCAACAAATAGGAACTGGTACTCGGCACTGGATCAATATGTTAGTCCCAGAAATAGTATAAAAAGTTGCAAAAAGTATATGAAAGTTGTAGAATATTGGCATGACACAATCAAAAATAATACTCCCTCCGTCCCATAATGTAAGACATTTTTTGACTCCAGTGTAGAGTCAAAAAACGTCTTGCATTATGGGACGGGGGAGTAGATATGATGGAGACATATCAGCATCCCCAAGCTTAATTCCTGCTCGTCCTCGAGTAGGTAAATGATAAAAAAATAATTTTTGATGTGGAATGCTACCTAGCATAATCTTATTCATATAATCTAGCCATGGCATGAATATTAAGACACGAGTGATTCAAAGCGATAGTCTATCATTTGACATAAAGACAATAATACTTCAAGCATACTAATAAAGTAATCATGTCTTCTCAAAATATCATGGCTAAAAGAATGTTATCCCTACAAAATCATATAGTCTGGCTATGCTCCATCTTCATCACACAAAGTATTAAATAATGCACAAGCCCGATTTTAGTCAAGCAATTGTTTCATAATTTAGTATTCTCAAACCTTTTCAACTTTCACGCAATACATGAGTGTGAGCCATGGATATAGCACTATAGCTGGAGTAGAATATGGTGGTTGTGGAGAAGACAAAAATAAGGAGATAGTTTCACATCTACTAGGCGTATAAACGGGATATGGAGATGCCCATCAATAGATATCAATGTTAGTGAGTAGGGATTGCCATGCAACAGATGCACTAGAGGTATAAGTGTGTGAAAGCTCAAAAAGAAACTAAGTGGGTGTGCATCCAACTCGCTTGCTCGCGAAGACCTAGGGAAATTTGAGGAAGCCAATCATTGGAATATACAAGCCAAGTTCTATAATGAAAAATTCCCACTAGTACATGAAAGTGACAATATAGGAGACTCTCTATCATGAAGATCACGGTGCTACTTTGAAGCACAAGTGTGGAAAAAGGAATAGTAGCATTGGCCATTCTCTCTCTTTTCTCTCATTATTTTTTTTGTTTTTTTGGTGGGCTTCTTTGGCCTCTTTTTTTTATTTGTAAAGTTCGGAGACTCATCCCAACTTGTGAGGGAATCATAGCTTCCATCGTCCTTTCCTCACATGGGACAATGCTTTAATAATGATGATCATCACACTTTTATTCACTTACAACTCCAGAATTACAACTTGATACTAGAACAAAATATGACTCCATATGAATGCCTCCGGTGGTGTACCAGGATGTGCAATGATCTAGCGTAGCAATGACATCAAAAAATGGACAAGCCATGAAAACATCATGTTAGCTATCTTACGACCATGCAAAGCAATATGACAATGATGGTGCGTGTCATAATAAAGGAACGGTGGAAGTTGCATGGCAATATATCTTAGAATGGCTATGGAAATGCCATAATAGGTAGGTATGGTGGCTGTTTTGAGGAAGGGAATATGGTGGGTTTAATGCACTAGCAAAAGTTGTGCGGTACTAGAGAGGCTAGCAAAGGTGGAAGGGTGAGAGTGCGTATAATCCATGGACTCAACATTAGTCATAAAGAACTCACATACTTATTGCAAAAATTTATTAGTCATCAAAACAAGGTACTACACACATGCTCCTAGGGGAGGGCTGGTAGGAGTTAACCATCACACGATCCCGACCTCCACACAAAGGATGACAATTAATAAATAAACCATGCTCCCACTTCTTCACACGATGGTTCACTATACGTGCATGATATGGGAATCACAAACTTTAACACAAGTATTTCTACCAATCCACAATTACTCACTAGCATGACGCTATATCACCATATTTATATCACAAAACTATTGCAAGGAATCAAACATATCATATTCAGTGATCTACAAGTTTTATGTAGGATTTTATGACTAACCATGTGAATGACCAACTCATGTTAACTCTCTTAATAGATATAAGTGAAGCATGAGAGTTTAATTCTTTCTACAATAGATATGCCCATTCTCTAACAAATATAAGTGAAGCAAAAGGGCATTCTACAAATGGCGGTTTTCTATGTGTAGAGAAACAGGCAATCCAAACTTCAAATGATATCAGTGAAGCACACGAAGCATTCTATAAACCCATACTCAAAAGATATAAGTGATGTGCAAAGAGCCTTCTATAAATCAACCAAGGACTTTCTCATATCATCATGGTGCATTATTAAAAGAAAAATAAAAACCACATGACACTACAAGATTTACGCATATCATGTGACGAATAAAAATATAGCTCCAAGTAAAATTGCCGATGGTTGTTAGAAGAAAGAGGGGATGCCTTCTGGGGCATCCCCAAGCTTAGTTTATTGGGAGTCCTTGAATATTATCTTGGGGTGCCTCGAGCATCCCCAAGCTTAGTCTCTTTACACTCCTTATTCCTTCATCCGTCGTGATCTCACCCAAAACTTGAAAACTTCAATCACACATAAGTTAACAAAACCCATGTGAGATCCGCTAGTATAATAAAGCAAATTACCACTTTTAGTACTGTTGCAAACCCATTCACATTTTATTTTTTCATTTTAGCTACTGTATTATAACTTATTTATGGTTTATACCACCTATAAAATTGATTGTTTCATCAAAACTAGCAAAACAATGCATCAAAAATAGAATACGTCTTAAACAGAACAGTCTGTAGCAATCTGAACATTTACTATACTTCTTTAACTTTGAAAATTCTGAAAAAATTGGAAAAAATAAACAATTTGCATAGAAGTTCTGTGTAAAAATTTCAGAAACTTTTGACATTCTAGTAAAAAAATTAAATGCACGCACTACAGCCAAAGTTTCTGTTTTTGCACTGCACACACCAAACAAGCAATATAATCATCCTAAAGGCAAATCTTGGCACATTATTTTTATAATACAAGGGATTTATACAAGTGGGTAATTATTTTTGTTGAAAAGTTTCTGTAATTAAGATTTGCAAAGTTTCCAAGGGCATGAACAAAGTTCAAGGAGCTCCCCCACTTCAACGGTGTTCGTCCTTCTTACTTTCACTTCTCTTTTTGAAAAAAAATTAGGTTCCCCTCTTTTTTTAACTATATAAAAGCACACAACAGAATAAATTGACTCTCTAAAACTTCCGGGTTGTCTCCCCGGCAGCACTTTCTTTAAAGCCATTAAGCTAAGCATAAAGTGCTCAAGTAATGGATCCACCTGGATCCCAAGGTATATTAAAGTCAATTTTCATTAATAATGATTTGTAATTTAGTAGTGAGCACAAATTAGCATAAATAATGCAAAAACAAAGTCTAACTCTCTTCCTATGCATCGACATGTCATAAAAGAACAATTCATGCACACGAAGTAAAGGCCAATGCATAGTATAATTACTATCTTGCAATTTTATTGTGTTGGAAACATAGAGAGGCGGAGATGTAGTTCCTCTCTCATAATAATTGCAAGTAGGAGCAGCAAGCACATGCATATTATACTTATCAAAATTATCATGTGCAATAGTAAAACACAACCCATCAATATAATCCTTAATAAGCACAAACTTCTCTGATATAGTGTAGTTGGGAGAATTCAAAAAGATAATAGGACTATCATGCGTGGGTGCAATAGCAACAATTTCATTCTTAACATAAAAAACTCTAGCAAGTTCATCTCCATAATCATAATTCATATTCGCATAATGTCCACAAGCATAACAAGCATCAATTTCATCAAAAAGGGATATTTCAAACGGATCCAAGGGATCATAGAAATTATCATAGCATTCATCCTTCGGTAAGAACAAAGAGAAATTAAACAATGTATGAGTTGAAGAGTTACTCTCATTATAAGGTGGGGACGGGTAGCTAATCCTCTCTTCCTTCTTTTGTTCTTCGCTCTCCTCCCCATATTTTTCATCCAATGAGCTCACAGTGTCATCAATTTCTTCTTCCATAGATTGCTGCAAAATATTAGTCTCTTCTTGGATAGCGGAGACTTTCTCAATAAAGAATTAATACCGGCATTATATTTATAATTCTCATAGCAATATTTAAGTATAGCAAGATTTTCAGATTTGTAAACAGCATCATCATAATTTTCATACTCCTCAAATAAACATTTAATTTCACAAGCACCCATAAAAGCAATGAATTCTTCTATTCGTTCCACATCATAGTAATAATATATACCATTACCATAAGAAGCCAAGGTTTCATTATCATTAAATTTACATGAAAGGTGAAGGTGTGGAGGCTTCATCCTAGAGCAACAAGTATAGTCATATCTCAAGCATAAATTCCGAGCATACCAATGTAACATATGAATTTGATCCCATAATAGTTTCCCTTTTTGAGTCAAGCGATAATCCCTAAAGTATTCACATTGATCCAACATGTGTCCCATTATATAATTGAATGGGGTTTTCCCAGGATTATTAAAGTAGTGCATAATATCTTTCACATAACGAGCATCGAGGGTTTTTAGGAGGTTCCCCATCTCCATGAGTTGCAAGTACACCTAATTTGTTTGGTATTTCGTGTTCCATATCCACAGCTAAAGATAGAGAACAACTTAGAACAGCAAATAAAATCTACTTTGTGATAAATCAAACAAGCACACATGAGAATATTCACCCCGTGCTATTGTTGCCCAACAACGGCACCAGAAAAAGGTCTTGATAACCCACAAGTATAGGGGATCGGTTGTAGCCTCTTTCGATAAGTAAGAGTGTCGAACCCAATGAGGAGCTAAAGGTAGAACAAATATTCCCTCAAGTTCTATCAACCACCAATACAACTCTACGCACGCTTAACGTTCACTTTACCTAGAACAAGTATAAAACTAGAAGTACTTTGTAGGTGTTCTTGGATAGGGTTGCAAGATAATAAAGAACACATAAATAAAAACTAGGGGCTTTTTAGATAAAGTAACAATTAAGTTAGTTTAACGAGTTTGGAAAAGTGGTGGTACAAGTTGCGGAATTGTCCCTAAGCAATTGACTACGTTACTAGACCGATAGCAAGTTTTATGTGGGAGAGGCCACTGCTAGCATGTCATCACTTACTTGGAATTCTATGCACTTATGATTGGAACTATTAGCAAGCATCTGCAACTACTAACGTTCATTAAGGTAAAACCCAACCATAGCATTAAGATATATTGGTCCCCCTTCAATCCCGTATGCATCAATTTCTATGCTAGGCTGAAGCTGCTATCACCCTTGCCCTCCAATACATAGTCCTATAAACATACAACTAGCCCTATGGTGTGATCCATGCGTGCGCTCATATGATGGGCACCAAAGGACAGCTACATAACCACAAGCAAATTAAACCAATCATAGCAATTCACCAATCACCAATAGGACAACACAAATCTACTCAGACATCATAGGATGGCAACACATCACTGGATAATAATATGAAGCATAAAGAACCATGTTCAAGTAGAGGGTATAGAGGTTTGCGCGAGATTGGACCGCTGAATATAGATGGGGGAAGGCAATGAAGATGTTGGGGAAGATGATGGAGGTGTTGGTGTAGATCGCCGTCACACGATGATTGCCCCGGCGGCATTCCGGCGCCATCGGTAGAGAGCCCCCCTTATTCTTATTATTCCTTGTCCTTCCCCTAGATGGGAGGAGGGTTTTCCCTATGGCACTTGGCCTCCAAGGCGGCAGAGGGGCAAGAGCCCCTCCGAGATTGGATCTCTCTCTCTGTTTCCTTCTGTTTTTGCGTTCCCAGATTCTGGCCTTTCACCATTTCTTAAATTCCCGGAGATCCGTAACTATGATTGGACTGAAATTTTAACACGATTTTTACCCAGATATTAGCATTCTTATGTCGAAAGAAGGGCATCAACCGCCTTACAGGATGACCACAAGGCTCGAAGGCGCGCGCTACCTCCTCGGGCGCGCCCCTATGGCTTGTGGGCCCGTCAGACATCGTCTCACGTTGATTCTGTTTCCCAAAAATCCCATATATTCCAAAAAAAATCTCCAGAATTTTTTATTGCGTTTGGACTTTGTTTGGTATGGATATTCTGTGAAACAAAAAACATGCAACAAACACGAACTGGCACTAGGCACTGGATCAATACGTTAGTCCCAAAAATAGTATAAAGGGTTTTTTACATCTGTGGCCCTGGTACCTTAGCTCTACTCATTCATCCCCATGCTCTTAACTTTTGCTCAGTTTTCCCCACTCCCTTTCCCAAAACCCTCAGAACAGGTCAGAACGGATGTTGCCGTCAGGTCAAAGGCTTGACCATTAACTCTGACGAGTGGGGTCGCGCTAGACTGTGTCGCCCGTTGGACCTGACAAGTGGGGCTGTGTTGGGCGATGTCGTTGTTCGACCGTTGGGTTGTGGTTTCGTTGGGTCATGGTTTCATTGGGCCATCCCTTGCATTAAACGCCTGCGCACGCCGCCACGACAGAAGCTTATTATGCATGCACCCAACAAACCCGCCTACATTGGTCGATGCGCGCCGCCATGATGCGCCAACCGATCCTGCATGCGCCGATGCGTGTCGCCACGATGCACTGACCGAGATGCTTACGTGCACGTTGGCCGCCACGGATGCAGCGACAGTCGCTGCCGCTGCTTCCTCTCTTCTCGCACGCTTGTCTCCTCGATTTAGAGCATAGTTTTTTTACGGTCAGTTTCAGCCTTTTCGATCCACTCGCATCTGCACCCGTTTTTCTATGACAAATAAATTGAACAATATGTTTTATATTTTCGTGGTTGCATGCACTATCTAGGTGGTTACATATTTGTGGCTTGTGTAAAAAAAGAGAAGGGTTCTTTGTGGCTGCATGCACTAGGTGGTTACTAACAAAGCGAGCTCTCTAAGAAAACAAGCAACAAATATGTAGATAGGGGCAACAAGTGTTGGAAATATGCCCTAGAGGCAATAATAAATTAGTTATTATCATATTTCCTTGTTCATGGTAATCGTTTATTATCCATGCTAGAATTGTATTGATCGGAAACTCACATACATGTGTGGATACATAGACAACACCATGTCCCTAGTATGCCTCTGATGGACTAGCTCATTGATCAAAGATGGTTAAGGTTTCCTAGCCATGGACATGAGATGTCACTTGAGAACGGGATGACATCATTAGGAGAATGATGTGATGGACAAGACCCAAACTATAAACATAGCATGTGATCGTGTCAATTTATTGCTATAGTTTTATACATGTCAAGTATATGTTCCTATGACCATGAGATCATGCAACTCACTGACATCGGAGGAGTGCCTTGTGTGTATCAAATGTCGCAACGTAACTGGGTGACTATAAAGGTGCTCTACAGGTATCTCCGAGGGTGTCTGTTGAGTTAGCATGGGTCAAGACTGGGATTTGTTACTCCGTGTGACGGAGAGGTATCTCAGGGCCCACTCGGTAATACAACATCACAACAAGCCTTGCAAGCAATGTGACTAAGTGTTAGCCACGAGATCTTGTATTACGGAACGAGTAAAGAGACTTGCCGGTAACGAGGTTGAACAAGGTATGGAGATACCGACGATCGAATCTCGGGCAAGTAACATACCAAAGAACAAAGGGAACATCATACAGGATTAATTAAATCCTTGACATAGAGGTTCAACCGATAAAGATCTTCATAGAATATGTAGGAATCAATATGGGCATCCAGGTCCCACTGTTTGTTATTGACCATAGAGGTGTCTCGGTCATGTCTACATAGTTCTCGAACCCATAGGGTCTGCACACTCAAGGTTCGGTGACGTTTCGATAGTATAGAGTTATGTATGGTGGTGACCGAAGGTTGTTCAGATTCCCAGATGAGATCCCGGACGTCACAAGGAGCTCTGGAATGGTCCGGAGGTAAAGATTGATATATAGGAAAGTGGTGTTTGAACTCCGGAAAAGTTTCGGGCATTTCCGGCAATGTACCGGGAGTGACGAATGGGTTCCGGGGGATCACCAAGTGGGGCCATCACACCCCAAGGGGCCACATGGGCCTTAGTGGTGTCGCACCAGAGCCTGGTGGGCTGGGAGGCTAGCTCAAGAAGGACAATGCGCAGGAGGAAGGAGTAGGGGCCAAGTAGGAGAGAGTCCTACTAGGAATCCACCTCCCTTGTGGGAGGTGGACTCCTCCCCTCTGGTTCAACCGAAGCCCTCCTTGTAGGAGGGGCAAGGCTGCCTCCTCTCCCCTTCCTCCTATATATACTAGGGGATTTTGAGGGCAACCCAACCCTAATTTCCACATGCTACCCTCTTCTTCCTCTAGATCTGTTTCTCCTCTAGATTAGTTCTACGGTGCTTAGGCGAAGCCCTGTAGGATTAGTTCCACCACCATCGCCGCCATGCCGTCGCACTGCCGGAGAACTCATCTACCTCTCCGCACCCTCTTGCTGGATCAAGAAGGCAGAGATCGTCATCAAGTTGTATGTGTGCTGAACGCGGAGATGTCGTCCGTTCGGCGGTAGATCGGAAGGACCATGATCAAGATCGCTAGACGATTCGTGATTGGATCCTGGGACGGATCGTGATGAGATCGTGGGTCGGATCATGATTGGATCGTAGGACGGATCGTGATGGGATTGCGGGACGCTCGGTGATTTGGATCACGAAGACGTTCGACTACATCAACCATGTTTCTTAATTCTTCCCGCTTAGCGATCTCCAAGATTATGTAGATCCACTCTCCCTCTCATAGATGCTCATCACCATGGATAGATCTTGCGTGTGCGTAGGAAACATTTTGTTTCCCATGCAACGTTCCCCAACAGTGCTATCAAAGCTAGGTATATGTGTAGATGAGATCTTGAGTAGAACACAAAGAGTCTGTGGGCGTTGATGCTTAGATTGCTTCCTCCCTTGGTCGTGTTTTGGTTCAGCGGTATTGTGGGATGAAACGGGCCGGACCGACCTTATCGTACGCTTACGAGAGACCGGTTCCATCGACTGACGTGTAACTTCGTTGCACAAAGATGGTTGGCAGGTGTCTGTTTCTCCTACTTTAGTTGGATCGGATTCGACAAAGGCGGTCCTTGAGAAGGTTGAAAAGCAATTTATGTATCACCGTTGTGGTTTTGCGTAGGTGAGAATTGTTCTTGCTAGATACCCATAGCAGCCACGTAAAACATGCAACAACAATTAGAGGACGTCTAACTTGTTTTTGCAGGGTATGTTGTGATGTGATATGGCCAATTACATGATGAGATATATGTGATGTATGAGATGATCATGTGTTGTATAGAATATCATGAGTTGCATGTCGATGAGTACGGCAACCGGCAGGAGCCATACGATTGTCTTTAATTATTGTATGACCTGTGTGTCAATCATTAAGCACTATGTAATGCTTTACTTTATCGCTAAATGGTAGCTATAGTAGTATGAGCTTGGTGGGCGCGACAACCCCGATGGCGACACAATGATGGAGATCATGATGATGGAGATCATGTAGGTGCTTTCAAGATGGAGATCAAAAGCACAAGTTCATGGCCATATGATGTCACTTATGATTTGCATGTGATGTTAATCCTTTTATGCACCTTGTTTTGCTTAGGACGACGGTAGCATTATAAGGTGATCCCTCACTTAATTACAAGATAAATTGTGTTCTCTCCGAGTGTGCACCGTTGCGAAAGTTCGTCGTGTCGATACACCACGTGATGATCGGGTGTGATAGACTCTATCTTCACATACAACGGGTGCAAACCAGTGTTGCACATGCGGAACACTCGGGTTAAACTTGACGAGCCTAGCATGTACAGACATGGCGTCGGAACACAAGAGACCGAAAGGTCGAACATGAGTCATATAGTAGATATGATCAACATGATGATGTTCACCATTGAAACCACCTCAACTCACGTGATGATCGGACTTGAGTTGGTGAATTTGGATCATGTATCACTCGAATGACCGGAGGGATGTCAATTTGAGTGGGAGTTCTTAAGTAATATGATTAATTGAACTCATTATCCTGAACATAGTCAGTAGTGTCTTTGCAAATTATGTTGTAGATTACTAGCTCACGTTGTAGCTCCCTTGAATTTTTTATATGTTCCTAGAGAAATAGAGTTGAAAGATGATGGTAGCAATATTGCGGAGTGGATCCATGATCTGAGGATTGTCCTCATTGCTGCACAGAAGGCTTATGTCCTTAATGCACCGCTCGATGCGCCACCCCCTCTAGCGTCCTCTATAGATGTTGTGAACATCTGATAGGCATGTTTCAATGACTACTTGATAGTTCAGTGCGTCATGCATTACGGCTTAGAATTGAGGCTCCAAAAAGTTTTGAACATCACGGAACATATGATACGTTCTAAGAGCTGAAATTTGGATCTCAGGCTCGTGCCCGTGTTGTGAGATATGAGATCTCCAACAAGATTCTTTGCCTGCAAGATGAAGGAGAATAGCTCAATCATTGAGCATGTGCTCAGATTGTCTAGGTGCTACAATCGCTTGAATTGAGTGGGAGTTGATCTTCCAGATAAGATAGTGGTTGATATAGTTCTCCAAGTCTCTGTCACAAAGCTACTAGAACCTGGTGATGGACTATAATTATGCCAGGGATGGAAATGATGATCCCTGAGCTATTCGCGATGTTTGACACCGCGAAGGTAGACATCAAGAAGGAGCATCAAGTATTGATGGTTAGTAAAACCACTAGTTTCGAAAAGGGAAAGGGTAAGGAGGGAAACTTCATGGATGGCAATTCAGTTGTTGCTCCAGTGAAACAACCCAAGGTTGAACCCAAACCCGAGACTAAGTGCTTCTATTATGAGGAGAGTGGTTGATAAAGCGGAACAACCCTAGATACTTGGTAGACAAGAAGATTGGCAACATCGACACAAGTATATTTGATATACGTGTTATTTATGTGTACCTTGCTAGTACTCCTAGTAGCACCTGGGTATTGGATACCGTTCGGTTGCTAAATGTTAGTAACTTGAAATAAAAGCTACGGAATAAACGGAGAACTAGCTAAGGATGAGGTGATGATGTGTGTTGGAAATGTTTCCAAGGTTGATGTGATCAAACATCGCACGCTCTCTCTACCTTCGGGATTAGTGACAAACCTAAATAAATGTTATTTGGTGTTTGCGTTGAGCATGAACGTGATTAGATAGTGTTTATTGCAATACGGTTATTCCTGTAATTCAGAGAATAAAGGTTATTCTGCATACATGAATAATATCTTCAATGGTCATGAACCCAATGAATGGTTTGTTGAATCTTGATCATAGTAGTACACATGTTCATAACATAGATGCCAAAAGATACAAAGTTAATAATGACAGTACCACATACTTGTGGCATTGCCGCTAAATGTCATATTGGTGTAAAGCGCATGAAGAAACTCCATGCTGATGGATCTTTGGACTCATTCGATTTTGAATCGATTGAGACATGCGGACCGTGCCTCTTGGGCAAGATTACTAAAGCCCCATTTTTCGGAACGGGTAAGTGACTTATTGGAAACGATACATGTTGATGTATACGCTCTAATTAATGTTGTAGAGTGCGGTGCATATCATTATTTTCTTGTCTTCGTTGATGATTTGAGTAAGTGTATATTTACTTAATGAAACACAAGTCTGAATTGTTTGAAAAGTTCAAGCAGAATCAGAGTGAAGTTTGAGATCATCGTGACGAGAAGATAAAATGTCTATGATATGATCGTGGAGGTGAATATCCGAGTTACGAGTTTAGTATACAACTTAAGACAATGTGAAAAGTTGTTTCACAACAAATGCCACCTGGAACACCATAGTGTGATGGTGTGTCCGAACGTCGTAGTAGTGCTCTATTAGATATGGTGTGAACTATGATGTCTCTTATCGATTTGCCACTATCGTTTTGGGGTTATGCATTGGAGACAACTAAATTCACTTTAAAAGGGGCACCATCTAAGTCCGTTGAGATGACACCGTATGAATTTTAGTTTGGCGGAAACCTAAGCTGTCATTTCTTAATGTTTGGGGCTACGGTGCATATGTGAAAAGGGGCTTTTCACCTAATGATCTCGAACCCAAAGCGGACAAATGCATCTTCATAGAATACCCTAACGTAACAGTTGGGTAAACCTTCTATCTTAGATCCAAGCACAAAGTGCTGTTGCTAAAATGGGTCATTTCTCGAGAAAGAGTTTCTCTCAAAAGAATTGAGAGGGATGAAGATAGAACTTGATGAGGTTGTTGAACCTTTGTTCAACCAGAGAGTAGCGTGGAGTAGAAAGATGTTTCTGTGGAGCCTACGTGAGTTGAAGAGGAAGTTAATGATGATGATCATGAAGCTTCGGATCAAGTTACTATCAAACCTCGTAGGTCGACAAGGACGCGTACTGCTCCTGAGTGGTACGACAACCCTGTCTTGGAGGTCATGTTGTTGGACAACGATGAACCTGCGAGCTATGGAGAAGCGATGATGGGCCCGGATTCTGACAAATGGTTAGAGGCCATGAAATCCGAGAAAGGTTCCATGTATGAAAACCAAGTATAGACTTTGGTAGACTTGCTCGTTGGACGACAGGTCGTTGAGTACAAATGGACCTTTAATATGAACAGACGCTGATGGTGAATGTCACCATTTATAAAGCTCGACTTGTCGCAAACAAGTTTCCGCCAAGTTCAAGGATTTGACTATGATGAGACTTTCTCACTCGTAGCGATGCTAAAGTCTGTTGGAATTATGTTAGCAGTTGTTGCGTTGTTCACTTATGAAATCTGGCAGATGGATGTCAAAACATCATTTCCTTCCTTGAGGAAAGGTTGTATGAGATACAACCAGAAGGTTTTGTCAGTCCTAAGGATGCTAAAAGGTGTGCAAGCTTCAGTGATCCTCCTATGGACTGAAGCAAGCATCTTGGAGTTTGGAATATATGCTTTGATGAGGTGATCAAAGTTTTTTTCCGTCTATACAAAGTTTATGAGAAACTTGTATTTATAATAAAGTGAGTGGGAGCACTATAGAATTTTTGATAAGCATATGTGGTTGACATATTATTGATCGAAAATGATGTAGAATTTCTGGAAAGCATAAACGGTTGTTTGAAAAGAGTTTTTCAAAGGAAGACCTGGATAAAGCTACCTGATTGTTGAGCATCAAGAGCTATAGAGATAGATCAAGATGCTTGATGAGACTTTCAATGAGTACATACCTTGACAAGATTTTGAAAGAGTTCAAAATGGATCAGTCAGAGAAAGAGTTCTTGCCTGATTTGTAAGGTGTGAAGTTAAGTAAGACTTAAAGCTCTACCACGACAGAAGAAAGATAAAGGACGAAGGTCCTCCCCTATGCTTTAGCCATCGGCTCTATATAGTATGCCATGTTGTGTACTGCACATGTGTGTGCCTTGCCATGAGTCCGTCAAGGGGTACAAGAGTGATCCAGGAGTGGATCTCTGGACAATGGTCAATATCATCCTTAGTAACTAAAACACTAAGGAAATGTTTCTCGATTATGGAGGTGATAAAGAGTTCTTCGTAAAGAGTTACGTTGATGCAACCTTTAACACCAATCCGGATGACTCTTAGTAGCAATCTAGATACGTATAGTGGAGCAGTCATTTGGAATAGCTCCAAGTGGAGTGTGGTAGCAGTGTCTACAGTATGACATAGAGATTTGCAAAGTACACATGGATACATAGACAACACCATGTCCCTAGTATGCCTCTGATGGACTAGCTCGTTGATCAAAGATGGTTAAGGTTTCCTAGCTATGGACATGAGATGTCATTTGATAACGCGATCACATCATTAGGACAATGATGTGATGGACAAGACCCAAACTATAAATGTAGCATGTGATCGTGTCAGTTTATTGCTATAGTTTTATGCATGTCAAGTATATGTTCCTATGACCATGAGATCATGCAACTCACTGACACCGGAGGAGTGCCTTGTGTGTATCAAATGTCGTAACGTAACTGGGTGACTATAAAGGTGCTCTACAGGTATCTCCAAGGGTGTCTGTTGAGTTGGCATGGGTCAAGACTGAGATTTGTTACTCCGTGTGACGGAGAGGTATCTTAGGGCCCACTCAGTAATACAACATCACAACAAGCCTTGCAAGCAATGTGACTAAGTTTTAGCCACGGGATCTTGTATTACGGAATGAGTAAAGAGACTTGCCGGTAACGAGGTTGAACTAGGTATGGAGATATCAACGATCAAATCTCGGGCAAGTAACATACCAAAGAACAAAGGGAACATCATACAGGATTATTTGAATCCTTGACATAGAGGTTCGACCGATAAAGATCTTCACAGAATATGTAGGAATCAATATGGGCATCCAGGTCCCGCTATTGGTTATTGACCGTAGAGGTGTCTCGGTCATGTCTACATAGTTCTTGAACCCGTAGGGTCTGCACACTTAAGGTTCGGTGACGTTCCCGTAGTATAGAGTTATGTATGGTGGTGATCGAAGGTTGTTAGGAATCCCAGATGAGCTCTCGGACATCACGAGGAGCTCTGTAATGGTCTGGAGGTAAAGATTGATATATAGGAAAGTGGTGTTTGAACTCCGAAAAAGTTTCGGGCATTTCCGGCAATGTACCGGGAGTGACGAATGGGTTCCGAGGGACCACCAAGTGGGGCCATCACACCCCAAGGGGCCACATGGGCCTTAGTGGTGGTGCACCAGCCCCTGGTAGGCTGGGAGGCCAGCCCAATAAGGCATATGCGCAGGAGGAAGGAGTAGGGGCCAAGTAGGAGAGAGTCCTACTAGGAATCCACCTCCCTCGTGGGAGGTGGACTCCTCCCCTCTGGTTCGGCTGAAGCCCTCCGTGTAGGAGGGGAAAGGATGCCTCCTCTCCCCTCCCTCCTATATATACTAGAGGATTTTGAGGGCAGCCCCAACCCTAATTTCCATGTGTTTCCCTCTTCTTCCTCTAGATCTGTTTCTCCTCTAGATTAGTTCTCCGGTGCTTAGGCGAAGCCCTACAGGATTAGTTCCACCACCATTGCCGCCACGCCGTCGCGCTTCCGGAGAACTCATCTACCTCTCCACTCCCTCTTGCTGGATCAAGAAGGCGGAGATCGTCATCAAGCTATACGTGTGCTGAACGTGGAGGTGCCGTCTGTTTGGCGCTAGATCGGAAGGACCGTGATCAAGATCGCGAGACAGATCATGATGGGATCGCGGGATGGATCATGATTGGATCGTAGGATGGATCGTGATGGGATCGCAGGACGCTCGGTGATTTGGATCGCGAAGACGTTTGACAACATCAACCGCATTTCTTAACGCTTCCCGCTTAGCGATCTACAAGGGTATGTAGATCCACTCTCCCTCTCGTAGATGCTCATCACCATGGATAGATCTTGCATGTGCGTAGGAATTTTTTGTTTCCCATGCAACATTCTCCAATAACAAGCCCATAGCACGATCACATAGTTCAAACTATCAAGAACTTAATAATAGAATAGATAGAAAACTTAATAATAGAACTTAGTAAAAGGGCCAACAAGCCCATAACATCTCCAACATAGTTCAATTACAACTTAATTAACATAACATAGTTTCAAAAAATAAATAGATAGAGGGTTTAGAACCGTAGCCACCGCCTTCTCCACCTCACTCCTCCTCCGGGCGCCCTTCACTACTCCTCCGTGGCGTTGTCGATCGGGTACGGAAGAGTGTGCATGCACGACGTGGTGGGGAAGATGTTGGTGTACTCCCTATACCTGTTGTGGGTGGTGAAAGCGATGAACTCGTAGCCACACCAAAATACCCGGCCGAGGAGGTAGAAGGCGTCGAATGTGTTGGTGAAGTGGGCAAGGAGAGCAACCACCACCCCGTTTGGTATGACCTCCTCGACACGGAACATCGTTGGAGATCCCCACGGGAGGTGGCAGTAGCCGGCGTCGAAGAAGAACTCGGTGAAGTTCCTTGCGGTCCTCCACCTTGATATTTCCCACACATGTAGTGTGCGCATAGTGTACACGCCGGTAGGGTGAAGCCTCTCCGACACGGTGGGTGGGAAGCGGTAGGTTGGTCCCGTGTACTGCATGGCTGAGGGATGTGGAGAAGAAGGAGAAGGGGTCGAAGACTAAGAAGGGAAAATGGTAGAGGATGGGAGATGGATGAGGGATGTCAGAGGTAGAGGGTGTCTTAAATAGCGTAGGCTACGTGTTAGTTCGCCATGGCAATAATGGGGTCAAATGTGAAGTGACCCGTTTTCACATCCACCGAGGCGTCGGGAGTGTACACGCATGGGAAACTGTGGTTTGAAAAGAAGAAGAAAAAGAAGCTAATTAGACGCATGGGAATCCGTGGTCATATATATTATATGAACAAAAAAAATTTAAATAGTTTGTGGCCATTTTGCATGATAAAAATAACTTTGGCCCTTATAAATTTAGTCATTTTGCATTTGTATTGAACAAAAAGAACTAAATTTTCTAGGCAATATCAATTATTGTGTAATTTCAAACAATGAAAAAAATAGAGCCAACACGTACACTAAAAACAGAGAAAATGATGCAAAAAAACGATGCAATTCGGCGGCCCAACCAGTGCTTGGTTTTCTTTTGGGCCCAATAACTACGTTTTTTTCGCGGAGTCAATGGTGGGCGAGCAGCCGAGCACAAGCAATAGGATCACCTCTCGTAGATCACCCCACGATTCAACGATGTGGAGTCGTCCATATGATTGGATGGCTGACATTCGGAGCTAGGGTTAGGAGGGGTTTAGAGGGGTTTTGAGTTGGTCAACGGGGTTTCCAAGGCTTTGACTGTGCATAACTAATTTCAAAAAATCAAAAAAATATGAAACCTTCACCGTTCGTCGTTTTATAAGACACTAACTAGGAAAAATACTAAACTTGGTATACGGACATTTAAAAAAAACCTAGCTCGCACGATCGAGGTCAAATGAGCACCATTAATTTAAAAAAATCAAAAATATATAAAACTTGCGCACAATGTTGTCTTATGTGACATGTTACCAACCAAAAATCATAAAATTGGTCTATGTTCATTTTCATGAAAAAACCTTCACGAGCTATCACGTACAACATTTCATAGACTTTAAGGAGAGGAGGTAGGGTTACCTTGTCTTTTTGAAAAAATTAAAAAAATCAGAAAAATCACCAAAGCTTTATTTCAAAGTGAATAAGAAGGATCTGAACTTAGTTTCCATTTTCATATTTTAAACATGTTTTTAATATTTTTATATTAAAACATATTTTTCAAAAGAAATGTAAAAATATGAAGATTAATTCAGAAAATAGTGAGACTTCGAATCTACACTATATAGATTGAATAGGTGTTAATAAAAAACATTTGGCTCATTTAGAGTAGGTTCAAAAAAAACTTGATTACAAATGAGGTTGTTTACCCTAGCGTGAGAGCTCATTTGGAGCACATTTCTCAAATTCAAATTTCTTTGACCTCCTCTAAATCACCTCATTTTTTTTGCATTTTTTTGAATTTATACTGTCCTGTCGAATGTTGTTTTTTGCTCTGTTTATACTATCATGTCAAATCACCTTAATTTATATTGTCCTGTCGAATGTTGTTTTTTCCTCTGTTATTGGAATATTTGATAAAATGATGGACTATATATATAGCCATACCATCACAACATGTGTGATCATTGCAACACCTAAACTCAGAAAATAAACACTTAAACAAATCATAGCAGTCAAATTAAAAGGGTACACACAAATACCCAATATAGATAGCCATACCATCATTGTACCATACCATGCATCCATAGATAGTTCACACACAAAGTTCACCAAAAGTACATAAAACACATCACCACATCACTTGGGAAGGGGAGTCAGGGCTTTCGTGAGGGCACCATGCTGCCCCCTGATCTTGTAGTCCTCGCCGTGGATGGCTACATCTTCTGCATGAGCTAGAAGGTGAGCGAAGCGACCGGACTTTGGCTTTGGCTTGGTGGTGCAGCAGGGGTAGCGCCAAGTGTTGATCTTGCTTTTGAAGTAGTAACCATCTCCCTTGGCCCTGATCTTCTCTACTTCCTTCGCTTTGAAGGACGTGAAGTTGCCGTCGTCCACATCCACATCTTCTCCAGAGACATACTGCACACATGAATGAATTACATTAATACATTATAGATTCATATACACCATGTCAAAGGAACTAAATTAACAAACTAAATATCAAGTAGGCTTACCTCATACTCTTCGTTGTCACCATACCCTGGATCGTACGGGTCCTTGAACCTAGTAAGGTCCAGCTTCCTCTTTTCCCCCAACCATCCTCCTCCTGAATATACAATTACATCCATCACTAGTAAATATAGAAGCCAATTGAAAATTTATATATGCACACATGACACATTGATCATAGGGCTAATATACTATGATCATATTTGCATTTTTCATTGTCATGCACACGCATTGAACAACAGAGCTAATATAACTACATATTATGGACAAATTTATATACTAATGAATAAAATAACTTCTTAATCAATAGATTCCATTTGGGCATATGATATTCAAAACCCCAATCTGCGTAGCATTCAAAAACAAATCTAATAGGAACCCAATAAGCATACATGTCTGTTGCATTAAAAAACCCAATCTGTGTAGCATTAAAAACAAAATCTAATAAGCATACATCTGTGTAGAATTGAAGCACAAAGATCCCTATCTCTCATATAGATATATCTAGCATTTTTGCAAAGAATGTAATCCAAAAAAACTAGTACAAAACCCCCAATTCCCCCTCCATACAGAAAACCTAAGCCCATCCGTCAAACCAACTACTCTAACCATTTGTACTACCATATGAATCACAATCTAACCAATGCAACTAACTCTACAAGATAAATATCAGAACTAACAAGTAAGTGCAAATACCTCCTCCTCCTCGCCAAGCTACGCATCGGGATGGAGTGCGCCGCTCGACACCGCCACCTTTAGCTCCGACAGCATTGAGGCGGAGCCCGCCACCTCCTTCTCCACATCTGCAGTGGTTGTGAGTTTCCCCACACCACCGTGGACGTCGCCAACATACTTCACTTCATACGCAGTCACCGCGCCCTTCAGCTCCACTACTAGATCTTCGGCCGCTGCTCCGGCTTCACCATGAGCGTCTGCCATTGGATAGATGGAGGCGATGAAGGTGAGGAAGAGGTTGCAGCGGGGGAGAGCGAGACGGTGCGGGGGAGGCAGTGGAGGACAGCGAGGCGAAGCGGTGGGAGAGAGGAAGACGATGCGGTAGGGAGGGGATTTGGGGGAAATGGTAGGGACGATGCGTCGGGAGGTGGTTCCCCCTCTTTATACGATGGGACGTTTCGGGCAGGTCCCATGGACACGTGCTACCCCACGAACGCGGTCCGT
Source organism: Hordeum marinum (assembly GCA_022496015.1). Taxonomy (NCBI): domain Eukaryota; kingdom Viridiplantae; phylum Streptophyta; class Magnoliopsida; order Poales; family Poaceae; genus Hordeum; species Hordeum marinum. Next base: position 389,415,364 of record CM039678.1, on the reverse strand, counting down.
TGCATGCGCGGGAGCGGCCCCACTCGTCAGAGTTAACGGTCAGAGGCATTGACCCGACGGCAACGTCCGTTGTAACCTGTTCTGAGGGTTTCAGGCAAGGGAGTGGGGAAAAGTGAGCAAAAGTTAAGAGCGTGGGGATGAATGAGTACAACTAAGGAACCAGGGGCACAGAAATAAAAATCCCTAGTATAAAAAGTTGCCAAAAGTATATAAAAGTTGTAGAATATTGGCATGAAACAATCAAAAATTGTATATGCGATGGAGACATATCAGCGCACACCATCATCATGCTAGGACTAGCACGACCACCACCGGCCATCCTCTCGGTTGCTGCCATGTCCGCGGCAAGCACAGGATCATCGAGTGTGCGTCCTCCAAAGTATAGGTCCTCGAGCTCGTCCACCACATCCGAGATGCCAGGGTACCATGGTTCACGGCTGCACGGCCATGAGCAAACACGTTTCTCCATGTTGTTGGAGAATATCGTGGTCGCTACGGCCACGCCTGCGGGTGTTATTCTCCTCAACATGACAGCGGGGTAAAGTGGCGCTAGCCACATGTCCGACTGGATGCAAAGGAAGCAGCCCCGGTCATTTCCAACGGCAAGCATGGCCTGCCCCCCGCAAGTTGTTCGACACAATACCACAGTCGACGCCTACAGCTGACGACCCTAATTGCTCGGGGTTCATGGAGAGCGTCATCTTCGAGGGGCGTGGCGAGGCCTTCCAAGTCAATGACCATGGCCAGGACGATCGTGGCAAGGCCTTCCAAGTTGAGGTCCAAGACCAGGCTTTCAATGCCGACGAGACCCAGAGCCAGGACAGCCGTGACCACTATGGCGTCACTGAATTCGCCGGCCATTATGAATAGGAGGACGACCATGGCAACTCATGGCGTGATGGTGATGACTTGTATTGCTTAGATGAGGAGGACGAGCTCGGCATTTCACAGGAGTTGTTGGTGTTTATCGATGAGCTTACCCTAAGGGACGAGGCACGAAAGAGGCGGCAAAGCATTCACATGGGATCATACACTCAATTGGAGGACAAATTGATTTGTGAGAGTTGGATTGAGATAGGGAGATTCAATAAGAGGTGCCGAGCAAAAAGGATCCATCTTTTGGTCAAGGGTTCACAAAACCTTCCATGAGCGAAGGAAGTTTGCCCCCTACCAATTTGCGAGTACTCGCAACATGAACTCAATCGAAAAGAGATGGGGGTTCATTCAACAAAAATGCAACAAGTATTGTGTCGCACTTGAGAGCGTCCAAGCCCGTCCCGTGAGTGGCCTAGGCATTGGTGACTTGGTACAAACCTCTCGCTTTTTCATTTTGTGTCATACATGTTGGCATGCCTTTTATTTTCATACATGTTGTGTCCTTTTCTATTACATTACCGTCATCATCTATGACTGTGTAAGCATTTCAATCTTTGGAAGCCTTCAAGGCCCGGCAGAAGAGCAAGCCATTCACAATCACACATTGTTGGGTGCTCATCAAAGATTGTGCCAAGTTCAAAGACCAATATGCCGCTCGCAAGAAGAAAGGAGGGAATACGGTCATGGCTGATGAGGGAGACTTGCTCAAGCGGCCGAGGGACGGACAAGCTCAAAGGCCAACAAGAGGTGTGATTTGTCTCCCATTGCCTTGCAAGGGACTTTGGAGAACATGATGAGCCAAAAGTAAGTGAGGGACGGGAGGAGGAACAAATTAAGATGTATTTGGAGCTCCAAACGAAGAATATTACCATGGAGGAGGCCGCTGAGAGGAGGAAGCTTGACATGAAGGAGGCAACGAAGAGGAGGAAGCTTGACATCGAGGAGGCCGCTCAACTCAAGTAGCTCAAGATCGAGGCCACCATGGCCGACAACAAAGATAAAGAGGTGACACTCGCGTTTATGAGCATGGACAAGATCAACATGTTGCCGGAGAGGAAGGCTTGGTTCGCGAATCGGCAAAAGGAGATGTCCGCCCGCGGCATCCTGAACTAGGTGAGACCTCGGTCGTGGCCAATGTTTGTTCATTTTGAAGGTTGGCTGGTGTGTCGGCCACTGGCTTTTATGACAGAGTAAAAAACTTGTTCATTTTGAAGGATGGCTCTATGCCGGTCATTGGCTTTGTTGCTAGCGTCAAACATGTCCTTTTTGAAGGGTGGCTCCTGTGCCGGTTGCTTTCTCTGTTGCTGACGTGATACTGTAGGATGAGTATTATGTAGGCCGCCAACTTGTTGCCGGTCGGCGTGAACTAGTGCGAACCGCAACCGCGACCAACAACCTTTCTTCTCTCCATGTTTGCATATGCGAGGACGAGATGCGGCCAAAGATGCGATCGCCCATTGGGTGTCTGACCAACACGATCATAACTCCGGATGGACGCGGCCTCATTGCCACCTTAAACGGACAAAATCCGGATAAAACGTCTCCAAAACGAACGTCTTTGGCTCGTGTGTTGAGTTTCCCTAAGAGCATCTCCAACAGGCGCCCAAAAACAGCCCTACGCTGAAAATTTCACTTTTTTGCGTGCGCGCAGCGGATCTGAGTGCTTCAGCGACCACGCAAAAAATGCATGCGCGACATAAGTGCTTCCGCACGTGAAGCGAAACGGCATCACACACCGCTTATTTCGTGCGCCCGCTCCTGTGGGCGGAAGCACTCGAGCGCTTGCGCCGCGTCTTTCACCTCCTTCTCCGGTCGCGCCGCTGTCGATGAAATCGCCAGATGGACAACCACAGCGACATCCCCCTCACCCCTTTGTACACCCGCGACCCGTCCACCGCCGTCGCGAACCCTAGAGCGGGGAGCTTTGACTTCGCCTCCACATGTGCTCTTCCAAGCACGGAGCTCGCGCGCGAGCTTTTCATGGCGCCACGGATGACCTCGGAGGGTGGCATCACGCCGGGGCCCACCATGAAGCCACGTGACCCCCTCTCGAAGCTCTCAAATGCGGCGGTGGCAAAGACAGGGAAGGTGACCGGGAAGAAGAAGGTGGTTGACGGCTCCTCTAGGCGGCCCTGGGCTCTCTTGTTGCACCGGCGGCCGATGCACACAAGGTGTACGATGAAATGCCAACAAGGTATGCCTTCGCCAAAAAAAATTAGTTGTTGTTTTTTACATGAATGGATACATATGGATAGCTTATTTGTTTTGTTGTATATACTTTGTAGTTTCAATGATGATACCTATATGTCCACTATGGGTTTTGGCTCCAACAGTTCTCATTGGTTTCAAACCAATGATGGGTTTGAGGGGGACGAGGATGGTGAGGGTATCTTCGATGCACCGAAAGGAAGAGCGGGCAACTACACCACGTACCAAGACAAATTGCTATGCAATACATGGTTGAAAGTGTCCGGGGATGCCACCGTTGGAGAGGATCAAAGTAGAGATGCATATTGGATCCGAATGAAGGAGCACTTTGATTTACACAACAAGAGTGGAATTGACCGTACAGAAAGATCACTTCGCTCCCGATGGTCGACAATCGACAAAGATTGACAAAGATGGGCGGCCGCACTTAATGCGGTTGACAGCTAAACCCAAGTGGAACTAATGATAGCGATAGGGTAAGTGTCATTTCTTTCATGATTCTTTCATGTTCATGATTCTTCCATGTTCATGCTTCTTCTTCGGTGTTTCAAGTGCTAACTTCTTTTTTGTGTGTAGTTCACTATCAAGAAAACTTCTTTCAAGGAGAGGAGAAGAAGACAAAGAAAGGGAAGATCAAGAAAGGGAGACCATTTACCTTGCCCCATTGCTATGAAGAGTTGAAGGATGATGAGAAATGGAAGCCACGTGAAGGTGTCGATGAGGAGACCAATAAAGGCAAGCGAATTATTGATTTGGATGATGATGAGAAGGAGGCATCAAGTGATGACGGCAAGAGAAGCCCTACACCAAACTCAGTTGCCTACTCGAAGCCAAAAGACCAAATGGAGGCAAGAAAGATGTACAAGAAAGAAGAAGAGGAAAGGAGATGATGACCTAAAAATGCTACGGCGGCCATTGTGAATGCAAGAAAGGAAGCGAACGAGGTGAGGAAGATGGCAAGGAACCAAGATGCGGCGGCCGAGGAGAGGAGGTTGGCGATCGAGGATAGGAGGGTGGTGGCCGAGGAGAAGAAATTGGCCATGGAGGAACGAAATAGATTGTTGGAATGGGAGAAGTACTTGTTCTTCATGGACACATCTGCCCTCGATGAGAAGTAAAAGGAGTACATTAGTCTTGGCCGCAAAGAAGCCTTGATCCAAAAAAGAGCCATGGCCATGAGGGGGCACGGGAGGCATGGGAGCTACCATGGGAGGCATGGGTGGCATGGGAGCTAGCATGGGAGCTACCATGGGAGGGATGGGTGGCATGAGAGCTACTATGGGAGCTACCATGGGAGGCATGGGTGGCATGGGAGGCATGTGTGGCTTCGGAGCTACCATGGGAGGCATGGGAGGCATGAGTTGGTTCGGAGGTACCATGGGGGCATGGGAGGCTGTAACGACCCGACCTGGAAGGTCAATTCTCCGGTGTTTCCGTACCATCCCAAGATCATGCTGGTACACACACGGTACATCAATGTATATATCAAAGGTAAATCACACAGCATTATATTAATCGAAATCTCATATCGAGTCCTTTATTACAATAAAAATTACAATAAAGTGGCTAAAAGCCAACTCATGAGAATATCTAAATCTTGCGGAAGCGTCGAAGGTAGATGAGTCCATCTGACTCCAAGGGCATCTCACTGAGCATAGAACGTGTCCTCACTCCTGGTCGGAAAAGTACTCTGCAACATGATACATTGCAGCCGTGTAGGTCAGCATATGGAATATGCCGGCAAAGTCACAGTAGAGGTGTGAAAATAATCAGCTAGTCTATATGCATATATGGCAGGTGGGGTGGTAAGTTTTTGCGTAAAGCCAAGTTTTTCCTACATCAAAAGAAGGGTTAAGCAAAATATTACTAAGTTGGTTGATTAATGAGATGGTTCCACCAACCAATTCTCATACCCAAAATTATTAAATACCCACATCATCATATTATTTGTGTTGAGAGTTCCGGAAGTTTCAATTCCTTTGGCTCAAGTCGTCCATGACCGTGGACACGGCTAATCGATTAGGTTTTGTACTCTGCAGAGTTTTGCACACGTTCCCCACAAGATTTGGTCGCCTTCGTTTGATTTCTCGCACTTCAGGGTGTTTGAGAAACGGATGACCAAAACATGGTCTTCCAAAGGGTTTCCCTGCGACTCTGACGGTGCCCATCCTTTCCTACCGTTCTTCTACCTCTCGTAGCACCGCCTGTCCAGGGTCACCACGATATCCAACCAAGCCAGAGCCCATAATGACTTGTGGCTGTACAGGTAAGCCTTGGGTCTTGAAGCACCCATCCATCCCTTTGTGCCTGGGTGGACCTTTCCGCGTGAATACTGGCCATCTCCAGCATCACCTAGGCTAACCACTGGTTTCTCCAGGGCGCCGTTCAACCATCATCCACCCAGAGGTATGTTGAAAACTTGGAGTCTTGAAATCTTGCTCATTATGTAGGTCTTGAAATTATTAACTCTCTCAACTCCCATGAATCACACAATCAACCCCGTCTACTATTAGCATAGCAAAAGTAAAACAACGTTTCCCGAGGGCCAATGTTGTCAAAGAGGGTTGAGAGGGGTATCTACCACATGATACTACTACAATGTAACCAAGTTTCCAACTAACCTATCTTGCATGCAACTGGGGAGATGGTAGAACTAATGCATATAAAACATGGGTAAAACATGATCAAAGTGACTTGCCTGATTGATGATCTTCATACGTGAATGACTCTAAGTAACAAGCTTCGCACTCCAGATAATCTAACGAAGCAGACAAGTACTCAATAAGCATACAACAAAATATTGTAACTCACAAACATCAACCAAGAACTAGTAAACAATCAAGACAAAACAATGCACAAATCTCAAGTAAGAAAACACACAAAGTTTTGTTTTCCAAAGGGGATGATGAAAACACTTCTACATAATAAAACTATTTTGAAATAACAAGACAATTGTTGACAGCAAGGCAACAATAGAATATTTTACTATTAAAGTAAACAAAGTCAATTTAAGTTTGTTGGGAAAACTCTAGTAAAGTTTATAAAAGTTTTGATAAACACTATATGAATCAACTATAGTTGTACTAACAAAAGAATGAAAACTAAACTTATAATTTGTTAACAAAACATGTTCTTGACAGAAAATAATTTACTATTAAATCTGTCTTAGAAAACAGAAACAAAATATACAAAACTTTGTTTGAAAGCAAAACTATTACTAGTTAGTTGTTTTAGTCAAATTAAGCCTAATTGAAAAGAAATTTTGATTCCTATGTTAATTAAAATTAAACTAAGCAAATTTATATTTTTATTAACATTAAGTGAAAACACTAAATGTTTACTAACAGAACCTAATAAACAAATAAAACCAAATTCTAAATCAAACTAATCAAAATTGAGTTTATAAAACTATATTATAATACTATACAGATTCTGTTTTTAACTGAAACACAAATCAAATATATCCTAAAAATCCTCAAACTAAGCATGAAGGTAGTCCTAACTAATAACAAACAGTAGCAAAAAGATTCATATCAAAATCTATTTTCAAACTCTAGTTATTCAGATTTGAAGATTTTGAGCAAATTTGATTAAATTCAAATTTTATAGTTCAAATTTGAAATTTAAAAGTACAGGGTGAAACTACATGAAAAATGTGAGCTATTGCAAAAAGAATCAACTCAAAACACTAAATAGATTAAAAGATATAAGCAAAACAAAATTTGAAAACATTCTGTTAATTAAAACAGAGAATGAAAAAAATATCTGATTTGCGTCGGTCAGGGGGGCTACGTGGCACGATCCGATTGGCTAAGGGGGGTGTGCGTGCGAGAGCTACGGGCGGGCGACCGATCGGAAGAAGAAAACGATTCGGACTTAAGTCTGTTCTAATCTCGGACGTTCGATTCGGATCGGAGGGAGGGGGTGCTCACAGGGTAAAGAGGTCGCCGGCGTCGGGGTACTCCGGCGAGTCCGGTAGCGGTGGATGCGACGGCGAGGTGCTCCGGTGGTCGGGGAAGACGGGGAAGTGGTCCGGGCGACGGCGACGGGCCTCCGGAGTCGATTGGTGGCGACGGTGGGGCGAACGGTGGTCGGAGACGGTGGCTACGCTCGACGGCGAGGTCCGGTGAGGGTGGGAGCTCCGGCGAGCAATTAGGCAGCCTTCCGGCGAGGGAGAGAGGGGCTCGGGGGGGGGGGAATGGATGCGGGGAAGTGGCCGGCTTATATAGAGGCGCTGGGGAGTGCGGGGGAGTGATGGGGAGCGAGATCCGCGGAGGTGGAAGAAACTGCCGGCGTCGGATCCGGCGAGCGCGGGGAGGGAGACGATGACCGTTCGGTGTAACGGTCGGTCGGGGGTGGGGCCCGGATGTCAGTGAGAGGGAGCGCGTCCGTTACGCGTCGGTCGGCCGGTTCGTAGTAAATGCGCGAAATAACTGTCGTGGGCCGGCCCGTTTAAATGCAAACCGTTACTGTTTTTCTTTTTAATAATTTTCCAGAGACATTCAAATACATTTAAAGCATTCAAATCGTCTCTAAATATAGGGGTATTATATATCAAAATTAACAGAATAATAAATGCTATTTAATGAACATTTCTATTCTGTCATTTGAACACTTTAAAAAAAATTCAGAAATTGCCTAATTGTTTTTAAATCCTTTTTGCAAATATTTTCAAAATAACTCCTGGTTATTTTTGTTCAAATAATTCACCAATTTGACCCTGGTGTGGAGTGTCATGTTACTCCTCTCTTATTTTGAACATATAACCAAAATTTCAAATAGGGAAAGCAGCATAGGGAAAAGTAGAAGGGACTTTCAGAAAGTCAGAAAAGACATTTCAACTATTACATACAATCAAGCAATGATGATGATAGATGCATAACTATATTCATAACATTCCAAAATGAAATTTTGGGATGTTACAGAGGCATGAGTGGCTTCAGAGCTACCATGAAAAGCATGGGAGGCATGAGTTTTGCGTCACTCATGGAAGGCATGGGAGCATCCTCCGGGTGACATGGGTGGACGCATGTCTTCCGGTGTGCCTCACATACCTTCGGCATCTCCGGGAGACAATGAAGAGGAGGACGAAGATGAGACTTCACATGAGGATGAAGAATCGGGGGAGGAGGAGGACGAAGATGAAGATGCGACATGATTGTTGTTGTGCCATTTGTTTGTGTGAACTTGTTATGTTATCAACTTCGTTTGTGATTTTGCACTTGGTTGGATGAGATGATTTGACATAATTATTGATGTGTTGTGCAATTAACCTTCTGGTATGTCTTTTTGTTTTTGTTTTTTGACGAAATATCACCATATTGTCTTAAAAAATGCATGTTGCAAGCATCGACTGTTCGTGCGCGGTGTGGTTTAACGTTTTATTGAAATGTGCATACGTTATATTTTGCGACGGACGCTGAAGCCAGCGTTCAGCTGTGGGCTAAAATTTACTATTTACGCGTTGTAAAACTTTTTTGCGCGCCTCGATATGCTCTAACGTTATGGCATATTCGGTGCCCATATAAAAGCGCTTTTGCATCGGTCCAGAAAAAAAAGAAACCGGTTTTGCATGTGGACACGGTCGTTCGCGACCCACATCCACCGGGCTCCGCATGACCCGCACGTCACAGACCCGAACCTGCGCCCGGCTCGCAGCCGTGTGCGCGCGCGACAGCGCATAGCCGGAGTGTGAGCCACACCGGCTGGACGCTAGCGCAACCATCGCGCATGCGCGCTGCCACGACGGGCCCCACCCCACTCCCTGCTCAGTAACGCCACCGGGTAACATACCTAGTAACAAACAGCCAAGTTGCCGTTTCCGCGCCACAGCCTGTCACGAGGCCGCGTGGGCGCAGCGTCAGGCAAAAAGAAAGAAAGCCCAAAGGGCGACATGGCATCGCACCCTCTCCTCCCTCGAACAGCAGTTTCACATGCGGCCCGGCCCCACGCCCCCGCCGCCACCGCTACCAGCTCTCACACCCGCTCGGCCGCTGCCGGTGGAGCCGAGGCCGGCGTCCCCACACGTCAGGCAGCCAGGTCGGGGCGCCACCCGCGGGGCGGGGGCTGACGAATCTGTCCCCACGAATCCCGCGCACAAGGATGATTCGCTGCGGGCGGGACCAGCGTCCTCACCGGGCCCGCCTGTCATCTGCCTCTGCTGGGGGACGTTACTTTTTTCCCCAATCACTAACGCCGCTCGGTTACTATTTCTCGGAGCTGGCGCTATATAGGCGCCGCGCGCACGTTGGCCGCATTCCCAAGACCGGAATTTGAGGGATTTATCGAGAGGGAGGGGCGCGATTCGTTGCTCTTCCTTCCTCCAGCCTCCTCCTGCTCGCCTCCGGTGCGGAGGTGCGGTGCGGTGCGGTGCGGTGGGCGGAGGGGAGGTCAGGGGATCAAGGGGCCAATCGAGGGAGGAAATGGCGGCGTGGACCTCCGTGGGCCTGGTGGCGGTGGCCGTGCTGGTCGTGGGCATCGCAATGCCGGCCTCCGCCGCCGTGCAGCCGCCCGCGCCCGCGCCCTCCAGCGACGGTGAGAAACCCCCCGCGCCCTCCCCTCTCTCTCTCTTCCTCTCTCTCGTGGCTTGCGTTTTCCGGCATTGGCTGGCGCGTGGGGCCCCGTGCCCACCCGTTCTCTCCGCTCCGACGAATTCCTCCCTCTGCGGGGATTCGTTTTGCATCCTCATTCCATTTCGCTTATCCTCTCGAGGCGGTAATAGACTCGGCAAGATACACTTAATTTGCCCTTGCATGTGGGGAAGCCATTGATCCGCTTGTTAAAACCCGCGTTCTTGGGAGCCATATGGTATGACTTGATGAATAGTAGTCTCACGCTCATAAACAGTTCAACAAAATGAAGAGCATGCAATTCTTTATTTTGTTCCCAAAGTTCCAACTGAACAAAAAAATCAATTTTCTAGAAATCTTACATTTTACACTAACCCTTCAAAGCAGCTTTGATGATCTAATGACACTTGACATCTCTTACTGGTACATGTCAATTTGGTAGAGGCCGAGACATCTGGTTACAGATTGCAGTCCTGCTTATGGGATTGTGCTGAATAAGTCAATAAGTAAGCCGTGTTGGTTTGCATATCTTGACAAACTATTAGCTGCGCAAAATTGATGTGACTGACTTATGCACTAGTTAACTGAAAAAGTTCAATTTTATCAGTATGTTTGTGAACGGGAACTGTCTCCGTCATTTTCGTTGGTGACTTGTTTTTTTCTTGCCAAGTGTTTAACACATGTTTGATGCAAATATATTCCGAGTAACATCGACGGGAAGGAATGTGTAAGCCATTGGTTGTACAAGATAAGTTCGTGAAATGGCATTTCACTGATGGGCACATATGCTTCGCATGATTGATAACCACATAGGATGATAGGAAGGGCGTTTGCTGTCCATCTGTCAAGAATCTAGTCTTTCTCTCCTTTCTCGTGTACTAGCTGAGTTGGTTTGCACTTCCCTTTCACCCGTAGAACTGGTACCCTTGGTCTGTTTCCTTGAGTAGCTTCCATTGAAATACATGATACCTGGCAGCTGCTGGTTTACGCTTTTATTGCAAGGATGTTAGGAATTTTGCTTTCTTGACAGCGACTTCCGATTCTAGAAGTAAATGTCTGACTACAGTCATCAATTTCAGGCATTCCTGTTCTAATGCCCACTAAATATTACTCCCTCCGTCCCACAATATAAGAGCGTTTTGCAAGCTCTTGTCGTCGGTCAATTGGCATAGACGACAGATGAACTTTCTAAGTTCCATTTTCAAGCACATTCAGTTATTTTTCACCAGAACCGTTTGGACGTTTCTGAAACCGAACTGTTATTTTTAACCTGTTGTTTTCAAGCTTCATTCTGCTCCCTTTGATTTATTTATTTGGTTTCTTCTGTTTCACGCAGGCACATCGATTGACCAGGGGATCGCATACGTGCTGATGCTGGTGGCCCTTGTGCTCACCTACCTCATCCATCCACTGGACGCGTCCTCCTCATACAGGCTCTTCTGATCTAATCAATAATTCTGGTTTGTACCTGTAGAGGTAGCTAGCAGCTCTGCGATGATGATTTAGGTGAGTGTGTGTGTGTTGTGTGGTGTTCTATTTTTGTATGCGCGTCAGATGATTATGTATGGACATGTTTGGTGGTGGCATGATTCTGCCATCATGTGAGTGTTTCGCTATTTAGTTCATGCTAATGTGTGTATGTATTTCACTGGCCATGTGCTGTGATGCGTGGTAGGTCTTGGTTTTGCAAGTTGTGTGACACCGACTACCCATGTGGATGCTTGTCCGACCCCCTGACAGGCTGACATGGGTGATCTCTTGTGGTCCGGTTCCTCCATCCCAGATTCGTCTATATTACGAAACCCTTTTATTCCTTTTCATCTTTATTAGTTCTGGAGGAATTCGCTTCTCTAGTCTCCTCGTGAATTTTGAAACGAAACTGCCTATGTGGGATGTCATGGGCTTCAACACCTCTCCGCAGCCGGCGCAACTTGCAAGTTCTGTTTTCAAATGGCTTGAGATGCATGATTTCCATCTTGGAGAAGTTTCAGGCTCGTGCATGTTCTAACTGGCAAGCCCCCCTGTTCTCATCTCCGGCTTGTCAATCTGAATATTTTTGGCTATGGCGATTGGCAAATGCAGCTAGGGTTCCTGTAGTTGTATGTAATCATTTGTAGTATTGCTTTTCTGAATACTAGCACCTGTCATGTTCCTCGAAACAAATGTTGCGCGAAACACACACATATACTTAGCATACAAATAGAAGAGTCTCCGAGAAAAGGGGAAAAACATTTAGGTATATTTATTCCATTTGATATGTAAGTAATCGTGTCTATATGAACGGATGTTTCGTAAGGAAGAGCCCAACCAGTAAAGAATATAGGACTCTATGAGGACACCCAAAAAAAGGACTTTGTGAGAAATGAAAAAAAAAATTAAAACTGAAAACAAAATACGCCGTCCGTGGGGATCGAACCCACGGCCACGTGGTTAAAAGCCACGCGCTCTACCACTGAGCTAGGACGGCTCATGTAAATTACCTTTGATACTATTTAGTAATTTTATAAGGAGAAACAAATGCTACTTCCCAGGCTGATTTGAGATAGCCCTTGTATTTTGAAAAACATAATACAAAGAAAGATGCTAATAAGTACAGCCATACACTTATCCCTATGCACACACAATACCTTGAGAAATTACAATAAAATATATACATGTGTACATACATAATTACATATGTATAAATTATCGCTACCATATATTTTCACTTATGTTGTACACAAAAGAGCATGTCATCTAAAAAAACAAATGTCCCCGCCAAGGTACGTGCTTTTCGGTGGTGGTTAGCCACATAATTTCCCGGTGTGCAGATAAACACGCACATAGGCAATCTAAAGGCTCTTTCAACATTTAGGAGTTGTGGGGTCGAATAAAAAGATGTGTATCGTGCAGTTAGGCAATCCATGAAGTTGAGGGTGCTCCATGAGGTAACACAAGAGACATGAGATTTTTCCTCTAAACAAGACATTAGCAACTCTAGCCGAGACTAGATGTTTATTACATTGGACAAATTAGATGATGAGACTCAATCCAAGTTGTACCCCAACTACAATATTACTTTGGCAGTGGGTTCACACCTTAGAAACAATATTAATTTTCGGGACAGAAATACATTGATCCATGCTTCATAGATTTTCCTTCAAAGTTACATTTCACTGCAATCTATACAAGCTGTCTCACACAAAGTTAGATATAAAAGGGAAACACTTGGCGGCCCCTATCTTAAATGAGAACTCTCGCAAACCAAATGCAATGCATGGATAATAAATGATACCTCCTAAAGTTGGCTAAAACTAAGCATGGATGCATGCTTCATTCAGGATATGAACCAGAGTGCTTCGGGAGCAATGTTGCAAGGTGATAAGGTGTCGGTCCTATAGTCAACATGGCGACTATCAGTCATTGCACGTCAATTGAGATGGGTGAAGCTAAGGCATGTCTCGAAGGCTTACATGGGATAGTACCTTTCGCTAACCATCCAATATACGTAGATAGTGGTTGTGTGAGAATCATTCGGGCCTTGTCCTCGGCATATCTTAACTGATGAGTGATCAATGGTGGTCTTACCTAGGATTCTAGGAACTTGCTAGGAAATCTCCCAGTCTTCTTGTTATAGAGAATGCTCAGATGTGGAATGGTATTTACCCATGGATTATCTAGGTTTACTAGAGAAGGGCCAAGTGTTGGGTAACAAAGCATAAAAATCAATAATTTTCCTACGAACACCCATGATCTAATCTAGGAGATGCATAGCAACGAGATGAGACTTTTTCTATGTACCCTTATAGACCAAAAGCAGAAGCGTATATAATGTGATTGATGTAGTTGTACTCTTCTCGATCCAATCTCGATCCAGCCGATCTAGTGCTGAACGTATGACACCTCTGAGTTTAGCACACGTGCATCTCGATGAAGTCTCTCCTCCTTGATCGAGCAAGCGAAGGGGGAGTAGTAGATGGGATCACAACGAGCATGACAACGTGATGGTGATTGTGGTGGTGGAGTACCGACAGGGATTCGCCAACCCAAACCGGACGAGGAGGTGGAGTAATGAGAGGGAGAGGCAGCTAGGGTTTTGCGTGGCTGCCCCGTGTGCCCCTTCCCTCTTTATATAGGAGTCTAGGGGCAGATGCCCCCTTCCAAGCCAAGGACGGCGCCTTCCCCCTTCAGGCCAAGGGGGTGGATGCCCCTCATCCAAGCCAGGGGGCCATGGCCCCTCCTCCAAGACAGGGGGCAATCCTAACCCATGTAGGCCTAGGGAGCCCACTAAGGGTCCATGTGGCCCTTCGGGGATGGTTGGTCCCTTCGTTGAACCTACGGAACTCTTCGGTGCCCCTAGGTACTCTCCTGGTGGACCCGTGAACTTTTTGGGAACCCAAACAAAACTTACCCATATACAATTCTTCACTTCGGACCATTATGGAACTCCTCGTGACGTCCGGATCTCATCTGGGACTCCAAACAACCTTAGGTCACCAATATAAATATACCAATACTATTCTAGCATCATCGAACGTTAAGCGTGAGACCCTACGGGTTCGAGAATCATGTAAACATGACCGAGACACCTCTCCGATCAATTAACTAATAACGGTACTTGGATGCTCATGTTGATTCCTACATATTCCATGAAGATATTTATCTATTGAACCACGATGTCAAAGATTGAGTTAATCTCATATGCAATTCCGTTTGTCTGGCGATATATTACTTGCTCGAGATTCAATCATCGGTATCTCCATACCTAGTTCAATCTCGTTACCAGCAAGTCTCTTTACTCGTTGCATATTGAGCTTCACTTAATGTGTAGGAGTTGTTTGTTGTGCTTTGCCATGCCTTGCATAATTAAACCGGACATGCATCATATTTGTTTGGGCCTCATGTCATGCATATGTTGTGGTGTATCATGTGTTGATTGTTGTTTCGGATTGTTCCTTCTCGATAGAGTTCCGAAAGCGTTCGGAGTGTGACGATTCGTTTGACTATGTTGGCTCATCTTCTTCACGGGCTCGTTCTTCTTCCAAGCAGGATCTCAGGCAAGATGACACATTTCCCTGGATACCACTACTATCATTGCTATGCTAGTTGTCCCGCTTTTATCGTTATGTCTCGCTACCTACCACTTGTTTGTCAAGCCTCCCAACATTGCCATGAAAAGCCTCTAACCCTCCACATCCCAGCAAACCATTGTTTGGCTATGTGACTGCTTGCTCAGCCCTTCTTATAGCGTTTCTAGCTGCAGGTGCAATTGCTTTCATGTGACAACATGGACATTCTTTTTTTATCATGATATTATTGCTATTTAATTTAATGCACTTATACACTTGGTAAAGGGTGGAAGGCTTGGCCTTTTGCTTGGTGTTTTGTTCCACTCTTGCCGCCCTAGTAACTTGTGAACCGCTGTTATGTTCCATAATTGAGCGCTCCTAACATGCTCGGGGTTGTTATGGAGACCCCCTTGATTTTGTTTTGGGATAAAGCTTGTCTGGCAAGGCCCAACATTGGTACTACATTTGCCTAATAACTAATAAAATTGCATAGGGACCCGTCGCACCCGCGGATCTTTAATCAACAACCTGGGCCAGTGCTCCTCATGAGTGTTGGTCCAAACTAGAGCACCGTGTGGGGCCAACCCGAGGCAACTCGGGAGATGTCAATCAGGCCACCGTACGCTTCGATTATCTGTTGTGTCCTGAGAACGAGATACGCATCTCCTATCGGGTTCGTTGACACGTCGGGCGGCCTTCCTGGATTTGTTTTACCTTTCTCGGACGTCTTGAGTGAGGAATTCCGAAAATACTTCGGGCTATCTCGTGGTTGCGGATTTCCTGTGGAATTACCTAGGAAGATCATGAGATCCGTGGTCGAGGGCATTCCCGCTGCGTGTGGTTAATTTGTGATGGATGAGTTGGAGCTCCCTAGCAGGTTTAAATCTTTCAGAAAGTCGTGCCCACGGTTATGTGGCAAACTTGGAAACTTTGTTTAACACGCGGTCATAGTAAACTTGAAGTAAACTCGAATGAAATACACCAACCGTGTGTGTAACCGTGACTGTGTCTTCTCGTCAGTCCTTATCCGAGAAGAACACGGTGGGGTTATGTTTGACGTAAGTAGGTGTTTAGGATCACTTAGTGATCATTCCTAGCTCACGTCCGTTATGCGTAGACCACCATACTTTACTTTCTGTATTCGTAAGTTAGCCACTCAAATAAATGCTTAGTCGCTTGTTGCAGCCTCACCACTTAACCATACCTCACCCATTAAGCTTTAATACTCTTGATACCCTTGGAAATGAGATTGTTGAGTCCCTATGGCTCACAGATTACTACAACAATAGTTGCAGGTACAGGTAATGTGATGATCTGACATGAGCGCGATGCTTGTTTGATTTGGAGTCCTTCTTCTTCTTCATCATCATCAATCAAGGATGGGTTCTAGGCGACAGCCTAGGATAGCAAGGATGTATGTCATTTTATCGTTTGATTTCGTCCGTAGTCGGACCCTGCTCTTTTGTATGATGTTTGAATATGTTGTTGTATTGATGTGATATTGATGTAGCTTGTGGTGAGTGTAAGCCAATTCCATATACTTATCTCTTTTGTAAATGTACTTGTAATGATATCCATTCTTGCAACACGATGAGATGCGCTTCTATCCCTGTCGAGGCCCTCATGCCAAAATAAGGATATGATCACATCTTGGGCGTGACAAGTTGGTATTAGAGCCTGTACCGACCTAGGAGCCCCCTTGATTGATCGAACTTGGCCGAGTCGAGTCTAGTAAAAAAACTATTTTGAGTCTAGTTATACCGGAGAGTAGGATTCTTTTTACTCCTCTTCTATGCTCTGGTGAGGAATTGCAACTTAGGAATTTTGTTACTACTCCTCTTCTCGCTAATTTTTTTTAGGATCATGTGGGTATTTTGGAAACTATATGATGCCGATGTAACGGAGTTCTATCTTGGTGCCTCCTGTCTAACTTGATTTCTTTCGAGGAGTTGATCTCCAGGATATTCTTGGCACATCGTTATCGTTCAGTTTCCTTAGTATCTCAGGACGGAGGATGTTCAAAATTACTTCAATACTTTTTGTGGCGAGATAATATCGGAGTCACCAGTACTGGGGAGGCGTTCAGATGTGCTTCCATGTTTGGTATTGTTGTGTTTTCGAGGGTCCGAGATAGATGAGTTTCTGAGACCTCTGGTTATGTGTTAACGGATGTGTTACATTGGAGCGTAGTATTATTGTAAGGAGTTGATTGCTGGATTTTGCTCCTTGTGTCCATGGACCCGATTGCATAACTGGAAGATTTCGGGAGTTCTTAGGTGGGAATTCAAGTAGTTACCTAGGCTATCTTCCAACAGATCATGATGTGAGGTTGGGGTTCGACATTTAGTGGATTCGTTTGTTCACGGTCTTTCTTACAGCGGTTCTCGTTATGTCTTAAAGAGTCCTTGTAGCTTGCTATGACTCGGGGACGCTTTGTATGTCGTGTGCACTACCTTTTACATGATGGCTACTATAAGATCGAGCCCGTGTGAACCTTACCACGAAAATATCGAGCGAAATCTCTGTTATGCATTTGTTCTGGGTTGTTTCATAAGCCTCATCCTTTGTTTTGTTTTGAATATAGTAATTCAAGTTGCTTCGATGTCAGGTGGTGATTTCATATCTTTTCTAAGTAGTGTTCTCATATTTTACGGGAATGCTAATCCTTTTGTTCAACTGGAGTTGTCTTGAAATTCTTTTCAACCGGTGCGCTCCTCTTCAAGATTTTCAATCACCCCCAATATTTGCAAGATCAATCCTCTTGTTTCTTTCCGGAGTTCATTTCATCTGCCCCAAGTTTCTTTGTTTTCCCCACCCTCCCACCCTTTTTCTTCAATGATTAAATTCTCATCCAAGTGCCTTTTATATTCATGTGATGCTTCCGCTATCTTTCTTCTGTATCGTATCCGGTGATTCGTTGTGAAGATGAGCAATGCTCAAGTTTATCATTTATTAGTATTATTATTTGTTTTCTTTTCTGGTGGATTCAATTCAAGTTCTTGGTGTTCATCATATCATTTACATTCTCTAATTGCTCTCCCATGTTGGAATTCTTATCCAAGCCTCTCTTGCTTATTCATATCTCTATTCTTTCCGGAGGCTGAGGTTATCTTAGAAGATTTGTGTTCTCTGTCAATCCTTCCAAATTATTTCGAGGGTCTCACCTCATCAAGTTCTTAATTTGTACCGGTGCAATCTCTCTTTCTAATCAATTGTTCCAACAGTGGTTTCTTTGAGTGGGCCCATAACCCATAGGTTTTCCCCCCAGATCTTACCTGGCTCTTTTAATCTTTCTAGAGATGCTCTCAAGTTCTTTTCCAATATGATGTATGAATGATTTCATCAGTCATATTCCTTCTCGAAGATATCTTCTAAATCATTTTCATTGTTGGATCAACCTTTATTCATTATTTCGTAGTGTCTCAATAATTCATGGTGTTGCTTCTTGTCATTATTCTCAGTGTTGAAGACCGAAGGAGAGTTTCTCTTGTTGGAAATATGCCCTAGAGGCAATAATAAAATTGTTATTATTGTATTTCCTTGTTCATGATAATTTTCTATTGTTCATGCTATAATTGTGTTAACCGGAAATCATAATACATGTGTGAATACATAGACCACAACATGTCCCTAGTGAGCCTCTAGTTGACTAGCTCGTTGATCAATAGATGGTCACGGTTTCATGACCATGGACATTCGATGTCATTGATAACGGGATCACATCATTAGGAGAATGATGTGATGGACAAGACCCAATCCTAAGCATAGCACTAGATCGTGTAGTTCGTCTGCTAAAGCTTTTCAATGTCAAGTATCGTTTCCTTAGACCATGAGATTGTGCAACTCCCGGATACCGTAGGAATGCTTTGGGTGTGCCAAACGTCACAACATAACTGGGTGGCTATAAAGGTGCACTACGGGTATCTCCGAAAGTGTCTGTTGGGTTGGCACGAATCGAGACTAGGATTTGTCACTCCGTGTGACGGAGAGGTATCTCTGGGCCCACTCGGTAAGACATCATCATAATGAGCTCAATGTGACCAAGGAGTTAGTCACGGGATGATGTATTACGGAACGAGTAAAGAGACTTGCTGGTAACGAGATTGAACAAGGTATAGAGATACCGACGATCGAATCTCGGGCGAGTATCATACCGATAGACAAAGGGAATTGTATACGGGATTGATTGAATCCCCGACATCGTGGTTCATCTGATGAGATCATCGTGGAGCATGTGGGAGCCAACATGGGTATCCAGATCCCGCTGTTGGTTATTGGCCAGAGAAGTGTCTCGGTCATGTCCACGTGTCTCCCGAACCCGTAGGGTCTACACACTTAAGGTTCGATGACGCTAGGGTTATAGGGAAATGGTATACGTGATTACCGAAAGTTGTTCGGAGTCCCGGATGAGATCCCGGACGTCACAAGGAGCTCCGGAATGGTCCGGAGGTAAATATTGATATATGGGAAGTCCAGTTTTGGTCACCGGAAAGTTTTCGGGCTCATCGGTAGTGTACCGGGAGGGTGCCGGAGGACCCCGGGAGGGGTGTGACGACCAAAGGACCACATGGGCTGTTAGATAAAGTGTGCCAGCCCTTATTGTGCTGGGAAAGACTTTTGCTAAAGTCCCATGTGGCTAGGGATAAGAGATAGGGCCAAAAAGGATTTAAAAGGAGGAGATCCACCTCCCTTGTGGGAGGTGGACTCTCCCTTTAAATCGGCCGAACCTCTCCTCTTTGGAGTAGAGGCCAAGCCAGCCCTCCACGTACCTCCTCCTATATATACTTGAGGTTTTGGCTGTTTTGAGACAATATTTGATCTCTCTCTCTCACGGCGAAGCCCTACCTCTCTTCTTCCTCCTCCGCAGCGCTTACGCGAAGCCCTGTCAGAATACCTTGCTACTCCACCACCACCACGCCGTCGTGCTGCTGTTGGAGCCCTTCCCCAACCTCTCCTTCCTCCTTGCTGGATCAAGGCGTAGGAGACGTCACCGGGCTGCACGTGTGTTGAACGCGGAGGTGTGATCCGTTCGGCACTTGATCGGATCTACCGCGACCTGAATTGCTGCGAGTACGACTCCATCAACCGCGTTCTTGTAACGCCTCCGCTTAGCGATCTTCAAAGGTATGAAGATGCAATCTCTCACCACTTGTTGCTGGTTTCTCCATGGATAGATCTTGGTGATCGTAGGAATTTTTTTGATTTACTACTACGTCTACCAACAGTGGCATCATGAGCTAGGTCTATGCGTAGAATCTATGCACGAGTAGAACACAAAGCAGTTGTGGGCGTCGATTTTGTTAATTTGCTTACCACTACTAGTCTTATCTTGATTCGGCGGTATTGTGGGATGAAGCGGCCCGGACCGACTTTACACGTACGCTTACGTGAGACTGGTTCCACCGCCTGACATGCACTTGTTGCATAAGGTGGCTAGCGGGTGTCTGTCTCTCCCACCTTAGTCGGATTGGATTCGATGAAAAGGGTCCTTATGAAGGGTAAATAGCAATTGGCATATCACGTTTTGGTTTTGGCGTAGGTAAGAAACATTCTTGCTAGTAACCTATAGCAGCCACGTAAAAACTTGCAACTACAAATTAGAGGACGTCTAACTTGTTTTTGCAGCATATGCCTTGTGATGTGATATGGTCAAAGGATGTGATGTGATGCATTGTGATGTATGAGATTGATCATGTTCTTGTAATAGGATTCACGACTTGCATGTCGATGAGTATGACAACCGGCAGGAGCCATAGGAGTTGTCTTATTTTATTGTATGACCTGCGTGTCAATCATAAACGCCATGTAATTACTTTACTTTATTGCTAAACGTTAGCCATAGTGGTAGAAGTAATAGTTGGCGAGACAACTTCATGAAGACACAATGATGGAGATCATGATGATGGAGATTATGGTGTCGTGCCGGTGACAGTGATGATCATGGTGCCCCGAAGATGGAGATCAAAGGAGCAAGATGATAATGGCCATATCATGTCACTATATTGATTGCATGTGATGTTTATCATGTTTACATCTTATTTGCCTAGAATGACGGTAGTAAATAAGATAATCTCTCACTAAAATTTCAAGAAAAGTGTTCACCCTAACTGTGCACCGTTGCTAAGGATCGTTGTTCCGAAGCACCACGTGATGATCGGGTGTGATAGGTTCTAACGTTCGCATACAACGGGTGTAAGCCAGATTTACACACGCAAAACACTTAGGTTGACTTGACGAGCCTAGCATGTACAGACATGGCTTCGGAACACGGAAGACCGAAAGGTCGAACATGAGTCGTATGGAAGATACGATCAACATGGAGATGTTCACCATGGATGACTAGTCCGTCTCACGTGATGATCGGACATGGGCTAGTTGACATGGATCATGTGTCACTTGGATGACTAGAGATATGTCTATCTAAGTGGGAGTTCATTAAATAATTTGATTATGTGAACTTAATTATCATGAACTTAGTCTAAAATTATCTTTACAATCTATATTGTAGATCCAATGACCAACGCGAATGTCACCCTCAATTTCAACGCGTTCCTAGAGAAAACCAAGCTGAAAGATGATGGAATCAACCATGCGGACTGGGTCCGTGGCTTGAGGATCATCCTCATAGCTTCCAAGAAATTGTATGTCCTTGATGCACCACTAGGTGACCCACCCCTTCTCCCAGCAGAGCAAGACGTTGCGAACGCTTGGCATTCTCGCTGCGATGATTACTCCATTGTTCAGTGCGGCATGCTTTACAGTTTAGAACCGGGGCTCCAAAAGCGTTTTGAGCAACACGGAGCATATGAGATGTTCCAAGAGCTGAAACTGGTTTTCCAAGCTCATGCCCGGGTCGAGAGATATGATGTCTCCGACAAGTTCTTTAGCTGTAAGATGGAGGAGAATAGTTCTGTCAGTGAGCACATCCTCAAGATGTCTGGGCTACACAACCGCTTGACTCAGCTAGGAGTAAATCTCCCGGATGACTCGGTCATTGACAGAATCCTCCAATCGCTTCCACCTAGCTACAAGAGCTTTGTGATGAACTACAACATGCAAGGGATGGAGAAGTCCATTCCTGAGTTGTACTCGATGCTGAAATCAGCAGAGGTCGAGATCAGAAAGAAGCATCAAGTGTTGATGGTAAATAAGACCACTAGTTTCAAGAAAGGCAAGGGTAAAAAGAACTTCAAGAAGGACGGCAAAGCTGTTGCCGCACCCGGTAAGCAAGTTGCCGGGAAGAAGAAGAACAAGCATGGACCCAAGCCTGAGACTGAGTGCTTTTACTGCAAGGGTACCGGTCACTGGAAGCGAACTACCCCAAGTACTTAGCGGATAAGAAGGACGGCAACATTAAAGGTATATGTGATATACTTGTTATTGATGTGTACCTAACCAGCGCTCATAGTAGCTCCTGGGTATTTGATACCGGTGCAGTTGCTCACATTTGTAACTCCAAGCAGGAGCTGCGGAATAAGCGGAGGCTGGCAAAGGACGAGGTGACGATGCGCGTCGGGAATGGTTCCAAGGTCGATGTGATCGCCGTCGGCACGCTACCTCTACATCTACCTTCGGGATTAGTTTTAAACCTTAATAATTGTTATTTAGTACCAGCTTTGAGCATGAACATTGTATCTGGATCTCGCTTGATGCGAGATGGCTACTCATTTAAATCTGAGAATAATGGTTGTTCTATTTATATGAGAGAAATGTTCTATGGTCATGCCCCGCTGGTCAATGGTTTATTTTTGATGAATCTCGAACGTGATGTTACACATGTCCATAGTGTGAGTACCAAAAAGTGTAAGGTTGATAACGATAGTCCCACTTACATGTGGCACTGCCGCCTTGGTCATATTGGTGTTAAACGCATGAAGAAGCTCCATACTGATGGACTTTTGGAGTCTCTTGATTTCGAATCATTTGAGACATGCGAACCATGCCTCATGGGCAAGATGACCAAGACTCCGTTCTCCGAAATGGAGCGAGCAAATGACTTGTTGGAAATAATACATACCGATGTGTGCGGTCCAATGAGTGTCGAGGCTCGTGGTGGCTACCGTTATGTTCTCACCCTCACTGATGACTTGAGTAGATATGGGTATGTCTACTTAATGAAACATAAGTCTGAAAATTTTGAAAGGTTCAAGGAATTTCAGAGTGAGGTAGAGAATCAACGTGACAGGAAAATAAAGTGCCTACGATCTGATCGTGGTGGAGAATATTTAAGTCACGAGTTTGGCACGCACCTAAGGAAATGTGGAATTGTTTCACAACTCACGCCGCCTGGCACACCTCAGCGAAATGGTGTGTCTGAACGTCGTAATCGCACTCTATTAGATATGGTACGATCTATGATGTCTCTTACCGACTTACCGCTATCATTTTGGGGATATGCATTAGAGACTGCCGCATTCACTTTAAATAGGGCACCGTCAAAATCCGTTGATACGACACCGTATGAATTATGGTTTGGAAAGAAACCTAAGCTGTCGTTTCTAAAAGTTTGGGGATGCGATGCTTATGTGAAGAAACTTCAACTTGAGAAGTTCAAACCCAAAGCGGAAAAGTGCGTCTTCATAGGATATCCCAAAGAGACTATTGGGTATACCTTCTACCTACGATCCGAGGGCAAAATCTTTGTTGCCAAGAATGGATCCTTTCTCGAGAAAGAGTTTCTCTCAAAAGAAGTAAGTGGGAGGAAAATAGAACTTGATGAGGTAATTGTACCTCCACTCGAGCCGGAGAGTAGCGCAGCACAGGAAGTTGTTTCTGTGGAGCCTACACCGGCTGGAGAGGAAGTTAATGATGATGATCATGAAACTTCAGATCAAGTTACTATTGAACATCGAAGGTCCATTAGGACACGTTCCGCACTAGAGTGGTACGGCAACCTTGTCCTAGAGATCATGTTGTTAGACAACGGTGAACCTTCGAACTATGAAGAAGCGATGGCGGGCCCGGATTCCAACAAATGGCTTGAAGCCATGAAATCCGAGATAGGATCCATGTATGATAACAAAGTATGGACTTTGGTGGACTTTCCTGATGATAAGCGAGCCATTGAAAATAAATGGATCTTTAAGAAGAAGGCTGACGCGGATGGGAATGTGACTATCTATACGGCTCGGCTTGTCGCTAAGGGTTATCGACAAGTTCAAGGAGTTGACTACGATGAGACTTTCTCACCCGTAGTGATGCTGAAGTTTGTCCGAATCATGTTAGCGATTGCCGCATTTTATGATTATGAGATCTGGCAAATGGACGTCAAAACGGCATTCCTTAATGGCTTCCTCAAGGAAGAACTGTATATGATGCAACCGGAAGGTTTTGTCGATCCTAAAGATACTAACAAGGTATGCAAGCTCCAACGCTCCATCTATGGACTAGTGCAAGCATCTCGGAGTTGGAACATTCGCTTTAATGAAGTGATTAAAGTGTTTGGGTTTGTACAGGTTTATGGAGAACCTTGTATTTACAAGAAAGTGAGTGGGAGCTCTGTAGCATTTCTCGTATTATATGTGGATGACATACTGATAATGGCAAATGATATAGAACTCTTGGAAAGTGTAAAGGCCTACTTGAATAAGTGTTTTTCAATGAAGGACCTTGGAGAAGCTGCTTACATATTAGGTATTAAGATCTATAGAGATAGATCGAGACGCCTCATAGGTCTTTCACAAAGCACATACCTTGAAAAGATATTGAAGAAGTTCAATATGGATCAATCCAAGAAGGGGTTCTTGCCTGTGTTACAAGGTGTGAGATTGAGTACGACTCAATGCCCGACCACGACAAAGGATAGAGAAGAGATGAGTGTCATCCCCTATGCTTCAGCCATAGGCTCTATTATGTATGCCATGTTGTGTACCAGACCTGATGTGAACCTTGCCATAAGTTTGGTAGGGAGGTACCAAAGTGATCCCGGAGCGGAACACTAGATAGCGGTCAAGAATATCCTGAAGTACCTAAAAAGGACAAAGGACATGTTTCTCGTATATGGAGGTGCCGAAGAGCTCGTCGCAAAGGGTTACATCGATGCTAGCTTCGACACAGATCCGGACGACTCCAAGTCGCAAACCGGATATGTGTACATTTTGAATGGAGGGGCAGTCAGCCGGTGCAGCAGCAAGCAAAGCATAGTGGCGGCATCTACATGTGAAGCGGAGTACATAGCTGCTTCGGAAGCAGCAAAGGAAGGAGTCTGGATGAAGGAGTTCATCACCGACCTAGGAGTAATTCCAAGTGCGTCGGGCCCGATGACTCTATTCTGTGACAACACTGGAGCTATTGCCCTTGCGAAGGAGCCCAGGTTTCACAAGAAGACAAGACACATCAAGCGCCGCTTCAACTCCATCCGTGATTACATTCAGGAGGGAGATATAGATATTTGTAAAGTGCATACGGATCTGAATGTCGCAGATCCGTTGACTAAACCTCTCTCACGAGCAAAACATGATCAACACCAGAATGCTATGGGTGTATGATTCATCACAACGTAACTAGATTATTGACTCTAGTGCAAGTGGGAGACTGTTGGAAATATGCCCTAGAGGCAATAATAAAATTGTTATTATTGTATTTCCTTGTTCATGATAATTGTCTATTGTTCATGCTATAATTGTGTTAACCGGAAACCATAATACATGTGTGAATACATAGACCACAACATGTCCCTAATGATCCTCTAGTTGACTAGCTCGTTGATCAATAGATGGTCACGGTTTCATGAACATGGACATTTGATGTCATTGATAACGGGATCACATCATTAGGAGAATGATGTGATGGACAAGACCCAATCCTAAGCATAGCACTAGATCGTGTAGTTCGTCTGCTAAAGCTTTTCAATGTCAAGTATCGTTTCCTTAGACCATGAGATTGTGCAACTCCCGGATACCGTAGGAATGCTTTGGGTGTGCCAAACGTCACAACGTAACTGGGTGGCTATAAAGGTGCACTACGGGTATCTCCAAAAGTGTCTGTTGGGTTGGCACGAATCGAGACTGGGATTTGTCACTCCGTGTGACGGAGAGGTATGTCTGGGCCCACTCGGTAAGACATCATCATAATGAGCTCAATGTGACCAAGGAGTTAGTCACGGGATGATGTATTACGGAACGAGTAAAGAGACTTGCTGGTAACGAGATTGAACAAGGTAAAGAGATACCGACGATCGAATCTCGGGCGAGTATCATACCGATAGACAAAGGGAATTGTATACGGGATTGATTGAATCCCCGACATCGTGGTTCATCCGATGAGATCATCGTGGAGCATGTGGGAGACAACATGGGTATCCAGATCCCGCTGTTGGTTATTGGCCGGAGAAGTGTCTCGGTCATGTCCATGTGTCTCCCGAACCCGTAGGGTCTACACACTTAAGGTTCGATGACGTTAGGGTTATAGGGAAATGGTATACGTGATTACCGAAAGTTGTTCGGAGTCCTGGATGAGATCCCGGATGTCATGAGGAGCTCCGGAATGGTCCGGAGGTAAAGATTGATATATGGGAAGTCCAGTTTTGGTCACCGGAAAGTTTTCGGGCTCATCGGTAGTGTACCGGGAGTGCCGGGAGGGTGCCGGAGGACCCCGGGAGGGGTGTGGCGACCAAAGGACCACATGGGCTGTTAGATAAAGTGTGCTAGCCCTTATTGGGATGGGAAAGACTTTTGCTAAAGTCCCATGCGGCTAGGGATAAGAGATAGGGCCAAAAAGGATTTAAAAGGAGGAGATCCACCTCCCTTGTGGGAGGTGGACTCTCCCTTTAAATCGGCCGAACCTCTCCTCTTTGGAGTAGAGGCCAAGCCATCCCTCCACTTCCCTCCTCCTATATATACTTGAGGTTTTGGCTGTTTTGAGACAAGATTTGATCTCTCTCTCTCTCACGGCGAAGCCCTACCTCTCTTCTTCCTCCTCCGCAGCGCTTAGGCGAAGCCCTGTCGGAATACCTTGCTACTCCACCACCACCACGCCGCCGTGCTGCTGTTGGAGCCCTTCCCCAAACTCTCCTTCCTCCTTGCTGGATCAAGGCGTAGGAGAAGTCACCGGGCTGCACGTGTGTTGAACGCGGAAGTGTCGTCCGTTCGGCACTTGATCAGATCTACCGCGATCTGAATCGCTGCGAGTACGACTCCATCAACCGCGTTCTTGTAACGCTTCCGCTTAGCGATCTTCAAAGGTATGAAGATGCAATCTCTCCCCACTCGTTGCTGGTTTCTCCATGAATAGATCTTGGTGATCGTAGGAATTTTTTTGATTTACTACTATGTCTCCCAACATCTCTTAATATCGGTCCATTCTCTTGAAGATTTGTCATCTCATCTTGATACTTTCCTCTCAAGTTGTTTCCATTCATGAGAAATATCTCCCATATATATCCGGTGCATTCAAAGTTGGTCGTCATTTCTCTATCTTCCTAAGGCCATCATTTCAAAAGATTCTTCGTTCCTAGCTTTGAGCTTTCGTTCTCAAATTTCTTCTCAGTTGTTGTCTCTTCGTTCGTCTCTCAATTATTCTGGTCCCTTGTGAAGTTTTCCATTAGGTGGATCATGATCTCTTCATTCCCATGTATCTTTGTTCAATCGTAGTATCCTCATTCGTTGTGAATTCCTACCGGTGTCTCGTTCAAGACCTCTTCAAGTTTGTTCTCTATCTATCTTTCCTATCTTTTCCAAAAGAATAGGTAGTATTCCAAATCTGTTGCTTGTCATCAATTTAACTTGATGAAGGATAATCATAACATAATTCTTATTCTTGTTTCATCGAAGTGATTTAATTCTTTTTCCAGATTGTGCGTCCTATAAAAAATTCTCAATTCTAAGTGGTTCTTCTTTTCTGTTCCGGAGTTCAAGTTGGTGAAATATCTCTTCGTGAAGCTTCATCTAAATCATAGCAAGGCCTCAATCTTGCCTTCTTTTTGCAACCTTCAATTCTTTTCTATCATCCTTTCATTCCGGAGTTCTTCCCAATGGTTCTTCATGCTGGGTTGTTAAGGATGTAATCCTTCAGGAATTGTTCTTCAAGATTACTGTGGAGGTGCTAAGGTGTCTTTATCTTGGAT
Organism: Hordeum marinum; assembly: GCA_022496015.1. Lineage (NCBI taxonomy): Eukaryota > Viridiplantae > Streptophyta > Magnoliopsida > Poales > Poaceae > Hordeum > Hordeum marinum. Next base: position 389,387,600 of record CM039678.1, on the reverse strand, counting down.
TTCTAAGTTCAATTCCTTCTCCATTGTATTTTGAGATGGTGTTATTAAATTCTTGATTATGAGGAGTCTCGAAGGAAAATTGTCAAGAATAAAATAAGTAAACCCATCTTGTTTTCTCAGAGTTATCCTGGGTTGGATTTCACCTAAAGCATTACCTAAGGATTGTTGCTAGCATGGTGTCTTTAATGATCCAAGTTTCCTCCCTCTCCTCTTGGTGAAAGAAGCTTTGCATATCTTGTCACTCTCAATCAATCAATTGTTTCTGTTGTGGCAGGTTGTCACCTCGTAATTTTGAGATGTTTTCCATAAGCCCATAACAAGCTATTCTTTTCGTTGCTGATTCTCCATCAACTCCGTTCATCCCATGTTTTTCAAATTCAATGGTGGTAGAAGTTGTCATGTTCTTCTCCATTTTTTTCCTTCCAATGATCTAGTCTTTATTCTTTTCTTCCGGAGGTGTTGTCATGTTGCTCACTTTCAACCATCATCTTCTTTTATCAAGGTCATGTTCATTCTTTGCTTATTCATTTTATCGGAGTGGTGTGTTCTATGCTCAAGTTCTTTTCCTTCTTATCAAGTTTTGCCTCTCTTTCCTACCGAAGTGCTGCCGAAATTTCTTGTGAATTCTTGCCTATTGCTCATGTCATTCTTCATCTTGTTGAAACCTTCAATGATAATTGGTTTCACTCGTTTGCTAGAGAAGCAACTAAGTTTTACCTCTTGCTCTTCTCTTCCCCTTCTCATTCTAGATCTCTGGATGAGATCCTCATGTAGTGAAGGAGGGTTGTAACAGCCAGGGACCGACGCTCCAGAAGATTCTCCTTTTATTTCCATTCTCATCTGTGTTTCATTTGGTTGTCGCATTCTTCATTGCATCATTCGCATCATATGCATGGCATCATCACTCGTTTTTGAAAACTTGCATCCATTCGTGTTTGCCGGTTCTCTCAGTTCGTGTTGTTGTCCGTTTCGAGTCCAACCACACACGCTTGCGCCCGCGGCATCGATCAAATATTGTTTTTAAAGTGCATATAAAACTATCTCGGATTGGGTCAGAACTTGCCGTGCGGTCTTGTTATAGGTAGGTAGACCGTCTGTCAAATTTCGTTGCAATCAGAGGTCGTTTGGTACCCCAACGGTTAAATATATAGCGGCACTAGCCGGTCAAAGTATCGGATGTTTCGGTTTATAAAACTCATATCATGGGCCGCGACCTCCCTCTCATCCCCCCTAGCCCAACTTTACAGCCCACTAGCACACCTAGCTAGCCCCCTTCATTTTTGAACGTCTAATCGAATTCGAACGGTCCGAAAACGGATGAAATCCCCCTAATCTAGCCCTCCTTTTCTATGTAATCCCCTCCCCTCCTAATTTGGCTAAACCTAATCCCTGCCTCAATTTCCGCGCCGCCGCCAGCCTTCCACCACCCCACAGCCGCCAGTTCCTCCTCCCACCTCGCGTGGGCCCGACAAGCCCATCTGGAGGCCCGCCCCAGGCCCGAACCGCCGCCGCTGCCGAGCTCCGTTCGAGAGGAGCCCCGATCCAGAGTGCCTCCAGTGCATGTCTTCGGCCGCCCTACCAACGCCGGCAACCAGGCCAGCCGCGGCCCGTCGGACCCTCGCCGGAGATCGCCGCTGCAGGCCTCGCCGGTCGCCGGAGTTCCTCATGCTGCCCCCGCTGCTGTCTTGCGCGCCTCCTCGCTGCCTTGCTGTGCTGCCCTGCCGCCATGATCTCGGGTCGTCGTCGTCGGTGCGCCGCCGCCTGGATTCGGTGGATCCCGGCCATCTCCGGCCTCCCCGCTTCCTCCCTTCGCCGGAGCTGCCCTGCAGCTCGCCGTTGACCACAATGCCTCCCCTACCTCCAGATCGAGCAGGGCGAGGAGCCTCGCTCGCCTGCCAGCGCCAGCGCCAACGCTCATTGCGTTGACCGCAGGTGGGCCAAAGCCCAGCCCAGCTTCCCATCGACCTGGGCCGAAGCCCATGGTGAGCTCCCCGCGTGCTCTTTTGCTACGTCTCACCCGTGCACCGTTTAGTTATCTTGCGCCATGTGCTACTGTTGGACCTCTAGTCAGATTCGGCCCGTTACCTTTTTCTCATGTTATCGAATTTGCCAATTATCCATAGAATATTAAAATTGCAAAAAAAAACCTTGTAGTTCATGCATTTAATAACTTTTAAACCATGCATAGTATGTAAAAACTTAATATATGAAAAATGACTAGAATTTCGTGTAGATTCACAATACCCAACTCTTACATGTGTTTAAAATGTTTAACTTGCTGTTTTCATGTAATTTGTGTAAATGCCATGTTAAAATGATTTATTTCATAGCTAATAAACCGTAGCTCCGATGCAAATGTTTTATATATGTGACTTGACTAGAAAAACGTATAGAATCTCATGCCACACTTTATCTCCATGTTTAATAAATATAAAATTGTGTTAGGACAGATCTGGACCAAATTCATAATTTGCATATGAGGACGTTTTGGATATGCTATATGTTGCTTCCTGCCCCATTTAAAATGCCTGGATGATATAGTTGTTCATGCTTCACCTCTATCGGGACCTTGATCCTAAGTCATATGAATCCAGACTGTAACACATCACATCACTTTGCGGCCTCACGCACGGTAAACTCCATGGCTGTAGCCTTACCTTAGCCGGGACCGTTTGCGTCTTTTGGCTCACGTATGTGAACATGTCGCTGGCAATCAAATGACAGAGAATCCGAGCCGACATGACTAGTCATAGAACCCAAGTGGCCCATCCGTACGGAAACATGCATACATAACCCAGCAATGCAGGTGTCGGTCTCAAGCGTGTGTAGACGAGTCACAACAAGCTACAAGGACTCCATTACGCCTTGGGACATAAATGTCATCACTGCACGTAGACGAGTCGTAGCAGGCTACAGGGACTCCATTACACTGCGAGACATTTCCCTGAAGGGACAGACACAACAGCAAAGAAGGATACATGCTGGTCAATGAATGTGTCCGGAGCAGTAGCAAGCTACCAATGCTCGGTGGAAGCACAAAGAGGCATTTTCCCGTAAAGAGTACTACTAAAGGCACATGACTAGGTATCGGATCCCATACATACCGTTGCACGTCACACGTACGCACGACATGCCCGATATGCATCGATACAACTATGGCATTACAACATAACCATACATGAACACAACTTTTATTTAAGAGGCTCAAAAGAGCCTTGCATAATATGTTCTTATAGGTAGGGGTCGCATGACCCGACACTCAAGTCATACAAGCAAGTTCATACAAACCAAGCGAAAGCATAAAGCTGTCTGAATACAGACAGTTGAAAGGGTAAAAAGGCACATGGCCTGACTATCTACACCCCGCCATAGGGTATAAGGTCGTAGCTGGGACACCAGCTATTCAGCATCATCGACATCTAGATAGAACCCACCTGATGGGTCTTGAGTCTCATCTGCAACGTTTATTAAGCAAACATGAGTACAAACGTACTCAGCAAGTCTTTAAAGCAGACCTAGACTATTCATGCTCAAGTATCAACAAGGGGAGTGGTGGAGTTTATGCAGCAATGCCAACTTTGACTCATGGCTAACCTATACTACACAATTTTAACTCTTTGTTTAGATTTTAGATATCGCACACGAGTCCACTAACTGCACATCAATACACCACCATGGATTCACTTCCGTCTCCTATGAGAGTGCCATCCACGGTACTCAAACTTGTCTTGATATTTTATGAGTTTCATTAAATTATCTATGAACGACATAAGTTCTCCAAGTAGTCCATATCTAAGGACGCGGCTATTCGAATAGTTTCATACCTAGCAGGGGTGTACTTCTTCACACACGCTCTCGCCACTTATCGCTATGTGCTCATAAAACCATGCACCTCGGCAACCTTCAAGCGGAAGCCCAGCGAGGGAGTCGGACACGACTGTCAATCACATAAGACCTCTAGTGCAGGCTATCGCCTATTTGAGACTGAACCCGCACGGAAGTCCGGCCAAAGTTTCCGCTACGGCCCCAAATGATGTGCGCAGGGTTCCCAAGCCCACCATTCGGGTGACCCTTGGTACACCATGCCACTGCCTGCCGCGTCATAACCCACCCCTAGGGTCAATGCTACACACGGACTCCAGCATGCTATAAACACCAGAAACTAGTTGCAACTCCTGGAGCAAGGACTAAGCGATTGATAAGTCGAGCGGGGTCATATTTCAGGGCCCAGCATGTGGTAGTAACTAGCCTTGGATCACAAACACGGAACTCAGTTCCTAAGAACATTCCCAATGAGACAACCCGCTATGTACTCCTACATAGCCTCTCATCGCTACCTTTACCAAATCGAGTTCATCATAAGCTTATCACATCAGAACAATATTGTTTCACTCCAGTTCATCACCCAGATGAATCAGGCCCAACACAACTCTAAGCATAGGAAGCATAGCAGGCAAAGTAGGTAAAGCACAACAAGGCTCAAGCATCTACCAAGTATGCTAGGTTGCAAGGTTTAGCTATTTACTGTGACAACGACAGGTCATGCAAAGGAATGGGTTCATCTACCGTGTATGACAGACAAGTGAACGTTTGTCCTAATGCAATAATCAAGAGCAGGAGCGAGAGAATGGGATGTTATCGGAATGATCAATGGGGTTGCGTGCCTTGCTGGGAAGCAGGAAGGTTTTCTCCTTCGTTGGAATGCTCGGAGGTATCCTCAAAAGCAGGGCCTACCGCAATGCAGATAAATAGCAATCAATACATGGCAAGTACAACAATATGATGCATGATCATGACATGGCAGCATGTATGGATGAGCTAATGCAACTACTGTCCAAGTTAAATGAAGTGATTTTAAATATAGGTTCAAAATCATTCTCCAGTTCATATTTCATATGTTAAACTATTAGTAAATGTCAATGTTCATCTACATATGTTTCTCTAACATGCATGATAACAGCACCATTGGATTCATTGGATTTTTTGATAAATTTTCATATATAAATTATTTCAATCTGAGTTATAGATTAATTTCTATGAATTTTCTAAATTTTAATTAGTTTCTGAAATTAATTTAATTCAGAAAACTCTTTATTGCATCAGCATGACATCATCATGACGTCAGCTCGTCAACAGACCGTTGATAGGTCAAACCTGACTAATGGGGTCCACTGGTCAGTGACCCAGCTACTAACAGAGTTAATTAAATCACTAATTACTAATTAGATTAGGTAGGGCCTACTGGTCAGTGGGTCATTAACTTAATTAAATTAATTAACTAATTAACTTCACTAATCCTAAATTAGCAGAGCCCGTCCCCACTTGCCAGTGACCCAGCGGTGAAACCCCCATGGTCAACTCCGGCTAGACCCACCGGCGTTGAGCCGCCGGTGGCTCCAGAGACGGTGGAGGGGTCGAGTTTCCTCCTCCGGCGACCAAATGGACGGCGGAGGGCACCAGGCGAGCCTAGGCTCATGCGCGCGCCCACCCCGCCACCCCCCAGAGGCTAACACGACCAGGATCGACACCGGCGACGAACTTGGCGTCTGTCGGAGCTCGGGCAAGCATGAGCTCAACGAACCAGGGCGCCACATGGTCGGGGCTTAGCACCTACGGTCTCTATGCGACCCCATGAGCTCGATGGTGGCCTCGGATGGACCAGCTGGTCACTGGAGCAACGCCGGCGACAAGCTCGTGCGGTGAGGCATTTGGGAGCCGACGCAACCGGGGCCTACAGAGGGGGAAACTGTTGGAAATATGCCCTAGAGGCAATAATAAAATGGTTATTATTGTATTTCCTAGTTCATGATAATTGTCTATTGTTCATGCTATAATTGTGTTAACCGGAAACCGTAATACATGTGTGAATACATAGACCACAACGTGTCCCTAGTGAGCCTCTAGTTGGCTAGCTCGTTGATCAATAGATGGTCTCGGTTTCATGACCATGGACATTGGATGTCGTTGATAACGGGATCACATCATTAGGAGAATGATGTGATGGACAAGACCCAATCCTAAGCATAGCACAAGATCGTGTAGTTCGTTTGCTAAAGCTTTTCAATGTCAAGTGTCATTTCCTTAGACCATGAGATTGTGTAACTCCCGGATACCGTAGGAATGCTTTGGGTGTGCCAAACGTCACAACGTAACTGGGTGGCTATAAAGGTACGCTACGGGTATCTCCGAAAGTGTCTGTTGGGTTGACACGAATCGAGACTGGGATTTGTCACTCCGTGTGACGGAGAGGTATCTCTGGGCCCACTCGGTAAGACATCATCATTATGAGCTCAATGTGACTAAGGAGTTAGTCATGGGATGATGTATTACGGAACGAGTAAAGAGACTTGCCGGTAACGAGATTGAACAAGGTATGGGGATACCGACGATCGAATCTCGGGCAAGTACCATACCGATAGACAAAGGGAATTGTATACGAGATTGATTGAATCCCTGACATCGTGGTTCATCCGATGAGATCATCGTGGAGTACGTGGGAGCCAACATGGGTATCCAGATCCCGCTGTTGGTTATTGGCCGGAGAGGTGTCTCGGTCATGTCTACGTGTCTCCCGAACCCGTAGGGTCTACACACTTAAGGTTCGATGACGCTAGGGTTATAGGGAAATAGTGTACGTGGTTACCGAAGGTTGTTCGGAGTCCCGGATGAGATCCCGGACGTCACGAGGAGTCCCGGAATGGTCCGGAGACGAAGATTGATATATAGGAAGTGAGGATTTGGTTACCGGAAGTGTTCCGGGTGTCACCGGTAGTGTACCGGGACCACCGGAAGGGTTCCGGGGGTCCACCAAGTGGGCCCACCTGCCCCGGAAGGTTCCGTGGGCTAAGAGTGGGAGGGAGCCAGCCCCTAGGTGGGCTGGTGCGCCTCCCACCCCAGCCCAAGGCGTGGCAAAGGTGGAGGGGGGCAAACCCTAGGCTTAGATGGGCCTTAAGGCCCACCCTAGGGCGCCCCACCTCTCCCTTGCCCTAGCCGCCGGCCAGATGGCATCTGGTGGCTGCCGCCACCCCTAGGGTGGAACCCTAGGGCGCAGTCACCCCTCCTCCCTCTCTCCTATATATAGTGGAGGTATTTAGGGCTGCACAATACACGGTTCTCCCTCTCTCTCTGGTGCAGCCCTACCTCCTCCTCGCCTCGTTCTCCGTAGCGCTTAGCGAAGCTCTGTCGGAGTACCACGCAGCTCCACCGCCACCACGCCGTCGTGCTGCCGGAGCTCTCCCTCAACCTCTCCTTCCTCCTTGCTGGATCAAGGCGTAGGAGACGTCACCGGGCTGCACGTGTGTTGAATGCGGAGGTGCCGTCCGTTCGGCACTTGATCGGATCTACCGTGATCTGAATCGCTACGAGTACGACTCCATCAACCGCGTTCTAGCAATGCTTCCGCTTAGCGATCTTCAAAGGTATGAAGATGCAATCTCTCCCCTCTCGTTGCTGGTTTCTCCATAGATAGATCTTGGTGAATGTAGGAAAATTTTGATTTACTACTACGTCTCCCAACAGTGGCATCATGAGCTAGGTCTATGCGTAGAATCTATGCACGAGTAGAACACAAAGCAGTTGTGGGCGTCGATTTTGTTAATATGCTTGCCGTTACTAGTCTTATCTTGATTCGACGGTATTGTGGGATGAAGCGGCCCGGACCAACCTTACACGTACGCTTACGTGAGACCGGTTCCACCGCCTGACATGCACCAGTTGCATAAGGTGGCTAGCGGGTGTCTGTCTCTCCCACCTTAGTCGGATTGGATTCGATGAAAAGGGTCCTTATGAAGGGTAAATAGAAATTGGCATATCACGTTGTGGTTTTGGCGTAGGTAAGAAACGTTCTTGCTAGAAACCTATAGCAACCACGTAAAAACTTGCAACTACAAATTAGAGGACGTCTAACTTGTTTTTGCAGCATATGCTTTGTGATGTGATATGGCCAGAAGGATGTGATGTGATGCATTGTGATGTATGAGATTGATCATGTTCTTGTAATAGGGTTCACGACTTGCATGTCGATGACTATGACAACCGGCAGGAGCCATAGGAGTTGTCTTACATTATTGTATGACCTGCGTGTCAATCATAAACGCCATGTAATTACTTTACTTTATTGCTAAGCGTTAGCCATAGTAGTAGAAGTAATAGTTGGCGAGACAACTTCATGAAGACACAATGATGGAGATCATGATGATGGAGATCATGGTGTCGTGCCGGTGACAATGATGATCATCGTGCCCCGAAGATGGAGATCATAGGAGCAAGATGATATTGGCCATATCATGTCACTATATTGATTGCATGTGATGTTTATCATGTTTACATCTTATTTGCTTAGAACGACGGTAGTAAATAAGATGATCTCTCAATAAAATTTCAAGAGAAGTGTTCACCCTAACTGTGCACCGTTGCTAAGGATCGTTGTTCCGAAGCACCACGTGATGATCGGGTGTGATAGGTTCTAACGTTCGCATACAACAGGTGTAAGCCAGATTTACACACGCGAAACACTTAGGTTGACTTGACGAGCCTAGCATGTACAGACATGGCCTCGGAACACGGAAGACCGAAAGGTCGAACATGAGTCGTATAGAAGATACGATCAACATGAAGATGTTCACCATGGATGACTAGTCCGTCTCACGTGATGATCGGACACGGGCTAGTTGACATGGATCATGTATCACTTGGATGACTAGAGAGATGTCTATCTAAGTGGGAGTTCATTGAATAATATGATTATGTGAACTCAATTATCATGAACTTAGTCTAAAATTGCCTTTAATATCTATATTGTAGATCCAATGGCCAACGCAAATGTCAACCTCAATTTCAACGCGTTCCTAGAGAAAACCAAGCTGAAAGATGATGGAAGCAACTATGCGGACTGGGTCCGTGGCTTGAGGATCATCCTCATAGCTTCCAAGAAACTATATGTCCTTGATGCACCGCTAGGTGACCCACCCCTTCTCCCAGCAGAACAAGACGTTGCGAACGCTTGGCATTCTCGCTGCGATGATTACTCCCTTGTTCAGTGCGGCATGCTTTACAGTTTAGAACCGGGGCTCCAAAAGCGTTTTGAGCAACACGGAGCATATGAGATGTTCCAAGAGCTGAAACTGGTTTTCCAAGCTCATGCCCGGGTCGAGAGATATGACATCTCCGATAAGTTCTTTAGCTGTAAGATGGAGGAGAATAGTTCTGTCAGTGAGCACATCCTCAAGATGTCGGGGCTTCACAACCGCTTGACTCAGCTAGGAGTTAATCTCCCGGATGACTCGGTCATTGACAGAATCCTCCAGTCGCTTCCACCTAGCTTCAAGAGCTTTGTGATGAACTACAACATGCAAGGGATGGAGAAGTCCATTCCTGAGTTGTACTCGATGCTGAAATCAACGGAGGTCGAGATCAAAAAGGAGCATCAAGTGTTGATGGTAAATAAGACCACTAGTTTCAAGAAAGGCAAGGGTAAGAAGAACTTCAAGAAAGACGGCAAAGCTGTTGCCGCGCCCGGTAAGCAAGTTGCCGGGAAGAAGAAGAACAAGAATGGACCCAAGCCTGAGACTGAGTGCTTTTATTGCAAGGGTACCGGTCACTGGAAGCGGAACTGCCCCAAGTACTTAGCGGATAAGAAGGACGGCAACGTTAAAGGTATATGTGATATACTTGTTATTGATGTGTACTTGACCAGCGCTCATAGTAGCTCCTGGGTATTTGATACCGGTGCAGTTGCTCACATTTGTAACTCCAAGCAGGAGCTGCGGAATAAGCGGAGGCTGGCCAAGGATGAGGTGACGATGCGCGTCGGGAATGGTTCCAAGGTCGATGTGATCGCCGTCGGCACGCTACCTCTACATCTACCTTCGGGATTAGTTTTAAACCTTAATAATTGTTATTTAGTACCAGCTTTGAGCATGAACATTGTATCTGGATCTCGCTTGATGCGAGATGGCTACTCATTTAAATCCGAGAATAATGGTTGTTCTGTTTATATGAGAGAAATGTTTTATGCTCATGCCCCGCTGGTCAATGGTTTATTTTTGATGAATCTCGAACGTGATGTTACACATATCCATAGCGTGAGTACCAAAAGGTGTAAAGTTGATAACGATAGTCCCACTTACATGTGGCATTGCCGTCTTGGCCATATTGGTGTCAAACGCATGAAGAAGCTCCATGCTGATGGACTTTTGGAGTCACTTGATTTCGAATCATTTGACACATGCGAACCATGCCTCTTGGGCAAGATGACCAAGACTCCATTCTTCGTAACAATGGAGCGAGCAACTGACTTGTTGGAGATAATACATACCGATGTATGCGGTCCAATGAGTGTCGAGGCTCGCGGTGGCTACCGTTATGTTCTCACCCTCACTGATGACTTGAGCAGATATGGGTATGTCTACTTAATGAAACACAAGTCTGAAACCTTTGAAAGGTTCAAGGAATTTCAGAGTGAGGTCGAGAATCAACGTGACAGGAAAATAAAATGCCTACGATCTGATCGTGGCGGAGAATATTTAAGTCACGAGTTTGGCACGCACCTTAGGAAACATGGAATTGTTTCACAACTCACGTCGCCCGGCACACCTCAGCGAAATGGTGTGTCTGAACGTCGTAATCGCACTCTATTGGATATGGTGCGATCTATGATGTCTCTTACCGACTTACCGCTATCATTTTGGGGATATGCATTAGAGACTGCCGCATTCACTTTAAATAGGGCACCGTCTAAATCCGTAGAGACGACACCGTATGAATTATGGTTTGGAAAGAAACCTAAGCTGTCGTTTCTAAAAGTTTGGGGATGCGATGCTTATGTGAAGAAACTTCAACCTGAGAAGCTCGAACCCAAAGCGGAAAAGTGCGTCTTCATAGGATATCCCAAGGAGACTATTGGGTATACCTTCTACCTACGATCCGAAGGCAAAGTCTTTGTTGCCAAGAATGGATCCTTTCTCGAGAAAGAGTTTCTCTCGAAAGAAGTAAGTGGGAGGAAAATAGAGCTTGATGAGGTAATTGTACCTCCACTCGAACCGGAGAGTAGCGCAGCACAGGAAGTTGTTTCTGTGGAGCCTACACCGGCTAGAGAGGAAGTTAATGATGATGATCATGAAACTTCAGATCAAGTTGCTATTCGAAGGTCCACTAGGACACGTTCCGCACCAAAGTGGCACGGCAATCCTGTCCTAGAGATCATGTTGTTGGACAACGGTGAACCTTCGAACTATGAAGAAGCGATGGCGGGCCCGGATTCCAACAAATGGCTTGATGCCATGAAATCCGAGATAGGATCCATGTATGAGAACAAAGTATGGACTTTGGTGGACTTGCCTAATGATAAGCGAGCCATTGAAAACAAATGGATCTTTAAGAAGAAGACTGAAGCAGACGGTAATGTCACCGCCTATAAAGCTCGACTTGTCGCTAAGGGTTATCGACAAGTTCAAGGAGTTGACTACGATGAGACTTTCTCACCCGTAGCGATGCTAAAGTCTGTCCGAATCATGTTAGCAGTTGCAGCATTTTATGATTATGAGATCTAGCAAATGGACGTCAAAACGGCATTCCTTAATGGCTTCCTCAAGGAAGAACTGTATATGATGCAGCCGGAAGGTTTTGTCGATCCTAAAGATGCTAACAAGGTATGCAAGCTCCAGCGCTCCATCTATGGGCTGGTGCAAGCATCTCGGAGTTGGAACATTCGCTTTAATGAGGTGATTAAAGCGTTTGGGTTTGTACAGGTTTATGGAGAACCCTGTATTTACAAGAAAGTGAGTGGGAGCTCTATAGCGTTCCTTATACTGTATGTGGATGACATGCTGATAATGGGAAATAATATAGAACTCTTGGAAAGTATAAAGGCCTACTTGAATAAGTGTTTTTCAATGAAGGACCTTGGAGAAGCTGCTTAATATTAGGTATTAAGATCTATAGAGATAGATCGAAACGCCTCATTGGTCTTTCACAAAGCACATACCTTGAAAAGATATTGAAGAAGTTCAATATGGATCAGTCCAAGAAGGGGTTCTTGCCTGTGTTGCAAGGTGTGAGATTGAGTACGACTCAATGCCCGACCACGGCAAAGGATAGAGAAGAGATGAGTGTCATCCCCTATGCTTCAGCCATAGGCTCTATCATGTATGCCATGCTGTGTACCAGGCCTGATGTGAACCTTGCCATAAGTTTGGTAGGGAGGTACCAAAGTGATCCCGGAGCGGAACACTGGACAGCGGTCAAGAATATCCTGAAGTACCTGAAAAGGACAAAGGACATGTTTCTCGTTTATGGAGGTGCCGAAGAGCTCGTCGTAAAGGGTTACGTCGATGCTAGCTTCGACACAGATCCGGACGACTCCAAGTCGCAAACCGGATACGTGTATATTTTGAATGGAGGGGCAGTGAGCTGGAGCAGCAGCAAGCAAAGCATCGTGGCAGCATCTACATGTGAAGCGGAGTACATAGCTGCTTCGGAAGCAGCAAAGGAGGGAGTCTGGATGAAGGAGTTCATCACCGACCTAGGAGTGATTCCGAATGCGTCGGGCCCGATGACTCTACTCTGTGACAACACTGGAGCTATTGCCCTTGCGAAGGAGCCCAGGTTTCACAAGAAGACAAGACACATCAAGCGCCGCTTCAACTCCATCCGAGATTACATTCAGGAGGGAGACATAGATATTTGTAAAGTGCATATGGATCTGAATGTCGCAGATCCGTTGACTAAACCTCTCTCACGAGCAAAACATGATCAGCACCAGAATTCTATGGGTGTTCGATTCATCACAATGTAACTAGATTATTGACTCTAGTGCAAGTGGGAGACTGTTGGAAATATGCCCTAGAGGCAATAATAAAATGGTTATTATTGTATTTCCTAGTTCATGATAATTGTCTATTGTTCATGCTATAATTGTGTTAACCGGAAACCGTAATACATGTGTGAATACATAGACCACAATGTGTCCCTAGTGAGCCTCTAGTTGGCTAGCTCGTTGATCAATAGATGGTCTCGGTTTCATGACCATGGACATTGGATGTCGTTGATAACGGGATCACATCATTAGGAGAATGATGTGATGGACAAGACCCAATCCTAAGCATAGCACAAGATCGTGTAGTTCGTTTGCTAAAGCTTTTCAATGTCAAGTGTCATTTCCTTAGACCATGAGATTGTGTAACTCCCGAATACCGTAGGAATGCTTTGGGTGTGCCAAACGTCACAACGTAACCGGGTGGCTATAAAGGTACGCTACGGGTATCTCCGAAAGTGTCTGTTGGGTTGACACGAATCGAGACTGGGATTTGTCACTCCGTGTGACGGAGAGGTATCTCTGGGCCCACTCGGTAAGACATCATCATTATGAGCTCAATGTGACTAAGGAGTTAGTCACGGGATGATGTATTACGGAACGAGTAAAGAGACTTGCCGGTAACGAGATTGAACAAGGTATGGGGATACCGACGATCGAATCTCGGGCAAGTACCATACCGATAGACAAAGGGAATTGTATACGGGATTGATTGAATCCCTGACATCGTGGTTCATCCGATGAGATCATCGTGGAGTACGTGGGAGCCAACATGGGTATCCAGATCCCGCTGTTGGTTATTGGCCGGAGAGGTGTCTCGGTCATGTCTACGTGTCTCCCGAACCCGTAGGGTCTACACACTTAAGGTTCGATGACGCTAGGGTTATAGGGAAATAGTGTACGTGGTTACCGAAGGTTGTTCGGAGTCCCGGATGAGATCCCGGACGTCACGAGGAGTCCCGGAATGGTCCGGAGACGAAGATTGATATATAGGAAGTGAGGATTTGGTTACCGGAAGTGTTCCGGGTGTCACCGGTAGTGTACCGGGACCACCGGAAGGGTTCCGGGGGTCCACCAAGTGGGCCCACCTGCCCCGGAAGGTTCCGTGGGCTAAGAGTGGGAGGGAGCCAGCCCCTAGGTGGGCTGGTGCGCCTCCCACCCCAGCCCAAGGCGTGGCAAAGGTGGAGGGGGGCAAACCCTAGGCTTAGATGGGCCTTAAGGCCCACCCTAGGGCGCCCCACCTCTCCCTTGCCCTAGCCGCCGGCCAGATGGCATCTGGTGGCTGCCGCCACCCCTAGGGTGGAACCCTAGGGCACAGCCACCCCTCCTCCCTCTCTCCTATATATAGTGGAGGTATTTGGGGCTGCACAATACACGGTTCTCCCTCTCTCTCTGGTGCAGCCCTACCTCCTCCTCCCCTCGTTCTCCGTAGCGCTTAGCGAAGCTCTGTCGGAGTACCACGCAGCTCCACCGCCACCACGCCGTCGTGCTGCCGGAGCTCTCCCTCAACCTCTCCTCCCTCCTTGCTGGATCAAGGCGTAGGAGACGTCACCGGGCTGCACGTGTGTTGAACGCGGAGGTGCCGTCCGTTCGGCACTTGATCGGATCTACCGCGATCTGAATCGCTGCGAGTACGACTCCATCAACCGCGTTCTAGCAATGCTTCCGCTTAGCGATCTTCAAAGGTATGAAGATGCAATCTCTCCCCTCTCGTTGCTGGTTTCTCCATAGATAGATCTTGGTGAACGTAGGAAAATTTTGATTTACTACTACGTCTCCCAACAGAAACGGCCCGGGAAGAGAGGGGAAAGGGCCGGGAGCTCACAACGGGCTTGGAGCCGACAAGAGCTTGCTCGAGGAGGGCTCGGGGGCGACGAATTGACGGTGGCGGAGCTCGGGTCCGAGGAGGAAGAAGAGATCGAGGGCGATGCTCCAGGGCTTCTAGCAATGCGTGGCTCGGCACAGAGGACGGGGACGATGAGGCGGAGCCTTTGGCGGGCTCAGGGAGGCACGAGAGCGGCTGCAACTACGGCGGCGAGCGAGCGGGGCTGTCGGCCGTGGCGGAGGAGAGGAGAGGGAGGAAGCATAGGGAAGAATGGGCGAGAAAGAGAGAGCGATGGGGACGGCATCGCGTCCTCATCCGCTCGCTAGCGTGACGGGGATGCAGGCGCGCAGGGAGCTGCGTGGCAGCTCCGCCACACGCGCACGGCAGGCACGCGCTCATCCTCTTGGCCGCCAGGAGGATGACGATGGTGCTGGGCCAGATGGGCCGGCCCAGGTGGCTTCCTCCTATTCTTTTTTTAAAATTCCAGTTTTTGTTTTATTTTTCTGACATTTGTTTTATTTATTTTTTATACACAAATGCTAGGCATTAAATATCCCAAATATTTTATAGAACTTAGTTTGAATATTTCAAACTTCTATAAAAAGCTTTAGAATATTTTGAAAACTGAAATATTTATAATGCTTTATTTGGCATTTTCAGTAGCTTTAATATTTATTTTTGAAATTCTATAAATATTCAAATATTTAGAATGACTCCTTGTATAATAATGTCCACATTTATCAGACATAGGGGACATTTTTATGGGCATTTTGGATTTGTTGGTTTTTCAAAATCATGGAATTGATTTGATTCAAGTGAGGTGTTTTGGGGTTTCTGTTAATCCCCATTTCAAGTTGATGCAAAAAGTGAAACATGATGCACACACATGTTGTCCTAAGTAAGCTAGCTAGGGATGTGACAACTCACCCCCACTCAAAAGAATCTCGTCCCGAGATTTGGAAGTCGTCGGGAAGAGCGTGGGGTACTCTAGTCGAAGACGATCCTCTCTTTCCCATGTGGCCTCCTTCTCAGAATGGTGTGACCACTGAACCTTGAGAAACTTGATGTTCTGACGCGGAGTGGTACGCTCAGCTTGATCAAGAATACGAACAGGGTATTCTCGATATGTAAGGTTATCTTGGAGATCAAGCGCTTCGTGGTCTACTTCACGGACAGGGTCCAAGAAGCAACGCCTGAGTTGCGAGACGTGGAAGACATCATGAACCTTGGAAATATGCGGTGGAAGTTCCAATTTGTAGGCAACCTCTCCTCGTTTAGCAAGAATGCAAAAAGGTCCAATGTAACGAGGAGCTAACTTGCCCTTGATACCGAATCGGTGGGTACCCTTCAGAGGGGTAACCCGAAGATAAGCCTTCTCGTCAACTTCATAGGTCACAGCCTTATGATGACGATCATATTGGCTCTTTTGACGAGATTGGGCTATTTTCAACTTTTCACGAATAATGCGAACTTGCTCCTCTGCATCCTGGATCATATCCGGGCCAAAGAGTTGCCTCTCTCCGGTTTCTGACCAGTTAAGAGGTGTTCGACACCTTCGTCCATAGAGAACTTCAAAAGGGGCTTTGCCCAAGATTGATTGTTAACTATTGTTATAAGCAAATTCGGCAAATGGAAGACATTTCTCCTAGTTCATACCGAAGGATATAACACAAGCTCAGAGCATGTCTTCAAGGATTTGATTGACTCGCTCAACTTGACCACTTGACTGCGGATGGAAAGGAGTGCTAAAGGAAAGATGAGTCCCCATAGTGGTTTGGAAACTTTCCCAAAATCAGGAAGTAAAGATACTTCCGCGGTCTGAGTTAATCTCCAATGGAACACCATGAAGAGAAACTATTCGAGAAACATATAACTCTGCTAGCTGGCTAGCAGTTATACTCTCCCGAACAGGAAGAAATGAGCCACTTTGGAAAGGCGGTCAACGACCACAAAGATAGCATTATTCCCTCTCTTAGTCCTGGGAAATCCGGTAATGAAATCCATACCAACCTTATCCCATTTCCATTCGGGAATAGCTAAAGGTTGAAGGGTGCCAGCAGGCCTTTGATGTTCTGCCTTAACGCGACGACAAATGTCGCAGTTAGCAACAAACTGAGCAATTTATCTCTTCATCCTAGTCCACCAGAACCTCTGGCATAGATCCTGATACATCTTGGTACTACCCGGATGAATTGTGAGAGGAGAATCATGAGCCTCCTTAAGGATCAGCTACCGAAGATGTTGGTTCTTGGGAACCACCAAACGGTTCTGAAAGTACACCACTCCTTGATCATCGATTGAGAAATCCTTAGCGATACCGCTAACGAGGTTCTCTTTGATCCGGGAAATACCCTTATCATGCTTTTGGCTAGCTATAATTTGATCCTTAAGAGTAGGTTTCGCCACCAGGTTGGAAAGGAATCCTTGAGGAACAATGTGGAGGTTCAACTTCCGAAATTCCTCAAAGAGAAGTGGTTGACCTTGTTGTAACATCAGGTTGTTACAATAAGACTTACGACTTAGTGCATCAGCCATGACATTGGCTTTCCCCAGGGTGTAAGTTATCTCTAAGTCGTAATCTGTAATCAACTCAACCCACCGTATTTGCGTGAGATTCAAATCCGGCTAGGTGAAAATATATTTCAGACTTTGGTGATCAGTGTAAATTTCGCAAGATTACCCAGAAGGTAATGTTGTTGGAAGTATGCCCTAGAGGCAATAATAAATTAGTTATTATCATATTTCCTTGTTCATGATAATTTTTTATTATCCATGCTATAATTGTATTGATCGGAGACTTAGATGCATGTGTGGATACATAGACAAAACCATGTCCCTAGCATGCCTCTAATAGACTAGCTCGCTGATCAAAAGATGGTTAAGGTTTCCTAGCCATGGACATGAGATGTCATTTGATAACGGGGTCACATCATTAGGAGAATGATGTGATGGACAAGACCCAAACTGGAAACATAGCATATGATCGTGTCAGTTTATTGCTAATGTTTTCCGCATGTCAAGTATGTGTTCCTATGACCATGAGATCATGCAACTCACAGATATCGGAGGAGTGCCTTGTGTGTATCAAACGTCGCAACGTAACTGGGTGAATATAAAGGTGCTCTACAGGTATCTCCGATGGTGTCTGTTGAGTTGGCATGGATCGAGACTAGGATTTGTTACTCCGTGTGACGGAGAGGTATCTCGGGGCCCACTCGGTAATGCAACATCACAATAAGCCTTGCAAGCAATGTGACTAATTTTTAGTTGCGGGATCTTGTATTATGGAACGAGTAAATAGACTTGCCGGTAACGAGGTTGAACTAGGTATGGAGATACCGACGATCGAATCTCGGGCAAGTAACATACCGAAGAACAAAAGGGAACGTTATACGGGATTAACTGAATCCTTGACATAGAGGTTCGACCGATAAAGATCTTCATAGAATATGTGGGAACCAATGTGGACGTCCAGGTCCCGCCATTGGTTATTGACCGTAGAGGTGTCTCGGTCATGTCTACATAGTTCTCGAACCCGCAGGGTCTGCACACTTAAGGTTCGGTGACGTTTCGGTAGTGTAGAGTTATGTATGGTGGTGACCGAAGTTTGTTCGGAGTCCCAGATGATCTCCGAAGTTCACGAGGATCTCCGAAATGGTCCGGAGGTAAAGATTCATATATAGGAAGTCCCAGTTTGGTTTCCGGAAAATTTTCGGGCTCATCGGTAGTGTACCGGGAGTGCCGGTAGTGTACCGGGAGGCCTCCGGGAGGGGTATTTCGACCCCAAGAGGTCCATGGGCTGTGGGAGAATAATAACCAGCCCTTAGTGGGCTGGGAAAACAGCCACAAAGGCCCATGGCGCAGGAGAGAAAGTCCTAAAGCAAAAAATGGAAAAAATCAGCCAATAGGAGGCAATCCTACTCCAACTAGGATTGGAGGTGAAGTAGGATTGCTTCCCACCTCCTATTTCGGCCGACCCAAAGGCCTTGGCTGCCTCTCCTCTCCTCTCCTACTATATATACTAGTGTATTGGGTGGTTTTTGGACAGAATTTCCGGCCACGTGCTACCCGTTCCACCGGTGCATAGTTTCTCCTCTAGATCGGTTTTCTGCAACGCTTAGGCGAAGCCCTGCCGGAATTGCTCCACCACCATCACCGGAGCGCCGTCACGCTGCCGGTGAACTCTCTCTCCTCTCCACCTCCTCTTGCTGGATCGAGACGGTGGAGATCGTCATCAAGCTGCACGTGTGCTGAACGCGGAGGTGCCGTCCGTTCGGCGCTAGATCGGAAGGACCGTGATCGAGATCGCGAGACGGTTCGTGATGTGATCACGGAACGGATCGTGATGAGTTCGCGGGACAGATTGTGATCAAGATCGTGATATGGATCGTGATGAGTTCGCGGGACGGATCATGATGTGTTCGAGGGACGGTTCGTGATTGGATCGTGAGACGCTCGGCGATTTGGATCGTGAAGATGTTCGACTACACCAACCGCGTTTCTTAACGCTTCCCGCTTAGCGATCTACAAGGGTACATAGATCCACTCTCCCTCTCGTAGATGCTCATCACCATGGATAGGTTTGCGTGTGCGTAGGAAAATTTTTGTTTCCCATGCGATGTTCCCCAACAGTGGCATCATGAGCTAGGTTGATGGTTCGATGAGATCTCGAGTAGAACACAAAAGGTTTGTGGGCGTTGATGCTTAGATTGCTTCCTCCCTTGGTCGTATTTTGGTTCAGCGGGATTGTGAGATGAAGCGGCCCAGACCAACATTACTCGTACGCTTACGAGAGACCGGTTCCCTCGACGCAACTTGTTGCCTAGATGGCTTGCGGGTGACAGTTTCTCTCACTTTAGTTGGATTGGATTCGACAAAGGCGGTCCTTGAGAAGGTTGAAAAGCAACTAGTGTATCACCGTTGTGGTTTTTGCGTAGGTGAGAATTGTTCTTGCTAGATACCCGTAGCAGCCACGTAAAACATGCAACAACAATTAGAGGACGTCTAACTTGTTTTTGCAGGGTATGTTGTGATATGATATGGCCAATTACATGATGTGATATATGTTATGTATGAGATGATCATGTGATGTATAGATTATCACGACTTTCATGTCGATGAATACGGCAACCGGCAGGAGCCATAGGGTTGTCTTTAATTATTGTATGACCTGCGTGTCAATCATTAAGCGCTATGTAATGCTTTACTTTATCGCTAGACGGTAGCAATAGTAGTAGAAGCATGCAGGGCGTGACAACCCCGATGGCGACACGTTGATGGAGATCAAGATGATGGAGATCATGGTGTCATGCCGGTGACGATGGAGATCATGCCGGTGCTTTCTAGATGGAGATCGAAAGCACAAGTTCATGGCCATATCATGTCACTTATGATTTGCATGTGATGTTAATCCTTTTTGTGCACCTTGTTTTTCTTAGGTCGACGGTAGCATTATAAGGTGATCCCTCACTTGAATTTCAAGATGAACTGTGTTCTCCCCGAGTGTGCACCGTTGCAAAAGTTCGTCGTGTTGAGACACCACGTGATGATCGGGTGTGATAGACTCTACGTTCACATACAACGGGTGCAAGCCAGATTTGCACGCGCAGAACACTCGGGTTAAACTTGACGAGACTAGCATGTACAGACATGGCCTCGGAACACAAGAGACCGAAAGGTCGAACATGAGTCATATAGTAGATATGATCAACATAATGATGTTCACCATTGCAGCCACCTCAACTCACGTGATGATCGGACTTGAGTTGGTGAATTTGGATCATGTATCACTCGAATGGTCGGAGGGATGTCAATTTGAGTGGGAGTTCTTAGGTAATATGATTATTTGAACTCATTATCATGAACATAGTCAAAGTGTCTTTGCAAATTATGTTGTAGATTACTAGCTCACGCTTTAGCTCCCTTGTAGTTTTATATGTTCCTAGAGAAATAGTATTGAAAGATGATGGTAGCAATATTGCGGACTGGGTCTGTGATCTGAGGATTTTCCTCTTTGCTGCACAGAAGGCTTATGTCCTTAATGCACCGCTCGGTGCGCCACCCCCTCTAGCGTCGTCTGTAGATGTTGTGAATATCTGACAGGCACGTTTCGATGACTACTTGATAGTTTAGTGCGTCATGCATTACAGTTTAGAATTGAGGCTCCGAAACGTTTTGAACGTCATGGAACATATGAGATGTTCTAGGAGCTGAGATTGTGATCTCAGGCTCGTGCCCGTGTTGCGAGATATGAGATCTCCAACAAGATTCTTTGCCTGTAAGATGAAGGAGAATAGCTCAATCGTTGAGCATGTATTCAGATTGTCTGGGTACTACAATCGCTTGAATCAAGTGGGAGTTGATCTTCCAGATAAGATAGTGATTGATATAGTTCTCCAAGTCACTGTCACTAAGCTACTAGAACTTGGTGATGAACTATAAGTTGCCAGGGATAGAAATAATGATTCCTGAGCTGTTCGCGATGTTTGACACCGCGGAGGTAGAAATCAAGAAGGAGCGTCAAGTGTTGATGGTTAATCAAACCTCTAGTTTTGAGAAGGGCAAGACCAAGGAGGGAAACTTCATGGATAGCAAGTCAGTTGCTGCTCCAGTGAAGCAACCCAAAGTTGAACTCAAACCCGAGACTCAGTGCTTCTGTTATGAGGTGAGCGGTCGCTAAAGCGGAACAACCCTAGATACTTGGTAGATAAGAAGGCTGGCAACATTGATAGAAGTATATTTGATATACGAGTTATTAATGTGTACCTTGCTAGTACTCTTAGTAGCACCTGGGTATTGGATACCGGTTCGGTTGCTAAATGTTAGTAACTCGAAATACAAGGTACGGAATAAACGGAGAACTAGCTAAGGGTGAGGTGACGATATGTGTTGGAAGTGTTTCCAAGGTTGATGTGATCAACATTGCACGCTCTCTCTACCTTCAGGATTAGTGACGAACCTAAATAAATGTTATTTGGTGTTTTGCGTTGAGCATGAACATGATTAGATCATGTTTATTGCAATACGGTTATTCATTTAAGTTAGAGAATAATGGTTATTCTGTTTACATGAATAATACCTTCAATGGTCATGCACCCAGTGAGAATGGTTTGTTGAAATCTTGATCGTAGTAGTACACATGTTCATAACATTGATGTCAAAAGATACAAAGTTAATAATGATAGTACCACATACTTGTGGCATTGCCGCTAAATGTCATATTGGTATAAAGCGCATGAAGAAACTCCATGCTGATGGATATTTGGACTCATTCGATTTCGAATCGGTTGAGACGTGCGAACCATGCCTCTTGGGCAAGATGACTAAAGGACCCCGTTGGATGGAGCGGGCAAGTGATTCATTGGAAATGATACATGTTGATGTATACAATCTAGTGAGTCTTGTAGCGTGCAGTGGATATTGTTATTTTCTTACCTTCACTGATGATTTGAGTAGATATAGTGTATATTTACTTAATGAAACACAAGTCTGAATCGTTTGAAAGGTTCAAGCAAATTTAGAGTGAAGTTTAAAGATCATCGTGACAAGAAGATAAAAGTGACCGCGATATGATCGTGGAGGTGAATATCTGAGTTACGAGTTTGGCATACAACTTAAGACAATGTGAAATTTGTTTCACAACTAATGCCACCTGGAACACCATAGTGTGATAGTGTGTCCGAACATCATAGTCATGCCCTATTGATATAGTGCATACTGTGATGTCTCTTATCGTTTTACTACTATAATTTTGGGGTTATGCATTAGAGACAACTACATTCACTTTAAATAGGGCATCATCTAAATCCGTTGAGATGACACCGTGTGAATTATGGTTTGATAGAAACCTAAGCTGTCATTTCTTAATATTTGGGGCTGTGACACTTGTGTGGAAAATGTTTTCACCTAATGAGGTCGAACCCAAGGCGGACAATTGCATCTTCATAGAATACCCTAAGATCAGTTGGGTGAACCTTCAATCTCAGATCCTAGTGCAAAGTGTTTGTTGCTTAAACGGATCCTTTCTCAAGGAAATGTTTCTCGCGAAAGAATTGAGTGGGAGGAAGATAGAACTTGATGAGGTTGTTAAACCTTTGTTCAACCAGAGAGTAGCGCAACGCAGAAAGATGTTTTTGTGAAGCCTACGTTAGTTGAAGAGGAAGTTAATGATGATGATCATGAAGCTTCAGGATCAAGTTACTATCGAACTTCGTAGGTCGACAAGGATGTGTACTGCTCCTAAGTGGTACGACAACTCTGTCTTGGAGATCATGTTGTTGGACAACGATGAACCTATGAGCTATGGAGAAGCGTTGATGGGCCCAGATTCCGACAAATGGTTGGAGGCCATGAAATCCGAGATAGGATCCATGTATGAAAACCAAGTGTAGACTTTGGTAGACTTGCTCGTTGGATGGTAGGTCGTTGAGTACAAATGGATCTTTAAAAGGAAGACAGACACTGATGGTGAATGTCACTATTTGTAAAGCTCGACTTGTTGCAAAGATGTTTGTGACAAGTTCAAGGTGTTGACTACGATGAGACTTTCTCACTAGTAGTGGTGCTAAAGTCTGTTGGAATTATGTTAGTAGTTGCTGTGTTTTCAATTATGAAATCTGGCAGATGGATGTCAAAACATCGTTTCCTTAACGGTTTACTTGAGGAAAGGTTGTATGTGATACAACCAGAAGGTTTTGTCAGGCCTAAGGATGCTAAAAGGTGTGCAAGCTTCGGTGATCCTTCCATGGACTGAAGCAAGCATCTCGGAGTTGGAATATACGCTTTGATGAGGTGATCAAAGTTTTGATGTTTATACAAAGTTTACGAGAAACTTGTATTTGCAATAAAGTGAGTAGGAGCACTATAGAATTTCTGATAAGTATATGTGGATGACATATTGTTGATCAGAAATAATGTAGAGTTTCTGGAAAGCATGAAACGGTTGTTTGAAAAGTGTTTTTCAAAGGAAGACCTAGATAAAGCTACCTAATTGTTGAGCATCAAAATCTATAGAGATAGATCAAGATGCTTGATGAGACTTTCAATGAGTACATACCTTGACAAGATTTTGAAAGAGTTCAAAATGGATCAGCCAGAGAAATAGTTCTCGTCTGATTTGTAAGGTGTGAAGTTGAGTGAGACTCAAAGCTCGACAACGGCAGAAGAAAGAGAAAGGAAAAACGTCGTCCCCTATGCCTTAGCCATAGGCTCTATATTATGCCATGCTGTGTACCGCACCTGTGTGTGCCTTGCCATGAGTCTGTCAAGGGGTACAAGAGTGGTCCAGGAGTGGATCACTGGACAGCGGTCGGAATTATCCTTAGTAACCAGAGGACTAAGGAAATGTTTCTTGATTATGGAGGTGATAAAGAGTTCGTCGTAAAGAGTTACGTCGATGCAAGATTTAACACCTATCCGGATGACTAGTAGTAGCAATCTGGATACGTATAGTGGAGCAGACATTTGGAAATAGTACCAAGTGGAGTGTGGTAGCAGTGTTTACGGTTTGACATAGAGATTTGCAAAGTACACACAGATCTGAATATCGCAGACCCATTGACTATAAGACCTCTCTCACATGCAAAGCATGATCGAGCCCCAGAACTCATTGGGTGTTAGATTCATAACAATGCGAATCACATGGTGATGTGAACTAGATTATTGACTCTAGTGCAAGTTGGAGACTGTTGGAAGTATGCCCTAGAGGCAATAATAAATTAGTTATTATCATATTTCCTTGTTCATGATAATTTTTTATTATCCATGCTATAATTGTATTGATCGGAGACTTAGATGCATGTGTGGATACATAGACAAAACCATGTCCCTAGTATGCCTCTAATAGACTAGCTCGCTGATCAAAAGATGGTTAAGGTTTCCTAGCCATGGACATGAGATGTCATTTGATAACGGGGTCACATCATTAGGAGAATGATGTGATGGACAAGACCCAAACTGCAAACATAGCATATGATCGTGTCAGTTTATTGCTAATGTTTTCCGCATGTCAAGTATGTGTTCCTATGACCATGAGATCATGCAACTCACAGATATCGGAGGAGTGCCTTGTGTGTATCAAACGTCGCAACGTAACTGGGTGAATATAAAGGTGCTCTACAGGTATCTCCGATGGTGTCTGTTGAGTTGGCATGGATCGAGACTGGGATTTGTTACTCCGTGTGACAGAGAGGTATCTCACGGCCCACTCGGTAATGCAACATCACAATAAGCCTTGCAAGCAATGTGACTAATTGTTAGTTGCGGGATCTTGTATTACGGAACGAGTAAAGAGACTTGACGGTAACGAGGTTGAACTAGGTATGGAGATACCGACGATCGAATCTCGGGAAAGTAACATACCGAAGAACAAAAGGGAACGTTATACGGGATTAACTGAATCCTTGACATAGAGGTTCGACCGATAAAGATCTTCGTAGAATATGTGGGAACCAATGTGGACGTCCAGGTCCTGCCATTGGTTATTGACCGTAGAGGTGTCTCGGTCATGTCTACATAGTTCTCCAACCCGCAGGGTCTGCACACTTAAGGTTCGGTGACATTTCGGTAGTGTAGAGTTATGTATGGTGGTGACCGAAGTTTGTTCGGAGTCCCGGATGAGATCCCGGACGTCACGAGGAGCTCCGGAATGGTCCAGAGGTAAAGATTCATATATAGGAAGTCCCAGTTTGGTTTTCGGAAAAGTTTTGGGCTCATCGGTAGTGTATCGGGAGTGCCGGTAGTGTACCGGGAGGCCTCCGGGAGGGGTATTTCGACCCCAAGAGGTCCATGGGCTGTGGGAGAATAATAACCAGCCCTTAGTGGGCTGGGAAAACAGCCACAAAGGCCCATGGCGCAGGAGAGAAAGTCCTAAAGCAAAAAGGGGAAAATCAGCCAATAGGAGGCAATCCTACTCCAACTAGGATTGGAGGTGAAGTAGGATTGCTTCCACCTCCTATTTCGGCCGACCCAAAGGCCTTGGATGCCTCTCCTATCCTCTCCTCCTATATATACTAGTGGATTGGGTGGTTTTTGGATAGAATTTCTGGCCACGTGCTACCCGTTCCACCGGTGCATAGTTTCTCCTCTAGATCGGTTTTCTGCAGCGCTTAGGCGAAGCCCTGCCGGAATTGCTCCACCACCATCACCGGATTGCCGTCACGCTGCCGGTGAACTCTCTCTCCTCTCCACCTCCTCTTGCTGGATCGAGATGGTGGAGATCGTCATCAAGCTGCACGTGTGCTGAACGTGGAGGTGCCGTCCGTTCGGCGCTAGATCGGAAGGACCGTGATCGAGATCGCGAGACGGTTCGTGATGTGATCACGGAACGGATCGTGATGAGTTCACGGGACAGATCATGATCAAGATCGTGAGACGGATCATGATGTGTTCGCGGGACGGTTCGTGATTGGATCGCGGGACGCTCGGCGATTTGGATCGCGAAGATGTTCGACTACACCAACCGCGTTTCTTAACGCTTCCCACTTAGCGATCTACAAGGGTACGTAGATCCACTCTCCCTCTCGTAGATGCTCATCACCATGGATAGGTTTGCGTGTGCGTAGGAAATTTTTTGTTTCCCATGCGACGTTCCCCAACAAATGTCGCCAAGTTTTCAGTGCATGGACCACAGCTGCAAGCTCAAGATCATGTGTTGGATAATTATTCTCACGTGGACGCAACTGTCGAGATGCGTATGCAATCACATGAAGATCTTGCACGAGAATGCAACCTAATCATTGTCACGCGGCGTCACAATAGATAACAAAGTCTTTATAGAAGTCTTGTGGCACCAGAACAGGAGCAGAGGTCAGGCGTCTTTTCAACTCCTGAAAACTGTGCTCGCATTATGGAGTCCACTTGAACTTTTTATCTTTCTTGAGGAGTTTAGTCAGAGGTTTCGCAACCTTGGAGAAATTCTCGACAAAGCGGCGACAATAGCTCGCTAAGCCAAGGAAACTCCAAACTTGCTTAACCGATTCAGGTTGAGTCCAATCAAGGAGGGCCTAAACTCTCTCGGGATTGACAACAATACTTTTACCAGAGATCACGTGGCCTAGGTAGGTCACTTCTGGGAACGAAAATTCACACTTGGAGAATTTGGCATACAGACAATGCTCTCGAAGTTTCATCAATACCAGCCTTAGATGCTCGGCATGTTCCTATTCGTTCTTCGAGTAGATGAGTATATCGTCGAGGTAAACCACGACGAATTTATCCAAATACTCCATGAAGATCGAATTCATCAAGCGAGAGAAGGTGGCTGGGGCATTGGTTAAACCGAAGGACATGACGGTGTACTCATATTGGCCATAACGAGTAACAAAAGACGTTTTTGGAATATCCCCGTTTCTAATTCTGATTTGATGGTATCCCAACCTCAAATCCATTTTGGAAAAGATAGAGGATCCAGCAAATTGATCATACAAATCGTTGATCCTGGGGAGCGGATACTTGTTCTTTATGGTGACCAGATTTACTAGCCGATAATCCAAAACCATCCGATCCGACCCATCCTTCTTCTTAACGAAGAGGACGGGGCAAGACCAAGGATAAGAACTAGGACGGATGGAACCTTTCTTCAAAGCCTCGTCAAGTTGTTTCTTAAGTTCGGATAATTCTAAGGGTGCCATCTTATAGGGTCTTCTAGCTATTGGGACAGTCCGTGGGATGAGCTCTATCACAAACCCAACATCTCTGACAGGTGGAATTCCTGGCAGTTCTTCTGGAAAGCCTTCTGGAAAGTCACGGACTACCAGAATATCTTCTAATTCTGGAAGAGGGCTAGCATTGAGAGAATAGAGTTGGCGCTTGGCTGCTCGAGTGGAGACATTAACTATCTCACCCGAGGGATGTATAAGTTGAACATTCCTAGTATGAGTATCAATCTTAGCATAGTGGGCTTTCATCCAATCCATGCCTAAGATGATATTGATGTCCGAAGACTTGAGGGCTATCAAAGATTCTAGGAAGACTAGCATATCCACAAGAATCTCATTGTCATGGCTTACCCTAGAAGTTTGCCATTTTGAACCAGGAGTCTGAACTACTAAAGGAGTAGGCATATCACAAAAAGACATGTTATGCAACTGTGCATAACCTTATGAGATGAATGAATGAGATGCCCCAGTATCAAATAGAACAGATGCTAGATGACTATTGACAAGGAGCGTACCTAGGATAACATCAGGGTCCTCAAGGGCTTCTTCAGCAGAAACATAATTCACTCGACCATGAGCAGGAGCTGGCTTCACATAGAAGGCTTTTCCTGGCTTCCCACGTCCAGCCGGCTTAGCATTGTTCTGAGGACACTCACGGGAGTAGTGTCCTAGTTCTCCACATTTCTAACAGACAACGGTGGCACGGGGAGCAGCATTGGTAGGAGGACCTCCGAATGTCCTGGCTGGAGGGTTGGGCTGAGCTGGGCGAGGCGCCTGGAAGGATGGCCTCGCAGTGTACCTTAGCGGCAGAGCTGCGTTGGGCACCCACACCGGGCGTTTGTTGGATCCCGAGCCAGATGCGGGGCTGAAGTCACGGGTGTGTTTCTTAGGTTCCTTGTAGTCAGTCTGTCCAGTTTCGGCATTGATAGCCTTGATAACGAGAGCCTGGAAGGTTGTGCACTCATGCAGACGCAGATCTCGATGGAGCTCAGGACTATGTCCCTTGCGGAACCTAGCCTGTTTCTTGGCATTGGTTGACACTTCCTCCGGAGCATAACAAGCAAGATTGCCAAACTCACGACTATAGGCATCCACTGTCATTCTGCCCTGGGTGAAAGCATAGAACTCCTCTCTCTTGCGATCCATCAGCCCTTCCGGGATGTGATGGGTATGGAATGCCTCGCTGAAATCTGCCCAAGTTGGTGTGGGGCCTGCGGGTCGCATAGCTTCATTATTTTCCCACCACAGATTGGCGGGTCCTTCCAGAAAGTATGCAACAAAGGTCACCTTGTTGGCCTCAGATACATTAGCAGCTCGGATTTTGCGGGACATGCCGGTCAGCCAGTCATCCGCATCGAGCGGGTCGACCGAATGATGAAACTTAGGTGGGCACAACTTGACGAAGTCATTGAGGGACACACTATCATTGCGATCATTGCGGGGAGGACGCATTGTGTTCTTCTCAATACGTTCCAACAGCCTGTTGGTCTCCCTTTTATTCCGTTTAGCTTCGAGCATCACTTCTGCCAAAGAGGGCGCCTGTGGCAGATTCTCTTGCCTTGGCTGGCTTCCCTCGCCCTGCTCGGGGGCAGGCACGTGGTTATTCCTAGTTGACACCATCCTAGGAAAACAAATCCACATCTTAGACAAGGAAGACACCAACTCTAAGGAATGAGATAGGGAATGTACTGGACAGCATGGCATGCAGGGGTAAACACCTGATCAACATGGTAATAAAAACTACCATATGAACACCATGATTCATACACACCATGACATAGTTCAGTACAAGCCCAAGCTGAAATACAAACTACAGAGAGATGACACAACTCACCAGAGGCATTACAAGCTTCCTATACATTACCTATCTACACCTCCAGAACTCAGCTCTCAACCTCAGTCATATCCCACAATACACGCAGGACTATGGCAATACGACTACTACCATACTAGAACTAACATCCACGTACTCAAGAATCGCCGTAGAATGCCTCATATAGGTTACCCCCATGGCCCGGGAGCTGAACCTGAGGATCTGGAAACACCCTAGCCTGCGATCCCTGGAAACCATAAGAACACGGATGTGGCCTCGGTCCCCTTGTTGGTGGCAACAGTGGTCCTCGAAGAGGAGTGATGCCTCCAACATTGGGCCAGTCTATGTGTGCTGGCAGATGAGTCCGCGATGGGTTCAAAATCTCCAAATCTACATAGCCTGTCTGCATGACAGGTGCTAGCTGCGTCAGGGCTGTTCAAATACATGCACGAGTAGCATATAGCTCCATGCGAAGGGCACGTGCATTACGATCCCTGTTCTCCAACATCTGAGTGGTCACCTATATCCTAGGGTCCTCATGAGAATGATCATAGTAGGCTGCGCTAAGATAACTATCCTCTCCTCGTAGAGAAGCAGGAACATAACAGAACTCTGTGTTCTGAAGCAGACCATGGTGAAACCTCATGATAGTCAGCATGGTGTAGATGGCCTCCTGAACTGCCATGTCTATGGTGACACCTAATCCATAAGTCCAATGAAGCGGCTCTGCAGCTCCAGGATATGATGGATATATCTTAACAGTACACATATACTGGCTCTGGTTGAAATCTCGATACTTCTCCTCCACTGTGTACTCTGGGTACCAATGGTAACCAGCCTCCATCATAACTCTAACCAACATGGCCGTGTGACCCGGTACATTGATGCACCTGGTTAGACGGACCACCTGACGGGAAGGACGAGGGGACATCTGAAATAGAGAATGATGCAAAGACATTAGAGACTCTAGGAAAAATTGGATAGCATAACGGTTGTAATTGCTCAAAAAGGATTTTGAGACAACTGCAAAAGATTGGATAGCATAACCACTCCACTATCTAGACTCAAATCTCTTCTCCAACTGTTTGTCAAACCAACAATACTCGAGTACCGATGTTCACTTGCGGACAAACTAGCTAATAGTCCATGGTTAGTAACTCGTCATCCTAAGCAATAGGTGAGAAGCCTAGTTCTTATCCCCATAGAAAAGATGAGAGTGACTCAGAATAGAATAACTTGGGAAGAGAAGTAAAAATAGCCTTACATTCCCTTCCACAATCAATTCCCCTACTTTTCTGTAGTGTTTCTAGACTCAACTTCGACCGGTTTGGCTTGGTAGTCCTACAGTCAGTCAAGCTTTGATACCAACGCTGTCGAGACCCCGATCCTAAGTCATATGAATCCAGACTGTAACACATCACATCACTTTGCGGCCTCACGCACGGTAAACTCCATGGCTGCAGCCTTACCTTAGCCGGGTCTGTTTGCATATTTTGGCTCACGTATGTGAACATGTCGCTGGCAATCAAACGACAGAGAACCCGGGCCGACATGACTAGTCAGAGAACCCAAGTGGCACATCCATACGGGAACAGGCATACATAACCCAGCAATGCAGGTGTCGGCCTCAAGCGTGTGTAGACGAGTCATAAAAAGCTACAAGGACTCCATTACGCCGTGGGACATAAATGTCATCACTACACGTAGACGAGTCATAGCAGGCTACAGGGACTCCATTACACTGCGAGACATTTCCCCGAAGGGACAGACACAACAACAAAGAAGGATACCTGCCGGTCAATCAATGTGTCTCGAGCAGTAGCAAGCTACCAAGGCTCGGTGGAAGCACAAAGAGGTAGTTTCCCATAAAGAGTACTACTAAAGGCACATGACTAGGTGTCGGATCCCATACATACCGTTGCACGTCACACGTGCACACGACATGCCTGATATGCATCGATACAACTATGGCATCACAACATAACCATACATGAACACAACTTTTATTTAAGAGGCTCAGAAGAGCCTTGCATAATATGTTCTTATAGGTAGGGGTCGCATGACCCAACACTCAAGTCATACAAGCAAGTTCATACAAACCAAGCGAAAGCATAAAGCTGTCTAAGTACAGACAGTTGAAAGGGTAAAAAGGCACATGGCCTGACTATCTACAGCCCACCACATGTCATAAGGTCGTAGCTGGGACACCAGCTATTCAGCGTCGTCGACATCTAGATAGAACCCACCTGATGGGTCCCGAGTCTCATCTACAACATTTATTAAGAAAACATGAGTACAAACGTACTTAGCAAGTCTTTAAAGCAGACCTAGACTATTCATGCTCAAGTATCAACAAGGGGAGTGGTGGAGTTTATGCAGCAATGCCAGCTTTGACTCATGGCTAACCTATACTACACCATTTTAACTCTTTGTTTAGATTTTAGATATCGCACATGAGTCCACTAACTCCACATCAATACACCACCATGGATTCACTTCCGTCTCCTACGAGAGTGCCATCGACGGTACTCACACTTGTCTTGATATTTTATGAGTATCCGTTAAATTATCTATGAACAACATAAGTTCTCCAAGTAGTCCATATCCAAGGACGCGGCTATTCGAATAGTTTCATACCCTGCAGGGGTGTAATTCTTCACACACACTCTCGCCACTTATCATTGTGTGCTCATAAAACCATGCACCTCATCAACCTTCAAGCGGAAGCCCAGCGAGGGAATCGGCCACGATCGTCAATCACACAAGACCTATAGTCCAGGCTATCGCCTATTTGAGACTGAACCCGCACGGAAGTCCGACCGAAGTTTCTGCTACGGCCCCAAACGATGTGCGCAGGGTTCCCAAGCCCACCATCCGGGTGACCCTTGGTACACCGTGCCACTGCCTACCACGTCGTAACCCACCCCTAGGGTCAGCGCTACGCACGGCCTCCAGCATGCTATAAACATCAGAAACTACTTGCAACTCCTGGACCATGGACGAAGCGATTGATAAGTCGAGCGGGGTCATATTTCAGGGCCTAGCATGTGGTAGTAACTAGCCTTGGATCACAAACACGGAACTCAGTTCCGAAGAACGATCCCAATGAGACAACCCGCTATGTACTCCTACATAGCCTCTCATCGCTACCTTTACCAAATTGGGTTCATCATAAGCTTATCACATCAAAACAGTAATTTTTCACTCTGGTTCATCACCCAGATGAATCAGACCTGACACAACTCTAAGCATAGCAAGCAAAGTAGGTAAAGCACAACATGGCTCAAGCATCTACCAAGTATGCTAGGTTGCAAGGTTTAGCTATTTACTGTGACAACGACATGTCATGCAAAGGAATGGGTTCATCTATTGTGTATGACAGACAAGTGAACGTTTGTCCAAATGCAATAATCAAGAGCAGGAGCGAGAGAATGGGATGTTATCGGAATAATCAATGGGGTTTCTTGCCTTGCTGGGAAGCGGGAAGGTTTTCTCCTTCATTGGAATACTCGGAGGTATCCTCAGAAGCAGGGCCTACCGCAATGCATATAAATAGCAATCAATACACGACAAGTGCAACAATATGATGCATGATCATGACATGGCAGCATGTATGGATGAGCTAATGCAACTACTGCCCAAGTTAAATGAAGTGATTTTGAATATAGGTTCAAAATCATTCTCCATTTCATATTTCATATGTTAACCTATTAGTAAATGTCAATTTTCATCTACATAGTTTGCTCTAACATGCATTATAAAAGCACCATTGGATTCATTAAATTTTTCTGATAAATTCTCATATATAAATTATTTCAATCTGAGTTATAGATTAATTTCTATGAATTTTTTCTAAGTTTTATTTAGTTTTTGAAATTAATTTAATTTAGAAAATTCTTTATTGCATCAGCATGACATCATCATGACATCAGCTGGTCAATAGACCGTTGACTGGTCAAACCTGACTAGTGGGGTCCATTGGTGAGTGACCCAGCTACTAACAGAGTTAATTAAATCACTAATTACTAATTAGATTAGGTAGGGCCCACTGGTCAGTGGGTCATTAACTTAATTAAATTAATTAACTAATTAACTTCACTAATCCTAAATTAGCAGAGCCCGCCCCCACTTGCCAGTGACCCAGGGGTCAAACCCCCGTGGTCAACTCTGGCCAGACCCACCGGCGTTGAGCCGCCGGTGGCTCTAGAGACGGCGGATGGTTCGGGTTTCCTCTTCCGACGACCAAATGGACAGCGGAGGGCACCAGGCGAGCCTAGGCTCATGCGTGCATCCACCCCGACACCTCTCAGAGGCTGAGACGGTAGGGATCGATGCCGGTGATGAGCTCGGCGGCTGCCGGAGCTCGGGCGAGCACGAGCTCGATGAACCAGGGCGCCAGATGGTCGGGGCTTAGCACCTACAGGCTCTACGCGACCCCACGAGCTCGATGGTGGCCTCGGATGGACCAGCTGGTCACCGAAGCAACGCCGGTGACAAGCTCGTGCGGCAGGGCATTCAGGAGCCGACTCAACCAGGGCCTACAGAGGGGGAAACGGCCGGGGAAGAGAGGGGAAAGGGCCGGGAGCTCACAGCAGGCTCGGAGCCGACGAGAGCTTGCTCGGGGAGGGCTCGGGGGCGCAGATCGACGACGGTGGAGCTCGGGTCTGAGGAGGAAGAAGAGCTCGAGGGCGACGCTCTAGGGCTTCTGGCGATGCGTGGCTCGGTGCAGAGGATGGGGACGACGAGGCAGAGCCTCTGGCGGGTTTAGGGAGGCGCGAGAGCGGCTGCAACTACGGCGGCGAGCGAGCGGGGCCGTCGGCCATGGCGGAGCAGAGGAGAGGGAGGTAGCAGGGGGAAGAATGGGCGAGAGAGAGAGAGCGATGGGGACGGCAGTGCGTCCTCATCCGCTCGCCAGCGCGACGAGGGGATGCAAGCACGCAGGGAGCTGCGTGGCAGCTCCGGCACGCGCACACGGCGGGCACGCGCTCGTCCTCTTGGCCGCCAGGAGGACAACGACGGTGCTGGGCCAGATGGGCCGGCCTAGGTGGCTTCCTCCTTTTTTTAAAAATTCCAGTTTATGTTTTATTTTTCTGACATTTGTTTTATTTATTTTTAGACACAAATGCTAGGCATAAAATATCCCAAATATTTTATAGAACTTAGTTTGAATATTTCAAACTTCTATAAAAAGTTTCAGAATATTTTGAAAACTAAAATATTTATAATGCTTTATTTGGCATTTTCAACACGTTTAATATTTATTTTTGAAATGCTATAAATATTCAAATATTTAGAATGACCCCTTGTATAATCATGTCCACATTTATTATACATAGGGGACATTTTTTATGGGCATTTTGGATTTGTTGTTTTTCACAATCATGGAATTGATTTGATCCAAGTGAGGTGTTTGAGGTTTCTGTTAATCCCCATTTCAAGTTGATGCAAAAAGTGAAACATGATGCACACACATGCTATCCTAAGTAAGCTAGCTAGGGATGTGACAACCTCTTGCCATGATAAACAACATTAACCACTTTTCTCATAATATGGAGAGTTATTATTTTGTTATATTTATGTTGCCCCTCTCCATTTAAAATTACCACCCATGTTAAAAACATTTAATACTGATGAGTACCTAACGAGAGTGAACTAAATAATTCAAGCGTGGAGTTTCATCAATATGCAACTCGTTGCATATTGAGATTCACTTAATGTGTAGGAGATGTTTGTTGTGCTTTGCCATGCCCTGCATAATTAAACCGGAGATGCATCATATTTGTTTGCTCCTCATGTCATGCATATGTTGTGGTGTATCATGTGTTGATTGTTGCTTCGGATTGTTCCTTCTCGATAGAGTTGCGAAAGCATTCGGAAAATGAGGATTCATTCGACTACGTTGGATCGTCATCTTCACGGGCTCGTTCTTCTTCCAAGCGGGATCTCAGGCAAGATGACACATTTCACTGGATACTGCTACTATCATTGCTATGCTAGTTGTCCCGCTTTTATCGTTATGTATCGCTACCCGAGGGATCACTAGAAGAGTGTCTAGAGGGTGTGTGAATAGACTACTAGCAGTAATTTAAAACCTAACATTTTCCCAAGTTAATTGGTTGGCAGATTTTAACAGTTTTAGCAAAGCTACCAAGTCTAACAGCCCTACACATGCATGTCAACAAATATGGCAGCGGAAAGTAAAGACATTGCATATGAAGTAAAGTGTTGAGATAGATAGATCAAACGCAGTTGTAGACACGATGAATTTTCCCGTGGTTATGATAGGTGGCGCTATCGTACATCCACATTTATGGAGTCTTCAACCCATGAAGGGTAACGGTTGCGAGAGTCCATGGAGGGCTCTACCCACGGAGGGTTCCACGAAGAAGCAACCTTGACTATTCCATAACGGCTTCCGTCCACAAAGGACTAGCCTCACTATGGATAGATCTTCATGAAGTAGGCAATCTCCTTGCCCTTACAAACTTCTTGGCTCACTCCACAACACGAAGTAGGAGTCTCCCAAGCGACACCTAACCAATCTTGGAGGCACCACCCTCCAAAAGGTAATAGGCTCGATAATGACGATGAACTCCTTGCTCTTGTGCTTCAAGATGATAGACTTCTCAGCACCCAATCACTCTCTCATAGATTTGGCATGGTGGAAGAGATGGTATTGGTGGAAAGCCACTTGGGGAGGCTAGAAATCAAGATACATATGATTGGAGTGGAAGATCTTGACCTCAACACAAGGGTAGGTGGTTCTCTCTCAGAAAATCTAATAGGATAGGTATGGAATAGTTCTGAGTGCTTCTCTTTCGAGTAAGTTGTTGTGAATGGGTATATATAAGCATACCCAAAAATCCAAACATTACACACAAAACGACCAACTCGGTGACACCGATGTGTTAATCTTGATGGTACCGAAGTGATCAAAAGGTGGCAACTTTTGAATCTCGATAAAGCCGATATAGGAAACTCGGTTGCACCAATAAGATGACCAACAGTCAGATTCCCAATCTTAGTGACGCCGATCCAACATTCTCGGTGGGACCGAAAATGTGAATTTGCGTAATAGAAAGTTGGTAACCTAAACTCGGTGGCACCGGTATGGAATCGATTGAACCAAAGTGGCTAGGGTTTGGCTTGAGTCTGTCTAGGTTCTGGAATCGGTGGCACCGGTATGGAAAAGTTGGTTGCACCGATTTTGAGTGTTAGGTATAGAACAGACTTTGGTGGGAGAGTTTGTGGATGTTTTTGGCGACTATCACTTGTGCACGTTTGAGCATATTATTCACCAACAAAACCTTACCCCCTTTTAATAGTATTGGATTTCCTACGGACTCAAAGTGATTTCTCACAGATATAAAATGTAGAGTCCTCTTGCTTGAATCTTGGCCAACCTATTTCCTTGCATCTTGGGGTTATTCCACAATCTCCTTTAGCCAGACCTCTCTATAGAGTGTATCTGAAATACACTAGGTAAAATAACAGTCCAAGAGACAATGTATGTTGTCATGAATTATCAAAACCACCAAGGGAGCATGTTGTGCTTTCAATCTCCCCCTTTTTTGTAATTGATGACAACATACAATCAAAGCTTCAAATAAAGATATGCATGGTTATACTGAAGACTTTGAGAGGCACATGACTTAGACTTGCTCCCCCTAAATGTGTGTAGTCCTTT
Organism: Hordeum marinum; assembly: GCA_022496015.1. Taxonomy (NCBI): domain Eukaryota; kingdom Viridiplantae; phylum Streptophyta; class Magnoliopsida; order Poales; family Poaceae; genus Hordeum; species Hordeum marinum. Next base: position 389,350,808 of record CM039678.1, on the reverse strand, counting down.
AAAGGGTCGTTGCTTTTGAATGCATGAACACGTATAAGGTAGAAGGGATATACTAGGTCATGTGTATTTTGGCTATATGCATCAAATATATATGAATGAGATGTATCTTTGTTCAAGACATCACTCTTGCAAACAATATGTGCAATAAGCAAGAGATCATCTTGACCAAGGATATGATGCATATACTTACCTTGAGTTCTTGAGCATCCTGGTGATAGAAACACACTTGATAAAACAATGTTAGGAAACACAAGTGTATTCTACCAAACAACAAGGCAATAGAACTCAAAATTTTCAAGATAAGATATGGAGGACATATAGAAAATAGTATTCCTTATAATTTATATGTCTCCAAGATCATTTAGAATTTTCTCACCGTAGATATGAAAATAGATTATCCTCTACCCCTGAATATTAGCATGTAGATATTAGGATTGGATAAGGTGAGAAAGGACAATAATTTTCTTCTCCCCTTATTTTGATATTCTCCCCTTGTTTATAAAGGTATGAGAATTAAAATTGGCTCTCCCCCTTAATCATATCCCCCCCTTTGCATAAGCATGTATCTTATCTCCCCTTTAGCATGAAGCTTTGGTCTTCTCCCCCTTTGGCATTAATATCCAAAAAGGTAAAAAACAGGGATAGATACATGGATCATTGACTGAGAAGGGATCCTTGAGAACAAGGGTCATCGAAAAGTAGGATTCATAGAAATGAAAACTGAGAGAGGCATTGAAACTGATTTGTTCTTCTCCTCCTTTCTTCATTAAAGATAGGGATCCTTGAAGAAAGAAATTCTCTCCTCAAAATTAACTTTAGTTCTTCCCCCTGAGTAATACAAAGATTTTTTAGGGGATCATCGAAGTAACAGAAGTATTACAAGAAAGATCACTAAGAAAACATAGAATTGCAAAAATGAATTCAGATGAAACAAAATGAAAATCGGTGACGCCTAGATAAATAGATCGGTGGTACTGAGATGTTGTAGTGCAGCTTGTCTGCAATTTTGATAGAACCGAGATATCTGAGTCGGTGGCTCCGAAAGAGAAACCAAGTTTCTATTTTCACAGTCAAGAGAAAGATTTTCAATGAAATATGAAGTTTTTACGCGGGAAATCAACTAGAGAAGATTGGGGTAGTTATGAGAAATCATGCAATAGAGAGCAAACCACACGAGATTCTTAACTAGATGATCGGCGGTGACTAGGTCACCTATATTAGAGTATATTGACTTAGGAGCCAAGCAAGAATACTTGATCATAGGTCATACTCTACGTTAAGCTCAGAATGGGGTTACCATTTTTTTGATTAAGCATTTTAATGTCTTCATATCGCTTGAGTTGCTTTAGCTCATTTCTTGGAGTAAAGCCTTTTCAAGGACATGAGTACATACCTTTGAGTGATGTTGATGACGTAGCTTGTATATGAACTTGTTGAGGATGCTCGATGTTGATGAAGATCATCTTGAGTTTTGAGCAATCCTTCTTGTTCTAGTACACTAGTTTCCTACAAATATTAGCCATGCAAGGAAGAACAATAGATATATCTAATTGACATGATACCAATTGAGAGTGTGCAATTTTGATCAAGTATATGTCAAGGATATGGTTGAGTGGTATTCCTCCTTCCATCATCAAGAGGGGTTGTGGATACTTGGTAATGAAAAGATTGCTTATGATTCGAGTTGATGGCAATCTTGTGGAATGATGTTTTTCCAAGTACCTACAAGAGATTAGATGCAATAGAAGGGAGCATAGAATTCCATGGCATAAGATGAAATGTTAAGATGCATGGAAATATCAAGAAAGCTCATGCCCTTGCATGCAACCGAGTGAGTCTAGCTCAAGTTTGAAGCATTGATGATGTTCAACTCACTCCTCAAGTGATAAAATGTCTTCTCATCAAGTGGCTTAGTAAAGATATATGCCAATTGCTTGTTAGTGCGAACATGCTTAAGATTAATACCTCCTTTGGCAAGATGGTCACAAATGAAATGATGTCGAACTTGAATATGCTTAGTTCGAGAATGTTGCACAGGATTATGACCAATTTTAATAGCACTTTCATTGTCACAAAGTAATGGAACATTTTTAACATGAATTCCATAATCCTTAAGTGTTTGTGTCAGCCATAGTAATTGTGCACAACAAGATCCAGCAGCAATATACTCAGCTTCGGCAGTCGATAGAGATACCGAGTTTTGTTTCTTAGAGGACCAAGATACAAGAGATCTGCCCAAAAATTGACAAGTACCCGAGGTGGATTTTCTATCAACCTTGTCACCGGCATAGTCCGAATCAGAATAGCCAACAAGGTCAAAATAAGATCCCTTGGGATATCAAATGCCATGCGTTTGTATCAAGTATCTCACAATGCGTTTTACAGCTAAAAGATGACATTCTTTCGGTGCAGCTTGATATCTAGCACACATGCAAACAGTAAGCATAATATCGGGACGAGATGCACATAGATATAACAATGAAACAATCATAGATCGATAAACTTTCTGATCAACCGGCTCATCCTCTCTGGTGAGATCAACATGTTTGCTAGTAGGCATAGGGGTTTTCATACCTTTGCACTCATGCATGTTGAACTTTTTGATCAAGTCCTTGGTATACTTAGTTTGAGAGATGAAAGTTCCTTTTTTTGATTGCTTGATTTGCAAGCCAAGAAAGAATTTTAGCTCACACATCATAGACATCTCATACTTCTCGGACATCAACCTTCCAAATCCTTCACTAAATTGAGGGTTAGTTGAACCAAAGATAATATGATCCACATAAATTTGGCACACAAATAATTCACCATTAAATCTCTTATTGAATAAGGTTGCATCAATTTTACCAATTTCAAAACCTTTTACGATAAGAAACTTCGTTAAACATTTGTACCAAGAACGAGGGGCTTGCTTAAGACCATAAAGAGCTTTACGAAGTTTGCAAACATGATTAGGTTTATTTGGATTCACAAAGCCAGGTGGTTGTTTAACATAAACCTCTTTCTCAATTTCACCATTTAAAAATGCACTTTTAATATACATTTGATAAAGCGTGATATCATGGTGATTGGCATAAGCAATAAGAATGCGAATAGTTCAAGTCTAGAGACGGGGGCGTAGGTCTCACCGTAGTCCATACCTTCGACTTGCGTATATCCTTGAGCTATGAGGCAAGCCTTGTGGCGCACGACTTGACCGTCTTCGTCTTGCTTGTTCCGAAATACCCATTTGGTTCCGATGATGTTGTGTTCATCCTCGGGCTTCTCCACGAGTGTGCACACTTTGTTCCTTTCGAAGTTGTGAAGCTCTTCATGCATTGCATTTACCCAATCCACGTCTTCAAGAGCTTGTTCTACCTTCAAGGGCTCAATGCTAGATATGAAAGAATAATGCTCACAGAAGTTTGCTAGACGAGTTTTAGAGCGAGTGATTCTCCCTATTTGTATATCACCAAAGATTTGGTTTAGGGGATGGTTCTTGGTCACTTGTGCTCGAACTCGGGTCAGCTTTCGATTGTTGGTTCGTGGAGTTTCTTCTTCATCATCATCTCCTTCATCTTTGTTGTTGTTGAAGGTGTCGTTCCCTTGAGGTGGTGGTGAAGGAGGTTGTGGTGGATCTTCATGATGCACTTCCTCCTCTTCATCATCTTGTCGTGTACTGCTTGTGGATGCCTCCATGTCATGTTGTGGTTCACCTTGTCGTGACGTAGGGTCTTCCACTTGAGTTGATGAAGTACTTTCCTTCACCTCCATGGGACGAATCTTGCCGATGGGTAAATCTAGGATAGCTTCCAAAGGGTTCTTATCACCTACATCATTTGGCAATTGTTCTACTTGTGAACCATTAGGTTCATCAAACTTCACAACTACCGTCTCATCAACTTTTCGAGTGAAGTTGTTGTAGACACGGTAAGTGTGAGAGTTCGATCCATAACCAAGTAGGAATCGTTCATGAGATTTAGGAGAAAATTTAGTACGACAATGCTTATCAAGAATGTAGCACTTGGAGCCGAATACCCAAAAGTATCCAACTTGGGGTTTGTTACCGGTGAGTAGCTTGTATGCCGTTTTAGCGAGAAGCTTGTGCAAGTAAAGTCGGTTTATGGCATGACATGCTGTTTCCACGGCTTCTGCCCAAAAGTGTTTCGACGTCTTGTATTCGTCAAGCATCGTTCTTGCCATCTCAATGAGTGTCCGGTTCTTCCTCTCAACAACTCCATTTTGTTGAGGTGTGTACGTAGCCGAGAACTCATGTGAGACACCATCTTCATCAAGAAAGGTATAAACATGGGTGTTCTTGAACTCCAATCCATTATCGCTCCAAACCTTCTTGATCTTCACTTCAAACTGATTTTGCACTTTGCGAGCGAAGTTCTTGAAGATCTTTTGAACCTGCAACTTATGATCAAGAAAGAATACCCACGTAAATCTGGAAAAATCATCAATTATAACTAGACCATAGGAATTTCCACCGAGACTCTTGTAAGCATTGGGACCGAAAAGATCCATGTGAAGTAACTCGAGTGGTCTCCTAGTAGTCATGATATTCTTAACATGATGACTTCCACCTACTTGCTTTCCAGCTTGACAAGCACTACAAAGTCTATCTTTGTCAAAGATAACATCTTTAACACCAAGTATATGATCACCTTTGATAATTTTGTCTAAATTTTGCATGCCAACATGTCCTAATCTTCTATGCCAAAGCCAACCTTTAGAAGATTTAGCAATTAAACAAGTGTGAGGTTTGGATCTCTTAGTGAAATCAACAATGTATAGATCACCTCTATGGATACCGGTAAAGTCCATTTTATGATTATCTTGACGAAACACTCGGCAATCTATTTTTGTGAATAACACATTGAAACCAAAGTCGGCAAGTCTAGACACGGAAATAAGATTATAGCCAAGAGATTCAACAAGCATAACATTTTGAATAGAACTATCATGGGTTATGGCCACCTTACCAAGACTAAGTACCTTACCCTTGGAGTTGTCTCCAAACATTACGTACCTTCGGGTCCATGATTTGGTGTAATCTCTTCAAACATTTCTCTATCTCCGGTCATATGATCGGTACATCCGCTATCGAGAATCCACTCTTTTCCTCCAGACATGTAATCCTTGAAGTTTGCCATGAGACTCAGATTCTTCATGATCTTCTCATACTCAATGTCGAACAACTCATCTTCATCATAGTAGCCATGTTCCACATTGTCATCATCAAGTGGAAAATCCTCTTCATAAAGAACAAGAGATTCATTAGGATGGTGATCACGACAATGTTCAAGTTTATGAATGCAAATGGCTTCTATAATGATATTGTTGATGATTGTGACATCTCCTTTAGCATGCATGAGGTCTTTAAGCTCAAATAGACAAGCATCAAATCTGGGATCACTAGGCGACATTTTGTGAAAGGCAATGGTTTTATGAAGAATTTCATCAAGATTACTTAACGAATAACTTGGATATCGTTTCTCCAAATCATTCCAAAAAGTGTAAGCACATGCAAAATTCTTCATTTGGTTAAGCATATTTCTAGGCAATGCTCTAACAATGAGATTAATAGTTCTAAGATTGCATAACATATCAATTTCCTCTTCGTGTGTGGGATGCAAATAATCAATAGGAGGCTCGTAGGGGCGCATAACATATTTGCTCAATTGAAATTCATTAAACAGCTCAAGCATCAAAGATTTCCATTGACTATAGTACTCTCCATCAAGAATGGGCACTCTACAACTCAAACTCCCTATACTAGACACATCCATCTTCCTCCTTGGTGATTAAACCGAAGCAATGGAGACCAAAGCTCTGATACCAATTGAGGGATCACTAGAAGAGTGTCTAGAGGGGGGTGTGTGTGAATAGACTACTAGCAGTAATTTAAAACCTAACCTTTTCCCAAGTTAATTGGTTGGCAAATTTTAACAGTTTTAGCAAAGCTAGCAAGTCTAACAGCCCTACACATGCATTTCAAAAAATATGGCAGCAGAAAGTAAAGACATTGCATATGAAGTAAAGTGTTGAGATAGATAGATCAAACGCAATTGTAGACACGATGAATTTTCCCGTGGTTCCGATAGGTGGTGCTATCGTACATCCACGTTTACGGAGTCTTCAACCCATGGAGGGTAACGATCATGAGAGTCCACGGAGGGCTGTACCCATGGAGGGTTTCACGAAGAAACAACCTTGACTATTCCATAACAGCTTCCGTCCACGAAGGACTAGCCTCACTATGGGTAGATCTTCACGAAGTAGGCAATCTCCTTGCCCTTACAAACTTCTTGGTTCACTCCACAACACGAAGTAGGAGTCTCCCAAGCGACACCTAACCAATCTAGGAGGCACCACCATCCAAAAGGTAATAGGCTCGATAATGACGATGAACTCCTTGCTCTTGTGCTTCAAGATGATAGACTCCTCAGCACCCAATCACTCTCTCACATGTTTGGCATGGTGGAAGAGATGGGATTGGTGGAAAGCTACTTCGGGAGGCTAGAAATCAAGATCCATATGGTTGGAGTGGAAGATCTTGACCTCAACACAAGGGTAGGTGGTTCTCTCTCAGAAAATCTGATAGGATAGGTATGGAATAGTTTTGAGTGCTTCTCTTTCAAGTAAGTGGTGGTGAAGGGGTATATATAGGCATCCCCAAAAATCCAACCGTTACACACAAAATGACCAACTCGGTGACACCGATGTGTTAATCTCGGTGGTACCGAAGTGATCAAAACGTGGCAACTTTTGAATCTCGGTAAAGCCGATATAGGAAACTCAGTTGCACCGATAAGATGACCAACAATCAGATTCCCAATCTCGGTGATGCCCATCCAACATTCTCGGTGGGACCAAAAATGTGAATTTGTGTAACAGAAAGTTGGCAACCTAAACTCGGTGGCACCGGTATGGAATCGGTTGCACCGAAGTGGCTAGGGTTTGGCTTGAGTCTATCTAGGTTCTAGAATCGGTGGCACCGGTATGGAAAAGTTGGTTGCACCGATTTTGAGTGTTAGATATAGAACAACTTTGGTGGGAGAGTTTGTGGATGTTTTTGGCAACTATCACTTGTGCACATTTGAGCATATTGTTCACCAACAAAACCTTACCCCCTTTTAATAGTATTGGCTTTCCTATGGACTCAAAGTGATTTCTCACAAATACAAAATGTAGAGTCCTCTTGCTTGAAGCTTGGCCAACCTATTTCCTTGCATCTTGGGGTTATTCCACAATCTCCTTTAGCTAGACCTCTCTATAGACTGTATCTGAAATACACTAGGTAAAAATATCAGTCCAAGAGACAATGTACGTTGTCATGAATTATCAAAACCACCAAGGGAGCATGTTGTGCTTTCACTACCTACCACTTATTTGTCAAGCCTCCCAACATTTCCATGAAAAGCCTCTAACCCCTCGACATCCCAGCAAACCATTGTTTGGCTATGCGATCGCTTGCTCAACCCTTCTTATAGCGTTTCTAGCTGGAGGTGCAATTGCTTCCATGTGACAACATGGACATTCTTTTGTTATCACAATATTATTGCTATTTAATTTAATGCACTTATACACTTGGTAAAGGGTGGAAGGCTTTGCCTTTTTCTCGGTGGTTTGTTCCACTCTTGTCGGCCTAGGTACTTGTGAACCGGTGTTATGTTCCATAATTGAGCGCTCCTAACATGCTCGGGGTTGTTATGGGGACCCCCTTGATTTTTGTTTTGGGACAAAGCTTGTCTAGCAAGGCCCAACATTGGTACTACATTTGCCTAATAACTAATAAAATTAAATAGGGACCCACCGCACCCGCGGATCTTTAATCAACAACCCGGGCCAGTGCTCGTCATGAGTGTTGGTCCAAACTAGAGCACCGTGCGTGGCCAACCCAGGGTAACTCGGGAGTTGTCAATCAGGCCACCGTACGCTTCGCTCATCTTTCATGTCATGAGAACGAGATATGCGGCTCCTATCGGGTTCGTCGACACATCAGGCGGCCTTGCTGGGTTTGTTTTACCTTTCTCGAACATGTTGAGTGAGGAATTCCGAAAATACTTCAGGCTATCTCGAGGTTGCGGATTTCCTGTGGTATTGCCTAGGAAGATCACGAGATCCATGATCGAGGTTATTCCTGCTGCGTGTGGTTAATTTGTGATGGATGAGTTGGAGCACCCCTGCAGGGTTAAATCTTTCGAAAAGCCATGCCCATGGTTATGTGGCAAACTTGGAAACTTTGTTTAACACACATTCATAGTAAACTTGAAGTAAACTCTAAAAAAATACACCAACCGTGTGCGTAACTGTGACTATCTCTTCTAGTGAGTCCTTATCCGAGAGAGAACACAGTGGGGTTATGTTTGACGTAAGTAGGTGTTCAGGATCACTTAGTGATCATTCCTAGCTCATGTCCGTTATGCGTAGACAACCATACTTTACTTTATGTATTCGTAAGTTAGCCACTCAAATAAATGCTTAGTCGCTTGCTGCAGCCTCACCACTTAACCATACCTCACCCATTAAGCTTTAATAGTCTTGATACCCTTGGAAATGAGATTGTTGAGTCCCTGTGGCTCACAAATTACTACAACAACAGTTGCAGGTACAGGTAATGCGATTATTTGACGTGAGCGTGATGCTTGTTTGATTTGGAGTTCTTCTTCTTCTTCATCGTCAATCTAGGATGGGTTCCAGGTGGCAGCCTAGGATAGCAAGGATGGATGTCATTTTATCGTTTGATTTCGTCCATAGTCGGACCCTGCTCTTTTGTATGATGTTTGAATATGTTGTTGTATTGATGTGATATTGATGTAGCTTGTGGCGAGTGTAAGCCAATTCCATATACTCATCTCTTCTGTAAATGTCATTGTAATGATATCCATTCTTGCAACACGACGAGATGCGCTTCTATCCCTGTCGAAGCCCTCGTGCCAAAATAAGGATAGGATCGCATCTTGGGCGTGACATGCTTCCACCGAGCCTTGATACCTTGCTACTGCTCAGGACACTTTGATTGACCTGCAGGTATCCTTCTTTGCTGTTGTGTCTGTCCCTTCGAGGAAATGTCTCGCAGTGTACTGGAGTCCCTATAGCCTGCTACGGCTCGTCTACGTGCAGTGATGACATTTATGTCCCACGGAGTAATGGTGTCCTTGTAGCTTGCTATGACTCGTCTACACATGCTTGAGGCTGACACCTGCATTGCTGGGTTATGTATGCATGTCCCTGTACGGATGTGCCACTTGGGTTCTATGACTAGTCATGTCGGGCCAGGTTCTCTGTCGTTTGAATGCTAGCGACATATTCACATACGTGAGACAAAAGACACACACGGTCCTGGCCCAGGTAAGGTGGCAACCATGGAGATTACCGTGCGTGAGGTTGCAAAGTGACGTGATGTGTTATAGGCTGGGTTCTTATGACTTAGGATCAGGTCCCGACACTCGTACCGGATCTCGTGGTTGGCCATGGCGATGGCCCATTTGGCGATCAGACAATGGCGTCCCGGCCGCTCATGATCTCGCCGAGCAGTGTCGTGCTCACCACGGTGACGATGTGCTCCTGGAAGTACTGCTTGGCCTTCTTGGCAGAGAAGTATATGTCGTAGCACATCTTTTGGTATTGGGAGTAGTTTTGGTTGGAGGTGGAGAGGACCTTCCTGAGGTAGTAGACGGGGCGCTGAACGGGAAGCGCCTTGCCCTCGTTCGGCTGCTCCACCACCAGGACGATGCTGACGACGCACGTGGTTGCCACGATGTACGCCAAAAAGAGCTCCTTCTCAGCCGACACAACTAAGACAGGGGCGTTGGTGAGGGCGCATTTGAGGTCACGGAATGCCTCGTTCGCCTGGTCGGTCCACTCAAACTTGGTTGTCCTCTTCATGCGTTGGTAGAGGGGTAGGGCCTTCTCACCTAGTCGGCTGATGAACTGGCTGAGCGAGGCAAGGCAACCCATGAATTTCTGAATGTCGTGGAGCCGGGTCGGCTTGGGCATGCGCTGGATCGCCTTGATCTTCTTCGGGTTGGCTTCAATGCCGCGAGCGGACACGAAGAAACACAGGAATTGGCCGGCTGGTACGTCGAAGGTGCACTTCTCTGGGTTGAGCCAGACCTTGTACTCGCGTAGGTTGGAGAAGGTCTCCCGGAGGTCGTCAAGGAGGCTGAAATGCTTCTTGGTCTTGACGACGATGTCATCCACATAGATGTGGACATTTCTGCTGATTTGGGGCAGGAGGCACTTCTGCATGCAGTGCTGGAAGGTAGCGCATGCATTCTTCAAGCCAAATGACATGGTGATGTAGCAGTAGGCCCCGAAAGGGGTGATGAAGGAGGTCTTCAGTCGGTCACCCAGGTCTAGCTTGATCTAGTGGTAGCCGGAGTAGGCTTCCAGGAATGACAACATGTCGCAGCCGTCCATGGAGTCGATCACCTGATCGATCCGGGGAAGGGCGAACAGGTCCTTGGGGTAGGCCTTGTTCAAGCTGGTGTAGTCGATACACATGCGCCAAGTCTTGTTCTCCTTCAGCACCAGGACTGGATTGGCCAACCAGTCCGGGTGCAAAACTTCCATGATGAAACCAGCTGCGAGTAGCCGGGCGGTCTCTTCTCCTGTAGTACGCCGCTTCTCCTCAGAGAAACAACATAGGGGTTGCTTGACCGGTTTTGCATCCGGCCACACATGAATTTTATGCTCGGCGTACTTCCTCGGAACACCCGACATGTCCTTGGGCGATCATGCGAAGATGTCCCGATTCTCACGGACTAAGTCGACGAGATCGCCTTCCTATTTGCTGCTAAGGTTGGCGCCGATGGTGACACACTACTTGGGGTTGTCACGGTCGAGCGGCACCTGCTTGGTGCCTTTGGATGGCTGGAATGTCGCCTCACATGGTCGGCTGCTCGGTGGCATGAGCCACAAGCCGGTCGAGCTACCGCTTCTCCTCTACGATCACCAGAGCCTCAGCCACCCGACTGCTATCACGCACGCACTGCATCGACATTTTATTGTCGACATTGATGGTGATGATTCCCTTCAGACCCAACATCTTGAGCTTGAGGTAGGCGTAGTGGGGCACCACCATGAACTTGACAAGTGCCGGTAGGCCCAGCAGCGCGTGGTAGGGACTATCGAGGCCCACCACCTCGAACCTCACCGGCTTGCGGTGGAAGTGGTTCTTGTCGCTGAAGAGGACATCGAGCCTGATCTTGCCGATGGGGGAGCAAGACTGCCCGGGCACGATGCCGTGGAAGACTGTCCGACTTGGCTGCATGTTTTCCTCCTTGAGCCCCAGCTTGAGTAGGGTGTCCCCGTCGATCAGCACCCGTGAGAAGCGACAGGTGTGCCTCTCGGAGGCGATGGTGGGATCGAGGACGAGGGCGTAGCTGCCCGGGTTCGGCATTACCGCCGGGTGGTCCACCCGGCTCCAGGTGACCGGCTTCTCGGACTAGTGCATGAACTGGGGAACCAAGGGCATGGTGGCGTTCACTTCGTGCCAGAGCCAAAGCCGGCGCCACGCATGCTTGTGTGTTGCCTCGCTAGTGAAGACGACGTAGGCCCCATCCTGGTCAGGGAATTGGTCATGCAGCCAGCCGTCATGCAGAGCCGGAGCTGGCACCGAGACCGGGGGCGAAGCCAGAGCCGGCGCTCATGGCGAAGGCGGCGGGGGGACCGAAAGGCCCTCGCCTCGGGCCAGCTGCTGCGAGAAACTGCACTGTCGGAGCGTGTGCATTGCTAGCTTGGCTCCGGTATGCATCTTGCCGGGCGCGTCGAGCATCTGCTAAAAGGAGAGCTTGGGCTGCTAGGCGGCCTTGCCTGTCCGCTGATGCTGGCTGGCGGCCTGGGCAGATGACTGCTCTTCTTCGACAGTGGTGACCTACCGGCTCCCATAGCGGGGATCCGACTGGTTGGTCTTTTGCTTGTTGTTTTGCTGCTGCCGGTTGTTGGCAGCAGGACGCGGCACGGCAAGTGGCGTGGTCGCCTTGCCGGTCGCGGTGACCTTGATCCGCATTGCGGAGTCGGTCCTGGCATACTTGTCCACCTTGGCCATGGGCTCCGCCAGGGTGGCCGGTGATAACCCACAAGTATAGGGGATCGCAACAGTTTTCGAGGGTAGAGTATTCAACTCAAATTTATAGATTTGACACAAGGGGAGCCAAAGAATATTTGAAGGTATTAGCAGTTGAGTTGTCAATTCAACCACACCTAGAGATTAATTATCTGCAGCAAGTAATCAGTAGCAAAGTAATATGATAGTTTTGATAGTAGTGACAACAGTAACAGTAACGGTAATAGGGATAGCAGTAATTTTGTAGCAAGTGTAACAGCGATGACAACAGTAGTAACTTAGCAGAAACAATATAAGATAAATTCGTAGGCATTGGATCGGTGGCTTGTTGGATGATATTCGTCATGAGACAGTTATAACCTAGGGCGATACAACACTAATTCCAATTCATTGATATAATGTAGGCATGTATTCCATAAATAGTCATACGTGCTTTATTAAAAGAACTTGCATGACATCTTTTGTCCTACCCTCCCATGGCAGCAGGGTCCATACTGGAAACTAAGGGATATTAAGGCCTCCTTTTAATAGAGAACCAGAACAAAGCATTAACGCATAGTGAATACATGAACTCCTCAAACTACGGTAATCACCGGAAGAAGTCCCGGTTATTGTCACTTTGGGGTTACCGGATCATAACACGTAGTAGGTGACTATAACTTGCAAGATCGGATCTAAAACATGGATATAATGATGATAACATAAATGGTTCAGATCTGATTTCATGGCACCCAGGCCCAAAGTGGCAAGCATTAAGCATGGCAAAGTCATAGCAACATCAATCTAAGAACATAGTGGATACTAGGGAACAAGCCCTAACAAAACTAACTCGATTACATGATGAATCTCATCCAACTCCTCACCGACCAGCGAGCCTATGAAGTAATTACTCACTCCCGGTGAGTAGCATCATGGAATTGGCGATGGAGAAGGGTTGGTGATGACGAAGAACAAAGATCCCCCTCTTCGGAGCCCCAAACAGACTCCAGATCTAGCCTCCCGATGAAGAACAGGAGGTGGCGGCGGCTCCGTCTCGTGGATTGCGATAATTCTTTCTCCCTAGTTTTTTACTGGAATAATGTGATTTTATAGCATCGGGATCAGGGTCTGCAGGGCCACCAGGTGGGTACAACCCACCTGGGCGCGCCAGGAGAGTGGGGCGCGCCTTGGTGGGTTGTGCCCACCCAGGTGCCCCTCTCTGGCAGGTCTTGGCTCCAGAAATTCTTATTATTGATATAAAAAATCCTTGCAAAGTTTCGTTCCATTCCGAGAACTTTTATTTCTGCACAAAAACAACACCATGGTAGTTCTACTGAAAACAGCATCAGTCCGGGGTTAGTTTCATTCAAGTCATGCAAATTAGAGTCCAAAACAAGAGGGAAAGCGTTAGGAAAAGTAGATACGTTGGAGACGTATGAACTCCCCCAAGCTTAAACCTTTGCTTGTCCTCAAGCAATTCAGTTGATAAACTGAAAGTGAAAAAGAAAAACTTTTATGAACTCTTTTGCTCTTGTTTGCATAAATAAGCTTAAACAACACCCAGGATTTCAGCCAACATTATAACTAACCATGTCAACAATAACTCTTAAAGGTTATAATGACTCATATCGATGACATACTCAGCTAGCGAGTAATAATAAGATATCTCAAACAACAACACGTTGTCGAAACAACCATGATATAATATGACAATAGTGGTATCTCGCTAGCCCTTTCTGAGACCGCAAAACATAAATGCAGAGCACCTCCAAAGTTCAAGCAGCGACTAAACATTGTAATTCATGGTAGAAAAGATCCAGTCATGGTGCACCCGACATTAGCTACACACAATGCATAAATCATGACAACTGTGCTCTTCTCAGTTTCTGGCACTTGTTTTAGAAGGTGATGACACAACATAAAAGTAAATAGATAGTCCCTTCGCAGAGGGAAGCCGTGATTTGCAGAGGTGCTAGAGCTCAATTTTTAAAACAGAGATAAATGATATTTTGAGGCATGCACCCTTCTCATTTACTTCACGATCATCAGTTATCAACATCTTCCATGCTAAACACGCTAGTGGCGGTTCCCAAGCAATAAAAGTAAAGGGTTTTGACTCCATTGGGAGCTTTTGTTTGATTATTCGAGCGATTAACTCTTTGTATTTTGCAGTTTGGGACTGGGCATCCCTATTACCGCCCTTTTCTCGTGCGATGGTGAATGAATAAACACTCGACCTGAGAATAACCCGCTTAGCATGGAAGATACAGACCACCTCCTGTCATTCCATGAACGATCCAGGCACACAAAACGGATTATTTTTAGAAGTTTTTAGAGGTGGCACATGCAAATTTACTTAGGACGGCAGGGTAATACCGTATATAGGTAGGTATGGTGGACTCATCTAGAATAACTTTTGGGTTCAAGGTTTTTGATATACAAGAAGAGTTCCCACTTAGTACAAGCGAAGGCTAGCAATTAGATTGAGAAGCGGCCAACTAGAGAGCAACAACTGTCATAACCATGCATTATGCATAAGTAACATTGGACACTAGCATGAGTAGGATATGAACACCATGAACTTAAATATCATAGAGGCTATGTTGGTCTTGATTCGACTACATGCATGAACATTGTCAAGTTAAGCCACTCGAACATTCAGAGGAGGATACCATATCATCATACTACATCACAATCATTTTAATGCTATGTTGATATCCAAGATAAATCATTATCAACTCCCAGGTACTTATGCATGGCATGAGAAAATATAATCTCTAATTGTCATTGCAAACATGTTTAATCATAACGGGCTAAATCATGGATACTAGGTTAAACATATTTACACAAACAGAACAAGTCGAGTTCATACCAGTTTCTCTTTGCCACGGCTGGTTCATCGAATGTCGTCATTACTGCCTTTCACTTGCATGACCGAACAATGTGAAAATAATAATAGTGCAAGAATGCCATGGACTAAGATGGAATCTGCAAACATTTTATTCAACAGGAGAAGACAAGGTAAAATGTGCTCGTTATTAGTTCAACAATTATTCATATGAGAGCCACTCAACAGTTTCATCGTGGTCTTCTCCTAGGTAAGACTCAAATAAAAAGAAAAGAAATTCGGAGAAACACACTGAAATATTTGTGGAGTTTTTGGTTTTATTGAACAAGCAAATAAAAAGCAAAAACGAGAAAAACTATTTACACGGGAAAGATCCCAATAAGCAAAAGAAGAACGGGGAAATCATTTTGGGTTTTCTATTTAATATTACTACTAAGCATACATAGAAAGCAAATTGACTACAACTATTTTTTTGGTTTTTCTAAAGTTTTTCAAACACACAAGAAGAAATCAAGAGAATAAATCTAAGCATGGATGATACAATGAAAACGTGTGGACACCGACAAATAGAATAAGTGTACATGAATGTAAAGTCAGTGAGAAACACATACTCCCCCAAGCTAGGCTTTTGGCCTAACTTGGTAGTCGATTAGTAGCCTGGATAGTAGTTGGAGTGGTAGCTCACGGAGGCTCTCGGTGCGGATGCCTCGGCCTGCCGTGTTGCCTCCACTGCTGCGTTGTGAGCTCGGGCCTCGCTCTCAAGAACAAGATATCTTCCTTTGCTGTGATAGTCAAAAAGAGCAGGCGCAGGCAAATATGTGTGCACAACAGAGTTTTGGTTAAACAATAGTTATAAGTGAAGTTATCAACCTTTCCCTTGAGAATTTTATGATCTTTTAAGGTGTCAAAATCTAAATACCGTGTGGGTAGGATAGGATCAAAGCGCAAAGGTGAAACACCCAGCCCTCGTGCTAAATGCATGGCATATATTCTACCATAGAAATAGACACTATTAGCGTTATGCTGAAGTCTACGTGCAAGAATCGCTCCAAGGTTATAATTCCTTTCACCAGTGAGAGTAGTGCGAATGAGGCTCATGTCTGGAGCACAGAGTGTACTACAGTCTTGCTTGCCTACTATACATTTCCTGTTAAATAATGCAAAGTGCTTAATTGCGGGAAAATGAATGCTCTTTATTCTACCTTGTGTCACTCCCCTCGTCTCACCGTAGCAAAGACTCGTTAAGAATAATTGGTACTCAGCCCTTGGCGGTTCGTCAAGCGAACCCCAGAACGAGAGTTTGTAGTGATAAGAAAAATTCTCTAATGAGATGGTATATGGATTATCATAAAGCATAAACGACACCCTGGACTCACAGGGATGGAATTTAAATCCTTTGACAAACGATTAAGTGAGAATGTGGCGTTGTTCGCACTTATCTGAGATGTAGGGACCGAGACCGGCATTGTGAACATATTGCTCAAATTCCACCTTAATGCCCACATGCATCATATACTCATCGCAAGGGCATAATCATGTTTTGGTGGTGGCATCTCATGTGGAACTTTCACTTGGTTCAACATAAGACCGGCGAGCAGAACTGTCACTAGAAGATGCCCCCGAGGATCGTCTCCTCGAAGAACTCCTTCCAAATAGGTTCATCATGTCTGCGTACAATTTTAGGGATGCATAGAGGCCATAACAAGCATTCAAACTACTTAGAACTCTAAGAATTTAACATGCAAGAACATCTACAACAACACAAAGAGTAGCTAATTATTCAAAATATAAACCACTAAAACAAAAACTAATTGGACAAACGGAGGAGTCACATACCAAGCAACAATCCCCCGAAACAGTTTCAGAAATGGAGCTTCGAGCAAAGAGATCGAAATCCTCGGGTTTGAGCTCAAGAAAACGGGAGAGAGAGCAATGGAGATTTTTTGTGGGAGGTAAGTGATGATGTGGGATGAAGAGGTAAGTGAGGGGGCCCACGTGGGGACCACAACCCACCAAGGCACGCCAGGGGGTCCTGGCGTGCCCAGGTGGGTTGTGCCCACCTGGTGCACCTCCCTCTGATACTATTTGCACCAGAAAGTCAAAAATATTCAGAAAAAATCGTGTAAAATTTTCAGGGCATTCTGAGAATTTTATTTTTCGGTCATTTTTTATTAGACGAGAAATTCAGAAAACAGACAACACACGACATTCTATTTTATTCAACTAATAAAAACAGAAAACAAAAGGTAGGGACAGAAGGTAGTGCTTACTAAATTCATCAACTTCATACCGCTCAAAAATGATTCATTAATAAGGTTGATCAGGTCTTATTAACAACCACTTTTGATTAGCATGAAACTGAAGAACTTCCGTAAATAACTAAGTTACCTCAATGGGGATATGCATTTCCCCAACAATAAGCATTTTATATTTCTTTTTGACAGTAGGTAGAGGTATTTGAAAACATCAAATATTGATTGTCGGAAATTTTTCAATAACATTAATGCCATTCACTTGGAATTGTTTCTTCGGAAAGTGCATCGTATGCTCATTACCATTGATTTGAAAAGTGATATTGCTTTATTGCAATCAATAACAGCCCCTATAGTATTCAAGAAGGGTCTACCAAGAATAATCGACATGTTGTCATCCTCGGGCATCTCAAGTATAACAAAGTCAGTCAAAATAGTAACATTAGCAACAACAACAGGCACATCGTCATAGATACCGATAGGTATGTCAATTGATTTGTCAGCCATTTGCAAAGATATTTTAGTAGGTGTGAGTTTATTCAAATCAAGTCTTTTATGTAAAGAGAAAGGCATGACACTAACACCACTCCTAAATCACACAAAGTAGTTTTAACATAATTCTTTTTGATAGAGCAAGGTATAGTTGGTATTCCCGGATATCCAAGTTTTTGAGGTACTCCATCTTTGAAAGTGTAATTAGCAAGCATAGTGGAGATTTCAGCTTCTGGTATTTTTCTCTTATTTGTGATGATGTCTTTCATATACTTTGCATAAGGAGGCATTTTCAAGATGTCAGTCAAGCGAGTACGCAGAAATACTGGCCTTAGCATTCCAGCAAAACATTCAAATTCTTCTTCATCTTTATTTTTAGTTAACTTGGGTGGAAAAGGCATAGATTTTTGAACCCGTGGTTCTCTTTCTTTACCATGTTTTCTAGCCACAAAGTCTCTTTTGTCATATCTTTTATTCTTAGGTTGTGGGTTATCAAGATCAACAGGTGGTTCTATCTCAACATCATTATCTGGTTCTTTATCATGTGTTTGAGTATCTTCATGAACCTCATCATTATCCTTTTCATTATCACTAGGCGAGTGTTCATTACCAGATTGAGTTTCAGCATCTGAGATAGAAGTTTCATTATCATTATCAGGAGATTTCTCTATTTCAGGTTCACTAGAAGTATGCAAAGTCCTATCATTTTTCTTTTTCTTTTTAGAAGGACTTGGTGCACTGGTGTTAGCTCTTTGTGATTCTTGTTCAATTCTTTTTGGGTGTCCCTCAGGATAAAGTGGTTCCTGAGTCATTTTACCTCCTCTAGTTGCAACTCTAACAACAAAGTCATGCATATTATGATTCATTTCATCAAGCAATTCTCTTTGAGATTTAGCAACTTCTTCTAACTGAGTTTGAACCATAGAAGCATGTTTTCCAACACCTCTAACATCATTTGAGATTCTAAATAACAAGTTACTCAGGCGAGCAATCATATCAGAATTATATTTCAATTGTTTCAGAACATTTGCATTGAAGTGATCTTGTTTTCTAATATAGTTTTCAAACTCATAAAGGCATTGACTAGGATCCATATTGCGAGGATTATCATTATCATTGAACTTCATTAGAGAATTTACCTCTACCACCTTAGGCAGTGGTGGTGTATTAAGCCCATGTATTTCTTCAGCATGAGGTAAAATTTTAACATCCTCAATTTTGATACCTTTTTCCATCATAGATTTCTATGCCTCTTGCATATCTTCGGGACTAAGATATAATATACCCCTCTTATACGGAGTGGGTTTAGCCGGTGGTTTAGGAGGAGTCCAATCATCATAATTTTTCAATATGTTATTCAATAATTCTTCAGCTTGTCCAACAGTTTGTTCCCTGAAAACACAACCACCACAACTATCTAGGAAATCCCTAGAAGCATCGCTTAGTCCATTATAGAAGATATCAAGTATTCCATTTTTCTTAAGAGGATGATCAGGCAAAGCATTAAGTAACTCGAAAGCCTCCCCCAAGCTTGTGGGAGACTCTCTTCTTTAATTTGCACAAAGTTCAATATTTCCTATAAGGCAGCTTGTTTCTTATGAGCAGGAAAATATTTTTCAGAGAAGTAATAAATAATATCCTGGGGACTACGCACACAACCAGGAGCAAGAGTATTGTACCAAGCTTTAGCATGACCCTTTAATGAGAAAGGAAATAATTCGAGAATAAAGTAATAGCAAATTTTCTCATCATGAGTAAAAAGGGTGTCTATATCATTCAACTTAGTGAGATGTGCCACAACAGTTTCAGTTTCATAACCATGGAAAGGATCAGATTCAACCAAAGTAATTAACTCTGGGTCGACAGAGAATTCATAATCCTTATCCTCAATAAAGATAGGTGAACTAGAAAACTTAGGATCACACTTCATTCTAGCATTCAGAGATTTTTCTTTATACTTGTGTAATAATTTCTCTAGATCATCTCTATCATTGCAAACAAGAATATCTCTAGTTGTTTCTTCACTCATAAGATAACCTTCCGGTACCTTAGGCAATTCATATCTAGGAAGGCTAGTTCTAGCAGGTGTTTCAGGAGATTCAGTTTCAAGCTCATCATCAGATTCAACAACATCATGTTGTATAACACTAGCAATTTGTTTATCAAGAAATTCACCAAGTGGCACATCATCATTATCAAGCATGGTACTAGCATCATCATAAGCATTATCCATAATAGAAGCAGCATCATCAATAACTTGCGACATATCAGAATTAATAGCATGTGGTGCTATTGCAAGTTTACTCATAATAGAAGGTGAATCTAAAGCAGAACTGGATGGCAGTTCCTTACCTCCCCTCGTCCTTGAGGGAAATATCTAAGTCTTATGATCCTTCAGATTCTTCATAGTGATAATATGATAATAATCCCAAGTGACTCAAAAAATATAGCTATGCTCCCTAGCAACGGCACCAGAAAAAGGTCTTGATAACCAACAAGTATAGGGGATCACAATAGTTTTTGAGGGTAGAGTATTCAACCCAAATTTATAGATTCGACACAAGGGGAGCCAAAGAATATTTGAATGTATTAACAGCAGAGTTGTCAATTCAACCACACCTGGGGAATAATTATTTGCAGCAAGTAATGAGTAGCAAAGTAATATGATAGTTTTGATAGTAGTGACAACAGTAACAATAATGGTAACAGTGATAGCAGTAATTTTGTAGCAAGTGTAACAGCGATGACAGCAATAGTAACTTAGCAGAAACAATATAAGATAAATTAGTAGGCATTGGATCACTGACTTGTTGGATGATATTCATCATGAGACAGTTATAACCTAGGGCAATACGGCACTAGTTCCAATTCATCGATATAATGTAGGCATGTATTCCGTAAATAGTCATACATGCTTTATTAAAAGAACTTGCATGACATCTTTTGTCCTACCCTCCCGTGGCAGAGGGGTCCATACTGGAAACTAAGGGATATTAAGGCCCCATTATAATAGAGAACCAGAACAAAGCATTGACACATAGTGAATACATGAACTCCTCAAACTACGGTAATCACCGGAAGAAGTCCCGGTTATTGTCACTCCGGGGGTTACCAGATCATAACACGTAGTATGTGACTATAACTTGCAAGATCGGATCTAAAACATGGATATAATGATGATAACATAAACGGTTAAGATCTGAGTTCATGGAACCCGGGCCCAAAGTGACAAGCATTAAGCATGACAAAGTCATAGCAAAATCAATCTAAGAACATAGTGGATACTAGGGATCAAGCCCTAACAAAGCTAACTCGATTACATGATGAATATCATCCAACTCCTCACCGACCAGCGAGCCTATGAAGGAATTACTCACTCCTTGTCACACCCTGTGTTTGGAGCACATTGTTATGTTTGGATTTATAAAATTTGGAGCCAACTAAAACTTTTTCAAAGTGTTTGTGCTTGTTTGCTATGATGTTGCTTGATTGATGATTGTGTTATATGGCACTCCTAGATTCTATCCCACTTCATGTTCATCTTCCTTGACCCAAACCTCCTGCCCAATGATCATGCCATGTGAATAGTGCCCAAAACTATTTTTTATCAAATTTTGTCTTTACTAAAAATGATTTATTCAAATTAGGTTTTCAAACCCCCCTGAATTGAGGTTTGCACTACAAGTCCTCAAATTAGGTAGATCCTTCTTTCCCAAAAGCTTTATTTCAAAGCCACCATATATAAGACTTCCCAAAACCACAAAACAATAATTTTAAAGATTATTTTCATATTTTATTTAAAGCCTTTTCTTAAGGCCAGAAATGGTTTTCTCTGGGAAAAAATATTTAAATGCTTTAAAAATATTTGAGAAAAATTAGAGAAACTCAGTGGACATATATTTTCCATATATATGAGTCTCAACACAAGGGCATGATGAGATCATAGGCAAAACCCCTCAAAACCCTTTCTGTTCAAATCAAGCTTTTGAAATATTTCTATAACAATTATTCTCAATAAATTCCGGCAAAATTCCAGCATGTCAAAACTACATAGGTGATGATCTTCCCAAGTTTCACCTCAATCCAAGTTGGTTTGGTTCATCAAACCATCCTAAAACCATTCCTGTCCAGAATCAAGTTTGAGCAACTCTACATTGTGAAGTGTCTTCCCTTGGCCTCAAACTTTGTTGGCATGCTCTAATGACCAAATAGTGATGATACACTAAGTGGTGCATCAAGGGTAAAAGCCTAGCATCACTAGATCTACAAAAACCTGATTCTGCACATTTCTAGGGTTTAGCAAATCTTCATTGTCAACTTTATCCCCTTGAGCTCAAACTTGGTGAATCCTTTCATTCTTACCTAGCCTTTGACCCTGGGAAATATCTCAGTAAGGTGGTAAAGTCATCTTGCCCAAAACACCATCAAACACCTTCTGGTGAAATGGTAAAACCAGCATTTCCCCACCTTACCCTTTTACCCTTGCCCCCAAAACTTTACCACACCCTCTCGCATTGCCCAAGCACCTCCAGTAAAAACCCTAGGTCCTCAAGTCACTGGGAGGTGGGGTAAAACCCCATTTTCACCCCTGGACAACACCATTTCTACCCCCCTCTCCCCTTTACCTTCTACCCTAAGGCTTCTCTAGAGCTCTCCCTAGAACCTCCTAGCTGTAGGGCATCTTTTAAAGCCCCAAGACACAAGAGGACATGCAGTGGGATTAGAAAAATGCCCAGGCATACCATTTGGGCGCTCTGGAGCGCTCTAGAGTGCGCTCCCGCATTGTAGCCGCCCCTGCCCGATGCCACCCGATAGCCTCGGGCCGCCCCACCTTGTCCCCCTGGTCGGCCTCGGTGTCCGCGATGCGGCAGGCGGTCGGCCCCCTCTCTTTCGCCCCCCTCTCTCTCTCACGTGTGCACGACACCGCCCGAACCGGCCAGTGGCCGCGCTCGCGCGCGCGCACTCCCGGGTCCCCCTCTTGGCTGCCTTCCCTTCTCCTGGGCACGGACCGCGTCCACGAAGCCCCCAGACACGCCCTGGCTCGCCCCCGTGGCCCGTGGCGACGCCTTGGTCCTTGCCGGCGCACCATGTCCATGGTGGACCGGTGGACCATCTACTTAGGGCCTCCCCGCTCCTCCTGCTCCTCCCTCCTCGCTCTCCCTCTTCCCCCGCTTCTCTCCCGTGCCCTGCACGCTCTCCCTCATGGTCGGAAGCCTTCTCCCGACCCAAACCCTCGACGCCACTGTCGGGCTCTCCCCTCGCCGGCGTTCCCCTCTCCCCTCGGCGACCTCTTGACCACCCACCGACGTGCGGGAGCCCCGCGAGCATGCCGGTGCCCTCCGTTCCCGCCATCATGGCCTGGAACCCTTCGGTGAGCCCCTCCTCCACTGCTGTCGCAATGAGAGGGATGACAGGTGGGGCCCACCTGTCATCCCCTCGCCCCCTCCTCTCTCTCTGGTAGGCCGGGCCCATGGGCAGGTTTAAAATTAAACCTGCCACGCGCGGCGCCTCGCCTGGGCTGGTTTCCCCTATGCGTCGATCGGCCGCTGTGTTCTGGCCTGAGGGCACAGTGGCTTTTCCCTTTTCTTTTTCTGTTAAACTTCCAAAAATTCCCCAGAGCACAAATTAATTCCAAATCCAAAAATTCCTTCACCCAAATTCTTGCAATAATACAAAGAATTTATTAGTGCCATTTGTAAAAATGTTTGAAAATATTTTTAGTACTATTTTATATTTAAAACCTACATTTAGGCACCTTTTTGCTTCTGTTAATTAATTTCTAAAATGTTTTTCACAACAAAACCCTAGGAAGATATTTTTAGTGTGACATTTAGTATTTATCAGAGTAGGTTAACATTTTTGATAATAGTTTGAGTGCTTGTTTTTTTGCGTTGCTTATTTTTATCGCTTTATTTCGCGACGATAGATTGCGTGGTTGATGGAGAAGTTGGACCCGAAGACTTCGAAGACCCCGGAGACTTTGTTGAGCCAGGCAAGCAGCCCTTTGACCATGATAAGAGACCATTTTTATTGCATGTCATATAACACTTTACTTTCATCATATTTGATCATGTGGAGTAGTGACCCCTTCGGTGGGATTATTTTCAACATTCTTACCATTGACACTTGCATCGTGCATGACCCTACCACCTTATGAGGGTTATGCGGGTGGGTGTAGATATGATGCTAGTAGATGCTACACAAGTGGGATCGGGATTTATGCATAGTGATGGAAAGGAAATGATTCCTTCAAAGACTTTTTGAACACCCTGTCGGGTGCCACTAATGCCCGAGGGAGATGATGATGAGTTGGGTAACCACTTGAGAAAGAAGTAGTATGCCGGAGCAAGTGAGTGTGTGTGCATGTGTTTTCGAAAACGGATCAGATTTAAGGTCTACTGACCGTCCCAACCTTATATGTGCAACCACAATACCCCTTATGAGACGGGGCTTTGTTGATTACTATGGTTGGTAATAGCAAGGAGCCCGTATTACTAGTGGCAAGAGTGAAGTGGTCACTCTTGAGACGGGGTCGTCCCAGAGTGGAAGGTCATGCGTTGTCTTTATAGGCACCGGGTATACCATTGCCTGCCCTCATGGATGATATGAGTGATGTATATCATGAGGGATGGCACCAACGAGTGGACTCTTTGTTTAGTATCACCATGGGAAAGGCAATTTTCGGGTGCTTACCTCGGGTATGTTATATACTGCAAGTCGTGGATGACACGGAAGTTCCCCGAGT
The DNA here is from genome assembly GCA_022496015.1 of Hordeum marinum. NCBI lineage: Eukaryota > Viridiplantae > Streptophyta > Magnoliopsida > Poales > Poaceae > Hordeum > Hordeum marinum. Next base: position 389,326,434 of record CM039678.1, on the reverse strand, counting down.
CTTGTGGGTAAAGCGTGGAACCTCTGTAGAGTGTAAAACTATTCGAATAGCCGCATCTGCAGTCATGGACAGTTGGAGGTCCTTCTTAAACTATGTCCGGATGTTTTCGTGAAACTTGGTGTGAGTATGGATGTGATGGTGACAAGAGGTCACATGAGCTAAGTCCAATGACTTAGCATGGTGAATGAACATGAGGTGTTCAACCCATACTTATGATGATAACGATGTCTTGTTCATAGGGATACTTGCTTATTGTTGATGCATGTTTGCTAGTCACTTGATCATGACATTGCATTTAAAACTAGCTTTTCGCAAAATTACCTACTTAGTGCTATATCATGCATCATTTTTACCTTGTTCCACAACTTGGGTTGCTTGAGAGTACATTCAAAGTACTCATTGGCTTGCCATTGGTTATTTAATTGGCCAGGCATGGAAGAACAGGAGTATGTTGAAGAGTTTGTTGGTGACGAACATGCGAACTAGGATGCTTCCTAGTCAGAATGCTTGTAGGTTAAGGCTGATGGGATGGGTTCACGCTTTCGGCCAAGATTTCCGCTGCTTGTTCTATTTTAAGTGTTTAGCCCTCGTGGCCCTACCTATGTAAGACTAAGACCTTCAAGGTCATTATTTGTGTAAGACGTTAAGTATGGATGTAGGACTCTTGTTATTCAGCTTCTGTTTGTTTAGTGAGCATTGATCTCTGGGATCACTGTACACATGCATTCGGTGATCACAACTTATGAGTCGGGGTCCCCATAGAGCTGGTATCAGAGCCATCCTGACTGTAGGAAGCCCTTAGTTAGCATGGACGGTAGTTAGGATAAAACCGTTTTCAAACTACACCTAGCATCTATACTTAGGGAATTCTACACTATTTATCTCTTCTATTCTTCACACAACACTTTACTGACTCTCCTCCTTCCAAACCTTTGTAGATGGCCATCGTACCCGAAGCCTTCCTGACATCCAGCTTTCCCTTACTCCTTGGGGACAGCCTGGAGAAGTGCCAGTTTCGCCAACCACCCATTTTCCTCTACCACGAGAACTGGGTCAATGCCGTAGCGAAGGAGTACCACGTGGATGTGGTCGTGAAGGCAAATCACTCCCCGACTAGTTGGTTCTTTGAAGGACCACGGGTGGAGACCATGATACTCGCAGTCGAGACAGCTGCATGCAAGGCACTCCTACACCTTCGAGACATCATTCCAGAGATGGCTGATGAACCGGCTACTCGCTACCTTCCCTTCAGGAAGGATGACCTTGGCGAGAGTTGCACGCTGATCCCGAACAAGGAGGATGGAACACCGCTCAGGTTCCAGACCTACGTCAGCCTCTCCATTGATAGTCTGGTTCATAACCTGATGAAGGACTCTACGAAGCTCCGCGAGGAAATTCACCACACCCGAGAGCTACTTCGGCAAGCCAAGACAAAGCTAGACAAGATCAAGAAGGATGGAGCCCCCGAGGGATGACCAGCTATTGCTTATAGGAGGAGTACCCCCAGCTAGTGATGCACCTACACGTCCTCATCGCATGAGTGTGAAGGAGTACCGTGAGCTCTTCACCGACCCGCCTGCAAAGTGTCGTCGGGATGGACCTCCTCATTCCCTGACCCCTTCGACCGGGAACGATGCCCGTTCATATGATGAACAAGATGAAGACCCAAAGGAGCGTGACTATGAGACCGGGCACTCCACCACCTGAGTCCGAGAACCCCTAGGGTAGGATCAGTCATGTATCCCTCATGCGAAGTCGAGTCCGTGTAATGGTTCATATGAAACCATGTGTGCTTGTTGTTTGTTTTGTTGATTGTGCTCCGATGCAAGTCATGCTTTTGCCTTAGGCAACATGTAAGTGACTCCATCGTCTATCTTAATAGATGTTGGTCTTTCGACCTTTGTTTTAACACACTTGCACTTGACCAACCCCCTTAGGCATGCTTTTCCATTTTCTTTTCCTCTCGTCTATCCCAGTTGTTTGACTTGGCTGCTCCAAACAGGATGGTGACTGCTACCCGCAATAGCTCCTTCACCAACCCTGAGACCGGCAACTCAAGCCAGCAATACGGGGCTGGTGGGGCTGCTCACGCTGGAGGACACCAGGAGCAGCCACAAGGCGACATTCCCCCGCCACCACCTCCACCGAAGAACATGACCATAGCTCAGTTCCTCCAAGTTCTCTAGAAGGAGCGCCAAGCCAACAATGCCGCTATCCAGCAGATGGCTCAGGCCCTTGTGAACAACCAGCAGCAAGGCAGGAACGACAATGGCCGCTCCATGCTGTCTGATTTCATGAGGAACTCGCTCCCAACCTTCACCAAGACTACCGAACCATTGGATGCTGATGACTAGATTCGCACCACCGAGGACCTCCTGGCATTAGGCAATTGCAATGAGGACCGTGAGAAGGTGCTTTATGCATCTCACTGCCTCGGAGGTACCGCCCGAGCTTGGTGGGATGGATTCAAGGTCATGCAAGGAGAACGTGTGATCACTTGGAATGACTTCAAGGAAGGATTCCGCACCGCCCACATTCCTTCTGGGATCATGGCTATCAAGAAGAGAAAATTCCGAGCGCTGAAGCAAGGAAGTGGCTCTGTCAAGGAGTACCTGCAGAAGTTCAACCTGCTGTCAAGGTATGCACCTGAAGATGTTAGCACAGAGGCTGCCAAGAAGGAACGCTTCATGGAAGGACTTCAACAGGTCCTGCAGTATCAGCTCAGCGTCTGCGACTGTTGTACCTTCTTTGACTTGGTGAACAAGGCCCTCATGTTGGAAGACAAGCGTTGTGCCATAGACGACACTCGCAAGCACAAGATGATCAGCAAGGGTAGTCCCAACAACCAGAAGCCTTGCCCTTGGCAGCCAGCCCTAGCCAAGCCGACCTATCAGCCGCAACAGGCAAGACCTCCTGCACCTCGTCCGAGCTACCAGCCTCAGCAGTATGCCAATCCCAGACCAGCCTACAACAACAACCCCAATAACAACAAAGGTGACAGGAACTTCAACAACAACCCGGGGCAAGTCACTTGCTTTGGATGTGGTCAGTCTGGACACATCTCTAAGCTTTGCCCCAACAGAAAGCCAGATGCACCACGCCCCAATGCGCCAAACCAAGGTCAAGACCGTGGAGGACCACCAAGGAACCCAGCTCCCCGCAACCAGCCCAACAATGGCAAGGGTCATGTGAACCACGTCACCGCAGAAGAAGCCCAGGAAGACCCGGACGTCATACTGGGTACATTCCTCGTCAACTCGACCCCAGCAACAATATTGTTTGATTGTGGAGCTTCGCATTCTTTTGTCACCCAAAAGTTTGCATTGGAGAGTGACATGAAACCTACACCCCTGGGTAGTCGTATGTTGATACAAACCCCCGGATCAGTTATGAAGTCTGGGATAGGGTGTAAAGGAGTGAAGATTGACATCAACAGGGTAGACTTCCTAGCAGACCTTATGGTTCTGGATTCACCAGGCTTGGACATCATCCTTGGTATGAATTGGTTAACGAAGCACTAAGGCATGTTGGACCGAGCCAAGAGGATTGTCACCATGACCAATAGCCATGGAGTGGAAGTCAAGTATGTTCCCAACCCTGCCTCCCCTCAAGCCCCTTAGGCTAACTGCCTATCAGGAGTTGAGTTGGATCAAGTGTCAGTGGTATGTGAGTACCCGGATGTGTTTCCTGAAGAGCTACCCAGAATGCCTCCTGGCCGAGACATTGAGTTCATCATTGAGCTTATGCCCGGGTCAAGGCCCATATATAAGAAGGCCTACAGAATGGGATCCTAAGAGTTGGCTGAGTTGAAGAAGCAACTGGCAGAGCAGCTCAGAAAAGGATTTATTCGCCCTAGTGCCTCTCCTTGGGGATCGCCTGTTCTATTTGTGTCAAAGAGGGACGGAACTATCAGACTCTATGTCGATTACCGTTCTCTCAATGAGGTCACGATAAAGAACAAGTACCCACTCCCCAAGATTGAAGACATGTTTGATCAGTTGAATGGAGCCAAGGTGTTCTCCAAGATCGACCTCAGGTCTGGGTACTACTAGCTGAATATCAGACCCCAAGACATTCCGAAGACGGCATTTATAACCCTATATGGCCTGTAGGAATACACGGTCATGTCATTTGGGTTAACTAATGCCCCTGCCTACTTCATGTACCTCATGAATAAAGTCTTCATGGAGTATTTGGACAAGTTCGTTGTCGTCTTCATTGATGACATACTTGTCTTCTCCAAGTCTGAAGAAGAACATGAGGAACACTTGAGATTGGTCCTAGAAAAGCTTCGAGAGCACCAACTTTATGCCAAGTTCAGCAAGTGTGAATTCTGGCTGCATGAAGTTGGATTCTTGGGTCATGTGTTGACTGCCGAAGGCTTGCTAGTGGATCCTGCCAAGATTGAAGCCGTGACTGAATGGAAAACCCCAACCATCGTGAAGGAAGTCAGGAGCTTCCTCGGACTCGCGGGATATTACCACAAGTTCGTGGAAGGGTTCTCAATTAATGTCCGACCTATGACCCCAGCTTTTGAAGAAGGACAAGAAATTCGAATGGATAGCTAAGTGCGAGGAAAGCTTCGAGGAGCTCAAGAAAAGATTGACCACAACCCCAGTTTTGGCCACCCCCGATATTCACAAGGAGTTTGTGATATATTGTGATGCATAAAGGACCGGACTTGGTGGTGTTCTGATGCAAGAAGGCAGAGTTGTAGCATATCTATCCAGACAACTACATCCTCATGAATAGAACTACGCAACTCATGATCTCGAGTTGGCAGCCATGGTTCATGCCTTGAAGACATGGCGACATTACATTCTGGGGAAACGATGTGAGATATTCACAGATCACAAGAGTTTGAAGTATATCTTCACTCAAAGGGAATTGAACATGAGGCAGCGAAGATGGTTGGAATTGATCAAGGACTATGACCACAATGTTTAATACCACCCCGGAAAGGCCAACGTGGTAGCAGACGCCCTAAGCAGAAAGGTTTATTCCTTGAATGCTATGATTAAGGAAAGGCTACCCTCCCTGTATGAAGAACTTGAAAGTTTCGGCTTGGAACTGATTGCACCCGGGTTCCTCGCCAACCTTGAAGCAAAGCATACCTTGATGGATGATATCAAAGAAGCCCAGAAAGGACACGAGAGCATTCAAGGAATCAAGAGGAAGATCAAGGCAGGCAAGGCCCCAGGATTCTCGGTGGACGAACAAGGAGTTGTATGGTTTGGGACTTGCATTTGCGTACCCAACAAGCAAGATCTCAAGAACTTGATCTTGCAGGAAGCTCATGACACCCCATAATCCATCCATCCTGGAGGAATCAAGATGTATCAAGATCTCAAGACAAGATTCTGGTGGCATGGCATGAAAGGAGAAATATGCATGTTTGTTTCTAAGTGTGACATATGCAGAGAGTCAAAGCTGAGCATCAGCGACCCGCTAGGCTATTGCAACCTCTCAAAGTGCCTAAATGGAAATGGGATAAAGTCAGGATGGATTTCATCACTGGCTTACCAAGGTCAAGCAAGGGACATGATTCCATTTGGGTCATTGTCGACCACCTGACCAAGCCCATTTCATTCCTGTCAAGACAACCTATGACGGTAACAAGTTAGCGAATCTCTACATCGAGCGTATTGTGAGCCTTCACGGAGTTCCAAAGGAGATTGTGTCAGATCGAGGCACCCAATTCACCTCAAGATTTTGGAAGATGTTCCAAGAAGCTATGGGAACCAAGCTCTCCTTCATCACTGCTTTTCACCCCCAGACCAGTGGGCAAACGGAACGAGTAAATTAGATACTCGAAGATATGCTCCGCGCCTGTGTTTTGGCATATGGAGCCAAGTGGGAAGATTGCCTACCATTCGCCGAGTTTTCCTACAACAACAAATATCAGTCGAGTCTTCAGATGGCACCATTTGAGGTGTTGTATGGCCGCAAGTGTCGTACTCCCCTCAACTGGTCAGAGGCTGGAGAATGATTCATTTTCGGACTGGACATCCTCCGCGAAGCCGAAGAGCAAGTTCAACTCTTATAAGAACGTCTAGAGACTACCAAGTCAAGACAGAAGAGTTGTGCCGACTCTCACCGCCGAGATCTGAGCTTCAACAACGGAGGTCATGTATATCTTCGAGTCATGCTTCTTAAAGGAAACAAGTGTTTTCATGTCAAAGGGAAACTCGCACCCAGATACATCGCCCCCTTCAAGATCACTTCAAGACGAGGAGAAGTTGCCTATCAGCTAGAGTTACCTTCCGAGCTGTCGGATGTGCACAACGTCTTTCACGTGTCACAACTCTGGAAGTGTCTGCAAGTTCCCAACCACCCCGACCTCTACAGAGACATCGACCATCAAGCCATTGATCTTTAGCTAGATCTCACTTATCGTGAGAGGCCAGTTTGTATTTTGGATGAAGCCGAGCGCTGCACCCGAAGCCGCACTGTCAAGTAGTTCAAGATCCAATGGAGCAACCACACTGAAGCTGAAGCAACCTGGGAGCATGAAGATTATCTTAGATCTGAGTTCCCTTATCTTTTCAGTGCTTAGCCTAGGAATCTCGGGGACGGGATTCTTGTAAGGGGGGAAGGTCTAGCACACCATGTCTTTGTAGCACATTGTTATGTTTGGATTTATAAAATTTGGAGCCAACTAAAACTTTTTCAAAGTGTTTGTGCTTGTTTGCTATGATGTTGCCTGATTGATGATTGTGTTATATGACACTCCTAGATTCTATCCCACTTCACGTTCATCTTACTTGACCCAAACCTCTTGCCCAATGATCATGCCATGTGAATAGTGCCCAAAACTATTTTTATCAAATTTTGTCTTTACTAAAAATGATTTATTCAAATTAGGTTTTCAAAACCCCCTGAATTGAGGTTTGCACTACAAGTCCTCAAATTAGGTGGATCCATCTTTCCCAAAAGATTTATTTCAAACCCACTATATATAAGACTTCCCAAACCACAAAATAAAAATTTAAAGATTATTTTCATATTTTATTTAAAAGCCTTTTCTTAAGGCCAGAAATGGTTTTTTTTCTAGGGAAAAATTATTTAAATGCTTTAAAAATATTTGAGAAAAATTAGAGAAACTCAGTGGACATATATTTTCCATATATATATGAGTTTCAACACAAGGGCATGATCAGATCATAGGCAAAACTCCTCAAAACCCTTTCTGTTCAAATCAAGCTTTTGAAATATTTCTATAGCAAATATTCTCAATAAATTCCAGGAAAATTACAGCAAGTCAACACTATCATAGGTCATGATCTTGCCAAGTTTCATCTCAATCCAAGTTGGTTTGGTTCGTCAAACCATCCCAAAACCATTCCTGTCCAGAATCAAGCTTTATAAACTCTACATTGTGAAGTGTCTTCCCTTGGCCTAAAAATTTGTGGGCATGCTCTAATGACCAAATAGTGATGATACACTAAGTGGTGCATCAAGGGTAAAAGCCTAGCATCACTAGCTCTACAGAAACCCGATTCTACAAATTTCTAGGGTTTAGCAAATCTTCATTGTCAACTTTCTCCCCTTGAGCTCAAACTTGGTGAATCCTTTCATTCTTACCTAGCCTTTGACCCTGGTAAGTATCTCAGTAAGGTGGTAAAGTAATCTTGCCCTAAACACCATCAAACACCTTCTGGTGAAATGGTAAAACCAGCATTTCCCCACCTTACCCTTTTACCCTTGCCCCCAAAACTTTACCACACCCTCTAGCATTTCCCAAGCACCTCAAGTCACTGGGAGGTGGGGTAAAACCCCCATTTTCACCCCTGGACAACACCATTTGTACCCCCTTTCCCATTTTCCTTCTACCCTAAGGCTTCTCCAGAGCTCTCCCTAGCACCTCCTAGCCGTAGGGCATATTCTAAAGCCCCAAGACACAAGAGGACACACAGTGGGCTTAGAAAAATGCCCAGGCATGCCATTTGGGCGCTTTGGAGCGCGCTATAGTGCGCTCCCGCATTGTAGCCGCCCCTGCCCGGCGCCACCCGATAGCCTCGGGCCGCCCCACCTTGTCCCCCTGGTCGGTCTCGGCATCTGCGATGCGGCAAGCGGTTGACCCTCTCTCTTCCCACTCTCTCTCTCTCTCGCGCGCGCGCAGGGCACTGCCCGAACCGGCCAGTGGCGATGCTCACGCGCGTGCACCCTCGGGTCCCCCTCCTGTCTGCCTTCCCTTCTCCTGGGCATGGACCGCGTCCACGAAACCCCCATACATGCCCTTGCTCGCCGCCGTGGCCCGTGGCGACGCCCTGGTCCTCACCGGCGCACCACGTCCACAGTGGACCGGCGGCCCGTCTATTTAGGGCCTCCCCGCTCCTCCTGCTCCTCCCTCCTCCCTCTCCCTCTTCCCCCGCTTCTCCCTCGTGCCCTACATGCTCTCCCCCGTGGTCGGAAGCCTTCTCCCGACCGAAACCCTTGCCGCCGCCGTCGGGCTCTCCCCTCGCTATCGTTCGCCTCTCCCCTCGGCGACCCCGCGACCACCCATCGACATGCGGGATCCCCGCGAGCACGCCGATGCCCTTCGTTCCCTCCGCCATGGCCTGGAACCCTCCAGTAAGCCCCTCCTCTGCTGTTGTCACGAGGAGAGGGATGACAGGGGGGGCCCACCTATCATCCCCTCGCCCCCTCCTCTCTCTCGGGCAGGCCGGGCCCGCGGGCAGGTTTAAAATTAAACCTGCCGTGTGCGGTGCCTCGCCTAGGCCAGTTTCCCCTGTGGGCCGGTCGACCGCTGTGTTCTGGCCCAAGGGCACGGTGGCTTTTCCCTTTTCTTTTTCTGTTAAACTTCCAAAAATTCCCCAGAGCACAAATTAATTCCAAATCCAAAAATTCCTTCACCTAAATTCTTGCAATAATCCATAGAATTTATTAGTGCCATTTGTAAAAATGTTTGAAAATATTTTTAGTACTATTTTATTTTAAAACCTACATTTAGGCACCTTTTTGCTTCTGTTAATTAATTTCTAAAATGTTTTTCACAACAAAACCCTAGAAAGATATTTTTTAGTGTGACATTTTGTATTTATCAGAGTAGGTTAACATTTTTGATAATAGTTTGAGTGCTTTGTTTTTTGTGTGTTGCTTATTTTTATCGCTTTATTTCGCGATGATAGATTGCGCGGTTGACGGAGAAGTTGGACCCGAAGACTTCAAAGACCCCGGAGACTTTGTTGAGCCAGACAAGCATCCCTTTGACCATTATAAGAGACCATTTTTATTGCATGTCATATAGCACTTTACTTTCATCATATTTGATCATGTGGAGTAGTGAACCCTTCGGTGGGATTATTTCTGACATTCTTACCATTGACACTTGCATCATGCATGACCCTACCACCTTATGAGGGTTATGCGGGTAAGTGTAGATAGGATGCTAGTAGATGCTACGCAAGTGGGATTGGGATTTATGCATAGTGATGGAAAGGAAATGATTCTTTCAAAGACTTTTCAAAAACCCCGCCGGGTGCAACTAATGTTCATGGGAGATCATGATGAGTTGGGTAACCACTTGAGAAAGAAGTGGTATGCCGGAGCAAGTGAGTGTGTGTGTGTGTGTTTTCGAAAATGGATTAGATTTAAGGTCTGCTGACGGTCCCAACCTTATATGTGCAACCACGATACCCCTTATGGGACGGGGCTTTGTTGATTACTATGGTTGGTACGTGCAAGGAGCCCGCATTACTAGTGGCAAGAGTGAAGTGGTCACTCTTGAGACTGGGTTGTCCCAGAGTTGAAGGTCGTGCGCTATCTTTATAGGCACCCGGTACACTGTTGCGTGCCCTCATGGATGATACGAGTGATGTATATCATGAGGGATGGCACCAATGAGTGGACTCTTTGTTTAGTATCACCATGGGAAAGACATTGTTCGGGTGCTTACCTCGGGTTTGTTATATACCGCGAGTCGTGGATGACACGAAAGTTCCCCGAGTCTTGTGGGTAAAGTGTGCAACCTCTACATAGTGTAAAACTATTCGAATAGCCACGTCCGCAGTCATGGACAGTTGGAGGTCCTTCTTAAACTATGTTCGGATGTTTTCATGAAACTTGGTGTGAGTGTGGATGTGATGGTGACAAGAGGTCACATGAGCTAAGTACGATGACTTAGCATGGGAAGTAAACTAAGTCCGATGACTTAGCATGGTGAATGAACATGAGGTGTTCAACCCATACTTACGATGATAACGGTGTCTTGTTCATAGGGATACTTGCTTATTGTTGATGCATGTTTGCTAGTCACTTGATCATGACATTGCATTTAAAACTAGCTTTCCACAAAATTACCTACTTAGTGCTATATCATGCATCATTGTTACCTTGTTCCAGAACTTGCGTTGCTTGTGAGTACATTCAAAGTACTCATTGGCTTGCCACTGGTTATTTAATTGGCCAGGCATGGAAAAACTAGAGTATGTTGAAGAGTTCGTTGGTGACGATCATGCGAACTAGGACGCTTCCCAGTCAGAATGCCTGTAGGTTAAGGCTGATGGCATGGGTTCACGCTTTCGACCAAAATTTCTGCTGCTTGTTCTATTTTAAGTGTTTGGCCCTCGTGGCCCTACCTATGTAAGACTAAGACCTTCAAGGTCATTATTTGTGTAAGATGTTAAGTACGGATGTAAGACTCTTGTTATTCAGCTTCTGTGCGTTCAGTGAGCATTGATATCTGGGATTACTGTACACGTGCATTCGGTGATCATGACTTATGAGTCGGGGTCCCCACACTCCCGGTGGGGAGCATCATGGAATTGGCGATGGAGAAGGGTTGGTGATGATGAAGAACAAAGATCCCCCTCTCCGGAGCCCCAAACGGACTCCAGATCTGGCCTCACAATGAAGAACAGGAGGTGGTGGCGGCTCCGTCTCATGGATTGCGATAATTCTTTCTCCCTGGTTTTTTCCTGGAATAATGTGATTTTATAGCGTCGGGATCAGGGTCTGCGGGGCCACCAGGTGGGTATAACCCACTTGGGCGCGCCAGGCGAGGGGGGCGCACCCTGGTGGGTTGTGCCCACCAGGTGCCCCTCTCTGGCAGGTCTTGGATCCAGAAATTCTTATTATTGATATAAAAAATCCTCACAAAGTTTCGTTCCATTCCGAGAACTTTTATTTCTGCACAAAAACAACACCATGGTAGTTCTGCTAAAAGCAGCGTTAGTCCGGGGTTAGTTTCATTCAAATCATGCAAATTAGAGTCCAAAACAAGAGGAAAAGCGTTAGGAAAAGTAGATACGTTGGAGACGTATCAGCCGGCTCGGAGCACATGAGCTTGTGCTTGAGGAGGGTGCCGTCTTGGCAGCCCTCGGGGAAGAACTGGATGGCCTGAACCTCGTGCACCTTCTCATAGGAGTTGCGGAGCTCGGTCCAACGCGTGAGGTAGTCACAGAGGGACTCGCGCGGCCCCTGGACACACATGGCAAGATCGCAAGGGCCGTTGGTCCGCTTGTAGGTGCCGATAAAGTTCTGTACAAACGCCTCCTTGAAGTCCATCCAAGCATTAATGCTGCTGGCTGACAGGCTTTTGAACGAGGTTCGGGCCAAGCCGATCATCATGAGGTGGACGTAGCGCACAGTGACACGCTTGTTTCCCCTGGCGATACCAATTGCAGTGGTGTAGTCGATCAGCTAATCCTCCAGCTTGGCGGTGCCGTTGTACTTGGGGGTGTCGCGAGGGAGTGTGAAGCCGGTGGCAAATTGCTCCTTGCTGATCCGGGGGCCAAAGCACGCCGGAGCAATCGGGCCCTCCTCCTCGACGAGGGCCGACTGTGCCAGCCGGTCGATGCGGGTACGAGCATCGTTCTCGCTCAGGGGGACGCGCAGACCGAGCCAGGCCATGAGCTCAGGCGGATCGTCAGGGAGGGCGCGCGCATGCGCTCCCGCCACAGAGGCGTTGTGTGAGCGCTCGGGCGACGACCGTCTCCCTCCGTCACATCACCGTGTCGGTTGGTGATTTTTGGCTGCTTGTTCCCATGCTGGGTACACCCGTTGCTAGATCCACCGGTCCTTCGGGGGGAGCCGCAGGGGGGGAGGAAGCCTATTGGGCTGGCGGATGCTGGTCGGCTGTCGGTAGGGCATTCCCCTCGGGAGGGGGGATCTTGGAGCCAGCATTAGCCCAGTCTATCCGGGCCTACTGCACGTTGGCAGTGGCTATGAGGTCTTGGATGTGTCGCTCTTGCTACACATGTTCTTCGCCCTCCAGGCTAGCCAGATCGACGTAGGTTACCTGGACGGCCCTCATGTTGGCCGCGGGCGTGTCGTAGGTGGGCTGCCTACCACCAAGAATTTCCGCGACCACACGACCGCGGCTACGGACGTTCCCGCGCCGGCTAGGCTTGTTGCCGGTGGGGGTGAGTCCATAGGCGGAGTTGTACTCTCGCTGCGCAGACTCTATCCGGTGCTTGGCGGTGGCGAGGGAGGTTGCCTCCGCGAACATCAGTTGGCGAACTGCTTCCACCTCGGCCGTAGCCGTAGACAGGTTGGTTGGAGGCGCGATGGGGTGCTGAGGCCCCGAATTGCGGAGCCAAGGGGGTCAGAAGTACCAGGGCCAGCAACCACGGTAGCCACCAGCGCTGCCGCCCTGGTGCGAGCCGCAGTGGCGTTCGCATCCTCTTCCGCCCTGGCACGGCCGGTGCTCTTAGTGGAGCCAGTGTCCATCACCTCCGCATGGGCGCGAGCATCATCTGCACCACGCGGAGTAGCCGTGACCATGGACGAGGGCGGGTCAAGGCAATCGAGCACCCCACCGGGGTACTCGTCAATAGCTGGTTCGTTAGTGAGATGAAGCCTTCTGAAGTGCTCGACGAGGTCGGAGATGTCGGGCGAGGCAGCTTCACCGCATAGCTTGCCGGAGATGTCATCGGTGACATCCGCAAGGCTGGCGGGAGCGAGGTTCTATGTTGTGGAAGCGAGCCCCACGGGCATACTGATCCATCTGGACGCGGAGCACTTGGAGGAGTTGGCGAGGGGGCCCACTCGGAGCGTTACTCCAGTCGGCGCCATGTAGGGCCCCACGGTGGGTGCCAACTGTCGTCGTTTTCTCACGACAGATGCCATGGGGTGGCTTATCAAGAGTGGTGAGGACGAAGGACACTGGCGGACTCCGGTAACGGGATCAGGGACAAGCGGTGTGTGACACACGGTGTACCCAGGTTCGGGGCCCTCCGTGGCAGGTAATACCCCTAGTCCTGCTTGCCTGGTTAAGGGAACAAGAGGGCTACAAAGGTCCTCCTGGATCTATTGGCTAGTGGAGGAATAAGGAGCTTTCTAGCTCTCCGTACCTCTCTACGTGAGTGTGGGTGTTAGTGTGAGAACAACCGCCCCCCTGTATGGGGTTGCTCCAGGGGTTTTATAGGCCAACCCCTCGGGATTACAATATGTGTATAGGGTACTGGGGGATCCGGCTGGCAGCCTCTCTAGCTGACCGTGGGGCCCCGGTCGAGGAGTCTTGTCGTTGGTAGGGCCTACCAGCTGTAGGGTTCCATCGGGAGCTAGAGTGGGGCCGCCGGCAGGCCACCGCTATTGGTGTGTGCTTGTCATGCCGCGACACGGGTCGTCTTGTGCGTCGTCATCTTGCGGTAGCCGACCGCGGTCAGCGGTATGGACGGCCGCACTATAACCATGCGGGGGCAGGTAGTGGAGTGTTTGGAGGCGTGCAGGTACTGTGCCGTCCGCCCAGTCACCGTCGGGCGGAGTCAACGGCACTGCTGCCTCCACTATGGCCATGCGGATGATGACCCTCGGTATGGCGGGGGTTACTTAGCCACGCGTTCCATGGCAAGTGGCTCTAGGGGCACTGTTGGCACGTCGCCCCATCCGTCCATGTCTTGTGGGGCAAGGTGATGTGACGGGCGCTGACCCACCGGCTGGCGGGTCTCTCGTGAGTCGGATGGCCTGACGGCCACACCCAGAACCAGCCGGCCTAACATAGCCGGCCTGGCGGAGCCGGACTATGGGAGGAGATGGCTAGCCCATGGCTGTTTCTGAAAAACGAGGGCAATGGCTTGCGTGAGGCTACCCTAGGTTATCCCCCGGTCACCCAATCAAAATAACTTGATTACATGATCAATCTCATCAAATCCCATCACCGACTAGCAAGCCTTCAAAGGAATTACTCACTCCCCATGGTGAGCATCATGGTGGTGTTGATGAAAAAGTGTTGGTAATGACGACTGCGACGAATCCCACTCTCCGGAGCCCAAAACGGACTCCATATCGGCCCTCCCAAGGAAGAACAAGAGGTGGCTGCGACTCTGCCTCATGAAATGTGATGAAGACTTCTATCTTATTTTTCTCAGAAATTAGGAATTTATAGGATTAGAATTAGGGTCAACAGAGCGACCACGTGGCCCCAAGCCAACAGGGCGCGCCTAGAGGGGTCGCACTTTGTTGGCTTGGCACCAACAGATGCCCCCCTTCGGTAGGTCTTCGCTCGGATTTTTTTATTCTGGAAAAATCTTCAAAAAGTTTCATCAAACGTCGAGAATTTTTATTTCTCCAGAAAAAACAAGACCGAGGGTAGTTCCGCTGAAAACAATGTCAGTCCAGGTTAGTTTCATTAATATCATGCAAATTAGACTCCAAAAAAAGAGCAAAAGTGTTTGGAAAAGTAGATACGTTTCAGACATATCAACTCCACCAAGCTTAACTCATTGCTTGTCCTCAAACATTTTAGTTGATAAACAGAAAGTGATAAAGAAAACTTTTGCAAACTCTTTTTTCTTGCTACCATATATATGCTTAGCAAGTGTTCAGGTTTTTAACATAGATCATAGATAACTACATCTATGATAACACTTATCTATTATATTCACTCATGGCAATAACATAACCAACTAGTGAGCAATAATAAATATCTCATATGCCAACAATTTGTCAAAACAATCATGATATAATCTGATGATATGGTATCTCGCTAGCCCTTTTTGAGACCGCACAAGATAAATGCAGAGCACCTCTAAGGTCCAATCAGCGACTAAACATTGTAATTCTGGGTAGAAGAGATTCAGCCATGCTCGCATCCAACATTAACTAGACTCGGTGCATAAAAATGACAATAGTGATCTCAAGTATGGTACTTTAGCAAGAATATGATGACTCGAGAATAAAATTAAAATACCATAAAAGTAAATATAAAGGCCCTTCGCAGAGGGAAGCACTGATTTGTAGAGGTGCTAGAGCTTAAGGTTTAAATGTGAGATGAAATTGTAATCTTGGGTAGTGTGGTTTTCCTGTCAATGTCATGACTGAGTTTTCAAATCTTCCATGTTGAACACATTATTGGCGGTTCCCAAGCGAAACTGTAAAGTTTACTACAATCCACATAGATACACAAGACATGGCTGGCAGAATCCATGAGTTCCCTCCAACATATCAACAGTCCTGAGAGTTTTGTTTAATTTACTTTTGATTATGCAGGACTAGGCATCCTTTTTACCAGTCTCTCTCGTGCAATGACAGGCGAATAAACCCCCATCTTGAGAATAACCCGCTTAGCATGGAAGATACCGACCACCCTGTTGCTCCCTTAGAGGTACGAGCACACAAAATGGATGTTTATTTGATTGTTTAGAGGTGGCACATGCGAATTTACTTGGAATGGCAGGGTAATACTACACATAGGTATATATGGTTGACTCATCTGGAACAACTTTGGTTTAAGGATTTGGGATGAACAAGTGATACGTCTCCAACGTATCTATAATTTTTTTATTATTCCATGCTATTATATTATCATTCTAGGATACTTTCTAAGCATTTAGTTGTTTTTATATTATTTCTCAGCACTAACCTATTAACCCAGTGCCAAGTGCTAGTTGCTTTTTCTACATGTTTTTGACCTTTTAGGAATACTGTACCAAACGAAATCCAAGTACCCTGAAACTTTTTTATGATTTTTCTAGACAACAATAAGACCCGGAAGCTTCAGCGAAAGACCGAAGGGCACATGAGGTGCCCCGAAGCCAACAGGGCGTGCCTAGGGGGGTGGTCGTGCCCTGATGGCTTTGGGGCACCTCCCATCTCCTCTGGCCCTGATTTCTTTGCAATGAATTCACATATATTCCATAAACCCTAGAGAGCCTCCCGAAACACTTTTTCCGTCGCTTCAAGTCTATGTTCTGTCGTGTGCCCATATGGAGCCCTGTTTCGGTGTTGCCGGAGGGGGGGGTCGATCACGAAAGGCCTCTACATAAACCTTGCTGCTCCCATGGTGATGTGTGAGTAGTTCACTACAGACCTACGGGTCTGTAGTTAGTACCTAGATGGCTATCTCTCACTCTTTGTTATTTAATGCAAAGATCACCATGATTCCGACGGTGATCTATGTTATGTAATCAATCTTTATGGTGTGTTTGGGATCCGATGAATTGTGGGTTTATGTTCAGCTTATTCATGAAAATATATTGAATCATTGCTAGTTATTTATATGCATTATTGTTATAGCTTCGTAATGCTCTGCGATCTATCGGTTTGGTTTGGCCAAGTAGATTGATTTATCTTCAGCGGGACTGGTGCGTTGTAGTGGGTTTAATCTTGCGGTGCTCAATCTGAGTGACAGAAAGGGGCATGGCATGTATTGTATTTCTTCCACTAAGGTGGAACAATGAGGTTCATTCATATTAATTAGGTTTACTTTGTCTACATCATGTAATCATCCTCCAAGCATTACTCTATTTTCACTTAATACTCTAGATGCATGCTAGATAGCGGTCGATGGGTGGAGTAATAGTAGTAGATGCAGGAAGGAGTCGGTCTACTTGTTCATGGACGTGATGCCTTTATACAGGATCATTTCTATGAATAAATATTGCATAACTATGCACTTCTATATCAATTTCCCAACAATAATTTGTTTACCCAATGTATGATTTCTTCGAGAGAGAAGCCTCTAGCAAACACTATGCCCCTGGGTCTCCTCACAAATATATTAAAAAAACTCTGAATACCTTGTTGCCATTATGTACTTTCTTTTTATTTTCAAATTTATATTTATCGAATTATCTATCTATCACTTGCCAGTAACGAGTTCAAGGAGATTGACAACCCTCTTGCTCACGTTGGGTGCAAGTTTTTTCTCTTTTGTGTGTAGGCGTTGAAGATGGGAGTTTGCGTGGTTCTCCTATTGGTCTGATAACCGTGGTTCTCACTGAGGAAAATACTTACCTCTACTGTGCTGCATCACCCCTCCTCTTCGAGGAAAATCCCAATGCAGTTTACAAGTATCATGAAGGATTTCTAGCACTGTTGTCGGGGATCATCATCAAATTTGTACCAAGTATCTTCTCACAAATTATCATTCACATGTTATAATTTTTATTTTCTGTTGTATTTGCTTACTATAAAAAAGAAAAATACAAAAATATTATGCTTGCTAGTTCACTTCTTTCGTCACTATGTCTGGACCACTTGCTAATGTTTCTCCAGATTTTAAAGTACTATACTTTAAACAAAAATAAGAGGAGAATCTAAAAGATGCATGGTACCGTATAATAGAGTCCCATTGTAATGCTACCATAAAAAATGATATACCAAGCATGAGGGGCTTGCTTAAGACCATAAAGAGCTTTACGAAGCTTGTAAACATGATTAGGTTTTTTAGGATTCACAAAACCAGGTGGTTGCTTAACATAAACCTCTTCTTCAATTTCACCATTTAAAAATGCACTTTTGATATCCTTTCGATAAAGCGTGATATCATGGTGATTAGCATAAGCAATAAGAATACGAATAGCTTCAAGTCTAGCGACGCGGGCATATGTCTCACCGTAGTCCATACCTTCGACTTGCGTATATCCTTGGGCTACGAGACGAGCCTTGTTGTGCATGACTTGACCGTCTTCGTCTTGTTTGTTCCAAAACACCATTTGGTTCTGATGATGTTGTGCTCATCTTCAGGCTTCTCCACGAGTGTCCACACTTTGTTCCTTTCGAAGTTGTGAAGCTCTTCATGCATAGCGTTCACCCAATCCACGTATTCAAGAGCTTGTTCTAACTTCAAAGGCTCAATGCTAGAGATGAAAAAATAATGCTCACAAAAGTTAGCTAGACGGGTTTTAGAGCGAGTGATTCTCCTTGTTTGTATATCACCAAAAATTTGGTTTAGGGGATGGTTCTTGGTCACATGAGCTCGAACTCGGGTTAGCTTTCGATTGTTGGATGGTGGAGCTTCTTCTTGATCATCATCATTTCCTTCATCTTCGTTGTTGTTGAAGGTGTCATTCCCTTGAGGTGGTGGTGAAGGTGGTTGTGGTGGATCTTCATGATGCACTTCCTCCTCTTCATCATCTCGTCGTGTACCGCTCGTGGATACCTCCATGTCGAGTTGAGGTTCACCTTGACGTGAAGTAGGGGCTTCCACTTGGGTTGATGAAGTACTTTCCTTCACCTCCATGGGACGAATCTTGCCGATGGGTAGATCTAGAATAGCTTCCGAAGGGTCCTTATCACCTACATCATTTGGCAATTGTTCGACTTGCGAACCATTAGATTCATCAAACTTCATATCTACCATCTCTTCAACTTTTCGAGTGAAGTTGTTGTAGACATGGTAAGTGTGAGAGTTCGATCCGTAACCAAGTAGGAATCCTTCATGAGATTTAGGAGCAAATTTAGTACGACGATGCTTATCAAGAATGTAGCACTTTGAGACAAATACTCGAAAGTATCCGACTTGGGTTTTGTTACCAGTGAGTAGCTCGTATGCAGTTTTACTGAGAAGCTTGTTCAAGTAAAGTCGGTTTGTGGCATGACATGTTGTTTCAACGGCTTCTGCCGGAAAGTGTCTTGGCGTCTTGTATTCGTCAAGCATCGTACTTGGCATCTCGATGAGCATCCGGTTCTTCCTCTCAAGAACTCCATTTTGTTTAGGTGTGTACGTAGCTGAGAACTCATGTGAGACACCTTCTTTGTCAAGAAAGGTATCCACATGGATGTTCTTGAACTCCGATCCCTTATCGCTCTGAACCTTCTTGGTCTTCACTTCAAACTGATTTTGCGCTTTGCGAGCGAAGTACTTGAAGATCTTTTGAACCTACGATTTATCATCAAGAAAGAATACCCACGTAAATCTGGAACAATCATCAACTATAACTAGACCATAGGAATTTCCACCAAGACTCTTGTAAGCATTGGGACCAAAAAGATCCATGTGAAGTAACTCGAGTGGTCTGCTAGTAGTCATGATATTCTTAACAGGATGACTTCCACCTACTTGCTTTCCAACTTGACAAGCACTACAAAGTCTATCTTTGTTAAAGATAACATATTTAACACCAAGTATATGATCACCTTTGATTAGCTTATCTAGATTGCGCATGCCAACATATCCTTGTCTTCTATGCCAAAGCCAACCTTTAGAAGATTTTGCAATTAAACAAGTGCGAGGTTTGGATCTCTTAGTGAAATCAACAATGTATAGATCACCTCTACGGAAACTGCTAAAGACCATTTTATGATTATCTTGGCGAAACACTTGGCAATCTACTTTCGTGAATAACATATTGAAACCGAAGTCAGCAAGTCTAGATACAGAAAGAAGATTGTAGCCAAGGGATTTAACAAGCATAACATTTTGAATAGAGCTATCATGGGATATGGCCACCTTACCAAGGCCAAGTACCTTACCCTTATAGTTGTCTCCAATGGTCACGTACCGTCGAGGACCTTGATTAGGTGCGATCTCTTGAAACATGCCTTTATCACCAGTCATATGATCCGTACATCCGTTGTCGAGAATCCACTCTTTTCCTCCGGACATGTAATCCTTAAAGTTTGCCATAAGACTCAGATTCTTCATGATCTTCTCATTCTCGATGTCAAACAAATCATATTCTCCAAGATAGTCATGTTCCACATTGTCATCATCAAGTGGGAAATCCTCGTCATAAAGAACAAGGTATTCGTTAGAATAGTGATCATGACAATGTTCAAGTTTATGAATGCGAATGGCTTCAAAGATAGTGTTGTTGATAGTGGTGACATCTCCTTTAGCACACATAAGATCACACAGCTCAAATAGGCATTTATCAAAGTTTGGATCACTAGGCTTCATTTTGTGAAAAGCAACAGTTTTATGAAGAATTTCATCAAGATTTCCTAATGAAAGATTTGGATATCGTTTCTCTAAATCAGTCCACAAGGTGTAGGCACAGGAAAAATTCTTTAATTGAGAAAGAACGAATCTTGGTAAACCTCTAACAATAAGATTGACAATTCTTAGGTTACCAAGCATGTTAATTTCCTCTTCATGTGTGGGATGCAATTCATCAATGGGGAGCACATAAGGGTTTTCAATATATTTTGTCAAATGGAATTTATCAGATAGATCAATCATGGCATTCTTCCATTGGCTATAGTACTCTCCACCAAGAATGGGCACTCTACAACTCAAACTCTCTACTCTAGACACATCCATCTTCTTTCATGGTGATTAAATCGAAGCAATGGATACCAAAGCTCTGATACCACTTGTAGGAACGATAGAAGAGTGTCTAGAGGGGGGCGAATAGACTTCTGGCAGGAAATTAAAACCTAACATTTTCCCAAGTTATTTGGTTGGCAGATTTTAACTATTTTAGCAAGTCTAGCAAATCAAACAGCCCTACACATGCATGTCTACAAATATGGCAGCGGAAAGTAAAGACATTGCACATGTAAGTAAAGAGATGGGATAGGAAGATCAAACGCAATAGGAGCGCAAGGATTTTTCCCGTGGTTCTCATAGGTGGTGTTATTGTACGTCCATGTTTATGGAGTCTTCAACCCACGGAGGGTAACGGTCGCGAGAGTCCATGGAGGGCTCCACCCATAAGGGTCCACAAAGTAGCAACCTTGACTATTCCATACGGCTTCCGTCCGCGAAGGGCTAGCCTCACTATGGATAGATCTTCATGAAGTAGGCGATCTCCTTGCCCTTAAAAACTTCTTGGTTCACTCCACAACACGAAGTAGGAGGCTCCCAAGCGACACCTAACCAATCTAGGAGGCACCACCCTCCAAAAGGTAATAGGCTCGGTAATGACGATGAACTCCTTGCTCTTGTGCTTCAAGATGATAGACTCCTCAACACACAATCACTCTCTCACAGATTTGGCTTGGTAGAAGAGATGGGATTTGTGGAAACCAACTTGGGGAGGATAGAAATCAAGATCCATATGGTTGGAGTGGAAGATCTTGACCTCAACACAAGGGTAGGTGGTTCTCTCTCAAAAAACTGAGTAGGATAGGTATGGAATAGTTCTGAGTGCTTCTCTTTCGAGTGGGTGGTGGTGAAGGGGTGTATATAGGCATCCCCAAAAATCTAAACGTTACGCACAAAATGACCACCTTGGTGACACCGATGTGTTAATCTCGGTGGTACCGAAGTGACCAAAAGGTGACAACTTTTGAATCTCGGTGAGACCGATATAGGAATCTCGGTTGCACCGACAAGGTGACCAACAGTCAGAAGTACCAAACTCGATGACGCCGATTCAACATTATTGGACGGACCAAAAGTGTGAACTTACGTAACAGAAAGTTGACAACCCAACTCGGTGGCACCGAAAGCAGTGTCGGCTGCACCGAAGTGGCTAGGGTTTGGCTGAGTCTGTCTAGGGTTTGGAATTGGTGGCACCGGGATAGGAAAGTTGGTTGCACCGATTTTGGATGTTTGGCTAGAGATAGACTTTGGTGGGAGAGCTTGTGGATGTTTTTGGTGACTATCACTTGTGCATGTGTGAGCATTTTGTTCACCAACAAAATCTTACCCCCTTTTAATAGTATTGGCTTTCCTATGGACTCAAAGTGATTTCTCCCAAATGTAAAATGTAGAGTCCTCTTGCTTGAAGCTTGGCCAACCTATTTCCTTGAATCTTGGTGTAATTCCACAATCTCTACAAACCTTTTGCCAGCCCAACTCTCCATGGACTATTATCTGAAATACACTAGATAAAGGTGTTAGTCCAAGAGACAATGTATGTTGTCATGAATTATCAAAACCACCAAGGGAGCATGTTGTGCTTTCAGAGTGTCACGACCATAGATAGTTGGGCAAGCCCCCGGGCGCTCGACCCGGTAGCTCCCAACTCTATCAAGAGCCACCCGTGCATTTCTGCTCGGTTGCGCGCCTCCATGACCCAAACCCGAATATGTTGGTCCCCGCGTAGCTGCGGGATTGCGCTCCCACGGCCCAAACATGAGCACAACGCACCGGCGCAGCCATGGAGGTGTTTTGTTGATGAAGCTGTGCTGCGAGTTGTCGAGACACCAACCAGACAGGGTCTTCGGAGCCTCGGGAGCCCCAGCCTCCTAAGGCTGTGCCGACGCTCCAGTTGCCGCGGGTGGCCCGTGTTACCTATGTCTTGCTGCCCCTCCCCCAGGGCATCACTCCTGTGGCCTCGGGGCTCGGCTCGGCGTCGCTTGCCCGCAAGGACGATAGCTTGTGCCATGCCTCGTGGGGCCAGGGGCGTTCTCCCTCCTTCTCCTGCTCGCGATGTCCAGGCTTGGTGCTTTGTCGGGGGAAACCCCCAAGCCCGGCTCAGGGAGGACGCCCGAGGTCTTCCCTATTCCTGGAGGGCATTGGCCCCTGCGGCAGGCGCTCGATCTGGGCTTATATCCCTAGGTACAACATAACATGGTACATAGGGCTCCACATAAGGGTCTGGTTCTCTGCCTGAATTGTCCGGTGGGGTGTCGGGGACGGTCCCTCCAGGCGGCGGCGGGGCTCCTCCCTGCGCACGCAGCCCGCAGACCCTCCTACATCGAGCCTCGGAGCGAAGTTGCTTACCTCTGCCACCATTGTTGGGTGGGCCGTGCACCTCCTGGCGTGGATTGCTCCCCGACGATCCGACACGCCTTCACCATTGTTGCCTGTTTGTCCGGACGCGTGTGCCACTTGCTCCCTACGCGGGATGGCGCGCTCTCGCTGGTCAATCCAGATTGTTGAAGGTCCACCGGGTCACGGGGGGCGCGTTGGCGCGCGTGTGGGTCACCCCGTAGTTTCCTTCGCGCGCTAGGTCGTGGTGGCCGGGCTGTGTCCCGAAATTGGTCACCGGAATTCAAAGGAGGAGGAGCACAGCGCGGGGCAGGCCGGGCTAGGTCCTATTATTGATTATCTTCAGATTTAAGTTGTTTTTAAAATTGGTTAAAAATGTTCATGAGGTGGCCCCACATGTTTGATGATTTGTGGTTATGTTTGGTTGGATGTTTGGGGGTTTATTGTATTTGTGATTTTATTAAAACAGGAGCTGCATTTTTTATATATTAAATAAAATACTTGCTCCATAATTCATCTTAATATGTTTATAAAATATGGCTCTTTATTTCATCCATAAAATATATTTTTCTTTCCCCAAACCCTTTTCTTTTCTCAGGGTTATTTTTGTTTTGTGTTGCTGGTTTTTAAAATAACAAAAACCCTTCCTTTTTTCCTGAGAGTGTGAGAGAGGGAGTGGGCCACGGCCCAGCCCACATGAGCAGGGACGGCCACCTGCATCCGTCTTCTTCTCCGTCAGTGAGGTTCAGAGAGCGCGTGCGTCGCCGTCGCCGTCAGCCTGAGGCTATATAGCCTCCCCTCGGCATCCGTGTCGTTCCGCTAGGGTTCCCTCTTCATCCCTCCACCATCGCAGCTCCCCCTCTTCCTCTCTTTCTTCCTCCTCCCTCTCTTCTTTTTCCCCTGCGAAGCAAGTTCAGAGACTGCAGAGGTGGTGCTCGCCGGCGTTGTCGTCTCGAGGGTGGTTCTTCTCCGCGTCTAGGGTGATGTGGCGGACGTTGACCGTCCCCGCGCTCCATTACCGACGTTAAAGCACTGCGGGAGGTCCAGGGGCGCCTTCTTCTTCCTTCTCATCGCCGGAGCGTCGACGGGCCTTCTTCCTCTTTGCGCGCGTCGTCTCCGCCTCTCCTTCCCCTCCGTCGCCGTCGCTCGTGCCCCCGTGTCTCCGTGAGGCCCTCAGTGAGCAGCCCATCCCCGCTGTCCCCTTTCCTCACCGTAATTCGTAGACGCGTCGCCATGGGCAACGTCGTCGTCGCTCGAAATTCCCGAGCTTGGGCTCGCCTCCGATCCCCTTCCTCGCAAGATGAGACGAGGGATGGAGCCCCCATAGTTTCCTCTTTCGATTACGTCGCTCCCTGTTGCCTGAGACCCCGTTGCGTCGCCGGGGATCGTCGTCGCCCTGCCGCTATCGCTGCCGCTGTTGCTCTGTTCTTGTGTATGTGTGTAGGATTCAGTTTCGTCAATTAGTATGTGTGAGTGTGTGTATTAGAACGCCGAGCCCCCCCTCTGTTACGATCCGGCTCGCTAGCATAGTGGTGTGGTGCGTGTGTGGATGACTAGAGGTCAGGGGTTCGACCCCTGAACCTCCCCCTTTTCTTTGTTTTGTTTTTTGTTTTGTTTTTTGTTTTATTTTGTTTTCTTCTTTGTTTTTCTTTTCACTTGCTTTACATACATATGTGTGTGTGCATTTCCTGCAAGTATGTGTGTGTGTTGTTTTCTTGCCATGTGAGTGTGTGTGTGCACATGTGTATGTGTGTATGCACAAGGGGCAGACACACACATGTATGCATATTGAGTGTATGAGTGTGTGTAGGTGCCCCCTTTTTTTATTTGTTTTGCTGTGTGTGTAAGGTGAGTGTATGTGTGTTGCACATATGCATGGGTGCACGTGTATGTGTGTGTTGCACATATGCATGGATGCACATGTATGTGTGTGTTGCACATATGCATGGGTGCACATGTGTGAGTGTGTATGCTATGCATACATACCCACATGTGTGTTTGTGAGTTGTGTGTGTGTATGCCTAAGGCATATACCCATGTGTGGGTTTGTGTTGTGGTGGTGTGTGTGCTTTTGCACATACACATATGCTAGGGTATGTTTTCATAGGTGTAGGTGATGTGTGCCAACATAATTAAGCATGTGTGGATGTATGTGTGCATGATTAGCTCCATGTGTAGGTTTTCTCTCTTATGTGCATATGAGATAGTTTCCATTGTAGCTATGTTTGCTTCCAACTTGTTTGCTTCTCATGCAATTGATGCCATGCCATGTTTAGTTACTCTATGATGCTGTTTATCCATCTCCTTTATGTGTCCATAAGTGGACATGCATTTTTGTTCATTTCCATGAGAGGAGATAAGTGTCATAAGTCACTCATGACTTATAGGGGTCAATTTCGACCTAGATTATCTCCCACTTCCTCCAAGCAAGTATATGTGTATGAGTAATGATTTTGGGGTAAACTCAACCCATGAATGCACCTGTGAAGTCAGATTTGACATTGGGGCCACCCTTATAAAACTGCATTTTTATGCTGTGATGCCCTTTTGTCTTTTATTTGTGAATTAATCTATGCATGGTTTTAATTTCTTGCCCACATGAGATTGCTAGTTAAAGTTGTTGGGAATGTCCCAGTATTTTTGGTATTTGTGCTAAGTCACCAGATAAGTGGGAACCATGCTGTTTAGTAAGCAACTTTCTGTTTCTGTTTAGCTTGCTTAAAAATGACTAAGTCTACAAGAACTTCTGTTATTGTTTTGCCATGAAGAGTGGGTTGTAACTAGTGATGTAGTTGGTATTCCAGAGAACTGGAATTTTCACTAAGTCCCTGAAAAACTGTTTCATCATGTCAACTTGTTTGCTTCATGCATATTGATGTGTGCCAGTTTTGCTGTTTGCATAGTGGGATAAGTTGATGTGGGTGTTGAGTAGATTCTGTCAATATCATGTTTGTTGTTGAAGGTTTCCTATAGCTTTAGTTGTGAGCTTTTCAAATTGCTATGTTGCTGTTTTATGGCAGATTGGGTGTTATTTTGTTTTGTGAGTTGTGGGAGCTATACTCCATGGAATTGATTGATTCTTGAGTCTATTGTGATTTATTTTTCAACGCCTATCCAGTGGATACCTTGGAATGCCAAGAATTAGCCCAGGTATTTGGTGGTCTTGTGTTATGCCTCCATACCTTGTCGTGAGCGTATCTCGAGAACCGTATCTCCGTTTCTTGCGATCCTTATATGCATTTATATAGATTTTGCATGATGCATCCATATTTGCCATGTTCATGCATGTCTAAATATATTAACATGAGGTTCTGTCCAGGTTCATTAATATACCAACTTTGCACGTGAACTTGACTAGTTTGGGATAGCCATGTTAAATTCTTTATAAAATGAATCATGCATCATCTTGGTTGTGCATTGCACCTTGGTTGGTTATTTATTTTCTGTTTCTCTTGGGTAGACGCGAGTCTCGATACTGAGTTTGAGGACCCTGGAGACTACCACTACGAGGATCCCGCTACTTGTTCCGTTGAAGAACCAACAGGCAAGATGATCGTACCCGGATGCCAATACTATATTTGCTTGCTAGTTTCTCGCTCTTATCGTTAAAATTGTGCTACCTACCACTTGATATCAGCCCCCATGTTGCCATGATAGCCTCTAACCTCCACATCCTAGCAAACCTTTGCTTGGCTATGTTACCGTTGCTCAGCCCCTCTTGTAGCATTTTAGTTGCAGGTGCAGGTTGTTCCATGTGATAACATGGATTTGGATATCACAATATTCTGTTATTTAATTTAATGCACATATATATCTTGGTATTGGTGGAAGGCTTGGCCTTTTGCTAAGTGATTTGTTTCGCTATTACCGCCATTAGTTCCTTGTTACCGGTGTTATGTTTTCCATACTTTGCGCTCCTAACATGCTCAGGGTTGTTATGGGGACCCCCTTGTTTATTCGGTTGAGATTAAAACTTGTCTGGCAAGACCCAACATTGGTACAACTTTTGCTATAACTAATAAAACTTGCATAGGGCTTTGCAACCCCGTGGATAATTAATCAACCCCCGGGCCAGTGCTCCGCATGAGCGTTGGTCCACCCACCTAGCAGTCGGCGGTGCCACCTCGGGGCAACTCGAGGCATTTTCAGGCAACCGTCCACTTCACATAGACGGATGATGCCCGTTGATAAAGAGCGCACGGCTCTAGAAGCGGATCTGGCTCACCGGGAGGTCTTGCTGGAATTTTTTTACCTTTATCGAGTGTCTTACGTGTGGAGTCTGACTTTCTTCGGGTTTACTCGAGGTGTTGGAATCCTTTTGGAATTGCCTATGATGATCGCGAGATCCGCGGTCGAGGCTATTCCCATGGAGTGTGGTTATTTGTGATGGACTAGTTGGAGCACCCCTGCAGGGTTAAATCTTTCGGAAAGCCGTGCCTGCAGTTATGTGGCAACTTGGATATTTGTTTAACACCCGATTATAGTTAACTTGAAGTAAACTCTAATTAAAATACACCAACTGTGTGAGTAACCGTGATCGTCTCTGCTCGTGAACATGATCCGAGAGAGAACACGGTGGGGTTATGATTGACGTAAGTAAGTGTTCAGGATCTCTTAGAGATTATACTAGATTCAATTGTTCTTCATAGGCCACTCATATTTATTTCATGTTGCGTAAGATAGCCACCATAAAATGCTTAGTGCTACTGCAAACTTAACATCCCCCTTCCAACCTAAAGCTTAAATAGTCTTGGCACCCAGGCACATGATAGCTGAGTCCTCTGTGGCTCACAGTTTTCTACAACAACTCCAGGTACAGGTTCAGATGAGTACATGCAGGATGATCTTACCCAGCTCTAGTGGGATTATGATGAGGAGAGAGGCAGGATGTATGTGACGTATCCGGATGAGTAGAGAACCTTGTCGTGATCTTTGGGGAAGTGAGATAGTTTCATTTGCATCT
The DNA here is from genome assembly GCA_022496015.1 of Hordeum marinum. NCBI lineage: Eukaryota > Viridiplantae > Streptophyta > Magnoliopsida > Poales > Poaceae > Hordeum > Hordeum marinum. The sequence goes on along the minus strand of CM039678.1, from coordinate 389,298,703 downwards.
GTTTATCGTTTGATTTCGTCCGTAGCCGGACCCTATTTTCTTCTTGATGATTGAAATTTGAGTGGAATTGTAATTTAGCATGTGGCGAGTGTAAGCCAAATTGTACACTCATCTCTTCTATAATGTATGATGTAATGTTACTATACTTGCTAACGGCAAAATGCTCCTCTATCCCTTGCGAGGCCCTCGTGTCTTAAAATGGATAGGCACACATTTTGGACGTGACAAGTTGGTATTCAGAGCCATACGACCATAGGAGCCTTTGCTTGTTCGAACTTGGCCGAGTCGTGTCTAGTACAAACTATTTTGAGTCTAGTTATATCGGAGAGTAGGATTCTTTTTACTTCTCTTCTATGCTCTGGTGAGGTTTTCGACTTAGGAATTTTGTTTCTACTCCTCTTCTCGCTCAAAATTTGTTTTAGGATCACGCGGGTATTATGGAGTCTATATGATGCCGATGTGACAGGGTTCTGTCTTGGTGCCTCCTGTATGACTTGATTTCTTCCGGGGAGTCGAGCTCCAGGGAATGTTGGCACATCGTTATCATTTAGCTTCCTTGATATCTCAGGACGGAGAATGTTCGGAATTACTTCAATACTTATCGTGGTGAGATAAGGTCGGAGTCACCCAGTACTGGGGAGGCGTCCGGGGTACCACCATGGTTTAGTATCGTTGTGAGTTCGAGGATTCGAGATTATACGAGTTTGCGGAAGTTTCTTGAGTTATGGTGTGGAAGGTTGCGGATGCAGTTGCAGCTGATTGCCTAGGACAGGTTCCTGATTTCGCAACCCGAATCACATAAACAAGAAAGTTTTCGGAAGTTCATAGGTGGGAAATCTGTAGTCATCTAGGATCATACTCTTCAGATGTATATGGGCATGTACATTTGTTCCGAGCGCTTAGCTCAATACTTTTGTGTTATTGCAAGTGGCTTATTATGTCTGATGATGTTATCATGATCCGAAGAAGCATTCTTAATAATTTTTAAGTAGGAAGGCTATGTTGGTAATTGTTCAATTTCTTCAAGCATTTGATTCAGCTTATGATTCATCTTATCAATGAGGTGCTGATGCGTTTTGTCCATCTTCAGGATGGCTCCACCAACTCGCAGCAATTCGGGTCGTGGTGAGGAGCAGACTGATGTTCCACCGCCACCCCCGCCACCGCCTCCTCCTCCAGAAGCTTGGAAAGCTGTGATAGCCGCAACCAATGCGAACACTCAGATGTTGCTCAGACTGTTGCAAGAAAGGGAGCAGGGTCAGCAAGGTTTTCAAGGCAATTTTCAGAATCAGCTTCAGTTTGCGACACTCAACCAGTTCCTTGCCAACCAGCCCAAGACTTTCACCTGTTGTGAGCAGCCTCTAGATGCTGATGATTGGCTTCGTGATATGAGTAAGCATTTTGAGTGCAGCAATGTCAGGCCAGAGGACTTTGTCAGGTTTGCATCGTTCCAACTAAGGGGTCAAGCAGCTGATTGGTGGCAGCAGTACAAGGATTCCAGGGGCGATCGTGTTGTTACTTGGGACAATTTCCGTCGTGACTTTAGGGCTCATTACATTCCGACAAGCTTTGTCGAGGAGATGCATGAGAAGTTCAGGCACCTGAAGCAGGGACGCAAGTCTGTCTATCAGTACAACGTCGAGTTCCAGAATCTAGCCCATTATGCCAAGCAAGATGTTCCAGATGACAAGGCTATGATCTATCAGTTCAGAGGCGGTCTCAAGGATGAGCTTCTGCCAAGCCTAGTTCTTCAAGAGCCTCGTGAGTTTGATCAGTTCTACAACATGGCTTTGAAGGTTGAAGCAGCTCAGCTCAAATTAGAGAACTCCAAGAAGCGTTCAAGGAATTCACATTCTTCTTCCAGCTCTCAGATGGTTCCCAAGCAGTAGAAGTATTGGGTGCCAAATCCTCTTCCGTTTCGTCCTCCTCAACAGCAGAAGCAGTTCGGTGGTCGTGGTTCTTCCCACCCACCCAACCCAGGTTTCCAGTAGAAGAACCAGGCGTCCAAGGCTGTTCTTGTTCCTCCTCCAGGCAATGTTCGTCCGCTCTCTGAGGTGACTTGTCACAAGTGTGGCCAGAAGGGTCACTATGCAAACAAGTGCAACACGCGGCGTCTTCCGCCTCCTCCTCCTGTCAAGCCTCCAGTCAATGCTATGGTGAAGCATAATCCCAAGACCGCAAGAGTGAATATGGTGAATGCAGCAGAAGCAGAGCAGTCCAATGATGTGATTATGGGTAATCTCTCAGTTAATAATTTTCCTGCAAAAGTGTTATTTGATTCTGGTGCATCACATTCATTCATTTCAAGGCCATTCGTAGAGTTGCATGATGTGTGTCCAGTTAATCTATCCAAGCCGTTGTCAATTGTTTCTCCCGGCAAGGTGATGAATTCTCGTTTGGTTGTTCCGGATGTTTCTATCAAGATGGACAATTATTCTTTTCTGGCTTCTCCAATTGTTCTCGGCAATTCTGATATTGATCTCATTTTGGGCATGGACTTCTTGGCTGTGAATAAGGCTCTTATTGATTGTCAAACAAAAGAAGTCCAGATGACTCATCCTTCAGAGGACGTGATTATATTCGCGGCTTGCGATGACACAATCCGTCTCTTTGCTCTTAATGAGAAGGGTGAAATCTCGGCGATTTCTCAAATTCCGGTGGTTTGTGAGTATGAAGATATCTTTCCAGAAGAATTGCCAGGAATGCCTCCGCACCGGCCAGTCGAGTTCGTGATTGATCTCCAGCCCAGAACTGAACCGGTCTGCAAGCGCCCGTATAAACTTGGCCCCAAAGAGCTGAAAGAGTTGAAGAAGAAGCTTGATGAGCAAGAACGTCTGGGTCTGATCAGACAAGTTCTTCTCCATGGGGTTGTGGTGTTCTGTTTGTCAAGAAGAAAGATGGCACAGATCGTCTTTGTGTTGATTACCGGCCATTGAACAAGAAGACAATCAGAAACAAGTACCCACTTCCCAACATCAATGAGCTGTTTGAACAACTGAAAGGTGCCAAGGTTTTCTGGAAGCTTGATCTTCGCATGGGTTATCATCGGATTCGCATTCGCGAAGAGGACATTCCCAAGACCGCTTTCAGGACGAGTTTTGGCTCTTATGAGTACACCGTCATGTCCTTTGGTCTTGCTAATGCTCCTCCAACCTTCTCAAGAATGATGAATTTCATTTTCTCTCCTTTCAAGAATGAGTTCGTCTTGGTCTATCTGGATGATATCCTTGTGTTCTCGGAGACAGAAGAAGATCATGCAGAGCATCTCCGTCTTGTGCTTGACAAGTTAAGAGAGCATCAGTTCTATGCCAAGTTTTCCAAGTGTGAGTTTTGGCTCAATGAAGTGGTGTGCCTTGGGCATGTCATCTCTGCCGAGGGAATTAAAGTGCACCCTAAGAAAGTTGAGGCAATCTTGAAGTGGGAACCTCCTTAGAATGTGAAGCAGCTTCGGAGCTTCCTCGGGCTTGCTAGTTATTGCAGAAGATTCGTGGAGAACTTCTCTCAAATTGCTAAGCCTCTATCCAATCTCCTCCAGAAGAGTGTCAAGTATGTTTGGTCTCCTGAGTGTGATGTGGCGTTCAATACACTCAAGCAGAGACTGACTTCAGCTCCAGTTCTTGTTCCTCCTGAGTAGTCCAAGCCTTTCCAAGTTTTCTGTGATGCTTCTCTCCAAGGTCTTGGTGGTGTTCTCATGCAAGACAAGAATATTGTTGCTTATACCTTGCGTCAGTTGAAGTCTGCCGAGAAGAACTACCCCACTCATGATTGCGGCAGTTCTTCATGCTCTAATGACTTGGAGGCATTTGTTGTTGGGTAGACCAGTTGAGGTGTACACCGATCACAAGAGCTTGAAGTACATTTTCACTCAACCCACTCTCAATCTTCGGCAATCTCATTGGGTGGAAATGCTTGAAGACTTCAACCCAAGCATTGAGTATACTCCGTGGAAAGCAAATGTCATTGCAGATGCGCTCAGCCATAAGGCGTACTGCAATAGTCTCATTTTGAAGCCTCTTCAGCCCGAGATTTGTGAAGCCTTCTGCAAGCTTAACCTTCAGATGATTCCGCAAGGATTTCTTGCAAATCTCCAAGTCTCTCCGACTCTGGAAGATCAGGTTTGCCAAGCGCAGCTTCCTGACGCTATGGTGAAGAAAGTGAAGAAAGGTGTGGCCAAGAGCATTCCGAAGTATAAGTGCTTTTGAGTTGATGACAAATATACCTTGTTCTTTGAGGACCGTCTTGTGGTTCCAAAAGGTGATCTCAAAAAGGTTATCATGGACGAAGCACACAATTCTCTGATATCCATTCATCCAGGCAGTTCCAAGATGTATCAAGATCTCAAGCAGACCTTCTAGTGGACTCGCATGAAACGGGAAATTGCTCAGTTCATGAACAAGTGTGATGTTTGTCGCAGAGTGAAGGCAGAACATCAACGTCCAGCAGGTCTTCTTCAGCCTTTGCCTATCCCAGAGTGGAAATTCGATCATGTGGAGATGGATTTCGTAACTGGGTTTCCTAAGTCCAAGAGGGGCAACGATGCCATCTTTGTGGTTATCGACAAGCTGTCAAAATTTGCTCATTTCCTGCCAGTCAAAGAATATATCTCGGCAGCTCAGCTTGTAGAGTTGTATACGTCAAGGATAGTGTCTTTGCACGGTATTCCTCAGCTCATCTCTTTTGACCCTGGGAGTCTCTTCACTTCCAAGTTTTGGGAGTCCTTCCAGACTACTATGGGTACTAAGATCCGTTTCAGCACGGCGTTCCATCCGCAGACAACTGGTCAAGTTGAGAGAGTCAATCAGATCCTTGAAGATATGCTCAGAGCCTATGTGATTTCGTTCGGCATGAAGTGGGAAGACTGCCTTCCATATGTTGAATTCTCATACAACAATAGCTTTCAAGCAAGCTCAGGCAAGGCCCCTTTCAAGATTCTCTACGACAGAAAGTGTCGTACCCCGCTTAACTGGTCTGAAACCGGTGAGCGTCAGATATTGGGCAATGACATGATCACTGAGGCAGAAGAAATGTGCCATGTCATTCGTGAGAACCTCTAAGAAGCTCAGTCCCGACAGAAGAGTTATTATGATAACAAACATCAGGATGTTTCTTTCCAAGTGGGTGATCTAGCCTATCTCAGAGTCTCTCCCATGAAAGGCACTCAGCGGTTTGGAATTAAAGGGAAGCTAGATCCTCGTTTTGTTGGTCCTTTCAAAGTGGTTGACAAGAGAGGTGGTCTTGCATATCAACTAGAGCTTCCTACAAATTTTGCAAATGTGCACGATGTCTTCCATGTTTCTCAGCTTCGGAAATGTTTCAAGACGCTGTCGCAAATGTGCATGATGTCTTCCATGTTTCTCAGCTCCGGAAATGTTTCAAGACTCCTGAGCGGACCATTGACCTCCAAGATATCGATCTCCAAGAAGATCTCTCTTATCGTGAGCATCCAGTTGCAATTCTTGAAGAAACTGAGCGTAAGACTCGCAACAAGTCTATAAAGTTCCTCAAGGTGAAGTGGTCTCATCATTCCGACAAAGAAGCTACTTGGGAACGCGAGGACCTTCTCCGTTCCGAATTTCCAGACTTCTTTCGTTCCTAGATCTCGGGTTGAGATCCTCTTATAGCATGGGAGAGTTGTGATAGCCCAAGTGATGTCCCTACCCTATTTGGCTTGTAACCCCATGTATGAACCTTGTGCCATGAGCTTATGAGATGTATGATTGCTCCTTGTCATTCATGTGTGTGCATTCATGCATCATCATGCATAATTCTCATTTCATTTCTTCTTGCCATGTTGGTTTTCTTGTGCTGGCTATGATGTGATGGTGGTGAGGTGTTTGATATGTGTGTGAGATGTTTGTTTGTGGTGGATCCATGTGAGCATCTCTCTTTTCTTCCCCTCTCTTTTCCTTTGCAACATCCCCTCCAAAAGCCTTTTCTTTCTATTATTGATTATCTTCAGATTTAAGTTGTTTTTAAAATTGGTTAAAAATGTTCATGAGGTGGCCCCACATGTTTGATGATTTGTGGTTATGTTTGGTTGGATGTTTCGGGGTTTATTGTATTTGTGAATTTATTAAAACATGAGCTGCATTTTTATATATTAAATAAAATACTTGCTCCATAATTCAACTTAATATGTTTATAAAATAGGGCTCTTTATTTCATCCACAAAATATATTTTTCTTTCCCCAAACCCTTTTCTTTTTTCAGGGTTATTTTTGTTTTGTGTTGATGGTTTTTAAAATAACAAAAAAAACCTTCCTTTTTTTCTGAGAGTGTGAGGGAGGGAGTGGGCCGCGGCCCAGCCCATGTGAGCAGGGATGGCCACCTGCTCCCGTCTTCTTCTCGGTCAGTGAGGTTCAGAGAGCGCTGCGTCGCCGTCGCTTTTCCATCGCCGTCGCCGTCAGCCTGAGGCTATATAGCCTCCCCTCGGCGTCCGTGTCGCTCCGCTAGGGTTCCCTCTTCCTCCCTCCTCCACCGTAGCTCCCCCTCTTCCTCTCTTTCTTCCTCCTCCCTCTCTTCTTTTCCCCCTGCAAAGCAAGCTCAGAGAGTGCAGAGGTGGTGCTCGTCGGCGTCGTCGTCTCGAGGGTGGTTCTCCTCCGCGTCCAGGGTGATGTGGCGGACGTGGACCGTCCCCGTGCTCCGTTCCTGGTGTTAAAGCGCCACGGGAGGTCTAGGGGCGCCTTATTCTTCCTCCTCATCACCGGAGCATCGCCGGGCCTTCTTCCTCTTTGCGCGCGTCGTCTCCGCCTCTCCTTCCCCTCCGTCGCTGTCGCTCGTGCCCCCGTGTCTCCGTGATACCCTCGGTGAGCAGCCCATCCCCGCTGTCCCCTCTCCTCGCCGTAATTCGTAGACGCGTCGCCATGGGCAACGTCGCTGCTGCTCAAAAGTCCCGAGCTTGGGCTTGCCTCCGATCCCCCTCCTCGCAAGATGAGATGAGGGATGGAGCCCCCGTAGTTTCCTCTTTCGATTCTGCCGCTCCCTGTTGCCGGAGACCCCTTGCGTCACCGGGGATCGCCGTCGCCCTGCCGCTATCGCTGCCGCTGTTGCTCTGTTCTTGTGTATGTGTGTAGGATTCAGTTTCGTCAGTTAGTATGTGTGAGTGTGTGTATTAGAACGCCGAGCCCCCTCCTCTGTTACGATCCGGCTCGCTAGCATAGTGGTGTGGTGCGTGTGTGGATGACCAGAGGTTAGGGGTTCGACCCCTGAACCTCCCCCTTTTGTTTTTTTGTTTTTTTGTTTTGTTTTGTTTTCTTCTTTGTTTTTCTTTTCTCTTGCTTTACATACATATGTGTGTGTGCATTTCCTGCAAGTATGTGTGTGTGTTGTTTTCTTGCCATGTGAGTGTGTGTGTGCACATGTGTATGTGTGTATGCACAAGTGGCATACATACACATGTATGCATATTGAGTGTATGAGTGTGTGTAGGTGCCCCCTTTTTTTATTTGTTTTGTTGTGTGTGTACGGTGAGTGTATGTGTGTGTTGCACATATGCATGGGTGCACGTGTATGTGTGTGTTTCACATATGCATGGGTGCACATGTATGTGTGTGTTGCACATATGCATGGGTGCACATGTGTGTGTGTATGCTATGCATACATACCTACATGTGTGTTTGTGAGTTGTGTGTGTGTGTGTATATGCCTAAGGCATATACCAATGTGTGGGTTTGTGTTGTGGTGGTGTGTGTGCTTTTGCACATACACATATGCTAGGGTATGTTTGCATAGGTGTAGGTGATGTTTGCCAACATAATTAAGCATGTGTGGATGTATGTGTGCATGATTAGCCCCATGTGTAGGTTTTCTCTCTTATGTGCATATGCGATAGTTTCCATTCTAGCTATGTTTGCTTCCAACTTGTTTGCTTCTCATGCAATTGATGCCATGCCATGTTTATTTGTTCTATGATGCTGTTTATCCATCTCCTTTATGTGTCCATAAGTGTACATGCATTTTTGTTCATTTCCATGAGAGGAGATAAGTGTCATAAGTCACTCATGACTTATAGGGGTCAATTTCGACCTAGCTTATCTTCCACTTGCTCCAAGCAAGTATGTGTGTATGAGTAATGATTTTGGGGTAAAATCAACCCATGAATGCACCTGTGAAGTCAGATTTGACTTTGGCGCAACTTGATAAAACTGCATTTATATGTTGTGATGCCCTTTTGTCTTTTATTTGTGAATTAATCTATGCATGGTTTTAAGTTCTTGCCAACATGATATTGCTAGTTAAAGTTGTTGGGAATGTCCCAGTATTTTTGTTATTCGTGCATAGTCATCAGATAATTGGGAACCATGCTATTTAGTAAGCAACTTTATGTTTCTGTTCAGCTTGCTTAAAAATGACTTAAGTCTGGAAGAACTGCTGTTATTGTTTTACCATGAAGAGTGGGTTGTAACTAGTGATGTAGTTGGTATTTGCTCATGCTCAGTGTTAGTTATTTGTAGTAGATATGGTCATCTACCATCCTGTTAGTTATTCGGAGCACTCTAGCATATTTAACCATTGCTGTCAACTTGCTACTTTATTAACTCAGATTCCAGAGAACTGGAAATTTCACCAAGTCCCTGAAAAACTGTTTCATCATGTCAACTTGTTTGCTTCATGCATATTGATGTGTGCCTCTTTTGCTGTTTGCATAGTTGGATAAGTTGATATTGGTGTTGAGTAGATTCTGTCAATATCTTGTTTGTGGTTGTAGGATTCCTGTAGCGCTAGTTGTGAGCTTTTCAAATTGCTATGTTGCTGTTTTGTGGCAGATTGGGTGTTATTTTGTTTTGTGAGTTGTGGGAGCTATACTCCATGGAATTGATTGATTCTTGAGCCTATTGTGATTTATTTTTCAACACCTATCCAGTGGATACCTTGGAATGCCAAGAATTAGCCCAGGTATTTTGTGGTCTTGTGTTTTGCCTCCATACCTTGTCATGAGCGTATCACGAGAACCGTAGCTCCGTTTCTTGCGATCCTTATATGCATTTCTATAGATTTTGCATGATTCATGCATATTTGCCATGTTCATGCATGTCTAAATAGCTTAACATGAGGTTCTTTCCAGGTTCATTAATATACCAACTTTGCACGTGAAACTTGACTAGTTTGGGATAGCCATGTTAAATTCTTTATAAAATGAATCATGCATCATCTTGGTTGTGCATTGCACCTTGGTTGGTTATTTATTTTCTGTTTCTCTTGGGTAGACGCGAGTGTCGATACTGAGTTCGAGGACCCTGGAGAGTACCACTACGAGGATCCCGCTACTTGTTCCGCTGAAGAACCAACAGGCAAGATGATCGTACCCGGATCCCAATACTATCTTTGCTTGCTAGTTTCTCGCTCTTATCATTACAATTGCACTACCTACCACTTGATATCAGCCCCCATGTTTCCATGACAGCCTCTAACCTCCACATCCTAGCAAACCTTTGCTTGGCTAAGTTACCGCTGCTCAGCCCCTCTTATAGCATTTTAGTTGCAGGTGCAGGTTGTTTGATGTGATAACATGGATTTGGATATCACAATATTCTGTTATTTAATTTAATTCACATATATATCTTGGTATTGGTGGAAGGCTTGGCCTTTTTCTAAGTGATTTGTTCCACTATTACCGCCATTAGTTTCTTGTTACCAGTGTTATGTTTTCCATACTTTGCGCTCCTAACATGCTCAGGGTTGTTATGGGGACCCCCCTTGTTTATTCGATTGAGATTAAAACTTGTCTGGCAAGACCCAACATTGGTACTACATTTCCTATAACTAATAAAACTTGCATAGGGCTTTGCAACCCCATGGATAATTAATCAATCCCCGGGCCAGTGCTCCGCATGAGCGTTGGTCCACCCACCTAGCAGTCGGCGGTGCCACCTTGGGGCAACTCGAGGCATTTTCAGGAAACCGTCCACTTCACATAGACGGATGATGCCCGTTGATAGGGAGAGCACGACTCTTCTGGCTCATCGGGAGGTCTTGTTGGACTTGTTTTATCTTTATCGAGTGTCTTGCGTGTGGAGTCCGACTTTCTTCGGGTTTACTCGAGGTGTTGGAATCCTTTTGGAATTGCCTATGATGATCACGAGATCCGCGGTCGAGGCTATTCCCACGGAGTGTGATTATTTGTGATGGACTAGTTGGAGCACCCCTACAGGGTTAAATCTTTCGGAAATCTATGCCCGCGGTTATGTCGCAACTTGGATATTTGTTTAACACCCGGTTATAGTTAACTTGAAGTAAACTCTAATTAAAATACACCAACTATGTGAGTAACCGTGATCGTCTCTACTCGTGAACATGATCCGAGAGAGAACACGGTGGGGTTATGATTAACGTAAGTAAGTGTTCAGGATCTCTTAGAGATTATACTAGATTCTATCGTTCTTCGTAGGCCACTCATATTTATTTCATGTTGCGTAAGATAGCCACCATAAAATGCTTAGTGCTACTACAAACTTAACATCCCCTTTCCAACCTAAAGCTTAAATAGTCTTGGCATCCGGGCACATGATAGTTGAGTCCTCTGTGGCTCACAGTTTTCTACAACAACTCCAGGTACAGGTTCAGATGAGTATGTGCAGGATGATCTTACCCAGCTCCAGTGGGAGTATGATGAGGAGAGAGGCATGATGTACGTGACATATCCGGATGAGTAGAGGACCTGGTCGTGATCTTTGGGGCAGCGAGATAGTTTCATTTGCATCTGTTTATCGTTTGATTACGTCTGTAGCCGGACCCTGTTTTCTTCTTGATGATTGAAATTTGAGTGGAATTGTAATTTAGCATGTGGCGAGTGTAAGCCAACTTGTCTACTCATCTCTTCTGTAATGTATGATGTAATGTTACTATACTTGCTAATGGCAAAATGCGCCTCTATCCCTTGCGAGGCCCTCGTGTCTTAAAATGGATAGGCGTGCATTTTGGGCGCACATGGTCACAGTCTTGTTGCACTGGAATGGAAACCTTTGAGCGGTGCTTCGAGAACCCGCATACGTCTTGCTCCCTTTGCACCAGAGGGGAAACTGCATCGCCTGGCGTGCTGGCACCTCCCTGTCCTTCCCTGCGTCATCTTTATCTCGTGAGGCCAGGTTCTGCATAGAGATCTCCGCCGCTCCGAAGGGGCCCGGGGAGGCCCATCCTTGCTGGTCTTGGTGTTGTTCTTCCTCGAGAGCCTAGGGTCCTCGCGAGGGCCTTGTCTTGAGTGGATCCACGCTAGGCCGCGTCTGCCTGATGAAGTGGGCCATGTCTAGGGCCGCAGGCAAGCAGGACTGGGTACCCCTGTTCCGAGAACACCGACAGGCACACACGCACGCACTAGTGCACTAGATGGTACAGTTTCCCCTTTGGTACAAAGGGAGCAAGGACGTATGCGGGTTCCCAAAGCACCCCCCCAAAGGTTTCCATTCCAGTGCAACAAGACCACAACCACGAGCCCTGCAGGACGGATGTCATCGCCGAGCCCACCACTGCATCATCAACAACTACTTTGCAAGCGAAGACCACCTTTCGTCAAGATAAAGATGTACTCCTTGTCCCCCTTTGAATTTGGCCACTTTGGGATCCCTTCCTGCCATAGCGATAAGGGAAGAGGACCTGGGCAACTATAAATGGAGGCTAGGCTGCTCCATAGAGAGGGGGACGAAAGAAGTGAGGCAAGACAATTAGAACGCCCTCACGAGGCAACTCGCCACTGTACTAGTTCATTCACAAACCTCATCATGAGGCAATCCACCAAAGCAGGAGTAGGGTTTTACGCTTCACAACGGCCTGAACCTGGGTAAATTGTCGTGTGCAATCTTCTTCCTCGTCATCGTGTGAGTTCGTCGTCTAAACCATCCAGTTGTGAGCTAGGAGGGGTGAGGTTGCTGGGGATATTCGCACACGCTCCTGTGTTTGAACTTCCTTGGGTTTTGTGGAGCCCGAGATCCGACAGGAACCACCATGGGGATGACCCCTGAACACGGCAGCGCTCCACCAGAGGCCGATGACACGCCACCAGAGGCCAACGACTCGTCGCCGGAGGTCGACGCCATGGTGCCTGAAACCCCAGCTCTGGAAGTGGACGGGGGCGGTGCCGCCGGAACTGCGCCGCCAGGGAGTGACACCGCCGCCGGTCCGATGGCGGGGGCAGCCGGCTCGTCCACCGACACACCTGGAGCCGTGTCGTTGGGAGGGGTGGGTCCCTTGGTCATCGTGGCGCGGGGCCCGTCTGGTGGTGCCAGTGGGGACCAGTCGCAGGAGTCCCGGGTGGCGGCTGGTGGCGCGCCCAGTGGGGGTGCGCCAACCATTGTTGGAGCCACGGTGGCTGCCCTCATCTCCGAGTTCGCCGACTGCCGCGCCAGGCGGCACTGGAGGCCTAGGCAGTGAGGAGCCGGCTGACACACCTCGAGTAGTCCGACGCGGTAAGGGCTCTACGTCCATTTTTTTCTTCTTTTTCTTGATTTTCTTTCGTCACGCGACGCTGTTCTCGCTTGAGCGTCTTCCAGTGGGGGCGTGCCAGCGCACCCACTAGGTGTAGCCCCAAGACTCGGGTCGGTTGGAGAGCAAACAGTTCGAGTTTAACCGTTGTGCTCACATATTTGTCCTTCGCATGCCGTCCATGATCCTCGGGTGACCACGTACAGCGTGCTGCTAGGCCTATATCGGGAGGCCAAAATCGGCTAGCCGTTGCGTCTATGGATCTGAAAGGTATGTGTCTTGTGAAATTTCAATGGGGGCACACGAGCGCACCCACTAGGTGTAGCCCCTGGGATTCAGGCCGGCTGCTCCGCGGGCGGGCTGAATCCTTTTCTTTGCTATGTTTCTGACAGATGCGTCTTCATGATGCGTAGCCACCCATGCCAAGACAGTCTGCCTCTGCCGCTAGGTGGTGCAACTTGGCGAACAGCGGGACCTTCAGTCCGTTGAGTGCGACCGGCTCTGCTAGGCGGCCGACCGGGCACAGGCGGAGAAGGATGAGCGCGAGGCGACACGTCACCGGGACTTGGAGGAGCGGGAGGCGACCCATCGCCAGGAGCTGGAGGCCAAGGACGCCTTGCTGGTGAAGGCGGCCGAGGATGCGCATGCGGCATAGGCCAAGCACGATCGTTGGGTACATGAGTGGTCGGCGAGGGAGGCGGCGCTGCAGGAGGAGGCGCAAGCGGTGGATCGCCTTCTGCCAGTCAGTCTTCATTGTTGTTTTTCTTTGTGCTTCAGTTTTGGAGTCGATCATTTTCTTGTCTCACACCGTACACCCCTCTCCTTATCAGGGATCTTTCCGGACACACAAGAGGCTGCGGAGGCAGCCATGGAGGCCCACCGCAAGGAGCAGCGCGTGTTAGGAGTCGACGTCGAGCAACTTGCTGCCTGGTATGTGGACGAGGTGGGGATTGCTGCCAAGGTGCGCTTGAATAAGGCGGTCCAGGCCATGGAGAGGCTCCAGAAGGCCAGCATGGTGCTGATTCACACCCTTTGGCTGGGTGTGGCAGAGCCGGCCACTATGAGCCAGCTGCCGTGGTGGTTGGAGGCAGGGACCGCACGGGTGAACGCCTGGAGGGCCTCCGTGGCATGGGCCGGAGCGGGCATGGTGCTGCGCGTCGCCAAGTCTTGGTACTCCGAGCTGGACTTGCGGCAGCTCGTAACCCAGCGTGCCGGCATGGACGCAGAGCTGGAGGCGGCCGCCAATGCACTAGACGTGCGGGCTAGTGACCTTGTGTCCTTCTCCCCATGGGATGAATATGTCCTAGACTGGGCGGCAGACAGTGCGGTGATCCCAGAGGACCACTATGGGCTGGCCTTCTAAGACCCAGAGGGCAGCTTAGGCGAGACCGGCGATGAAGACGCATGTCTAGCACTGACGACTACGCCGACGTCGAGTCGGCTCGGGTTCCGGAGCATGCCGCGACCAAGGACGTGGCTTCAAGTTCAACCGGCATGGAGCGCGCGGGAGCCGAAGACGGCGCTTCCTGTAGTTAGGGTATTTTCTTGCTTTATTTGGTTAGTCTGCAGTTCCACCCACTGGGGATGTAAATGTAATGAACATGTGGCTGGGGGATGTTATGCTTTTGAATATAAGTTCGTGCTTTTGCTTTGTTGAGAAATTTTATGCGTGTCGACTCGTCCTTAGCTCTTTGTCCCTTTGACTCTTCCTAGCACAAAACCTTGTTCCCTCCGGCTTCAGCACCGCCAACTCGACATTCGGGAGCCGGTCTGTAGTTGGGACAGGGCGTTCACCTCGGGGGATTTGTTCGTGAGGTTAGGAGTCGTGGGGACGCCTAGCCAGGGTGAGTGCGGCAGAGGCCAAGGAAAGTGATTCGGCTAGCCCTAGCCGGCAACCCCCTCTGGCCGGCCTTTGTGTGTGCAAGAACCCATTAGCCTGACAACCGGGAGCCGATCTATAGCTGGAAGGGGTGGGAGAGGCTTTTTGCTTAGCTCACATTACTTGACCGGCTTCAGGGAGCCACGCCAGGGCTATCCGGCGAGCCCCCAGGACCGAGGGACCAGACCCAGGAGCCGGTGCACGAGGCGAATTGTTTTTGAAGGAAATGAAAGAGGCGTTCCCCAAGAGCTGGATCGGGCACCCGTTGCATTCATAGTACCAAAAGGGGCGATACATACATACACTGGTTCTTCTTAGTAGTAAAATGGACGAAGGAGCGCCGCGTTCCACGGGCGCTCCGTCTCCTTGCCGAAGGCGTCTCTCTTGCGCTTTTGCGGCTTCTGGACGTCTATCAGATAGTACGCGTTGTTGTGTAGCGCCTTGCTGACGATAAACGGGCCCTCTCATGGGGAGGATAGCTTGTGCTGGCCAGCGGTTCGCTGGATCCGTTTGAGCACTAGGTCCCCCTCGAGGAAGGAGTGGGGCCGGATTCGCTTGTTGTGGTAGTGCCGAAGCTTCTGCTGGTAGATGGCCGACCGGCTCAGGGCTAGCTCGCGTGCCTCCTCAAGCAGGTCGATGCCGTCTTTTCTTGCCTCTCTTGCGTCCGTCTCCGTGTACAGTGTGACACGAGGCGATTCGAACTCAATGTCCATGGAGATGACCGCCTCGGACCTGTACATGAGGAAGAAGGGCATGAAGCCGGTCGAGCGGTTGGGTGTGGTTCTGAGGGTCCACAGGATGTCCGGTAGCTCTTCAATCCAGCATTCGGCTGATCGTACGAGTGGAGCTAGGAGCCGGGTCTTGATGTCATCCAAGATCAAGTAGTTTGCTCTCTCCGCCTGGCCATTCGACTGCGGGGTGGGCAACTGATGCAAGGTCGAGTCGGATGCCTTTGTTGGCGCAAAAACACGCCATCGCGCCTTTGGTGAAATTGGTGTCACTGTCGGTGATGATGTTGTGCAGAACACCCTAGCAGACCATGATTCCTCGATGAATCGGATGACCATGGGGCCCTCCAGCTTCTTGATGGGTCTGGCCTTGATCCACTTGGTGAACTTGTCGACGGCTACCAGCAGGTGCGTCATGCCACCTCAAGCGGTCTTAAACGGCCCCACCACATCGAAACCCTAGATGATGAAGGGCCGTGACAGGGGGGATGATCTTGAGGGTCGCTGCCGACAGGTGGCTTTGTGTGCTAAAACGTTGGCAGCCCTCGCACCTGTCGATCAGTTGCGTCGCCTCTTCAAGGGCAGTCGACCAGTGGAAGCCATGATGGAATGGGTTGGCCAATAGGGTCCTTGAGGCGGCATGGTGCCCACACTCGCCCTGATGAATGTCTCGGAGGATCTCTTGTCCCCTTTCCGGCTCGATCAGTGTTTGAAAACGCAGGTCGTGTTGCGCTGAACCAGCTCATGGTTGATGATGGCGTATGTGGAGGCCTGACGTTGGATTTGCCGGGCTGTGGCCTCGTCGGGAGGAAGCTCGCCACGAAGGAGGAAGGCCAGGATGGGCTGAACCCATGTGGGGGCCGAGACGGATGATGGCTCCCGCTCGGGCTGGGGACCGTGGGTGGCCTGAGCTCCCGGGCCCGAAGTCGGAGCCCCCGGGACCAAGCCGGAAGTCCCCAGGTCCAGGTCCGTAGATGGCGAGTTGAGCATCATCATGATGACTGCACCAGTGGATCCGACACAGCGGAGGCAGAATTTGCCAGAGGCGGCGATGCGGCAGGAGTCGACGAAGTCCTCGTGGCGGAAGATGAGCCGACAGGGTCCGCGGGCATGAAGATGGATTTCGATTCAGTGGAAGGCTTGATGGACGGCTTTCGTAGGTGCTCGAGGGAGACGCCGGTTGGATGGCTTGGCTAGTGTAGCTGATTTTTTCCAAGGCGTCTGCCGCCTCGTTGTCTGCCCGGGGGACATGGTGGAACTCACAGCCCTCGAAGGAGCTGGTGAGCTGCTGAACAAGGAAGCGGTAGCTAGCCATGTTGGCATCCCTGGCGTCCCATTCGCTAGAGATTTGCTGCACCACAAAGTCAGAGTCACCAAAGCAAAAAATACGCCAGATACCGATCTCGTTGGCGAGCCGGAGGCTATGGGCGAGTGCCTCATACTCGGCCACGTTGTTGGAGGCAGTAAAGTGGATCTAGAGCGCGTACTTGAGCTGGTCCCCTTTAGGGGATGACAAGATGATGTCGGCTCCCAAGCCAGTCCGCATCTTCGATCCATCTAAGTGCATGCGCCAGTGTGTGGAGTCCAGAGGCGGCAGCACGAACTAGGTCTTGGCCTCATCGATGAGGAAGTCGGCCATCGTCTGCTACTTGATGGCCATGCATGGCTCGTACCGGATCTCGTGGTCGGCCATGGCGATGACCCATTTGGCGATCCGGCTGTTGGTGTCCCGACCACTCATGATCTCGCCGAGCTGCATCATGCTCGCCATGATGACGATGTGCTCCTGGAAGTACTGCTTGACCTTCTTGGCGGCAAATTATATGTCGTAGCACATCTTATGGTAGTGGGGGTACTTTTGCTTGGAGGCGGAGAGGACCTCGCCGAGGTAGTAGACGGGGCGCAGCATGAGAAGCACCTTACCCTCCTTAGGCCGCTCCACCACCAGGACGATGCTGACGACGCGCGGGGTTGCCACGATGTACGCGAGCAAGGGCTCCTTCTCAGTCGGCGTGGCTAAGACAAGCATGCTGGTGAGGGCGTGTTTGAGGTCACGGAATGCCTCGTCTGCCTAGTCGGTCCACTCGAACTTGGTTGTCCTCTTCATGAGCTGGTAGAGGGGCAAGGCCTTCTCGCCCAGCCGGCTGACGAACCGGATGAGCAAGGCAAGGCAGCCCATGAATTTTTGAACGTCACGGAGACGGGTCGGCTTGGTCATGCGCTCGATCGCCTTGATCTTCTTTGGGTTGGCTTCGATGCCGCAAGCGGACACGAGAAAACCCAGGAGTCGGTCGGCTGGTACATCAAAGATGCACTTCTCCAGGTTGAGCCAGACCTTGTACTTGCGCAGGTTGCAGAAGGTCTCCCGGAGGTCGTCGAGGATGCTGAAATACTTCTTGGTCTTGACGACGATGTCATCCACATAGACGTGGACATTTCTGTCGATCTAGGGCAAGAGGCACTTCTGCATGCAGCGCTGGAAGGTACTGCCTGCATTCTTCAAGCCGAATGACATGGTGATGTAGCAGTAGGCCCCGAAAGGGGTGATGAAGGAGGTCTTCAGCCGGTCGGCTGGGTCTAGCTTGACCTGGTTGTAGCTGGAGTAGGCGTTCAGGAATGACAACATGCCACAGCCGGCCGTGGAGTCGATCACCTCATTGATCCGGGGCAGGGCGAACAGGTCCTTGGGGCATGCCTTGCTCAGGCCGGTGTAGTCGATACACATGCGCCAAGTCTTGTTCTCCTTCAGCACGAGGACTGTATTGGCCAACTAGTCTGTGTGGAAAACTTCCATGATGAAACCGGCTACGAGCAGCCGGGCAATCGCTTCTCCTATAGTACGCCACTTCTCCTTAGAGAAACGGTGTAGGGGTTGCTTGGCTGGCTTTGCATCCGGACACACATGAAGTTTGTGCTCGGTGTACTTCCTCGGAACACCATGCATGTCCTTGGGAGACCATGCGAAGATGTCTCGATTCTCACGGAGGAAGTCGACGAGCTCGCCTTCGTATTTGCTCCTGAGGTTGGCGTCGATGGTGACGCACTGCTTGGGGTTGGCCGGGTCAAGCAACACCTTCTTGGTGTCTTTGGATGGTTGGAACGTCGCCTCGTTGGTCGGCTAGGATGGGGGAGTCGGCATGGTTGGCTGCTCGGTGGCGTGAGCCACGAGCCGGTCGAGCTGTCGCTTCTCCTCCGTGATTACCAGAGCCTCGGTCAGCCGACTGTCGCCGCACATGCACTCCATCGACATTTTATAGTCGTCGTTGATGGTGATGATGCCCTTCAGACCCCGCATCTTGAGTTTGAGGCAGGCATAGTGGGGCACCGCCATGAACTTGATGAGCGCTGGTTGCCCCAGCAGCGTGTGGTAGGGACTGTCGAGGTCCACCACCTGGAACCACACCGGCTCACGGCGGAAGTGGCTCTTGTCGCCGAAGAGGACGTCAAGCCAGATCTTGCTGATGGGGGAGCAAAACTACGCGGGCACGATGCCATGGAAGACCGTCTGGCTCGGCTGCAGGTTCTCCTCCTTGAGCCCTATCTTGAGTAGGGTGTCGCGGTAGAGGATGATGATGATGATGGCCCTGTCGATCAGCACCCGTGAGAAGCGGTAGGTGCGCCTCTCGGAGGCGATGGTGGGATCGAAGACGAGGGCATAGCTGCCCGGGTTCGGTATTACCAACGGGTGGTCTGCCTGTCTCCAGGTGACCGGCTTCTCGGACCATTGCATGAATTGGGGAACCGAGGGCACGGTGGCATTCACCTCATGCCGGAGCTAGTGCTACGCATGCTTGTCTGTCGCTTCGCTGGTGAAGATGACATAGGCCCCATCCTGGTCGAGGAACTGGTCGTGCACCTGGCCGTCATGCAGATCCGGAACCAGCACCGGGGCTGGGGCCGAAGCCTGAGTCGAAGCCGGCGCTCATGGCGACGGCAGCGGGGGGACCGGAAGGCCCTCGCCTTAGGCCAACTGATGCGAGAAACTGCATTGTCGGAGCATGTGCGTTGCTAGCTTGGCTTTGGTATGTATCTTATAGGGCGCGTCGAGCATCTGCTCGAAGGTGAGCTTGGGCTGCCAGGCGGCCTTGCCGGTCCGCTAACGTTGGCTGGCGACCTGGGCAGCCGGCTGCTCTTCTTCGACGGTGGCGACCTGTCAGCTCCCATAGTGGGGATCCGGCTATTCGGGCTTCGTTTGTTGTTTTCCTGCTACCGGTAGTGGACAGCAGGCCGCGGCGTGGCAGGTAGCGGGGGTCCCCTTGTGCAGCGCGGTGGCCTTGATCCGCATTGCGGAGTCGGTCGTGGCGTACTTGTCCGCCTTGACCATGAGCTTTGCCAGGGTGGCCGGCTCGCATCACATGAGCTTGTGCTTGAGGAGGGTGTCGTCTCAGCAGCCCTCGAAGAAGTACTGGATGTCCTGAACCTCGTGCACCCCATCGCAGGCATTGCAGAGGTCGGTCCAGCGCATGAGGTAGTCGCGGAGGGACTCGTCTGGCCCCTGGACCCACATGGCGAGCTCGTGAGGGTGGCCAGGCCGCTTGTAGGTGATGGTAAAGTTATGGAAAAATGCCTCCTCGAAGTCCGTCCAAGCATTGATGCTGTTGGCTGGCAGGTTATTGAGTCAGGTTCGGGCTGAGCCGATCAGCAAGAGGGGGACGTAGAGCAAACGACACGTTTGTTTCCCCTCGCGATGCCGACTGTGGTGATGTAGACGATCAGCCAGTCCTCTAGCTTGGCGGTGCCATTGTACTTGGGGGGTGTCGCAAGGGAGTGTGAAGCCGATGGGGAACGGCCCCTCGTGGATCTGGGGGCCAAAGCATGCCGGACCAATCGGGCCCTCCTCCTCCAGGAGGGCCGACTACGGTAGTCGGTCGATGCGGGTACGAGCTTCATTCTTGCTCCGAGGGACGCGCGGACCGAGACGGGCCGTGAGCTCGGGGCGGACTATCAGGGTGGGCGAGCGCGTGTGGTCCCGTCATAGAGGCGGTGTGTGAGCATGCGGGCATCGGCCGTCTCCCTCGAGCACATCGCTGCGCCGGCTGGTGATGGTCGGCTGCTTGTTCCCGTGCTGGGACGCCCGTTGCTGGATGCACTGGCCCGCCGGGCGGATCCGTGGGGGGAGGAGGCCTATTGGGCCGGCAAGCAATGGCCAGCAGTAGGTGGGGCATCCCCCTCGGGAGGAAGAATTTTGGAGTCCGTGTTATCCCGGTCTATCCGGGCATGATGCGTGTTGGCAATGGCTATGAAGTCTTGGATGTGGCGCTCTTGCTACACACGTTCTTCGCCCTCCAGGCTAGCCAGATCGGCGTAGGCCACCTGGACGACCCTCATGTTGGTCGTGGGTGTGTCATAAGTGGGCTTCCTGCCACCAAGGATTTCCACGACCACATGCTGCGGCTACGGACGTCCTCGTGCTGCCTAGGCTCGCTGCCGGTGGGGTGAGTCCATAGGCAGAGTTGTACTCTCGCTACACGGACTCCATCTGGCGCTTGGTGGTGGCGAGGGAGGTTGCTTCTGCGAACAACAGTTGGCGAGCCGCCTCTAGCTCGGCCATAGCCGTAGCCGGCTTGGTTGGCGGCACGATGGGGTCGAGCGGGCCGGAAGTGCCAGGGCCGGCAACCACGGCAGCCGCCAGCGTTGTTGCCCTGGCGCGAGCCGCCGCGACGTTCGCGTCCTCTTCTGCCCTAGCATGACCGATGATCATAGTGGATCCGGTATCCATCACCTCTGTGCGGGCATGATCGTCATCAGCGCCACGCGAAGCAGCCGCGACTACGAACGAGGGAGGGATGAGACAGTCGAGGACCCCACTGGGGTACTTGTCAGTACCGGGCTCGTCGGTGAGACACGACCTTCTGAAGCGCTCGGTGAGGTTGGAGATGTCGGGCTAGGCGTCGTCGCCACGCAGCTCACCAGAGAGGTCGTTGGTGACGTCTATAGGGCTTGCGGGAACGAGGTCCCTCACTGCAAAAGCGAGCCCCACGGGCGTGCTGATCCGTCTGGACGCGGAGCACCTGGAGTTGGCGAGGTGTCCCGCCCAGAGCATGACTCCGGTCGGCGGCATGTACAGCCCAACGGTGGGCACCAACTGTCATCGTTTTATCATGACAGATGCCATGGGGTGGGTTATCGAGAGTGTTTGGGGCCAAAGGACACCGGCGGACTTTGGTAATGGGATCGAAGACAAGCAGTGCGTGACACACAGTGTACCCAGGTTCGACGCCCTCCATATGAAGTAATACCCCTAGTCCTAATTGTCTGATTAAGGGAACAAGAGGGCAACAAAGGTGCTCCTCGAGCTATTGGCTAGAGGAGGAAGAAGGAGCTAGCTAGCTCTCCTTGCCTCTCTATTTGAGTGTGGGTGTGAGTGTGAGAACGGCCGACCCCATGCATGGGGTTGCTCCAGGGGGTTTTATAGGCCAACCCCCCGGGATTACAATATGTGTACATAGTGCTCGAGGGGGGGGGGTGGAAGCCTCTATAGCCGACCCGGGGGGCCCGATCGAGGAGTCTTGTCGCTGGTAGGGCTTGCCGGCTGCAGGGTCCCATCGGGAGCTAGAGTGGGGCCCGCTGGCAGGCCACCGCTATTGGTGCGTGCTTGTCACGCCGTGGTGTGGGTCATCTTATGCGTCGTCGTCTTGCGGTAGGCGTCCGCGGTTAGCGGTATGACCGGCCACACTGTAGCCACGCAGGGGCAGGTAGTGGAGTGGTTGGAGGCGTGCAGGCACTGTGCCATCCGCCCGGGCGCCGTCGGGCGTTTTCAGCGGCACTGCTGCCTCCACTGTGGCTATGCGGATGATGACCCTCGGTACGACGGGGGTTACTGTAGCCACACATGCCCTGGCAAGCGCCTCTAGGGGTACTGTTGGCATGTCGCCCCATCCCGACCATGTCTTGTGGGGCGTGGTGATGTGACGGGCGCACTATGGGGGGATACGGCCTGCCCCATAGTTGTTTTTGAAAAGTAAGGGCAATGGCTCGCGTGAGGCTACCCCGGGTTATCCCCTCGTCACGCAATCAAAATAACTTGATTACATAATCAATCTCATCAAATCCCATCATCGACTAGCAAGCCTACAAAGGAATTACTCACTCCCGATGGTGAGCATCATGGTGGTGTTGATGAAAAAGGGTTGGTGATGATGATTACGACGAATCCCCCTCTCCGGAGCCCAAAATGGACTCCAAATCAGCCCTCCCGAGGAAGAACAAGAGGTGGCTGCGACTCTGCCTCATGAAACACGATGAAGACTTCTATCTTATTTTCCTTGGAAATTAGTAATTTATATGACTAGAATTAGGGTCTACAGAGCCACCATGTGGCCCCAAGCCAACAGGGCATGCCTAGGGGCGCACTTTGTTGGCTTGGCACCAACAGGTGGCCCCATCCGGTAAGTCGTTGCTCCATTTTTTTTTATTTTAGAAAAATCTTCAAAAAGTTTCATCAAACTTCGAGAAGTTTTATTTCTCCACAAAAACAACACCAAGGGTAGTTCTGCTGAAAATAGTGCCAGTCCAAGTTAGTTTCATTAAAATCATGCAAATTAGAGTCCAAAACAAGAGGAAAAGTGTTTGGAAACATAGATACATTTGAGATATATCAACTCCACCAAGCTTAACTCGTTGCTTGTCCTCAAACAGTTCAGTTGATAAACTGAAAGTGATAAAGAAAACTTTTGCAAACTCTTTTTTTCTCGTTGCCATATATATATGCTTGGTCAGTGTTCAGGTTTTCAACATAGAACATAAATAACCACATCGATGATAACACTTATCTGTTATATTCACTCATGGCAATAACATAACCAACTAGTGAGCAATAATAAAATATCTCACATGCCAACAATTTGTCAAAACAATCATGATATAAATTTATGATATTGTATCTCGCTAGCCCTTTTTGGGACCGCAAAACATAAATGCAGAGTACCTCTGAGGTCCAAGCAGCGACTAAACATTGTAATTATGGGTAGAAGAGATTCATCCATGCTCGCATCCAACATTAACTAGACTGGATGCATAAAAACGACAATAGTGATCTCCAATATGGTGCCTTAGCAAGAATATGATGACTCAAGAATAAAAGTAAAATAGCATAAAAGTAAATAGAAAGGCCCTTTGCAAAGGGAATCACTGATTTGAAGAGGTGCTAGAGCTTAAGGTTTAAATGTGAGATGAAATTGTAATTTTGGATAGTGTGCTTTTCTTGTCAATGTCACGACTGAGTTTTGAACTCTTCCATGTTAAACACATCATTGACGGTTCCCAAGCGAAATTGTAAAGTTTACTCCCATCCACCATACATACACAAGACATGGCTGACAAAATCCACGAGTTCCCTCCAACATATCTACTATCTTGAGAGTTTTATTTAATTTATTTTTGATTATGCAGGACTGGGCATCCTTTTTACCAGCCTCTCTCGTGCAATGACAGGCGAATAAACCCCCATCTTGAGAAGAACCCTCTTAGCATGGAATATACCGACCACACTATCGCTCCTTGAGCGGTACGAGCACACAAAATGGATGTTTATTTGAATGTTTAGAGGTGGCAGATGCAAGTTTGCTTCAAATGGCAAGTTAATACCACATATAGGTATATATGGTGGACTCATCTGGAATAACTTTGGTTTAAGGATTTTGGATGCACAAGTGATACTCTCCAATGTATCTGTAATATTTTTTATTGTTCCATGCTATTATATTATCATTCTAGGATACTTTCTAAGCATTTAGTTGTTTTTTTACATTATTTTTCAGCACTAAACTATTAACCTAGTGCCAAGTGCCATCTGCTTTTTCTACATGTTTTTGACATTTCAGGAATACTGTACCAAACGAAGTCAAAGTACCCCAAGACCTGGAAGCTTCAGAGAAAGACCGGCGGGCACATGAGGTGCCCCAAGCCAACAAGGCGTGCCTAGGGGGGTGGTTGTGTCCTGATGGCTTGGGGCCACCTCTCGGCTCCTCTCGCCCTGATCTCTTCGCTATGAATTCACATATATTCCAGAAACCCTAGGGAGCCTCCCGAAATACTTTTTCCATCGCCACAAGTCTCTGTTCTGTCGTGTGCCCATCTGCAGCCCTGTTCCGGTGCCCTGCCAGAGGGGGGGTCAATTACGGAGGGCCTATACATAAACCTTGCTGCTCCCATGGTGACGTGTGAGTAGTTCACCACAGACCTACGGGTCTATACTTAGTACCTAGATGGCTATATCTCACTCTTTGTTCTTCAATGCAAAGATCACTGTGATTCCAGCGGTGACCTATGTTATGTAATCAATCTTTATGGCGTGTTTGGGATCCAATGAATTGTGGGTTTATGTTCAGAATTTTCTTGAAAATACATTGAATCATCGCTAGTTATTTATATGCATTATTGTTATAGCTTCGTAATGATCTTTGATCTATCGGTTTGGTTTGGCCAACTAGATTGATTTATCTTCAGCGAGAGTAGTGTGTTGTAGTGGGTTTAATCTTGTGGTGCTCAATACGAGTGACAAAAAGGGACATTGCACGTATTGTATCGCTTCCACTAAGGTAAAACAATGAGGTTCATTCATATTAATTGGGTTTACTTTGTCTATATCATGCCATCATCCTCCAAGCATTACTCTGTTTTCACTTAATACTCTAGATGCATGCTGGATAGCGGTCGATGGGTGGAGTAATAGTAGTAGATGCAGGAAGGAGTCAGTCTACTTGTTGATGGACAAGTTGCCTTTATACATGATCATTGCCATGAATAAATATTGCATAACTATGCGCTTTTATATCAATTGCCCAACAATAATTTGTTTACCCAATGTATGCTTTCTTCGAGAGAGAGAAGCCTCTAGTGAACACTATGCCCCCCGGGTCTCCTCACAAATATATTTAAAAAACTCTGAATACCTTGCTGCCATTATTTACTTTCTTTTTATTCTCAAATATATATTTATCTAATTATCTATCAATCACTAGTTATCACTTGCAAGTAACGAATTCAAGGGGATTGACAATCCTCTTGCTCTCGTTGGGTGCAAGTTTTTGCTCTTTAGTGTGTAGGCCCTAAAGATGGGGCTTTGAGTGGTTCTCCTATTGGTCTGATAACCTTGGTTCTCACTTAGGTAGATACTTACCTCTACTATATTTCATCATCCCTCCTCTTTGGGGAAAATCCCAACGCAATTTACAAGTATTAGGAAGGATTTCTAGCACCGTTGACGGGGAGCATCATCAATTTCCTATCAAGTAACTCCTCATGAATTATTGTTCACTTGTTCTAATTTTTATTTGCTTGCTTTGAAAATAAAAAATAAAAAATATTATACTTGCTAGTTCACTTGTTTCGTCACTATGTCTGGACCACCTGCTAATGTTTCTCCGGATTTTGAAGTACTATACTTTAAAAAAACAAGGGGAGAATCTAAAAGATGCATGGTACCGTATAATAGAGTCCCATTGTAATTATACCATAAAAATGATATGAATATCCTTCTTAGTAACTTTTATGTAGGACTCGGGATGCCCCAGAGGCAAGGTCTAGATTTTGTTGCCAAAGGAAATTTTATGGAGATGGATTCTTGTGCTGCTTGTGAGATAGTGGAAGGGATGGTAGGAACTCCTTTGTATCCTCAAGTCTCTTCTTTTACACATGAAGGAATTTAAATATTATAGAAACTATGAGATTTGCAGAAAAACGTAAGTGTGATACAAAAAGTTAACAAACCTATCAAAACTTTAGGCCCTAGCCTTCATCCCGTGAATTCTTTCCTTACCGCCGCTGATAAAAAGATGAGTCCTTAGAGAAAAGTAATGACAACACTTCGGGAGGCTAAAGTTAACAGGAACGAAACTATGGGGATTGAAAAGGGCCATGCTAAGGTCTCAAAAGTGGACGATAACAAGGATAACACTTGAAACTATGCATGCATTATGCCTAGCTAGGAGCATAAAATGATAGCGCTTGTTGGGAGGCAACCCAATAGTTATCTTGAAATTTTTGTTTTTACTTTCTGTCTTGTTGTGATAACATGATTATTTATGATGTAATTATTTTGTTTTTATATTTAAATTAGTGTTTGTCCCAAGTAAAGCGTTTGGGATGACTTGAATGATAAGTAGAATTGATTTGGTGCAAAAACAGAAACTTTTACGTCCAGTGAAGAATTTCTCTGATTTTACACGAATGATTTTTTGATATGAATTCTTTAAAAGTATTGGCATGAAAATTCCCCAGGTTTTCCTAATTTTTCATAATTTTTGGAGTTACATAAGTATGGTTTTTATGTAGATCATTACAGATTGTTCTGTTTTAGACATATTCTGTTTTCTCCTTGCATAGTTTGCTTGTTTTGATGCTGCTATGGATTATATAGGGGGTATAAGAAACGAGAAGTTATAATACAATACCTTATGCAATAATAAAATATGAAGAAATTTATAACAATACCTAAAGTTTTTGATTTACCTATCATACTAACAGAGCTCACGAGTTTTCTATTGAGTTTTGTGTGCTGAAGTTTTCAAGTTTTGGGTGTGATCATGATGGATGAAGGAATAAATATAGGCAAAGAGACTAAGCCTGGGGATGCCCAACGTACCCCAAGGTAAATTCTAGGAAGACTCAAGCGTCTAAGCTTGGGGATGTCCCGGAAGGCATCCCCTCTTTTGTCTCAATCCATTAGTATGTCACCTTGAGCTATATTTTTATTCATCACGTGATATGTGTTTTGCATGGAGCGTCATGTGTTATAGTTTTCTTTTGTTTTAGTTTTCCACAATCATTGTTTTCAGCACACATCTACTTGAGATAGACACATGTTCACAAAGATTTGTTAGAATACTCTTTGTGCTTCACTTATATCTTTTGATCTAAGAAGTTGCTCTAGTGCTTCGCTTATATATTTTAGAGCACAATGGCATATGGATTTTATAGAAATAATTGCACTATCATTCTTCACTTCAATTTTTTCAAGATTTTAGTATCTAGTGGCGGTAATTTGCATGGGTTATAACTAGTCCAAAAATAATAGGTATTCAAGGAGCGCCTAATGAAAACCTTCATATAGCACATAAAAGAGAAATTGTGGGTTAATAATAGTGATGTGGTAATATGAAAGGGTGTGGGTGCATGGTTGTTGGTTACTAGAAATACTGATAGTTAAAGGGTGTTAATTTTCTATTCATCTAAATATTGGTTATGGCATGGTGATGATGTATGAGCATTCTCATTCCTCGTTGAAATCCTAGTGTTGTTTAGGTCAGGGGCGGATGATGGTTAAATCCTACCAACCTCCTCTCGAGGGGAATGCGGGTATTACTTTGCTTTGAGAGAGCTAATAAAGATTTGAAATAAGTATGTGAGTTCTTTATGACTAATTTGAATCCATGTATTCATGCACACTCGCATTTTCATACTATAATAGCCTCTTCAGTACTGTGCATTGCCCATTCTCACCTCGAGGATCGGTGTAGCTTTTGCCGGTGCATCCAAACCTTGCGACATGATTAACTCTATTGAACATAATCCTCCTTATATCTTCCTCAAAAGAGCCACCCTGCCTACCTATTATGGAATTTCTATAGCCATTCCAAAATATATTGCTATGCAACTTCCACCGTTATATCATATGACTTTTGCACTCATTGTCGTATTGCTTTGCATGATCATGTAGCTGACATAGTATTTGTGGCAAAGCCACTGTTCATCATCGTTTACATGTTAGGCTAGATCATTGCACATCCTGCTACACTGTTAGGGGCACTCATATATAGTCATATTGTTCAGTGGTTTTTCATAACGAGTTGTAAGTAAGTAAAAGTGTGATGATTATCATTATTAGAGCATTGTCTCAGTGAGGAAAGGATGATGGAGACAATGATTCCCCCACAAGTCGGGATGAGACCCCGAACAAAAAAATAAAAAAAGAAAAAAATGAGAGAAAAGAGAGAAGGGACTGTGCTACTACCTCTTTTTTCACACTTGTGCTTACAGAAAGCACCATGTTTTCCATATAGATAGTCTCATGTTTTTTCATTTTCATATGCTAGTGGAAAATTTTCATTATAGAACTCAGCTTGTATATTTCTGATGACGGGCTTCCTCAAATGCCCGAGGTATTCGCGAGGAAGCAAGTTGGATGCACACCCACTTAGCTTCATTTGAGGTTTCATACACTTAGAGCTCTAGTGCATGTGTTACATGGCAATCTCTACTCCTTGCATTGATATCGATTTATGGGCATCTCCATAGCCCATTGATTCGCCTAGTTGATGTGAGACTTTCTTCTCCAATTTTACCCCTTTAAACATATCACCATATTCTATTCCACCTATATGTTATGTCCATGGTTCATGCTCATGTATTGAGTGAGGTATAAAAAACTGAAGTGCATTAAAAAGTACGATCCAATTGCTTGGCTTAACACCGTGGTACTTGAAATTTGTATTTATGTGGTGAAGATGGAGCCATGCCATGCTAATATGATAAAATGAATGAGGGGGTAAACATTCTTTAAGGATCGTATATTTTCAAAGTTGATGATTGTGTTACTTATGTTCATGGATATTACTATGTTAATGTTTGTTGATTCATCATTTCTCAATGATCATACCTAAAAGAGATTACATGCTGAGTAACATGTCACATCAAAAATTTTATTTTTATCATTTACCTACTCGAGGACGAGCAGGAATTAAGCTTGGGTATGTTGATATGTCTCCAACGTATTTATAATTTTTAATTGTTTCATGCTATTATATTATCATTCTAGGATACTTTTTAAGCATTTACTTGTTGTTTTATATTATTTTTGAGCACTGACCTATTAACCCAGTGCCAAGTGCGAGTTGTTGTTTTCTTGTTGTTTTTAGTTTTTTAGGAATATAGTACCAAAGTAAGTACAAATACCCGAGAACTTTTTGATGATTTTTCTTTACAAAAATAAGACCTGAAAGCTCCATAGGAAGACCGGAGGGCACACGAGGTTCTTCCAAGATAACAGAGCGTGACCAGGGGGTGGTTGTGCCCTGATGTCTTGGGGCCACCTCCCAGCTCCTCTAGCCCTGATCTCTTCACTATAAATTCTCATGTATCCTTAAAACCCTACGGATCCTCCCGAAACACTTTTTCCGCCACCGCAAGTCTCTGTTCCACCGTGTGCCCATTTGGAGCCCTATTGTGGTGCCCTGCCAGAGGGGGGATCAATCATGGATGGCTTATACATCAACCTTGCTACTCCTAGGGTGATGTGTGAGTGGTTCACCAAAGACCTGTGGGTCTCTAGTTAGTACCTAGATGGCTATCTCTCTATGTTCTTCAATGCAAAGATCGTTGTGATTCCCCCGATGATCTATGTTATGTAATCAATCTTTGCGGTGTGTTTGTTGGAATATGATGAATTGTGGGTTTATGTTCAGATTATTCATGAAAATATATTGAATCCTTGCTGGTTATTTACATCGTCGTTTTCTCACGACCGATGCCATAGGGTGTCTTATCGTAGGTGGTTGGGGACAAAGGACGCCGACGGGCTCCGGGTGCGAGATTGGGCACAAGCGGTGGTGGCACACGATGTACCCAGGTTCAGGGCCCTCCGGAGGAGGTAATACCCCTAGTCCTCCTTGGTTTAGTTAGATGGATGGGTATAGATACAATGGTGCTCTTGGGGCTGTGTCTAGAGGAGGAAGAAAGGGCAGTTGGCTCCTCTTCCTCCACTGCTAGAAGGGGTTGTGTGTGTGTGTGCGAACATGATCATCCGTCTCTGTTGCATGGGGGGCTTGGGGAGTTTTATAGGCCAACCCTGGCTCTTATAATATGTTATAAGTACAAAGGTGGGGGGACCCGGCTGGCAGTCTCTCCGGCTGGCCAAAGGTTCCCGCCATTCGTGCCGTCTCGTCGTTGGTGAGGTCCGTCGGCTGAGCGGTCCCATCTCCCGTTGGGGCCCGCCAGCCAGCTCTGCGCTTGGCCCTCGCCCACCTGCCGCGGCACGGGCCGCCCGGGGGGCGTTGTCTAGCGCCAGCCGCCCGAAGTCTCCGGTACGACCGGCCGTGCTGTAGCCACGTCGGGGTGAGTAATCGAGTGGCGAGGGCATGTTGGCACTATTCCCATGCTCGGTCGCGCTTGCCAAGGTCAGCGACCGGGACGGTTGGACTGTAGCTATGCGCTGCAGTGCGTCAGCGGCCACAATAGCCACAGGGCCGGCCGTCGTGCCAGTCGTGTCGTGTTGTCATACCCGCGCGTAGAGGGACGGGACGCCGCATGTACGTCCCAAGGTCAACGGAAGAGCTAACCCAGAGGGAGCCGGCCACGCCCAGCCGGTCGATTGTCCAGCCGGCTCCTCGACCAACCATCCGGGGCACCAGCCGGCACCGGCTTGTGTCGGACGTTCTCCAGACGGCCACGGCCAGCCGTCCGCATAGTTATACTTCGAAGCGAAAGGGGGAAGATCCCGTTGCTTTGGCCTACCTAGGGGTAATAACCCCGTCAATAATACCCGAAGCCGGTGGGGGCCCGCGTCTGGCGGACGGTGGGGAGCCGGCGGCTTCCTCTCAGCGATACCCGCCTCCGACTCGAAGGCGAAAGGGCAACCAGGTCGGTCGTCGGACCCAAAGCCTCGGGTACCGGCGCGCTGCCCCAGGACCCGCGCCACCACGCGGCACGCCACGCGACGAGTAATGATGCGGTGGGTCCCACGCACGCGGGGAGATGGGATGTCGCCTGGGCCTAGCCCGCTAGGACACAGGTAAAGCCTAGTAGGCCTCAGGGCGCAGGCTAGGATCCTCTACACCCCGAGGCGGCCGTTATGGCCGGGGCCACCCATGCGTGCGCGGAGTTTCTGGGGGGAGTGGGCGCAATCAATCCCATGTCCCCCGGTCGTGGCCTCCGCTATAAAAGGGGAGGAAGGGCAGGAGGCAGAGGTATCCGCGCCTCACTTTCCCCCTTGCTGCCCGTCTTCGTTGCCTCCCTGCCTTCCTCGCGCGCCACCGCACCCGAGCACGCAACCGCGCCCACACGCCGTACCATCGCCGCGGTGGCCGATGGACACGGTGGAAGCTGGGCTAGCTCCATTGTGGTTGAGGTGGACATCGCCGAGCTTCGCCACGCGCGCATGCTGTCACCAGAGGAGCGGGTGGTCGCACACGCGCCGGGCGACGAGACAGCACCGGCGTCATAGCCAGGGGAACACGTCGTGTTCCTCTGGCACTTCTCCCGGGGCTTCGGGATCCTGGTTAGTATCTTCTTTCGCCTCCTCCTTGATACTTTTGACCTCGAGATGCATAACCTCGGCCTGAACTCGATTCTCTATCTCTACGCCTTCGTGACATTGTGAGAGGGGTACCTCGGCATTCTTCCCTTCATCGAACTCTTCAATGCTCTTTTCTACCTCAAATCTTGAAAAGCGATGCTTGCGGGGGCACGGTGGTGTGCTGCCGTGGCGTCGCTCGCTTGCCCCCTCTCTTTCTTATTGACTCCATCAAGGGGTGGCACCGAACGTTCTTCTACGTGAAGAACGCCGACCCGAGGACGGACTACATCCAGTTGCCGCCATTTGACGACAGGCAGTCCACCTAGTTGAACTGGCTAAGGACTGCCCCACACGACGTGGCCTTGGAGGAGCTTGGCCGGCTCAAGAAGCTAAAGAGCTCCGAGGGGCTGGTCACCGCTGACCTGGTGGCGGCCTTTATCTCGCGCCGGGTGTCGCCCCTCCAGCTGAGGCCGCACTAGATCTGCGACATGTCTGGCCGGCACGACCCCTGCCGACTGTGCACCGTCAAGCTGACGCTAGCTTAGGTGGCGAAGCGGGTGAACACCCTTATGACGTTCAAGCTAAAGCCCGCCTCGTGGTCCTTTGTCATGGAGCCGTACGACCGCATCAACCGGCCTCCCCTGGTAAGTTTTTCGTCGAGGCGGTTTCTTCTTTGTTTGATACTTCCCAGCAGGCAGCCGGCTAGAGTGCTTACTTTGATGTGCTGACTGTAGCTGCTGGTACGATAGAATACGTCGGACGACCCACATCCTCAGAGCTTCGAGGAAGAGCGTGAAAACTCCGACAACGAAGACTACCAGATGGGAGGCCCCCCGGAGGAGGGGGTGGACTCCTTGGGAGGAGTCGACGAGCCGACAGACCCGCGAACCGGTGCTCCCAGCAGAGCCGGAGGGTCCGGCCTGGCCGGGGAGCCCAGCGGAACGGGTGAGTTCCCTCTTGCCCCCACGATCAGGGACTGGACGGATGACGACGATGATGATGAATTAATGATTCTGAATGAGCCTCCTCCCTCAGCCCGCCAGGGTCGGAGGAGGAAGGAGCGGCCGGCTCAATCCCCGGCGGTCGGAACGGTCGGCCGGGGGAAGAGGCCGGCTCAGGGGGGGCCGGCGGCCCCGCCGCCCGGCCCGAAGCAGGTGAAGGTGGCCGCACAGAAGCCGCCGCCATGCGCCAAGCGAGCCTTGCCCCTTGTCATCGGGTAAAGTTTTTTCTTTATGTGAGTTTTCTTCTGGGTCGCCAGCCGGTGAGTAACCAATCTTTGGGCGCTGTAGTGACCCCCATCGATCTCCATGAGGAGGAGCCAGAGGGGGAGCCGATGGATGCCGCTAGCTGGCTGGCCCGCGAGCACGCGGCCATCCAACGGGAGGAGAAGAGTAGGGTCCCAGAGCTGAAAGCCTCCAAGTTCGGGACGCGAGGAGGGGCCTCGCACTCCGGGACCTCGAGCAGCCGGAGGCGGAGGAGGTCGGTGGATCCCCCGCGAGCGTCGGACTCGGCGGCGGATTTGACCCATATGTCGAGGCCTTTGTCGAGCGAGCCACGAGGAGAGGCCACAGATCCACCGACGCCCCCGTCCACGTAGGAGGCAGCCCCAGTGGGGGCAACGATGGCAAAGCCGGCTCCCGAGGCGGCCCGGCCCGAGGTGCCGGAGGTGACCCCGCCTACTGACGAGCCGGCCAGGGTCGAGGTGCCGGAGGCCCCGATGGCCCCGGAGGCGACGCCAGAGGTGGCGGCCATGGAGATGGAGGTGCCCTCCGTCACAATCGACGCGACAGAGCGGTAGGAAGAGGAGGCGGCGACGGCATTGGGCGGAGGGCCGTTGAGAAGCGACTCCCGCACCCTTGCCATTGTCAACCCGCCCCTGGCGGTTGACGCCGTGGCGAGCCCGGGTGGTAGCGGCGGCCGGGCCAAGAGGCCCCTGCGATCGATGCAGGAGGTGCTCCGAGACTAGGAAGCGCTGGCGAGCGTGCCGGCCTTGTCGGCCCCCCAGCCAGGCGGCCCGGTCCTTTCCTTTGCGGACTTGGGGAGTGTCCTGTACCGGTGCCGGCAGGAGCTGGCCCGGTTCGCGGAGGCGGCAGATGCTGCCCTACAGCGTGCGGAGGTAAGCCTGCTACTTTGACTTAGAATTTTCAGTGGGGGCACGTGAGCGCACCCACTGGGTGTAGCCCCCGAGATGCGGGTCGGCTGACCGGCTGACGGGCAGCCGGGCCGGATCTCTTTTGAGTGTGTCTTGACCTTTGCCTTTATGTGGCAGGAAGGAACCTCCCTGCGATAGAAGCTATTCATGGAGGCGGTCGCCATCCATGACCGTGGCAATTACGGCTTCTACTGCCTGGAGGAGGACTTGACTCGCGTGCAAGGTCAGTTGCACTTCGCAGGAGGGGCACATAGCCCCTGAGAGACGGCTAACACCTGTCGTGTCTTCCAAGTGACCTGGTCGCGCTTCAGGTGGAGAAGACCGGGCTTGTCTCCGAGCGGTACCGACTGGCGCGAGATGTCCAGGCGGCCACGCAGGAGACGGACCGGCTGGCCGCACTACTGGTAGATGGGGAGGCGGTCCGGGACCGGATCAAGGCCGAGTCGGTGAAGGAGGTGGCGGCTCGGGAGGCGGCCGTCAAGGAGGCGGCTGACACTGCTTATCAAGGCGAGGTGACCTTCCTCGAGAGGATGCTCGAGGAGGTCAAGAGTTCCCTCGCCACCTCAGAGGCGGCCCTGGCATTGGAGCGCAAGGCGGCGCTCAACTTCGCCCTTGGGGTGGACGACGCGATGGAAGGTAGGTGTTGGCTTTTGTCTTCTTCAGCCGGTTTCTCCTTTCTTTTGTGTTTTCACCTTGACTTTCTTTTCTCCCCTTATTCCTTCTTCCAGGGCGTTTCTCAGAAACTTAGCGCCGCGCTGCGCGCGCTGTTGAGGAGCACCGGGAGTACCTTCGGGAGTGCGGTCTCTCCATCGAGGAGAATGCCGCGTGGGACGTGGACAAGGTCGGACTCGCCATCGAAATGCGGATGACCCATCTCTAGCAGAGCGTCAAGCGGCTCAAGATCACCGGCAAAGAGGTCATCGCCGTGCTATGGCCGGGCCACGGGGGAGCTCCGACGCACCGTGTGGCTCACTGGCTGGAGGACGCCGCCCCTCGCCTCGAATCCTGGAAGGCGTCGGCTGCCCGAGCCGGGGTGCAGATGGCGCTCCGGTTCGTCACATCATGGTACCGCGTCATGGATCTAGGCCGGCTGGCGACCATGCGGGATGTCCCGGCCGTAGAGCGGGAGGCCCGCGAGGCAGCCCTTGTCCACCAGGCCAACAAGCTCGCGTCGTATGTCGACGTGGACGAGTTCCTGCCGGCCCTTGGCAAGGATGGCGAGCCGCTGCCCGAGGACTCCTTCGGCATCCCCCAAGGCCCGGTGGATGATGAAGTTGCCGACGAGAGCACCGACTCAAGCGGCAAGACGGCCGAGACCGAGGAGCCCACCTCGAAAGCCAAGGAGGCCGACCCGAAGGCCGCGACCACCTCCGAGGCGAGAGCCGAGCCGCCCAGTGACGCGCTGGCTGGCGACGCACCGGCGGCCTGAGCCCCGGGCATTTTTTTCTTTCTCTTTTTTCTGCCTCCATGTTAAGTTTGAATCCGCCCACTGGGGGTGTTTGTGTAATGAACTAATGCTGGCCGTGGGCCGCTTTTGCCTTAACATTTATGCCATGAATAGTTTGCCTTGTTACTCAGGCCGCCTCGTCCTTATCCTTTTTTTGCCTGCTTGACTCTTTTCGGTTCTTCTCCTTTTCCCCTTTGGTTTTGGCCCGCCAGCCCGCCAGCTGAGAACCGGTCTGTAGTTGGATCGTGGCATCTGCCTCAAGGGAGCCGGTTTAAAACTTAGGAATCGCGAGGGGTTTTCGGGATAAGTAGAGTGGTAGATACGCGGCGATGGTCCGGCTGGGCCTAGCCGGGGCCTCCCTTTGTTTTGACCTTTCGTGTGAGCCAAACTTTGCCGCCCCGACGCCCCGTCAGCCGGACAGCCGGGGGCCGGTTCTGTGGCTGGTAGGGGTGGGGAGGTTTGGCCGGCTCACATTACTTAGCCAATTTCTGGGAGAAGCGCTCTAGGCCCAGCCGGCTAGCCCCCGGGTAAGGGAGCCGGGTCGGGGAGCCGGTGAGTGAGGAACACTTTTGAGGGAAATGAAACGAGGCGTGCCCAAGAGCCGACTTGGGGCGTCCATTGCATTCATAATCCCAAAAGGGTGGGGATACAAACATACATTGGTTTTTTCAGCAGTAAAACGGGCGCAGGAGTGCTGCGTTCCATGGGCGCTCCGTCTCTTCACTAGAGGCATCCCTTTTGCGCTTCTGCGGGTTCTGGGCATCTATTAGGTAGTATGTGTTGTTGTGCAACGCCTTGCTGATGATGAACGGGTCCTCCCATGGGGAGGACAGCTTGTGTTGTCCGGCTATTCGCTGGATCCGCCTGAGGACCAGGTCCCCTTCGCGAAAGGAGAGTGGCCAGATCCGCTTGCTGTGGTAGTGCCGAAGCTTCTACTAGTAGATTGTTGTCCGCCTCAGGGCCAGTTCGCGAGCTTCCTCAAGTAGGTCGACGTCGTCTTCTCTTGCCTCCTTTGCGTCCTTCTCCGTGTATAGGGCGACTCGAGGCGAATCGAACTCGATGTCGGTGGGGATGATCGCGTCGGACCCATACACAAGGAAGAAGGGAGTGTAGCCGGTTGAACGGTTCGGGGTGGTCCTGAGACTCCAAAGGGCGGTCGGCAGCTCGTCGATCCAGCAGCCGACCGACCTTACCAGCGGCGTCACGAGCCGGGGCTTGATGCTGAACAGGATGAGGCCATTCGCCCTCTACCTGGCCATTTGACTGCGGATGAGAGATGGAGGCCAAGTCGAGCCGGATTCCTTTCTTGGAGCAGAAGCGCGCGAGTGCGCCCTTTGCAAAGTTCGTGTCGTTGTCAGTTATGATGTTGTGGGGAACGCCGTAGCGCACCGTGATGTCGTCGATGTACCGGACAGCCGTGGGGACGTCCAGCTTCTTGATTGGTCGCGCCTCGATCCACTTAGTGAATTTGTCGACCGCCACCAGCAAGTGCGTCATGCCGCCTCGAGCGGTTTTGAATGGGCCCACCATGTCCAGCCCCCAAACGGCGAAGGGCCACGAGAGGGGGATGGTTTGGAGGGTCGTTACCGGCAGGTGGCTTTGCGTGCTAAAGCGTTGGCAGCCCTCGCACTCATCGACCAACTTCTTGGCCGCCTCGAGAGCCATCGGCCAAAAGAATTTGTGGCGAAAAGCCATGGCCACCAGGGTCCGGGAGGCGGCATGATGCCCGCACTCGCCCTGGTGAATGTCGAGGAGGATCTCTAGACCCTTTTCCGGCTCGACACATTGCTGGAAGACGCCGGCGGTGCTGCGGTGGACGAGCCCGTTGTTGATGATGCCATAGGCCGTGGCCCGGCGTTGGATTTGCCTTGCCAAAGCCTCATCCGGGGGCAGCTCGCCCCGTAGAAGAAACGCCAGGATGGGTTGGGCCCATGAGGGGGCCGTGACGGGGACCGGCTCGGGAGCTCTCGGGGCCAGATGACCAGCCCCTAGGACCGGTGCGCCAGCCCCCGGGACCGGATGACCAGCCCCCAGGACCGGCTCGGGAGCCCTTGGGACTGGATGATTAGTCCCTGGGGCCAGTTCACCAGCCCCCGGGGTCGACTGGTCAATGGTCATCATGACGACCACGTTGTAGGAGCCGGTCGCCTCGGGCGTCGTCGGCTCGATTGGCACCGGCAGGGCGGCCGACGGTTCGGGAGCCGGTGGCGAAGGTGCCGGAGAGGCGGACGGGACCGTTGATGGGCCGGCAGCGCCCGCCGGCACAAAGATTGACTCTGATTCTGGGGAAGGCTTGATTAACGGCTTGAGCAGCCGTTCGAGGGAGACGTCGGCTGGGATGGCCTGCCGGGTGGAGCCGATCTTTGCCAGCGCATCCGTCGCCTCGTTGTCCGCCTGTGGGACGTGATGAAACTCACAACCCTCGAAGGAGCCGGTGAGCTATATTATGAGGAAGCGGTAGCTGGCCATGTTGGCATCCCTGGCTTCCCATTCGCCGGAGACTTGCTGCACTACGAGGTTAGAGTCGCCGAAGTAGAGGATGCGCCTGATGCCAATCTCCTTGGCGAGCCGGAGGCCATGGACGATGGCCTCGTACTCGGCCACGTTGTTGGAGGCGGCAAAGTGGATCCGGAGGGCATATTTGAGCTGGTCACCCTTCGGGGAGGAGAGGACTATGCCGGCCCCCAGGCCGGTCCTCATTTTCGAGCCGTCGAAATGCATGCGCCGATGCATGGAGTCCGGGGGAGGTGGCACAAACTCCATCTCCGCCCAGTTGACGAGGAAATCAGCCAACGCCTGTGACTTGATGGCGGTTCTTGGCTCGTACCGGATCTCATGATCGGCGAGGGTGATGACCCATTTGGCGATCCGGTCGGTGGAGTCCCGGTCACTCATGATCTCGCCGAGCAGGGCCGTGCTCACCACGGTAATGGTATGCTCTTATAAGTATTGCTTGACCTTCTTGGCGGCAAAGTATATGACATACCACATCTTCTGGTAGTGGGGATAGTTCTACTTGGACGCGGAGAGGACCTTGCTGAGGTAGTAGACGGGTCGCTGGACCGGCAGGGACTTGCCCTCCTCCGGCCGCTCGACCAACAGGACGAAGCTGATGACACGTGTGGTTGCCGCGATGTAGGCGATCAGGGGCTTCTTCTCAGCCGGCGCGGCCAGGATGGGCACGTGGGTGAGAGCCTTCTTGAGGTCACGGAATGCCTCGTCTACCTCGTCAGGCCAGTCGAAGACGCCCGGCCTCTTGGTTTGGCTCGGCTCGATTAGAGCCATCTTGCGAAGGAGCACGTAGAGGGGCAAGGCCTTTTCCCCTAGCCGGCTGATGAACCGGCTGAGCGAGACAAGGCAGCCGGTGAACTTCTGGACGTCGCGGCACCGGTTCGGCTTGGGCATGCGCTCGATCGCGCTGATCTTCTCCGGGTTAGCTTCAATACCGCGGGTGGACATGAAGAAACACAAGAGTTGACCGGCCGGGACGCCGAAGACACACCTCTCCAGGTTGAGCTTGATCTTGTACTTGCGCAAGTTCGCAAAGGTCTCCCGGAGGTCATCGAGGAGGCTGAAATGCTTCTTGGTCTTGACGATGATGTCATCGATGTAGACGTGGATATTCCTGCCTATCTAAGGTAGGAGGCACTTTTGCATACACCTTTGAAAGGTGGCGCCTACATTCTTCAGGCCAAAGGACATGGTGATGTAGCAGTAGGCCCCGAAGGGCGTGATGAAGGATGTCTTGAGCCGGTCTTCTAGGTCCAGCTTGATCTGGTGGTAGCCTGAGTAGGCGTCTAGGAAGGACAGCAAGTCGCAGCCGTCCGTGGAGTCAATGACCTGATCGATCCGCGGCAGGGCAAAGGGGTCCTTGGGACATGCTTTGTTCAGGCTTGTGTAGTCGATGCACATGCGCCAGGTCTTGTTCTTCTTCAGCACCAGGACCGGGTTGGCCAGCCAGTCTGGGTGGAACACTTCCATGATGAACCCGGCTGCGAGCAGTCGAGCGATCTCTTCGCCTATAGTACACTGCTTCTCCTTGGAGAAACGGCGCAGGAGTTGCTTGACCAGCTTGATGTCTGGCCGGAGGTGGAGTTTGTGCTCGGCGAACTTCCTCGGAACACCCGTCATTTCCTTGGGGGACCATGCAAAGATGTCCCGATTCTCACGGAGGAAGTCGATGAGCTCGCCTTCCTATTTGCTATTGAGGCGGGTGTAGGATCGAAAGTAGGTCTAGAGGGGGGGCCGTGATTAGACTACTTGACCAAATAAAAGTTTTGCCTATACCAAGTTTTAGGGTTGACAGTTTTTAGCATTTCATGGCAAGTCAAGTACACCCTACACACGCAAGTCTAAGAGTATATAGCAGCGGAAAGTAACAACAAGCATGTATAGAAGGGATAGGGTAGGAAGATCAAATGCAGTTGTAGACACGATGATTTTTCCCATGGTTCTGATAGGTGGTGCTATCGTACATCCACGTTTATGGAGTCTTCAACCCATGGAGGGTAACGGTCGCGCGAGTCCACGGAGGGCTCCACCCAAAAGGGTCCATGAAGT
Organism: Hordeum marinum; assembly: GCA_022496015.1. NCBI lineage: Eukaryota > Viridiplantae > Streptophyta > Magnoliopsida > Poales > Poaceae > Hordeum > Hordeum marinum. The sequence goes on along the minus strand of CM039678.1, from coordinate 389,259,292 downwards.
AGCAACCTTGACTATTCCATAACGGCTTCCGTCCACAAAGGACTAGCCTCACTATGGGTAGATCTTCACGAAGTAGGCGATCTCCTTGCCCTTACAAACTTCTTTGTTCACTCCACAACACGAAGTAGGAGGCTCCCAAGCAACACCTAACCAATCTAGGAGGCACCACCCTCCAAAAGGTAATAGGCTCGATAATGACGATGAACTCCTTGCTCTTGTGCTTCAAGATGATAGACTCCTCAGCACCCAATCACTCTCTCATAGATTTGGCATGGTGGAAGACATGGGATTGGTGGAAAGCTACTTGGGGAGTATAGAAATAAAGATCCATATGATTGGAGTGGAAGATCTTGACCTCAACACAAGGGTAGGTGGTTCTCTCTCAGAAAATCTGATAGGATAGGTATGGAATAGTCCTGAGTGCTTCTCTTTCGAGTAGGTGGTGGTGAAGGAGTATATATAGGAATCCCCAAAAATCCAACCGTTACACACAAAATGACCAACTCGGTGACACCGATGTGTTAATCTCGATGGTACCGAAGTGACCAAAAGGTGGCAACTTTTGAATCTCGGTAAAGCCGATATAGGAAAATCAGTTGCACCGATAAGGTGACCAACAGTCAGATTTCCAAGCTCGATGACGCCGGTCCAACATTCTTGATGGGACCAAAAATATGAATTTGCATAACAAAAAGTTGGCAACCTAAACTCTGTGGTGCTGGTATGGAATCGGTTGCATCGAAGTGGCTAGGGTTTGGCAGTGTCTGTCTAGGTTCTGGAATCGGTGGCACCGGTATGGGAAAGTTGGGTGCACCGGTTTTGAGTGGTAGGTTTAGAACAGACTTTGGTGGGAGAGTTTGTGGATGTTTTTGGCGACTATCACTTGTGCATGTTTGAGCATATTGTTCACCAACAAAACCGTACCCCTTTTAATAGTATTGGCTTTCCTATCGACTCAAAGTGATTTCTCACAAATATAAAATGTAGAGTCCTCTTGCTTGAAGCTTGGCCAACCTATTTCCTGGCATCTTGGGGTTTCTCCACAATCTTTTTTTGCCAATCCTATCATTGAACATTTCCTGAAATATACTTGGTGGAAACATTAGGTCAATGACTTATATGTTGTTATTAATTGCCAAAACCACCAAGGGAGCAAATGTGCTTTCAGCGGGAGCCGATGGTGCCGCACTGAGCCGGGTTGGCCAGGTCGAGCGGGATTTGCTTGGTGTCTTTGGATGGCTGGAAGGAGGCCTTGCCACAGATTGCGAGGGAGGAGTCGGCACGGCCGGCTGGCTGGCAACAAGGGCCACGAGTCGGTCGAGCTACCGTTTCTCCTCGGCAATCTCTAGGGCCCCGTGCAGCTGGCTGTCGTCCCGAGCGCACTCGAGCGACATCTTGTAGTCGCCCTTGATGGTGATGATCCCCTTGCGGCCCGATATCTTGAGCTTGAGGTAGGCATAATGGGGGACCGCCATGAAGCTGACAAGAGCCGGTCGGCCCAACAACGCGTGGTAAGGGCTTGCGAGGTCCACGACCTCGAACAGCACCGGCTCGTGGCAGAAGTGGCCGGGTCCGCTGAAGAGGATGTCGAGTGTGATCTTGCCGACAGGGGAGCAGGACTTTCCAGGCACGATGCCATGGAAAATCGTTCGGCTCGCCTGCATGTCTTTTATCTTCAGCCCCAGCTTATGCATAGTGTCGAGGTAGAGGATGTTGATGTTGCTGCCACCATCTATCAGCACCCGTGAGAAGCGGCAAGTTCGCTCCTTGGTGGCGATGGTGGGGTCAAGGACCAAGGCATTGCTTCCGGGATTCGGCATCACGGCAGGGTGGTCGGCCTGGTTCCAAGTGACCGGCTTCTCCGACCAGTGCATGAACTGGGGAGTTGCCGGCATGGTGGCGTTCACCTGACGGCGGAGCTGGCGCTGAGCATGTTTGGCCGTCTCTTAACTGGTGAAGACGACGTAGCAACTGTCCTGGTTGGGAAACTAGTCGATTAGACGACCGTTGTTCTGGGTTGGAGCCGGAGTCAGCGTCGGGGCGACAACTTGGGCTGGGGCCGACGCGCGGGCTGGCGGTGCGGGAGGAGCCGGAAGGCCGTCCCCCCGGGCCAATCGCTATGAGAAGCTGCACTGCCGGAGTGTGTGCATAGAGGGTTTGGCCCCTGAATGGTTCTTGCAGGGGAGGTCGAGTTGCTCGAAGGTGAGCTTCGGCTGCCAGGAAGCCTTGCCGGTGCGCTGGCGCTGGCCGGAAGGCTGGGCAGCCGGCTCCTGATCCTCGACGGTATTGACCTACCGGCTCCCGTAGCGGGGATCTGGCTGGTCGTCCTTGCGTTTGTTGTTCTATGGCTGCCGGTTATCGGCAGCCACCCAGGTCGTGGCGGGTGTGATTGTCGCCTTGGCAGGCGGGGTCGTCTTGACTCGAATGGTCGAATCGGCCATGGCGTACTTGTCCACCTTGGTCATGAGCTCGGCAAGCGTGGCCGGCTCGGAGCACAAAAGCTTGTGTTTGAGAGGGGTGCCGTATCGATAGCCCTGAATGAAATACTACGTGGCTTGCACCTCGTGCACCCCTTCGCGGGAATTGCGAAGCTTGCTCCACCGAGTGAGGTAGTCGCGGAGGGATTCGTCCGGCCCCTGAACGCACATGGCAAGTTCATGGGGATGGCCAGGACTCTTGTACGTGTCGGTGAAGTTGCGGACAAAGGCCTCCTTGAAGTCCGTCTAGGTGTTGATGCTGTCAGTCGCCAGGCTGTTGAGCCAGGTGCGGGCCGAGCTGATCAACATGAGGGAGCCGTAGCGAACGGCTACGCGCTTATTCCTCCTGGTGATGCTGACCACGGTGGTGTAGTCGATCAGCTAGTCTTCGGGCTTGGCACCCCGTTGTATTTCGGGGTGTCCCTAGGGAGCGTGAAGCCGGTTGGGAACGGCGCAGTGCTGATCCGGGGGCCAAAGCAAGCCGGATCAATCGAGCCCTCCTCCTCGAGGAGGGTGGATTGCGCGAGCCTGTCGAGGCGGTTGTGGGCCTCGTTCTCGTTGCGAGGGACGCGTGGTCCGAGCCGAGCCGAGAGCTCGGGACGGACGGTGGGTGGCATCGACTGCCCCAATTCGTGCCGTGGGGGCGGCATGTGCCCATGGCTACGCCGGCTGCCGGATGCCGGCGCTTCGTGGTGGCAGCCGCCTCGAGGCGGATCGTTGGTTTGCTCCCTGGCGTCTGCTTGCTCCCTAGAGTCTGAGAGGGCCAGGGGTCGCTGGCTTCGGTTCGGTAGCCGGAGACGCGAGGGGAGCAGGAGTACTGGGCCGCTTGGCAGTCGGAAGTTCCCGTGCCCTTGCGCTCGGGCCAGGGGCCTTTAGTGGCAGCGCTGCCCGTCACGAGCAGATGCTACTGCGCATCAGCAGCGTCGATGAGTTCCTTGATGTGGCGCTCGTGGGCGGCACGCTCTTTGCCCTCCAAGGTGGCCAATTCCTTGTAGGTCACCTTGAGAGCCCGCAGGTTGGCTACGAGGGTGTCGTAGACGGGCATCTTGCCGTCCAGGATTTCAGTGACCAAGCGATCGCGGTCGCGCACAACCCCACGCCGGCTAGGCTCGGTGCCAATCGGGGTGAGTCTGTAGGCGGAAGCGTACTCTCGTTGTGCGGCCTCCATGCAGCGTCGCGTGGCCATGAGGGCGGTGGCGTCCTCGAATAGGACGCGATGAGCCGCCTCGAGATCGGCCGCGGCGGTGTCGGGGTTCGCCATTGGGGCAATCGGAGTGGTCAAGTCCCGGAGGGCCGCGTCGAGCGGGTCGGACGTGCCGACGTGGGCAGCGGTAGCGCTAGCCGCGACCCGCGCCTGTCCGGAAGCGGTGGAGGAAGTAATGGCCATTACTCCCACGTGATCGTGGGATCTGCTGGACTGAGTCGCAGCAAGAGCGCCCACTATCATGGGTGGACTAGTGCAGACGAGCACCCCCGCGGGGTACTCGTCAGCGGTCGGAGCCTCGGCGAGGTTGAGCCTGTCGAAGCGCTCGGTGAGCGCATCGATGTCGGCCGTGAGGCCAATGGAGTCTCTCACAAGGTGTGCCGTAGCAAGCCCCACGAGCCCCCATGGTTTTACCTGGACGAGCAGTGATGGCGGGGAATGACAAGGGGTCCCGCCCGGAGCATGAATCTAGCCGGAACCTCGTACGGCCCCATGGTGGGCGCCAACTGTCGTCCTTTTCTCACGACAGATGCCATAGGGTGGCTTATCGTAGGTGGTTGGGGCTGAAGGACGCCGACGGGCTCCGGGTGCGAGATTGGGCAGAAGCGGTGGTGGCACATGATGTACCCAGGTTCAGGGCCCTCCGGAGGAGGTAATACCCCTAGTCCTGCTTGGTTTAGTTGGATGGATGGGTATAGATACAATGGTACTCCTGGAGCTGGGTCTAGAGGAGGAAGAAAGGGCAGCGGACTCCTCTTCCTCCACTGCTAGAAGGGGTTGTGTGTATGTGTGTGCAAAGGTGATCATCCGTCCTCGTTGCATGGGGGGCTCAGGGGTTTTTATAGGCCAACCCCCCGGCTCTTATAATATGTTCTAAGTACAAAGGTGGGGGGACCCAGCTGGCAGTCTCTCTGGCTGGCAAGAGGGTCCTGACATTCGTGTTGTCTCGTCGTTGGTGGGGTCCACCGGCCGAGCGGTCCCATCTCCCGTTGGGGACCGCCAGCCGGCGCTGTGATTGGCCCTCGCCCACCTGCCGCGGCACGGGCCGTTCGGGGAGTGTCATCTAGCGCTAGCTGGCCGAAGTCTCCGGTACGGCCGGCCGCGCTATAGCCACGCCAGGGTGAGTAATCGAGTGGCAAGGGTGTGTCGGCACTGTTCCCACGCCCGGTCGCACTCGCCGAGGTCAGCGGCCGGGATGATTGGACTGTAGCCACGTGTTGCAATGCGTCAGCGGCCACTGTAGCCACATGGCCGCCCGTCATGCCGGTCGCGTCGTGTCATCGTACCCGCGAGCAGAGGGACAGGACATCGCATGTCTGTCCCAAGGTTAATGGAAGATCCGTCCCGGAGGCAGCCGGCCACGCCCAGCTGGTCAAGGGTCCAGCCGGCTCCTCGACCAACCATCCGGGGCGCCAGCCGGCACCGGCTTGTGCCGAACGTTCTCCAGCCGGCCGCGTAGTTATTCTTCGAAGTGAAAGGGGGAAGACCCCCTTTCTTTGGCCTACCTAGGGGTAATAACCCCGTCAATTTATATGCATGATTGTTATATGTTCATAATGCTCTCCGATCTATCAGTTTGGTTTGACCAACTAGATTGATTTATCTTTAGTGGGAGTGGTGCGTTGTAGTGGGTTTAATCTTGCGGTGCTCAATCCCAGTGACATGCCACGTATTCCATTGCTGCCACTACGGTAAAACGATGGGGTTCATTCATATTAATTGGATTTAGTTTGTCTACATGATGTCATCGTCCTCCAAGCATTACTTTGTTTCCACGTAATACTCTAGATGCATGCTCGATAGCGGTTAATGGATAGAGTAATAGTAGATGTAGGCAGAAGTTGGTCTACTTGTTTATGGACGTGATGCCTATGTACATGATCATTATCGTGAATAAAAATTGCACAACGATACACTTTTCTGTCGATTTCCCAACTGTAATTTGTTTACCCATTGTATACTTTCTTCGAGAGAGAAGCCTCTAGCAAACACTATGGCCCGTATCCTCACTAATATATTTAAAAAAAATCTAAATACCTTGTTGTCATTATTTAGTTTCTTTTTATTTTCAACTTATATTTATAAAATTATCTATATATTAGTACTTATCACTTGCAAGTAATGAGTTCAAGGGGATTGACAACCCTCTTGCCCGCGTTGGGTGCAAGTGTTGGCTCTTTTGTGTGTAGGCACCGAAGAGGGAGTTTGTGAGGTTCTCCTATTGGTTCGATAACCTATGGTTCTCACTGATTGAAATATTTCCCTCTACTTTGATGCATCGTCCCCTCCTCTCCGGGAAAATCCCGACACAGTTTACAAGTATCAACAAGCAGCATTCCCGCTTAGTACACGCAAAGGGTACCAATAAATTAATAAGCAATCAACTAGAGAGCAAAAACAGTCATAGCTATGCATTGTGAATAGTTAACATTGAAAGTTAGTCTGAGTAGGATAAACACTCTGAATATAAATATCATGAAGGCTACATTTGATTTGAATCAACTACATGTTTGCACACTCTAATTACTCACAGGAGGATACCATACTATCATACGAAACAACAACCATTTCAATGCATGTTTACACATAAGATAAATCATTATTGACTCCTAGCTATTTAAGCATGGCATGATCAACTATAATCTCTAATTGTCATCATAAACATGTTTATTCGTAATATGCTAAATCAAGATCGAACGAGCTAAACATATTTACAAAAACAGAAAACAAGAAGAGTTCATACCAGCTTCTTACCATGATCACTTCATCAAATAACTTCATTATTTCCTTTCATTTTCATGACCGAATGATGTGAAAATGATAATAGTGGAAGTGTGTCGTGGACTAAGCTGGGATCTGTGAAACACTTTATACAAAGGAGAAGACAAGGTAATATTAGCTCTTCATTAAGTAAACAATAATGCATGTGAGAGCCACTCAACATTTTCATCGTGGTCTTCTCCTTTTAACGACTCAACAAAAATAAAATAAATTCAGAGAAACACACCAAAACATTTTTGGAGTTTTTTGGTTTTCTAGAAGAAAGCAAAGGAACAAAGGAAAACAAGAAGCGAGAAAAACTATTTACATGGGAAACCTCCCAACAAGGAAAGGAAATATTTTTGAATTTTATTTTAGTACTACAATTTAATTAAACAAGAAAGAAAAATTGAAAAGAAGCGAGAAATAGTTTTGGGTTTTCAAAGTTCTTCAAAGACACAAGAAGAAAGCAGAAAAATAAAACTAACATGGATATACAATGAAAGAGAATGGATATCGATAGTCGATATAAAATGTGAACATGAATGTAATGTCAGTGAGAAATACACACTCCCCCAAGCTTAGGCTTTTGGTCTAGCATGGTGATCACCATCTGAAGTTGCCATCGGGTCCAGGAGGAAAGTAGTTACGTTGAGGCACTTGAGCGTCCCAAGCCTGGGCCGTAGCCACCGCCTCAGCTAACTCATTCCGGTAAGCAATTATATATGATGGCATGACAACATATCCATGCCTGACATGATAGTTAAATAGAGAGGATGCAGGCAATTCAATAACATCATGGGTCATCTCTCTATATACCACATTGTAGGGAATGCGGTGCGGAGGCTCAGGTTCATTGATAAAGTAGTGTTATATCATAGACTGGTGATTGAGATAAACCTTAGGTAACAAGTAATTAGTGGGGCATATATTGGTATTAAAGTGTTCTACTTAGCGAGTGGCATAAATGCCGCCGTGGACCTTCCCCCTGGTCTGATTACCATGCAAGCGGTGTGCAAGAATAGCTCCTGAGCTATGTGTGTTTTCCTTGAATAATGAATGACGGAAAATAGCAAGGGTGGGGGCACTGAGACCGCCACCTTGTTCCATAGCAATTAAACATTTTCCGATCAATCATGCAAATTAGTGCACAACAGGAAAATGCAAGCTACTAGCTCGGGAGTTTGACACACGCCTACGTTCACCCACAGTTAAAGTGAGGAGGAAATCCTCGAACTCCTCTGGCCTAGGTTCATTTAATCCCCCATCAGAGGGAATCTAATACATTTCATAGAACCTAGTGAATGGTATTTCAAAATGTTGTGCATATAAATCAAAGCGCACCATGGGGATATAAAGCCTATGCATAAAGTAGAAATTTTGCACAAAGGAGTTGGTAAGTAGGTACTATTTATCACACTCATCTACGAGGAAATTGGTGAGCCGACATTTGCAATAAATTTCCTGAACTCTTGGTAGAAACTCGCTTCGCTCATGAAAGGTGTATGTGACCGATCTTGAACACTCCCGGTGACTCCCTTGGAACTCCAGCTCAAAGAACTTCTCCTAAAGATGTTCATTTTCATGAGATCAAATTTATCAAATTTTTGGACCACAAAATGGTGTCAATAAAACTTTGTAAGATTGATAACAACTACTCATATATATGCCTAGAGGCCATATCAATCATTCAAACTACTTGGAACTCAAAGAATTCAACATGCAAGCTCATTTTCCATAGCACCAAGTGCATCAAAATATGCAAAATATAAACCACTAAAGCATAAACTAATTGGAGGAATGGGAGAGTCACATACCAAGGAGCAATCCCTCAAAATAGTTTTGGAAATGGAGGTCTGATCAAAGAGATCAGAAATATCAGGTTTGGGAGCTAGAGCACGAGAGATAGCCACAGAGAGAGAGAGCAACCAGGAATTTTATAGAGGAATAAGAAGGAGTGGGCCGAAGGGGTAAGTGAGAGGGTGCAAGTGGGCCCCAAAGCCATCAAGGCGCACCCTGTTGGCTTGGCACCAAGCACCCCCTGAGGTATTTTCTACTCCAAAAAATAAATATTCAAGAAAAATTCATGTATAAATTTTGTGGCAATCTGAGGATTTTTATTGTTGGGCCATTTTATTGTACGGAAAATAGGAAAATAGGCTAATCATAGCCTTTTATTTTATTAAACTAGAACTAATAGAGAGTAAACTATAATTATAAAAGGTTGTGCTTACTAAATTCATTAACAGCAAGCCACTCAAAAAAGATCCATTAATAAAGTTGATCAAGTCTTATTAACATACTGTTTCAGATTGACATGAAACCGAAGAATCTTCATATAACACCAGGTTGCCCTAATGGGGATTTGCATATCCCCAATAATAATAAGATCATATTTATTCTTGGTAGTAGGAAGAGGAAATTTAGATAACCCAAAAGTGATTGTGACAACGTGCTCAACGAAATTTCTACTATTCATCGAAGCTTGTTTCTTTCAGGAAGTGCATTGTATGTTGTTTGCCATTGACATGAAAAGAAACCTTGCTTTTTTTGCAATCAATAACAATGCTTGCAGTATTGAGAAATGGTCTATCAAGGATAATTGACATGTTGTCGTCCTTGGTCATCTCAAGAATAACAAAGTTCGTTAATATAGTAACATTTGCAACCACACAAGAACATCCTCACAAGTTGCAATAGGTATAGCAGTTGATTTATCATCCATTTACGAAGATATTTCAGTAGGTGTGAGCTTATTCAAATCAAGTCTTTTATATAAGAAGAAAGGCATAAAACTAACACCAGCTCCTAGATCACATAAAGTAGTTTTAACACAACTTCGTTTGATGGAGCAAGGTATTGTGGGTATACCAGGATCTCTGAACTTCTTAGGCACTCCACATCAAAAGAATAATTAGCAAGCATGGTGCAAATCTTATTTTCATGTATCTTTCTTTTATTAGTGATAATATCTTTCATGTATTTAGCATACATAGGGATTTTCAAGATATCAGTCAAGCGAGTGCACAAAAAGACATGTCTAATCATTTTAGCAAAATGATCAAAATATTCCTCATCCTTACTCTTGGAAGGTTTACGAGGAACATGCATGTGTTTCTGAACCCATGGTTCCCTTTCTTTACCATGGTTCCTAGCAACAAAGTCTCTCTTATCATATCGTTTATTCTTAGGAGGTGGGTTATCAAGGTCAACAATGTGTTCTATTTCTACATCATTATCATTTTCCTTATCATTATATAGTGGAGCATCATCATGAACATTATCATCATTGGTATCACTAGGTGGATGTTCATCACCAGATTGTGTTTCAGCATCAGAAACAGAAACATCATTGTGACTCTCAGTAGGTTTTTCTCTAACATGTTCATTAGAAGCATGCAATGCCCTATCATCTTTCTTCTTATTTTTCTTTTTAGTTGGACTAGGTGCGTCATCATTAATTCTTTGATAATCTTGTTCAATTCTTTTGGGATGACCTTAAGGATAAAGAGGTTCCTGAGTCATTCTACCCCCTCTGGTCATTACTCTAATAGCATGATCATTCATGTTCTCATTTATTTTAGCAAGCAAATCATTTTTTGACTTAGCAACTTGGTTTAATTGAGTATGAACCATGGAGGCATGTTTACCTAGACCTTTAACATCATTAGCAATTCTAACCATTAAGTCACTCAAGTGATCTATCATCATAACATTGCGTTGTAATTGATCCTTGACATAATTATAAAAATGTTCTTGCTCAACAATGTAATTATCAAATTCATCCATGCATTGACTAAGAGTCTTAGTGTAAGGTATATCACTTTCATCAAATATATAGAGATAATTTACCTCTACTACCTGTGTAGGGATATCGAGTGCATGTATTTCTTCAACACGTGGTAAATTCTTGACATCTTCAAATTTAATACCTTTTTCCTTTCAGAGTTCTCTTGGCTTCTTGCATATCTTCTAGACTGACGAATACAATACCTATCTTCTTTAGAATAGCTTCCGGTGGTAGTTCAGGAAGTGTCCAATCATTAACACTTTTCAAAATATTATCCAATTGTTCTTTAGCTTGACCAAGAGTTCTTTCTATGAAAACACATCCAACACAACTATCTAGGTACTCCCTAGAAGAATCGGTTAGTCCATTATAAAAGGTATCAAGTATTTCATTTTTCTTAAGATGATGATTAGGCAAAGCTCTGAGTAGCTAGAGAATCCCCCCCCCCCAAGCTTGAGAGATATTCTCTTCTTCAATTCACACAAAGTTAAATATTTCCTGTAAAGCAGCTTGTTTCTTATGAGCAGGAAAATATTTTTTAGTAAAGTAATATATCATATCCTGGGGGCTATGCATACAACCATCAGCAAGAGAAAGGAACCAATTCATAGCATCACCTTTTAGTGAAAAGGAAAAAAATAAGAATGTAAAAGTAGAGAATCTTTTGATATTTTTCCAAAACTATGACGTATTTTATAGCAAAGTCGGAAACTATAGGCCCGAACCAAAAAACAGAAATGTGACCCCGTCAGCCTCTGGTGGGCCGAAGAGGGGCCCGCCGGCTTGCGGGTGGCCGAAGAGCGCCCATCGGCCCCCAGGAGGCCGAAGAGGGGCCCGTCATCTTGCGGGCAGCCGAAGAGCGCCCGTCAGCCTCCACGCGGCCGAAGAGCCCCTGGATAAGCCCGAGCAAGCAACTCCTTTCTTCCTCCTCTGGTTGTTGCCTCCTCTCTCTCTCTCTCATTTCTTTGAGCCAGTTTCCACCCCCGCGCCGATCTCTTCCCTAGTCCACCCATTTTCCTATCCAACCCACAAAAATAATAGATCATAGCATTCTCCACCGGCCTACGGTATTTTTTTGCCATGGGGTAGTTTCTTGTGCTTGAGGAGGAGCCATGGTGGGGTGGAGGAGGTGTGGCTGGTGAGGAGGTGGTGGGGTGGAGAGGAGGTGGTGGGGTGGAGAGGAAGAAGAAGGGGACACACGTGTCGAATGTATACCAATGTCATTTTAGCGGATAGTTAGTGTAGTCGGTAATAATTTTGTTCGTTGCAACTAAAGAGAAGGTGGAATTGTGTGAGAGGTGAAAATGTCTGAATTAGTAAATTTGACTATTTACTACGACCCTGGTAATGTCCGATATAATGAGTTGGGGGTTGATCTTAGCGAGTTTAAAAATGGCGTCATGACAATTTCAGACCCGGACAGACTGGACATTAGATAGTTGAAGCACTAATTGACTACTATTTTTAGGCTAGATCCTGAAGTATGTTCCGTTAGTATTCATGAATTGTGTACCAAATCCTATAAAAATTTCAAGTGGGAGTTAATGCCGATAGATAGGAGCCAGCATTGGGTGACCCTGTTAAGTCGTTGACGAGACCGAAGAATCCACCCATATGCCCTAGTGCAACCAGTGGCGAAGGAGGAGAATATCATACAACTCCACGTGGGGTATAAACCAGGCCAAGGTAGTCAAGTGGCTAACGAGATTTATTTATCCGGGTCACAGCCACCGGATGTGGATGCTAGCCAAGCCGAGAAAGAGTCGGACTATGTGCCACACAATGTTTGTGGTCATGCTACTGGATAGATTATTCAGTCGATAATATTAGCTAGTTCTAGTGTTGCTGATGGGGATGAGGAAGGCGATGAAATGCAGAGGGTGATGGAGGAAGAGGACAAGGATGGATTTGCGAAGGATCTAGATTCGGAAAATTCCGAGAATGAAGTGGAGGTACCGATTCCTTCTGCATGGGATCAGGACATATCCACCGACATTAGTGTAAACGATGGCCATGAGACTCCATGGCAATATAATCTGAACCAAGTCCATATAGGGGATATATTTGACACAAAGAAAAATTGAAGTATGTGGTGATAAAGTGGGCTATGTCTACGTAGAGGGTTTTCTGGACACACATATCGAGTCAAACAAGCTATACCGTGAAGTGTGTTGAAACAGGTTGTCCTGTGAAGGTGCACAGGCACGTGCCGAAGTATAACATCCACTGGGTTGTCACCAACGTGGTCCCACATAATTGTGTGAGGAAAAACCTATTGGCTCGTCATCCAAACCCGACTTCAACTCTCATTGCACAACTCATGTATACTGAGATAGTGGAGAAGAAAGGTATGGAAGCAAAACACATCCAGACAACAATGAAGGTCAGATGGAATTATGATAGTCCATATGGGAAGGCTTGGAGGGCTAAGCAGAAGGCAATGGAGGAAAGGTTTGGGACGTTCTTCGACTCATATGATAATGTTGTTTGTCTCCTGGACATACTGAAGGACAGGAATCCCGGCACTTATGTTAACATACAACACACAAGGTTGGAGATTATACCAGATTTCAAGGTGTTGAAATGAGTATTCTTCTCTTTCGCTATGTGCATCGAAGCTTTCCGGCATTGTCCTCCTATGATGTTTGTGGATGGTACATTCTTAACTGGTCAGTACAAAGGGCAAATCCTAACTGCTATTGGTGTGGACGGGAACAATCAAATCATCCCATTGGCCATGGCATTTCTGGAGGGTGAGAACTTTTTGAGATGGGTATGGTTCTTCCGGCAAATTAAAATTGGGATCATGAAGGACCGACCAAACATGTGTGTCATTCATGACAGACATCCTGGTATATTAAAGGCCATGAAGACACTAAGGAATCCAACAGCTGTCGAACCAACACCTTGGAACGACTTGTAGAGCCGGTGGGGCATGCGCCATCTTGGTGCTAATTTTTTCTCACAGTTCAAGAACAAATGATTGATGAAGTTGTTCAAAAAATTATGCAAGAAGAATCAGCAACACAAATACGAATTTATTTGGTCAAAACTAGATAAGTTTACTAAGAAGCACGTCCGTGCGAGCAATAAAATGGAAAAAGACCAGGTTAAATTAGTAGCACTCATCGCGGAGCTAGAGGAGCCAGTAGCTCTTTGTGACTTGCCAGCAATTGACCCTCCTAATACTCAGAGAAAGAAGGGTCGGGCAATAAAGAATTTGTTTGAGTGGATAGAGAAAGAGCCCCCAGTGAATTGGTCTTTCCTGCGTGACACCCATGGAGCTAGGTATGGCCACATGACAACCAATCTGGCAGAGGTGTATAACTTTGTACTCAGAGGGAATAAAGCATTTCCACTCACAGCTATTGTGGAGGGTGTATTCCATGGCACTTTGAGATATTTTAGAGAAAGGCACGAGTTAGCAAAGAAGCATATTGCAGGTAATCAGAACACACCTTATTGTAGCCATGTCATGGAGTACATGGCTCAGAAGATAGAGAAAGCAAAGAAGCACACTGTCAGGCTCATAGGTAATTAGGAAAGGAGGTATGAGGTTCAGCTTCCAACTAATGGTTTTGGTTCTGCAAATGAGGTGAAGACGCACGAGGTAAAAATTGGAACGGAATTTTATCCAACTTGTGACTATACATGCAACAAACTGAAGTTGTTGCACCTGCCTTGCTCACATGTGTTGGCTGCCTATGGCCAGATTCAGTTGCATGCTATCTCCTTCGTGTCCCCATACTATTTAAAAGATGCAGTACTCAATGTCTGGACAAGGGAGATGACAGGGTTTAGAGTCGTCGGCAATTTCAACAAGGTAAACGATGGGGAGAGAGTGTACATCCCGGATCCAGAACTTCAGCGAACAAGCAGGGGTAGACATAAGGTAAAGCGCATCTGAAACGATATGGACCAATCTGAAGCTGGTGGAGCAACTAGACAATGTTTGCTATGCGCGGCTTATGGGCATAGGATGAGATATTGTCCTGACCCAAACAAAGACGGTGCTTCCACATCGACGAGTGCTTCCACATCGACGACTGCGACAATAGTAGTAACAGGAAGACGTGGTCGTGGCAGTCATGGTGGTCATGGTAGTCGAGGCCGAAGGGGCGGACGAGGAAGAAATAACTCACAAGCTATATAATGGGTCGGACTATGTTTTAATTTGTAATAGGTCTAGACTATATTTTAATGTATAATATGTCGGACTATGTTTTATTCTATAATATGTCTAGACTATGTTATAATTTGTAATATGTCTCAACTATTTTTTAATTTGTAATATGTCTGGACTATGTTTTAATTGCAGATATGGCTTCGTATCCGTTGCTTAATGGTAATATCGATAGAGGGCACCAGGCTGCACTTATGGAAGCAGGCAAGAACCTAGACGTGTTAATCACTCGCACCCCAAAGTCTAACTGGATGATACACCCTTTTGGGTTGATAGGTATGTATCGATATAATGACTTACTATGTTTGACATCCTTTTGATAGCCGCTAACTGTATGGTACATTCTATTTATTTTGTAGGTTAAGTTGGGCTGGACTTCTACCCTAGGCACGACTGGTTGAGAGTACATTGGATGAGTGGGTTGAACATCCGGAATTGGATGAGGCAGGTGAACCAATGCAGTTACACAAGGGGCAAGTCACACGTTTCTCTTACGACATGTCACTACTTACCTGCTTAGTAGATAGATGGATACCAAAGAAAAATACGTTTCACTTTCCCTGGGGAGGGATGGCACCTACTTTACAGGATGTGTCTTACTTGTTGGGATTACCTCTGGCCGGTGCTGCCATAGGTCCTTTAGATGAAGAACCTGGTTGGCTAGCATCGATGCAGGCCCATTTTTTGGCTGCAGTGCCAACTACTACAGTGCTAGACAACGATCGTCACGTGTCTCTTTTGAGGTGGTTGAGCCAGTTTCAGGTAACCTTCACGGCCAGTTTAAATAATGTTGTTTTCATCGTTGTCCTCATTGCATAGTTCATACAATCGTTTGGTTTCTATGTAGATTGTCTCCTTAGGATATCCCGATATTCAGTTGTTAAAGGCACAAATTGACCGATCTCTAGAGGCATATATTATGTGGTTGTTCGGCAAGAAGATGTTCACGGAGAACCATGTGACCACTATTGATGCAAGACTCATCGGTATTGCGTGAGAGATAGCTGAGGCACGTTACTCGGGGGACATTCTGGAGAGGAGTTTTGGTTCTGCTGTGTTAGCGGCTACGTACAGAGGCCTGTGCAAAGCTTGCTTGTTGAAGTCTAGAAAATCAGGTCTTGTTGGATGTCCACTATTGTTGCAGCTCTGGTCATATGAGAGATTCCCTATTGGTCGACCCTATGTCAGCGTTGAAACGTGCCTTCTATCGGCGACTTGCCTACTATGGGATCTGTTTGGGCACGAAGAGAGGTATTTTCATATTTAGTAACAATATGAATTACTAATGTTGATTTCTTGCTATTCAATAGTATTACTAATGCATATTTGTTGTCATGCACAGAGACAGTCTAGGCATAGCCAGGTGAGGGGCTGCTACCCCTCCTTCATGGTGCAGTTTGATAGATTGCATGAGGATCAAGTTATCTAGGATCCATACTCCTATCATGCTATATTATCCAGGTGTCCAGTTGGGATTTCTGGATTGTGCACTAGAGATCGACACTATTGGATGACCAAGGCCAAGTTGGTGTTCGATGTGACGGTTGAGGAGATGGCTCTTCATAGGGTGATGAGACAGTTCGGTCTATGCCAAGAGCCTGACATCACTGTTATTCCACACTTACCAGATCACGTGGACAAGTAAGTAATACCATTTTAGTTCTCATGTCTGCATTCAGAATATAACTAATCATGTAACGTGCATTTCAATCTCAGGTATACTCGCGTAGGAGGAAACAAGTCGCTGGATTCTTGGCTTTGCAACATTAGCCCTTACGTTGATGAATGGACTACTGCACTGAGAAATATCTGGGATGAAGTTCGGCCCTTTGACTGGGACAACTTCGGGTTGTATCTGCAGCGTTACCGACATAGCACGAGGATCTACTTGGTTCCATCATCAGCTCCTGATCAGATCAAAGCCCCTCTCACCTGCAATCTCTTCCCAACTACCTCTGTTGTGGGAACCAGACACCACGCGGTACATGCTATGGTTTTCACATGTTAACTTTTTCCTTAACCTAAACATATACAACTGGTTAACTATTCGTGTTGTCTGCCATACAACGATGATCTAATTGGTTAACTCTCCGTGTATAGGGTGAATTGACATGCGAGGCGCTAGAGGAGGTTTCCGCTTTAATGCAACACTTTGAGAGGGGAGATAATATCCCACTGCGAGAGAACGTCTCATGGTTGAGCGGTCTTCAAGAGAAGCTACGTGGGATTTACGTAGCTGTTACATGTAGACGATCTTTGGATGTTGCTAACCCTCGTCCAGCACATCGTCCGCCACGCCCCTCTCTGCAGCGTTCAGAACCTCGACCCTTTGTGCACCGATACGTCTCCAACGTATCTATAATTTTTGATTGTTCCATGCTGTTATATTATCAATCTTGGATGTTTTATAATCATTTTATAGTCATTTTATATCATTTTTTGGTACTAACCTATTGGCATAGTGCCCAGTGCGAGTTGTTGTTTTTTCCATATTTTTTACATCACAGAAAATCAATACCGGACGAAGTCCAAATACCACGAAAATTCATGATGATTTTTTATGGACCAGAAGGAATAAAACGGGCCCTGGCTGCGCCTGGGGAGGTGCCCCGAGGGGGGCACAACCCTCCAGGGTGCGCCAGGAGGCCCAGGCACGCCCTAGTGGGTTGTGCCCACCTCCGGTACCCCCGGACTACCTCTTTGCTCTATAAATACCCCATTATTCCACAAACCCTAGGGAGACAAAGGAAATATTCATCCAGCCGCCGCAGAGTCCAGAACCACCAGATCCAATCTAGATACCATCTTGGATGGGGTTCATCACCTCCATTGGTGCCTCTCTGATGATGCGTGAGTAGTCCTTTGTAGACCTTCGGGTCCGTAGCTAGTAGCTAGATGGCTTTCTCTCTCTCTCGCTGAATTCTCAATACAATGGTCTCTTGGAGATCCATATGATGTAACTCTTTTGCGGTGTGTTTGGTGGGATCGATGAACTTTGAGTTTACGATCAGATCTATCTTTTTATATCCATGAAAGTTATTTGTGTTTCTTTGATCTCTTATATGCATGATTGCTTATAGCCTCGTATTTCTTCTCCGATATTTGGGTTTTGTTTAGCCAACTTGACCTATTTATCTTGCAATGGGAAGAGGTACTTTGTAGTGGGTTCGATCTTATGGTGCTTGATCCCAGTGACAGAAAGGGAAACAACACGTATGTATCATTTCTACTAAGGATAAAACAATGGGGTCTATCTCTACATATATAGATCTTGTCTACATCATGTCATCGTTCTTATTGCATTACTCCGTTTCTCCATGAACTTAATACACTAGATGAATGTTGGATAGGGGTCGATGTGTGGAGTAATAGTAGTAGATGTAGGCAGGAGTCGGTCTACTAATCTTGGACATGATGCCTATGTAATGATCATTGCCTGGATATCATCATGAGTATTTGAAGTTCTATCAATTGCCCAACAGTAATTTGTTCACCCACCATTTGCTATTTTCTCGAGAGAAGCCACTAGTGAAACCTACGGCCCCTGGGTCTTTCTTCTCATATATTTGCCTTTGCGATCTACTTTTCTCTTGCATTTATTTTCAGATCTATATTTCCAAAAACCCAAAAATACCTTCCTGCACTTTATTTTATTTGGCGTGCGATCTATCAACATTTACAACTTTCTCCCATCCACGTGCCTTTCTGGCGCCGTTACCCGAAAGGGATTGACAACCCCTTTAACACGTCAGGTTGCAAGTATTTGTTATTTGTGTGCAGGGGCTGTTTACGTTGTGTTGCTTGGTTCTCCTATTGGTTCGATAACATTGGTTTCATATCTAAGGGAAATACCTACCGCAGCTATGCTGCATCATCCCTTCCTCTTTGGGGAAATACCGACGTAGCTTCAAGTGACATCATGCACCATTCGGGACCATGACCCTTTGTGTAGTGTTCAGAACCATGACCTTCACAACCAGGGAGCTTTTCCTGGCAGCATACACCTCCTTCACAACCAGGGAGCTCTTCCTGGCAACAGACACCTCCTTCACAACCAGGGAGCTCCTCCTGGCAGCAAACACCTCCTTCTCAACCAGGGAGCTCTTTCTACCAGCAGCCACCTCCTTCACAACCAAGGAGCTCTTCCTGGCATAATCCAATGGACCTAGGTAACACTACTTTGTACATTCTTTTAAACATTGTAGGTAGGCAAATCAATCTTACATGTTTTACTTTACCACAGTCGGCAGCCAGTCGCAACCGTTCATGCATTCAGTCCAGTCACCGATGCTTAGTGGTGCTGGTTCGTTCTTAGATGGCAACAGCGACGATGATGATCGAGCTGCAAACATCTATGAGTTCTCGCAGACAATTCTTCACACTCCACCATCACCTTGGACACAGGAGACACAGACACTGACAGACAAGGTGGTCTATGGTCGTGGTCATCATGAGACTCGTCCACCGCCTGAGCGCTTATCTCCTTCCGGTCCTCGTCCGAGGAAGCCCAAGATTCGTCGCCATCCCCAATAGTGATATGGTTATCTACATATGAGACATGACTATCTAATTACGTATGAGACATATGTCTATTTTATGTATGGGACAAATTACTATCTACTTATGTATGAGACATATTCATGTTCTATTTCAATGGTCAATTGGTTTAGAGGGATAACACTTGTACTGCAAACTAAATGCATCCAACATCGTGCTTTACATAAAACTTAATGCCCACAAAACAAGACAATACACAAAGATGATATAAAATACAGATGAATTAAACAATACAACTGAAATTACAATGTATAGCTAAAAAACTACTTGAATGCATCATCATCATCCTCCGTCCATGCAGAGCTCTTGCCCTTTGTCGATGTAGAGCTCTTAGCCTTTATTGATGTAGAGCTCCTGCCCTTCGTCGATGCAGAACTCTTGCCCTTCGACCATGCGGTAGTCTTGGCCTTGGTGCTCGGCATGAAGATATCGTCTTCGTCCTCCGTCGATGCAGATCTCTTGCCCTTCGTTGATGTAGAGCTCTTGCCCTTCGATGATGCGATAGTCTTGACCCTGGTGCTCGTCATGAAGAGGTTGTCTTCGTCCTAAATATTTGCTAACCATAAAACTGAATTATTTACAGCAATCTTGAGGTAAGGTTCACCGTTATGCAGTTGCTTCTGCCATCTGCCATGCAACCTGAGAAGTTCTTTCCGTATCTCCTCAAATGTCCTGGGAGGCCACCCACTCCTAGCTAATGAGTAAGCCAACTCATTCATTATCGTGTCACTACTGATGAGTTCCTCCTATGAAACTACTCTATCGTCGATCTTGAAATTGGTGGCTAGATGGAGAAGACGATCGAACATACCAGAGTGAAAACTACGATCAAAAGGATAATGGGACATCTCCATGAAAGGATGGTGGGAGAGAAAGACGGGAAAGAAGGGCCTGCTCACCCACCTTACTATGGAGGGGGTAAGATAGGTTCAGAAGAGAAGATGGCGAGAAAGAATGGCAGGAGAGAAAGGCGGGAAAGAAAATGGCGAGAGAGAATGGCGGGAAAAATGGGCGGGAAATAAAATGGCAAGATAGTAGGGCGGGAAAAGAAAATGGCGGGAAAGAAGGGCGGGAAAGAAAATGGCGGGATAGTAGGGAGGGAAAAGAAAATGGCGGGAAAGAAGGGTGAGATAATATGATCACTGTGGAAGATGGCTGAAAACAACAGCAAGCTCCTAATCATGCTCTTTGAAGGTTATGAGCACCAAATTGTTCACTTCAATAGATGATGCCCGAATAAAATTACTGAAACCTTCCTTCTTGAACACCATTCTACCACCCAATTCAATAAAGTAGGAACAATGAATGCTCACAGATATATCATCATCTTTAGAATCCAAAGTAATTTCAAGAGTTAAAGAACCAGCCCTAGGAATTGACAAAAAATCCTTCAAACTTCTCACAACCATGCTCGGAATAACCTGACAAAAAACATCAAGTTATATGATGTTCAGCTTACAAATTTAAAATAGTATACTAGAGCAATGAACAAATAAATAAACAGTAGCCAAAAACAAAGCTCACCATATGTTGAGAAATAACATTCATGGAATCAATCCTATGAACACAAGGAGTACACAATATGTAGTTGTCATCAAAGAGCTGCCGCAACATGAAATACATTTGCTGATAATTCAGACTGACACCACGACTATAAAAACAATTGTCAATAAGTTCCCTCTGAGTTTCACTCAGATCCTCAAGAGCTATGAAAAAATAATTTCACAAATTGAGCAAACCAGCAAAACACATAAGCTGAAACAAAATTTAAAATCACTCAAAAAAACTTACCAACACAGGGTAAAGAGAACAACATAACACTATCCCGAGTAAAATCAACACCAATCATAGTTCCATAGTGCTCAAGCCTATCAGTCATCATGTCACGATGACGAAGACCATAATCATTCACAAGTTCCTCCTAGGAAGGACCATGGAATTTACTGCTCAACCGACCATGTCTAAATAGAACACCATATAAGTTACCCTCACTATTGTGAAGAGCAAGATCAATATCTGTGTCACCTCCCTGAATAGCTAAAGCTCTGCACTCCTTAATGTACCAAGAAAGACGTGATCTAACACTACAAGGAACATACTACAACAAGAATGGAAGCAAACATCATAATCATATAAACAAAGGCATTAGAATACATTCCAACCAAAACAGCATCAACCATATGCCACAATCAGATAAACAAGATATAGAATCTTACAACACGCCATGAACATCGACGATCCAGCGCCACAGTGAAGACAGACGCAGAAGAATCAAAGGAATAACAAGGGCCACCTGGAGCTCGACAAAAGGGGCAAGACATTACCTGCAAAGAAACGGTGACCAATAAGAACTGAATCCACAACCGAGTTGAAAGTTGACATTTGATTGTGTTGGAAGCAAAAAAAATACCGTAGGCCGGTGGAGAATGCTATGATCTATTGTTTATGTGGGTTGGATAGGAAAATGGGTGGACGAGGGAAGAGATTGGCGCGGGGGGTGGAAGCACCAGAGAGCAACGGGAGAGAGAGAGAGAGAGAGAGGAGGAGCTAGCGAGCAGAGGAGGAAGAAAGGAGTGGCTCGGCCTTATCTAGGGACACTTCGGCCCCCTGGAGGCCGACCAGGGCTCTTCGGCCGCCTAGAGGCCGACAGGCCACTCTTCAGTCCACCGCAGGCCGACGGGTCCCTTTTCTGTCCACTTCAGGCCGACGGGCCCCTCTTCCGCCAGCCAAAGGCCAACATGACACTCTTTGGACAACCAGAGGCCGACGGGGTCACATTTCTAATTTTCTTCATTCAGGCCTATAGTTTCCGAATTAGCTATAAAATATGTCATAGTTTTGAAAAAAATCATGAGAAAACAAGGTGGCAATATCATGCAATCAGGTAATGTGTGCCACAACTGAGGGAGTGCTGGATTAGGGGGTCCTCGGATAGCCGACCTATTGTTATGGGCCGGACTATGAGGGCTACTTACCAAACACCGAAGGATTTGAAGTCCCAATCTCCAAGATAGAAGCTTCGAGAAACACGGCTTGCGCTCGAGGTCTAATGTAATAGTTAGGCAAGTTTATCTCTTCGGCATATAACCGACAATGTGTAAACCCTAGGCATCCTCGGCATCTATATAAGCCGAAGGGTTTTAGGGTATAAGGCTAGAACAACTCATCTATGGTTATCTATACGATCTCGAGGTAGATCAACTCTGTAATCCCTTACACCATCAATACAAACAAGCGGGACGTAGGGTATTACCTCCATTGGAGGGCCCGAACCTGGGTAAACTCGTGTCCCCGTAGTCTCCTATTACTATTGATTCTAGTCTCACAGTTTGGGACCCCCTACTCGAGATCCGCCGGTTTTGACACCTATATTGGTGCTTTCATTAAGAGTTCCTCTGTGAGTGAGATGGAATCGACGCCTCGGCTCATCATCAACGAAGAGATCCGTGACATGGACGTTTTCATCCCCGGGCACATCTTCGCCTTCGGCAGCATTGTGCTGCATGCTGATTCCGCCGGCCATCTAGGCCACGTTGATAGCTTCGTCCCTGATCAAGAGGTCAGTTTCGGAAACTTAGAGTTTTCCGTCGACTCTCAGGGCAACTTGTCACTAATCGGGCTCACGCCTTCGCCCGCGGCCCCCGAGGACTCCGAGGCTTTAACCTCGAGCCCCTTCTTCCCACATGCCGATGGGGTCACCCATGGCGGCAGTCCGATCTCTCATCCCGGTATGGCCATCAAGCCATGTGACCGGACATATGTTCCTTCTGAACACTCCCCATGGGTGGACTTCATGGGGGTTAAACCCACGAGTTTCGAACAGCTAGATCCGGTCGGGCCCTCAGCGGTCGATGGGGACTTGGAGAAATTCTCGTCGATAAGGATCACCGATGATGCAGCCCCGATCTACGCCCGGCCTGGTTATAGTTTGGGCAGGGACGGATTTTTTGACCCACCCAACACCCACTTGATAGCCACCATCGAAGACTTAACCGATGTGCTAGACTATGCCTCCGAGGAGGCAGAATACATGGATGAAGAGGATCGTGCTCCCACCCCCGTTAACACAGGGAGTTGGGCCGCCACTTCTACATACGACATCTACATGGTGGATACTCCTGCCACCAACAACGACAATATGCCCCACAACGACAGCGACGAATCGGGTGATGCGCCATCAAGGCGCCGGAAATCGCATAAGCGGTCCAAAAGCAGAAGGGAAAGAAGAGCTATTATCAGCAACGGGGACGGTAATGCCCCCGCCGATCATGACAAACCCAATATCCCCGAGCACCCGCTTGAGGGTCCGGATAATCCTGAGGACCAAAACGACCCCGATACCATCAATGACCCCGAAGGCGACAATTACCTTCCCCACATCGAGGAGGAAGATATATCGGAAGCCGATGACTTGTACATCCCTGAGAACCTCGAGGATCAGGAAGAAATCAGGCAATGACTCATAGCAAAGGCTCGCAGCCTAAAGGACAAAGAACGGAAACTCAAAGACGAACATGCCAACCTCAATGATCTGTTGACGAAAGTCCTCTCAGCCGAGGAAGTATACGACACTAGTCTGTCAAACCAGCTCAAAAGCTACGCTCGGAGAAGGTTGCTGTCGCAATTCAAGGACGAACTTACTAATACTCCATCTCCAAACCGTACTCTGTATGACAAGCCGGACCGCACCCTCGTGGTCGGGACAGGATGGTCGATGACTCCAGTTACATATCGGTAGTGCCTAGAAGATGGGGCAAGGAGCCATTAGATCCCAATGACAGGTTTGACCTGTGAGATGACCTGGATCATAGAGAAGTCCGCACTAGATCCATCTATGGATCCAGAGAGTATGCGCCCGATAGACGCGACGAATACAGACCATGGTTCGAGCAAAACAACATAGTCCGGGAACACAACCGGCCCCATATCGACGCCGAATACAGGCGCGACATCGCACGGGTCAGAGGCGCCGCTCACCCTCTATGCTTCATAGATGAGGTAATGCGGCATCAGTTCCCTGAAGGGTTCAAACTCGTGAATATAAAATAGTACGACGGGACCACTGACCAACTTGTATGGATCGAGGACTTCCTCCTCCATATCCATATGGCATGAGGAGACGATCTCCATGCCATCAAATACCTACCTCTTAAGCTTAACGGGCCAGCTTGGCACTGGTTAAATAGCCTCCCCGGAAACTCCATTGGATGTTGGGAAGACCTGGAAGATGCGTTCCGCTCTAACTTCCAGGGGACCTATGCCCACCCTCCGGACTCTTCCGATCTCAACAATGTTGTCCAGAAGCTCGGCGAGTCCGCTCGGCAGTTCTGGAATCGGTTCTTGACTAAGACAAACCGAATTGTAGACTGTCCGAATGTTGAGTCCATAGCCTCCTTCTGACACAATATTCGGGACAAATGGCTAGCCCGCCAGCTAGGTCAGGACAAGCCTCAAACTATTTCCTCCCTTACCTCCTTCATGACCTGCTTTTGCGCGGGCGAAGATAACTGGCTGGCAAGATGCAACCAAAATTCTAAAGATGTCATGGTACCTAAAGCCCAGGATGGCAACTCAAAGCCAAAGCGCAATAATAATAAGCGTCGACGAAATAATAGTGATGCCGATGACATGGCTGTTAATGCCAGATTCCGCAATTCCCGATCTGGGCAGCGAAAGAAGCCCCTTAAAGGCAATCGTGACAGACCCACTCATCTCGAGAAGATCATGCAAAGGCCTTGACAAATCCATGGGACTTCGGAAAAGCCCGCCAACCACACACACCGCAATTGCTGGGTGTTTAAACAGGCCAAGAAGATACAACCCGAAGACCAAGGCAAAAGCTCGCGCAACGAGGATGATGATGAGCCTCGGGGTGCAATTGGTTGCAGATAGAAGAAGTTCCCTCCCAAAGTAAAAATGATGAACATGATATATTCCACCCACCTACCAAAGAAGGAGAGGAAGCGCGACCTCCCGGAAGTCTACGCAGTGGAACCCGTAGCCCCGAAGTACAACCCATGGTCGGCATACCCAATCACTTTTGATCGGTGTGATCTTCCGACCAGTACCGTCATGGGGGTTTGGCGGCCCTAGTCCTAGACCCCATTATAGATGGGTATCACCTCACAAAGGTCCTAATGGACGAATGAAGTAGCCTTAACCTGATTTGCTCAGATACGGTAAAAAAGATGGGAATTAATCCGTCAAGGATCAAACCCAGCAGCACTACCTTCAAAGTAGTGATCCCAAGCATTGAGGCCCGATGCACAAGCTCGGTAACTCTACAGGTCATGTTCGGATCACCCAATAACTTTCGCAGCGAAGACTGGATCTTCGACATCGTGCCCTTCCGCAGCGGCTATCACGTGCTGCTTGGATGGACAACGTTCGCTCGTTTCAACGCGGTCCCACACTATGCATACCTCAAGCTCAAGACGTCGGTCCCCAAGGGGGTCATTACTGTCAACGGCGACACCGACCGCTCCCTTAGAACTAAGGAACATGCAATGGCCCTAGCAGCTGAATTCAGCTATAAAGTAGATTGGCAAGTTCCGTCATCTGCCATAAAGGCACATAAGGCTGGCAAGCGAGTTCAGCTTCAAACTGAAAACTCAGATCCTTCCTCTTCCCCTCTATATAGAATCGCCCCCCACAGCGCAATTTTTGGACCAGCAAAGTATGTGCCGAGAAGGCACAACTTTGCACTTAAAATTCCATGGGAAGCGGTGGGGAAATAAAGGTGGGTGTTCGGCTGGCCTGACCTACTTCCACCAATACGTCTTCGAACAATATGCAGGTGCTCTTAAGATAGCCTGCCTACGGTGTAAAGCTCACATGTAGTTCGGCGGCCTCTCAAGATTTTGTTAGCAAAATCCGTCGCCGAGCACTAAACACACCATCAAGGTGCATCCAAGAGCAGAAGTGTAGGATCGCTAGAAGAGAGTCTAGGGGGGTGAATAGACTACTACCAAGAATTTAAAACCTAACCTTTTCCCAAGTTAATAGGTTGGAAGATTTTAAATATTTTATCAAGTCTAGCAAGAAGAATACTGATAGCTTCAAGTCTAGCGATGAGGGCATATGTCTCACCGTAGACCATACCTTCGACTTGTGTATATCCTTGGGCTACGAGACGAGCCTTGTTGTGCATGACTTGACCGTCTTCGTCTTGTTTGTTCTGAAACACCCATTTGGTTCCGATATGTTGTGCTCATCTTCGGGATTCTCCACGAGCGTCCACACTTCGTTCCTTTCGAAGTTGTGAAGCTCTTCATGCATAGCGTTCACCCAATCCACGTCTTCAAGAGCTTGTTCTACCTTCAAAGGCTCAATGCTAGATATGAAAGAATAATGCTCACAAAAGTTAGCTAGATGGGTTTTAGAGCGAGTGATTCTCCCTGTTTGTATACCACCAAAGATTTGGTTTAGGGGATGGTTCTTGGTCACTTGAGCTCGAACTTGGGTTAGCTTCCGATTGTTGGATGGTGGAGCTTCTTCTTCATCATCATCATTTCCTTCATCTTTGTTGTTGTTGAAGGTGTCGTTCCCTTGAGGTGGTGGTGAAGGTGGTTGTGGTGGATCTTCATGATGCACTTCTCCTCTTCATCATCTCGTCGTGTACGCTCGTGGATGCATCCATGTCGTGTTGAGGTTCACCTTGACATGAAGTAGGGGCTTCCACTTGAGTTGATGAAGTACTTTCCTTCACCTCCATGGGACGAATCTTGCTGATGGGTAGATCTAGAATAGCTTCTGAAGGATCCTTATCACCTACATCATTTGGCAATTGTTCGACTTGCAAACCATTATATTCATGAAACTTCACATCTATCGTCTCTTCAACTTTTCGAGTGAAGTTGTTGTAGACACGGTAAGTGTGAGAGTTCGATACGTAACCAAGTAGGAATCCTTCATGAGATTTAGGAGCAAATTTAGTACGACGATGCTTATCAAGAATGTAGCACTTTGAGCCAAATACCCGAAAGTATTCGACTTGGGGTTTGTTACCGGTGAGTAGCTCGTATGACGTTTTACCGAGAAGCTTGTGCAAGTAAAGTCATTTTGTGGCATGACATGCTGTTTCAACGGCTTCTGCCCAAAAGTGTCTTGGCGTCTTGTATTCGTCAAGCATCATTCTTGCCATCTCAATGAGCGTCCGGTTCTTCCTCTCAACAACTCCATTTTGTTTAGGTGTGTACGTAGCCGAGAATTCATGTGAGACACCTTCTTCGTCAAGAAAGGTATTCGCTTGGGTGTTCTTGAACTCCGATCCGTTATCGCTCCGAACCTGCTTGATCTTCACATCAAACTGATTTTGTGCTTTGCGAGCAAAGTTCTTGAAGATCTTTTGAACCCGCAACTTATCATCAAGAAAGAATACCCACATAAATCTGGAAAAATCATCAACTATAACTAGACCATAGGAATTTCCACCGAGACTCTTGTAAGCATTGGGACCAGAAATATCCATGTGAAGTAACTCGAGTGGTCTCCTAGTAGTCATGATATTCTTAACGGGGTGACTTCCACCTACTTGTTTTCCAGCTTGACAAGCACTACAAAGTCTATCTTTGTCAAAGATAACATCTTTAACACCAAATATATGATCACCTTTAAAAAGCTTGTCTAAATTATGCATGCCAACATGTCCTAGTCTTCTATGCCAAAGCCAACCTTTAGAAGATTTTGCAATTAAACAAGTGCGAGGTTTGGATCTGTTAGTGAAATCAACAATGTATAGATCACCTCTACGGAAACTGGTGAGACCATTTTATGATTATATTGACGAAACACTTGGCAATCTACTTTCGTGAATAACACATTGAAACCAAAGTCGGCAAGTCTAGATATGGAAAGAAGATTGTAGCCAAGGGATTCAACAAGCATAACATTTTGAATAGAGCTATCATGGGATATGGCCACCTCACCAAGGCCAAGTACCTTACCCTTAGAGTTGTCTCCAAAGTTCACGTACCTTTGAGGACCTTGATTAGGCGTAATATCTTGAAACATGTCTTTATCACCAGTCATATGATCCGTACATCTACTGTCAAGAATCCACTCTTTTCCTCTGGACATATAATCCTTGAAGTTTGCCATAAGACTCAGATTCTTCATGATCTTCTCATGCTCGATGTCGAAAAACTCATCTTCTCCAAGATATTCATGTGCCGCATTGTCATCATCAAGTGGGAAATCCTCGTCATAAAGAACAAGAGATTCGTTAGAATAGTGATCATGACAATGTTCAAGCTTATGAATGTGAATGGCTTCAAAGATAATGTTGTTGATAGTGGTGACATCTCCTTTAGCATGCACAAGATCACGGAGCTCAAATAGGCATTTATCAAAGTTTGGATCACTAGGCTTCATTTCGTGAAAAGCAACAGTTTTATGAAGAATGTCATCAAGATTTCCTAATGAAAGATTTGGATATCGTTTCTCCAAATCAGTCCACAAGGTATAGGCACATGCAAAGTCCTTCAATTGAGAAAGCACGAATCATGGTAAAC
The DNA here is from genome assembly GCA_022496015.1 of Hordeum marinum. Classification (NCBI taxonomy): domain Eukaryota; kingdom Viridiplantae; phylum Streptophyta; class Magnoliopsida; order Poales; family Poaceae; genus Hordeum; species Hordeum marinum. Next base: position 389,230,809 of record CM039678.1, on the reverse strand, counting down.
CCCTAACAATAAGATTGACAGTTCTTAGGTTACCAAGCATGTTAATTTCCTCTTCGTGTGTGGGATGCAATTCATCAATAAGGAGCACATAGGTGTTTTCAATATATTTTGTCAAATGGAATTTATCAAACAGATCAATCATGGCATTCTTCCATTGACTATAGTACTCTCCATCAATAATATGCACTCTACAACTCGAACTCTCTACTCGAGACACATCCATCTTCCTCCATGGTGATTAAACCGAAGCAATGGAGACCAAAGCTCGGATACCACTTGTAGGATCGCTAGAAGAGAGTCTAGAGGGGGTTAATAGACTACTAGCAGGAATTTAAAACCTAACCTTTTCCCAAGTTAATTGGTTGGCAGATTTTAACTATTTTAGCAAGTGTAACAGCCCTACACATGCATGTCTACAAATATGGCAGCGGAAAGTAAGGACATTGCACATGAAGTAAAGAGATGAGATAGGAAGATCAAACGCAATAGGAGATGCGAAGATTTTTCCCGTGGTTCCGATAGGTGGTGCTATCGTACGTCCACGTTTATGGAGTCTTCAACCCATGGAGGGTAACGGTCGCGAGAGTCCACGGAGGGCTCCACCCATAAGGGTCCACGAAGTGTCAACCTTGACTATTCCATACGACTTCCGTCCATGAAGGACTAGCCTCACTATGGGTAGATCTTCACGAAGTAGGTGATCTCCTTGCCATTACAAACTTCTTGGTTCACTCCACAACATGAAGTAGGAGGCTCCCAAGCGACACCTAGCCAATCTATGAGGCACTACCCTCCAAAAGGTAATAGGCTCGGTAATGACGATGAACTCCTTGCTCTTGTGCTTCAAGATGATAGACTCCTCAACACACAATCACTCTCTCGCATATTTGGCTTGGTGGAAGAGATGGGATTGGTGGAAAGCAACTTGGGGAGGCTAGAAATCAAGATCCATATGATTGGAGTGGAAGATCTTGATCTCAACACAATGGTAGGTGGTTCTCTCTCAGAAAATCTGATAGGATAGGTATAGAATAGTTCTGAGTGATTCTATCTGGAGTAAGTGGTGGTGGAGGGGTATATATAGGCATCCCCAAAAATCCAACAGTTACACACAAAATGACCAACTTGGTGACACCGATGTGTTAATCTTAGTGGTACCGAAGTGACCAAAAGGTGGCAACTTTTGAATCTCGGAGGGACCGATATACGAATCTCGATTGCACCGACAAGGTGACCAACGGTCAGAATTGCCAAACTCGGTGACGCCGATTTAGCATTCTCGGTGGGACCGAAAATGTGAATTTGCGTAAGACAAAGTTGGCAACCTAAAGTCGGTGGCACCGGTATGGAATCAGTTGCACCAAAGGGTTAGGGTTTGCTTGAGTCTGTCTAAGGTTTGGAATCAGTGGCATCGGGATAGGAATGTTGGTTGCACCGATTTTGATTGTTTGGCTACAGACTTTGGTGGGAGAGCTTGTGGATGTTTTTTGTGACTATCACTTGTGCACGTATCAGCATTTTGTTCAGCAACAAAACCTTACCCCCCCTTTTAATAGTATTGGCTTTCCTATGGACTCAAAGTGATTTCTCACAAATGTAAAATGTAGAGTCCTCTTGCTTGAAGCTTGGCCAACCTATTTCCTTGCATCTTGGGGTAATTCCACAATCTCCACAATCCTTTTGCCAACTCAACTCTCCATGGACTATTATCTGAAATACACTAGATAGAGGTGTTAGTCCAAGAGACAATGTATGTTGTCATGAATTATCAAAACCGCCAAGGGAGAATGTTGTGCTTTCAAGGAGTCAACTAGCAAGGGGGTACATCGAGGATGTCAGGTCACCAGTTGAAGACAGCTGGTACAACAACTCCTGTAGGACTTTATTTTTTATTTTCTTTAGCATACCTGTAAACAGATGCTTCGGCAATCCGAGTTATAAGAGTTGTTAAGGAAATGCAAAATTGCATGGCGCAAGTACGCCTCATTTGTCCTGTTTTTGGCGCATACTTTTTTCTTTTCTCCTCTTGTCGTGAACCTGTTCGGTATCACTCAAGGTAACCAGATAATAGACCTAGGGCTCGATTTCAAACATAAATCATCTTAACTATTGACGGGGTTCATACCCCTAGGCAGGCCAAAGCAACAGGGTCTTCCCCCTTTCGCTTCGAAGAAAAACTATGCGGACGGCTAGAGGACGTCCAACGCAAGCCAGTGTCGGCTGGCGCCTTGGTCGGCTGGTCAAGGAGCTGGTTGGGCCCTCGATCGGCTGGGCGCGGCCGGCTGCCCACGGGTCGGCTCTTCCATTGACATCGGAACGGACATGCCCCGTCCCGTCCCTCTGCGCGCAGGTACGATGACGCGATGTGACCGACATGACGAGCGGCCTTGTGGCTACAGTGGCCGCTTACGCACTACCGCGCATCGCTACAGTCCTACCGTCCCGACCGCTGACCTTGGTGAGCACGACCGAGCGGGGGAACAGTGCCGACACGTCCTTGCCACTTGATTACCTGCCCCGATGTTGCTACAGTACCGCCGACCGTACCGAAGACTTCGGACGGCTGGCACTAGATGACACCCTCGGGTGGCCCGTGCCGTGGGAGGTGGGCGATGGCCAATCGCAGAGCCGGCTGGCGGGCCCCAACGGGAGATGGGACCGCTCGACCGGCGGGCTACGCAACCGAGGAGACGCCACGAGCGGCGGGACACCCTGGCTAGCCAGAGAGGCTGCCAGCCGGGTACCCCCACCTTTGTACTTATGACATAGTGCAAGAGCCGAGGGGTTGGCCTATAAAACCCCCCGAGCCCCCCATGCAATGGGGACGGACGAATGACTGGGAACAGACACATCGATGGACAGATGGTCGCTCACACCCACCCACGGAACTCTCATTCCCTTCTCTAGTGGCAGAGGAAGACGAGCCGGCTGCTCCTTCTTCCTCCTCTAGACACAGCTCTAGGAGCATCCTTGTACACATACCCATCCATCCAACTAGACCAAGCAGGACTAGGGGTGTTACCTCCCACGGAGGGCCCTGAACCTGGGTACATCGTGTGTCACCACCGCTTGTGCCCAATCTCGCACCCGGAGCCCATCGGCGTCCTCCAGCCCCAACCACTTATGATAAGCCACCCCATGGCATATGTCGTGAGAAAACGACAATAGTTGGCGCCCACTGTGGGGCCATACATGGCGCCGGCCGGATTCATGCTCTGGGCGGGACCCCTCGCCATTCCCCACCGCCGCCGCTCGTCCCGGCGAAACCATGGGGAGCTCGTGGGGCTTGCCCCGGCACGCCCTGCGAGCAACTCCGTCGGCCTCACGGCCGACATCGACATGCTCACCGAGCGCTTCGAGAGGCTCTGCCTCGCTGAGGCTCCGGCCGCTAACGAGTACCCCGCAGGGGTGCTCGTCTGTGTTGGTCTGCCCACAGCAGCGGGCGCACTCGCTGCGGCTCAGCCCAGCGGGTCCCATGATCGCATGGGGGTGATGGCCATCACTTCCACCACCACATCCGGACGGCATGGGTCGCGGCTACCGCTGCCGCCGCCTGCGTCGGCACGTCCGACCCGCTCGGTGCGGCCCTTCGGGGCTTGAGCACTCCGATCGCCCCGACGGTGAACCCCGACACCACCGCGGCCAACCTCGAGGTAGCTCGCCGCATCCTGTTCGAGGATGCCACCGCCCTCGCCGCAACGCGGCACCGCATTGAGGCGGCATAGCGGGAGTACGCTTCCGCCTACGGACTCACCCCGGCTGGCACCAAGCCCAGCCAGCATGGGGTTGTGCGCGACCGCGGCCGCATGGTCGCCGAAATCCTCAGCAGCAAAATGCCTGTCTACGACACCCCATGGCTAACCTGCGGGCTCTCAAGGTGGCCTATGAGGAATTGGCCACCTTGGAGAGCGAAGAGCGTGCCGCCCACAAGCGCCACATCAAGGAGCTCATCGATGCTGCTGATGCGCAGCAGCATCCGCTCGCAACGGGCAGCGCCGCCACTGAAGGCCCCCGCCCCGAGCGCGAGGGCACGAGAACTGCCGGCCGCCAGGCAGCCCAGTACTCCTGCTCCCCTCGCGTTTCTGGCCGCCGGGCCGAAGCGAACAACCCCCGGCCCTCTCAGACACCGGGGGGTGAGCAATCGGCTATTAGCATTCGGCGCACCAACGAGCCGCCTCGTAGAGGCCGCCACCACGAAGCACCGGCATCCGGCAGTCGGTGCAGCCAGGGGCACGTGCCACCTCTGCGGCGCGAGTCATGGCAGTTGGCGCCACCCATCGTTAGCCCCGAACTCTCGGCTCGGCTCGGACCATGCGTCCCACACAACGAGAACGACGCCCACAACCGCATCACAAACTCGCGCAATCCGCCCTCCTCGAGGAGGAGGGCTCAATTGGTCCGGCCTGCTTTGGCCCCCGGATTCGCACCGAGCCGTTCCCAACCAGCTTCACGCTCCCTAGGAACATCCTGAAATACAATGGGGCCGCCAAACCCGAAGACTAGATGATCGACTACACCACCGCGGTGGGCATCGCCAGGGGGAATAAGCGCGTAGTCGTTCGCTACGCCCCCCTTATGCTGATCGGCTCGGCCTGCACCTAGCTCAACAGCTTGGCGGCCGGCAGCATCAACACTTGGACGGACTTCGAGGAGGCCTTCGTCCGCAACTTCACCAGCACCTACAAGCGGCCTGGCCGTCCCCATGAACTCGCCATGTGCGTTCAGGGGCCACACGAATCCCTCCGCGACTACCTCACCCGGTGGACCGAGCTCCACAAATCCTATGAGGGGGTGCACGAGGTCCAAGCCGTGCAGTACTTCATCGAGGACTGCCGGGACGGCACCCCTCTCAAGCACAAGCTCCTGTGCTCCGAGCCGGCCACGCTCGCCGAGCTCATGACCAAGGCGGACAAATATGCCATGACCGATTTGGCCATCCGTGTCAAGATGACCCCGCCCGCCAAGGCAACGACAACACCGGCCATGACCCGGCCGGCTACCGATAGCCGGCAGCCACAAAACAACAAGCGTAAGAACGACCAGCCGGATCCCCGCTACGGGAGCCAGAAGGTTAATACCGCCAAGGATTAGGAGCCAGCTGCCCAGTCTTCCGGCCAGCGCCAGCGCACCGGCAAGGCTGCCTGGCAGCCGAAGCTCACCTTCGAGCAAATGCTCGATCTCCCCTGCAAGAACAATTCAGGGGCCAAGCCCTCTACGCACACGCTCCGGCAGTGCAGCTTCTCACAGCGATTGGCCTAGGGGGACGGCCTTCCGGCTCTTCCCGCGCCGCCAGCCCGCGCGCCGGTCCCGACCCAAGCGGCCGCCCCGGCACCGACAACGGCTCTGAACGACGATCGTCTGATCGACCAGTTCCCCAACCAGAACGGTTGCTACGTGGTCTTCACCGGTGAAGAGACGGGCAAACACCCTCAGCGTCGGCTCCGCCGTGAGGTGAACGCCACCATGCCGGCAACTCCCCAGTTCATGCACTTGTCGAAGAAGCCGGTCACTTGGAGCCAGGCCGATCACCCTGCCGTGATGCCGAATCCTGGCAGCTACGCCTTGGTCCTTGACCCCACCATCGCCACCAAGGAGCGAGCCTGTCGCTAGTCACGGATGTTGATAGATGGCGGCAGCATCAACATTCTCTACCTTAACACGATGCATAAGCTGGGGCTGAAGATAGAAGACTTGCAGGCGAGCCGGACGGTTTTCCACGGCATTGTGCCTGGGAAGTTCTGCTCCCCTGTCGGCAAGATCACGCTTGACGTCCTCCTCGACAAACCTGGCCATTTCCGAAGCCAGTGTTGTTCGAGGTCGTGGACCTCGCGAGCCCCTACCACGCGCTTTTGGGCCGGCCGGCTCTTGTCAGCTTCATGGCGGTCCCCCATTATGCTTACCTCAAGCTCAAGATGTCAGGCCAAAAGGGGATCATCACCATCAAGGGCGACTACAAGATGTCGCTCAAATGCGCTCGAGACGGCAGCCGGCTTGCTGAGGCCCTAGAGATCACCGAGGAGAAACGACAGCTCGACCGGCTGGTGGCCCTTGCTGCCAGCCAGCCGGCCGTGCTGGCTCCACCCTCGCAATCCATCGGCGAGGCCTCCTTCCAGCCATCCAAAGACACCAAGCAAATCCCGCTCGACCCGGCCAACCTGGCTCAGTGTGTCACCATCGGCTCCCGCCTCAACAGCAAATAGGAAGGCGAGCTCGTCGACTTCCTCCGTGAGAATCGGGACATCTTTGCATGGTCCCCCAAGGACATGTCAGGTGTTCCGAGGAAGTTCGCCGAGCACAAACTGCACGTCCGGCCAGACATCAAGCCGGTCAAGCAACCCCTGCGCCGCTTCTCCGACGAGAAGCGGCGTACTATAGGCAAAGAGATCGCCCGGCTGCTCGCAGCCGGGTTCATCATGGAAGTATTCCACCCGGACTGGCTGGCCAACCCAGTCCTGGTACTGAAGAAGAACAAGACCTGGCGCATGTGCATCGACTACACTAGCCTGAACAAGGCATGTCCTAAGGACCCATTCGCCCTGCCGCGGATCGATCAAGTCATCGACTCCATGACCGGCTGTGACTTGCTGTCCTTCCTGGATGCCTACTCAGGCTACCACCAGATCAAGCTGGATCCGGAAGACCGGCTCAAGACCTCCTTCATCACGCCCTTCGGGGCCTACTACTACATCACCATGTCCTTCGGCCTGAACAATGCTGGCGCCACCTTCCAACGATGCATGCAGAAGTGCCTCCTGCCTTAGATAGGTAGGAACATCCATGTTTATGTTGATGACATCGTCATCAAAACCAAGAAGCACTTCAGCCTCCTCGATGACCTTCGAGAGACCTTCGCGAACTTACACGAGTACAAGATCAAGCTCAACCCGGAGAAGTGTGTCTTCGGCGTCCCCGCCGGACAACTCTTGGGTTTCTTCGTGTCCACCCGTGGCATCGAAGCTAACCCCGAGAAGATCAGCGCTATCGAGCACATGTCGGAAACGACCCAGCTCTGCGGTGTCTAGAAGTTCATCGGCTGCCTCGCCTCGCTCAACCGGTTCATCAGCCGGCTAGGAGAGAAGGCCTTGCACCTCTACGGGCTCCTTCGCAAGACGGCTCTAATCAAGCCGGGTGAAACCAAGGGGCCGGCCGCTTTCGACTGGCCTAACAAGGCAGACGAGGCCTTCCGCAGCCTCAAGAAGGCTCTCACCCACACGCCCATCCTTGCCATGCCGGCTGAGAAGGAACCGCTGCTCGCCTACATCATGGCGACCACCCGCGACATCAGTGTCGTTCTGGTGGTCGAGTGGCTGGAGGAGGGCAAGTCCCTGCCGGTCCAACGACCCGTCTACTACCTCAGCAAGGCCCTCTCCACGTCCAAGCAGAACTACCCCCACTATCAAAAGATGTGCTACGACATATACTTCGCCGCCAAGAAGGTCAAGCAATACTTCCAAGAGCATACCATTACCGTGGTGAGCACGGCCCCGCTTGGCGAGATCATGTGCGGCCGGGACTCCACCGGCCGGATCGCCAAGTGGATCATTGCCCTCGCCAATCATGAGATCCGGTACGAGCCAAGAACTGCCATCAAGTCGCAGGCGTTGGCGGATTTCCTCGTCGACTGGGCAGAGACGGAGTTCGTCCCGCCTCCCCTAGACTCCACGCATTGGCACATGCACTTCGACGGGTCGAAAATGAGGACTAGCCTGGGTGTCGGCATAGTCCTCTCCTCCCCGAAAGGTGATAAGCTCAAATACGCCCTACAGATCCACTTCGTCGCCTCCAACAACGTGGCTGAGTACGAGGCCATTGTCCATGGACTCTGGCTCGCCAAGGAGATCGGCATCAGGCGCATCCTCTGCTTCGGTGACTCCGAGCTCGTGGTATAGCAAGTCTCTGGTGAATGGGATGCAAGGGACGCCAACATGGCCAGCTACTGCTTCCTCCTACAACAGCTCACCGGCTCCTTCGAGGGTTGTGAGTTTCATCACATCCCACGGACGGACAACAAGGCGGCAGATGCGATGGCGAAGATCGGCTCCACCCGGCAGGCCATCCCAGCCGGCGTCTCCCTCGAACGACTGCTCAAGCCGTCGATCAAGCCTTCCCCAGAATCGGAGTCAATCTTCATGCCGGCCGGTGTCACCGGCCCATCGACGGCCCCGGCCGCCTCTCCGGCAACTTCACCACCGGCTCTCGAATTGTAGGTCGCCCAGCCGGCTCCGATCGAACCGGCGGCGCCCGAGGCGGCCAGCCCCGACGGCACGGCCATCATGATGATCACCAACCAGACGGCCCTTGGGGCCGGCAAGCCAAACCTGGGGGCTAGCCAACCAGCCTCGTGGGCTCCCGAGCCGGTCTCAGGTCCTGACGAACCGGTCCCAGGGAGTGATCAACCAGTCCCGAGGACTCCCGAGACGGCCTACTTGTGGGCCCAACCCATCTTAGCGTTCCTTCTGCAGGCAAGATGCCTCCGGACGAGGCTCTAGCTAGGCAAATCCAGCGCCGGGCCACGGCCTACGGCATCATCAACAACGAGCTCGTCCACCGTAGCACCACCAGCGTTTTCCTACGATGCGTCGAGCCGGAAAGGGGTCTGAAGATCCTCCTCGACATTCACCAGGGCGAGTGCGGGCATCTTGCCGCCTCCCGGACCCTAGTGGCCAAGGCTTCCAACCACGGCTTCTTCTGGCCAACCTCTCTCGAGACAGCCAAGAAATTGGTCAACGAGTGCGAGGGCTGCCAACGCTTCAGCACGCAAAGCCACCTGCCGGCAATGGCCCTCCAGACTATCCCCCTCTCGTGGCCTTTTTCCGTTTGGGGGCTGGACATGGTGGGCCCATTCAAGACCGCTCGAGGCGGCATGATGCACTTATTGGTGGCCATCGACAAATTCACCAAGTGGATCGAGGCACGGCCAATCAAGAAGCTGGATGGCCCCACGGCCGTCTGGTTCATCGACGACATCACGGTACGCTATGGTGTTCCCCGCAGCATCATCACCGACAACGGCACCAACTTCGCCAAGGGCGCACTCGTGTGTTTCTGCTCCAAGCAAGGAATCCGGCTCGACCTAGTCTCCGTCGCTCATCCACAGTCAAACGGCCAGGTCGAGAGGGCGAACGGCCTCATCCTGTCCGGCATCAAGCCCCGGCTCGTGACGCCGCTGGTAAGGTCGGCCGACTGCTGGATCGACAAGCTGTCGGCCGTCCTTTGGAGTCTCAGGACCACCCCAAACCGTTGAACCGGCTACACTCCCTTCTTCCTTGTGTATGGGTCCGAGGCGATCATCCCCACCGACATCGAGTTTGATTCGCCTCGAGCTGCCCTATACATGGAGAGGAACGCTAACGAGGCAAGAGAAGATGGCGTCAATCTACTCGAGGAAGCTCGCGAACTGGCCTTGAGCCATACGGCGATCTACTAGCAGAAGCTCCGGCACTACCACAAGTGGATCCGGCCACTCTCGTTCCGCGAGGGGGACCTGGTCCTCAGACGGATCCAACGAACCGCCGGACAGCACAAGCTGTCCTCCCCATGGGAGGGCCCGTTCATCATCAACAAGGCGCTACACAATAATGCATACTACCTGATAGACGTCCAGAAGCCGCAAAAGCGCAAAAGAGATGCTTCTGGTGAAGAGATGGACCGCCCATGGAATGCAGTACTCTTGCGCCTGTTTTACTACTGAGGAAAATCAATGTATGTATGTATCCCCGTCCTTTTGGGCTTATGAATGCAATGGGCACCCCAAGCCAGCTCTTGGGGCGTGCCCTGTTTTGTTTCTTTCAAAAGTGTTCCTCACTCACCGGCTCCCCGGCCCGGCTCTCGGGCCCGAGGGCTAGCTGACTAGGCCTAGAAGCGCCTCCCTGAAAAACAGCTAAGTAATTGAGCTGACCAAACTTCCCCACCCTTACCAGCTACAGAACCGGCCCCTGGCTGTCCGGCTGACGGGGCCTCGGGGTGGCAACATTTGGCTCACATTAAAGGTCAAAACAATGGGAGAACCCTTCGGGGCCCAGCCAGACCATCGCCGCATCTCTGCTGCTCTACTTATCCCAAAAAGCCCTCGCGATTCCTAAGTTTTGAACCGGCTCCCCCGAGGCGAACGCCCCGACCCAGCTACAGACCGGCTCCCGGCTGTCCGGCTGGCGGGGCCAAAACCAAAGGGGAAAAGGAATAGAAACGAAAAGAGTCGAGGCGGGTGAAAAGGGATAAGGACGAGGCGGTATGAGTCACAAGGCAAACACAACAGAATATTCATGGCATTAACATTAAGGCAAAAGTGTCCCACAGCCAGCATTCGGTTCATTACACAAACACCCCCAGTGGGTGGATTCAAGTTTTTACATGCAGGAAAAAAATAAAAAAAGATGCCCAGGGGGCTTAGGCCACCGGCGCGTCGCCAGCCGGCGTGCCCCCAACCGACGCGTCGCGAGGCGGCTCGGTCCTCGCCCGGAGGTGGTCGCAGCCTTCGGGTCAACCTCCTTGGCCTTCGAGGCGGGCTCCTCGATCTCGGCCGTCTCGCCACTCGAGTCGGTGCTCTCGTCGGCGACTTAGTCATCCGCCGGGCCTTGAGGGATGCCGAAGGAGTCCTCGGGCAATGGCTGGCCATCCTCGCCAAGGGCCGGCAGGAATTCATCAGTGTCAACGTATGACGCGAGCTTGTTGGCCCGCTGGACAAGGGCTGGCTCGCGGGCCTCCCGCTCTGTGGCCGGCACGTCCCGCATCATCGCCAGCCGGCCTAGGTCCACGCCACAGTACCAAGACGTCATAAACCGGAGCGCAATCTCCACCCCGGCTCGGGCAGCCGATGCCTTCCAGGCCTCGACGAAGGGGACAGCTTGCTCCAGCCATTGAGACACGCGATGCGTTGGAGCTCCCCCGTGGCCCGGCCACAATGCGGTGATGACCTCCTTGCCGGCGGTCTGGAGCCGCTCCATGCTCCGCTCGAGATGGGTCATCTGCATCTCGACGGCGATCCCAATCTCATCCAGGTCCCACGCGGCGTGCTCCTCAGTGGAGCGACCGCACTCCCAAAGGTATTCCCGGTGCTCCTCAATGGCGCGCGAAGCACGGCGATGAGTTTTCAGGAAACACCCTGGAAGGAAGAAGAAGAGAAGGAAAGAAAAACTACGATGAAACATGAGAAACGGCAAGGGGAAGAGCAACAGGATAAGGAAGTAGAGAGATTGGCACCTACCTTCGATCGCGTCATCCACCCCAATGGCAAAGTGGAGCGCCGCCTCGCGCTCCGACTTCCGGGCCGCCTCTGAGGTGGCGAGGGAACCCTTGACCTCCTCGAGCGTCCTCTCGAGGCGGGTCACCTCGCCTTGAAGGGTGGTGGTCCTCAAGGCGGCGTCAGCCACCACCTTAACGGCCGCCTCCCGGGCCGCCACCTCGTTTGCCGCCTCCGCTTTGAGCTGGTCCCGGGCCGCCTCCCCGTCGACCAGCAGCGCGGCCAGCCGGTCTGTCTCCTGTGCGGCCGCCTGGACGTCCCGCGTCAGCCGGTCCCGTTCGGCGACAAGCCCGGTCTTCTCCCACCGAAGGGTGGCCAGCTCGCCTGCAAGATACAACCAACATCAGCTGATTCCTGGGGGCTATATGCCACTCCTACAAAGTGCAACCCACCTTGCACGCGCGCTAGCTCCTCCTCCAGGCGGTAGAAGCCATATTTGCCGCGGTCATGGGTGGTGACCGCTTCCGCAAACAGCTTCTGCCGCACAGAGGTTCCCTCCTGTCGCAAAAAAGGGGGGCAAAGGTCAAGACATGCTCAAAGGAGATCCGGCCTGGCTGCCCGTCAGCCGGCCCGCATCTCGGGGGCTACACCCAGTGGATGCGCTCGCACGCCCCACTGAAAACTCTAAGGCAAAAGTGTCGGCTTACCTCTACACGCTGAAGGGCGGCGTCCGCCGCCTCCGCAAACCAGGCCAGCTCCTGCCGGCACCGGTCCAGGACACTTCCAAGTTCGTGAAGGACGGCACCGGGTCGCCTGCCTGGGGGGCCAGCAGGGACGGCACGCTCTCAAGTGCTTCCTAGTCCCGGACGACCTCCTGCATCGACCGTAGGGTCCTCCGTGCCCGGCCGCCACTGCCGCCCGGGATCATCGCGGCTCCAGCCGCCGGGGGCGGGTTGATGACGGCAAGGGGCCGGGAGTCGCCTCCCGCCGCCCCCCCCCCCTCACGCCCTGTGCCTCAGTCGCCTCCTCTCCCGGCCGCTCCGACGCGTCGGTCGTGCCGGAAGGCAACTCCACCTTCATGGCCGCCGCCTCCGCCGTCACTGCCACCGCTACCTCCGGGGCCGCCGGGACCTCCGGCACCTCGACCCGGGCCGGCTCGGTCGTAGGCGGGGTCACCTCCGGCTCCTCAGACCGGGTCACCTCGGGAGCCAGCTCCGTCGCCGCCTCCCTCGTCTGGGTCGTTTCTCGCATGGGCAGAGGCACTGGCGGGTCCATGGCCGCCCCATGCGGCTCGCTTGACGGAGCCCTTGACATGCGGGTGGACTCTGCTGCCGAGTCCGACGCCCATGGGGGGGTTCGCCAACCCCCTCCACCTCCGACCGCTCGAGGTCCCGGAGTGTGCGGCCCCTCCTCGCGTGACGGACCGGGAGGCTCGAAGCTCCGCGAGCTCCACTTTTCCTCCTGTTGGGTGGCCGCGTCCTCGCGGGCCAGCCGGCTGGCGGCATCCGTCGTCTCCCCCGTCGGCTCCTCATCTTGGAGCTCGACGGGGTCACTGCAGCATCCAAGAACCGGTCGTTAACTGGCTCGCAAGGCGGAAGCAAAAAACTTACACAAAAACAAAGAACTTATGCAATAACAAGGGGCAGGGCCCGCTTGGCGTGTGGTGGTGGCTTCCGCGCGGCCACCTTCACCCGCTTCGGGCCGGGCGGCGAGGCCGCCGGCCCCTCCTGAGCCGGCCTCTTCCCCTGGCCGGCCGCTTAGGCCATCGGGCCTCAAGCCGGTTGCTCCTCGCTCCTCTGGTCCTGGCGTGCCGCGGGAGGAGGTTTGTCTCGAATCATCAAATCGTCATTATCGACGACGGCGTCTGTCTAGTCACGGATGGAGGGAGCAAGAGGGAACTCACCCGCTCCGTTGGGTTCCCTGGCTGCGGTGGACCCTCCGGCTCCACCAGGAGTGCCGCCTCGTGGACCCTCCGGCTCATCGCCCCCCCCCTTCTCGAGGAGTCCACTCCTTCCTCCGGGGGGCCTCCCATCTGGAAGTCTCGAGAGTCAGAGTCCTCACGCTCCGCCTCGAAGATCTGCGGGTGTGGGCCGTTCGGCGTGTTCTGTCGCACCAGCAGTTGCGGTCAGCACTTCAACGTAAGTTCTCCAGTCGGTTGTCGGCTGGGGAATACCAAACAAGAAAGAACCGCCTCGACAAAAAAACTCACCAGGGGAGGCCGGTTGATGCGGTCGTATGGCTCCATGTCGAAGGACCACAAGGCGGGCTTCATCTTGAATGTCGTGAGGGTGTTCATCCGCTTCGCCACCTGAGCCGGCGTTAGTTCAACGGTGGACTGCCGGCAAGGGTCGTACCGGCCGGACATGTCGCAGATCCGGTGTGGCCTCATCTGGAGGGGCGACACCCGGCGCGAGACAAAGGCCGCCACCAGGTCGGTGGCGACCAGCCCCTCGGCGCTCTTCAGCTGCATGAGTCGGTCGAGCTCGTCCAAGGCTACGCCACGCGGGGCAGGTCCCAGCCAGTTCTGTTGAGAAGACTGCCTCTCCTTGAATGGCGGCAGTCGGATGTGATCCGTCCTTGGGTCGACGTTCTTCATGTAGAAGAACGTTCGGTGCCACCCCAAAACAAGCGACGCCGCGGCAGCACACCACCGTGCCCCCGCATGCGTCGCTCTTCAAAGGCTTGAGATAGCAGAGGGCATTGAAGAACTCGATGAAGGGGAGGATGCCAAGATACCCCTCGCACAATGCCATGAAGGCGGAGAGGTACAAAATCGAATTTGGACCGAGGTTGTGCGGCTGGAGGTCAAAGGTGTCGAGCAGAAGACGGAAAAAGAGACTCATCGGGAGCCCGAAGCCCCAGGAGAAGTGCCACAGGAACACGACGTGTTCCCCTGGTTGTGGCACCGGCGCTATCTCGTCGCCCGGTGCACGTGCGGCCACCCGCTCCGCCGACACAACATGCACGCGCGGCGCAGCTCGGTGATGTCCGCCTCAACCACGAAGGAACCAGCCCAACTGCCTCCGCGTCCATCAGCCATCGCGATGGCGGTGCAGTGTGCGGGTGCGGGCGCGGGCTTGGGTGCAACGGCGTGCGAGGGAAGGAAAGAGGCAACGACGAAGGGCAGCGAGGAGGCAAGTGGGGCGCAGATACCTCCGACCCTACCCTTTCTCTCCTTTTATAGGTGAGGCCACGACCGGGGGACGTGGGATCATTTGCGCCCACTCCTCCCGGAAACTCCGCACGCGTGGGTGGCCCCGAGCCGTAACGGCCGCTTCGGGGCGTAGAGGATCCTGTCCTGTGCCCCGAGGCCTACGAGGGCTACGCCTGGGTCCTACCGGGCTAGGCCTGGGCGACGTCCCGTCTCCCCACGTGCGTGGGACCCGCGACATCATTACTCGCCGTGTGGAGTGCCGTGTGTCGGCACGGGTACCAGGGCGGCACGCCAGAACCTGAGGCGTCGGGTCCAACGGCCGACCCGGAATCCGAGGCGTCGGGTCCAACGGCCGACCCGGCTGCCCCTTCGCCTTCGAGCCGGAGGCGGCTGGTGCTGAGGGCAAGCCGCCGGCTCCCCACCGTCCGCCAGATGCGGGGCCCCGCCAGCTTTGGGGACTACTCACGGGGTTCATACCCCTAGGTAGGCCAAAGCAACGGGGTCTTCCCCCTTTCGCTTCGAAGAAAAACTACGTGGCCGGCTGGCCATGGCCGGCTGAAGGACGTCCAGTGCAAGCCAGTGTCGGCTGGCGCCCCGGCCGGCTGGTCAAGGAGCCGGTTGGGCCCTCGGCCGGCTAAGCGTGGCCGGCTACCCATGGGCCGGCTCTTCCGTTGACATCGGGACGGACATGCCCCGTCCCGTCCCTCTACGCGCAGGTACGACGACGCGACATGACCGACACGACGAGCGGCCCTGTGGCTACAGTGGCCGCTTACCCACTACCGTGCGTGGCTACAGTCCGACCATCCCGGCCGTTGACCTTGGTGAGCACGACCGGGCGGGGGAACAGTGTCGGCATGTCCTCACCACTCGATTACCTGCCCCGGCGTGGCTATAGTACCGCCGGCCATACCGGAGACTTCGGCCGGCTGGCGCTAGACGACGCCCCCCGGGCGGCCCGTGTCGCGGTAGGTGGGCGAGGGCCAATCGTAGAGCCGGCTGGCGGGCCCCAACAGGAAATGGGACCGCTCGGCCGGTGGGCCCCGCCAGCGACAAGACGCCATGAGCGGCGGGACCCCCTGGCCAGCCGGAGAGGCTGCCAGCCGGGTCCCCCCACCTTTGTACTTATGACATATTGTAAGAGCCGGGGGTTGGCCTATAAAACCCCCCGAGCCCCCCATGCAATGGGGACGGACGAACGATCGGGAACAAACACATCGACGGACAGATGGTTGCTCACACACACCCACGGAACTCTCGTTCCCTTCTCTAGTGGTAGAGGAAGACGAGTCGGCTGCTCCTTCTTCCTCCTCTAGACATAGCTCTAGGAGCATCCTTGTACACGTACCCATCCATCCAACTAGACCAAGCAGGACTAGGGGTGTTATGTCCCACGGAGGGCCCTGAACCTGGGTACATTGTGTGTCACCACCGCTTGTGCCCAATCTCGCACCCAGAGCCCGTCGGCGTCCTCCGGCCCCAACCACTTACGATAAGCCGCCCCATGGCATCTATCGTGAGAAAACGATGACAACTATTGTGCGTTTGGTGTCTTGGCGTTTGCTTTATATGCATCGGTTCTGAACTATATCTTTGGTCATTAAGATGGGTTGCGTGGCTCTTGTGCTCTCGTTTAGCTAAAAGGGCAAAGGGAGCACCCCTGTGATTGTGCTTCCGGATAGTCCGGTCAAGCACCTGGGGGAGAAAGCCGAAAAAGGACTGTCATAGTATGCGTGATCCGATCTGTAAACCCCAAGCTAGAAGTATTATAGTTCAATCCTCGTAAGCGGTTATTCCATGTTATACGAGGAACTTGCCCTTTGTGCAAACATTATGATGTTGGCTTCGGCCTCGGTTCGTCCAAACATCGCAAACACTCCGGTGGCTAATTGTACGCTTCATGTAGTCCTTTTCGCACCCCTTCGGTTAAGTGAAAGAAATAAAGCACTATAGTCTGATTGCTTAGGCTGCCGCACTACACCACCTTTGGGTTCTGATAATATGGCTAAGGGACACAGTGCATTGGCATAGACACCCCATGTAGTATCTACGTGGGGGCTGAAGCCGACAACTCGCATCTTTCAGTATTAAGCAACCACATAGGAGTTATAAAGGAATGAAAAACCATATAAGAATGGATACTAATATCATTAAAAGTTATCACGAGTCCTCAGACACGTTAGAAGCTCATTCAAATAATTTTTCACCCAAATATTGCGATGCTATCACCCGAGCACTCTCCATCACTCCATCGAAGTATAGCTCGGGGTGACGGTGCTCCTTCCCGGGTGGTGGTGAGTCGGTGGCAACCTTCATCGGATTGAGCCCCGGCCAGTGGACTTTGGCCTTGGCAAGGGCCATCTGGACTCCTTAGATGTGGGAGGAGCGCTTGACGGCGTCGAGGTGGGGCGTGGTAGCGATCAGTCTCTACACCAGGCCAAAGTAACTGCCTGGGAGCGGCTCCCCGGGCCATAAGTGGATGCAAAGGTCCTTCATGGCTAGCTCTGCCATCTGGTGTAGCTCCATCAGCTGTTTCAGCTGCTACACTAGAAGAGGAGGACACTCGGGGGCTCAGAACTGTGCCCAGAACATCCGAGCTTCATCTTCCTTTCCCCGCGAGGTGAACAGCTGATTGGTGTCTGCCACGCTCTTCTGGAGATCAGCGGATGCGCCAAAGGATCGCCACACCCGGGTCAGCAATTCGAATCTGCTATCTCTGAATACGTACTTTAGGGAGTACGGCTTACCATCTACTATTTCCTTCGCTTGGCGCACTTGCTCCTCGTAGAACCGTCTGTCCATCCGCTCCTTCTGGAGATCGGATTTCATGGTGGACAGTTCAGCCGAGCTTGCCTTATTATTTTGCTCCAAGGCCTCGCACTTTTTGCGAGCGTTTTGGAGCTCATCTTGTATCTCCGCCACACGAGCCTGATGCTTATCGCTGGTAGCTCGTAGGGCGGAGAGTGCGGTGGCCGCTTCTTTGACCGCCGCCTTCTGAACGGCTGCTTCGTCCTTGGCATGTTGAAGCTCGGCCTTGAGCTTTTCCATCTATTTTGATGAAGCTGCAAAACGATAAAACTTTATATAAAAGGAATCTACATTGACAGTATTTGGGGGTAGATATTCGGGTTTTGTTCGGACTTAGCATGTGCCTCGTCGAACCTCTTGTTGAGGGCTTCCACCTCATCCTTGGAGCGCTTGAGCTTCCAATGTAGCTCGTCCAGCTTGGCACCATTTTTGGCCACCACTGATGACGAAGCCTATATTACACACACAATTCATACATCACATCGGCACTCACTTCCCGTATTATAGACAATCCGATCATATATCGATTTATTCTAGCATGCTGAACACCTAAAGTGCTTCTAGTGCGTTGTCGGATTCATATGTGACCCCTAGGTGAGCTTGTTCACCACACCTAGGGCTCAGGGGCTGCCATGTATGCAATACGAATAAATAAAATCCTTGCATAAACATTGGGTGACTTACTTGAAAACCTGCAAGGAGACCTTTGAAGGCCTCCTTCAGTCCGTTGTCAACAGACTGGATGCTTTGAAGTACTGCACCCATAAGTGTGTGGTGATCCTCGGGGATGGAGGCGCTCGATAGAGCCGCCTCCATGGCCGACAACCTGTTGGTCGATGGTGCCAGGGATGATCGGATTTCCCGATCACCCATCGGGGACTAGACCGATGCCTCCGGAGACATAGTGCGCTCCGGAGATGTTCTCGGAGGGGACTGATCACCCGCTCATCTGGCCTCCTCGATGTCCGGGCGGGGCGTTGTCCCCCGGTCTTCGGTGGCCGAAGCGTTAGCCTCGGCCACGGTGTGATCTCCCTCGCCCCCTGTGTCCACCTCCATTGGAGTAGGGTAGGACGACACCTCCACGACATCCTTCATGGCGCCTGGAGTGGTGGGGTGCGAGGCATCCCTGCTCTCCGCCAGTTCGGCGGGCCGGGTCTCCCCATCTGATACCACCTCGGTGGGGATAACGCGTGGGGGTTGTAGGACCAATAACCTACGTGTTAGCAAACTCTGAATCTACTTGTGAGAGGTAGGAGGATCTTCGGATCCTAACCTGGATGGGGGGGCTTGACCCTTAGGCTCCTTCGTGGAACCTCCTCGGGGTCTTCGGACGTGGAGCTTGAGTTTGTGCTGTCGTCAGACAGAACCACCCACGTCTGCCGCACCCTCTACGAGGCAGGAGAAGCTACCTACCCTGGGGAGTCCGAAGATGCCGCTCTCTTCTTGGCACGGGGGGGGGGGGGGGATTGCCTCCCCCTCGCTCTTGACCTTCTCCTCCTCCTCTTCCTCCTCTTCGGCCTCCTCCTTATTTGAGGAGGCGGGGGTGTCTTCGGATGCAGCATCAGGCTAGTCCCTGATGCGAAGGCCATCCTGGCCTGGTTTCTTCTTCTTCTCTTTCCTCGTGGGAGCCTCATAAGGCTTCTCCACGAGCATCTTGGCTAACAGCCCGGTCCTCTCGTCTTCGGGCTGAGGAGTCGGACTGTTGATGTTGATGGCTTTGTTCTGCCATCTCTGCCAGAACAGATCGGATAAGAGGATATAGGGATTCTTTGTGTAATAAAGCCAACCAAGCTGGGGAACATCATACCTCGGCATTGGGCTTGGCGGCATGCAGACCCTTGTCCTCCTCCTTGGATGGCCAGCTCTTCATCGATTTGAAGAGCGCCTTCCACAACTTCTCCCGCGTAGTGCGGAAGAGATTCTGGACTGTGTGTTCGGCTTCGAGTTCTCGAGCCCACAGGGGTGTGTCCCGATGTTGGCAGGGGAGGATGCGTCTTCGGAGCATCACCTGGACCACATCGGCTAGCTTGATGCCCCCTCGACCAGGGAGCGGAGGTGCTTCTACAGATCGATCACCTCTTTGCCCGATCCCCAGACCAGGCCCTTTTCGGGCCACGAAGCCAGTCTGGTGGGGGGCGGATCTGAATGCGGCGGCGGGGAGTTGGCCCTCTTCTCGTGGTGTGGTGACATCGAACCACTCCTTTTGCCATCCCTTGATGGTGTCGATGAAGGTGCCCGACGGCCACCCAACGCGGGCGAGCTTGCTGATGACTGCCCCGCCGCAGTTCGCGTGCTTGCCGCCGATGCACTTGGGCTTGATATTGAAGACCTCTATCCAGAGCCCGAAGTGCGGCTAGACACGTAGGAAGGCCTCGTAGACGAGGATGAACACCGAGATGTGCATGATGGAGTTCGGTGGGAGGTCATGGAAGTCGAGGTCATAGAAGAACATTGGAAGCTTCCACTGGCCTTTGGCTCCCACCATTACTGAGCTCGAAGGTGGGGGCGGAGAGACCTAGATCTGTGCTCTGGAGGTGCAAGGGAATGGGAGGTGGAGAACTCGAATGGATATCTTTCTATAGCAAGTGTTTTAGTAGCACATCAAAATAGTAGCGATAATGGTAACGGTAACAATAGTCTTGCAGTGATTGTAGCAACAATAGTAGCAATAGTAACTTAGCAAGATTCAGTATGTAAAAACATAGGCCAGGGATAGGTGATGGATAATGATTTTATGGCATTAATCATGTAACAGTGACACACTAGAGCGACACAGAAATAGCTCCAATTCATCAATATAATGTAGGCATGTATACCGTACATAGTCATACGTGCTTGCAATAAGAACTTGCATGACATCTTTTGTCCTACCCTCCCGTGGCAGCGAGGTCCATAAGTAAATATAAGTGATATTAAGGCCTCCTTTTAATAGAGAACCGGAACAAAGCATTAACACATGGTGAATACATGAACTCCTCAAACTACGACAATCACCGGAATCCCAATTATTGTCATCTTGGGGTATGCAGATCATGACACGTAACAGGTGCATACAACTTGCAAGATAGGATCTAAAACACTATCATATTCATGAAAATGTAATAGGTTTAGATCTGAAATCATGGCACTCGGGCCGTAGTGACAAACATTAAGCATAGCAAAGTTATAGCAACATCAATCTCAGAACATAGTGGATACTAGGAATCAAGCCCTATCAAAATAACTAGATTACATGATCAAACTCATCAAATCCCATCACCATCCAGTAAGCCTACAAAG
Source organism: Hordeum marinum (assembly GCA_022496015.1). Classification (NCBI taxonomy): domain Eukaryota; kingdom Viridiplantae; phylum Streptophyta; class Magnoliopsida; order Poales; family Poaceae; genus Hordeum; species Hordeum marinum. The sequence continues at coordinate 389,210,389 of CM039678.1, read as the reverse complement.
GAATTACTCACTCTCGGTGGTGAGCATCATCATGGTGTTGATGAACAAGGGTTGGTGATGATGACGACAACGAATTCCCCTCTCTCGAGCCCCAAATGGACTCCGGATCAACCCTCCCGAGGAAGAAGGGAGATGGCAGTAGCTCTGTCTCGTGAAACGTGATGATAACTTATCACTTATTTTTCTCTAAAATTAGGAATTTACAGGACTAGAATTAGTGTCTGCAGATCCACCACGTAGCCCCAAGCCAACAGGGCACACATGGGGGCGCCCTGTTGGCTTGGTACCAACAGGCCCCCCCTCCGATAGGTCTTCGCTCCAATAGTTTTTATATATTCTAGAAAATATCTCTAAAAAGTTTCGTCCAATTGCGAGAACTTATATTTCTGCACAAAAACAACACCAAGGTTAGTTCTACTGAAAAAGCGCCAATTTGGGTTAGTTCCATTCAAATCATGCAAACTAGAGTCTCAAACAAGAGCAAAAGTGTTTCGGATAGTAGATACATTTGAGACGCATCACGGGCACACAAAACAAATATTCATTTGAAGGTTTTAGGGATGGCACATGCAAACTTACTTGGAACATCGTGGTAATACCGTATATTGGTTTGTATGGTGAACTCTCATGGAAGAAACTTGGCTCAAGAATTTTGGACCCACAAGTGGTATATCTGCTTAGTATGAAATTTTGGCTAGCAGAGATTATAAACAAGCACCATGTGTTGGAGCATCCATAACAATATAGCTTCTAAGAAAATGTACCCAAAAATAAAGCATTACCTTGTCTTTGTTGTCCAACTTCAGTTAATTTTATCAAGGTTGAAAATAATTAATGGCAATCATAAAAGATGCCCAAGATAATATATTTGTATGTTAAAGTTCTCTTCCTTATACTAATCATTCATGAATTGCTTGTATGACCAATATTGTCAAACTTCAATAAATTTTACTTTCTAAACCCAATGTGAAACTACTAGTAAATAATTGCAACATATATAGTTTTAGATTTATGATCTTCATTCATTAACAATTTACTCTTAGGGTATAAGTGAAGCACAAGAGTAAACATCAAACTACTCCAAGAAGATATAAGTGAACATCAATGATTAAACAATTAAGTAGATATGTGAAGACTCTCCCTAAATAAAGATTTTAGATCAAATGATTTTATTAAAACATCAAACAAAACAAAAATACACTCCAAGAATAGTGCATATCATGTGAACAAACAAAAACTTAGGCTCAACTAGGCTAATCGATATTTGGTGACGAGGAGAGGTGGGATGCCCAACATGGCATCCCCAAGCTTAGATGCTTGAGACTTCTTGTAATATTGACTTGGTGAACCTTGGGCATCCCCAAGATTAAGCTCTTGTGTGTCGTTAATTCCTCTCATATCACAGTTTCCCCAAAATCTTAAAAGCTTCACCCACACAAAACTTGACAAGAACTCGTGAGATAGGTTAGTGCACAATAAGAATAAATCAACGCTTCATGTAACACCAAGAGAAGTTGAATAATAATTTTAAAACATTAGATATTGTATAATATCACTTCCATAATTTATATATACCAATATAAGCCATGAAAATTCTAGGATAAGGAGATAACAAAACTATGACAACAATCTGTCTAAACAGGACCGTATGTAGCAATTAATTCCAAAAGTGTACTTATGAAATTCAATAACTTCTGAAAATTTTGGAAATAGTAAATAATTTGTATAAAAATATTTTGTAAAAAATTCAGAAACTTTTCGTGTTCCAATAAATTATGAAAACTAGTTGTCAACCCGTGCGTTCGCACGGGATATATATATTATAATACTCATCATGTTCCATGTTTCAAATGAAATATAGCAAGCAATAACAGTTTTGTTAAGTCCCAGTCGACTAAGACTTCATTATGTCTCAGTCGATGCTATATTACTTTGATCTTGCATGGAAATTCATAGAAAAATAATAATTTTTGGGTTTTTCCATTCTCTTCTTATATACTATATCTCTTGATTGAAACTTGGTTAACTCCCAGTCGACTGAAACCTAGCCACACCGAAACAATAAAAATGACTGCCTTAGAAAAACTGAAGTTATGCTTAAATGAATGAACACGACATTAGGGAAGGTATGTAGAATATTGCTCCATATACAACAAATACAATGGATATATGAATAGAGATCACATTAGGTAAGTAATGCACCTAAACTTTAATAACCAACACAATTGAATTTTATTTGCAAGGATCATTGGCAGATTACAGATCGATGATCCATGTTAATCAAAATTTTAACTTCTTATAATTTGTGTCAGCACATTCTATAGGAATCAATAGTAATAAGAGTAAATATCGGATACTGTTTTAGACAATTTTTGCGTATAATTTATACCACTATACCTGTCGGCATGTTCATCAAAACACTGTATGTTCCGTCCTTGATGCTATTTGTAGCTACTACTGTATGAACATATGAACAAACGAAGAACAATCAGCATGCGTAGTTGGATCATTTAATATTGAGTTTATTGCTCCCATGTTATCTTACACGGTTGGCTATACATCGGTTGGGCATGGATCATCTTACAAATACGTGCTTTGGCCGTCAAAATTAGATTTTGCACAATGTTTACCTAACTGTGCTTCACTTGAGAAATGATTTGATTTTTTGTAAAGGAAAGGAATCAGTTTCAGCTTCTGCTTGCTTTGTAGAGAATTATTGGGCGTCCTTTGTTGCATATCATTCTTCGATGCTGGTGGATTTTAAAAATAAAGGAAAAGGTTCGATGGCTCGGATAAGCGGAGTTCCTAATTCTCTGGAGGTGAGTAGGGGCTGGTCTCCGCCTCCTGTGGGTTGGTTCAAGATAGATGTCGATGCTAGCTTCATGGAGAGAATTAGAAAAGTCAGTGTGGGGGTGGTGGTCAGGGACAAGGAGGGGGAAGTTATTGTATCGTCGTGGGATTTCATTGGTGCCTGTCAAAGCGTGGAGGAAGCGGAGCTTAGGGCTTGCATTGTCGGTCCCTACATAGGTATTTCTCTTCATAATCCTATAATGTTAGAGACTGATTGCGCTTTTGTGGTTGCGTCTCTTGCACCAGGGGTCTATGTCAGGTTTGCTATGCGTGACCTACAGATGAAAGCGTTGAGCATCTCAAAGTTGATTAGTAATTTTCAATTGTCAAAGATTAGTCATTCGGCCAATATGGTGGCACATTTAATCGCTAAGTATAACTTTGACAATAGATGGGATGGTATTCTTGTAAATGATGTACCGTCCTGTGTGGTGAATATTGTATCGAATGAGTGTACTGGTATGGTTGGTTAATTAATATAAGGTGGTGTTCAAAAAAAAATGTGCTTTGACATTTAACTTACTGTTATCCTTGTGCTATGTACAACCCTATGTATTGTAGCTAGATATGAACACGGCCGTTGTAAAATATACAACATTTTAGAAAGACTGGCAATAAATACTTCTCTATCTTTTAATACTAATTAGGAAAATAAATACACATTGATTGCATACATAGATATTATCTGACAATATTTACTCAAAAAAGTATTTACAACGTAAGTTTTATTGTAGTCATGTGTTGAAAATCATAAAAAGTTACAAAAGTCTATTTTCGGGGTATAATAGTACCGGTTCTCACTGTGGTCGATTGAGAATTTTGCTGGTTCGTTTATTTTGTTACGGATGACAGAATCTTCCTGAGCACGACCCGGAGAATTTCTACCTGCGGCGTGTACACACTACACAGTACACACACATGAATACATACTTAACATTAGGAGTAATGGTCATGTATCAATAACACCCGAATACATGCTTAACATTAAGAGCAATGGTTATTTGTCAATCTACGCATACATTATAGAGTACAGTTACGTAATATCAATATGGACACGAATTAATCAGATACCTCAACGCGCATGTACCACTGTGTATACCAATTGATTAGATACCTCTCAGCTGTTCTCACGTGTGTGCGCCTGCAGCTGAGGAGAATCGATCAAGCCATCTTTCTGCAATTGCACACCTTGCCGAAGATTAATCAAGCATTTAGCTCGCATACCTGCATCTCAACAGGAAGTAATCGACAAAAGGCAGCATGTACGCGTATGTCCGTAGTGCGTGCGAGACTGACATCCGATGTGTTGTCTGCCTGCACCAACATATGTCGTTCCATCGCTTTGAGAGGATCCATCATGTAAAATCTGTGCACTTCCACATCTGTCTAGAAGATCAATCAAGTGGTATGTTGGAAAGCAATCAATGGACAATAAGAGGATGGCCAATGGCATAGGATTGACTCCTGGGTGCGGCTTGAGTATCACGTGGACGCTAGTTGTGTCTGGATCGAGCGACGGATATCATGGTGGAAAAGGATTTGCCAAAGCAATGCACCCAGGCCACACAATATGGCAGTCCCTTCGTCCAGCATGCAGATCTGCGCGCAGCTCCGTCTGACGGCTTAGTCGATCGGCCATATGTGTGCTTAAGGAAGCGATTAATTGAAATAAATAGTAGAACAAATCCATCTGATTCAATTAGCTTTAGTTCCCTAGAGGAAGGGGAGAGTCGTGAGATATGATAATGGGAGAGGGGCACCGCTGCCTGTCGTTCCTGAGGATTGGAGATTTTCTGTTTGGTTTACCAAGAGGAAGGAGAGTCCTAAGAGATTGAAGTTGCGAGAGAGGTAGAGGGCATATTCCCGATCTTCAGATATGGTATATCATCTCACAGCTCTTAATTTCTAGAGAATTTTTTTATTAGCATGGGATTTTTTAGGGAGTTATGGAAAGATCTAGACCGTAATAATCTGGTTTCACCAAAATAAATGGTTCATAATTTCTAATTAACGTGAAATTTTTTTAAGAGTCCATATCTATGCACAGCTCCGTCCGACGGCTTAGTCGATCGGTCATATGTGTGCTTAAGGAAGCGATTAATTGAAGTAAATAGTAGAACAAATCCATCTGATTCAATTACCTTTAGTTTCCTATAGAGGAAGGGGAGAGTCGTGAGATATGATAATGGGAGAGGGGCACCGCTGCCTGTCATTCCTGAGGATTGGAGATTTTCTATTTGGTTTACCAAGAGGAAGGAGAGTCCTAATATTAGCATGGGATTTTGTAGGGAGTTATGGAAAGATCTAGACCGTAATAATCTGGTCCCACCAAAATAAACGGCTCATAATTTCTAATTAGCGTGGGAATTTTTTGAGAGTTCATAATTAGTATAAGTATAGATTCAAACACTGCAAAAAAAGTTTCTATTTTTGCTCAACACTCATCAAACATGCAATTGAATTATCCAAAAGGCAATTGTTGGTATTTTTTATTGAAAAACATGATTATAATGACATCAAACAAAGACAAAAAAAATAAAATGATGCTTGAAGCAAAACACATATTATGTGACGAATAAAAATATAGCTCCAAGTATGATATATCAATAGTGTTGAAGACGAAAATGAGGATGCCTTCTGAGGCATACCCAAGCTTAGACGCTTGAATCTTCCTTGAATATTACCTTGTGGTGCCTTGTGAATCCCAAAGGTTAGGTTCTTTCCACTCCTTATTCTCCTCATATTGGTATCTCACCCAATACTTGTAAACTTCAATCACACAAAACTTAACGGAACTCATGAGATGGGAGTCCGGGATTAAGGGGTCCTCGGGCTACCGGCCTATCTTTACGGGTCGGATAGTGTTCCGCCCTATGATTGACAATGAAGGTCCGAACACCATAACCAAGACAAAATCTCTCAGGTCGTGATGTGCACTCCAAGTACAAGACGATGGGTTCGGCATATTCCTTTCCTGATGTAACCGACATTGTGTAACCCTAGATACCTCTGGTGACTATATAAACCGAAGGGTTTTAGTCGGTACGACAAGGTTAATCTCATTACTCTTAGGGTTTAGACCACATCATACGATCTCGAGGTAGATCAACTGTGTACTTGATACCCCATATTCAATACAATCAAAGCAGGACGTAGGGTTTTACCTCCGTTAAGTGGGCCCGAACCTGGGTAAACATCGTCTCCCTAGTCTCTTGTAACCCATCAATCCAAGATCCACAGTTTGGGACCCCCTATCCGAGATCTGCCGGTTTCAACACCGACAATGAGTAGTATAATAAAAATAGACGATCCACTTAGGTACTGTGAAGACAAGATTCATAATTGATCTCACATGATTCCCATAGTATTATATAATTACCATAATGTATGTCACTAAATATAATCTACGGAAACACTAAAACAAGCAAACTATGTATGTGAAACAGAATCTGTCAAAAACATAACATGATGTAAAGATTTGAACTAAAACCATACTTACCTATATCTAAAAATTCTGAAATAGTAGGAAAACGTATTAAATTTGCATAGAAATACTTTGTTAAAATTTCTGAATATTTTTACTCTTCAATAATATCAGAGAATTCATATACTAGAGACAAAAGTTTCTGTTTTTGCACAGAATCAAGTCAACAAGTATCCATACTATGACAAAGGATTTACTTGGCACATTACTTAAATAAAAATCACAAAACATGATTAATACAGCAGCTTAATCATGTAAACAAACAAAACAGAAATGTTAAGTGTTGGGTTATCTCGCAACAAGCGATTTTCTTTGAAGCCTTTTAGCTAGGCATGATGCTTCCAATGATGCTCACATAAAAGTAAAGAACTCAAAAACGAAGGGAGAATAATTAAGCATATGGAAAATAAATTTAAGCCTAACCCACTTCCTATGCATAGGTATTTTGTAAGCAAATAATTTATTTTAGCAAGAATCAACTAGGGCAGGAAGGTAAAAGAAGCATAACTTCAAAAATTTCAACACATAGGGAGGAAACTTGATATTATTGCAATATCTACAAGCATATGTTCCTCCCTCATAATAATTTTTAGTAGCATCATGAAGGAATTCAACAATATAACTATCACATAAAGCATCCCTTTCATGATCCACAAGCATATAATTTTTATTACTCTCCACATAAACATTTTTCTTCTCATTCATAATAGTGTGTGTATCGTATAAAACTTGAATACTATAAACCGTTTCCACACTAAAAGAGTAATGCTCGGCAAAAGGGGATTCATAATTATGAAAAGTTTTATGATAATAACCATCACTATTTTTTATAACAGAAGCATCATCACAATAATCATCATAAGTAGCAACTCTGTTCTCATCGTAATCAATTGAAACCTCTTCCAAGATAGTGGAATCATTACTAAATAAAGTCATGACCTCTTCAAATCCTCTTTTATCAATATTATAAGACTCAACACCTTCCAAAATAGTGGGATAATTACTATCCAAACTTGACACTCTCCCAAACCAATTTTCATAATTATTGCAATCATCATAAATAGGAGGCATGTTATCATAATAACAAAATTGATCATTCAAAGCGGGGGAACTAAAAAGACCATCTCCATTTGGCATAGCATCGCCAAGCTTGGGATAAACATTATTTGCAGCAAATAAATTCTCAAACATGTCATTCTCATCAAACGTATCATCCCCAAGCTTGTGGGTTTGCATATCATTAGCATAATCACTCTTATCATTAATAGTATGAATAACACCAATAGTATAACAATTATTGTCATCATAATTTCCCAAGTAGGTGTCAAAGAGATTTTTAATATTATGAGGAGTATCATTATCTTCCCAATCATAATTATCATGACAAGTAATTGCCATAAAAAATCATCCTCAAGTGTATCATCGTCCACATTACTTTCGGATTCATTCTCAATAATGATAGGAGAAACATTATTTTGAAGAGATATCTTTTTACCTCTACCTTTCCTTCATTTCTTCTTCTTCACCTTATTATGTGTGGATTTGATCAATTTTTTGAGCTTATTATTGAAGATATTGGTTACATGGGAACCTCCTCCTTGCCTTCTAATTCATTACGAGAAACAATAGGGGGGGTACTAGGACACCTTTCCCCTTTCATTAGTATTCCTTTTATACTCTATTGGTTTCCCTTTCTTTCTATAGTTAGAGATATAAGCATTCTCATTGCAATTTACAACACAAAACATATATATTTCTTGTAGATTATTTTTAATGTGCTTAGTGATAATGAATATATCAAACCAGTCATTTTTATCTAACAATTCACTCCTTAAAAATAGATAATGTTCATTATAAAGTTCAAGGGTGATCAAATTATCACAACATTTGGAAACGAAATGATTATGAAAAAACATGCATTGGGAACTAAGATGACCAACTTTATTGCAAAGCACACAAGTAATGGTATGACGAGAACATAATTTTGTAGCCAAATCATCTATCGCTTTAAACAAAAAATCGGTCCGGTCATGTTTATGCTTCTTATCGTCCTAAATGGCATGTCTTCACAAATTTTATGCACTCCACAAAAATTGACATGCTTATAGGAAATCTTTTTATCATGACTAGAGCAATCATTATTATGGATATTCAGAGAAGACACACTAATAATATTGCAATCATGCTCATCATTCAAAGATTTGATGCCAAACATTTTATAGAATTCTTCATCTAACACTTTGGCACAATTTTTTGATCCGTCATTTCAAGAAAGACATTATAAAGATGAAGCATTCGAGGCAACCTTAATTCCATTCTTTAGTTTTATTTATAAAAAAACTAGTGATAAAACAATAAACTAAAATATTTAATTGCAAGATCTAAAGATATACCTTCAAGCACTCGCCTCCCCGTCAGCGGCACCAGAAAAGAGCTTGATGTCTACTACACAACTTTATTCTTGTAGACTCGTGTTGGGCCTCCAAGCGCAAGGTTTTGTAGGACAACGACAAATTTCCCTCAAGTAGATGACCTAAGGTTTATCAATCCATGGGAGGTGTAGGATGAGTATGGTTTCTCTCAAACAACCCTAAAATCAAGTACAAAGAATCTCTTATGTCCCCAACACACCCAATACAATGGTAATTGTATAGCCGCACTAGTTTGGCGAAGAGATGGTGATACAAGTGCATTATGGATAGTGGATATAGGTTTTTGTAATCAGAAATAGTAAACACAACAAGGTAGTAATTTGTAGAAATGAGCACAAACAATATTGCAATGCTTAGTAACAAGGCCTAGGGTTCATACTTTCACTAGTGCAATCTCTCAATAGTGCTAACTAATTGAATCATATAACCATCCCTCAACGTGCAACAAAGAATCACTCCAAAGTTCCTATCTAGCGGAGAACATAAGACACAATTGTTGTAGGCTACAAATCACCCCAAAATCATCCTTTCCGATCAATCTATTAAGCCATCCCTATAGGCGTCACAAAATACCCTAGAGTTTGTACTAGAATAACACCACGCATCAATCAACTCTAATGTCACCTACATACTCTGGTGTCACCGCAAGTATTCGTTAGTTAATTATTCAACATGCATCAAACAATTTCATATTCATCATATTCAATCCAACACAAAGAACTTCAAAGAGTATCCCAAAGTTTCTATCGGAGAAAGTAGGACAAAAACATGCATCAACCTATATGCCTATATTACCCACCAATGTCACCAAGGGAATCTAGAACTTGATTACCAAAACATACATCAAGTGACCCAATATAATACCCCATTGTCACCGCGGCTATCCACTTGCAAGGCATACATCAAGTGTACTCAAATCTGAAGTATTCAATCCAACATAACAAAACCCAAAGGGAAAGACTCAATTCATCACATCAAGATAGAGAGGGAAGAACACCATATGATCCAACTATATTAACAAAGGTCGTCATACATCAAGACCATTCCATATCAAGAACACGAGAGAGAGAGAGAGAGAGATCAAACACAGAGCTAATGGTACATACCCTCGGCTCCAAGGGTGACCTACTCCTCCTCGCCATGGAGACCGCCAAAATGATGAAGATGGCCTCTGGTGATGATTTTCCCCTCCAATAGGGCGTTGAAAAAGGGCTATGGATGAGATCGTTGGAGGTTTCAGAATATATAGGAATGTTTGGCATTGATTTCACGTCACAGGGATGCCCGAGGGTCCCACGAACTCGAGGGGCGCACCCTGGGGGGGTGCCCCCAAACTCGTGGATCCCCCGGCCACTCCCTGGTCCATCTCCAGTGCTTCGTGGGTCTCTTTTGGTCCGTAAAAAACACCATAAGTTTCTGCCCAATCCGAGAAGTTTTATTTCTGCGCAAAAATAACACCATGGTAGTTTTGCTGAAAACAACGTCATTCCGGGTTATTTTCATAAAATCATATAGAAGTGCACCAAAACCATGTAGAACTTGGGTAAATATGTCATGAGTACTTTATAAATAATCAATACGTTCGAGACATATCACCAGTGCAAAACTATAATAGGTGCATATAACTTGCAGGTATTATCCAAATGCATTAATACTCATAAGGGAAAATATGGTTTAGATATTAAATCATATCATCTGGTCCCTAGTGATAAGCACTAAGCATACCCAAGTCATAGCAACAACAATCTCACAACATAGATGAAACTATGCATCAAACCATAACAAATGATAGTTATTACATGATGGATCTCATCTAATTCCCAACCATACCATGTGCCTACAGATAATTACTCATACATGGATATTAGAAGCATGATGGTGATGATGAACAATAGATTGGTGTTTTGATGAAGAAGAATCCCCCTCTCTAGAGGCTGGATGAACCTTTTGACAACTCCCCATAATAAGATAAGAGTTGGCGGCAGCTCTGCCTCGAAGAAATAATAGGAACAATTGTCCTTGAAGTTTTAGGTAAGGAGGGGTACTATGGGCAAAGAGGTGGCGGCCGCATGGCATGGCCAGGGCACGTGGGCCACACACCCTCGTCGTCCCTCATGGTTCTATGGATCTTTTCCAGCTTATTTATAAATATGCTTTTTTTGAAAAGGATGCGACTAAACCCTGCAGACTTCCAAGCCATCAGGTTTTTCTTTGATTTCCCAAAGTTTGAGCAAGTTTGGTTGGTGGGCGAAGGAGGAATCAAACTTTTTCAAGTCCATCAATCTGGGGAAGATCAGATCCAAAGATTATAGTGTGTGGTGGAAGAAGGGTCCAGGGTCACTCCTACAATTTCCAACTATTATATGATGTATGCATAAAGTATGAAGGCTCCAGGGTCACTCTGGGTTGTCCAGAGAGAGAAAATCCAAACTCGGAGGCTCGAGGCATCAAAAGAATTTACGTGAAACTCGGAGCCCATAACTAGAGGGTCCGAATAATGTCTCCTAGGCACACACACACAATAGGAAGAGACCAAAAACTCCTAATATTTGGTCTTGATGTGAGATATTGTTGATAAGGCTTTATGGTAGATGGTATAATATGCAAACATGATCGTAATAAAGAACCATGTACTCCACTTTACCCCCTTAATAGTGTGGTTTAAGTATGACGCGTTAGCCAAAACTAATGGAAAAAATTAAGTTGAGTTCTTTTTATACTTTTTACTTGGGGTGAGGGAGAAGGGGGGTGTTCCACCATGATTCTTTCCATGTCTTGGGACTAATCTCTCATAGTACTCGAGTAAAGAATTAGTCCCACTAATCATTGTTCATCAACGCCAAAACATAATACATGGACTAAGATGTCCCTTCACATGCATGTCTCAAAAACCACTAACCACTGATCCGTGCTCAAATCGAACACGTGATACATAAAACACTATTTCGCCATTGATCTGCACCCAAATTTGGGGATATGATAGCGTACACTACCATCGGGTTACCTCGGATCAATAATGCATCAATTCTAATCTACGCCATCCATAGAGGAACCTATAAATTTGTTTTACCATGCCACAATTGATGCCAGCCAACCATCGACATGGCAACATATAATAACACTCTCCTGAGGTTTGGGAAGTTTTAATGCATTGCCATTATCGAAGAGGTCAAGTTTGCCATTGCTACCATAGAGGAAGGGGTGAAGCAGTTGTTTTCCTCATGAGGGTGGTATGAGAGAGAGAGAGCAAGTGGGATGGGTGTTATACCCCCATTTTCATTTTCATTGACAGTTTTCCATGGACTTTATACATGTTGTGAGACATAGTAGTAATTCAAAAAAAATTCCTACGTATCACCAAGATCTATCTATGGAGAAACCAGCAACGAGTGGGGAGAGATTACATCTTCATACCTTTGAAGATCGCTAAGCAGAAGAGTTACAAGAAAGCGGTTGGTGGAGTCGTACTCGCAGCGATTCAGATCGCGGTGGATTCCGATCTCAGCGCCGAACAACGGTGCCTCCGCGTTCAACACACGTGAAGCCCGATGACGTCTCCTATGCCTTGATCCAGCAAGGAGGAAGGAGAGGTTGAGGGAGAGCTCCGGCAGCACAACGGCGTGGTGACGGTGGAGCTACGTGAACTCCGGCAGGGCTTCGCCAAGCACTACGGAGAACGAGGCAGAGGAATGGTAGGGCTGCACTGAGAGAGAGAGAAGTCGTGTCTCAAATCAGCCCAAACCCTTGCATATATATAGGAGGAGGGAGAGGGAGGGCAGCCTTGTCCCCTCCTCCAAGGAGGAGAGCTCCGGCCGAAGCTAGGGAAGAGTCCACCTCCCACAAGGGAGGTGGATCTCCCTCCTTTCAAACTCCTTTTGCCTTATCCCTTGATGTCCAGCCGCATGGGCCTTTCTAGAAGGTATTGGCCAGCACAATAAGGGCTGGCACACCTCCTCTAAGGGCCCACAAAGTCCTATGGTCGTCACACCCCTCCCGGGGGTACTCCGGCACCCTCCCGGCACTCCCGATACACTACCGATGAGCCTGAAAACTTTCCGGTGACCAAAACTGGACTTCCTATATATCAATCTTTACCTCCGGAACATTCCGGAGCTCCTCGTGACGTCCGGCATCTCATACGGGACTCCAAACAACCTTAAGTAATCACGTATACCATTTCCCTATAACCCTAGCGTCATCGAACCTTAAGTGTGTAGACCCTACGGGTTCGGGAGACATGTAGACATGACCGAGACACCTCTCCGGTCAATAACCAACAGTGGGATCTGGATACCCATGTTGGCTCCCACATGCTCCACGATGATCTCATCAGATGAACCACGATGTCGGGGATTCAATCAATCCCGTATACAATTCCCTTTGTCTATCGGTATGATACTTGCCCGAGATTCGATCGTCGGTATCTCTATACCTTGTTCAATCTCGTTACCGGCAAGGCTATTTACTTGTTCCGTAACACATCATCCCGTGGCTAACTCCTTAGTCACATTGAGCTCATTATGATGATGTCTTACCGAGTGGGCCTAGAGATACCTCTTCGTCACACAGAGTGACAAATCCCAGTCTCGATTCGTGCCAAACCAACAGACACTTTTGGAGATACCTGTAGTGCACCTTTATAGCCACCCAGTTACGTTGTGACGTTTGGCACACCCAAAGCATTCCTACGGTATCCGGGAGTTGCACAATCTCATGGTCTAAGGAAACGATACTTGACATTGAAAAGCTTTAGCAAACGAACTACACGATCTTGTGCTAGGCTTAGGATTGGGTCTTGTCCATCACATCATTCTCCTAATGATGTGATCCCATTATCAATGACATCCAATGTCCATGGTCATGAAACCGTTACCATCTATTCATCAACGGGCTAGTCAACTAGAGGCTCACTAGGGACATGTTGTGGTCTATGTATTCACACATGTATTATGGTTTCCGGTTAACACAATTATAGCATGAACAATAGACAATTATCATGAACTAGGAAATACAATAATAACCATTTTATTATTGCCTCTAGGGCATATTTTCAACAGTCTCACACTTGCACTAGAGTCAATAATCTAGTTACATTGTGATGAATCGAACACCCATAGCAATCTGGTGTTGATCATGTTTTCCTCGTGAGAGAGGTTTAGTCAATGGATCTGCGACATTCAGATCCGTATGCACTTTACAAATATCTATATCTCCCTCCTGAATGTAATCATGGATGGAGTTGAAGCCGCACTTGATGTGTCTTGTCTTCTTGTGAAACCTGGGCTCCTTCGCAAGGGCAATAGCTCCAGTGTAGTCACAGAATAGAGTCATCAGGCCCGACGCACTTGGAATTACTCCTAGGTCGGTGATGAACTCCTTCATCCAGAGTCCTTCCTTTGCTGCTTCCGAAGCAGCTATGTACTCCGCTTCACATGTAGATGCTACCACGACGCTTTGCTTGCTGCTGCACCAGCTGACTGCCCCTCCGTTCAAAATATACATGTATCCGGTTTGCGACTTGGATTCATCCGGACCTGTGTTGAAGCTAGCATCGATGTAACCCTTTACGATGAGCTCTTTGGCACCTCCATATATGAGAAACATGTCCTTTGTCCTTTTCAGGTACTTCAGGATATTCTTAACCGTTGTCTAGTGTTCCGCTCCGGGATCACTTTGGTACCTCCCTACCAAACTTATGGCAAGGTTCACATCAGGTCTGGTACACAGCATGGCATACATAATAGAGCCTATGGCTGAAGCATAGGGGATGAAACTCATCTCTTCTCTATCCTTTGCCGTGGTCGGGCATTGAGTCGTACTCAATCTCACACCTTGTAACACAGGCAAGAACTCCTTCTTGGACTGATCCATATTGAACTTCTTCAATATCTTGTCAAGGTATGTGCTTTGAGAAAGACCTATGAGGCGTATTGATCTATCTCTATAGATCTTAATACCTAATATGTAAGCAGCTTCTCCAAGGTCCTTCACTGAAAAACACTTATTCAAGTAGGCCTTTACACTTTCCAAAAGTTCTATATCATTTCCCATTATCAGTATGTCATCCACATATAATATGAGAAAATGCTACATAGCTCCCACTCACTTTCTTATAAACACAGGGTTCTCCATAAACCTGTATAAACCCAAACGCCTTAATCACCTCATTAAAGCGAATGTTCCAACTCCGAGATGCTTGCACCAGGCCATAGATGGAGCGTTGGAGCTTGCATACTTTTTTAGCATCTTTTGGATCGACAAAACCTTCCGGATGTATCATATAAAGTTCTTCCTTAAGGAAACCATTAAGGAATGCCGTTTTGATGTCCATTTGCCAAATCTCATAATCATAAAATGCGGCAATTGCTAACATGATTCGGACAGACTTCATCATCGCTACGGGTGAGAAAGTCTCATCGTAGTCAATTCCTTGAACTTGTCGATAACCCTTAGCGACAAGCCGAGCCTTATAGACGGTTATATTACAATCCGCGTCAGTCTTCTTCTTAAAGATCAATTTATTTTCAATGGCTCGCTTATCATCAGGCAAGTCCACCAAAGTCCATACTTTGTTCTCATACATGGATCCTATCTCGGATTTCATGGCTTCAAGCCATTTGTTGGAATCCGGGCCCGCCATCGCTTCTTCATAGTTCGAAGGTTCACCGTTCTCCAACAACATGATCTCCAGGACAGGGTTGCCGTACCACTCTGGTGTGGAACGTGTCCTAGTGGACCTTCGACGTTCAATAGTAACTTGATCTGAAGTTTCATGATCATCATCATTAACTTCCTCTCCAGCCGGTGTAGGCTCCATAGAAACCACTTCATGTGTTGTGCTACTCTCCGGTTCGAGTGGAGGTACAATTACCTCATCAAGTTCTATTTTCCTCCCACTCACTTCTTTCAAGAGAAACTCTTTATCGAGAAAGGATCCATTCTTGGCAACAAAGACTTTGCCCTCGGATCATAGGTAGAAGGTATACCCAATAGTCTCTTTGGGATATCCTATGAAGACGCACTTTTCCGCTTTGGGTTCGAGCTTCTCAGGTTGAAGTTTCTTCACATAAGCATCGCATCCCCAAACTTTTAGAAACGACGGCTTAGGTTTCTTTCCAAACCATAATTCATATGGTGTCGTCTCAACGGATTTTGACGGTGCCCTATTTAAAGTGAATGCGGCAATCTCTAATGCATTCCCCAAAATGATAGCGGTAAGTCGGTAAGAGACATCATAGGTCGTACCATATCTAATAGAGTGCGATTACGACATTCAGACACGCCATTTCGCTGAGGTGTGCCAGGCGGCGTGAGTTGTGAAACAATTCCACATTTCCTAAGGTGCGTGCCAAACTCGTGACTTAAATATTCTCCGCCACGATCAGATCGTAGGCACTTTATTTTCCTGTCACGTTGATTCTCTACCTCACTCTAAAATTCCTTGAACCTTTCAAAAGTTTCAGACTTATGTTTCATTAAGTAGACATACCCATATCTACTCAAGTCATCAGTCAGGGTGAGAACATAATGGTAGCCACCACGAGCCTCGACACTCATTGGACCGCATACATCGGTATGTATTATTTCCAACAAGTCAGTTGCTCGCTCCATTGTTCCGGAGAACGGAGTCTTGGTCATCTTGCCCATGAGGCATGGTTCGCATGTGTCAAATGATTCGAAATCAAGAGACTCCAAAAGTCCATCAGTATGGAGCTTCTTCATGCGTTTGACACCAATATGACCAAGGCGGCAGTGCCACATGTAAGTGGGACTATCGTTATCAACCTTACACTTTTTGTTACTCACACTATGGACATGTGTAACATCACGTTCGAGATTCATCAAAAATAAACCATTGACCAGCGGGGCATGACCATAAAACATTTCTCTCATATAAATAGAACAACCATTATTCTCAGATTTAAATGAGTAGCCATCTCGCATCAAGCGAGATCCAGATACAATGTTCATGCTCAAAGCTGGTACTAAATAACAATTATTAAGGTTTAACACTAATCCCGAAGGTAGATGTAGAGGTAGCATGCCGACGGCGATCACATCGACCTTGGAACCATTCCCGACGTGCATCGTCACCTCGTCCTTTGCCAGCCTCCGCTTATTCCGCAGCTCCTGCTTGGAGTTACAAATGTGAGCAACTGCACCGGTATCAAATACCCAGGAGCTACTACAAGCGCTGGTTAGGTACACATCAATAACAAGTATATCACATATACCTTTAACGTTGCCGTCCTTCTTATCCGCTAAGTACTTGGGGCAGTTCCGCTTCTAGTGACCGGTACCCTTGCAATAAAAACACTCAGTCTCAGGCTTGGGTCCATTCTTGTTCTTCTTCTTCCCGGCAACTTGCTTACCGGGCGCGGCAACAGCTTTGCCGTCCTTCTTGAAGTTCTTCTTACCCTTGCCTTTCTTGAAACTAGTGGTCTTATTTACCATCAACACTTGATGCTCCTTTTTGATCTCGACCTTTGTTGATTTCAGCATCGAGTACAACTCAGGAATGTACTTCTCCATCCCTTGCATGCTGATTTCAGCTCTTGTAGCTAGCTGGAAGCGACTGGAGGATTCTGTCAATGACCGAGTCATCCGGGAGATTAACTCCTAGCTGAGTCAAGCGGTTGTCAAGCCCAGACATCTTGAGGATGTGCTCACTGACAGAACTATTCTCCTCCATATTACAGCTGAAGAACTTGTCGGAGACGTCATATCTCTCGACCTAGGCATGAGCTTGGAAAACCAGTTTCAGCTCTTGGAACATCTCATATGCTCTGTATTGCTCAAAACGCTTTTGGAGCCCCGGTTCTAAACTGTAAAGCATGCTGCACTGAACAAGGGAGTAATCATCGTAGCGAGAATGCCAAGCGTTCGCAACATCTTGCTCTGCTGGGAGAAGGGGTGGGTCACCTAGTGGTGCATCAAGGACATACAATTTCTTGGAAGCTATGAGGATGATCCTCAAGCCACAGACCCAGTCCGCATAGTTGCTTCCATCATCTTTCAGCTTGGTTTTCTCTAGGAATGCGTTGAAGTTTAGGGTGACATTCGTGTTGGCCATTGGATCTACAATATAGATTGTAAAGACAATTTTAGACTAAGTTCATGATAATTAAGTTCACATAATCAAATTATTTAATGAACTCCCACTTAGATAGACATCTCTCTAGTCATCCAAGTGACACATGATCCATGTCAACTAGCCCGTGTCCGATCATCATGTGAGACGGACTAGTCATCCATGGTGAACATCTCCATGTTGATCGTATCTTTTATACGACTCATGTTCGACCTTTCGGTCTTCCGTGTTCCGAGGCCATGTCTGTACATGCTAGGCTCGTCAAGTCAACCTAAGTCTATCGCGTGTGTAAATCTAGCTTACACCCGTTGTATGCGAACGTTAGAGCCTATCACACCCGATCATCACGTGGTGCTTCGGAACAACGATCCTTAGCAATGGTGCACAGTTAGGGTGAACACTTTTCTTGAAATTTTATTGAGAGATCATCTTGTTTACTACCGTCATTCTAAGCAAATAAGATGTAAACATGATAAACATTACATGCAGTCAATATAGTGACATGATATGGCCAATATCATCTTGCTCCTTTGATCTCCATCTTCGGGGCACCATGATCATCACTGACACCGTCATGACACCATGATCTCCATCATCATGATCTCCATCATTGTGTCTTCATGAAGTTGTCTCGCCAACTATTACTTCTATTACTATGGCTAACGTTTAGCAATAAAGTAAAGTAATTACATGGCGTTTATGATTGACACGCAGGTCATACAATAAAATAAGACAACTCCTATGGCTCCTGCCGGTTGTCATACTCATCGACATGCAAGTCGTGAATCCTATTACAAGAACATGATCAATCTCATACATCACAATGCATCACATCACATTCTTTGGCCATATCACATCACAAGGCATATGCTGCAAAAACAAGTTAGACGTCCTCTAATTTGTAGTTGCAAGTTTTTACGTGGATGCTATAGGTTTCTAGCAAGAACGTTCCTTACCTACGCCAAAACCACAACGTGATATGCCAATTGCTATTTACCCTTCATAAGGACCCTTTTCATCGGATCCAATCCGACTAAGGTGGGAGAGACAGACACCTGCTAGCCACCTTATGCAACAAGTGCATGTCAGGCGGTGAAACCAGTCTCACGTAAGCGTACGTGTAAAGTCGGTCCTGGCCGCTTCATCCCACAATACCGCCGAATCAAGATAAGACTAGTAGTGGTAAGCATATTAACAAAATTGACGCCCACAACAACTTGTGTTCTACTCGTGAATAGATTCTACGCATAGACCTAGCTCATGATGCCACTGTTGGGAGACGTAGTAGTAAATCAAAAAAATTCCTACGTATCACCAAGATCTATCTATGGAGAAACCAGCAACGAGTGGGGAGAGATTGCATCTTCATACCTTTGAATATCGCTAAGCGTAAGCGTTACAAGAACGCGGTTGGTGGAGTCGTACTCGCAGCGATTCAGATCGCGGTGGATTCCGATCTCAGCGCCGAACAACGGCGCCTCCGCATTCAACACACGTGCAGCCCGATGATGTCTCCTACGCCTTGATCCAGCAAGGAGGAAGGAGAGGTTGAGGGAGATCTCCAGCAGCACGACGGCATGGTGACGGTGGAGCTATGTGAACTCTGGCAGGGCTTCGCCAAGCGCTACCGAGAACGAGGAAGTGGAAGGGTAGGGCTGCGCCGAGAGAGAGAGAGGAGTCGTGTCTCAAATCAGCCCAAACCCTTGCATATATATAGGAGGAGGGAGAGGGAGGGCTGCCTTGGCCCCTCCTCCAAGGAGGAGAGCTTCGGCCGAAGCTAGGGAAGAGTCCACCTCCCACAAGGGAGGTGGATCTCCCTCCTTTCAAACTCCTTTTGCCTTATCCCTTGATCTCCAGCCGCATGGGCCTTTCTAGAAGGTCTTGGACAGCCCAATAAAGGCTGGGACACCTCCTCTAAGGACCCACAAAGTCCTATGGTCGTCACACCCCTCCCGGGGGTACTCCGGCACCCTCCCGACACTCCCAGTACACTACTGATTAGCCCGAAAACTTTCCGGTGACCAAAACCGGACTTCCTATATATCAATCTTTACCTCTGGACCATTCTGGAGCTCCTCGTGATGTCTGGGATCTCATCCGGGACTCCGAACAACCTTTGGTAATCACGTATACCATTTCCCTATAACCCTAGCGTCATCGAACCTTAAGTGTGTAGACCCTACGGGTTCGGGAGACATGTAGACATGACCGAGACACCTCTCCGGTCAATAACCAACAGCAGGATCTGGATACCCATGTTGGCTCCCACATGCTCCATGATGATCTCATCGGATGAACCACGATGTCGGGGATTCAATCAATCCCGTATACAATTCCCTTTGTCTATCGGTATGATACTTGCCCGAGATTCGATCGTCGGTATCTCTATACCTTGGTCAATCTTGTTACCGGCAAGTCTCTTTACTTGTTCCGTAATACATCATCTCGTGGCTAACTCCTTAGTCACCTTGAGCTCATTATGATGATGTCTTACCGAGTGGGCCCAGAGATACCTCTTCGTCACATGGAGTGACAAATCCCAGTCTCGATTCGTGCCAACCCAACACACACTTTCGGAGATACCCGTAGTGCACCTTCATAGCCACCCAGTTATGTTGTGACGTTTGGCACACCCAAAGCATTCCTACGATATCCGGGAGTTGCACAATCTCATGGTCTAAGGAAACGATACTTGACATTGAAAAGCTTTAGCAAACGAACTACACGATCTTGTGCTAGGCTTAGGATTGGGTCTTGTCCATCACATCATTCTCCTAACGATGTGATCCCGTTATCAACGACATCCAATGTCCATGGTCATGAAACCGTGACCATCTATTGATCAACGAGCTAGTCAACTAGAGGCTCACTAGGGACATGTTGTGGTCTATGTATTCACACATGTATTACAGTTTCCAATTAACAAAATTATAGCATGAACAATAGACAATTATCATGAACTAGGAAATACAATAATAACCTTTTTATTATTGCCTCTAGGGCATATTTCCAACAATACATACTAGGCATCTTTTCTGGCATATCCTTGGGAAAATCCCCAAGCCTTGTCCAAAAACCTTCATAAGTAATTGTTCATCCACCAAAAGTATTTTTTCCCATAAAATGCCCCGCAATAATTTGAATAATTCCTTTTTTTCTTCCATTTACAAAGCAACTAATTTTTCTGTCACTCTAAAACCCCTCCTAAGTTCGTATTAGCAAACCCTTGCAATGTGAACCACAAATATTCAAATACTTGGAGTTGGTGAGTGCAATTTTGTAGAAACAACCTCAACCCTGGATTTTTCTTAAAACCCGAGTCCTTTGTGCTGACTCCTTTTTAGCTCAAAACTTTTTGGGCATGCTTACTCATCCATAGTGCCCACATCCACCAAGTTTGTGCTCCCAATTCATCCTCTAGAGTTTTCTTTCATTTCGAATGACAAGAGAGAAGTGACACATTCTCGAACCACTCGAATGAGTCCATCTCTTTCCCTTGCTTCTAGCACTTGTCATCAATGCCATGGTATCGCCACCAGGCTATGGCTTCAATAGGTCATCCTAACCGCTACTAGAGCCTTGTTGTTTACTGCCGCCCAACATGAAGAACAATCAAGAACAGTAGATAAAAGGGAGTATATTGATTTATTTGATTGTGTGTTGTTGTATTTGTCGGTTGCCACATCTCCTCCACGAGACGGTTAGAATTTACATATAGGAAAATTACTTAAAATTATGCTCTACCTTCAAATCTACCCTAATTCAAACACGTGAGACTAGAACCTCTAGGTCACCTTCAGGCACGATGTTGCAAGCTTCTGGATAGCCCAGAGGTAGCCTAAAACCTCATGGAATGGTTTTCATGTGCCGTTGTATGCCTGTGGATGACCTAGAGTAGTCCGAAACCTCCAGGTCGAATATTTGTGCAGGCCATTGCCCGCTTCTAGATAGCCTGGAACCTTTGGGCTCCATTTTTGCATATGCAATAGTTATCCTCAACACAATAATTTGTGTGTAGAAGTTGCATACAACCATGGATTGGGATGATCCAAAAACAAATTTGTTCACCTTGATGAGACATAGAATTTTTATGATGAACATTTTTTTTCATTTGATGTCATGGTGAGGACAATTTTTATGTAGGCCAAAAGTTGTCATCGGTACTAGAGAGTCTCTAAATTTTTGTAGTGCACAATTGGAGTCAATTCATGTATCTTTTATTAATTTAGAAATAAGTTTCTCTCCACACTTTGTCTACTTATAGTCAAATTATTCAGTATACTTTCCTCAAGAATGAAAATTATTAGTAGGTATCGATTCTCTTTACACAAATCAACATATAAAGAGTAAAAAAGAAAATACATTACATTAAAGCTCACCTCCTCCTAATCAAGTTAACTCTAAAAATACAAAAGTCGTTAGGTACGTCCATTTTGACCCATTACATGAATAAAGCGCGCGGGGATGGTTCATCAAACTCTATTTAGACTACAATTGGATCCCAAACACTGCTACTTTCATGCCAATTGGCAGACTGAGTAATGACCCATTGGAGAAGGTTTCGAGCCTCATTGATTCATACAATGGAGGCTGGAACATTGATCTAGTTCGGAATAATTTCTTCTCCCCCGAAGCCGATGCAATTTTGAATATACCTCTGAGGACAGCGGGAGAGGAGGACACTCTTGCTTGGGCTTTGGATACATCGGGAAACTACTCTATAAAATCATCATACCTCTTTCTACTGACCTGCAACTAGCATCTCGCTCCAGAGGAGGGACGGTATTGGGAGCTCCATCTTCGCAAACACGGATGTGGAATGCCCTTTGGAAACTAAAAGTTATAAACAAAGTTCGGGTATTTTTGTGTCGTATTTTGAGAGGGATTCTATCGGATTCGGTGACCTTGAAAAAGCGCAATATCATGAAGATTGGAAAATGTGATCACTCGAGCAATGAAAGAGTCTCATGAATCCCGCGCAAAGCGTGAGTAGGATTATAGCCTTCTTTGGCATGAGTCCAACAATTCCTAGAACTCCATATTGCATGTACCATGCTGATGATCTTGCACCTATCCGAATCATCAAAAAAATTGTCCAAAATAATATCTCTTGACCACATATCTAGATGCAGGTTTGGTAATTTGTTTGAAAATCTTTCCTTTGTTGCCCTCTAGAATGCATTGGCACGATTACACTTGATGAGAGCGTGCATCATGTCCTCATCCATTGCATGGCAAACACCGATTCGGAGAGGGATTCTACTGGACAATCGGAAGGTGCTAGGGGGCAGTGTTCGCGTCCTTCGAATCCAGGATGGATCAAGATCAACGTCGATGGTGCCCTAGACCTTAATGGCCTACAAGGGCGTGCTAGCGGGGTTGCCCGTTCTCATCTTGCTTTCCTTGTTGCATGGATCAAGCCTCTCGAAGGGATTACATGCCCGATTATTGTTGAATTGTTGGCAATCCAAAAAGGCACAATCTTTGCACAACTCTGAGGCCACTCACATGTGATATTGGAGATGGATAATTTAGACACATGCCTAACATTAGGGAAATAGGGAAGATTGCCCTTAGTTTTTCTTCTTTTTCGGTTATACATGTCAATAGGATTGCTAATGTGTGAGAGCCTGGCTTAATAGAAATGATAGACTACTCATATCAACCAGGAATTCATTCTTTTTCAGAAGCGGTTTTAGGATGGGTAGCCGACTGGAAAGTTGTTTCCGGATGCGTATGAGTGAGGACAAAGTGCGTAGAAAAGACTAGTGTTGGTCTGTGAGGTCAGTCTAGATCTCGCCAGACGTAACGAGGTGTTACCTAATGATTTTAATCTGTGGGGTCAGTCTAGATCCCGTCAGGCGTAACGGGGTGTTACCTAATGATTTCGCTCATCTATACGCCAGACGCTCTTGAATGTTAGATGTTTCAAAGAATCGGCTTGACGTGAACCTGTATTTTCTTGTAAGCAGTCTAAAAGATCGACAAATGAATGCAGTCCAAAATACAACTAATACAATATAAAACAGAGGGAGTATGTGTTGAGATTCCCGCCTGTTTTATTTTTCATCAAATAACGGATTCGCCACCTGTTACTTCCACGTACAAGCAAAAACCTGCATTACATTTTCGAAATGCATAATTCCTGAATGATTCCTCCCTCTCATCGCAACATCATCACCACCACATGACACAAAGCAATTAGGAATACAAAAAAAAGAGAGAAAAAGAAAAAGAAAAAGGTATTTTGTCAACAGAAGGGAGGAGAAGAAAAGCTCCACCCGTCGTGCGCCGGGGGTGCCTCCGTGCCTGCCTGCCTTCTTCAGCCCCCCACCCCTCGCTTCTCTCCAACGGCGACGAGCGAATCGCGTGAATGAGATGAGATGGGACTGGGAGACGCCGGCGACGGAAGCGGAGGCGGAGGCGTTGCAGGAGCGCATCTGGGACCTCCACGACAAGCTCAGCCACGCCATCCTCGCCCTCTCCGCCTGCGCCGGCCTTCCTGCCTGCCGCTGCCGGGGCGCCCCCAACGGGCACGTAATCCTCAAGGGGCAGCGGCCGCCGCAGGGGGGAGGACACGCCGACCTTGCAGCGGCGGCGGCGGCCATGGCGGACGCGCGGGGCCTGCACGCCATCCGCGCCGCGCTCGAGGACCTCGAGGGCCACCTCCACTTCCTTCGTGTGAGTGCAAGCCCTCCCTCATCTCCCCCTCCTCCTCCTCCTCGTCTTCCTCTGAGTTGAAAAATCCGTGTCTCCTTGATGTCGCGTGCGAGAACCATCTCCAGAGAATGATACAGTGGATTGTTATCATGCCTTTGCTTCATCCCTTGCGCAATTAATCATCTCCTTTTGAGTTTGTTCTCTTTTGAGATGACTCCACCATGCTGATCCGTAAACCCAGATTCAGATGAGCAACTGTTACTGCCATTTACATTATGAGCACGCATCTCATTCGGGCAATCTAGGTCGGCCTTCTCATTCATTATTGCTGTTCTGTGTTTTGGTCCACAGATGTTCCTTGTTTGACAGTATGTCCATGTGGAAACCAACGATATTAAGCCACATATTTGTGAGCTGGATGCTAGCTTTGTTTGTTTGTCTCTGTTATGTTTCGTTGTCACAAGCCTTTGTACTCTTCGTCGATTTTGTCCTCATGTGATTTGAGTGCCAGATTCACTTCTGTTGGCATGCGTCTTCCCTCGATATTTCTACAACATACACCGGGAGAATTTTATCTGTTGAATTGGGACCTCTCGTTCCCTTGCAGTAGCCAATAGTGGTACCAAGTCACACAATTGCTACAGGTTGTTAGCCATGTAGCTTACTGTCTTCTGGCTAATGGTAGTTCCCATATAGCTTCTTCCTGCTCGTCCTCTTATATAATGTATCAATAAGTACTCTTATAGTTGTTAAAATTGTCACACTGTCCCTCATTTTAGTCCAAGGTATATGATGTACAATTTCTTACCATACATGATCGACTCTTAGCCGAATGAGCTGAGAACGTAATGCTGCTTTATGCAGGAAAAATTACAAGTGTCAAGATAAGCTACCCTTCTCTCTACATCTGTGAAATTAAGCACTCCTACATGATTTTGTTTGACGGGACACTTCACCATGATCATTTATGCCAAACATAACTCTACTGATATTTCAGCTTAACATCTGGCACCATATATTCCCTGATTGAAAAACAACATGTTGCTTATTTGTGTCACAATGGCTTGCAGGATGTTCAATCACAACAGCGTGCCGATCGAGATGCCGCCATTGCTAGGGTGCAGCAAAGTCGCATTCTTCTTGCTGCAAGGTTGGCTGAACATAGAGGAAAGGGGCATGGAGTCATTGAGGAAGCCTTAGGTTTTGTGGGTGATGTGTGTGACAAGAGCCAATTTGTCTCACCGGAAGATGTGTATGGGATGCACAGCCAATCAGGGGAAGATGAGGAGGGCCGCAGGGGGCATGGTTCAAACATGGTGGTGCGTGTGGTATCCTGCAGTTTTGCTTTAGCCAAGAACATTTTAACATTCGAGAGGATGGGTAGTGTGCTGGGTAATGCTACTGTGTTTGCAGTAAGTATGCTCACATTCTTGCAGCTTCATCAATTGGCCTCTGGTAAACAAACTACAGCAGTCCAATATAGGAGAACCGACAATGGTTCTCTTTCTGGAGGGTCAAGAAAAGACAGTAAAGGAAAGCATCTGGAAGTGTTATTAGCTAGAGGTTGAGGAATCATCAGATACAGGAAGCTTTGTTCTCTTTTGAGTTTTGGTCGGTTTTGTTAGGTCACTAGGCACTAGCCATTGCATTCTTTTGGATGGGCTGGTCTACAGTCTTACCATCATCGTTAGAAGCTGTACCGCACAGGATGTAAATCGTTTGAGATTAGCAATAGATGCACTGGAAGAATCTGCAAGTCGGTTCCCTTTCCTTCAACTAACCACAACAACTGTATGGTACTAGGGCAACATATTTCGTTCTGGGGCTGCGACATTTGAATCTGTTTGTTTGGTGACACAAGTCATGTTGCAATCATGATTATTACTCTACAACATCTATGGGGATGAACAAGCCAATGTTCCCTCACCAGCAGCTGGGGATGCAAATCAGGCTGGCCCTTGTGACGCTATGCTTCTTGGCTTGCCTCTTCGACCAGTGCCAAGGCCCAGAGGTTCTTTGCTTGATCGATAACTACACTCCGTGATTTGTATATAACTGAGACAAAGTACAAGCACACAAAGTACAATGAGGTGCATGTGCCATAGCCTTCAAAGGGTTGAGTTGTGAATTGCTCTTTCTTGTGCCTTGTTCTTCACACCAGTTAGGCACCACTTTTCCTTTGCATATGTTCCCCTTCTTTCGGAGATGTGAGCTACGGTGATGTCCTCTGTTGCTGCTTGCAATAGCTTTACTTGTTGGTTGCTTCAGCCGCTGTGCTGTGTAAACCGTTTGCACGCACTCATGTTAATTTCTGTGGAAATGATGTGTCATGAGGAACCGCTTATGCCTTGTCGTGTAAAGCTTGAATCAGTTTACGGCGAAATCTTTGGAAGATCTGGATGTTCCTTTTATCGTCTGAGGAAGTGCTGTCTATGGTTTTGGCATCTTTATTTCATTTCAATTTTCAAGTGACATGACAGGTCCTCTAGCAGAATCCACAGCTGGTGGCTTTGGTTCCTCATCTTTTGTGAGATCAATCATGAGGAAGATCTAGATCAGTGGTGCTATCATCTTGATGAGGGGCATTAAACCTGCCTTTTGGAAAAGGAAGAAGCTAATCCAGTTGTGCTAATCCTGCCGCCGTTTCATGCTGGGGTAGGCAGGCATTATCTTCAAATGTCTGGATCCAACGTTTCCTGTCCTGCTCCCCTGCCAATACCATGGTCCATGGCCCAACACCTCATGAAGTCATGATCATCTCTCGATGGTGCCCATCTCTTAAAAGTTGTTAATCCTTGTGGCTGTCAGACAGCGGCTACCTGAGGCTGCAAAAGAGTAGGCGGGGCAGGCAGACCGGTGTTCTAATCACGCCAACTTGATGCAAATCTCCTTTGCTTAGGGCTGTGCACAAAAAGCAACTGAATTCCTCCATTCTCTCTCTGATCTTCACCTTTTCCTTTCGTCGCCTTCTTTAGCTTTATCTCTCTAGAGTTTGTTTATAATCGAAACACATAACATCCAACCCTTTCGGTTCATCCTTTTCACAGTACCTACTTGCTGGATGAAGTAATGTACCCTTGAGCTTTTTAGGAAAGCCATGAAAATTGGCCCAGAATGAAGATGTTGAGTGACCCGATTTTGACGTGCATATATACACATAATTTGTTTCTTCAGCTGTGTACATTTACATGCTCTTCAAGTTGACTCGATTTTGCATTAAAGTTGTATTAAAGCAGTGACAGTAATATGAATCGGAGAGAGTAGTTGGTCCACCAACCGCCATACCATTCATCATGTTTAAGGTTTCTTTTTCCCTCACGGATCATGTAAGCACTAGCTCTTTTTTTGTGGCTAATGTAAGCACTAGCTAGGACGTCTTCCACATAATAAATAAAGCAATAAACTACAGAAAAATCTACTAGTGCGTTGCGAGCCATCGCGTGCCGAAGCGAGCATGTGAGCTGCCGGCTGTCGCGTTAATAAAACCAGGTCCGTACAAACAGATTAGGGCAACTTGAAGGCGGATCATCAAATGCACAATATCAAATATGTACGGACATGTCAGAATTGTGTTCGCAGATAGTGGCTAGAGCTCAAGCATCCAACCGAAATGATCAAACAGCAGCGGGCAACGAATTTTCATTGATTCTGGAATGATTTTCGAAAATGATAAATCCTGAACGTTTGGATTTTAAGCATGACAACACGAATGTTTTTCATGATCACTTTAGTTCACACGAGGTTGGCAAATATGGCAATTTTGATTAAAAAACTGAAACAAAGTTGTCATGTTTTAATAACTAAAGTTGCCACCTCATGTTAACTAAAATCGTCATGAAAAAAACATTCAGGATGACATACTTAAAATCCATACGTTCAAAACTTATCTGGGTCCATAAGTTTTACTCCCTCCGTCCCATACTATAAAAATGTAGTGTTAAAAACGCTCTTATATTATGAGACAGAGGGACTAGATGACAAGACAACCCTGAGAAAAAACAATAAAATCCTACTCTACTCCACGTTAGAGGTGAGATCGACGACCTATTCGGGATGGACCAACCTCGTCATCATTGGCGGTCAACATGAATGAGGAGGAGCTAACGACAGACGTCTCTTTGGCAGTGTCACAGTGCTTGTCGTGGGAACGAGCCTGACAATAGAAGGTAGGGGTACGTAAGGAGAGGACAGAGTCCTAGCTACGGCGAGATTGGACACACGGATGTATGAGTTCAGGCCCCTCTCCTGGAGGTAACAGCCCTACGTCTCAGTGCTCGGGAGCTTCTGTCGTGTGGAATGTATGAGTTACAGGGGGTGCGAACCCTTGTGCGAGAGGGGAGGGGCGACTTGTATAGAGTGTGCTGCCCTTCATGAATACCTAGCAACCAAGGGTTCAATCGTGGTAATAAAGGCATACGTTACTGATAACGTATGTAATAAATGCTACTAATGGCGACCAGTCTCCTCGCATGTCTGTTGGCCTCCCTGGAGTGGCTTCTGGTCTTCTGCGATCGACTGACTTCTGGTTCTTCCAAGTGAAAGGCGGCTGTCGAATGGAGGGAGAAACCTCCGAGTGGACTTTTTGTCGAGTGACTCATGCGCCATGGTGACTTCAGTCGGAGTCTTACTTGTAATCTTGTAATCTTTAAGTTCTCCAATGTAGTGTCCTTAGATAGGGTATGTGGGTCAGGCCTAAGACCCTACCCTAGGTACATATCCCCATCATTAGCCCCCGAATGGATCGGGGTTCGAGTGAAAAAGGGATTGATGCAGGTTCTGATAAGACACAAAAATTCCGAATGCATTTTAGGGCTTCACAGAAGTCTGCGCCGACTGGAATCTTTGTCATTCACCCTGGTCGATTCTGTCTTGATATGCGTCTGAGTTAACTTGAGCGCGGACTCATGTCCGAGTGGTTAGCAGGATCTCCTTATGCGATGGGTCGCTTCATCAGGCCCGGATTTTACAGGATTTGAAAATTCGGAAAGTACGCGCCGCGGGACGATGACGCAACGACTGGGGCAAGTGGAGGCATGACGCCTCGATTTTTTGCCGCCCTTATCGCCACGTACTACGATTCCTCTACAACCGGGATTCCTAGATATCCAACGGGCCCGCAGGTCAGTGACCCACTTGGCCAGTTATAAGATGGGACTGTGCAAGGGCCGGTACAATGCTCCTCCCCCATTCGCCTCTTTTCCTCCGCCTCCTCTGCTCCACGCGCATCGCTTGGCCTCGTCTCGACGATCACCGCCACGATGATGAAAGGGAAGACGGAGAAGCTCGAGCGCACCAAGAAGGGAGCCGAGGCAAAGAAGCCGTCAGGCGCCCGGTCCACGGCGTCGCCAGGGTGGATCCAAAGGGATTTCCTTCCGTCGACTGTCACAGCGGAGGATGTCCAGAACCTCATCGTCGACGAGCTGATAGCCAATGGGTCGTGGAGGCTGCCGGAGAAAGAGACCGAGCCGGGGCCGCGTGCAAGCGAGCAAGTCCTCCTCTTCACCCACGTCGAGCGAGGTTTTTCTCTTCCTCCCCATCCATTCATCCATGGGTTCTTGAACTTCTTCGAAGCGCAACTTCACTATTTCCCTCCGAACGCCACCACTTCTTCGGAGCGTATCTTGCTACGTTCATAACATTGTGTGAGTGCTTCTTGGGCTATCCCCCTCACTTGGGCTTGTTCAAACACTTCTTCACCATCCGGTCTCAGTCGGTCAAAAAGGCCAGCACCAATGATAGTAAGACCCATGTCATCCAGCTATGCGGTGGTCTGGGACTCCAAAAGAGGAGCAGGAGTGCGTTTCCGTTGATGACCTTTCCTGAATCTGTTTGGGGCTGGCAGTCGACTTGGTTTTATTGCAACAATGTTGCATCTCCCAACATGTCGACTGGCCTTCCCCCTTTCACATCGGAGCGACCCACTACTCCTAGATCATTATCCGTGACAGAGGGAGAGAAAGTCCAGGTAGGAATTTTAGTGAACGTAGTAGTAGATTTGATCTGTGACGGAGTGACTGGTATGGACCTGCTGGAGGCGTTTCTCAGTTGACGAATCCAGCCCCTTCAAGCGAGGGACCACACTATGTGGCATTATTCGGGTGCTGGAGACACCACTCGAACACATTCAGAGGAAGTCTCTGAGAAGACTGTTGCACAGTGGCTCTGAAGCATCACCGGAGCCTGTGACAACCCTCTGGGAGCCAAGCGAATCTTGCCCTTTTCTGTTGCGAACCCGCCTCCAAACCTGGTGAGTTATATCTTTGTCAAATGCTTTCATGTTTCGTCGAGTGCCTAAGGTCTTCAACCGGCTGACTTTACTGTTTGTATCTGGCAGAAGTTTACGAACATGTATTCGCCCATGCCGAACGGAGAGCATCTTGATGACGGAGAAGAGAGTGCAGACGACAGGGTAGACATTGATTACGCCGAGAACAGTGAAGGCAGCGACGACGATTCGGAGGAGAGAGAGGAAGAGGCTCAATCTCCTCCACACATCGAGCATCGTTTCAAGCAGCGCAAAGACACAACGGCTGCCCCAAGCAGAACCTTGGCATCGAGCACCAGGAATCCGAAGCGCGACCAGGCCACAACATCTGGGTCGACTGAAAAGGCTGAGAAGCAGCCCAGGTCTAACGCGCCAAAACCTTGGAAGGCTCTGCCCCGCATGAAGATCGTCGTGCCCATCACCTCAATGTAAGTTTTCATTTTCCTTTTTTTTGCTATTGTGGAACTTCATGTCTTTGCTGATCGAGTGGAATTTGTCTGCCAGAGTTGCAACCTCAGTGACGTCGCCTCCACGAGATGAAGAGGAGCATATGGAAGTGGTCACTACCGACGCGGCCAGCTCTCAACGAGGTATAACAAATCTTCACTCTGCTCTGTTTATTGAAGACGATTCGTCGATTGAATAAGTTAACATTGTCGATTTTTAGCTGCCGACATCATCCACGTGGGAGACGATGAGGAGCCACAATAGGGTATGGGTTGGGAGAAGGTGTGACCTTGGGCACCCCACGCATACGTGCTCGGAGGACGTCGTCAGGGCAGGCGCCTCGTAGGTCGACTGTTGCATCGTCCCAAGAACTTGGCGACTCTTCCCAAGCCAGAACTGAACTTGCGGTTCCGCTGTCGAGTGCCCCACCAGCCACTTCAACTCTTGTGGTCTCAGCGCCAATTGAGCAACCTCAGGCAAATCTTGTGACCCCAGCCGCAACGCTGACTCATCCGACACCCACCTTCCCTCTGTATCGCATCCCAAAGGACCAGATTGGAGTTGGCAAAGAGATCATGATCCAGGCTGAGCAAATGATGCTGCGTACGAAGGAGGCGTATGAGGCCAGCAAATTGGCTTATGATGCCAACTCAGTGTTTCGTGCCAATGTCCGAGTAAGTGCGATTGTAAGTTCATTTCCGATTGAATTCCTGTCCATCTTGACTCTACACCCAGTGGGTGTTTTATTTTGATGCATACTTGCTTGTCTTCCCCTCGAGTAGATTGGGTCTTAGAGCATCTCTAGCCCTAGGCACCCCAGGGGTTGGGGGGCCAGCCAGCGCTAAAATCGCCCTGGGAGGGCTCGGCTTCCCAGTCACGGCCCTGGGGTCGCCCCCTAACCGCCGCTTTCGGCCCAATACGATCACAGAATCGGCCCAAAAGTTCAGTTTTTTCATTGAAAATATAATACAAAAACTTAAAAAAACATCGACTACGCCGTCCCCTGCCACCGTCCCATCATCGGGCCGCCGCATTCTACATGCTGAGGAGCTTGTAGAAGTCGGTGTAGTCGCCGTCGTCGTCCCCGTCATCGTCGCCATCGCTGTCGTCGCCGTCCTACGCGCCACGGCCGCCATCCCTGCTGCAGCCCTACCATGCGTCACCAAAACGGTGTAGGTCGGGGTTGGAGGGCCCGAGCGCATCGCCATCGCTGTCATCGTCGAGGATGATGAGGTCGGTGAGCTCCTCCTCGCGACGGGCACGATGACAAGCCTCGATCTCCTCGAGGGCCCGGTGCTGCCGCTCCATCTCCTCGCGGACGTAGTCATCCCGCGCCCACTTCATGGTCGTCTCGTCATCGACGGCCATGTCAAGGTGCTCCTGCTTGACCACTGTCGTGTCAAGCTCCGTCTTCGGCCTGACAAGGCCGAGGTGGCCACGGGGAGGTGAGGGCTCGCGATAGCGGCCCTCGTTGATGGTGATGCCCTGCCGCTGCGACCACTGTGCCGGAGCGGAGTCGAGCTGGGCTCGACCTTCACGGCGACGGGCGGCATGTGCGCTGCACCGGAGGAGTGGGAGGAGTGGGAGGACAACGAGGATGACATCTTCATGTGCCATGGCTGCCACGACAAGCCCCGTCAGCGGGAGATGAAGGTCGGCTCCATCGGGTACTCAAGGCGCGACACGTTTCCGCCCTCGATGCGCTTGAGGACGGCCTCGAGCGTGCGTCCGGGGACACCCCACCAAAGACGGCGGCCCTCGCTATTGTTGCGGCCGCACGCAGGGCCGCCATTGGTGGAGGCGAGCTGCTCCTCGTGGCGGCGCTCGGAGTACGCAGTCTAGAGGTTGGCCCTATCAGGAGCGTACCTAGGCAGCCGGCGCACTTCCTAGGACAGGGAGGACCGGATCCGGGCAATCTCGGTGCCGCTCGTCTCCTGTGGCATGGGGACGCTGCCGGCGTTGAGCCTCCAAGCACCCGGCACCCGCATGTCAGGCGGTGTCGGGTACTCTACCTCGTACAACAGGCAGGCCTCGTCCTCGTGGAGGTGCCGGCGGCCGAAGCCGTTGCGGGCCGCGCCGTCACCTAGGTAGCGCTCCGCCATTGGGGGGAAGAGGTGGAGAGAAGATCACCGCGTAGGGGGAGAGAGAGGGGCTTCAGCGGTGGGACTTGGGGGCCCGGCGTCGATGTGCGGCGAACACCGACGAGGTTGGATTTTATAGGAGGCTAGCGGGCGGCGCCGTGCGGACGCGTGGGGGCGAGGTGTGGACGTGCGTCGCCCCGTACTGGCTGCGCCGCCCCGTGAACACCAACTCATGAACACGCCGTATAAATGGAAGGCTGACCGGCGGCAGCCTTGCATTGATTCCCCGCGGGAAACCAAGGCAATGAGGATGACGACACCGCGCGGTCGCTGACTCGGTGGACCCACCCTTTTTGATGCCAAAAATGTTTCGCCTGGCGTGCCCAGGCGCACCCGCAAGCGCGTCATGTTCGGGCTGGGTACTTCGGCGAGAAATTCGTCCCTTACCGGCGAAAAAGGGGTTCCCAGGGGTGTGACTGGGCCGATTTTTGCTCGCCAGCGATAAAAGATGGCCTTGGGGGGGGGGCTCTTGGGGGGCGGCTGGAGATGCTCTTAGTCGAGTGGTCTCTGGTACAATGGGGGCATGCTGAGTGCATCCACTGGGTGTAGTCCCCGAGACCCCTGTCGAATGGCGGTGACATCAGCAGGGATCTTAGATTTGTTTTGATAGTCGCTTGTCACTCGACAGCCTTGTCGAGTGATAGTAGGTTCAGTGGGGGCATGCTGAGTGCACCCACTAGGTGTAGTCCCCGAGACCGCCATCGAGTGCTTGCATCGGCGGGGTCTGATAGAGACAATTTTTTGCATGTTTGCTCTTTTTTTTACTCGGACGGGTCGGACCTGGTCGAGTGGTGTTGTATCCAGTGGGGGCACGCTGAGTGCACTCACTGGGTGTAGTCCTCAAGACTACTATCAATCGTTTATGATGGGCAGTAGTCTTAAGGATTTGGACTCGGGGTCTTTTTTTGTACTTGGAGTACGCTTG
Source organism: Hordeum marinum (assembly GCA_022496015.1). Classification (NCBI taxonomy): domain Eukaryota; kingdom Viridiplantae; phylum Streptophyta; class Magnoliopsida; order Poales; family Poaceae; genus Hordeum; species Hordeum marinum. Next base: position 389,176,094 of record CM039678.1, on the reverse strand, counting down.
TCACTCAGCCCGTCGAGTGAGTTCTTTTCCTTGGTGTCTCCACCTCTGAATGCTTGTCTTAGGGATGGAAACGTCCGAACTGGCAAGACCTATCATGAAGGTTTCATGGACATCATTTCCATCAACCATGATATGACTCATTGCAGGGTTGTGGGGTGGGGCGGTGGGCCGCCATCCAGTCGACTGAACTTGCTCTTTTCCACTCGAGATTGGAGAAATAGTAGTGTCGACTAAACTACTTCTTTGTTGATTTCAGAAAGCCTGTGAGATTGGGACTCAGTACGTCGACCTGGAGAAGGAGAAAAACCAGCTTCAGCTGGATCTGGAGGTGGCCAAGAACGACCAGAACTATGCACAGATCGAGCTGAAGACCCCTGGTGTCGCTGTCAAAACCGGCAGATCTCGAGTAGGGGGTTCCAAGCTATGAGACTAGAATCGATGGTAACAGGAGACAATGTTTACCCAGGTTCGGGCCCTCCTATGGAGGTAATACCCTACGTCATGCTTGATCGTATTGATGATATGTGGGTTACAGAGTTGATCTACCTCGAGATCGAATAGCTAAACCCTGGATGAGTTGTCCTCTATCTACAACCTAAAACCCTCCAGCTTATATAGACGTCGAGGCTACCTAGGGTTTACACATAGTCGGCTACACATCGAAGGAAAAATCATGCCTATCTATTGTTGTCAACTTGGAGGACACGCCACGGCTCCTTGAAGCTTCTACCCTGGCGACGGGGCCCTTGATCATCCAATGATCATCTAGCAGCCCATATAGTCCGGCCCATGAGAAACAGGTCAGCCATCCAAGGACCCCTTAATCCAGGACTCCCTCAGTAGCCCCCGGACTAGCCTTCAATGCCGAGGTATATCCGGGTAATCTTCGTGTGTCGTAATCTTCGGCTTGCGAGGCGAGTCCCTCTACCCATTCTTGTTCGGCAACCGACCAGTCATCGGTGAAATCCCAAGAATCACGAGCTTGCCAGGTCCATTATAATAACCATCAGCGTTTCTGGATTTTCGCACATCATGGGGAGCCGAGCGGTTCATTCACTTTTTACAAGACTACCCCTTCGCAACGGAGGCACCACTCATTTAAACAAACAGAATCGTGGTCTAGGCCACATCCTCTTCCTCCTTCCCATCAGAAAAAACTCTTAGCGGAAGATCAACATGAAAAACGTGGCAAGTGCCCCCAGCTCTTCCTCGCGCCCTTACGGCTCCCGACCCGAGGATTGGACCAGCTACTCCGTATCGCTCCTCCAACTGCATAATCTGGAGAACCAGGGGTACCTTCCTTCCTCGGATCTGGCAGTGACCCGCGCAGGTTTATATTCATTCAACGACGAAGTTTTCTTGGAAAATTTCCCCAATCCACAAAGGGGGAACGCGTATGCTTCGTGCCCTTTATTCTGTGGGGTCTCGGGTTTCCTATTCACCCATTCTTGAGAGGGTTACTGGAATTTTATGGGATCCAGCTCCACCAACTCACCCCAGGTTCTATCCTGCACATCTCAGGCTTCGTCGCCCTTTGCGAGATGTTCCTGGGCTGCGAGGCACAATTTGAACTGTGAAGGAAGTACTTCTGCCTCGTCCCTCGAACTCGGGACAAGACAATCTGGGAGGTCAGCGGAGCCGAAGTATGCCCTAGAGCGGGGATGGGGTATCAGGTGGGAACACCGAAGGAGTTCGAAGAATGGTCTTCGGAATGGTTTTATATCGAGGACCTCCCCTTGTTCGATCCAGCTCAAAGGGGTCTACCCGTATACTTTAACGCCCCCTTAAAGAAAAGGTACTACTAGCATTCGAAGAGTTTGTCCCAAGAGGATAGCATTGAAGTGCAACGCTTGGCAGCCCAGGTGAGGGTACTACCCCACCACAAGTTGACCATGATTGACGTCATGGCCGCCGCCATCACCCGGTGCGTTCAGCCTCTTCAACAGAGGATACACCCCTTGTGGCGTTACAACGGGACAAGCGACACCACTTGCTCTCAAAGACTGGGCCTTGCCGATCAGACAGCATTGGCCGCCGCACTTGCCGACCTATACAAAGGGGAGCAACAAGATTTTATTCGACGGTCGACCAAGGGGGGATACTTGATACGTCTCCAACGTATCTATAATTTTTTATTGTTCCATGCTATTATAATATCTGTTTTGGATGTTTTATATGCATTAATATGTTATTTTATATTATTTTTGGACTAACATATTAATCTAGAGCCTAGTGCCAGTTTTTTTCCTTGTTTTTGAGTTTCGCAGATAAGGAATATTAAATGGAGTCCAAATGGAATAAAACCTTCAGAAGGAATTTTTCTGGAACAAAAGGAATCTACGAGACTTGAGAACCAAGGCAGAGGAGCCACTGTGGGGCCACAAGCCCTAGGGGCGTGACCAAGGGGGTAGGCCGCGTTGGGCAGGCTTGTGGGCCCACGATAGCTCCCCTAACCCTAATCTTCGGCCTATAAATTCTCAAATATTCCATCATTATCAAAAAGAGCCACGAAAACACTTTTCTGTCACCAGAAGCCTCCGTTCCCGAGAGATCCAATCTTGGAGCCTTTTCCGGTAATCTGCCGGAGGGGGATTCGATCACGGAGGGCATCTACATCAACTCCATTGCCCCTCCGATGATGCGTGAGTAGTTCACCACAGACCTACGGGTCCATAGCTAGTAGCTAGATGGCTTCTTCTCTCTCTTTGCTTCTCAATACCATGTTCTTCATGATCTTCATGGTGATCTATTCGATGTAATACTCTTTTGCGGTGTGTTTGTCAAGATCCGATGAATTGTGGGTTTATGTTCAGATTATCCATGAATATTATTTGAGTCTTTCCTGAATTCTTATATGCATGATTTCATATCTTTGCAAGCCTCTTCGAGTTATTGGTTTGGTTTGGCCAACTAGATTGGTAATTCTTGCAATAGGAGAAGTGCTTAGTTTTGGGTTCAATCTTGCGGTGTCCTCACCCAGTGACAACATAGGGGTAGCGAGGCACGTATTGTATTGTTGCCATCAAGGGTAAAAAGATGGGGTTTTCATCATATTGCTTGAGTTTATCCCTCTACATCATGTCATCTTACTTAATGCGTTACTCTGTTCTTCATGAACTTAATACTCCAGATGCAGGCAGGAGTCGGTCGATGTCTGGAGTAATAGTAGTAGAGGCAGAATCGTTTCGGTCTACTTGTCACAGACATGATGCCTATATGCATAATCATTACCTTGGATATCTTCATAATTATTCTCTTTTCTATCAATTGCTCGATAGTGATTTGTCCACCCATCGTAATACTTGCCATCATGAGAGAAGCCATCTAGTGAAACCTATGGCCCCCGGATCTATTTTCCATATTATACTTTCAGATCTAAAACCAAAAATACAAAAAATACTTGCTGCCCTATTTTTACTTTTAGTTTTACTTTCCGTTCAAGCATCCTATTATATCTATCTCTATTAGATCTCATCCTTGCAAGTAACCATGAAGGGATTAGCAACCCCTTTATAGCGTTGGGTGCAAGAGTTTGATTCTTTGTGCAGGTACATCTATTGGTGACTCGCTTGTATCTCCTACTGGATTGATACCTTGTTTCTCAAAAACTAAGGGAAATACTTATCTACTTTGCTGCATCAAACTGTTCCTCTTCACGGGAAACCACCGCATGATCGAGAAGTAGCAAGAAGGATTTTTGGTGTCGTTGCCGGGGAGATACATAGCAAATCAAGATAAGAACTCTCTCGTCAACTTGCCAATTTCTGGTTTGGTTGCGGGGTGATCTACATCAAGCCTACCAAGTACCCATTACAAACTCATCTCTTGCATTTACATTATTTGCCATTTGCCTCTTGTTTTCCTCTCCCCCACTTCTAAAACGATTTTCAGAAAATACCAAAAGGATTTGCCTTTTTATTCGCCTTTTTCGTCCGTCTTTTCTTTTGCTTTTTGCTTGCTTGTGTGCTTTGTTTCTCGCTTTGCTATCATGTATAAAACAAGGGAGGTTATCACTGAAAATTTGGGGGGTATCGCTAGTAATAATCTTGAGGGGAATCTTGATGCCCTTGTTAATGACAACCCTCAAAAGGAACCCACTACCATTCATACAAAAAGGTTCCGTATAGGTAGTGGTAATATCATTGGAAAATGTGTTATTCAAGATTTTTTTCACTTGTGCGGGAACGCTTCCTACTTTAGGAGATTCCATTCTCAATAAAACTAATAGTCTTGCGGACGCTATAACTTTGTTAATAAGTGAACTTGAGAGACAATTCTTGCACATACACCCTTGCATACAAATGATTTTCCTTGAGTTTTCTAATATTCAACATTCTTCTGTTAAGCGTGCCACCATTATATTCCTAGCTCACGAGTTTAGATTTATCATGAAAGAGGCTAGTGAAATCTTTGCTCATTATAAAATTAATGGTGGATGTCCCCCTATTGAGGAAATACTTTTTAATCAAGAAGAGATAATGAGACTATGATCTCAAGATCAAGTTGCTTATAATGAAAATTTGAGAAAGAAAGTCCCTACCAAGGTTTTGGTTGACAAGATTTCTGAACTCAATGATAATTTTTCTATACAAAATAACGGATTAGAGTTCATTCTTAAGAAAAGGCTTATGGCCTTTAACCAAAGGAAACCTTATAATGACGAATTGATTATACACTATAAGGGACATAAGGAGGAACCTATCCCTCCCTCACTTGATCTTAATGATCCTAATCCTCTTAAGTTCAGCCCTTTTGATTACTTTTGCTTGCCACAACGGAAACTAGTTGCTGAAAGAAGGGAGTATGAGATCAGCATGAATGATATCCCTTATATCTACTCCTAATGTCTCAGATGGTAGTCTCGCCTCACTCTGGTTAATCTTTTCCCACCGGTTTTTTTTCCACCAATATATTTAAACCAGATTTTATCCCACAATATTTTTAAATCGATTTTATCCGCCAATAAGATCATTAATATCATATCTACCAAACAGATCAATTTTCAGTATATTTGGTAAGTATTGTATGGAAAGGAATGAATCACGATCGATCTATAATCAATTTTCGATATATTTGGTAACTTTTATATGGAAAGAAATGAATCACAATCAATCTTTAATCAATTCTTGGTGCTTTTGGTAACTTTTATATGGAAAGGAATGAATCACAAACAATCTTTAATCAATTTTAGATATATTCGGTAACTTTTATATGGAAAGGAATGAACCACAATCAATCTTTAATAAATTTTTGATATATTAGATAACTTTTATATGGAAAGGAATGAATCACAATCAATCTCTAGTCCTAAAAGAAGAGGTTGTACGTTGTTCCTTGGTACTCCCCACCATGCCCCACATGGTCCCACCGATCAATCGAAGGTTCTGCCCACTAGCTCTTCTATTTTGGCAAGTTTTGATTCCCTCAATCAAAACATAGGGCAAGTTCTAATTCAAACAATCGAGCCTTGGCGAGATTCGGTAATTGGTAATTGAAACCATAGACAAGAGATCTCTTCCTTCACTCCCGCAATATCCACCTTTGTTCCTCTTCTGCCTCCTGTGTGATCCTCTCCTCTCCTGCCCTATCTAAGCACTCTCTCTATCTCTCTCCCTCCCTACCTCCCTTCCTACCTCTCTCTCTCTATCTCTCCCTCTCTCTATCTCTCTGTGTGTGTGTCTCTTCCCAAAACTGCTGCCCCACTCAACCCGATCTCCACATCTCCCTGATTTCTTGTGATAAGCAAACCTTGCCATTCCCCCCTCCCAACCCCGAGCACCTGACCGCTGTCATCGTCGACCACCTCCTGGTGCTGCCCTCGTTAACCACCTCACCATAGACTATGAAGCCACATGACTAGAGGGAAGGAGGATCAGAGGGGGGATCGCTGCATCTATAGCTTCCCGTCGTTGAGTCAAGGGCGAGCACCGTTATATCCACCTGCACGTCGTCGTCCACCTCCTCGCCGGCTCGCCACTGTTATTCAGAGACGACCACATAGCTGGAGTAGGCGGAGGATACACCTGCACCTACACGCCATCTCACTTGCACCTATTCGATTTCCTCTGTTTGAGATCCTATCTCATACCGATGTATTCAGTGTCAAAATTTTCAACAATTAGTACTAAATTATTTACAATTAGTACTGACCTATTGAGTGTTGAATACACCAGCCTCACTTGGTAGTCTCGCCTCACCCCCACCTCATCCCATCCCAGCACTCCTATCTTTCGCCCACCTTTGACATCATCATATAACAACATTGGGTCGTCCCATTAACGTGTACGAGGACGCAATCCAACCATTGCATGCCATCCTCGCAATCCTCCCACGTCCTCGCGCTGCCATTCTCTTCTCCCTGATCTCCTCTACCAGGGTGCCCTCCTCGCAATCCTCTCGACGTGTCCCTTGTGTCGCCGTCCTCTTATCCCCGATCTCCTCTACTAAGGGACTCCTATGTGACCCAGGTGCTAACCTACGTCGGCAACTCCTCGATACTCTGGCTGCACCGTCGCATCTGACGCGGGCTGCTGCTCCGTGGCCTCACGCCATGTCGCTGATGAGGAGACGGCATGAGGAAGATCCCTTGGAACACAGTTTTGGACCAGCCAGTGATCCTCTGGTTCTTCTCTTGCTACATGCCGATATCCAGGTGAACCCACGTCGTGCACATATTACACAAGTTCTCGAATGCATGCACAGATTACACAAGTCCTCCATTGCATGCAGAAAGACTCCTAGCCATAGTGGGAATGAGGATTTGTGTATGCACAAATTACAAAATGAATCCATTACAAATGCATGCATAGATTACAAATGCCTTCACTTGTTTCTTCTCCATTAGGAGTAGAGATTACAAATGCATAAAATGAAGCCACAAATTACAAATGCTCCAGGAAATGTTGCTCCAGCAACCCATGCATCAATGGAGCCCTTGTTTCTTATATATCCCTATTCCTAGGAGTAGAGATTACAAATGCATGGAGCCGCAGATTAAAAATGCATAAAATAGAGCCACGGGTTACAAATACTCCAGCAACTGATGCATCAATGGATCCCTTGTTTGTTACCTAGGAGTAGAGATTCTTAGGAGTACTCCTTGCTCGAACGATTTGTCATCGTAGTGCCCGCAAAAGTTGTGATGCACCATTTGTTCGGCATACATATTTTGTTATATTTTTTTAAATGAAAATGCTTCACAAACATTTGGTGTTAACAAGCCTATACGTGTAAGTTCAACATGATTAGAAATGATAGTCTACCAAGATTATATTGTCATATATGTGCTCCAACATCAATTTGTCTTGGCCATTTTGGTTTATCACTTGGTACCAACACAAGAGAAACGTTCATATAATCTCTAGTAGACATCATCTCCAGTTTTTCGAATGTATAAAACATGTTAACTTCTTTCAGGTATAAATGGGAAATGCAAGTAGCGAGAGAAACAAACAGGGTGATGCGACAAGCATACCTCAACAATCTCTAGATGAACTATCTGACAAAGCAGTGCAGATACATGTACATATTTCATGTGTGTAGTCAATGGCGGATTAACAAAATATATTATAATTTGTATATCTCTGTATGCTACAGAGGACATGGACGCAACAAGCCTCGCCCGAGCCGCTCTTCCTGAAGACTCAGGGTCTCTAGGTACATGGTCTTATATTGATCCATGTTATAACCATCTGATGTTATAGTGTGATCAAGCATTCGTATTTTCTTCTGGAGTAAGCCGCATGGGAAATTCTAGCCAAAAGCATCACAGATGATGGACATCGCCACCTTCTTCGTGATATATCTAACGTTGGCATACTTTCCCAAAAGCTTACAGGTATGTTCCAGTGTATTATATGTGTCTTATGATTCTCGAAATTAATCAAGTCTATTTCATGGAAACATGCAGGAAACCACAAAGGAACAGAAGAACCTCACTTAGGAAATTTCCATGAAACCCACCCACACCCTAAAGTTCATGTCTTGAAAGTTGATCCTCTTGGCGCGATTAGTGGAGGTATGGCTACACCTCCATTAAAACTATAGCTTGTATATGTTTGAATGACATCCTATCGATGTTTTTCAATTTGTTAGCTCCATACTTGCTTTGTTTTGGTTCCATTCTTTATTTCATTGAGCATGTGCATTTGCTACCAAACAGTGATCGCAACAAGCAGCAAATCAAAAGGACCTAGCTTTAGTTACCCAAAAGGGGTCATGTATGTTACTCCATATGATGTGTGCCTTGCGATTCACCACCTTATTATATGTGTTCTGTTGTTTATTTGATCAAACATGTGTATTTGCAAATCATATGTGCACATGCTTGCTAAACAAGCCCAATGGACCCCATATGGAAACATTGCGACGTGGACAGGCAAACACCCACCCACCCCCTCTTGATCATGTCCTCGATGTTGATTCAGCAACCCAGATGAGTGGAGGTACTGCTCCATACTTACCATACAAAGTATGAATTGCAGATCTGGTATGTGTTCTACATTAAGGAAGCTCCATACTTACCTTGTTCTGATTCCCTTTTTAGTTGTAGATGAACTAGCCATCTCAGATGATGATGCTTCATTGCCTACTCCTATTGCTATCATAGTTGCTAATCGTGTAGATCTAGCAGAGAGTTCTAACGGTATGGGCCACCTATGTCTTTCATATTAATGTTCTACATGTAGAATTTTATATTGTATGATGTAATGTTGTTGGTGTAGGTGGAGATACAACAGAAAAATCTATTGTCATTATTGACAATAGACAAGCTAAGAGGGCACACAATAGAGAACGCAAAAGGGCATAGATAGAGAGCGCAAAGAAAAATTGACCAGCGAACAAAGAGAGCAGATAAATGAACGAAGACGATAAACATATCATAGGAAAAAGGAGGAGGGACCCAAATTCCTTGAAGAACAAAATCGGAAGACACGAAAACATCGCAAGAAAAGACGAGGTAGCTTAACTGCTGAGGAGATAGCGAATATGAGTGCAGAAAAAAATACATACAAGATCGAGGGAGGCGGTAGCTGGTTCACTGCATCTCTCTGCTGCCCACGGTTGGTTGTCAGAAGGTAAAGCGAAAGGGGAAGAAGGGGAATACATATTGGGGCAGGGGAAATACGGGAGCTCATAGTTGTTTGTTGGCTGCTAGGAGAGATGGCGGCAGCGGCTGCCCCTTACCATGGCTGCATGCCAAGTGGGGAAGAGAGTGGGTGTGAAGTGAAGTTTAGGATAAGGTGGGGAAACAGGGTGAGAGATTTTTCCCAACCTGAAGACTAATTATACAGGAGCTCGACTCTTTTTGTGTTTCTTGGTGAGGTAAATGCCTTGGTGGTCCAAATAATTTAGTAATTTCAAACAAGGTTAAAAATAATTTAAATCTTTCTTTCTTAAGAATCTTTTTCAGATCAACTATAATCAAGTATTATACTCACGTACAAAGTTTGACTAGTGGATGTTTCCATTGACTCTAGGGCAAAAAGAACAAATCTATAACAATAATATAGCGTGAATAGTAATTTTTATAGCATTTGCATATTGGACGAGTGTACCACCTCCTTTCCAGGTCATGTGTGTATCTCTAGGTCGGTAGTTTTACTATTCTAATATGAATTATACATAATAAAAGTCATGCCACTAAAAAGTAGAACATTTGAAGTTTCTAATGGTATTATTCCTATGAAATATAACTTATATTATGTTGATCAAATCATTGACCTAGGGATATGTGTAGGCCTAATAAATCGAAAAGGAGGTAGCATTCATGTATTCATAGTGATACAACCATAAGTCATATGCAACGTCAACTATCCTGAATTATAGTTTATTTTACTGATACTATCTCCGCATATAATTTTGTTAGCCCGTGGCAATGCACGGGCTTTCTACTAATTGTTATTATGACAATACCTAGATCTATTGCGTTTTGCCTAGCTAGGGGCGTTAAACAATAGCGCTTATTGGGAGGATACCCAATTTTATTTTGCTTTCTTCTTTTTGCTTCTGTTTTGGTGTGTTTGGAACATTATTACTTCTGTAGTAATTGTGTTTTTGTGTTTTATTACTGTTTGAGCCAAGTAAAACCTTTGGGGTGATCTATGGTAGTTGTTGATTTCATCCTGCTGAAAAACAGAAACTTTTGCGCCCGGTCCAGGAATTTTCCAAATTTTTCAGAGAGTATAATTGATCTGAAATTTTTACACAAGATTAATATACAAATTCCCCTGATGTTCCTAATTGTTCAGAATTTTTAGAGTTCTATAAGTATTCGAAGTTTACAGGTTACTACAGACTATTCTGTTTTTGACAGATTCTGTTTTCTTTGTGTTGTTTGCTTATTTTGATGTATCTATGGGTCATATCTGGGGGTATGAGTCATGGAAAAGCTAGAATACAGTAGGTATTACACAACTATATATAAATAATGAGTTCACAACAGTATCTAAAGTGGAGATTTATTTTTCTGTTGAGTTTTGTGTTGTGAAGTTTTCAAGTTTTGGGTGAAGATTTGATAGACTATGGAATAAAGAGTGGCAAGAGCCTAAGCTTGGGGATGCCCAAGGCACCCCAAATCATATTCAAGGATACCAAAAATCCTAAGCTTGGGGATGCCTCGGAAGGAATCCCCTCTTTCATCTTCAATCCATCGGTAAATTTACTTGAGGCTATATTTTTATTCCCCACATGATATGTGTTTTGCTTGGAGCGTCTTGTATGATATGAGTCTTTGCTTGTTAGTTTGCCACAATCATCCTTGCTGCACACATATTTTGAGAGAGACACGCTGAATCGTGAATTTTTTAGAATACTCTATGTGCTTCACTTATATCTTTTGAGCTAGGCAATGTTGCTCTAGTGCTTCACTTATATCTTTATAGAGCATGGTGGTGTTATATTTTATAGAAATTATTGAACTCTCGTTCCTCACTTATATTATTTTGAGAGTTTCTCGAAACAGAATGGTAATTTGTTTATGTTATGAATTTAGTCTTAATATAATGGGCATCCAAGAGGGATATAATAAAGACTTTCATATTAAGTGCATTAAAAACTATGAGAAGTTTGATTCCTTGCATATAGTTTTGAGATAATAGGGATGGTAATATGAGAGTCCTGATAGTGAGTAGTTGTGAATTGGAAGATATACATGTGTTAAAGCTTGTGATTTCCGTAGCATGCACGTATGGTGAACCATTATGTAACAAAATCGGAGCATGATTTGTTTAATGATTGTCGACCTTTGTGTGAGGGTCGGGAGTGCGCGATGGTTAACTCCTACCAACCTCTCCCCTAGGAGCATGCATCTAATGCTTTGTTTGATAACTAATAGAATTTTGCAATAAGTATATGAGTTATTTATGACTAATATTGAGTCCATGGATTATACGCACTCTCACCCTTCCACCTTTGCTAGCCTCTCTAGTACCGCGCAACTTTCGCCGGTGCACCAAACCCTCCTTACTCAAAACAGCCACCATATATTCCTCAAAACAGCCACCATACCTACCTATTATGGCATTTCCATAGCCATTCCGAGATATATTGCCATGCAACTTCCACCATGTAGTTTTTCTGTGACTTGCATCATCACTTCATATTGCATATAGAGTCATATTTTGTCATAGGAATCGAGTTGCAATTTCTGTTTCTTTGAGTTATAAGTAAATAAAAGTGTGATGATTTTTCATTAATAGAGCATTGTCCCATGAGAGAAAAGGATGATGGAGGCTATGACTCCCTCACAAGTTGGGATGAGTATCCGGACTTTACAAAAAATAAAAGAGGCCAGCGAAGCCCAAACAAAAAACTAAAAGAGGCCAAAGAAGCCCACCAAAATAAAAAAAATGAGAGAAAGAGAGAAGGGACAATTGCTACTACTTTTTTCCACACTTGTGCTTCAAAGTAGCACCGTGATCTTCATGATAGAGAGTCTCCAATTTTGTCACTTTCATATAACTAGTGGATATTCATTATGCACGACCACTTAGTTTTCTTTTTGAGCTTTCATACACTTATAGCTCTAAGTGCATTTGTTGCATGGCAATCCCTACTCACTCACATTGATATCTATTGACAGACATCTCCATAGCCCGTTGATACGCCTAGTTGATGCGAGACTGTCTTCTCCTTTTTTCCCTTTGCACCTCCTCCATATTCTATTCCACCTATAGTGCTATATCCATGGCTCACGCCCATGTATTGCGTGAGAGTTGAAAAGGTTTGAGAACACCAAAAGTGTGAAACAATTGCTTGCCTTCTTCATCGGGGTTGTGCATGATTTAGATACTTTGTGTGGGGAAGATGGAGCATAGCCAGACCATATGTTTTTGTAGGGATGACTTTCTAAGGCCATGTTATTTCAAAAGGACATGACTACCTTGTTGGTGTGCTCAAAGTATTACTGTTTTTATGTCAATATTAGACTATTGTTTTGAATCTTACAGATCTGAATATTCATGCCACAATAAAGAATATTACATGGATAAATATGTTAGGTAGCATTCCACATCAAATATTCTGTTTTTATCATTTACCTACTCGAGGACGAGCAAGAATTAATCTTGGGGATGCTGATACTTCTCCAACGTATCTATAATTTTTGATTGTCCCATGCTATTATATTATCTGTTTTGGATGTTTTATATGCATTAATATGCTATTTTATATTATTTTTGGACTAACCTATTAATCTAGAGCCTAGTGCCAGTTTCTGTTTTTCCTTGTTTTTTAGTTTCGTAGATAAGGAATATTAAACGGAGTCCAAACGGAATAAAACCTTTGGAAGGAATTTTTCTGGAACAAAAGGAATATACAAGACTTGAGAACCAAGGCAGAGGAGCCATTGTGGGGCCATAAGCCCTAGGGGCGCGGCCAGGGGGTAGGCCATGCCGGGCAGGCTTGTGGGCCCATGGTAGCTCCCGTAACCCTAGTCTTCGGCCTATAAATTCCTAAATATTCCATCATTATCAAAAAGAGCCATGAAAACACTTTTCCGCCGCCACAAGCCTTCGGTCCCGAGAGATCCAATCTTGGAGATTTTTCTGGTAATATGCCGGAGGGGGATTCGATCACGGAGGGCATCTACATCAACTCCATTGCCCCTCCGATGATGTGTGAGTAGTTCACCACAGACCTACGGGTCCATAGCTAGTAGCTAGATGGCTTCTTCTCTCTCTTTGCTTCTCAATACCATGTTCTTCATGATATTCATGGAGATCTATCCGATGTAATACTCTTTTGCGGTGTGTTTGTCGAGATCTGATGAATTGTGGGTTTATGTTCAGATTATCCATGAATATTATTTGAGTCTGTCCTGAATTCTTATATGGATGATTTCATATCTTTGCAAGTCTCTTCGAATTATTGGTTTGGTTTGGCTAACTAGATTGGTAATTCTTGTAATAGGAGAAGTGCTTAGTTTTGGGTTCAATCTTGCGGTGTCCTCACCCAGTGACAAAGTAGGGGTAGCGAGGCACGTATTGTATTGTTGCCATCAAGGGTAAAAAGATGGGGTTTTCATCATATTGCTTGAGTTTATCCCTCTACATCATGTCATCTTACTTAATGTGTTACTCTATTCTTCATGAACTTAATACTCTAGATGCAGGCAGGAGTCGATCGACATGTGGAGTAATAGTAGTAGATGCAGAATCATTTTGGTCTACTTGTCATGGACGTGATGCCTATATGTGTAATCATTGCCTTGGACATCTTCATAATTATTCGCTTTTCTATCAATTGCTTGACAGTAATTTGTTCACCCACCGTAATACTTGCCATCATGAGAGAAGCCATCTAGTGAAACCTATGGCCCCCGGGTCTATTTCCCATATTATACTTTCAGATCTAAAACCAAAAGTACCAAAAATACTTGCTGCCCTATTTTTACTTTTAGTTTTAATTTCTGTTCAAGCATCCTATTATATCTATCTCTATTAGATCTCATCATTGCAAGTAACCATGAAGGGATTGACAACGCCTTTATAGTGTTGGGTGCAAGAGTTTAATACTTTGTGCAGGTACATCTATTGGTGACTCGCTTGTATCTCCTACTGGATTGATACCTTGGTTCTCCAAAACTGAGGGAAATACTTATGTACTTTGCTGCATCAAACCGTTCCTCTTCATGAGAAATCAATGCATGCTCGAGAAGTAGCAATACTCAAGCCACAATCCCATCGAATGGGTAATCCTTTCAACTTTGTGACCATAATTCGGGTTTCCATTTTGTCCCTTGTTTGACCGAAGCCTTTAACTTTATGTGAGCAGGGCTGGAGAAGCTTCATCAAGATATTTAACTGTCTGGCCCCTCAGCCCGAAGACTATTCTCGCGACGATGATCCGGGCTTTCATGAGGACCCGAATCTATCAATTGAGCTTGAAGACGAGTTTTCTACCAGGAGAGTGTTGACCACTCCAAGGTGGCTATCATAGCCGATTACCCTGGATCATTCCCTTCTCCTGCAATAAACAAGAAGAAGAAAAGCTCATCCCGCAAAAGGCAAACATCCTCCAATGCCCCAAACATGTCGGCTCCTACTCCCAAGCATTGTCGATTCGCGCATCTCACGTCGGCAATGGCAACAGTGCTTGGATCGGAAAGCAACAGGGAGCCGACAAATGAGCCGGTCTTGGGGACGAGTCTGTCCACCCGTTCAACTCAAAGGTATTTTGTTCGACTGATTATTTATTATCACAACTGATAGATCCTCACAGCAGATTTTATATTGAAATTCTCAAGCGAAAAGCCCAGCCTTCTTCTGCCGAGAAGGTTGCCACGGTGTCCGGGGACGCTTAAAATTCCAGAGCTTTGGGTCATACTGAGCCTACTATGGAGGTTCCCATGGTCAATTTGGGCCCTACTGATTCCGGTGACGCTATGTTCGTTACCAAATCCGAGGTAGGAAGCGGCATGAATCATCGGCGACGACGATAGGCCCTGCGTCACCCAGTATTCTCTGAATAGGAGTTCAGTTCTCTACGCACGGTGGACGCGCACATTGGTGCTGCCTGAGCTAGGTTCGGGGAGGCCATGAAATTGATATCGTCCAACCTGCAGGTATGTAATCGGTTTTGTAGAGTCTGAATACTCAAGTAAAACCAGTAGCCCCCGAGCATTAAATTGGTCGGAATGACCGAATTAAGGGTCCTTGTTTTTTTATTGCTAATGTAGGCATCAAAGCATCAGAGCGAGTAACTGGCCAAGGAACTAGAAGCCATCCGAACACAGGTGGAATCTGTGAAGGCCGAATTGGAGCAAGTGAAGAGCTTTACTCGGGAGGCACATGGTGAGTATATCTTTGTTGCTGATCTTAATATATTCCCATGCTGATGCAAGGGTACTTTTTCGCAGCTGAAACAATAGGGAAAATGCAAAAAAGATTTGGATGCAGCCCGAGAATCTCAGCGATACGCCGAGTCCCAGCACGAGGCCGGTTGTCGTGTTTTGCAACGACACCTTGAAGAGAAGAATCGTCTTCAAGCGGAGAACAAATAACAGGCCAAAGAAATTGAGAGCTTAAAAACTCAATTGGGCCAGGCCCAAGAAGAGAACCAGAAACTACAGAGGGGCATGTTCGATAAGTGTGATTCTAACATCGCTAACTACTTTTTATAGCTGAAGCATAATAGGCATGCCTTTGACTCATGTGTAGGTCTCCTGTCTGGGCAACCCGAAGAAGAGATCGGATCCTACCGGTGTAGCCTTTCGAAGGAGCTTTCCTCCCTTCATTAGCGGGCTCGGAAGGCCATGAAAAGCATGGTAAAGGCGCTATGGCCTGCTGAGCAACCTCCGGAGGGGATGACTAAACTAGTCGATCGATTCAAGGGAGCCTGAAGTAGGTTCGAGTTGTGGAAGACATCGACTTGCTGGGAGGGAGCATGGGAGGCATGGGCTATGATCAAGACCCGCTATACCGGACTTAACCCCGAGCGTATGGCTCGGGTTGGGCCAGTAGGGTCAGATGGACAAGAAGTGTCGCTCCACCTGGTGTACGACCAAGTGATGTCTGTCGCCCATCTGTCACAAGAAGACTGCTCCCTGGACACCATAATTGACAATCTTGATTAGTAGCCTAATGTATGATTATATGTAACTATGTATGAATAATCGAGTAATTGCTCCATCTGTGTTGTAAGCTTTGTCTTAACCGGCCATCGGCTTCTACCTCCCGCGCTAAGAGCTCGAGAGTGTTCCTCGTAAATTATCACCCTAGAAGAGTGAATTATGTTCGGGGAACCAGGCAATCCGGCCATTTGGTGCGAACAGACAAAAAGCATGCAGGGAGATATGTTATATTACTGCTTAGCGTATGAAACATCTCCCGAAGAAAATAGTACCTCTATTGATACCTTTCTTCAGGGTTCTACGTAGATCTTAGGTAGTAAGGTCATATACTGCTAGTATGCGGCTATGGGCTTTTGAGAGAAATGAAGCCCAAGTAATGGTGACAATAACCATGGTCATGTTAATTGCTTCCGTCACAGCCGCCAATTGTCTACTTAAGATAGTTAGCTTTTGGCTTCACCCATCTGAGGTACGCATCCGGATGACCCGGTCATAACAATCGTAGAGGTTCTCCCTTTACCCTCTAGCCGAACAATCAGGAACGTAGAGGGTAAGCACAGGAGCGAAGCAACCTAGCTTGGCAAAGTCTTAGTTCGAATTGATGCATATGATGGCTTAAATGCGACAAAGGAAACATGTGTACACAATAAGTGTGGATAAATTATTATAATATAAAAGCATTGGCTTCGGAAGGAAGCCCCCAGGTGTTGTGTTCTGATTTAACACTTAAGGGTGTAATCAGAGAGTCTTAGTACAAGATCAGTTGAACCGAACATAGGTTTGTTAAGAAAAGAAAATTTCAAATCTACCAAATAGCAAGGTGGGATGGGAAGGAAAAACTAAATAAAAAGGAGGTAAAGGGTAAATAATGTGACGACATTGGTTTATCTGTAGAAGCGCCGAAGACGAGCTCCGTTCCATGGGTTTGGTTCAAGGCGGTTGTCCAATGGGATCTGAAGACGGTAAGCCCCTCCCACGAGTACTATGTCAATTATGAAGGGGCCTCCCATTTGGACTTGAGTTTATGCTTCTGCTTCTCCGGGAGCCGTAAGACGAGTTCACCCACGTTGTACGCTTTTGCCCTGACCTCCCTACTCTTGTAACGTCGGGCCTATTGTTGGTAAAAAGTAGAGCGAGCCCGAGCTATGTTGCGCTCTCCTTCTAAGGCGTCCAGGTCGTCCTGCCGATCTAGCTCGGCTTCCTTTTCCTCATACATTTGCACCCTTGGTGTGTCGTGAATAATATCACAGGGGAGGACTGCTTCTGCCCCATAGACCATGAAGAATGGTGTGTATCCTGTTGATCTGTTCAGGGTGGTGTGCAAGCCCCATAGAATAGAGTCGAGCTCCTCCACCCAATGACAGTCAGACTCATGAAGAGATCGGACCAAACGTGTCTTAATGTCGCTCATGATGAGGCCGTTTGCTCGTTCAACTTGTCCATTGGTCTGCAGATGATACACTGATGCGTAATCAAGCTTGATACCCATTTTTGCGTACCAGTCCTTGACCTCTTGGGCCGTGAAGTTGGGTCCATTTTCTGTTATTATACAGTGCAGGACATCGTAATGATGTACCACGCTGGATATAAAGTTGATTATTGGTCCGGGCTTGGCCGATTTGACGGGTTTTGCCTCTATCCATTTGGTGAACTTTTCAACCATGACCAGTAAGTATTTGTTCTTCTTGGTCTCCCCTTTAAGTGGTCCAACCATATCTAGCCCCCAGACCGCAAAGGTCCAGGTGATCGGAATAGTCTGAAGAGCTGTTGGGGGCATGTGACTTTGATTTACGAAAAGTTGACACCCCACACAGTGTTTGACAAGTGACTGGGCGTTTGCCCGAGTAGTGCGCCAAAACAAACCAGCTCGGAAGACCTTGCTAACCAAGGCTCTTGCTACGACGTGATGACCGCCCATCCCAGCGTGGACTTCAACTAAGAACTGACGTCCTTCTTCCTCATATATGCACCGCTGTAATATTCCGGTGGTGCTTTTCTTATATAACTCACCCTCATGTACTTTGTGTTGGAAATATGCCCTAGAGGCAATAATAAATTAGTTATTATCATATTTCCTTGTTCATGATAATCGTTTATTATCCATGCTATAATTGTATTGATCGGAGACTTAAATGCATGTGTGGATACATAGACAAAACCATGTCCCTAGTATGCCTCTAATGGACTAGCTCATTGATCAAAGGATGGTTAAGGTTTCCTAGCCATGGACATGAGATGTCATTTGATAACGGGATCACATCATTAGGAGAATGATGTGATGGATAAGACCCAAACTACAAACATAGCATATGATCGTGTCAGTTTATTGCTACTGTTTTCTGCATGTCAAGTATATGTTCCTATGACCATGAGATCATGCAACTCACGGATATCGGAGGAGTGCCTTGTGTGTATCAAACGTCGCAACGTAACTGGGTGACTATAAAGGTGCTCTACAGGTATCTCCTATGGTGTCTATTGAGTTGGCATGGATCGAGACTGGGATTTGTTACTCCGTGTGACGGAGAGGTATCTCAGGGCCCACTCGGTAATACAACATCACAATGAGCCTTGCAAGCAATGTGACTAATTGTTAGTTGCGGGATCTTGTATTATGGAACGAGTAAAGAGACTTGCCGGTAACGAGGTTGAACTAGGTATGGAGATACCGACGATCGAATCTCGGGCAAGTAACATACCGAAGAACAAAGGGAACGTTATACGGGATTAACTGAATCCTTGACATAGAGGTTCGACCGATAAAGATCTTTGTAGAATATGTAGGAACCAATGTGGACGTCCAGGTCCCTCCATTGGTTATTGACTGTAGAGGTGTCTCGGTCATGTCTACATAGTTCTCGAACCCGCAGGGTCTGCACACTTAAGGTTCGGTGACGTTTCGGTAGTGTAGAGTTATGTATGGTGGTGACCGAAGGTTGTTCAGAGTCCCGGATGAGATCCCGGACGTCACGAGGAGCTCCGGAATGGTCCGGAGGTAAAGATTCATATATAGGAAGTCCCAGTTTGGTTTCCGGAAAAGTTTCGGGCTCATCGGTAGTGTACCGGGACTGCCGGTAGTGTACCGAGGGACCTCCGGGAGGGGTATTTCGACCCCAAGATGTCCATGGGCTGTGGGAGAATAATAACCAGCCCTTAGTGGGCTGGGAAAACATCCACAAAGGCCCATGGCGCAGGAGAGAAAGTCCTAAAGCAAAAAGTGGAAAATCAGCCAATAGGAGGCAATCCTACTCCAACTAGGATTGGAGGTGAAGTAGGATTGCTCCCACCTCCTATTTCGGCCGACCCAAAGGCCTTGGCTGCCTCTCCTCTCCTCTCCTCCTATATATACTAGTGGATTGGGTGGTTTTTAGACAGAATTTCCGGCCACGTGCTACCCGTTCCACCGGTGCATAGTTTCTCCTCTAGATCGGTTTTCTGCAGCGCTTAGGCGAAGCCCTGCCGGAATTGCTCCACCACCATCACCGGAGCGCCGTCACGCTGCCGTTGAACTCTCTATCCTCTCCACCCCCTCTTGCTGGATCAAGACGGTGGAGATCGTCATCAAGCTGCACGTGTGCTGAACGCGGAGGTGCCGTCCGTTCGGCGCTAGATCGGAAGGACCGTGATCGAGATCGCGAGACGGTTCGTGATGAGATCGCGGAACGGATCGTGATGAGTTCGCGGGATAGATCGTGATCAAGATCGTGAGACGGATTGTGATGAGATCGCGGGACGGATCGTGATGAGTTCACGGGACGGATCGTGATTGGATCGCGGGACGGATCGTGATGAGATCGCGGGACGCTCGGCGATTTGGATCGCAAAGATGTTCGACTACACCAACCGCGTTTCTTAACGCTTCCCGCTTAGCGATCTACAAGGGTACGTAGATCCACTCTCCCTCTCGTAGATGCTCATCACCATGGATAGGTTTGCGTGTGCGTAGGAAAATTTTTGTTTCGCATGCGACATTCCCCAACAGTGGCATCATGAGCTAGGTTGATGGTTCAATGAGATCTCGAGTAGAACACAAAAGGTTTGTGGGCATTGATGCTTAGATTGCTTCCTCCCTTGGTCGTATTTTGGTTCAGCGGGATTGTGAGATGAAGCGGCCCGGACCAACATTACTCGTACGCTTACGAGAGACCGGTTGCCTCGACGCAACTTGTTGCCTAGATGGCTTGCGGGTGACAGTTTCTCTCACTTTAGTTGGATCGGATCCGACAAAGGCGGTCCTTGAGAAGGTTGAAAAGCAATCTATGTATCACCGTTGTGGTTTATGTGTAGGTGAGAATCGTTCTTGCTAGATACCCGTAGCAGCCACGTAAAACTTGCAACAACAATTAAAGGACGTCTAACTTGTTTTTGCAGGGTATGTTGTGATATGATATGGCCAATTACATGATGTGATATATGTGATGTATGAGATGATCATGTGATGTATAGATTATCACGACTTGCATGTCGATGAGTACGGCAACCGGCAGGAGCCATAGGGTTGTCTTTAATTATTGTATGACCTGCGTGTCAATCATTAAGCGCTATGTAATGCTTTACTTTATCGCTACGGTAGCAATAGTAGTAGAAGCATGCAGGGCGTGACAACCCCGATGGCGACACGTTGATGGAGATCATGGTGTCATGCCGGTGACGATGGAGATCATGCCGGTGCTTTCTAGATGGAGATCAAAAGCACAAGTTCATGGCCATATCATGTCACTTATGATTTGCATGTGATGTTAATCCTTTTTATGCACCTTGTTTTGCTTAGGACGACGGTAGCATTATAAGGTGATCCCTCACTTAATTTCAAGATAAATTGTGTTCTCCCTGAGTGTGCACCGTTGCGAAAGTTCGTCGTGTTGAGACACCACGTGATGATCGGGTGTGATAGACTCTACGTTCACATACAACGGGTGCAAGCCAGTTTTGCACGCGCAGAGCACTTGGGTTAAACTTGACGAGCCTAGCATGTACATACATGGCCTCGGAACACAAGAGACCGAAAGGTCGAGCATGAGTCATATAGTGGATATGATCAACATAATGATGTTCACCATTGAAGCCACCTTAACTCACGTGATGATCGGACTTGAGTTGGTGAATTTGGATCATGTATCACTCGAATGACCCGAGGGATGTCAATTTGAGTGGGAGTTCTTAAGTAATATGATTAATTGAACTCATTATCATGAACATAGTCAAAGTGTCTTTGCAAATTATGTTGTAGATTACTAGCTCGCGCTGTAGCTCCCTTAAATTTTTATATGTTCCTAGAGAAATAGAGTTGAAAGATGTTGGTAGCAATATTGCGGACTGGGTCCGTGATCTGAGGATTGTCCTCATTGCTGCACAGAAGGCTTATGTCCTTAATGCACCGCTCGGTGCGCCACCCCCTCTAGCGTCGTCTATAGATGTTGTGAACATCTGATAGGCATGTTTCGATGACTACTTGATAGTTTAGTGCGTCATGCATTACGGCTTAGAATTGAGGCTCCGAAACGTTTTGAACGTCATGGAACATATGAGATGTTCTAGGAGCAGAGATTGTGATCTCAGGCTCGTGCCTGTGTTGCGAGATATGAGATCTCCAACAAGATTCTTTGCCTGTAAGATGAAGGAGAATAGCTCAATCGTTGAGCATGTACTCAGATTGTCTGGGTACTACAATCGCTTGAATCAAGTGGGAGTTGATCTTCCAGATAAGATAGTGATTGATATAGTTCTCCGAGTCACTGTCACTAAAGCTACTAGAACTTAGTGATGAACTATAATACACCAGGGATAGAAGTATTGATCCCTGAGCTATTCGCGATGTTTGACACCGCGAAGGTAGAAATCAAGAAGGAGCGTCAAGTGTTGATGGTTAATCAAACCACTAGTTTCGAAAGGGCAAGAGCAAGGAGGGAAACTTCATGGATAGCAAGTCAGTTGCTGCTCCAGTGAAGCAACCCAAAGTTGAACTCAAACCCGAGACTAAGTGCTTCTATTATGAGGTGAGAGGTCGCTGAAGCGGAACAACCCTACATACTTGGTAGATAAGAAGGCTGGCAACATCGACAGAAGTATATTTGATATACGAGTTATTAATGTGTACCTTGCTAGTACTCTTAGTAGCACCTGGGTATTGGATACCGGTTCGGTTGCTAAATGTTAGTAACTCGAAATAAAAGCTACAGAATAAACGGAGAACTAGCTAAGGGTGAGGTGACGATATGTGTTGGAAGTGTTTCCAAGGTTGATGTGATCAACATCGCACGCTCTCTCTACCTTCAGGATTAGTGACGAACCTAAATAAATGTTATTTGGTGTTTTGCGTTGAGCATGAACATGATTAGATCATGTTTATTGCAATACGGTTATTCATTTAAGTTAGAGAATAATGGTTATTCTGTTTACATGAATAATACCTTCAATGGTCTTGCACCCAGTGAGAATGGTTTGTTGAAATCTTGATCGTAGTATGACACATGTTCATAACATTGATGTCAAAAGACACAAAGTTAATAATGATAGTACCACATACTTGTGGCACTGCCGCTAAATGTCATATTGGTATAAAGCGCATGTAGAAACTCCATGCTGATGGATATTTGGACTCATTCGATTTCGAATCGGTTGAGACATGCGAACCATGCCTCTTGGGCAAGATGACTAAAGGACCCCGTTGGATGGAGCGGGCAAGTGATTCATTGGAAATGATACATGTTGATGTATGCAATCTAGTGAGTCTTGTAGTGTGCAGTGGATATCGTTATTTTCTTACCTTCACTGATGATTTGAGTAGATATAGTGTATATTTACTTAATGAAACACAAGTCTGAATCGTTTGAAAGGTTCAAGCAAATTCAGAGTGAAGTTTAAAGATCATCGTGACAAGAAGATAAAAATGACTGCGATATGATCGTGGAGGTGAATATCTGAGTCACGAGTTTGGCATACAACTTAAAGACAAATGTGAAAGTTGTTTCACAACTAAACGCCACCTGGAACACCATAGTGTGATGGTGTGTCCGAACATCATAGTTATGCTCTATTGGACATGGTGCGTGCTATGATGTCTCTTGTCGTTTTACTACTATAATTTTGGGGTTATGCATTAGAGACAACTACATTCACTTTAAAAAGGGCACCATCTAAATCCGTTGAGATGACACCGCGTGAATTA
Source organism: Hordeum marinum (assembly GCA_022496015.1). NCBI lineage: Eukaryota > Viridiplantae > Streptophyta > Magnoliopsida > Poales > Poaceae > Hordeum > Hordeum marinum. The sequence goes on along the minus strand of CM039678.1, from coordinate 389,152,854 downwards.
TGGTTTGATAGAAACCTAAGCTGTCATTTCTTAATATTTTGGGACGTGACACTTGTGTGGAAAATGTTTTCACCTAATGAGGTCGAACCCAAGGCGGAAAAATGCATCTTCATAGAATACCCTAAGATCAGTTGGGTGAACCTTCAATCTCAGATCCTAGTGCAAAGTGTTTGTTGCTTAAACGGATCCTTTCTCGAGGAAATGTTTCTCTTGAAAGAATTGAGTGGGAGGAAGATAGAACTTGATGAGGTTGTTAAACCTTTGTTCAACCAAAGAGTAGCGCAGCGCAGAAAGATGTTTCTGTGAAGCCTACGTTAGTTGAAGAGGAAGTTAATGATGATGATCATGAAGCTTCAGGATCAAGTTACTATCAAACTTCGTAGGTCGACAAGGATGTGTACTGCTCCTAAGTGGTATGACAACTCTGTCTTGGAGATCATGTTGTTGGACAACGATGAACCTACGAGCTATGGAGAAGCGATGATGGGCCCGGATTCCGACAAATGGTTGGAGGCCATGAAATCCGAGATAGGATCCATGTATGAAAACCAAGTGTAGACTTTGGTAGACTTGCTCGTTGGACGGCAGGTCGTTGAGTACAAATGGATCTTTAAAATGAAGACAGACACTGATGGTGAATGTCACTATTTGTAAAGCTCGACTTGTTGCAAAGATGTTTGTGACAAGTTCAAGGAGTTGACTACGATGAGACTTTCTCAGTCGTAGTGGTGCTAAAGTCTGTTGGAATTATGTTAGCAGTTGCTGTGTTTTCAATTATGAAATCTGGCAGATGGATGTCAAAACATCGTTTCCTTAACGGTTTACTTGAGGAAAGGTTGTATGTGATACAACCAGAAGGTTTTGTCAGTCCTAAGGATGCTAAAAGGTGTGCAAGCTTTGGTGATCCTTCCATGGACTGAAGCAAGCATCTCGGAGTTGGAATATACACTTTGATGAGTTGATCAAAGTTTCTGTAGTTTATACAAAGTTTACGAGAAACTTGTATTTGCAATAAAGTGAGTGGGAGCACTGTAGAGTTTCTGATAAGTATATGTGGTTGACATATTGTTGATCGGAAATAATGTAGAATTTCTGGAAGGCATAAAAGGTTGTTTGAAAAGTGTTTTTCAAAGGAAGACCTGGATAAAGCTACCTAATTGTTGAGCATCAAAATCTATAGAGATAGATCAAGATGCTTGATGAGACTTTCAATGAGTTCATACCTTGACAAGATTTTGAAAGAGTTCAAAATGGATCAGCCAGAGAAATAGTTCTCGTCTGATTTGTAAGGTGTGAAGTTGAGTGAGACTCAAAGCTCGACAACGGCAGAAGAAAGAGAAAGGACGAATGTCGTCCCCTATGCCTTAGCCATAGGCTCTATATTATGCCATGCTGTGTACCGCACCTATGTGTGCCTTGCCATGAGTCTGTCAAGGGGTACAAGGGTGGTCCAGGAGTGGATCACTGGACAGCGGTCGGAATTATCCTTAGTAACTAGAGGACTAAGGAAATGTTTCTTGATTATGGAGGTGATAAAGAGTTCGTCGTAAAGAGTTACGTCGATGCAAGCTTTAACACCTATCCGGATGACTAGTAGTAGCAATCTGGATACGTATAGTGGAGCAGCCATTTGGAAATAGTACCAAGTGGAGTGTGGTAGCAGTGTTTACGGTTTGACATAGAGATTTGCAAAGTACACACGGATCTGAATATCGCAGACCCGTTGACTATAAGACCTCTCTCACATGCAAAGCATGATCGAGCCCCAGAACTCATTGGGTGTTAGATTCATAACAATGCGAATCACATGGTGATGTGAACTAGATTATTGACTCTAGTGCAAGTGGGAGACTGTTGGAAATATGCCCTAGAGGCAATAATAAATTAGTTATTATCATATTTCCTTGTTCATGATAATCGTTTATTATCCATGCTATAATTGTATTGATCGGAGACTTAAATGCATGTGTGGATACATAGACAGAACCATGTCCCTAGTATGCCTCTAATGGACTAGCTCATTGATCAAAGGATGGTTAAGGTTTCCTAGCCATGGACATGAGATGTCATTTGATAACGGGATCACATCATTAGGAGAATGATGTGATGGATAAGACCCAAACTATAAACATAGCATATGATCGTGTCAGTTTATTGCTACTGTTTTCTGCATGTCAAGTATATGTTCCTATGACCATGAGATCATGCAACTCACGGATATCGGAGGAGTGCCTTGTGTGTATCAAACGTCGCAACGTAACTGGGTGACTATAAAGGTGCTCTACAGGTATCTCCTATGGTGTCTATTGAGTTGGCATGGATCGAGACTGGGATTTGTTACTCCGTGTGACGGAGAGGTATCTCAGGGCCCACTCGGTAATACAACATCACAATGAGCCTTGCAAGCAATGTGACTAATTGTTAGTTGCGGGATCTTGTATTATGGAATGAGTAAAGAGACTTGCCGGTAACGAGGTTGAACTAGGTATGGAGATACCGACGATCGAATCTCGGGCAAGTAACATACCGAAGAACAAAGGGAACGTTATACGGGATTAACTGAATCCTTGACATAGAGGTTCGACCGATAAAGATCTTCGTAGAATATGTAGGAACCAATGTGGACGTCCAGGTCCCGCCATTGGTTATTGACTGTAGAGGTGTCTCGGTCATGTCTACATAGTTCTCGAACCCGCAGGGTCTGCACACTTAAGGTTCGGTGACGTTTCGGTAGTGTAGAGTTATGTATGGTGGTGACCGAAGGTTGTTCAGAGTCCCGGATGAGATCCCGGACGTCACGAGGAGCTCCGGAATGGTCCGGAGGTAAAGATTCATATATAGGAAGTCCCAGTTTGGTTTCCGGAAAAGTTTCGGGCTCATCGGTAGTGTACCGGGAGTGCCGGTAGTGTACCGAGGGACCTTCGGGAGGGGTATTTCGACCCCAAGAGGTCCATGGGCTGTGGGAGAATAATAACCAGCCCTTAGTGGGAAAGTGGAAAATCAGCCAATAGGAGGCAATCCTACTCCAACTAGGATTGGAGGTGAAGTAGGATTGCTCCCACCTCCTATTTCGGACGACCCAAAGGCCTTGGCTGCCTCTCCTCTCCTCTCCTCCTATATATACTAGTGGATTGGGTGGTTTTTAGACAGAATTTCCGGCCACGTGCTACCCGTTCCACCGGTGCATAGTTTCTCCTCTAGATCGGTTTTCTGCAGCGCTTAGGCGAAGCCCTGCCGGAATTGCTCCACCACCATCACCGGAGCGCCGTCACGCTGCCGGTGAACTCTCTATCCTCTCCACCCCCTCTTGCTGGATCAAGACGGTGGAGATCGTCATCAAGCTGCACGTGTGCTGAACGCGGAGGTGCCGTCCGTTCGGCGCTAGATCGGAAGGACCGTGATCGAGATCGCGAGACGGTTCGTGATGAGATCGCGGAACGGATCGTGATGAGTTCGCGGGATAGATCGTGATCAAGATCGTGAGACGGATCGTGATGAGATCGCGGGACGGATCGTGATGAGTTCACGGGACGGATCGTGATTGGATCGCGGGACGGATCGTGATGAGATCGCGGGACGCTCGGCGATTTGGATCGCAAAGATGTTCGACTACACCAACCGCGTTTCTTAACGCTTCCCGCTTAGCGATCTACAAGGGTACGTAGATCCACTCTCCCTCTCGTAGATGCTCATCACCATGGATAGGTTTGCGTGTGCGTAGGAAATTTTTTGTTTCCCATGCGACATTCCCCAACACTTTGTAGGCTTTGGATCGTTGAATTATGCGTCGCGCCTCTATTTGGTTGTCGGGGAGTTCTTTGTGAAGAAGGTAGGTCAGAAAGGGCTCGGTGCATGGCGCGATTACTGCCATGACCTCATGTGCCGAAGGCGTTGTTGGGGAACGTCGCATGGGAAACAAAAAATTTCCTACGCACACGCAAACCTATCCATGGTGAGGAGCATCTACGAGAGGGAGAGTGGATCTACGTACCCTTGTAGATCGCTAAGCAGGAAGCGTTAAGAAACGCGGTTGGTGTAGTCAAACTTCTTCGCGATCCAAATCGCCGAGCGTACCGCGATCTAATCACGAACCGTCCCGCGAACCAATCACGAACCGTCCCGCGATGTCGTCACGATCCGTCCCGCGATCCGATCACGAACGTCCCGTGGCCTTGATCACGATCCTTCCGATCTAGTACCGAACGGACGGCACCTCCGCGTTTAGCACACGTGCAGCTTGATGACGATCTCCACCGTCTTGATCCAGCAAGAGGAGGCGGAGAGGAGGAAGAGTTCTCCGGCAGCGTGACGGCGCTCCGGCGATGGTGGTGGAGCTATTCCGACATGGCTTCGCCTAAGCACTGCAGAAAACCGATCTAGAGGAGAAGCTATGCACTAGAGGAACGGGTGGCACGTGGCTGAAAATCTTGTGCCAAAACCCTAAAATCCTCTAGTATATATAGGAGGAGAGGAGGAGGAGGCTTGGCTTCCAAAAATCCAGCCCTTGGGTCGACCAAAGTGGGAGGTGGAGGGGGACTCTCCTCCTCCACTCCTAGTAGGACTTGGACTCTTCCTTTTTGCCTTTTTTCCACCTTTTTCCTTTGGGTTTCTTTCTTACAGCCACATGGGCTTTATGTGGAGGTTACACCAGCCCACTAAGGGCTGGTTAATACTTTCCCACAGCCCATGAAGCCTCTTGGGTCGAAATACCCTTCCCGGAGGTCTCCCGGTACACTACCGGCACTTCCGATACACTACCGATGAGCCCGAAACTTTTCCGGCGACCAAACTGGGACTTCCTATATATGAATCTTTACCTCCGGACCATTCCGGAGCTCCTCGAGACGTCCGGGATCTCATCCGGTACTCCAAACAACCTTCGGTCACCACCATACACAACTCAATACTACCGAAACGTCACCAAACCTTAAGTGTGCAGACCCTGCGGGTTCGAGAACTATGTAGACATGACCGAGACATCTCTACGGCCAATAACCAATGGCGGGACCTGGACGTCCACATTGGTTCCTACATATTCTACGAAGATCTTTTATCGGTCGAACCTCTATGTCAAGGATTCAGTTAATCCCGTATAACGTTCCCTTTGTTCTTCGGTATGTTACTTGCCCGAGATTCGATCGTCGGTATCTCCATACCTAGTTCAATCTCATTACCGGCAAGTCTCTTTACTCGTTTCGTAATACAAGATCCCGTGACTAACACTTAGCCACATTGCTTGCAAGGCTTGTTGTGATGTTGTATTACCGAGTGGGCCCTGAGATACCTCTCCGTCACACGGAGTAACAAATCCTAGTCTCGATCCATGCCAACTCAACAGACACCATCGGAGATACCTGTAGAGCACCTTTATAGTCACCCAGTTATGTTGCGACGTTTGATACACACAAGGCACTCCTCCGATATCCGTGAGTTGCATGATCTCATGGTCATAGGAACATATACTTGACATGCAGAAAACAGTAGCAATAAACTGACACGATCATATGCTATGTTTGTAGTTTGGGTCTTGTCCATCACATCGTTCTCCTAATGATGTGATCCCGTTATCAAATGACATCTCATGTCCATGGCTAGGAAACCTTAACCATCTTTTGATCAACGAGCTAGTCTACTAGAGGCATACTAGGGACATGGTTTTGTCTATGTATCCGCACATGCATTTATGTCTCCGATCAATACAATTATAGCATGGATAATAAACGATTATCATGAACAAGGAAATATGATAATAACTAATTTATTATTTCCTCTAGGGCATTTTTTCCAACAGGCGTTTCATCCATTACAGAGCCGCCGATGATTTGGTCATCTGGTTCGTTTATAGGGGGAACAACCTCTTCCGCCGTATTTGGACCGGTGCCCTTATGATTGTCGTGCCAAACCACGGATGCCTTAAAGAGTCATTCCAGGAAAGTGTTTTTGGGACAGGGTTGCGCTTAGCCCCCATATGGGCCAGTACGTCGGCGGCTTGGTTGTTTTCGCGAGCGATGTGTTGAAATTCCAGCCCCTCAAACTGTGTTGATATCTTTAGGACAAAATTTATGTATGCCGCCATATACGGGTTTTTGGCATCGAATTCGCCATTGATTTGGGAGATGGACAAGTTGGAGCCTCCCGTACCTCCAGCCGTCGTATGCCCATTGATACTGCCATCAGAAGACCGTGCAGGAGTGCTTCGTATTCGGCTGCATTGTTGGAGAAAGCATACATGATCTGCAACACGTATCGCATGTTGTCGCCTTTGGGGAATGTGAGTATAACTCCAGCCCCCAGTACGGCCAAGGTTTTGGATCCATCGAAGTACATTGTCCAATGGGAGTATGTACTATATTCCCTGGGGAGCTCGGCCTCTGTCCACTCAGCCAGGAAATCCGCCAGTACGTGAGATTTTATGGCTTGTCGTGGCTTGTAGATGATTTCAAAGGGAAGGATCTCAATATCCCACTTGGCTATGCGGCCGGTGGCGTCCCTGTTGTTTATTATGTCGTTCAGGGGTACTTCGGATGCCACCGTTACCGAACACTCTTGGAAGTAGTGTCTGAGTTTCCATGATGCCATAAATACTGTGTAGGCTACCTTCTGGCAGTGCAGGTATCCGGACTTGCACTGCGTTAGTACTTCTGACACGTAATAGACCAGTTTTTGTGTCCAGAATTTGTGTCCCTCCTCCTCTTGTTCAACGACGAGCACTGCGCTAACAACTTGGTTGGTAGCCGATATGTATAATAACATGGGTTCACCATCGCCTGGTGCTGTGAGTATGGGATTGGTTGCCAGTAGTGTTTTAATTTCCTCTAACGCAGTTGTTGCTCCGTTGGTCCACTCGAAATTTTTGGTCCGTTTCAACAGCTTATAGAGCGGTAAAGCCCTTTCTCTGAGGCGAGAGATAAAGCGTCTTAGCGCCGCTATGCAACGAGCCAACCTCTGGACATGCTTTAGCTCTATGGGAATTGCAAGTTCTGGTAGAGCGCGGATCTTAGCTGGATTCGCTTCTATTCCTCTATGGGAGACGATGAATCCGAGCAGTTTACCAACAGGAACTCCGAATACACATTTTTCCGAATTGAGTCGTATGTCATACTCGTGTAGGCTAGCAAAGGTTTGTCGTAGGTCGTCGATCAACTGGCTGACATGTTTGGTTTTGATTACCACGTCGTCCACGTATGCCTCGACTGTCTTACCGACTTGTTTCGCGAGACAAGTCTGGATCATGCGTTGGTACGTAGCCCCAGCGTTTTTTAGCCCAAAGCGCATCATGTTGAAGTAGAATGGCCCGTAGGGGGTGATGAATGCGGTTGCAGTTTGATCGGATTCCTTCATTTTAATCTGATGGTATACGGAATAAGCATCGAGGAAACACGACAAGTCGTGTCCGACTATGGCGTCAATGATCTGGTCTATGTGCAGTAAGGGGAAATGGTCCTTAGGGCAAGCCTTGTTGATGTCTTTGAAATCGATGCACTGCCGCCAGGATTTGTCTTTCTTTGGTACCATCACCAGGTTTGCCAACCATCCGGGGTGCTTAATCTCCCGAATGAATCCGGCCTCTGGCAGTCTAGTAGTTTAGCTAATTCTTCACCCATAGCTTGTCGTTTGGGTTCGGAAAAGTGGTGAAGAGACTGCTTAACGGGCTTGAAGCCTACAATTAAGTTCAGACTATGTTTTGCCAGCCGTCATGGGATTCCGGGCATATCGGAAGGATGCCATGCGAAGATGTCCTAGTTTTCCTGTAAAAATGTTCGCAGTGCTTCGTTCACTATGGGATTGAGCTGAGCTCCGTTGGACGTTGTCTTGTTGGGGTCCGTCGGGTGCACTTGTGTAGGATCGAAACTAGTGCTAGAGGGGGGGTGATTAGACTACTTGACCAATTAAAATTTTACTTTTTCCCAATTTTAAGTCTTGGCAGATTTTAGAATTCATAGCAAGTCAAGTACGCCCTACACATGCATGTCTACGAGTATTACAGCGGAATGTAAACACAAGCATGTAAGTAGAGAAATGATAGGAGGATCAAACGCAATTTGAAGACACGATGATTTTTCTCGTGGTTCCGATAGGTGGTGCTATCGTACGTCCATGTTTATGGAGTCTTCAACCCACAAAGGGTAACGGTCGTGAGAGTCCATGGAGGGTTCCACGAAGAAACAACCTTGACTATTCCATAACGGCTTCCGTCCACGAAGGACTAGCCTCACTATGGGTAGATCTTCACGAAGTAGGCGATCTCCTTGCCCTTACAAACTTCTTGGTTCACTCCACAACACGAAATAGGAGGCTCCCAAACGGCACCTAACTAATCTAGGAGGCACCACCCTCCAAAAGGTAATAGGCTCGATAATGTCGGTGAACTCCTTGCTCTTGTGCTTCAAGATGATAGACCCCTCAACACATAATCACTCTCTCACAAATTTGGCTATGGTGGAAGAGATTGCTTGGGTGGAAAGCAACTTGGGGGGCTAGAGATCAAGATTCGTATGGTTAGAATGGAATGGCATGATCTCAACACATGAATAGGTGGCTCTCTCTCAGAAAATCAGTAGGTATGAGTGGGGAACTATTCTGAGTGCTTCTCTTTCGAGTGAGTGGTGGTGGAGGGGTATATATAGGCATCTCCAAAGATCCAACCGTTACACCAAATAAGTCATACTCGGTGACACGATATGTTAATCTCGGTGGTACCAAGTTGCCTTAAAGGTAGCAACTTTTGAATTTCAGTGAGAACGATACATAAGACTCGGTTGCACCGATCAGGTGACCAACGGTCAGATTGCTAAACTCGGTCGGACCGATTTTGTGAATTTGTGTAATAGGAAGTTGGCAACCTAAACTCGGTGGCACCGAAGGGCTAGGGTTTGGCTGAGTTTGTCTGAGGCTGAGAATTGGTGGCACCGAGTGGAAAGTGTTGGTTGCACCGATTTTGGATATTTGGCTTTGGACAGACTTTTGTGGAAGAGCTTGTGGGTGTATGTGGTGACTATCACTTGTGTACGTATGAGCATTTTGTTCACCAATAGTAACTAACCCCCTTTTGATAGTATTGGCTTTCCTATGGACTCAAAGTGATTTCTCACAAAGGTAAAATGTAGAGTCCTCTTGCTTGAAGGTTTGCCAATCTATTTCCTTGCATCTTGGGGTATTCCACAATCGTTTTGCCAACCCATCATTGAACTTCTCCTGAAACATGCTTAGTGGAAACATTAGTTCAATGAGATATATGTTGTTTTTAATTACCAAAACCACCAAGGGAGAAAATGTGCTTTCAACTTGAAGTTTAACGATTTCCTCTACGGGTTTAAAGGAGGTGGGCTTGGGCCTTTTGCTAAGGATCACGTCGTCCTTGTCCACTGTTGACTGAAGTGCGGTCAGTTCTTCTGCAGCGAAGGTCTCAAATAGTGCCTCGAGGGCGAGCGCTTCTGTTTTGTTTTCGGCCCGAAGGGCTATATTCGGATCACTGGCGATTGTGATTACTCCGTTTGGTCCTGGCATCTTGAGTTTCATATACCCATAATGGGGTATATCCTGGAATTTTGTGAAGGCGTCACGTCCCAATAGGGCGTGGTAGTCACTGGGGAAGGGCACGATATGGAAGAGGAGATCTTCGAATCAGTAGTTTTCGGGCGTGTCAAACACTACGTCTAGGACGATGCGTCCTGAACAACGCGCCTCTTTCCCCGGAATGATTCCCCGGAAAGTCACGTTGCTATGCTCGATGCGAGATCGATCAAACTGCATTTTTTCCAGGGTGTCTTCATAGATCAGGTATAAACCACTTCCGCCGTCCATTAGCACCTTGTGTAACCTGTAGCCATCCATGATGAGGTTTGGGACTAGTGCGAGCGGTGAATGACCGGGAAGAATGGTTGGTCGGTTAGTATCTCCGAAGGTAATAGGTATGTCTGCCCATGCACTTGTTGCTGCCACATGGTAGACCTGTTCGAGTTCTTTAAGAGCTCTTTTCCTCCAGTTCCTTGAGGGGAATGTTTCGTAGATCTTCAGGACTTCGGCGTTGTATTCGTATGGGGATGTGGAACGCCTATTCGGCGGTAGCGCCTCAAGAACTGCTTCACCACTTTTTGCGACTTGCCTGACGACCCAGCAAGCTCTAAGGCTGTGAGTTGGGCTTGTGTTTAGCAATACAGAATGTATAGGGCATGATTTGTCCAATATCCCGTCAAGGACAGTACTGACCCATGTGAGGGGCTTATTCCACTTTTCGGCGGGTTCGAATCTCGAAGGTCGTTTTGGAGGTATCATCTTTTTCTGATCTACTCTAAGGTATTCGGTAAAGGTTGGTTCCGAAAATAGTCGTTCGGCTTGCCAGGCGCTTTCCATGGCACAATATTTTTGTACCATGTCCGATAGTTCGATGAAGTCACGAATGTGTTGGCGAGCCAGGGCGTTTAGAATACCTTCATCACAGCAATTGCGATTGAAGGTTGACATTATCTCTTGGTCACTAAGACCTTTTTCTCTACTTCTAGCTGGTAGGAGTCCAACCCAAAAATGATGAACCGACTCTCCTGGTAATTGTTTAATATCCTGTAAGTCCGAAGACTTGGGGTTTGGTGCGATACTTGGATTATCGGCTTGGGTGGTGGGTGGGAAAGTTTTTGACTCCACGCCACGTTGTGAGTTCGGAATCACGGACTCCGAATTATGTGCCAGATCAAGGACTGATACCGGTGTGTCTCCAGAGCGAACTCCGGTGTCTAGGTTGCAGGCGAGGTATCGATGATCAGAGACTAGGGTATAAATCGTTTTTAATTCCGGTCGCTGGGGGGCGATCCCCTAGCCGGACACTCGACGGTGGCGACTAGGTGGGTGACCATGGGGACGTGAATCTCCCTATCGTCGGGTCTAAGCCCTAGCCGGTCATAGACCGGAACCTGGTCATCGGACATATGCATGGTATCAATCCGATTGAATAGCTCGTTTAAAAACGAGGTGATGGTAGGATGCGTGTCGCTGGAGCGAGTGGAGTCAATATGCAGCGTCGTAGTTCCGGAACTGCATGAAAGTGGATCTGGGTCCTATTTAGCCATGGTGGATCTGGTCACAATGGTCGGATTGGGCATTCTAGACAGCTCAGGGGTGACGACGTCATCAGAAGCGGGGCCCAATGTCTTCGACGTCGAGGCGTTGAGACCTGCTGGCTTCTTCATAAGAGTCGAGGGTTCTATCAAGATGAGTTCTCCCCGTGAATCAGCGACGAACTCTAGGGTTCCGAACATGATTCCTTGATCAGGGGAAAAGTTTTCGATCTGGCCAAGGTGGTCGATCAGGTCGGCATGCAACAAGATGCCGCCGCTTGTGAGAATCTGATCAGGGTGAGAGTCCTCTAGCTGCAGATCTAGTTGCTTGTGGCAAGACGAGCCATGGATTCCTTTGGCAATCACAGCGGAACTCTCAATGAAAGCACCAATGTCGGTGTCAAAACCGGTGGATCTCTGGTAGGGGGTTCCGAGCTGTGAGATTAGAATCGATGGTAACAGGAGATGATGTTTACCCAGGTTCGGGCCCTCCTATGGAGGTAATACCCTACGTCCTGCTTGATCGTATTGATGATATGTGGGTTACAGAGTTGATCTACCTCGAGATCAAATAGCTAAACCCTGGATGACTTGTCCTCTATCTACAACTTAAAACCCTCTGTCTTATATAGATTCCGAGGGTACCTAGGGTTTACACATAGTCGATTGCACATCGAAGAAAAAACATGGCTATCTACTGTCGTCAACTTGGAGGACACGCCACGGCTCCTTGAAGCTTATACCCTGGTGACGGGGCCCTTGATCATCCAATGCTCATCCAGCGGCCCATATAGTCCGTCCTATGAGAGACAGTTCTAAGCCGGCAGACAGTTCTAAGCCGGCAGACAAGTTCTAAGCCGGCAAACAGTTCTAAGCCGGCAGACAAGTTCTAAGCCGGCGGACACTGCTAAGCCGGCATACGTTATGACCTGGCAGATAGTTATGACCCGTCAGACAGTTAAGTCCCAGAGATGAGTCACTGGAGATGAGTATTGAAGATAAGCCCTGGGCTAAGCCGCCTGGTTAAGCCGTGGGGACTCAGAAGCCCGTGATGGGAAGTCGTAATAGGTTAAGTCTGAATCCGACTTAGAATCTACATGTAAGCCACCCCTTCAACTTATATAAGGAGGGGCAGGTCACCCCGAGAGGTCAGGTTTTTGGAGACGTCTCAATAGACAAGTTAAGACACACACAAGTCATTAGAGATAGACAGATTAGAGGCTCTCGAGATTAGAGATAGCAAGACAACACCCTTGTAACCGAGAAATCTTCCTCATCATCAATACAAGACAAAGCAGGATGTAGGCTTTTACCTCCATCGGAGGGGCCAAACCTGGGTAAACTCATGTCTCTCGATTCCGACCAACCCCTCTCAAGCCACCACATAGTTGCGACCGTCCCGAACCTAAGTCTGTTCACCCGGACATCTACCGTGAAAAATCCACGATAGTTGGCGCCCACCATGGGGCCCGCACGGTGGTGTTGAGTTCTTGGAGGGATCTTTCCCAAGGATCGGGAAGTTCGTTGAGGCTAACAGTTTTTTCGTCATCATCAAGCACCGATCTAGCAGGTCTCTATGACGGATGCACGAGTCAAACGACAGTGGTCATACGCGATTCATCCGATCGTTTTCTATCACGGAGTCAACAGGAATTTCTTCCGCAGATTCGATTTATACACGGCGGTTTATGTTTTGATTAGAATACGAAGCACTGATCAAGCCAAGACCAAGTCAAAACAAAGTGGACAAGTAGTATTCCAATACAACAACTATAAGGGGCTAGTACGAGTTGGCTTGGCTACAACCCAAAAACGGAAACAGTCAACAGCGATGACCCGGGAGACCCGGATTCACCACGTCAAGCCGCCTTGCTATGGGCCTTCTCACCTGTGGCCACACTTAGCTGTCGTCAGCAAGCTGTCGCCGCGCTAGAGCTCTGCCACCTAAGAGTACACCCACTTCTCCGTCCCACCGCCGCCCGTGCCAGGCAGGCGTCGCTTCCAACTGCAAACCCGAGCTACCATAGTAGCACCGAGCCTCCGCCATTCGCTTCAACTGCAGCAGGAGAGCCGCTGCCCGCCTAAGTCGCCACCACACCTGCGCTAAGACGGCCGGCTCGACCCGTCAACTCCACAGTTGCCCGAATCTGCTGCCGGGGTCCCTCGTCAAGCCATTGTCTCGCCCCGCCGGATGCCTCTTCCAGTACCGCAGTGCCGAGCAAACCCGGCATCGGCGACCCGCCTTTCCTTCCTTGAGCCACCCGTTCGCACTCGCTACTCGTTCCGCCGTCCGGCAAGCTGCCGCACCACACCCTGGCTGGCTTCGCATGTGCTGCTTCTGTGCTCGAACTGCCATTGTGTTTACCCGGCTCCACCATCGCCCGTTTTCGCCGCACCACCCGCGATTGCAGGGTTCCGAGCTGCGTTTCCAAGCCGCCATGGGTTGACCTCATCTCTGAGCCGCCTCGCCCAGCTCCACCTCACTTCGCCTGAGACGCCCGACGCTGTGGTCCTGCATCCGCCTTGCCAGCTTGATGAGCCGTCGATCCCGCTCCATGAGCCGTCACGTGCCCCTTCGAGTCCGCCTCGACTTGCCTTCTCGCCGAAGCTGAGCCGCACAGCCATCGCGGCTCCGGTTCCTCCAGCGGCCTTCGGCTCCTGCCGTGCCTCCCCTCTGAAGCCAGGACCCGTCGTGCCGCACCTTTTGGACCCGAATCGCCCTCGACTGCGGCTTTAACTACCTTCGCCGCGTGTCCGGCCGGCTCTGCCGCACTCGCAGGCTGCCTCTCTAAGCATCACGAGCTGCTACTACCATCACCTACCGTGGCCACGGGCCACCTCGTCGCGTTTGAGCCGGCCTCCGTCCGCCTCATTGGGCACCTTGCCTCACCACCACCGAGCTCCGCCTCCGCACCTCTTCACCCTCGAGCCGCCCACCGGCCGCTGCTCGACCCATGGCGTCGGCCGCCCTCTTCCACTCATTTGGCTCTCCATGCCCTGACCGGTGACCCGGGTGCCTCCACTACCGGCAGCCACCAGGGTTTCCTCCGCGCCTGCGGTAGTCGTTGAGCCGATCTTCGCCACCAAACCGCCTCCTACGACGGGTCAATGGTCGCACCTCGAGCCGCCGCTGGTGTCCCGCTCGGTTTTGAGGCGACCACACCTAGAGCTGGCCCCGCGGCCGCGACAATACTTCACCACCCCCGCCAACGTCGCCATGGCCGGCAGCTGCCCTGCACTATTGCTCCTGCCAGCTCTCTTCGCCGCCGCCTCACCCCGCCGCTGAGTCGCCACTCCTACCAGCACGCATAGCTGAGTGGCTAGTGTTGGAAATATGCCCTAGAGGCAATAATAAATTAGTTATTATCATATTTCCTTGTTCATGATAATCGTTTATTATCCATGCTATAATTGTGTTGATGGGAAACTCAGATACATGTGTGGATACATAGACAACAGCATGTCCCTAGTATGCCTCTAATAGATTAGCTCGTTGATCAAAGATGGCTATGGTTTCCTAGTCATGGACATGAGATGTCATTTGATAATGGGATCACATCAGTAGGAGAATGATGTGATGGACAAGACCCAAACTACAAACGTAGCATATGATCGTGTCAGTTTATTGCTACTGTTTTCTACATGTCAAGTATCTGTTCCTATGACCATGAGATCATGCAACTCACTAACACCGGAGGAGTGCCTTGTGTGTATCAAACGTCGCAACGTAACTGGGTGACTATAAAGGTACTCTATAGGTATCTCCGAGTGTGTCTGTTGGGTTGGCATGGATCAAGACTGGGATTTGTTACTCCGTGTGCGGAGAGGTATCTCAGGGCCCACTCGATAATACAACATCACAACAAGCCTTGCAAGCAATATGACCAAGTGTTAGTCACGGGATCTTGTGTTACGGAACGAGTAAAGAGACTTGCCGATAACGAGGTTGAACTAGGTATGGAGATACAGTCGATCGAATCTCGGGCAAGTAACATACCGAAGAACAAAGGGAACATCATACGGGATTAACTCAATCCTTGACATAGAGGTTCGACCGATAAAGATCTTCGTAGAATATGTAGGAACCAATATGGGCATACAGGTCCCTCTATTGGTTATTGACCGTAGAGGTGTCTCAGTCATGTCTACATAGTTCTCGAACCCGCGGGGTCTGCACACTTAAGGTTTGGTGACGTTTTGGTAGTATAGAGTTATGCATGGTGGTGAGCAAAGGTTGTTCGGAGTCCCGGATGAGATCTCGAACGTCATGAGGAGCTCCGGAATGGTCCGGAGGTAAAGATTGATATATAGGAAGTCCTGTTTTGGTCGCCGGAAAAGTTTCGGGCTCATCGGTAGTGTACCGGGAGTGCCGGTAGTGTACCGGGGGACCATCGGAAGAGGTATTTCGACCCAAGAGGCTACATGGGCCTTGGGAGGAGGTAAACCATCCCCTTGTGGGCTGGCCGAAGCCTCCTCTAAGGGTCCATGCGTCTGGAGTGGTTTGAGAAGGAAAAAATCCAAAGGTGGAGAGGTGGAAAGAGTTTCCAAGTGGAAAAGAGGAATCCTACTCCTAATAGGATTGGAGTAGGACTCCTCCACCTCCAATTTCGACCAAACCTTGAGGGTTTGAGGCTGCCTCCCCCCCTCCCTCCCTCCTATATATACTAGAGGATTTAGAGGAAAAAGCCAACCCTAATAGCCACGTGCTACCTTTCCTCTAGTGCATAGTTTCTCCTCTAGATCGGTTTTCTGTAGTGCTTAGGCGAAGCCCTGTCGAAATAGCTCCACCACCATCACCGCAACACCGTCGCGCTGCCAGAGAACTCTTCTACCTCTCCGCTCTCTCTTTCTGGATCAAGAAGGCGGAGATCGTCATCGAGCCGTACGTGTGCTGAATGCGGATGTGCCGTCCGTTCGGCGCTAGATCGGAAGGACCGTGATCAAGATCGCGACACGGATCGTGATGAGATCGTGGGATGGATCGTGATGATTTCGCGGGACGGATCGTGATTTGGATTGCGAAGACGTTCGACTACACCAACCGTGTTTCTTAACGCTTCCCGCTTAGCGATCTACAAGGGTATGTAGATCCACTCTCCCTCTCGTAGATGCTCATCACGATGTATAGATCTTGCGTGTGCGTAGAATTTTTTTGTTTCCCATGCAACGTTCCCCAACAGTGGTATCAGAGCTAGGTCTACGTGTAAATGAGATCTCGAGTAGAACAAAAAGAGTTTTGGGGCGTTGATGCTTAGATCGCTTCCTCCCTTGGTCGTGTTTTGGTTCAGCGGTATTGTGGGATGAAGCGGCCCGGACCAACCTTACTCGTACGCTTACGAGAGACTGGTTCCATCAACTGACGTGTAACCTCGTTGCACAAAGATGGTTGGCGGGTGTCTATTTCTCCTACTTTAGTTGGACCGGATTCGACAAAGGCGGTCCTTGAGAAGGTTGAAAAGCAACTTATGTATCACCGTTGTGGTTTTTGCGTAGCTGAGAATTGTTCTTGCTAGATACCCGTAGCAGCAACGTAAAACATGCAACAACAATTAGAGGACGTCTAACTTATTTTTGCAGGGTATGTTGTGATGTGATATGGCCAATTACATGATGAGATATATGTGATGTATGAGATGATCATGTGTTTTATAGAATATCACGACTTGCATGTCGATGAGTATGACAACCGGCAGGAGCCATAGGGTTGTCTTTAATTATTGTATGACCTGCGTGTCAATCATTAAGCGCTATGTAATGCTTTACTTTATCGCTAAATGGTAGCAATAGTAGTAGAACCATGGTGGGCGCGACAACCCTGATGGCGACGCGTTGATGGAGATCAAGATGATGGAGATCATGGTGTCATGCCATTGACGATGGAGATCATGCCGGTGCTTTCAAGATGGAGATCAAAAGCACAAGTTCATGGCCATATCATGTCACTTATGATTTGCATGTGATGTTAATACTTTTATGCACCTTGTTTTGCCTAGGACGATGGTAGCATTATAAGGTGATCCCTCACTTAATATCAAGATAAATTGTGTTCTCCCCGAGTGTGCACCGTGGCGAAAGTTCATCGTGTCGAGACACCACGTGATGATCGGGTGTGATAGGCTCTATGTTCACATACAACGGGTGCAAGCCAGTGTTGCACATGCAGAACACTCGGGTTAAACTTGATGAGCATGGCATGTACAGACATGGCCTCGGAACACAAGAGATCGAAACGTCGAACATGAGTCATATAGTAGATATGGTCAACATGATGATGTTCACCATTGAAACCACCTCAACTCACGTGATGATCAGACTTGAGTTGGTGAATTTGGATCATGTATCACTCGAATGACCGGAGGGATGTCAAGTTGAGTGGGAGTTCTTCAGTAATATGATTAATTGAACTCATTATCATGAACATAGTCAGTGGTGTCTTTGCAAATTATGTTGTAGATTACTTGCTCGCGCTGTAGCTCCCTTGAATTTTTATATGTTCCTAGATAAATAAGTTGAAAGATGATGGTAGTAATATTGCAGACTGGGTCCGTGATCCGAGGATTGTCCTCATTACTGCACAGAAGGCTTATGTCCTTAATGCACCACTCGGTGTGCCAACCCCTCTAGCGTCGTTTGTAGATGTTGTGAACATCTGACAGTCACGTTCTGATCACTACTTGATAGTTTAGTGTGTCATGCATTACGGCTTAGAATTGAGACTCCGAAACGTTTTGAACGTCACGGAACATATGAGATGTTCTAGGAGCTGAAATTAGGATCTCAGGCTCGTGCCCGTGTTGCGAGATATGAGATCTCCAACAAGATTCTTTGCCTGCAAGATAAAGGAGAATAGCTCAATCGTTGAGCATGTACTTAGATTGTTTGGGTGCTACAATCGCTTAAATCGAGTGGGAGTTGATATTCCAGATAAGAAAGTGATTGATATAGTTTTCCAAGTCACTGTCACTAAGCTAATAGAACTTGGTGATGAACTATAAAATGCTAGGGATAGAAATAATGATCCCTGAGCTGTTTGCGATGTTTGACACTACGAAGGTAGAAATCAAGAAGGAGCGTCAAGTGTTGATGGTTAGTAAAACCACTAGTTTCGAGAAGGGCAAGGGCAAGGAGGGAAACTTCATGGATGGCAAGTCAGTTGCTGCTCCAGTGAAGCAACCCAAAGTTGAACCCAAACCCGAGACTAAGTGCTTCGATTATGAGGAGAGCGGTCGCTGAAGCGGAACAACCCTAGATACTTGGTAGATAAGAAGGCTGGCAACGTCGACAAAAATATATTTGATATACGTGTTATTGATGTGTACCTTGCTAGTACTCCCAGTAGCACCTAGGTATTGGATACCGGTTCGGTTGCTAAATGTTAGTAACTCGAAATAAAAGCTACGGAATAAACGGAGAACTAGCTAAGGGTGAGGTGACGATGTGTGTTGGAAATGTTTCCAAGGTTGATGTGATCAACATCGCACACTCTCTCTACCTTCGGGATTAGTGACAAACCTAAATAAATGTTATTTGGTGTTTTGCATTGAGCATGAACGTGATTAGATTGTGTTTATTACAACACGGTTATTCATTTAAGTTAGAGAATAATGGTTATTCTGTTTACATGAATAATACCTTCAATGGTCATGCACCCAGTGAGAATGGTTTGTTGAATCTTGATCGGAGTAGTACACATGTTCATAACATTGATGCCAAAAGATACAAAGTTAATAATGATAGTACCACATACTTGTGGCACTGCCGCTAAATGTCATATTGGTATAAAGCGCATGAAGAAACTCCATGCTGATGGATCTTTGGACTCATTTGATTTCGAATCGGTTGAGACATGCGAACCATGCCTCTTGGGCAAGATGACTAAGGACCCCGTTTTCCGGATTGATGGAGCGGGCAGGTGATTTATTGGAAATGATACATGTTGATGTATGCAATCCAATGAGTCTTATAGTGTGCGGTGGATATCGTTATTTTCTTACCTTCACTGATGATTTGAGTAGATATAGTGTATATTTACTTAATGAAACACAAGTCTGAATCGTTTGAAAGGTTCAAGAAAATTCAGAGTGAAGTTTATCATCGTGACAAGAAGATAAAATGTCTGCGATATGATCATGGAAGTGAATATCTGAGTTACGAGTCTGGCATACAACTTTAGACAATGTGAAAGTTGTTTCACAATTCACGCCACCTGGAACACCATAGTGTGATGGTGTGTCCGAATGTCATACTCGTGCTCTATTAGATATGGTGCGAATTATGATGTCTCTTATCATTTTACCACTATCATTTTGGGGTTATGCATTAGAGACAACTACATTCGCTTTAAATAGGGCACCATATAAATCCATTGAGATGACACCATATGGTTTGGCAGAAACCTAAGCTTTCATTTCTTAATGTTTGGGGCTGCGACACTTATGTGAAAAAGGGGTTTCACCTAATGACCTCAAACCCAAAGCAGACAAATGCATCTTCATAGAATACCCTAAGAACAGTTGGGTATACCTTCTATCTCAGATCCAAGTGCAAAGTGTTTGTTGCTAAAAATGGGTCCTTTCTCGAGAAAGAGTTTCTCTCGAAAGAACTGAGTGGAAGGAAGATAGAACTTGATGAGGTTTTTGAACCTTTGTTTCAACCAGAGAGTAGCGTAGCACAGAAAATTGTTTCTGTGGAGCTTACGTTAGTTGAGGAGGAAGTTAATGATGATGATCATGAAGCTTCGGATCAAGTTACTATCAAACCTCATAGGTCGACAAGGACGCATACTGCTCATGAGTGGTACGACAACCCTGTCTTAGAGATCATGTTGTTGGACAACGATGAGCCTACGAGCTATGGAGAAGCAATGATGGGCCCGGATTCTGACAAATGGTTAGAGGCCATGAAATCCGAGATAGGATCCATGTATGAAAACCAAGTATAGACTTTGGTGGACTTGCTCGTTGGACGGCAGGTCGTTGAGTATAAATGGATCTTTAAAATGAAGACAGATGGTGATGGTAAATGTCACCATTTGTAAAGCTCGACTTGTTGCAAAGAAATTTACGACAAGTTCAAGGAGTTGACTATGATGAGACTTTCTCACTCGTAGCAATGCTAAAGTCTATTGGAATTAGTTAGCAGTTGCTGCATTTTTCAATTATGAAATCTGCCAGATGGATGCCAAAACATTGTTTCCTTAATAGTTTACTTGAGGAAAGGTTGTATGTGATACAACCAGAAGGTTTTCTCAGTCCTAAGGATGCTAAAAGGTGTGCGAGCTCCAGCAATCCATCTAAGGGCTAGAGCAAGCATTTTAGAGTTGGAATACACACTTTGATGAGCTGATCAAAGTTTTGTAGTTTATACAAAGTTTACGAGAAACTTGTATTTACAATAAAGTGAGTGGGAGCACTATAAAATTTCTGATAATTATATGTGGATGGCATATTGTTGATCGGAAATAATGTTGAATTTCTGGAAAGCATGAACGGTTGTTTGAAAGTGATTTTCAAAGGAAGACCTGGATAAAGCTACCTAATTGTTGAGCATCAAGATCTATAGAGATAGATCAAAATGCTTGATGAGACTTTCAATGAGTACATACCTTGACAAGATTTTGAAAGAGTTCAAAATGGATCAGTCAGAGAAAGAGTTCTCGCCTGATTTGTAAGGTGTGAAGTTGAGTGAGACTCAAAGCTCGACAACGGCAGAAGAAAGAGAAAGGACGAACATCGTCCCCTATGCCTTAGCCATAGGCTCTGTATAGTATGCCATGCTGTGTACTGCACCTGTGTGTGCCTTGCCATGAGTCTGTCAAGGGGTACAAGAGTGATCCAGGAGTGGATCACTGGACAGCGGTCAATATTATCCTTAGTGACTAAAAGACTAAGGAAATGTTTCTCGATTATGGAGGTGATAAAGGGTTCGTCATAAAGAGTTACATCGATGCAAGCTTTAACACTAATCTGGATGACTCTTAGTAGCAATCCGGATATGTATAGTGGAGCAGCCATTTGGAATAGTACCAAGTGGAGTGTGGTAGCAGTGTTTAAAGTTTGACATAGAGATTTGCAAAGTACACATGGATCGGAATGTCGCAGACCCGTTGACTATAAGTCCTCTCTCACATGCAAAGCATGATCGAGCCCCAGAACTCATTGGGTGTAAGATTCATAACAATGTGAATCAGATGGTGATGTGAACTAGATTATTGACTCTAGTGCAAGTGGGAGACTGTTAGAAATATGCCCTAGAGGCAATAATAAATTAGTTATTATCATATTTCCTTGTTGATGATAATCATTTATTATCCATGCTATAATTGTATTGATCGGAAACTCAGATACATGTGTGGATACATAGACAACACCATGTCCCTAGTATGCCTCTAATAGACTAGCTCGTTGATCAAAGATGGCTATGGTTTCCTAGTCATGGACATGAGATGTCATTTGATAACGGGATCACGTCATTAGGAGAATGATGTGATGGACAAGACCCAAACTACAAACGTAGCATCTGATCATGTCAGTTTATTGCTACTGTTTTCTGCATGTCAAGTATCTGTTCCTATGACCATGAGATCATGCAACTCACTGACACTGGAGGAGTGCCTTGTGTGTATCAAACGTCGCAACGTAACTGGGTGACTATAAAGGTACTCTATAGGTATCTACGAGGGTGTCTATTGGGTTGGCATGGATCAAGACTGGGATTTGTTACTCCGTGTGACGGAGAGGTATCTCAGGGCCCATTCGGTAATAAAACATCACAACAAGCCTTGCAAGCAATATGAATAAGTGTTAGTCATGGGATCTTGTGTTACGGAATGAGTAAAGAGACTTGCCGGTAACGAGGTTGAACTAGGTATGGAGATACTGACGATCGAATCTCGGGCAAGTAACATACCAAAGAACAAAGGAAACAACATACGGGATTAACTGAATCCTTGACATAGAGGTTCGACCGATAAATATCTTCGTAGAATATGTAGGAACCAATATGGGCATCCAGGTCTGCTATTGGTTATTGACCGTAGAGGTGTCTCGGTCATGTCTACATAGTTCTCGAACCCGCAGGGTCTGCACACTTAAGGTTTGGTGACGTTTCAATAGTATAGAGTTATGCATGGTGGTGACCGAAGGTTGTTTGGAGTCCCGGATGAGATCTCAGATGTCACGAGGAGCTCCGGAATGGTCCGGAGGTTAAGATTGATATATAGGAAGTCCTGTTTTGGTCGCCAGAAAAGTTTCGGGCTCATCGGTAGTGTACCGGGAGTGCCGGTAGTGTACCGGGGGACCATCAGGAGAGGTATTTCGACCCAAGAGGCTACATGGGCCTTGGGAGGAGGTAAACCAGCCCCTTGTGGGCTGGCCGAAGCCTCCTCTAAGGGCCCATGCAGCTGGAGTGGTTTGAGAAGGAGAAAATCCAAAGGTGGAGAGGTGGAAAGAGTTTCCAAGTGGAAAGGAGGAATCCTACTCCTAATAGGATTGGAGTAGGACTTCTCCACCTCCAATTTCGACCAAACATTGAGGGTTTGAGGCTGCCTCCTCCTCTCCCTCCCTCCTATATATACTATAGGATTTAGAGGAAAAAGCTAACCCTAATAGCCACGTGTTACCTCTCCTCTAGTGCATAGTTTCTCCTCTAGATCGGTTTTCTCCAGTGTTAGGCGAAGCCCTGCCGGAATAGCTCCACCACCATCGCCGCAACGCCGTCGCGCTATCGGAGAACTCTTCTACCTCTCTGCTCTCTCTTGCTGGATCAAGAAGGCAGAGATCGTCATCGAGCCGTACGTGTGCTGAATGCGGAGGTGCCGTCCGTTCGGCGCTAGATCGGAAGGACCGTGATCAATATCGCGAGACGGATCATGATGAGATCGCGGGACGAATCGTGATGAGTTCACAGGACGGATCGTGATTGGATCGCGGCATAGATCGTGATGAGATTATGGGATGCTCGGCGATTTGGATCGCGAAGACGTTCGACTACACCAACCGTGTTTCTAAACGCTTCCCGCTTAGCGATCTACAAGGGTATGTACATCCCCTCTCCCTCTCGTAGATGCTCATCACCATGGATAGATCTTGCGTGTGCGTAGAATTTTTTGTTTCCCATGCAACGTTCCCCAACAGCTAGGCCCCCTGTGTTTCCATCGCCGGCTCCCACTAGCCGGGTCGCACTACGCCGGCTCTACCCTGCCAACCAGCGCACTACCACGGGCCGCCATCGCCTCGGCCACTCCTCCCATGCCCGCCGGCTCGCCACCCCTCGTCGTTTCCTCCGGCTACGCTCTGGAGACTTGGCTATGGGCAAAAGGGGGTTGGGAACCGGCTGGAGAAAAATAAGTGGAGGTTCATTAGCCAGTTGACCCCGCAACCCACCTCATCCGCATTTGTAGTCTGAGAATAATAATAAAAGGTGGAGACTGGTGGGGTTAAAATAAAAGGTGTCACACCTCTGTTCTTTATCAGCCAGTCGCATCCGTCATCAGACGAAATTATTATCAGGTGATATTTTTTCTGATAATTTCGTTCACACGAATACATTCTTTCAAGAATTTTTGTACTTTTGATTTGTATGATTTTTTATGCATGATAATTTATAAATGGGGGTAGCACCAGCATCTGAATACGTTGGACGAACCCAAATGAATATGCAAGACGCGGCCCCGTGGTCTGGTCTACGTCAACATGCCGGTGTCGCGCCTGCTCACCTGAACCGCCCAACGGACGCGCGCAAGACGCCGCCCGCGGTCTGATCTACATCAACATATCAGTGCGGAGCTTGCCTATATGAGCTGCCCGAATGACAAGCGCACAAGTCGCTGCCACTACAGTTTGGTCAACTTCAAACAACCAGCCGGGATGAACCATCAACCGGATTGTTAGAGCAATTCATACGGGATCGCCTATAACCCGCCATGGTCAACCTCAACTTTCAGTGGAGATTCTCAAGCTGCCTCTTCGAGTCAACTTAAGACTCGGGGGCTATAGACATGACGAGACACATTTGGTCGTTTTCCACGAGAACCCCGAGTTGTGCAAAGACAAAATAGCACCATTGTGCGATGACTTACAAGATGGCGGCTTACAAATCGGCAGCCCACGTGATGCTGGCATGAAAGATGGCGAAAGGCTTAAGGTCACCCAAGAGGATGAGCCGCCATGTTACGAGCCGTTCAAACATGGTGCACCACTTATTGATGAAAGATTTAAGATCACTCAAGAGAGAGAGCCGCCATGATGCGAGCCGTTCAAACATGGGTGCTAAGATCACTCAAGAGGGCGAGTCGCCATGATGTGAGCCATTCAAACATGGGTGCCAAGTCGCCCAAGAGGATGAGCCATGATGCAAGATGTTCAAACATGGGTGCCAAGTCGCTCAAGAGGACATGCCATGATGCGAGCCGTTCAAACATGGGTGCCATGGGAGCCAAAGAGGATGAGCCTCCAGGATGCGAGCCATTCAAATATAGGTACCATGATGCAAGACGGGTCATGGACCAGAGCAAGGCACCAGAGTGGGTGAAGGCCACCCCCCACTTTGGTAGAGTCGTACCTACCTGTATGTAGCTACCACTCGCGCAGGGATGCCTGCGAGTTGTCAACTCACCCCCTTCGAGGGCCTCATATAGCAGTGAGGGAAAACTCTCTCTCATCTGCTACGTACTCTCCACCAAGTGGCCTGTCATACTCTTAACAGGTGACGTTGTTTAAGGTTCAAACGGCGGATTTATGTGACGTGAGAAGTAGCTTATGGGCCCCGGGGCACTCACTCCATTATAAATTCTGGTTCGTAAGGGCCAGAATATGAGATTTCGAAAAAAACAAGGGGAAAGCAAGACCATCATGCATTACATATTGCATCATACATTGCATTACATATTGCATCATACATTGCATTCATGTTATAAGTTGGGCCAGAGCAAGATTGTGAAAGATGAAGTAAGGCTATATTAAGATCTTCGGGTTATGCTTTTTCAATCCGCCCTCACAGCAATGTAGAACATATTTTGTCTTGTTTATTTTTGCAGGTCTTGTCTATTAAGATGAGCTGCCATTAGATTGGACAGTTGATTATTATTGAAGAGCCGCCCTATCAGATATAATTTCGTGTCATCCAATTGACCGGTTCTCGGATTTCTTCAATTGTGCTCTGCAGTAATCTACAACACTCATGGATTTATCAAATATATATTTGCCGGGTTGCACCGCAACCGTGAGCAGGGATTTCATGTCAAAGACAAAGGAATTATTCCAGGATATTCATTCTGGGTTATATTACAGCCATGATCAAGGACTCTTTCAAATCAGATCAATATCAGTTCAAGAGAACTTCTAAGGTGCATTATGATGGGTTATTATCACACAGTCCCAAGTTGTATCAGGCATGCGACCCGAAACTTGGGGGCTACACCATTCAAGTCCAGCTTATATCAAATATGCAAGTCCCATGTCACTGCAAGCACGCACCACGACACTTGGGGGCTAATGCAAGCCGGTTTTCAAATCATTACATTGTCAGCAAGACCGTATTATCTCAAGGAGATGAGTCAGCCTTTCTATATTTTTCTAAGTCCCAACCCAGTAATTCTTACTGACCCGTCACTTCGGGGCTACACCGCTCAGACCAAAATTCCTAAAGTCCCAATTCGTCATAGGCATGCGACCCGGCACTTGGGGGCTACAGTATTCAGTTGTTCAAACAGATTATGAGGATCAAATTGAAGACCTGGCCCATCGCATATTGATGAGCCGGTCCTTAGGGGCTACACCTGCTGAAGTTTCATAAGGTATAAGACAGTTGTAAGTCCCAGGTTGCTACAGGTAGGACAACCCGGCACTTGGGCGCTACACAGTCCAATATATTATTGCAAAGCACCAAGTCTTCATGGATAATCTTAGAGCTTGGGGGCTACAGGTAATATGGACATATCAAAAAAATTGAGGAGAATTTTCAAGATGTTAATTATGGAGTTCAGTTGTTAGACCCGGCATCACCAACATTCATGACCCGGTGTTATCAAAAGATTATAACCCGCCAGAGTTTATATAAGCCGCCCTGCTTCACAACAATGGAAGTCCGGATCTACGTCATGAGGATTTCCTATTTTCAAGATTTTCATTAAGCCAAAGTATTGGAAGCCAACTCAATGGCATATGGGTATTCTATTCCCGATTTTTTTTCAAAGGACGGTGACAAGCAAGACGATTTTCAATACGACTCCTTCATATGCAGAAAAGACCCGGATTTCTGAGGAGCCACTTCATAAGCCGGCCAAAGGAGCAAGCCAGCCACTTAACATATTGACTATTCTTATTTCAGGAGGTTACCATGAATAAATTCAAGCTAACCTGGGGGCTAATGTCGGGGGATATACCCCGTGATATGAGCCGGCAGACACTTCTAAGCCGGCGGACAAGTTCTAAGCCGGCAGACAAGTTCTAAGCCGACAAACAGTTCTAAGCTGGTAGACAAGTTCTAAGCCAACAGACAGTGGCCGACATAAGTTATGACCTGGCAGACAGTTATGACCCTTCAGACAATTATGTCCCGGAGATGAGTCTCTAGAGATGAGTATTGAAGATAAGTCCTGGGTTAAGCCGCCCGGTTAAGCCGCGGGGACTCAGAAGCCCATGAAGAGAAGCCCACGATGGGAAGTCATAATAGGTTAAGTCTCAATCCGACTTAGACTCTACAGGTAAGCCGCCCCTTCAACTTATATAAGGAGGGGCGGGTCACCCTGAGAGGTCAGGTTTTTGGAGATGTCTCAATAGACAAGTTAAGACAAACACAAGTCATTAGAGATAGACAGATTAGAGACTCTTGAGATTAGCGATAGCAAGACAGCACCCTTGTAACCGAGAAATCTTCCTCATCATCAATACAAGACAAAGCAGGACGTAGGCTTTTACGTCCATCGAAGGGGCTGAACTTGGGTAAACTCGCATTTCTCGATTCCGACCAACCCCTCTGAAGCCGCCACATAGTTGCGACCGCCCCGAACCTAAGTCCTTTCACCCGGACATCTGTCAAGACAAATCCACAACAGGTCTGGAGAAATACTTGGGAGACTTCGCGAAGAAGATGTTTGGCATGCTTGAAGGTAACTTTCTTCCGTTGAGTGAATTTCCTTAATTTCTACAGAATAGTGTCGTGACCAACCTTTCATTTCTCCTTCGTGTAGAATTCTGCCAAGACTTTGACAAGGAGACTAAGGAGATCGAGCCAAATCTGGACCCCCACCAAGTCACCTGTCAGGGACGTTGTGGCCATGAACATGTTTCGGGTTGATGCTCATCTCAGAAGTCAAGAGTATATCACTAGGCTGAAGGCTACGTTGGAGAAGATTGAAAAAGAACTTTGGCCAGAAGACACCCTCCATACTGACCTCGAGTCGATGATGACCCACCTCAACGAGATTCCTGGTCGAGTACAGGCATGGAAATAATCCGCTGCTCACTGTGGAGCTCACGTGGCACTTTCACTCGTCTGGGTCCATTGCAAGGATGCCAAGGAGGACAAGCTGAAGACCCTTCAGGTGGCCAACATGAAGAAACTTCAATTTGAAGACTTCATGGAGACCTTCATCGAAGCAGCCACTCGGATCGCCGATGGGATTGATCTGGACACCTTCGTCGAGCCCGCAAGCCCCACCGGTGCTTGAGAAATACTTTGCTTGCAGTTGAAACTTTATTTGCCTCGGTATGCCGAGTGATGGTGTAACCGTTTAAAACTTCGTTCAGGCCTTAAGCCTGAGTACTTCCATTTGTGTGGGAAACTTTTATCCGCGCTAGAAATTATGGATTTATCTGAATTTTGCTTTCAAATATTTCGCTTGGTTAAGTTTGTTTGATTTCCGAGTGAGCTAGATGCTCATTACTCAGAAGAATTTTAACTTAGGTGAAAACTGGTTCGCAACTAAGTTTCCATGTGAATAGGATGCTATTCACTCAGCAGAATGTTTAACTTAGGGGAAAACGGGTTCGCGGCTAAGTCCCCGAGTGAGAGGGCGCTCACCACTCGGAGGAGTTTTCAAGTTAGACGAAGACTGATTCGTAGCTAAGTTTCCAAGTGAATGGGATGCTATTAACTCGACGAGATTTTTTAACTTAGGAGAAAACTTGTCCGTGGCTAAGCCCATGAGTGAGAGGGTCGCTCGTCACTTGGAGGAGTTTTTGACTTAGGCGAAGACTGATTCGCAGCTAAGCTTTCGAGTGAATAGGATGCTATTCACTCGGCAAGGTTTTTAACATAGGCGAAAACTTGTTCGCGGCTAAGCCACCGAGTGAGAGGGTCGCTCGTCACTCGGAGGAGTTTTCAAGTTAGGCGAAGACTAATTCGAAGCTAAGCTTCCGAGTGAATAGGATGCTATTCACTCGGCGAGGTTTTTAACTTAGGCGAGAACTTATTTGCAGCTAAGCCCCCGAGTGAGAAGGTCGCTCGTCACTTGGAGGAGTTTTCAACCTAGGCGAAGACTGATTCGTAGCTAAGCTTCCGAGTGAATAGGATGCTATTCACTCGGCGAGGTTTTTAACTTAGGTGAAAACTTGTTCGTGGCTAAGCCCTCGAGTGAGAGGGTCGCTCGTCACTCGGAGGAGTTTTCAACTTAGACGAAGACTGATTCACAGCTAAGCTTCCGAGTGAATATGATGCTATTCACTGGGCGAGGTTTTTAACTTAGGCAAAAACTTGTTCGCGGCTAAGACCTTGAGTGAGAGGGTCGCTCACCACTCGAAGGAGTTTTCAACTTAGACAAAGACTAGTTCACCGCTAAGCTTCCGAGTGAATAGGATGCTATTCACTCGGCAGGGTTTTAACTTAGGCGAAAACTGGTTTGCAGCTAAGCCTCCGAGTGAGAAGGTCGCTCACCACTCGGAGTGTTTTTGAATATGAGATTGTGCGATCGGAATCGACAAAAAACTATGGGAGTCATAACTTTGATAAACAACATTGTCTAGAGTACTCTTATTACATCAAACACCTCAGTCGTCAGGTATAAAAACATCGAAGTAAATCTGTGTTCCAAGCACACGGTTCGTTGATATTCTTCTTGAGGTTGAAAAGGTGGTAGGCTCCGTTGTTCAGTACTTTGATGACGACGAAAGGACCTTCCCATGTGGGGGCGGGCTTGTGAGGCCGCTGCTGATCCACTCGGAGCACAAGATCACCTTCATGGAATGACTGACTCCTGACGTGTCTTGCATGGAAGCGACGCAGATCTTGCTGGTACACAGTCGACCGAATCAGATCCATTTCACGTTCTTCTTCTAGGAAATCTACACCGTCATGTCATGCTTGTTCAGCCTCAGCCTTAGAGTAAAGGTCTAGACGAGGAGAATTGTGCAGGAGATCACTCGGCAAAATGGCCTCGGCTCCGTACACCATGAAGAAAGGAGTGCGCCCAGTCGACTGATTAGGAGTCATCCTCAAGCCCCACAGAACTGATGGCAATTCAGTAACCCAATCTCGAGCTGCATATTCAAGATCTCGCATGAGTCGAGGCTTCAGCCCTTGAAGGATAAGGCCATTTGCTCGCTCAGCTAGACCATTAGTCTAGGGGTGCACAACGGACGCGTAATCCACATGAGTGCCTTGGGAGGAGCAAAAGTGTGTTAACTCTTCCGAGTCAAAGTTTGAACCATTGTCTATAATGATATCGTGGGGAACTCCATACCGGAACATTATCTCTTTCATAAATTTGATAGCAGTGCGTGAATTCAGCTTCTTTATGGGTTTAGCCTCAATCCACTTGGTGAACTTGTCGACTACTACAAGGAGATGCGTGAATCCACTTTGGCCCATTCGGAGAGGGTCGACCATATCCAAACCCCATACAGCGAACGGCCAGACAAGAGATTATCCTTCAAGGCGGATGCGGGCTTGTGTGACATGTTTGCATAAAATTGGCATCCTTCATAGTGCTGAACAATATCCTTAGCCATTTCGTTGGCGCATGGCTAGAAGAAACCAGCTTGGTATGCTTTGGCAACAACCGTCCGAGAGGACACATGATGACCACTGGTCCCCGAGTGAATTTCCTCCAGAATCAGTCGGCCTTCCTCAGGATAGATGCACCGCTAAGTTACGACAGTTATGCTTTCTCTATAAAGTTGTCCATCCATCACAGTAAATGCTTTGGACTTGCGGATGATTTGTCGAGCTTCAACCTCGTCTTCTGGGAGTTCTTGCCTTAGTATGTATGCAATATATGGCACCGTCCAATCAGGTGTAATAACCAGAATCTCCATGACTAGATCTATGACTGTCGGGACATCAACTTCAGATGGATTGGAGGCGCTTATTGCTTGCAGGGGCTCTTCAGTGAAGGGATCTTCTTGCACCGAAGGAGAATGTAAGTGTTCCAGAAATACATTGCTAGGTACAGGCTTCCGAGTGGATCCGATCTTTTCTAAATCATCAGTTGTGTGATTCTTCACTCGGGGAATATGGTGGAGTTCCAAACCTTCAAATTTCTTCTCAAGCTTTCTCACTGCATGGCAATATCCAGTCATGACAGGCTTCCTGACATCCCACTCCTTCATCACCTGACTAACCACAAAATCTGAGTCACCGTATACCATCAGGCGCCGGACATCGAGTGAAATGGCCATATGTAACCCGTAGAGGAGTGCCTCGTATTCAGCTTCATTATTGGGGGAATCAAAGTGAATCTGGAGGACATAAATGAGCTTGTCACCCTTTGGAGATACCAATACAACACCAGCACTAGACCCATTCAGCATCTTAGAGCCATCAAAGAACATGGTCCAGTGTGCCGAGTGGATTTGAGTTGGCTGCTGCTGTTCTATCCACTCGGCCATGAAGTCAGCAAGCGCTTGGTTTGATTGCCTTTTTTGCTTCAAACTTGATATCAAAGTAGAGGAGCTCAATAGCCCATTTGGCCACTTGACCAGTCGCATCTCGATTGTTGAGGATCTCAGACAATGGAGCATCACTGACGACTGAGATTGAGTGATCTTGGAAGTAGTGTGCCACCTTCTTCGCTGATAGACATATACCATAGACGAGCTTCTAGTAATGAGGGTACCTTTCCTTTGAAGGAGTCAACACTTCAGAGATATAGTAAACTAGACGTTGGACTTTATAAGACTTGCCCGCTTCTTCTTGCTCAACAGTGAGAACCGTACTGAGGACTTGGTTAGTGGTTGCAATGTACAGAAGCAGGGGTTCTTTGATGTGCGGAGCAGCAAGCACTGACTGGGTGGAAAGCAGGGCTTTGAGCTCGACAAATGCTGCTTCTGCTTCAGGAGTCCACTCGAACGTATCAGATTTATTCATCAGTTGGTATAAAGGCAATGCCTTCTCTCCAAGATGAGAAATAAATCTACTCAACGCCGCCAGGCAACCCGTGAGCTTCTAGACATCATGCACACGCTTAGGGCTTTTCATTCAGACAATGGTGCCGATCTTCTCGGGATTGACGTCGGTCCCCCATTCGGAAACGAGGAAACCGAGCAACTTGCCACCGGGAACTCCAAAAGTGCACTTGGACGGGTTTAACTTGATATCATATTTCCTTAGGTTGGCGAATGTTTCTGCCAAGTCAGTCAGCAGGTTAGAACACTTGCGAGACTTGACTACAATATCATCCATATAAGCCTCAACATTCTGAGGGATTTGGTCGAGCAGGCATTTCTGAATCATGTGCATGAAAGTAGCGCCAGCATTTTTCCGACCAAAAGGCATGGTGATATAACAGAAACACCCGAAAGGGGTGATGAAGGCCGTCTTTATTTCATCTGGACCAAACAAACGGATCTGATGGTAACCAGAGTATGCATCGAGAAAAGATAAATGCTCGCATACCATAGTTGAGTCTACAATCTGATCGATGCGAGGGAGCAGAAAATGATCTTTCGGGCAGACCCGATTGATATGTTTAAAGTCAATACACATGTGGAGTGACTTATCTTTGTTGGGGACCATGACGACGTTCACGAGACATTAGGAGTGGTAAATCTCGCGTATGAACTTAGCCGCCAAGAGTCGAGCCACCTCCTTGCCGATTGCCTTCCGCTTCTCTGCTGCCAATCGACGCAAGTGTTCTTTGACAGGCTTGGCCTTCGGTTCAACTCTCAATCGATGCTTAGCCAACTCTGTGGGTACACCCGGCATGTCAGAAGGCTTCCATGCAAAGATGTCCCAGTTCTCACTAAGGAACTGGATGAGCGCGGCTTCCTATTTGTTGTCGAGTGTCGTTGAGATGTTGGTCGGGGCAGCGTTAGGATCTGTCGGGTGAACATTCATTTGCTTCACTTCACCTGCCGACTAAAAAGCAGACTCAGAGGCAGGCTTCTTGGAACGCAGCAGATTGGCATGATCAGTATTCTTCTTGTATTCTTCCAACTCGACCACAGCCATTTGATGGTCGGCAATCTTTGAGCCTTGCTGAAGGCACTGCTCAGCCCTTTGTCGATTCCCTATGACCGTGATCACACCCTTGGGCCCAGGCATCTTCAGCTTGAGGTACACGTAACATGGGCGCGCCATGAAACGGGCATAAGCCGGTCGACCAAGGATGGCATGATATGCGCTCTGGAAGTCTACAACTTCAAACGTTAACTTTTCCTTGCAAAAATTCTTGTCGGTGCCGAACACCACATCCAACACAATCTGACTGAGTGGCTTGGCCTTATTCCGAGGGATGATTCCATGGAACTGCATGTTTCTCTCACTGAGTCGGGACATCGGAATGCCCATCCCCTTGAGGGTATCTGGATATAAGATATTCAATCCCCTCCCTCTGTCCATGAGAACCTTGCGAAGTCGAGTGCCTCCAATAACAGGATCCACCACAAGAGCTTGCCAACCGGGGGTAGCAACATGAGCAGGGTGGTCTGACTGATCGAAGGTGATAGGAGTCTAAGACCACTTGAGGTATGTGGGGGTGGTAGGAATAGCCATGTTGACCTCCCTGTTGAAAAAAATTAGTTGACTTTTGCTTTCTACATCGGCAAAAATCATCAAAGTGGCATTGACCTTAGGAAAATCCTCTTTATCTTCATCCTCTTACTTTTCAGGAGTTTTCCCACTCGACTGTCCTTCCTTGAACTGTTGGATCAGTAATCTGCACTATCGAGTGATGTGCTTCGGCAATATCAAATTGCCCTCTTCATCCTTCTTCGTGTGGATTGCACACGGCAAATCCATGACGTCCGTTCCTGATTGATTCTTTGATTTCTTGGGGGTAAATTTCCCTTTGGGTTTCCCCTTATTCTTTCCTTGCGCCGCTAGAGTGGCTGCCTCTGCCTGAGCAGAACCATCGGCTTTGCGCTTTTGCTTCCGACTGGTATTGCTGCTACCAGCATCATTGTCGACTGCCTTTCCCTTGCTGCTACGGAGGCGGTCATCCTCTTTGTCATTGGCGTACCGAGTGGCAATTTCCATCATCTTGCCTAGGGATATATCTCCTGTCCGACCAAACTTTAGAAAGAGCTCTATGTACTTAACACCGTCCTTGAAGGCGCAGACTTCTTGGTGCTCGGAAACATTTTCCACTGTGTGATGGAGGGTGGTCCAACGCTGAATGTAATCCCTCAAATTTTCATTCGGTTTCTACACACAGTGGTGTAGATCAGTCAAACTAGCGGGACGCTTGCATGTGCCCTCGAAAGTTCTGATGAACACTCGGGCAAGATCCTCTCGACAGTAGATGCTAGAAGGATCCAACCGATTTAGCCATGCTCGGGACGAACCATCCAACATCAAAGACAAATGCTCATGGCTATATTGCCATTTCCTCCACCGATCTGCACCGCCACTCGGTAATCGTCTAGCCGTGTTTCCGGCTTCGACTCACGAGTGAACTTGCTTACACCAGCCGCCAACCTGAAGTTGGGGGGAATCTCAGCGAATCGAATGGCTCTACTGAAACTCTCAGGCCCAGAGACAACGGCACCACTTCCACTCGGACGATTCTAACATAACCATCCCTGTGAACCCTGTCCCTATCAACCAGATTCTGCACAAGGACAGACCTCACGTCAAACCCAAGAACTCGCTCATCGCCGAACGGGCACCAATCATCATAGTGTAGGGGCACGTATGAACCACCCCGCGGAGGAGTATGCACTCGACGGCGGTCATCATGGTGATAATGAGGAGCAAACTGATCCCGTCCCTGGTCTCGGTACTGATCTTCATGGTAACCTCCGCCCCTGCGACGCAGAGGTGACCCCGGGCTATGAGCCGACTGAACTTTGTCCGCCTTGACCGAATTACTATGTAGCCTATTGCGCGACTAGGAAGTAGTCGAATTCTTCTGTTGCGCTACCCCAAGCAATGCTCGGATCTGCTACAAACCTCTGCCAGCCTCTAAACGTGATGGTTGAATGGAGTCTGCAATCCTAGCAGCAGCTGCAACATTCAGAACCGGAGTACAGAATACCTAGACATTGTTCAGAGATACACCCGGAAATAGTTGTCGCTGACGTTGACTGGAAACTGGTGGATGCTAGCGGCTACGCTCGCCGAGTGCCCTTTGCATCTCTTCGAGCCGAATGCGCGTGGACTCCAAGGCGTGGGCCTCGGCAGTCACACCAACGATGGGCGTATGGAGAATATCCTCATCTCGGCGCTGCTTCTCATTCGACGGTCCTCCAACCTCGTGCCCACTGCGGTCGAAGCCAGGCGGGCTTTGATGTGAACCCGCCATAAGAAATTCAGCCGTTGGATCACAGCTCTCACACTTAGAAGGAACGTCAAACTGATCCGACACCGAGTCGAACATGTCATGAAGTGATTCGCGGGCTCGATAGCCGCAATCTGCCGGGATGACACTTGGTGAGCCGCCGCATGCCTCAGCCTACGCTGGAGCCGCGAGCGACTAGATCGCTTGTGGCGACAAACAACAAGGATATCAAACGATACCAGAGCCGATAGGTACGGAGTCGACGGTTGCCGAAGAAGAACACCGCAGGAGCTTGCACGGAAATGCGTCGCCTCGCGGATCGGGAGCGCCTCAACATCCAGAGGCGCTTCGTGAAGCCATGCTGAGTCCTCAACTACGAAGGTGAGCACACCGAGACGGATCTCGTGGCCCAAGAACAAACCGCCGCCTAAAGATATGATGAAGAAGAAAATTGCAAACTCGCTGGAAGTCGCTTAGACGCCTGCCCCATGGTGAGTGCCAACTGTCGTGGGAACGAGACTAGCAGTAGAAGGTAGGGGTACGTAAGGAGAGGGTAGAGTCCTAGCTACGGCGAGGTTGTACACACGGATGTATGAGTTTGGGCCCCTCTGGTGGAGGTAACAACCCTACGTATCAGTTCTCCGGAGCTTCTGTCATGTGGAATGTATGAGTTACACGGGGTACGAACCCTTGTGTCCGAGGGGAGGGGCGGCTTATATAGAGTGCACTGCCCCTCAAGAATACCCGGCAACCAAGGGTTCGATCGTGGTAATAAAGGCATACGTTACTGATAATGTATGTAATAAATGCTACTAATGGGACCAGTCGAACGCCTGTCTGTTGGCCTCCCTGGAGTGGCTTCTGGTCTTCTGCGGTCGAATGACTTCTGGTACTTCCGAGTGAAAGGCGGTTGTCGAATGGAGGGAGAAACCTCCGAGTGAACTTTCTGTCGAGTGACTCATGTGCCATGGTGACTTCAGTTGCAGTCTTCCTTATAATCTTGTAATCTTTAAGTTCTCCAATGTAGAGTCCTTAGGTAGGGTATGTGGGTCAGGCCTAAGACCCCACCCTAGGTACATATCCCCATCAGTGCTAATCCGACCTGTCGTTGTCTTCTACCTCCAGCCCATCGAAGAGCTGGTTGCGCTCCGCCTCGTTGATGTGGAGCTGCCAATGCTCTTAGCCGATGATGCGAAAACTAAGCATGGATGCGAGCACCGCCCAATTCATGTCGACAAGGCCAGGCTCCACCATAACCATGGCCGCAACAGCAGCGTCAGCGGGCGCTCCACCTCCAGCTACTCCTCTACAGTCGATGCTCCTCCACCTCTACAGTCGATGCTCCTCCAGGAGCGACATATTATGTGTCAATCCACATGTAGCAGTCTGAACATAGGCTGCTAATCCGTGGACGCCTATGTTGGGGAACGTTGCATGGGAAACAAAAAATTTCCTATGCACACGCAAGATCTATCCATGGTGATGAGCATCTACGAGAGGGAGAGTGGATCTACATACCCTTGTAGATCGCTAAGCGGGAAGCATTAAGAAACGCGGTTGATGTAGTCGAACATCTTCGCGATCCAAATTGTCGAGCATCTCGCGATCCCATCATGATCCGTCCCGCGATCCCATCATGATCCATCCTGCGATCTCATCACGATCCATCCCGTGATCCAATCACGAATCGTCTCGCGATCTTGATCACGGTCCTTCTGATCTAGCGCCGAACGGTCGGCACCTCCACGTTCAGCACACGTACAGCTCGATGACGATCTCCGCCTTCTTGATCCAGCAAGAGGGAGCGGAGAGGTAGACGAGTTCTTCGGCAGCGCGATGGCGTTACGGCGATGGTGGTGGAGTAATTCTAGTAGGGCTTCGCCTAAGCACCATTGAAAACCGATCTTGAGGAGAAACTACGAACTAGAGGAGAGGCAGCACGTGGCTTATGGTTTCTTGATGTGTCCCAAGTGCTAGCCCCACCCCTTTATTTATATGCTGAGCCCTGGGGTCGAAACTTGGAGAAAAATCCTCCTCAAGGTTGGTTTGCCCGCAAGGCAAGAGTCCTCCTCGGACTCTAGGACCAGACGCCAAGGTCCTCGGTGTCTGGCCCCAGATGCCAGGGTCCCTAGCGTCTGGCCCATGGCCTCCGAAAACACCTTTTGCACCTTCCTAAAGCCTCATGGGCTTTACCCCTTGACCCAAATAAAGTGTCCTTGTACCCCGAACAATTCAGGAAACATTCGAAACTATTTCCGGTGAATTCTGGAACCCTTTCGGAGACCAAAAACTATTATCCCATATATCAATCTTTACCTTCGGACCATTTCGGAGCTCCTCGTGACGTTCGGGATATCATCCGAGACTCGGAACAACCTTAGGTCACCACCATACATAACTCTATACTACCGAAACGTCACGGAACCTTAAGTGTGCAGACCCTGCGGGTTCGAGAACTATGTAGACATGACCGATACACCTCTACGGTCAATAACCAATAGCGGGACCTGGATGCCCATGTTGGTTCCTACATATTCTAAGAAGGTCTTTATCGATCGAACCTCTATGTCAAGGATTCAGTTAATCCCGTATATTGTTCCCTTTGTTCTTCGGTATGTTACTTGCCCGAGATTCGATCATTGGTATCTCCATACCTAGTTCAACCTCGTTACCGGCAAGTCTCTTTACTCGTTATGTAATACAAGATCCTGTGGCTAACACGTTAGTCACATTGCTTGTAAGGCCTATTGTGATGTTGTATTACCGAGTGGGCCCTGAGATACCTCTCCGTCACACGGAGTAACAAATCCCAGTCTTGATCCATGCCAACCCAACAGACGCCCTCGAAGATACCTGTAGAGCACCTTTATAGTCACCCAGTTACGTTGCGACATTTGATACACACAAGGTACTCCTCCAGTGTCACTGAGTTGCATGATCTCATGGTCATAGGAACATATACTTGACATGAAGAAAACAGTAGCAATAAACTGACACGATCATATGCTACGTTTGTAGTTTGGGTCTTGTCCATCACATCATTCTCCTAATGATGTGATCCTGTTATCAAATGACATCTCATGTCCATGACTAGGAAACCATAGCCATCTTTGATCAACGAGCTAGTCTATTAGAGGCATACTAGGGACATGGTGTTGTCTATGTATCCACACATGTATCTGAGTTTCCGATCAATACAATTATAGAATGGATAATAAACGATTATCATGAACAAGGAAATATGATAATACAATTTATTATTGCCTATATGGCATATTTACAACAATGGTGATACACCTGCAACAAGTTGAACCCGGTCACCGGCGGCTCCTTCACCAGCACGAGCGTCTGCTCCTCATCCGCCTTCTCCATTGCGATCTCGGTCATGACCATGGGATCATCATCCTCCTTTTGGGAAACGTTGCATGGGAAACAAAAAATTCATATGCACACGCAAGATCTATGCATGCAGATGCATAGCTACGAGAGGGGGAGTGTATCTGCATACCCTTGTAGATCGCTAAGCGGAAGCATATATAACGCGGTTGATGTAGTCATACGTCTTCATGATCCATCCCGATCTAGCACCGAACGGACAGCACCTCCGCATTCAGCACAGGTGTGGCTCGATGACGTCTCTGCCTCCTTGATCCAGCAAGCGAGGGCAGATAAGTAGATGGTATCTCAACCAGCACGACAGCATGATGGAGATGGTGGTGGAGCAGTGCCAGCAGGGCTTTGCCAAGCGCCTCCGAAACTGCAAACGAGGAAGAACAGGATAAACGGGAGGGAGAGGGCTGCCTCAAGGGAGAGGACTTGTTGTATTCATCCCTCCCCTCTCCTACACTATTTATAGGAGGCTAGGGGCAGGAGGGGGCACATCCCTAACCCCTCCTCCAAGGGAGGGGGCAGCGGCCAGGAGGGAGGAGTCCTCCCTCCCAATGGCACCTCCTAGGTGCCTTCCCCTTTAGGGTTTCCTACCCCTAGCCGCATGGGCCCTTGGAGGCTGGACCAACAAGGCTTGGATGCCCCCATACACCCCATGCACATCCTAGGTGCTGGAGGGACCCTTCTGGACTCCTCCGGAACCCTCAGGAACCTTCCGAAAGCTTCTCGGTACAATACCGGTAAAACCCGAAACTATTCCGGTAGCCAAATATATGACTTCCCATATATAAATCTTTAACTCCGGACCATTCTGAAGCTCCTCATGACGTTTGGGATCTCATCCGGGACTCCAAATAACATTTGTTCACCAACTTCCATATCCCAATAGTACTCTAGCGTCACCGAATGTTAAGCATGCGAACCCTATGGGTTCGAGAATCATGTAGACATGACTGAGATACCTCTTCGGTTAATAACCAATAGCGGGACCTGGATGCCCATATTGGTTCCT
The DNA here is from genome assembly GCA_022496015.1 of Hordeum marinum. Lineage (NCBI taxonomy): Eukaryota > Viridiplantae > Streptophyta > Magnoliopsida > Poales > Poaceae > Hordeum > Hordeum marinum. Next base: position 389,113,748 of record CM039678.1, on the reverse strand, counting down.
AAATATTCCACGAATATCTTCATCGGTCGAACCACGATGCCAATGATTCAATCAATCTCGTATGCAGTTCCCTTTGTCCAGCGGTATGTTACTTACTTGAGATTCGATCGCACGTATCTCCATACCTAGTTCAATCTCATTACCCATAAGTCTCTTTACTCGTTCCATAATAAAAAGATCCCATGAATAACTCCTTAGTCACATTGCTTGCAAGCTTCTCGTGATGTTGTATTACTAAGTGGGCCCAGAGATACCTCTACGTCATACGGAGTGACAAATCCTAGTCTCGATCCATGCCAACCCAACTGACAACCTCAGAAATACTTGTAGAGCATCTTTAGGATCACTCAGTTATGTTGTGATGCTTGATACACACAAAGCTTTCCTACGGTGTCAGGGAGTTGCATGATCTCATGGTCATAGGAACAAATACTTGATATGAAGAAAGTAGTAGCAATAAACTAACACGATCAAATGCTATGCTTACGGTTGGGTATTGTCCATCTTGTCATTCTCCTAATGATGTTACCCCATTATCAAATGACAAATCATGTCCATGGTTAGGAAACCTTAACCATGTTTGATCAACGAGCTAGTCTAGTAGAGGCTCACTAGGGACACGGTGTGTTCTTTGTATCCACACATGTATCTAAGTTTCCAACCGATACAATTATAGCATGGATAATAAAAGATTATCATGAACAAGGAAATATGATAATAACCAAATTATTATTGCCTCTAGGGCATATTTCCAATAGTCTCCCACTTGCACTAGAGTCAATAATCTAGTTCACATCACTATGTAATTAACACCCAATGAGTTTTGGGGTTTGGTAATGTTTTTTTGTGATAGAGGTTTTAGTCAATGGGTCTGCACCATTCAGATCCGTGTGTACTTTGAAAATCTGTATGTCATACTATAGATGCTGCTACCACGCTCCATTTGGAGCTATTTCAAATGGCTCCTCCACTATACGTATCCGGTTTGCTACTTAGAGTCATTCAGATTGGTACCAAAGCTTGCATCGACGTAACCCTCTATGCCGAACTCTTTGTCACCTCCATAACCAAGAAACATTTCCTTAGTCCTCTAAGGAGAATTTTGACCGTTGTCTGGTGATCCACTCCTGGATCACTCTTGTACCCCCTTGCCAAACATGTGGCAAGGCACACATCAGGTGTAGTACACAGCATGGCATACCGTATAGAGCCTATGGCTAGGGCATAGGGGACGACCTTCGTCCTTTCTATTTCTGATGTCGTGGTCGAGCTTTGAGTCTTACTCAACCTCACACCTTACAACTCAGGCAAGAACTCCTTCTTTGACTAATCCATTTTGAACTCCTTCGAAATCTTGTCAATCATGCGCTCTGTGAAAGTCTTATCAGGCGTCTTGATCTATGTCTATAGATCTTGATGCCCAATACTTAAGCAGCTTTATACATGTCTTCCTTTGAAAAACTCCTTTCAAACAACCCTTTATGCTTTCCAAAAATTGTACATCATTTCCGATCAAAAATATGTCATCCACAAATACTTATCAGAAATACTATAGTGCTCCCACTCACTTTCTTGTAAATACAAGTTTCTTCCTAAACTTCGTATAAATTCAAAAGCTTTGATCAACACATCAAAGTGCATATTCCAACCCCGAGATGCTTGCACCGGTCCATAGAAGGATCACTGGAGCTCGCATGCCTTTTAGCATCCTTAGGATCGACAAAACCTTCGAGTTGTGTCACATACAACCTTTCCTCACGGAAGCCGTTAAGGAAACTCTATTTTGAAATCCATCTGCCAAATTTCGTAATCGAAAAATATAGCAACAGCTAACATAATCCCAACAGACTTTAGCATCGCTATGAGTGAGAAGGTCTCATCATAGTCAACTCCTTGAAATTGTCAGAAACCTCTTTGTGACAAATTGACCTCTATAAATGGTCACATTTACCATCAACGTCTGTCTTCTTCTTAAAGATCCATTTGTACTTAACGGTCTGTCGTTCTTGGGCAAGTCTACCAAAGTCCATACTTGGTTTTCATACATGGATCCTATCTCATATTTCATGGCACCTAGCCATTTGTTGGAATCCGGGCCCACCATCTCTTCTTCATAGTTCGTAGGTTTACTGTTGTCTAACAACATCACCTCCAAGACAGGATTACCGTACCACTCAGGGGCAGTACGTGTCCTTGTCGACCTACGAGGTTTGGTAGTAACTTGATCTAAAGTTTCATGATCATCATCATTAGCTTCCTCTTCAATTGTTGTACGCATTACATGAACACCTTTCTGTCATGCGCTACTTTCCAAATCAAGTGAAGGTTCTACAACCTTATCAAGTTCTACCTTCCTCCCACTCACTTCTTTCAAGAGAACCTCCTTCTCTAGAAAGGATCCATTCTTGGCAACAAAGACCTTGCCTTAGGATCGGTGATAGAAGGTATACTCAATTGCTGCTTTAGGTACATGGGCAAGGGTAGCCCGGCCCGGTGACCCGGCCCAAGCCCGGCCCAAAAAACCTGGGCCGGGCTTTAGGTTCCGGCCGAGTTCGGGCTCAGAAACGAGGCCCGGTTGGCAGTTCGGGCCGGGCTCGGGCTTGGGAAATAGGGCGTTTTACACGGAGGCCCGGCCCGGCCCGGCCCTAAGTTAACCATTTTAGTCTATTTGGGTCAGGCTCGGGCCTAAAAGTTCATGTTTTTGGCCGGTCCGGGCAGGGCTCGGCGTGGGAATTTTAGTTCGGGCTTTACAAAGCCCGGCCCGAAGCCCGGCCTGGCCCGGTGGATGCCTAGGTTTACTTTAGGGTATCTTATGAAGATGCACCTTTCCTCTTTGGGTTCGGGCTTATCATGCATAAGTGTCAAATTCCCAAACTCTAAGAAATAACGGCTTATGTTTCTGCCAAACCATAATTCATACGGTCTCATCTCAACGGATTTAGATGATGCCCTATTAAAGTGAATGTAGTTGTCTCTAATGCATAACCCCCAAAAATGATGGTGGTAAATCGGTAAGAGACATCGTAGTACGCACCATATCCAATAGAGCATGATTAAGACGTTCGGACACACCATCACACTATGGTGTTCCAAGCGGCGTGAGTTATGAAACAATTTCCATATTGTCTTAAGTTGCATACCAAACTCGTAACTCAGATATTCACCTCCATGATCATATCATAGATATTTTATCTTCTTGTCACGATGATCTTCTCTAAAATTGCTTAAACTTTTCAAACGTTTTAGACTTGTGTTTCATTAAGTAAATATATACTCATATCTACTCAAATCATTAGTGAAGGTGTAAGAAAATAACGATATCTAGCGCACGCTTTAACACTCATTAGACTGTATACATCAACATGTATCATTTCCAATAAGTCACTTGCCCACTCCATCATACTGAAAACGCGGTCTTAGTCATCTTGCCCATGAGGCATGGTCCGCATGTCTCAACTGATTCGAAATCGAGTGAGCCCAAAGATCCATCAACATGGAGTTTCTGCATGCGTACACCAATATGACCTTAGCGGCAGTGCCACAATTATGTGATACTATCATTATTAAATTTGCATCTTTTGACATTTATATTGTGAACATGTGTATCACTACGATCGATATTCAAGAAACCATTCACATTGGGTGCATGACCATTGAAGGTATTATTCATGTAAACAAAATAACCATTATTCTCTGACTTAAATGAATAACCATATTGCAACAAACGTGATTTAATCGTGTTCATGCTCAACGCAAACACCAAATAACATTTATTTAGGTTTAACACTAATCCCAAAGGTAGAGGGAGCGTGCCATGGTGATCACATCAACCTTGGAAACACTTCCAACACACATCGTTACCTTGCCTTAGCTCGCTTCTGTTTATTCCGTACCTTTTATTTTGAGTTACCAATATTAGCAACTGAACCGGTATCTAATACTCAGGTGCTACTAGGAGTACCAGGAAGGTAGTCATCAATAACATCTATATCAAATATAGTTTTGTTGACATTGCGAGCCTTCTTATCAGCCAAGTATCTGGGGTAGTTCTGCTTGAGTGGTCGTTTCCCAACAAAAGCACTCGGTCTCAGGTGTTGGTCCAACCTTGGGTTTCTTCACTGGAGCGACAACTGGCTTGCCATTCTCGAAGTTTCCCTTCTTGCCCTTGCCCTTCTTGAAACTAGTGGTCTTTACTAACCATCAACACTTGATGCTCCTTCTTGATTTCTACCTTCTCAGCGTAAAACATCGCGAATAGCTCAGGGATCATCATCTCCATCCCTTGCATGTTATAGTTCATCACGAAGCTCTAGTAGCTTTGTGATAGTGACTTGAAGAACTCTGTCAATCACTATCTTATCTGGAAGATGAACTCCCACTTGATTCAAGCGATTGTAGCACCCAGACATTCTGAGCACATGCTCACCTATTGAGCTATTATCCTCCATCTTGCAGGCAAATAACTTTGTTAGAGGTCTCTATATCTCTCAACACGGGCATGAGCCTGAAATTCCAATTTCAGCTCTTGGAACATCTCATATGCTTCGTGATGTTCAAAACGTCTTTTGAGCCTCAATTCTAAGCAATAAAGCCTGACGCACTGAACTATCAAGTAGTCATCAGAACGTGTCTGTCAGATGTTCACAACATCCATAGATGACGCTTGAGGGGGTGGCACACCGAGCGGTGCATCAAGGACATAAGCCTTCTGTGCAGCAGTGAGGACAATCCTCAGATCACGGACCTAGTCCACGTAATTGCTACCATCGTCTTTCAACTTACTTTTCTATAGGAACGTATCAAAATATAGGGGACCTATAGCGCGAGCTATTGATATACAACATAATTTGCAAAGATATTTTGACTATATTCATGATAATGAGTTCCATTAATCATATTACTAAAGAACTCCCACTCAAATCAACATCCCTCAGGTTGTTCGAGTGTAACATGATCCAAATCCACCAACCAAGTCCGATCATCATGTGAGATGGGGTGGCTTCAATGGTGAACATCTCCATGTTGATCATATCTACTATATGACTCATGTTCAACCTTTCGATCTCTGTGTTCCGAGGCCATGTCTGTACATGCTAGGCTCGTCAAGTTTAACCCAAGTATTCAGCTTGTGTAAATCTGGCTTACACCCGTTGTATGCGAACGTAGAGTCTCTCACACCCGATCATCACGTGGTGCTTAGACATGATGAATCTTCGCAACGGTGCACACTTGGGGAGAACACAATTTTATCTTGAATTTTAGTAAGGGATCATCTTATAATGATATCGTCATCCTAAAAAAATAAGATGCATAAAAGGATTAACATCACATGCAAAGCATATAAGTTACATGATATGACCATCATTATCTTGTGCTTTTGATCTCCATCTCCAAAGCACCGGCATGATCTCCATCGTCACCGGCATGACACCATGTTCTCCATCATCATGATCTCCATCATTGTGTCATCATGTGGTTGTCACGCCAACTATTGCTTCTACAACTATTGCTAAATCATGGCGATAAAGTAAAGAAAAAAGGCAAAATATATTAAAGTCAACCCTATGGCTCATGTCGGTTGCCGTACTCATCAACATGCAAGTCGTGATAATCTGTACAAAACATGATCATCTCATACATCTCATACATCACATATATCACATCATGTCTTTAGCCATATCACATCATAACATGCCCTGCAAAAACAAGTTAGACGTCCTTTGCTTTGTTGTTACAAGTTTTACGTGGCTGCTATGGGCAACTAGTAAGAACCGTTTTTACCTACGCAAATCCACAACAGTCATAATCAAGTTGCCTTTTAACCTCCTACAAGGACCACCTTGGTCGAATCCGATTCAACTAAAGTGGGAGAGACAGACACCCGCCAGCCATCTTTATGCAAGAAGTTGCTTGTCAGCCGGTGGAACCGGTCTCTCGTACGTGGACGAGTAAGGTTGGTCTGAGCCGCTTCATCCCGTAATACCGCCGAATCAAGATAAGACTAAGGAAGTAAGCAATATGAACATCAACCCCCACAAACTCTTTTGTGTTCTACTCGTGCATATCATATATGCATAGACCTAGCTCTGATACCACTATTGGGAAATGTTGCATGGGAAACAAAAAAAATCCTAAGCACACGCAAGATCTATGCATGGAGATGCATAACTACGAGAGGGGGAGTGTATCTACATACCCTTGTAGATCGCTAAGCGGAAGCATATGTAACGCAATTGATGTAGTCGTACGTCTTCACGATCCAATCGCGATCCATCCCGATCTAGCACCGAACGGACGGAACCTCCGCGTTCAGCACACATGCATCTTGATGACGTATCCGCCTCCTTGATCCATCAAGCGAGGGCGGATAAGTAGATGGGATCTCGACCAGCACGACGGCATGATGGAGATGGTGGTGGAGCAGTGCCAGCAGGGCTTCGCCAAGCGCCTTCGAAACTGTGAACAAGGAGAACGGTATAGACGGGAGGGAGAGGGCTGCCTCAACGGAGAGGACTTGTTGTATTCAGCCCTCCCCTCTCCTCCACTATTTATAGGAGGATAGGGGCAGGAAGGGGGCGCAGCCCTAATCCCTCCTCCAAGGGAGGGGGCAGCGGCCAGGAGGGAGGAGTCCTCCCTCCTCAAGGCACCTAGGAGGTGCCATCCCCTTTAGGGTTTCCTACCCCCTAGACGCATGGGCCCTTGGAGTATGGCCCATCAAGGCTTGTACGCCCCCTTACAGCCCATGCACGTCTCCTTTCGGACTCCGCCGGAACCTTCCGGCACCTTTCGGAAGCTTCCCGATACAATACCGATAAAACCCGAAAACATTCCGGTAGCCAAAATATGACTTCCCATATATAAATCTTTACCTCTGGACCACTCTGAAGATCCTCATGACGGCCAGGATCTCGTACGGGACTTCGAAGAACATTCGGTCACCAACATACATATCCCGATACTACTCTAAGCGTGCGGACCCTATGGGTTCGAGAATCATGTAGACTTGACCGAGACACCTCTCTGGTCGATAACCAATAGCGGGATTTGTATACCCATATTGGTTCCTAGATATTCCACGAAGATCTTCATCGATCGAACCACAATGCCAAGGATTCAATCAATCCCGTATGCAGTTCCCTTTGTCCAGCGGTATGTTACTTGCCCGAGATTTGATCGTCAGTATCTCCATACCTAGTTCAATCTCGTTACTGACAAGTCTCTTTATTCGTTCCGTAATACAAGATCCCGTGAATAACTCTTTAATCACATTGCTTGCAAGCTTCTTGTGATGTATTATCGAGTGGGCCTAGAGATACCTCTCCGTCATATGGAGTGACAAATCCCAGTTTTGATCCATGCCAACCCAACAGATACCCTCGAAGATACCTCTAGAGCATCTTTATGATCATCCAGTTATGTTGTGACGTTTGATACACACAAGGCACTCCTCCGATGTTAGGGAGTTGCATGATCTCATGATCATAGGAACAGATACTTGACATGAAGAAAGTTGTAGCAATAAACTAACACTATCAAATGTTATGCTTACGGTTGGGTCTTGTCCATCACGTCATTCTCCTAATGATGTGACCCTGTTATCAAATGACAGCTCATGTCTATGGTTAAGAAACCTTAACCATCTTTGATTAACAAGCTAGTCTAGTAGAGGCTCACTAGGGACACGGCGTTGTCTATGCATCGACACATGTATCTGAGTTTCTAATCAGTACAATTATAGCATGAATAATAAACGATTATTATGAACAAGAAAATATGATGATAATCAATTTATTGTTGCATGTAGGACATATTTCCAACCCGTCCTCCTTTGAGCTCACTCCTGGAGCAGCACTGCCACGGCGCAGACCTCGACCATGATTTTCGTGTGATGCCTTGGCGAATGCTGAACCCAGCACGTACAAGCGGTTCCAAACATTTCTACCATTGACGGACAAATCCAAAGGAGCTCAGATAGGGTGAGAAGGGGTGGTTCGACGGCAGCTCGAACGGGGCGAGGAAGGGTATTGGGGCATAATGGGACGACTTAAATAGCTGGAGTAGGTAGAGCGGGTTTTTTCACTGTTTTGACCTTGTCCGCTAACTTTAGCACAAAATAAACTCCACAGAAAACTATTTCACGCTTTGACCCTTTTTAGAAACGCCACAGCATGTGACGTTGCTATCCCATTTAAAAACGCCAAACCCACCCGTGTTGTTGGCCTGATCAAGACGTTACGTGGCAGGGCAAAAACGCCAGCGTGTGTGGCGTTGCTAGAAACGCCAAGTTGGCGATGTTGGTGCCCAAGTGAGAAACTCCATATGGTATGACGTTTCCAACAAGATATATTTATTGCCACTCATCTATTAAGGGGAGCAACGCAGGCTGATTTGGCATGTCTAAATGCAACAGAAACGCCAAGAGTCGTGGCGTTACAAAAAAGGTTAGATCATGAAATAAAGTGGCGTTATAAAAAAGGTTAGATCATGAAATAAAATTGTGAAGAGTTCGTTTTGTGTTGAAGTTCTCTGATAAGATCAAAACAGTGAAAAAGTCCACAGAGTGGCGGGTTGAGTAGGCTTTTCGAGTTCACGTCCGCTTTGAATGCACGGAGGATTCTCGAGACGCGAAGAGGGGTTTTGGATGGATTCATAATGTCAGTCGGACATCCAGATTCACTAAATCTCCCCAACATGTGTGATCTTGGATATACATGTGTGATCTTGGATATACGGACTAACACAACCATTGGATGGGTAGAGGGCACCTCCCCAACATGTGTGATCGATTTGGTGATCCGTGTTGGAGTTGCCCTTAACCGGAGCATAGTCCAACAGAGTGGGCATGCAATGTTCATCCATGCAGACTATGCAGATCAGACATCATAGCAATAAAAACCAAAAATATGATGTTGGCAATCTTACATTTGTTTTTAGCTTTTTTACATCTAACAGAAAGTCATTTTAAGCTTCACCAGCAACAAATGCAAGAGGTCAAGCAACGAAACAACTTTAGTTTCAGTTCCCATCTCTATTAATTTGTTGGATGGGTGCACCCATTAGAACCATAAAGGCCTTCTGCCATCACTTCACAATATGACACTTGAATTCAGTCAGGTAGGTGGACAGTACAATCCCATATAGCAGCAGCAGAACAGGAACAAAGATACATTTAGGTGTAACAAGCGAAGATGGCTCCAACATCATCCTCCACCTGCGGCTAACAGGGTCAGCCCATCGCGTACTTCTGGGTCCAGCTCCTTGCTGTGGACTCATACTTCGCACGGTCACTCTTGTACATGTGCGCAATCTCCGGGACCAACGGGTCGTCAGGGTTTGGGTCCGTTAGTAGAGAGCAGATTGAAAGGAGCACCTGGAAATGGTGGCTTGTCAGATAAACATGCAACTGGAGAACAAATGCTGCAATGTTATTGCACAGGGCGTTTCTTTGACATGCTTTGGCTAAGCTGTAAGAATTAGAACTGATGGAACTCCAGCTTCATGACAGGTATCAAGTTTGGTTGGCATGAGTGAATTTGTAACAAAACCATGAAAAGAAGAATCGTCTCACCTTTGATACTGTCAATGCAGGGCTCCATTGCTCCTTCAAGATATCAAGACAGATGCTTCCATTGCTGTTGATATTTGGGTGGAAAACCTTTGTTTTAAATGCAACCTAGAAAATTGTTTCCATCAGAATTTAGCTAGAGGGAGTGCAGAGCTCAAGACAAGAATTTCAGATTTACTTGAAATGTTAAAAGACATTTGGCAAAGCAGTTGCAGCTACTTAGACCATTGCTATAGCACAAATATTTTGTCTATATGTGCTAGTATGGGACAGAAAAATAAGATGAACCCCTCCTAGTCAACCTCTCCACCACATGCAAATAATCATTGTTATACTAGAGCATTTTCTCAATAAGCACAATTCGATTATCACAATTTTACTAGAACATGCATCATGCAAGAATCATCCGCTGTACATGCCAAGGACAAGAGTTGTGATAATACTAGCTTTTGGTATACAGGTCCAGTGATTAACACAAACAGAAAAGGGACGTGCTAAACTAGTCTAATAGGCGAACCATTCCTCTGACTCTGACACAATTTGTCTGATAGGTTGACAGTAATTAAGCTTGAATATTTTTTTGAGGAGAATTAATGCAAGACGTTAGCAAAGGAAGTTTCTTATAAAGCTTGTACAATGCAAGATGCTTAGGGGAGGTGCTTAGAGAAATATACCAGCCTTTCTTTAAGCACCAGTGTATTTATAGAGGATAGACGCTTAAATTCAGCGTCTCTCCTGTAGAAATAGGCACTGGTGCTTCAGAAAAATCCAGTTTATTTTTCTAAGCACCTCCCTAAGCACCTAGCATTGTACAAGGCCTAACAGGGCTTTGGGAAATCTCGAAGAGCTAGAGTTGAAAAGGCAGCACTGTTGTATCCTCCTAGGAATAATTTCAGATCATTGCATACACTCGACTGCATACCTTGGGTGGCTTGAATGGGTAGTCTGGAGGAAAGTGAATAGTGACCAAAAATACACCACCAGCATATGGGCTTTCGGATGGACCCATGATCGTCGCTTGCCAGTGGAACATATCTTCTGCCACAGGGCCTGTTCAGTGAAAACCAGGTGTTTTAGTCACACATTGGAACCTTAATATAAGTTCTCATGGTGCTAATGCACACAATGGGGTAAGCAATGATACTTCAACAAGGGGACAGTAACAGCACATTACTAGCAAATCTTAGCAGAATACCATGGAAGAACTCCCAAGGTTAGGATGGTCAGCGATGCTTGACTACGACCATACATATTCATGGGTACCGCACACCCCACACACAAACTATTCACTACAGATAGTCTCAGTGTTTTTTACTCCATCAATATGTAATGATGTAGTGATTGATTACTTGTTAAAAAATGGGGAAATTAGTAAGTTAAACAGGGAGTCCACAGCACAAGAATGAACAACTATAGATTATATCAAAACTGCTATGATCATTTTTAGTGCCTATCAGCAGCTAGAAGCCATTTTGTTGAACCGTTGGTAAATTGGTAGGCAAGTATGATAAGCATGTTTACAACACATTATTAGAAGCAAAGCTTAACGGAAGTACTTCCAAGGTAGTAAGTTCAGGGATGCTTGACTACAAGCATGCGCAGTCATGGGTACCCCAGAGGTTGGGATGTTCTGGAATGCTGCTTGCATACGCATCAACGCAAGAGCAACCATCGATATGTAGTGATGTAATGACAGATTACGTGTTCAAAAGGGTAAAAGTACTATATTAAACCGGGAATGAAGAAACTGTAGATTACATCACAACAGCCGTGATCATTTTTAGTGCCTATCGGCAGCTAGAGGAATTTTGGCCAAACTGTTGGTAATTGTTAGGCGAGCATGGCTATTGTATGTGTCCCAATAGGCTAACTGTATTGACTCATGAGCACGGGATAACCAGCGACCGGTTTGCTCCGCAACGATTTGCCCTCCCTTTCAGATCATTACTGGCTACCGCAATTTCTCCCGGTTCTACACAGAAATTTCCAAAAGCAGTTGATTCCGCGGAACTACAGTTCTAGCAAATAAGTAGATCCTCTCAATTAATCGATATACATATATCTAGCAACGAGCCTACGAAAACGACAGATCGTCACACATGCATCTGCCACCGAGGGATCTTCCATGGAAGTGCAGTAAATAAGCAGAGCTAGCGAGCAATAAATAAGTAGATCTGGCGGCGGAAATTACCGGCGCTGCATGAGGTGGGGGGGTCCCTCTGCAGGTCCTTGAGCTCCTTGAGGATCCGCTTGGACGCCATGGTGACGGGGCCGGCTGCCGGCCGGGCTAATCAAGCAGGCGGTGGCGGCGCTAGCTCCGATTCCAATCGAAATCGAGAGGAAGGAGGAGGTGGGACGGAGTGGGGAATAGATCGACGGGGAGCGCGTATAAGTAGTCGGGGAGGGGTGGCGTGCGGCGGGGGGAGGAGATTGGGTTGGGTTGGGGCGGAGGATGGTCACGGCACGCTGGGCGTTCTCCGGAAGCTTCCGGCCTGGGTGGAGCACGCGGTATTGTGTACTAGCGGGCGACCGGGCCGCTGCTGGCTGGCTGGCTACGGTGGTGGCCGGGTGCGCGGTCGGTCGCGTTAGACGGACGCGGCTTTCCCCGCGAGGGTGCGGCGGGTGCGGGGAAACGGGTTGGCGACGCGTTTGGTTCTCCTTCTCTTTTCTCTTGCTTTTCATGGGACCCGACCTCTTTCCTTGGACGAGCACTTGTGTAGGTGTAAAAATTCGAACTTATCCGTCGGGCTCGACCATACGACGACCTTGTTGGTCAAAATTGTTTTGCTTATAGCATATACAGTCTGACCCTCGTACCCTTTAAAAGCATCTCTAAGAGAGTCGTATAATGTCGATTCACAAAATGCGTTTACAGTTCATGAAAAAACGGTTTTACGGGCCGGTTTTTACGGGTCCGTTTTGCGGGATCTGCTCGATCGCAGCCAGCGCCGATCCGCAAATTAGTAATTTGCATTTTAATTTCGGACATCAAAACACATTTCGTTGCTTCTTTATTTTCGGGCATAAAGAAACTAAGAGACATTAATGCCTCTTTTTAATAGAGAACCGGAATAAAGCATTAACATATAGTGAATACATGAACTATTTAAACTACGGTCATCATCGAAAAGTATTTCGATTTCTGTCACCCTGGGGTTTACGGATCATAACACGTAATAGGAACATATAATTAGGCAAGATCGGATCAAGAACATAGATATAATGATGGTAACATAAAACGGTTTAGATGTGAAATCATGACACTCGGGTCCTGGTGACAAGCATTAAACATGGCAAAGTCATAGCAACATCAATCTTTTAACATAGTGGATACTAGGGATCAAGCCCTAACAAACTAACTCAATTACATGATGGATCTCATCCAACTCCTCACTGACCAGCAAGCCTACGAAGGAATTACTCACTCCCGATGGGGCGCATCATGGAATTGGCGATGAAGGAGGGTTGATGCTGACGAAGACAGAAGAGTCCCCTTTCCGGAGCCCCAAACGGATTCCAGATCTGGCCTCCCGATAAAGAACAACAGATGGCGGCGGCTTCGTCTCGTGAAACGTGATAAAACTTCCTCTCTGATTTTTTTTCCTTCAAAAATAAGATTTTATAGCGTTGGAATTAGGGTTGGGGGCCCACGAGGTGAGCACAACCCACCAGGGCGCGCCCTGGTGTATCGTGCCCAACCAGGTCACCCCTTCCGGTGGTTCTTGGCTCCATTATTTTTTAATTATTCTAAAATAAATTTCCAAAAAGTTGCGTTCCATTCCGAGAACTTTTATTTCTGCATAAAAACAATATCATAGTAGTTCTGCTGAAAACAACGTCAGTCCGAGTTAGTTTCACTCAAAATCATGCAAATTAGAGTTCAAAACAAGAGCAAAAGGATTAGGAAAAATAGATACGATGGAGACGTATCAACTCACCCAAGCTTAAACCCTTGTTTGTCCTCAAGCAATTCAGTTGAAAAACTGAAAGTGATAAAAAATACGAACTCTTTTGTTCTTGTTTACATACATGTGTTTAACTAGCACGCAGGTTTTCAGCAAAGATTATGACCAACCATGTCAACAATAGCTCTTAAAGATTATATTAACTCATATAAATGACATAAACAACTAGCGAGCAATAATAAAATATCTCAAATGCAAACATTTTGTCAAAACAATCATGATATAATGTGACAATAGTAGTATCTTGCTAGCCCTTTCTGAGACCGCAAAATATAAAGGCAGAGCACCTCCAAAGTTCAAGCAACGACTAACATTGTAATTCATGGTAGAAAAGTGTTGGGGAACGTTGCATGGGAAACAAAAAAATTCCTACGCACATGCAAAATCTATCCATGGTGATGAGCATCTACGAGAGGGAGAGTGGATCTACATACCCTTGTAGATTGCTAAGCGGGAAGCGTTAAGAAACGCATTTGGTGTAGTCGAACGTCTTCGCGATCCAAATCGCCGAGCATCCCGCGATATCATCACGATCCGTCCCACGATCCAATCACGATCCGTCCCGCGAACTCATCACGATCCGTCCTGCGATCTCATCACGATCCGTCCCTGTCACGCCCAAGATGCGGTCCTATCCTTATTTGGGCACGAGGGCCTCGACAGGGATAGAAGCGCATCTCGATGCGTTCGCAAGAATGGATATCATTACAAGTACATGTACAGAAGAGATGAGTATATGGAATTGGCTTACACTCGCCACAAGCTACATCAGAGTCACAGCAATACAATAACATCTCAAACATCATACATAAGAGCAGGGTCCGGCTACGGACGAAATCAAACGATAAAATGACATCCACTCTTGCTATCCCAGGTTGCCGCCTAGAACCCATCCAAGATTAAAGAAGAAGAAGAAGAAGAACTCCAAGTCAAATCAAGCAACGCGCTCACGCCAATTCATCACATTACATGTACCTGCAACTGTTGTTGTAGTAATCTATGAGCCACAGGGACTCAGCAATCTCATTTCCAAGGGTATCAAGACTATTAAAGCTTAATAGGTAAGGTATGGTTAAGTGGTGAGGCTGCAGCAGCGACTAAGCATTTATTTGAGTGGCTAACTTACGATTACAGAAAGTAAAGTATGGTGGTCTACGCATAACGGACGTGCACTATTAATGATCACTAACTGATCCTGAACACCTACTTACGTCAATCATAACCCCACCGTGTTCTCTTTCGGATAAGGACTCACGAGAAGAAACAGTCACGGTTACGCACACGGTTGGTGTATTTTATTAGAGTTTACTTCAAGTTTGCTATGACCGGGTGTTAAACAAATTATCCAAGTTTTGCCACATAACCGCGGGCACGGCTTCTCGAAAAGATTTAACCCTGCAGGGGTGCTCCAACTCGTCCATCACAAATTAACCACACTCGGCGGGAATAACCTCAATCACGGATCTCGTGATCTTCCTAGGCAATTCCAAAGGAAATCCAACACCTCGGGTTATCCCGAAGACAATCAGAGTTCCTCACTCGAGACGTTCGAGAAAGGTAAAACAAATCCAGCAAGGCCGCCCGACGTGCCGACAATCCCGATAGGAGCCACGTATCTCGTTCTCAGGGCACAACCGGATGAGCAGTACGTACGGTGTCCGGATAGAAATCCCCCGAGTTGCCCCGGGTGGCCCTGCAAGTGGCTCTAGTTTGGACCAACACTCATGAGGTGCACTGGCCCGGGTTGTTGATTAATTATCCACGGGGTCCGGAAAAATATCCCCTATGCAAGTTCATTAAATTATTAGGCAAATGTAGTACCAATGTTGGGCCTTGCCAGACAAGTTTTATTCTAACCCGAAAATCAAGGGGGTCCCCATAACAACCCCGAGCATGTTAGGGGCGCTCATTTATGGAACATAACACCGGTTCACAAGTAACTAAGGGCGGCAAGAGTGGAACAAAACACCAAGCAAAAGGCCAAGCCTTCCACCCTTTACCAAGTGTATATGTGCATTAAATTAAATAGCAGCAATATGGTGATATAACAAGGAAATTCCATGTTGACACATGGAAACAATTGCACCTGCAACTAGCAACGCTATAAGAAGGTCTGAGCAAGCGGTAACATAGCCAAACAATGTTTTGCTGGGATATGGAGAGGTTAGAGGCTTTTCATGGCAATGTTGGGAGGCTTATCAAACAGGTGGTAGGTAGCGAGACATAACGATACGAGACAACTAGCATGGCAATGATAGTAATGGTATCTAGGGAAATGAGTCATCTTGCCTGAGATCCCGCTCGGAAGAAGACCGAGTCCATGAAGAAGAAGAACCAACGTAGTCGAACGAATCCTCACACTCCGAACGCTTTCGGAACTCTATCGAGAAGAAGCAATCCGAACAAACAATCAACACAAGATACACCACAACATATGCAAAACACGATGCACAACAAATATGATGCATGTCCGGTTTAATATGCAAGGTAAGTCAATTCACATCAATCAAATTCTACACATTAAAGTGAAGCTCAATATGCAACGAGTTACATATTGACGAAACTCCACATTCGAAATATTTAGTTCACTCCAATAGGTACACGACAATATTAAATGTTGTTAAACATGGCAAGAGGTGAAGCATAAGTAAACTAACTATCTAGGCATTTTAAATGAGGCCGGAAACAACTTATAGCATTTCCGAAATGACCTCATATGTTAATTATGAATTTGGTCCAGATCTGATATAAACATATTTTATGTTTGTTAAACAGCAGAATAAAGCATACCATGTTATTCTACACGGAATTCTAGTCGATTTACATATATAGAACATCTCAAACGGAGCTACGGTTCAAAAGATATGAGCAACACAAGATGCACATGCCATGAATGCAAATGCATGGGAAATGCAATCATAAACCTCTCAAAACATGAATGCAGCAAGTTATTATGAAACTACATGAGATTCTAAGCAAGTTTCATATATGGAATGCTCAAAACGGAGCTACGGTTCAACCACAATCAACAAAACAAGTTTTTGTTAAAATCTGCCAAAAACAGCAAGATAGCATTTTGAACATGTGAAAACAACAAGTTACAATACTCCAAAATGCACAACTAAGTATGGGGCAATAGCATACAACATTCACTTCATTTCATCTTCACAAATCATATTCAAAACATGCATGGATCACTAGGTAGGAAGCTCACAAGTAGGCTACTTAATAACAGTTACAGACTTGGTGAAAATAGCAGTTTTAGACAGAGCAGTTTTTTATCACGAAGGCATTTTGACAGCAGTGGAAACATAAGCTACAGGTCATGAAATGGCATGAAACTTAACAGCATACTAGAGGGCAATACCAACAACAAATAACTCCATTGCATCAACCACAAAAGAGGTCTAGATCACTAGCAAATCACATGGCAAGACAGCAACAAAATATAACAGATTCAGACTTAGAAATATTTTGGACCCTCGAAATAACAGATTTTTATCGCAAGTTGACAACAGAAAAACAACACCTAAACATGCATTTCTATTACAAACAACGAGCAAGTTTCATGTTGAAAATATTTTCATATCATGTCTGGATTAATTCCGATGAAAAAGGCAAGAGAGCATCATGGCATAATTGACATCCACTCAAACATGCTCAAATGACAAAACTAAATGCACAGATAATTCCAATGGGTTTTTCTACCCCGAAAACATATATAATATGATCAGGTTCATGTAGGAATTTAATCACAATTAAATAAACGGGTATTAGGCCTATTCACGGAAAAGCAAATCATCAATGCAAATTAAATGCAACATCATACCGACAATTTTATTCATGCATGCAAATATGATGCAAACGAGATGGACATTTTTAATTTAAGATAATATTAATTCCGATGCATGATTATTTATTTATGAAAATGCAATTAAACGCAAAAATGCAATATGGCATGAAAATGACATGTTAATAATTTTTAACAGGGGTGAAAATGACATATTATTAATCTACGTTTAAATCTAAGCATTTTACATGTTTAAATTATTTAAAATCGACTCACGGTTAATTAGATATGAATTTATCAAATATGCAATGGTTTAATTAATAAACAAAACACAAAAAAGGGGCTGCTCACTTCTGGGCCTGGCCCAGGTCGGTGGGCTGGGGCGATGGGCCGGCCCAGCCACGGGCAGCAGCAGCGGTCAACGGGGCAGCAGCCTCGTCCCCGACCTCAGCTTGCTGCAGGGAGGCGGCGGCGGCGATGGCTGGCCGGCGGCGGGGCAACGCGGCGGCTGGAGGGCCGAGGCGGCCGGGAATGGCCGGATTCGGGGGCGGGGAGGCCGGATCCGTGGCCGGTCGGGGCGAGGACGACTTGGGGCGACGGGGCGGAGCTCCTGGCGGCGGCGGCCATGGCGGCTAGCGGCGGCCGCACCTGCGAGCGAGGAGAGGGGCGAGGTGAGCCGGCGGGAGAGGAGGAAAGGGAAAGAGGAAGAGGAAGAGAGCTCCGGCCGGCAGGGGCTGCGCTGGCGGCGGCACCGGCGAGCATGCTCCGGCGAGGAGGCCATGGGCACGGGCACGGGAGCTCGGGAGAAGCTCCAGGAGCTCCGGAAACGGCTGCGGAACGCCGATTCGGGCCAGGATCGGCTCGAACGGGCCCAGATGGGCTCGGGCGGGCTGGCTAGAGGTGGGAGAAGGGGCTGGGGTTTGGGGGCATGTGGAACGAGGGGGTTTAAATAGGCTAGGGCTAGGGTTAGCTGGCACTGTCCGTTTTCGGACTGTTGGGTGTCGGTCCGACGGTCCGGAAGCGGAGGGACGGGCTACGGTGACTGTGTAGACGGGCAAAGAGAGGAAGAGAAGAGAGAGTCTGCGACCCGGACACGGAGATTTAAAACGCCGAGAACGTCCGACGGAAACCCGATAACTATCGATAACCTCTCTGCTGCGACTGACCGACGGGGTACCTAACGACCTCAGATCGCGACGAAATTCGACGGGCGGTCTACCTACAATATAACAAGACCGCACGACAAGTTTCAACTCAATTCGAGAATATTTTTGCGCGCACTTAAAAATACGGTTTTATTTAAACGGTGCTGTGGGCGCGTGCGTGTGTGGCTGGTCTCGAAACGGGCAACGGCAAGAACGACGAGGACCGGCGACTACGAACGGATGCAAGTTTTCGAAAACCAGCGATGATGCAATGCAGATGATGTGAATGATGCGATGATGAATGCGACAACCGGATGAACACATGCCGAGAACGGAAACTAAAGGGGAAACTTCTGGAATCTTCTGGAACGTCGGTCTCGGGCTATCACAGTCCCGCGATCTCATCACGATCCGTCTTGCGTTCTTGATCACGGTCCTTTCGATCTAGCGCCGAACGGACGGCACCTCCGCGTTCAGCATACGTACAGCTTGATGACGATCTCCGCCTTCTTGATCCAGCAAGAAGGGAGCGGAGAGGTAGAAGAGTTCTCCGGCAGCATGACGGCGCTCCGGCGATGGTGGTGGAGCTATTCCGGCAGGGCTTCGCCTAAGCACTGCAGAAATCCGATCTAGAGGAGAAACTATGCACTTGAGGAACGGGTAGCACGTGGCTGAAAAATCTAGTACCAAAAACCCTAAAACCTCTAATATATATAGGAGGAAGAGAGGAGGAGGCTTGGCTCCCAAGGAGCTAGCCCTTGGGTCGGCCGAACCAAGGAGTATTGGAGGATTCCTCCTCCAATCCTAGTAGGACTAGGACTCCTCCTTATTTTTGCCTTTTTTCACCTTTTTCTCTTTGGGCTTTTCTTCCCAGCCGCATGGGCCTTGTGTGGGACTTCCACCAGCCCACTATGGGCTGGTATTTACTCTCCCACATCCCATGTAGCCTCTTGGGTCGAAATACCCCTCCCGATGGTCTCCCGGTACACTACCGGCACTCCCGATACACTACCGATGAGCCCGAAACCTTTTCAGCGACCAAAACAGGACTTCCTATAAATCAATCTTTACCTCCGGACCATTCTGGAGCTCCTCGTGACATCCGGGATCTCATCCGGGACTCCGAACAACCTTCGGTCACCACCATACATAACTCTATACTACCGAAACGTCATCGAACCTTAAGTGTGCAGACCCTGCGGGTTCGAGAACTATGTAGACATGACCGAGACACCTCTACGGTCAATAACCAATAGCGGGACCTGGATGCCCATATTGGTTCCTACATATTCTATGAAGATCTTTATCGATCGAACCATTATGTCAAGGATTCAGTTAATCCTGTATGATGTTCCCTTTGTTCTTTGGTATGTTACTTACCCGAGATTCGATCGTCGGTATCTCCATACCTAGTTCAACCTCATTACTGACAAGTCTCTTTACTCATTCTGTAATACAATATCCCGTGACTAACACTTAGTCACATTGCTTGCAAGGCTTATGGTGATGTTGTATTTATCAAGTGGGCCCTAAGATACCTCTCCTTCACACGGAGTAACAAATCCCAGTCTTGATCCATGCCGACCCAACAGACACCCTTGGAGATACCCGTAGACCACCTTTATAGTCACCCAGTTACGTTGCGATGTTTGGTACACACAAGGTACTCCTCCGGTGTTAGTGAGTTGCATGATCTCATGGTCATAGGAATATATACTTTACATGCAAAAAACAGTAGCAATAAACTAACACGATCATATGCTACGTTTGTAGTTTGGGTCTTGTCCATCACATAATTCTCCTAATGATGTGATCCCGTTACCAAATGACATCTCATGTCCATGACTAGGAAACCATAGCCATCTTTGATCAACGAGCTAGTCTATTAGAGGCATACTAGGGACATGGTGTTGTCTATGTATCCACACATGTATGTGAGTTTTCGATCAACACAACTATATGGATAATAAACGATTATCATGAACAAGGAAATATGATTATAAGTAATTTATTATTGCCTCTAGGTAATATTTCCAACAGTCTCCCACTTGCACTAGAGTCAATAATCTAGTTCACATCACCATGTGATTCACATTGAATCTAATACCCACTGAGTTCTGGGACTCGATCATGCTTTGCATGTGAGAGAGGTCTTATAGTCAACGGGTCTACGACATTCAGACCGTGTGTACTTTGCAAATCTCTATGTCTAACTGTAAACACTGCTACCACACTCCACTTGGTACTATTCCAAATGGTTGCTCCACTATACATATCCGGATTGCTACTAAGAGTCATCCGGATTAGTGTGAAAGCTTGCATCGGCGTAACTCTTTACGACGAACCCTTTATCACCTTCATAATCGAGAAATGTTTCCTTAGTATTTTAGTCACTAAGGATAATATTGACCGCTGTCTAGTGATACACTCCTGGATCACTCTTGTACCCCTTGACGGACTCATGGCAAGGCACATACAGGTGCGGTACACAACATGGCATACTATACAGAGCCTATGGCTAAGGTATAGGGGACGACATTCGTCGTTCTCTTTCTTCTGCCGTTGTCGAGCTTTGACTCTCACTCAACTTCAAACCTCACAAATCAGGAAAGAACTCTTTCTCTAACTGATCCATTTTGAACTCTTTCAAAATCTTGTCAAGGTATGTACTCATTGAAAGTCTCATCAAGCATCTTGATCTATCTCTATAGATCTTGATGCTCAACAATTAGGTAGCTTTATCTAGATCTTCCTTTGAAAAACTCTTTTCAAACAACCGTTTATGCTTTCCAAAAATTCTACATCATTTCCGATCAACAATATGTCATCCACATATACTTATTAGAAATTCTATAGTGCTCCCACTCACTTTATTGTAAATACAAGTTTCTCGTAACCTTTGTATAGACTCAAAAACTTTGATCACCTCATCAAAGTGTATCTTCCAACTCCGAGATGCTTGCCTCAGTCCACAGAAGGATCACTGAATCTCGCACACCATTTAGCATCCTTAGGACTGACAAAACCTTCTGGTTGTATCACATACAACCTTTCCTCAAGTAAACCGTTAAGGAAACTATGTTTTGATATCCATCGGCCAGATTTCATAATTGAAAAATGCAGCAACTGCTGACATAATTCCAACATACTTTAGCATTGCTACGAGTGAGAAAGTCTCATCACAGTCAACTCCTTGAACTTGTTGTAAACTTCTTTGCAACAAGTCGAGCTTTACAAATGGTGACATTTACCATGAGCGTTTGTCTTCATTTTAAACATCCATTTGTACTCAACGACTTGCTGTCCAACGAGCAAGTCTACCAAATTCTGTACTTGGTTTTCATACATGGATCCTTTCTCGGATTTCATGGCCTCTAACCATTTGTCGGAATCCGGGCCCCATCATCGCTTCTCCACAGCTTGTAGGTTCATCGTTGTCCAACAACATGACCTCCAAGATAGGGTTGTCGTACCGCTCAGGAGCAGTACACATCCTTGTCAACCTACAAGGTTTGATAGTAACTTGATCCGAAGCTTCATGATCATCACCATTAACTTCCTATTCAACTAACGTAGGCTTCACAGAAACAAATTCCTGCGCTGCGCCACTCTCTGGTTGAACAAAGGTTCAACAACCTCATCAAGTTCTATATTCCTCCCACTCAATTCTTTCGAGAGAAATTCTTTCTAGAGAAAGGACCTAGTTGTAGCAACAAACACTCTATGCTTAGATCTGAGATAAAAGGTTTACCCAACTGTCTTTAGGGTATTCTACGAAGATGCATTTGTCCGCTTTGGGTTCGAGCTCATTAGGTGAAAACCTTTTTCACATAAGTGTTGCAGCCCCAAACATTAAGAAATGACAGCTTAGGTTTATATCAAACCATAATTCACATGGTGTCATCTCAACGGATTTAGATGGTGCCCTATCTAAAGTGAATGTAGTTGTGTCTAATGCATAACCCCAAAATTATAGTAGCAAAACGATAAGAGACATCATAGAAAGCACCATTTTCAATAGAGCACGACTATGCCGTTCGAACACACCATCACACTATGGTGTTCCAGGTGGCATGAGTTGTGAAACAACTTTCACATTGTCTAAAGTTGTATGCCAAACTCGTAACTCAGATATTTACCTCCATGATCATATCACAGACATTTTTATCTTCTTGTCACGATGATCTTAAACTTCACTCTGAATTTGCTTGAACCTTTCAAACGATTCAGACTAGTGTTTCATTAAGTAAATATACACTATATCTACTCAAATCATCAGTGAAGATAAGAAAATAACGATATCCACCGCACGCTACAAGACTCATTGGATTGCATACATTAACATGTATCATTTCCAATAAATCACTTGCCCGCTCCATCCATCTGGAAACGGGGTCCTTAGTCATCTTGCCCAAGAGGCATGGTTCGCATGTCTAAACCGATTCGAAATCGAATGAGTCCAAAGATCCATCAGCATGGAGTTTCTTCATGCGCTTTATATCAATATGACATTTAGCGGCAGTACCACAAGTATGTGGTACTATCATTATTAACTTTGTATCTTTTGGCATCAATGTTATGAACATGTGTACTACTACGATCAAGATTCAACAAACCATTCTCACTGGGTGCATGACCATTGAAGGTATTATTCATGTAAACAGAATAACCATTATTCTCTAACTTAAATGAATAACCGTGTTGTAATAAACACAATCTAATCACGTTCATGCTCAACGCAAAACACCAAATAACATTTATTTAGGTTTGTCACTAATCCCGAAGGTAGAGAGAGTGTGCGATGTTGATCACATCAACCTTGGAAACATTTCCAACACACATCGTCACCTCACCCTTAGCTAGTTCTCCGTTTATTCCGTAGCTTTTATTTCGAGTTACTAACATTTAGCAACCGAACCGGTATCCAATACCCAGGTGCTACTAGGAGTGCTCGCAAGGTACACATCATTAACACGTATATCGAATATACTTCTGTCGACGTTGCCAGCCTTCTTATCTACCAAGTATCTAGGGTTGTTCCGCTTCAGCGACCGCTCTCCTCATAATCGAAGCACTTAGTCTCGGGTTTGGGTTCAACTTTGGGTTGCTTCACAGGAGCAGCAACTGACTTGCTATCCATCAAGTTTCCCTCCTTGCTCTTTCCCTTCTCGAAACTAGTGGTTTGACTAGCCATCAACACTTGACGCTCCTTCTTGATTTCTACCTTCGCGGTGTCAAACATCGCGAATAGCTCAGGGATCATTATTTCTATCCCTGGCATTTTATAGTTCATCACCAAGTTCTAGTAGCTTTAGTGATAGTGACTTGGAGAACTATATCAATCCCTATCTTACCTGGAAGATCAACTCCCACTCGACGATTGTAGAACCCAGACAATCTGAGCACATGCTCAACGATTGAGCTATTCACTTTCATCTTGCAGGCAAAGAATCTTGTTGGAGATCTCATATCTCGCAACACGGGCACGAGCCTGAGATCCTAATTTCAGCTCTTAGAACATCTCATATGTTCCGTGACGTTCAAAACATTTCGGAGCCTCAATTCTAAGCCGTAATGCATGACGCACTAAACTATCAAGTAGTCATCAGAACGTGTCTGTTAGATGTTCACAACATCTACAGACGAAGCTAGAGGGGTTGGCGCACCGAGCGGTGCATTAAGAACATAAGCCTTCTGTGCAGCAACGAGGACAATCCTCAGATCACAGAGCCAGTCTGTAATATTGCTATCTTTCAACTGTATTTCTCTAGGAACATATAAAAATTCAAGGGAGCTATAGTGTGAGCTAGTAATCTACAACACATTTTGCAAAGACACTACTGACTATCTTCATGATAATGAGTTCCATTAATCATATTACTTAAGAACTCCCACTCAAATTGAAATCCCTCCGGTCATTCGAGTGATACATGATCCAAATTCACCAACTCAAGTCCAATCATCACGTGAGTTGAGGTGGTTTCAATGGTGAACATCATCATGTTGATCATATCTACTATATGACTCATGTTCGACCTTTCGGTCTCTTGTGTTCTGAGGCCATGTATGTACATGCTAGGCTCGTCAAGTTTAACCCAAGTGTTCTGCATGTGCAACACTGGCTTGCACTCGTTGTATGTGAACGTAGAGTCTATCACACCCAATCATCACATGGTGTCTCGACACGACGAACTTTCGCAGCGATGCACACTCGGGGAGAACACAATTTATCTTGAAATTAAAGTGAGGGATCACCTTATAATGCTACCATCGTCCTAAGCAAAACAAGGTGCATAAAAGGATTAACATCACATGCAAATCATAAGTTACATGATATGGCTATGAACTTGTGCTTTTGATCTCCATCTTGAAAGCACCGGCATGATCTCCATCGTCATCAGCACGGCACCATGATCTCCATCATCTTGATCTCCATCAACGTGTCACCATCGGGGTTGTTGCGCCCACCATGCTTCTACTACTATTGCTACCGTTTAGCGATAAAGTAAAGCATTACATAGCGCTTAATGATTGACACGCAGGTCATACAATAATTAAAGACAACCCTATGGCTCCTACCGGTTGCCGTACTCATCAACATGCAAGTCGTGATATTCTATACAACACATGATCATCTCATACATCACATATATCTTATCATGCAATTGGCCATATCACATCACGACATATCCTGCAAAAACAAGTTAGACGTCCTCTAATTGTTGTTGCATCTTTTACGTGGCTGTTACGGGTATCTAGCAAGAACAATTCTCATCTATGCGAAAACCACAACGATGATACACTAGTTTCTTTTCAACCTTCTCAAGGACCGCCTTTGTCGAATCCGATCCAACTAAAGTGAGAGAAACTGGCACCCGCAAGCCATCTATGCAACAAGTTGCGGTTGAGGGAACCGGTCTCTCGTAAGCGTATGAGTAATGTTGGTCCGGGCCACTTCATCTCACAATACCGCTGAACCAAAACACGACCAAGGGAGGAAGCAATCTAAGCATCAATGCCCACAAACTCTTTGTGTTCTACTTGAGATCTCATCTACACATAGACCTAGCTCATGATGCCACTGTTGGGGAACATTGCATGGGAAACAAAAAAAATCCTACGCACACGCAAGATCTATCCATGGTGATGAGCATCTACAAGAGGGAGAGTGGATCTACATACACCTGTAGATTGCTAAGCGGGAAGCGTTAAGAAACGCAGTTGGTGTAGTCGAACGTCTTCGCGATCCAAATCGCCGAGCATCCCGTGATCTCATCACGATCCGTCCCGCGAACTCATCATTATCCATCCCGCGATCTCATCATGATCCCTCCCGCGATCTCATCACGATCCATCTCGCGATCTTGATCACGGTCCTTCCGATCTAGCGCCGAACGGACGGCACCTCCGTGTTCATCACACGTATAGCTTGATGACAATCTCCGCCTTCTTGATCCACCAAGAAGGGAGCGGAGAGGTAGAAGAGTTCTCTGGCAGCATGACGGTGCTCCGGCAATAGTGGTGGAGCTATTCCGGCAGGGCTTCGCCTAAGCACTACAGAAATCCGATCTAGAGGAGAAACTATGCACTGGAGGAACGGGTAGCACGTGGCTGAAAATCTAGTGCCAAAAACCCTAAAACCTCTAGTATATATAGGAGAAAGATAGGTGGAGGCTTAGCTCCCAAGGAGCCAGCCCTTGGGTCGGCCGAACCAAGGAGGATTGGAGGATTCCTCCTCCAATCCTAGTAGGACTAGGACTCCTCCTTATTTTTGCCTTTTTTGCCTTTTTCCACCTTTTTCTCTTTGGTCTTTTCTTACCAGCCGCATGGGCCTTGTGTGGGACTTCCACTAGCCCACTAAGGGCTGGTGTTTACTCTCCCACATCCCATTTAGCCTCTTGGGTCGAAATACCCCTCCCGATGGTCTCCCGGTACACTACCGGCACTCCCGATACACTACTAATGAGCCCGAAACCTTTTCGGCGACAGAAACAGGACTTCCTATATATCAATCTTTACCTCCGGACCATTCTGGAGATCCTCGTGACATTAGGGATCTCATCCGGGACTCCTAACAACCTTCGGTCACCACCATACATAACTCTATACTACCGAAACGTCACCGAACCTTAAGTGTGCAGACCCTGCGGGTTCGAGAACTATGTAGACATGACCGAGACACCTTTATGGTCAATAACCAATAGTGAGACCTAGATGCCCATATTGGTTCCTACATATTCTACGAAGATCTTTATCGTTCGAACCTTTATGTCAAGGGTTCAGTTAATCCCATATGATGTTCCCTTTGTTCTTCGGTATGTTACTTGCCCGAGATTCGATCGTCGGTATCTCCATACCTAGTTCAACCTCGTTACTGGAAAGTCTCTTTACTCGTTCCATAATACAAGATCCCGTGACTAACACTTAGTCACATTGCTTGCAAGGCTTATTGTGATGTTGTATTACCGAGTGGGCCCTGAGATACCTCTCCGTCACACGGAGTAACAAATCCCAGTCTTGATCCATGCCAACCCAACAGACACCCTTGGAGATACCTGTAGAGCACCTTTATAGTCACCCAGTTACGTTGCAACATTTGATACACACAAGGTACCCCTCCGGTGTTAGTGAGTTGCATGATCTCATGGTCATAGGAACATATACTTGACATGCAGCAAACAGTAGCAATAAACTGACACGATCATATGCTACGTTTGTAGTTTGGGTCTTGTCCATCACATCATTCTCCTAATGATGTGATCCCGTTACCAAATGACATCTCTTGTCCATGATTAGGAAACCATAGCCATCTTTGATCAACGAGCTAGTCTATTAGAGGCATACTAGGGACATGGTGTTGTCTATGTATCCACACATGTATCTGAGTTTCCAATCAACACAATTATAGCATGGATAATAAACGATTATCATGAACAAGGAAATATGATAATAACTAATTTATTATTGCCTCTAGGGCATATTTCCAACAAAAAGATCCATTCATGATGCATCCAACATTCACTATACACAATGCATGAGGATGACAATAGTGCTCTCAGACCTGGCGCTTATTTGAGAAGGTGATGACTCAACACAAAAGTAAATAGATAATCCCTTCGCAGAGGGAAGCGGAGATTTGCAGAGGTGCCAGAGCTCAAATCTTAAATAAGAGATAAGTATAATTTTGGGAGGTACACCCTTCCTGTCAATGTTACGACCAAGAGCTATCAATATCTTCCATGGTAAACAAATTAGCAATAGTTCCCAAGAGATAAAAGTAAAGGTTTACTCCCCCTCCACCAACAAACATACTCCATGGCTAGCCGAATCCATGGGTACCGTCCATACCAACAACATTCCCGGTGGAGTTTTGTTTAATTATTTGCATTTCTTTTGATTTTGGGACTGGGAATCCCTATTACCGCCCCTCTCGTGCAAGGACGAGTGAATAAACATTCATCATAAGAATAACCCGCTTAACATGGAAGATACTGACCGCCCCTATCGCTCCATGAGCGGTCCAGGCGCACAAAACAGATGTTCATTTGAAATTTAGCGGTGGCACATGCAAATTTACTTTGAACCGCAAGGTAATACCGCATATAAGTACATATAGTGGACTCATCTGGAATAACTTTGGTTTAAGGATTTTGATGCACAATCAGTATTCCCACTTAGTACAGGCGAAGGCTAGCAAATAGGTTGAGAAGCGGCCAACTAGAGAGCGAAGACGGTCATGAACATGCATTATGAATAATAAACATTGAATGCTATCATGAGTAGGATATGGACACCATAAACATAAATATCGCGAAGGCTATGTTGGTTTTGATTCAACTACATGCGTGAACATGTGCAAAGTCAAGCCTCTTGAAACATTCAGAGGAGGATACCATATCATCATACTACATCAGAACCATTTTAATGCATGTTGACATCCAAGATAAATCATTATCCACTCCTAGCTACTTAAGCATGGCATGAGCAACTATAATCTCTAATTGTCATTGCAAACATGTTTAATCATAATATGCTGAATCATGGATACTAGGTTAAACATATTGACAAAAACAAAAACAAGTTGAGTTCATACCCGCTTCTCTCTGCCACAGTCAATTCATCAAATATCGTCATTATTGCCTTTCACTTGCACAACCGAATGATAAGAAAATAATAATAGTGCAAGAGTGTCGTGGACTAAGCTAGAATGTGCATACATTTTATTCAAGAGGAGAAGACAAAGTAATATAGGCTCTTTGTTAGATCAACAGTAATGCATATAAGAGCTACTCAACATTTTCATCATGGTCTTCTCATATGACTCAATTGCAAGAGAAAAGAATTTCAAAGAAACACACTAAAATATTTTTTGGAGTTTTTAGTTTTTCTTGAAGAAAGCAAATAAAAGAAGGGAAAAACAAAAACGAGAACAACTATTTACATGGGAGACCTCCCAACAAGCAAAAGAAGAAACAATAAATCTTTTTGGGTTTACTTTTAATACTACAACTAATTAAACTAAAAAGAAAAATCGAAAAGAAGCAAGAAACATTTTTGGATTTTCTCAAAGTTTTTCAAACACACGAAAAGAAAGCAAGAAGACAAATATAGCATGGATAATACAATGAAAAAGTGTGGACATAGACAACTAGAATGAAATGTGTGAACATGAATATAATGTCGGTAGAAATACATACTCCTCCAAGCTTAGGCTTTTGGCCTAGCTTGGTAATCACCATACGTAGTAGCCATCCGGTCCTCAGTTGAATTGAGGTGGCGGCAACACCTTAGCGTCCCACTCCTGGGGCTCCTCCTCTGCCGCTGCCTGGTTGTTCTGGTAGGCAATAATGTCATCTGGCATGATCATGTATCTGTTCCTGGTAATAGAATCAAACAGAGCAGGTGCAGGCAACGGGATAACATCACGGGTTTCGATGCTGAATACTAAGTTGTAGTGAATGTTATGAAAAGAATCAGCTGCATCAATAAATTGGTGATCCTGCAATGACTTGTGATCTAGATAAACCTTGGGCAAAAGATAGTCATGGGCGCGTATCTGAACATTAAAACTACTCGCTAAACGAGAAACATAAATACCATCATGTATCTTGCCCTTACTCCTATTAAGGTGTAGGCGACGTGCAATAATAGCCCCTAGGCTAAAGGTATGATCATTATGTAGTGCACAACGTAAAATAGCGAGGTCAGGGGCACTGAGTGCACCAAACTTCTCCCTAGTAGTTAAACACTTCGCGATGAATAAAGCAAAGTAGTGCATGGAAGGAAATCGCAGAATGGTAGGAGTGGCGTTTGACATGCCTCTTTCATCACCCACTGTCAAAGTGAGGAGAAAGTCCTCAAATTCTGCTGGTCTAGGGTCTCTTAATTTCTCGTCAGAGGGAATCAGACATATGTCACAAAAGTCAGTAAGCGGTATCTGATAAGTTTCAGCATATAGATTAAACCGCACCCCAGGAGGATTATTCTTACTCAGAAAATAAAAACTTTGCACAAAGGAATTTGTGAGGATGTGGTGTTGGTCACACTTATTTGCGAGGAAGTTGGTTAGCCTAGCATTTTTAATGAATTGGGAAAACTCTTGATTGAACCCAGCCTCCTCCATAAAGGGGTTATGTGGCCATTCGCACGGCAGCACTTCCGCCTTCCTCGGAGTATTGAGGTCATTGTCCGACGATTCCCCAATGACTCCTTGAGCATTCCTGTTGGAGGAGTACTTCCTAAAGAAATTCATCTTATTTATGAAAATTTTAGTCCACAAATTATTTGTCAATGAAACTTAGTAGGAATGATGGCAACTACTCATAAGGATGCCTAGACGCCATATCAAGCATTCAAACTACTTAGAACTCTAAGAATTCAACATGCAAGCTCATCTACAGCAGCGCCAAGAGTAGCTAATCATTCTGAAAATAAACTACTAAATCCAAAACTAATTGGAGCAATGGGGGAGTCACATAGCAGGAAGCAATCCCCCAAAATAGTTTCGGAAATGGAGCTTTGAGCAAAGAGATCAAAATCCACGGTTTTGTGGGCAAGAACACGAAAGAGAGAGAGCTATGGTGAATTTTTTTGGAGGTAGAAGATGACATGGGCTAAAGGGATAAATGAGGGGACCCATGTGGGGACCACAACCCACCAGGGCGCGACCTGGTGTCTTGTGGACACCAGGTGCACCCCCCTCTGATGTCATTTGCACCAAAAATTCAGAAGAAAAAAATGCGTTAAATTTTTAGGACATTCTGAGAAGTTTTATTTTTGGGTCATTTTTATTGCATGGAGAAAATCAAAAACAGGGTAAATATGGCATTTTATTTCATTTAACTAAGAAAAACAATAGGTGGATACAGAGAGTTGTGTCTACTAAATTCATCAACTTCATGGCTCTCAAAAATGATCCATCAATAAGGTTGATCAAGTCTTATTTATAACCACCTTCGATTAGCATGAAACCGAAGAACTTTCGTAAAACACTAAGTTATCTCAACGGGGATATGCATATCCCCAACTATAATTATATCATATTTTTGTTTGGCAGTAGGTAGAGGTAGATGAAAGCTTCCAATAGTGAGTTTCGAAGATTTTTCAATAACATTTACACCATTCACTTGGAATTGTTTCTTCGAAAAGTGCACGGTATTCTCATTACCATTGATATGGAAAGTGACTTTGCTTTTATTTCAATCAATAACAACCCCTGCAGTATTCAAAAAGGGTCTACCAAGGATAATCGACATGTTGTTGTGCCCGGGCATCTCAAGAATAACAAAGTCTGTTAAGATAGTAACATTTGCAACAACAATGGGCACATCCTCACAAATACCGATAGGTATGGCAGTTGATTTGTCAGCCATTTGCAAATATATTTCGGTAGGTGTGATTTAATTCAGATCAAGTCTTTTATATAAAGAGAAAGCCATAACACTAAGACCAGCTCCCAAATCACACAAAGCAGTTTTGACATAATTTCTTTTAATGGAGCAAGGTATAGTTGGTATTCCAGGATCTCCAGTTTTTTAGGTACTCCATCTTTAAAAGAATAATTAGCAAGCATGGTGGAGATTTCAACTTCAAGTATCTTTCTTTTATTAGTGATGATGTCTTTCATGTATTTAGCATAAGGAGGCATCTTTAAGATATCAGTTAAGCGGGTACGCAAAAGGCTGGCCTAATCATTTCAGCAAAGCGTTCAAATTTCTCATCATCTTTTTTCTTAGATTGTTTAGGTGGAAAAGGCATGTGTTTCTGAAACCATGGCTCTCTTTCTTTACCATGTTTTCTAGCCACAAAGTCTTTTTATCATATCGTTTATTTTTAGGTTGTGGGTTATCAGGATCAACAACAGGTTCTATTTTTACATCTTTATCTGGTTCTTTATCATTACTTTGTTGGGTATCCTCATGAACATCGCTATCATTATCATCATCACTAGGTGGATGTTCATTACCAAATTGAGTTTCAGCATCAGAAATAGAGACATCATTATTTTTATCAGGAGGTTTTCCTATCTCAGGTTCACTAGAGTCATGCAAAGTCCTATCATTTTTATTTTTATTTTTCTTCTTAGAAGGACTAGGTGTATCAGCTTTAATTCCTTGAGAGTCTTGTTCAATTCTTTTAGGACAACCTTCGGGATAAAGAGGTTCTTGGGTCATTCTACCTCCTCTAGTCACTACTCTAATAGCATGATCATTCGTATTATTATTCATTTCATTAAGCAATTCTCTTTGAGATTTAGCAACTTGTTCCAACTGAGTTTGAACCATATATCCATGTTTTCTTACACCTCTAACATCATTACTGATTCTAAATAACAAGTAACTCAAGCGAGCAATCATATCAGAATTATATTTCAATTGTTTCAGAACATTTGCATTGAAGTGATCTTGTTTCCTAATGTAGTTCAAACTCATATAAGCATTGACTAGGATGTTCATTGTAAGGGATGTCACCTTCATGAAAATTTAATAAATAATTTAGCTCTACCACCTGTGGAGGTTGTGATGTTTCAAGGCCATGTATTTATTTAATAGGTGGTAAATTCTTAACATCCTCAACTTTAATACCTTTTTCCTTCATACATTTCTTTACCTCTTGCTTATCTTCAAGACTGAGAAATAAGATATCCCTCTTCTTCAGAGTGGGTTCAAGCGGTGGTTCAGGGAGTGTCCAATCATCATAATTCTTCAATATATTATTCAATAGTTCCTCA
Source organism: Hordeum marinum (assembly GCA_022496015.1). NCBI lineage: Eukaryota > Viridiplantae > Streptophyta > Magnoliopsida > Poales > Poaceae > Hordeum > Hordeum marinum. The sequence continues at coordinate 389,081,053 of CM039678.1, read as the reverse complement.
TCTTGTTTAACAATTTGTTCCCTGAAAACACAACCATCACAACTATCTGGGAAGTCCCTAGAAGCATCTGTTAGTCCATTATAGAAGATATCAAGTATTTCATTTTTCTTAAGAGGGTGATCAGACAAAGCACTGAGCAATTGGAGAAGCCCCCCCCCAAGCTTGTGGGAGACTCTCTTATTCAATTTTCACAAAGTTAAATATTTCCTGTAAGGCAACTTGTTTCTTATGAGCACAAAAATATTTTCCAGAGAAGCAGTAAATCATATCCTGGGGACTACACACACAACAAGGAGCAAGAGTATTGTACCATATCTCAGCATCACCTTTTAATGAGAATGGAAATAATTTTAGAATATAGTAGTAGTGAATCTTCTCATCATGAGCAAAAAGGGTGGCTATATCATTCAACTTATTAAGATGTGCCACTACAGTTTTAGTTTCATAGCCGTGGAAAGGATAAGATTCAACCAAAGTAATTAAATATGGGTCGAGAGAGAATTCATAATCCTTATTCGTAACAAAGATACGTGAAGTAGCAAACTTAGGATCACATTTCATTCTAGCATTCAAAGTCTTTTCTTTATATTTGCATAGTAATTTTTTAAGATCATCTCTATCCTTACAAGGAAGAATGTCTCTAGCTACTTCTCCATCCATAACATAGCCCTCAGGTATCTTAGGAATTTCAAATCTAGGAGAGCTAGGTCTAATAGGTGTTTCATAATTCTTAGTTTCAAACATTTCATAAGTTTCAGTAGTTTCATCAGTTTCAATAATTTCATTCTCTTTAGCTCTAGCAATTTGTTCATGAAGAAATTCACCTAGTGGCACAATATCATCATGCAAGGTACTAGCATCATCATAAGCATCATTCATAGAAGAAGTAGCATCATCAATAACTTGCAACATATTAGGATTAATAGAATGTGGTGGTGTTGCAAGTTTACTCATAACAGAAGGTGAATCAAGTGCAGAGTGTGATGGCAAATCCGTACCTCCCCTCGTCCTACAGGGAACGATCTTGGTTCTTGAATCCTTCAGATCCTTCATAGTGATAAATTGATATAAATCCCAAGTGACTCAACAAATATATCTATGCTCCCCGACAATGATGCCAGAAAAAGGTCTTGATAGCCCGCAAGTATAGGGGATCACAATAGTTTTCGAGGATAGAGTATTCAACCCAAATTTATAGATTCGACACAAGGGGAGCCAAAGAATATTTGAGAGTATTAGCAGCTGAGTTGTCAATTCAACCACACCTGGGGATTAAATATCTCCAGCAAAGTGATCAGTAGCACAATAATATGATAATTTGATAGCAGTGGTAACAGTAATAGTAGCGGTAAGAGTAGTAGTAATAGTTTTGTAACAAGTGCAATAGTAACAACAACAGTAGTAACTTAGCAAGAACAATATGTGGAAAACTCATCGGCACTGGATTGGTGTATTCGTTGGATGATATTCATCATATAATAGTCATAACCTAGGGCGACACAAAACTAGCTCCAGTTCATCAATGTAATGTAGGCATATATTCCGTAAATAGCCATACGTGCTTATGGAAAAGAACTTGCATAACATCTTTTGTCCTACCCTCCCATGGCAGCGGGGTCCATAAGGAAACTAAGGAATATTAAGGCCTCCTTTTAATAGAGAACCAGAATGCATTAACACATAGTGAATACACGAACTCCTCAAACTACAGTCATCACCGGAAAGTATCTCGATTTCTGTCACATTGGGGTTTATGGATCATAATACGTAATAGGTTCTTATAACTAGGCAAGATCGGATAAATAAAATAGATATAATGATGATAACATAAATGGTTCAGATCTGAAATCATGGCACTCAGGCCCTAGTGACAAGCATTAAGCATGACAAAGTCATAGCAACATCAATCTTAGAAAATAGTGGAGTCTAGGGATCAAGCCCTAACAAAACTAACTCGATTACATGATGAATGTCATCCAACTCCTCACCGATCAGCAAGCCTACTAAGGAATTACTCACTTCCGATGGGAAGCATCATGGAATTGGCGAAGAAGGAGAGTTTATGATGACGAAGACTGAAGATTCCCCTCTCCGGAGCCCCAAACGGACTCCAGATCTGGCCTCCAAATGAAGAACAAGAGGTGGCGGTGGCTCCATCCCGTGAAACGTGATAAAACTTCCTCTTTGATTTTTTCTCCAAAAATAGGATCTTATAGCGGTGGAATTAGGGTCAGGGGTCCACGAGGTGAGCACAACCCACCAGGGCGTGCCTGGGGGGGCTGGCATGCCCTGGTGTATCATGCCCAACCACGGCACTAATACGTACCCAACGTATCTATAATTTTTGATGATGTCATGCTATTATATTATCTGTTTTGGATGTTTTATATGCATTAATATGCTATTTTATATTATTTTCGGGACTAACCTATTAATCTAGAGCCTAGTGCCAATTTTTGTTTTTTCCTTGTTTTTGAGTTTTGCAGATATGGAATATTAAATGGAGTCCAAACGGAATAAAATCTTCAAAATGATTTTTTCTCGAAGGAAACAAATCCACCATGCTTGGAGTGCAAGCCAGGAGATCTACCAGGAGATCACAAGCCTGGTAGGCGCGGTCACCCCCCTGGCCACACCTGGCAGGCTTGCCGTCTCCTGGCAGGTCTCCTAACCCTATTCTTCGTCCTATAAATACCCAAATTTCCCCCCAACACCAAAAGAGCCACGCAAATACTTTTCCGCCACCACAAGCCTCCGTTCCCGAGAGATCCAATCTTGGAGCCTTTTCCGATAATCTGCCAGAGGGGGTTTCGATCACGGAGGGCATCTACATCAACTCCATTGCCCCTCCAATGATGCGTGAGTAGTCCACCACAGACCTACGGGTCCATAGCTAGCAACTAGATGGTTTTTCTCTCTCTTTGATCTTCAATACCATGTTCTTCATGATCTTTATGGAGATCTATCCGATGTAATACTCTTTTGTGGTGTGTTTATCAAGATCCGATGAATTGTGGGTTTATGTTCAGATTATCCATGAATCTTATTTGAATCGCCTTTGATTTCTTATATGCATGAGTTCATATCCTTGTAAGTCTCTTCGAGTTATTGGTTTGGTTTGGCCAACTAGATTGGTAATTCTTGCAATGGGAGAAGTGCTTGGTTTTAGGTTCAATCTTGCGGTGTCCTCACCTAGTGACATAGTAGGGGTAGCGAGGCACGTATTGTATTGTTGCCATCAAGGGTAACAAGATGGAGTTTTCATCAGATTGCTTGAGTTTATCCCTCTACATCATGTCATCTTACTTAATGCGTTACTTTGTTCTTCAAGAACTTGATACTCTAGATGCATGTAGGAGTCGGTCGATGTGTGGAGTAATAGTAGTAGATGCAGAATCGTTTCGGTCTACTTGACATGGACATGATGCCTATATGCATAATCATTGCCTTGGATAACTACATGATTATTCACTTTTCTATCATTTGCTTGACAGTAATTTGTTTACACACCATGATATTTTCCTTCAAGAGAGAAGCCTCAAGTGAAACCTATGGCCCGTGGGTCTAATTTCCATAACATATTTTCAGATCTATAAACCAAAAATACCAAAAATATTTTACTGCAATTTATTTATCTTTTACTTTCCGTTTTTGTTTACATCTATCTCTATCGGATCTAATCCTTGCAAATAACCATGAAGGGATTGACAACCCCTTTATAGCCTTGGGTGCAAGAGTTTGATTGTTTGTGTAGGTGCATCCATTGGTAACTTGCTTGTTCGTCCTACTGGATTGATACCTTGGTTCTCATCAACTGAGGGAAATACTTATCTACTTTTATGCATCACCCTTTCCTCTTCTGGGAAAACCAACACACGCTTAAGAGGTAGCAAGAAGGATTTCTGGCGCCGTTGTCGGGGAGGATACACATCAAGCCTACCAAGTACCCATCACAAACTCATCTCTTGCATTTACATTATTTTCCATTTGCCTCTCGTTTTCCTCTCCCCCACTTCTAAAAGGATCTTCAGAAAATACCAAAAAGATTTGCCTTTTTATTCGCCCATCTTTTGTTTGCCTTTTTGCTTGTGTGCTTAATTGCTTGCTTTGTCACGATGTCCGAGAATACCAAGTTGTGTGACTTTTTGAATACTAATAATAATGATTTTATTAGTACTCCGATTGCTCCCTCCACTAGTGCGGAATCTTATGAAATCAATGCTGCCTTGCTTAATCTTGTTATGAAAGAACAATTTTTTGGCCTTCCTAGTGAAGATGTCGCATCCCATCTAAATACTTTCATTGAGTTGTGCGATATGCAAAAGAAGAAAGATGTGGATAATGATATTGTTAAATTGAAGCTATTTTCGTTCTCACTACGAGATCGTGCTAAAACTTGGTTTTAATCTTTGCCTAAAAATAGTATTGATTCACGGAATAAGTGTAAAGATGCTTTTATCTCCAAGTACTTTCCGCCCGCTAAGATCATCTCCCTTAGGAACGATATAATGAACTTTAAGCAACTTGATCATGAGCATGTTCCACAATTTTGGGAGAGGGTGATATTAATGATTAGGAACTGCCCCGCACATGGTTTGAGTTTATGGATGATTATACAGAAATTTTATGCGGGATTGAATTTTTCATCTAGAAGTCTTTTAGATTCCACCGCAGGTGGTACTTTTATGGAAATCACATTAGGAGAAGCTACTAAACTCCTATATAATATTATGACAAACTGCGCTCAATGGCATACCGAAAGATCTCCTACTAGTAAAAAAGTGCATGCTATTGAAGAAATAAATACTTTGAGTGAAAAGATGGATGAATTGATGAAATTGTTTGCTAGTAAGAGTGCTCCTATTGATCCCAATGATGTGCCTTTGTCTTCTTTGATTGTAAATAATAATGAATCTATGTATTTGAATTTTGTTGGTAGGAACAATTTTGATAATAACGCGTATAGAGGTTATTTCAACCCTAGGCCATTTCCTAGTAATTCCTCTAATAATTATGGTAATTCCTACAACAATTCTTATGGAAATTATAATAATATGCCCTCTAATCTTGAGAATATTGTTAAAGAATTTATTGGTTCACAAAATGTTTTCAATGCGACGATTGAAGAAAAAGTGCTCAAGGTTGACGATTTGGTTAGGAACGTTGATAGAATTTCGCTTGAGATTGATTCTTTGAAGGTTAGATATACTCCACCCAAGCATGATATTAATGAATCTTTAAAATCTATGATAATTTCTATTGATGAAAGTAAAGAAAGAACCGCTGGAATACGTGCTAAGCGTGAATGGCTTGAAAAAGTGTGTTCTCGTGATAATAATGATGAAGATGTTAAAGTGATTGATGTGACTCCTATTGAATATTTGTTTTCCAATATAAATCTTGATAAATATGGGGCTGGAAATAAGTCAAATTTATTTAAAGAGCATCCCAATGATTCGGATTCTATAGATCTTTATGCTAAAATTGATAAAGGTGGGATAGAAGAGGTCAAAACTTTAAATAGAAATGAACCCACTCTTTTGGATTCAAGGACTTTAATTATGATAGTTTCTCTTTGATTGATTTTATTCCCTTGTTACAATCCATGATGAATTCTCCTCATGCTTATAGTCAAAATAAGGCTTTTACTAAACATATCGTTGATGCTATGATGAAATCTTTTGAAGAAAAACTTGAGTTAGAAGTCTCTATCCCTAGAAAGCTTCATGATGAGTGGGAAAATACTATTAATATTAAAATAAAATATTATGAGTACCATGCTTTGTGTGATTTGGGTGCTAGTGTTTCCACGATTCCGAAAACTTTATGTGATGTGCTAGGTTACCATGATCTTAATGATTGCTCTCTAAATGCATCTTGCGGATTCCACTGTTAAGAAACCTATGGGAAGGATTAATGATGTTCTTATTGTTGCAAATAGGAATTATGTGAACGTATATTTCATTGTTCTTGATATATATTGCAATCCTACATGTCCTATTATTCTTGGTAGACCTTTCCTTAGAACGATTGGTGCAATTATTGACATGAAAGAAGAAAACTTTAGATTCCAATTTCCATTAAAGAAAGGCATGGAACACTTTCCTAGAAAGAAAATAAGATTGCCTTATTAATCTATTATGAGAGCTACTCTTGGATTGCATACCAAAGATGACAATACCTAGATTTTTTTCGTTTTGCCTAGCTAGGGGCGTTAAACAATAGCGCTTGTTGGGAGGCAACCCAATTTTATTTTTGTGTTCTGTTTTTTGCTTATGTTTTTGAGTGTTTCCCACATTATTACTTCTATAGTAATTGTTTTTTGGTGTTTTAATCAGTGTTTGAGCCAAGTAAGACCTTTGGGGTGATCTATGGTAGTTGTTGATTTGATCTTGTTGAAAAACAAAAACTTTTGCGCTCAGTCCAGGAATTTTATAATTTGTTCAGGGCGTCGAATGAGTCAGTAATTTTAAAAATATATTTATATATAAAATTCCCAGGTTTTCCTAATTTTTCATAATTGTTTGAGTTACACAAGTATACGAATTTTTCATATTGCTATAGACTGTTCTGTTTTTGACAAATTCTGTTTTCTTTGAGTTGTTTGCCTATTTTGATGAATCTATGGATTGTATCATGGGGTATGAACCATGGAGAATTTATAATAAAGTAGGTATAACACCAATATAAATAAATAATTAGTTCACAACAGTATCTAAAGTGGTGATTTATTTTCTTATACTAACGGATCTCACGAGTTTTCTGTTAAGTTTTGTGTTGTGAAGTTTTCATGTTTTGGGTAAGGATTTGATGGACTATGGAATAAGGACTAGCAAGAGCCTAAGATTGGGTATTACCAAGGCACCCCAAGTCATATTCAAGGATTACAAAGAGCCTAAGCTTGAGGATGCCCTGGAAGGAATCCCCTCTTTCGTCTTCAATCCATCGATAAATTTACTTGAGGCTATATTTTTATTCACCACATGACATGTGTTTTGCTTGGAGCAACTTGTATGATATGAGTCTTTGCTTCTTAGTTTGACACAATCATCCTTGCTGCACAGATCTTTTGAGAGAGACACGCTGAATCGTGAATTTATTAGAATACTCTATGTGCTTGACTTATATCTTTTGAGATAGGCAATTTTGCTCTATGTGCTTCACTTATATTTTTTAGAGCACGGTGGTGTTTACGTTTTATAGAAATAATTGAACTCTCGTACCTCACTTATATTATTTTGAGAGTCTCTAAACATCATGGTAATTGGTATAGGTTATGAATTTAGTCCTAATATGATATGCATCCAAGAGGGATATAATAAAAACTTCCATATTAAGTGCATTGAATACTATGAGAAGTTTGATTCCTTGCATTAAATTTTGAGATATAAAGATGGTAATGTTAAGAGTGATGTTAGGAAGTAATTGTGATTTGGTAAAAATACTTGTGTAAAGGTGTGTGATTCCCATAGCATGCACGTATGGTGAACCATTAAGTAAGGAAGTCGGAGCATGATTTGTTTATAGATTGTCGACCTTTGTGTGAGGGTTGGGAGCGTGCGATGGTTTACTCCTACCAACCTCTCCCCTAGGAGCATGCGTTTAATACTTTGATTCAATGACTAATAGACTTTTGAAATAAGTATGTGAGTTTTTTATGACTAATGTTGAGTCCATGGATTATACACACTCTCACCCTTCCACCGTTGCTAGCCTCTCTAGTACCGCGCAATTTTCGCCGGTACAACAAACACCTTCCTCAAAACAGACACCATATACCTTCCACAAAATAGCCACCACATATTTTTCCTCAAAACAGCCACCATACCTACCTATTATGGCATCTCCATAGCCATTTCGAGATATATTGCCATGCAACTTCCACCGTTTCCTTTTATGACACACACCATCACTTTCATATTGCATATAGAGTCATATTTTGTCATAGGTATTAAGTTGTAACTTTCTTTTGAGTTGTAAGTAAATAAAAGTGTGTTGATTATCATTATTAGAGCATGTCCCATGTGAGGAAAGGATGATGGAAGCTATGATTCCCTCACAAGTGGGGATGAGATTCTGAACTTTATGAAAAATAAAAGAGGCCAGCGAAGCCCAAATAAAAATAAAATAAAAGAGTCCTTAGATTCCCACCAAAAAATAAAAAAATGAGATAAAAGAGAGAAGGGACATTGCTACTATATTTTTCCACCCTTGTGCTTCAAAGTAGCACCATGATCTTCATGATAGATAGTCTCCTATTTTCTCACTTTCATATACTAGTGGGAATTTTTCTTTATATAACTTGGCTTGTATATTCCAATAATGGGCTTCCTCAAATTGCCCTAGGTCTTCATGAGCAAGCAAGTTGGATGCACCCCCACTTAGTTTCCTCTTAAGCTCTCATACACTTATATCTCTAGTGCATCTATTGCATGGCAATCCCTACTCAATCACATTGATATCTATTAATGGGCATATCCATAGCCCGTTGATACACCTAGTTGATGTGAGACTATCTTCTCCCTTTTTCTTGACAACCTCCACCATATTCTATTCCACCTATAGTGCTATATCCATGGCTCACGCTCATGTATTCCGTGAGAGTTAAAAAAGTTTGAGAAAATAAAAGTGTGAAAACAATTGCTTGACTTGTCACCGGGGTTGTGCATGATATAAATACTTTGTGTGGGCAATATGGAGCATAGCCAGACCATATGATATTGTAGGGATAACTTTCTTTTGTCGTTATATTTTGAAGAGATACAATTGCTTCGCAAGTATGCTTGAAATGTCATTGTTTTTATATCAATATTAAGCTTTTGTTTTGAGTCTTATGGATCTGAATATTCATGCCACAATAGAGAATATTACATGGATAAGTATGTTAAGTAGCACTCCACATAAAAAATTCTGTTTTTATCATTTACCTACTCGAGAACGAGCAGGAATTAAGCTTGGGGATGCTAATACGTCTCCAACGTATCTATAATTTTTGATGATGTCATGCTATTATATTATCTGTTTTGGATGTTTTATATGCACTAATATGCTATTTTTATATTATTTTTGGGACTAACATATTATCTAGAGCCTAGTGTCAGTTTCTGTTTTTTTCCTTGTTTTTGAGATTTGCAGATATGTAATATTAAACGGAGTCCAAACGGAATAAAGTCTTCGGAATGATTTTTTATGGAAGGAAACAAATCCACCAGGCTTGGAGTGCAAGCCAGGAGATCTACCAGGAGATCACAAGCCTGGTAGGCGTGGCCCCCCTGGTCACGCCTGGCAGGTTGCCGTCTCCTGGCAGGTCTCCTAACCCTATTCTTCGTCCTATAAATACCCAAATTTTCCCCCAACACCAAAAGAGCCATGCAAATACTTTTCCGCCGCCACAAGCCTCCGTTCTCGAGAGATCCAATCTTGGAGCCTTTTCCGGCAATCTGCTGGAGGGGGTTTCGATCACGGAGGGCATCTACATCAACTCCATTGCCCCTACGATGATGCGTGAGTAGTCCACCATAGACCTACGGGTCCATAGCTAGCAGCTAGATGGCTTCTTCTCTCTCTTTGATCTTGAATACCATGTTCTTCATGATCTTTATGGAGATCTATCCTATGTAATACTCTTTTGTGGTGTGTTTGTCAAGATCCGATGAATTGTGGGTTTATGCTCAGATTATCCATGAATCTTATTTGAATCTTCTTTGATTTCTTATATGCATGAGTTCATATCCTTGTAAGTCTCTTCGAGTTATTGGTTTGGTTTGACCAACTAGATTGGTAATTCTTGCATTGGGAGAAGTGCTTGGTTTTGGGTTCAATCTTGCGGTGTCCTCACCCAGTGACATAGTAGGGGTAGCGAGGCACGTATTGTATTGTTGCCATCAAGGGTAAAAATATAGGATTTTCATCATATTGCTTGAGTTTATCCCTCTACATCATGTCATCTTACTTAATGCGTTGCTTTGTTCTTCATGAACTTGATACTCTAGATGCAGGCAGGAGTCGGTCGATGTGTGGAGTAATAGTAGTAGATGCAGAATCGTTTCCGTCTACTTGATACGGACGTGATGCCTATATGAATAATCATTGCCTTGGATAACTACATGATTATTCGCTTTTCTATCAATTGCTTGATAGTAATTTGTTTACCCACCATGATATTTTCCTTGAAGAGAGAAGCCTCTTGTGAAACCTATGCCCCCCGGGTCTACTTTCCATAACATATTTTCAGATCTGTAAACCAAAAATACCAAAAATACTTGGCTGCAATTTATTTATCTTTTACTTTCTGTTTTCGTTTACATCTATCTTTACCGAATCTAATCCTTGCAAAAAACCATGAAGGGATTGACAACCCCTTTATAGCGTTGGGTGCAAGAGTTTGATTGTTTGTGTAGGTGCATTCATTGGTAACTTGCTTGTTCCTCCTACTGGATTGATACCTTGGTTCTCATCAACTAAGGGAAATAGTTATCTACTTCGCTGCATCACCTTTTCCTCTTCAATGGAAAACCAACGCATGCTCATGAGGTAGCAGACACCCAATCCGGTGGTTCTTGGCTCTAGTATTTTTTATTTATTCTGAAATAAATCTCCAAAGAGTTTTGTTCGATTCCGAAAACTTTTAATTCTGCACAAAAGCAACACCATGGTAGTTCTGCTAAAAGCAGCGTCAGTCCGGGTTAGTTTCATTCAAATCATGCAAATTAGAGTACAAAACAAGAGCAAAAGGGTTGGGAAAAGTAGATACGATGGAGACGTATCAATACCCGTCCACCACATCCCACTCGCAAGAGAAGCACTCAGAACAGACCCACACTTCCCATATCCAATTTTCTAAGAGAGAACCACATACGCTTGTGTTGATGTTAAGATCATCCACTCCAACCATATGTTGATTTCTAGCATCCCCAAGTTTCTTTCCACCCAATCAATATCTTCTACCCAAGCCAAATCTGTGAGAGAGTGATTGAGTGTTGAGGTGACTATCATTTGAAACACAAGAGCAAGGAGTTCATCGTTGTTACTGCATCTATTACCTTTTCGAGGGTGGTGCCTCCTAGATTGGTTAGGTGTTGCTCGGGAGTCTCCTACTTCGTGTTGTGGAGTTGAACCAACAAGTTTGTAAGGGTAAGGAGATCGACTACTTCGTAAAGATCTTCCCCGAGTTAGGCTAGTTTTCCGTGGACGTAGGCCATCATGGTTAGACAAGGGTGCTTCTTCGTGGAACCTAATGCAACCGTCGACACATAATCAATGGCGCGAATTATTTGCCCAATATTTTATGGTATGGTGTCACCTGAAACGACGTGGCACTCACAAATTTGTAGATGCAATCACCACGAAAACAACACGCACACCCGAGAGAGGAAGTACATGGACGATCTTCCAAAGATCAGCAGCAAATTAGAGATTATTAGTCCAATAAACTCGCCAAGCACACGAACCCGATCGGGTACTCAACAAAGTCACGCAGAACTTGGCCGCCGAACATGGCGATTTCTCTCGTCTAATAAACTGACACAAAAATAACCCCCGCATTACATGAGGCACGACCTCTTTTATTATGGTGCACGTAGGCACACGTACGCAGGTAAACCTGATGGACTTCTCAAGTTGGTTACCAAACGAACCTAGACTAGAGAAATATTGGGAATCTACCTCGTACGTGACTAATCTCTAATTAACTAACTTATAAAAAAGTTTGGCCATGTTGATCACAAAAGTCAAAATAGACCAGTACTCCATCCATATGATTTTGACTTTGATTTGCATAGCTAGGACACACACATACTCCGTCAGGTCAACATAGTGGTGTTCTGAACTTGGGCTCAACTTCATCTGTATGGGAAATTTGGATTGAAATTTCTCCATTAATTTTATTTTTATCGGCCTACTACCACGATAAAACTTGCTCGCCTGAACTGCCTGGTTGGTGTTGTTTCTTTTCTGATGGTGTGCAGAAACTACATACCTCTCATTTCCTCCTTGATTTATTGTATTAGTAGTATCATTCGTGACAGCACACGGAGTCATTTCATCCTCCCTTTCTTGAAACATAACCGTCCTCGGTTTTGATTTAGACCTTGCAGATTTTTTCTTGAACACTTCAACGATGCACTTTATATCCTTTGCAACCTTAGGAAGAATAGCATAGAACTCATTCTTATGCATAAAAGTGTACCTATTTGTTCGCCCATGATGGAGCGTGTTAACATCATGCTGCCATGGACGCCCCAAAAATAAGATGACAAAGATGTAGTGGAATGACATCGCATTCCACTTTATCAACATAGCCATCAACACAAAAAGGCAGCTTCACCCTATGTGTTACCTTCACTTTACCCACATCATTTATCCACTTCATATAGTATGGTCTTGGGTGCTCCCATGTTGTCAACGAAAGGGACTCCACCACATCCTTTCTAATCATGTTGCTAGCACTGCCACCATCAATTATTAGTTTGCAAACTTCTCCCTTTATGGTACATGCAGTTTGAAAAATACTCTGCAGTTGTCCTTGTTCAACAATGGTTTTGTCATCTCGCTGAACCTTATGTGCTAGCAAACTCTCCATATCAGGATCATCTTGAGTATAACATAGTATGGTATCACCATGACCTCTTTCGATTCCATCCTTTATCTTAGGCGTCTCGTCTTTAGATTCTGAAATATATCCCGCATCAACAAGTAGAACCCTTCATTGATTGGAACATTCATGCTTCATGTGTCCACGTCCTCCACACTTGTGGCAAATAATATTATGATGATGAGATGAAGTCGCATTAGATGAAACCTGAGAAACCTCCTTTGATGCATCTGCCACTTTGCTTTGTTCAGTGCTTCCTGACTTATAAGAAGTAGCCGGTTTAGCACTAAACCCACCATCAATAGGAGAAGAACCACGTCCCCCAATGATGTAAGTTGGACAAGTCTTTGAAGCTTGCTTCTCCAATACCCAACATTCAGCATGCTCAGCTTGATGAAGTAACTCATGAATATCATTATATTGCATTAAATCAACACGATCAGGAATTTGTTCTTCTAACCCCTCAAAGAAACGTACCATGGTTGCCTCTATAGACTCACGTACAACTGTGTGTATCATAAAAACTTGCATCTCTTTGTAGTACTCATCAACTAATTTTGTACCTGCATTAGATGGCGCAATCTACTATGAAGCTGGCGAGTGTAATAAGTAGGCACAAAACGATCCCTCATGATTCGCTTCATCTCAGCCCATGTCGCTGGTAGCTCGTGAGTACGGTTCTTATTATCCCACCATACAAGATCATACTCCATAAATTCCATTGATGCAACATGAACCTTCTTTTCTTCAGAGTAGTTGTGGCCATCAAAAATCTGATTTACTCACATCCCCCACTCCAAATACTTCTCCGGGTCAGAACAATGTCCCGAGAATTCAGGTATGGTTATCTTGATTAGACCTAAACCATCATCCTCCTCGGCACCATTGCGGCTATGGTCGCGGCGCTGCCCAGCATGGCAGTGAGCCTCCGCCTCATGCCATGGTCAGTGAGGTAAGCCTGCATGTGCATCGGATTCCCCAGAAAAATCACCATCATCGTCATTGTCGTGGTCACAACATCGTCATGGTGAGCGGGACTCTCGGGGTGCCACATCTCTCGCCTGAAGGCGTTGAACTGCTGCGGTGAGCCGATTAAGACTCACAATCACCAAGTGTAGACTATATAGGATCGAAAGTAGTGCTAGAGGGGAGGGGGGATTAGACTACTTGACCAAACAAAAATCTACCTTTTCCCAATTTTAAGTTTTGGCAGATTTTAGCATTCATATCAAGTCAAGTACACCCTACACATGCATGTCTACGAGTATTGCAGCGGAAAGTAAAGACAAGCATGTAAGTAAAGAGAGGGTAGGAAGATCAAACGCAATTGGTGACATGATGATTTTTCCCGTGGTTCCGATAGGTGGTGCTATCGTATGTCCATGTTCATGGAGTCTTCAACCCACGGAGGGTAACGGTCGCGAGAGTCCACGGAGGGCTCTACCCATGGAGGGTTCCACGAAGAAGCAACCTTGACTATACCATGATGACCTACGTCCACGGAGGACTAGCCTAACTCGGGGTATAACTTCACGAGGTAGGCGATCTCCTTGCCCTTAAAAACTTCTTGGTTCACTCCACAACACGAAGTAGGAGGCTCTGAAGTGACACCTAACCAATCTAGGAGGCACCACCCTCCAAAAGGTAATAGGCTCGATAATGTCGATGAACTCCTTGCTCTTGTGCTTCAAGATGATAGACTCCTCAACACATAATCACTCTCTCACAGATTTGGCTTCGTGGAAGATGTTGATTGGGTAGAACGCAAGTTGGGGAGGCTAGAGATCAAGATTCATATGGTAGGAATGGAATGGCATGATCTCAACACATGAGTGGGTGGCACTCACTCAGAAAATCAGTAGGTATGAGTGGGGAACTGTTTTGAGTGCTTGTCTCTCGAGTGAGTGGTGGTGGAGGGGTATATGTAGGCATCTCCAAAATTCCAACCATTACACCTAATAAGTCAAACTCAGTGGAACCAATGTGTAAATCTCAGTTGTACCGAGTTGCCTCAAAGGTAGCAACTTTTGAATCTCGATGAGACCGATAAATAAAACCTGGTTGCACCGATAAGGTGACCAATGATTAGATTGCCAAACTCGGTGACACCGATTCACAAAACTCGGCGGGACCGATTTTGTAAACTTGCGTAACAGGAAGTTGGCAACCCAAACTCGATGGATTGGAAGTGGAGTCAGTTGCACCGAAATGCTACGGTTTGGCTGAGTCTGTCTGAGTTTGAGAACCGGTGGCACCGAGTGGAAAGTGTTTGTTGCACCGATTATTGATATTTGACTTTGGACAGACTTTTGTGGAAGAGCTTGTGGGTGTATGTGGTGACTATCACTTGTGCACTTATGAGCATTTTGTTCACCAACAAAACCATACCCCCTTTTAATAGTATTGGCTTTCCTATGGACTCAAAGTGATTTCTCACAAAAGGTAAAATATAGAGTCCTTTGCTTGAAGCTTTGCCAATGCTATTCCTTGCATCTTGGGGTATTCCACAATCCTTTTGCCAACCCATCATTGAACTTTTCCTGAAACATGCTTAGTGGAATCATTAGTTCAATGGCATATATGTTGTTTTTAATTACCAAAACCACCAAGGGAGCAAATGTGCTTTCAATCTCCCCTTTTTGGTAATTGATGACAACATATAGATCAAAGCTTCGACATATGATATAATCAATGAATATAATCGTCGCTTCGAGAAGTATGTGATAAGTAAGAGCTCCCCCTAAATTTGTGCATTATTTTTAGATTTGTGTTTGAATGCAAATGCGCAATCGATTAGGTACATGGGGCACTACTTCCATGTCACATACAACTTGGTGGTGTGCGAGAGTAATAAGAGTTAACAACGTTTTGAATATGCCGGCAAGATCACCCTAGCAGAACAGAAGATAGAAACTATACTATATGCAATAAGGCTTTATGGCTCCGTGGCTAAGTTTTTGCGTAAAAGCTGATTTTATTTTCCTACAACATAGGAATATTAGGAATTTCACTATGGAGTTACCTATCATGACATGGTTCCGCCAACCAATGTCTCAATGCCCATAAGTATCATACGTTGCCCACAATTAGTTATCAGTCCAGTGTTGAGAGTTCAGAGATAGATCCAAGTCTAGAAGCTCAAATTGTCCGTAACTGTGGACACGGCTAATCGATTAGGTTTAACTCTACAGAGTGTTGCACACGTTCCCCACAAGATTTGGTCACCTCCGTTTGATTTCTCGCACTTCAGGGTGTTTGAGAAACGGATGACCAAAACATGGTCTTCCAAAGGGTTTCCCTGCGACTCTGTCGGTGCCCATCCTTTCCTACCGTTCTTCTACATCTCGTAGCACCGCCTGTCCAGGGTCACCACGATATCCAACCAAGCCAGAGCCCATAATGACTTGTGGCTGTGCAGGTAAGCTTCCGGGCATGAAGCATTCATCCTTCCCTTTGAGTCTGGGTGAGGCTTTCCGCGTGAATACTGGCCATCTCCAGCAACACCTAGGCAAATCCACTGGCTTCTCCAGGGTACCGTTCCAACCATCCCTCACCTAGTAGTGTGTATTGAAAAACTTGTTTCTCGAGTCTCGAAGTCTTGAGGTCTTGAATATGCAGGTCTTGAAGAAGCCTTCATGAAGTCGTCGTTTTGACGTGGAGTCCTTCTTCACACCACTCACGAACACTCATACCAGACCCCTTCTACTTTAGCATAGCATTGCACTAACTAGCGTTCCCGGGGCTTTAGTAACAAGTGGTGGGTTCCTACCTCATGCATTCTACTCAACTACAAGAATTTCAATAACACTACGGGAGGGATTTGTTTGAATGATGTCACTACATGCAATAAAACATAGGTATGAACAAAATGGTCAAAGTGAACTTGCCTGTACCGTTGATGAAGAATAGGTATCACTCTCAGAAAATACTTGATAAACTATTCGTCACGCTCCGATGAAAATATATATAAAACATTGCATTCATAAGCAAACACTTCTAGCAATCAAAACTAACAATCACAATGTAACACAAGAACCAAAAACAACAAGGTTGATGAAGGAAATACTTAAGACAAAACTCAAGGTCAAGAAAGTTTTCATAAAAACAACTAAGGTAGTTTTCCCCTACAAACAATTATTTTCAATAGTAACAAAAGTAAAATATAACAAAAGTATTTTAGTAAATATTTTACTAGCAAAAAGAATTACTTTTGAAGAACAAGTAAAACTATGAAAACAACACTCTAAACAAACATAGGTTTTTGCATAAGTAAAACAATAAAATATTAAAATAAGAGAAAACAAAGTATAAAACAATTAAGTTAACAACAAATAAAACTTATAAAACAAGTAATGAAAATATTTTCAAATAAGAGTTCCATCTGCAATGAAATCAATTTGCAAGTTATTATGAAACTGGAATTGATTTCATGCTATCAAAATAATAACATAAAATAAGTTTAGTTGAAGTACTACTGATAACTAACAGAAAACAAAATATATATTAACTAAGTTAACAGGAAGTATATTTGATAAAACAAAATTTTATTAAAAGTATTTTCAAATAGCAAATCAAACTAGCAATGGAAATTCAATTGCAAGTTATAATTGAACTAGAATTGATTCCATGCAATCAACTAATAAAATAATATTAACGGACAGGGGGGTGACGTGTCTTTCTTCTCTGAGTCCCTACTTCTCCTTGAGGGTCTTTGTTCATAACGATCATCCCTACTCCTTCTCTCTCTTCGAGGTGACTCGTCTCTTGAGCTTCGTCTTCTTGGTGACTCTTCTTTCCTTTTGTAAGGAGCCGTGCACTCATTGGAGTAGTGTTCGGGCTTCCCACAATCGTAGCAGTTTCAATCACGACTTTACGAACGCTTCTCTTCATATCTTGAGTTGGAGCTTCTATCTTTGCTTCTTATCTTGTAGAACTTGTTGAATTTCTTGACCATGAGGCTTATCTCTTCATTTGTGACAAGGTTGTCGCTTGAGGTAGCGGGAGCATCACTTGTGGCTTTGTAAGCACCGCTAGACTTGTGGTGAAGCTCTTCCTTGTCTTTGAGTGTCATCTCATGAGCAACAATCCTACCAATAACTTCCGTTGGCTTGAGATCTTTGTAGTTGGGCATCATTTGAATCAATGTGCATACAGTGTTATATCGATGATCCAAAGCTCGAAGTATCTTCCTGATGATGAATCAGTCGGTCATTTCTTCGCTTCCTAAGCCAGCAATCTCATTGGTGATGAGAACTAGCCTAGAGTACATCTCAGCGAATCCTTCACCATCCTTCATCTTGAACTTGTCAAGCTGACTTTTAAGAACAACCAACTTGGATTCTCTCACAAATACGGTACCTTCATTCATATCAACCAAAGTATCCCAAATCTCTTGCATTCTCAAGACGGATGATTTTGTTGAATTCTTTGGGGCATAGGCAGTTGAAGAGAATGTCACATGCTTGAGCATTGATTTGCAACATCTTCAATTCATCCACAGTCACTTCGCGATCCGTCTCCCTTCCTTCCGCAAAGAATTCACCTTGCATTCCAACTCGAACAATAGCCCAAATAGCGAGGTTATGACCTAGCAAATGCATTTTCATTTTGTGCTTCTAACTTGCAAAATTAGTGCCATCAAAGTATGTACCTCTACGGTGATAATTTCCCTCACTAGACGCCATACTCTCCTAGGTTGTGAAACCAATGCAATGGAAACCAAAGCTCTAATACCACTTGTAGGATCGAAAGTAGTGCTAGAGGGGGGGGTAGACTACTTGACCAAATAAAAATCTACTTTTTCCCAATTTTAAGTTTGGCAGATTTTAACATTCATAGCAAGTCAAGTACACCCTACACATGCATGTCTACGAGTATTGTATCGGAAAGTAAAGACAAGCATGTAAGTAAAGAGAGGGTAGAAAGATCAAACGCAATTGGTGACACGATGATTTTCCCCGTTGTTCCCATAGGTGGTGCTATCATACGTCCACGTTAATGGAGTATTCAACCCACGGAGGGTAACAGTCGCGAGAGTCCACAGAGGGCTCTACCCATGAAGGGTTCCACGAATAAGAAACCTTGAGTATACCATGACGGCCTACGTCCACGGAGTACTATCCTAACTCGGGGTAGATCTTCAGGAAGTAGGAGATCTCCTTGCCCTTACAAACTTCTTGGTTCACTCCACAACACGAAGTAGGAGGCTCCCAAGCGACACTTAACCAATCTAGGAGGCACCACCCTCCAAAAGGTAATAGGCTCGATAATGTCGATGAACTCCTTGCTCCTGTGCTTCAATATGATAGACTCCTCAACACACAATCACTCTCTCACAGATTTGGCTTTGTGTAAGAGGTTGATTGGGTGGAAAGAAAGTTGGGGAGGCTAGAGATCTAGATTCATATGGTAGGAATGGAATGGCATGATCTCAACACATGAGTAGGTGGCTCTCTCTCTCAGAAAATCAGTAGTATGAGTGGGGAACTGTTCTGAGAGCTTCTCTAGCTCTCTCGAGTGAGTGGTGGTGGTGGGGTATATATAGGCATCTCCAGAAATCCAACCGTTACACCTAATAAGTCAGAATCAGTGGAGCCGATGTGTAAATCTCGGTTGTACCGAGTTGCCTCAAAAGTAGCAAAATTTGAGTCTCGGTGAGGCCGATACATAAAACTCGGTTGCACCGATAAGGTGACCAACGGTCAGATTGCCAAACTCGGTGACGCCGATTTACAAAACTTGGTGGGACCAATTTTGTAAACTTGCATAACACGAAGTTGGCAACCCAAACTTGGTCTAAATACCACTTGGTGCGACTATCGACAAATATTCAATGGCGTGAATGATTTGCCCAATCTTTCACGATACAGTGTCACCTGAAATGACGTGGCACTCACAAATTTGTAGATGCAATCACCACAAAAACAACACGTACACCCGAGAGAGGAAGTACGTGGATGATCTTCCAAAGATCAGCAGAAAAGTAGACGATTATTAGTCCAATCAACTCGCCAAGCACAGTAACCCGATTAGGTACTCAACAAAAGTCACGCAGAATTTGGCCGCTGAACATGGCGATTTGATATGTGGGTGGACCAGTGCTAAGGTGCTGTTCTTACTTGAACCAATAACCTACTTATGATTAACCCCCTCGCAAGAATCTGCAACTACGAGAAAAGTATTAAGACAAAGTCTAACCATAGCATTAAACATGTGGATCCAAACAGCCCCTTACGAAGTAGCGCACAAAATAGGGTTTAAGCTTCTGTCAGTCTAGCAACCCATCATCTAATAACTACTCTACAATGGATTCCTTTAGGCCCATGAAAGGTGAAGTGTCATTTAGTCGACGTTCACATTACACCACTAAGAGAATCACAACATACATATCATCAAAATATCGAACACATATCAAATTCACATGATTACTTGCAACATGACTTCTCCCATGACCTCAAGAACAAAGGTAACTACTCACAAATAATAAGCATGTTCAAGATCAAAGGATTATTGAATAGCATAATGGATCTGAACATATAATCTCCCACCAAAGAAACCATATAGTAATCAACTACGCAAGGTAATCAACACTACTAGTCACCCACAAGTACCAATCTGAGGTTCCGGTACCAAGATTGAACACAAGAGATGAACTAGGGTTTGAGAGGAGATGTTGCTGTTGAAGATGTTGATGAAGATTGGCCTCCCAAAGATGAGAGGGGTGTTGGTGATGACGATGGCTTCGATTTCTCCCTCCGGGAGGAAAGTTCTCCCTGCGGAATCGCTCCACCGAAGGGAAAAAGTGCTCCTACCCAAGTTCCGCCTCGAGGCGGTGGCGCTTCATCCCGAAAGTCCTCCTCTGATTTTTCCTAGGTCAAGAGTGACCATATACGAGACGATGGGCACTGAAAGCGGGTCAGTCTAGGCACAACCCATCAGGGCACGACTAGGGGGGGGGGCTGGCGTGCCTTGGTGGGTTGTTCCCACATGGGGGCCATCCTCTGGTAGTTTTCAGCTCCACTTATTTTTATTAACTACAAAAATAAACTTCATAAATTTTCAGCTTCATTGGAGTTGTGTAGAATAGGTATCTCTGATGTGCTTTTCTTGGGCACAGAATTCCAGCTGTCGGTATTCTCCCTCTTTGTGTAAACCTTGCATATTATGAGAGAAAAGGCATTAGAATCACTCCCCAAAGCATTATTATTCAACCAAACAAAGTAAATAACAGTAGGAAATCATGATGCAAAATTGACGTATCAACTCCCCCAAGCTTAGACCTCGCTTGTCCTGAAGCGAAAGCCAAAATTAAAAAGCATGTCCACATGGTTTGAGAGAGAGGTGTCGATAAAAACAAAATACGGACATAGAAGCATCATGCTTATTAACATAACATCAACAAACTCTAACATAAGAACTTATTTCAATACATTTTTACCATAAGGCTTCTGATGAACAAGTAACAATTCATCACAACATAGAAGTATGAAGCATAAACCTTATTGGAAACCAACAAACTATGTTCTCAGTCAACTTAGCAACTACAATTCAACATATTTTAAGGAAGGGTCTCATGTAGGAGCCTTTTGGCAAGTCCACATACTCAACTATCATTTGGTCTTCTATGATTGTTAATGCTCACGGCATACCCATGAACAAAAAGTTTCATGCGGACACGGAGGAAGATAGGGGCTTATAGTTTCGCCTCCCAACTCACACACCTCAAAGGTGATGTCAACAATAATAACTCATGCCCACCCATATCCAACTAGATATATGTGCCTAGATCTTTCCTCACCACATGATGCTTGCAAAAGGAAAGACTAAAAAGGGAATAGGGAAGAATAATTTGACTCTTGCGTAAAAGTAAGTCCATAAAAGTAAAAGATAGGCCCTTCGTAGAGGGAAGCAGAGGTTGTCATGCGCTTATTGATTTGTATGCCCAATCCCTTAATGTAAAAGAACACCACACTATACTGCCCCTATGATAGCAACCTTTATTATGAAATCCGTTGCTTTTATTACTTTGCCATCATAAGTTCGTATAACACTCAATTTTCTCTTACAATAAATGATCAAAACACTTTTAGAAGCAATTTTTATTGCCTTATTGCACCAATGACAACTTACTTGAAGGATCTTTCTCGATCCATAGGTAGGTATGGTGGACACTCAAACAAAGAGTTTGGTTTGGGTTTTTGGATGCACAAGTAGTATCTCTACTTAGTGCGGAATTTTTTGCTAGCAAAGATATTGCGGAAGCACCACATGTTAAAGTATCTATGACAATATAACTTCTATGTGGATATGAACAAAAACAAATCATTATGTTGTGTTGCTCGTCCAACGTCAACAATTTTGGCATATAATATTTGATGGGGGCTCACAATCATAAAAGATGTCCAAGATAGTGTATTTGCATGCGAATCTTCTCTTCCCTTATTTATTATTTCATGAATTGCATCATTGACCAATGCCATGTTTGTCAATCTCCAATAAATTTTACTACTTATACTTTTCCTTATGTGATGTCATTACTCACCATAAGATTAGCATATGATTTTTTCATTTGTTTCTTTTCCTTTATTTGATTGCAACAAAAAATTAAAGAGGAAAAAACTAAAACTAACTTTATTATATAACTCTCACTTGATTACATAGATAGATAGGCCACATAACTAACACACGAAAATAGATCATGCTAAATTTATATTCAACTAAAGTAAAGGGAAACTAAGGATCGAACTAAAATAGGTAAAGGTGAATAAAAGTGGAGGTGATACGATACCGGGGCACCTCCCCCAAGCTTGGCTTAAGCCAAGGGGAGTGCCCATACCCGTTTTCTCAAGTCTCCTTTGGTGGTGGTGATGCAGAAGGTGGACGAGTTGATGTAGGTGGTGGTGATGATGCAGCAAGCTTATCCTCCAGCTTCCAGGGCAAGGGTTCCCCATCAAAGGTTGCTGCGAGAGTCCCCCGAGTCCTGCAACTGGCAGCTAAACTCATGCCTTTAAATCTCGCTTCATATTCGAAGATTTGGTTTTGAAGATCATAAACTTGGCTCTGTAGAAAATTAATTTGCTCGTTGAGGGTGAAGATGGTGTCCTTCACGGACTGGCCATCCACTGTCTGATCATGGGTGAATTCCCTGATCATGGAGTGATTGGCACTAAGTCCGCGCTCCACTGTCTTCTGGCACTTCAAGATTTCCTGTTCCATCGCCTCCAGCCTAGCCTCCATGCTTCCGGTCTTCTTGGGTCCCTAAACATCGCAGATGTGGTGCACCCCCTAACGCATATCAATGGCTTGAGGGTGCTTCATCACCTCCGGTAGGTACGGCTTGATGACCTCCTCGAAGACTTGTCCTAGGAGGAGCTTGGTGGAGCCATGGAGATCTAGATCTAACAAGAAAACAACAAGAAACAAGAATAGAGGATTTTTCTGCAATGCAGTCATCAAAACAGCCGGAGGTATATATAAATAATTTTCATTCTTGGGTAACAAGTATTTGGAAGGAAAACAAAGTCAGTAAGGCATCCCAGGTGGGTGCAACCCACCAGGGCATGGCCATGGGTGCCTAGCGCGCCCTGGTGTATCGTGCTCACCTCGATCACCTTCCGGTTTATTTCTTTATTTCCAAAATTCTAAAATATTCGAAAACTGATAGAAAATATTTTTGTGGATATTTTGGAGTCCGTTTACTTGCCGAATCACGTACCTCCTATTTTTAAGAATTCAGGAGTATTCCGGAAGGTTTCTTTTATGTGCTCCTCTGATGTCATGATTTGGATAACATGGCTTTCGACGTTAATAGGCGCACCTAAGATATAGTGCTTAATTCTTTGTCCATTGACCACCTTTGAGTTAGTACCTTCGTCATTATTAACCTTGATAGCTCCAGAACGATAGACCTCTTCGATAATATAAGGTCCTTCCCATTTCAAGAGAAGCTTTCCTGCAAAAAATCTTAAATGAGAGTTGAACAAAAGAACATGGTCTCCTATTTTGAATTCTTGCTTTTGAATTCTTTTGTCATGCCATATTTTTACTTTTTCTTTGAATAGCCTAGCATTTTCATACGCTTGGGTTCTCCATTCATCTGGTGAGGTAGTATCAAATAGCTTCTTTTCACTGGCAAGTTTGAAATCATAGTTGAGTTCTTTAATTGCCCAAAAATGCTTTATGTTCTAATTCTAGAGGCAAATGACAAGCTTTCCCATATACCATTTTATATGGAGACATACCCTTATGATATTTATAAGTTGTTCTGTAGGCCCAAAGTGCATCATCTAATTTCTTAGACCAATTCTTACAAGACCTGTTGACAGT
The DNA here is from genome assembly GCA_022496015.1 of Hordeum marinum. Classification (NCBI taxonomy): domain Eukaryota; kingdom Viridiplantae; phylum Streptophyta; class Magnoliopsida; order Poales; family Poaceae; genus Hordeum; species Hordeum marinum. The sequence continues at coordinate 389,057,136 of CM039678.1, read as the reverse complement.
TTTTTGTAATATTAATTTTATTTCTCTATTGCTAAGTTCCACCTGACCACTAGATTGAGGATGAGAGGGTGATGCAATTGTATGGTTAACATCATATTTATCAAGCATCTTTCGAAAAGCATCATGAATAAAGTGTGAACCACCATCAGTCATTCAATATCTAGGGACTCCAAACCTCGGAAATATAACCTCTTTAAGCATTTTAATGGAGGTGTGGTGATCAGCACTACTAGTTGGAATAACTTCTACCCACTTAGTGACATAATCAACCGCAACTAAAATATGAGTGTATCCGTTAGAGGAAGGAAAAGGTCCCATATAATCAAAACCCCACACATCAAATGGTTCAACAACAAGTGAATAATTCATAGGCACTTCTTGACGCTTACCGATATTACCAATTCTTTGACATTCACCACAAGACAAGACAAACTTATGGGCATCCTTGAAGAGAGTAGGCCAATAAAAACCAGATTGCAATACCTTGTGAGTAGTTCTATCTCCCGCATGATGTCCTCCATAAGCTTCGGAATAACATTTCCGTAGGATTTATTCTTGTTCATGCTCAGGTACACAACGTCTAATAATACCATCCACTCCTTCTTTATAAAGATGTGGGTCATCCCAAAAGTAATGTCTCAAGTCATAGAAGTTTTTTCTTTTGTTGATATGTAAAGGTAGGTCGTATATATTTAGTGACAATGTAATTAGCATAATCATCATACCAAGGTGTGTTGTGTGAGACACTTATTGCAGCTAGTTGTTCGTTAGGGAAAGTTTAATCAATAGGTAGTGGGTCATCAAGAATATTTTCTAACCTAGATAAGTTAACAGCTACAGGGTTCTCAGCTCCTTTCCTATCAATGATATGTAAGTCAAATTCTTGAAGCAAAAGAACCCACCTAATAAGTCTAGGTTTAGCATCTTTCCTTTCCATAGGATATTTTATAGAAGCATGATCGGTGTGAACAATAACTTGGGAGTCAACAATATAAGGTCTAAATTTACCACAAGCAAACACAATGGCTAAAAATTCTTTTTCATTAGTAGCATAATTTCATTGGGCACTGTCTAGAGTTTTACTAGCATAATGGATAGCATTCAATTTCTTATCAACTCTTTGTCCTAGGACAACACCAACAACATAATCATTACCATCACACATAATTTCAAAAGGCAAGTTCCAATCAGGTGGTTGAATAATAGGTGTAGTCGTTAAGGCTTTCTTGAGTGTTTCAGAGGCTTCTACACAATCATGATAAAAACAAAAGGAATATCGTTTTGCAAAAGATTAGTAAGAGGCCTAGAAATTTTAGAGAAGTCTTTAATGAACCTCCTATAAAAACCAGCATGACCAAGGAAACTTCGAATACCTTTGATATCTTTAGGACATGACATTTTATCAATTGCATCAACTTTAGCTTGATCCACCTTAATACCTCATTCAAATATTTTATGCCCCAAGAAAATACCTTCATTAACCTTAAAGTGACACTTCTCCCAATTCAAGACGAGATTAGTTTGTTCACATCTCTGCAAAACTCGATCAAGGTTGCTTAAGCAATCATCAAAAGAAGTTCCATAAACAGAAAAATCATCCATGAAAACCTCCATAGTCTTTTCACAAAAATCAAAGAATATAGAAATCATACATCTTTGAAAGGTAGCAAGTGCATTGCATAAACCAAAAGGCATACGTCTATAAGCATAGGTTCCAAAAGGGCAAGTAAAAGTGGGTTTCTCTTGATTGGATTGTGACACATGTATTTGAGAGAAATCAGAATATCCATCCAAGAAACAAAACTGTGTGTGCTTAGATAGTCTCTCTAGCATTTGATCAATGAAAGGCAAAGGGTAATAATCTTTACTAGTAGCTTTATTTAATTTTCTAAAATCAAATCCATTCTATAGCTAGTGACAATTCTTTGTGGAATGAGTTCATTCTTAACATTAGGAACAACAACAATACCCCGTTTCTTAGGGACACAGTGAATGGGACTTACCCATCTACTATCAACTATGGGATAGATTATACTTGCTTCCAAAAGCTTTAATATTTCAGTTCTTACCACTTCCTTCATCTTAGGATTTAATTGTCGTTCGTGATCAACAACAGGTTTAGCATCAGGTTCCGTATTGATCTTGTGCTGACTACTCCGAGAGAAGCTATAACTCCAACTCTGACTATAGTCAAGATGAAGGTGTTGCCGGACTTGCACTAGTGACAAGTGACTCCTACGACATATTTGATTCACCAAATGAAGGGAGTGGATGTTGCTTCATGGCTAAAGGCACCAAGGTATCACACCCTAAGTATCTTGATTTCAATAGTGATGAGGATGACTTGTTAATTTAAGATTACTTGCTATTTTACAAATCTAGTAATGTTAGTCAAGATGAACTTGCTAGTAATCACTCTAGTCTAGATAAGTCGTGTGATGATGATAAGTTTGAAATAGAACGACTAACTCAAGAACTAAAAACTCTTAAGTTAGCTCATGATTCTACTCTACAAGATCATCGAGAGCCTAAATGGACACATGAGAAGCTCCACTTCGAGAAGCTCAATTTAGAGCAAGAGCATGAGTTCCTTAAAGCTATCAATGACGATCTTCAGAAAAAGACTTCCTCTTATCTAGCCAAACTAGTTCTCCTGTCTACGTTCATGCCACAAGTTAAGACTAAGAAAACTAGTAACAAAGGCAAGAAAGGTTCTTTATCTAGTAGCAATAAAAATGACAAATCTGATGATATTGCTTCTAGTAGTTATATTGATCCTACTAACTATTCTCTTAGCCAAGTTACACTTGAGCAATAAAATGAACTTTTGAAAGGGATTATAGAGAAAGGTATCTACAAGAGTCTTGGAGGGTGCAAAGAATTTGAGGAGATTGCACGCAAGCACGGAGGATACCGGAAGAACCGTGGTGTTGGCTACTTCAACGCTAATGGAGTTGAATGGGAAGAAGGTCAATACCCTAATCCCATGTTTGTTCTTCAAAAGGAAAATTATGAAAATAATCTCCCCAAGGGAATAAAATCTCAGGATGACCTTCCACCACAAGACCCCAAGCTCAAGGACAAGAACAAGCTTCAAGAGGACATTGACTCATATGAAGATGAATCCCAAGCTTTGGTGAAGTGGGTTCCCAAGGCTACTACAAGCTCAACTTCTACAAGTGCTACTTAGACACCAAGGATCCCTATCAACTTGATGTGGGTCCCCAAGAAGAAGAACTAGAGAAGTTCTTGAGGGGTGACTCCACGAATGAAATCCACTCATATTCATTATTGGCAAGAACTAGTTGCAATCAATATCAACATCATGCAATAGTTCAAGGAGTCACACATTCCCTCAAAGGTAAGCAAGGGACAAGGTAATCAACAAATCAATGGACATCATCATGTATGCTTTGCACTCCATGTCCATAGATATCCTTGTATTTGTCTCTTGTGTGTTGGGACTAACCCATGTAGGTGAGAAGAGTAATGAAACAACAAGGATGCTCCCAACCCATGGTGATCTTCATCAACTTTGAGCATCCACCACTACTTCACCTACGTGAAGTCTTCATCGACAAAACCCAAGGTTAATTTATCCCTCCTATGGGGGGGGTGTCACATCAAGGGGGAGCTTTACTCTAAGACTTGAGTTAAAGCATCTCATAGTATGTGACAACATTAAATGCTTTATGTAAAAGTGGTAACCCCACTAGTGCTTAAACGATGAGTATGACCTATGATCAAGTTTTCTTACTTGGATCCTAAGTCAATATACTCATATATAGATGACTCCGTCATCACCAAAGTGCTTGTTAGGTGCTAGTGTGTTTGTGCATGTTTGCCATGTTTTCATTTGACATCTTATTGTGTGAGCATGTTGGTCTACATTTATTTACTCATTCGAGGACATCCAATTGTTGCTATTTGGCTTTTGATTTTTCATTTGCCAATTGGATGTACAAGAATACCTAGGACCACTCCTCTAGCTATCTATGCTTTCTCACCTCATGTTCTATTCATGCCGCATCACAAAATTTGAACAAGTACTTTTCGATCTCTTTGTGTGAGGAGCACCCAGAGTTCCGTATTGACAAAGGACTAACCATTAAAACATCCCAAGTGAATCTCGGTGAAACCAACTCAAAAATCTCGGCCTCACCGAATGCCTAGGGTTGATCGAGTTTTCTATCTTGGTACTACCTATTCCATATTCTCGGTTACACCGAGTTTCCCTGTCAGCTGATAGTTGAGAAACTCGGTGACACCGAAAATTTAGAATCGATGTCACTGACAGTGAGGGGTATATATGCTGTGGACCCATCGCTTTGAAATTCAATCCTCAAACTGTTGCGCCCCAAAACCCTAAGCTGCCGAAAAGGACCCCCTAGTCATCGCCTTTGCTTCCCCTAGTGTCTCTACCGCTGGGAATTGTCATCGCCGATGAAATCTTGTCCATCGTCGTCGATGTAGCGGATCCATCACCAAGCTAGGGTATGGATCCGGCCCTCCTTGCGCTCCCCGTCCAAATCTCACACATTGGAGTTTGTTTAATCATTGATCCACCGTTTGCAACCACTCAATCCTCTAGAAATCTCAATAGTCTAGCGAATTGAAGAATTCTAGGTTTAGTTGCCCGCAAAGTTGCATCTCAGTGATACCGAGTCAAAAAAATCGGTTCCACCGATTTCCTTCTTGTGCTATTGAGGACAGAACTTGGTGAGACGAGTGGCAGTGTCCGGTCCGACCGAAACTATTGCCAAGTTTCGGTTTAGAGTTTTGTACATCTCAGCAGCACCGAAATATTTGACTCGGTGACACCAAAATCCAATTTTGCTGTGAACTACATCTATGTTTTTTCTGTTCAAACTTTCAAAACCAATTGCATTTTGTGATGACTTATCCTATTCCACTCTTCTATACTCTACTCATAGGGTCAGACATGTCAGATGCTGAGGACAACCAGAACTTGAAGGAGCAGAACATTGACATGAGTTCAGGCACTAGCCCTAGGTCCAACTCATTTTCAAATCCAGGCACCCCTAGTTCTCATGGGTTTCCCAAGGCTAATACAAGGACCAGGAAGAGACTGAATTCGGTTGAGGAGGATTCAGACTTTGGGCCGAAGGAGGTTCTTGCTAAGAAGCAAGAGAAGGCTGCCAAGAAGTCAGCCAATGAGGCCACCTCTTCCAGGAGGGTAGTCAACAAGACATATGCACCTCCAGAGAATATGAGAGCACCTCAGATTTCTATGGCTACCATGACCATTGAGACCCCAAGGAATTCTTTGCCTAAGAAGGCAGGAGAGAAGAAGGCTAGGAAAAGGATCATCCGTGTTGTTGGCAGGCCTACCTCAATGTTTGAGGACTCTGAGGAGGCTGCATGTGCTGCTCTTGAGGAGGAGGAGGAAGAGCATGTTGTCAAGGCCCCTCCAAGAAGAAGCAGAAGAAGCTGTTGGCAGATGCTATGCCAAAGCAAAGGTTCCTCTAAGAGCACCAAGTCTGCACCTAAGAAGGTTGTTGTATAGAAGTCCAAGAGAACTACCAGAGACATCCCAGCTTCTGAGAAGAACAAGGGATCCTCCTTTAGAGAAGTTGATAACGATGCTATGTTTGCTTTGATGAAGCTCAGACCTCACCTTCGAGAGCATAATGCCAGCCATCCAATTGCTATTGATATGAAGAAGAAGAAGGATGCAGGTTTGGGAGAGTGGAGAGCCATTGATCCTTACTCTTAGAGGAGGAAGACAGATGTGGACTACAGGTTCTACACCAAGGAGCAACATGATTTCTATGAGACTGTGCTGCTTGACAAGAGTCCAGGTGTGAGTGACATGAGATATGTCGACTGGAAGTACATCAAGGAGAATGAAAACTACTTGCCGAGTGTGCAAGACAACTTCCACTTCATTGGCATATATTAGTTTGTTGGCAGAGAATTCACTGCATGGAACAATGAGATGCTCATGCATGTCTACTCCACTGTACACTTATATGGAGATGGTAGGATTGTGTGGATGACGTAAGGAGCAAGATATGAGTATACTATTGATGAATGGGCTGCCATCTCAGGAGTCCCAGAGGCACATGATGGAGATATCTGCGTATACTCAGAGTCCAAGGCAAGCCACAATGCCATGAAGGACATGTACAATGCCATCCTTGTTGCACAACTTCAATCCCACAAGCTAGGAAGGTCTCCGCACCATTAACACTATTAGAAGGCATACTTTGATTCCCAAGTCAGGTGACAAGAATATGATCCGAAACTACTCCATCAACCTGCTGATTCATATTGACCAGCACGAGAGATTCAGAGTGATGGATCTGATAGTGGAGACCATGAAGAGGGTTCCTGCTGATCAGAAGCTCTCATGCTACTATGCACCCTACATTTAGATGCTCATCAACTCCAAGCTGGAGAATCATATCTTTGTTTTGGACAGACCCCACTTGCCCCTACAACCAGACTTCGAGGAAAAGGTTGTGGTGATGGACCCAGACCATCCCACATCAGCTGCAGCTCAGGCAGAGGGAGAGGCAGCTACAACCACTAGTGCTCAAGTCCCTAGATCCATGAACGAGCAGATGGATCTCTTGATCTCTATAGTCATGGACATGTAGAAGGATACCAAAAGCATACTAGATGATTAGAAGAGCCTTGTGAACATCTTTGAGCACAGAGTGAAGACCCTCAATGACAAGGTGGATGGGCTGACCAAGACCATGAACGAGCTCAAGAAGGAAGTAGATGAACTCCTATCCGCCGCACCTCTTTAGAGTCTGATTCTGATGATGATGAGGATTGTGCACCTGTTAGGATGACTACCTAGTTTAGGACTCAGGCCAGGACACCTATAGTGCCAGCTCCGGAGACGATACCTTCATCGTCTGCACCAACTACAATGCCTTCAGCTCCTCCAGTGCCACCAGTTGCTATTACAACTCCATCCAGGACATCTGCAGAGGTCTTCGCCGACGCAGTTGTCTCGACTCCGACATCGACCACCAGAGGAGATCAGCCTCAGAAGGACGATTAGCTATATCTCTTTGAACTTTTTGGTAACTTGTTGCCAAAGGGGGAGAAGTTGTATATAGATCTTTAGGCTTCGAGTGAGAGAGCGTTTGGTTTTATTGCTGTTTTAAAAACATTTGATCTTTTGGTTTGGATGTGTTATACTTTGTTTGGTGTTTGATCATACTCTTTAATGTGTGTTGCTACCATTTCCTATCCTTTTGATGGTTCTGAGATGATCATTCACTTTGCTTGATGTGTTGCGCTATGAATTTAACTCTTATTACACTCGCACACCACCAAGATGTATGTGACATGGAAGAAGTGCACCATGTACCTAATTGGTTGTGTATTTCCATTCAAATGCAAATTTAAAAATAATGCACAAATTTAGGGGGAGCTATTGCTTATCACATACTTCTCAAAGTGACGATTATATTCATTGATCATATTGTATGTCGAAGCTTCGATCTATATGTTGTCATCAATTACCAAAAAGGGGGAGATTGAAAGAACATTTGCTCCCTTGGTGCTTTTGGTAATTAAAAACAACATATATGCCATTGAACTAATGTTTCCACTAAGCATGTTTCAGGAAAAGTTCAATGATGGGTTGGCAAAAGGACTTTGGAATACCCTAAGATGCAAGGAAATATATTGGCAAAGCTTCAAGCAAGAGGACTCTACATTTTACTCTGTGAGAATTCACTTTGAGTCCATAGGAAAGCCAATACTATCAAAAGGGGGTAAGGTACTGTTGGTGAACAATATGCTCATACATCCAGAAGTGATAGTGACCACATACACCCAAAATCTCTTCCACAAAATTCTGTACAAAGCCAAATATCCAAAATCGGTGCAACCAACACTTTCCACTCGGTACCACCGATTCTCAGCCTCAGACAGACTCAGCCAAACCCTAGCCATTCGGTGCAACCGGTTTTGCTTCGGTGCCATCGAGTTTGGGTTTCCAACTTCCTGTTACGCAAATTCACAAAATCGGTATGACCGAGTTTGTTGAATCAGCATCACCGAGTCTAGCAATCTAACCGTTGGTCACCTTATCGGTGCAACCGAGCTTTATGTATTGGTCTCACCGAGATTCAAAAGTTGCTACCTTTGAGGCAACTCGGTACCACCGAGATTAACACATCGGTGTCACCGAGTCTGACTTATTAGGTGTAACAGTTGGATTTTTGGAGACGCCTATATATACCCCTCCACCACCACCTATTCGAAAGAGAAGCACTCAGAACAGATACCCACCCATACCAACTAATTTTCTGAGAGAGAGCCACCTACTCATGTGTTGAGATCATGCCATTCCATTCCAACCATATGAATATGTTTGGGAACGTTGCACGGGAAACAAAAAATTTCCTACGCACATGCAGATCTATCCATGGTGATGAGCATCTACGAGAGGGAGAGTTAATCTACATACCCTTGTAGATCACTAAGTGGGAAGCGTTAAGAAACGCGGTTGGTGTAGTCAAACGTCTTCGCGATCCAAATCGCCGTGCGTCACGCAATCCAATCACGATCCGTCCCGCGGCCCAATCACGATCCGTCCCGCGATCCGATCACGATCCGTCCCACGAACTTGATCACGATCCGTCCCACGAACTTGACCACGATCCTTGCGATCTAGCACAGAACGGACGGCACCTCCGCGTTCAGCACACGTACAGCTTGATGACGATCTCCACCGTGTTGATCTAGCAAGAAGGAGTGGAGAGGAAGAGGAGTTCTCCGGCAGCCTGACGGCGCTCCGGCGATGGAGGTGGAGCAATTCCGGCAGGGCTTCGCCTAAGCACTGCAGAAATCCAATCTAGAGGAGAAACTATGCACTGGAGGAACGGGTAGCACGTGGCTGAAATTCTAGTGCAAAACCCCTCTATACCACCAGTATATATAGGAGGAAGAGAGGAGAGGACGCAACCTTGGCTTCCCAAGCCAAGGGCTTCGGTCGAAAGGAGGTGGAGGAGGTGGAGTCCACCTCCAATCCTAGTAGGACTAGGATTCACCTATTTTGCCTTTTTTCCGCACCTTTTCTCTTGTTTTTTTTTCTTCCAGCTGCATGGGCCTCTTGTGGTTGTTCCACCTGCCCACTAAGGGCTGGTTTCCACTATCCCACAGCCCATGTAGCTTCTTGGGTCGAAATACCCCTCCCGGAGGTCTCCCGGTACACTACCGGCACTCCCGGTACACTACCGATGAGCCCGAAACTTTTCCGACGACCAAAACAGGACTTCCTATATATGAATCTTTACCTCCGGACCATTCCGGAGCTCCTCGTGACGTTCAGGATCTCATCCAGGACTCCAAAAAAACTTTGGTCACCACCATACATAACTCTATACTACCGAAACGTCACTAAACCTTAAGTGTGGAGACCCTGCTGGTTCGAGAACTATGTAGACATGACCAAGACACCTCTACGGTCAATAACCAATGGCGGGACCTGGATGTCCACATTGGTTCCTACATATTCTACGAAGATCTTTATCGGTCGAACCTCTATGTCAAGGATTCAGTTAATCCCGTATGACGTTCCCTTTGTTCTTCGGTATGTTACTTGCCCGAGATACGATCGTTGGTATCTCCATACCTAGTTCAACCTCGTTACTGGCAAGTCTCTTTACTCGTTCCATAATACAAGATCTCGCAACTAACACTTAGTCACATTGCTTGTAAGGCTTATTGTGATGTTGTATTACCGAGTGGGCCCTGAGATACCTCTCCGTCACACGGAGTAACAAATCCCACTCTTGATCCATGCCAACTTAACAGACACCCTCGGAGACACATGTAGAGCACCTTTATAGTCACCCAGTTACGTTGCGACGTTTGATACACACAAGGTACTCCTCCGATATCTGTGAGTTGCATGATCTCATGGTAATAGGAACATATACTTGACATGCAGAAAACAGTAGCAATAAACTGACACGATCATAAGCTACATTTGTAATTTGGGTCTTGTCCATCATATCATTCTCTTAATGATGTGATCCCGTTATCAAATGACATCTCATGTCCATGGCTAGGAAACTTTAACCATCTTTCGATCAACGAGCTAGTTCACTAGAGGCATACTAGGGACATTGTGTTTGTCTATGTATCCACACATGTATCCATGTTTCCAATTAATACAATTATAGCATGGATAACAAACGATTATCATGAACAAGGAAATACAATAATAAACACTTTATTTATTGCCTCTAGGGCATATTTCCAACAGTCTCCCACTTGCACTAGAGTCAATAATCTAGTTCACATCACTATATGATTTACATTGTAATGAATCGAGCACCCATGCAGTTCTGGTGTTGATCATGTTTAGCCCTTGAAAGAGGTTTAGTCAATGGGTCTGCAACATTCAGATCCATGTGCACTTTGCAAATATTTATGTCTTTTTCCGTGATGTAATCGCGGATGTAGTTGAAGCGTCGCTTTATGTGTCTGGTCCTCTTGTGAAACCTAGGTTCCTTGGCCAGAGCAATGGCACCAGTGTTGTCACAGAACAGGTTCATTGGATTCACTGCACTGGGCACTACTCCAAGATCTGTCATGAACTGTTTCATCCAGACACCTTCCTTCGCCGCCTCCGAGGCTGCGATGTATTCCGCTTCGCACATAGAATTAGCTACCACGCTTTGCTTGGAACTGCACCAGCTTACCGCTCCCCCGTTAAGAATAAATACGTATCCGGTTTGCGACTTAGAGTCGTCCGGATCAGTGTCAAAGCTTGCATCAATGTAACCCTTTACGACGAGCTCTTCATCACCTCCATAAACGAGAAACATTTCCTTAGTCCTTTTCAGGTACTTAAGGATATTCTTGACTGCTTGCCAGTGCTCCATTCCAGGATCACTTTGAAACCTTCCGGCCGTACTTATGGCAAGGCTGACATCGGGTCTTGTGCACAACATTGCATACATGATAGAGCCTATGGCTGAAGCATAGGGGATGGTACTCATCTTTTCTCTATCTTCTGTAGTTACTGGGCATTGAGTCTTACTCAACTTCACACCTTGTAACACAGGCAAGAACCCCTCCTTGGACTGTTCCCTTTTGAACTTTTTCAAAACATTATCAAGGTATGCGCTCTGTGAAAGTGCTATTAAGCGCCTCGATCTATCTCTATAGATCTTAATGCCTAATATGAAAGCAACTTCTCCTAGGTCCTTCATTGAAAAACTCTTGTTCAAATAACCCTTCACGCTTTCCAGCATTTCTATATTGTTTCCAACCAACAATATGTCATCCACATATAATACTAGAAATGCTATAGAGCTCCCACTCACTTTCTTGTAAATACAAGCTTCTCCTTAAACTTGTATAAACTCAAACACTTTGATCACCTCATCAAATCGCTTATTCCAACTCCGAGATGCTTGCACCAGTCCATAAATGGATCGCTGGAGTTTGCAAACTTTGTCAGCATTCTCTTGATCGACAAAACCTTCAGGTTGCATCATATAAAACTCTTCCTCAAGGAAACCGTTGAGGAATGCTGTTTTGACATCCATTTGCCAATTTCATAGTCGAAATAAGCAGCTATTGCTAACATGATTCTGACAGACTTAAGCATCGCTATGGGTGAGAAAGTCTCATCGTAGTCAACTCCTTGAACTTGTGAAAAACCCTTTGCCACAAGTCGAGCTTTATAGACAGTGACATTACTGTCGACATCTGTCTTCTTCTTAAAGATCCATTTGTTCTGAATGGCCTTTCGCCCTTCAGGTAATACTTCCAAAGTCCATACTTTGTTTTCATACATGGATCCCATCTCGGATTTCATGGCCTCTAACCATTTCTTGGAATCCGGGCCCATCACTGCTCCTTCATAGCTCGTAGGTTCATTGTTGTCCAACAACATGACCTCCAAGACAGGGTTGCCGTACCACTCAGGGGTACTACGCGGCCTTGTCGACCTACTTGGTTCAATAGCAGTTTGATCCGAAGCTTCATGATCATCATCATTAACTTCCTCTTTTACCGTCGTAGGTTCCACAAAAACTTCTTTCTGCACTGCGCTACTTTTTGGTTGAAGTAAATGTTCAATAACCTCATCAAGCTCTATTTTCCTCCCACTCAATTCTTTCGAGAGAAACTCTTTCTGAAGAAATGTTCCATTTTTAGTGACAAACACTTTGCCTTCGGATCTGAGATAGAAGGTATACCCGACTGTCTCTTTCGGGTATCCTATGAAGACACATTTCTCCGCTTTGGGTTCCAGCTTTTCAGGCTGAAGCTTTTTGAAATAAGCATCACATCCCCAAACTTTAAGAAACGACAACTTTGGATTCTTGCCAAACCACAATTCATATGTCGTTGTCTCAACGGATTTTGATGGTGCCCTATTTAAAGTGAATGCAGCTGTCTCTAATGCATAACCCCAAAACGATAGTGGCAAATCAGCGAGAGACATCATAGTACGCACCGTATCTAATAAGGTTCGATTACGACATTCAGACACACCATTACGCTGTGGTGTTCTGGGCGGTGTCAACTGCGAAACGATTCCACACTGTCTTAAGTGACTACCAAACTCATAACTGAGATATTCACCTCCTCGATCAGATCGCAGGAACTTAATCTTCTTGTTACGATGATTCTCAACTTCACTCTAAAATTGTTTGAACTTTTCAAACGTTTCAAACTTGTGTTTCATTAAGTAAATATACCCATATCTACTTAAGTCACCACTGAAGGTGAGAAAATAACGACATCCACCTCGTGCTGTAACATTCATTGGACCGCACACATCAGTATGTATGATTTCCAATAAGTCACTCGCCCCTTCCATTGTTCCAGAGAACGGAGTTTTAGTCATCTTGCCCATGGGGCATGGTTCACATGTGTCAAGTGATTCAAAATCATGTGACTCCAAAAGTCCATCAGCATGGAGCTTCCTCATGCGTTTACACCAATATGACCTAAACGGCAGTGCCACAAGAGAGTGGTACTATCATTATCAACTCTACATCTTTTGACATCAATGTTATGAACATGTGTGTCATCACTATCAAGATTCAATATGAATAAACCCCTAACATTGGGTGCGTGACCATAAAGGATATTACTCATATAAATAGAACAACCTTTATTCTCTGATTTAAATGAGTAACCGTCTCACAATAAACAAGATCCAAATATAATGTTCATACTTAACGCAAGCACTAAATAACAATTATTCAGGTTCATCACTAATCCCGATGGTAATCGAAGAGAGAGCGTGCTGACGGCGATCACATCAACCTTGGAACCATTTCCCACGCGCATCGTCACTTCGTCCTTTGCCAGCCTTCGTTTATTCCGTAGTTCCTGCTTTGAGTTGCAAATGTGAGCAACTGAACCGGTATCAAATACACAGGCACTACTACGAGAGCTAGTAAGGTACACATCAATAACATGTATATCATATATACCTTGTTTGTCGTTGGCCGCCTTCTTGTCAGCCAGGTACTTGGGGCAGTTCCACTTCCAATGACCAGTTCCCTTGCAATGAAAGCACTCAGTTTTTGGCTTGGGTCCATGCTTGGGCTTCTTTGCAGGAGTAGCAACTGCTTTGCCATCCTTCTTGGTTTTACCCTTCTTGCCCTTGCCCTTGACTTTGCCATTTTTCTTGAAACTAGTGGTTTTATTGACCATCAACACTTGATGTTCTTTACGGATTTCAGACTCAGCGACTTTTAGCATCGCAAACAGCTCGGCGACTGACTTGTTCATCCCGTGCATGTTATAGTTCATGACAAAGCTCTTGTAACTAGGTGGCAGTGATTGAAGAACTCTGTTAGTGATCGCTTCTGGCGGAAGGGAAATTCCCAACTCCGCTAGATGAGTTGAATACCCAGACATTCTGAGTATATGTTCACTCATAGACCTGTTCTCTTCCATCTTGCAAGCATAGAACTTATCAGAGGTTTCATACCTCTCGATCCGGGCGTTCTTCTAAAAGATAAACTTCAACTCCTGGAACATCTCATATGCTCCATGACATTCAAAACGTCTTTGAAGTCCCGGTTCTAAGCCATTCAATATTGCACACTGAACTATTGAGTAATCTCCAGTACGTGCCTCCCAAGCGTTCTTAACGTCTCCGGAGGTCACGTCTTCTGGTTGGTCATGAAGCGGTGCATCAAGGACATATGATTTTTGGGAAGCCGTGAGGATAATCCTTAGATTACGGGCCTAGTCAACAAAGTTACTTCCATCATCTTTCAACTTAGCTTTCTCTAGGAACGCATTAAAATTCAGGGGTGCTACTGCGCGAGCCATTGATCTACAACATAAATATGCAAAGTTTACTTAGACTATTGTTCAAGATAATGAGTTTAGTTAATCAAATTACTAAAGCTCCCACTCAAATTGACATCCCTCAGGTCATCTGAGTGTCACATGATCCAAATCCACCAACTCAAGTCCGATCATCATGTGAGTTGAGGTGGCTTCAATGGTCAACATCATTATGTTGATCATATCTACTATATGACTCATGTTCGACCTTTCGGTCTCTTGTGTTCCGAGGCCATGTCTGTACATGCTAGGTTCGTCAAGTTTAACCCGAGTGTTCTGCGCGCGCAACACTGGCTTGCACCTGTTGTATGTGAACGTAGAGTCTATCACACCCGATCATCACGTGGTGTCTCAACACGACAAACTTTCGCAATGGTGCACACTCAGGGAGAACAATTTATCTTGAAATTTAAGTGAGGGATCACCTTATAATGCTACCATCATACTAAGCAAAACAAGGTGCATAAAAGGATTAACATCACATGCAATTCATAAGTGACATGATATGGCCATGAACTTGTTCTTTAGATCTCCATCTTGAAAGCACTGGCATGATCTCCATCGTCACCGGCAAGAGACCATGATCTCCATCATCTTGATCTCCATCAACATGTCGCCATCGGGGTTGTCATGCCCAACATGCTTCTACTACTATTGCTACCGTTTAGCAATAAAGTAAAGCATTACATAGCGCTTAATGATTGACATGCAGGTCATACAATAATTAAAGACAACCCTATGGCTCCTGCCGATTGCCGTACTCATCGACATGCAAGTCATGAAATTCTATACATCACATGATCATCTCATACATCACATATATCACATCATGTAATTGGCCATATCACATCGCAACATACCCTGCAAAAACAAGTTAGACGTCCTCTAATTGTTGTTGCATGTTTTTTGTGGCTGCTACGGGTTTCTAGCAAGAACGATTCTCACCTTCGCATAAACCACAACGGTGATACATAATTTTCTTTTCAACCTTCTCAAGGACCGCCTTTGTCGAATCCGATCCAACTAAAGTGAGACAAACTACCACCCGCAAGCCATCTAGGCAACAAGTTGCGTCGAGGGAACCGATATCTCGTAAGCGTACGAGTAATGTTGGTCCAGGCCGCTTCATCTCACAATACCGCTGAACCAAAATCCGACCAAGGGAGGAAGCAATCTAAGCATCAACGCCCACAAACCTTTTGTGTTCTACTCGAGATCTCATCAACACATAGACCTAGCTCTGATACCACTGTTGGGGAACGTTGCATGGGAAACAAAAAATTTCCTACACACACATAGATCTATCCATGGTGATGAGCATCTACGATAGGGAGAGTTAATCTACATACCCTTGTAGATCGCTAAGCGGGAAGCGTTAAGAAACGTGGTTGGTGTAGTCGAACGTCTTCGCGATCCAAATCGCCGTGCGTCCCGCGATCCAATCACGATCCGTCCCGCGACCCAATCATGATCCATCCCGCGATTTGATCACGATCCGTCCCACGAACTTGATCAGGATCCGTCCCACGAACTTGATCACAATCCTTCCGATCTAGCACCGAACGGACGTCACCTCCGCGTTCCGCACACGTATAGCTTGAAGACGATCTCCACCATCTTGATCCAGCAAGAAGGAGTGGAGAGGAAGAAGAGTTCGTCGGTAGCCTGACGACGCTCCGGCGATGTTGGTGGAGCAATTTCGGCAAGGCTTTGCCTAAGCACTGCAGAAATCCAATCTAGAGGAGAAACTATGCACTGGAGGAACGGGTAGCACGTGGCTGAAATTCTATTGCAAAAACCCTCTATACCACCAGTATATATAGGAGGAAGAGAGGAGAGGAGGCAGCCTTGGCCTCCCAAGCCAAGGGCTTCGGCCGAAAGGAAGTGGAGGAGGTGGAGTCAACCTCCAATCCTAGTAGGACTAGGATTCACCTATTTTGCCTTTTCCCCCACCTTTTCTCTTGTTTTTTTTCCAGCCACATGGGCCTCTTGTGGTTGTTCCACCAGCCCACTAAGGGCTGGTTTCCACTCTCCCACAACCCATCTAGCCTCTTGGGTCGAAATACCCCTCCGGGAGGTCTCCCGGTACACTACCGGCGCTCCCGGTACACTACCGATGAGCCCGAAACTTTTCCGGCAACCAAAACAGGACTTCCTATATATGGATCTTTACCTCCGGGCCATTCCGGAGCTCCTCGTGATGTCCGGAATCTCATCCGGGACTCCAAACAAACTTCGGTCACCACCATACATAACTCTATACTACCGAAACGTCACCAAACCTTAAGTGTGCAGACCCTGCGGGTTCGAGAACTATGTAGACATGACCGAGCCATCTCTACAAGAAATAACCAATGGCAGGACCTGGATGTCCACATTGTTTCCTACATATTCTATGATGATCTTTATCGGTCGAACCTCTATGTCAAGGATTCAGTTAATCCCGTATGATGTTCCCTTTGTTCTTCGGTATATTACTTGCCCGAGATTCGATCGTCGGTATCTCCATACCTAGTTCGACCTCATTACTGGCAAGTCTCTTTACTCGTTCTGTAATACAAGATCTCGCAACTAACACTTAGTAACATTGCTTGCAAGGCTTATTGTGATGTTGTATTACCGAGTGGGCCCTGAGATACCTCTCCGTCACATGGAGTAACAAATCCCAGTCTTGATCCATGCCAACTCAACAGACACCCTCGGAGACACCTATAGAGCACCTTTATTGTAACCCAGTTATGTTGCGACGTTTGATACACACAAGGTACTCCTCCGATATCTGTGAGTTGCATGATCTCATGGTCACAGGAACATATACTTGACATGCAGAAAACAGTAGCAATAAACTGACACGATCATAAGCTACGTTTGTAGTTTGGGTCTTGTGCATCTATCATTCTCCTACTGATGTGATCCCATTATCAAATGACATCTCATGTCCATGGCTAGGAAACCTTAACCATCTTTCGATCAACGAGCTAGTTCACTAGAGGCATACTAGGGACATTGTGTTTGTCTATGTATCCACACATGTATCCATGTTTCCAATTAATAGAATTATAGCATGGATAATAAACGATTATCATGAACAAGGAAATATAATTATAAACACTTTATTTATTGCCTCTAGGGCATATTTCCAACAGAATATTGATCTCTAGCCTCCCCAAGTTGCTTTCCACCCAATCAATCTCTTCCACCAAAGCCAAATCTGTGAGAGAGTGATTGTGTGTTGAGGAGTCTATCATCTTGAAGCACAAGAGCAAGGAGTTCATTGACATTATCGAGCCTATTACCTTTTGGAGGGTGGTGCCTCCTAGATTGGTTAGGTGTCTCTTGGGAGCCTCCTACTTCGTGTTGTGGAGTGAAACAAGAAGTTTGTAAGGGCAAGGAGATCGCCTACTTCGTGAAGATCTAGCCCGCGTTAGGCCAGCCCTCCATGGACGTAGGCCATCATGGTATAGTCAAGGTTGCTTCTTCATTGAAACCTCCATGGGTAGAGCCCCTAGTGGACTCTCACGACCATTACCCTCTGTGGGTTGAAGACTCCATAAACGTGGACGTACGATAGCACCACCTATCGGAACCACAGGAAAAATCATCGTGTCTTCATATTGCGTTTGATATTCCTACCCTTTCTTTGCTTACATGCTTGTCTTTACTTTATGCTGCTATACTCGTAGACATGCATGTGTAGGGTGTACTTAACTTGCTATGAATGCTAAAATCTGCCAACACTTAAAGTTGGGAAGAAGTAGATTTTTAATTGGTCAACTAGTCTAATCCCCTCTGTAGTCCTACTTTTGATTCTACGCCCTTCTTGATTTTTGACCCCTTCTCCTTCTTTTGCACATCCCTCAGCCATGCAGTACACCGGACCAACCTACCGCTTCTCAGCCACCGTGCCAGAGAGGCTCTAACCTACCGGTGTGTACGTTGTGCGCACACTACGTGTGTGGGCGATATCAATGTGGAGGACCGCAAGGAACTTCACTGAGTTTTTCCTCATGGCCGGCTACCGCCACCTCCCGCGGGGATCTTCGATGATGTTCCGCATCGAGGAGGTCATCCAAAATGGGGTGGTGGTTGCTCTCCTTGCCGACTTCACCAACACATTAGACGCCTTATACCTCCTTGGCCGAGTGTTTTGGTGCGGCTGCGAGTTCATTTCTTTCACCACCCACAACAGGTTCACAAAGTACACCAACATCTTCCCCACCACGTCGTGCATGCACACTCTTCCATACCCCATCGACAACGCCCCAGAGGAGCAGTGAAGGGCGCCCAGAGGAGGAGCGAGGTGGAGAAGGCGGCGGCTAGGGTTATAAACCGTCTATCTATTTTTTAATCTATGTTATGTTAATTAAGTTGTAATCGAACTATGTTGGAGATGCTATGCGCTTGTTGGCCATTTTATTAAGTTCTATTATTAAGTTTTCTATCTATTCTATTATTAAGTTCTTGCTAGTTTTAACTATGTGATCATGCTATGGGCTTGTTGACCCTATCTACATATTTGTTGATTGTTTTCTTAGAGAGCTCGCTTTGTTAGTAACCACCTAGTGCATACACCCACAATGAACCCTTCTTTTTTACACAAGCCACAAATATGTAGCCACCTAGCTAGTGCATGCGACCACAAAAATATAAAATATACTGTTCAATCTATTTGTCATAGAAAACGGGTGCAGATGCGAGTGGATTGAAAAGGATGAAACTGATCAGAAAAAAATGATGCTCTAAATCGAGGAGATAAGCATGCGAGAAGAGAGGAACCGGCGGCAGTGACCATCTCTGCATTCGTGGCGGCTGGCATGCACGAAAGCGGCTCGAACAGTGCATCATGGTGGCATGGGCGCATGCAGGCTCGGTCGATGCATGCAGGCTCAATCGGCGCATCGTGGTTGTGTGCATCGACCCATGGAGACAGGCTTGCTGGGTGTATGTAAAGCAGACTTGTGTCGTGGCAGCCCACACAAGCGTTTAATGCAAGGGACGACCCAACGAAACCACATCCCAACAGTCAAACAATGACACCGCCCAACGCGGCCGCACTTGTCAGGTTCAACGAATGACACAGTTCAGCGCGCCCCACTTGTCAGAGTTAACGGTCAAGCCATTGACCTGACGGCAACGTCTGTTGTGACCTGTTTTGAGGGTTTCAGGCAAGGGAGTGGGGAAAACTGAGCAAACGTTAAGAGCGCAGGGATGAATGAGTAGAGTTAAGGAACCAGGGGCACATATGTAAAAAAACCAAGAACAAAGGTAACTACTCACAAATAATAAACATGCTCAAGATCAGAGGAGTATTGAATAGCATAATGGATCTAAATATATAATCTTCCACCAAATAAACCATATAGTAATCAACTACGCAAGGTAATCAACACTACTAGTCACTCACAGGTACACATCTGAGGTTCTGGTATAAAGATTGAACACAAGAGATGAACTAGGGTTTCAGAGGAGATGGTGCTATTGAAGATGTTGATGAATATTGGACTCCCAAATATGAGAGGGGTGTTGGTGATGACGATGGCTTTGATTTACCCCTCCAGGAGGGAAGTACCCCTAGCAGAATCGCTCCACCAGAGGGCAAAAGTGCTCCTACACAAGTTCCGCCTGCAGGCGGCAGCGCTTCGTCTTGAAAGTACTCCTCTGATTTTTTCTAGGTCAAGAGTGACCATATACCAGAAGATGGGCACCGGAAGCAGGCCAGGCTGAGCATAAACCATCAGGGCACAACCAGGGGCCTCATGCATCCTGGCGGGTTGTGCCCACCTGGGGGCCCTCCTTCGGTAGTTTTCAGCTCCAGTAATTTTTATTAAATACAAAAATAATCTCTGTAAACTTTCCGATTCATTGGAGTTGTGCGGAATAGGTATCTCCAACATGCTTTTCTTGGGCCCAGAATTCCAGCTACCGGTATTCTCCCTCTTTCTCTAAACCTTGCATATTATGAGAGAAAAAGCATTAGTATCACTTCCCAAGCATTATTATTCAACAAAACAAAGTAAATAACAGTAGGAAATCATGATGCAAAATGGACGTATCACCCACTGCCACGATAAAACTTGCTTGCCTAAACTGCCTGGTTGGTGTTGTTGCTTTTCCGACGCCATGCATGAACCCCATATCTCTCGTTTCCTCCTTGATTTATTTTATTAGCAGTATCATTCGTGGCGGCACACAGAGTCACATTCACAGGTGGAGCCCTTCGTGGACTCTCGCGACCGTTACCCTTTGTGGGTTGAATGGCACACAGAGTCTCCATAAACGTGAATGTACGATAGCGCCACCAATCGGAACCACGAGAAAAATCTCTGTGTCTCCAAATTGTATTTGATCTTTCTACCCTTATCCTCTTACATATGTTTGTCTTCACTTTTTGCTACAATACTCGTAGACATGCATGTGTAGGGTAAACTTGATATGCTAGAATTGCTAAAATCTGCCAACCAATTAACTTGGGAAAATGTTATGTTTTTATTTGGTCAAGTAGTCTAATCACCCCCTATAGACCTACTTTCAATCCCTACAAGTGGTATCAGAACTTTGATCTCCATTGCATTGGTCTCACAACCTAGGAGAGTATGGCGTCTAGTGAGGGAAACTATGACCGTAGAGGTCCATATTTTGATGGTGCAACCTTTGCTAGTTGGAAGCATAAGATGAAAATGCATTTTCTTGGTCATAACCCCATCATATGGATGTTGTTTGTGTTGGCTTGCAAGGTGAATTCTTTGGTTATGGAAAGGAACCGGATCGTGAAGCGACCACAGAAGAATTGAAGATGTCGCAATACAATGCTCAAGCATGTGAAATTCTACTCAACTGCCTATGCCTCGAAGAATTCAACAAAATCAGCCGTCTTGAGAATGTAAAGGAAATTTGGGATACTTTGTTTGATATGCACAAAGGCGACTCCGTCAGGGATCTAAGTTGGGTGTGCTTCAAAGTCAACTTGACAAGTTCAATACGAAGGATGGTGAAGGAGTCGCCGAGATGTACTCTAGGCTTGCTCACATCACAAATGAGATTGCTGGCTTAGGAAGCGAAAATATGACCAACAAATTCATCATCAAGAAGATACTTAGAGCATAGGATGGAAAGTATGAAACCATGTGCACATTAATCCAAATGATGCCAAATTACAAAGATCTCAAGCCTACAAAAGTTATTGGAAGGATTGTTGCTCATGAGATGTCACTCAAAGACAAGGAATAACTTCACAACAAGTCTAGCGGTGCTTACAAAGGTTCAACTGACACTCCCGCTACATCAAGCGACAACCTTGTTACCAATGAAGAGATAAGCCTCATGGTCAAGAAGTTCAACAAGTTCTACAAGAGTAGAGGCAAAGAAAGAAACTCCAACTCGAGATATGAAGAGAAGCATTCATCTAGTTGTGACCAGAATTGTTAAAATTGTGGAAGGCCCGGACAGTACTCCAATGAGTGCATGCCCCCCACAAAAGAAGGGAAGAGTCGCCTAGAAGAAAGAGCTTAAGAGATGGGTCACCTCGAAGAGAGAGAAGGAGTAGAGATGATCATTATGAATGACGACCCTCCCGGAGAAGCAAAGAATCTGAGAAGAAGGACAAGTACACCAAGAGCTACACAATAAGAAGACATCAATATCATGTTGGTGAATGGGTTTCCAGATCCAAATCCGACAACCACTCCGAGAGAAGCTATCACACTGACTCCGACTATAGTCAAGATGAAGGTGTTGCCGGACTTGCACTTGTTTCCTCCAACTCCTATGGCATAATTTGATTCACAAAATGAAGGGAGTGGTGGTTGATTCATGGCTAAAGGCCCCAAGGTATGACACCTCGAATACATTGACTTTAATAGCGATGCAGATGACTTACTTGGAGATTATGACTTGCTATTTGACAAATCTAGTGATATTGGTCAAAATGAACTTGTTAGTAATCACATTAGTCAAGATAAGTCGTGTGATGATGATAAGATGGAAATAGAGCGACTAACTAAAGAATTAAACACTCTTAAGTTAGCACATGAATCTACTCTAGAAGATCATAGAGAGCTTGTAAGAACTCATGAGAAGCTTCGCTTCGAGAAGCTCAATTTGGAGCAAGAGCGTGAATTACTTAAAGCTATCAATGACGATCTTCGAAAGAAGACTTCCTCTTATCTAGCCAAACGAGTACTCTTGTCTACATTTATTCCACAAGTTAAGGTTAAACCAACTAGCAACAAAGGCAAGAAAGGTTCTTCAACTAGTAGCAATAAAAATGATAAATCCAATTATAGTGCTTCTACTAGTTCTATTGATTCCACTAATGATTCTCTTAGCAGAGTTACACTTGAGCAAGAAAATGATCTATTGAAAGGGATTATAGAAAAAGGTATCTACAAAAGTCTTGCCGGATGTAAGCATTTTGAGGAAATTGTATGCAAGCATGGATGATACCGGAAGAACCATGGCATTGGGTACTTCAACGCCAATGGAGTTGAAGAGGAAGAAGGTCAATACCCCAAGACCAAGTTTGTTCCTCAAACGGGGAAGTATGAACATACTTGTAATGCCCAAGATGCGTGCCTATCCTTATTTAGGCACGGGAGCCGCGACAGGGATAGAGGCGCATCTAGTCGTTTTGCAAGTATAGTAACATTGCATACATGTATGAAGATATGATTATATGAGTTGGCTTACACTCATCACAAGCTAAATTAAAACTTCACACAATTATTCAAACATCATACAGAAGACAGGGTCTGTCTACGGACAAAATCAAACGAAGAAAAGAAGCAATGAAGCTGTCTTGCTGGCCCAAAGATCACGACCAAGGCCTTTCTACTTGTCGGGATACGTGACGTACATTCTGCCACGTTCTTCATCATTCTCCCACTGGAGCTGGGTTACATCATCTGGCATGGACTCATCATCACCTGCACCTGTATTGTTGTAATCTGTGAGCCACATGGACTCAACAATCTTGTAACCTGGGTACCGAAACTATGTAAGCTTATGGGTTGGACGGGGTATGTGTTGAGTTCGTAGCAAGCACTAAGCATTGTTTGGTGGCTAACTTACGAGAACATGAATGTAAATATGGTGGAATGTGAAAGACGATCGAGTACTACCATGATCACTAAGTGATCCTGAACACCTACCTACGTCAGACATAACCCCACTGTGTTCTCTCTCGGTTGCTCTCTCTCGGTTCATGTTCACGAGCAGAGACGATCACTGTTATGCACACAGTTGGTGTATTTTATTGGAGTTTACTTCAAGTTAACTATAACCGGGTGTTAAACAAAATATCCAAGTTGCCACATAACCACGGGCATGGCTTTCCAAAAGATTTGACCCTGTAGGGGTGCTCCAACTAATCCATCACAAATTAACCACACTCCACGGGAATAACCTCGACCACGGATCTCGTGATCATCCTAGGCAATTCCAAAGGAAATCCGACACCTCGAGATAGCCCGAAGAAGATCAGAGTTCCTCATGCAAGACATTCGAGAAAGGTAAAACAAGTCCAGCAAGACCGCCCGACGTGTCGACGAACCCTATAAGAGCCGCGTATCTCGTTCTCAGGAGACGACCGGATAAGCTAGTGTACGGTGGCCTGATAGAAATCTCCCGAGTTGCCCCGGGTTAGCCCCGCATAGTGCTCTAGTTTGGACCAACTCTCATGAGGAGCACTTGCTTGGGTTGTTGATTGATTATCCACGGGGTTGCAAAGCCCAATGCATTTTTATTAAGTTGTTTAAGCAAATAGTACCAATGTTGGGTCTTGCCAGACAAGTTTTAATCTCAAACAAATAATCAAGGGGGTCCCCATAACAACCCCGAGCATGTTAGGAGCGCAAAATATGGAAACATAACACCGGTAACAAGTAACTATGGCGGTAAAAGTGGAACAAAACACCAAGCAAAAGGCCAAGCCTTCCACCATACCAAGATATATGTGTGCATTAAATTAAATAGCATTAAATATTGTGATATCTCCAGATATCCATGTTATCACATGGAAACAACCTGCACCTCCATCTAAGAACACTATAAGAGGGGCTGAGTAGCGGTAACTTAGCCAAACAAGGTTTGCTAGGTAGTGGACGGGTTATAGGCTATCATGGCAATGTAGGAGGCTTGACATTAAAGTGGTAGGTAACAAAAATGTAACGATAAGAGAGAGACATCTAGCAACCAAAAATAGTGCCGGGATCCGGGTACAATCATCTTGCCTGTTGCTTCTTTACAGGGACGAAGAGCTGGGTCCTCGTAGTGGTACTCTCCTCGATCCTCGTACTCAGGTTCAACACTCACGTCTACCTAAGAGAAACAACAACAATAAACAAACAACCAAGGTGCAATGCACAAACAAGATGATGCATGATTCCTTTGAAGTATTTAACATGGAAATACTAAGCTAGTCATGTTTCTTGTGCAATAGTTAAGTTAGTTATGATTCTGGACAGAACCCCATGTTAAGTTGTTTGAACATGCATGATCATGGCAAATATTGATGCTTCGTGCAAAATCGATGCAAATGCATATGTAGAACACATGAAACGGAGTAACGGATCTCATGCTACGCTCACGGCAAGGTACGAAGGCAAAATACGAGACAAGGAAGGCCATGGGCTATTTGTTGGGGATATAACCCCATGGTAAGACCCGCCCATGAGGGGCCGGGTCACACCTGGCGGCTCATAGTCTAGCCCAAGGATGGGCCTAGAAGACTCAAGCCCAAGACGTTTGGCGGCTTGCCAAGATGGGCTAAGATGAGGCCCAGACAAAGAAGGCATGAAGACCCGGGCGGATAAGCCGCCCGGAGACAGCTTGCTCAGGAAGGCAAGACAACATAGAGATAGACTCGGACACGTTGTGAGAGTCGGTATACGACTTGTGTGACCCGTAGTCTTGACCTCCTATATAAAGGCGAGACCCGAGGCGACTTAGATAGAGACCAACTATCGAGAACTAGGTCAAGCGAATCCACTCCCTTGTAATCGATACTCCAAGCAATACAAGCACAAGCGGGACGTAGGCTTTTACCTCTTCTTGAGGGGCCGAACCTGGGTAAACCCATGTCCTTCGTCCCAATCAACCCATTTGAGTCCATCACCTTAGCGATGTCCTCGAATGTAAGTCCTCGGACATCTGCCGTGAAAAAAACCATGATAGGTGGCGCCCACCGTGGGGCTAGCACTCGGTGGTGTTGAGTTCTCAAAGGGATCTCTCCCAGGGTTCGAGGGATACGTGGTCGGAAGGATGAGCAAGAGTCGCTGCGGCTGGCTCTGCATCGACAATGCCGGCTGGGCCCCCGAGGCCGACTCTATCGAGTATGGATTTCGGGTTCCCCTCGGTGGAATCCACATCTTCATCGGCAAGGTCGATGGATCTACACCCGGGCAGGACGGATGCACCAACCTCGTCGAGCTGGCTCGGCGCATGCAACCCACCCAACACGTGCGACCCGCCTGTGCTGACCCGGGCCAGAAGCGTGTCTTCGTGGGCTTTACTCAAGGTATGTATCTTGAGGGTTCTATGTCGCAGGAGACTCTCGTCTATTCAGAGGACGGCTCTTCGAGCGGAGAGGTGGAATCAATCTACCAGCTTCACAATGGCGGGCTTGGGGGCTACGACGAGCCTTACCCCGAGTCGGAGCGTTCTGAGCTGGATGATCACGGGCTGCCAACTCATGCAGCTGTGTTCATGGCGGGGTCAGCGCCGGGCACAAGCAGCACAACCACCGGAGCGACAGACACGAGGGCTGACCCACCGCCGATGGCTCAGGTTCTTCTGGATTTGATGAACAAGCTCACAACCCTAATGGCGATTGAAGTCACACCAGATAATCAAGCTGCCCGGAACTTGGAGATCACAAGACTCAAGGATCGGATGGCGAAAGTCCAACAGGGGATTGGTGCGTTAAAGGCTCAGATGGATGCGGAGGCAGAGCGCCTTAAGGGAGATGCTTTCCGCCTTGAGTAGAGCAACAGTCAGTAGCTGCAGTGCGGCGGATGAGACATCAATCCCGCCTACAGGAACGGTATGAGGTCAGGAACCTCTTTAACACGCCAGGAATGGGACAGACAGCGGACGTGCCTGGAAGTCGGCCGACGGCTTGGCAATAGCTTAACCCGCCCCGATGAAACCATACCTCACCAATGGCTTTTCCAATGCCGGCGGGTCATTATTCCAACCCGACAAAGAACATGGTGGCGGTAGCAACCCGACTTGAAACGATCCCTATTCCTGATGAGACGCCCTTTGTAGAAGAGGTGCGGAATGCCATCGGATACCTTCAAACGGTGATGGCCCAGCAAGAGAAGTATGCCTACAGCCGGAGCCGCGTGCATTCAACCCCCTCCCCAGCCGCAGCTTCAGCCGGCATTATGAGTCACTGGCGGTTTCTAGTAGTGATCGGCACCGGGGCCCACCAGGGGATGATCAGGCGGCTCTAGATGCACATGCGCTCGTAGACTAGGCAAGAGGACAATGAGAAGCGGCAACTCTGGCAGCAGCGGCTCACCAAGAGCCTGTGCCTTCCGTCTTAGTTGGAGCGGGAGTAACCACCAGGGCCGTGGGAGTACCATGTTTGGTGTCAGCTCTGCAAAACGAGCGTCTGCCGAAGGATTTCAAAGGCCCTCGCAATACACCGCCGACTTACCTCCGAAGGCCTAGATTGAAAGCTATGATCTGGCTATGGAGATGTTGGATGTCAACGACGTGGTATGCACCAAATATTTTATCATGATGCTAGAAGGGCTGGCTTGCACGTGGTTGAAGGGTTTGCCACCCAACACCATCAATTCCCAGGCCGAGTTAAAGGCGAAGTTCATCAAAAAAATTCAAGGAACGTGCAAGCAGCCCATGACGATTGTGGATTTGGATCACTGTGTGCAACAAGAAAATGAGTCGGCTCATCATTGGGTCTGACGGGTCTCAACTATCATCCACTCGTCTGAGCAGATCACGATGGCTCAAGCGGTTGTGATTCTGGAAAAGAATTGCCACTTTATACCTTTGAAGCAGAAGCTTGGCCGGCTCAAGCGCGCGTGTGAGGACATGGGGGAGCTCATGGAAGCTCTCACGAAATACGCCGACTCTGATAATATGAAGGATCCGGGCTCTGATGAGGAGAAACCTGGCCAGAGTAAAAAGAATAATCATGGCAAGAGTGCGGCAGGCAGTGGGAACCAAAGTAAGAGGAATAACCCGGAGGGCGGGTCAGAATTGGTGGCCAACGCCAGCACCGACAACAATCGTCCTAAGGGCAATGGGAAGTTTAGACCACCTTTTAATAAGGGTAAGAGTCCTTTCAACTTGGAGGAGATGCTCAACAAACCTTGTCCGGAGCACAGCCGGCCTGACAGACCGACGGGTCACACATGTGGCAATTGCCACATCATGCAAAAGTTCAAGGACTACAACATGCGATAGCAGAAGAATGATGGTGGTGGTCCTCCCGACGGCTCAGGACCAGGCGGTTCAGGAGTCGGGTTCGGGTCCGGCGGCTCAGGATCCTGTCATCATGGCCAAGGCAACCAAGGAGGACATCATCAACACTCTGGTGGTAACAATCAACAACAGAACAACCAATCTGGGTATCAAAGTAATCCAAAGCAGCTCAGCTCGGGTCAGTATCATGTTTTTACGACCAACCTCGACAGGCGAGACCAGAAGTTGCGCAAGTGGGTGGTTAATGCGATCACGCCGGCTCTACCGCAATATTTGAAGTGGTCTGAGTATGACATAACCTAGAGCTGGGAAGATCACCCACCACGGGTTGATGACCCAGGGCGGCTGGCTCTGGTGGTGCCCCCCAAGTGGGAGGATATGTGTTCATGAAGGTACTTATGGATTGTGGCAGCATCATCAATATCCTGTACTATGACACCTTCCGGCAGATGAAGCTGCTCAATAAGGATCTTAGGCCATCCTCGATAGTTTTTCATGGTGTGGTGCCTGGGAAGTCGGCTTATCCAGTGGGCAAGATCTCTCTGGAAGTCACCTTTGGGGATGAGCACAACTACAAGGTGGAGTCTTTGTGTTTTGAGGTGGTCAAAATCAAGAGCCCCTATCATGCTTTGTTTGGGCGGCCGGCTTACGCCAAGTTCATGGCTAGGCCCTGTTATGTCTACTTGTATCTCAAGATGCCCGGGTTAAACGGGACGATTATTGTTCATGGTGATCGGAAGACGGCTATTGAGTGCGAGGAAGGGGATGCGGCTTGCACGGAATCAAGTTGTGCTGAGGCAGAGCTCAAGTTCTATATAGAAAATGTTGACTTGGAGCACATGACTCCACTGAAAAATCCCACCACAGAGGTTGAGTCACCCTCAAATTTTCGGTGGATGATACCAAATTGGTGGATTTCACTCCGTGCGACTCATCTCAACAGTTTACTATTGGGGCCAATATGGATCCCAAATAGGAAAGCGCGCTCATCGAATTCATCCGTGAGAATCGGGACATCTTCACATGGAAACCTTCTGACATGCCGGGTGTACCGAGAGAGTTCGCTGAGCACCGCCTTAATGTGGAACCTAAGTTTAAACCTGTCAAGCAATTTCTACGTCGGTTCAACAAGGAGAGATGCAAGGCCATTGGGGAAGAGGTAGCCTGGCTTCTGGCGGCAGGTTTCATCATTGAGGTCTTTCACCCGGAGTGGCTTGCTAACCCAGTGCTCGTGCTCAAGAAGAACGGCACGTGGCGTATGTGTGTGGACTACACAGATCTTAACAAATCCTGTCCGTCTGATCCCTTTGCTCTCCCTCGTATTGACCAGATCGTCCATGCTACGGCGGGTTGTGAGAGTTTAAGCTTCCTGGATGCTTATTCTGGATATCATCAGATCAAGATGGCAGTCAAGGACCAAGAGAAGACGGCTTTCATCACGCCTTTTGGTGCCTTCTGCTACGTGTCTATGCCTTTTGGGCTCAAGAGTGCCCAGGCGACTTATCAGCGCTGTGTGCAAAATTGTCTTCACAACCAAGTTGGGCGCAACGTTCATGCATATGTTGGTGACATGGTGATCAAATCAAGGAAGACAGAGACTCTGCTTGACGACCTGAAGGAGACCTTCGACAATCTGGGGGTCTATAAGATGATGCTTAACCCGACAAAGTGTGTCTTTTGTGTTCCGGCAGGCAAGCTCTTGGGATTTCTTGTCTCTGAGCGTGGCATTGAAGCTAACCCGGATAAAATCAAGGCTATCACCTCCCTGGCTGAGCCGGCATGCATCAATGATGTTCA
Organism: Hordeum marinum; assembly: GCA_022496015.1. Classification (NCBI taxonomy): domain Eukaryota; kingdom Viridiplantae; phylum Streptophyta; class Magnoliopsida; order Poales; family Poaceae; genus Hordeum; species Hordeum marinum. The sequence goes on along the minus strand of CM039678.1, from coordinate 389,027,568 downwards.
ACGCCTTGCGGGACGGATTGCCACGTTGAGCTGGTTTATAAGTCGCCTCGGTGAGAAAACCATCCCTTTATATCAGATGATGAAAAAGACGGACAACTTTGTCTGGAGTACGGTGGCGGGTGAAGCGTTTGGGGCGCTCAAGAGGCAGCTCACTGAGCTGTCGGTCTTAGCCACTCCGGTTGAGAAAGAACCCTTGCTCTTGTACGTGGCAGCTAATAACAGGGCTGTCAACGCTGCAATCATGGTCGAGTGCAAGGAGGCAGGGAAGGAATATCCAGTTCAGAGACCGGTTTACTATATCAGTGAGGTACTGACATAATCCAAGCAGATGTATCCACATTGGCAGAAGCTAGTATATGGGGTGTTCATGGCCAATCGCAAGCTGAAGCACTATTTCTTAGGGCACCAGATTACAGTGGTTAGCTCTGCCCCGTTGGGAGACATAATTCAACAGAGAAGCAACTGGCAGGATTGCTAAGTGGGCGTTGGAGCTTGGACCTCTCAATCTGAAATATGTACCTCGTACGGCTGTGAAGTCCCAAGCTTTTGTGGATTTCATAAATGACTGGACAGAGTGTCAGGCGCCCGAAGAAAATCCGGATAACACATATTGGACAATACACTTTGATGGATCCAGGCAGCTGGAAGGATCACGGGCAGGGGTTGTCTTAACCTCCCCCAAAGGTGACAAGTTTTGTTATGTGCTATGCTTGATGTTCCCTTGTACTAACAATGCAACTGAGTACGAAGCCCTGCTTCATGGCCTCAGGGTGGCTAAGGAGATGAACCTAAGCCGGGTTAGGTGCTTCGGCGACTCAGATCTTGTGGCTCAGCAAGTTTCAGGCACTTGGGACTCCAAGGATCCGCGAATCGTAGCTTGTCATCAGGCGGTGGATGTCATCGCTGGTCACTTCAAGGGCTATCAGGTGGATCATATTGATCGTTGCAAGAACGAGGCGGATGATGATCTGTCAAGGTTAGGCTCTCAATGAAAGCCGGTGCCGCCTAACGTCTTTTTGGATGTCTTAAATCACCCGTCAGTTAAGTTACCTTCAGAGGAAGACTTAGCTATTCCTGACCCGGAGGGACAGCTGGTGGTGGTTCTACATGCTATTCCAGATTGGAATGTGCCTTACTTGGCGTACTTGATCGCGACGAGTTACCTGAGGATGAAAATCTCGCTAGACAGATCATCAGGCGGTCTAAGTCTATGACAATAGTCAATGGCGAGTTGCATAAGTGCAGCGTAACTGGCGTGTTTCAATGTTGTGTCTCACCCGAGGAGGGAAAGGAGATCTTGAATGAAATTCATGCTGGTGATTGTGGTCATCACACCGGTTCAAAATATTTGTGGCAAAGGCCTTTTGACATGGTTTCTTCTAGCTGACGGCTCATAAGGATGCAGAGGACTTGGTGCACAAGTGCGATGGATGTCAAATGTTTGGCCGGCTCAGGAATTGCGCATGATTCCAATTACTTGGCCATTTGCAGTCTGGGGGCTCAATATGCTCGGGCCTTTGAAGAGATCCAAGGATAAGAAGACCCACCTCTTGGTGGCGGTTGAGAAATTTACAAAGTGGGTAGAAGCTGAGCCGGTTAGCAATTGTGACGCGGCCATAGCAGTTCAGTTTGTTAAAAAGCGGATATACCATTTCGGTTACCCTCACAGTATCATCATAGATAATGGCACAAACCTATCCAAGGGGGCCATGCGAGCATTCTGCGACAATGAACACATCCGGCTTGATGTTTTTGTGGTTGCTCATCCACAGTCAAACGGTCAAGCGGAGCGCGCTAACCAATTAATCTTGAGAGGTATCAAGCCCCGTCTTATGGTTCCTTTGTAGCGGACGCTGGGTTGTTGGGTGGAGGAGTTGCCGCCCGTCTTATGGAGCATCAAAACCACTCCCAACAGATCAATGGGTTATACACCTTTCTTCATGGTTTACGATGCAGAAGCCGTGTTACCAAGTGACATCTGTCATGACTCGCCACGAGTGGCGGCTTACATTGAGGCAGACAATGAAACGGCATATCAAGACGCGTTGGATGCCTTGTAAGAGGAACGTGATCTGGCGGCGGCTCGATCGGTGATTTATCAGCAAGACCTGCACCGCTATCATAGCCGTAGAGTCAAGCCCGAACATTTCAAGAAGGCGACTTAGTGCTGCGTTTGATTCAAGATTAGACAGATGCGCACAAGTTATCCCCTCCATGGGAAGGACCTTTTGTGGTCAGCAGAAATCTCAACAATGGGTCATATTACCTCATTGACATCCGAGACGACTCAAATACCTCGGGGCAGGAGACCCGCCGAACGTGGAACATAGCACATCTACGGTCTTACTATACTTAAGTTATTGAGACTTGACATTTTACACCATCATTGTACATATCATATTTATATATGAATAAACTTGGCATCCCTGCAAGCTGGGGCCTCTGCCGTTTCGCACATCTCAATCTGTGCAAAAAGGATTAAACATGATTGTCTAGGGGGCTTCCTACCCACCGGGTGTAGCTTATCATACCCTATCGGTCGGCTCTCAAGCCAAATAGTTGACTCCGTCAACATGATCATCCAGGGGGCTTCCCACCCACCAGGTGTAGCTTATCAAACCCTATTGGTCGGCTCTTAAGCCAAACAGTTGATTCCATCAACAAAGGTCACTTGGGGGCTTCCCACCCATCGGGTGTAGCTTACACACCCTCTTGATCGGCTCTTAAGCCAAACAGGGTTAAACCTGCCTGTAAGCTGATGCTACTCTGCTAGGTGACCCGCCAAACTCTTACCAGTTAATCTTGCCTAGAGACCTTGAGCCGGCTCAAAGAAATTGACGGCCAATCTTCATAGAGACCCTGTACTGGTTAAGGTTAAAACGGAGGCTCTTGTCATGAGAGGGCCGGCTTACGGAAAGCAAGGATAAACTCTCCCATCCGCTGCCGACTCTCCGCTATGTGGCCTATTCATACTCTTAGATAGTTAATCCTTCAAGGACCCTGTACTGTTTAAGGTTAAAATGACAGGTTTATGTCATGTGAGAGGCAGTTTATGGGCTATCAGGGTCCTCATGCCCTGTCGTGTCTCTTCTGGGACGTCACACTTCCTTTCAGTTAATCTATTTAGAGACCTGAGCCATTCAAAGAAATTGATGACCAGTCTCGATAGAGACCCTGTACTGCTAAGGAGTTTTAAGTGGCGAGTCAGCCTAGTAGAACCGGCACATGAGCTATTATGAAAAAGCAAGTTAGGAAAGATACAACATCTTGGGGTTATGCTATTTTGAGCCGCCCTCCTAACAATGTGAAGATGCATCTATTCTTGCAGGTTGGTTAAACCGCCAAGAGTTGGCAAAACATCCAATATGAGTCGAAAGCGCAAGGAAGATGTAATATGTTAAGCCCGACAACTTAATATGTGCACGATGGCACAGTTCAGGCAAAGACAAAGTTTACTACAAACTTATTACAGACGTTCTCTACAGAGCTCAAAAGTGATGATTCAAAGTTTTTACACCGCTCCATGGCGGGTCACAAGGCCGGCTTATCCATGACATTACTAAAGTCGTCAGTTGGACGGCGGGTCACCCTGCGCCGGGTCTTCGACCTGCATGATCTGGAGATTGTCCATGTCCCAACTGTAGTTGGTTAAAGCCACAAAGTTTCCCTCTTCAAAGAGGGGGGACGGGTCAAGATCAGAAGCAAAAAGATGCTTACGGCGTGCAGGCGTCATGTCCTTGGCTTCAAAAGTTGGGCCACATACTCTCTTCTGCTCGGCATCGTAAGCCGCCTGGTATGTTGACAAGTCCGCTTCTTCAGCTAACACGGAGGCAAGGACTCTTGAAGCCTTCATGCAGCGAGCATAGTCAACCTCCGTGAAATCTGAGCCGTCATCTTTTTTGGAGGGAAACCCGTCCATCATGTCTTCGGGAGTTAGATTTGGAGCGAAGGCCAACGCCCGGCTTATGACTGCGATAGCTCCGTTTCTGGTGGCTGATATTTTGAGCTCCTGGATTTGTTTCGGCAGAGTGGATAGCAGCTCTATGACTCCCTTCATAGTTGAGGGAATATTGTGTTTATACAGCACCACCTTGATCGTGCAGAGAGCTCCGTAGTATAGCTGCTTGGTCAGAGTGTAGAGAGCTTTCAATGGCAACAAGTTGTCACTAGCAAGTTGACGGCTCCTTGGACCTGCATAAGACGGAGTTTTGGTCATAAGTCACCAGTGTAAGTATTCATATAAAAGTGTTGGTTAAGTATTTGAATAAATACCAAATATGGCAGCAGACATCTTCATAATGTGGCGCTTCAAGGACTATAGTTCATCGGACACAACCACGAGCCGCTGGTCAGCATCATCTGCTTGTTGAGCCAAGGCAGCTTGTTCTGTCTTAGCATACTTCTTGAAGGCAGAAAATTCAGCTTTAATCTTTGTAAGCTCCTCGGTAATGAGCCGACACTTCTCATCTGCCTCGCTTCGGGCGTCTTGTTGAGTAGCAAGATTGCTCTTCAAGCCGATCACTTCAGACTTGGCTTCGTTTAAAGCTTCCTATGGTGAAACAAAGAAACGGGAAGGTTAAGTCGACAGGATGGAGTGTTCTCAGATGATGAAGGTTCAAAACAATGAAGTACAAGTTTCAAGCAGATTGAAAGCAATATGCTCGACACTTGGGGGCTAATGTCTATTTGCTCTCCAAGACTACAATGCAGTTCCGATTCATCCTCGTCAAGTTAACCTGGAACTTGGGGGGCCACAAGTTAGCTCTTCAAACTATTTACAATGAATGTTCGATTCAACTTCATCAAATTGAACCGGCACTTGGGGGCTACAAATGGCTCCTTGATCTATCTGCATTACAAGTTCCGGCTCATCGTTACCTAGTTAAGCTGGTACTTGGGGGACTACATATAGTTCTTCAAACTAACTATATTCAAGCTCCGACTCAACTTTATCAAAATTGAGCCGGCACTTGAGGGCTACATGTGGCTCTTCAGGCTATCTACATTGAAGCTCCGACTCAACTTTATCAAAGTTGAGCCGGACCTTGGGGGCTACGAATGACTCTTTGAGTGACCAATTCTAAGCTAATGGTTGAGGCCTATAGGCTAAGTATTTCTATTTCTAAACAAGATTTGAAGACCCGTCTTACCATTAGCTAAATACTAAACCGGCTCTTGGGGGCTAAGTAAGGGTATAAGGCGACAGAGCATGAGTACCTCATATTTCCTCTTCATCAAGCTAACAAGCTTGAGATCCATATCCCGGATGATGGAGAGGAGGTTTAAATAGCCGGCGTGCAGCTCGTCAGCTATTTACTTCTCCAGCGCAGGGAGTTCAAAATCCATCTTCTCTGAGGCTTCGTTCTTCTCAGTATGTCTTGTGAAAACATGAGGCGGAGGAGTGTGGAAGCCGGCGTCAGTAATAAAGACGTCTAGAGTAGTTGATTCATCAGCAGCCTTTGAAGGGCTTGGCGGTCTGGAATTGGTCCTCGGAGGACTCTCAGGAACTGTATCATGAGCCGTCGACTTAGCAGAAGGACGAGCTTCTTCAGGTGCCGCCTTAGAAGCTGTAGAGGGATCAGCTTGCAGCACAGGAGAATCCGGGTTGGCAGGCTCCGGTTCTCGAGCCTTAGGACCAGGAGTAGACTTGCTGGTTTTCCTTCATTTGGCTTGAGCCCTAAAGATTACAGAAGGTTATAATCCAAATTTTACAGCCAATGAAGACTCGGACATAAAGCATGAAAAGCACGTACACCGGGTTAATCTTCGGAGGCAGCAGAGCAGTCGCCATAGAGTCGCCAGACGAAGGGGGTGATTCCTGAAAAGTAGTTAAAACAATATAAGGTAGATTCGAATTATAAAGGCAAGGTTGATAAAACAAAGCCAAGATTGAGTAGACACCTCGGCTCACTGTTTCCGTTGAGCTAGAGAATGAGATAACCCGACCATGAGATCAATAGAGCCGGTGCTCCAGATCTGGCGTCGGGAGATTTGCTGTTGCTTTTTCAAAAGAAAGTGGCGGTCTAAGTAAGCAAGAGGATGAGAAAGTGGGACTTTTCGGACGACCCACCGTATCTTCTGTGGTACACGATGTTTTGAGTCGGATGAAACATAAGTTACCTCAGGAACGTTAGTGTGGCTTGTCTCCGTTTCATCTTGTGAATAATTATTGTCAATAAGGTGCATGAAGAGACGGCCAAGAAAATTAAGTTTTTACCTTTGAGTCATCGGATTCCGGCTGTTCTTGGGGTGCAGTTTTCTTCTTCCGGCCGTCAGCCTTCTTCTTTGATTTTTTCGGAGGAGGAATGCACTTTTTATTCCAGAAGCTGGAATTATCCTGAAAACATAAGCCGACAGAGGTCAAAAGATTGCAAAATATGAACGGATAGCTAACACGGAAGCAACGAGATCGAGAGTTGCCCTTACGTTCGGGGCCGGGTTTGCGGCGCAGAAAGGTGCTAGCCCGATGGTATGGCAAGGCTTTGAAGACTCATGCACCAGGCTTTTAATAGCAGCCACAATGTTGTCTTCTGACAACGAAGTAGCGTTAAAGCAGAGGGGGTCATCCGCTTCACCAGTATACTCGCACATGAGGCGGTCTCGCTGACTCAGGGGCATGACCCTCCAAGAAATCCAGCAGCGGGTTAGATCAATACCCGTCAATCCATTAGCCATAAGGGCCTTAATCCTTGCGTGAGCCAGAGCATACTTCGCCCGCTCAGAGGCGGACAACCGGCCAGGGAGCTCAGTTGTTGTCTTGAGCCGGGATGGACGATAACCCGGCAAAGGATGCTCTCCTTCTGGAGAGGTGTCTTTGCAATAGAACCAAGTCTTATTCTAGTCTTTAGGATGACTCGGCATCCGAATAGCCGGAAAAGTTATGTCTTATCGCCTCTGAATGGAGATCCCACCAAGCTCTAAACTTGGACCAGATGCTACCTCTGTCTGGCGGTTGGCATAAAAGAAATCGTGAAAGAGATCAATGGATGACTCTTCTTGTAAGTAAACTTCGCTGAGTATCTGGAAGTTGCACATGTTGGAGACAGAGTTGGGAGCGACGTCTTGAGGGCGCAGCTCGAAATAATGGAGGACATCTCAAAAGAATTTTGAGCCGGGTGGGATAAACCCGTGCACGAGATGATCCGCAAATACAACTACTTCACCCTCCAGAGGAACGGGCATTAGCTCGTTGCCTGGAACCCGCCAATGGATGACTTCCTTGGCTGGAAGGGTCCCCGCGTCTACAAAATCCATCAGGAACTCTTCTGTGATAGCAGATCCGACCCAATTGCAAGAATTGAATGCACAAGACATGGCAGCGACTCAAAACTATGCAAGGTAACAATGTGCGGCGAGTCAGAAGGTGACAGACAACTAAGGGCGGCTAAAAGCCTAAGTTCTATAAAGCTAAGTCGCCAAAGTGGTTTGATGAGAGCCGGAATTTCACCGACGAGTCAAGTTTGCAGGAAGGCGAGGAAAATTTTACTAAGTGTGGAAAACAAGTTTCACAGAATATCTATGCAGTTATGGATCTACAAAATAGGAAAAAGTTGAGTTATTTCTAAACCTAAACGATGAACCGTGGAACTAGTGATATCCGAAGACAGTGCAAGGAGCGACTACAGATCTGATGTTGTGCCATTATAAACTTCTTATAATCTGCCGCAATGGAAAGGACATCGTTCTCGAGTCTGATGATCAACATACTGCCTAACATTACGAGCAACTCGTGTTCTAGCAGCGGAAGAACTCCATGAAACCCTACTCAGAGCTACAGATCTAAAGGGGGAGACAAACTCACCGGAGAGGACGCGATGGATGCGGGCGGAGCTCTGGAACGTTCAGGTTGATGCAGCGGCCTGGCGTGACGATGGTGAGGAAGCTTCACTGGAGCAAGAGGCGCTAGAGCGACAGCGTCGAGAGGAAGAAGAAGCACGAGTGGGGAAAGAAATGAAAGCCACCCGTCACGGTCCTATTTAACATGCCAGACGAGGAAACCGGCGCAAGAATCCAAGCAACAGATATTGATTGACCGAGACGGAAGCCTCGATTCTCGGGCCATCAGTTTAATATTGGAAAGATCCATTACGGACGTCAGGGAATCTTTTTGATAAGTTCGGTGTGACGTCACGGCGGGTCATCTTTATCTTACTTACAGGTGATAACAAGCAAGACTCGCCACCAAGGAAGATGTAAGGTTGAAATGAGCAAGCTCAAATCAACCTCAGGCGTAATGTTGGGGATATAACCCCGTGGTAAGACCCGCCCAGGAGGGGCCAGGTCACACCTGGCGGTTCATGGGCCAGCCCAAGGATGGGCCTAGAAGACTCAAGCCCAAGACGTTTGGTGGCTTGCCAAGATGGGCTAAGATGAGGCCCAGACAAAGGAGGCATGAAGACCCGAGCGGATAAGCCGCCCGGAGACAGCTTGCTCAGGAAGGCAAGACAACGTAGAGATAGACTCGGACACGTTGTGAGAGTCGGTATACGACTTGTATGACCCGTAGTCTTGACCTCCTATATAACTAGGTCAAGCGAATCTGCTCCCTTGTAATCGGTACTCCAAGCAATACAAGCACAAGCAGGATGTAGGCTTTTACCTCTTCTTGAGGGGACGAACCTCGGTAAACCTGTGTCCTTTGTCCCAATCAACCCCTTTGAGTCCGTCACCTTAGTGATGGCCTCGAATCTAATTCCTTGGACATCTGCATATGTAAAATGCAGGAAACGGAGTAACGGATCTCACGCTACGCTCACGACAAGGTACGAAGGCAAAATACAAGACAAGGAAGGCCATGGGCTATTCCTTGGTATTCCAAGGTAGCCACCGGTTAGGAAAAGAAAAACTAACCACAATAGAGTCAAAGATCAAGCCAAACAATGGAGCATAGCTCCCACAAGTCACAAAACACTACCACACACAATCCGCCCAAAACCGAAACGTAGCAACTTCCACATCAATTATCTTGAGCTATAGGATGTTTCCAACCTCAAACAAGGCATGCACAGAAACTACATAAAATGCTTGACAATTCATCCAACTACACAAACTTGAAAGGATGCAAGGATCACTAAGCATGAAGCACACAAGATGGCATAATGAATCAAATTCTAGGGACTTAATGAAAATCACAGTTTCCTGGAATCTGAGTTAAGCTGATAGCAAATTGACAGCAGAAAACAATGATGCTAGAGACCACCTCATGGCATGAAATTAATAGGATGGTAGAGGACAATATCTACTACAGAACACTAGCACTGAGCTTGAGCTAAAACTCAACACAGCACTTAGTAGCATCCACTCAACATGGCATAAAAATAATAACAGATTCTCAGACTTAGAAATATTTAGCATGTGGAAAACAACAACATTTTATTAGCTACTTTGGAGCAAGATTCCCACTTATGTGCAAGTTTATCATGTCAAAAGAAAATACCATGGCATAAAACTCATAAAACACTACCACTTTCATGTTGACACAACTATCATAGCATGCATGGATTAAATCTTACAAAAATGCCAAAATGACATATTGGGACAAAAAAATGACATCTTGCAAAACTTGCTCAAAAGCCAAAACAAATCACACCAATCGATTCCTGGGATTTTTCTACCCCAAATCCATATATCACACCCATATATTGAAGTAGATAAAATGCCCACAATCCCACATTGCAAATAGCACCAAAACCTCAAACAACTTATAAGTCAAAACTTACTAAATATGCACATTGCCAGAAATGGACACACCACATTTGGCAATATACCAGAATGGGTAATATAGCTAAAAACAGAGAAAACAATTAGATTACCTAATAAAAATAAAGAAAGAAAAGGAGGGGGTCCCACTTGGCATTGAGCCAGGGCCCCCTATGTGGATGACAAGTAGGCCATGGGCCCACTGTCATACACACACACAACACACACACACATAGGCACACACAGATCACAACACACACACACAACCACACACGGATCAGGCACAGCCACACCAGATCCATCCACACACGCACACACACAGGCACACACCACACTAGCACGCACGCACATGGGATCTAGCTGTGGCCACACCGGATCCCATGACCACCACCCACACATCACTAAAAATAAAAGAGCTCGGGGGGGGGGATCAAACCCGAGACCTCTCGGTCCACTCGGCGAGCCGCTACCAGTACGCCACTGGCCACTGATCAACAAAGGGGGGGGGGTCTTAAGCGTTAAATATAGAACAAAAGGCTCGGCTTCCTCTTCCCTACGATAGATAAGGAAGCGATTGTGCCGGCGGCGCTAGCGGTGGCCTTCAGCGGTGACCACCAGCGGGAGCTGCGGCTGTTCTGGGGGTTCCATTCCCATCGGCTACACGGAGCAAGGGCAAGCACAACGCGAAGTAGGGGAGCTTGAAGCTCCCTGCTCATGGCGGAAGCCATGGCTCGCTACAGGTGCGACGCAAGGCTGCATGAGGCTGCGGGGCGGCTGGAATACGCGTGGGATATCTACTGAGGGGGCTGGGCAGAGCACACGAGACCCCTGCTACTACATCTCCTACTCAGAGAACAAAACTGCAACTTCCTGGGCAGAGCAACAGGAGCGCGATGGCGACATGCACGGATCTACACGACCGTGGCATGATAACGCGAGGGGGAAGGAGAGTAGGGAGAAGGGTATACCTATCTCACCTAGGACATGGATAGGAGGAAGGGTTCGAGCTGGAGACGACGTGAGGAATCTCTGAACGTTGACGGTCTTTAGGTCCACGCGCAGGGAAGAAGATCACGACGGTGAGGTGGGCTCCGGGCTCGCAGGCGATGCGTGTGTAGAGGAAGAAGATAGAAGCACTCCCAGAGCTCGATCCATGTGTCGGGGAGGAAGAAGACGAGGCGGGGACGCTACCCCAAGCTCAATCTCGCGCTCGGCTAGAGCATGGCGGGAAGGGCAACGGCGAGGTGCTTGGAGCGACTTACCGACTGTGGGGAGGGGAGAAGATGGGCAGAATGGAGAAAGGGAAAACCCTAGGGCACGAGGGACACCTCAAATAGGTGGCTTGGGCTCCCGTCAGCCATCAAATCGGCAAGGACGCCGACGTGGCTTCTGCCGATCTGCGCCGTATAGGGGAACAACGAATGCGTGCACACTGGTGGGCTGCGGGCTGCGCTACTGCTGCTACTGGGCCACTGCAGGGGAGGGAGGAGGCCCATCGACGCTGGACTCTCTCTCAGTGAAACAATAAACACATATGCCTTCCTATTTAAATAAAACAACAAATACGAAAATAAACCCTGCATGTTTGGAAAGAAAATAGAGAGGAAGAAAAATATGTTTTGAATCAGCAAATTGTACCCTATTTGATAAAAATGAACTTGGCATTTTTAGAGCAATCAAATAAATCACCTATTAAATTAACTAGGCAATGTTTCCAAAGTTTTTGAAAGAAAAACAAGCACAAAACAGGATTAAGAGTAGACTAATAATTCATGACAGAATATTTGAAAGAAGTCTAACATTTTTAATATAGGAAAACAACAAGAAAATATTTAGCATGTTGCATTATTTTAATAAGAGAGAAATGGGGATAGTTTGCTTATTGAAAAGAAGTAGAACCTTAACCACACACCATCACACCACAACACAAACACTCACATCACAACAATCACAAGCACAAGCATGTCAATAATTAGTATGCACTTGGTATGATGAGCATGATGGCATGATGCATGATGCATGAAATGACAATGGCAAGGTAGAACTCAAACTCATGATGGCATTGATAACATCCATAGAAGATCACACATGAGAAATATATCAAATATGGCAAGGGATGCTCTTGGGCTGTTACAACTCTCCCACACTACAAGAGGATCTCGACCCGAGATCTAAGAACGAAAGAACTCTAGGAATTCAGAACCGAGAAGATCATCACGTTCCCAAGTAGCTTCTTTGTCGAAATGATGAGACCACTTCAGCTTGAGAAATTTGATAGACTTGTTGCGAGTCTTACACTCAGTTTCTTCGAGAATAGCAACTAGATGCTCATGATAGGATAGGTCTTCTTGGAGATCAATGTCTTGGAGGTCAATGGTACGCCCGAGAGTCTTGAAGCACCTCCGGACCTAAGAGACGTGGAAAACGTCATGCACATTTGCGAATTTCGGAGGAATCTCTAGTTGATAGACAAGGTCACCTCTCTTGCCCACGACTCTGAAAGGACTCACAAAGCAAGGAGCTAGCTTCCCTTTGATTCCAAACCGCTGAGTGCCCTTCATAGGAGAAACTCTGAGATAGACCAAATCATCAATTTGAAAGGAGACATCTCGATGTTTGTTATCGTAATAACTCTTCTGTCGGGATTGAGCTGCTTTGAGGTCCTCACGAATGACATCTTATGCTTCAGTGATCATGTCATTGCCCAAAATTTTACGCTCACCTGTTTCAGATCAATTGAGCGGGGTACGACACTTCCTGCCGTAGAGAATCTCAAAAGGGGCCTTGCCTGAACTAGTGTGAAAGCTATTGTTGTATGAAAATTCAGCGTATGGAAGGCAGTCTTCCCATATCATGCTGAAAGAGATCACACAGGCTCTGAGCATGTCTTCGAGGAATTGATTGACTCTCTCAACTTGGCCACTTGTCTGTGGATGGAATGAAGTGCTGAAACGGATCTTGGAACCCATAGCAGTCTGGAAGGACTCCCAAAACTTGGAAGTGAAGAGGCTTCCACGATATGAGGATATGAGCTAAGGAATACCGTGCAAATAAACTATCCTTGACGTATACAGCTCTGCCAGCTGAGCTGCCGAGATAGACTCTTTGACCAGAAAGATATGGGCAACTTTGGTCAGCTTGTTGATAACCACAAAGATGGCATCATTGCCCTTCTTGGACTTAGGAAAACCAGTGACAAAATCCATCTCCACATGATCAAATTTCCACTCTAGAATAGGCAAAGGCAGAAGGAGACCTACTGGATGTTGATGTTCCGCCTTCACTCCGCGACAAACATCACACTCGTTCACGAACTGAGCAATTTCATGTTTCATGTGAGTCCACCAGAAGGTTTGCTTGAGGTCCTGATACATCTTGGAACTGCCTGGATGAATGGATAGGAGAAAATTGTGTGCTTCATCCATGATAAACTTTCTGATATCACCTTTAGGAACCACCAGACGCCCCTCAAAGAACAAGGTATCTTTGTCATCAACGTGAAAGCACTTATACTTCGGAATGCCCTTGGCCACACCTTTCTTTACCTTCTTCACCATAACATCAAGAAGTTGAGCTTGGTGAACCTGATCTTCCAGAGTTGGAGAGACTTGAAGATTTGCAAGAAAACCCTATAGAATCATTTGGAGATTGAGCTTGCGGAAGGCTTCACAAAGCTCGGGTTGAAGAGGCTTCAGGATAAGACTGTTGCAGTACACCTTTTGGCTAAGAGCGTTTGCAATGACATTTGCTTTTCCAGGAGTATTCTCAATGGTTGGGTTGAAGTCTTCAATCATTTCCACCCAACGAGACTGCCGAAGATTGAGATTGGGTTGAGTCAAAATATACTTCAAGCTCTTGTTATTGGTGTACACCTCAACTGGTCTACCCAACAACAAATGTCTCCAAGTCATCAGAGCATGCACAACTTTCGCCAACTCAAGATCATCGGTGGGGTAGTTCTTCTCGCCAGGCTTCAACTATCGTGAGCTATAAGCAATGATCTTCTTATCTTGCATGAGAACACCACCAAGACCTTGGAGGGAAGCATCACAAAACACTTGGACATGCTTTGATTGCTCTGGAGGAACAAGAACTGGAGTTGAAGTTAGTTTCTGCTTGAGTGTATTGAACGCCACATAACACTCAGGAGAGCAAGCATACTTGACATTCTTCTGGAGGAGGTTGGACAGAGGCTTAGTAATTTGAGATAAATTCTCCACGAATCTTCTGCAGTAACTTGCAAGCCCGAGGAAGCTACGAAGATGCTTGACATTCTGAGGAGGCTCCCACTTCAAGATTGCCTCAACTTTCTCAGGGTGCACTTTAATGCCCTCGACAGAGATCACATGCCCAAGGTACACCACTGCATTGAGCCAAAACTCACACTTGGAAAACTTTTCATAGAATCGATGCTCTCTTAGCTTGTCAAGCACAAGCCGGAGATGCTCTGCATGTTCTTCTTCAGTCTCCGAGAACACGAGGATATCATCCAGATACACCAAGACGAACTCATTCTTGAAAAGAGGGAATATGAAGTTCATCATTCTGGAGAAGGCTGGAGGAGCATTGGCGAGACCAAAAGACATGACAGTGTACTCATAAGAGCCAAAACTCGTCCTGAAAGCAGTCTTTGGAATATCCTCTTCACGAATGCGAGTCTGATGATAGCCCATTCGAAGATCAAGCTTCAGTTGTTCAAACAACTCATTGATGTTGGGAAGTGGGTACGTTTCCTGATTGTCTTTTTATTCAATGGACGATAATAGACACGAAGTCGGTCCATGCCATCCTTCTTCTTGACAAACAACACACCACAACCCCATGGAGAAGAACTTGGTCTGATCAGACCCAGCCATTCTTGTTCATCTAGTTGCTTCTTCAACTCTTTCAGCTCTTCGAGGCCAAGCTCATAAGGACAGTTGCAAATCGATTCTGTTCTGGGTTCGATATCTATCACAAACTCAATTGGCCGGTGCGGAGGCATTCCTGGCAATTCTTCGACAAAGACATCTTAATACTCACAAACCACCGAAATTTGAGAAATAGCCGAGATTTCACCCTTCTCATTAAGAGCAAAGAGACGAATCGTGTCATCGCGAGCAGCGAAAATGATCACGTCTTCTGAAGGATGAGTCAATTTGACTTCTTTGGCTTGACAATCAACATGCGCCTTGTTCATAGCCAGAAAGTCCATGCCAAGAATGAGATCAATATCAGAACATAAGGAGAAGCCAAGAAGGAATAGTTTCCCATCTTGATAGAAACATCCGGAACCATAGAGGTGGTTTTCATGGCCACACCCGGAGAAACGACGCCCAAAGGTACTCAACATCTCGGAATAGAAATCATTCTTGATAGCAAAAGGTCTAGACATGAATGAATGCGATGCACCAGTATCAAACAAAACTTTTGCAGGAATAGAATTAACCAAGAGATTACCCATGATCACTTGAGAAGAATCCTCTGCCTCGGCTGCGTTCACCATGTTCACCCTTGCTGACTTGGGATTATGCTTCACCATAGCATTGCCCTGGAGGTCTGACTGGAGGAGGAGGCGGAAGACGCCGCTAGTTGCACTTGTTTGAGTAGTCACCCTTCTGACCACACTCGTGACAAGTAACCTCTGAAAGTGGATGGAAGTTTCCTGGAGGAGGAACATTAGATGACTTGGGTGCCTAGGGCCTCTGCTGATAACCTAGGTTGGGTGGGTGGGAAGAACCACGACCACCGAACTGCTTCTGCTGCTGAGGAGAACGAAATGGAGGAGCAGGAGGAACCCAAAACTTCTGCTGCTTACAGACCATCTAAGAGCTGGAAGAAGAAGAGTAGGATTCCCTAGAACGCTTCCTTGAGTTCTCTAACTTGAGCTGGGTTGCCTCGACCTTGAAAGCCATGTTGTAGAACTGATCAAACTCACGAGGCTCTTGGAGGACTAGACCCGGCAGAAGCTTATCCTTGAGACCACCTCTGAACTAATAAATCATGGACTTGTCATCAGGAACATCTTGTTTAGCATAGCGGGCCAGATTTTGGAACTCGATGTTGTATTGATACACAGACTTGCTTCCCTGCTTTAGGTGCCTGAACTTCTCACGCATCTCCTCGACAAAGCTCGTCGAAATGTAATGGGCCCTGAAGTCATGACAGAAATCATCCTAGATGACAACATGATCGCCCCTGGAGTCCTTGTATTGCTACCACCAATCTGCTGCTTGACCCTTGAGCTGAAATGACGTGAACCTGACATAGTCCTCTAGTCTGACATTGCTACACTCAAAATGCTTACTCATATCATAGAGCCAATCATCTGCATCAAAAGGCTGCTCACAACAGGTGAAAACCTAGGCTAGTTGGCAAGGAACTGGTTGAGTGTCGCGAACTGAGGCTGATTCTGAAAATTCCCTTGAAAACCTTGTTCTCCCTGATCTCTCTCTTGCAACAGCCTGAGCAACATCTAAGTATTCGCATTGGTTACAACCATCACAGCTTGCCAAGCTTCTAGTGAAGGAGGCGGTGGTGGGGTGGTGGAGGATCAGACTGCTCCTCACCCCGACCCGGATTCCCGCGAGTTGGTGGAGCCATCTCGGAGATGGACCAGAACATAACACATCATTGACCAAGATGATTGCAATAAGATGAACCAAATGACTTCAAAGAAATTGAACGGAATAACATTAATAACCTTCCTACTGAAAAATTAGTAAGAACATCTTCTTCGGGTTTGCGATAACATCATTTGATATTAGAAGCCACTTGCATTACACAAAAGTATTGAGCTAATGTTTCCTGGAACAAATGTATATGCCCTCATACATCTGAAGAAGATGATCCTAGATCGCTACTTGAATTCTCACCTAATAACTTCCAAACTCTTTGGTTATGCAATCGGGTGTTGGGGATACAGGGAGGCAAAATATCTCACACAACTAACAAGCCCTACACTCCAACTGTATCCATCCTTCAACACATAACCAGAGGCTTCGGAACGCCATCTATCTTGGATCCTCGAAAGCACAATGATACCAAACATGGCGGTACCCCAGACGCCTCCCTAGTACTGGTGACTCCAACCTTATCTCGCCATAATAAGTATTGAAGCAATTTCGAACACCCTCCATCCTGAGATACTAAGAAAACTGAATGATAATGATGTGCCAGGAATCCCCTGGAGCTTAACTCCCCGAAAGAAATCAAGTCAGACAGGAGGCACCAAGACAGAACTCCGTCACATTGGCAGCATTTAGTTTCCAAAATACCCGCGTGATCCTAGTTTTTTTTTGAGCGAGAAGAGGAGTAGAATCAAAATTCCTAAGTCGAATACCTCAGCAGAGTATAGAAGAGGAGTAAAAGAAACCTACTCTCCGATATAAATAGACTCAAAAAGTTTTACTAGACTCGACTCGGCCAAGTTCGATCAAGCAAAGGGCTCCTATAGTCATATGGCTCTGAATACCAACTTGTAACGCCCAAGATGCGCGCCTACCCTTATTTAGGCACGGGGCCACGATAGGGATAGATGCGCATCTAGTTGTTTCGCAAGTACAGTAACATCGCACACATGTTTGAAGAGATGAGTATATGAGTTGGATTATACTCACCACAAGCTAAATTAAAAGTTCACACAATTATTCAAACATCATACAGAAGATAGGGTCTGTCTACGGACGAAATCAAACAAAGAAAAGAAGCAATGAAACTGTCTTGCTGGCCCAAAGATCACGACCAAGGCCTCTCTACTCGTCAGGATACGCAACGTACATTCTGCCACATTCTTCATCATACTCCCACTGGATATGGGTCACATCATCTGGCATGGACTCATCAGCACCTGCACCTGTATTGTTGTAATCTGTGAGCCACAGGGACTCAACAATCTTGTAACCCGGGTATCGAAACTATCTAAGCTTATGTGTTGGATGGGGTATGTGTTGAGTTTGCAGCAAGCACTAAGCATTGTTTGGTGGCTAACTTACGAGAACATGAATGTAAATATGGTGGATTACGAAAGATGATCGAGTACTACCATGATCACTAAGTGATCCTGAACACCTACCTACGTCTGACATAACCCCACCGTGTTATCTCTCGGTTCATGTTCACAAGCAGAGACAATCACGGTTACGCACACAGTTCATGTATCTTATTGGAGTTTACTTCAAGTTAACTATAACCGGGTGTTAAACAAAATATCCAAGTTGCCACATAACCATGGGCACGGCTTTCCGAAAGATTTAACCCTGCAAGGGTGCTCCAAGTAATCCATCACAAATTAACCACACTCGTAGGAATAACCTTGACCATAGATCTTGTGATCATCCTAGGCAATTACAAAGGAAATCCGACACCTCGAGATAGCCCGAAGAAGATCAGAGTTCCTCATGCAAGACATTCGAGAAAGGTAAAACAAGTCTAGCAAGACCGCCCGACGTGTCGACGAACCCGATAAGAGCCGCGTATCTCGTTCTCAGGACACGACCGGATACGCTAGTGTACGGTGGCCTGATAGAAATCTCCCGAGTTGCCTCGGGTTGGCCCTGCATAGTGCTCTAGTTTGGACCAACACTCATGAGGAGCACTGGCCCGGGTTGTTGATTTATTATCCAAGGGGTTGCAAAGCCCTATGAATTTTTATTAAGTTGTTTAAGCAAATAGTACCAATGTTGGGTCTTTCCAGACAGAGCATGGCGGGCAGGGCGACGGCGAGGTGCTTGGAGCGACTTACCTATGGCGGGGAGGGGAGAAGATGGGTAGAATGGAGAGATGGGAAACCCTAGGGCATGAGGGACACCTCAAATAGGAGGCTCGGGCTCCCGTCGGCCATAAAATCGGCGAGGACACCGACGTGGCTGCTGCCGATGTGCGCCATACAGGGGAACGACGAACGTGTGCATGCTGGCGGGCTGCGGGTTGCGCTACTGCTGCTACTGGGACACTGCGAGGGAGGGAGGAGGCCCATCGGCGCTGGACTCTCTTTTAGCAAAACAATAAACAAAGGGGCCTTCCTATTTAAATAAAACAACAAATAAGAAAATAAATCTTGCATGTTTGGAAAGAAAATAGAGAGGAAGAAAAAATGTTTTGAATCAGCAAATTTTACCCTATTTGATAAAAATGAACTTGGCATTTTTAGATCAAGCAAATAAATCACCTATTAAATTAACTAGGCACTATTTGCAAAGTTTTTGAAAGAAAAACAAGCACAAAACAGGATTGAGAGTAGACTAATAATTCATGACAAGATATTTGAAAGAAGCCCAACATTTTTAATATAGGAAAACAACAAGAAATATTTAACATGTTGCATTATTTGTATAAGAGAGAAATGAGGATAGTTTGCTTATTGAAAAGAAGTAGAACCTTAACCACACACCATCACACCACAACACAAACACTCACATCACAACAATGACAAGCACAAAGCATGGCGATAATTAGTATGCACTTGGTATGATGAGCATGATGGCATGATGCATGACGCATGAAATGACAATGGCAAGGTAGAACTCAAACTCATGATGGCATTGATAACATCCATAGAAGGTCACACATGAGAAATATATCAAATATGGCAAGGGATGCTCTTGGGCTGTTACAATACTGCCCCCAAGGGAACAAAAGCTCAAGATGACCTTCCACCAGAAGACCACAAGCTCAAGGGAAAGCATCAAGAGGAGATTGACTCCAATGAAGATGAATGCCAAGCCCTAGACAAGTGGGTTCCAAAGGCTACTACAAGCTCAACTTATACAAGTGATACTTCAACTCCAAGGATTCCCATCAAGTTGATGTGGATCCGAGAGAAGAAGAACTAGAGAAGTTCTTGAGGGGTGAATCTGCCAACAAAATTCACTCACATTCATTTTTGGCAAGGACTATTTGCAATCAACATCAACCTTATGCAATAGTTCAAGGAGTAACACATTCCTTCAAAGGTAAGCAAGGGACAAGGTAATCAAAGAATCCATGGACATCATCATGTATACATTGCACTCCATGTCCAGAGATATCCTTGTATTAGTCTCCTATGTGGGACTAACCAATGTAGGTGATAAGAGTAAGAAACAACGAGGATTGCTCCCAACTCAAGAGGATTGCTCCCAACTATGAGCATCCACCACTACATCACCTACATGAAGTGTTCTACGACAAAACCCAAGGTTAGTTTATCCCTCTAAGGGGGGATATCGCATCAAGGTGGAGCTTTACTCTAAGACTTGAGTTAAAGCATCTCTTAAAGATGTGAACACATTAAATGCTTTATGTAAAATTGGTAACCCCATGTGTGCTTAAACAATGAGTATGACCTATGATCAAGTACTCTTACTTGGCTCCTAAGTAAATATACTCATATATAGATGACTTAGTCATCACCAAAGTGCTTGGTAGATACTAGAGTGGTTTTGCATGTTTTCCATATTTCATTTGATATCTTATTGTGTGAGCATGTTGGTATGCATATCTTTACTCATTCGGGGATATCCAATTGTTGTTATTTGGTTTTTATTTTTATTTGGCCAATTGGATATACAAGAATGCCTAGGACCCCTGTCTAGCTATCTATGCTTTCTCGTCTCAAATTCTATTCATGCTACATCACAAAATTTGATCAAGCACTTCTCGAACCCTCTATGTGAGGAGCACTCGGAGTTCCATTTCGTCAAGAGCTGAGCACCAAAACCTCCCTAGTGCATCTCGGTCCAACGAACAACAAGCCTAGGGTTGATCTGGTTTTCCCATTAACACTGATTCCATAATCTTGGCTTCACCGAGTTTCCCTGTTAACTGACAGTTGAGGAACTCGGTTGCTCTGATATTTTAGAACTGGTGTCATTGACAGCGAAGGGTATATAATCTCGGCGAACCCGACTTTTGAAATTGATTCTTCAATCGTCCGTTTCCTCCAACCCTAGCTGCCTCAGCTGGAGCCTTGGTCATCGCCCTTGTCTCCCCGTGCACCCTCGCCGCTGGGATCTCCGTCTTCAACGGTAATCTTCACCACCTTAGCCGCCGTAGCGAAGCCATCGCCACACTAGGGTATGGTTTCGACCCCTCCTTGCACTCCCATGTCCAATTCTAGCGCATTAGGGTTGATTTATCATCTTGCCACCGTTTGAAATCAATTTGTTCCACGATAAACTTCCTTAGATTAGAGAACAAGGAATTTTTAGGTCTGACCTTCTACAAATCTCATCTCGGTTTCACCGAGTTATAAAAATTGGTTCTACCAATTTCATTTTTAGGGTTACCGAGAACAGCTTCGATGAGACCAAGAAGTTCTTTTCGGTGAAGGCAAGCTATCATTCTTAGTGGCTCCGAAATCATAAACTCGGTGCAACCGAAATTCTATTTGCAGAAGATCAGAACTAAGATTCTAGATTCAAAGTTTGAAAAATCATCTATGTTTTGTGAAGCTCAACCTTTCTGCTCTACTATGCTCTATTCACAGGGTAAGCTTGTCTGGATTTGATGATAGCTAGAATAACTTCAGAGAGAGATATGTGGACATGAGATCAGGCACTAGCCGTGAAGCTAGTTCATCTTCTTTAGATGACAATCCTAGTTCACCTAATTTGCCCAAATCCACCACCAGGGCAAGGAAGAAGATAAATTCTGATGAAGAAGATTCTGACTTTGTGCCAGAGGAAGAGATAGCCAAGAGGCAGAAAGAGAAGACTGCCAAGAATACAACTATAAAGGCTACTTCTTCTAAGAGGCCAGTCAAGAAGGTCCATGCCAGTGCTGAAGCTATGAGGGAACCCAAGTGTGACAAGGCCAACACTTCTATTTAAGTTGAGCCTACAAAGAGTTCAATGCCTAAGAAGGCAGGTGACAAGAAGAGAGCCAGAAAGAGGATAATCAAAGTCATTGGAAGGCCCACTTCCATGTATGAGGACTCATCTGATGCTGAGGAGGAGGAAGTGGAGCAAGAGCCAGCTGCCCAAGCTCCTTCTTCCAAGAAGAAGAAGCTTCTTGCTAATGCTATGCAAAGCAAGCTTCTTAAGGGAAGAAATCTACACCAATGAAGCTAGTTGCTTCAAAGTCCAAGAAGACTACCAGGGACATCCCTCTTGCAGCTAAAAAAAACTTCAACTTCCAGAGATGCTGAGGAAGATTTGAGAGTGTTGAGGAAACTCAGGCCCCATCTACCCGCTCATGATGACACTCATCCCATTGCCGAGGATATGAAGAAGAGGAGATACTTAGGGCTGAGGTTGTGGAGTGCAAATGACCGCTATGCCTCCAGGAGAAGGACTGCTGGAGATGCTAGATTTCACACCAAGGAACAACATGACTTTTATGAGACTGTCCTATTAGACAAGAGGCCAATAGTTAGTGACATGAGATATGTTGACTGGTCTTACATCAGGGAAAATGAAGATTATTTTCAGAGTGTGCAAGACAACTTCCAGTGCATTGATATTGCAAACTTTGTTGGAAGAGAATTTACTGGGTGGAACGATGAGATGATCATGCAGTTCTACTCTACTGCTCACTTCTACCCAGATGACATGATCATATGGATGACTGAGGGAGTCAGGTACCAATCCACCGTTGATGAGTGGGCTACCATCTTAGGAGCCCCACAGGTACATCAAGGTGACTTGGATGTTTATACCGAGGCCAAGATGAGTCATAACTCTATGACAAAGATTGACAAGGAGATTCCTGTTGATTATGTGCATTCACATAAGTTTGGTTCAATCTATTATCTACATGCATGATTGCCTACTACCAACACTATCATGAGGTACACCTTGATGACCAAGTCAGGCGATGACAAGATCATGTGAGGCTAGTTCATCAACATGCTCCTCCAAATTGACACCCACACCAGGTTAAGGGTGATGGATTTGATAGTTGAGACAATAAGAGGACAGCTAGAGATCAAAAGCGATCTTGTGGATATGCACCGTACGTTCAAATGCTCATCAACTCTAAGTCAGAGAAGAATGTATATGCACTTGACTGCCCACATTTTCCACTCCAGCCAGATTTCAAGGATAATGTTGTGGTGATGGATCCCAGTCATACCACTTCATCTACTGCACAAGCAGAGGCTGAGGCAGCTAGAGCCACTAGTGCTCAGGTGCCTAGGACCAGGAGTGAACCAATGGATCTTCTTCTTAGCACAATTTAGGGCATGCAGAAGGACATCTAGACCATCCTACATAATCGGTGGAGTCTTGTGAGGATTATGTATGACAAGTTTTCCACACTGAACAACAAAGTGGATGGGCTAACAAAGACTGTGGATGAACTTAAGAAGGAACTGGATGCAGTTCCTGTTGTGGATTTGTCACGGCAGATGCTCGGGTGAACGGACTTAGGTTCGGGGCGAGACGCAACTATGTGGCGGCTTGAAGGGGTTGATCAGAATTGAGAGACACGGAGTTTACCCAGGTTCGGCCCCTCTGATGGAGGTAAAAGCCTACGTCCTGCTTGTCTGATATTGATGATGATGAAAATTTCTTGGTTACAAGGGTGCTAATTGCTACCTCTAATCACGAGATCCTCTAATCTATCTATCTCTAATCTCTTGTGTTGTCTAAACTTGTGTACTTGTGAACCTTCTCCCTCTAGGGGTGCTCTACCCCTCCTTATATAGGTGGAGAGGGTAGGCTTACAAATAGAGTCCTACTAGGAGTATGATTAGGACTAGCCTCTCACGAATCCTACTCCGGGTCTTATTTCCTTTAAGGGAATCCTTCTCTCTTTGGGCCTTCTCTTGTGAGCCGCCTGGCACCGGCTCACCCGCCGGGTCTTGGGCATGGTCGTCCTGCGACCCGTCTGCCGGGTCATCAATGAAACGTCATGTCTTTGCCGAGTCTCCTGTGAGTCGCCAGGCCGGGTGATACCGCGGGGTATATCCCCGACATTAGCCCCCAGGTTAGCTTGAATTTATTCATGGTAAGCTCCTGAAATAAGAGTAACAAATATGTTAAGTGGCCGATTTGCTCCTTTGGCTGGTTTATAAAATGTCTCCTCTGAAATCCGAGTCTTGAAAGTCGTCTTGATAATCATCTTGCTTGTCAATGTCCTTTGAAAAATATTGAGAATAGAACACCCATATGCCACTGAGTCATCTTCCAATACTCTTGGCGGGTCATCTCCTTCGGGTCATAATCATTGATGATGTCGGGTCATTATCGTTGGTGACGCCGGGTCAAATAACTAGAATCCAGCTGACTTGATAAAAATATTGGGATGAAAATCTATCTGATGTAAACCGGACTTCCATTGTTGTGGAGTAGGGCGACTTATATAAACTCTGGCAGGTTATGATCTTTTGATGACGCCGGGTCATAAATGCTGGTAATGCCGGGTCTAACAACTGAACTCCATAATTAATATCTTGACAATTCTCCTCAAAGTTTTTGATATGCCATATTACCTGTAGCCCCCAAGCTCCGAGATTATCCATGATAACTTGGTGCTTTGCAATGATATTTTGGACTGTGTAGCCCCCAAGGGCCGGGTTAACCTGCCTGCATCAACTTGGGACTTATAACTGTCTTATACCTTATGAAACTTCGACGGGTGTAGACCCCAAGGGTCGGCTCATCAGAAAGCTTCGGCGGGTGTAGCCCCCAAGGGCCGGCTCATCAGAATGTGATGCACCAGGTCTTTAATTTGAACCTCATAATCTGTTTAAATAGCTGAATACTCGTGTGAGTCGCCAGGCCAGGCCGGGTCGCATGCCTGCAGCGACTTGGGACTTTGAAAAATTGATCTGAGCAGTGTAGTCCCCAAGTGCCGGGTCAGTAAGAATTACTGGGCTAGGACTTTAGAAAAATATAGAAAAGCTGGCTCATCTCCTTGAGATAACATGGTCTTGCTGACGATGTAATGATTTGAAAACTGGCTTGCATTAGCCCCCAAGTGCCGTGGTGCGTGCTTGCAGCGACATGGGACTTGCATAATTGATATAAACTGGCTTTGAATAGTGTAGCCCCCAAGTGTCGGGTCATTTGCCTGTGGCGACTTGGGACTATGTAAGAATAATATGAGTTACCACAATTTGTTGGATGAATCCTTAACCATGGTTGTAATATAACCCGGAATGAATATCCTGAAATAATTCCTTTGTCTGTGACATGAAATCCCTGCTCATGGTTGCGGTGCAACCTGACAAATATATATTAAAGAAATCCATGAGTGTTGTACATTACTACACAACATAATTGAAGAAATCCGAGGACCAGCCAATTAGATGACACGACATTATATTTTATAGGGCGGTTCTTCAAGAATAATCAACTTGCCAATATAACGGTGGCTCATCTTTAATAAACAAGACCTGCAAAAACATGGTAGAATATGTTATGCGTTGCTGTAAGGGCAGCTTGAAAAAGCACAACCCGGAGATGTTATATCTTTCATAACATTGCTCCTTCTTTCATAATCTGGCTCTGACCCGACTTGATAAGCCGGCGTGACATGTGAATATGATGAAATATATGATGCAATGTATGATGCAAGATGCAATGTATGATGTAATGTTAACTTGTCAACAGTTTTTGGCATAAACCGTTGGATAGGTGTTAGAAGCTCTAGCCGAAGGTAGGAAGCCACCCTCGCCATGACTCATTTTCCTGAGCCGGAATTTTGTGCGTCTACGGCTGGCTAATAGGCGTTAGAAGTTGTACGGGGAGGTAAGAAGCCGCCGTTCACCGCGACTCATTTTCCTAAGCCAGAATTTTGTGGCATAAAGCCTGGCTAACAGGCGTTAGAAGCTGTACCCGGAGGTAGGAAGCCGTCGTTCGCCGGTTGTTAGGTGTTAGATACCCGTCGGTAAAAAGCCTTTACAACCGAGGCTAAGCATGTTTTTAGCCGGAGATTTGGCATGAAGCCAGCCTATTGGGTGTTAGAAGCGGTACCCGTTGGTAAGAAGCCCCCTTTTCAGCAATTACGACGCAAAGCGCTGGCAGATAGGCGTTAGAAGCTGTACCGGCTAAAGGTAAGAAGCCGCCCTCGCCGCGACTCATTTTCCTGAGCCAGAATTTTGTGCCTCTACGACCGTCTAATAGGCGTTAGAAGCTGTACCCGGAGGTAAAAAGCCACCGTTCACCGATCTCAGTTGATACATCAACCGGAATATTTTTGAAATCTTCTTGTAAGTCACTATCTTGTAAATCACCATCTTGTATAAAGAAGCGGCAGCAGCTCCAAGTGATGATCCAATAAATCCGGGCACCAATGTTTGAATGGTGCATCATGGCGGTTTGTCCTCTTGGGCAACTTTAATCTTCCATCAGTAATGTAATAGCCCCCAGGATTGGATTTTCTCTTGAAAAGACCTAGGGTTCTCGTTGAAAACGACCAGATGTGTCTCGCCATGTCTGTAGCCCCTGAGTC
This sequence comes from Hordeum marinum, assembly GCA_022496015.1. Classification (NCBI taxonomy): domain Eukaryota; kingdom Viridiplantae; phylum Streptophyta; class Magnoliopsida; order Poales; family Poaceae; genus Hordeum; species Hordeum marinum. The sequence continues at coordinate 389,001,513 of CM039678.1, read as the reverse complement.
TTAAGTTGACTAGAAGAGGCGGCTTAAGAATCTCCATTGAAAGTTGAGGTTGGCCGTGGCGGGTTATAGATGATCCCGCTTGATTTGTTGCAATGATTTGGTCGATGGTTCGTCCCAGCTGTTTGTTCAAGTGAACCAAATTGTAGTGGCGGCGACTTGGGCACCTGTCCATCGGGCGGCTCATATCAATGAGCACTGCACCGATATATTAATGTAGATCAAACTGTGGGTGGCGTCTTGCACGCGTCCATTGGGCGGCTCGTATCGGTGTATGCAGCCGCTATTAGGTTGAAGAGTTGGGGAACGTCGCATGGGAAACAAAATTTTTCCTATGCACACACAGATCTATCCATGGTGATGAGCATCTATGAGAGGGAGAGTGGATCTACGTACCCTTGTAGATCGCTAAGCGGGAAGCGTTAAGAAATGCGGGTGGTGTAGTCGAACATCTTCGCGATCCAAATCGTTGAGCGTCCCGCGATCTCATCACGATCTGTCCCGCGATCCAATCACGATCCCTCCCGCGAACTCATCACGATCCGTCCCGCGAACTCATCACGATCCGTCCCACGAACTCATCACGATCCGTCTCGCGATCTTGATCACGGTCCTTCCAATCTAGCGCCGAACGAACGGCACCTCCGCGTTCGGCACACGTACAGCTCAATGACGATCTCCGCCTTCTTGATCCAGCAAGAGGGACCAGAGAGGCAGAATAGTTCTCCGGCAGCGTGACGACGCTCTAGAGATGGTGGTGGAGCTATTCCGGCAGGGCTTCGCCTAAGCACTGTAGAAATCCGATCTAGAGGAGAAACTATGCACTAGAGGAACGGGCAGCACGTGGCTAAAAATTCTGTGCAAAAACCCTAAAACCTCTAGTATATATAAGAGGAAGAGAGGAGAGGAGATATCCTTGGCTTTCCAAGCCAAGAGCTTCGGCCGAACCAGGTGGTGGAGGTGGAGTCCACCTCCAATCCTAGTAGGACTAGGATTCACCCTATTTTGCCTTTTTTTCACCTTTTCCTATTGGGTTTTCTTCTCCAGCCACATGGGCCTTGTGTGGGAGTTTCCACCAGCCCACTAATGGCTGATATTCACTCTCCCACAGCCCATGAAGCCTCTTGGGTCGAAATACCCTTCCCGATGGTCTCCCGGTACACTACCGGCACTCCCGGTACACTACTGATGAGCCCGAAACTTTTCCGGCGACCAAAATGGGACTTCCTATATATGAATCTTTACCTATGGACCATTCCGGAGCTCCTCGTGACATCCGAGATCTCATCCGGGACTCCGAACAACCTTCCGTCACCACCATACATAACTCTATACTATCGAAACGTCACCAAACCTTAAGTGTGTAGACCCTGCGGGTTCGAGAACTATGTAGACATGACCGAGACACCTCTATGGTCAATAACCAATAGTGGGACCTAGATGCTCATATTGGTTCCTATATATTCTACGAAGATCTTTATCGGTCGAACCTCTATGTCAAGGATTCAGTTAATCTCGTATGATGCTCCCTTTGTTCTTCGGTATGTTACTTGCCCGAGATTCGATCGTCGGTATCTCCATACCTAGTTCAACCTCGTTTCCGGAAATTCTCTTTACTCGTTCTGTAATACAAGATCTCGTGATTAACACTTAGTCACATTGCTTGCAAGGCTTCTTGTGATGTTGTATTACCGAGTGGGCCCTGAGATACCTCTCCGTCACACGAAGTAACAAATCCTAGTCTTGATCCATGCCAACTCAATAGACACCCTCGGAGATACCTGTAGACCACCTTTAGAGTCACCCTGTTACGTTGCGACGTTTGATACACACAAGGCACTCCTGTGATATCCGTGATTTGCATGATCTCATGGTCATAGGAACATATACTTGACATGTAGAAAACAGTAGCAATAGACTGACACGATCATATGCTATGTTGTAGTTTAGGTCTTGTCCATCACACTATTCTCCTAATGATGTGATCCCATTTATGAAATGACATCTCGTGTCCATGGCTAGGAAACCTTAACCATCTTTGATCAACGAGCTAGTCTATTAGAGGCATACTAGGGACACGGTGTTGTCTATGTATCCACACATGTATCCGAGTTTCCGATTAATACAATTATGGCATGGATAATAAACGATTATCATGAACAAGGAAATATGATAATAACCAATTTATTATTGCCTCTAGGGCATATTTCCAACAGTCTCCCACTTGCACTAGAGTCAATAATCTAGTTCACGTCACCATGTGATTCGCATTGTTATGAATCTAACACCCAATGAGTTCTGGGGCTCGATCATGCTTTGCATGTGAGAGAGGTCTTATAGTCAACGGGTCTGCGACATTCAGATCCGTGTGTACTTTGCAAATCTCTATATCAAACCATAAACACTGCTACCACACTCCACTTGGTACTATTCCAAATGGCTGCTCCAATATATGTATCCAGATTGCTACTACGGGTCATCCGAATTGGTGTTAAAGCTTGCATCGACGTAACTCTTTACGACGAACTCTTTATCACCTCCATAATTGAGAAACGTCTCCTTAGTATTTTAGTTACTAAGGATAATCTTGACCGCTGTCTAGTGATCCACTCCTGGATCACTCTTGTACCCCTTGAAGGACTCATGGCAAGGCACACACAGATGCGGTACACAGCATGGCATACTATACAAGCATGCGGCTAAGGCATAGGGGACGAGATTCGTCCTTTCTCTTTCTTCTGCCGTGGTCGAACTTTGAGTCTCACTCAGCTTCACACCTTACAAAGCAAGCGAGAACACTTCTCTCTGACTAATCCATTTTGAAATCTTTCAAAATCTTGTCAAGGTATGTACTCATTGAAAGTCTTATCAAACATCTTGATCTATCTTTATAGATCTTGATGCTCAACAATTAGGTAGCTTTATTCAGGCCTTCCTTTGAAAATCACTTTCCAAACAACCATTTATGCTTTCTAGAAATTCCACATTATTTCTGAATAGCAATATGTCATCCACATATACTTATCAGAAACTCTATGGTGCTCCCACTCACTTTATTGCAAATACAAGTTTCTTATAAACTTTGTAAAGACTCAAAAACTTTGATCACCTCATCAAAGTGTACATTCCAACTCCGAGATGCTTGCTTCAGTCTATAAAAGGATCACTGAAGCTTGCACATCTTTTAGCATCCTTAGGACTGACAAAACCTTCTGGTTGTATCACATACAACCTGTCGTCAAGTAAACCGTTAAGGAAACGATGTTTTGACATCCATCTACCAGATTTCATAATTGAAAGTGCAGCAACTGCGAACATAATTTCAACAGACTTTAGCATCGCTACGAGTGAGAAAGTCTCATCGCAGTCAACTCCTTGAACTTGTCGTAAACTTCTTTGCAACAAGTCGAGCTTTACAAATGGTGACATTTACCATCAGCGTCTGTCTTCATTTCAAAGATGCATTTGTACTTAACGACTTGCCGTCCAACTAGCAAGTCCACCAAAGTCTATACTTGGTTTTCATACATGGATCCTTTCTCGGATTTCATGGCCTCTAACCATTTGTTGGTTACCAGTCCCATCATCACTTCTCCATAGTTCGTAGGTTCATCGTTGTCCAACAACTTGACCTCTAAGACAGGGTTGCCGCACCACTCAGGAGTAGTACACGTCCTTGTCGACCTACGAGGTTCGATAGTAACTTGATCCGAAGCTTCATGATCATCATCATTAACTTCCTCTTCAACTAACGTAGGCTTCACAGAAACAACTTCCTATGCTGTGCTACTCTCTGGTTGAAACAGAGGTTCAATAACCTCATCAAGTTCTATCCTCCTCCCACTCAATTCTTTCAAGAGAAACTTTTTCTCGAGAAAGGACCCTGTTTTAGCAACAAACATTTTATGCTTGGATCTGAGATAGAAGGTTGACCCAACTGTTCTTAGGGTATTCTATGAAGATGCATTTGTCCGCTTTGGGTTCGAGCTCATTAGGTGAAAACATTTTCCACACAAGCGTCGCAGCCCCAAACATTAAGAAATGACAACTTAGGTTTCTATCAAACCATAATTCACATGGTGTCACGATGATCTTAAACTTCACTCAGAATTTTCTTGAACCTTTCAAATGATTCAGACTTGTGTTTCATTAAGCAAATATACACTATATCTACTCAAATCATTAGTGAAAGTAAGAAAATAACGATATCCACTGCACGCTATAAGACTAATTGGATTGCATACATCAACATGTATCATATCCAATAAGTCACTTGCCCGCTCCATCAAACCAGAAAACGGGGTCCATAGTCATCTTGACCAAGAGGCATGGTTCGCATGTCTCAACCGATTCGAAATCGAATGAGTCCAAAGATCCATCAGCATGGAGTTTCTTCATGCATTTTATACCAATATGACATTTAGCGGTAGTGCCACAAGTATGTGGTACTATTATTATTAACTTTGTATCTTTTGGCATCAATGTTATGAACATGTCTATTACTACGATCAAGATTCAACAAACCATTCTCACTGGGTGCTTGACCATTGAAGGTATTATTCATGTAAACAGAATAACCATTATTCTCTAACTTAAATGAATAACCGTGTTGCAATAAACACGATCCAATCACGTTCATGCTCAACGCAAAACACCACATAACATTTATTTAGGTTTGTCACTAATCCCGAAGGTAGAGAGAGCGTGCGATGTTGATCAGATCAACCTTGGAAACATTTCCAACACACATCGTCACCTCACCCTTAGCTAGTTCTCCGTTTATTCTGTAGCTTTTATTTCGAGTTACTAACATTTAGCAACCGAAGCGGTATCCAATACCTAGGTGCTACTAGTAGTACTAGCAAGGTACACATCAATAACACGTATATCAAATATACTTTTGTCGACATTGCCAGTCTTCTTATCTACCAAGTATCTAGGGTTGTTCCGCTTCAGCGACCGCTCTCCTCATAATCGAAGAACTTAGTCTCGGGTTCGGGTTCAACTTTGGGTTGCTTCACCAGAGCAGCAACTGACTTGCTATCCGTGAAGTTTCCCTCCTTGCCCTTGCCCTTCTTGAAACTTGTGGTTTTACTAACCATCATCACTTGATGCTCCTTCTTGATTTCTACCTTCGCGGTGTCAACAATCGCGAATAGCTCAGGGATCATTATTTCTATCCCTGGTGTTTATAGTTCATCACCAAGTTCTAGTAGCTTAGTGACAGTGTCTTGGAGAACAATATCAATCACTATCTTATCTGGAAGATCAACTCCCACTCGATTCAACCGATTGTAGCACCCAGACAATCTGAGCACATGCTCAACGATTGAGCTATTCTCCATCATCTTACAGGCAAAGAATATTGTTGGAGATCTCATATCTCACAACACGGGCACGAACCTGAGATCCAAATTTCAGCTCTTAGAACATCTCATATGTTCCATGATGTTCAAAACGTTTCGGAGCCTCAATTCTAAGCTTTAATGCATGACGCACTAAACTATCAAGTAGTTATCAGAATGTGCCTGTCAGATGTTCACAACATCTATAAACAACACTAGAGGGGTTGGCTCTCCGAGCGGTGCATTTGAGGACATAAGCCTTCTGTGCAGCAATGAGGACAATCCTCAGATCACGGAGCCAGTCCGCAATATTGCTACCATCATCTTTCAACTCTATTTCTCTAGGAACATATAAAAATTCAAGGGAGCTACAGCGTGAGATAGTAATCTACAACACAGTTTGCAAAGACACTACTGACTATGTTCATGATAATGAGTTCAATTAATCATATTACTTAAGAACTCCCACTCAAATTGACATCCCTCCAGTCATTCGAGTGATACATGATCCAGATTCACCAACTCAAGTCCGATCATCACGTGAGTTGAGGTGGTTACAAGGGTGAACATCGTCATGTTGATCATATCTACTATATGACTCATGTTCGACCTTTCGGTCTCTTGTGTTCCGAGGCCATGTCTGTATATGCTAGGCTCGTCAAGTTTAACCCAAGTGTTCTGCATGTGCAACACTAGCTTGCACCCGTTGTATGTGAACGTAGAGTCTATCACACCCGATCATCATGTGGTGTCTCGACACGAAGAACTTTCGCAACGGTGCATACTCGGGGAGAACACAATTTATCTTGAAATTAAGTGAGGGATCACCTTATAATGCTACCGTCATCCTAAGCAAAACAAGGTGCATACTAGGATTAACATCACATGCAAATCATAAGTGACATGATATGGCCATGAACTTGTGCTTTTGATCTCCATCATGAAAGCACTGGCATGATCTCCATCGTCACCGGCATGACACCATGATATCCATCATCTTGATCTCCATCAATGTGTCGCCATCAGGGTTGTCGCGCCCAACATGCTTCTACTACTATTGCTATGGTTTAGCAATAAAGTAAAGCATTACATAGCGCTTAATGATTGCCACGCAGGTCATACAATAATTAAAGACAACCCTATGGCTCCTGCCGGTTGCCGTACTCATCGACATGCAAGTCATGATAATCTATACATCACATGATCATCTCATACATCACATATATCACATCATGTAATTGGCCATATCACATCACAACATACCCTGCAAAAACAATAGACGTCCTCTAATTGTTGTTGCATGTTTTACGTGGCTGCTATGGGTATCTAGCAAGAACAATTCTCATCTACGCAAAAACCACAACGGTGATACACTAGTTGCTTTTCAACCTTCTCGAGGACCGCCCTTGTCGAATCCGATCCAACTAAAGTGAGAGAAACTGGCACCCGCAAGCCATCTATGCAACAAGTTGCGGTCGAGGGAACCGGTCTCTCGTGAGCGTACGAGTAATGCTGGTCCAGGCTGCTTCATCTCACAATACCGCTGAACCAAAACGACCAAGGGAGGAAGCAATGTAAGCATCAACGCCCACAAACCTTTTGTGTTCTACTCGAGATCTCATCTACACATAGACCTAGCTCATGATGCCACTGTTGAGGAACATCGCATGCGAAACAAAAATTTCCTACGCACACGCAGACCTATCCATGGTGATGAGCATCTACGAGAGGGAGAGTGGATCTATGTACCCTTGTAGATCGCTAAGTGGGAAGCGTTAAGAAACGCGGTTGGTGTAGTCGAACATCTTCGCGATCCAAATCGCTGAGCGTCCCGCGATCTCATCACGATCCGTCCCGCGATCCAATCATGATCTGTCCCACGAACTCATAACGATCCGTCCCGCGAACTCATCATGATCCGTCCCGAGAACTCATCGCGATCCGTCCCGCGAACTCATCAGGATCCGTCTCGCGATCTTGATCACGGTCCTTCCGATCTAACGCCGAACGGATGGCACCTCCACGTTTAGCACCCGTACAGCTTGATGATGATCTCCGCCTTCTTGATCCAGCAAGAGGGAGCAGAGAGGTAGAAGAGTTCTCTGGCAGCGTGACGGCGCTCCGGAGATGGTGGTGGAGCTATTCCGGCAAGGCTTTGCATAAGCACTGCAGAAATCCGATCTAAAGGAGAAACTATGCACTAGAGGAACAGGCAACACGTGGCTAAAAATTCTGTGCAAAAACCCTAAAACCTCTAGTATATATAAGAGGAAGAGAGGAGAGGAGACAGACTTGGCTTTCCAAGACAAGAGCTTCGGCCGAACCAGGTGGTGGAGGTGGAGTCCACCTCCAATCCTAGTAGGACTAGGATTCACCTTATATTGCCTTTTTCTCACCTTTTCCTATTGAGTTTTCTTCTCCAGCCACATGGGCCTTGTGTGGGAGTTTCCACCAGCCCACTAAGGGCTGATATTCACTCTCCCACATCCCATGAAGCCTCTTGGGTCGAAATACCCCTCCCGATGGTCTCCCGGTACACTACCGGCACTCCCGGTACACTACAGATGAGCCCGAAACTTTTCCAGCGACCAAAATAGGACTTCCTATATATGAATCTTTACCTCTGGACCATTCCAGAGCTCCTCGTGATGTCCGGGATCTCATCCGGGACTCCGAACAACCTTCGGTCACCACCATACATAACTCTATACTCCCAAAACGTCACCAAACCTTAAGTGTGCAGACCCTGCGGGTTCGAGAACTATGTAGACATGACCGAGACACCACTATGGTCAATAACCAATAGCAGGACCTGGATGCCCATATTGGTTCCTACATATTCTACAAAGACCTTTATCGGTCGAACCTCTATGTCAAGGATTCAGTTAATCCCGTATGATGCTCCCTTTGTTCTTCGGTATGTTACTTGCCCGAGATTCGATCGTCGGTATCTCCATACCTAGTTCAACCTTGTTTCCGGCAAGTCTCTTTACTTGTTCCGTAATACAAGATCTCATGACTAACACTTAGTCACATTGCTTGTAAGGCTTGTTGTGATGTTGTACTACCGAGTGGGCCCTGAGATACCTCTCCGTCACACGGAGTAACAAATCCCAGTCTTGATCCATGCCAACTCAACAGACACCCTTGGAGATACCTGTAGAGCACCTTTATAGTCACCCAGTAATGTTGCGATGTTTGATAGACACAAGGCACTCCTGCAATATCTGTGAGTTGCATGATCTCACGGTCATAGGAACATATACTTGACATGCAGAAAACAGTAGCAATAAACTGACACAATCATATGCTATGTTGTAGTTTGGGTCTTTTCCATCACACTATTCTCCTAATGATGTGATCCCATTTATCAAATTACATCTCATGTCCATGGCTAGGAAACCTTAACCATCTTTGATCAACGAGCTAGTCTATTAGAGGCATACTAGGGACATGGTGTTGTCTATGTATCCACACATGTATCCGAGTTTCCGATTAATACAATTATGGCATGGATAATAAACGATTATCATGAACAAGGAAATATGATAATAACCAATTTATTATTGCCTCTAGGGCATATTTCCAACATGAAGTAGATATAGCGAACACCCACGACATTGTAAGTCGATGTTGTTGTCAAAGACGCCACGGCGTTGTAAGCTGGAGCGGTGGCGAGAGATGGCGACGGCGTTGTAAGCCGGCGCGGTGGTGAGAGACGGCCATGGTGTTGTAAGCCGGCGTGGTGGTGAGAGACGGCCCTCGCGTTGTAAGCCGGCGCGGTGGTGAGAGACGACCATGGCATTGGAAGCCGGCACGGTGGTGAGAGACGGCCACGACGTCTATTGGTGAAGACCATAAGGCAGGTACGGCAACTTGTCGCACTCATTCGGCGGCTCATATTGGTGGGTATACGCATGCGGTACCGGCAAATTGATGTAGATCGTCTGCGGGGACGGAGACTCCCTTGTGTCCATCGAGCAATGCAACACGTCGGTGTGCGCTCTAACTCCGCGGTGTCATGCCACATGAAGAATGGTCCTGCATAAAAATATTGCAAGAGACGGAGTAATTGTCCTTGGATGGGTCAATATCTACAAAAAAAATAGATATGAATACCACCTGAATTTTTTTAGACCACAAGTGTGGATAAGGCGAAGTGCGAGGTCAAGGCGAGGCCAAGGCGGCCATGCCACGACTTGGAGGGACGTGTCCGAGGTGGCCTCGGTGTCGCAAGCGAAGCTGGCTGGAGGGCGGGCGGTCGCGGTGGCGGTGTGGAAGCAGGGGCGCGGTAGAACCCGCCAAAGGTGGGAGGAGCGGCGCACAGGAGGTTGGGGCGCACGGCCACGGTGCAAGCGCATGCGCTGCGCCGACCGTAGCGCATGACGGCTACGGCGCGTTGGGCGCGCGGGAGTAATGGCACGGGAGCACGGCGGCTAGTGCGGCGGCTCGGGCAGCGGCCGACGGGAGGCTCGAGGGCGAGCAACCGGCATGTGGCCGCAGCGGGACAGGGAAGTGCACGGCGACTTGAGGGCGTGGTAGAAAATGCGGCAATGGCGCGGCTAGGGCGATGGCGGGAGCCGGCGGTGGTGAGTTGGAGGCGGGCTGAGACGTGATGGCGACGCCGACGTAGCGGGCGGGCGAGTCGACGGCGGCTGGCGGGGTGACTCGGCGGTTGAAGTGAGGAGACGGCCATGACTGGCTCGCGGCGGTTTCGATCAGCAGAGACCGTGATCAACTCAGTAGTGATGACGCGCGGAGGCGGAGCTGATAGCATGGCAGCGGCCAGGAAACGAGGCACGGCGATAGCGAGCAGTCGCGCGGGCGGCAAGAAGGCTGACTTCGAGCCGGCCAGGCGTAGGCGCGGTAGCGGAGGCTGAGATCGAGCCGGCGAAAACTCTGCAGTCAGGCATAGATGAGTCTGTGACCGTCTCTGTTCCCTTTTCTTTATTCTCCTCTCTGTCTAAATCCTTGCGAGCAAACGAAAATGTGGCTCTGGCCCATGATTAGAAGCAAAAGGCGGCTCGCCTTTTATTTTCCTTGATCCGATCGATGGAACAAAACAACTGGATATTTTCTTGACACGTGCAATTGCCAACGGTTCTGATCGGTGGATCCCCTGGTTGTTGATGTAGATTGAATCCAAAAAGTGTAAACTACGCGCATGTAGATCCTTTTTAGCCGGTCCTTCTTCAATCGGCGGGTCATAAGCTCCTTGACCCCTAGGAGAGATCCCTTCAAGAACACAACATCACCATGCATGCTGCCCCACGGTGGGTGCCAATTGTCGTGGATTTGTCACGACAGATGTCCGGGTGAACGGACTTAGGTTCGGGGCGAGACGCAACTACGTGGCGGCTTGAAGGGGTTGATCGGAATCGAGAGACACGGAGTTTACCCAGGTTCAACCCCTCTGATGGAGGTAAAAGCCTACATCCTGCTTGTCTGATATTGATGATGATGAAGATTTCTCGGTTACAAGGGTGCTAATTGCTACCTCTAATCACGAGAGCCTCTAATCTATCTATCTCTAATATCTTGTGTTGTCTAAACTTGTGGACTTGTGAACCTTCTCCCTCTAGGGGTGCTCTACCCCTCCTTATATAGGTGGAGAGGGTAGGCTTACAAATAGAGTCCTACTAGGAGTATGATTAGGACTCGCCTCTCATGAATCCTACTCCGGGTCTTATTTCCTTTAAGGGAGTCCTTCTCTCTTTGGGCCTTCTCTTGTGAGCCGCCTGGCACCGGCTCACCCGCCGGGTCTTGGGCTTGGTCGTCCTGTGACCCGTCTGCCGGGTCATCAATGAAACGTCATGTATTTGCCGGGTCTCCTGTGAGTCGCCAGGCTGGGTCATACCGCGGGGTATATGCCCGACAGTTCCCATTCCTCACTCTTTGGATTATGATGATGATGATGGAAGTACACCTCTCAGGACAAGCACTCAGTTCAAGAATCAGTCCATAACTCCTACAGTGCGTGCTCCAGAGTGACGGCCTTCTTGTTCAGCACTTGCCATAGCTCCATCAGCTTCGTTTGCACCTCCAGTGTCCACAACACCACCTCACAGGACTTCAGCTGAAGCTTTCGCGGATGCTCTTCTCTCAACTCCTTCGAAAACTACAGGAGCAACTTCATCGTCTCATGGAGGAGAGCATGCCCAGAGCGACGATTAGCTCTATAACTTTGAACTTCTTGGTAGCTTGTTGCCAAAGGGGAGAGGTTATAGATCATAGGGCTTCCAGATGGAGAGTGTTGAATTTTGATCCCTCTCTGCATTTCAAAAACATTTGGTTTACCGTTTGGTTCCAAACTTTGTCAGTGTTTGATCATATACTTTTGTGTGATACTACTATTTCCTATCTTTGAGATGTCTATATGATGATCATTCACTTGATGTTTGGTGTGATGTGCTTATGTAATTCACTCATATTAAATTTTGCGCACCACACAGTTGTATGTGACATGGAAGAGTGACCCACGATCCTAATCGATTGTGCAATTGCATTTAAATGCAAATTTAAAATAATGCACAAAATTTGGGGGAGCTCTTGCATATCACATACCTCTCAAAGTGATGATATTATTCATTTATTATATTTATATCGAAGCTTTGATCTATATGCTTTCATAAATTACCAAAAGGTGGGAGATTGAAAGCACAATTTGTCCCTAGGTGGTTCTGGTAATTAATAACAACATATATTTCATTGGACTAATGTTTCCACTAAGTATGTTTCAGGAAAAAGTTCAATGTTTAGATGGAAAAGGATTGTGAGGAGACACCAACAGGCAAGTAATAGGATTCGCCAAGCTACAAGCATGTAGATTCTACATTTTACTTTGTGAGAAATCACTTTGAGTCCATAGGAAAGCCAATACTATTAAAAGCGGGTGAGGTAATAATGATGAATGAAATGCTCAAAATGATCAAGTGTTAGCCACCAAAATCACTCACAAGCTCTCCCACAAATATTCTGTCTTAAACCCTACCACTAAAAATTGGTGCCACCAACAATATCCTTTTGGCTACACCGAGTGAAAACACTAGACTGAAACCCTAGCCAAAACCTACATCTCGGTACTACCAAGTTCCATATTGGCGCAACCGAGTTTCAGTGACCAACTTCCTGGTGACTCATTTGCAAGAATCATAATTTCCGAGAATTGTGAATCGGTCTCACCGAGTTGTGTAACTGCCCTCGATCACTCATATCGATACCATCGAGAATCCTATATCGATCTCACCAAAAATGCCAAAGTTGCCACATTTTGCATTAGTCGGTGCAACCGAGTTTTCACTTCGGTTTCATCGATTTTGGGTAATAATGTTATAACTGTTGGATTTTTGTAGATGTGTATATATACCCCTCCACCACATCCCACTCGCAAGAGAAGCACTCAGAACAGACCCACACTTCCCATATCCAATTTTCTGAGAACCACCTACCCTTGTGTTGAGGTCAAGACCATCCACTCCAACCATATGGATCTTGATTTCTAGCCTCCCTAAGTTTCTTTCCACCCAATCAATCTCTTCCAAGCAAGCCAAATCTATGAGAGAGTGACTGCTCGTTGAGGAGACTATCATTGGAAACACAAGAGCAAGGAGTTCATCATTGTTATCGCATCTATTACCTTTTGGAGGGTGGTGCCTCCTAGATTGGTTAGGTGTTACTTGGGAGCCTCCTACTTCGTGTTGTGGAGTTGAACCAAGAAGTTTCTAAGGGCAAGGAGATCGCCTACTTCGTGAAGATCTACCCCAAGTTAGGCTAGTCCTCCATAGACGTAGGCCATCATGGTGTAGACAAGGTTGCTTCTTCATGGAACTCTTCATGGGTGGAGACCTCCGTAGACTCTTGAGACCGTTACCCTCCGTGGGTTGAAGTCGCCATAAAGGTGGATGTATGATAGCGCCACCTATCGGAACCACGAGAAAAATCTTCGTGTCTCCAAATTTCATTTGATCTTCCTACCCTCATCCTCTTACATATGTTTGTATTTACTTTCCGCTGCAATACTAGTAGACATGCATGTGTAGGGTGAAATTGATATGCTAGAATTGATAAATCTGCCAACCAATTAACTTGAGAAAAGGTTAGGTTTTTATTCGGTCAAGTAGTCTAATCACCCCCTCTACACCTAATTTCGATCCCTACACCCGCCCGAGGCCATAGTCGCCTATTAAAGCCGGTTGAAGTCCCCCAACCCTAGAAGATCCACCTCCTTCCTCCCTCCGCTGCCAAACCGAGCACGTCAGCCATGCCCCCACACCGCCGCCACAACACAATGCATCACCATCTCTGGTTCCTTGAGCAGGTCCGAATCTGGAGGGCCGTGGGGCTACCTCTAGACCTAGAGGAAGATTTTGAGGAAGATGAGGAGGTGGAGGAGGAAGAGGAGGAGCAGGAGGCACCGCCATTGAGTGTGGGGGAGGACCAGTAGGAGGTGATAGAGGAGGCGCCGCCTTTGGATGTGGGGGAGAAGGAGGCACCAGCGATGGAGGAGGATGTGGATTTGCGGGTGGAGCAACAAGTTATCCTTAACTCCATCCGCTCAGAGTTGGCTGCAGAGGTGAGGCGTCTTTGTCAATAGCAGGTGGAGGCGGCGCGGGCTGTGACTCAGGAGGCTCAGGCCATCTCCGATGATGACGAGTAGTATAATGCATAGTATGTATGTTATATATTCTACATGATTTTGTATGGATTTTGGAGATGAAAGTTGAGAGAGTTGAATGTGGACGAGTAGATTTGAGGCGTGACCGGTCAATGTTCGCAGACGCGCCTGGACGCTTCTGATGATCCACAAGTGTAGGGGTCAATCGTAGTCCTTTCGATAAGTAAGTGTGCCAAACCCAACAAGGAGCAGAAGGAAATGACAAGTCATTTTCAGCAAAGTAATTTTTGGAAGCACTAAAATTGTAGGTAATAGGTAGTTTGATAGCAGGATGATTGGTAACGAACAAGTAATGGTAAAGGTAAATAAAGTGCAGCAAGGTAGCCCAATCCTTTTGTGGCAAAGGACATGCCGAAACAGTCTCTTATAATAACAAAAGCGTTCTTGAGGGTACATGGGAATTTCATCTAGTCACTTTCATCATGTTGGTTTGATTTGTGTTTGCTACTTTGATAATTTGATATGTGGGTGGACCGGTGCTTGGGTGTTGTTCTTACTTGAACAACCTCCCACTTATGATTAACCCCCTCGCAAGCATCCACAACCACGAGAAAAGTATTAAGATACAATCTAACCATAGCATTAAACATGTGGATCCAAATCATGCCCATACAAAGTAGCACATAAACTAGGGTTTAAGATTTTGTCACTCTAGCAACCCATCATCTAATATCTACTCCACAATGCATTCCTTTAGGCCCAAGAAAGGTGAAGTGTCATGTAGTCGACGTTCACATGACACCACTAAGGAAATCACAACATACATATCAAAATATCAAACACATATCAAATTCACATGATTACTTGCAACATGACTTCTCCCGTGACCTCAAGAACAAAGGTAACTACTCACAAATAATATTCATGCTCAAGATCAAAGCGGTATTAAATAGCATGATGGATCTGAACATATAATCTTCCACCAAATAAACCATATAGTAATCAACACTACTAGTCACCCACATGTACCAATCTAAGGTTCTGGTACAAAGATTGAACACAAGAGATAAACTAGGGTTGGAGAGGAGATGGTGTTGTTGAAGATGTTGATGAACAATGGACTCCCAAAGATGAGAGGGTTGTTGGTGATGACGATGGCTTCAATTTCCCCCTTCGAGAGGGAAGTTTCCTTGGCAAAATCGATTCGCTGGAGGGCAAAAGTGCTCCTGTCCAAGTTCCTCCTCGAGACGGTGGTGTTCTGTCCTGAAAGTCCTCTCCTTATTTTTTATAGGTCAAAACACCATAAATACAAGAAGATGGGCATCGGAGGTGGGCTGGGCTGGGCACAACCCACCAGGGCACGCCTGGGGGGGGTGGCATGCCCTGGCGTCTTGTGCTCACGATGTGCCCCCTCCGGTAGTTATTTTCTCTAGTATTTTTGTGTATTTCAAAATAATTCACCAGAAAATTTCCGCTCATTTGAAGTTGTGAAGAATAGATATCTCTGATGTGCTTTTTCAGGTCTAGAATTCCAGCTGTTGGCATTCTCCCTCTTTGTGCAAACCTTGCATATTATGAGTGAAAAAGGCATTAGAATTACTCCATACAACATTCTGATGCATAAAAACATTATAAATACCAGTAGGAAACCATGATGCAAAATGTACGTGTCAACTCCCCAAGCTTAGACCTTGCTTGTCCTCAAGCCAAAGCTGGTATTGGAAGACATGTCCACATGGTTTGAGAGAGAGGTGTCGATAAAAATAAAATACGAACATAGTAGCATCATGCTTATTATCATAGCAGCAACAAACTTTATCATAAGACTCTTTCATCTAACTTTTATTCTATAACTGTTGGGGAACATTGCATGGGAAACAAAAAATTTCCTACGCACACGCAGATCTATCCATGGTGATGAGCATCTACAAGAGGGAGAGTGGATCTACGTACCCTTGTAGATCGCTAAGCAGGAAGCGTTAAGAAACGTGGTTGGTGTAGTCGAACGTCTTCGCGATCCAAATCGCCGAGCGTCCCGCGATCTCATCACGATCCGTCCCGTGATCCAATCACGATCCGTCCCGCGAACTCATCACGATCCGTCCTGTGAAGTCATCATGATCCATCCCGCGATCTCATCACGATCTGTCCCGTGAATTCATCACGATCCATCCCGCGATCTCATCACGATCCCACCCGCGATCTCGTCACGGTCCTTCCGATCTAGCGCCAAACGGATGGCACCTCCGCGTTCAGCACACGTACAGCTTGATGACGATCTCCGCCTTCTTGATCCAGCAAGAGGGAGCAGAGAGGTAGAAGTGTTCTCCGATAGCGTGACGGCACTGCGGCGATGGTGGTGGAGCTATTCCGGCAGGGCTTCGCCTAAGCACTGCAGAAAACTGATCTAGAGGAGAAACTATGCACTAGAGGAACGGGTAGCACGTGGCTGAAAATTCTGTGCCAAAACCCTAAAATACTCTAGTATATATAGGAGGAGAGGAGGAGGAGGCTTGGCTGCCAAAAAGCCAGCCCTTGGGTCGGCCAAAGTGGGGAGGAGAGGAGGACTCCTCCTCCAATTCTAGTAGGACTAGGATTCCTCCTTTTTTAGGCCTTTCTCCACCTTTTTCCCTTTGGGCTTTTTCTCCCAGCCGCATGGGCCTTGTGTGGGACTTCCACCAGCCAACAAAAGGCTGGTATTTACTCTCCCAAAGTCCATGAAGCCTCTTGGGTCGAAATACCCCTCCCAGTGGTCTCCCGGTACACTACCGGCACTCCCCGTACATTACCGATTAGATCGAAACTTTTCCAGCGACCAAAATGGGACTTCCTATATATCAATCTTTACCTCCAGACCATTCCAGAGCTCCACGTGACGTTTGGGATCTTATCCGGGACTCCTAACAACCTTCAGTCACCACCATACATAACTCTATACTACCGAAACATCACCAAATTTAAGTGTGCAGACCCTGCGGGTTCAAGAACTATGTAGACATGACCGAGACACCTCTACGGTCAATAACCAATAGCGGGACCTGGATGCCCATATTGGTTCCTACATATTCTACGAAGATCTTTATCGGTCGAACCTCTATGTCAAGGATCCAGTTAATCCCGTATGATGTTCCCTTTGTTCTTCGGTATGTTACTTGCCCGATATTCGATCGTCGGTATCTCCATACCTAGTTCAACCTCGTTACCGGCAAGTCTCTTTAATCATTCCGTAATACAAGATCCCGTGACTAACACTTAGTCACATTGCTTGCAAGGCTTGTTGTGATGTTGTATTACCGAGTGGGCCCTGAGATACCTCTCCGTCACGCGGAGTAACAAATCCCAGTCTTGATCCATGCCAACTCAACAGACACCCTCGGAGATACCTATAGAGTACCTTTATAGTCACCCAGTTACGTTGCGACGTTTGATACACACAAGGCACACCTCCTGTTATCCGTGAGTTGCATGATCTCATGGTCATAGGAACATATACTTGACATGCACAAAATAGTAGCATTAAACTGACACGATCATATGCTACGTTTGTAGTTTGGGTCTTGTCCATCCCATCATTCTCCTAATGATGTGATCCCATTATCAAATGACATCTCATGTCAATGGCTAGGAAACCTTAACCATCTTTGTCTATGTATCCACACATGCATCTAAGTCTCCGATCAATACAATCATAGCATGGATAATAAACGATTATCATGAACAAGGAAATATGATAATAACTAATTTATTATTGCCTCTAGGGCATATTTCCAACAGTCTCCCACTTGCACTAGAGTCAATAATCTAGTTCACATCACCATGTGATACGCATTGTTATGAATCTAACACCCAATGAGTTCTGGGGCTCGATCATGCTTTGCATGTTAGAGAGGTCTTATAGTCAACGGGTCTGCGACATTCAGATCTGTGTGTACTTTGCAAATTTCTTTGTCAAACCGTAAACACTGCTACCACACTCCACTTGGTACTATTCCAAATGACTTCTCCCCTATACGTATCTAGATTGCTACTACGAGTCATAGTATTAAAGCTTGCATCGACGTGACTATTTACGACGAACTCTTTATCACCTTCATAATCGAGAAACATCTCCTTAGTCTTTTAGTTACTAAGGATAATCTTGACCGCTGTCCAGTGCTCCATTCCAGGATCACTTTGAAACCTTCCGGCCATACTTATGGCAAGGCTGACATCGGGTCTTCTGCACAACATTGCATACATGATAGAGCCTATGGCTGAAGCATAGGGGTTGACACTCATCTTTTCTCTATCTTCTGCATTCATTGGGCATTGAGTGTTACTCAAGTTTATACCTTACAAATCAAGCGAGAACTCTTTCTCTGACCGATCCATTTTGAACTCTTTCAAAAACTTGTCAAGGTATGTACTCATTGAAAGTCTCATCAAGTATCTTGATCTATCTCTATAGATCTTGATGCTCAGCAATTAGGTAGCTTTATCCAGGTCTTCCTTTGAAAACACTTTTCAAACAACCATTTATGCTTTCGAGAAATTCTAGATCATTTCCGATGAACAATATGTCAACCACATATGCTTATCAGAAACTCTACAGTGCTCCCACTCACTTTATTGTAAATACAAGTTTCTCATAAACTTTGTATAGACTCAAAAACTTTAATCACCTCATCAAAGTGTATATTCCAACT
Source organism: Hordeum marinum (assembly GCA_022496015.1). Classification (NCBI taxonomy): domain Eukaryota; kingdom Viridiplantae; phylum Streptophyta; class Magnoliopsida; order Poales; family Poaceae; genus Hordeum; species Hordeum marinum. Next base: position 388,982,872 of record CM039678.1, on the reverse strand, counting down.
CTGAGATGCTTGCTTTAGTTCATAGAAGTATCATTGAAGCTTGCACACCTTTTAGCATCCTTAGGACTGACAAAACCTTCTGGTTGTATCACATACAACCTTTCCTCAAGTAAACCGCTAAGGAAACGATGTTTTGACATCCATCTGCCAGATTTCATAATTGAAAGTGCAGCAACTGCTAACATAGTTTCAACAGACTTTAGCATCGCTATGAGTGAGTAAGTCTCATCGTAGTCAACTCCTTGAACTTTTCGTAAACTGCTTTGCATCAAGTCGAGCTTTACAAATGGTGACATTTACCATCAGCGTGTGTCTTTATTTTAAAGATCCATTTGTACTTAACGACCTGCCGTCCAACCAGCAAGTCCACCAAAGTCTATACTTGGTTTTCATACATGGATCCTTCCTCGGATTTCAGGGCCTCTAACCATTTGTTGGTTTTCGGGCCCATCATCGCTTCTCCATAGTTCGTAGGTTCATCGTTGTCCAACAACATGACCTCCAAGATAGGGTTGTCGTACCGCTTAGGAGCAGTACACGTCCTTGTCGACCTACGAAGTTCGATAGTAACTTGATCCGAAGCTTCATGATGATCATCATTAACTTCCTCTTCAACTAACGTAGGCTTCACAGAAACAACTCCCAACGCTGCGCTACTCTCTGGTTGAAACAAAGGTTCAACAACCTCATCAAGTTCTATCTTCCTCCCACTCAATTCTTTTGAGAGAAACTTTTTCTCGGGAAAGGACCTGTTTTAGCAACAAACAATTTATGCTTGGATCTGAGATAGAAGGTTCACCCAACTGTTCTTAGGGTATTCTACGAAGATGCATTTGTCCGCTTTGGATTTGAGCTCATTAGGTGAAAACATTTTCCACACAACCGTCCCAGCCCCAAACATCAAGAAATGAGAGCTTAGGTTTCTATCAAACCATAATTCATACAGTGTCATCTCAACGGATTTAGATGGCGCCCTATTTAAAGTGAATGTAGTTGTCTCTAATGCAGAATCCCAAAATTATAGTAGCAAAACGATAAGAGACATCATAACGTGCACCATATCCAATAGAGCACGAGTATGACGTTCGGACATACCATCACACTATGGTGTTGCAGGTGGCGTGTGCTGTGAAATAACTTTCATATTGTCTAAAGTTGTATGCCAAACTCGTAACTCAGATATTTACCTCCATGATCATATCACATATATTTTTATCTTCTTGTCACGATGATCTTAAACTTCACTCTCAATTTGCTTGAACTTTTCAAACGATTCAGACTTGTGTTTCATTAAGTAAACATACACTATATCTACCCAAATCATCAGTGAAGGTAAGAAAATAATGATATCCACCGCATGCTACAAGAATCATTGGATTGCATACATCAACATGTATCATTTCCAATAAATCACTTGCCCACTCCGTCAAACCAGAAAACGGGGTCCTTAGTCATCTTTGACTAAGAGGCATGGTTCGCATGTCTCAACCGACTCGAAATCGAAAGAGTTCAAAGATCTATCAGCATGGAGTTTCTTCATGCGTTTTATACCAATATGACATTTAGCGGCAGTGCCACAAATATGTGGTACTATCATTATTAACTTTGCATCTTTTGGCATCAATGTTATGAACATGTGTATTACTACGATCAAAATTCAACAAACCATTCTCACTAGGTGCATGACCATTGAAGGTATTATTCATGTAAACAGAATAACAATTATTCTCTAACTTAAATGAATAACCGTGTTGCAATAAACACGATCTAATCACATTCATGCTCAATGCAAAACACCAAATAACACTTATTTAGGTTTGTTACTAATCCCGAAGGTAGAGAGAGCGTGCGTTGTCGAGCACATCAACCTTGGAAACACTTCCAACACACATCGTCACCTCACCCTAGCTAGTTCTCCGTTTATTCCGTAGCTTTTATTTGAGTTACTAACATTTAGCAACCGAATCGGTATCGAATACCCAGGTGCTACTAGGAGTACTAGCAAGGTACACATCAATAACACGTATATCAAATATACTTCTGTTAACGTTGCCAGCCTTCTTATCTACCAAGTATCTAGGGTCGTTCTGCTTCAGCGACCGCTCTCCTCATAATCCAAGCACTTAGTCTCAGGATTGAGTTCAACTTTGGGTTGCTTCACTGGAGCAGCATCTGACTTGCCATCCATGAAGTTTCCCTCCTTGCTCTTCTCGAAACTAGTGGTTTTACTAACCATCAACACTTGACGCTCCTTCTTGATTTCTACCTTCGTGGTGTCAAACATCGCGAACAGCTCAGGGACCATTATTTCTATCCTTGGCGTTTTATAGTTTATCACCAAGTTCTAGTAGCTTAGTGACAGTGACTTGGAGAACTATATCAATCACTATCTTATCTGGAAGATCAACTCCCATTAGATTCAAGCGATTGTAGCACCCAGACAATCTGAGCACATGCTCAACGATTAAGCTATTCTCTTTCATCTTGCAGGCAAAGAATCTTGTTGGAGATCTCATATCTCGCAACATGGGCACGATCCTGAGATCCTAATTTCAGCTTTTAGAACATCTCATATGTTCCGTGACGTCCAAAACGTTTCAGAGCCTCAATTCTAAGTCATAATGCATGACGCACTAAACTTTCAAGTAGTCATCAGAACATGTCTGTCAGATGTTCACAACATCTATAGACGACGCTAGAGGGGTTAGCGCATCGAGCGGTGCATTAAGGACATAAGCCTTCTGTGCAGCAATGAGATCAATCCTCAGATCTCGGACCTAGTCCGCAACATTGCTACCATCATCTTTCAATTCTATTTCTCTAGGAACATATAAAAAATACAAGGGAGCTACAGTGTGAGCTAGTAATCTACAACATAATTTGCAAAGACACTTTGACTATGTTCATGATAATGAGTTCAATTCATCATATTACCTAAGAACTCCCACTCAAATTGACATCCCTCAGGTCATCTGAGTGACACATGATCCAAATTCACCAACTCAAGTCCGATCATCACGTGAGTTGAGGTGGCTTCAATGGTGAACATCATTATGTTGATCATATCTACTATATGACTCATGTTTGACCTTTCGGTCTCTTGTGTTCCAAGGCCATGTCTGTACATGCTAGGCTCGTCAAGTTTAACCTGAGTGTTTTGCATGTGCAACACTGGCTTGCACCCGTTGTATGTGAACGTAGAGTCTATCACACCGATCATCACGTGGTGTCTCAACATGACGAACTTTCGCAACGGTGCATACTCAGGGAGAACACAATTTATCATGAAATTAAAGTGAGGGATCACCTTATAATGCTACTTTTGTCCTAAGCAAAACAAGGTGCATAAAAAGGATTAACATCACATGCAAATCATAAGTGACATGATATGGCCATGAACTTGTGCTTTTGATCTCTATCTAGAAAGCACCGACATGATCTCCATCGTCACCGGCAAGACACCATGATCTCCATCATATTGATCTCCATCAACGTGTCGCCATCGAGGTTGTCACGCCCAACATGCTTCTATTACTATTGCTACTGTTTAGTGATAAAGTAAAGCATTACATAGCGCTTAATTATCGACACATATGTCATACAATAATTAAAGACAACCCTATGGCTCCTGCCGATTGCCGTACTAAACGACATGAAAGTCGTGATAATCTATACATCACATGATCATCTCATACATCACATATATCACATCATGTAATTGGCCATATCACATCACAACATACCCTGCAAAATCAAGTTAGACGTCCTCTAATTGTTGTTGCATGTTTTACGTGGCTGCTACGGGTATCTAGCAAGAACAATGCTCATCTACGCAAAAACCACAATGGTGATACACTAGTTGCTTTTCAACCTTCTCAAGGACCGCCTCTGTCGAATCGATCCAACTAAAGTGAGAGAAACTGGCACCCGCAAGCCATCTATGCAACAAGTTGCGGTCGAGGGAACCGGTCACTTGTAAGCGTACGAGTAATGTTGGTCCGGGCCGCTTCATCTCTCAATACCGTTGAACCAAAATCGAACCAAGGGAGGAAGAAATCTAAGCATCAACGCCCACAAACCTTTTGTGTTCTACTCGAGATCTCATCTACACATAAACCTGGCTTTGATACCACTAACGGGGAAAGTTGCATGGGAAACAAAATTTTTCCTACGCACACGCAGATCTATCCATGGTGATGAGCATCTACGAGAAGGAGAGTGGATCTACATACCCTTGTAGATCAGTAAGCGGGAAGCGTTAAGAAACACGGTTGGTGTAGTCGAACGTCTTCGCGATCCAAATCGCCGAGCGTCCCGCGATCTCATCACGATCCGTCCCGCGATCCAATCACGATCCGTCCCGCGAACTCATCACGATCCGTCCCGCGAACTCATCATGATCTGTCCCGTGATCTCATCACGATCCGTCCTACGAACTCATCACCATCCGTCCCGCGATCTCATCACGATCCGTCCCGCGATCTCGTCACGGTCCTTCCGATCTAGCGCCAAACGGACGGCACCTCCGCGTTCAGCACACGTACAGCTTGATGACGATCTCCGCCTTCTTGATCTAGCAAGAGGGAGCGGAGAGGTAGAAGAGTTCTCTGGCAGCGTGACAGTGCTGCGGCGATGGTGGTGGAGCTATTCCGGCAGGGCTTTGCCTAAGCACTGCAGAAAACCGATATAGAGGAGAAACTATGCACTAGAGGAACGGGTAGCACGTGGCTGAAAATTCTGTGCCAAAACCCGAAAATCCTCTAGTATATATAGGAGGAGAGGAGGAGGAGGCTTGGCTTCCAACAAGCCAGCCCTTGGGTCGGCCAAAGTGGGGAGGAGAGGACTCCTCCTCCAATCCTAGTAGGACTAGGATTCCTCCCTTTTTTTAGCCTTTTTCCACCTTTTTCCCTTTGGGCTTTTTCTCCCAGCCGCATGGGCCTTGTGTGGGACTTCCACCAGCCCACAAAAGTCTGGTATTTACTCTCCCACAGCCCATGAATCCTCTTGGGTTGAAATACCCCTCCCGGTGGTTTCCCGGTACACTACCGGCACTCCCAGTACATTACCGATTGGCCCGAAACTTTTCCGGCGACCAAAATGGGACTTCCTATATATCAATCTTTACCTTCGGACCATTCCAGAGCTCCTCGTGACGTTCGGGATCTTATCTAGGACTCCTAATAACCTTCGGTCACCACCATACATAACTCTATATACTACCGAAACATCACCAAACCTTAAGTGTCCAGACCCTGCGGGTTCAAAAACTATGTAGACATGACCGAGACACCTTTACGGTCAATAACCAATAGCGGGACCTGGATGCCCATATTATTTCCTACATATTCTATGAAAATCTTTATCGGTCGAACCTCTATGTCAAGGATTCAGTTAATCCCGTATGATGTTCCCTTTGTTCTTCGGTATGTTACTTGCCCGAGATTCGATCGTCAGTATCTCCATACCTAGTTCAACCTCGTTACCGGCAAGTCTATTTACTCGTTCCATAATACAAGATCCCATGACTAACACTTGGTAACATTGCTTGCAAGACTTGTTGTGATGTTGTATTACCGAGTGGGCCCTGAGATACCTCTCCGTCACACGGAGTAACAAATCCTAGTCTTGATCCATGCCAACTCAACAGACAGCCTCGGAGATACCTGTAGAGTACCTTTAGAGTCACCTTGTTACGTTGCGACGTTTGATACACACAAGGCACTCCTCCGGTATCCGTGAGTTGCATGATCTCATGGTCACAGGAACATATACTTGACATGCAGAAAACAGTAGCATTAAACTGACACGATCATATGCTACGTTTGTAGTTTGGGTCTTGTCCATCCAATCATTCTCCTAATGATGTGATCCCGTTATCAAATTACATCTCATGTCAATGGCTAGGAAACCTTAACCATCTTTGATCAACGAGCTAGTCTATTAGAGGCATACTAGGGACATGGTTTTGTCTATGTATCCACACATGCATCTAAGTCTCCGATCAATACAATTATAGCATGGATAATAAACAATTATCATGAACTATTAAATATGATAATAACTAATTTATTATTTCCTCTAGGACATATTTCCAATAGTCTCCCACTTGCACTAGAGTCAATAATCTAGTTCACATCACCATGTGATACGCATTGTTATGAATCTAACACCCAGTGTGTTCTGGGGCTCGATCATGCTTTGCATGTGAGAGAGGTCTTATAGTCAATGGGTCTGCGACATTCAGATCCGTGTGTACTTTGCAAATTTCTATGTCAAACCGTAAACACTACTACCACACTACACTTGGTACTATTCCAAATGGCTGCTCCCCTATACGTATCTAGATTGCTACTACGAGTCATCCAGATTGGTGTTAAAGCTTGCATTGACGTGACTCTTTACGACGAACTCTATATCACCTCCATAATCGAGAAACATCTCCTTAGTCTTTTAGTTACTAAGGATAATCTTGACCGCTGTCCAGTGCTCCATTCCAGGATCACTTTGAAACCTTCCGGCCATACTTATGGCATGGATAATAAATGGTTATCATGAACAAGGAAATATGGTAATAACTAATTTATTATTGCCTCTAGGGCATATTTCCAACAATAACATCATCATATAACTTCTTATGAACAAGTAACAATTCATCACAACATAGAAGTATAAAGCATAAACCTTATTGGAAACCAACAAACTATTTCTCAGTCAACTCTATAACTACAATTCATCATATTTTCAGGAAGGTTCTCGTGTCGGAGCCTTTTGGTAAGTCCACATACTCATCCATCATTAAATCTTCTATGATTTCTAACACTCACAGCATACCCATGAGCAAAAAGTTTCAACCGGACACATAGAAAGATAGGGGCTTATAGTTTTGCCTCCCAACGTATTCACCTAAAGGGTGATGTCAACAATAATAAGTCATGCTCATTCATATCCAACTGGGTATATGTGCCTAGATCTTTCCTCACCACATGATGCTTGCCAAAAGAAAAAGTAAAAAAGGAATAGGGAAGACTACTTTGACTCTTGCATAAAAGTAAATACATAAAGGTAAAAGATAGGCTCGTTGCAGAGGGAAGTGGAGGTTGTGATGCACTTTTTAGTTTGTATGCCAAATCCCTTAGTGCAAAAGAACATCATGTTGTATTGCCCCCTGTTCTAGCAACCTTTATTATGCAGTCCGTTGTTTTTATTACTTTGCCATCACAAGTTCGTACACCGCTCAATTTTCTCTTACACTAATATATCAAACACATTTAGAGGCAATTTTTATTGCCTTAGTGCATCGCTGACAACTTACTTGAACGATCTTATTCAATCCATAGGTAGGTATGGTGAACTCTCAAAACATGAGTTTGGGTTTGGGTTTTTTGGATGCACAAGTAGTATCTCTACTTAGTGCGGACTTTTTTGCTAGCAATGATATTGAGCAAGCACCACATGTTGAAGGATCTATGACAATATAACTTCTATGTGAATATGAACAAGCCTAATTCATTACATTGTCTTCCTTGTCCAACATCAACAATTTTGGCATATAATATTTAACGGGGGCTCACAATCATAGAAGATGTCCAAGATAGTGTATTTGCATCTGAATCTTCTCTTCCCTAATTAATTCTTTCATGAGTTGCATCATTGACCAATGTTATGTTTATCAATCTCCAATAAATTTTACCACTTATACTTTTCCTTATGTGATGTCATTACTCACCATAAGATGAGCATACGATCTTTTTCATTTATTTTCATTTATTATGATTGCAACAAGAACGTAAAGAAGCTAAAGCTCAAACTAAACTTCATTATATAACTCTCACTCGATTACATAGATAGATAGATCACAAAACTAGCACTCGAAAATAGATCATACCGAACATTTATTCAACTAAATCATGAAAAAGCTAAGGATCGAAATAAAAAGTAAAGGTAAAAAGTGATGGTGATATGATACCGGGGCATCTCCCCAAGCTTGCCTCAAGCTAAGCGAAGTGCCCATACCCGTGTACTGAAGCTTCCTTTGGTGGTAAAGATGATGAAGGTGGTGGTGATGGTGTAACCTTCTGCAGTTTATACTTGAGCATAAAATTTTCCTCCCTTAGATCATCATTTTCTAACTCGAGCTTTAATATCTTTTTCATAATGTTGCCTTGCTCTCCTATAGAAAACCAGACAGAATAAATTTAACCTCGGGGTTGTATCCGTTAAGTAGGTTTGACATCTTAAATTCCACATGCATGTCTCTGGGCTAAGGTAGTGGGTCATCCTCTCCCTCATAGCTACAATCCTTTGTTTTGTTCGTGTTGGCATCTTCCTCCTCATCTGTGGTCCATCCATAATGATCCACCTCTCCATAGACCTTAGGGTTTGCAATATAGCCAACCACATAGCTCTCCCCCTCTGAATCTTGAGACGAGATTTTTTCAGATCTGTCAAGAAAACATCACGAAACAAGAACAGAGAATATTTCCGTGATGCGGTGGTCAAAACAATCGTGGATATATATAGAGAATTTTATTCTTGGGAAACAAGCATATGAATGGAAAATGGAGCCGGGAAGGTTCCTGAGGAGGGCCCAACCCACCAGGGCGCGCCAAAGGGGGCAGGTGCGCCCTGGTGTATTGTGCTCACCTCGGTTCCTTTCCTATTTGTTTCCTATTTTCCCAATTTTTTTGAACGTTGCTAAAAAATGGATAAATAGTTGCTTTAAAAAAACTAAAACTAATGGAAAGCGAATGTAAGCTTAAAAACAATAAAATACGAAGCATATAAAAAAGAGTGAAAATTATAGTTGAAAAATGTAATTTATAACAAAATATGGATGATGAACTCTAATGCAAAAACTACTTATGACTAATATGCATGAAATGATGAAATATGGAAGATGAAATCTAATGCGCAAAAAACTACTTATGGAAAGCGAATGTAAGCTTAAAAATAATAAAATACAAAGCATAAAAAAGAGTGAAAATTATAGTTGAAAAATGTAATTTGTAACAAAATATGGATGATGAACTCTAATTGAAAAACCTACTTATGACTAATATGCATGAATTGATGAAATATGGAAGATGAACTCTAATGCAAAAAAACTACTTATGACTAATATGCATGAATTGATGATGTGGCACCACTACATGTGTAGAGTAATGCAAAAGATGTTATTTATGTCTTGCATGCATACTTTCTTATGTGTCATGGTTGAATGGGTAGGAAAATTAGGTAGTGGGTTTTAACTATTTAGGAATAGAGGATTCCAAGACTAACACATAATATTTTTGCAGATTTTTCGGAGTCCATTTACTTACCGTATCACGTACCTCTTCTTCTTCACGATTCTAGAGTGTTCCGGAAGGTTTCCCTTATGTGTTCATCCAGTGTCATGGTTTGGATTAAATTTCTTTCAACATTAATAGGCGTACTTGGGATATAATGTTTAATTCTTTGTCCATTAACCACCTTCATGTTAGTACCTTCGACATTATTAATCTTGATAGCTCCAGAGCGATAAACCTCTTCGATAATGTATGGTCCTTCCCATTTAGAAAGAAGTTTTCCTACAAAAAAAATCTAAAACGAGAGTTGTACAAATGAACATATTCTCCAACTTTGAATTCCTGCTTTTGGATACTTTGATCATGCCATCTTTTAACTTTTTCTTTGAATAGCTTGGCATTTTCATAAGCCTAGGTTCTCCATTCATCTAATGAGCTAATATCAAATAAGCTCTTTTGACCAGCAAGTTTGAAGTCATAGTTGAGTTCTTTAATTTCCCAAAATACTTTGTGTTCAAACTCTAGAGGCAAATGACAAGCTTCCCCATATACCATTTTGTATGGAGACATACCCATAGGATTTTTATAAATTGTTCTATAGGCCCAAAGTGCATCATCTTGTTTCTTAGACCAATTCTTTCGGGACCTATTGACATTTTTTTGTAATATTAAGTTTATTTCTCTATTGCTAAGTTCAGCTTGACCACTAGATTAAGGGGTGATAGGGTGATGCAATTCTATGGTTAACATCATACTTAGCTAGCATTTTACGAAAAGCACCATGAATAAAGTGTGAACCACCATTAGTTATTAAATATCTAGGGACTCCAAACACCGGGAAGATAACTTCTTTAAGTATTTTAATGGATGTCTAATGATCATCACTACTAGTTGGAATAGCTTCTACCCACTTAGTAACATAATCAACATCAACCAAAATATCAGTATACCCATTAGAGGAAGGAAAAGGTCCCATATAATCAAATCCCCAAACATCAAATGGTTCAACAAAAGGTCAATAATTCATAGGCATTTCCCGACGCTTACTGATATTACCAATTCTTTGACATTCATCGCAAGACAAGACAAAATTACGTGCATCCTTGAAGGAGTTGGCCAATGAAAACCAGATTTTAATACCTTATGAGCAGTTCTATCTCCCGCATGATGTCCTCCATAAGCTTCAGAATGACATTTCCGTAGGATTTGTTCATGTTCATGCTCAGGCACACAACGTCTAATAATACCATCTACTCCTTGTTTATAAAGATGTCGGTTATCCCAAAAGTAATGTCTTAAATCATAGAAGAACTTTTCTTTTGTTGGTATGTGGAACTACGTGGTATATATTTAGCAACAATGTAGTTAGCATAATCAGCATACCAAGGAGTATTTTGAGAAACATTTATTGCAGCTAACTGTTTATTGGGAAAACTATCATCAATAGGTAGTGGGTCATCAAGAATATTTTCTAACCTAGACAGTTATCAACTACAGGGTTCTTAGCTCCTTTCCTATCAGTGATATGTAAACCAAATTCTTGAAGTAAGAGAACCCACCTAATGAGTCTAGGTTGAGCGTGTTTGTCCATAAGATATTTTATTGCAGCATGATCAGTGTGAACAATAACTTTGGAATCAATGATGTAAGATATAAATTTATCACAAGCAAACACAACTGCTAAAAAGTCTTTTTTAGTAGTAGCATCATTTATTTGGGCACTGTCTAGAGTTTTAATAGCATAATGGATAACATTACTTTCTTATCAACTCTTTGCCCTAGAACAACATCAACAACAGAATCACTAGCATCACACATAATTTCAAAAGGCAAGTTCTAATTAGGTGGTTGAACAATAGGTGCAGAAGTTTAGGATTTCTTAAGAGTTTCAAAGGCTTCTATGTCGGGACCCTGATCCTAAGCCATAAGAATCCAGCCTGTAACACATCACATCACTTTGCGGTCTCACGCACGGTTATCTCCATGGCTGCCACCTTACCTGGGCCGGGACCGTTTGCGTCTTTTGAATCATGTATGTGAATGTGCCGCTAGCATTCAAATGTCAAAGAACCCGGGCCGACATGACTAGTCATAGAACCCAAGTGGCACCTCCGTACAGGGACAGACATACGTAACCTAGCAATGCAGGTGTCGATCTCTAGCATGTGTAGACGAGTCATAGCAAGCTACAAGGACTCCATTACGCCGTGGGACATAAATGCCATCACTGCACGTAGACGAGTCAAAGCAGGCTACAGGGACTCCATTACACTGCGAGACATTTCCCCGAAGGGACAGACACAACAGCAAAGAAGGACACATGTCGGTTAATCAATGTGTCCGGAGCAGTAGCAAGCTACCAAGGCTCGGTGGAAGCACAAAGAGGCATTTCCCCGTAAAGAGTACTACTAAAGGCACACAACTAGGTGTCAGATCCCATACATACCGTTGCACGTCAGACGAACGCACGACATGCCCGATATGCATAGATACAACTATGGCATCACAACATAACCATACAACATTACAACATTTATTTAGAAGGCTTAGAAGAGCCAATACAATAAGATGTTAAAACAGGGGTCACAAGACCCAACATTTAGAGCATTTAAACAAACAAGCGGAAGTTAAACATGTCTGGGTACAAACATCTATAAAAGTGGCTGGAGGAGCCTGAAAAGCTACAACAACCCTACCAAAGGAACCAGACCTCTGTCTGGGATTCCCAAGCTAATCCGGTCAACATCAAACTTCACGTCGAAAATACCACTAATGAGACTGACGTCTCCTCTACAAAAAACATAATTTAAGCAAACGTGAGTACAAGGGTACTCAGCAAGACTTACATCTGAACAAACTACGCATGCATCAGTATCAATGAAGGGGATTGTGGAGTTTATTGCAGCAAGCCAGCTTTGACTCTTGGCTAACCTATACTACGTCTACAAGTGCTTTCTTTGAGGTGGGATAGTGCACACGAGTCCACATATTCACCAATCAATACACCACTATGGATCCACTCTTGTCTCCCCATGAGAAGGCCATCCATAGCACTCACGCTTATCTTGCATATTTTAGAAGTATCCATTTCACTTATCTATGAACCACATAAGTTCTCCAAGTAGTCCATATCCGAGGATGCAGCTATTCGAACAGGTTATTTCACCCTACAGGGGTGTACTTCTTCACACACGCTCTTGCCACTTATCAGCATATGCACGTCATGCATCTCGGCAACCTTCAAGCGGAAGCACTGGCATGGGCGTCGGCCACGACCGTCAACCACACAAGACCCTAGTCCAAGGTTTATCGCCTATTTGAGACTGAACCCACACAAAAGTCCGGCCAAAGTTTCCGCTACGTCCTCAAACGATGTGCGCAGGGTTCCCAAGCCCACCGTTCGGGTGCCACTTGGTACACCATGCTACTGTGCCTATACCGCATCACAACCCACCCCGTCGGGCAGCGCTATGCACGGTCTCCATCACTTTTCCTACAAACACCAGAAACTAGTTGTGACTCCTGAACAAAGGACTAGGCGATTAATAAGCCGAGAGGGGTCGAGTTACCAGAGCCCAATGTGTGGTAGTAACTGTCTTGCATCACAAACATAGAACTCAGTTCTTAAGGTCGGTCCCAATGAGACAACCCGACATGTACTCCTACATGACCTCTCATCGCTACCTTTACCAAATCGTGTACACACACTTAGCTCTCACACAGTAGGACATGAACACTGCCATTCTGATTCATCACCCGGATGGATCAGACCCGACACGACACGACTCTAAGCATAGCAGGTATAGTAAGTAAGCAAACATGGATGAGTAAGCACAACAATGGCTCAAGCATTTACTACTCATACTAAGTGGTTTCAACTATTTACGGTGGCAAAGACAAGTCATGCAAAGGAAGGGGTTCAACTATGGAGAACATGTAATAGTTGAATTGTTAATGTCCTAATGCAGTAAAAGAGAGCAGGAGCGAGAGAGTGGGTTCATATCAGTATGCTAAAGGGGGTTTGCTTGCCTGATAAGACGATCACACGTTGCTGCTCCTCAGATGGATACTCGACCGTATCCTCCGGAACAGTGCCTAACACGAAGAACAACCATCGAAGGGAACAAATCAATACACACCAAATACCACAATATGATGCATGAATAGGTCATGTCAATATGAGGTGTTTGAGCTAACACATCTAGCAACAAGTTTAAATGAAGTTGGTTTGAACTCAAGGTTCAAATTCAACTTCATATATGGATTCCATAATGCATTTGAACTAAAATGTCCAAGTTCACCTAGTTATGTTGCTCTAACATCCATGAAAATGGTACAGATGGATTTATTAGATTTTTCTGATCAATCTTCATATATAAATTATTTTCATCTGACTTACAGATTATTTTCTATGATTTTTAGAAGTTTTAAATATTTTCTGGAATTTCCAAAAATAATTGAATAATAAAATTCCAGTAAATGCATTTATGATGTCAGCAGTGCATGAGGGTAACGTCAACAATTCACCAGGTCAAAACTGACATGTGGGTCCAACATGTCATCTGCAGAGGGCTAATCCCCACGTTGACTAGAGCTTTGACCAGCTGCGGGGCCCGCTAGTCAGCGTCAAGTGGGCTGGTTAGTGGTTAATTAGGCCCTAATGACGGCGCCATGTCGGCCCGGCCGGGGTTAGTCGCCGGCGACCAAGATCCACGGCGGAGGTTCGTCGGCGATGCTTGGGATTGCTCTACAGGCGACAGTTTTGGGCTTTCTTAGGCTCTACGCAAAGCTGGGGAAGGACCGCGTCCGTTGGTGGAAACTAGGTGGCCGAAGGTGGTCGGAGCGGTTGACGGCTTTGACTTCTGCGGTGGCCGAAGCTTTCGGCCATGGCGAGGACAACGGCTAGGGGACGCGAGCGACAGAGCGGCAGGGGGAGATGTAGAAGCTCACCACGGAGCTTCTCACAAAGACGGTGAGGTCGGGGACGATCGGGAGGCGACGAATTGGCGAAGATGACGGGCGGCCGAAGGTTGAAGAAGGCATCAGCGTTGGCGATGCAGCGCGTCCGGGCTCGACTCCTCTAGCAAGGGGAGGCTACGATCTATGCCGGTCCCGGTGGGCTCGACGGCAGGGCTTTAGGCGGCCGATGGCCGCAGGCACAGCGAGGGCGACAACGAGCTCTGCTCAGGTCTGAGGGAAAGGAAGCAGAGGGAGAGAGGGAGAATGAGAGGGTCGGCTCGATCTGGACGATGCTGGGGTCCTCACCCCCGTCGTCACGCTGGCTCGAGAGAGCCAGGCAGGCAGGAGGCGTGGCGCCCCGGTAGTGCACCGTGCCAGCCTTTGCCTATGCCTACTGGCAGAGGTTGAAGACAACCGCCCGCCAGGGTGGGTTGGGCCTGCTACTATGCTGGGCCAACAAGTGAGTTCTGTCTCTCTCTCTCTCTTAGTTTTATTAGTTTCTGTTTTCTATTTAATTTTGTTTGGGAAAAACTATAAAGCTAAAATTCCTGGAAATATTTGTGGGGTATATTTGGAATATTTCCAAACTACACAAAAAGTTTCAGGAAATTTTAAGCACTAAAATATTTATAGTGCTTTAATAGTGATTTTCAGAAACTTTGATGATTTATTAAATTTGCCAAATTAATTGTGAAAATATGGATCACCCTTGGTACGTTGTTGCCAACATTTATCAGACATGGTGAACATTTTTAAAAGGCATTTTGAAATCATCGAAAAGGAGAAAAAACAATTATTGGAATTTTGATTATTCAATGAGGTGCTAGGGTTTGAAATCCCCATTTCAAATTAATTTTTAAATTTTAACATGATGACATGATGCACATGCTGATGTTGATGCAAACAATTCAAGCAAATTCTAGGGCTGTGACAACTCACCCCCACTAAACAAGAATCTTGCCCCGAGATTCAAACGTAGGGTAAGAGCACAGGAGGGAACACAATACTAACACAATCTTCATGATCTAGTTGCCCTTCTTGAAGATGTTGATTCATTGCATCATGTTGATTTTGACATCTTTGTCTTCGGGATCTGCATCAAACAGAAGGACAACAGGGATAGAAAGCTCTACAAGAGTCGATCTTCTCGGAGATCGAGCATCTCATGATCAACTCGTAGATGAGACGTGATAACATCTCTTGAGCTGAGACACAAAACACATATTGAGAATATAGAATGATGCAGATGATGGAGGTTCAATTGGTAGGCAACAATTCCACGCTAAAAAGATGATGAAGAGGTTTGAAAGTAGCAAGGAGTTAATTGCCATAATACCGTTACAGGGCACCTTAGGGGAAGTGTCTCATAGGATTATCCCTTAAGTGGCAAAAAGACTTACTTTTGATACAAAGATCATTAAAACTCTTTACACCAGCCTAAGGCAATTCGCAAACGATAGTTGGAAGGAATTCAAAGAATGGCATACTCAGATCGGAGAAAAACTAGAGTTATAAAACAACTCGGCAACGAAAGGCGGATTCCACTTAAAACCGAGGGTATAACCCAGTGTCTGAGCGTGCTCTCAAGAACTTGAGCATTTCCATATTTATCATGGTTTTTACCAACATCCGTGCCAAGGATCCTGGCAACACCTCATACTACCATGATGAATAATGATGGAGGATGCAGATGCAAAGGAAGACAACACTTTATCAGATTTCACCTTACCTATACCAAGGGAGCAAACTCTGGATGACCGACTAAGAGACATTTAGCACTCCGCTTCTAATGTTCTCCTTGATGAAGTAGCATAACCCAATTATAGATAACACTTGATATCTAGAACATCAAGTAAAAGGTCGGACTTCGGGATCTCAAAGGGTCCATAAGGATAAACTTCTAGAATAAGTCATACAAGGTCCTCATGGGGAGGTGGCCAAGTTGCTGAAACAAGATAATATAATAGTAGGTCTTCCAGATAGGTATGTTAGCCAGAACATCCCTTTGCCGGGTTATAGAGAGACCATTGTTATAATTCTTGGGGAAAACGTCCCAACCATCATATCTGCCTGAGATTCAGATATGGCTGGTGCCAGGATATTCCAGACTGAGCATGTCTGAAAGTGAAAGGTTGCAACACAAATCAAAGAGATGACGTTGCGAGATTCCCAGGACATGAACTACGGCGTCAACTCCAAAACTTGAGCTGGATTGCAAGACACATGTGAACACACTGTCCAGGACATGCATGACTACATGGACTTACAACAAAACACTATCGAGTTCTGGATGGAACCATCATTGGAGGTAGCAAAGTATTGTGCACGTCCGTCAGGGCCCTTCAGGAGTAACACTTAGCTTCTTTTCCTCAAACAAATCAATCAGTGGCTTGGTGTGCTAGGGATTGCATGTAGAATGGAGATGATCAGTCTACCAAACCATAGAATACTTTGCACGTGCATGATTGACTTGGGATGATTCCAAAGAAAACAAAACGACCTTTCCCAAGTTCATGGTGGCAACTTGCACCATATGCACATGAACTAAGGGTAAGTCACTTCTTACACCATGCATATGCTTCATGTAGAGGACACGAAGATATTACCTACAAAGTTTCCAACACTAGCTCAATGTTCATCATGAATCATGGAACAGATGGAAATGTTGTCGATGGGCCCAACAACAATTCATCGAGGTATCCAACTGAATGGAATTCCTCAACTATGAGAACAAGGTGATAGCATTGGTCAGACCAAAGGTTATAATGGTGTATGCTCGAGGATACATCCACGAGTAAAAACAACATTAGGAAGATCTTTGGTTCTGATTTTGATTTGACGATAGCCCACACTCAAATCAAAGATTGGATAAGACGATAGATGCAACAATTGACCACGAGGATCACTCAGTGAAATATCGCCTTTCTTCGACACACACATCCACAACAAAGACATCCCCCTGGAATGAACTAAGTTAGGCGAAGCTTTTATCTTCCAACTCTCCAAGTTGTTGTTTAGCTTAACCGACTAGTTCAGGGGTGTCCAACACAGATTCTTGGATAAAGGTCATTCATAGGAAAACCATCTCGATCATGAACTTAACATAACGGTTAAGGAATATGTCATGGTTTCGTCATGGCAGATGCCATAGGTAGGCTTATCGAGAGGGGTCGAAGGACGCCGGCGGGCTCTAGGAGCGGGATTAGGCACAAGCGGTGGCCGACACACGATGTACCCAGGTTCGGGGCCCTCCATGAGAGGTAACACCCCTAGTCCTGCTCGGTCTAGTTGAGACAATGGTCGGGTTACAATGGTGCTCCTTGAGCTGTATGGATCGAGGGAGAAGAAGGAGCTAGCCTGCTCTTCGGCCTCTCTATGTGTTGGTCTCCCTGGGTTTATTCTTCTGTTGGTTCATCTATCTGTCGTCCCCCTCGCATGGGGGTGGCCTAGGGGGTTTTATAGGCCACCCCCTGGAATACAATACAAGTAGAAGGTCAAAGAGGCCCCGGCCGGCAGCCTCTTCGGATGGCTGCGGGGGCCCGGCTGGGGGTCTTGTCGCCAGTAGGTCCCGCCGGCTGAAGGGTCCCGTTAGGAACCGGTGGGGCCCGTGAGGCGGGCCCCAACACTAGTCACATCGCGGCACGGGCCGCACCTTGTGGCATCGTCTTGCGGCGGCCAACCGGGGTCAGCGGTATGACCGACCGCCCTGTTGCCATGCCGGGGCAGGTAACGGAGTGGTTGGAGGCGTGCCGGCACTGTTAGAAGCCCGGTCACCGTCCGCCAGGGTGAGAGGCCCTGACGCCTTCGCTATGGCCATATGGGCGTTGACCCCCGATGGGATGGGGGCCACTGTTGCCACGCATGCCCTAAAGACGATATCCAATGCTCAGCCAGCTGGGCGTAGCCGGCGGATCACCCCTGGCAGGGCGCAGCCGGACCGCAAGGGGAGGCGGCCAGCACTTTGGTCGTGTTAGGAGGCGGGGGAAAGGGGGCACTTGAGGCTACCCCGGGGTCATCCCCTCGTAAGTAGTCCTCGAAGCCGAGGAGGACCCGCCGACGGGTCGCGGCGGTCCTCACCGGCTTGAAGATCGTTCTTGTGCCGCGGGCGGCCTTGAGAGTCGAGGCGTACCGGCAAGTGATGG
Source organism: Hordeum marinum (assembly GCA_022496015.1). Taxonomy (NCBI): domain Eukaryota; kingdom Viridiplantae; phylum Streptophyta; class Magnoliopsida; order Poales; family Poaceae; genus Hordeum; species Hordeum marinum. The sequence goes on along the minus strand of CM039678.1, from coordinate 388,964,484 downwards.
CCGGCTCCACGGCCGGCCGACGCTTCGCACGCCGCCTCGGGTTCCGTTCCTGGTTGAGGAGACGCACCATGCGGCGGAAAAGACCGTGCAGCGGGACGAGGCCCGGCCACAGCCGCAGCCTCGGCCCACGCGCAGGGATCCTTTATGGCACAGAGCGGACGGTTGGCACTCTCGGGCGCCATGATGTCCGCCCCGGGAGCCACGGGAATCGTGGGGGTCGTGCGCAATGAATCCGGCCCCCACGATCGCCCGTGCGGAGTTTAAAAGTCGAGGAGGGGGAGGCAGAACGGCCTATTCGCTCCCCCTCCTGCCGCCGCATCGCCTTCGTCGCCTCCCTCCCCCCGCCGCGGGGAAGAGAGAGTGACCGAAGCACGAGGACAGGCCGCGCCGCCGTGCACCGCCGAAGAGAGCCCGGACTGCCACCAAGAACCCGCACCCGTCGACGCGACCGCAGGCCCCCTCGGCGACCATGGCGGGCAAGGGTGCCTGGGACGGCAGCGATGTGGATGAGACTTTCATCGAGCACCTCCGCCATCGTCGCAAGCTCCCGACGGAGGAGCACTTTGTGGCACGCCCAGCCGGGCCGGAGAACTCCCCGGCCCTGCGGGAGGGCGAAGTGGTTTTCTTCGCCGACCACTTCCTCCACGGTCTCGGACTGCCGGCGAGCGCCTTCTTCCGCCGCTTTCTGACGCAGTTTAGCCTGCAGTCGCACCACCTCGCCCCCAATGCCGTCTCATAGCTGGCGACATTAGTCACCCTCTACGAGGGATACCTGGGGCTCATGCCGAGGCTTGACCTCTGGTGCCGGCTCGTCTTCCTCAAACGGCAGATGGCGAAGGACCCGGCGACAAAGCAGATGGTGATGACCGCCTGCGGAGGCGCCTTGATCCACATCCGCAAGGGAACTGGCTTCCCGAAGGTCCCCCTGCACGAGTCGGTGAAGCGATGGCAGCGGGGGTTCTTCTACGTGAAGAACGCAAAGCCGGAGGAGGACTACATCAACCTCCCCAACTTCACCAACCATCCGCCGACCGCGATGCTAAACTGGCGAGCGGTCGCGTCTCCAGCGCCCAAGACGACGGACCACCTCTACGAGCGCCTGCTCGCGATGACCGGGTCGAAGGGGCTGAAGGCCACGGACCTGCTGGCCACGATGGTGGCGCGCCGGGTGCAACCGCTGTAGAGCCGCCCGCACCTGATCTGCCTGATGGGAGGATGCCACGACCCCTGCCGGCTCTCCACCAAGGAGATGAAGCCGGCCTATGTGGCGAGGAGGGTCAACACCATCTCGACAACAAAGATGGCGGAGGGCGAATGGCAATGGGGGAAAACCCCGTACAGCTGGAGCCACCCGGCACCGCGGGTAAGTGACAAGCTGGTCCCTCCCCTCCATCTTCTTTTAGAAGCAATACCCATCCCCCCTTAGTCTGACAGCGTGCCGCCCTGCCCGCCCGCAGCTCTTCCTGTTGCTGCAGAACTACGGGGAGCCGGCCCCCGACACGGCGGAGTCGGACCCCGAGGAGGTCGAGGACGCCGACGACGTGGAGCCGGCCGACTCCGAGCGAGCCGGAGCATCCGGCGCCGGCGACGCGGAGACGAAGAGGGAGGGGGCCGAAGAGGCCGAATCGACAGACGCGCGTTGCCGAGGCTCCGGAGAAGCCAGAGGCTTCGGAGGACGAGGTCGCGGCACTGCGGAGGCGCCAACCTCGAGCTGGCGGTGGCCCCAGTCGGGGAGGCCCGGTCGCGGGCGACAAAGGGAAGGTGCCAGCTGCCACCAAGCCAGTGCCGAAGCGTGCGGTGACCGCGCAGCCGGGCGGCAGTCGCGGAGGCGGAGGCAAGAAGCAGAAGGTCGCCCAGGCAGGACCCATGAGGAGGGAGATCCCCATCATCGTCGGGTAAGTCCATCTTCTCCTCCATCTTGGTTCGTCTTGCCTTCCCCCATTGTCCTACTTTTTCGCGACTAGGGAGGCGCGCGCCCTGGGGAGGACACGGGCGGCGGGACGAAGAGGGCGGCGCCACCGACGGCGGCCGAGGAGAGGGAGCACCAGGCGTGGCTCGACTTTGAGGCGGCCAAGCGGGAGCGGCGTGTCCAAGAGCTCTGCCCCTGGGAGGAGGCAGCGAAGAGGCGAGGGGGAGCCAGCGGGGAGGCCGCTGGCGGAGCGTGGTAGCCCTTCCCTCGCCTCCAAGGAAACGGCAGGGACCCCGCGGGTGGATCTTGGGAGCCCTTCCCCCGCGGCCGGGAGAAGAGGTCGAAGGACCACCACGGCTCCGGGTGAAGGGCGGAGGCGAGTGCGACGACCGCGAAGGGCGAGGCAGCAAAGGGCCGCGACGCTGCCCAGTCTATTGCGGGCGACGTGCCGCTGGGGCCGGAGGTACCGGCCCCGGAGGTGCCGCTACCGGACGTGCAGGCTTCAGAGGCACCGGCCTCGGAGGCACCGGCACCAAAGGCGAGTTAGCCCGGAGCAGCCGGAGGTGGGAGCCGCGGTGGCCGTGAAGACGGCCGCGGCCAGTGCATCAATGGCGGCCCCCGACGCGGTGGCGACAGGAGGAGGGGCCGGTCCCATCGAGGTCTCCAGCAAGGGAGGACCCGCAGACGGAGGCCGGCCACAGCAGACCTAGGCGGCGGCCGGGAACCCATCCCATGGCGGGCCGTCAAGCGCCCTCGGAGCGGCGGTGGCCGCCGTCGTGGAAGCGTTTGCGGCGGCCCGTGCCTAGGCGGCGCAAGACGCTCGGGCTGCCAGCGATCGACTGATGAGCTTGGAGCAGGCGGTCGTTGTGAGTTTCTTCTTTCCTTCTTCCTTTTGCTTGCATTTTTCCGTCTTTTCCAGTGTGGCGCGCTAGTGCACCCGCTGGGTGTAGCCCCTGAGGCTCGAGCCAGCTGGGGTGCAGGCGGTCGAGCCTAAAGCTCTTATCGTTTTGCGGGCAGCGCATGACCGCCGGGTGGCTGCGTACAACACCCTGCTGGGGTTGTACCGGGGAGCTGAGAACCGGCTCGCCGTCATGTCCGCGGACCTGCGAGGTATGTTGCCCTCGCGATCTTCCAGTTGGAGTGCGCAAGCGCACCCACTAGGTGCAGCCCCGTGGAATCATGCCGGCTGCCCCGGAGGCGGGCTGAATCCCTTCTGACTCGTGGCTTCTTATGCAGCTATCCATGCCGAGACGGTCTGCCTCCGGCACTAGGTGGTGCGCCTTTACGAGGAGTGGGAACTCCGGACGACGAAGGGCGACCGGCTCCATGGGGAGGCGGACTAGGCGAAGGCGGAGCGGGAGGGCCGCGAGGCGGCCCACCACCAAGCGCTGGCAGACCGAGAGGCAGGCCTTTGTCGGGAGGTGGAGGAGCGGGAGAAGGCACTCCGCGAGAAGCTGGAGGCCAAGGACGCCGCCCTAGCCAAGGCGGCCGACGACGCGCAGGCGGCCCGGGATGAGCACGAGCGCCGGTGCCAGGAGTGGTCCGCCAGGGAGGTGCGGCTGCAGGAGCAAGGGCACGAGGTGGACCAGATGCTGCACAGTAAGTCTCCGTCGCCTTGCTCTTCTTGCGCCCTCCTTCTTGGTTTTCTGGTTTGCCTCCCTTCTCATCCCCATCCTCTTCTTAGGGCTTTTCCCCGGAACGCGGGAGGTCACGCAGGCGGCGGTGGAGGCCGACCGTGAGGCCCGGCGGGCGCAAGGAGAGGCCGTCGGGCCGCTGGCCCCCTAGACCCTGGATGAGGTGGGGATCACCGCCGAGGCGCGCCTGTCGGAGGTGGTCCGTGCCCTGAAGCGGCTCCAAGCGGCTGGCATGACGCTGGTCCGCACGCTCTGGCCTGGCGCGGTAGAGCCGGTCTCCATGAACCAGCTGTCGAGGTGGCTGGAGTTCGGGACGGTGCGGGTGAGTGCCTGGAGGGCCTCCGCGGCACGAGCCGGCGCGGGCATGGCGCTCCATATCGCCAAATCATGGTACCCCGAGCTGGACTTGGGTCTGCTCACGGCCCAGCATGCTGGCGCCGACTCGGAGCTGGAGGCGGTGGCCGACAAGATGCTGGCGAGGGCGAGCGACCTCACATCCTTCGCCGCTTGGGACGAGTATGTCCCGGAGCGCGGGGCGGATGGCGTGGTTGTGCCGGAGGACCAGTACGGGCTCGCCCTCGACGACCTGGAGGGGAGCGCCACCCAGACGGCCGATGTGGAGTCCGACACCGACGAGTACGCCAAGTCCGCGCCAGCTCGGGTCACGGGGGCTTCTACCTCGGCCGCCCCAGAGGTGCCTGCCTCGAAGGCGCCAGTGCTGCCGGCTCCCGGGGCGTGAGCATCGCCGGCTCCAGCGGCGTTTGTACTTGGAGGAAGGCCGGCCCGATGCTGCAATAGATTAGGGTTTTTTCTTTCCTTCATTTTTGTTTTTAGACCGGAATTCTACCCACTGGGGATGTTTATGTAATGAACTTGTGGCCATAGGCTTTTATATGTAATGAACTTGTGCCATTATCTTAGAAAAAAAATGTGCATGCCGGCTCTTCTTTTACCCTTTGCTTTTTGACTTGTGTTTGCACGCCGGGATTCCCTCCGGCTTCTGCCCCGCCTGCCAGCCAGTCGGGGGCCGGTCTGGGACAGGGACGGGGCTTCACCCTTGGGAAAAATAGCGGGCTCCTAGAGTCAACCGGCTAGGTCTAGGTTGAGATGGTAGAGGCCGGTTACTACGATTAACATAGCTCAGCTGGGTCGGTCCTGCTGTCGCGCGTGTCGGCTGTCTTTCGTGTGAGGAGCCCCTTTGTACCCCGCGGTCCCTTCCGCCGGACAGCCGGGAGCCAGTCTGTAGCTGGTTAGGGGAGGGGAGGCGAAGGGTTGCTCGCTCACATTATTTGTTCGCCTCGGCGGGGAGCCGGGCGAGCCCCTGGGGCCGGGAGCCGGACCCGGTTGACGTGCCTTAAATAATAGGACTTTGTAGGAATTGAAAGGAAGGGCGTGCCCCCAGCGCCGGCTTGGGGCCGCCGTTGCATTCATAAGCCCAAAAGAGGGAGGATACATACAATGGTTTTCAGCAATAGAATGGACGGAGGAGTGCTGCGTTCCACGGGCGCTCCATCTCCTCAGCGGAGGCGTCTCTCTTGCACTTCTGCGGCTTCTGGGCGTCTATTATATAGTATGCGTTGTTGTGCAGCGCCTGGCTGACGATGAACGGGCCCTCCCATGGGAAAGACAGCTTGTGCTGGCCGGCGGTTCGCTGAATCCGCCTGAGCACCAAGTCTCTTTCGTGGAAGGGGAGCGGCCGGATCCGCTTGCTGTGGTAATGCCGAAGCTTCTGCTGGTAGATGGCCGTCCGGCTCAAGGCCAGCTCGCAGGCCTCCTCGAGGAGGTCGACGCCATCTTCCCTTGCTTCCCTCGCATCCTTCTCGGTGTACAGGGTGACCCAAGGAGAATCGAACTCGATGTTGGTGGGGATGATCGCCTCGGACCCATAAACGAGAAAGAACGGAGTGTAGCCGGTCGACTGGTTGTGCGTGGTCCGGAGGCTCCAAAGGACAGCCCGCAGCTGCTCGACCCAACAGCCGGCCAACCGGGCGAGCGGTGTCACGAGCCGTTTGCCCTCTCAACCTGTCCCTTCGACTGCGCATGGGCGATGGATGCCAGGTCGAGCCAGATGCCTCACCTCGAGCAGAAACGCGCTAGCGTGCCTTTGGCGAAGTTCGTGCCATTGTCGGTGATGATGCTGTGGGGGACGCCGTAATGTACCGTGATGTCTTCGATGAACCGGACGGCCGTGGGGCCGTCTAGTTTCTTGATTGGCCAGGCCTCGATCCACTTGGTGAACTTGTCGACAGCTACCAGCAAATGTGTCATGCCGCCTCGCGCGGTCTTGAAAGGTCCCACCATGTCCAGACCACAGACGGCGAATGGCCATGAAAGGGGGATGGTCTGGAGAGCGCTAGTCGGAAGATGGCTCTACGTGCTAACGCGCTGGCAGCCCTCGCACTTGTCAACGAGTTCCTTGGCCGTCTCCAGAGCAGTCGGCCAGTAGAAACCGTGACGGAATGCTTTGGCCACCAGGGACCTGGAGGCGGCGTGATGCCCGCACTCACCCTGATGGATGTCGAGGAGGATTTCTTGTCCTTTCTCCGACTCGACGCAGCATTGGAAAACGCCGGTGCTGCTGCGATGAACCAGCTCGTGGTTGATGATGCTGTAGGCCGGGGCCCGACGCTGAATTTGCCTTGCAATGGCCACATCATAGGGGAGCTCGCCGTGCTAGAGGAACGCCAGGATAGGTCGGGCCCATGAGGGAGCCGAGACAGGGGCCAGCCCAGCCCCCGGGGCCGGCCCGTCAGTCCCTTGGACCGGCTCGCCAGCCCCTCGGAGCGAGGCGGTGGTGGGAGCGTTGACCGTTATCTAGACAGTGACGAGGCCGGTGCCGGCGTGCATAGGTGCGGCTGGCTCAATTGCCGTGGCGGACGACGTCGGACTGGCGGCTGGTGGTGGCGGAGCCGGCAAAGCCGCCGTAGCCGGCGGGGCCGGTTGGGCAGCCGGTTCCGCCGAGGTGCCGGCCGCGTTTGCCGGCACGAAGATGGACTCTGATTCGGGAGAAGGCTTGATCGAAGGCTTCATCAGCCGCTCGAGGGAGACACCGGCTGGGATGGCCTGCCGGGTGGAGCCAATCTTGGCCAGCGCATCGGCCGCCTCGTTATCCGCACGGGGGATGTGGTGGAACTTGCATCCCTCGAAGGAGCCGGTGAGCTGCTGGACGAGGAAGCGATAGCTGGCCATGTTGGCGTCCCTAGCGTCCCATTCGCCAGAGACCTGTTGTACCACGAGGTCCGAGTCGCCGAAGCAAATGATGCGTTGGATGCCGATCTCCTTGGCGAGCCGGAGGCCATGGACGAGGGACTCGTATTCGGCCATGTTGTTGGAGGCGGCGAAGTGGATCTGGAGGGCGTAGCGGAGCTGGTCTCCTCTGGGGGACGACAGGACGATGTCGGATCCCAAGCCGGCTCGCATCTTCGAGCCGTCGAAGTGCATGCGCCAATGCGTGGAGTCAGGCGGAGGCGGCACAAACTGGGTTTCGGCCCAGTCAACGAGGAAGTCGGCCATTGCCTTGGACTTGATGGCAGTGCGTGGCTCGTACCGTATTTCGTAGTCGGGCAGGGCGATGGCCCATTTGGCGATCCGGCCGGTGGCGTCCCGGCCGGCCATGATTTCGCCCAGCGGTGCTGTGCTCACGATGGTGATGACGTGCTCCTGGAAGTACTGCTTCAGCTTCTAGGCGACGAAGTATACGCCGTAGCATATCTTCTGGTAGTGGGGGTAGTTTTGCTTGGAGGCGGAGAGGACCTCACTGAGGTAGTAGACGGGACGCTGCGTCGGCAGCGCCTTGCCTTCCTCCGGCCGCTCCACCACCAGGACAACGCTGACGATGCGCGTGGTCGCCGCAACATAGGCGAGCAAGGGCTCCTTGTCAGCCAACGCGGACAGAATGGGCGCGCTGGTGAGAGCCCGCTTGAGGTCGCGGAACGTCGCGTCCGCCTCATCGGGCCAGTCGAACATGGCCGGCTTCTTCGAGAGGTCGCGGCCCGGCTCAACCAGGGCCGACTTGCGTAGGAACCCGTAGAGGGGTATGGCCTTCTCGCCCAGCCGGCTGATGAACCGGATGAGGGAAGCGAGGTAGCCGGTGAACTTCTGGACCTCTTGGAGCCGGACCGGCTTGGGCATGCGCTCAATCGCCCGGATCTTCTCGGGGTTAGCTTCGATGCCGCGGGCGGACACGAAGAAACCCAGGAGCTGGTCGGCTGGGACGCCGAAGACACACTTCTCTGGGTTGAGCTTGATCTTGTATTCGCGCAAGTTGGCGAACGTCTCCCATAGGTCGTTGAGGAGGCTGAAGGGCTTCTTGGATTTGACGACAATGTTGTCCATGTAGACGTGGACGTTCCTGCCTATCTGAGGCAGGAGGCACTTCTGCATGCAGCACTGGAAGGTGGCGCCTGCATTCTTCAGGCCGAAGGACATGGTGATGTAGCAGTAGGCCCCGTAAGGGGTGATGAAGGAGGTCTTGAGCCAGTCAGCCGGGTCCAGCTTTATCTGGTGGTAGCCGGAGTAGGCGTCCAAGAAAGACAGCAAATCACAGCCGGCCGTGGAGTCAATGACTTGATCGATCCGTGGCAGAGCGAACGGGTCCTTGGGGCACACCTTGTTTAGGCTCGTGTAGTCGATACACATGCGCCAGGTCTTGTTTTTCTTCAGCACCAGGACTGGGTTGGCCAGCCAGTCCGGGTGAAACACCTCCATGATGAAGCCGGCTGCGAGCAGTCGGGCGATCTCTTTTCCTATAGTACGCCGCTTCTCCTTGGAGAATCGGCGCAGGGGTTGCTTGACCGGCTTCGCATCCGGCCGTACGTGCAGCATGTGCTTGGCGAACTTCCTCGGAACACCCGGCATGTCCTTGGCGGACCACACGAAGATTTCTCGATTCTGATGGAGGAAGTCGACGAGCTCGCCTTCCTATTTGCTGTCGAGGCGGGAGCCGATGGTCACGAACTAGGTGGGGTCCGCCGGATCGAGCGGCACCTTCCTGGTGTCCTTGGATGGCTGGAACGTGCCTTCGCCGACCGACTGGGACAGAGGTGCCGGCACGGCCAGCTGGGCAGAGGCGATGGCCACCAGCCGGTTGAGCTGCCGCTTCTCCTCCGCTATTTCCAGGGCCTCGGCCAGCCGACTGCCATCTCGCGTGCACGCCATTGACATCTGGTACTTGTCGGCGATGGTGATGATGCCCTTGGGACCCGACATCTTGAGCTTAAGGTAGGCATAGTGGGGGATCGCCATGAACTAGACGAGAGCGGGCCTGCCCAGCAATGCGTGGTAGGGACTGTCGAGGTCCACTACCTCGAACAAAACCGACTCGCGGCAGAAATGACTGGCATCGCCGAAGAGGACATCGAGCTTGATCTTGCCGACGGGGGTGCAGGACTTTCCCGGCACGATGCCGTGGAAAACGGTCCGACTCATTTTCAGGTCCTCCACCTTGAGCCCTAGCTTGAGCAGGGTGTCGAGGTAGAGGATGGTGATGCTGCTACCTCCATCGATCAACACCCGCGAGAAGCGGCATGAGCGTTTCTCGAAGGTGATGGTGGGATCGAGGACGAGGGCGTAGCTGCCGGGGTTCGACGTCATCGCCGGGTGGTCTGGCCGGCTCCAGGTGATCGGCTTCTCGGAACAATCCATGAACTGGGGAGTCGCGGGCATGGTGCCATTCTCCTCATGGTGGAGCCGGCGCTGGGCGTGCTTGTCCGTCTCTTTGCTGGTGAAGACGACATAGCAGTCGTCATGTTCGGGGAACCGGTCGTGCAGCCGACCGTCACCCAGAGCCAGGGCCGGGTCCGCCTGACCCGGACCGGGAGCCGGAGCCCGAGCCGGGGCTGGTCCCGGGGCGCGGGCTGGCTGCGCGGGGGGATCCGGGAGGCCGTCCCACCGGGCCAATCGCTGTGAGAAGCTGCACTGCCGGAGCGTGTGCGTGGCCGGCTTGGCACCGAAGTGGTTTTTGCAGGGGAGGTCAAGCATTTGATCGAAAGTTAGCTTGGGCTACCAGGCGGCCTTGCCGGTGCGCTAGCGTTGACCGAGGGCCTAGCCAACCGGCTGCTCCCTCTCGATGGAGGCGACCTGTCGGCTCCCGTAACGGGAATCGGGCTAGTCGTTCTTGCGCTTGCCGTTCTGCGGCTGCCGGTTGTCGGCCGCCGCCCGCGGCGCGGCGGGGGGCGTAACTGGCTTGGCCGGTGCCTTAGCCTTCATCCTCATCGAGGAGTCGGCCGTGGCGTATTTGTCCGCTTTGGACATTAGGTCCGCCAGGGAGGTTGGCTCGGAGCACAAGAGCTTGTGCTTGAGGGGGGTGCCATCGCAGCAGCCCTCGATGAAGTACTGGATGGCCTGTACCTCGTGTACTCCTTCGCAGGAGTTGCGGAGCTTGATCCAGCACGTGAGATAGTCTTGGAGGGGCTCGTCCGGCCCCTGGACGCACATGGCCAGCTCGCGGGGCCGGCCAGGCCGTTTGTAGGTGCCGGTGAAGTTGCGGACGAAGGCCACCTCGAAGTCCGTCCAGGTGTTGACGCTGCCGGCGGCCAGGCTGTTCAGCCAGGTGCGGGCCGAGCCGATCAGTATGAGGGGGGCGTAGCGAACGGCTACGCCCTTGTTCCCCCTAGCGATGCCGACGGCGGTGGTGTAGTCGATCAGCCAGTCCTCCGGTTTGGCGGCCCTGGTATACTTCGGGGTGTCGTGGGGGAGCGTGAAGCCGGGCGGAAAAGGCTCGTTGCGGATACACGGACCAAAACAGGCTGGGCCAATCGAGCCCTCCTCCTCGAGGAGAGCCGACTGCGCCAACCGGTCACGGCGGAGCAGGGCGTCATTGTCGCTATGGGGGACGCGGGGCCCGAGCCGGGCGGTAAGCTCGGGGCGGACGGCCGGCGGGATGGACCGTGCGGGTTCCTGCCGCGGAGGCGGAGTATGCCTGCGGGTGCGCCGGTTACCGCCAGCCGGCGCCTCGGCACGACGGTGGCTGCTGGCCGGGTTGTTGCTACGCCGACTGTTCACAGCCGGCTGTTCGTTCCCGCGTGATGGGGGGTGCTAGACGTTGCTCCCCCGGGCGTTCCGGCCAGAGGGGCGAGGGTTGCTGGAGTGCTGAGCCGGCTGACGGTCAGCAGCCCCAATGTCCTCCCCTCGGGGCGGGGAAACTCGGAGACGGCCCCACCGGGGGTGAGGACGACCTGTTGTGCGTTGGCGGTGTCGATGAGGTCCTTGATATGCCGCTCGCGTGCGGCCCGCTCCTCGCCCTCCAAGGTTGCCAAATCCTCGTAGGCAACCTTGGCGGCGCGCAGGTTGGCCACGAGGGTGTCATAGACGGGGATCTCCACGACCACGCGGCCGCGTTCTCGCACGGCACCACGCCAGCTGGGCTCAGCGCCAGAAGGGGTGAGACCGTACGCGGAGTTGTATTCCCGCTGCGCGGCCTCCATCCGGCGTCGTACGACAATGAGGGCGCTGGCGTCTTCGAACAGCAGGCGACGGGCCGCCTCTAGCTCGGCTCTGGCGGTGGCCTGGTCCGCCATCGTTGCGATAGGAGTGCCCAGACCCCGGAGGGTGGCAGCGAGTGGGTCGGAGGTGCCGGCGCGGGCGGTGGCTGCTCCGGCCTCGACCGCAGACATGCGGCCCGAAGTGGTGGAGGAGACGGTGACCATCACTCCCACACGGGTGTGGAGGCCGATGGCCTCGCCCGTGGCGAGCGTGCCCACGGATGAGGGAGGGTCGGTGCAGTCGAACACCAAACTGGGGTACTTGTCGGCCTCCGGTTCTTCGGTGAGGCTCAGCTTGCTGCACTGCCCAGCGAGCGCGGCGACGTTGAGCGCGAGGTCACGGCCGAGGCACTCGTTAGAGATGCTGGCCATGCTGCCCGCAAGGCCTGCCGGAGCAAGCCCCACGAGCGCGCAGCTTTGCCCGGACGCGAGGCGGTCGGGGGAGGTGGTGTAGTGTCCCGCCCGGAGCATGACTCCGGCCGGCGCCGCGACCAGCCCCACGGTGGGCGCCAACTGTCGTGGTTTCGTCATGGCAAATCCCATAGGTAGGCTTATCGAGAGGGGTCGAAGGACGCCGGTGGGTTTCAGGAGCGGGATTAGGCACAAGCGGTGGCTGACACACGATGTACCCAGGTTCTTGGCCCTCCATGGAAGGTAACACCCCTAGTCCTGCTCGGTCTAGTTGAGACAATGGTTGGGTTACAGTGGTGCTCCTTAAGCTATATGGATCAAGGGTGAAGAAGGAGCTAGCCTGCTCTTCCGCCTCTCTACGTGTTGGTCTCCCTGGGTTCGTTCTTCTGTTGGTTCGTCTGTCTATCGTCCCCCTCGCATGGGGGTGGCCCGAGGATTTTATAGGCCAACCCCCCAGAATACAATACAAGTAGATGGTCAAAGGGGGCCCCAGCCGGCAACCTCTCTGGCCAGCTGTGGGGGCCCGGCTGGGGGGTCTTGTCACCGGTAGGTCCTGCCGGCTGAAGTGTCCCGTCAGGAACCGGCGTGGCCCGCGAGGCGGGCCCCGATGCTGGTCACATCACGGCATGGGCCGCACCTTGTGGCGTCGTCTTGCGGCGACCGGCCGGGGTTAGCGGTACGGCCGGCCGCGCTGTAGCCACTTCGGGGCAAGTAACGGAGTGGTTGGAGGCGTGCCGACACTGTTGGAAGCCCGGTCACCATCCGCCAGGGTCAGAGGCCCTGATGCCTTCGTTGTGGCCATATCGGCGCAGACCCCCGATGGGATGGGGGCCACTGTTGCCATGCACGGCCTGAAGACGGTATCCAATGCTCAGTCGGCTGGGCAAAGCCGGCGGATCACCCCTGGCAGGGCGCAGCAGGACCGTAGGGGGAGGCGGCCCGCCCTTTGGTCGTGTTAGGAGGCGGGGGAAAGGGGGCGCTTGAGGCTACCCCGGGGTCATCCCCCCGTTAGAACACCTTGGTAATACTTCCGAGAAGACATTCGGAAAATCACGATCCACCGGTATGTTATCAAGCTCGAGAGCAATCTTGCTTTTCAAGCCAAGACTATATGATCAACAGAGCGAAGGATTGACACAATCCTAACTCATTGACCAAAAAGTGCACCATAGAAAATGGACTAGGTAGCACGATCATTCTTAGTATGAAATTTAATGACCATCACACCAAGAGTGAGATTATTGTCCATTAACTATCGAGCAACAAAGTTGCTAGGAGTATCGATTTCACACATCACGATTCACTCGTTGGTGTTCTGGTCACAGACATCACAGAGACTGAGGAATGAATGATGATGGCGAGAAGTATCACTACATCAAAATTTCATAAGAGGGAGTGAATTTCTCATGAAAATCCTGACATGAACAGGGTAATACCTGAAGGTAGAACAGAGCAAAAGCTGGATTGGCATTTTGATCTGCGGAATACAACTGCTTTGACCCAATCCGAGAAATGGATGAGGTATGGGAGTTTGCTTCTCCTAGTCTTTCTAAAATAGAATGGCTTGACATACCATAAGAATAGTCGACATCGATAACACAATGCATGACATACTCTTGACTATCCATTGATAGATAAAGGTCCGAATACACTTGGAGAAGGGCAACTCAAGAGCACCTGATTTTTCCTGAGTTGTAGATACATGGATTGAATATGTCAAACAGAGTTCAACATGTCTCTTCCAGATAATCCATGCAGAATGAGGTATTGGCAGAGTCACAACTATGGGATGGAGAACTCATCGAGAGCACTCATGTTGTGATCTTTCATTCACAAAGAACTTCTGCCATAGCTGATTCATGGTAGTGGAATAATGATATACCACAAACCTTGAGGACTATAACAAGGTTACTAAGCATCCTAAGGGAACGAGCAAATACGATCAACAGAAGTGAGCGAAATGATTCTTGGGTTCAAGAACCCAGATACAGAATACCTATTGACTAAGTAGCATCGCATCATGCTTTTGATGATGATGGCCAGAATTGTCACACTGGAAACAAAAGACACAACTAGACTATTGGGTGGTTCACTATAACAACATGGTTTCCTAAACACCTTCATCAAACACGTCGAGGTAATAGAGTACCTCAACTCAACAATTAGTGTGCTTTGTTTGGCCTGAAAGACATTGACTCAAGATGAAAGAGTTTTGCAATTGCATTAGATAATCTAGAAACCTTGGATAACTTGGACAGCATAACGGCTGTACGGGCATGAAATATGAGGCAACCTACATAAGAAAACTGACAACATGACAATGAATTCATATGGAGACACTGATCCAGGAAGACGACAACTTTCCCATAGGTCTCCAGCATAGTAACTTGTCCTCCTAATAGATAGATGAGAAGGCCTAGTTATTAAACCCGTAGAAAAGAAGAGGGTGACTCAGAATTACAATGACACAAGGAAAGGAGTAAAAAGAGCCTTACGTTCCCTTCCACAATCAATTCCCTTAAATAACAAAAGCAGTTCTAGACTCAACATCGACCAGTTTGGCTTGGTAATCCTACAAGCAGTCAAGCTCTGATACCAACGTTGTCGGGACCCCGATCCTAAGCCATAAGAATCCAACCTGTAAGACATCACATCACTTTGCGTTCTCACGCACAATTATCTCCACGGCTGCCACCATACCTAGGCCGGGACCGTTTGCGTCTTTTGACTCACGTATGTGAATGTGCCGCTAGCATTCAAATGTCAAAGAACCCGGGCCATGATGACTAGTGGTAGAACCCAAGTGGCACCTCCGTACGAGGACAGGCATACGTAACCCAGCAATGTAGGTGTCGATCTCTAGCGTGTGTAGATGAGTCATAGCAAGCTACAAGGACTCCATTACGCCGTGGGACATAAATGCCATCACTGCACGTAGACGAGTCGTAGCAGGTTACAGGGACTCCATTACACTGTGAGACATTTCCCCGAAGGGACAGACAGAGCAGCAAAGAAGGATACATGCCGGTTAATCAATGTGTACGGAGCAGTAGCAAGCTACCAAGGCTTGGTGGAAGCACAAAGAGGCATTTCCCCGTAAAGAGTACTACTAAAGGCACATAACTAGGTGTCAGATCCCATACATACTGTTGCATGTCACACGTACGCACGACATGCCCGATATGCATAGATACAACTATGGCATCACAACATAACCATACAACATTACAACATTTATTTAGAAGTCTCAGAAGAGCCAATACAATAAGATATTACAAACAGGGGTCACAAGACCCAACAGTGAGAGCATTTAAACAAACAAGCGGAAGTTAAACATGTCTAGGTACAGACATCTATAAAAGTGGCTAGAGGAGCCTGAAAATCTACAACGACCCTACCAAAGGAACAAAACCTCTATCTGGGATTCCCAAGCTAATCCGGTCAACATCGAACTTCACGTCGAAAATACCACTAATGAGACTAACGTCTCCTCTACAAAAACATAATTTAAGCAAACGTGAGTACAAGGGTACTCAGCAAGACTTACATCAGAACTAACTACACATGCATCAATATCAATGAAGGGGATTGTGGAGTTTATTGCAGCAAGCCAGCTTTGACTCTTGGCTAACCTATACTACGTCTACAAGTGCTTTCTTTGAGGTGGGATAGTGCACACGAGTCCACATATTCACCAATCAATACACCACTATGGATCCACTCTCGTCTCCCTACGAGAAGGCCATCCATAGCACTCACGCTTATCTTGCGTATTTTAGAAGTATCCATTTCACTTATCTATGAACCACATAAGTTCTCCAAGTAGTCCATATCCAAGGACGCGGGTATTCAAACATATTATTTCACCCTGTAGGGTATACTTATTCACACACGCTCTCCCCACTTATCACCATATGCACATCATGCATCTCGGCAACCTTCAAGCGGAAGCACTGGCGTGGGCGTCGGCCATGACCGTCAACCACACAAGACCCTAGTCCAGGTTTATCGCCTATTTGAGACTGAACCTGCATGGAAGTCCGACCGAAGTTTCCACTACGGCCTCAAACGATGTGCACAGGGTTCCCAAGCCCACCGTTCGGGTGCCACTTGGTACACCATGCCACTTTGCCTATACCGCATCACAACCCACCCCGTCGGGCAGCGCTATGCACGGCTGCCATCACTTTTCCTACAAACACCAGAAACTAGTTGCAACTCTTGGACAGAGGACTAGGCGATTAGTAAGCCGAGAGGGGTCGAGTTACCGGAGCCTAATGTGTGGTAGTAACTGTCTTGGATCACAAACACAGAACTTAGTTCTTAAGGGCGGCCCTAATGAGACAACCCGTCATGTACTCCTACATGACCTCTCATCGCTACCTTTAGCAAATCGTGTTCACACACTTAGCTCTTACACAGTAGGACATGAACACTGCCATTACGATTCATCACCCGAATGGATCAGACACGACACGACATGACTCTAAACATAGCAGGCACAATAAGTAAGGAGGCATGGATGAGTAAGCACAACAATGCCTCAAGCAGTTACTACTCATACTAAGTGGTTTCAACTATTTACGGTGGCAAAGACACGTCATGCAAAGGAAGGGGTTCAACTACCGAGAACATGTAACAGTTGAATCGTCAATGTCCTAATGCAGTAAAAGAGAGCATGAGCGAGAGAGTGGGTTCATATCAGTATGGTCAAAGGGGTTTGCTTGCCTGATAAGACGATCACACATTACTGCTCCTCAGATGGATACTCGACCGTATCCTCCGGAACAGAGCCTAACACGAAGAACAACCATCGAAGGGGAACAAATCAATACACACCAAATGCCATAATATGATGCATGAATAGGTCATGGCAATATGAGGTGTTTGAGCTAACGCATCTAGCAACAAGTTTAAATGAAGTGGAATTGAACTCAAGGTTCAAATTTAACTACATATATGGATTCCATAATGCATTTGAACTAAAATGTCCAAGTTCACCTAGTGAGGTTGCTCTAAAATGCATGAAAATGGTACAGATGGATTCATTTGATTTTTTTGATCAATTTTCATATATAAATTATTTTCATCTGACTTACAGATTATTTTCTATGATTTTTAGAAGTTTTAAATATTTTCTGGAATTTCCAAAAATAACTGAACAATAAGATTCCAGCAAATGCATTTATGATGTCAGCAGTGCATTAGGGTAACGTCAGCACTTGACCAGGTCAAAACTAACATGTGGGTCCAACATGTCATCTGCAGAGGGCTAATCCCCGCGTTGACTAGAGCTTTGACCAGCTGTGCGGCACGCTAGTCAGTGTTAGGGGGGCTGGTTAGTGGTTAATTAGGCCCTAATGACGGTGCCACGTCGGCCCGGCCGGGGTTAGTCACCGGCGACCAAGATCCATGGCGGAGGTTCACCGACGATGCTTAGGATTGCTCTACAGGCCACAATTTTGGGTGTTCTTAGGTTCTACGCAAAACTGGGGAAGGGCTGCATCCGTTGGTGGCAACTAGGTGGCCGGAGGTGGTCGGAGCGGTCGACGGCTTTGACTTCCATGGCAGCTGAAGCTTTCGGCCATGGCGAGGTCAGCAGCTAAGGGACACGAGCGACAGAGCGACAGGGTGGAGATGCCGAAGCTCACCACGGAGCTTCTCGCAAAGACAGCAAGGTCGTGGACGATCGGGAGCCGACGAATTGGTGAATATGACTGGTGGCCGAAGGTTGAAGAAGGCGTCAACGTTGGCGATGCAGCGCGTCCGGGCTCGACTCCTCTAGCAAGGGGAGGTTGCAGTCTATGCTGGTCCCGGTGGGCTCGATGGCAGGGCTTTAGGTGGGCGGTGGCCGTGGGACAGCGAGGGCGATGACGAGCTCCACTTGGGTCTTACGGAAAGGAAGCATAGGGAGAGAGGGAGAATGAGAGGTTCGGCTCGATCCGGATGATGCTGGGGTCCTCACCCCTGTCGTCGTGCTGGCTCGGGAGAGCCAGGCAGGCAGGAGGCGTGGCACCCCGGCCATGCGCCGTGCCAGCCTTCGCCTCTGCCTACTAGCATAGGTTGAAGACGACCGCTCGCCAGGGTGGGCTGGGCCTGCTACAGTGCTAGGCCAACATGTGAGTTCTCTCTCTCTCTCTCCCTTAGTTTTATTAGTTTCTGTTTTCTATTTAATTTTGTTTGGGCAAAACTATAAAGCTAAAATTCCTGGAAATATTTCTGGGGTATATTTGGAATATTTCCAAACTACACAAAAAGTTTCAGGAAATTTTAAGCAACTAAAATATTTATAGTTCTTTAATAGTGATTTTTAGAAACTTTGACGATTTATTAAATTTGCCAAATTAATTGTGAGAATATACTTCACCCCTGGTATGTTGTTGCCAACATTTATCAGACATGGTGAACATTTTTAAAAGGCATTTTGAAATCATTGAAAAGGAGAAAAACAATTATTGTAATTTTGTTTATTTAATGAGGTGCTAGGGTTTGACATCCCCATTTCAAATTAATTTTTAAATTTTAACATGATGACATGATGCACATGCTGATGTTGATGCAAACAATTCAAGAAAATTCTAGGGTTGTGACATTCTGCATAATTATCATAAAGAACAAATGGAATATCATTTTGCAAAAGATTAGTAAGTGACCTAGAAATTTTGGAGAAGTCTTTAGTAAACCTCCTATAAAAACCAGCATGACCAAGTAATCTCCGAATACCTTTAATATCTTTAGGACATGGCATTTTCTCAATTATGTCAACTTTAGCTTGATCAACCACAATACCTCATTCAAAATTTTTATGCCCCAAGACAATGCCTTCATTAACCATAAAGTGGCACTTCTCCCAATTCAAGACGAGATTAGTTTGTTCACATCTTTGCAAAACTCGATCGTGGTTGCTTACGCAATCATCAAAAGAAGTTTTGTGAATGGAAAAATCATCCATAAAAACCTCCATAATTTTTTCACAAAAATTAGAGAATATAGCAATCACACATCTTTGAAAGGTAGTAGGTGGATTGCATAAACCAAAAGGCATACGTCTATAAGCATAGGTTCCAAAAGGACAAGTAAAGGTGGTTTTCTCTTGATCATATTGTGACACAGGTATTTGAGAAAAACCAGAATATCCATCCATAAAACAAAAGTGTGTGTGCTTTGATAATCTTTCTAGCATTCGATCAGTGAACGGAAGAGGGCAATGATCTTTTCTACTAGCTTTATTTAATTTCCTAAAATCAATTACCATTCTATAACCAGTGACAATTCTCTATGGGATAAGTTCATTTTTATCATTAGGAACAACAGTAACACATCCCTTCTTAGGGACACAATGAAAGGGACTTACCCATCTACTATTAGCTATGGGATAAATTATACCTGCTTCGAGAAGCTTTAATATTTTGGTTCTTACCATTTCTTTCATCTTAGGATTCAATCGTTGTTGGTGATCAACAATGGGTTTAACATCACGTTCCATATTAATCTTGTGCTGACATGGAGTGGCACTAATGCCCTTAAGATCATTAGGAGTATATCCAATAGCAGCCCGATGCTTCCTCAGATTTTTTAATAATTTTTCTTCTTCATGTCGAAAGGTTAGCACTAATAATAACAAGATATATCTTTTTCTCATCAAGATAAGCATACTTCAAAGTGTTAGGCACTTGTTTTAGTTAAAACACAGGATCACGACCTCCTAAAGTTTCAATAGGGAAATTGTGTTTTAGTAGAGGTTGTTGTTCAAAGAAAACACGTCACCAAACTCCACACCGATAGTTTATATTTTGCAATTTATCTTAGCATTAACAGTGTTCAAGAAAGGTTTACCAAAGATAATGGGACAGAAATCATCCTATTGGGAACCAAGAACTAGAAAACCAGTAGGATATTTTATTTTCCCACAAAAGACTTCAACATCTCTAACAATCCCAAGTGGTGTGATGGTGTCTCTATTAGCAAGTTTAATAGTAACATCATTGTCTGCTATTTCAGTAGGTGTTATGTCATTCATAATTTCTTGGTATAAAGTAAAAGGAATAACAGTCACACTAGCATCCATATCACATAAACCATCATAGCAATGATCTCCTATTTTAACTGAGACAACATGCATGCCAACTACGGGTCTATGTTTCTCTTTTTCATCGGGTTTGGCAATTCTAACAGCTTCATCACAGAAGTAAATAGCATCCCCTTCAATATTTTCTACCAAGATATATTTAACCATAGCAACACTAGGGTCTACTTTATTTTATTCAGAGTTCTTAGGTGCTTTAATATGACTTTTGTGAACCACAATGATACATTAGCATGTTCCTTTATCCTAACAGGGAAAGGTGTTTTTTCAACATAAGAAGTAGGCACAACTAGATCAACATTGTAATTGATAGTTTCTTCTTTAGCTATAACCGGTTCTTTGATTTCCTTTCTAATAGGGGGATGATATTTAAACCACTTCTCCTTAGGGAGATCAACACGAGTAGCAAATGATTCACAAAAACAGGCTACTATCTTAGAGTCAAGTCCATATTTAGTGCTAAACTTGTGAAAAGCATCGATATTCATAAAAGATTTAACACAATATAATTCAAGCTTAATACCCGACTCATTACCTTCATAGAGTTCCTAATCTTCAAATTTGCATTTAATTCCTTCTAATAGATCCCACTTGAATTCAATAGTCTTCTTCATAAAAGAACCAGCACAAGAAGTATTGAGCATGGCTCGATCATTATGAGGAAGCCGAGCATACATTTTTTCAATAATAATTTCTCTCGAGAGATCATGATTCGGGCATGAATATACCATTGACTTAAGCCTCCCCCAAGATAGAGAGATGCTTTCTCCTTCACGAGGCCAAAAATTATATATATAATTTCGACCACGATGAACTAGATGCATAGGATAAAACTTCTGGTGGAATTCCAGTTTCACTCGATTCCAATTCCATGATCCAATACCATCACATATCCTTTACCATGACAATGCTTTTCCCTTCAAAGATAAAGGGAAAGCCTTCTTATTAACTTCATCTACAGATAAACCTGCAAGCTTAAATAATCCACAAATTTCATCCAAATGTATTAGGTGCATATCAGGATGTTCACTTTTGTCACGTGCATAAGGATTAGCTAGCAGTTGTTCTATCATACCCGAAGGAATTTCATAACCAATATTTTGAATAGACGTAGTAGGTTGAGGGGAAACTAATTGTGGTTCTAGTCGAGGTGAAGATACCCCGAACAAAGCCCTGAAAGGATTGTTCTCCGTAGTAACAAGTGACAATAAATTTCAGCTTGTAGTATAAGTTTTTCCTTACCGATTTCCACTTACCAAGAGCGCTTCAATCCCCAACAACAGCGCCAGATCTGGAGTCCGTTTTCGGCTCCGGAGAGGGGAAATCGACGCCATCGTCATCACCAACCATCCGTCATCACCAATTCCATGATTCTCTCCGTCATTCGTGAGTAATCCCATCGTAGGCTTGCTGGACGGTGATGGTTTTTTTAGGTTTTGATCCCTAGTATCCACTATCACTACAAGGAGAAAGCTTAGTAGTAGCGCTCGAATTACCCTTAGTAGCGGCGCTGGTGGAAGCGCTACTACTAAGGCGCTACAACTAAGTTGTAGTATTAGCGCTGGATAACCAGCATTATTAGTAAGTAGGGTTAGCAGTAGCGCTGGAAGAGAAACAACGCTACTGGTAAACCAGCGTTGCCGCTAGGTGCAGACCAGCGCTACTGCTAATATTCCTGCTTTTTAAAATTACATACCCCTCTACGTATTTTTCCATGCTCTATACAGTAGCTTCATCATATGACGACATCAATAATTAGTGTTACAACAACCACATTTAGATTAAATTGCATGGATGCAAGTGATCATGTTGAATTAGAAGAAAACATCATAATAGTAATCATCCTAGTTGATCATATAATTTAACTAAGATTTGCAATCATAGGACCTAGTCCTCCCTCCTCGGTGAAATGACATAAAAAACAATAACACTTATGTCTCCATGATGAAGCAAAGAGATCCAACGGTCTCCAACTTGTGGCTTGCAATCCTTCTCTATTTTTCCCCATGCTTCAATTTGGAGCCGTCTTGGTGGTTTGTGCTCAAGCGAGTATGCAAAAGAGAACTCGGGATGGAAGGGGCTTTTAATTGTCATATTTCCTTCGGGTTGCATCAATGGTGGCACAACTTCATATGGCAATTTCTGTTGAAGAACATAATAGTAGCCTAGTTAGCAATGTAATTAATACCATTTACGGAACAATACTAGTGTACTTAATTAGCAACTCTTACCAAGATATTTCGGCAAATGTCATCTGCCCTCAACCTATGCACTAGTTTCCTGTATAATGTATAATTTGGGCTGGTTCCCAAATTATACGGGAAGATGGCCCTACCAGCTAGGACACCAATAACAAAGTAGATAAGATTAGTCTTCTCCTCCCAAGTTAGATGCGATCGATAAGTGTAGTGTGTCGTGTTGATTATGTTTTGTGTTTCACCGGAAGAAACGAAATAAGGTGTAAATTATAAATTAAAAAATTTAGTACGGATGGAAACCAAATATTTTTAAATATAGAATGCAAATTACTTGAAAAATATGCATGGCTGACAAACTCACATGGAGGTAAAACAGGAAGCATATCAACATCCACCCAAATGTCGATGTTTCCTTCAATATGATCCTCAAGACAAAGATCGAAGGTTATTTCCATATCCTCCTAAAATCCATATGACTTGCAAAGAGCTTCCCAATTTGAGCACCCTAATTATTTGTTATTAGGTGCATTCATTACTTTCACAAGAAATGTGTGACCATGTTTAGTCCTCAGGTTGGTTGTCCTCGTCTCGAAACTCTCTTGCTCTTCGAAACCGATCCCCTCCAAGAAATATCGTCTTGCAAGACAGGGGATGAACTAGTGGAATCGTATAAAATAGAAATTATGCGTTGAAGGAAAGAAACAGAACTCATGCTTAATTAGAAAAAACAATTGTCACCATTGTGTACTGTAGAAATACCAATGTCCTCGTAAAGCTTCATGGTGAAGAACCTGCCATCTCGCAGCCCAGGCTGGTCCTAAAGACCCTTATCTTCACCGCAAAATTCACACACTTGGATCCTATCATCGTCTGATGACGATGACATTTCCTGTGTTCATGATTCAAGAATTATGGAATGCTTTGGATCCTAATGCGTGTGTGACTTTCGGTCCGTTGAGGATTTCCTTAAGTAAGTATCATATCTCATGGTGTGTTGGTGCGCACTCTCTCACACTGATATGGTGGTGTATATATGTTGGTGGACACTCTCTCACAATAATAGTTTGACCGTCGGTGATGGACTGCCCACCTCTCCTCTTCTTGCGCATTATACCGACGAATAAATCACAAAGAAGAGAAGAAAGATGAGGCGCCCCCCACGACAATAGTCGGGATTCCTCCATCAAGAACACACATGAAAGTCACACGAGGAGCAACGATAGTCCAAAGTCACACACGCATTATACCGATAAAATATCACTAATACATTTATAATGAACTCGAATATAATATCACTAATACATCATCCTGAATAATCCAGTTAAAGCATCATCAAATATTAACTAATACATATCGAATATTATCATATAAGATCACTAATACAGATCGAGTACTATGGAATAATCTAAGTCACTATCGGTTCCTGAGTCGCGAGTGGTGGACACCCAAAGATAAGGAACCATCATGGGATCATAACTCGGGTGAGATCCCTGAAGAATCTGCCAGGTATTGTTGAACTTGGCATCCAACGCCGCCATGTAGCAACAGACGTGGTCATCCTCCTCCCTCACATGGCGATGTACCACCTCCGAGGGGGCCCGCTCCCTCCCCACCGAAAGTGGCCCACGTGAAAGCCACCACATAAGCTCTGGGTCGATGAAGAGACCTAAATTCCTCACCAAGCTCTCAGCCCAGGAAGGTAGCACCTCCCAGTGCCAGCCCGGCGGAGCCCAGTCCCAAACATGGCACTTATCAAGCAGGCTCTCGCCGACCACTCGCTGACGAGGATGCGGGCCGAGCATCGTCGATGTCGAGACAAATTCCTATGAGAAAATTTTCTTATTGTTTAATCACTAATTTGTTAAACTCATTTTAGACTCATTTTGACTCAGTTTCTGGAATGCCGCTTACCCGCAAATCACAACACTCCATATGTCTACTTTCTAGCACAAGTCATGCCAAAATTTCGACATGACTTTTGCTAAAAAGTGGACATATCGAGCGCATGAAATTCACCGGAACAGAAATGAATCAACATTCCGATGAAACATAGGCCACTCGGATCATTTTGCATATAATAGTAAGAAAAATATAGAACTTGAAAAAAATGCAATAAGGTTTTTCATATTTGGCACATTCATATTTGGATCTAAACTAATTTAGCTAACAAACCTAACCATAGAATCAACCTAACCCTAGAATCAACCTAACCCCACTAATCAACCTAACCCTAGAATCAACCTAACAACCTATCCCTAGAATCAACCTAACCCCGCTAATCAACATAACTCCTAGAATCAACCTAACAAACCTAACACTATAATCAACCTAACCCCCCTAATATTACAAAATGGACGGATGCGAGAGAGCGTGAAGGAAGTGAGGGGAGAGGGAAGAGGGAGGAAGAAGTGAGTAGGGGCTACCTTCAGAGGGAGGGGCTTGATGGTGAGGGAGGGGGCAACAACGAGGGAGGACATGACAGTGAGGAATGGGGCAACGGTGAGGGATGGTGCAACGGTGAGGGAGGGGGTGGCGGCAAGGGAGGCCGCAAAGGCGAGGGAGGTGGCGGCGACGACGTGATGGCGATGGTGACGGCAGCGGTTGCGGGAGAGGAGTGATGAGAGGGCCGTAGAGGGGATCAAATGGGTAGGGAGACATGGGGATCGAATGGGGAGTGGGAGTCAACGATGGGGGTCCATTAGCAGTGGAGCTAGAATGGAAAAGTGCTACTGCTAAGTATCATAGTAGCAGCGCTTATCCGAGACCACGCGCTGCTGCTAAACAGGGCCCACCTGATGGCAACGTACATCCATAGCAGTAGGGGTGGCCCGTTCACAAGCGCTACTGCTACGACTGTAGTAGTTGTGTTTGTTTTGAAAAGCCGCTACAACTACAAGTTGCCACGGGTGGTGACGCCAGGACCACTTATCAGTAGCGCTTGTTAGCTGGTAGCGTTGCTGATATGGTTCTAATTGTAGCGCTGGTCTGCATCTAGCGCTGCTACTAATTAACAATATAGCTTTCCCTATATCCAACGCTACTGCTAAAATCCTGTCTATAGGCTTTCTCCTAGTAGTGTATGTTCTGAGTTTGAGGTTGCTATGACTTTGCTATGCTTAATGCTTGTCAAGGGTGACAATAACTGGGATTCTTTCTGGTGATTACCGTAGTTTGAGGAGTTCATGTATTCACTAAGTCATAATGCTTTGGTCCGGTTCTCTATTAAAAGGAGGCCTTAATATCCCTTAGTTTACATTAGGACCCCGCTGCCACGGGTGGGTAGGACAAAAGATGTATGCAAGTTCTTTTCCATAAGCACATATGACTATATATGGAATACATGCCTACATTACATTGATGAATTGGAGCTAGTTCTGTGTCACCCTATGTTATAACTGTTGCATGATGAATGCCATCCAACATAATTATCCATCACTGATCCATTGCCTATGAGCTTTTCACATATTGATTTTTGATAAGTTACTTTTCCGTTGCTACCATTACAATCAGTACAAAACTGCTACTATCACTTTTGCCATCGTTACTGTTAATTCCATATTACTTTGCTACTAAATACTTTGTTGTAGGTATTTAGTTTTTCAGGTGTGGTTGAATTGACAACTCAGCTGCTAGTACTCAAGAATATTCTTTGGCTCCCCTTGTGTTGAATCAATAAATTTGGGTTGAATACTCCATCCTCGAAAAATGTTGCGATCCCCTATAGTTGTGGGTTATCAAGACCTTTTTCTCGCGCCGTTGTTGGGGAGCATAGCTTTATTCTCTAGGGTCACTTGGGATTTATATCTGTTGATCACTATGAAGAATCTGAAAGATCCAAAAACCAAGATCTATCCCTCTACAACGAGGGAAGGAATGGAACTACCATCTAGCTCTGCACTTGATTTACCTTCTGTTATGAGTAAGTTTGCCACACCACCACCTGCTAGCAAAGTTGTCGGAATGATGATTCTGAATCAAATCGGAGGTCCGTTCGTAGAATCGTGAATCGTAGAATCATAACTACCAGCATCGTAGAATCTTAGATTC
Organism: Hordeum marinum; assembly: GCA_022496015.1. Lineage (NCBI taxonomy): Eukaryota > Viridiplantae > Streptophyta > Magnoliopsida > Poales > Poaceae > Hordeum > Hordeum marinum. The sequence goes on along the minus strand of CM039678.1, from coordinate 388,938,718 downwards.
TATGAGCAAAATCATAGAATCAGAGGGGCTAGTTTGGATCATAAAGTCGTAAGATTCTAAGACTTGAGTCGCGATTATGACAACTTTGCATGTTAGTAATTCTGGTATGTCACAAGTAATTGATGATGCCACTTCTGCTATGCATGATCCTTATGATGATACTCTGCTTGATAATACTGTGCCACTAGGTGAATTTCTTGATGAGCAAATTGCTAGAGTCAATGCTGAAAGTTATAATACTTCTAAAACTGATGAAATTATTGAAACTAAATACTATGAGACACCTGCTAGACCTCTCTCTCCTAGATATGAATTGCCTGGTATACCCGAGGGTTATGTTATGGAAGGAGAGGTAGCTAGGGACTTTCTTGCTTGTAAGGATAGATATGATCTAAAGAAATTGCTATGCAAGTGTAAAGAAAAATCTTTGAATGCTAGAATGAAATATGATCATAAGTTTGCTACTTCACCTATTTTTGTTACTGATAAGGATTATGAATTCCCTGTCGATCCTGAGTTAATTACTTTGGTTGAATATGATCCTTTCCATGGTTATGAATGTGAAACTATTGTGGCACATCTTACTAAATTGAATGATATAGCCACCCTATTTACTCATGATGAAAAAAATTCATTATTACTATATCCTTAACTTCTTTCCTTTCTCATTAAAGGGTGATGCTAACATATGGTTCAATTCTCTTGCTCCTGGCTGTGTGCGCAGTCCCCAGGATATGATATATTACTTGTCTGAAAAATATTTTACTCTCCATAAGAAACAATATGCCTTGGAGGAAATATTTAAATTTTTGCAAATTGAAGAAAGTCTCCCATAAGCTTGGGGGAGGCTTCTCCAATTACTTAATGCTTTGCCTGATCACCCTCTCAAGAAAAACGAAATACTTGATATCTTTTATAATGGACTAACCGATGCTTCTAGGGACCACCTAGATAGTTGTGCTGGTTGTGTTCTCAGGGAAAGAACTATTGAACAAACCGAACTACTATTGAATAATATATTGAGCAATGATAATGATTGGACTATTCCCGAACCACCTCTAAAGCCAACTCCGAAGAAAAGAGGTATTCTATTTCTCAGTCCTGAAGATATGCAAGAGGCAAAGAAATCTATGAAAGAAAAAGGTATTAAAGCTGAAGATGTTAAGAATCTACCACCTATTGAAGAAATACATGGTCTTGATAACCCAACATAGGTAGTAGAGGTCAATTCTCTCCGTAGATTTGATGAAAGAGATATTCCTTATGATAAGTCTACTAGCCAATGCTTGGATGAGTTTGATAATTTTGTTGTTAAGAAAGAAAATTTCAATGCTGACATTCGTAGACAATTTAAACATAATGCTTACATGCTTTGACCGCTTAGGTGATTATATGAGTAGGACTATCAATGATCTTAAGCTAATTAGTAAACATTCTTCCATGGTAACCACTCAAATAGAACAAGTACTTAAAGGACAAAATGATTTGCTTAAAGAGATGAATAGTAAGAACAATGATCATTCTGTTAAAGTTGTGACTAGAGGTGGTAAAATGACTCACGAACCTTTGTGTCCTGAGGGCCATCCTAAGAGAATTGAGCAAGATTCTCAGGGAATTAATACTGATGCACCTAGTCGTTCCAGTAATAAGAGGAAAAAGGATGATGATAGAACTTTGCATGCTTCTAGTGAACCTGCTATATATACACCTGAAAACTCAAATGATGTTTCTGTTTCTGATGTTGAGACGCAATCTGGTGATGAACATGAGCCTAGGGATAATATTAATGATGATGTTCATGTTGATGCTCAACCTAGTAATGATAATGATGTGGAGATTGAACTTGATGTTAATCTTGATAACTGACAACCTAAAAATAAAACATATGAAAAAAGAGATTTTGTTGCTGGGAAGCATGGTAAATAAAGAGAACAATGGTCTCCTAAACCATCCACGAAAAAGGATGACGAGGATTTTGAGCGCTTTGTTGAAATGCTTAGACTTGTATTTTTGCGTATCCGCTTGACTGATATTCTAAAAATGTCTCCTTATGCTAAGTATATGAAAGATATTGTGACTAATAAAATAAAGATACCAGAAGCTGAGATTTCCACCATGCTTGCTAATTATACTTTTAAGGGTGGAGTACCAAAGAAATTGGGTGATCCAGGAGTACCAACTATACCATGCTCTATCAAAGGGAATTATGTTAAAACTGCTTTATGTGATTTGGGAGCTGGTGTTAGTGTTATTCCTTTCTCCTTATATCGTAGACTTGATTTGAATAAGTTGACACCTACTGAAATCTCTTTGAAAATGGCTGATAAATCAACTACTTTACCCATCGGTATTTGTGACGATGTGCCTGTCGTAGTTGCAAATGCTACTATCCTAACGGACTTTGTTATTCTTAATATTCCCGAGGACGACAGTATGTCGATCATCCTTGGTAGACCCTTTTTGAATACTGCAGGGGCTGTTATAGATTGCAACAAAGGCAATGTCACTTTTCATATCAATGGTAATGAGCATACGGTACACTTTCCGAAGAAACAACCCCAAGTTCATAGTATCAACTCCAGTGAAAATATTTCAACGATTTATTTGAATTACCTCTTCCAACTATCAAGAAGAAATATGATATACTTATTGTTGGGGATATGTATATCCCCATTGAGGTAACTTAGTGTTATTAAAAAATTCTCTGGTTTCATGTTAGTCGAAAGAAGTTTGTTAATAAGAGTCGATCAACCTTATTGATGGATTCCTTTTGATGAGCATGAGATGGACGAATTTTGAAAGCACAACCTTTTGTACCCAACTTTTACTTTCTATTAGTTAGGGAAAATAAACTAAAAATGCTATTGTTTTTCTGTTTTCTGAGTTTTCCGTGCAATAGAAAAATCGCCTAAAAATAAAAGTTCTTCAAATGCCCTGAAAATGTAGTATGATTTTTCTGGAATATTTAAAAATATCTTGCACTAAGCACACATGAGGGGGCTACACTAGTGGGTCACAAGCCCACAAGGCACGAACACCCCCTGGCCGCGCCTAGGTTGCTTGTGGGTCCCACGTATGCCCCCTTCACTTATTCCAGTTCCCATCCACCGTCTTCCCCCAGAAAAATTCCCACCATTGCTCAAACACGTGTTCTAGATCATTTTGCTGCAATTTTTGATCTCCTTGTGCAAAGTTCCTTTCGCAGTACTGTTTTAGGAGATTGTTCTTTTGTATGTGACTCCTCTAATGGCCTAATTAGTTTTTGTTCTAGTGCATTATATATTGCAAATATTTGCTGCTGAGGTGGCCTTGTTCTTGAGCTTGCATGTCAAATATGTATGGTTTCAAGTAGTTTTGATGCATGATATAGGCTATAGACACTTTTGGGAGTAGGTGCTATAAGTTTTGTTGAGTTTTATTCACCTTTATTTTGAGTCGCTAAAAAATTCAGAAGTTTTTTAGAGAAAGAAATGATAAGGAGATTGTTAATAGGCTCTTCAAGCCGGGGCTCTAAAGAAGATGAAAATGTGGTGAAGAAGAGGTCCAAATACAATATTCCTTGCGCCGCAGAAGTTCGACCATGTGAATGGCCAAGTGATACATTCTTGAGGGCATCCAGAATTTATGAAGATTTCTACTATTTGGCAGAGAATGCAGGCATCACCGACTTCCTCAACGATAAGTCTGACCAGTACCTCTTCCTCACTAATACCTTTGTCCAAAACTTTCACTTTCATTATACGGAAGACCATCGTATGGTAGAATTTCACTTATATGATGTGCCTAAGAAAATGAACATTTATGATTTTTGCAAAGTTTGCAAAATACCCTATGAGGGCAGCATCAGGGAACCACGTCTTGGGGACATGGAAGATTTATTGCCGCTGTTACGGTAGGAGAAGAGAGAGTGGTGTCAAAGGCAAGAGCAGCTAGTTTACATTTTCCTATTTTATGATATTATTCATTATTTGCAGGGAGATGTTTAGTTGGTCGTGGGGAGAGTGGAGGCCTTAGTGCTCCCGACCTCGCCATTCTGCGCCACGCTCTATTTGTTGATAAAACTTTTAGTGTGGGTGCTATGGTGGTCCAACGGTTGAACTTAAACCGTTTGAGGGGCCATATTCGGAGTATCTATGCATCTCGTCTAGCCAAACACTTTCAGATACCTTTTTGGCTTTATGAGGAAGAGGAAATGCTGCTACTCCCGAAATATCTAGACTATGAAAGTATGGTAACACATGATGTTATTAGGAAGAATGATGATAGGAGGCTGCTTTATTACTTACTTTCAGTCAAGGTACTTGTGAGATTATTGTACTGCCTGCTTCTTCCTTGTTCGATGTTCATTCCAGTAGGTACACTATTATGCCGGAGGACATTTACAGATATTGGGGTCTGACGCAACCCCCAGCACCTGAGCTGTCACCAGCTTTTGATCCGTATCCGGATCCGGGTTTTCAGTGAGAGCCACAGGAGCTCGCCAATCAGTGGAACCCTTAGGACCCTAAGGATTATCCAGGAGAGGGTTATTTCCAGCCATGCCCCTAGACCAACTTAGGCCAAAATCCTAAGCTTGGGGGAGTACGTATTTCTCATCGACTTTACATTCATGATTCACACGCTCATCTTACTAGTAGGTGTTCATACGTTTTCATTGTACCATCCATGGTAGTTTATTTCTTCTTTCCTCTTTCTTCTCGTGTGTTTACTTAACTTTGAGAAAATTCAAATAATAGTTATAGATTTACCTTTTAGTTTGTTTAGTTGTAGCATTTAAAAGAAAACACAAAAATATTTTTCGTTCTCCTTTTGCTTGTTGGGAGCTTTCCTGTGTAAATAGTTTTTCTCATTCTTGTTTTGAATTTTCTTTATTTGGTTCGTAAGGAGAAGACCATGACGGAAATGTTGAGTGGCTCTCATATGCATTATTGTTTATCTATCAAAGAGCCCATATTACCTTGGCTTCTCCTTTGAGTTATTGCTTGCAGATTCCAACTTAGTCCAATGCACGTGCACTCTTATTATTATTCACACCGTTCGATCGTGCAAGTGAAAGGCAATAATGACGATATATGATGAAAAGATTGAGATGGAGAAAAGCTGGTATGAACTCAACCTATTTTGCTTTTGTAAATATGATTGGCTTGTCGTTCAGAATTCAGTTCATTGTGGGTGAAATATATTTGCAATGACAATTAGAGATTATAGTTACTCATGCCATTCTTAATTAGATAATAGTGGATAATGCTTTGTCTTGAGTGCCAAAATGCTTATTAAAATGGTTGTGATGTAGTACTATAGGATGGTATCCTCCTCTGTGAAAGTGCATGTAGTCCCCATGTGTGGTTTTGGTAATTGATGACAATCCTAATGGACTAATGTTTTCATTAAGTTATACATTTGAAGGAAAGTTCCATTTGCAATGCATGAAGAATATTGGATGAATTGAAAGATGTTTGTTCCATGGTTGATGCAAGAAGGAGATTGAATGGATTTGGAATGATTGCCATATACATATAGTTGTGCATCAAGGTTGAGCCATGATGGATCATGATCTTGAGAGAATGATTAAAGAGAAGAATTCTACATATGGCTTGAAGATAGGATCATGATGTGCTCATATATTGAGTCATGGATGATTATGTCTTGAAGCAAGTAATTCTTGTGAAGAATTCGTTGTGCCTCTCAAGAGATTGAGATGGAGCATGAAGGATAACAAATGATGACCAATATGGTATTCATGGATAAACTCCATATGGTCATATGATAATTGAGATATGGGTAATCATGTCTTGAAGAAATGAAGCATAGTGAAGAATTCAATATGGCCTTCAAGGCATCAAGATTAAGCATGCAGTAAAGATAAAGGTTGACCAAGATAAAGATCAAAGAATCAAACTTTAAACGGTCAACACACAAGTGCAAACGATGCATCACATAGGATCTTGTGGTATGATAAGATATTGTCAATTGCACTTTGTGTACTAACCCATGCTATGTGTTGTCTATGTTTATGAGCGTTAGGTTATTCTCATGGGCTCGCATCAAGAGAGAGATTCCAAGTGTCCATGAGAGGATGACATGAAGTGTTCATGATCATGGTTGACAAGGGCAAATTCAAGATAACCATCCCGAAGGATCACATGCTTGAAGCTTGTGGATGATCACATGATGGACAAAGTGAAGATGAATACAAAGCAAAGCTTCCCACATTGTGTATGGATGAGATAATTGAAGACTTCACAAATGTCTTTCCCTCAACTTGAGCCATGAAGAAACATCAAAATCAAGTTCAAGTGAAAGGCTCGAGTCAAGGGTATTAGTTCCTTTGCCGTTAGTGTTGTGGGGTCATGACCACCGAAGAAACATATACACTCAAGTATGAATTCTCGATAGCTATGTAGTGTAGCTCTTTTATGATTCTTGAGTTATAGGGATCCCACACTATTAAGAGGGGGTCAAAGGGGTTCATGATGAACTTGCTCAAGTCAAGATGTTCTATACACAATTCCACTCCTATCCTATTTACCGAAGCAATACATAGCCAACTAGGTTCCCCAAAGTATATGATCTAACATGTGCATACTTTGCACCTTCCATTTTGTCTTATCTTGGGTGGTTCTCTAACTGAGGACCTGGAGTTTTTCACTAGCTTCAAAACGAGCCCAAGATCATCAAAATCGGAGTCTATATGAGAACGTTATGCATATTTTACTTTTGGGGTGCGTCCAATTTTTGTGTCCCTCGGATATCCGGGATCTTCCTAGGAAATCCGGGCCGCCGATGTCCAGAAACTATAATGAAATGTTGTTTGTGTCCCCCGGATGTTCGGGTCCTTGTCCGGATGTCCGGGGCCTCAACTTTGGCCAGATATCCGGGGACTTGGCCAGATGTCCGGGCCCTATACCTTGACTCTGTTTTTTCTGTGTTCGTGTGCACACTTGAGAGCCACCGGATGTCCGGCCTTTGGCCCGGATGTCCGGACCGACACAGCCACTTACACTACAACGGCCATATTTTCACCCACTCTATATATACCCCTTCACCACTTCATTAAGGGGTTGACCACTCAATCCAAAAGAAACCTAGAACACCAAAGTGGCTCCCTCTCACTTCTCCTACACCAAATCTCAGATCCCGGAGAGATTAGTGAGAGTTCTTGAGAGATTTTCCAATCAAGTGATAGATCCACTCCCTCTCCCTCTCTTGACCAAACGAATTCGTGATTTGAGAAAGTCTTGAGCACTTCCCCCTTGATCTTGTTACTCTTGGAGGTTGGAGACTCCTAGGCGGTAGGAGTGCTCCGGTGAGGAATCAACTTGTGATTTGTCCCCCAAAAAGTTTGTGAAGGTTTAGAGGCCGCCTCAAGGTCTACCACTAGTGGTTGAGAATCGCCTTCGTGGTGATATATCAAGGGGAGAATAGGGTGAGCCTTCGTGGTGTTGGTGTGCCTTCGTGGTAACATCCACCTCTCTAACGGTGACTAGCTTCCCTCCAAGGAAGTGAACATCGAGATACATCCTCGTCTCCATGTCTTTGGTTATTTCTAACCCTAGCCACTATGTGTGGCTTACTTTGTCCACTTCACCTTGCATTCACTATATATATTGTTTTCCTCATTATATTGTGTTGGTTACCATATCGTAGAGATTATTTAGGCCAACACTTTATAGTCCGCAATTCATACTTGCTACTATTGATATATCTTGTGCTTAGTGTGAATTGCTTGCTTGTAACATTCATTTCCATATCTTGTGATATACATTGAGTAAGTTTGTGTAACTTACTTGTGCTTTCTCATATCCTCGTTGTTCTCATCTTGTTTATCCTATGTTGTTGGTGCACTTAGTGAGCCTAGTATATTTAGGATGTGTGCTTGAAAAGTGTAGCGACCCGACCTGAAAGGTCGAATCTCCGGAGTTTCTGTACCATCCCAAGATCATGCCGGTACTCACACGGTACATCAATGTATATATCAAAGGGAAATAACATAGCATAAATTAATCAAAATCTCATATCAAGTCCTTTATTACAATAACGATTACAATAAAGTGGCTGAAGGCCAACTCATGAGATAAAATAAACCATAAACTAGCGGAAGCATCGAAGGTAGATGAGTCCATCTGACTCCAAGGGCATCTCACCGAGCGTAGAGCGTATCCTCACTCCTGGTCGGAAAAGTACTCTGCAACATGATACGTTGCATCCATATAGGTCAGCATATTGAATATGCCGGCAAAGTCACAAGAGAGGGGATAAAGTAATCATCTAGTCTATATGCAAATATGGTAGGTGGGGTAGTAAGTTTTTGCATAAAGCCAATTTTTTCCTACAACAAGTGAGGGCAAAGGCATATTTACTACAATGTTGGTTGATTAATGAGATGGTTCCACCAACCAATTCTCATACCCAAGTTGACATTAATAACCCACATCAATATAATTAATTGTGTTGAGAGTTCCAGATAGTTTGAGTTCCTTTGGCTCAAACTGTCCATGACCGTGGACACGGCTAATCGATTAGGTTTGGGTACTCTGCAGAGTTTTGCACATGTTCCCCACAAGATTTGGTCACCTCCGTTTGATTTCTCGCACTTCAGGGTGTTTGAGAAACGGATGACCAAAACATGGTCTTCTAAAGGGTTTCCCTGCGACTCTGTCGGTTCCCATCCTTTCCTACCGTTCTTCTACATCTCGTAGCACCGCGTGTCCAGGGTCACCACGATATCCAACCAAGCCAGAGCCCATAATGACTTGCGGCTGTGCAGGTAAGCCTTGGGTCTTGAAGCATCCATCCATCTCTTTGTGCTTGGGTGGACCTTTCCGCATGAATACTCGCACATCTCCAGCATCATCTAGGCTAACCACTGGTTTCCCCAGGGCGCCCTTCAACCATCATCCACCCAGAGGTAAGTTGAAAACTTGCAGTCTTGAAGACTTGATCATCATGTAGGTCTTGAAATTATTAACTCTCAACTCTCATGCATCACACAACCAACCCCGTCTACTAATAGCATAGCAAAATGTAAAACAACGTTTCCTGGGGCCAAATGTGTCAAAGGGTTGAGGGGTACCTACCACATGATACTACAACAAGTAACCAAGTTTCCAATTTACATACTTTGCATGCAATTGGGGTGATGGAAGAACTAATGCAATAAAACATAGGTATACATCATCAAAGTGACTTGCCTTGTTGACGATCCTCGTAATCAAGTGACTCTAGATAACAAGCTTCACACTCCGGATGATCTAACGAATCAAACAAGAGTACACCATAAGCATAAATACCAAACAATTCACACAATTCAGCAAGGGTAAACAAACAATACTAAAACCATTCAATAGTATCAATCAAGAGAAAGAAATCAAAATAAAAGAAATATTTTGACTCACAAAAAATTTGTAGTGTCAAAAACATCTACTACTACTACTATTTTAAGACAAACAACCAAATAATAGCTAGTGGAAAAAGAAATAGTAAAGAAAATCAATTTTAGTAAACAGAATCAATTCACTAAAACTTTTGTGTAAAGAAACACTACTAACATGAAAATAACTAGAATGTTCCTATAACTTTGGAATAGGAAACCAAAACAATGATATTATTATCACTAATATTATTAACATCATATTACTTAACAGGATTGAATTACTAAAATTATTTATTAGAAATCTATCTCAATCATCTAACTAGTTTGTGAAAGTAGAACTAAATTGTTTTATAAAACTATACCTAATGAATAAGATATAAAGATTCCTATAACCACATGGTATAAAACTAAACAATCATTTTAAATATTAAAAAATTATGTTATCTAAAAGTTTGAAACAACATAAACTAATGAAAACTATTAACAAAGTCTAGACTAACTCAGATTTGAACTATTTAAAATTTAAACTAACTATACTATATAAAGAACTAAACAGATTCTGTTTTTTGTTAAAAAAAGTAACTAAATTTATTCAAAAATTACTCAAATCAAGTGGAATGATTGATTTAACTAGTACCAAAGAGTGGCAAAAAGATTCACTCAAAAATATATTTTTAAACTATAGTTATACAGATTTTAGTAATTTGAACAAATTTGATTAGATTCAAAATTTAAAGGTCAAATTTGAAAACTAAGCATACTAACATAAACGACATCAAATATGTGAACTAATGCAAAAATAATCAACTAAAAACTCTAAATAGTTTAAAAGATATGATAAAAACAAATTTGAAAACATTCTGTTTTCTAAAACAAAAAAGAAAAGAAAAAGAAAGCTGATCGAACAGACAGGGTGACGTGTCGTTCTCTGGTTGGCTACGGGGTGTGCGTTCGGGCGTTTGCGGGCGGGTGACCGAAGCTTAGCGCGTACCGGTTCAAAAGCCCCCCTGGTTTTATTGTTCAAATATTTCACCGAGATGTCCTTGGTGTGGAGTGTCATGTTACTCTGCTCTTCCTTTGAACTTTTCCAGAGATTTTCAAATAGGCGAAACAAGAAAAGGGGAAAGATGAAAGTGACATTTCAGAAATTCAAAAAAAAACACTTCAACCATTATATTCATTCAAACAATATGATGATGATGCATAGCTATATATCATAACATTCCAAAATGAAATTTTGGGATGTTACAAACCTACCCTCCTTAAGATGAATCTCGCCCTCGAGATTCGGGTTGGCTAGAAAATAGGTGCGGATGGTCTCTACGAAGATCTTCTTCGCGTTCCCACGTGGCTTCTTCCTCGGTGTGGTGACTCCACAGAACCTTACAGAACTTGATGATCTTGCTTCGGGTAACTCTGTTGGCAGTCTCGATGATTCTGACAGGTTTCTCCTCGTAGGTCAGGTCACTGTCAAGTTGAATGGCCTCTAGGGGCACTGTGTCTCTCAAAGGAATATCAGCCATCTCAGCATGGCATTTCTTCAACTGGGAAACATGGAAAACATCATGAACTCCGGACATTCCTTCCGGCTATGAGTGTGTTCACATAACTCTTCCGACTCAAAGCATCTGCCACAACATTTTCCTTTCCTGGATGGTAATGTAATCTCATGTCATAGTCCTTGATTAACTCTAACCATCTCCTCTGTCTGAGGTTCAACTCCTTCTGCATGAAGATATACTTCAGGCTCTTATGATCAGTGTACACATCACAACTATTTCCGATAAGGAAATGTCTCCAAGTCTTGAGTGCGTGCACTATGGCTGCTAGCTCCAAATCATGGGTGGCATAATTCAACTCATGGGGTCGTAGCTGTCTGGATGCATATGCTACAACTTTTCCCTCCTGCATGAGTACTCCTCCAAGTCCTTGACGGGATGCGTCACAATAAACCTGGAAGTCCTTCCGAATGTTTGGCAGTATCAACACTGGGGCTGTGACCAAATGTTTCTTCAACTCCTGGAAACTGGCCGCACATTCCTCAGTCCAGATATACTTAGACTCTTTCTTCAATAGCTCTGTCATGGGCTTGGCAATCTTTGAGAAATTCTCAATGAATCTCTGGTAATACCCGGCAAGTCCGAGAAAACTGTGGATCTCCTTAACTGAGGTGGGTGACTTCCACTCGGTGACTGCTTCAACCTTAGCGGGGTCTACTGCTATTCCTTCTCCAGAAATAATATGTCCAAGGAATCCGACTTCCGTCAGCCAAAATTCACATTTACTGAACTTGGCATACAACTAATGCTCTCTAAGCTTCTCCAGAACTAAACGCAAGTGTTCCTTGTGTTCTTGCTCGCTCTTGGAGAATAGCAAAATGTCATCGATGAACACCACGACAAACTTGTCCAAATATTCCACAAACACTTTGTTCATCAAATTCATGAAGTAGGTAGGAGCATTAGTCAAACCAAAGGACATGACTGTATACTCGTATAAGCCATACCGGGTGGTGAAACCTGTTTTGGGTATATCATGTTCACGAATCTTTAGTTGGTGATACCCTGATCGAAGATCGATCTTGGAGAATACTTTGGCGCCTACTAGCTGGTCAAACAGGTCATTAATCATCGGCAGAGGGTACTTATTCTTGATAGTCACCTTGTTCAATGCTCGATAATCGACCACCATCCTCAAAGTTTTATCTTTCTTCTCAACCAAAACAACTGGGGCTTCCCAAGGTGATGAACTTGGGCGAATATACCCCTTGTCCAATAGCTCCTTAATCTGCTTCTTGATTTCCACTAAATCATTTGCGAGCATCCGATAGGGTCTCTTGGAAATTGGGGTTGTCCCTGGTAGTAGTTCTATCAGAAACTTAATCTCCCTATCTGGTGGCATGCCTGGTAATTCCTCCGGAAATACATTTGGAAAGTCTTGTACAACCGGTACTTCCTCCTGAACAAGTCATGTGAGGGAATTTAACCGAGCACTCATCTGTGTGCGTCGGGATACATACTTAATCCTCTTGTTCTCCGGAGTGGTGAGTGAAATAGACTTGCTGGGGCAATCAAGGTTTCCTTCATACTTGGTCATCCAATCCATGCCAAGGATTACATCCAATCCCTGGGATTCTAGGACGATGAGGTCGGTAGGAAAAACATGGTTTCCTATGTGGAGTTTCATGGTGTGGCATCCTATCCCTACCATCATCATTCCTCATGGGGAATTTACCTTAATGGGCTGACTAAGGGTTCTGGTGGGTAAACCATACTTTTCCACAACTAGCCTTGATATGAATGAATGAGTTGCACCAGAATCAAAAAGTACCATAACTGGACGTGAATGCAATAAAAACTTACCAACCACAGTCTCGGGTTGATCATAGACTTCTTCCACGTCGAGGTGGTTCACCTGAGCACGAGGAAACGGATTTGGCTTCTTAGCTGCGGAGTTGCCATTTCCATTCCCTTGCTTGTTCTGAGGACATTCAGTGGCATAGTGCCCTGCCTTCTGACACTTGAAGCATGTGATGTGGTTCAGATCCTTCTGAGCTGGTGCGGGACGGTTTTGGTTGCCATTCCCACTTCCATTACCATTCTTGAAGCTGCCATTGTTGGGACGATTATTCCCATTTCCTCCATGGTGGTGGCCTCCATGGTTGTGAACTGGATGAGTGTGTCCTCCATACTTACCGGTCCCTGATCCGGTATTTCCTGAGTACAGGGTGTAGCGGGGCTTCTGATGAGCTCCAGAGGTAGACTTCCCATGTGCATACTTCCTCTTGCGGTTCTCAATTTGCTGTTGCTTCCCCTCCAAGGTGAGGGCCTTGTCTACCAGCTCCTGGTAGTTACTGAAGGTAGCCACCATCAGTTGCACGCTCAACTCATCATTGAGTCCTTCCAAGAACTTTTCCTGCTTGGCTGCATCGTCGGCCACATCTCCTGGTGCATAACGAGCCAACGTGCTGAAGTCGTCCACATACTGGGCCATGGAACGGTTCCCCTAGCATAAGTTGCGAAACTCACGCTTCTTTAGACTCATGGCTCCAACTGAGACATGTGCGGTGCGGAAAGCTTGCTTGAACTGCTCCCAAGTCACACCAGCAATGTGGTATGTGGTGGTGTAGTTCTCCCACCATGAAGCTGCTGGGCCCTCCAGTTGATGGGCGACAAAACGCACTTTTCAGCCTCAGCGCATCCTGCGGTGGTGAGTTCCCTCTCCATCTTACGGAGCCAATCATCTGCCACAATGGGCTCTATGCTGCTGGAGAAGGTTGGGGGATTTAGTCTCAGAAAATGGGTGAGGTTGTCGCCTTGAGGTGGAGGGTGGTTGTTGTGGTTGTTGGTCTGATTCTGAATCAACAACTGCATCAGGGCGTTCTACTGCTGAAGAAGCTGGGTGAGCTCTGGCGTGAAAGTAAAGTCGGGCTCACGTCGCGGAGGCATCTTGCTATTTTTAGAGGGGTGGGAATTAGAATAGAACAAGGACCTAAAAGGGAAATTCACTACCCATATGCAATGCAACAAACATATCACACCAAACACTCATTCATTTATTCAACTCAAAGTCAAACATCGAGATACAAATCTCCATTCAAACTAAACATCGACCTACGCTTTAACAACGAAAATGAAGATACATGGGGCATATCTAAAGTTTTCCTCAAAAGTACATGGTGACTGAGCCTCCTCCAGTGGTGCTCTCCTCATAGTCATCATCGTCACTGATGAAAGGAGCCATGTCTCCCCGGGATGAAGATTTTCACCCATGTCCATCTGTTCCTCCAGAGTTGCGACGCGAGTGTTCAGCTTGTCGATCCTCTCTAAGAAATCCTTCACTTCATACTCATGCTCGTACTCGGCTTCCCGTAAGTCAGCTTCGAGGTTAATCTCGCGGTTCATCAGCCTCTTGATCATCTTCGTGTCGGCACGTACCTGAAGCTCCAAGGTCCTGACGTGCGTCTCCAAGGTCTGGATATAGGAAATGGTGGTGTCTTAAGTGGGAGTGGTTATGATATTTTCATTGGCATCCCTTCGACAACCCATGCTGAGTCCTGGTGAAATGGTTCCACCTCTGTATTCCTCCTGAATACGTCCAAGGGCATGATGAATGGCCATGTCTCTCCCAAGTATCCAGCTGGGTGCCACAAACTTGAAGTCGATGGGTTCCTTCCGATTCCCAAAGGTCCTCCCTTGGATGTGCACCTCGATCCTGTAGCGTCCGTCTTGGGGAAAAGACATGATAGGAGTCCCGGTGATGCTCGGCAAAGCAATCCTCACGTCCCTGACGATCCTCACCAGCTCCTTGCCAAAGGGCATCGTTGTGTCAGGCTGGCAAAACTCCGTGATCAAAACTGGGATGAAGATGGCCATCTATAAATTTTGAAATAATCGGAGAGAAGTAAGAAATGAGTAGATGAGAGTATAAGAATTTTAAAGACAAAAGGGAAATAAGTCCTAAGGCTTTCCAATCCTAGAGGTTACATCCTACGGTCAGCGTGTGCTCTGATACCATTTCTGTAGCGACCCGACCTGAAAGGTCGAATCTCTGGTGTTTCTGTACCATCCCAAGATCATGCTAGTACTCACACGGTACATCAATGTATATATCAAAGGGAAATCACACAGCATAAATTAATCGAAATCTCATATCGAGTCCTTTATTACAATAATGATTACAATAAAGTGGTTGAAGGCCAACTCATGAGATAAAATAAACCATAAACTAGCGGAAGCATCGAAGGTAGATGAGTCCATCTGACTCCAAGGGCATCTCACCGAGCGTAGAGCGTATCCTCACTCCTGGTCGGAAAAGTACTCTGCAACATGATACGTTGCATCCGTATAGGTCTGCATATTGAATATGCCGGCAAAGTCACAAGAGAGGGGATAAAGTAATCATCTAGTCTATATGCAAATATGGTAGGTGGGGTAGTAAGTTTTTGCATAAAGCCAAATTTTTCCTACAACAAGTGAGGGAAAAGGCATATTTACTACAATGTTGGTTGATTAATGAGATGGTTCCACCAACCAATTCTCATACCCAAGTTGACATTAATAACCCACATCAATATAATTAATTGTGTTGAGAGTTCGAGATAGTTTGAGTTCCTTTGGCTCAAACTGTCCATGACCGTGGACACGGCTAATCGATTAGGTTTGGGTACTCTACAGAGTTTTGCACACGTTCCCCACAAGATTTGGTCGCCTCCGTTTGATTTCTCGCACTTCAGGGTGTTTGAGAAACGAATGACCAAAACATGGTCTTCTAAAGGGTTTCCCTGCGACTCTGTCGGTGCCCATCCTTTCCTACCGTTCTTCTACATCTCGTAGCACCGCCTGTCTAGGGTCACCACGATATCCAACCAAGCCAGAGCCCATAATGACTTGTGGCTGTGCAGGTAAGCCTTGGGTCTTGAAGCATCCATCCATCTCTTTGTGCTTGGGTGGACCTTTCCGCATGAATACTCGCACATCTCCAGCATCATCTAGGCTAACCACTGGTTTCCCAGGGCGCCCTTCAACCATCATTCACCCAGAGGTAAGTTGAAAACTTGCAGTCTTGAAGACTTGATCATCATGTAGGTCTTGAAATTATTAACTCTCAACTCTCATGCATCACACAACCAACCCCGTCTACTAATAGAATAGCAAAATGTAAAACAACGTTTCCTGGGGCCAAATGTATCAAAGGGTTGAGGGGTAGCTACCACATGATACTAAAACAAGTAACCAAGTTTCCAATTTACATACTTTGCATGCAATTGGGGTGATGGAAGAACTAATGCAATAAAACATAGGTATACATGATCAAAGTGACTTGCCTTGCTGACGATCCTCGTAATCAAGTGACTCTAGATAACAAGCTTCGCACTCCGGATGATCTAATGAATCAAACCAAGCGTACACCATAAGCATAAATACAAAACAATTCACACAATTCAGCAAGGGTAAACAAACAATACTAAAACCATTCAATAGTATCAATCAAGAGAAAGAAATCAAAATCAAAGAAATATTTTGACTCACAAAAAATTTGTAGTGTCAAAAACATCTACTACTACTACTACTTTAAGACAAACAACCAAATAATAGCTAGTGGAAAAATAAATAGTAAAGAAAATCAATTTTAGTAAACAGAATCAATTCAGTAAAACTTTTGTGTAAAGAAACACTACTAACATGAAAATAGCTAGAATGTTCCTATAACTTTGGAATAGGAAACCAAAACAATGATATTATTATCACTAATATTATTAACATCATATTACTTAACAGAATTGAATTACTAAAATTATTTATTAGAAATCTATCTCAATCATCTAACTAGTTTGTGAAAGTAGAACTAAATTGTTTTATAAAACTATACCTAATGAAAAAGATATAAACATTCCTATAACCCCATGGTATAAAACTAAACAATCATTTTAAATATTAACAAATTATGTTATCTAAAAGTTTGAAACAACAGAAACTAATGAAAACTATTAACAAAGTCTAGACTAACTCAGATATGAACTATTTAAAATTTGAACTCACTAAACTGTATAAAGAACTAAAAAGATTCTTTTTTTTGTTAAAAACAGTAACTAAATTTATTCAAAAATTACTCAAATCATGTGGAAGGATAGATTTAACTAGTACCAAAGAGTGGCAAAAAGATTCACTCAAAAATATATTTTTAAACTATAGTTATACAGATTTTAGTAATTTGAACAAATTTGATTAGATTCAAAATTTAAAGGTCAAATTTGAAAACTAAGCATACTGACATAAACTACATCAAATATGTGAAATAATGCAAATAGAATCGACTAAAAACTCTAAATAGTTTAAAAGATATGATAAAAACAAGATTTGAAAACATTCTGTTTTCTAAAACAGAAAAGAAAAGAAAAAGAAAACTGATCGAACGGACAGGGTGACGTGTCGTTCTCTGGTTGGCTACGGGGTGTGCGTTCGGACGTTTGCGGGCGGGTGACCGAAGCTTAGCATGTATCGGTTCGGCATTTATAACGATCTAACCCTACGTGTCGGATCTGGATCGAACGCTAAGAGAGGGGGAGAGGTGCTCACAGAGAGAGGGGTCGCCGTCGAGGGGGTTCTCCGGCGAGGCTGAGGCAGCGAGGTCGTTGGGGAAGGCACTCCGGTGGTTGGGGACGGCGTCCGAGGGGTGCAAACGACGGCGGCGGATCTCCGGCATGCTCTGGTGGGGTCGGAAGGGAGTGAGGTTGACAGAGGCGACGGGCACGAGCTCCGGGAGCTTTGGTGGGGATCCGAACTCCGGCGAGGGTGTGGGCAGCACTCTGGCGAGGTAGAGTGGGGGCTCGGGGTGGAATGGAGTGCGGGGAGTCGACGGGGTATTTATAGGGTCGGTGCGGTGGTCGGGGAAGGAAAGAGGAGGGAGATCCGGGAGAGGGATCTCCGGCGATGCCGGCGCGCGCGCGAGGAAGAAGGCGACCACGGCGTCTTCAGGATCGGACGGTGGGGCCAGGGTGTCAAAGAGAGAGAGAGCGGCGTCAGCGCATCGGTCGGTTGGCTCGGAGCGGTTTCGAGACTTAACTGCAGTGGGCCGGCCTGTTTCGAATTAAATTGTTTCCTTTTTAATATCCAGAGCAGTAAAACTCATTTAAAAGCATACAAAACATTTCCAAATATAGGAAATATATATATCAGAATGATCAGGAGAATTAATGATATTCAGTGAACATTTTTCCTCTGTCATTTGAATACATTGAAAAAATAATTATTTTCAGAAAATGCCTATTTTGTTTTAAAACCTTTTGCAAATATTTTTCAAAAGACCCCTTGGTTTTATTGTTCAAATATTTCACCAAGATGTCCTTGGTGTGGAGTGTCATGTTACTCCCCTCTTCCTTTGAACTTTTCCAGAGATTTTCAAATAGGTGAAACAAGAAAAGGGGAAAGATGAAAGTGACATTTTAGAAATTTAAAAGGAACATTTCAACCATTATATTCATTCAAACAATATGATGATGATGCATAGCTATATATCATAACATTCCAAAATGGAATTTTGGGATGTTACAAAAAGTATCCGCTTAGTTTATTTCCACATTAGGATATAGGCAAATCCGTAAAAGATTGTAAAACGCCTATTCACCCCCCCTCTAGGCGACATCGTGGTCCTTTCACTCTGAATGATTCAAGTGGCTTGACTTGGCACATGTTCATGCATGTAGTTGAAACAAAATCAACATAGCCTCTATGATATTTATGTTCATGGTGATTTATATCCTACTCATGCTTGCATTTAATGTTGGTTAATCTCGAAGCATGTTGATAACTATTGTCACTCTCTAGTTGGTCGCTCCCCAATCTTTTGCTAGCCTTCACTTTTACTAAGCGGAAATACTGCTTGTGCATCCAATTCCTCAAACCCAAAGTTGTTCCATCTGAGTCCACCGTACCTACCTATATGCGGTATTCACCTGCCATTCCAAGTAAATTTGCATGTGCCAAACTGTAAACCTTCAAATAATCATTCTATTTTGTATGCCTGAATCGCTCATGTAGCGACTGGGGGCTAACAATATCTTCCATGCCAGGTGGGTTCTTCTCATGATATGTGTTTATTCACTATCATTCACGAGAAAGTGGCTGGTATTCGGGATGCCTAGTTCCATGCTCAAAATCAAATCAAAATATAATAAAACAAAACTCCGACAGGACTATGTTTGTATGGACGGTACCCGTGGATTTGGCTAGCCGTGGAGTGTGATTGATTGGTAGAGGGGGAGTAAAAACTTTATCATTCTGTTTGGGAACCGCCTATAATGTTTCTAGCATGGAAGATGCTGAAATCTCTTGGTCGTTATTGTGACAATGAAAGCATACCGCTCAAAATTGTTATTCATTCATGTTTTAAAAGCTCAAGCTCTGGCACCTCTGCAAATCAATGCTTCCCTCTGCAAAGGGCCTATCTATTTACTTTATTGCTGAGTCATCATCCTCTTATAAAAGGGCACCAGTTAGAGTGCACCACCGTCATTTGTATGCTTTGCTATTAATTGATAGTGAGTATGAGTATGATTGGATCTCTTTTATCATGAATTACAATGTCTAGTCAGTCGTTGTTCTTCAGGGGTGCTTTGCATTTATCTTTTGCAGTCTCAGAAAGGGCTAGCGAGATACCATTTTATAATGTTGTATCATGATTGTTTTTATAAAGTGTTGTCATTTGAGAGTTATTATTATTGCTTGCTAGTTGATCATGCCATTGATATGAGTAAATGTGAGACCTAAATGTTATTGTGTATGTGGTTAGTCTATAATCTTTGCTGAAAATCTAAGCATCAGTTAGACATATTTACAACAACAAGATCAAACAGAGTTTGTAAAAGTTTCTTTGTCACTTTCAGTTTATCAACTGAATTGCTTGAGGACAAGCAATGGGTTAAGCATGGGGGAGTTGATACGTCTCCATCGTATCCAATTTTCCAAACTCTTCTGCCCTTGTTTTTGACTCTAATTTGTATGATTTGAATGGAACTAACCTAAAATGACGCTGTTTTTAGCAGAATTGCCTTGGTGTTATTTTTGCTCAGAAATAAAAGTTCTCAAATTGACCTAAAAATTTCCGGAGATTATTTTTGGAATTAATAAAAAATATTGGCAAAAGAATCAACCGGAGGGGGGCCACCCACAGGTGATAAGCCCACCAGGCGTGACCACCCCCCTGGCCATGCCTGGTAAGCTTGTGGGCCCCCTGTGTCTCCTCTGACCTCATTTCCAACCCTATATATTCCTATTCGTGGAGAAAAAAATCAGGGAGAAGACTTCATCGCCTTTCACTATATGGAGCCGCCGCCACCTCCTGTTCTTCCTCGGGAGGCCAGATCTGGAGTCCGTTCTGGGCTCCGGAGAGGGGAAATCGACGCCATCGTCATCACAAACCATCCTTCATCACCAATTCCATGATGCTCTCCACCGTTCTTGAGTAATCCCATCGTAGGCTTGCTAGACGGTGATGGGTTGGATGAGATTTATCATGTAATCGAGTTAGTTTTGTTATGGTTTGATCCCTAGTATACACTATGTTCTTAGATTGATGTTGCCATGACTTTGCTTTGCTTAATGCTTGTCACTAGGGCCCGAGTGCCATGATTTCAGATATGAACCTATTATGTTTTCATGAATATATATGTGTTCTTGATCCTGTCTTGCAATTTGTAGACACCTATTACGAGTTATGATCCGCATCCCCCAGGGTGACAATAACTAGGATTCTTTCCGGTGATTACCGTAGTTTGAGGAGTTCATGTATTCACTAAGTGCTAATGCTTTGGTCTGGTTATCTATTAAAAGGAGGCCTTAATATCCCTTAGTTTCCATTAGGACCCCGCTGCCATGGGAGGGTAGGACAAAAGATGTCATGCAAGTTCTTTTCCATAAGCACGTATGACTATATATGGAATACATGCTTACATTACATTGATGAATTGGAGCTAGTTTTGTGTCACCCTATGTTATAACTGTTACATGATGAATGCCATCCGACATAATTATCCATCACTCATCCATTGCCTACAAGCTTTTCACATATTGATCTTTGCTAAGTTACTTTTCCATTGCTACTATTACAATCACTACAAACCTGCTACTGTCACTTTTGTCATCGTTACCGTTACTTACATATTACTTCCATATTAAGTCTTTTAGGTGTGGTTGAATTGACAACTCAGCTGCTAATGCTCGAGAATATTCTTTGGCTCCCCTTGTGTCGAGTGAATAAATTTGTGTTGAATACTCTACTGTCGAAAACTGTTGCGATCCCCTATACTTGTGGGTTAGGGTTATCACAGAGCCAAGCCCCACCACCACACCCCGCCACCACTCGCCGAGCCCCACCACCGAATGTTGCATGGAGGCCATAGTCGTGGCGGCCATAGAACACCATTGAATCTTCCAGGAAGCATCGCCGTAGCACCAGGGGAGCTGCGAGAAGGAGCCCCACCGCCAACGTCGGGCACGCAGGCTTTGCCAGGAGATTTCATCCAGTGGCGATGCGAGGAGAGGAGGAGAACAGGGTGGCGGTGGTGTGTTTTGGGAGTCATCCCCGTGTCGCCCAGGCGAGAGCAACGTGAGAGTTGTTACTGATTCATTTTTCTCCTCTTATTCCCATGAAGCTGATCATCAAATTAGTGTTTTCCTTGTAGATTAATAAGTTTTTTGTTAGGCCATCTCCCACCCCGACCTCAAACCACCCCCAAACGTCTAAGCCATGCGGCCCGGAGTGTTTTGTCATCCAACACGATCCTACATAGGTTCATTTGATGGCCCGGATGCATTTTTTCCGCAAACCAAACACAAACTGGGGGCTTTGAAGGCATCCGAACTGCTACCACGATCGCGTGTGACTAACCTGGCTCAATCGTAAACCCTGCTTCGTACCTGTGGGCTTTCCAGTCCGAAGCCAACTCTAGAGTACTCGATCTGCATTGGCGCCAGCTCAGAGTGGACGTGACCTCTGACTAGCGTTCACATTGAAATAGCTCACCGACCAAGGACACTCATCCTCAGTGTCCGTGCATGTTCAATGTCAGGCAAACGTTTACTAGACGGCGGGACGGGGACAATATCTACCACACCCATTCAACATTCAATGTCCACCCATCCGTCTGCCACCATTAAAAAGGCTCATCGAGCGAGAAACCAACTCCAATGCCCATGCATTGACACAACCGAACACTTGGCCTCACCGACATCCACTATCTAAAGGCGGCCACACTTGTCCAACAACACAACACAACCCCATCTATCGTGGTTTTTTCATGGCAGATGTCCGGGTGAACAAACTTAGGTTCGGGGCAAAGACACAACTATGTGGCGGCCTGAAGGGGTTGATCGGAATCGAGAAACGCGAAGTTTTACCCAGGTTTGGCCCCTCCGATGGAGGTAAAAGCCCATGTCCTGCTTGTCCGGTATTGATGACAAAGGAGACCTATCGGTTACAAGGGTGTTGTTTTGCTACCTCTCATCACGAGAGTCTCTAATCTCTTATCTATCTAAGACCTGTCTATTGAGACGTCTAAAAACTTGACCCTCTCGGGGTGACCCGCCCCTCCTTATATAAGCTGAAGGGGCGGCTTACATGTAGAGTCTAAGTCGGATTGAGACAACCTATTATGACTTGCCATTGTGGGCTTCTCATCATGGGCTTCTGAGTCACGGGGCGGGTTACACCGGAGACTCATCTTCAGGGACTTACAACTTGAGAGTCATCTGGGGACTTACAACTGGAGAGTCATCTGGGGACTTACAACCGGAGAGTCTTTCGTGGACTCGCAACAGGTGAGTCATCCAGGGACTTACAACCGTTGAGTCATCCGAGGACTTACAACTGGAGAGTCATGCAGGGACTCACAACCGGTGAGTCATCCGGGGACTTACAACTGGTGAGTCATCCGGGGACTTACAACCGGAGAGTCATCCGGGGACTTACAACCGGAGAGTTATCCAGGGACTCACAACCGGAGAGTCATCCAAGGACTCACAACCGGAGAGTCATCCAGGACTCACAATTGGAGAGTCATCCAGGGACTCACAACCGGGTTATAACTGTCTCTCGGGTCATACCGCGGGGTATATCCCCGACATTAGCCCCCAGGTTAGCTTGAATTTATTCATGGAAGCCTCCCGAAATGAGAATAGTAAATATGTTAAGTGGCCGGCTTGCTCGTTTGGCCGGCTTATGAAGTGACTCTTCAGAACTGCCGGTTTTTTCAATATGCCATTGAGTCGGCTTCCAATACTTTGGCTTAATGAAAATCTTGAAAAATAAGAAATCCTCATGACATAGATCCAGACTTCCATTGTCGTGCAACAGGGTGGCTTATATAAACTCTGGCGGGTTATGATCTTATGATAACGCCGGGTCATGAATGTTGGTGACGCCGGGTCTAACAACTGAACTCCATAATTAACATCTTAAATATTCTCCTCAAAGTTTTTGATATATCCATATTACCTGTAGCCCCCCAAGCTCCGAGATTATCCATGATAATTTGGTGCTTTGCAATGATATATTGGACTGTGTAGCCCCCAAGTACCGGGTTGTCTGCCTGCAGCAACTTGGGACTTGTAAGTTTGTTATACCTTATAAAACTTCGGCGGGTGTAGCCTCCAAGGGCCGGCTCATCAGAATGTGATGTGTCGGGTCTTCAATTTGAACCATATAACCTTTTTGAACAACTGAATACTATAGGCCCCAAGTGTCGGGTCGCACGCCTGTAGTGACTTGGGACTTTAGAAAAATATATAAAGGTCGGCTCATCTACTTGAGATAATAGGTTCTTGCTGACAATGTAACGATTTGAAAACAGGCTTGCATTAGCCCCCAAGTGTCGTGGTGCATGCTTGCAGCGACATGGGACTTGCATAATTGATATAAACTGGACTTGAATAGTGTAGCCCCCAAGTGCCGGGTCGCTTTCCTGCGGCGCCTTGGGACTATGTAAGAATAATATGACTCACCACAATTGTTTGAATGAATCCATGACCGTGGTTGTAATATAACCCGGAATGAATATCCTGGAATAATTCCTGTCTCGACATGAAATCCCTGCTCGTGGTTGTGGTGCAACCTGGCAAATATATGTTTGAGAAATCCATGAGTATTTTAGTATACTACAGAGCACAATTTAAGAAATCCGAGAACTGGTCAATTAGATGACATGACATTATATCTGATAGGGCGGCTCTTAAAAAATAATGAATTCTCCGAGCTGGCTTGAAAACTCCAATCACTTAGTACTGTTATGACAAACCATGATGAAGATCCAACCAGGTTGGCTATTAAAGATCCATTTGCTCTTGTAGAAGTTTTTCATCATACTTAACGGCGGCTCGTCTTAAGAGATAAAACCTGCAAAAATAAACAAGACAAAATATATTCTGCATTGTTGTAAGGGCTTAAAAAAGCATAACCCAGAGATGCTATATCTTTCCTGATTTGTTTTTCGAATTTTTTTGAGCAACTCATGTGTCGGTTCTTCTGGGTGGACTCGCCACTTAAAAATCCTTAGCAGTACAGGGTCTCTATCGAGATTGGCCGTCAATTTCTTTGAGCGGCTTAGGGTCTCTAAGCGAGATTAACTGACAGGAAGTGTGATGTCCTAGAAGAGACTCGGCAAGGCATGAGCACCCTAATAGCCCGTAAACTGCCTCTCACGTGACATAAATCTGTCGGTTTAACCTTAAACAGTACATGGTCCTTGAAGGATTAACTGTCTAAGAGTACGAACAGGCCACATAGCGGAGAGTCGGCGGTAGATGGGAGAGTTTATCCTTGCTTTCCGTAAGCCGGCCCTCTCGTGACAAGAGCCGCCGTTTTAACCTTAACCAGTACATGGTCTCTATGGAGATTGTCCGTTAATTTCTTTGAGCCGGCTCAGGGTCTCTAGGCGAGATTAACTGGTAAGAGTTCGGCGGGTCACCTAGCGGAGCAGCATCAGCTTACACACAGGTTTAACCCTGTTTGGCTTAAGAGTCGATCAAGAGGGTGTGTAAGCTAAACCCGGTGGGTTGGAAGCCCCCAAGTGACCTTTGTTGATGGAGTCAACTGTTTGTCTTAAGAGCCGACCGATAGGGTGTGATAAGCTACACCCGGTGGGTAGGAAGCCCCCTGGACGATCATGTTGACAGAGTCAACTATTTGGCTTGAGGGCCGACCAATAGGGTGTGATAACCTACACCCGGTGGGTGGGAAGCCCCCTGGACGATCATATTGATGGAGTCAACTTTTTGCATCATCTTGTAAGTCGCCATCTTGTAATGAAGAAAATGGCAGAAGCCTCCAAGTGACTTTATGATGATCCAATGAATCCGGGCACCCGTGTTTGAATAGTATATCTCGGCGGTTCGTCCTCTTGGGCAACTTTTTAATTCTTCCGCCAATAATGTAATAGCCCCAAGGATTGGGTTTTCTGTTGCAAAGACCGGTGGTTCTCTTTGAAAAATGACCAAATGTGTCTCGCCATGTTTGTAGCCCCCGAGTCTTAAGTTGACTTGAAAAGGCAGCTTGAGAATCTCCACTGATGGTTGAGGTTGGTCGTGGCGGGTTATAGATGATCCTGTATGATTTGTTTCAATAATCCGGTCGATGGTTCGGCCCGACTGGTTGTTGAAGTGAACCAAACTGTAATGGCGGCGATTTGTGCGCCTGTCCATTGGGCGGCTCATATCGAGGAGCACTGCACCGATATGTTGATGTAAATTAGACTATGGGCGGCGTCTTGCGCGCATCCGTTGGGCGGCTCGTACAGGCGAGCACTGCACCGATACGTCAATGTAGATTGGCCCGCCAGGTAGCGATTTAGAACCCTTCGTTGGGCGGCTCACATTGGTAAATGCGACCCCTGGCGTGTTGATGTAGACATAGAAGTTAGTCGTGGTGTTTGAAGATGGCGCTGTCGCAAGATACGGCCGTGACATTGTAAGCCGGCGCGGTCGCAAGAGATGCCCGCGGTGTCGTAGGCCCGCACAAACGGTGAGTCGCCCGTGGCATTGTAAGCCGACACGGATAGGCGAGTCGCTATGAGCACGGTCCTGGCG
This sequence comes from Hordeum marinum, assembly GCA_022496015.1. Taxonomy (NCBI): domain Eukaryota; kingdom Viridiplantae; phylum Streptophyta; class Magnoliopsida; order Poales; family Poaceae; genus Hordeum; species Hordeum marinum. The sequence goes on along the minus strand of CM039678.1, from coordinate 388,912,768 downwards.
AGTTCGATGTAGACCGAGTCGCAAGGGGTCGCAACTGGCGCACGCCCGTTCATCTGGTGATGCGGCATGTCTCCACGCTGATGCAGGATATCACCAGTGCGTGCTCAGTACCCGCGATATAAGCCACTTTTGTCATGACTAATTGTCCTGCATAAAGGATATTGCAGGCGAGAGAGATTGTTCTCGAAATAATAAAAATGCATCAATAAAGAATTTGACTGGATGGATTTCACTTGATATGCTTGGCCGAAATTTATCTGCTGCGGAGTTGATGATCACCGCGGTGAAGCTGAAGTCAACCACGGGCGACGTGACGAGGGAGCGGGAGACGTGGGAGGCCAGCGCGTCCGAGTTACGGCTCCAGGTGACGGCCGAGTGGAAGCGGCTCAAGGTGACCGTGACAGCGAAGGCGGCTTGCTGGATTTGTAGAGGCAGTCGGGGACTTGGCGGCTCGAGGCCATAGCCACGCACGGCAGAGGCGAAGGGCAGGGCCGACACAGCTCTTAGGCGGCGGCAGAACGGCGATGCAGCCGAGTCTGAATGGCTTTGCGCCATCTTGCGGCCGCGGCAGCACTATTGGGGCAGACCGGCGTGCAACGGGCACGAGGTGGCGGCAGAGCTGCCGGGCATGCGGCGGCAAAAGCACCAGGCGCGTGAGGAGCCACAACTAGCTGCTAGGCGCGCGAGGAGCGGCTAGCCACCGGTGATGACCATGGCGAACTCGCTTTTACGTGTAGCATCGGCAGATGTACCAATCGAAGATGTTAATGGAGGCACGTAAGCTGATGCGGACGTGGGTGAGCGGAGCGGCTTGGACACGATGGCCATGGTGCGGCGAGTCAAGTTGTGGTCGAGTATAGGCAGACGTGGAGGTCGGTTGGCTCTGTTGCCGGTGGACGGGTGCAGCGGTGGAGTGAGCCAGCTCGAGACGTGGCCGCGGCGGTGAGATGGCTCAAGGCGGAGTTGATATGGTGACCGGCGCGGCACAGTGGGAACCGGACGGCCGACGCATAGAGGTGAAAACTGCCCGGAGTTGCGGCTCGTGACGAGGCGATGGTGACTTTGGACGTGAGGCAAGGCCGGCTCAGCATTGGCGGCTTATGACTTGGAGAGGCGCCGGATTGTGGCGATGGCTGAATCCAGCCCGCGGATTCAGAGAGGCGCCGACGGCTAATGCGGCGGGTTGAGCCAGGTGGCTTCTGGGCGCACGGCAGAGGCGCTGGCACGACACGCGGGAGGGGCGCGCAGTAGGGCGAGCCAGCGGTGGAGTGGTCAGCAGGTTGATCTTGCACGGCGGAGGCAGTGCGCGAGGCTGATCATGGTAGAGATTGCTTGGAATAGCAAGGGGAAAACAGGGCCAGCTCGATTCAAAAGTGAGGCCGGTTTGGAGTTGAATCACGTCGCCGGCCCTCGGTGCTGCGAGGCGAGTCCGACTTTGGACGTGAGGTCAAGGCCAAACCCTTGTCTGTGTATCTCTTTGGGTCACAATCTTCTTTCCTTTTTTTCTATTATTTTCTTCCATATCCGACTCCCTTTCCGTCTTTTCTCTTTCGTGAATACTCCAATGATAGCGACTTGGTGGTTTGAAGATTCGGCAGCAAGCTTGATGCATAGTTAGTACTAGCAATTGATGTACCAATACGAGTGTACATGACACTTGATAATTGTTCAGTGGACATAGTAATTGGAAACCAAATATTGCAGCTTTATGTAATCACATTACTGAGTATGTGGTGTTTCTCTTGTTTTGATCATGTCTGCCCGTCCCAAAGCAACGACGACATTGATTGTTGACTACCTCGGGACTTAGATCCTTCTGATTTGATGCGGTCGGGGGTAGCTGCAATAATATCCGGACACGGCAGCCGCTCATATGGATACTACAGCTTCCACTTGGTGACTTGCGGTGACGCATAGACGTGCAACCCTAATTCTCTTACCCCAATTTCGAATAGGTTGTTCCGGTTGTCCGTCTCGGTGATGATGTAGATCCTTCCGTGCTGGATTTTCTTCATCTGGCACATCGCAAGCTTCTCAATCCCCGCGGAGATCCTTCAAGAACACAACACCACTGTGCTCTATGCCCCACGGTGGGCGCCAACTGTCGTGGTTTTGTCACGGCAGATGTCCGGGTGAACGGACTTAGGTTCGGGGCGAAGATGCAACTATGTGGCAGCTTCAAGGGATTGATCAGAATCGAGAGACGCGGAGTTTTACCCAGGTTCGGCCCTCCGATGGAGGTAAAAGCCTACATCCTGTTTGTCTAGTATTGATGATGAAGGAGACCTCTCGGTTACAAGGGTGTTGTTTTGCTACCTCTCATCACGAGAGTCTCTAATCTCCTGTCTATCTAAGACCTGTCTATTGAGACGTCTAAAAACTTGACCCTCTCAGGGTGACCCGCCCCTCCTTATATAAGCTGAAGGGGCGGCTGGCATGTAGAGTCTAAGTCGGATTGAGACAACCTATTATGACTTCCCATTGTGGGCTTCTCTTCATGGGATTCTGAGTCACCGAGCGGCTTACGCCGGGCGGCTTACATTGGGCGGCTTACACCGGAAGCTCATCTTTAGGGACATACAACTAGAGAGTCATCCGTGGACTTACAACTGGAGATTCATCCAGGGACTCACAACCGGTGAGTCATCCAGGGACTTACAACCGGTGAGTCATCCGAGGACTTACAAATGGAGAGCCATCCGGGGGCTCACAACCGGTGAGTCATCCGGGGACTTACAACCGGTGGTTCATCCGGGGACTTACGACCGAAGAGTCATCCGGGTACTTACAACCTGAGAGTCATCCGGGGACTTACAATTGGAGAGTTATCCAAGGACTCACAACCGGAGAGTCATCCAGGGACTCATAACTGGAGAGTCATCCAGGGACTCACAACCGGGTTATAACTGTCTCCCGGGTCATACCGTGGGGTATATCCCCGACACCATCCGCTCCACATCTTCCTCCCATGCACCACATCTGATATGACCACGAATGGGAACACTCTATGGGAGTGCATGTTGACAAAGATGAAGCACGAGATGGCCCCCCTCGCGGTAGTCGTGTTGTGCACACGGTAGTGATACGTCTCCAACTTTTCTACATTTTTCGATTGTTCCATGCTATAATATTATCATTCTGGGATACTTTCTATGCATTTTTTGAGCACTAACCTATTAAACCAGTCCCAAGTGCCAGTTGCTATTTTCTGCAATGTTTTTAGATTTTCAGGAATACTACACCACACGAAGTCTACATACCCCGAAGCTTCGTAGGACGATGATACTCGTGATCTGCGTTCGGTTTTCTATGAATAGGAACGGGTAATCACAGCACAAAGTGGGTAAATATTTCCCTCAGTTACGAAACAAAGGTTTATCGAACCAATAGGAATACCAATCCTCAATCGTCTTCAGTGGCTGCACACATAAGAACAAACAACTTGCACCCAACGTCAGGAAGAGGGTTGTCAATCCCCTTAATCCCGTTTTTTGCAAGCAAGTGAGTTGTGTAGATAATTGTATATAATAGTAAAGTGAAAAATAAGTTAAAAGGTAATAAATAACAGTAAGCTAATGATAGCGTTTGTGAATTTGTAAATGAATAGACCCGAGGGGGCGTAGAGTTCTCTAGTGGAATCTCTCATAAGCAAAGCATACAATGGGTAAACAAATTACTATCGGGCAATCGATAAAAAAGGCAATTATTATGCTATGTTCACGAAAATGATCAGATGTATATAGGCATCACGTCCATAAGAAAATAGGCTGACTCCTGCCTGCACCTACTACTATTACTCCACTTCAAGAGTGCTTCTATGCTTACCTCTCTATGTATTAAGTTCATGAAAAACAAAGTAATGATTGTAGAATGATGATATGATGTATACAAAGTAAACTCAACTAATATGAATAAACCCCATCGTTTTATCCTTAGTAGCAACAACACAATGATGCAACTTGTCCCGTTCTATCACAGGGATATAGAAACTCGTCAGGTTGAAGCTACTACAACGCACCACTCCCACGGAAGACATATCAATCTAGTTGTCCAAACTATCTCAATAGATCGGAGAGCGTTACAAAGCAATGATGATCATGCAAATAATAATCATAGTAATCAGGTTTGACTCAAATACTTTTCATGAATAATCTGAACATAAACTCACAATTCATCAGATCCCAACAAACACACCATACAAAGGGATTACATGAGATAGATCAAGGCAAAAATGTGACGAACATTGTATTGAAGATCGAGAGAGAGCATCTAGGTACTACCTACTGACCCATAGGTCTATGGTGAACTACTCACACATCATGGTGAGGGAAGCAAGGTTGATGAAGAGGCCCTCCATGATCGATCTCCCATCTGGCAGGGTGCCAGAACAGAGGTGTACATGGCCTCCCATCGGAATAGAGACTTGCGACGGCAGAAGAAGTGTTTTGGGAGTGCTTCTGGTTTTTTGGGTAGATGGGAATTTATAGGCCAGAGAACAACATCGGGGGGGGCTCCAAGGGCCACCACACATATGGACACGGCCCCTAGGCGGTGGATATATATGGGGTGGACCCTGGTGCACCTCCTTGCCCTCCTTCGAAGCTTCTAGGGCTTGTATTGGTCCAGAAAAAACCACCAAAAAGTTTGGTGCCAATTGGACTCCATTTGGTATGGTAACGCCGAATAGGCAAAAATACACAGAAAACAGGAACTGGCACTGGGCACTATGTCAATAGGTTAGTGCTCAAAAATATTATAAATTGGTAAATAAATACCCAAAAAGTATCCTAGAATGATAATATGTCTGCACAGAACAATTACAAATTATAGATACATTGGAGAAGTATTAGACGACCAGAGGGCACACTAGGTGCCCCAAGCCAACAGAGCATGCCAAAGGGGGTAGTCACGCCCTGATGGCTTGGGGCCACCTTCCCGGCCCTCTGGCATCGTTCTTTGGCCTATAAATTCTTATTAATCCCCCAAACCCTAGGGATCCTCCCAAAATACTTCTGTCACCGCAAGTCTTCGTTTTGTCGTGTGCCCATCTGGAGCCCTGTTGTGGTGCCCTGCTGGAGGGGGGGTGATCACAAAGGGCCTCTACATTGTCCTTGGTGCTCCCATGGTCATGTGTGAGTAGTTCACCATACACCTACGAGTCCATAGTTAGTACCTAGATGACTTTCTCTCTATGTTCTTCCTTGCCATGATCACCGCGATTCCCATGGTGATCTATGTTATGTAATCAATCTTTGCGGTGTGTTTACTAGGATTCGATGAATTGTGGGTTTATGTTCAGATTATTCATGAAAAAATAGTCTTCTTTGAATTCTTATTTGCATGATTATTATAGCTTTGTAATTCTCTCCGATCTATCTGTTTGATTTGGCCAACTAGATTGATTTATCTTCTATGGGAGAGATGCGTTGTAGTGGGTTGAATCGTGCGGTTCTCTATATCCAAGTGACAAAGTAGGGGACAAGACATGTATTTTTATTGCTTCCACTAAGGGTAAAACAATGGGGTTCATTCATATTAATTGGAGTTACTTTGTTACATCATGTCATCATTCTCCAAATATTACTCTGTTTTACTTCATACTCTAGATGCATGTTGGATAGCGGACGATGGGTGGAGTAATAGTAGAACGTGCATGTAGGAGTCAGTATACTTGTTTATGGACTTGATGACTATATGCATGATCATTTCCGTGATTAAACATTGCATAACTATGTGCTTTTCTATCAATTGGCCAACAACAATTTGTTTACCCACACTATGCTTTCTTCGAGAGAGAAGCCTCTAGCGAACACTATGGCCCCAGAGTCTATTCACAATATATTTACAATCGCTCTAAATAAATTGCTTCCATTTATTTGTTTTATTTTTATTTTAGACTTTACAATTATCAATTATCATCTACGGTACTTATCGCTTGCAATTAACGAGTACAAGGGGATTGACAACCATCTTGCCCGCGTTGGGTGCAAGTGTGTGCTCTTTTGTGTGTAGGAGTTGAAGACGGGAAAATGTGTAGTTATCCTATTTTTTCAATAACCTTGGTTCTCACTGATGGGAATACTTATCAATGCTATGTTGCATCACGCCCTCCTCTTTGGGAAAAACTCCAACGCAAATCACAAGTATTAGGAAGGATTTCTGGTGCCGTTGCCAGGGAGTATCATCAATTTCCTGTCAAGTACCTTCTTAAAAATTATCATTCACTTGTTATAGTTTTTATTTGAGGTTATATTTTTCTTTATATAAAAATAAAAAATACAGAAATATTCATTTTTCTTGTTTGCTTATTACAATGTTTGGGCCACAGGTTAATGTTTCTCCGGATATTAAAGTACTATACTTTTAAAAGTAAACACGTGGAGAACCTAAAATATGCATGGTATCGTATAATAGAGTCTCATCATAAATCTTCCATAAATAATTATATGAAAATCCTACTTCATAATTTTTATATAGGTCCAGGGATGTCTCATAGACAGGTTCTAGACTTTGCTGCAAAAGGAAATTTTACCAAGTTGGACTCAAGTGTTGCGTATGAGATAGTAGAAGGAATGGTAGGAACTCCTCCTTTACCTCAAATATCTTCTTTTACACATGAGGGAATCCAAATATTAGAGAAGATAGGAGATTTGCAGAAACATATTAGTGCAATACAAAAGGTTAACGAACCCATCAGAACATTAGGCCCTAGCCTTCATCGCATGAACTCTTTTCTTACCACGGCTAATAAAAAGCTTGAGTCCTTATAGAAACTAATGACAACACTTTCATAGGCTATGGTTAAAAGGAAAGAACCTTCGGGTCAGAAAAGGGTCCCGCTAAGGGAGCCAATGTGGATGTTGGTATGGACATCACTTGAAACTATGCATTATGCGTAGCTAGGGGCATAAAACAAAAACGCTACTTGGGAGGCAACCCAATAGTTATCTTATTTTTCTTGTTATACTTTATGTTTGTGTGGGTTAACATAATTATTGCTATTTGAATGATTGTGTTTTATTCTTTAATTAGTGTTTGTGCCAAATAAAGCCTTTGGGATTAATTTGGATGATAGTAGAATTGATGATGTTAAAAAAAGAACTTTAGCGTCCAGTGCGGGATTTTTGGATTTCTGCTGGAGCATGATAAATGCTTGAAATTTTTAAAAATTATTTCTATACACATTTCCTAGGTTTTCCTAATTTTTATAATTTTCTTAGATACATAAGTATAGTTTCTCTAAAGATCATTACAGACTATTCTGTTTTAGATAGATTTTGTTTTTTCTCGCATAGTTTGCTTGTTCTGATGATGCTATGGATTATATCAGGGGGATAATCCATGGATAAGTTAGAATATAGTACCTTATGAAATAATGAAATATGAATCAATTTATAATAGTAACTAAAGTATTTGATATGCTTATTATACTAATTGATCGCACAAAGATTTCTGTTGAGGTTTGCGTGCTAAAGTTTTCAAATTTTGGGTGCTATCACGATGGATGAAGGAATAAGGAGCGACAAAGAGCCTAAACTTGCGGATGCCCAAGGTACACCAAGTAAAATTCTAGGAAGACTCAAGCATCTAAGCTTGGGATGTCCCGGAAGGCATCCCCTCTTTTGTTCCAACCCATCGGTATGTCAGTTGGAGCTACATTTTTAGTCATGACATGATATGAGTTTTGCTTGGAGCATCTTGTGTTTTAGTTTGATTTAGTTTTAGTTTTCCACAATCATTCTTTGCTAGACATACCTGCTTGAGAGAGACACATGTTAATCATGTCGTTAGAATACTTTGTGTGCTTCACTTATATCTTTTGAGCTAAGCAGTTGCTCTAGTCCTTCACTTATATCTTTTCGAGCATGGTGGCATATGTATTTGGTAGAAATAATTGCAATATCATTCTTCACTTCAATTTGTTTGAGATTTTAATAAATATTTATGTAATTTGCATGCGTTATAATACTAGTCCAAAAATAATAGGTATTCAAGGAGTGCATAATGAAAACCACATGTAGCACATAAAAGAGAAATTGTGGGTTAATTATATTGATGTTGTAATATGAAAGGGCGTGAGTGCATGGTTGTCGGTTAGTAGGAATATTGATAGTTAAAGGGAGTTAATTTGTTTTTCATCTATATATTGGTTATGGCATTGTGATGATGTGTGAGCATTCTTATTCCTCGTTGAAATCCTAGTGTTGTTTATGTTGGGTGCGTGCGATGGTTAGCTCCTCCCAACCTTCTCCCTAGGGGCATGCGAGTATTACTTTGCTTTGAGAGAGCTAATAAAGCTTTACAATAAGTATGTGAGTTCTTTATGATTAATGTGAATCCATGGATGTACGCACAGTCACCTGCTCATATTTGGCATCCTCTTAGGTACCGTGCATTACCCATTCTCACCTCGAGGATTAGTGCAAACTTCGTTGGTGCATTCAAACCCCGTGACATGATACATTCTGTTGTACATAAGCCTCATTATATCTTCCTCAAAACAGTCATCATACCTACCTATAAGGGCATTTCCGTACCATTCCAAGATTTATTTCCATGCAACTTCCACCATTACATCATATGACTAGTACACTCATTGTCATATTGCTTTGCATGATCATATAGCTGGCATAGTATTTGTGGCAAATATACCGTTCATCATTGTTTACATGTTACGAAACATCATTGCACAAGTTGGTACACTAAAAAACACATTCATATAGAGGCATATTGTTTCGTGGTTTTTCATATCGAGTTGTAATTAAGTAAATAAAAGTGTGATGTTTATCATTATTAGGGCATTGTTTTAGTGAGGAAAGTACGATAGCTACAATGATTCCCCCACAAGTCAGGATGAGACTCTGGACGGAAAAAGGAAGAAAAAGGAAAGAAAGAAAAAAAATGAAAAAAACAGAAAAGGATAAAAATAAAAAGGAAAAAGGAAAAAATGAGAGAAAAGAGAGAAGGTACGGTCCTACTACCTCTTTTTGTACACTTGTGCTTCAAAGTAGCACCATGTTTTCCATATAGAGAGTCTCATGTTTTGTCATTTTCATGCTAGTGGGAATATTTAGTTATAGAACTTGGCTTGTATATTGAGATGACGGGTTTCCTCAAATGCCTGGGGTCTTCATGAGCAAGAAAGTTGGATGCACACCCACTTAGCTTCATTTGAGCTTTTGTACACTTATAGCTCTAGTGCATCCATTGCATGACAATCCATACTCCTCACATTGATTTCGATTGATGGGCATATCGATAGCCGGTTGATCCGCCTGGTTGACGCACGACCTCTTCTCCACTTTGACCTATTTTATATCTACCACCATATTCTATTCCACCTATATGCCATGTCAGTGGTTCACACTCATGTACTGAGTGAGGTATAAAGAGTTGAAGCACGTTAGAAAGTACGATCCAATTGCCTAGATTAACACCATGGTGCATGACATTTGTATTTATCTGGTGAAGACGGAGTCATGCCATGCTAATATTATAAAATTAATGGTGTAAACATTCATTAAGGATCATATATTTTGAAAGTTCATGATTATGTTACTTATGTTTATGGATATCACTATGTTAATGTTTATACAATCATCATTTCTCAATGATCATATCTGAAAGAGATTACATGTTTGGTAGCTTGTCACATCAAAAATACATTTTTCATCATCTACCTAGTCGAGGACGAGCAGGAATTAAGCTTGGTGATCTTGATACGTCTCTGATACTTGTGATTTGCGTTGGGTTTTCTATGAAGAGGAATGGGTTATCGCAGCACAATGTGGGTAAGTATTTCCCCCAGTTATGAAACCAAGGTTTATCGAACCAATAGGAATACCAATCCTCAACCTTCTTCAGCGACTGCACATAAAAGAGCAAACAACTTGCATCCAACACTCGCAAGAGGGTTGTCTATCCCCTTGGTCTCGTTATTTGCAAGCAAGTGAGTTCTATAGATAATTGTAAATTGCAAAATAAAATAAAAGCAAGTAAATGGCAGCAAGGAATAGTAGCGTTTGTAAATATATATGTGAATAGACCTGGGGGCCTTAGTGTTCTCTAGTGGCATCTCTCATGGAAATAGCATACAATGGGTAAACAAATTACGGTTGGGCAATTGATTGAAAAGCAGAGTTATGCGATTTTCACGGCAATGATCATGTGTATATAGGCATCACATCCATAAGAAAATAGACCGACTCCTTCTTGCACCTATTACTATTACTTCACTAATCAACCGCTATCTAGCATGCATCTAGAGTATTAAGTACAACAGAGTAATGTTTGGAGAACAATGACATGATGTAGACAAAGTAAACTCAATCAATATGAATTAACCCCATCATTTTATCCTTAGTAGCAGCAACTCAAAGACGTATCTTGTACCCTACTTTGTCAATGGGATATAGAAACTCATCAGGTTGAACCTACCATAACGCACCACTCCCACCAAAGAAATATCAATCTAGTTGGACAAACTATCTCAATGGATCGGAGAGCATTACGAAGCTATAATCATCATGCAAATAAGAATCATAGTAATCAGGTTTGACTAAATACTTTTCATGAATAATCTGAACATAAACCCGCAATTCATCGGATCCCAACAAACACACCATACAAAGGGATCATATCAGATAGATCAAGGCAAAGATACTATGAACATTGTCTTGAAGATCAAGAGAGAGAGATTGCCATCTAGGTACTACCTACAGACCCGTATGTGTGTGGTGAACTACTCACACATCATCATGAGGGCAGCAAGGTTGATGAAGAGACCCTTCATGATCGACCCCCCTCCGCCAGGGTGCCGGAACGGAGCTCTAAAGTGTTTCAGGACCTCCTCTAGGGTTTTTGGGATATTAGAGAATTTATAGGCCAGAGAGTGACGTCAGGAGAGCCACGAGGCGACATCCACATACCAGGGCATGCCCTGATGTGTGGAGGATCCCTCGTGCAGCTCCCGACCTCCTTCTGAAGCTTCCAGGTCTTCTTCTGGTCCAGCAAAAAACATCAAAAAGTTTCGTGGCAATTGGACTTCGTTTGGTACTATAAACCTGAGAAGTAAAAACATGCAGAAAACAACAAGTGGCACTAGGCACTAGGTCAATAGGTTAGTGCTCAAAAACATTATAAATTGGTAAACAAATGCCCGAAAAGTATCCTAGAATGATAATATGTCAGCAAGGTACAATCAAAAAAATTAGATACATTGGAGATGTATCTAGCATCCCGAAGCTTAATTCCTGCTCGTCCTCGAGTAGGTAAGTGATAAAAACATATTTTTTGATTTGACATGCTATCCATTATGTAATCTTTTGCATGTATGATCACTAAGAAATTATGAAATAACAAACATTAACATTGAAAAATTTATAAGTATAAGAAGCAAAATCATTGTTTTTTCAAAGTATACAATCCTAAAGGAATGTTTACCCCCATTCATCTTATTATATTAGCAAGGCATGGCTCCATCTTCACCACATTAATACAAATGTTAAGCACCATAGTGTCCAAGTTAGGCAATTGTATCATACTTTTTCAGTATGCATCAACTTTTTATTCTTCACGCAATACATGAGCGTGAGCCATTGGACAAGCATGTAGGTGGAATCACTAGTGCAATCGTGTGCTATACAAATAGTTTTAGCCCCTTTCCGTGACATAATATTAAACCGTCACCTTGCATGTGTGAGCGATAGGGGGGCTATCCCACATGACAGTGAAAACCCGTCGGCGATGCCTGCACCTGGTCACACACGATGGAAAAAATATAGTGTTTGCGATTGGAAGGACCATCACAAACAGACATACACACAGGGAATCCCAAAGGTACGTTTCCATTCGTATTGCAGATCACACACAATTTTCTGCATAACACCATTTCTGATAGGTGTGTTCATCACACATGATAGTTATAATTTTGTCGTTTCCGTAACTCAGAACATCACTCACGGTGTCTAGAAGAAACTGTTTGGCATTGGGATGCCCATCACACACACTAGCTATGTGAAAACGTTTGTGATTGGGTGTCACAACACACATAGTTGTCGACCATAATTCGTGTGTGATTCCTCATCGATCCAACACGCCAACTTTCTAGAAACCATGTGGGTTTGTTCATGTCCTCGCCTAGGATTTTGTCTTAGAATCTGTCTGCAATGGGAACCCTAATAATCAACCTAATTGATCAATTATTTATAATTCATTTAGTAATCAAAATTAACATTTCATATGAACCACATAATATATTTCTTATTCATAGTACGGCAACAAGGATTTCATAATTCAATTACATCGGGGTACAACCTCATATAGGCATATTTTGCCTAGCTACCCAATTGCACAAGACAAAGTTTCAAATGCAACATCTAAAACCTTTGGAAATTAAGTGGTCATCATAGATGGTAAATAGACAGATGAATCTCATCTAGAAAATTGTTAAAGAGGAAGGCGAATACTGAGCCTTCAATGATGTTGAAGGTCCTGGCAACTTTAGGCCAATGCATGTGGATGATTGCTCGCCCATACTCTGTGCTCTTAAGGAAGACTTCAAGATAATATTGTGGGAGCCGTATGCACACCTTCATCGCCTCTTGATCATATAGGAGGTTTGAGATGTAATCAACGATGAACTTCCTTGAAAAGGACTCAAAACAAACATACGGGTAGATATCTTTTCTAAACTTTGAAATGGCGCACAGGGAAAAGGACAAGTTGAAAGAGATGGTACCATCTTGTAGTTGAATGATATCTTTTTCATTGTGCAGACAAATATCTTGTTGTTTTTCGTATCTAGCTTCTTTATCTTAACAATCTTCCTGAGTTTCTTGATTTGACTGATATTCAAGCATACCTCATTTCCCCACATGCAAAAAGGGTCGAACAGTGGGTCTAAACCTCTTACAGCAGGACCTACATCTGCAAGAACAAATTATTAATAAAAAAATTCCTATTACAATGGTTTCTACAATTGCACAATAATGTGCTATTAGCCAAACGACCATGGATTTCCAAACCTCGATGGTAAACTTTTGTGGCCCCCATTGTTTCCCCCTCCAACATATTTAAGACAAATATTGATGAGGTTACAAGTGATATTTGGCTTACTATCACTGAAATATGTTAATGGAAAATAAATACATTGCGGATCCAAAAAATTAGTTCGAGCCACATTGAAAATCCAGTTATCTAAACCATGTGTGCTAAGAACAAGGAAATTTAGCAATTCTATATGTTGCACATGTATTTAGTACATCTAAATTCGATTTATTCGTCACATGCATAACAATACAAAATTGTACCAACAACAATCGTACATCACATTTTAGAATTGAATTGACTAGTTAAATGATCACCACAACAAATGAATGAAAGAGTTAACTAAGCACCACATTGGACATTTCACTAGAATTTGTAAATGAAAGGCAATAGTGGCATAGGAAACAACTAAACGAAACATGCTTAACCAGAGTACCTAGGTGAACATAGGTCCTAAGTGACAAATCTAAGAAAACAAGATATTCCTCACCATCGGAGAATACCGATGATGATGGGCTCCATCAACTTGGAAGAGGGTGAGGCCTCCACACCATGGGTGCACCCCTCGTAGTGGTGAGTGGCCTGATCCTGCCCCGGCACCAACATGTCGGCACTAGAGTTCAGTTAAGCACGGGCATGCTGAGGAAACACAGTAAAGTCTTCGTCGAACGCACTGTCGGTGCCTTCGAGAAAAGACCACAAGCTGTCGTTTATAGCAGCCAACCGTGTGGCACCATCAATGAGCGAGGCGTCGATGGTGGCCTCGATAGAGAGGTGATCCTCCAAGATCTGGGGTTGGCACACATGGAATCCATAGCTGCCTCATCTGTGCGTGCAACTGCGATTTGCTTCTCTAGAGTCAAGTGCTCTTTGAGATCCTGGCTATACTACGTGCACCATGGCTTTCAGCGGCGATTATTTGGAGGATGGGGAGGTGATTTGGGTGGAAGGTGTCACACCGGCAATCAAGCCATGTGGGATGGAGGAGGAGGGGGTGAGGGGGTATTGGGGAGGTGTGGATTACCTAACTAGATGGATGAGGCCAAGCAGCAGGAAGGAGCGGCGCCGGCGAGGAGGCGGTGCTGCAAGCAAGAAATGAAGATTTGAACTAGGAAAGGTAGAGGAAAATGGGGAAATGTGCCTTTGACTGGTATCGGGGGCGAGGGAGGTAGATATTTCTGAGGCAGCCCAAAATTTTCATTCAATTGAGCAAAAAACTGGCGCGAAAAGCACCATTGGACACAGTCCCTTATTTGCAACCATGTGCGATATCAAAACATCACAAACAAAGCCTGGTTTATACACCGTGTGTGATCAGATTGGACATGCAAATTTTTCAGAATAGTTCTCGATATCAACACATCACAAACGAAGCCTGTGACATACCCCGTGTGTGATGAACTTGGATGTGCAAACGTTTGTCTCCAAGCTTTGGACGTAAGATTGGGTACCACATTACACATGGTTCATTCCAAAAAAGTGTGTGTGATGAACTTCAGTTTCATTTCAATTTGAAGATGGAATGGTGATATGGCGGCAAATTTTTGGTCGGAATTTCCCTGGTTATAGTGTTTATCCACGTCGTCACGTAATATAACATCAATTGCTAATTTTGGTACTGCACACTTACTTAATCGAGAAATTAAACAGAGTTGGTTGACCTAAACATTACTCTAACAAAAGACCAATGCTCTAAAGAACGACTAATATTCCACCCGACGCTCGCCAATCTTCGCCGCATCCTTCATAACTAGCTCGCGCTCGACGACCTCCAGGGGAATCGGCTCCATGGCATCCATCACCACATACTCTTCAAGCATCTCACCGTCCACGTCCGCCATCCCTTTGGAAAAGGCCGCCACGAGTTTGGCGTGGCCGACCACGGCCCAGGCATTGACGACCTCCATCTTGGCCAGGGAGGCTGCCGACGAACGGACGGCTGCCCCTCGAGCGCTATTGGCAATTTCCAACTCTTAGAACGTAGGTTGTCGACCGTTGTCAGAGAAGGCCACTTCTATTTGTGCGGTGATGGCCACGAGCTGGGTGTGGGCAGCCGCCATCAGGGCTACAGCGGCCACCGAGGAACGGAAAGTTGTTGTGCTGTTCTCGTCATTTGCTATCTGTGTCGCGCATGTTGTTGCCACCATCTCAAATGCAGCAGCTGCCCTTTCGGCGGCCGTAGTCGCCCTGTCGGAGAGTGCGGTCGCACTTAAGGATCTTGTGAGTGCATTCATGGATGATGCAGCCTCGCTCGGGCCGAGTGGGTCACCAAAGTTGCCCTCACGACGCGGATCCATGTCCCCATCTTTCACCGGCAGTGCTTGAACAGTAAAGTGGTCTTGGAGAACCAGTGTGACTGTGTGGTTGACGCACCCGCGATGGACTGAAGCTTCCGGCCTAAGTCATATATGAGGATTGGCCCAAGATATTTTAATACCACATCACACACGTTTCATGATCAAGAACTGTTTGTGATGTATTTGATTTTCAATCTGCTTTGATAATAAAAATGAAGTTGCATTGGCAATTGAAGGTGTTTGGATGGCAATAATATTTATTTGCAATGAACTTGCAACTATCGGATTGTCTGTTAAATATGGAATAATTTAGGGATGTTTAGACCCTTTAAAACATTTAAATTATTTTTTGGACATTTCATGTGCATAGTTCAAATTTTAACCGCGGTTTATTAAGCACATACTACAGGGTACCTAAATGGGTTGAAAATCAACTATTTTTCACTTGATACATGCTTTGGTCCCATGCAAGAAATGGAAATTAAACGAATTCCAAACCTCACGGTATTTTGGCTCGGTCATAGACTTTGAGAAGCCATGTTTTCAAATTCTTGTAAATCCAAATATCGTGAGAAATTCATGAAACTTGGCATGGTGTGATGTCATGGTGCATGCATGTTGTGGTAAAAACAATGCCTAGTTTGGGATAAGTTTTGGCACAAACCACCTACAATCCGAAGATTCTCACAAGAAGTCATGTGGTTCCGGTTGGGATAGTTCCATTTTATGTGCGAAACAACATCTGATGTCGCTTTTCGCCTTGAATTTATTTCTACAGTCTCCATAGAGTAACGTGAATGTGTCATGCAAATCAATAGAGTCTTATAGAGTTTGTTTGGCCTTTAAGTACATTAATTGAATTTGGTAGGCATTCAATTAATGTGCATATATATAATTGAAATTTGAACTACAATCACTTCATAGTCCAGCTCATGAAAATATGTCAAAAAACCATATACGTTTCACTAGCTGCATGTTTGGGTCCCACACAATAAATGGGAATGAATTTCGAACATATATATCTACGGCACGAGGCTCGACCGCAAATATCTGGAAACTTAATTTTAAAATTCATGTAAATGCAAACCTCGATAAAAATTCATGAAATTTGGGCATCGTGACATCAATTGCCCTGTTGTGTGTGTTGTGGTAAAAAATTGCCCAATTTTGGACAAGTTTTAGCACAAAGCTTCTTATAGAATGAAGGTTCTCAGAAGAAAGTTGTTTGTTCCGATAGGGAAAGTTCATATTTTACATGTGAAACAACATTCGTTGTCTCTTGTGGCCTGCATTTATTTCTGGAGTCACCCATAGAGCAACTTTTTGACAGTCATGCTAAACTATGGATTTTTTCCAGGGTTCGTGCGACCTATTTAACACATTAATTGAGTTTTCTAGTCGTTTAATGTGCATAATTCAAATTTGAACTACAATCGCAAGGTCCAACACATGAAAAATAGGTTGGAAACATATGCCTTTCCATGGATGCATGTTTAATTAGGTCTTGCGCAAGGAATGCGAATGAATTTCTAACATCTCATTGGCTGTTTGCTCGGCTACAACTATTGAGATGCTTGATTTTCAAATTCCCATAAATCCAAAACTCGTCAGAAATTTGTGAAACTTGGCATCATGTCGTGACAAGGGCACACACATGTCGTGGTAAAAAAACTGTCCAAATTGGAGATGTTCTTCCACAACCCCCTTACAAATCGGAGCCCTCACAAGAAGCTTTGTGGTTTCGATAGGGAACATTATATATGCATGCCACATATGCGGGCGGAAATACATCTGATGCCTCTTCTCTCCTTGATTTTCTTTATATAAACAACATAGACATATGTACGTGTGAAGTGCAAAAATATGATTAAATAGGGGATCATCTGGCTTTTAAATATATCAAGTGAGTTTTTTGTGCATTATTTGATGTGCATAATTCAAATTTGATCTACAACCACAAGGTCCGAGGCGGCAAAATGGGCTGAAAAATCATATATGCGTCCTTGGATGCATGTGTTAGGTCACATGCAAGAAATGAGAATGAATTTCAATCATCTAAGCATGTTGGCTCGACCACAAATATTGAGAAACTTGGTTTCGAAATTCTCATAAATCCAAAGCTCTGCCAGAAATTCATGAAACTTGGAATGGTTTCATGTGAAGGCACACATATGTCGTGGTAAAAAAATACCAAGTTGGCCATGTTTTGTAAGAAGCCTCTTACAAACATGAGGTTCTCATACAACAATAAGCTACATCTAGTGTTCTGTTAGGGAACATATCTATGCATGCGACATCTGCAGGGGGAAAATGACATCCGATGCCTCTTCTCTCCTTGATTTTTCCTAGAAACAACATAAAACAATAGGTGTGTACTGCAAACATATTAAATTATTAACGGTTTGTATGGCGTTTTTATACATTAATTGAGTTTTCTGTGCATTTAATGTACATAATTCAAATATAAACTATAGTCACAAGGTCTATGTTGGGCAGGGCCTCATCATATAAAGCATAAATATGTTGAGCTATTTTTAGTGTCCACTTTGAGAGAAAGAGCAAGCATTATTAAAAGTTAACAAAGGCAATTTGGAACAAAAATATTTCACGTTACCATCACAAACATGCGTATTATTTATAATTTGTTGATGTTCTACAGACCTTACGTGCAGGCCACATGTCTCTACCTGTATTGGCAAGGAGGTAGCATGCGGACATGTGTTTGAGTACACGGGTGGCGTGCGAGCAGTGTATTGCGCATGCTCATCACGGTGGCATGTCCTTTGCTAGTTGTCAAACAGGTTTCATACTAAATACCCGTATGCAAACCGAGGGAAATTGTTCCTTCCCTACTAAGCCAAGCGAAAAGCTGGCGCAAAGGAGTTTTTTCATTGCATCATCGCAAAAGGTTGTGAATCATGACCGGTGTGCCCCTCCGGATGCTACAACTTATACTGTTGCTAACTGCCGAGGTTGCCATGTATGCAAAAAACTCTAATGTTGGGAAGTAATTAACGAGAGATATGAGTTTGGTGACCACATGAAGAAACAATGCCAGGCGCGTGAACCTTGGCAAAACACTAAACACCCCATGTAAGCACCGATTGATGCATTGGCATCTGGAGTAAGATAAGATTCGAATCTTGCATATTGGGTAAATTTTCATTTGCAAATTGGAAACACCAAGATTTTTCCAATTTTGTAGGAACAAAATCACTATTAGGGTGCAAAATAGCCCCTAAATACTTCTTCGGAGGGGCTTCGTGCTACTGCTAGCAGCCTTATCCACTGCCGAGCGCGTTCTGTAAGAGACGGAGGAGGAGAAGCCTACCGATGAGCTAGAGGAGTCAAATTCGTCAACTGGCGCTGCTGCCCTCTGCCGCTATTGACGCGCCTCCTAGAAGCGGCGGGACTCGGCGTATAAATCTTCATTCCACGCTATAGTTGCGGCGTCTGCTACGGCCATGGCGGCGTTGAACCTATGTGAGTGCTCGACCTGGTGGTCCTCCTCCTCATGTAGGATGTTGATGTAGCGCGCTAGGCCACTAAAGAAAAAGTGGAGCGGTTGTGCTTCGGCGGTGGCCTCCTCCTCCCGCCTTCGGGCCATGCTGGCAGAGCGGGTGATGGCCTTGACGACTGAACGTGGGGTGGCTACCAAGGTGGACGCTAGTGTGGTGGCGGACAAGGAGACAGCTGGTGGGGTGGCGAAAACGGCGGCTGGTGATAGGGTGGGGGCGATGGCGGTCGCTGGCAGCAGCTGCCTTCGGGCAAATGTGGAGGAGCGAGCGTTGGGTACCGTGTGCACAGCCAACAAGGACGCCACATGCACTACACGCTTTCGGGTACTGCGCTGCTCACGTGGTGCAGCTTCTCAGCTGGAGCCGCCCTCCGGCAAGGTGGCAGAGCGACGACGATGGACAAGTGCCATTGGAGATACGGGGTGTCGGGGTCAAAACCGGCGGATCTCGGGTAGGGGGTCCCGAACTTTGAGAGTAGGATTGACGGTAACAGGAGACAAAGGGGACACGATTTTACCCAGGTTCGGGCCCTCCTATGGAGGTAATACCCTACGTCCTGCTTGATTCTATTAATGGTGTAAGGGGTTACAAAGTTGATCTACCTCGAGATCATATGTTTAACCCTAGATGATTTGTCCCCTCTATACCCTAAAACCCTTCTTCTTATATAGATGCCGGGGATGCCTAGGGTTTACACAGGGTCAGTTACATGCCGAAGAGATAAACTTGCCTAACTACTACATCAGACATGGAGCACAAGCCTTGTTTCCCGAAGCTTCCATCTAGGAGATTGGGCCTTCAAATCCTTCGGTGTTCGGTAAGTAGCCCTCATAGTCTGGCCCACAACAATTGGTCGGCTATCCGAGGACCCCCCATCCAGGACTCCCTCGGTAGTCCCAGAACTTGCCTCCAACACCAAGGGTCTTCAGCTCCGACTGCTTCGCGAATAGAGTCTTCAGCTTGCGAGGTGAGTTCCTTCCTATCGAACCATAGTTCGGCCTCCGATGACAAGTAGTTTCTCGCATAGTGGCACGTCTGAATACTGTAAAATAATTGGCTATGAAGCCCAAACGTCAAGGGATAAACAATGGCCCTTTGACGACCTTTCTGAGGAAAGTGTTGGAAATATGCCCTATAGGCAATAAATAAAGTGTTTATTATTATATTTCCTTGTTCATGATAATTGTTTATTTTCCATGCTATAATTGTATTGATTGGAAACACATTACATGTGTGGATAAATAGACAACACTTTGTCCCTAGTATGCCTCTAGTTAACTAGCTCGTTGATCAAAGATGGTCAAGGTTTCCTAGCCATTGACATGTGATGTCATTTGATAATGGGATCACATCATTAGGAGAATGATGTGATGGACAAGACCCAAACTACACACATAGCATATGATCGTGTTAGTTTATTGCTACTGTTTTCTGCATGTCAAGTATATGTTCCTATGACCATGACATCATGAAACTCATGGACACCGGAGGAGTGCCTTGTGTGTATCAAACGTCGCAACGTAACTGGGTGACTATAATGGTGCTCTACAGGTATCTTTGAGGGTGTCTGTTGGGTTGGCATGGATCAAGACTGGGATTTGTTACTCCGAGGGTGTCTGATTTGAACGTCATGGAGCATATGAGATGTTCTAGGAGTTGAAGTTTATCTTTCAGAAGAATGCCCGGATCGAGAGGTATGAGACTTCCGATAAGTTCAATGCTTGCAAAATGGAGGAGAATGGGTCTATCAGTGAACATATACTCAGAATGTCTAGGTATTCGACTCGTCTAGCGGAGTTGGGAATTGCCCTTCCGCCGGAGGCGATCACTGATAGAGTTCTTCAATCACTGCCACCTAGTTACAAGAGCTTTGTCATGAACTATGACATGCACGGGATGAACAAGTCAGTCGTCGAGCTGTTTGTGATGCTAAAAGTCGCTGAGTCTGAAATCCAGAAAGAACATCAAGTGTTGATGGTCAATAAAACCACTAGTTTCAAGAAGAATGGCAAGGGCAAGGGCAAGAAGGGTAAAACCAAGAAGGATGGCAAAGCAGTTACTACTCCTGTAAAGAAGCCCAAGAGTGGACCCAAGCCAGAAACTGAGTGCTTTCATTGCAAGGGAACTGGTCACTAGAAGCGGAACTGCCCCAAGTACCTAGCTGACAAGAAGGCGGCCAACGACAAACAAGGTATATATGTTATTGATGTGTACCTTACTTGCTCTCGTTGTAGTGCATGGGTGTTTGATACCGGTTTGGTTGCTCACATTTGCAACTCAAAACAGGAACTACGAAATAGACGAAGGCTGGCAAAGGATGAAGTGACGATGTGCGTGGGAAATTGTTCCAAGGTTGACGTGATCGCCGTCGACACGCTCTCTCTTCGATTACCATCGGGATTAGTGATGAACCTAAATAATTGTTATTTAGTGCATGCGTTAAGCATGAACATTATATCTGGATCTTGTTTATTTTGAGACGATTACTCATTTAAATCAGAGAATAATGGTTGTTCTATTTATATGAGTAATATCTTTTATGGTCATGCACCCAATGTGAGAAGTTTATTCATATTGAATCTTGATAGTGATGACACACATGTTCATAACATTGATGCCAAAAGATGTAGAGTTGATAATGATAGTACCACTTTCTTGTGGCACTGCCGTTTAGGTCATATTGGTGTAAAACGCATGAGGAAGCTCCATGTTGATGGACTTTTGGAGTCACTTGATTTTGAATCACTTGACACATGTGAACCATGCCTCATGGGCAAGATGACTAAAACACCGTTCTCTGGAGCAATAGAACGGGCAAGTGACTTATTGGAAATCATACATACTGATGTGTGCGGTCCAATGAATGTTACAATGCGTGGTGGATATCATTATTTTCTCACCTTCACTGATGACTTAAGTAGATATGGGCATATTTACATAATGAAACACAAGTCTGAAACGTTTGAAAAGTTCAAGCAATTTCAGAGTGAAGTTGAGAATCATCGTAACAAGAAGATTAAATTCCTGCGATCTGATCGAGGAGGTGAATATCTGAGTTATGAGCTTGCCAGTCACTTAACACAGTGTGGAATTGTTCCACAGTTGACACCGCCTAGAACACCACAGCGTAATGGTGTGTCTGAACATCGTAATCAAACCTTATTAGATATGGTGCGTTTTATGATGTCTCTTGCCGATTTGCCACTATCATTTTGGGGTTATGCATTAGAGACAGCTGCATTCACTTTAAATAGGGTACCATCAAAATCCGTTGAGACGACGCCATATGAACTATGGTTTGGCAAGAGGCCAAAGTTGTCGTTTCTTAAAGTTTGGGGATGTGATGCTTATGTCAAAAAGCTTCATCCTGAAAAGCTGGAACCCAAAGCAGAGAAATGCGTCTTCATAGGATACCCAAAAGAGACAGTCGGGTATACCTTCTATCTCAGATCCGAAGGCAAAGTGTTTGTCCCTAAGAACAGAACATTTCTTGAGAAAGAGTTTCTCTCAAAAGAATTGAGTGGGAGGAAAATCGAGCTTGATGAGGTTATTGAACGGTTACTTCAACCATAGAGTAGCACAGCGCAGAAGATGTTTCTGTGGAGCCTACGACAGTTGAAGAGGAAGTTAATGATGATGATCATGAAGCTTCGGATCAAGTTACTATTGAACCTCGTAGGTCGACAAGGGTGCGTACTGCTCCTGAGTGGTATGGCAACCCTGTCTTGGAGGTCATGTTGTTGGACAACAATGAACCTACGAACTATGGAGGAGCCGTGATGGGCCTGGATTCCGAGAAATGGTTAGAGGCCATGAAATCCGAGATGGGATCCATGTATGAAAACAAAGTATGGACTTTGGAAGTATTACCTGAAGGGCGAAAGGCCATTCAGAACAAATGGATCTTTAAGAAGAAGACGGACGCGGACGGTAATGTCACCGTCTATAAAGCTCGACTTCTGGTAAAGGGTTTTTCACAAGTTCAAGGAGTTGACTATGATGAGACCTTCTCACCCATAGGGATGCTTAAGTCTATCAGAATCATGTTGGCAATAGCTGCTTATTTCGACTATGAAATTTGGGAGATGGATGTCAAAACAACGTTCCTCAACGGTTTCCTTGAGGAAGAATTGTATATGATGCAACCAGAAGGTTTTGTCGATCCATAAAATGGTGACAAAGTTTGCAAACTCCAATGGTCCATTTATGGTCTGGTGCAAGCATCTCGGAGTTGGAATAAGCCCTTTGATGAGGTGATCAAAGCGTTTGGGTTTATACAAATTTATGGAGAAGCTTGTATTTACAAGAAAGTGAGTGGGAGCACTATAGCGTTTCTAATATTATATGTGGATGACATATTGCTGATTGGAAACAATATAGAAATGCTGGAAAGCGTGAAGGAATATTTGAACAAGAGTTTTTCAATGAAGGACCTAGGAGAAGTTGCTTTCATATTAGGCATTAAGATCTATAGAGATAGATCGAGACGCTTAATAGCACTTCCACAGAGCACATACCTTGATAAAGTTTTGAAGAAGTTCAAAATGGATCAGTCCAAGAAGGGGTTGTTGCCTGTGTTACAAGGTGTGAAGTTGAGTAAGACTCAATGCCTAGTGACTATAGAAGATAGAGAAAAGATGAGTGCCATCCCCTATCCTTCAGCCACAGGCTCTATCATGTATGAATGTTGTGCACAAGACCCGATGTCAGCCTTGCCATAAGTATAGTCGGAAGGTTTCAAAGTGATCCTGGAATGGAGCACTGGGCGACGGTCAAGAATATCCTTAAATACCTGAAAATGAATAAGGAAATGTTTCTCATTTATGGAGGTGATGAAGAGCTTTCATAAAGGGTTATGTCGATGCAAGCTTTGACACTGATCCGGATGACTCTAAGTCACAAACCGGATACGTATTTATTCTTAACGGGGGAGCGGTAAGCTGGTGCAGTTCCAAGCAAAGCGTGGTAGCCGATTCTACATGCGAAGCAGAGTACATCGTAGACTCGGAGGCGGGGAGGGAAGGTGTATGGATGAAGCAGTTCATGACAGATCTTGGAGTAGTGCCTAGTGCACTCAATCCAATGACTTTGTTCTGTGACAACACTGGTGCCATTGCTCTGGCCAAGGAACCAAGGTTTCACAAGAGGACCAGACACATAAAGCGATGCTTCAACTCCATCCGCGATTACATTGAGGAGAAGGACATAAATATTTGCACAGTGCACATGGATCTGAATGTTTCAGACCCGTTGACTAAACCTCTTCCAAGGGATAAAGATGATCAACACCAGAACTACATGGGTGTTCGATTCATTATAATGTAAATCACATAGTGATGTGAATTAGATTATTGACTCTAGTGCAAGTGGGAGACTATTGGAAATATGCCCTAGAGGCAATAAATAAAGTGTTTATCATTATATTTCCTTGTTCATGATAATTGTTTATTTTCCATGCTATAATTGTATTGATTGGAAACACATTACATGTGTGGATAAATAGACAACACTTTGTCCCTAGTATGCCTCTAGTGAACTAGCTCGTTGATCAAAGATGGTCAAGGTTTCCTATCCATTGACATGTCATGTCATTTGATAATGGGATCACATAATTAGGAGAATGGTGTGATGGACAAGACCCAAACTACAAATGTAGCATATGATCATGTTAGTTTATTGCTACTATTTTCTGCATGTCAAGTATATGTTCCTATGACCATGAGATCATGAAACTCATGGACACCGGAGGAGTGCCTTGTGTGTACCAAACGTCACAACGTAACTGGGTGACTATAAAGGTGCTCTACAGGTATCTTCGAGGGTCTCCGTTGGGTTGGCATGGATCAAGACTAGGATTTGTTACTCCGTGCGACGGAGAGGTATCTCAGGGCCCACTCGGTAATACAACATCACAATAAGCCTTGAAAGCAATGTGACTAAGTGTTAGTCACGGGATCTTGTATTACGAAATGAGTAAAGAGACTTGCTGGTAACGAGGTTGAACTAGGTATGGAGATACCGACGATCGAATCTCGGGCAAGTAACATACCAAAGAACAAAGGGAACATCATACAGGATTAACTGAATCCTTGACATAAAGGTTCGGCCAATAAATATCTTCGTGGAATATGTAGGAACCAATATGGGCATCCAGGTCCTGCTACTGGTTATTGGCCATAGAGGTGTCCAGGTCATGTCTACATAGTTCTTGAACCCGCAAGGTCTGCACACTTAAGGTTTGGTGACATTTCGGTAGTATAGAGTTATGCATGGTGGTGACCGAAGGTTGTTCGTCCCGGCTGAGATCCTGGATGTCACGAGGAGCTCCGAAATGGTCCGGAGGAAAGATTGATATATAGGAAGTCCTATTTTGGTCATCGGAAAAGTTTCGGGCTCATCGGTAGTGTACCGGGAGTGCCGGTAGTGTACCGGGAGACCATCGGGAGGGGTATTTCGACCCAAGAGGCTACATGGGCTGTGGGAGAGTGAATACCAGCCCTTAGTGGGCTTGTGGAAGTCCCACAAAAGTCCCATGCGGCTGGGAAAGAAAAGCCCAAAGAGAAAAGGTGGAAAAAGGCAAAAAAGGCAAAAAAAGGAAGGAGTCCTAGTCCTACTAGGATTGGAGGAGGATTCCTCCTCTCCTATCCACTTCGGCCGAAGCCTCCTTGGGCTGGCCCTTTGTCAAAGCCTCCTCCTCTCTTCCTCTTATATATACTAGAGGTTTTAGGGTTTTTGGCACAAGATTTCAGCCACGTGCAACCTTACCCTCTAGTTTGTAGTTCTTCCTCTAGATCGATTTCAGTGGTGCTTAGGCGAATCCCTGATGAGATTACTCCACCACCATTGTCGCAACGCCGTCATGCTACCGGAGAACTCATCTACATCTTCGCTCCCTCTTGCTGGATTAAGAAGGCGGAGATCGTCATCAAGTTGTACGTGTGTTGAACGTGGAGGTGCCGTCTGTTCGGTGCTTGATCGGGACGTATCGTGATTGGATCGCAGGATGCTCGGCGATTTGGATTGCGAAGACGTTTGACTACATCAACCGCATTTCTTAACGCTTCCCTCTTAGCAATCTACAAGGGTACGTAAATCTACTCTCCCTCTCGTAGATGCTCATCACAATGGATAGATCTTGCGTGTGCATAGGAAATTTTTTGTTTCCCATGCAACGTTCCCCAACAGAAAGGTTACGGCCCACCACGACCGCCAGACTAGTTGCATAGACTCGATTCGCAGTTTGAGACCGTTTTAATCATCACAATCTTTCAATATACCGATTGTGTCCCATTTTATACGTATATACTTAACCATGCGCACGCAACGGCTCGCGCTTCTCGGGAAGTGGAGGGATTCACGGCGCGGCGAGGGGAATCCACATCGATAGGCCTCATAAAAAGAGAAGGAAAACCCCAAAGGATTTTTTACGCACTCCAATCGACTTCTCCGCTTCCCATTTCCTTGCGCCTCCGGAGCACAGATCTAGTTCTCTCCGCCCCCACCTTCGAGCTCGGCAATGGCGGGTTCCAATGGTCAGTGGGAAGCTTCCACAGTCACCAACAAGGACATACTCGACCTCAAGAAGGCCATTTAACTCCCCGCCAATATCCCTCACCGTGTGGCGGAGGAGGGCCAAGTGATCCCCACCCACATGCCAGGCGAGAGGGTGGTGTTCATCCCCCACTTCATCAATGGGTTGAGCTTCCCACTCCACGCCTTTGTAAGGGGGTTAATGTTCTTCTACGGCCTCGACTTCCACGACCTCCCGCCGAACTCCATCGTGCACATCTCGGCGTTCATCCTCGTCTGCAAGGCCTTCCTGCGCGTGGAGCCGCACTTCGGGCTCTGGCTGTAGGGCTTCAATATCAAGCCCAAGTGCATCGGCGGCAAGCACGCGGACTACAGCGGGGCAGTCGTTGAAAAGCTCGCTCGCATTGGGTGGCCATCGGGCACCTTCATCGACACCATCAATGGATGGCAAAAGGAGTGGTTCTATGTCACCGCACCACGAGAAGAGGGCCAACTCCCCGCTGCCGCAGTCAGATCTGGTCCCCCCACCAGACTGGCTTCATGGCCTAAAAAGGGCCTGGTCTGGGGTTTGGGCAAAGAGGTGACCGACCTGCTGGTCGAGGGGAGCATCAAGCTAGCTGATGTGGTCCAGGTGATGCTCCGAAGACGCATCCTCCCCTGCCAACGTCGGGACACTCCCCTTTGGGCTCGAGAACTCGAAGCTGAGCCCACAGTCCAGAAACTCTTCCGCACTACGCGGGAGAAGCTGTGGAAGGCGCTCTTCAAGTCGATGAAGAGCCGGCCATCCGAGGAGGAGGACAAGGGTCTGCACGCCGCCAAGCCTGATTCTGAGGTATGATATTCCCCAGCTTGGTTGGTTTTACTACACAAAGAATCCCTGCATCCTCTTATACGATCTGTTCTGGCAGAGATGGCAGAAGAAATCCACCAACATCAACAGTCCGGCTCAAAAGCCCAAAGATGAGAGGATTGGGCTGTTAGCCAAGATGCTTGCGGAGAAGCCTTACGAGGCTGCCACAAATGAAGAGAAGAAGAAAAAACCAGGCCAGGATGGACTTCGCATCAAGGACCAGCCTGACGCTGCATCCGAAGACACCCCTGCCTCCTTAAATCAGGAGGAGGCCGAAGAGGAGGAAGAAGAGGAGGAGGAGGTCAAGAGCGACGGGAAGGCTACTCCCCTAGCGCCAAAAAGAGAGCAGCATCTTCGGACGCCCCAGGGCAGGTTGCTTCTCCTGCCCCGGAGAGGGTGCGGCAGGCATAGGTGGTTCTGTCCCATGACAGCTCGGACTCGAGCTCCGCGTTCGAAGACCCTGACGAGGTTCCACGAAGGAGCCTAAGGGTCAAGCCCCCTCTATCTAGGTTAGGATCCGAAGACCCTCCTACCTATAACTAGTAGATTCAGAGTTAGCTAAGACACATGTTATTGGTCCAACAACCCCCCACGCGTTATCCCCACCAAGGTGGTATCGGATGGGGAGACCCCGCCCGCCGAAATGGCAGAGAGCGGGGATGCCTCGCACCCCACCACTCCAGGCGCCACGAAGGGCGTCGTGGAGGTGTCGTCCCAGCCTACTCCAATCGAGGCGGACACAGGTGGCGAGGGAGATAACACTGTGGTTGAGGCTAACGCTTCGGCCACCAAAGACCAGGGGACAACACCCCACCCGGACACCGAGGAGGCCGAACGAGTGGGCAATCAGTCCCCTCCGAGGACATCTTCGGAGTGCACTGTGCCTCCGGAGGCACCGGTCCAGTCCCTGGTGGGTGATCAGGAAATCTGATCATCCCGGCACCGCCGACCAATAGGTGGTCGGCCATGGAGTAGGCTCTATCGAGTGCCTCCATCTCCGAGGATCACCGCACCCTTATGGGTGCGGTACTACAAAGCGTCCAGTCCGTTGACAATGGACAGAAGGAGGCCTTCAAAGGTCTCCTTGTGGGCTTTCAAGTAAGTCGCCCAATATTTTGCTAAGATTTTTACTTATTTGTATTGTATACATGGCAGACCCCGAGCCCTAGGTGAGGTGAACAAGCTCACCTAGGGGTCACATATGAACCTCATAACGCATTAGACGCACTTTAAGTGTTTAGCATGCTAAAATAGGTCGACGTATGATCGAATTGTCTATAATTCGGGAAGTGAGTGCTGTTGTGATGTATGAATTGTGTGTGTAATGTAGGCTTCGTCATCAGCGGCGGCCAAAAACGGTGCTGAGATGGACGAGCTACATCGGAAGCTCAAGAACTCCGAGGATGAGGTGGAAGCCCTCAACAAGAGGTTCGACGAGGCACGGGCACTACTAGGAAAAGGGCTATAGATGATATGGCCACTAATGGCGCACCAGACTTGTGGTGCGCCACTACGATATAGTAATGGCGCACCATGAGTAGGTGTGCCATTAGTGTGGTAGACACTAATGGCGCACCAGGCCCACAATGCGCCATTAGTAACAATTTTTTTTTCCAAAAATTCTAATGGCGCACCGGGAAGGAGTGCGCCATTACTAGTTTAACTAGTAATGGCGCACCGTCAGACCAGTGCGCCACTACTATTTTTTTTTTGCAAAACTACTAATGGCACACCACAAGCTGGTGCGCCATTAGTAACAAGGGTTACTAATGGCGCATCTGTCTGTGGTGCGCCATTAGTAACCTGGGGCCAGCTAGATATTTTGGACAGCCACACCTACACACTCACTTTCCCCACTTCATTCTCTCCACCTCCTCCTCCAAGCTTGTGTCGGCTGCCTCCTCCTCCTCACCTCATTTGCACCATAGATTCATCAAAATTAAGTGGTTAAATTACCTTTTTTTGATAGGTAAGTAAGGGGAAAGCTATCTTTATGTTGTAGATCTACTTTTTTTCTCCCTAGCTTGCTCCAACAACGTGCACATGCACATTTTATGGCCTTGCTAGATCTATGTATGTTTGTGGTGTTGCATATATGTTTGTGTTTGCAGGTACCGGTATTTGAAATGCGATAGTTGCCAATATTTTGCCGGAATGTTGATTCATTTCCGTTTCGGCGAGAATTTTGGCACTATGCATTATTTTTGTTCCTATTTTTAGGGAAAGTCATGCCAAATTTTTTCTTGGTTCTAAAATATCGTGTTGCTCTACCCCTCAGGCGACCATGGTCCGCACGATGACCGAAGGCATAGTGAATAGGTTTTTGAGCTCTGTGAAGGCCGAGATGCTTCAAAAGAACGAGACGGACATAAGATGTCCGTGTCGAAGATGCAAGCTAAAGAGCCTTATTGCGGACCCGGATTCCGGGCAGGTGCGGGACCACCTGCTCTTGCGTGGTTTCATGGATGGCTATCGGTGGCAAGGTGATGAAGATGACTATGAAGTCGTCCGTGGGGGCCGGACAAGAAATGAGGAAGGGCAGCAAGACAACCACCACGGCGTGGGCGGGTGAGAACACGAAGAATCTCCAGGACATGATCACGACGGAGATGTTGTACGCAGTCATCATGTAGAAGATGCCGGACATGATGATGAGGAAGATCAAGACGAAGGGCATGATCATGAAGATGAAGATGCCGGAGCAGACGACGATGGAGGCTGGGTGTAGGACCCTCATTTCAAGAGCTGCTTCTCAAGCAGACGGATAACGCAAGAGCTGCCGCCCGAGAGAAAGCCAAGCTGGATCAACTGGAGATAGACGCGGTTACTCCATTGTATGAAGGATGCAGGCCCGAGGATACCCGCCTGAAAGTAACGCTCATGGCTCTGGAGATGAAGGTAAAACACAAAATGACCGAAGCATGCTTCGATGAGATCATGTCATTCTGGCACGAACGTCTTCCCAAGGGGAACAAGTGCCCGACCAGTCTCGAGGAGGCAAAGAAAATCGTGTGTCCTCTGGATTTACCGCACGTGAAATACCATGTGTGCATGAACAATTGCATCATTTATCGGGACGAGCACGCGGAGTCTACCATATGTCCGGTGTGCGGCGTCACTCGATACAAGAAAAGGAAGAAAGCTCCTCGAAAAGTGGTGTGGTACTTTCCGATCACTCCTCGTCTGCAGTGGTATTTCGCGGACCCTAAGGTAGCAAAGCTTCTGCGTTGGCACGTGGATAGGGAGGAGAAGAAGCGAGAAGATGACGCAAATGATCCGGAGATAAATAAAAAAGACAAGATGCTGAGTCACCCTAAGGATGCGAGCCAGTGGCAAGCGTTGAACTTCGAACACCCAGAATTTGGGAACGATCCAAGGAACATTATGCTGGGCGTGAGCACCGATGGAGTCAATCCATTTGGCAGCCAGAGAAGCACACATAGCACCTGGCCTGTGTTTGTGTGGATGTACAACCTTCCCCCCTGGTTGTGCATGAAGAGGAAGTACATTCACATGAGTATGCTAATTGAAGGGCCGAAACAACCAGGGAACGACATCAATCTGTATCTGGGGCTGCTGAAAGAGGAGCTAGACACGCTGTGGAAAACGCCAGCCAATACGTGGGACGCCGCAGAGAAAGAATATTTCCCTATGAGAGCCGCACTGCTCACGACGGTGCACGACTATCTCGGTTACGGATATCTCGCGGGGCGGGTGCCAGAGGGAAAGGGCTTTGTGGATAACTTCGTCAGGGGTACGATCGTCCTACTGTTTGATGACATCTTCGCTATGTTTAACCTTCATCCGCTGCGCTACACCTTCGTTCGGCTATTTTTGCTGAGTATGGAGATGCGGATCATTAGAGACAAGACCCCGGACATCATGATAGTCGACCCCTTCTACATGCGTGCCAAGATCTTGGGCAGTGCTGGGGATCGGCAAGTCGCGAGTTCTTACCTCGAAGGCGTCATTCTGGCAAACCCAGATAAGGATAACTTCCTCGTGCCTTACTTTCCCGAGTAAGTCGTCCCCTCAACCGCCCCGTAACATATGATTTCTTAGATTTCGATCTTTTCTTAACATTCCGTGTTTTGTGCAGTGACACACATTGCACACTCATCCTCTTAAGACCGAAATATTCCATGGCCACGTATTTCGACTCGGACCGTCAGTCAAAGAAAGACTACACAAATGTCAAGAAAGTTCTTGATGATGTTCTCCCCGGCTACGCCAAATCTGGAGGCACCTTTACCAAGGTAGTTCGTAAGTACGGCAAGCACGTGTTCGCCCACAATACGACGTTCTGCTGCGTCAAGCAGCCGCCGGGCGGTCAGAAGGATGCCTACTATGCCCTCCATCACATGCGGGCGATCGTACGGGACCATAATCACCTTCTGCTACCAAATAATCTCAAAGATTGGGCCGAGAACTTGTCGGCAATCCAGGACGCGGACATCAGACAAGAATTCTTTCGCATCCAGTCAGAGTTTGCGGAAATCATCCATCAAGATGTCCTTCGTACCTCGGGGCAGTTCAACCTCAGAAATCAACCGTCCAACAGTGAGATAGACACAACGCTACAAATGCAGGCTGACAATGCCCGCGATTTCGTGACCATCACGAGAGACGGCGGCTTCATCCACGCTCCGGTCCCTTGAGTCGAGTCCAAAGTAGTGATGCTATGTGTAGTTCCAAAACATCGATTGGCTCATGTTGTAATTAAACTTTAATGAACTTGTATGCCTCTTTGGTTTGGACAGTCGTTCAACTTAGATGTAATCGATGCTATTAATGTCTTGCTTTTCTCTTCCGATCCTTTTGCTGCATACTTATATATTGCTTATGTATTGTCCATTAATTGCTACTAATGTTTTGTTTGGCTAGTGCATAGAGATGCCGTCTTATGTCGTGTACAAGGGTAAGGTTCCCGGAGTCTACGACGACTGGGAGGAGTGTGGGAGACAGGTTCACCATTTCAGTGGTAACAGTTACAAAGGGTACGCCACTAGGGCGGAGGCGGAATCTAGATACGCGCGCTATCTAGCGGGAGAGTGGAGGGAGCGTTGGAGGAACCGGACGAAGACCAGTTTCATCGGGATTATGCTCATCGTGATGACCGCAGCTCTCTTCTATGTGATGGTAGTTTAGATGATCGATGTCGACTTGTAATGTGAAGACAAACTCACTACTCGCGGTCTCGAGACTTGTAATGTTCTATCTTTGTTCGGTCTTTTGAATTCGGAGACTAATATATATGATGATTTGTATTCGGAGACTAATCTTCTATTGTATTCGATGAATCTGCTGTTGCTGTGTGGTGTTGTCTAAATTCTGTCCAATAATATATTTTGTAACCTATGAAAATATCAGAAAAGAAAAAAAATCCCAATATTCATACTAGTGGCGCACCACTCAAGACACTAATGGCGCACTGTAAAAATGACACTAATGGCGCATCACCCACTAGTGCGCCATTATAATGCCAAAGCACATGGGTACATATGGCCCCCTGGGAGGCATACTAATGGCGCACTGTGGCTATACTAATGGCGCACGGTGCGGTGCACCATTAGTACACCAGATTCTAATGGCGCACCATAGGTGCGCCATTAGTATTTAATTCTAATGGCGTGGTACTAGTGGCGCACCAGCAGTGCGCCATTAGTAGGCAAAACTGGTGCGCCACTAGCATGCCTTTTCCTAGTAGTGGGGGTAAATCCAAACTAAATCTGAATACTTTCCCCCGAATACTGTCAATACAGATTCCTTTTATATAAAGCTTTTCGTTTTGCAACTTCGCTGAAAGAGATCGAAAAGCTCAAGGCCAAGCTTCAACGTGCCAAAGACGAAGCGGTCATTGAGAAGGCGGCGGCCAAAGAAGCGTCCACCGCACTCTCCGCCCTACGAGCCACCAGCGATAAGCACCAGGCTCGTGTGGCAGAGATACAGGATGAGCTCAAGGATGCTAGCAAAAAGTGCGAGGCCTTGAAGGAAAAGAATAAGGCGAGCTCGGCCGAACTGTCCACCATGAAATCCGATCTCCAGAAGGAGCAGATGGATAGAGGGTTCTTCAAGGAGCAAGTGCACCAAGCCAAGGAAATAGCCGATGGTAAGCTGTACTCCCTAAAGTGCATATTCGGGGATAGCATATTCGAATTGCTAACCCGGGTGTGGCGATCCTCAGGCGCATCCGCCGATCTCCAAAAGAGTGTGGCGGACACCAATCATCAATTTGCCTTGCGAGGAGAGGAAGACGAAGCTTGGACATTCTGGGCATAGTTCGGAGCCCCCGAGCGTCCTCCTCTTCTGGTGGAGCAGCTAAAATAGCTAATGGAGCTGCACCAGATGGCGGAGCCGGCCATGAAGGACCTCTACATTTGCTTATGGCCTGGCGAGCCACTCCTAGGCAGTTACTTCGGCCTGGTGCAAAGACTGATTGCTACCCCGCCCCGCCTCGAAGGAGTCTGAATGGCCCTTGCCAAGGCCAAAGTGCACTGGCCGGGGCTCAATCCTTGAAGGTCGTCACCGACCCGCCACCACCCGGGAAGGAGCACCGACGGCCTGAGCTATACTTCGTTGGAGTGATGGGGAGTGCACGGGTGATAGCGTCGCAGTGTTCGGGTGAAAAATTATTTGAATTAGGTTGTAATGTGTCCGGAGACTTGTGATAACTTTTAATGTTATTAGTATCCGCTCTTACATGGTTTTGTATTCCTTTATAACTCCTATGTGGTCGTTTAATAATGAAACATGCGAGTCCTCGGCTTCAGCCCCCACGTAGATACTACCTGGGGTGTCTATGCCAATGCACTGTGTCCCTTAGCCATATTATCGGAACCCGATGGCGGTGTAGTGCTGAAGACTAGGCAATCAGACTATAGTGCATTATTTATTTCACATAACCAAAGGGGCATGAAAAGGACTATGGGAATCATACGATTAGCCACCAGAGTGTTTGCGATGTTTAGACGAACCGAGGCCGAAGCCAACATCATGATGTTTGCGCAAAAGGCAAGGTCCTCGTATAACACGGAATACACGCTTAGTAGGATTGAAGTATAATACTTCTAAATTGGGGTTCACATATTGGATCATGCATACTATGACAGTCCATTTTCGGCTTTCTCTCCTAAGGTGCTTCACCAGATTATCCGGAAGCACAATCGCAGGGGTGCTCTCTTTGCCCTTTTAGCCGAACAAGCGGAACATAAAGGGGCAAGCATAGGAGCCGGGCAACCCAACTTAATGACCAAAGACATACTTCGGAACCGATGCATATAAAGCAAACGCCAAGACGCCGGACATACGATAGTTAAGGCGGTTTGTGTTTGAAATCGAGCCCCGGTCTATTAGCCGGTTACCTCGCATCATACCGAATACGTTCACGGGAAGAGGGAGAAAGGAGAAAAAGTATGTGCCGAAAATAGGACAGATGAGGCGTACTTGTGCCACACAATTTTGCATTTTCTCAACAACTCTTATAACTTGGATTGCCGAAGCAACTGTTTACAGGTATGCGAAAGAAAATAAGAAATAAAGTCCTACAAGAGTTGTTGTACCAGGGGTCTTCAATTGGTGACCTAACGTCCTCGATATGCCCCCTTGCTAGTTGACTCCTACTCTTGGATGCACCTTGATGGGTGTTAGTGCGGGCGGATTTTGCGAACAAAATCTTGAGAGGCCTAATCATTATAGGTGAGCTTTATGCCATAGGCAGGCTCTTTTAGGAGCGCCTGCATCTTGTCCGAAGACGTATTTGTGGTAGTAGGTCGGGTCAGCCTAACACCCACCTTTATTTCCCCACCACTTTCCCATGGAATTTTAAGTGCGAAGTTGTGCCTCCTCGGCACATAGTTTGCTGGTCCAGAAATTGTGTGGTGGGGGGGAGTCCCTATATAGGGGAAGAGGAAGGATTCGAGCTTTTGATCTGAAGTCGAACTTGCTTCCTAGATTTATGTGCCTTTATGGCGGATAACGGAACTTGCTGATCTTCTTTATAGGTGAATTCGGCCGCTAGGAGTAGTGCATGTTCCTCGGTTCTAAGGGAGCACTTAATGTCGCCATTGACACCAATGACCCCCTTGGGGCCTGACATCTTGAGCTTGAGGTATGCATAGTGTGGGACCACGTTGAAACAAGCAAACATTGTCCATCTAAGCAGCGCGTGATAGCCACTGTGGAAGGGCACGATGTTGAAGATCAAGTCTTCGCTGTGAAAGTTGTTGGGTGAGCCAAACATGACCTCTAGAGTTACCGAGCTCATGCATCGGGCCTTAACGCCCGTGATCACTCCTTTGAAGGTAGTGCTTCTAGGTTTTATCCTTGATGGATCAATGCCTATTATTTTCATCATATATGAGTAAATCAGGTGAAGGCTACTCCCTCCGTCCATTAGGACCTTTGTGAGGTGATACCCATCTATAATGGGATCTAGGACGAGGGCCGCCGAACCCCCATGACAAATACTGGTCGGATGATCATGCCGATCAAAGGTGATCGGGTATGCCGACCATGGGTTGTACTTTGGGGCTACGGGTTCCACCGCATAGACTTCCCGAAGGGCGTGCTTCCTCTCCTTCTTCGGTATGTGGGTGGCGTATATCATGTTCACCATTTTTACTTTGGGAGGGAACTTCTTCTGACCGCCACCAATTGGACCCCGAGACTCATCTTCGTCCTTGCTGCGCGAGCTTTTGCCTTGGTCTTCGGGTTGTATCTTGCTGGCCTGTTTAAACACCCAGCAGTTGTGGTGTGTGTGGTTGGCGGGCTTTTCCGAAGTTCCATGGATTTGGCAAGGCCTTTCCATGATCTTCTCGAGCTGAGTGGGTCCGTCACGATTGCCTTTAAGGGGCTTCTTCCGTTGCCCAGGTCGGGAGTTGTGGAATCCGGCATTAATAGCCATGTCATCGGCATCATTATTATTGTGCCGATGCTTCTTCTTATTGCGCTTTGGCTTCGAGTTTCCATCCTAGAGTTCAGGTGCCAAGGGATCTTCAGAATTGTGGTTGCATCTAGCCAGCTAGTTATCCTCGCCCGTGCAAAAGCGGGTCATGAGGGAGGTAATGGAGGACATAGTTCGAGGCTTGTCCTGGCGTAGCTGACAGGCCAGCCATTCGTCCCAAATATTGTGCTGGAAGGAGGCTATGGCCTCAGCATCCGGACAATCGGCGATTTGGTTCTTCTTAGTTAAGAATTGATTCCAGAACTTCCGGGCGGACCTGCCGGGCTTCTAGACGATGTTGCTGAGATCGGAAGAGTCTGGCGAGCGGACACAGGTCCCCTGGAAGTTAGAGCAGAACGCGTCTGCCAGGTCTTCCCAGCATCCAATGGAGTTTTCAGGAAGGCTATTTAACCAGTGCTGAGTTGGCCCCTTAAGCTTAAGAGGTAGGTATTTGATGGCATGGAGATCATCTCCTCATGCCATGTGGATATGAAGGAGGAAGTCCTCGATCCATACAGTTGGTTCAGTGGTCCCGTCGTACTGTTCTATATTCACGGGTTTGAACCCTTCGGGGAACTGATGCCGCATTACCTCATCTGTGAAGCACAGAGGGTGAGTGGTGCCTCTCACCCATGCTATGTCGTGCTGGTATTCGGTGTCTGTATGGGGCCGGTTGCATTCCCGAACTCTATTGTTTTGGTAGAACCATGGTCTGTACTTGCCACATCTATCGGGCGCGTACTCTTTGGATCCATAGATGGATCTAGTGTGGCCTGCTTTGTGATCCAGGTCATCTCGCAGGGCAAATCTGTTATTGGGTTCTAATGGCTCCTTGCCCCATCTTCTGGGCACTGCCGGTATGTAACTAGCATTGTCGGCTGTCCTGTCTCGTCCACGAGGGGCGGTCCGGCTTGTCATACGGAGTACGGTTTGGAGATGGAGTATCAGTAAGTTCGTCGTCGAATTGCGGCAGCAACCTTCTCTGAGGGTAGCTTTTGGGCTCGTTTGCCGGGCCAGTGCCATATACTTCCTCGACTGAGAGGACTTTTGTCCATCGATCACTTAGGTCGTCCTGTTCGGCTTTGAGTTGCCATTCTTTGGCCTTTGAGTTGCTTTGACTCGTTGCCTGATTTCCTCCTGATCCTCGAGGTTATCAGGGATGTACAAGTCATCAACTTCCGATATATCTTCCTCCTCGATGGGGGGAAGGTAATCATCGCCTTCGGGGTCATTGACAGTATGGGGGTCGTTTTGATCCCTAGGCTCCTCTGCACCCTCAAACGGATGCTCGGGGATATCGAGATTGTTATGATCAGTAGGGGGCATTACCTTCCCCGTTCCTGATAATAGCTCTTCTTCCCATTTTGCTTCTATACTGCTTATGCGATTTCCGATGCCTTGATGGCGCATCACCCGATTTGTCACTGTTGTTGTGAGGTGTATTGTCACCATTGGTGGCAGGAGTGTCCGACTTGTAGACGTCATACGTAGAAGTGACGACCCAACTCCGGGTGTTAACGGGGGTGGGAGCACAGTCCTCTTCATCCATGTATTCTGCCTCCTTAGAGGCATAGTCTAGCACGTCGGTTAAGTCTTTGACGGTGGCTATCAAGTGGGTGGTGGGTGGGTCAAAAAATCTGTCCCTACCTGAACTGTAACCGGGCCAAGTGTAGATCAGGGTTGGATCGTCGATCATCCTCATCGACGAGAGTTGATCCAAGGCCTCGTCGACCACTGAGGGCCCGATTGGATCTAGCTATTCGGAACTCGTGGAGTTAACCCCCATGAAGCCTACCCATGGGGAGTGTTTGGAAGGAACACATGTACGGTAACCTGGCTTAATGGCCAGACCAGCATGAGAGATCGGACTGCCGCCATGGGTGACCCCATTGGCATGTCCTAAGAAGGGGCTCGAGGTTAAGGCCTCAGAGTCCTTGGGGGCTACAGGCAAAGGCGTGAGCCCGATTAGTGACAGGTCGCCCTGTGAGTCGATGGAGAACTCTAAGTTTCCCAATCTGACCTCTTGATTAGGGGCGAAGCTCTCAACACGGCCTAGATGGCCGGCAGAATCCGCATGCAGCACAACGCTGCCGAAGGCAAAGATCTGCCCGGGGATGAAAACATCCATGTTGCGAACCTCTTCGTTGATGAAGAGACGAGGCATCGATTCCATCTTGCTCACAGAGGAACTCTCAATGAAAGCACCAATGTCGGTGTCAAAACCGGCGGATCTTGGGTAGGGGGTCCCGAACTGTGAGACTAGGATCAATGGTAATAGGAGACAAAGGGAACACGAGTTTACCCAGGTTTGGGACCTCCTATGGAGGTAATACCCTACGTCCTGCTTGATTGTGTTAATGGTGTAAGGGGTTACAGAGTTGATCTACCTCGAGATCGTATGTTTAACCCTAGATGAGTTGTCCCCTCTATACCCTAAAACCCTTCGGCTTATATAGATGCTGAGGATGCCTAGGGTTTACACATGGTCGGTTACATGCCGAACAGATAAACTTGCCTAACTACTACATCAAACGTGGAGCGCAAGCCTTGTTTCCCGAAGCTTCCATCTAGGAGATTGGGCCTTCAAATCCTTCGGTCTTCGGTAAGTAGCCCTCATAGTCCGGCCCACAACAATTGTTCGGCTATTCGAGGTCCCCCTAATCCAGCACTCCCTCAGGGGGAGAAGCAAAGTTGGGAAGCTATTGGCAGGGAGGGGATTAATGCAATGTGGAGAGGCCGACCATGAGGTTTATAACGCACGGGACCAAGGCGAGCCGGGCCGGAAGCTTGTGCACGTTCATGCGGAGGAACAGGAAGCTTGCGCGTGTTCCTGTGCATTTTTGTGGGAACGGGAAGCCCAAAAGAAATGTCGTGCGCTCCCGAAGCATTGGGTGTTTGGGGCATTTCGGCGCGCTGGGCAGGAAACCGCGCGCTCCCAAAGCATGCACTAGAATCCTCGTGCGGCACCGCGGTGACAAAACTAGATAGAGGTGGGAGAAATGACAAGTACGCATACGGTTAATAATAAACAACCGTTTGTGTTTTATTACAAAGCAAACAGTCATTTTGTATGCACCGTCACGAATGAATGTACGCATGAGGCGGTTGATGTAGCCTCGGCACGCTGTGATCGCGTTCATACGCGCCCGACCTCTCTGTTGGCGTGCACGCGTGAACGATCAGGCACGTTCAGGGAGCCATAAGCAAGCGGTTGCACCGCTCCTGGTTGATGCGTCCATTTACCTTCGTCTCTTCCACCTTCCTATCATGCCACAAAACACAAGAAGCACACCCACGATGACAAATAATATACAGAGGATGCACATCTCTTCATCGCTTCGACCTTCCCGTGTGGATCCAATGGCAGCTGCAGTTTGCCACTTTTGTCAAAGTGGACACACATAGCAGGAAGACGGACCTCTCGGTGGTGTACACCAACGACCTAGTCGTGGTGGTGAACTCCATCAACGCGTTGGAGCAGCTGCATGCTTAGGATGACAAGTACAAAGTGGTCGGCTTTGACCTTGAGTATACCGGCGGTCGTGCCAGGCATGATCAAAAGGTTATCGTCGCCCAGTTGTGCATGCGCCATCACGTGCTCGTCCACCACTACTGCCTGGCCACAAGTCCTTGCGAGCAATTCGCCAGGTTTGTCAATAGCCCCAACTATAGGTTCGCAATGGTGGACACAACCAACAATCTAAAGGTGCTCAAGACTTCGGGCTTGTCCTGCCAGAAGCTTGTCACCATCCAATGTGAGTATAGGGTCTGGGGGCGAGAAGAAGAAGCAAAAGGACTCCCTGGTTGACCTCGCCGCGGCCATCATCAACTCATACTATAGAGACATGAAGGCTGAGTGCCACAAGGACAAGACTGCCTGGCACGCGGACAGAATGAACTAACTGGATGAGGAACACATCAAGTATGCAGCCAAGGACACGTACACCACCTACGAGATGTACAGGAGGATCATTGACATGAGGAAGTGCCTCCTTCCTGCAAACGACGAGGGATAGCCACAAGAAGAGCATCAGTGTCGGCAACATCGTCAGAAGAACAACATGATTTGGCGATCGTCTACTTCTTGTAAATTTATATTGAGGAGTGTACATGTGTTGTGTAGTCACTTATGGAACTGTATGTTCACGTTGGTTATGCAATAATAATGTTGGTGTTCTGTAGACAGAGCATATAGGTGTTGTGCAAACAGATCAAATCACATCTCATACAATTAGTAGCACCAATCGTGTGCCCACAACACACACAAGTTGTTAGGATGAATAGTTTGGGTTATTATTGGCTTCCCACACATGTCTGATGAATGAACTGTTTGCCGGGTACCCACAAGAAAAATGGTTGTTAGGATGAATCATTTGGGTTATTATTGGTCTTTACACACAATTTTAATGAATGAACTATTTGTCGGGTATCACACACGCCTTCTTAGGCTAACTCATATGGGTTCTGCTAGATCAGCGAAAACAATTTGTGCGAGTGAATTGTATGCTGCACTATGCACATGTATATTATTTTTTAACCATTTCTGGTATCTTCCATAATCA
This sequence comes from Hordeum marinum, assembly GCA_022496015.1. Classification (NCBI taxonomy): domain Eukaryota; kingdom Viridiplantae; phylum Streptophyta; class Magnoliopsida; order Poales; family Poaceae; genus Hordeum; species Hordeum marinum. The sequence continues at coordinate 388,872,023 of CM039678.1, read as the reverse complement.
CAAACAATTCATAAGAACAAACTGTATGCAAGACATCACACACAACTTTCTTTGAACCACATTTTCTCGTTCCTTCATCGTGCACGGTTTTCATCATTTGAGGCGGAGCTTGAACTATACTGTTTGCGGTTGATGGATCATACACAGTTTCGGCGAAGGGCCTCTGATTGATGTCATGTTTCGGCCATCCTGCAGTAGTGAATAGAATATGATGGTAGATATCAAAGGGGTAAAAATTGGAGAAGATAGTCTCACATCAACTAGACATACCAACGGGCAATGGAGATGCCCATCGATAGATGGCAATGCATGGAGTAGGGATTGCCATGCAAATGATGCACTAGAGCTATATGTGCATGATAGCTCAATTGAAGCTAAGTGGGTGCGCATCCAACTTGCTTGCTCATGAAGACCTCGGCATTTGAGGAAGCACGTCATCAGAATATACAAGCCAACTTTATAATGAAAAAGGTAATTCCCACTAGCATATGGAAGTGACAAAACAGGAAACTCTCTATATGAAGAACATGGTACCACTTTGAGGCACACGTGTGGTAAATGATAGTAGCAAAGTCCCTTCTCTCTTTCTCTCTAATTTATTCTCCTTTTTTCATGGTGGGCTATTTTTTCGCCTCCCCAAATTTTATGTATATATATTGTTTTAATTGTTGCTTTTGTTTTTTATGGCCTCCCCCATTTTTCATTTTTCGTCCAGAGTCTCATCCCAACTTGTGGGGAAATCATAGTCTCCATCATCCTTTCCTCACTAGGAGAATGCTCTAATAAGTATGATCATCAAACTTTTATTTACTTACAACTCAATATGAAAAAATGATAGGACGATATGACTCTATATGAATGCCTCTGATAGTGTACCAGAATGTGCAAGATCTAGCGTGACATGTATCAAAAATATAATGACCGGTGGCTTTGCCACAAATACTATGTTAGCTCTTTATGATCATGCAAAGCAATACGATGATGAACAAACTTGCCATGTGAAGTGACGATGGTATTTGCATCGCAATATATCTCGGAATGGCTATGGAAAGGCCATGATAGGTAGGTATGGTGGCTGTTTTTAGGAAGATATAATGAGGCTTATGTGCAATAGAGCATATCATGTCACGGGGTTTGGATACACCGGCGAAAGTTGCACTGGTCCTCGAGGTGAGAATGGGCTATGCATGGTACCGAAGAGGCTAGCAAATATGAGAAGGTAAAAATGCGTATGTCCATGGTATCATATTAATCATAAATAAGTCATATACATATTGCAAAGTTTTATTAGTTTTATCATAAATCAAAGTAATACTCATGTGTGCCGAGGGAGGAGGTTGGGAGGAGTTAACCATCGGGTGCCCCCGACTCGAAACAACACTAGGATTTCAACGAGGAATAGAAATGCTCACACACCTCTTGATATAGACACTTCTACGAATAAATAATTATGAACTCACACCTTTTTCATATTAACACATCAATGTCATTAACCCGCAATTTCTCTATGTGCTACATGATGGTTTTGATTATCACTCATTAAATACCAATTATTTTTGGACTAGTCTTCTGACCCATGCAAATTACCATAACTTTTCATAAACTCTCAAACAAATATAAGTGAAGAACGAGAGCATATTGTTTCTATAAAATCTACACACCACCCTGCTCAATAAAGATATAAGTGAAATACTCGAGCAACTGCCAAGCTCAACAACAATATGATGTGCGCAGAGGGTATCGATGTCCTGCATCTGAGGATGAGATCGCCGCTATGAAATTTACTGTGTATAATCTGCCAACCCGTGAGCAGGTTGTCATTCATCCTCCTCTGCCGGCAGAACTTCCGTGGACTGTCATCACATCGCATATCACTTTTGGGAAAATTCCGCAATCTCCGCCGCAAACGATGATCAGTTCCGGGTTGGAGGGCCAATCGAGCAGGAATCTAGGCTCTTCAAGTATTTGTATTTCGACAGACTCTCCTCATGTGGCGTCCCAGCTTAGTGGGCCGGCCTCGGGCAGTTCTCTACCTAGGCCTATAGAGATAGATGTGATTGGGCCTCTTGTTCCCTCCTCACAGGAAGCCCGGGATGACTTTGAGTGTATGATCGATAATATGGTCACCAGGGTCTTGACTTGTACTGTTTGTGGCTGTCATGGACATTTATCTACTAATTGGCCTTCATTAGAGATTTGCTCCTCGTGCTGCTGGGTGGAGCATTCCAAATCTGGGTGTGCCTCTTTTGTGTATGAAAATAACTTGGTTTGGAAACGGAAGAGTCCCACCTCTGTTCCCACGTTTGTTTCAGATTTTTTGGGAACTCCTACTTGCCTCGACGAAACCACGCAAGCTGCAGAGCTGCCATGTCCTGTCCCATCACATTCAATCTCCCAAAGCCCTCCTCTACCATTGGAGCCACCTCTAAGGATGCCCCCTCCCCTGCTGGCTTCTCCACCTCCAATGGCCAACTTCGAGCTTGACCCAGAGCGCTATGTCCCTGCTGACCACCAGATAGTTTATAGCGGACCTCATTGCCTTCCTCGGACCTTCGTTACTCTGGCAACGCCCATCACTCGACACCATGAGCAATATCTCATTGTGAAGGTCATGTCGGCGCTGCCAGTGGAGCAGATTGGACAGGTACGATAGCAAGTGGTTTAGTTGCTCAACAATCGGGGTTTTCACATGCGCTCGGCACAACCATGGATTGCGGGAGTTGGGTTGTTTGAGCTGCGAGATGTTGGGGAGCATTTTGCAGCAGTTTAGATGGTTCCGTGGGACATTGGGAAAGATTCTTTCGTCCGTTTTATGAAGCATAATAAGGGTGAGGGTTTTCGTCCTGCTGTTGGATTCTGTCAGGGATGCATCATGTTCCCGGGGGTTCCATTGGATTTAAGGAACATTGGAGATTTAAGGGCCGTAGTTAGTACCTTTGGCGAATTCCATGATTGGGTGAGTGATGATCCTTATATGGTGATATAAGTGGTTTTCGCCTCTTTTCATGAAGATGCTCTTGTTCCCCGAAGTGTTGTCTTCTCTAAATATGCTGCATGGGGTGGTGCGAGGGTCTCTTGGACAACACCTGTTTACATACTTGGAGCAAATTTTGCAGAACAGCTACCTCAAGATGAGGACCCCATGACGCTCAATGCTAACCCACATCCACTGTCGGGGCAATTGGTTCATGACAACATTCTGTTTGTGCTTCCTCCCTATCCGGCTTTGGGCTAGAATGATGTACCTCTACTGCCAATGCCTGAGAATATGGAGCCACAAGATCAACATGATGGTAATGGTTGGGGTTGGAATGTTGAGGAGCCTGTTGTCCAACAGGAGGCACCTACCCAAGAGCAAGAATCAATGGTCATTGATCGGCCTACCTCCTTTGGTTCAGTCCAAGTTCTGGGTGTTCAGAATCTGCATGTGCATGATGAAGAGCAAGTGGAGAAGCACCCTCCTCCAGAACAAAACCCTCTAGCGATTATCCCATATCAGCAACCAATTGTTCAGCCGGTAAATCTGATGATGGGCATGTTCGGGGTTGTTTATGGGCCTCCTCTGCCCCCCATCATGGCTTGGAAACGTACCTATGAAACACTTATGGATATTCTATCCCCTCCAGTGATCCCTAGGCCGATGCATATGGCCGGTGCTAAGCCACCAATGCTCTCAAAGCAATCATGGGCTATTGCTTTTGATGATGTCACCTAGATGTCCAAGATGGTTCTTCTGCCTAAAGGCAACTCCGTGTCACCGCTGAAATAACGACTTTTTGCTCGAGTTGTTTTTTTGATACAGATGGTTCTGATGTGAGGAGTGCGGCTCCTAAAGTAGCTACAGATGATCAGTTTTCTTTCTTTACGAAGTGCATCTGAAAGAAGACTTTGCGGAAGAAGGCAACCCCTCTTGTGGATACCTCTGTTTTCCGGTGCACACGAAGCGCTGCCAAACGGGATGGTTTTAAACCAATCTTGCAGGAGCTGCCTTTCACCATGCCCAAGAAGAGGAAGCTAAGAGCTAAGCCCATGGTGGACCAAGTGAATCGTCCTAGGCAGACTCAGCTTCTGTGGAGATCCCTCCTATGATGCCCATCAGAGTAATTCAGTCTGTGGGCCGGAGCCTGGGTATTGCAACGGAAAAGCTGACAGTAGAGCTTCTTTTGGAAGATCCAGCTACTCCACCCAAGAAGGACAATGATGCTTAAACTGATCGTGTTTACTTCATTTGGGGGGGGCTGCTATGTCGGGCCCTAGTCCTATTTATTCCAGTCTGTAACTGTTGGTACTTTCTGTGGCTTTCGGTTGGATGTACTTGAACTTACTATATGTTAGTCGCTGTGTGGTTGTGCTGCTACATTAATTTTCTTATGTGTTTATGGATTGTCGATCATCTAGAAGTTGGCACGTTCTATGTTGGAATGTGCGGGGGCTTAATTCGTATGCACGTTAGAGAGATGTTCGCAACAAAACTGATGAAAGTTCAGCCTCTATTGTCTGCCTCCAAGAAACAAAAATGTAGAATGTTGATCATAGATGTATTCAAAAATTCTGCCCTAAACATCTTGATTGTTTTGCATACTCTCCGTCAGTGGGAGCCTTGGGTGGCCTAATTGTGTTATGGAATTCGTCTTTTTCGATGGGGTACTACTGGACTAGCAGCGTTCTCGTCTCATTATTTCTTTCACTTCCAAACATAATTCAGAGAAGTGGACATTGGTGAATGTGTATGGCCCCTGCCAAGGTGAAGCTAGAGATCTTTTTTCAGTTCGTTACTTGGTTATACAATTTGCACATCCCAGTTGATGAGAACTTGTTACTCCTGGGAGATTTTAATTTTATTAGATCCACCTCGAATAGAAATCTTCCTGGAGCTGATGTTAATGACATGCTCATTTTTAATGAGATAATTGGGCACTTAGGTCTCCTTGAGCTGCCTCTTAAAGGAAGATCTTTCACATGGTCTAACATGCAGGATTCTCCATTACTGTAGTAATTAGACTGGTTCTTCACATCTGCAAACTGGATTACCTTCTACTCTATGTCTCAAGTACTCCCTCTAGCCAAAACTGCATCAGATCATGTCCCCCTTGTTGTTTCCATTAACACCACTATCCCGAAGAGCAACCTCTTTAGTTTTGAGAACTATTGGGTTGAGCTCCCTTGTTTTCTTCCATGTGTGGAAAATTCTTGGAAAGTGCCTTCCCGGAAAGGACACATCACTGTAGTCATTATGGACAAGCTCAAGTTCTTAAGATAGGCCTTCAAGAAATGGCATACAAGATTGTCAGTAATCAAGACACTAATCACTAAATGCAATCAGGTGATTTTATTGTTGGATAATCTTGAAGAGTTGAGACCTCTGTTTAGGCCTAAGGCTAATTTTAGGGTGCTTGTCAAACTGCATTTCGAACATCTGCTTCATTTGCAGTACTTATACTGGAAGAAATGGGCCACTATCAGGAAAATTAAAGTAGGAGAGGAGAACACTAAATTCTTCCATGCCATGGCCAGTGAAAGATACAGGAGGAATTCTATTTCCTCTCTCAAGTTAGTGGATGGTTCTATGACTACTGATTATGAGAAAATTGCTGGCGTTTTTGGTCAACTTTCAAAGGAAGGATGGGACTTTCACGAGGCATCAATCTTTTTTTTGACCTTCCATCTCTGCTGCATAAGGTTGAGGGCCTGGGAGATCTTACTATTCCCTTCACAAAAGAATAAATGGATAGGAATGTCAAGGAAATGCCCATTGATAAGGCTCCAGGACAGGATGGTTTCAATGGTTTGTTTTTCAAAAAGTGTTGGCATATCATCTTTGATGATCTCTATGCTCTTGCACATACCTTTCCTGAAGGATCTGCCCTGCTGCAAAGCATGAATTCTTCCTATATCACCTTGGTTCCCAAGAAGAGATCACCTGAGGAAGTTGGGGATTTCAGACCTATCTCTTTGAGTGGGATGGGATTGAAATTCCTCTCCAAGATGACTGCTAATAGGCTTCAGTCACATAACATGAATTGCCTCCATAAGAATCAGTATGGTTTCATTAAAACCAGGACAATTCAAGACTGTATGGGTTGGACTTTAGAGTACCTGCACCAATGTCATCAATCCAAGAGGCCAATTGTCATTCTGAAGTTGTATTTTGAGGACACTTTTGATTACCTCGAGCATGAATTTCTATACCAAGAATTAAGGCATAAGGGATTTACTGATAAATGGATTCTTTGGGTTAAACAAGTTCTTTCCACTAGCTCATCCTCTATTCTGCTCAATGGAGTACCTAGAAACAAGTTCATCTGTAAGAAGGGGGTCAGACAGGGGGATCCAATGTCTGCGCTCCTCTTTGCCATTGCTACAGATTTTCTACAGACTCTGGTCAATGATATGCTCTTGAAAGGGAAGATTGATCTCCCAATACCCTATCATGATCAGGACTTTCCGATTGTGCAGTATGCAGATGACACTCTTATTGTCTTGCCTGCTATGGAATCACAACTGCTGGAATTAAAGGCCATGCTCCTCATGTTCTCTCAATCGTCTGGTCTTCACATAAACTACCACAAATCTGCTATGATCCCTATTAATGTGAATCATGAGGAGTTGTAGTGGCTGGCTACTTCTGTTGGATGCAAAGTTGGTACTTTACCTTTCACTTACTTGGGTTTGCCAGTTGGTACCACTAAACCCAGGATTGTTGATCTAATGCCTCTAGTGGACAATATGGAAAGGAGACTCTCTGCAAGCTCCTCCTTTTTGGCTCAAGGAGGTAGATTGCAATACCTTAGCTCTGTTCTATCCTTGGTCCCCTCTGCAGTCTGGATATACCACCAGTAATTCTGAAGCAACTTGAGAGGATCCAAAGGCAGTGTTTGTGGAGGAAAATTGGCCAGGACAGACCTCCTGCCCTTACTATTTGGAAATTGGTTTGTAGACCAAAGACAAAAGGGGGACTCGGAATTTTAAATTTAGTTGTGAAAAATGATGCACTATTGCTAAAGCATGCAGATAAGTTCTTTAACAGGGACAATGTTCCATGGGTGAGTCTAATCTGGAATACTTACTATCTTGAGATGGTGCCTCAAGGTACAGCTTTGTGTGGGTCTTTCTGGTTGAAGGATATTTGCAAAAAGTTGGACAGTTTTAGAGCTATCACTTATGTTCAGCCAAATAAAGGGGACACTTTCCTCTTTTGGTCTGACTCTTGGATGTTAGACAACTCCATCAGTACATTGGCTACCAGATTTCAACGGTTGTTTTCCTTTGCTATTGACCCTCTTATCATAGCTCAGGATGTTTTTTAGGCTTTTGATGACAATGACCTAACTAGGTTATTCCACTTACCTTTGTCTGAGTGAGCTTTGTCTGACCTAACTAGGTTGTTCCACTTACCTTTGTCTTATTGTCTTGTCTGAAAATAAAAGTGTTTGCGTGGATGTTAATTATGGATAGACTCAATATGCAAGATATGCTTGAGCGTAGACACTAGAATGTTTCTGAATCAAGCCGGCGTGTCCTATGCCATGCAAGTGTCAAGGAGGATAATGATCATCTATTCTTTACATTCATGTTTGGCAATAGAGTTTGGAACTACTTGCAAATTGAATGGCAAGGGGACTCCATGTGGGACGTTTCTGCACGGGCCCGCAAAGATTTTTATAGGCCCTTCTTTGAAGAAGTGGTTTTCATTGCCTATTGGAACATTTGGACTACTAGGAATGCCAAAGTCTTTTGCAATGAGCGCCCTAGTTTCAATAGGTGGAAATGTAACTTTAAGCATGATATTTCTCTACTAGCTCAAAGAATTAAGGCTAGTTTTAAAGATGACCTGTTAAAGTGGGTATCCTTTTTACCACCCTGAGGTTAGTGAGCTAGACCCTCCACCAACCCCCCTCTCTTAGTTTAGATGTTGTAAATTGTAAGTTGTGTTATGGAATAAAAGAAAAAAACTGTGGGGTGTTTGCCCTATAGTAGTTGGTAAAAAAACTACCAAGCTCAAAAAATATAAGTGAAGCACATAGAGTATTCTAACAAATTATGATGAAGGTGTGTCTCTCTCAAATAGGTGTGTCCAGAAAATGATGATTGTGGCGAACTTAAAGTAAAATCAAACAAAAGCAAACGATGCTCCAAGCAAAACACATATCATGTGATGAATAAAAATGTAGGTCCAAGTGACATACCGATGGCTTGAGACAAAAGAGGGGATGACTTCCGGGGCATCCCCAAGCTTAGTCGCTTGAGTATTCCTTATAATATTACCTTGGGGTGCCTTGGGCATCCCCAAGCTTAGGCTCTTACTACTACTTATTTTCCATGATCCATCGTGATAACACCCAAAACTTGAAAACTTCAATCACACAAAACTCAATAAAACTTCATGAGATCTGTTAGTACAAGCAACATATTGAATACTTTAGGTACTGTTATAAATGGATTTTTTTTATAATAGGTATTGTGTTCTAACTTCTCCATGCCTTATACCCCCCAATACAATCCTTAGTATAATCAAAACAGGCAAACTCTACAAGAAAAACAGAATCTGTCTAAAATAGGACAATGTGGATAATTTGTATAGAAATACCATGTAAAAATTTCAGATCATTATTGCACTCCGGTAGAAAATGCAAATTCCTGTACTAGAGTAAAATGTTTCCGTTTTGTTTCAGCATTGTTTCTACTCATCTTGTGAGTCATCCTGAAGGCTTTACTTGGTCCACACACTAATTAAAATATAACAAAATCATAATTATAGCGGCAATAACCATGTTATCACAAACTAAAATAAGGGAAAAAGAAAAAATAAAGATAACTATTGGGTTGTCTCCCAACAAGCACTATTGTTTTATGCCCCTAGCTAGGCATAATGTATAGTTTCAAGTGTTGTCATCTTTGACACTCCATCCATAAGTGGCTATCATGATTGATTCATAAAGTTTTTTAATTATCTTCCTATGTAATTGTTCCATTCCTTTTGTTAATGGTAATTCAAACCTTATCTTTCCCTCTTTCATGTCAATAGTTTCACCTATAGTTTGTAAGAAGGGCCTTCCAAGTATTATGGGACGGGAAGGATTGCAATCAATATCAAGCACAATGAATATATAAGCACATAATTACATCATTAATTCTACTATGGGTTTCTTGATAGTAGAATTCGTAAGATGCAAGTTTAAGGAACACTCTTCAATATTAGTGAAACCAAGCACATCACATAATGTTTTAGGTATGGTTGAAAAACTAGAACCAAGATCACACAAAGCGTTCCACTCATATTTATTATATTTATTTTGATAGTAGGTTCCCACTCATCATGCAATTTTCTAGGAATAGAAACTTCAAGTTCAAGTTTCTCATCATAAGCTTTTATCATAACTTCTACTATATGTTCGATAAAAGCTTTGTTTTGTTAATAAGCATTGGGTGAGATAATATTGGATTACAACAAAGAAATACAATCTACTAAAGAGCATTTATCATAATTAATGTCCTTGTAATCCAAGATAGTGGGCACGTCACTAGTTAAAGTTTTGACCTCTCCAAACCCACATTTTTCAATTTTAGCATCAAAATCATCACCCTCCAAGCAAACAGGATGCTTCTTGATACGTCTTCAATGTATCTATAATTTTTGATGATGAAATGCTATTATATTATTTGTTTTGGATGTTTTATATGCATTAATATGCTATTTTATATTATTTTTGGGACTAACCTATTAATCTAGAGCCTAGTGCCAGTTTCTGTTTTTTCCAAGTTTTTGAGTTTTGCAGATATGGAATATTAAACGGAGTCCAAATGGGTTAAAACCTTCGGAAGGAATTTTTTGGAAGGAAACAAATCGATAAAGCTTGGAGTGCATGGAAGGGGAGGTGCCAGGGAGCCACAAGCCTGCTAGGCGTGGCCCCCCTCGCCGCGCCTAGCAGGCTTGTCGTCTCCCGACAGGTCTCCTAACCCTAATTCTTGGCCTATAAATTCCCAAATATTCCCCCAACACCAAGGGGAGTCACGCAAATACTTCTCCACCATCGGAAGCCTCCGTTCCCGAGAGCTCCAATCTTGGAGCCTTTTTCGGTAATCTGTCGGAGGGGGTTTCAGTCATGGAGGGCATCTACATCAACTCCACTGCCCCTCCGATGATGCGTGAGTAGTCCACCACAGACCTACGGGTCCATAGCTAGTAGCTATATGGCTTTTTATCTCTCTCTTTGATCTTCAATACCATGTTCTAAATGATCTTCATGGAGATCTATCCGATGTAATCCTCTTTTGTGGTGTGTTTGTCAAGATCCGATGAATTGTGAGTTTATGTTCAGATTATCCATGAATATTATTTGAATATCCTCTGAATTCCTATTTGCATGATTTCATGTCCTTGTAAGTCTCTTCGAGTTATTGGTTTGGTTTGGCCAACTAGATTGTTAATTCTTGCAATGGGAGAAGTGCTTCGTTTTGGGTTCAATCTTGCGGTGTCCTCACCCAGTGACGTAGTAGGGGTAGCGAGGCAAGAATTGTATTGTTTCCATCAAGGGTAACAAGATGGGTCTTTCATCATATTGCTTGAGTTTATCCCTGTACATCATGTCATCTTTTTGAATGTGTTACTTTGTTTTTCATGAACTTAATACTCTAGATGCAGGCAGGAGTTGGTCGATGTGTGGAGTAATAGTGGTAGATGCAGAATCGTTTCGGTCTACTTGACACGGATGTGATGCCTATATGCACGATAATTTCCTTGGATAACTACATGATTATTTGCTTTTCTATCAATTTCTTGACAGTAATTTGTTTACCCACCATGATAGTTGCCTTCAAGAGAGAAGCCTCTAATGAAACCTATGGCCCCCGGGTCTACTTTCCGTAATATACTTTCAGATCTATAAACCAAAAATACCGAAAATACTTTGCTGAAATTTATTTACCTTTTACTTTCCCTTCTTGTGTACATCTATATCTATCAGATCTAATCCTCGCAAATAATCGTGAAAGGATTGACAACCCCTTTATAGCATTGGGTGCAATAGTTTGATTGTTTGTGTAGGTGCAACCATTGGTGACTTTCTTGTTCCTCCTACTGGATTGATACCTTGGTTCTCAAAAACTGAGGGAAATACTTATCTACTTAGCTGCATCACCCTTTCTTCTTCAAGGGAAACCTGACGCACGCTCAAGAGGTAGCAAGAAGGATTTCTGGTGGCGTTACCGGGGAGGATACACATCAATCCTATGATGTACCCATCACAAACTCATCTCTTGCATTTATGTTATTTGCCATTTGCCTCTCGTTTTCCTCCCCCCCCCCCCCCACATCTAAAATGATTTTCAAAAAATACCAAAAATATTTGCCTTTTTGTTCGCCCTTCTTTCTTTGCCTTTCATTTTCTCATGTGTTGGACTGCTTGAACTCATGGCTAGCCTTACCACTATAACTATTACACTCGAGTATGAGGTTCTTAATTTTAAGAAAATGGAAGGAGAAACCCTAAAATATGTTTGGTATAGAATTTGCAATTCTCAAAACAGATCTATTTGTAAGCAATCTACTACCGTTCTCTTTCGCAATTTTTACGTGGGTATTACTCCATGGAATAGATATGTTCTATATACCATCATGGGAGGGAATATTTTTTGGGAAGTCCTACCTTTGACTCTTACAGTGCTATGAGAAATTTGTTAGGTTCACCCCTAATTATGGTTAATGGAACAATCTTGACTCTAGAACATGTGATGCGAAGGCTTGATATTATTGAAAAAAAGGTTGCTACGGTTGAGCTTATTGAAAACTTGGACAGAAAGATTCATAATCACATTACTCAATATGGACCTAAAGTAGGAGTTACCTTGATAAATCTTAAGGAAAAGGAACCCATAGTTAATAAAAAATTGGAACAAGATTCCTCTAGAATTGGCAAGCTAGAGGAAATTATTACTAAATTGGGATCCGCTTTTGCTTTGGTTCAAACTACCCCAACTCCTTCGCCTCCTAAGGCTACCAAGTTTGTTTATGTTCATAAAAATAAGGGTGAATCTTCTAGTAATGATGAAGATCTTAAGATGATAAGTATTCACCCTAGCTTTCTCAATATTGTTAAGGAACCAATTGCCACCATTGAATGTCTTGATTTTTTACGTAGGAGTATTATCATTAATAAGAACAATGGGCCTCCTAGGTATTATAAGTGTGCAATTGTGGAATTGCGTAGCAATGTTGATAATATGTAGATCTATTGCGTTTTGCCAAGCTAGGGGCATTAACAATAGCGCTTGTTGGGAGGCAACCCAATTTTATTTTTGTGTTCTGTTTTTGCTTCTGTTTTTGAGTGTTTACCACATTATTAATTATTTAGTAAATTTGTTTTGGTTTTTTAATTAGTGTTTGTGCCAAGTAAAACCTTTGGGGTGATCTATGGTAGTTGTTGATTTGATCTTGCTGAAAAACAGAAACTTTTGCGCTCGGTCCAGGAATTTTCTAAAATTTTCAGAGAGTAGAATGAGTCTGAAATTCTTAAAAAATATTTATATATAAATTTACAAGGTTTTAATAATTTTTCAGAATTTTTTGAGTTACAGGAGTATACGAAGTTTTCATATTTCTACAGACTGTTCTGTTTTTGACAGATTTTGTTTTCTTTGAGTTGTTTGCCTATTTTGATGAATCGTTGGGTTCTATCATGTGGTATGAACCATGGACAAGTTAGATTATAGTAGGTATAAAGCAATATAAATAAATAATTATTTCACAATAGCACCTAAATTGGTGATTTATTTTCTTATACTAACGGATCTCATGAGTTTTCTGTTAAGTTTTGTGTTGTGAAGTTTTAAAGTTTTGGGTAAAGATTTGATGGAATATGGAATAAGGAGAGGCAAGAGAATAAGCTTGGGGATGCCAAAGTCACCACAAGTAATATTCAAGGATTCCAAAGAGCCGAAGCTTGGGGATGCCTCGGAAGGCATCCCCTCTTTCGTCTTCAATCCATCGGTAAATTTACTTGAGGCTATATTCTTATTCACCACATGATTTGTGTTTTGCTTGGCGCGTCTTGTATGATATGAGTATTTTCTTGTTAGTTTGCCACAATCATCCATTCTGCACACATATTTTGAGAGACACACGCTGAATTGTGAATTTGTTAGAATGCTCTATGTACTTCACTTATATCTTTTGAGTTGGGCAATTTTGCTCTATGTGCTTCACTTATATTTTTTAGAGCACAGTGGTGTTTGTGTTTTATCGAAATAATTGAACTCTCGTACCTCACTTATATTATTTTGAGAGTTTCTAAAAACAGCATGGTAATTGGTCTAGGTTATGAATTTAGTCCTAATATTATAGGCATCCAAGAGGGATATTATAAAAACTTCCATATTAAGTGCATTGGGTATTTATGAGATGTTTGATTCCTTGCATAAAGTTTTGAGATATAAATATGGTAATATTAAGACATATGTTAGGAAGTAATTGTGATTTTGTAAAAATACTTATGTAAAGGTTTGTGATTCCCATAGCATGCACGTATGGTGAACCGTTTTGTAAGGAAGTCGGCGCGTGACTTTTTTATAGATTGTCGCCCTTTCTGTGAGGGTCGGGAGCGCACGATGGTTAAATCCTACCATCCTCTCCCCTAGGAGCATGCGTTTAATACTTTGCTTCAATGACTAATAGACTTTTGCAATAAGCATGTGAGTTCTTTATGACTAATGTTGAGTCCATGGATTATACGCACTCTCACCCTTCCACCTTTGCTAGCCTCTCTAGTACCGCACAACTTTTGCCGGTACAACAAACACCTTCCTCAAAACAGCCACCATATACCTTCCTAAAAACAGCCACCCTATACCCTTCCTCAAAATAGCCACCATACCTACCTACTATGGCATTTCCATAGCCACTCTGAGATATATTGCCATGCAACTTCCACTGTTTCCTTTTATGCCTTGCACCATCACTTCCATATTGCATATAGAGTCATATTTTGTCATAGGTACCGAGTTGTAATTCTCTTTTGATTGTAATAAAATAAAAGTGTGATGATTATCATTAGTAGAGCATGTACCATGTGAGGAAAGGATGGAAGATATGATTCCCTCAGAAGTGGGGATGAGATTCTAGACTTTATGAAAAAAGAGGCCAGCAAAGCCCAAATAAAAAAATCATGAATAAAAGAGGCCTTAGATGCCCCACAAAAAAGAGATAAAAGTGAGAAGGGACATTGCTACTACCTTTTTCCAGACTTGTGCTTCAAAGTAGCACCATGATCTTCATGATTGAGAGTCTCCTATTTTGTCACTTTCATATAGCTAGTGGAATTTTTCTTCATGATGCACGTCCACTTAGTTTCTTTTTGAGCTTTCATACACTTAGCTCTAGTGCATCTGTTGCATGGCAATCCCTACTCACTCACATTCATATCTATTAATGGGCATCTCCATAGCCCGTTGATACACCTAGTTGATGTGAGACTATCTTCTCCCTTTCCTTGACAACCTCCACCATATTCTATTCCACCAATAGTGCTATATACATGGCTCATGCATATGTATTGCGTGAGAGTTGAAAAAGTTTGAGAAAATAAAGGTGTGAAAACAATTGCTTGACTTTTCATCGGGGTTGTGTATGATGTAAATACTTTGTGTGGGGACGATGAAGCATAGCCAGACCATATGATATTGTAGGGATAACTTTCTTTTGCCATTATATTTTGAAGAGATACGGTTGCTTTGCTAGTATGCTTCAAACATTACTGTTTTTATATCGATATTAAGCTTTTGTTTTGAGTCTTACGGATCTGAATATTCATGCCACAATAATGAATATTACATGGATAAATATGTTAGGTAGAACTCCACATAAAAAATTCTGTTTTTATCATTTACCTACTCAAGGACGAGCAGGAATTAAGCTTGGGGATGCTGATACGTCTCCAACGTATCTATAGTTTTGGATGATGGCATGCTATTATATTATCTAATTTGGATGTTTTATATGCATTAATATACTATTTTATATTATTTTTGTGACTAACCTATTAATCTAGAGCCTAGTGCCAGTTTCTATTTTATCCTTGTTAGTTTTGCAGATATGGAATATTAAAGGGAGTCCAAATGGACTAAAACATTTGGAAGGAATTTTTTTGGAAGGAAACAAATCGATCAAGTTTGGAGTGCATGGTAGGGGAGGTGCCATGGAGCCACAAGCCTGCTAGGTGTGGGGCCCCTGGTCGCGCCTAGCAGGCTTGTCGCCTCCTGGCAGGTCTCCTAACCATAATTCTTGGCCTATAAATTCCTAAATATTCCCCCAACACCAAGGGGAGCCACACAAATACTTTTCCGCTGCCGGAAGCCTCCGTTCCCGAGAGATCCAATCTTGTAGCCATTTTCGGTAATCTGCGGGAGGGGATTTTGATCACGGAGGGCATCTACATGAACTCCATTGCCCCTCCGATGATGCGTGACTAGTCCACCATAGACCTACGTGTCCATAGCTAGTGGCTAGATGGATTCTTCTCTCTCTTTGATCTTCAATACCATGTTCTTCATGATCTTCATGGAGATCTATCCGATGTAATCCTCTATCATGGTGTGTTTGTCTAGATCTGATGAATTGTGAGTTTATGGTCAGATTATCCATGAATCTCATTTGAATCTCCTCTAAATTCTTATTTGCATGATTTTATATCCTTGTAAGTCTCTTCGAGTTATTGGTTTGGTTTGGCCAACTAGATTGGTAATTCTTGCAATGGGAGAAGTGCTTGGTTTGGGGTTCAATCTTGCGGTGTCCACACCCAGTGACATAGTAGGGGTAGCGAGGCACATATTGTATTGTTTCCATCAAGGGTAACAAGATGGGGTTTTGATCATATTTGTTGAGTTTATCCCTATACATCATGTCATATTTCTTAATGCGTTACTCTGTTCTTCATGAACTTAATACTCTAGATGCTGGCAGGAGTCGGTCGATGTGTGGAGTAATAGTAGTGGGTGCAGAATCATTTCGGTCTACTTGACACAGACGTGATGCCTACATGCATGATCATTTCCTTTGATAACTACATGATTATTCTCTTTTCTATGAATTGCTTGACAGTAATTTGTTTACCCACCATGATATTTGCCTTCAAGAGAGAAGCCTCTAGTGAAACCTATGGCCCCCAAGTCTACTTTCCATAATATACTTTTAGATCTATAAACCAATAATACCAAAAATACTTTGCTGCAATTTATTTACCTTTTACATTCCTTTCTTGTTTACATCTATATCTATCAGATCTAATCCTTGCAAATAATCATGAAGGGATTGACAACCCCTTTATAGCGTTGGGTGCACGAGTTTGATTGTTTGTGTAGGTGCAACCATTTTTGACTTGCTTGTTCCTCCTACTAGATTGATACCTTGGTTCTCAAAAACTCAGGGCAATACTTATCTACTTTTCTGCATCACCCTTTCCTCTTCAAGGGAAAACCAATGCACGCTCAAGAGGAAGCAAGAAGGATTTCTGGCGCCGTTGACGGGGAGGGTACACATCAATCCTACCAAGTACCCATCACAAACTCATCTCTTGCATTTACATTATTTGCCATTTGCCTCTCATTTTCCTCTCCCCCACTTCTAAAACAATTTTCCGAAAATACCAAAAAGATTTGCCTTTTTGTTTGCCCTTCCTTCGTTGGCCTTTCGTTTGCTCGTGTGTTGGATTGCTTGAAATCATGGCTAGCCTCACCACTATAACTAATACTCCTGAGTATGAAGTTCTTAATTTTAAGCAAAGGGGAGGAGAAAACCTAAAAGACGCTTGGTATAGAATTTTCAATTCTCAAAATAGATCTATTTGTAAGCAATCTACTACCGTTCTCCTTCGCAATTTTTACGTGGGTATTACTCCTTGGAATAGATATGTTCTAGATACCATCATGGGAGGGATTTTTTGGGAAGTCATACCTTTGACTCTTATAGTGCTATGATAAATTTGTTAGGTTCACCCCCAATTATGGTTAATGGAACAATCTTGACTCTAGAACATGTGATGCGAAGGCTTGACATTATTGAAAAAAGTGTTGCTATGGTGACTTGCTTGTTCCTCTTCCTGAATTGATACCTTGGTTCTCAACAACTAAGGGAAATACTTATCTACTTCATTGCATCACCCTTTCCCCTTCAACGGGAAACCAACGCAGGCTCAAGAGGTAGCAAGACTTCTCAACTAGAGTTGACTCATGTCTAGTCCTTTTATCATTTTTATTCAGAGAAGTATAAAAAATTCAATAGGAGAAACACGAATTATTTTAAGATCTTCATCATGATTCTGGTAAAATAATTCTGCTTAGGTCTCAACTTAGAAGTCCTCTCCTTACTTTAATTAATAGATATTTTTATATATTTAATACTCTCATTAAAATAATTCTTGTGTGTCAAAGCTTTACTTTTAATATTTTCTACATCAAGAGGAATTTTATCCATGTTTATAGCCAAAGCATAAATCACGTGCAACTTTTCTTCTACCGTAGCATTGAAAACATTTTGAGAATTAATACATTCCTTAATTGTGTTCTCAAGATCAGAGGGTGTCCTATTATAAATTTTAGAATAATTTCCATAGGGATTACCATAAGAATTTCCATAGTTGTTAGAGGAATTAACGGGATAGGGTCTAGAATTGAAATTTCCTCTATAAGCATTGTCATTGAAATTATTTTGTGAGATAAAGTTCACATCAATAGCATTATTATTTTTCTCAATCAAAGTAGGAAAAGTCATATCATTGGGATCGACATGAGTATTTTTACTAGCAACTATATTCATAAGAGCATCCACCTTTTCACTCAAAGTAGCAATTTTTCGACAGAATTTACCTTGTTGCCAGTTCCAGCTCTTTTGGCATGCCATTGAGAATAATTTGTCATAATGTTGGCCAAATTTTTTGTAGCCTCGCCTAAGGTCACATCCATAAAGGTACCACCTGCGGAAGAATCTAGAATATTTCTAGACACAAAGTTTAGTCTAGCATAGAAGTTTTGGATAATCATCCATAAGTTTAAACCATGAGTAGGGCAATTTCATATCATCAATTTAATTCTCTCCCAAGCTTGTGAAACATGCTCTTGATCTTTTTATTTAAAATTCATTATTTGATTTCTAAGGGAGGTGATCTTAGCAAGAGTTAATTACTTGGCAATGAAAGCATCTTTACACTTATCCCATGTTCCAATACTATTATGAGGTATAGAAGAAAACCAAGCTTTATCTTTATCTCTTAGTGAAAAAGAAAATAATTTTAATTTCACAATATCATTATCCATATCATTTTTATTTAGAATATCACATAATTCAACAAAGGTATTAAGATGTGACACGGGATCCTCATTAGGACTACCCTAAAATTTATCTTTCATCACAAGATTTAGCTATGCAACATTAATATCAAAAGCCTCTGCACTAGTGGCGGTTGGTATAGGAGTACTAATAATTTCATTAATATTAGTATTTGATAAGTCACACAACTTAGTAGTATCTTGAGACATGGTGACCAAACAGGCAAAGCAACAAGCGAGACAAGTAAACTAGCAAGTAAACAAGCAAATAAGTAAACTAGTAACTAGCAAAGATAACAAAATTGTATTTTTGATTTTTATGAGAAAAACTAAGTCTGATGGAAAATTAAAAGAAGAAAAGGTTAATGATAATTTGTGTGAAGTTATTTGATAGTTGGTGATGATATTCCCCGGCAACGACGCCGGAAATCCTTCCTCATACTTGTGATCTGCATTGGGTTTTCCTGAAGAGGAACGGGTTATTGAGGCGCGATGTGAGTAAGTAATTCCCTCAGTTATGAAACCAAGGTTTATTGAACCAATAGGAATACCAATCCTCAACCATCTTCAATGGTTGCACACAAAAGATCAAACAACTTGCACCTAACGATGGCAAGAGGGTTGTCAATCTCCTTGGTCTCGTTATTTGCAAGCAAGTGAGTTGTGTAGATAATTGTAAATTGCAAAATAAAATAAAAGAAAGGAAATGGAAAGAAGGCAATAGTATATTTTGTAAATATATAAGTGAATAGACCCGGGGGCCGTTGTGTTCTCTAGTGGCATCTCTGATGGAAATAGCACACAGTGGGTAAACAAATTACTGTTGGCAATTGATTGAAAAGCGGATAGTTATGTGATTTTCATGGCATTGATCATGTGTATATAGGCATCAAGTCCATAAGAAAACAAGCCGACTCCTGGCTGCACCTATTACTATTACTCCACTCATGGACCGCTATCCAACATGCATCTAGAGTATTAAGTGAGACAAACTAAACTCAATCAATATGAATTAACCCCATCATTTTGTCCATAATAGAAGCAACACAAAGATGTATGTTTTCACCTACTTTGTCACTAGGATATAGAAACTCACCAGGTTGAACCTACCAAAACGCACTGCTCGCATCGAAGAAATATCAATCTAGTTGGCCAAACTATCTCAATAGATTGGAGATCACTAGGAAGCTATAACGATCATGCAAATGAAAATCATAGTAATCAGGTTTGACTCAAATACTTTTCATGAATAATCTGAACATAAACCCCACAATTCATCGGATCCCAACAAATGCACCATGCGAAGGGATTACATCGGATAGATCAAGGCAAAGATGCGATGAACATTGTATTGAAGATCAAGAGAGAGAGAGAGATTGCCATCTAGGTACGACCTATGGACTCGTAGGTCTGTGGTGATCTACTCACACATCATCATGAGGGCAGCAAGGTTGATGAAGTGGCCCTCCGTGATCAATTCCCCCTCCGACAGGGTACCAGAACGGAGATCTAGATGGGCTACCACCGGAATAGAGACTCTTGTCGGCGTAAAAAGCGTTTCGGGACCTCCTCTAGGGTTTTGGGGATATTAGAGAATTTATGGGCTAGAGAGGGGCGTCAGGAGAGCCACGAGGGGGCACCACATATCAGGGCGCCCTCTAGATCGCGCCCTGATGTGTGGTGGATCCTTTGTGTGGCTCCCGACCTCCTTATGAAGCTTCTAGGTCTTCTTTTGGTCCAGAAAAAATCATCAAAAAGTTTCATGGCAATTGGACTTCGTTTGGTACTGCAAACCTGAAAAGTACAAAACATGCAGAAAATAGCAACTATAACTGGGCACTGCATCAATAGGTTAGTGTTCAAAAATATTATAATTTGGTAAACAGATGCCCAAAAAGTATCCTAGAAAGATAATATATCGGCATGGAACAATAAAAAATTATAAATACATTGGAGACGTATAAGTCTCCAACATATCTATAATTTTTTATTGTTCCATGCTATAATATTATTATTCTAGGATACTTTTTAAGCATTTAGTTTCTAATTTATATTATTTTTTTGTCACTAACCTATTAACCTAGTGCCAACTGTAGTTGTTGTTTTATGTTGTTTTTGCCTTTTTAGGAATGTTGTACCAAACGAAGTTGAATACCTCGAAATGTTTTTAGGATTTTTTGGACAAAAACAAGACCTGGAAGCTACGAAGAAGCCCGGAGGGCACACGGCATGCCCCAAGCCAACAGGATGCACCCAGGGGGTGGTGGCGCCTTTATGGCTTGGGGCCACTTTCCCGGCCCTCTGACATCGTTCTCTAGCCTATAAATTCTCATTAATGACATAAACCCTAGGAAACCTCTCGATACACTTTTTCCGCCTCCACAAGTCTATGTTCTGCCGTGTGGCCATATGGAGCATGTTTCGGTGCCCTGCTAAAGGGAGGGTCAATCATGGAGGGCCTCTACATCAACCATGATGCTCCCATGGTGATGTATGAGTAGTTTACCACTGACCTACGGGTCCATAGTTAGTACCTAGATGGCTATTTCTCTCTCTCTCTCACTCTCTCTCTATATATATGCGATGATCATCGTGATTCCCGCGGTGATCTATCTTATATAATCCATCTTTGTGGTGTGTTTGTTGGGATCCGATGAATTGTGGGTTT
The DNA here is from genome assembly GCA_022496015.1 of Hordeum marinum. Lineage (NCBI taxonomy): Eukaryota > Viridiplantae > Streptophyta > Magnoliopsida > Poales > Poaceae > Hordeum > Hordeum marinum. Next base: position 388,851,043 of record CM039678.1, on the reverse strand, counting down.
ATGTTCAAATTATTCATGACAAATATTTGATTCTCCTCTGAATTCTTATTTGCACGATTATTATAGCTTCGTAATTCTCTCCGATATATCGGTTTGGTTTGGCCTACTAGATTGATTTTTCTTCTGTTTGACAGGTGTATTGTACTGGGTTCAATCTTGCGGTGCTCTATATCCCAGTGACAAAGCAAGTGACAAGACACGTATTTGTATTGCTGTCGCTAACGGTAAACTGATTGGGTTCATTCATATCAATGGGATTTACTTTGTCTACATCTTGTCATCATTCTCGAAGCATTACTCTATTTTACTTAATACTCTAGATGCATGCTGGACAACGGTTGATGGGTGGAGTAATAGTAGTAGATGCAGGAAGGAGTCGGTCTACTTGTTTATGGACGTGATGCCTATATGCATGATCATTGCCATGAATAAATATTGCATAATGGTACGTCTCAAACGTATCTAGTTTTCCAAACACTTTTGCTGTTGTTTTGGACTCCAATCTCCATGATTTGAATGAAACTAACCCAGACAGGCATTGTTTTCAAGAGAACTGCCATGGTATTATTTTCGTGTAGAAATAAAAGTTCTCGGAATTGGACGAAACTTTTTGTGGATTTTTTCTGGAAAATGTGAGGAATTGTGGAGCGAAGACCCACTAGATGGGGGCCACCTGGTGGTGCCAAGCCAACAGAGCGGGCCCACCCCCTAGGTGCACCCTATTAGGTTTGGGCCACCTCGTAGCTCCCCTGACCCTAATTCCAGCCCTATAAATTCACAATTATGGAGAAAAAATTAGAGAGAAGATTTCATTGCATTTTTATGAGACGGAGCCGCCGCCACCTCGTGTTCTTCCTCGGGAGGGCTGATCTGGAGTCCGTTTGGGGCTCTAGAGAGGGGGATTCGTCATCACCAACCCTTCTCCATCAACAATTCAATGATGCTCACCACCATGAGTGAGTAATTCCTTTGTAGTCTTGTTGGACGCTTATGGGATTAGATGAGATTGATCATGTAATCGAGTCATTTTGATAGGGCTTGATCCCTAGTATCCACTATGTTATGAGATTGATGTTATTATGACTTTGCTATGCTTAATGCTTGTCACTAGGGCCCGAGTGCCAAGATTTTAGATTTGAACCTATTATATTTTCATAAATATGAGAGTATTTTTGATTCTATCTTGCAAGTTGTATGCACCTATTATGTGTCATGATCCTCATACACCAAGGTGACAATAAATTTTTTGGTGGTTGTCGTAGTTTGAGGAGTTCATGTATTCACCATGTGTTAATGCTTTTTCTTTTTTTCTATTAAAACGAGGCCTTGATATCCCTTAGATTTCCTTATGGACCCCATTGCCACGGGAGGGTACGACAAAAGATGTCATGCAAGTTCTTATTGCAAACACGTATGACTATATGCGGAATACATGCCCATATTATATTGATGAATTGGAGCTAGTTTTCTGTTGCTCTATTGTGTAACTGTTACATGACTGATGTCATCTAAATATTTATCCATCACTGATCTATGTGCCTATGCTCCTCATATATTGAATCTTGCTAAGTTACTTTTGTTGCTACTACTGTTACAATCACTACAAAACTGCAGCTATTACGTTTAGTGTTACTGTTACTATTGTTGTTATGCTTTGCTACTAAAACTTTTGCTAAAGAGAGATACCCTGAGTGTGATTTAATTGACAACTTAACTGCTAAGACCAGTAAATATTCTTTGGCTCGCATTGTGTTGAATCAACAAATTTGTGTAAAAAACTATCCTCGAAGACCGTTGCAGACCCCTATACTTGTGGGTTATCAAGACTCTTTTCTAGCACCGTTTCTAGGGAGCGTAGCTCTATTTATTGTGATCATTCAAGGTTACCAATTGCTACCTGATAACCCATAAGTGTAGGGGACCGCGACAGTCTTAAAGGGTACTATTTCACCCTAATTTATTGGTTCGACACAAGGGGAGCCAAAGAATATTTATTGGCCTTAACATTTAAGTTGTCAATACAATAGCACTTGGGATATCTCTCTACAACAAAGGTTTAGTAGCACGGAAAATATTAGTAGCAAAAGTGGCGGTGTACTAAAGTATGTTTTTTTAGTACCGCGTACTTGTGCACGGACAGTTGTAGCCATACCAGTGGCAAGACCTTCTAGAGAGCAACTAAGAACAAAATACAACAACATCAAGAAGGCATTCAAGTCGACAAACCGAAGACTGAAGGTTGGGACCCCAGCAAGATCTTGCCGGGATGGACTACGGAGCCCCAGCAAGGAATGCACCCGGCAAGGTGAAGCCCCGGCAAGCCCCCGCCAGCGCAGAGGCCAGGTGTCGCCTCGCCTGGGTAGGTGTCGAGACGCCGACGCTAGAGAGGCTAAGCGGTGCTGATGGGACGGGCTCCTGTCCCGACCCGCATACAGTCAGGGACGTCTGACGGAGCATTAAATGAATTTTTCTTGCACCGTTAGTGTTAGGTATGATAACATTGTAGTCCTGTACACCCCATGTACGTACTGTACGCCACTGTTGGTGACCCCTACGAGAGTATAAAAGGAGGCCCAGGGCGTTACGGTAGAGGCCTTTTGACTTTTCGATCTTTTTGGACTACTAGACTTGTGGAGCTCCTCTAGCCCGTTTTGCATGAGTAGAAGCTATATACTATAGCGCTCCCAGAACCTGAGCTAGAATCCATCCAATACAACCAAGCAGGAGTAGGGTTTTATGCATCCTTGCGGCCCGAACCTGGGTAAATTCCCGTGCGCTGGTCACTCGATCTGCACTTTGTGCAAGCCTTCTTCCCTGCCGAACTGTAAAGGGATCCCTCCAATCCCATAGGTGTTGTTTACCCCAACATCTTTGGCGTGCCAGGTAGGGGGAAAAGGTTGCGTGAACCTGATCTTGTGAATAGCGCATCAGTTCCTTCATGATAATCTTCATCGCCATGGCTCCCAAGAAGAAAGGTTTCACGGCGGTGGAACCCTCCATGTCCTCCGTTCCCGTAGCCGCCTAGGAGGGCGACGGAGTGGGCGCGGGCGGAAGGAGTGGGGACCCTGCTTCTAGGCGGACCTCCGACGATCAAGGCCATGCAAGCGGCGACGCTCGCCGCGGAGACGCTCGCGGCGGCAGCGGAAATCCCCGCGCCGCTGGGTCTCAGGACGGAGTTGTACCTCCTGCGGGCGGTGCGGTGAACTCTGGGGACGGAAGGGCACCCTCCAGGGCAACCACGCCAGCACAAACGCCGGGACCTTCCCAAGACGCGCGCGAAGAGCAGCCCCACGGGGTTGGTAGTTCCCATCGTCGCCACGGAAAAGGTCTTGCGCATCATCACCAAGATGCGCGGGACCAGCATGCATGCCTGCATGCTAGTGGGAGTGGCATGCAGTCGCGGGACCGCGACGGAGCTCCTTCTAACACGGTTAGGCGTCAGGGCACCTTGCGTTCTTCGCACGGTTCGCTGCCGACCACGTCGGAAGAAGAAATGGCGCGAGCAAAGCTACTCCTGAACTTCCCTCCTGCTGTGGAGAAGCTTGATGAATGGAGAGCCACCATTCAGAGCCTCCTCAGCCTCGCTGACAAGTTTCGGTCCACCGAGCCGGCTCATGCCAGTGGTGAGAAGGCCGGAGGTGGTGCGACCATGGTGCATTCTCCTACACAGCAACAACACCGATCACCAACTCGACGGACCGACGCTTACGATCGTTACTCGACGGCGTCGTCCGATCCACGAACTCGCCGCGATCAGCATCAAGTTCTTCGGGAACGAAGCAAGGAAGACGCTCGAACTACAATCGAGCGACGACGAGAAGCGCGCCATCAATCTGATAAGCGCGCGGGGCCTGCTGTAGACAAATCCGCGCCAGGGTATCCCGTCGGCCTACCTTACGAGGTGGATTGTCCAGCATTTACCCGTAAGCTGCAGGATGTCCAGTGGCCTAATTCCCGCATGTTCAAGCCAGAGGTCCCGAAGAAATAGGACGGCAAGAATCGCCCATCAGAGTTCTTGAGCATCTACACCATTGAGGTGCAGGCTGCCGGGGCTCACGACGACAAGACACTCGCCAACTACTTCCCGTTGGTGCTTAAGCCCAACAGCAGGTCGTGGTTGATGCACTTGCCGGAAGGATCCATTTTCTCCTGGGAAGATCTGTGCCATGAGTTTGTTGGCGCCTTCACCAGAGGTCATCAAGTTCCTGGCTAGGAAAGTAATTTACATATCATCCCCCAGAAGGAGGGCGAGACTTTGCGCAAGTACATCCAGAGGTTCAGCCGCATACACCACAACATACCAGACGTTCATCGTGCCACTGTTACCAGTGCGTTCCATCAGAACGTGTGCAACCGTAGGATGCGGGAAGAGCTGGCGATGAACAAGGTCAGGGATGTTGCCGAGCTTTATGTTTTGGCAGATAAATGTGCTCGAGCTGAAGAAGGGAGGACGCTCCCTAGCGAAGACGCTGGCACAGGGGGCGACTCTAAGGATGAGGACACAGCCGCCCCGGCAAAGAAGGGCCATCGGTGTAACAAGAAGCGAAAGGGCAAGGCCGTGCTTGCCGTCGATGGATCCGGCAACCCCGGCACCGTCAAGAAGGCCAAGGCTCATGACGCCGGCAAGGATGTTGCCGGGTGCGTCTCCTGTCAGGCTTTGGCGGCTGCCGACAAGCCGGAAGGCTCCGTTAAACAGTATTGAAAAATCCATTGCACCAAGGGCCATAGTCTCCAAGACTGTCGGCATGTTGAGCAGCTTGCCGAGAAGCAAAAAGCCAAGTACGAGATGCGAGACAAGGAGAAGGGCCAGGATGGTGCGGAGGCATCTGGCAAGAAGCACAATGGACGAGGAGGTCACCGCGGCAAGGCCAAGCCATGGAAGGACCGTCCTGCTCATGGCTGCGACAAGTAATAAGGGGATGATGATGACACTGAAGAGGACAACGAGTCTAGCAAGCAAGAATTCCAGAGATCTACAGACGCCATGTGCGTCGACGTAGGTGCCTCATTGCATTCTTCCCACTGCTAACTTAAATAGTGGTCACATGAGGTTAATGCAACTGATCCATCTGTCGGCGTTCGGAAGCCTTTGAAATGGTCCAACGCGCCTATCATTGTCGATGTTGAGGATCACCCTGATCGCGTAACTGCGGTCGGGTGTTTGTCATTTTTCGTATCACCAACGATTCGCAACCTCAAGGTAATGAAAATGTTAGTTGACAGTGGGGACGGGTTGAACTTGATCTCGCCCAAGGTGATCAAGAAATTGCAAATTCCTGACGGAGATCTCGAGGAAACGGGCTCATTTTAGGGGGTCAATCCGAGAAGGAGCCAGCCCAAGGGAAAGATTACGCTTTCGGTAACAATTGGTAGCGATCTGAACTTCAGGACGGAGACGGTTGTTTTCGATGTCGCAAAGATTCCATTGCCATACAATGGGATCCTTGGTTGTCCAGTGTTGGCCAAGTTCATGGTGGCGTTGCACATGCCTATAATGTATTGAAGATTCCTAGGCTGATGGGCATCATCAATGCTAAGTCTAACAAGAAGGACGCGCTTATTTGCACCGATCAACTCTACCAGGAGGTGGTTGCAGCATCTGCCACCAAGGCACTTGCTCCTGCCACTAAAACTCTCGGGAGGAAGAAGCCCGGCAAGACCTCTAGCGCACATTCCAGCAAGGGCACCTCCTCGGAGTGTTGCGCTCTCATTGACGATGTGCAAGAGAGTTCCACCGGCAAGAGCAAGAAGTCCAAAGCAGCTCCGCCAGAAACGAAGAAGGTGCCTGCTAAGGAGGATGGTACAGGGGGGACTTTGACCATAAGTTCCACCCTTGAAAACAAGTAGGAAAGTGCGCTCATCGCCTTCCTGTGGGTGAATGTCGATGTGTTTGCATGGCAACCATCTGATATCCCTGGTGTTCCCAGGAAGGTGATTGAGCACCACCTTGCCGTCTGTCCACACGCGCGGCCCGTCAAGCAAAAGGTCAAGAAGCAGGGTTTGGAGCGGCAACAGTTTATTGCCGAAGAAATCAAGAAATTAGAAGCGACTGGCTTGATCAGAGGAGTACTTCATCCAACATGGTGGGCCAATCTAGTTGTAGTGCGCAAGGCGAATGGGAAATGCAGGCTATGCATTGACTTCACAGATGTTAATAAAGCTTGCCCTAAAGATCCTTTTCCCTTGCCGCCCATCGATCAGATTGTGGACTGCACTGCCGGCTGCGACTTGTTGTCTTTCCTTAACGCCTATTCAGGTTATCATCAGATTTTCATGGCCATGGAAGACAAAGAGAATACCGCATTTATCACCCCATGTGGTACATATTGCTTTTTGCATATGCCTTTCGGGTTGAAAAGTGTTGGTTCTACATTTGCAAGAGCGGTCCAGATTGATTTTGAGCCCCGGCTACATAGAAATATGGAGGCTTATATGTATGACATAGTGGTCAAAACCAAGGACAAGGCTACGCTCATATCAGACCTAGAACAAACATTTGCAAATCTACGCAAGATCAACTTGAAGCTCAACCCTGAGAAGTGTGTGTTTGGTGTCCAATTTGGCAAGCTTCTCGGGTTCTTTGTATCTCAACATGGAATTGAAGCAAATCCTGATAAGATCAAGGAAATTGAGCAAATCGAAGCGCCAGGACGTGTCAAGGATGTGCGTTGTCTTGTCGGCTATTATAGGATCGAAAGTAGGTCTAGAGAGGGGGGTGATTAGACTACTTGACCAAATAAAAGTTTTTCCTTTTCCCAATTTTAATTCTTGGCAAGTTTTAGCATTCATAGCATATCAAGTACACCCTACACATGTATGTCTAAGAGTATAACAGCGGAAAGTAACAACAAGTATGAGTAAAAGGGATAGGGTAGGAAGATCAAACGCAATTGTAGACATGATGAGTTTTCCCATGGTTCCGATAGGTGGCGCTATCGTACATCCATGTTTATGGAGTCTTCAACCCACGTTTATGGAGGGCTCCACCCATAAGGGTGCACGAAGTAGCAACCTTGACTATTCCATACGGCTTCCGTCCATGAAGGACTAGCCTCACTATGGGTAGATCTTCACGAAGTAGGCGATCTCCTTGACCTTACAAACTTCTTGGTTCACTCCACAACACAAATTAGGAGGCTCCCAAGCGACACCTAACCAATCTAGGAGGCACCACCCTCCAAAAGGTAATAGGCTCGATAATGACGATAAACTCCTCGCTCTTGTGCTTCAAGATGATAGGCTCCTCAACACATAATCACTCTCTCATAGATTTGGCTTGGTAGAAGAGATGGGGTTGGTGGAAAGCAACTTGGGGAGGCTAGAAATCAAGATCCATATGGTTGGAGTGGAAGATCTTAACCTCAACACAAGGGTAGGTGGTTCTCTCTTAGAAAACTGAGTAGGATAGGTATGGAATAGTTTTGAGTGCTTCTCTTTAGAGTGGGTGGTGGTGAAGGGGTATATATAGGCATCCCCAAAAATCCAACCATTACACTAAAAATGACCAACTCGGTGACACCGATGTGTTAATCTCAGACGTACCGAAGTGACCAAAAGGTGGCAACTTTTGAATCTCGGTGAGACCGATATAGGAATCTTGGTTGCACCAACAAGGTGACAACGGTCAGAATTTCCAAACTCGATGACGCCGATTTAACATTCTCGGACATATTGAAAGTGTGAACTTGCGTAACAGAAAGTTGGCGACCCAACTCCATGGCACCGATTGCAGTGCCGGCTGCACCGAAGTGGCTAGGGTTTGGCTGAGTATATCTAGGGTTTGGAATCGGTGGCACGAGGATAGGAATGTTGGTTGCATCGATTTTGCATGTTTGGCTATAGACAAACTTAGGTGGGAGAATTTGTGGATGTTTTTGGTGACTATCACTTGTGCACGTATGAGCATTTTGTTCCCCAACAATACCTTACCCCCTTTTAATAGTATTGGCTTTCCTATGGACTCAAAGTGATTTCTCACAAATGTAAAATGTAGAGTCCTCGTGCTTGAAGCTTGGCCAACCTATTTCCTTGCATCTTGGGGTAATTCCACAATCCTTTTGCCATCCCTATCATTGAACTGTTCCTGAAATATACTTGGTGGAAACATTAGTTCAGTGACTTATATGTTGTTATTAATTACCAAAACCACCAAGGGAGCAAATGTGCTTTCATTCTCCCCCTTTTTGGTAATTGATGACAACCTATAGATCAAAGATTTGACAAAGATATAATCAATGAATATAATCATCGCTGTGAGAAGTATGTGATAAGCACGAGCTCCCCCTAAATTTGTGCATTATTTTAAATTTGCGTTTGAATGCAAATGCACAATCTATTAGGTACATGGGTCACTTCTTACATATCACATACCACTTGGTGGTGTGCGAGAATAATTGAAATGTACATCATAGCATAAGACAATCAAGCAAAGATGAATGATTATCACATAAGCATAAAGATGATAGGAAATAGTAGCATCACACATTAAAGCGTATGATCAAACATCATCAAGCGTGTATCACAAGCAACCAAAAGTGTATCATAGCAACCAAAAGCAATTGTTTTTGAAAAGCAACAAACACCAAACGCTCTCTCACTCGAAGCCTAAAGATATATTTACAATTCTCCCCCTTTGGCAACAAGTTACCAAAAAGTTCAAAGGCATATATCTAAGCGTTCTTGGGATGATCTCCTTCGGTTGTTGATGAAGGAGTCGAGAGAACGGCATCGGCGAAGATCTCTACACATGTTGTGGATGGAGCTGGAGTGGATACTGGAGGAACTGGAGCGGATGGAGCAGGAGTTGTGCTAACAATAGCAGGAGCTGATGAAGAGGGCCTCAAGTCTGGTGCAGGAACTATGGCTGATCTAGCCTGAGTAGTGAACTGCATGCTCGGCCTAAGAGGTGATCCATCCTCATCATCACCATCATCATCATCTGAAGAAGAAGTAGAAGAGACTCGAGGGATGTGCACTGAGTCAACTTCTTCTGAAGCTCTATGACTGTCCTAGACACCTTGTCCACCTTATCACCAAGAGTCTTGATCCTTGTTTCAAAGATCCTGACAAGACTGTTCTTGTTGTCCAGAATCCCCTTAATATCCTTCTACATGCCATGAACAGCTGAGATCAAAAGATCCATTTGCTTGTTTCAGGATCTAGGGACTTGAGCTACCTCTGCCTCTGCCTGTGTTGTAGCAGATGTGGGATGATCTGGGTCCATCACCACAACATTATCCTTGAGTTCTGGCTGTAGGGGGAAATGTGGACAATCTAGAGCAAATATGTGCTTTTCCAACTGAGAGTTGATAAGCATCTGGATGTAAGGTGCATAGCCGCAAGAGCGCTTTTGATCAGCAGCAACCCTCTTAATTGTCTCAACAATTAAGTCCATAACTCTAATCATGGTGTGTCCGTCAAGGCGGATCAACGTGTTAATGGAGTAGCCTCGGATCATCTTGTCATCTCCTGAGTTGGGCATCAAGGTATGCCTCATAATAGTGTTCATGGTACGGAGGCTTGCTTGCAGATAGTAGATGGATCCTAGCTTGTGCGATTGCACTTTGTCTGCAGGGATAGGAGTATGCATATCCTTCATGGCATGGTGGCTTGCCTTGGATTCTGAGTATACATCCAAATCACTATCCTGAACCTCTGGAACGCCTAGAAGTGCAGCCCCCTCATCAACAGTGGATTCATACCTTGCTCCTTCAGTCATCCATACAATTCTACCATCTCCATACAAATGTGCAGTCGAGTAGAATTGCATGATCATCTCATCGTTCCATGCAGTAAGCTCTCAGCCAATCAACTCATCCAGACCAATGCAGTGGAAATTATCTTGTACACTTGGAAAGTAGTCCTCATTCTGCTTAATGAATTTCCAATCAACATATCTCATATCACTAACTGTTGGGCTCTTGTCTAGTAGCACCGTCTCATAAAAGTCTTGTTGCTCTCTGGTGTAGAACCTATAGTCAACAGCAGTTTTCTTCCTCTGGGCATATGGATCTATAGCTCTCCAAGCCCTCAATGGTGAGGCTTTCCTCTTCTTCATATCTTCAGCAACTAGATGGCTGACATCATGCATTGGAAGATGTGGTCTGAGCTTCATCAATGTTGTCAAGTCATCATCATCTTCAAATCTGGAAGTAGTTCCCTTGTTCTTCTCAAAAGCTGGAATCTGTCTGGATGTCCTCTTTGGCTATTTAGCAGCAGCCTTCTTGGGTGTAGACTTGGTGCTCTTGGATGTGCCAGTCTTTGGCATAGCATCAGCCATAAGTTTCTTGGCCTTCTTCTTGGGAGAAGCCTTTGCAACATGTTCTTCCTCCTCTTCCTCGGCAGCAGCACCAGCAGCCTCCTCTGGATCTTCATAGATGGAGGTTGCCCTGCCAATCACATGAATAATCCTCTTTCTGGATTTCTTCTCCGCTGCCTTCTTAGGCATAGACTTCCTTGGGGGATCAATGTTTATTGTGGCTCTAGCACTCTCATGTGCTTTCATAGCTTCAGAGCTAGCATAGACCTTGGTGACAACTCTCCTGGAAGAAGTATCTTCAGTAGCAGACTTCTTAGCAGCCTTTTCTTGCTTCTTGGCAAGAATCTCCTCAAGAACAAAATCTGAATCTTCTTCATCAGAATTTAGCTTCTTTCTGGTCCTTGTAGAAGCTTTTGGTAACCCATGGGATCTGGGGTGCCTGGATCTGAAAATGAACTGGACACTAGGCTTGTTCCTGAACTCATGTCAACTCCCCGCTCTAGCAAATCATGATTGTCCTCAACATCTGACATACTGACCCTATGAAAAGAGTATAGAAGAGCAGAAGTAGATGAGTCATCGCAAAATGAGGCTGGTTTTTAAAGGTTTGAATAATAGATTTTCAAAGTTTTTGCATTCTGTCAAATGAATATCAGTACAGCCAAAGCAAAAAATTTGGTGCTACCGAGACTGACTGTCCCTCTTAACAGAACCTTAGTACTCTTTTCGATAAGATAGAAAAGAAGTACTCGGTCCTACCGAGATAGTTCTCAGCAACACAGAAAGGCAAATCGGTGAGACCGATTTGTTTGCTTCGGTTCCACCGAGTTCCATCGGGCGGATGGCAAAACCCTAGAAAATCTAACATTTGCTAGACTATTGGAATGTTGTGTGGATAGAAATACGTGCAATAGGTCGCTTATAGATAAATCAAATCCAATGAGCAAGAATCGAACGAGGAGCACAAAGGAGGTCGAATCCGTACCCTAACTTGGCACGGATCCGCTACGACGGCGATGATGGAGAGGATTTCATCGACGGTGGCGATTCCCAGCGGCGGAGGAGTGCAGGGAGACAAGGGCGACGACCAGGGGTCTCGAAGGCAGTAGCTTAGGGTTCTGAGGCGTGACGGTTTGAGGGTGAAATTCAAAGCGTCAGGGTCCATAGTATTTATTCCCACCACTGTCGCTGACGCCGATTCTAACTTTTCGGTGTCACTGAGTTCCTCAACTGTCAGTTGATAGGGAAACTCGGTGTAACCGAGAAGATGGAATCGGTGGTACCGAGATTGAAAACCAGATAAACCCTAGGCATTCGGTGAGACCGAGATTTTGTGGTTGGTTCCACCGAGATGCACTTGGGAGGTTTCAATGGTCAGTCCTTGTCGATACGGAACTCCGAGTGCTCCACACACAAAGGTATCAAAAAGCACTTGTTCAAATTTTGTGATGCTGCATGAATAGAGTATGAGGTGAGAAAGCATAGGTAGCTAAAGAGCGGTCCTAGGCATTCTTGTCTATCCAACTAGCAAAAGATAAATCAAAAGCCAAATAACAACAATTGGATATCCTCGAATGAGTAAATAAATGCAGACCAACATGCTGACACAATAAGATGTCAAAGAAATCATGGGAAACATGCACAAACACTCTAGCATCTAACAAGCACTTGGGCGATGACGAAGTCATCTATATATGAGTATTTGACTTAGGAGCCAAGTAAGAGTACTTGATCATAGGTCATACTCATCGTTTAAGCAAAAGTGGGGTTACCACTTTTACATAAAGCATTTAATGTTGTCACATGCTAAGAGATGCTTTGACTCAAGTCTTAGAGTAAAGCTCCCCCTTGATGTGACATACCCCCATAAGAAGGATAAACTAACCTTGGGTTTTGTTGATGAAGACCACATGTTGGTGAGGTAGTGGTGGATGCTCAAAGTTGATGAAGATCACCAAGAGTTGGGAGCATCCTTGTTATTTCCTTACTCTTCTCACCTACATGGGTTAGTCCCAACACACAAGAGACAAATACAAGGATATCTATGGACATGGAGTGCAAAGCATATGTGACGATGTCCATTGATTTGTTGATTACCTTGTCCCTTGCTTACCTTTGAGGGAATGGGTGTTTTCTTGAACTATTGCATAGGGTTGATGTTGATTGCAAATAGATCTTGCCGATAATGAATGTGAGTGAATTTCATTGACGGAGTCACCCCTCAAGAACTTTCTAGTTCTTCTTCTTGGGGACCCACATCAAGTTGATGGGGATCCTTGGTGTTGAAGTAGCACTTGTAGAAGTTGAGCCTGTGGTAGCCTTGGGAACCCACTTCACCAAACTTGGGATTCATCTTCAGAAGAGTCAAAGTCCTCTTGGAGCTTGTTCTTTCCCTTGAGGTTGGTGTCTTGTGGTGGAAGGTCATCTTTAGTGTTTGTCCCCTTGGGAAGAGTATTTTCATACTTCTCCTTTTGAGGAACAAACTTGGGCTATGGATATTGACCTTCTTCCCATTCAACGCCATTAGCGTTGAAGTAGCCAACAACACGATTCTTCCGGTATCATCCATGCTTGCGTATAATCTCATCAAATTGTTTGTACCCTTCAAGACTCTTATAGATACCTTTCTCTATAACTCCTTTCAATAAACATTTTCTTGCTCAAGTGTAACTTGGCTAAGAGAATCATCATTAGTGGAATCAATAGAACTACTAGGAGCAACATCATTGGGTTTAGCATTTTTATTGTTGCTACTAGATGAAGAACCTTTCTTTCCTTTGTTACTAGTTTGCTTAGATTTAACTTGTGGCATGAAGGTAGACAAGAGTAGTCGTTTGGCAAGATAAGACGAAGTCTTCTTTCGAAGATCGTCATTGATAGCTTTAGGAAATTCATGTTCTTGATCCAAATTGAGCTTCTCGAAGCGTAGCTTCTCATGAGTTCTTACAGGCTCTCTATGATCTTCCAGAGTAGATTCATGTGCTAACTTAACAATGTTAAGTTCATTACTTAGTTCTTCTATTTTCATATTATCATCATCAATTAATCTATCTTGACTAGCGTCAGAGTTATCAAGTTCATTTTGATCAACATCACTAGTTTTATCGCATAGCAAGTCATCATCGTAGAGCAAATCATCTTCATCACTATCGAAATCAAGATATTCAGGGTGTGATACCTTGGGGCCTTTAGCCATGAATAAACTTTCACTCCCATCACTTGGTGAATCAAATAGATCATAGTAGTTGGTTGTCACTAGTGCAATTCCAGCAACACCATCATCTTGACTATAGTCGGAGTTGGAGTGATAGCTTCTCTCAGAGTGGTTGTCAAAGTCGGAGCCGGAAACCCACTCACCAACATGAGCTTGATGTTTTCTTCTTGAGTAGCTCTTGGTGTACCTGTCCTTCTTCTCTGAGTCCCTACTTCTCCTTGAGGGTCTTCATTCATAACGATCATCTCTACTCCTTCTCTCTCTTCGAGGCGATTCATCTCTTGAGCTTCGTCTTCTTGGTGACTCTTATCTTCGTTTGTAAGGAGTCGTGCACTCCAAGAAAGGTGTTGAAAAGGTTCAACATGGATAACTCCAAGAAAGGCCTACTCCCCATGTCACCTGGCACAGTGCTTTGCAAGAATCAGTGTCCTCGGACCCTCGATGAGCGAGTACAAATGAATGATATTCCATATGCTTCGGAAGTTGGTTCTATTATGTATGCCATGCTATGTACAAGACCGGATGTTTCCTATGCGCTAAGTGTTAGCAGCCGGTACCAAGGTGATCCAGGATTGGAACACTGGGTCGCAGGTAAGGGTATTCTTAAGTACCTCAGGAGGACCAAGGATTTACTCCTTGTGTACGGAGGTGATGAAGAGCTCATTGTAAGTTGTTACACTGATACAGGCTTCATGACTGACCCAGATGACTTCAAATCTCAATCGGGCTATGTTTTCTTATTGAACGGCGGTGCAGTTGATTGGAAAAGTTCCAAACAAAAGACTGTGGCGGATTCTACAACGGAGGCGGAATATGTGGCTGCTTCAGAAGCCTCCAAGAAAGCTGTCGGTATCAAGCAATTCCTTGAAGACCTTGGTGTGGTTCCAAGTGCTCTGGACCCGGTGGAGATCTATTGTGACAATAGTGGCGCCGTGGCTCAGGCAAGGGAGCCATGTTCGCACCATAAGACAATGCATATTCAACGCAAATTTAAACTCATTCGACATCATGTCGAAGAAGGTTTAGTGAAAGTACGCAAAGTTCACACGGATCTGAATGTGTCAGACCCGATGACGAAGCCTCTACCACGAGCAAAGCATGAGCAACACCGGATTGCCATTGGTGTTAGGGAAGCCATGTAACTAGATTATGACTCTAGTGCAAGTGGGAGTCTGTAGGAGATATGCCCTAGAGGCAGTAATATCAGTTACTTTTGTATCTCCAAGTTTGTAATGAATGTTTATGATCCATGCTATAACTGCAATGATTCTCGAGTCTGCAAATAAAACGAGGCTTGGAGGGAAACTCATGTGCACGTGTGGTATAATAAATGGTAAATTGTATTCCTAGTCTTGCCTCTAAGACTGGCTCAAGTATTGCATGATGATCCTGTTTTCCTGATCATGGGCATGGCCATGCCGGCAATTTTGAGGGCACGATGTTGGTAGAACACTTGTGTTGAATCGATCCGAATTGATGTTATGCTATGAGATACATTCGTCATAAGTTTATGGTTAATAACACAGAGAAGTTAATGTTTGCATAATTCCTTAGACCATGCGAGTATCGAGTTTCTTCATGCTTGCTTCATGAACTTTGGGGTTTGTTAAACGTCATCCGTAAATGGGTGGCTATTACGGCGGCTTATGGGTTCATGGAAAAGTATGTCAAGTAACTTGATAGCTCAAGATTGGGATTTGCTCCTTCGGTGATGGAGAGATATCTCTGGGCCCTCTCGGTGTTACGGTATCCATCATCGTCTGGCCAGACACTTTGTGATTTGATCACGGGGATGCCAAAACATGGGAACGAGAAAAGAGAACAATACCGGCAACGAGGTAACTGGCATTGTGGACAAGTGTTGATCCACGAGGATGCCGATGTTTCTCACCTCGGGTAATTGTAACATATCGCGAAGCAACAGGAATAGCTCACGGCAACTGGAGGTTCACTCGAATATTTATTCGTGTGGGTATAGGGATCGATATGGGTGTCCACGGCTCCGATGCTGATCATTGATCGGAAGGTGTTCCGGGTCATGTCTATACTTCACCGAACCTATAGGGTCACACGCTTAAGGGTCATCTATCTGCTGAATACTAGACAGGGAGTCTGAGAGAAAATCACCGAAAAAGTTTCGGAGACAACGGAAGAGTTCCGGAGAGAGAACATTGGAATAGTTCCGGTAAAACCAAAAAGTTGTTTTGGAGTATACCATTAAGTCAAAATGGTTTCGGCACACGTCTGGAAATTCTTGGAGGGTGCCAGAATGATTCTGGGGACTTCTGGGATTTTTCGGAGGAAAAAACCGGAAGTGTTCTGGAGCCGCCGGAACCGCTATGGTAGCTTTTCGCTGAAGAAAAACATTGTTCCGGAATTGTTTCGGAACGCGTCCAAAATTGTTTTAGTGGGTACTGGAATTATTCTAGGCACACAGAAATAATTTGGGATTTAACAGACGCAGAAAAATGTCTTCGTGAATAGTGAAAACACTATTTTGAATAGTAGAAACACTATATATATAAATAGTGGAAACACTATATATGTATAGTGGAAACACTATTGTAAATAGTGGAAACACTATATATGTATAGTGGAAACACTATTGTAAATAGTGGAAACACTATTGTGAATAGTGGAAATACTATTAGGGGATGATGCAGGCATGGTGATGCAGGCATGGTGATGCAGGCAACACTATTTGGAGGCTTTCCCTTTATGCCCTTGTGGTGTGCTCACCTCATGGGCATTTTGGGTATTTCAAGTGCCACCCTACCCCTTGGGTTTTCCTATAAATAGAGGTGGAGATGCACTCTCCACACTCATCCTTTGCTCTCATACACATGCTTTGCTTTGCAAGCTCTCTCTCTCCCTCCCACGAAAAGAGTTTTTCGTAGAGCCGAAAGGCTGTCTGGGTTCCGGCAGGAACTAGTCCCTGCCGGATAGATGACACCGTATGTGTGCAACCCCGTAGAGAGTTCGTAGTTTCGATCTTTTGCCCGAGGGGCTGTTCGAGTGTCCTCCCGAAGGGCTGTCCGAGTCTCGGGTCGAGTTTCGAGAGTCCTCCCGAAGGGCTGTCCGAGTCTCCGTTCGAGTTTCGAGGGTCCTCCCGAAGGGCTGTCCGCGACATCGTCCGGGGGACTGTCCGACCGCCTCCCGAAGGGCTGTCCGACGAGGGAGTACATCCTCGCGGTTGGGAGGTTGTAAATCCTAGCTGCGGGGATCTGCACCAACGATCTCCACCGACTCTTCTTCCGCTGCGCTACGAGTCGGTACGGATCAGATCAAACCTTGTATGCATTCTCCATAGTGGTCCTGGGCGTGCTCGCTATACCGAAATTTTTTGTTTTCTGTCGCGTTCCCCTACACAAGGTTGTCGCTTGAGGTAGCGGGTGCATCGCTTGTGGCTTTGTAAGCACCGCTAGACTTGTGGTAAAGCTCTTGCTTGTCTTTGAGTGTGATCTCATGAGAAACGATTCTACCAATCACTTCCGTTGGTTTGAGATCTTTGTAGTTGGGCATCATTTGGATCAATGTGCACACGGTGTCATATCTCTCATCCAAAGCTCGAAGTATCTTCTTGATGATGAACTTGTCTGTCAGTTCTTCACTTCCTAAGCCGGCAATCTCATTGCTGATGAGAGCTAGCCTAGAGTACATATCAACGACTCCTTCACCATCCTTCATCTTGAACTTGTCAAGTTGACCTCGAAGAACATCTAACTTGGATTATCTCACGGACTCAGTTCCTTCATGCATATCAACCAAAGTATCCCAAATCTATTTTGTCTATTCAAGACAGCTGATTTTGTTTAATTCTTCGGGGCATAGGTAGTTGAAGATAATGTCACATGCTTGAGCATTAAGTTGCAACATCTTCAATTCATACGCGTTCGCTTCATGATCTGGTTCTCTTCCATCTACAAATGCATTTTCATTTTGTGCTTCCAACTAGCAAAATTAGTGCCATCAAAGTATGGACCTCTACGGTGATAATTTCCCTCACTAGATGCCATACTTCTCCTAGGTTGTGAAACCAATGCAATGGAGACCAAAGCTCTGATACCACTTGTAGGATCGAAAGAGGTATAGAGGGGGGATGATTAGATTACTTGACAAAATAAAAGTTTTGCCTTTTCCCATTTTTAATTCTTGGCAAGTTTTAGCATTCATAGGATATCAAGTACACCCTACACATGCATGTCTAAGAGTATAACAGCAGAAAGTAACAACAAGCATGAGTAAAAGGGATAGGGTAGGAAGATCAAACGCAATTGTAGACACGATGATTTTTCCCTTTTGTTCCTATAGGTGGCGCTAACGTACATCCACGTTTATGGAGTCTTCAACCCATGGAGGGCAAAGTCGCGAGAGTCCACGGAGGGCTCCACCCATAAGGGTCCACGAAGTAGCAACCTTGACTATTCCATACGGCTTCCGTCCACGAAGGACTAGCCTCACTATGGGTAGATCTTCACGAAGTAGGTGATCTGCTTGCCCTTACAAACTTCTTGGTTCACTCCACAACACGAAGTAGGAGGCTCCCAAGCAACACCTAACCAATCTAGGAGGCACCACCCTCCAAAAGGTAATAGGCTCGGTAATGACAATGAACTCGTTGCTCTTGTGCTTCAAGATGATAGACTCCTCAACACACCATCACTCTCTCATAGATTTGGCTTGGTATAAGAGATGAGATTGGTGAAAAGCAACTTGGGGAAGCTAGAAATCAAGATCCATATGGTTGGAGTGGAAGATCTTTATCTCAACACAAGGGTAGGTGGTTCTCTCTCAGAAAACTGAGTAGGATAGGTATGGAATAGTTCTGAGTGCTTCTCTTTCGAGTGGGTGGTGGTGAAGGGGTATATATAGGCATCCCCAAAAATTCAACCGTTACACACAAAATGACCAACTCGGTGACACCGATGTGTTAATATCGGTGGTACCCAAGTCACCAAAAGGTGGCAACTTTTGAATCTCGGTGAGACCGATATAGGAATCTTGGTTGCACCGACAAGGTGACCAACGGTCAGAATTGCCAAACTCGGTGACACCGATTCAACATTCTCATACAGACCGAAAGTGTAAACTTGCATAACAGAAAGTTGGCAACCCAACTAAATGGCACGGAAAGCAGTGTCGGCTGCACCGAAGTGGCTAGGATTTGGCTAAGTCTATCTAGGGTTTGGAATCGGTGGCACCGGGATAGGAATGTTGGTTGCACCAATTTTGCATGTTTGGCTATAGACAGACTTAGGTGGGAGAGTTTGTGGATGTTATTGGTGACTATCACTTGTGCACGTATGAGCATTTTGTTCACCAACAAAACCTGACCCCCTTTTAATAGTATTGGCTTTCCTATGGACTCAAAGTGATTTCTCACAAATGTAAAATGTAGAGTCCTCTTGCTTGAAGCATGGCCAACCTATTTCCTTGCATCTTGGGGTAATTCCAATATCCTTTTGCCATCCCTATCATTGAACTTTTCCTGAAATATACTTAGTGGAAACATTAGTTCAATGACTTATATATTTTTATTAATTATCAAAACCACCAAGGGAGAAAATGTGCTTTCAGCTGTGTTGCCGCTCTGAGTACGTTCATTTCAAAATCTGTTGAGCGCCGCCTGCCTTTTTCAAAATGTTGACGAATGCAGGTCCGACAAAATGGACTCCGGAAGCGGAGGCAGCGCTGTAGGATTTGAAGAAGTACCTCTCCTCTCCGCCAGTCCTAGTCACGCCAAAACCACAAGAGCCGTTGTTGCTATATCTAGTGGCAACTAATCAAGTGGTGAGTGCTGCACTAGTGGCTAAAAGAGAAGTTTATGAAGAAGCAACGGCAGCGGCAGGACCGCCAAGCGACAAGCAAGAATATCCATCGGCAGAGTCTGGTGCCGACAAAGAAGGATCTGCGCAGTCGAATGAAACAATTCACTAGAAAAAGATGGTGCAGCGCCCAGTCTATTTTGTCAGCTCCCTTTTGCAGGGGGCTAGGTCAAGATATTATGGCATGCAGAAGTTGCTCTTCGGCCTCCTTATGGCCTCGAGGAAGCTACGCATTACTTGCAGGCACATGAGATCACCATTGTCACTCGCTTCGCGTTACAGCGGATTTTGCGGTACCCTGTCGCTACCGGCAGGATTGTGGAGTGGGCTTTGGAAATGTCAAGCTTTGGTCTCAAGATTGACAGTGCTTCGACAATCCAGAGCGGAGCCTTGGCGGAGTTCATTGCGGAATGGACCGCAATGTCAGATGAAGAAGTTCTAGAGTCAACTCTCCTTGGCAAGGAAACCAACCAAGAGCGGATCATGTATTTTGATGGGGCTTTCTCGCTGCAAGGCGCCGATGCCGGAGTACTACTTGTCGCACCCACCGGAGAGCACCTCAAATATTTGGTTCAGATGCACTTTCCTCGGGAAAGATTTCACACTCTTTGTTTGTATCACCTTGCTATGTTTGGATTTATAAAATTTCGAGCCAATTAAAACTTTTTCAGTGCTTGTGCTCATTTGAATTATTGCATGCTTGCTTTTTGAATTGTTGTGTGTGGCACTCTTAGATTCTATCCCTCTCCATATTCATCTTCCTAGACCCAAACTTATTACCCAATGATCATGCCACGTGAATAGTGCCCAAAACTATATTTACCAAATTTTATTTTGAACAAAAAGGATTTATCGAAATTAGGTTTTCAAAACCCCCTGAAATGAGGATTGCACTGCAAGTCCTCAAATTGGGTGGATCCTTTTTCCCCAAAGGCTTTACTTCAAACCTACTATATTTATGACTTCCCCAAACCACCAAATATTAATTTTAAAGATTAGTTTTATATTTTAGTTGAAGGCTTTTTCTTAAGACCAGAAATGGTTTTTCATCGGGAAAACATATTTAAATGCTTTCAAAATATTTGAGAAAATATAGAGATACTCAATGGACATATATTTTCCATATATATGAGTTTCAACACATGGTCATGTTCAAATCATGGGAAAAAAACCTCTAAACCCTTTCTGTCCAAATCAAGCTTTTGAAATATTTCTATAAGAAATATTCTCAATAAATTTCAGAAAAATTCTAGCAAGTCAACACTACCATAGGTGATGATCTTGCAAAGTTTGACCACAATCCATCTTGATTTGGTTTATCAAACCATCCCAAAACCCTCCCTGTCCAGAGTCAAATTTGAACAACTTTGCATTGTGAAGTTTCTTCCCTTGACCCCAAACTTTCTGGACATGTTCTAATCACCAAATGATGATGCTACACTAAGTGGTACTTCACGGGTAATAGCTTAGCATAACTAGATCTACAGAATCCTGATTATGTTAGTTTCTAGGGTTCACAAAGTTCCATTGTCAACTTTGCTCATTTGAGCTCAAATCTGGTGATCCATCTCCTTTTTACCTAAAATTTGACCCTAATTAATATCCCAGTAAGTTGGTAAACTTATCTTGCCCAAACACCCATCAAACACCTTCTCGTGAAATGGTAAAGTACTTGTTTTCACCACTTTCACTCCCCCCTTGCCTCCAAACTTTTACCACACCCTCTTGAAGTGCCCAAGCCCCTCCAGTAAAAATCTCAAGTCCATAGGCCATAGGAAGATGGGGTAAATCCCCCATTTTCACCTCTGGACAGCCTTGGCAGGAGCTCTCTCTCCCCTCTCCCCTTATTCTATCTCTCTCCCACGGCATCAAATGCATTTTTCCCTAGCGTAGGCACCCCTAGATCCCCCTAGACACCCTTGGTAACGCACAAGACGTCGTTCGCATGCCGTGGCATGCCAAACGCGCGCTCTAGAGCACACTACAGTGTCGACGGGCACTGTAGCCATTGCCCAATGTATGGCCCCGACCACCTCGAGCGCCCCCTCTCGCCAGATGGTCGGCCTCGGCGTCCGCAACACGCTGCCCCTTGTCTGCCTCCTCTATCTCCATCCTCTGGCCCCCCTCGCATGCGCTGCGGCCGCCTGAGCCGGCCAACCGTGGAGCTCACACACGTGCGCTCCCCCGCCTCTCTACTCTCTCCCCCTGGCCTAGACCAACCCCACATCCACCCCAGGCTTGCTCCCTCCCTCTCCCGTGGCCTCTGCCTCGACCATGAGCTCACGGGCACACCCAAGCTTACTGGACCAAGGGCCGCCTACTTAAGGCCCTCCCCGAGCCTTCTCTCCCCTGTGGCCTCTCTCCACTCCCAAGTAGACCCCCTGTGAGCCCCGGAGAACTCCTGAAGCCTCTGCGCTCAGGATCGAGCCGAGGACCGCCGTAGCGACCTCGTCATCGATCTCCTGGTAGCGACCCCCTCCGGTCCCCATTTTCCTTCCGCCGGTCTCCCCTTGCTCTCTTGGCTCATTTTCCCCTCGACTCCGTCCTGTTTGTAGTTTGGAGAGGCCCCGACAATCTCTCCCGAAGCTTCCTCCGCTGCGGGTGCTCGCCGTCAGTGACTCCGACCACCTCTAGTGCTTCTTCGACCTCCAGAGGACCGGCAGGTCGATGCTGAGTCCGTTCCCACCTCCGGCTAGCCTCGCCGTGCCCTGCATCGTTACCGGTGAGCTCGCCAGCCTCCCTTCCGTGAGGTTGGAGATGACAGGCGAGGCCCGCCTGTCATCCTCACCTCCCTTCTCTTTCTCTCTCTGTCGCTGGCCTTTGGGCCCTAGCTGTCAGGTTTGAACGCGGGCACGGGCGCATCAGTTTGCCTGGGCTGGTTGGCCTTTGGGTCGGCCTAGTTGCAGGCTGGCTCTGGCCCAGGGTCTCGTGCCCTTTTTCCTTTTTCCTTTCCGTGGAATTTTGCAAACATCCCATAGAGCTCAATATTTATCCAATGCCCAATATTTTTCCACCACAATTCCTAGATTATTCCATAGAATTTAATAGTGCTTTTGTATAAATATTTGAAAAGCTTCCATGCACTGTTTTATTTTAAAATCCAAATTAGGCCTCTTTTTGCCTCTGTTAAATAGTTTCAAAAATGTTTTTCATAACAAAACCTTAAACAAATATTTTCAATATAGTCTTTAGTATTTATCAGAGTAGGGTAGCATTTTAATAGTAGCTTGTGTGCTCTGTTTTTGTGTGATGCTTATTTTTTTCGCTATTTATCGCGACGATAGATTGCGCTGTTGATGAGGAAGTTGTACCCGAAGACTTCAAAGACCCCGGAGACTTTGTTGAGCCAGACAAGCAGCCCTTTGAGCATGTTAAGAAACCCTTTTCATTGCATGTCATATATCAGTTTACTTATGTTATACTTGATCATGCAGAGTAGTGACCCCTTCGGTGGGTTTCCTTTGACACTTTTACCGTTGACACTTGCATCGTGCATGACCCTACCACCTTATGAGGGTTATGCGGGTGGGTGTAGATAGGATGCTAGTAGATGCTACACAAGTGGGTTTGGGATTTATGCATAGTGATGGGAAGGAAGAGATGATTTCTAAGACTTTTCGAAAACCCCGTCGGGTGCCACTAAGGCCCGAGGGAGATGATGATGAGTTGGGTGACCACTTGAGAAAGAAGTGGTGTACCGAAGCAAGTGAGTGTTTGTGGTTTTCGAAAATGGATTGGTGTAAGTTGCGATTGTTATTACAACCTTACATGTACGACCACGATACCCCTTATGGGATGGGGCTTTGTTGATTACTATGGTTGGTGCTAGCAAGGAGCCCGCATTACTAGTGGCAAGAATGAAGTGGTCACTCTTGAGACGGGGTCGTCTCGGAAGTGGAAGGCCATGCGTTGTCCCTACAGGCACCGGGCACATCATTGCGTGCCCTCATTGATGATAAGAGTGATGTATATCATGAGGGATGGCACCAAAGATTGGAATCTTTGTTTAGTATCACCATGGGAAAGACATTGTTCGGGTGCTTACCTCGGGTATGCAATGTACCGCGAGTTGTGGATGACACGGAAGTTCCCCGAGTCTTGTGGGTAAAGTGTGCAATCTCTGCAGAGTGTAAAACTATTCGAATAGCCGTGTCCACTGTGAAGGACAGTTGGATGACCGCTCTTGTGCTACATCCAAATGTTTTCCCAAACTGGTCTGAGTGTGTGTATGTTGGAGACAAAGATGGTACTTGAGCTAAGTCCGATGACTTAGCATGACAATTGAACTAAGTCCGATGACTTAGCATGATGAATGAACATGAGATGTTCAATCCCCTGCTTATGATGATATATGTAACTTGTTCATATGGATATCTGTCAACTGTTAATGCATGCTTACCTAGTTACGTGATCATGTCGTTGCATTCAAAATTAGCTTTCCGCAAAATTACCTACTTAGTGCTATATCATGCATCATTATTACCTTGTTCCACATATTGGATTGCTTGCGAGTACATTCAAAGTACTCATTGGATTGCCACTGGTTATTTAATTGGCCAGGCATGGAAGAACAGGAGTATGTTGAAGAGTTCGTTGGTGACGAACATGCGAACTAGGACGCTTCCCAGTCAGAATGCCTGTAGGTTAAGGCAGATGGCAATGGGTTCACGCTTTTGATCAAGATTTCCTCTGTTTGTTCTATTTAAGTGTTTGGCCCTTGTGGCCCTATCTATGTAAGACTAGACCTTCATGGTCTTTATTTGTGTAAGACGCTAAATGTGGATGTAAGACTCTTGTTATTCAGCTTCTGTTTGTTCAGTGAGCATTGATCTCTGGGATCACTATACACCTGCATTCGGTAACCACGACTCATGAGTAGGGGTCCCCATAGAGCTGGTATTAGAGCCATCCTGACTGTGGGAAGCCCTTAGTTAGCATGGACGTTAGTTAGGATAAAACTGTTTTTCAGAACTACACCTAGAACCTATGCTTAGGAATTATGCACTATTTACCTCTTCTATCCTTCACACAACACTCTGCTGACTCTCCTCCCTTCAAACCTTTGTAGATGGCCGTCGTACCCGAAGCCTTTGTGACATCCGACTTTCCCTTACTCCTTAGGGATATCCTGGAGAAGTGCCAGTTTCGCCAACCACCCGTTTTCCTCTACCACGAGCACTAGGTCGATGCCGTCACGAAGGAGTAGCACGTGGATGTGGTCGTGAAGACAAACGACTCCCCGACCAGTTGGTTCTTTGAAGGACCATAGATGCAGACCATGATACTCGCAGTCGAGTCAGCTGCACGAAAGGCACTTATGCACCTTCGAGACATCATTCTAGAGATGGCTGATGAGCCGGGTACTCGCTACCTTCCCTTTAGGAAGTATGATCTTGGCGAGTGTTGGACATTGGTTCCGACCCAGGAAGATGGCACACCACTCAGGTTCCAGACCTACTTCAGCCTCTCTGCCGATAGTCTGGTTCATAACCTGATGAACGAGTCTGTGAAGCTCCATGAGGAACTTCACCACACCCGAGAGATACTCCGGCAAGTCAAGACGAAGCCAGACAAGATCAAGAAGGATGGAGCCCCTGATGGATGACAATCATTTATCGAGGAGGAGTACCCCTAGCTAGAGATGCACCTACACGTCATCATCGCATGAGTGCGAAGGAGTACCGTGAGCTCTTCACCGACCCACCAGCAAAGCGTCATCGGGATGAACCACCTCGCTCCCCACCCCCTTCGACCGGGAATGATGCCCGTTCATATGATGAACAGGAGGAAGACCTAGAGGAGCGTGACTACAAGACCGAGCACTCCACCACCTGAGTCCGAGAACCCCTAGGCTAGTATTAGTCATGTACCCCTCAAGCGAAGTCGAGTCCGTGTAATGGTTCATATGAAACCATGGGTGCTTGTTGTCTGATTTGTTGTTTGTGTTCTGATGCAAGTCGTGCTTTTGCCTTACGCAACATGTAAGCGACTCCATCGTCTATCTTAATATATGTTGGTCTTTCGACCTTTGTTTTACCACACTTGCACTCGACCAACCCCCTTAGGTGTGCTTTTCCATTATTGCTTTTCCTCTCGTCTATCGCAGTTGTTTGACTGGGCTGCTCCATGCAAGATGGTGACTGCTACCCGCAACATCTCCTTCGCCAACCCTGAAGCCGGCAACTCAAGCCAGCAACAGGGAGCTGGTGGGGCTGCTCACGCTGGAGGACACCAGGAGCAGCCACAAGGCGACATTCCCCCGCCACCACCTCCAGCGGAGAACATGACCATAGCCCAGTTTCTCTAAGCTCTCAGAGAGGAATGCCAAGCCAACAATGCTGCTATTCAGCAGATGGCTCAGGCCCTTATGAACAACCAGCAGCAAGGCAGGAACGGCAATGGCCGCTCCACTTTGTCTGAGTTCATAAGGAATTTGCCCTCAACCTTCACCGAGACTGTTGAACCCTTGGACGCTGACAACTGGATCCGCACCATCGAGGACCCCCTTGCACTGATCAATCGGAATGAGGACCGTGAGAAGGTTCTTTATGCCTCTCACTACGTCGGAGGTACTACCCGAGCTTGGTGGGATGGATTAAAGGTCATGCAAGGTGAGCGTGTGATCACTTGGAATGACTTCAAGGAAGGATTCCGCACCGCCCACATTCATTCTGGGATCATGGCTATTAAGAAGAGAGAATTCCAAGTGTTGAAGCAAGAAAGTGGCTCTGTCAAGGAGTACCTGCAGAAGTTCAACCTGCTGTCAAGGTATGCACCTGAAGATGTCAACACGGAGGCTTCCAAGAAAGAACGTTTCATGGAAGGACTTCAACAGACCCTGCAGTATCAGCTCATCTTCTGCGACTGTCGTACCTTCTTCGACCTGGTGAACAAGGCCCTCATGCTGGAAGACAAGCGTCATGCCATAGACAACACACGCAAGTGCAAGATGATCAGCAAGGGTAGCTCCAGCAACCAGAAGCCTCGCCCCTAGCATCTAGACCTAGACAAGCCGACCTATTAGCCACATCAGGCTAGACCTCCTGCGCCTCGTCCGATCTACCAACCTCACCAGTATGCCAATCCCAGGCCAACTTACAACAACAACCCCAATAACAACAACAACGGCAGGAACTACAATAGCAACCCTGGGCAAGTCACTTGTTTTGGACTTGGTCAGTCTGGACACATCTCTAAGCTTTGCCCCAACAAGAAGTCAGATGCCCCGCACCCCAATGCACCATCTCAAGGTCAAGGCCGTGGAGCACCCCCAAGGAACCCCTCTCCCGGAAACCAGCCCAACAATGGCAAGGGTCGAGTAAATCATGTCACTGCATAGGAAGCCCAGGAAGACCCGGACGTCATACTGGGTACGTTCCTTGTCAACTCAACTCCAGCAACAGTACTGTTTGATTGTGGAGCTTCGCATTCTTTTTTCACCCAAAAGTTTGCATTAGAGACTGGCATGAAACCTACTCCCCTGGGTAGTCGTATGTTGATACAAACCCCGGGATCAGTCATGAAGTCTGGGATAGGGTGTAAAGGAGTGAAGATTGACATCAAGGGGGTAGACTTCCTAGCAGACCTTATAGTTCTGGATTCACCTGGCTTGGACACCATCCTTGGCATGAATTGGTTGACCAAGCACCAAGGCTTGTTAGACTATGCCAAGAGGATCGTTACCATGACAAATAGCCAAGGAGTGGAAGTCAAGTATGTTCCCAACCCTGCCTCCAATCAAGCCCCTCAGGCTAACTGTCTATCGGGAATTGAGTTGGATCAAGTGCCAGTGGTATGTGAATACCCGGATGTGTTTCCTAATGAGCTACACGGAATGCCTCCTGACCATGACATTGAGTTCATCATTGATCTTACAACCGGATCAAGGCCCATCTATAAGTAGGCCTACAAGATGGGATCCGAAGAGTTGGCTAAATTGAAGAAGCAACTGGCGGAGTAGCTCAGAAAAGGATTCATTCGCCCAAGTGCCTCTCCTTGGGGATCACCTGTTCTACTTGTGTCAAAGAGGGATGGAACTATCCGAATCTATGTCGATTATCATTCTCTCAATGAAGTCACAATAAAGAACAAGTACCCACTCCCAAGGATTGAAGACTTATTCGATCAGCTGAATGGAGCCAAGGTGTTTTCCAAGATCGACCTCAGGTCTTGGTATTACCAGCTGAAGATCAGACACCAAGACATTCTGAAGACGGCATTTGTAACCTGGTATGGCATGTATGAGTACACAGTCATGTCATTGGTATTAACCAATGCCCCTGCCTACTTCATGTACCTCATGAATAAAGTCTTCATGGAGTACTTGGAGAAGTTCGTTGTCGTCTTCATTGATGACATACTCATCTTCTCCAAGTCTGAAGAGGAGCACGAGGAACACTTGAGATTGGTCCTAGAGAAGCTTCGAAAGCACCAGCTTTACGCCAAGTTCAGCAAGTGTGAATTCTGGCTGCATGAAGTTGGATTCTTGGGTCATGTGCTGACTGTAGAAGGATTATTAGTGGATCCTGCCAAGATTGAAGCCGTGACCGAATGGCAAACCCCAACCATCGTGAAGGAAATCAAGAGCTTCCTCGGACTCGCGGGATATTACCGCAAGTTCATGGAAGGATTCTCGAGTATTGCCCGACCCATGACCCATCTTTTGAAGAAGGATAAGAAGTTCGAATGGACCACTAAGTGCAAGGAAAGCTTCCAGGAGCTCAAGAATAGATTGACCACAACCCCTGTTTTGGCCACACCCAATATTCACAAGGAGTTTGTGATATATTATGATGCATCGAGAACCGGGCTTGGAGGTGTTATGATGCAAGAAGGCAGAGTTGTAGCATATCTATCCAGACAGCTACGAACTCATGAGGAGAACTACGCTACTCATGATCTCGAGTTGCCAGCCGTGGTTCATGCCTTGAAGACATGGCGACATTACCTTCTGGGGAAGCGGTGGGAGATATACACCGACCACAAGATTTTGGAGTATATTTTCACTCAAAGGGAATTGAACATGAGGCAACGAAGATGGTTGGAGTTGATCAAGGATTACGACCTCAGTGTTCAATACCACCCCGGAAAGGCCAACGTGGTAGCAGAAGCCTTAAGCAGAAAGGCTTGTTCCTTGAATGCTATGATTAAGGAAAGTCTACTCGCCATGTATGAAGAACTTGAAAGCTTCGGCTTGGAACTGGTTGCACCTGGATTCCTCGCCAACCTTGAAGCAAAGCCTACCTTGATGAATGATATCAAAGAAGCTCAGAAGGGACACGAGAGCTCTGAAGGCATCAAGAGGAAGATCAAGGCAGGCAAGGCCCCAGGATTCTCAGTGGATGGACAAGGAGTTGTATGGTTTGAGAAGCGCATCTACGTGCCCAACAAAGAGGAGCTCAAGAACTTGATCTTACAAGAAGCTCACGACACTCCATACTCCATCCATCCTGGAGGAACCAAGATGTACCAAGACCTTAAGGCAAGATTCTGGTGGCATGGCATGAAACGGGAGATAGGCACGTTTGTTGCTAAGTGTGACATATGCCAGAGAGTCAAGGCCGAGCATCAGCGGCCCGCTGGGCTATTGCAACCTCTCAAAGTGACTGAATGGAAGTGGGACAAAGTCGGGATGGATTTCATCACCGGTTTACCAAGGTCAAGTAAAGGATGTGATTCTATTTGGGTCATTGTTGATCACCTGACCATCCCACTTCATTCCCATCAAGACAACCTACAATGGGAACCAATTGTCCAACCTCTACATCAACTGGACTGTGAGCCTCCACGGAGTTCCTAAGGAGATTGTATCGGACTGAGGCACCCAGTTCACCTCAAGGTTCTGGAATAGGTTCCAAGAAGCTGTGGGAACCAAGCTCTCTTTCAGCACTGCTTTTCACCCCCAGACCGGTGGGCAAACTGAACGTGTAAATAAGATACTCGAAGATATGCTCCGTGCTTGTGTCTTAGCTTATGGAGCCAAGTGGGAAGATTGCCTACTGTTTGTCAAGTTCTCCTACAACAACAGCTACTAGGCGAGTCTTTAGATGGCACCATTTGAGGTGTTGTGTGGACGCAAGTGTCGTACTCCCCTCAACTGGTCGGAAACCGTAGAAGGACTTGTCTTTGGCACAGATATCCTCCGCGAAGCAGAAGAGGAAGTCCAACTCGTCCGAAAGAGACTCGAGACCGCCAAGGCAAGGCAGAAGAGCTACGCCAACTCTCACCGTCAGGACATGAGTTTCCGTGTTGGAGACCATGTTTACCTCCGTGTCATGCCTCTCAAAGGAACCAGGCGATTCCACGTCAAGGGAAAACTTGCACCAAGGTTCATCGGCCTCTTCAAGATCACCGACAGGCGAGGAGAAGTTGCCTATCAGCTAGAGCTACCTTCCGAGCTGTCGGATGTGCACAACGTCTTTCATGTGTCACAACTCCGGAAGTGTCTCCAAGTTTCCAACCGCCCCGACCTCTACAAGGGCATCGACCTTCAAGACATCGATCTTCAGCCAGACCTCACTGATCGTGAGAGTCCGGTTAGAATTTTGGATGAATCCGAGCGCTGCACCCGAACCCGCACCATCAAGTACTTCAAGGTCCAATGGAGCAACCAGACTGAAGCTGAAGCAACCTGGGAGCGTGAAGACTATCTTAGATCTGAGTTCCCGTATCTTTTAGCGCTTAGCCTAGGAATCTCGAGAACGAGATTCTTGTAAGGGGAGTAGGTCTATCACACCCTATGTTTGTATCACCTTGCTATGCTTGGATTTATAAAATTTGGAGCCAATTAAAACTTTTTCAGTGCTTGTGCTTGTTTGAATTATTGCATGCTTGCTTGTTGAATTGTTGTGTGTGGCACTCTTAGATTCTATGCCTCTCCATATTCATCTTCCTGGACCCAAACTTCTTCCCAATGATCATGCCATGTGAATAGTGCCCAAAACTATTTTTACCAAATTTTATTTTGACCAAAAAGGATTTATCAAAATTAGGTTTTCAAAAACCCTTGAAATGAGGATTGCACTGCAAGTCCTCAAATTGGGTGGATCCTTTTCCCCCAAAGGCTTTACTTCAAACCTACTATATTTATGACTTCCCAAAACCTACAACTATTAATTTTAAAGATTATTTTCATATTTTATTTAAAGGCTTTTTCTTAAGACCAGAAATGGTTTTTCATAGGGAAAAATTATTTAAATGCTTTCAAAGTATTTGAGAAAATATAGGGATACTCAGTGGACGTATATTTTCCATATATATGAGTTTCAACACATGGTCATGTTCAAATTATGGGCAAAACCCCTCTAAACCCTTTCTATCCAAATCAAACTTTTGAAATATTTCTATAAGAAATATTCTCCATAAATTCCAGGAAAACTCTAGCAAGGCAACACTACCATAGGTGATGATCTTGCAAAGTTTCACATCAATACAAGTTGATTTGGTTTATCAAACCATCCCAAAACACTCCTTGTCCAGAGTCAAATTTGAACAACTTTGCAATGTGAAGTTTCTTCCCTTGACACCAAACTTTGTGGACATGTTCTAATAACCAAATGATGATGGTACACTAAGTGGTACATCAAGGATAATAGCTTAGCATAACTAGATCTACAGAAACCTGATTGTGTTAGTTTTTAGGGTTCACAAAGTTTCCATTGTGAACTTTGCTCATTTGAGATCATATCTGGTGATCCACCTCCTTTTTACCTAAAATTTGACCCTGATGAATATCTTAGTAAGTTGGTAAACTTATCTTGCCTAAACACCCATCAAACACCTTCTGGTGAAATGGTAAAGTACTTGTTTTCACCACTTTCACTATCCCCTTGCCTCCAAACTTTCACCACACCCTCTTGCAGTTCCCAAGCCCCTCTAGTAAAAATCTCAAGTCCATAGGCCACAGGAAGATGGGATAAGTCCCCCATTTTCATCTGTGGACAGCCCTGGCAGGAGCTCTCTCTCCCCTCTTCCCTTATTCTATATCTCTCCCAAGGCATCAAATGCATTTTTCCCTAGCCTAGGCACCCCTAGATCCCCTTAGACACCCTTGGCCACGCACAAGATGATGTTGGCATGTTGTGGCATGCCAAACGAGCGCTCTGGAGCATGCTACAATGCCGTTAGGCACTATAGGCGTTGCCCACTGCATGGCCGCGACCACCTCGAGCGCCCCCCATCTCGCCAGATGGTCATCTTTGGAGTCCACAACACGCCGCCCCTTGTCCCCCTCCTATATCTCTCTCCTATGCCCCCTCACACGCGCCGCGGCCGCCCGAGCCAGCCAACCGTGGAGCTCACACGCACGCGCTCCCCCGCCTCTCTCCTCTCTCCCCCCTGGTCTACACCAACACCCCATGCACCCCACGCTCGCTCGCTCCCTCTCCCATGTCCTCTGGCCTCGGCCACGAGCTCGCGGGCACACCTGAGCTCGGTGGACCGAGGGTCGCCTACTTAAGGCCCTCCCCGAGCCTTCTCTCCCCTTTGGCCTCTCTCTCCACTCCCAAGTGGACACCCTGTGTGCCCTGGAGAACTCCCGAAGCCTGTGCGCTCCGGATCGAGCTGAGGACCGCCACGGCGACCTCGTCGCCGATATATTGGTAGCAACCCCCTCCGGTCCCCATTTAACATCCACTGGTCTCCCCTTGCTCTCCTGACTCGTTTCCCCCTTGACCCCGTCCTGTTTGCAGCTCGGAGAGGCCCTAACGATCTCTCCCGAAGCTTCCTTTGCTGCGGGTGCTCACTGCCGGCGACTCCGAACGCCTCCGGCGCTTCTTCGACCTCTAGAGGAACGACGGGTCGACGCTGATTCCGTTCCCACCTTCGGCTAGCCTCGCCGTGCCCTGCAACATCGCCGGTGAGCTCGCTGGCCTCCCTGTCATGAGGCTGGAGATGACAGGCAGGGCCCGCCTGTCATCCTCACCTCCCTTCTCCTCCTCTTTCTGTCGCTGGCCTTCGGGCCCCAACCGTCAGGTTTGAATGCGGACAAGCTGGCATCGGTGCGCCTGGGCTGGTTGGCCTCTGTGCCGGCCCAGTTGTAGGCTGACTCTGGCCTAGGGTCCCGTGCCCTTTTTACTTTTTCTTTTTTGTGGGATTTTGCAAACATCCCACAGAGCTCAATATTTATCCAACGCCCAATATTTTTCCATCGCAATTCCTAGATTATTCCATAGGATTTAATAGTGCCTTTTGTCTAAATATTTGAAAAGCTTTCATGCACTATTTTATTTTAAAATCCAAATTAGGCATGTTTTTGCCTCTGTTAAATAGTTTCAAAAATGTTTTTCATAACAAAACCTTAAACAAATATTTTCAATATAGTCTTTAGTATTTATCAGAGTAGGGTAGAATTTCAATAGTAGCTTGTGTGCTCTGTTTTTGTGTGATGCCTATTTTTTATCGCTATTTATCGCAACGGCAGATTGCTTTGTTGACGAGGAAGTAGGACCTGAAGACTTCGAAGACCCCGGATATTTTGTTGAGCCAGGCAAGCAGCCCTTTGAGAATGTTAAGAAACCCTTTTCATTGCATGTCATATAGCACTTTACTTATGTTCTACTTGATTATACAGAGTAGTGACCCCTTCGGTGAGTTGCGTCCGACACTTTTACCATTGACACTTGCATCGTGCATGACCCTACCACCTTATGAGGGTTATGCGAGTGGGTGTAGATAGGATGCTAGTAGATGCTACGCAAGTGGGTTTGGGATTTATGCATAGTGATGGGAAGGAAGAGATGATTTCTATGACTTTTTGAAAACCCCATCGGGTGCCACTAATGCCCGAGGGAGATGATGATGAGTTGGGTGACCACTTGATAAAGAAGTGGTGTACCGGAGCCAGTGAGTGTCTGTGGTTTTCGAAGACGGATTTGTGTAAGCTGCGACTGTTATTCCAACCTAACATGTACAACCATGATACCCCTTATGGGATGGGGCTTTCTTTATTACTATGGTTGGTGCTAGCAAGGATCCCGCATTACTAGTGGCAAGATTAAAGTGGTCACTCTTGAGATGGGGTCATCCCGGAAGTGGAAGGCCATGCGCTGTCTTTACAGGCACCGGTCACACCGTTGCGTGCCCTCATGGATGATACGAGTGAGGTATATCATGAGGGATGTCACCAACGAGTGGACTCTTTGTTTAGTATCAACATGGGAAAGACATTGTTCGGGTGCTTATCTCGGGTATGCAATGTACCACAAGTCATGGATGACATGGAAGTTCCCCAAGTCTTGTGGGTAAAGTGTGCAACCTCTGCAGAGTGTAAAACTATTCGAATAGCCATGTCCACAGTCAAGGACAGTTGGATGACCGTTCTTGTGCTACATCAAATGTTTTCCCAAACTGTTGTGAGTGTGTGTGTGTGTGTGTTGGAGACAAAGATGGTACTTGAGCTAAGTCCGATGACTTAGCATGAAAATTGAACTAAGTCCGATGACTTAGCATGAAAATTGAACTAAGTCCGATGACTTAGCATGATGAATGAACATGAGATGTTCAGTCCCCTGCTTATGATGATATCTGTAACTTGTTCATATGGATATCTGTCAACTATTAATGCATGCTTAGCTAGTTACTTCATCATGTCATTGCACTCAAAATTAGCTTTCCGCAAAATTACCTACTTAGTGCTATATCATGCATCATTATTACCTTGTTCCACATCTTGGGTTTCTTGCGAGTACATTCAAAGTACTCATTGGCTTGCCACTGGTTATTTAATTTGCCAGGCATGGAAGAACAGGAGTATGTTGAAGAGTTCATTGGTGACGGACATGCGAACTAGGACGCTTCCCAGTCAGAATGCCTGTAGGTTAAGGCAGATGGCAATGGGTTCACACTTTTGATCAAGATTTCCTCTGTTTGTTCTATTTAAGTGTTTGGCCCTTGTGGCCCTATCTATGTAAGACTACACCTTCATGGTCTTTATTTGTGTAAGACGCTAAATGTGGATGTAAGACTCCTGTTATTCAGCTTCTGTGTGTTTAGTGAGCATTGATCTCTAGGATCACTATACATGTGCATTCAGTGACCACGACCCATGAGTCGGGGTCCCCACAAGAGGTCCACGACCAATACCGCAGAATATGAAGGGCTGCTTGCCTGTCTCTGGATCGCGACAGACCTTGGGATTAAGAAACTAATTGTCAGGGGTGATTCTCATTTTGTTGTCACGCAAGTGAACAAGGATTATCAGAGTACATTGATGGAAGCTTATGTGGATGAAGTGAGAAAGTTGGAAGAACCTTTTGACAGTCTGCAAATGGAGGACGTTCCACGTGTAGAAAACAGGGTTGCTGATGGCTTGTTAAAGTGAGCTGCCCTTATGTTGCCTATGGAACCTGGAACTTTTGTGCTCCGACTGACCCAACCATCCATGGCACCATCAACTGGACAAGAGAAAAGAAAAAATTTGAGTTCCGGCAAGTATTTTCTGGCAAAGCTCCTAGAAACCGGTGAGCGTTGCGCTCTCGTAGAGCCTCAGGCTCTCGCCATGGAAGCGCATGCTCCCTCCAAGCTTGCCGAGGGATAACAGGCTCTGGCAGGGCCTCGAGCCCTTGCCATTGAGACAAATGCTTCCCCGGCAGAGAACATGCCTTTAGTCCTTGTTGTCGAGCCCCAGGCTCCAGCATGGGCACACCACATCATCCATTTCCTTCAAAGAGGAGAACTCCCTGAGGAAAAAGAAGAAGCTGAGAATGTAGCCCGATGGTCTACTATGTACCAGTTCGTGGACAACGTCTTGTACAGAAAGAGTCTGAGCGGTGTGAAACTCAAGTGCATTTTTCTGGAAGATGGACTGGAGCTGTTGGCAGAGATACATGAAGGCATATGTGGCTCCCATATAAGGTCGAGGGCGCTTGCCTGTAAGGTATTCTGACAAGGTTTCTTTTGGCCCACTGCCCTCCAGGATGCAACTGGGCTAGTAACCAAGTGTGAAGAATGCCAGTTTCATTCGAAGAAAATGCATCAACCAGCTCAAGCTCTTCAAACAATCCCTCTCTCCTGGCCATTTTTGGTCTGGGGGTCGACATCTTGGGCCCCTTCCCCACGCTATCGGGGGCTTTGAGTACTTGTACGTTGCAATCAACAAGTTCACAAAGTGACTGGAAGTGGAAGCAGTGAGAAAGGTGACAACACAGTCAGCCATCAAGTTCTTCAAAGGACTGATATGCCGCTTTGGTGTTCCTAACAGGATCATCACTGACAATGGCACACAGTTCACGAGCTGCACCTTCATGTAGTATGTCCAAGACCATGGCAGCAAGATCTATTTTTCTTCTGTTGCCCACCCAAGGAGCAATGGCCAGGCGAAAAGGGCTAATGCTGAAGTGATGCGAGGCCTCAAGACAAGAACTTTCGACAAGCTGCGCAAGTGCGAAAGGCGCTGGATTGATGAGTTGCCGGTGGTTCTTTGGTCAATCAGGATGACTCCAAATCGAGCTACCGGCCAGACACCTTTCTCCCTAGTATATGGGGTAGAAGCAGTTCTCCTGATGGAACTCACATACGGGTCACCTTGAGTGCTCTCTTATGATGAGCTTGAGCAAGAGCAGTTGCGGCAAGAGGACGCGACGCTCCTTGAGGAAGATCGTCTTCAGGCTGCTGTGAAAGCTCCGCGCTACCAGCAAACTTTGCGTTGCTATCATAGTCGCAAGGTTCGTGCCCAAAGTGTCGAGGAAGGAGACCTTGTTCTTCACTGAGTTCAGTCCGCCAAGAATTCAAACAAGTGGACGCCGAAGTGGGAAGGCCCTTATCGGGTAGTGCGAGTCACCAGGCCTGGCGCATTCCGCTTGGAGATCGAAGATGGCATCCCAGTGAGCAGATCCTGGAATATCGAACATCTTCGTAAGTTCTACCCATGAGGCGCGGTTGTCGGGCCTCCCAACAACCACCTTTTGTACGGAGTCTTGCCGCCGAAGCATGTAATCCTTTGTACAAAGCCAGGTGCAGACCCTGTGCATAGTTGAATAAGGCTAAGCGTTCTACGCGTCTTGTTTATTCTCATGTTTACTTATATACATGCTTGTTCGAGATATTGTATTGCGCTTAATCCCGGCAAGAGCTAACGGACCGCCAAGGTTCCATATCCCTATTTTCTCTTCTTTCTTTTTCTCAAAAGGATAGAAGGTTAGCTCGCGTGCAACTTTGCCGGGGGGAACGGTGGTATGGATACCGATGGGCGACGTTCGAGGAAAACATCTTGCCGGAAGGAGTACGGCAACAAAAAGCTAAGTTGGAATATCGTAAGTGAACTCTTACTGTGAAGTTATTTTCCTTGGACGATTTTGACTTTTGTATGGAAAACCTGCATGCTAAGGAACCTTGCCGTGATTGGTGACGCCCTTGCTCTGTTTCGAGTCCGCTGAACGGCTTAAGTAGCTACAATCGCGTCCCTGTTCCGTTTCGAGTCCGCTCAACGGCTCAAGTGGCTGCGCTCGTGCCCTTACTCTGTTTCGAGTCCACTCAACAGCTTAAGTGGCCACGCCAAGAACGTGGAGGTATCTTGTCGGTAGTTGCATCGCCAGCAGGCAGCTAAGGACCCGCTCCTCGAAGCGCTTGTGATAGGGCTACACATGTCGGCAAGGTTTTTTTTCGAAAAAAGCTTAGGGAAAACACCATGCAAAGAGGAATCTAACAAGAAGAATAGTATACAGTCTTTAAAATAGGGTGAAATTTACATGAGATGTCACCTTTTCCTAAGTAGATCTTTATTTGACTTTCTCCCTTAGGGGAGATTACAAGAAGAAAAAGATGGAAAGAGGACGCGGACTACAAGAAGAAAAAGATGGCAAGGGGCCTCCGACGAGAGCCTAGACCCTCCTGGACCAGCATTGCGCGAAGGAGAGGGCCAACATTGCGTAGATAAGAAGACCAGCACTACGCAGATGAGAAGGGGAGCCCTAGAAGCCAAAGTCCACAGGCCTGTCGGAAGATCCAACTTGAAGATGAGGCAGCACCCGGGACAAGGACCTCCCGCAAGATCATCTTGTCGGGAGGGGGAGAGGCATGCGGCTGCCAATCAGTCAGAGCTCAGGTCATCGTATTCTGACTTGACAACCTGGAGCTCAGACTCATCATTGCTTTCACCGACACCGTCCTCCTCGTCGCTGCCGCTCGAGGATGAGCTTTCGGCACCGCTCGATCTCTCTTCGCAGCAGCTCAGACGGACGCCTGAGCGCCCATAAATCTGGTCGGAGAGCAGATTGGCCTCCGTCATTTTGAAACGAAGGACGTTCCCATCCTAGAGGTTGTGGGCGCGGGCGAAGGACTTCCAGCCGCGCCTTAAGAACATGACGCGGCTCTCCGGATACTTGACGTCCACCCATGTGGCGCCGTTGCAGCAGCCATGCGCCCATAACCACAAGGCGGGCAGTTCGTCGGCCTCCATCGCCCTGGCGAAAGGGTGAGGAAGGTGCAGGTGGCCTCATAGGGGCCTACGCAGTTTGAGGACAAACTCCAAAGTCGTCCCCTCGGCATGGGTTTCTTCAAGGAAGGGGAATGGAATCGAAGGAGAGATGGAGCAGCACTCCGCCTCCCCCGGCCTCGGCCTCCACGATGACCACGGACCCTCGCGCCTCCCCCACCACGAGCACCCGGATCACCCTCCGCCTCTGCGGCGGAAGCGGTGGCATGATCTAGACAAGAACTCCTCCTTGATGCGGAGGACGATGGCCGCCCTCGCCCCCTAGTAATGGCTACGGGCGAGCGCCACTCAAGGTTTGGGAATGGCGGAAGGGTGAGCTCTGGAGATTTTCACTCGATGAGGAAGGAAGGATGGATGAGCATCGCCCTCGAAAACCCTAAATTTATAGGGGGAAGGCGGGGGCAGGCTCTCCCTCGCTCCAAGGGTCGCCGCCCACCTCCTCCAATAGCGTCGCCCACGATCACGGGGCAAACAACAACTGCCCCGTTGCTCCAATCCACGGTGTTAAAGTTTCTGCCACAGTCGGAACTTTAAGTCATGGGCGCCCGCTGCTGGCTATCCTATATGCATGCGGCGCGCATGGCGGAAATAGCCTGATGCAACCATGAAAATAATTATTACCGTTCCGCGCGCACACCCCCACGTCGCCCACTTAACATGCGTCGTGGGGAGTGTGAGGCCCTGGATTAGGCACTACAGTAAGCTCTATAATCAAGCTACAGTGATCTAAGGATTATGATAATCCATTTTGCTAATCCAATTACGATCACTATTGGAATCAAACCTGGTTCAAAGTACTTCGCAATTCGAAATCTTTTGAAAAGTGGAATTAAAAGTTTTGGAGAACCTCAAATTAAAAATCATGCTTAGGTTGCAAATATTCCCTAAGATATTCTAAAATTGGAACCACCATTTTATCAATTGGTTTGGTGCCTCTAAAGCTTTTTTAAAATAGAGTCCAAAACAATTATTTAATTGCCTTGTGAATTATAAAAATTTCCAAACCTTTCAAAAAGGGGCCCCAAACTTTTTGTGACCGTACCCAATATTGCATGGCAAATATTGGGCCCTATCCCATATTTTTTTCAAAAGTTATTTATTCCTAAAACTATTTCAAAACAGAAAGATTTAAAATGAAAACAAAAAAAGAAAAAGAAACAAAAACCCCCCGGCCCAACTAGGCCGTGGCCAACTGGGCCAAAGTCCAGCAGGCCGGCCCAGCCCTCCCCCTAGTATAACCTACCCCCTTGGCGATCCCAAACCCTAACCACCCCGTCGCCCCCACTCGTTCCCCCCACTCCCCTCGCTCTCCTCCCCGATCTAGAGTGGATCGGGGTTGCCCCCCCCCCCCCCCCCCCGCGCCGCCGCGACCCATGCCAGCGCCACCTCACGACGCTCTCGTCGCCCTCCATCCTGTCGCTGCCGGCCTCCCCTGATGCGTCGCCGCCACTGGAGAACCTCCCCGATGCCTTTCCCGGCCGTCGGTTCTCGTCCCCAGCGCCGCTGGACTGTGCCGCCTCCACCTCGCGCCCACTGCCCCTTGCCGGCCGATGTGCAGCCCTCCCCTACCCTCTCCCTTGCCCCGGTCATGGCTCCCCACGACGGCGTCGCCCGTGCGCCACCGCGGAGCATGCCCGCACACGCACGCCCTCCGTCCGCCGCGCCCTAGCGTGCTCGGTCACTTGCGGAGCCGCCTCCACCCGGCCGCACTCGACTTCGGCCATCGCCGCTGGCCGCTGCTGCTGCCGGCCATAGCCGCCGGTGCCACGCCATGTGCACGCGCCCGTTGCTGCTTAGCTGGTCGCTTGCTGCTCCCGCTCACTCGCTGATGCATTTGCCATTGCGCGCATTGCCTAGCTACTGCTGCTGCCGCCGCTGCCTGCTGCTATGCTACATAGCTAGCTTTTATGATATTACACTGATCAGTCCTCTAGACAACCCCTAAATAGCCACTAAAGGAAAGTTAAAATGGGTAAAATTCATATGCGCAGGTAGTACACTTGACGAGGTTCAAATGTTTCCATTGGACCAAATTCAAATAAGGCATAGATTAAATGCTACAAAAATCACAAAATGCTAACTTTTGTTAACTGAAAGACTGAAAACAGCTTTATTTTCATAGCTACTCTATGACTCTTGATGATCAAACTAACGAACTCTAATATGGATAAAAGGTATACTAACATGTAGATCCCAAAAAATGCCCACAATTGATATAAGGCACAAAATCGTAGGATGTACAGAACAATAGAAACAGCCTCCGGAAGACGGCTAAGTAATGTTTAAAACTAACGAATTCTCAGACTTAGCAAAATTTCAGGGATTTTTTCGGTTATTGCTAAAACTTTAGAAAATCATAGAAAATAATCCGTAGTTCGGATCAAAAAACTTTATATATGAAAGTTTCTCAGAACGACAAGACGAACCCGGATAAGCTACCCACATGCCCGCCGGATACCTCTAACTATCCGAACCAGGAACATTGCCCCCTCTGGTCATATGTCTGATAGATGTCCGGAACCGGGAAAACTTTCCCGGATGGGTTCGCACTTCATTGGTATCGTGTAGCACTGCGTTAGGTCACACTCGCACAACTTATTGCCATGCTATGCTTTGTGTTAAACTGCATGCTTTATATTTATTGTTTCCCTCCTCTTCTTACCTTAGACCCCGAGACTGACGGTGCTGCCGGGTATGACTACGCTGTTGACGATCAGGCCTTTGCCGCAGAGCAGCAAGGCAAGCAACCCCCCATTTAGCATTCTGATATCGCCCATTCCTTTCCCTCTTATTGTTGCATTAGATTTTGCTACTGTATTAGTTAGCTCCTATTCTGATGCATAGCCTGTTTTTGATAAACAATTACGATACGTGTAATAATATGAACTGCTTAGTATAGGTTGATCAATGAATCCCTAGTGGCCCATTAGTCCCAGTTGCCCCCGCTTCTTTATCGACGACTCGAAGACCCGAAGACTCAGTCAATTTATCGACGAGCCAGGCCCCTCACCTCACCGCACACCCCTTTAGTATGGCACTGCAGATCTACTACCGAGTGCCGAGGGTGATACCTCACTTAGCTCTCCCGGTGTTAATTCTATAGCGTAGCTAATCAATCATGGGTATAGAGGGTGATTCCTCCTTCCCATTTATCGATAGCGACTGTTGTCATACACATACCTCGAGTGGGATCCATCGAGGATGATTCCTCGGATATCCACTTGGTGTATAAACACACAGTTACTTCAATTTGACCTTGTTTACATGTGAAAGAGGGGACTGGAGGGACAGGCGGTACCACCCTGGTTGAGGTGGACCTGATTTCCCGACAATCTTAAGATGGGTCGGCCCCAAGGGTACCCTTGCGTAAGATGTGGTGGGATGCACTGGTAAGGCATCCAAAAGAGTGATGATGAGCCATGGACTGGCGAGAGAGGCCTTCTCCACACATCCTCGAGACGGGGCGATGGGACCGCACTTTATGGGTCATGCTTGCCCCGTATTAATAAAATGCTAATGGGTAGGGTATTTGATCTGAGTTGGTCGTTTGACCTTTTATGCACCAAACATTCATGTGGGAGAAGTTATGGGTACTCAGCGTCGTTGTATCAGCCGAAGCTATTCGGACGCCTGCAATGGAGAGGCGCGCGCCGGATTGGGCTAGAAGGTACAACTCTCGGACTGAGTGTACTAGGTTTGCTTCCGGCCACGTTCGCATCGTGTAGGAGTGCAAGGGAAAGTGGGCCCACGAACCTGCGCGCTTAGGATTTAGACCGGTGGGCTGGCCTCTTCGTTGATCCTAGGTGGGGCGACAACGTTTTGGATCCCGAGGCCGGGCATTACCCAGGAAAGTGTGTCCATCGGGAGGTGATCAAGCGTGTTGGAAATGCAGTGCACCCCTACAGGGATGAATAATCTATTCGAATAGCCGTGTCCACGGTAACAGGAGGACTTGGAGTTGTACCTTGACCTTATACAACTACAATTGTGACTTTAATTATGAAATGAATTTGGCTTAGGGATTGCTTCCTCGCAGGGAGTCGTGGAAGAATCTCTGGGCGTGGTTACTTAATAAATTTGCTACAATGATATGACTATATGTGAGATAACAGTCTACTCTCTTCTAATGCTGCAAGATGTTGAAGATGCTAGTCTTCGATAGAACTAGGCCTTCCCCTTATTCTTTCTTTCTGTAGTCAGCCCAGATATACCCCATTCCTTTATAATGATGCATACTTAGCATAGTTCTGATGTTAGTCTTGCGAGTACTTTGGATGAGTACTCACTGCTGCTTTGGTTTCTCTTTTCCCCCTCGATACGATTCTGCGTTCAGACGACAGAGTCCCGGAGATGGAGTATGCCGGAGACGACTACTACACCACCACAGGAGGCTGCTACTACGTGGAGAGTGCCGGCGCTTAGGAGTAGTTAGGAGGTTCCCAGGCACGAGGCCTTTCCTCTTTCGATCCGCTGCTTATGTTTGTGCTAGCCTTCTTAAGGCAAAACTTTTTTAACTTATGTCTGTACTCAGATATTTTTGCTTCCACTAATTTGGTGTTTGTCGAGCTTTGTATTTGAGCCCTCTAGGCCCCTAGCTTGTAATATGAAGCTGTATGACTTTAATTTGTGTCTAGAGTTGTGTTGTGATATCAATCACTGAGTCCCTAATCTTGGTCGTACGCATTGCGTGTATGTTTAGCATACGGTCGAAATTGGGGGTGTCACAAGTTGGTATTAGATCCGACTGCCTTTAGGTAGCCCCCTTTCCAACTCCTTGGTCGAAGTTGAGTCTAGTACTTGAAAAGCTTTATCTAACATTGTTGTGTGAGTTATGGGCCCACATCTCAGTCGGGTGGTATTAGGATCTTTTATTCCTCGTTTATACTCTGGGTTCTGATCTCTCTTCTCTTTCGGATTAAAGATTTTATTAACTCTAATTCTAGGTTCTCGTAACTACTTCTCTCGGAGAGCCCTCATACGAGAAGATCACCTGCTCCGTCAGAAGATTCTGAAGATACCCTTTTGATGTTTTCCGAGACTTTGTGCTCATCGGCTTTGCAATTCCCTACCACCGATAAGTCCCTATGGATGACTAATTGCACTTGTCATTCATACAATCTTTTCTCGTTTCTCTTGTTGTTACAAGATGCCCCGAAATACTCTCTGTTTCCTCGATAACCCTTTGAGTTTACTGCCTTATAGTTCTTTTTTGCATGGAAGCCTTACGGATAATTCCTCACAATTGTCGAGGGTCCGTTTATCCCAGTTGTTCATGTGTTTCACAAAATTCTTCGAAATACTTTTCAATCTTCCGAAAATCCTCTCCAGCTTGTTGCTCTTGAAATTCTTGCCTGCTCGTTATGGTTAATTCCATATGACTAGTAGTCTTTATTGACATGCCTTGTCTTTGCCATTTTGAGCCCATTAATTCAATGTGTGCGTATGGACGGAGTCATCAGGTGATCCGTTTAAATTATCTTTCAAGCTCAGACGTCCTTTCAGACATGAGTTGGTTCTCTACATTTCAAACCTTTATTGATTGTCCGACTAAGTTTTTTCAACTTATCCATCCTTGATCAGAGCGTCTGCTTCTGATCCTTAGTATTGGAAATCATAATTCCTTTGTATTCTAAGCATCAGACTATTCAGGTGTTTCTTGAATCTGATACCTCTGCATTCTTTCCTCCTTCGATTGAGTATCGATACTCACATGAACTTCTTGTGGATCACCCGATCCATTGTTGGATTATTACCCGATAGTGTCGTTCATATTCAATCACCTTGTGAGTTCTTCCCCTGATACATAGTGCCTTTGGTAAATTGTATCCTCTGTTTTGCCAACCATGCTCTTCCTTTGAGCTTGTGTTAATTATCTTGAAGTTTGTGGTATATGTTCCTAAGATACCTCGATGGGTTGAACCTATGCCCTCCCTAATTCCTGAGAACCCAAAAGTTTTCATGGGTCATACTCTGATGGAGTTTTCCCAGATGAATTTTCAATGCTACAACATCGTCCAAATCAAGAAATGAATGAAATGTTATATATTGATGAAGTGTGAGTCGACATTGAACTTGTGATCATGCCCATGGAAATGATGTAGACCGTCTCGGAAGCTCCTTGCAAAATAATTATTCATCCGTATGATTCTTTCTGTATCCTTAATTTAATGGATTGCAGTTATGGTTCTGACCATGCTACCCGTGTTAATTTAACCGAAAGTAATTCATTTCGGTACCTCGTCAATTTTTGACAAGGTTAAAGTATCTGCGGTCACAGGTCAATGACCCAACTCTACTTCTATCATTTTCTACCTTCGAGTTTTACACTCTGGTATCTCGAGGATATCACGCCTTTGCACTACATCTTATTAACTTTGATGCGGTAATAATTTTCCTTGTCTTAATCACTCCACGAGTTCTGGGATTGTTGTCAACCGAGAACACTGATTGGAAAACTTATTCCACATTTCAATTCAATACCCCTTGTAATTGTTACTGGGAATATCAAAGTCGATCTGGTCATTCCTAGACGATCGACAACATCCTTGTCTTGCTATCTTTGACTGTGCTACCTCGTCCTTCTGTGGTTCACAAATTCTTCAGAGTGTGAGCATTGCTTACGTCAAGATTTCAACATCATGTTGTTTGTCTTGAAAAAAACCCGATATTGAGCTTGCATCTTATCTGGTGTTCCTATAACCTTCCACGTTGTCATCCCACTACTTGACGCCACCTCTGTTCTGTTGCATTCTCTTGAAAACTCTCGACAAAAGGTGTCGTGATCATCGTACACAATTTGACTTGTTCTGAGGCGTCAACTGAGCTCTTGATGAGAAATACCTTCCTTGCCCTCAATGATTTTTGTTATCATCAACAACCTCCTTGACTTCCTTTCATC
Organism: Hordeum marinum; assembly: GCA_022496015.1. Lineage (NCBI taxonomy): Eukaryota > Viridiplantae > Streptophyta > Magnoliopsida > Poales > Poaceae > Hordeum > Hordeum marinum. The sequence goes on along the minus strand of CM039678.1, from coordinate 388,806,418 downwards.
GCAAGTTTGTCCATGATATGGATGCAACCTGCTATCCATCTTGTGTTATGTTCTACCCTGAAGTATTATTGTCTTTTGTGTCGAGAATGTTGTGAGGATTACTCCGCCTCTTAGAAATTCTTGGCATAGTGATACTTCTCACCATAAGACGATGTTGCTTTGATTCTAACTCTAGCAACCCTATTGCTTTGAAGTTAGAGATCGACAGTTCGTTCTTAGGCTGTTGGTTATTGAGTCGTCACTAACATTGATCTTGCTGCCTAAGGTCATATTTTGGATGCACTTATCAACCAATGATTAATGATGTATGTTTTCCTTGATCATACAACATTATATCATTTGAGCTGACAAATGTCATCTCCTTGTTCACAAAATTATGGAAATCCATCCGTTTGGAATTCTCGATGAATTGTCGCTGAGTCCATCAGCCACCTCCTCATCCTCTCATTGGTTTAACAATGAACTATTGTTTCGGGGACCCGCTTCCATAGTTCATTTTCTGAGAATCTTACTATGTCATCTCGCTGATTTGAGTTGCACCTTTTCTTCTCGAGCATCCTGAGTCTGAGGTATCCTGACACCAATCAGATCTGAATCTCGGTCAGACATGATGGTTGGAACATATTTCCAGGAGTTATAATATGGGCCCTTTGATGACCCAGTAAGGTGATACCATGCCTAAGACACCTGACTAGAGGACCTATTATTATAGTTTCCTTTTTGTGCAAGGTTAGCCATTCTTCTAGGAGGAAATTATAACACATTATTTATAAGTTGTTCCTATTGGATCCTTTGTGTATCCAAACTCCATCCTTTACTCGAAACACCATATCATTGCTATCCTGAAGCATGGATGTGGTATATCGATCATCGAAAGGAATAATGTAAGCTAAATGCTAATTGTTTCTTGATCAATTATTCAAAACCCATTGTATGGGCATGTCATGGATTTTCCTCGCCCCTTTTACCTAAATGGTTATGTACTTGCTATTTTGTCATGTATATCATGCTCTATTTTTTTCCATTGGGAAAGACATACTCCTAAAACTTGAGTATAACCACGTTTTCCTTTCCATTGGTCTGTTAATGTGATAGACACATTTTCCTTTCCATTGGTCTGTTTAATGTGGTAAACATATTTTCCTTTCCATTAGTCTGTTTAATGTGATGAACACATTTTCCTTTCAATTGGTCTGCTTACCCCGGTCTTATAATCTTACTTATCTGAACAATGGTAATACCCTGCTTAGGTAAACACCTCAGTGATCAACTCTGTCAGTAAGGCCCTGTTACTATTCTTGATAACATTCCGATAACCACCGATGGACGAGAACTTTGCCTATTGGCCTGCCTCGTTTCGACGAGCAGGAAGATGGTTCTATTTGTCCGTCGCCCTTGGTATCGACGATGTTGCCAACATAACTGATGGACTCTCGTCTGGCAGCTCTTGCTACCATGCCCATGCAAGAAGTCACTGCTCTTCCTACTCTTAACCCGCATGGCGGGCCCACAACCCCAAGTTCCACATGATCGAAACCTGACTCTCCTGTACATCTCTAAATCCAAATTTTTTTTGCACTTGGCTTCGTATGTAAATCCCGAGCCACCATCCAAGGCTATGATGCTATTCTTGTCGTCATTGGCCGGCTGCCCAAGGTTGCACACTTTTTGGCCGTCAAGGAAACTGTCACTGCTAGTCAGCTGGAAGATCTTTACATATCCATAGTTGTTTCACTCCACGGTATTCCGCTGGTGATTAGTTCAGACCGTGGTAGTTTATCCACTTCTATATTTTGGGCAAGTTTCCAAGAAGCTATGGGAACTCATTTGTCATTCAGCATCGCTTTTCACCCTCAATCCCAAGGACAAGTTGAAAGAGTCAATCAGATTCTCGAAAACATGCTTCGAGCTTGTGCCATTTCTTTCGGCAAGAAATGGGAGGAATCTCTCCCGTATGCTGAGTTTCTCCTACAACATTAGCTATCAAACTAGTCTTAAGATGGCTCCCTTTGAAGTGTTGTATGGACGTAAGTGTTGCACTTCTCTGAATTGGTCAGAAACTAGGGAACGTAAACTTATCGGTCCGGATATTATTCAACATGCGGGAGATCAAGTCCGCATTTTTCATTGCAAATCTGAAGGCTGCTCAGTCTCGTCAGAAGAGTCAGTATGACCGTTGTCACAAAAATATGGTCTTTCACCCTGGCAAAAAGGCTTATCTTCGAGTCACGCCAATGAGAGGTACACACCGTTTTGGAATCAAGGGGAAGTTGGCTCCTCGATATATTGGTCCTTTCACCATTCTCGAAAGGCGTGGTAAAGTGGCATATCAACTGGAGATACCGCCAAACCTTCCTCAGGTTCACGATGTGTTTCATGTGTCACAGCTTCGTCGCTGCTTCAAGGATCCTATCCGAGCAGTGGATCATGATATGCTTGAGTTGCAACAAGACCTCTCTTACCAAGAGCAACTAGTCCGCATTCTCGATGAAACTGAACGTCGGGCTTGTCAGAAGGTTACTAAGTTCTTCAAAGTGGAGTGGGCAATTCATTCTGAAGATGAAGCCACTTGGGAACGCGAAGATCATCTTCGTGCGGAACACCCCGGGCTCTTTCCTTCTACTTCTTAATTTCCAGGGACGAGAATTCTTATTAGTAGGGGAGAATTGTGACACCCTGGATTAAGCGCTACAGTAAACTCTGTAATCATGCTAAAGTAATCTAAGGATTATGATAATCCATTTTGCTAATCTAGTTACGATCGCTATTGGAATCAACCCTGGTTCAAATTCCTTCGCAATTTGAAATCTTTTGAAAAGTGGAATTAAAAGTTTTGCAGAACCTCAAATTAAAAATCATGGTTAGGCTGCAAATATTTCCTAAGCTATTCTAAAATTGGAACCACCATTTTATCAATTGGTTTGGTGCCTCTAAAGCTTTTTTCAACAGAGGCCAAAACAATTATTTAATTGCCTTTTGAATTATAAAAATTTCCAAACCTTTCAAAAAGGGGCCCCAAACTTTTTGTGGCAGTAGCGAATATTGCATGACAAATATTGGGCCCTATCCCATATTTTTTCAAAATTCATTTAGTGCTAAAACTATTTCAAAACAGAAGGATTTTAAATAAAAACAGAAAAAGAAAAAGAAACCCCCCTCCCCCCGGCCCAACTGGGCCGTGGCCAACTGAGCCAAAGCCCAGCAGGCCGGCCCAGCCCTCCCGTACTATAACCTACCCTCCTGGCGATCCCAAACCCTAACCACCCCGTCCTCCCTACCCGTCCCCCCCACTCCCCCTCACTCTCCCCCCGATCCAGAGTGGACCGGGGCTGTCCCCCCCCCCCCCCCCCGTGACCGATGCCAGCGCTACCCCACGCCGCTCCCGTCACTCTCCATCCTCTTGCCGCCGGCCTCCCCTGATGCATCGCTGCCGCTGGAGCCCCTCCCCGATGCCTTTCCCGTCCGCCGGCCCTCGTCCCCGGCGCTGCGCCACCGTCGCCGCTCCGCACCGCCGCCGGACCGCGCCGCCTCCACCTCACGCCCCCTGCCCTCCTGCCGGCCGATGTGAGGCTCTCTCCTCCCCTCTCCCTTGCCCCGGACACGGCTCCCCGCGATGGCGTCGCCCGTGCGCCGCCGCGGACCGCGCCCGCACGCACACGCCCTCCGGCCGCCGTGCCCCTGCATGCTCGGTCGCTGGTCGAGCCAACTCCGCCCGGTCGCGCCCGACTCCGGCCATCGCCGCTGGCCACTGCTGCTGCCGGCCATCGCCGCCGGTGCCACGCCATGCGCACGCGCCCGTCACTTCTCAGCTGCTCGCTTAGTGCTGCCGCTCACTCGCTGATGCTGTTGCCTACCTACTGCTGCTGCCGCCGCTGCCTGCTGCTATGCTGCACAGCTACAGTAACATTCAATTACTGTAGCAGTAGCTAGCTTTTATGATATTACACTGATCAGTCGTCTGGACAACCCCTAAACAACCACTAAACGGAAGTTAAAATGGGTAAAATCATATGGGCAGGTAGTACACTTGACGAGGTTCAAATGTTTCCATTGGACCAAATTGAAATAAGGCATAGATTCAATGCTACGAAAATCACAAAATGCTAAGTTCTCTTAACTGAAAGACTGAAAACAGCTTTATTTTCATAGCTACTCTATGGCTCTTGATGATCAAGCTAACGAACTCTAATATGGATAAAAGTGATATAAGGCACAAAACCATAGGATGCACAGAACAATAGCAATAGTCTTCGGAAGACGGCTAAGTGACGTTTAAAACTAACGAATTCTCAAACTTAGCAAAATTTCAGGGATTTTTTCAGTTATTGCTAAAACTTAAGAAAATCATAGAAAATAATCTGTAGCTCGGAACGAAAAACTTTATACATGAAAGTTGTTTAGAACAACGAGGCGAACCCGGATATGCTACCCACATGCTAGCTGGATAACTCTAACTATCTGAACCAGGAACATTGCCCCCTCCGGTCATCTGTTTGACAAATGTTCGGAACTGGGAAAACTTCCCCGGATGGGTTCCCCCTTCATTGGTATCGTGTAGCACCGCGTTAGGTCACATCCGGCACAACTTCTTGCCATGCTATGCTTTGTGTTAAACTGTTGTAGACCCCGAGACTGACGGTGATGTCGGGTATGACTACATCATTGACGATCAGGCCTTTGCCGTAGAGCAACAAGGCAAGCAACCCCCCATTGAGCATTCCGATATCGCCCATTCCTTTCCCTATTATTCTTGCATTAGATTTTGCTACCGTATTAGTTAGTTCCTATTATGATGCATAGCCTGTTTTTGATAAACTGTTGCTATACCTGCAATAATATCAACTGCTTAGTATAGGTTGATCAATGAATCCCAATACCCCCTTAGTCCTAGTTGCCCTTACTTCTTCATCGACGACTCGACGACTTAAAGACCCGAAGACTCGGTCAACCGACCGACGAGCCAGACCTCTCACATCACCGCACATCCCTTTTGTATGGCACTGCAGAGCTACTACCAAGTGCCGAGGGTGATACCTCACTTAGCACATCCGGTGTTAATTCTGTAGTGTAGCTAATCGATCGTGGGTATTGAGGGTGATTCCTCCTTCCCATTTATTGATAGCGACTCTTGTCATACACATACCTCGAGTGGGATCCATCGAGGGTGACTCCTCGGATATCCACTTGGTGTATAAACACACAATTACTTCAATTTCACCTTGTTTACGTGTGAAAGACGGGACTGGAGGGACAGGCGGTACCACCCTGGTTGAGGTGGACCTGAGTTCCCGATAGTCTTGAGATGGGTCGGCCCCAAGGGTACCTGTGTGTAAGATGTGGTGGGATGCGCCTGTAAGGGATCCAAAAGGGTGATGATGAGGCATGGACTGGCGAGAGAGGCCTTTGCCACACATCCTCGAGACGGGGTGACGGGACCTCACTTTATGGGCCGCGCTTGCCTCGCATTAAGAAAATGCTAATGGGTTGGGTATTTGATCTTAGTTGGTCGTTTGACCTTTTACGCACCAAACCTTCACGTGGGAGAAGTTATTGGTACTTAGCATCGTTGTATCAGCCGAAGCTCTTCGGACGCTAGCAATGGAGCGGCGCACGACGGATTGGGTTGGAAGGTACAACTCTCGGACTGAGTGTATTAGGTCTGCTTCCGGCCACGTCCGCATCATGCAGGAGTGCAAGGGCAAGTGTGTCCATGAATCTACGTGCATAGGAATTAGACCGGCGGGCTGGCCTCTTCGTTGAGCCTAGGTGGGGCAACAATGTTTTGGATCCAGAGGCCGGGCATTACCCAGGAAAGTGTGTCCAACCAGAGGTGATCAAGCGTGCTGGAAATGCGGTGCACCCTTGCATGGATGAATAATCTATTCGAATAGCCGTGTCCATAGTTACAACATGACATGGAGTTGTACCTTGACCTTACACAACTATAATTGTGACTTTAATTATGAAATGAATGTTGGCTCCGGGATTTCTTGCTCGCAGGGAGTCAAGGAAGAATCTCTGGGCATGGTTACTTAATAAATTTCTATAATAATATGACTATATATGAGATGCCAGTCTACTCTCTTTTAATGCTACAAGATGTTGAAGATGCTAGTCTTCGATAGGACTAGGCCTTCCCCCTATTCTTGCTTTCTACAGGCAGCCCAGATATACCCCATTCCTTGATAATGTGCATACTTAGCATCGTTCTGATGTCAGTCGTGCGATTACTTTGGATGAGTACTCACCGTTGCTTTGCTTTCTCTTTCCCCTCTCGATACAATTTTGTGTTCAGACGATGGAGCCCCAGAGATGGAGTACGCCGGAGACGACTACCACACCACCGTAGGAGCCTACTACTACGTGGAGAGTGTCGGCGCTCAGGAGTAGTTAGGAGGTTCCCCGGCAGGAGGCCTCGCCTCTTTCGATCCGCTGCTTATGTTTGTCCTAGCTTTCTTAAGGTAAAACTTGTTTAACTTATGTTTGTACTCAGATATTTTTTCTTCCGCTGGCTCGTGTTTGTCGAGCTTTGTATTCGAGACCTCGAGGCCCCTGGCTTGTAATATGAAGCTGCATGACTTTAATTTGTGTCTAGAGTTGTGTTGTGATACCAATCAGTGAGTCCCTAAACTTGGTCGTACGCATTGCGTGTATGTTTAGCGTATGGTTGAAATTAGGGGCGTCACAGGGAGACGCAGTAAACGAAACGGTTGCAAAAGTAGTTAATCCCTGCCACGCGTGCCCATGCATTGTTTGGGCCTAGCCCAAAAATGCCTCGCACCATGTATGGTCCAGGCCCGGGGGCTCTTGTCGGTGTACTAAGTTATGGTTTTTTAGTACCCCGTACTTGTGCACAGACAGTCGTAGTCATACCAGTGGCAAGGCTTGCTAGGGAGCAACTAAGAACAAAATACAACAACATCAAGAAGGCATTCAAGTCGATAGACCGAAGACCGAAGGCCGAGACCTCGGCAAGATCTTGCCAGGAAGGCCTACGGAGCCCCGACAAGGAATGCACCCGGCAAGGCCCCGCCATCCTACCAGCGTAGAGGCGAATCGCTCACCAATGCAGAGGCCAGGTGTCGCCTCGCCTGGGCACGTGTCAAGACGCCGACGATGGGGGGCTAAGCGGTGCCGATGGGACGAGCTCCTGTCCCGACCTACACACGGTCAGGGACGCCTAACGGAGCATTAAATGTGTTTGTCTCGCACCATTATTGTTAGGCATGGTAACACTGTAGCACTGTACACCTCGTGTACGTACTGTACGCCACAGTTGGTGGCCCCTTCGAGAGTATAAAAGGAGGCCCAGGGCGTTACGGTATATGACTTTTGAGTTTTCGAACTACTAGACTCGTGGAGCTCCTCTAGCCCGTTCTGCATGAGTAGCAGCTGTATATTGTAGCGCACCCAGAACCTGAGCTAAAATCCATCCAATACAACCAAGCAGGAGTAGGATTTTACGCATCCTTGTGGCCCAAACCTGGATAAATTTCCATGCGCTGGTGACTCAATCTGCTCTTTGTGCGCGCCTTCTTCCTCGCCGAACCGTAAAGATATCCCTTTGATCCCATAGGTGTCGTTTACTCCGACAAAAAGCAACAATAGTAGTTACAGTAGCAGATGTGGCAGTAACAATAGTAATAGTAACTTAGCAAGATTCAATATATGAAACGTGTAGGCACGTGGATCAGTGTGTTGAATGTATAATTTGGCTACTAGGTATTTTATGAGCCAAATTAGTTTAAATGTGTGGTTAATTATTGATCAACATATATATTTTTTAGACTTGCTGTTTATTTTGAAATAAAGGTTTGTCAGGTGTAGCAAGCTATTTTGCCCAAGACAAATATATAGAGTTCCGTATGGACCAGCGGCTACCTGGACAAATTCTCATGCGCTGGGCTAAATCATGGTTGCTAAGATGAAGGATTTTTAGCATGGGTAATGAAGTCAACTAAACAAAAGCAAGCACATATGGTGGGTCATTAGTTCTTATTATATAGTGTGATAGCGACCTTGCCGGAATATTTTATTAATATATCCAAGAGTTTGTGTACATGAATATGGCCTAGATACGCACTAAAGATAGCATGTAGATTTTGTACGCATGTACTGCGTGGTAACCGAATCAAGTCCTTTTCGGTTTTAGTTTTGAAGTTGTATTCCTATACGGCAAGTCATGCTGTGTAGCCAAGTCTTATCTTGTATACGCAAAGTCCAGCATACCTTATATATAAGGCCACGACCGATTGGAAAAGGTCCCCGATCAATCGATCTATCGGTACAAACACTACTTTTTCACATACGTTTTTTATCTTTGTCGTTCTTCTCAATCGAGCCCTAGCAGCTCTAGGGTTTGGTCAATCTTTGCCATTTTGCGTTGAAAAGTGGTCGGTTCTTCTCCACGAAAGCGAGATATCTTTGTCGCTTTGCTTGAAAAGCAATCGTTCGTCATCACGAAAGTACGACGGTTATCGTGTTGTTGCACTGCAATTTTGCGTGGCAACAGAGTGATGGATAATGATTTAGATGACATTGATCAATAATAGTTACACACTAGGGCGATATAGAACTATATCCAATTCATTAATGTAATGTAGGCATGTATTCCGTATATAGTCATACGTGCTTGCGATAAGAACCTGCATGACATCTTTTGTACTACCCTCCCGTGGCAGCGGGGTCCTATTGGAAACTAAGGGATACACTAGTAGAAAACAGGCCTCCTTTTAACAGAGTACCAGGACAAAGCATTAAAACATGGTGAATACATGAACCCCTCAAACTACGGCAATCACCGGAAAGAATCACAATTATTGTCACCTTGGGGTATGCGGATCATGACACGTAATAGGTGCATACAACTTGCAAGATAGGATCCAAATTATTCTTATATTCGTGAAAACATAATAGGTTCAGATCTGAAATCATGGCACTCGGGCCCTAGGGACAAGCAATAAAAATAGCAAAGGCATAGCAAAGTCAATCTCAGAACATAGTGGATACTAGGGATCAAGCCCTATCAATCTTAACTCGATTACATGATCAATCTCATCCAATCCCACCACCATCCAACAAGCCTACAAAGGAATTACTCACTCCCGATGGTGAGCATCATGTCGGTGTTGATGGAGAAGGTTTAGTGATGATGGCGACGATTATTTCCCTCCTTCGGACCCCACAACAAGCTCCAGATCAGCCCTCTAGAGGAAGAGAGGAGGTGCATCGGCTCCATCTCGTGAAACACGATGAAGTCTTCTCTCTGATTTTTTCTCCATGGATGTGATTTTATAGGATTGGAATTAGGGTCAAAGGGGCTACGAGGGCCCCACAAGCCACTAGGGCGTGCCCTTAGTGGGGCACGCCCTGATATGTGGTGGACCCCTGGCACACCCCTTCCAGCAGGTCTTTGCTCCATAATTCATCATATGTTATAGAAATAATTCACAAAAAGTTTCGTCTAATTCCAAGAAATTTTATTTCTACACAAAAATAACACCAAACTAGTTCTGCTGAAAACAACGTCAGTCCGAGTTAGTTCCATTCAAATCATGCAAATTAGAGGCCAAAACTAGAGCAAACGTGTTTGGAAAAGTACATATGTCGGAGACGTGTCAACCCCCTCAAGCTTAACTCATTGCTTGTCCTCAAGCAATTCAGTGGATAAACTGAAAGTGATAAAGAAAACTTTTACAAACTCTTCTGTTCTCGTTATTATACACATGCTTAGCTAGTGCTCAAGTTTTCAGCATAAATCATAAATAAGCACATCCATGACAACAATTAAACATTATGTTAACTCATGTCAATACATAAAATCCTAGCAAGAAAAAATAAAATATCTCACATGCCAACAATTTTTCAAAATAGTTATACTATAATATGGTGGCATGGTATTTCGCTAGCCCTTTCTAAGACCGCAAAACATAAATCAGAGCACCTCTGAGATTGAAGTAGCGACTAAACATTATAATTTAGGGTAGAAAAGATCTAGTCAGGCTCATATCCAACATTAACTAGACTCAATTCATAAAGATGACAATAGTGCTCTTCGGTCTGGTGCTTTAATAAGAGGATGATGACTCAGCATAAAAGTAAATAGATAGGCCCTTCACAGAGGTGAGCAGCAATTTGCACACGTGCTAGAGCTCAAGGTTGAAAATAAAAGCGAAGATATAATTTTTGGGTGGTGCACTTTTCTTGTCAAGGTTACGACAAAGGTTTTCAATATCTTCCATGCTAAACTCATTATTGGCGGTTCCCGAACAGAATGGTAAAGTTTACTCATATCCACCATCCATACACAAACCATGGGTGACCGAATCCACGGATGCCTGCCAACATAGAACTGTCTCAAGGAATTTTGTTTACTTTATTTGGATTAAGCTGGACTGGGCATCCTTTTTACCATCCTCTCTCGTGCAATGACGACGAATAAACAGCCGTCCTAAGAATAACTCACTTAGCATGGAAGATATTGACCGCCGCATCGCTCCATGAGCGAGACGAGCGCACAAAATGATTGTTTATTTGAACATTTAGAGGTGGCACATGCAAATTTACCTGGAATGGTAGGGTAATACTGCATATAGGTACGTATGGTGGACTCATGTGGAATAACTTGGTTTAAGGGTTTTGGATGCACAAGCAGCATTCCCGCTTAGTACACGTGAAGGGTAGCAATAGGTTGAGAAGTGACCAACTAGAGAGCAACACCGGTCATGAACATGCATTTTGAATAATTATCATTGGACGTAACATGAGTAGGATATGAACACTCTGAATTTAAACATTATGAAGGCTACATTGGTTTTGATTCAACTACATGTTTGCACATGGGCCAAGTCAAACTGCTCGAATTATTCAGAGGGAAATACCATACTACCATACCATATTATAACCATTTCAATGCATGTTGACACACAAGATAAATCATTATTAACTCCTAGCTATTTAGGCATGACATGAGAACCTATCTATACTTATACTAATTAGAGACTGCCAACAAATTTCCACATTAATTAGAAAATACGAATCGTTAATTTTGCGGGGCCAGGTTATAACAGTGTAGATTAGTCCATATAATACTTTCATGGCTTCCATCTTAAAAACAAAATAAGTTTCGATCTCAAAAGGAAAAATAAACAGGATATTCTTCTCTACAATAAAAAAGATTAAAACGTTGTAGATTAATTCATATAGCACTTTCACGGTTTCCATCTTAACAACAAAATAAAATAGAATATCCATATCTGAAGAATAGTTGAATATTTGTACAATAGCCTGTTTTGCCACGAAAGAAAAAATCTATTCGGCATCGCCGCCACCTTCCCATGATGCCGACACTGGGAACTCCATCCTAACGCTCAGGATGATGCGGTAGAACTGCGCTTGGCTGCAGTGGGCGTTCCCGCTGCCGTTGGCGATCATCGTCGTGCAAACGTTCTTGCACCACGATGGGCGCCTCATGCCGGAGGGGATGCCCGTGAGGTATAAAATGGGCCACGATACCATCAATCATCTTGCTAATCCTTTTCCACTTATGTCCATATGTCAACCTGAAGTTCAGATTTCCATCCAATCCAATACCTTTCTTCTCCTTTCTTGAACCACCTTAGATTTCAGGTTCTAGCTATGAAGCATACCAACATAATTTTTAGGCCAATTATTGAATCAATCTCAGGCTGATTGATACAGCGAGGGGCGAGGTGGCCATCGTGGTCAGCAAGGCTGTTGAGTGAAGGGACTACAAGGGATTGTTAGTGTCACAATCCCTGCTCTATTCTCGATCATTTCAGAGGCACCAAAAATATATATGGTACGGCTTCCTCTGGTAGTTCCCTTTGATGTTTCTATAGGAGGTTCAAATTATACATGTTTCCAGATGACCCTATCTTAGCCAACCGAATTACTTTTTTACGTGGGAACTAGATTAGCTGATGTCATTTCGTTTGTAGCAGAATTGAATGATGTGTGTGCTTTTCTCAAGTACATGCTACATATCGGATTAACTAGATGATACATCCGATCATCCTGCCATTACACGGAGGTACGATGCTAAGAGTTTGAATATTTCCATGTCTTTAACTGCTATACTGTGCACTTTGTTTTTCTTAGATCAGGTAGTAAGATTTTAAAACTATTGGCCATACAATTATTAGCTTCAAGTACTACTTGAGATGCACAGGTGTATTTTTATTTGCAAAAGTTTATCCCTTGAGGTACACTTCATTACTTCCTATATTACACACATAAAGTTTTGTCAATTTTATTGGCCTAAATGTACCCTACTAGCAAGTATTGTGCTCCACTTTCTTTTTGGTTCTAACTAGGTTCATTAGTGCAAACTGTTTTGTGTATATTCTTGCAACTATGGTGAATGTACACTGTTTTGTGTAATATTTTTGCAACTCTAGTCAATGTATACTATTTTCTATGATATTTTTGTAGCTTCGAAGAAACTATGTATAGGTCTCTTCACCATCCTTAGATTTTATGTTTAGTGCTCCAGCTAGCTCTTTATTGTGCTTAGGAGCTGTTATGACTGGACTAGCTTCTTTTTCATTCACAAATTCACATGCTAGGATTCAATGTTAAATAGGTCGGTTATTCCAAGGGGTCGTTAGAGAGGGAAATCTAAAGATGATGTTATAAACTCCTTGAAACTCCCTAACCACATCTACTAAGCATTTTAACATTCTATACTTTGCCCATCGAATTAATGTTGCACATTTTTTCTTATGCTACCATAATTGCTCTGTAGGTTAACGGAAATCTCAACAACATGAATGCATGAAAGCATAATGTGATTTTTCAAAAAATTAGAACCCTTTTATGCAACCTCAATGTTCAGTCCAGAGCTCATGAAAATTTAGGACCCTTTTATGCAACCACAATATTGAGTCTAGAGCTCCAAAAATTTAGGACAAGTATGCGACGACAACTTATGCACATATTAACCACAATATCATGCAAATGAATTATTATGTTTCTTGGATATGACTATCCCATGCAGGTTTATGTAATTAGTCCACTTTCCACTGTTAAGCAATGGTATAAAGCTAGAATACAAATGTTTCCTGTACAGATGGCATTAAGTTAAGCCCATTTAGTTTCATCGACCAGCCACAAGCTAACCATGCAATAGATAACTATTTTATATCAATGATGCAATGGTGTTTTAAGTATTTGGACCCTTAATGAAACGTAAGATTCAAAAGCTAGCTCAAAGTTGATTATATATATATTACAATACTAATTAGAGTCTCCCAATAAACTGAACATAATCAGAAAATATGAGCTACTCATCTGATGGGACCGAGTTATAATGGTATAGATTAACACATGTAATCCTCGACTCAAACCCTTAGAATCATTAGATCTTTGATATTATAGTTGAATTACCCACCTATGCCATCAAATTATTCGCACACATCTTTTAAGAGAAATCCATCCATCTGTTCTACCACCCAGAATTGAAGAGTCGTGATGAGAATCAAACTTTTTGATCCCTCATCCACGATCTCTCCTACAATGGCGTCATGCCTAGGTGCTACCGCCATTCGCACCCCACTATGATACTTCGCCAGATCGATCTATCTGGTATTGGTCGCTCGATGTCCAGTGAGCGTTGCCATCATATCTAAACTTGACGATGCCTTGACACACGAGACGTTCTTATTGGTGCACTTACTAAGAGCAGCAGCATGGTTCATTAAGTTTATGAGAGAAGTGTCGGTTCGTGCCAACGATGGTCGATGGAGATTTGATGTGCTTATTGAGGCATAAAAAGCATGGTGATCAAAAGGATTGTTAAGGGTAAGGTACATGCAGCGCTAGCATATAGTGTGCCTTCTTTTACTGTCTCTTAATCTATTTATTTTTTAGCAGATACCCCTGATTAGATTGAAGAATATTTTGTCCAGTTTGTAGCCCAATATGTTTCTGCAAGAACGCATGTAATGCTGAGGTACCATTTATGCTATTGTAGGTTCGAAACATATATCGCTCCATGAGGTGTTTTTCGTGTCATGAAGATACACTTGCGCACAGCCTTTAGCAATTGCTTTCCAGCAAGACACAATTACAAGGGTTTAAGCACCCTGATGGATACATGGAGAACATACGAAATGAGAAATGAGACTGGCATATATGAATCATATGAATTTTTTGACGCTTGCGATCTGATACGTCTCCAACATATATATAATTTTTGATGACGTCATGCTATTATATTATCTGTTTTGGATGTTTTATATGCATTAATATGATAATTTGTATTATTTTTGGGACTAACTTATTAACCTAGAGCCAGTGCCCATTTATGTTTATTCCTTGTTTTTGAGTACTGCAGATATGGAATATTAAACGAAATCCAAACGGAATAAAATCTCCGGAATGATTTTTTTGAAAGGAAAGAGATATACCAGACTTGGAGTGCATGCCAGGGCATCTGCCAGGAGGTCACAATCCAGGGAGGCGCGATCATCCCCCTAGCTGCGCTTGGCAGGCTTGCCACCTCATGGCAGGTCTCCTAGCCCTAATCTTCCTCCTATAAATACCCAAATATTCCCTCAATACCAAAAAGAGAAATGCAAATACTTTTCCGTCGCCAGAATCCTCCGTTCTCGAGAGATCCAATCTCGGAGCCTTTTCCGGTAATCTGTCGGAGGGGCATTTGATCACGGAGGTCATCTACATCAACTCCATTGCCCCTTTGATGATGCGTGAGTAGTCCACCACAGACCTATGGGTCCATAGCTACTAACTAGATGGCTTCTTCTCTCTCTCTCTTTGTGATTCAATATCGTGTTCTTCATGACCTTCATGGAGATCTAACCGATGTAATACTCTTTTGTGATGTGTTTGTCGAGATGAGATGAATTGTGGGTTTACGTTCAGATTATCCATGAATATTATTTGAGTCTTTTCTAAATTCTTATATGCATGATTTCATATATTTGCAAGTCTCTTCAAGTTATTGGTTTGTTTTGGCCAACTAGATTCTTGCAATGGGAGAAGTGCTTAGTTTTGGGTTCAATCTTGCGGTGTCCTTACCCAGTGACAAAGTAGGGGTAGCGAGGCACGTATTGTATTGTTTCCATCAAGGATAAAAAGATGGGGGTTTCATTATATTGCTTGAGTTTATCCCTCTACATCATGTCATGTTACCTAATGCGTTACTCTGTTCTTCATTAACTTAATACTCTAGATGCAAGCATGAGTTGGTCCATGTGTGAAGTAATAGTAGTAGATGTAGAATCATTTCGGTATACTTCACACAAAAGTGATGCCTATATGCATAATCATTGCCTTGGACATCTTCAAGATTATTCACTTTCTATCAATTGCTCGACAGTAATTTGTTCACGCACCGTGATACTTTCCTTCAAGAGAGAACCTCTAATGAAACCTATGGCCCCTAGGTCTACTTTCCATAATATTTATTAGCTCGATAAAAAAAATACAAAAAATACCTTGCTGCAATTTATTTTACTTTTTTACTTTCCGTAGTCTATTACATTTATCTCTATCAGTTCTAATACTTGCAAATAACCATGAAGGGATTGACAACCACTTTATAGCGCTGGGTGCAAGAGTTTGATTGCTTGTGTAGGTGCATACATTGGTGACTTGCTTGTTCCTCCTACTGGATTGATACCTTGGTTCTCAACAACTGAGGGAAATACTTATCTACTTCGCTGCATCACCCTTTTCTGTTCAAGGGAAAACCAACACATTCTCAAGACGTAGCAAGAAGGATTTCTGGCGTCGTTGTCGGGGAGGATACGCATCTAGCCTACAAAGTACGCATCACAAACTCATGTCTTGCATTTACATTATTTTCCATTTGCCTCTCGTTTTCCACTCCCCCACTTCTAAAACGATTTCCATAAAATACCAAAAAGATTCGCCTTTTTATTGGCCATTCTTCCGTTCACCTTTTTGTTTGCTCGTGTGCTGGATTGCTTGCTCATGGCTAATCCTGCCACCATAGCTAATAACCCCGAGAATGAAGTTCTTAATTTTAACTAAAGGGAGGGGGAAAGCTTAAAAGATGCTTGGTATAGAATTTGCAATGCTCAAAATAGATCTATTTGTAAGCAATCTACTATCGTTCTCCTTCGCAATTCTTATGTGGGTATTTATCTATGGAATAGATATGTTCTATACACCATTATGGGAGGAAATTTCTTGGGAAATCATACCTTTGATTCTTATAGCGCTATGATAAATTTGGTAGGTTCGCCTCAAATCATGGTTAATGGAACAATCTTGACTTTGGAACATGTGGTGCGTGCTACCTCTTGACCTAGCGTTGGTTTTCCCTTAAAGAGGAAAGGGTGATGCAGCGAAGTAGATAAGTATTTCCTTCAGTTGTTGAGAACCAATGCATCAATCCAGTAGGAGGAACAAGCAAGTCACCAATGGATGCACCTACACAAACAATCAAACTCTTGCACCCAATGCTATAAAGGGGTTATCAATCCCTTCACGATTATTTGCAAGGGTTAGATCCGATAGACATAGATGTAAACAAGAACAGAAAGTAAAAGGTAAATAAATTGCCGCAAAGTATTTTTGGTATTTTTGGTTTATAGATCTGAAAGTATATTATGGAAAGTAGACCTGGGGGCCATAGGTTTCACTAGAGGCTTCTCTCTTGAAGGAAAATATCATGGTGGGTAAAGAAATTACTGTCAAGCAATTGATAGAAAAACGAATAATCATGTAGTTATCCAAGGCAATGATCATGCATATAGGCTTCATGTCCATGTCAAGTTGACCGAAATGATTCTACATCTACTACTATTACTCCACACATCGACCGACTCCTGCCTGCATCTACAGTATTAAGTTCATGAAAAATAGAGTAACATATTAAGAAAGATGACATGATGTAGAGGGATAAATTCAAGCAATATGATGAAAACCCCATCTCATTACCCCCGATGGAAATAATACAATATGTGCCTCTCTACCCCTACTATGTCACTGGGTGAGGAAACCGCAAGATTAAACCCCAAACCAAGCACTTCTCCCATTGCAAGAATTACCAAGCTAGTTGGCCAAACCGAACCAATAACTTGAAGAGACTTGCAAGGATATGAAATCACGCAAATAAGAAATCAAAGGATATTACAATAAGATTCATGGATAATCTGAACATAAACTCACATTTCATCGGATCTTTACAAACACACCACAAAAGAGGATTACATCGGATAGAACTCCATGAAGATCATGAAGAACATTGTATTGAAGATCAAAGAGAGAGAGAGAGAGAGAGAGAGAGAAGAAGCCATCTAGATACTAGCTATGGACGTGTAGGTATGTGGTGGACTACTCACGCATCGTCGGAGGGGCAACGGAGTTATGTAGATGCCCTCCGTGATCGAAACCCCCTCCGGCAGATTACCGGAAAAGGCTCCAAGATAGGATCTCTCGGGAATGGAGGCTTCCGGCAGCGGAAAAGTATTTGCATGGATCCCTTTGGTGTTGGGGGAATATTTTGGAATTTATAGGCCAAGAATTAGGGTTAGGCGACCTGTCGGGAGGTGACAAGCCTGCTAGGCGCGGCGAGGGGGGTCCGCGCCTAGCAGGCTTGTGGCTCCCTGGCACCTTCCCTGCTATGCACTCCAAGCTTGATCGATTTGTTTCCTTCCAAAAAAATTCCTTCCAAAGGTTTCATTCCGTTTGGACTCCGTTTATTATTCCATATCTGCAAAACTCAAAAACAAGGAAAAAACAGAAACTGGCACTAGGCTCGATTAATAGGTTAGTCCCAAAAATTATATAAAATACAATATTAATGCATATAAAACATCCAAAACAGATAATATAATAGCATGCCCTCATAAAAAATTATAGATACGTTGGACACGTATCAACATCCCCAAGCTTAATTCCTGCTCGTCCTCGAGTAGGTAAATGATAAAAACAGAATTTTTGATGTGGAGTGCTACCTAACATATTTATCCATGTAATATTCTCTATTGTGGCAAGAATATTCAGATCCGTAAGACTCAAAACAAAATCTTAATATTAATATAAAACAATAACTTTTCAAGCATACTAGGAAAGGAATTGTATCTCTTCAAAATATAATGGCAAAAGAAAGTTATCCCTACAATATCGTATGGTCTGGCTATGCTCCATCTTCCCCACACAAAGTATTTATATCATGCACAACCCCGATGGAAAGTCAAGGAAATTTTTTCACACCTGTATTTTCTCAAACTTTTTCAACTCTCACGCAATACATGAGCATCAGCCATGTATATAGCACTATAGGTGGAATAAAATATGGTGGGGATTGTCAAGGAAAGGGAGAAGATAGTCTCACATCAACTAGGCATATCAACAGGCTATGGAGATGCCCGTCAATATATATCAATGTGAGTGAGTAGGGATTGCCATGCAACGGATGCACTAGAGCTATAAGTGTATGAAAGCTCAAAAAGAAACTAAGTGGACGTGCATCATGAAGAAAAATTCCACTAGCTATATGAAAGTGACAAAATAGGAGACTCTCTATCATGAAGATCATGGTGCTACTTTGAAGCACAAGTGTGGAAAAAGGTAGTAGCAATGTCCCTTCTCTCTTTTCTCTCATTTTTTATTGGTGGGCATCTAAGGCCTCTTTTATTCATTTTTTATTTGGGCTTCACTGGCCTCTTTTTTTCATAAAGTCCGGAATCTCATCCCACTTGTGAGGGAATCATAGCTTCCATCATCCTTTCCTCACATGGGACATACTCTATTAATGATAATCATCAAACTTTTATTTACTTACAACTCAAAAGAGAATTACAACTCAATACCTATGAAAAAATATGACTCTATATGCAATATGGAAGTTATGGTGCAAGTCATAAAAGGAAACGGTGGAAGTTGCATGGCAATATATCTCAGAATGGCTATGGAAATGCCATAATAGGTAGGTATGGTGGCTGTTTTGAGGAAGGATATATGGTGGCTGTTTTGACGAAGCTATATGGTGGTTGTTTTGAGGAAGGTATTTTTTGTACCAACGAAAGTTGTGCGGTACTAGAGAGGGTAGCAAAGGTGGAAGGCTGAGAGTGCGTATAATCCATGGACTCAACATTAGTCATAAAGAACTCACATACTTATTGCAAAAGTCTATTAGTCATTGAAGCAAAGTATTAAACGCATGCTCCTAGGGGAGAGGTTGGTAGGAGCTAACCATCGCGTGCTCCCGACCCTCACACAAAGGTCGACAATCTATAAACAAGTCATGCTCTGACTTCCTTACATAACGGTTCACCATACATGCATGCTACGGGGATCACAAACCTTTACACACGTATTTTTACCAAATCAATATTACTTCCTAACATGTCTCTTAATATTACCATCTTTATATCTCAAAACTTTATGCAAGGAATTAAACTTCTCATAAATATCCAATGCACTTAATATGGAAGTTTTATTATAACCCTCTTGGATGCCTATCATATTAGGAATAAGTTCATAACCTAGACCAATTACCCTACTATTTTAGAAACTATCAAAATAATATAAGTGAGGTACGAGAGTTCAATTATTTCTATAAAACGCAAACACCACCGTGCTCTAAAAAAATAAGTTAAGCACATAGAGCAAAATTGCCCAACTCAAAAGATATAAGTGAAGTACACAGAGCATTCTAACAAATTCACAATTCAGCGTGTCTCTCTCAAAATATGTGTGTTGCAAGGATGATTGTGGCAAACTAACAATCAAATACTCATATCATACAAGACGCTCCAAGCAAAACACATATCATGTGGTGAATAAAAATATAGCCTCAATTAAATTTACTCGTGGATTGAAGACGAAAGAGGGGATGCCTTCTAGGGCATCCCCAAACTTAGGCTCTTTGTAATCCTTGAATATGACTTGGGGTGCCTTGGGCATCCCCAAGATTAGGCTCTTGCCACTCCTTATTCCATAGTCCATCAAATCATTACCAAAACATGAAAACTTCACAACACAAAACTTAACAGAAAACTCGTGAGATCCGTTAGTATATAAAATAAATCACCACTTTAGGTACTGTTGTGAACTCATTATTTATTTATATTGGTGTTATACCTACTCTAATCTAACTTCGCCATGGTTCATACCACATCATACAACCCAAAGATTCATCAAAATAGGCAAACAACTCAAAGAAAGCAGAATCTGTCAAAAACAGAACAATGTGTAGCAATCTGAAAACTTCTTATACTTCTGTAACTCAACAAATTATGAAAAATAGGAAAACCTGGGATATTTATATATCAATATTTTTTAAAAGTTTCAGACTCATTAGACACTCTGAAAATATTAGAAAATTCCTGGACCGAGCGCAAAAGTTTCTGTTTTCAGCAAGATCAAATCAACAATGTATCAACATACAGCAAAGGGATGACACTATAGGAATCAGGTAATTTGCCATCTACCATGGCTAACGGGAAAGGGCAGGACACCGGAATACAAAGGCCTTCACCGTCTGTCAGCAGACATGAAAAATTCCGGCAAAGAAAAACCCGGTAAAGCGGTCCTTTGCCGTGCGCCTCAGGACCACAGACAGCAAAGAATCTTTGCCGTGGGTGAGCGGATGGCAAAGAGTTTGGATGGCAGACCTAGGGGCTACGACCATCAAGTGTTAATGACAGTTCTTTGCCATTCGCTCCCTTTGCCATCGGCCTTGTGCCCCCCTTTGCCGTTGGTGGGCGGACGACAAAGGGTAAGGCCCTTTGCACCTGGGGTCCCCTTTGCCGTCGGCCTTGGGCCCCCTTTGCCGTCGGTGGGCCGACGGCAAAGAGTAAGGCCATTTGCCCCCCGTGACCCCCCTTTGCTTTCAGCCCACCGACGGCAAAGAGTTAGGCCATTTTCCTTTTTTATTTTTTATTAAAACAATTTTCACAGCAATATGACATATATATATATATTTCACAGAAATAAATATGTTGCAATACTGATAACCATATTCAAATAAGTTTCATCCATCCATCCATACATATTATGAAAGTTTCATCCATACGCAACCATATTACAATAGTTTCATCCATACATACATAGTTTCATATACATATGTAGCAAGTGTCACATTGTTCATCGATACAAAATAAAAAATACAAGTAACCCGAGCACTCCATCAATGCAAACTTCTGTGAAGTGAATGTAATCTCCAAAATGGGAAGCTCCAAAATTAGAAGAAGACTAGATGAAGAAGAGAAGGTAAAAATAGGTCATTTAGGAGCTAACTATAGTTATTATGCCATTTTGAAGCAAAGTAAGCTAAATATAGGTAATTTAATAGCTAACTTTGGTAAAATAGGTAATTTTGGAGCTAGCTAAGCTTATTATGCCATTTTAGAGCTAACTAAGCAAAGTATAGGTCATTTTTATAAAATAGGCCATTTTGGAGCTAATTTAGCTTACTACGTCAATTAGGAGGAAACTAAGCTAAATATATGTCATTTTAAATCTAACTTAGGTGAAAATAGGTCACTTAGGAGCTAACTATGCTTATTATGGCATTTTAGAACTAAGTAAGCTAAGTATAGGTCATTTAAGAGCTAAGCTAGGTAAAATAGGCCATTTTGGAGCTAAGTAAGCTTATTATGTCATTTAGGAGAGAACTAAGCTAAAGATAGGACATTTTTGATAAAATAGGCCATTTAGGAGCTAATTCAGCTTACTATGTCATTTAGGAGGAAACTAAGCTAAATATATGTCATTTTAGAGCTAACTTAGGTAAAAATAGGTCATTTAGGAGCTAACTATGGTTATTATGCCATTTTGAAGCTAAGTAAGCTAATTATAGGTCATTTAATAGCTAAACTTGGTAAATTTGGTAAGTTTGGAGCTAGCTAAGCTTATTATGCCATTTTGGAGCTAACTAAGCAAAGTATAGGACATTTTTGATAAAATAGGCCATTTAGGAGCTAACTGAGCTTACTATGTCATTTAGGAGGAAGCTAAGCTAAATATATGTCATTTTAGAGCTAACTTAGGTAAAAATAGGTCATTTAGGAGCTAACTATGGTCATTATGCCATTTTGGAGCTAACTAAGCGAAGTATAGGACATTTTTGATAAAATAGGCCATTTAGGAGCTAACTGAGCTTACTATGTCATTTAGGAGGAAACTAAGCTAAATATGTCATTTTAGAGCTAACTTAGGTAAAAATAGGTCATTTAGGAGCTAACTATGGTTATTATGCCATTTTGGAGCTAAGTAAGCTAAGTATAGGTCATTTAATAGCTAAGCTACGTAAAATAGGCCATTTTGAAGCTAGGTAAGCTTATTATGTCATTTAGGAGAGAACTAGGCTAAATATGGGTCATTTTTGGTAAAATAGGCCATTTAGGAGCTAATTCAGCTTACTAGGTCATTTAGGAGGAAACTAAGCTGAATATATGTCATTTTAGAGCTAACTTAGGTAAAAATAGGTCACTTAGGAGGCAACTATGCTTATATGCCATTTTGGAGCTAAGTAAG
Organism: Hordeum marinum; assembly: GCA_022496015.1. Lineage (NCBI taxonomy): Eukaryota > Viridiplantae > Streptophyta > Magnoliopsida > Poales > Poaceae > Hordeum > Hordeum marinum. The sequence continues at coordinate 388,783,921 of CM039678.1, read as the reverse complement.
CCAAGTATAGGTTATTTAATAGCTAAGCTAGGTAAAATAGGCCATTTTGGAGCTAGGTAAGCTTATTATGTCATTTAGGAGAGAACTAACCTAAATATAGGACATTTTTAATACAAATAGGCCATTTAGGAGCTAATTCAGCTTACTATGTCATTTAGGAGGAAACTAAGCTAAATATATGTCATTTTAGATCTATCTTAAGTAAAAATAGGTCACTTCGGAGCTAATTATGCTTATTGTGCCATTTTGGAGCTAAGTAAGCTAAGTATAGGTCATTTAATAGCTAAGCTAGTTAAAATATGCCATTTTGGAGCTAGGTAAGCTTATTATGTCATTTAGGAGAGAAGTAAGCTAAGTATAGGACATATTTGATAAAATATGCCATTTAGGAGCTAATTCAGCTTACTATGCCATTTAGGAGGAAACTAAACTAAATATATGTCATTTTAGAACTAACTTAGGTGAAAATAGGTCATGTAGGAGCTATCTATGCTTATTATACCATTTTGAAGCTAACTAAGCTAATTATAGATCATTTTATAGCTAACTTGGGTAACATAGGTCATTTCGGAGCTAACTAAACTTATTATGGAAGTTTGGAGCTACCTAAGCTTATTATGTCATTCAGGAGGAAACTAAGCTGAGTATAGGTCATTCTAGAGCTAACTTGGGTAAAATATGTCATTTTGGAGCTAAGGTAAGGTAAGTAACCATCATTATGTGGTTGTTAAGCAAAACACTAGACAAATATACCATTCTCGTCAGCACGGAGGTGAAGCACGGTGGTTCTGGCTTGTCTCACCTGGAGAAGGCTCCCGTGTCGAAGGGTCGTGCAATGCTTTTCGGGAGATATTCTGTACCAAACATCATTTGCAATGTGTCATTAGCATGATGACACTCAAAAGATCACTAGATTGAAATGAAACTCACCATCCCCGCCATGTTAATGACTGGCATCGCCGGAGGGACGTGGCCAGTCTTCTCGCACATAGACTGTACATTTGGTTTCGACAAGTCAAACTTTTTATTTATTAATGAAATGAACATTAAAATGCAAGATTTGGCAAATATGAAGAAGAAACTTACCATGAAGAGCTCATACATGGCCTTTTTAGACGCATCGCTTCGTGTCCTCTCCGCCTCCATCAACGCAACCGTCCTCTCCTCCAACTCCTTCATCTCCTTATCCTTTGCCGCCAAAAGCGTCTGCGTTGCCTCTCTCTCTTTCAAAATAGCAGCCTGCAAGACAACTCATTGTTAGCATTGTAATCATATTGGTTCGCACACACAACGTAATGCGGAAAGATAGTTGAGTCCATATTAAACTCACCTCGATGGCGAGCTCGGCTGGCCGTGGATGAGGTGTTATCTTTGAACGCCTTCCATGACAAAGAGTAAATGAAATTAGTACAACATAAATACCAACATGAAGTGTGTACCAACATCTTGTTCCCATCTGCATCTAGTTCGGTTCTTTTGCCCAATTTGTGTCATGTCATCTGTGTGGCAGTCTCTTCGACCATGAAAAGACGTTGAAGTGTTGATACGATTGCCAGATAACAAAGAACATTAATGGGGATTTTGGTCTGAATCTTCTCACCCATACCTTTGTCTACCACAATATACCTGGAAGAATTGCAAATGGGGCAATAGTTCAAGGCCGCATACTCAAGCCTAAATAAGGCACATCCATTCTCACAGGCATGTATCTTCACATAGGGCATCTGAAGTACATGGAGGATTTTGTCTAACTGGTACAAGTTTGCAGGTAGTACATGGCCTTTGGGTAGAAAGCGTCCAAATATCGTCATCATCGTGTCTTAGCATTCTCTGCCTAGGTTGAATTGAGCCTTCAGAGCCATTACTTGCGCGATGGCATCTAGCTGACAAAGCTCAGTGTGCTCGTGGAGAGGACCATTTGAAGACTCCAACATTTCATAGAAGGCCTTTGTAGATTCCTCCATCTCATCGTCTGAATCCTGAGCATCATCAAAGTCTTGCACCATGTCTTCGATCCCAGTACCATGCTTGTCGGTGCGACGACGGACCACCTCAGCTCTGGCACGTTGGTCAGATTCACCATGAAAAGTCCACACCGTATAATTAGGCGTAACACCCCACTTCTGCAGGTGTTTACCCATTTCAAACTCTGTCTGCCTTTTAATGTTATTGCATTTGGGATAGGGGCACCATGTTTTTTGCTGGCCATTTGCAAATGTGGCTCTCAAAAACCCACTGGTTTTTGTTAACCATTCATTGGTCATGTCTTTCTGACTAGGGTGACCCGTGTACATCCAAGCATGATCACTCATCTTGCCTACCTACTAAACACACAAGAAATTTATATATAATTCATCATCTATATTCATCTTGTAATCAAGTTTGTCAGTTTTATTACGTCCATGTAACCTACATGCTAATAGGTAGAGATAGGTCCTAATCCCACCCGAGTATGTGTAGATTGGGTTCGTTTTCCCATGCTCTGCTCCGGATCCGATGCAAAATTTCAGTAGCACCTCCCTGCTGTTCTCCTGATACACGTCTCGGCAATAAGCAGAGAGGATGTGTACCGGGAGAACAACAGGGAGACACTAACGAAATTCTACACCGGATCCGGAGTAGAGAATATGGGAAAAAGAACCCAATCTACACATACTCGGGCTGTCCATGGATAACATTGGACAATTCGAAAGAATCATGTTTATAAATATGAAAATGCATGCATATTTATAGATGTAACCCTTTCGAATGGGAGACACATACTGGTCAGGCATACTGATGATTGAAGACACTTATAGCTAGCAAGTTTCATCGACACAAAGACCGGAACAGAGCAATTTTTTTAAGGGGGCCAGGGAAGGAGATGTCATTTGTGCTCACCAACGAACGCAGCAGGGGAGCTCGTCAAACACTCGAGGAGGTCGTAGAACAACAGACCCTCGCATCGACAAAACAACTACACATTGAAATGAAACTCGATCAACACAAATATGACGTTTTTCATAAAAAAATCGAAAAATATAAGATCTAACTCATAGTTCACAAATATATGACCCTGTCGGCCTCTGGAAGGCCGAAGAGCACCTTTTCGGGATCGGGGTGTCGGGGTCGGGGTGTCGGGGGTGTCGTGTCGGGGTGATGGTGCTGTGTTGGGGTCGGGGGTGCCGTGTCGGGGTGTCAGGGTCTCGTGTCGGGGGTCGGGGTGTCGGTGGTGTCATGTCGGGGTTGACCCTTGACTCCTTTCCCCCTCGATCCTCGAGCCCTCGACCACTCAGCGACCCTCTTTTCACTCGGCGACCCTCGATCATCGACGACCCTCCTTTTCTACGTTTCCTACTTCTTTTTTTCATCTTCTACTTCTACTTTCTTCTTCTTCTTCTTCTTCTTCTTCTACTTATTGTTTTTTCATCATCTTCTTCTTCCTCTTCTTCTTCTTCCTCCTCTCCTTCTTTTACTTTTTTTCATCTTTCTTGTTTATTCTTAAAAAACAAAAGAAAAAAGCCTAAACTAAACTAAACTAAATGCAACATAAACTAAACTAACTAACCTAAACTAAGCTAAACAAACCTAAACTAAATCCAAAAAAAACAAAAAAAACTCACCACGGGGAGGGGGCACGGGTTGAGGAGGCAAGCCATGGGGAGGGGGCGCGGGTTGAGGGAGCCAAGGGTAAGTGCGGCTGGTGACGGTGCGGCTCCGGCGGTGGGAAGGGGCGGCACGACGCTGCTCCGGCGATGGGGCGGGGCAGGGCGACCGGCCGGCCGGTGACGGGGCGGGCTCCGGGAGCGGGGCTGGCCGATGGCGCCTCGGGCTCTGGGGTGGCGCGGGTGAGGCGAAGGGAGAGAGAGGGGTTGGGCGCGGGGCGGGGCTGGCCGGTGGCACCTCGGGCTCCGGTGGGTGGTGCGGGGCGGCGGCGGCTCGGGCACGGGGGTGGCACGGGTGCGGTGAGGCGAGAGAGAGGGGAGAGAGAGGGGGGTGGGGAATGGGGCGCTGACTAGTAGTGAGGTGGGGCCGGGGGACGACCATTAGTAGGGCGTCCCCTTTGTCGTCCGCCCCCGGACGGCAAATAGGGGATGGGCCGACGGCAAAGACCCCATCCGATTGGACCTGGCCAGGCCCAAGGTCTAGTGGGACCCACATTGGCTCTTTGCCGTCTGCCCTGGCTATCTTTGCCTTTTGGGGCAGACGGCAAAGAACTGGCACATGGCAAACAGTGCCTTTGCCATGTGCCAGTTCTTTGTCGTCTTCTTTTTAACAGCGGACGACAAAGATCATCTTTGCCATGTGTCAACAGATGGCAAAGGCCTGGCACATGGCAAATAATTGAATTCCAGTAGTGAACTACCATAGATCACCCCAAAGGTTTTACTTGGCTGAAACACTAATTAAAAGACCAAAACACAATTAATACAGAAGTAATAATGTGGGAAACGCTAAAAAACAGAAGCAAAATTAGAACACAAAAATAAAATTGGGTCGCCTCCCAACAAGCGCTATTGTTTAACGTCCCTAGCTAGGCAAAACACAACAGGTCTAGGTATTGTCAACATTGGTATGCAATTCCTCAATTGCACACTTATAAGCCCTAGGAGGCTAGGTATTCTTATCAATGATAATACTCCTAGGTAAAAATTCAAGAGATTCAATGGTGGGAATTGGTTCCTTCATAATATTGAGAAAGTTAGGGTGAATACTTATCATCTTAAGGTCTTCATCTTTACTAGAAGATTCACTATATTTTTTGAACATAAACAAACTTGGTAGCCTTAGGAGCCGAAGGAGTTGGGGTAGTTTGAACCAAAGCAGAAGTGGATCCAAAGTTAGTAATAATATCCTCTAGCTTGCCAATTCTAGAGGAATCTTGTTCCAATTTTTCATTAACTATGGGTTCCTTTTCCTTCAGATTTTTTTACGGTAACTCCTATTTTAGATCCATATTGAGTAATGTGATTATGAATCTTTTTGTCCAAGTTTTCAATAAGCTCAACCATAGCAACCCTTTTTTCAACAATATCAAGCTTTCGCATCACTCGTTCTAGAGTCAAGATTGTTCCATTAACCATAATTGGGGGTGAACCTAATTTTTTTTATCATAGCACTATAAGAGTCAAAGGTATGACTTTCCAATTCCCTCCCATGATGGTATCTAGAACATATCTATCCAAAGGAGTAATACCCACGTAAAAATTGCGAAGGAGAATAGTAGTAGATTGCTTACAAATAGATCTATTTCGAGAATTGCAAATTCTATACCAAGAATCTTTTAGGTTTTCTCCTTCCCTTTGCTTAAAATTAAGAACCTCATACTCAGGAGTATTTGTTATAGTGGCAATGCTAGCCATGAGTTCAAGCAATCCAACACACGAGCAAACGAAAGAAAAGCGAACAAAAAGGCAAATCTTTTTGATATTTTCTGAAAATCGTTTTAGAAGTGAGGGAGAGGAAAACAAGAGGCAAATGGTAAATAATGTAAATGCAAGAGATGAGTTTGTGATGGGTACTTGGTAGGCTTGATGTGTATCCTCCCCGGCAACGGCGCGAGAAATCCTTCTTGATACCTCTTGAGCTTGCGTTAGTTTTCCCTTGAAGAGGAAATGGTGATGCAGCAAAGTAGATAAGTATTTCCCTCAGTTGTTGATAACCAAGGTATCAATCCAGTAAGAGGAACAAGCAAGTCACCAATGGATGCACCTACACAAACAATCAAACTCTTGCACCCAGCGCTATAAAGGGGTTGTCAATCCCTTGACGATTATTTGCAAGGATTAGATCCGATAGATATAGATGTAAACAAGAACAAAAAGTAAAAGGTAAATAAATTGCAGCAAAGTATTTTTGGTATATTTGGTTTCTAGATCTGAAAGTATATTATGGAAAGTAGACCCGAGGTCATAGGTTTCACTAGAGGCTTCTCTCTTGAAGGCAAATATCATGGTGGGTAAACAAATTACTGTCAAGCAGTTGATAGAAAAGCGAATAATCATGTAGTTATCCAAGGCAATGATCATGCATATAGGCATCACATCCATGTCAAGTAGAGAGAAATGATTCTGCATCTACTACTATTACTCCACACATCGACCGACTCTGTCCTGCATCTAGAGTATTAATTTCATGAACAGAGTAACGCATTAAGAAAGATGACATGATGTAGAGGGATAAACTCAAGCAATATGATGAAAACCCCATATTGTTACCCCTGATGGCAACAATACAATACGTGCCTTGCTACCCCTACTATGTCACTGGGTGAGGACACCGCAAGATTAAACCCAAAACCAATCACTTCTCCCATTGCAAGAATTACCAATCTAGTTTGCCAAACCAAACCAATAACTCGAAGAGACTTGCGAGGATATGAAATCATGCAAAAACGAATTCAGAGGAGATTCAGATAAGATTGATGGATAATCTGAACATAAACTTAAAATTCATCAGATCTTGACAAACACACAACAAAAGAGGATTACATCGGATGGATCTCCACGAAGATCATGAATAACATGGTATTGAAGATCAAAGAAAGAGAAGAAGCCATCTAGATACTAGCTATGGACTCGTATGTCTCTAGTGGACTACTCACGCATCATCGAAGGGGTAATGGAGTTGATGTAGATGCCCCCCGTGATCGAAACCCCCTCTGACTGATTACCGAAAAAGGTTCCAAGATTGGATCTCTCAGGAATGGAGGCTTCCGGCGGCGAAAAAGTATTTGTGTGGCTCCCTTTCGTGTTGGGGGGATATTTGGGAATTTATAGGCCAAGAATTAGGGTTAGGAGACCTGCCAGGAGGCATCAAGCCTGCTAGGCGCGGCCAGGGCAGGACCCATGCCAAGCAGACTTGTGGCTCCCTGGCACCTCCCCTTCCGTGCACTCCAAGCTTGATCAATTTGTTTCCTTCCAAAAAAATCCTTCCGATGGTTTCATTCCGTTTGGACTCCGTTTAATATTCCATATCTGCAAAACTCAAAAACAAGGAAAAAACAGAAACTTGCACTAGGCTCTAGATTAATAGGTTAGTCCCAAAAATAATATAAAATATCATATTAATGCATATTAAACATCCAAAACAAATAATATAATAGCACGGCATCATCAAAAATTATAGATACATTGGAGAAATATCGGTGCGAAGGCTAGATATTATTGAAAAAAGGTTCCTACGGTTGAGCTTATTGAAAACTTGGACAAAAAGATTCATAATCACATTAATCAATATGGATTTAAGGTAGCAGTTACTCTAAAAAATCAAAGGGAAAAAGAACTCGTAGTTAATGAAAAATTGGATCAGGATTCCTCTAGAATTGGCAAACCAGAGGACATTATTACCAACTTGGGGTCCGCTTTTACTTTGGTTCAAACCACTCCAAATTCTCCTCCTTCTAAGGCTGCCAAATTTGTTTATGTTCCTACAAATAAGGGTGAAACATCTAGTAAGGGAGATAAAGATCTTAAGATGATAAGTGTTCATCCTAACTTTATTAATATTGTCCGGGAATCTATTGCAACAAGTGAATTTCTTGATTTCTTTCCTAGGAGTATAATTATTGATAAAACCAAAGAATCTCCTAGGGTTTATAAATATGCAATTGAGGAGTTGCATACCAAAGATGACAATACCTTGATCTATTGCATTTTGCCTAGCTAGGGGCGTTAAACAATAGCGCTTGTTGCAAGGCAACCGAATTTTATTTTTATGTTCTCACTACTAGGGAAAACCCTAGTAGTAGCGCTCGAATATGCATAGTAGTAGTGCTGGGTCTAGCGCTATTGCTATCGCGCTACAGCTAAGTTTTAGCAGTAGCGCTGGCCTGGCAAGCGCTACTACTATGTGCTGTTAACAGTAGCGCTTGCCAGGCTAGCGCTACTGCTAACTATCTATAGCGCTTGGACGAGCGAAGCACTGCTGCTAATCCAGCACTGCTATTAGATGATTTCCAGCGCTATTGCTAGTATTCCCGCTTTCATAGATTTACAACCTCTATGTATTTGTGATGTATTTATACAAGATTTATACAGTAGTTTAATCAGATCATACTAAACATACACTATTATCATCATATCATAGACATACAGTACTCTCGTCATACCATCATCCTCATTCAACACAAATATTATTACATCTCGAAAATAGCGAGACACAAGAGTGATCATGTCATGTCTCGAATAAATGCAAATGCATGGTCATGGCACAAACACAAGTTTTCATCATCTCTATCTAAACCATGATGTAGAGGAGAAGAGCGATCAGCATGAGCAAGAGCACGACTATGTAGTACTTGAGGCACCGGCGGTCCCACCCCCGCTCATGCCGGAGTGTCCACCTCAAGTAACTATTTTCCACTTCGGCTCTACTGTCGAACCCTCTGTGGCTAGCACCCGGGTACCTGTACACCTGGGCCTGAGCATGTGGCCAATGGTCGTAGACTCCTGGAACCCTCCCAACGAACACGAAGTGCCAGTCCTTCACCATCTCTGATCTATGTACTTGCATCGACAGTTGATCAATTGAACGATAATATGCAACATAATGTACTTAAGAAAACAAATAGGCATAATTAGCAAAATACAAGCAACTTATAGCACTCATAAGTGATGAAGTTCCTCATATATACCCAAACTAATTAACTAGCTAGAGCGATCAGTCCTCCATGTCGGCGGTCCAATCTTCATAGTCAGGGATGAAGCACCCGAGCTTCGTGAAAGTCTTAAGGTCCAGACGCTCAGCAAGTAGCAGTGCTCGGACATCATCCCGCGTCATTGTTGGCCCATGGTAGAACATCCCTGTTGGTTCGAGGACCTGCTTCATCATCACTTGGGCAAGTTCACACTGTAAGTGATAAAACTCAGCTCGGAGTCGATGATCCGGTGTCTGTCCTATGCTTGTGGCCCAGCTACAATCTCGGCATCTTCGGTAGTAGGTAACATGCAAAGGCATTGATTATCCCTTCTATACTCGAGCAAGTGATGCATGAGGTAGAATCCATCAGACTGACTGGTGTGCGGTTGTTGGATGCAATAGAAGTCGGTCTTATGCCGGAAAACCAGCCCGTCCTTCCTGTTCCTTTTCACCTTTGTATATCCACCAGTCATGCTGAAGGTAAACAGGGCACTATTGAGAACTCTCTTTATATGCGTGTAATCCTTTTTCTTGATTTTCTTCAATGAGTCCAAGTATATAGCATGAGAGTATTCCGGTTACAGAACGATGAGCATGGCGCCACCCCCACTGCGCAAATGAAGTACACACCTCTAATTAGCCTTCATGCTTGCAAAGGAATGATTAACACTTATGAAAGGATATGTGCGGATGACTTGCGTGGGATGATAAGGCAGGAGAATCGCTTCCTTGTCCTTATTAGCGATCATGAATATGTCGAGGTACTTGCTCGCATAGCCACGGTGCTCTTTGCAAACTGCCAAGTAGCTCTCGTTCATATAGAACGGGTCCACGCCACAGATATATCATATGTTCTAGATCCTAATGAAGTAGTTGAGATACATTGCATACATGCGGATGAACTGGAAATCCAGCTTGGTTATGTGGAACATGTTGTAGATGTAGTCAAATCGCAGGATGAACTGATTCGCGGGCCAGGTGTCGACGTACAACTTCCCACCCGACACCTGAGCCGCGTAAAGCGGGTATCCTGGTTTTTCAGTGAACAGAAGGCTTTTCTCTCTGGCCAGCACATCTTCATGGAGTCTCCTTAGATCATTGTTTAGTATGTTATCTAGCACTTTGGGGGTAGGATCGGCTCACCGGAGACATGGAAACGATTCTTACCTTTGACAGGTATTCTGTCTACCACCCCGGGCTTCAGAGGCGGCTGGCTGCTTGAAGGAGCTCTAGCGCCTTTAGGGCCTTTCTTTTCCGGTCTCTTCCTTGGCTTCTTGGTGGGTGGCAGTGGTAGTGATCCCAACATACCTTCCCAAACCACCCCCCAAGTGTCGTCAGGCTAAACATTGGACGGGCCTCGGAGGGTTGCTGGGTAGAGGCGACATCTAGAGGCGTCTCCTACGAGGATTGCTTGAAGAGAGACTTTTTGCATTCCGCCTTAGGATGTTCCGGCTCAGAAAAATCAGGCAGCATCAAGTCATCATCTTCATGCTCATAGCGTGAGTCTTCGTCATCCCGAGCCATCAACCTTCCATCATCGTAGGTGGTATTGAAATACTTTCCTGGGTCATCATCCTCCTCCTCCATGTCATCAACATTTGCTTCTTCGGGCAGTGGGGGCAACATGATCTAGCACTAATGGAGGCTCTCCCTCTCGTCGTCCGCTACCACCCGCCATGATAGGTGCTGGTAATGTGGTAGGTGGGGTGGTGTTCATACCTTCTTGAGAAGGTGATGTTGGCATGATACTGGGCGCCTCGAGACGAAGAAGAGACTCCAGCCAAGGCAAGAACCAGCTCTTGCATGTGCCAATCCTCGGGGGGGGGGGGTCTCGTCGTCATCGGCTGGTACTGGAGGAGGCAAATCCTCCAAGCCCTCTAAGACATTGGCCACGTTAACCTTGAAGACGCCATCGGGCATCTCTCGGTTGTGGAATTCGGCTTCACGATCATTGCCTTTCCCACGGACACCTTCTGGCCCTTGATGTCGAAAAGTAGGGTGCACATGGTATGGTCAGCCTACAAAGAAGACATGTCTGCGATGTCAAACATCCGAAAGGCAACTGAAATGGAAGACTATAGACATGCTGGTGAAAAGGTTACAACACATAATTACCGTCAGGGCTTTGAGCTCAGCCAACAATGAAGACCCGCCGAGCATGCAAGAGACGGAGGTCAGGCTGCTATGAACAAGAGCGGGACCTTTTGTGGATGATTGAGCAGGTGCCGGTGCTGTGGTGTTCGCCGAATTGCCCCCGACAAAGCTGGGAAGGGGAAATTCCTCTGGCCGTGCATTTGGATTGTTCTTTGTGAAATCGAAAGTGCCGGAATCAAGCTGACCATCGCGTCAGTGACCGCTGCATTGACGGCCCCACACAACTCTTCTTTGGTCTTAGCTTTGGTATTATTGACTGCAATCATGATGTTCTCGTCGATGGTCTACTGAGTGGCGAACGACTGTCTCTTCCTTCTTTCCTCTGGCTCCTCACGGTAGCACGTCTTCCACGAGGCGCCATCTTCGACGCCATGCACACGTCCATAGGACGGCGGCTTGTCCACCGGGACCTTTTTCAGTATGTTTAGGGCCCGGTTGAATGGGGTGTCCCACTTGGGCCTCGCCAACAATTGTGATGACTTGTCGCTTTCGGCTGCCTTTTGGTGCCGCTCTTTCTACAAAAGGGACATGGATGGTTTACTAATGTGAAAAAACTTGTAGTCGAACTGATTGGAAGCTAATATGATAATGTGTTAATATAACAATTACTAGAAATCTCATGAACTCCCTCGTGTTCAGGTCCATGTAAAAGATCTTGTTGACTTTGTACCACTTGTACCAAGCCCTGATCCAGTCATGCTCTAGCAGGTCGGTGAACTCCGCCAAGGGGTCTGGGATACCGGGACTTTCACGTTCAGCGTCCTTCTTGGCCCATACGTGCCTCTTCCCCTCGTAACCATGGCTTCCGAGGCGGTGGGGAGGCGTGTTCCTGGCCTGGAGCGCCTTCATTTTCTCTGACCTTGCCTTGACTTCTTCTTTACCGCAATTCTCCTTGAATTTTTCAAAGTCCTCTACCGTTATTGATGGATTATCAACATGAATCTTGGACCACGGTTCATTCTTTGCAATCGCTTTTTTCACCTGAACTTTCTAGGAGGAGAAGTCGTTGGTGAACGTCACCACCGCCTTGGCGTTTATCTTTGTCATGGCGATGCCGTCCCACGAGTCTTTAAATGTTTTTTCATCCCGGCCGGGGAACAGGAACCTATTGTGCATCTTTTTTAGGAGCATGTGGTCCATATGTGGTATCTTCTTCAACAAAACATCATTGATGTTCACGGTTCCCTAAGGATGCATCCTAGTTGACTGCCCCAGCACGAGCGCGCTTCCTCCGGCGCTGTTGGCTCTAAATTCTTGGGGTGCATCTCCGTGACCACAATTTGTCTGATCCTGAGCTCGTTTTGTTTTCGTGACCTCTTCTTCTTCGGTGCTTTACCGACTACGACATCATCGTTGTCGATCTCGGGGGTGGTGTCGATGCCAGTGCCGGTGTCGTTGTTGATGTTAGGGTTGGTGCCACTGTAGCCACCATGCAATCCCATCTGGTGTTCGTCCAGGTAATCGAAATAGTGATTTGCTGCCTCAAGGGGGTCTACTACGAGGCGAGCAGAACCACTGGCTTCGGCGTGGGTAGACATGTTTCCTATTCAACAACTGTAAATAAAAGATATAATAAAGAGAAAAAAGGGGCATATATATATTTGGTCAGAATGTTGAGTCATTCCCCTTCTGGCAAATCCCGGGTACTCCAGATGTCCTAGTTTCTAGCACAAGTTGCGCCTGAAATTTTCGGCATGACTTTTGCTAAAAAGTGGACATATGGAGCGCCTGAAATTTTCCGGAACGGAAATGAATCAACATTCCGGCAAAACATAGGCCACTCAGATATTTTTTGACATTCAACCAACATTGCAAAACCATCATTGAAAAACCATCATATAACTGGTTTTTAGTTGCTCCAAAACATCTTATATTTGTGAATGGAGAGGGGGTACTAAAGCTTTTTCATCCAATTCATCCATCCATGGAGCGCACTAACTAGTCTAGGTCATGGATAACGACCACCTAGCACATTACAACTAAGTTATTAGTGGCCAATCCCATTAAGTAGAAATTCAGCTACCATTAGAAACCATAGAACAGAAGCAGTATCCATAGCTAACTACAAAATACAGGAAAGACAGCTCTACATGATCCATAGCTAACCAAAGAACAGAAGTACAACCGGAAGCTCTAGGAAGCCAGTAAGACATGGCATTGGTAGCTAATAATGACCATGGACACAACCATTACTTACAACCAGAAACTCTAGGAACACCTAGAAATGGACGCCAGAGGACTGAGTCGTTAATAGAACCACAACCAGCAGTAATACAAACACGCCAACACAGGAATTGGGCAACCATTCGACGGCCACAGGACTGGTAGCCAAGCAATGGATGGATAATCAGCCATGGCTCACTGGCCGTGTCATGCGGAGCACGAGAGGGAGAAGGGGAGGAAGAACCGAGGGATTACCGAGGAAAACATGAAGCGGGAATGGCTACCGCCACCGCCGGGGGACCAGGAGGCATCTTAGCGGAGGACGCCCACGCCGTGTAAGCGAGGCGGGGGCACCGGAGCTAGGGAGGAGGAGATAAAGGAGGGCCACTGCACCGCCGCACCGGCGAGCTAGGATTTGCCTAGGGGCGTGCGCGGGGGCGGGAGGCCGGGGCGGAGTCAGCAAATCGGTAGAGGGGGCCGAGGGGGAGCCAGGCCGGTGAGCTGCGGCACGGGGAGGCGTCGGAGCTGGCCGGAATCAGCCGGCGACAGCGGTGGTAGAGGGGGGATCGGAAGGAGCGCGCGCCGCGTGCGGGGGGGGGGGGGGGGAGAGCGAGAGCATGGAATGAGAGGTGGGAAGGAGAGACGGGGGAGCCTGTGTGGGGGTTAACCCCAAATAGCAGTAGCGTCGGTTTAGGAACCAACGCTATAGCTAAGGTAGCTATAGAGCTAGTTCCTAAACCAGCGCTACTGCTAAATATTCCATTTTTTGAGCCCAGCCGCGTGGGGTTAACCCCAAATAGCAGTAGCGCCGGTTTAGGAACCAGTGCTACAACTAAGGTAGCTATAGCGCAGGTTCCTAAACGAGCGCTACTGCTAAATATTCCAATTTTTATTTTTTCCTTTTCTAGTTTTTAGTTTTATTTTATTTATTATTTTCCTTTTCTTTTTTGTTTACTTTACTTTTATTTTTTATTGCTTTCTCCCTTTATTTTGTTTTTTTGTTTTTCTCCCGACGACGCGTCTCCCTCTCGCACACTGCGCGAATATTATCACCAGAACCATGCATGTGGTGGTAACATATCAGTTGACCGATAACGGTTACTTAAGTGCATAAATGTGGTGGTAACATATATATATATATATATATATATATATATATATATATATAAATGATGGTTTCTGATCAGCTGCGTTGATGAAGTTTCACATTAAGCTTCTTCCCTTTCTTGTTCGTTGCCGAGTAATTGAGCCCCTCCTTGTGACTTTTCTGGAGCCATGGAGTACGATCTTTCTTAGGTAATGTAGTATTTATTGTTTTTTTCACGTATGCTTCATCGTCATCGTCATCTTCCCTCATTGGGTTGCCGTATTGGTCATGGTTTTCCTCGTTGGCGACTCCATCCATTCCGATGATGCTCCTTTTGGCTCTCCTCACGACAACACGGCTGGGATTGGCCGGGTCGGTTATGAAGAAGCATATGTCACGTGCTTATCGTGTACCCATGGCTCATTTTTGGCAATGATGTTAACGTACATGGGAGTGCTCTTCGCGTCAGGTATAAACATGGTGGTGAAATACTTGTTTTCTCTTACGACGTCCTTGGCCCATCTGACACGGAACATCGTCGCATCGTGCATTCCAGCATAGTGAAGCTCCCAGATCTCTTAGACCCTTCCATAGAATCTTTCAGTTGTGCCGTTGGCGTCGGTCACACATTGAATTGTCACCCCGGAGTTTTGGTAATCACTGTCCATGTCTATGGCCTCCGTGTAGAACATGTACCCATTGATATCGTAGGACTGATAGGTCGCGAGCTTGGGCGCAGGGCCATGTGATAAGGCGTGTATAAGCAATCCATTCGAACTGCCCTCTTCCGGTGGATTTTCAAGAACTTGCTCTTTAAAAAAACACAAGAAAGTGGCGTTGTGCTCTATAGTAACTTCGTCGTCCATCTTGAGTATCCCCTTATCACGGTACTTCTTTGTGATGCTTTCTTTGTGCCGTGCCACATAATCATCTACCACATCTAGGTGTTGTAGCACTACTAAGATAGCCATGTCAAAGTCGTTCTGTCGATCCGAGTAGTCCACATGCAATTCCCTCCGGCTGTTGTTATGACCATCTCCTTCGAGCTTCCCACCATGCTTCTTGACGGGCAAACCAACAATAGGGTCTCCGACGCCTATATAATTCTTGCAACAGGAGACACACTCATGCGTCAGATACCCCTGGACGATGCTCCCTTCGGGCTGGGACATGTTACGAATGAATCCTTTGATGACCCCATTCATCCTCTCGAACGGCATCATGCTGTGAAGGAATGTCGGCCCGAGGTCGATGATGTCGTCCACAATGTGGACACACACATGCACCATGACGTCAAAGAACGCGGGCGGGAAGTACATCTCAAGCTCACATAGTATGACAATGATCTGTTCCTATAGCCTTCGGAGCAGCTTCACACTTTTGGACTTTCGGGAGATAACATCGAAGAAGTTGCAGAGACCAGCAAGCGTGTCACAGACATGCTTCTCCATTATCCCTCTAATGGCAACCGGGAGTATCTGCATCATCATCACGTGACAGTCATGAGACTTCATCCCGCTGAACCTTTTCTTCTTGGGGTCTAGAAATCAGCTTATCTTCCAACAGTAACTGGAACTGACTTTCATTCCCATAAGGCACTTGATGAATTGATCGATCTCGTTCGCACTTAAGGTGAAGCAAGAAGGGGGCAATAATTCTCCTCCATCTTGTTGACTTTTCTGCCCCTTTCCCCCTCCTCCGTCTCTGTCTCTGTCTCCTCCGTTGACTTTTTACGGTGGAGATCTTTCCTGATCTTCAACTCTTCCAAGTCTTTACTTGCCTTCGGCCCATCCTTGGTATTATCCGGCATGTTCATCAGTGTGCCAAGCAAGCTCTCGAGGACATTCTTCATGATATGCATTTGATCAAGGCAATGAGGTGCGTCATGATTGGGCTAGTACTCCAATTCCTAGAAAACAGACCTCGTTTTCCATACGTTCAGCAGCGGCTCCGGCGCCTTTTTGATCTTTCCTGGCATAGGGCATTGTTCCCAGTTTCTCAACAGCTTGTCGATTTCTATGCCGCTCCTCTTACATGGAGGTACTCGAAGCTCATCCAACCCATTGAATAGATCTCCACGGTTTCTCCATAGGTCATCCTTCTCGAGCCATCTACGATGCCCCATGTACATGATTTTCCTGGACCCGCCATCTTTCGTTGACGTAAGCTGCTGAGACGTTGTATCATCCATGCACCTCATGCATCCGCAGTATCCGTGGCACACCTGGACTGAGGTGTACCCATAACCGAGATAGTCATGCACTGTCGTTATCAGCGCGACTCTCATATGGAAATACTCTCCTTTGCTAGCGTCGCATGTCCATGAAGGTGTTTTCCATAACATGTCTAGCTCCTCTTGCAGAAGCCTCATATACAGGTTAATACTATTTCCCGATTGTTTTGGCCCTTGAATCAGCATGCTCATGTGTACGTACTTTGTCTTCATGCACTTCCATGGGGGGAGGTTGTACATCCATACAAACACGGGCCATGTGCTGTGGTTGGTGTTCTGGTTTCCAAATGGATCCATGCCATCGGTACTCATAACAAGCATGATGTTCCTTGGATCTTCTGCAGCAAATCCATATATTGCGTTGAATGCTCTCCACTGGCTACCATCTACGAGGTGTCTCAGCTTCGGATCATCTCCATCGTTGGGCTTCTTCCTCTCTGCGTGCTAGCGCATGAGCTTTGCTTCCTTAGGATCTACAAATACCGCTATAGATGGGGAGTGACCGGAAAGTACCATACAACTTTCTAAGGAGCTTTCTCTCCTGCCTTCTTGTATCGAGAAGCATTGCACACTGGAGAGCTGGTTTTTTCCACGTGCTCCCCCTGATAAATGATGCAATCATTGATGCATGTGTGGTACCTAATGTGCGGAAAATCAAAAGGGCAAATGATTTTCTTGGCCTCCTCGACATTAGTAGGACACAGGTTCCCCACAGGAAGAACTTTATTATGTAGATACTTCAAATGCTCATCGAGGCTTTTGTCTGTCCATTTGTTTTTGTTGGGGAACGTCGCATGGGAAACAAAATTTTTCCTACGCACACGCAAACCTATCCATGGTGATGAGCATCTACGAGAGGGAGAGTGGATCTACATACCCTTGTAGATCGCTAAGCGGGAAGCGTTAAGAAACGCGGTTGGTGTAGTCGAACATCTTCGCGATCCAAATCGCCGAGCGTCCCGCGATCTCATCACGATCCGTCCCGCGATCCAATCACGATACGTCCCGTGAACTCATCACGATCCGTCCCGCGATCTCATCACGATCCGTCTCACGATCTTGATCACGATCTGTCCCGCGAACTCATCACGATCCGTTCCACGATCTCATCACGAACCGTCTCGCGATCTCGATCACGGTCCTTCCGATCTAGCGCCGAACGGACGGCACCTCCGCGTTCAGCACACGTGCAGCTTGATGACGATCTCCACCGTCTTGATCCAGCAAGAGGAGGTGGATAGGAGAGAGAGTTCACCGGCAGCGTGACGGCGCTCCGGTGATGGTGGTGGAGCAATTCCGGCAGGGCTTCGCCTAAGCGCTGCGGAAAACCGATCTAGAGGAGAAACTGTGCACCGGTGAAACGGGTAGCACGTGGCCGGAAATTCTGTCCAAAAACCACCCAATCCACTAGTATATATATAGGAGGAGAGGAGAGGAGAGGCAGCCAAGGCCTTTGGGTCGGCCGAAATAGGAGGTGGGAAGAAATCCTACTTCACCTCCAATCCTAGTTGGAGTAGGATTGCCTCCTATTGGCTGATTTTCCACTTTTTGCTTTAGGACTTTCTCTCCTGCGCCATGGGCCTTTGTGGCTGTTTTCCCAGCCCACTAAGGGCTGGTTATTATTCTCCCACAGCCCATGGACCTCTTGGGGTCGAAATACCCCTCCCGGAGGCCTCCCGGTACACTACCGGCACTCCCGGTACACTACCGGCACTCCCGGTACACTACCGATGAGCCCGAAACTTTTCCGGAAACCAAACTGGGACTTCCTATATATGAATCTTTACCTCCGGACCATTCCGGAGCTCCTCGTGATGTCCGAGATCTCATCCGGGACTCCGAACAAACTTCGGTCACCACCATACATAACTCTACACTACCGAAACGTCACCGAACCTTAAGTGTGCAGACCCTGCGGGTTCGAGAACTATGTAGACATGACCGAGACACCTCTACGGTCAATAACCAATGGAGGGACCTGGACATCCACATTGGTTCCTACATATTCTACGAAGATCTTTTTCGGTCGAACCTCTATGTCAAGGATTTAGTTAATCCCGTATAACGTCCCCTTTGTTCTTCGGTATGTTACTTGCCCGAGATTCGATCGTCGGTATCTCCATACCTAGTTCAACCTCGTTACTGGCAAGTCTCTTTACTCGTTCCGTAATACAAGATCCCGTGACTAACACTTAGCCACATTGCTTGCAAGGCTTGTTGTGATGTTGTATTACCGAGTGGGCCCTGAGATACCTCTCCGTCACACGGAGTAACAAATCCCAGTCTCGATCCATGCCAACTCAACAAACACCATCGGAGATACCTGTAGAGCACCTTTATAGTCACCCAGTTACGTTGCGATGTTTGATACACACAAGGCACTCCTCCGATATCCGTGAGTTGCATGATCTCATGGTCATAGGAACATATACTTGACATGCAGAAAACAGTAGCAATAAACTGACACGATCATATGCTATGTTTGTAGTTTGGGTCTTATCCATCACATCATTCTCCTAATGATGTGATCCCGTTATCAAATGATATCTCATGTCCATGGCTAGGAAACCTTAACCATCCTTTGATCAACGAGCTAGTCCATTAGAGGCATACTAGGGACATGGTTTTGTCTATGTATCCACACATGCATTTAAGTCTCCGATCAATACAATTATAGCATGGATAATAAACGATTATCATGAACAAGGAAATATGATAATAACTAATTTATTATTGCCTCTAGGGCATATTTCCAACAGTCTCCCACTTGCACTAGAGTCAATAATCTAGTTCACATCACCATGTGATTCGCATTGTTATGAATCTAACACCCAATGAGTTTTGGGGCTCGATCATGCTTTGCATGTGAGAGAGGTCTTATAGTCAACGGGTCTGCGATATTCAGATCCGTGTGTACTTTGCAAATCTCTATGTCAAACCGTAAACACTGCTACCACACTCCACTTGGTACTATTTCCAAATGGCTGCTCCACTATACGTATCCAGATTGCTACTACTAGTCATCTGGATAGGTGTTAAAGCTTGCATCGACGTAACTCTTTACGACGAACTCTTTATCACCTCCATAATCAAGAAACATTTCCTTAGTCCTCTGGTTACTAAGGATAATTCCGACCGCTGTCCAGTGATCCACTCCTGGACCACTCTTGTACCCCCTGACAGACTCGTGGCAAGGCACACATAGGTGCGGTACACAGCATGGCATAATATAGAGCCTATGGCTAAGGCATAGGGGACGACATTCATCCTTTCTCTTTCTTCTGCCGTTGTCGAGCTTTGAGTCTCACTCAACTTCACACCTTACAAATCAGACGAGAACTATTTCTCTGGCTGATCCATTTTGAACTCTTTCAAAATCTTGTCAAGGTATGCACTCATTGAAAGTCTCATCAAGCATCTTGATCTATCTCTATAGATTTTGATGCTCAACAATTAGGTAGCTTTATCCAGGTCTTCATTTGAAAAACACTTTTCAAACAACCTTTTATGCCTTCCAGAAATTCTACATTATTTCCGATCAACAATATGTCAACCACATATACTTATCAGAAACTCTATAGTGCTCCCATTCACTTTATTGGAAATACAAGTTTCTCGTAAACTTTGTATAAACTACAAAAACTTTGATCACCTCATCAAAGTGTATATTCCAACTCCGAGATGCTTGCTTCAGTCCATAGAAGGATCACTGAAGCTCTCTCATCTTTTAGCATCCTTAGGACTGACAAAACCTTCTGGTTGTATCACATACAACCTTTCCTTAAGTAAACCGTTAAGGAAACGACGTTTTGACATCCATCTGCCAGATTTCGTAATTGAAAATGCAGCAACTGCTAACATAATTCCAACAGACTTTTAGCATCGCTACGAGTGAGAAAGCCTCCTCGCAGTCAACTCCTTGAACTTGTCACAAACAACTTTGCAACAAGTCGAGCTTTACAAATGGTGACATTCACCATCAGTGTCTGTCTTCATTCTAAAGGTCCATTTGTACTCAACGACCTGCCGTCTAACGAGCAAGTCTACCAAAGTCTATACTTGGTTTTCATAAATGGATCCTATCTCGGATTTCATGGTCTCTAACCATTTGTCGGAATCCGGGCCCATCATCGCTTCTCCATAGCTCGTAGGTTCATCGCTGTCCAACAACATGACCTCGAAGACAGGGTTGTCGTACCGCTTAGGAGCAGTACACATCCTTGTCGACCCACGAAGTTCGATAGTAACTTGATCCTGAAGCTTCATGATCATCATCATTAACTTCCTCTTCAACTAACGTAGGCTTCACAGAAACATCTTTCTGCGCTGCGCTACTCTCTGGTTGAACAAAGGTTTAACAACCTCATCAAGTTCTATCTTCCTCCCACTCAATTCTTTCGAGAGAAACCTTTCCTCGAGAAAGGATCCGTTTTAGTAACAACCACTTTGCACTCGGATCTGAGATAGAAGGTTCACCCAACTGATCTTAGGGTATTCTATGAAGATGCATTTGTCCGCCTTGGGTTCGACCTCATTAGGTGAAAACATTTTTCACACAAGTGCCGCAGCCCCAAGTATTAAGAAACGACAGCTTAGGTTTCTATCAAACCATAATTCATATGGTGTCATCTCAACGGATTTAGATGGTGCCCTATTTAAAGTGAATGTAGTTGTCTCTAATGCATAACCCCAAAATTATAGTAGTAAAACGACAAGAGACATCATAGCACGCACCATGTCCAATAGAGCATAACTATGATGTTCGGACACACCATCACACTATGGTGTTCCAGGTGGCGTTTAGTTGTGAAACAACTTTCACATTGTCTTAAGTTGTATGCCAAACTCGTGACTCAGATATTCACCTCCACGATCATATCGCAGTCATTTTTATCTTCTTGTCACGATGATCTTTAAACTTCACTCTGAATTTGCTTGAACCTTTCAAACGATTCAGACTTGTGTTTCATTAAGTAAATATACACTATATCTACTCAAATCATCAGTGAAGGTAAGAAAATAACGATATCCACTGCACACTACAAGACTCACTAGATTGCATACATCAACATGTATCATTTCCAATGAATCACTTGCCCGCTCCATCCAACGGGGTCCTTTAGTCATCTTGCCCAAGAGGCATGGTTCGCATGTCTCAACCGATTCGAAATCGAATGAGTCCAAATATCCATCAGCATGGAGTTTCTACATGCGCTTTATACCAATATGACATTTAGCGGCAGTGCCACAAGTATGTGGTACTATCATTATTAACTTTGTATCTTTTGACATCAATGTTATGAACATGTGTAATACTACGATCAAGATTTCAACAAACCATTCTCACTGGGTGCATGACCATTGAAGGTATTATTCATGTAAACAGAATAACCATTATTCTCTAACTTAAATGAATAACCGTATTGCAATAAACATGATCTAATCATGTTCATGCTCAACGCAAAACACCAAATAACATTTATTTAGGTTCGTCACTAATCCTGAAGGTAGAGAGAGCGTGCGATGTTGATCACATCAACCTTGGAAACACTTCCAACACATATCGTCACCTCACCCTTAGCTAGTTCTCCGTTTATTCCGTAGCTTTTATTTCGAGTTACTAACATTTAGCAACCGAACCGGTATCCAATACCCAGGTGCTACTAAGAGTACTAGCAAGGTACACATTAGTAACTCGTATATCAAATATACTTCTATCAATGTTGCCAGCCTTCTTATCTACCAAGTATCTAGGGTTGTTCCGCTTCAGCGACCTCTCACCTCATAATAGAAGCACTTAGTCTCGGGTTTGAGTTCAACTTTGGGTTGCTTCACTGGAGCAGCAACTGACTTGCTATCCATGAAGTTTCCCTCCTTGATCTTGCCCTTTTCGAAACTAGTGGTTTGATTAACCATCAACACTTGACGCTCCTTCTTGATTTCTACCTTCGCGGTGTCAAACATCGCGAACAGCTCAGGGATCAATACTTCTATCCCTGGTGTATTATAGTTCATCACTTAAGTTCTAGTAGCTTTAGTGACAGTGACTTGGAGAACTATATCAATCACTATCTTATCTGGAAGATCAACTCCCACTTGATTCAAGCGATTGTAGTACCCAGACAATCTGAGTACATGCTCAACGATTGAGCTATTCTCCTTCATCTTACAGGCAAAGAATCTTGTTGGAGATCTCATATCTCGCAACACAGGCACGAGCCTGAGATCACAATCTCTGCCCCTAGAACATCTCATATGTTCCGTGACGTTCAAAACGTTTCGGAGCCTCAATTCTAAGCCGTAATGCATGACGCACAAAACTATCAAGTAGTCATCGAAACGTGCCTGTCAGATGTTCACAACATCTATAGACGACGCTAGAGGGGGTGGCGCACCGAGCGGTGCATTAAGGACATAAGCCTTCTGTGCAGCAATGAGGACAATCCTCAGATCACGGACCCAGTCCGCAATATTGCTACCAACATCTTTCAATTCTATTTCTCTAGGAACATATAAAAATACAAGGGAGCCACAACGCGAGCTAGTAATCTACAACATAATTTGCAAAGACACTTTGACTATGTTCATGATAATGAGTTCAATTAATCATATTATTTAAGAACTCCCACTCAAATTGACATCCCTCCGATCATTCGAGTGATACATGATCCAAATTCACCAACTCAAGTCCGATCATCACGTGAGTTGAGTTGGCTGCAATGGTGAACATCATTATGTTGATCATATCTACTATATGACTCATGTTCGACCTTTCGGTCTCTCGTGTTCCGAGGCCATGTCTGTACATGCTAGGCTCGTCAAGTTTAACCCGAGTGTTCTGCGCGTGCAAATCTGGCTTGCACCCGTTGTATGTGAACGTAGAGTCTATCACACCCGATCATCACGTGGTGTCTCAACACGACGAACTTTCGCAACGGTGCACACTCGGGGAGAACACAGTTCATCTTGAAATTCAAGTGAGGGATCACCTTATAATGCTACCGCCGTACTAAGCAAAACAAGGTGCATAAAAGGATTAACATCTCATGCAATTCATAAGTGACATGATATGGCCATGAACTTGTGTTTAAGATCTCCATCTTCGAAACACCGGCATGATCTCCATCGTCACCGGCACAACACCATGATCTCCATCATCTTGATCTCCATCAATGTGTTGCCATTGGGGTTGTGGCGCCAGCCCTGCTTCTACTTCTATTGCTACTGCTTAGCGATAAAGTAAAGCATTACATAGCGCTTAATGATTGACACGCAGGTCATACAATAATTAAAGACAACCCTATGGCTCCTGCCGGTTGCCGTACTCAACGACATGCAAGTCGTGAAATTCTATACATCACATGATCATCTCATACATCACATATATCTCATCATGTAATTGGCCATATCACATCACAACATACCCTGCAAAAACAAGTTAGACGTCCTCTAATTGTTGTTGCATGTTTTACGTGGCTGCTATGGGTATCTAGCAAGAACGATTCTCACCTACGCATAAACCACAACGGTGATACACTAGTTTGCTTTTCAACCTTCTCAAGGACCGCCTTTGTCGAATCCGATCCAACTAAAGTGAGAGAAACTGTCACCCGCAAGCCATCTAGGCAACAAGTTGCGTCGAGGGAACCGGTCTCTCGTAAGCGTACGAGTAATGTTGGTCCGGGCCGCTTCATCTCACAATCCCGCTGAACCAAAATACGACCAAGGGAGGAAGCAATCTAAGCATCAACGCCCACAAACCTTTTGTGTTCTACTCGAGATCTCATCGAACCATCAACCTAGCTCATGATGCCACTGTTGGGGAACGTCGCATGGGAAACAAAATTTTTCCTACGCACACGCAAACCTATCCATGGTGATGAGCATCTACGAGAGGGAGAGTGGATCTACATACCCTTGTAGATCGCTAAGCGGGAAGCGTTAAGAAACGCGGTTGGTGTAGTCGAACATCTTCGCGATCCAAATCGCCGAGCGTCCCGCGATCTCATCACGATCCGTCCCGCGATCCAATCACGATACGTCCCGTGAACTCATCACGATCCGTCCCGCGATCTCATCACGATCCGTCTCACGATCTTGATCACGATCTGTCCCGCGAACTCATCACGATCCGTTCCACGATCTCATCACGAACCGTCTCGCGATCTCGATCACGGTCCTTCCGATCTAGCGCCGAACGGACGGCACCTCCGCGTTCAGCACACGTGCAGCTTGATGACGATCTCCACCGTCTTGATCCAGCAAGAGGAGGTGGATAGGAGAGAGAGTTCACCGGCAGCGTGACGGCGCTCCGGTGATGGTGGTGGAGCAATTCCGGCAGGGCTTCGCCTAAGCGCTGCGGAAAACCGATCTAGAGGAGAAACTGTGCACCGGTGAAACGGGTAGCACGTGGCCGGAAATTCTGTCCAAAAACCACCCAATCCACTAGTATATATAGGAGGAGAGGAGAGGAGAGGCAGCCAAGGCCTTTGGGTCGGCCGAAATAGGAGGTGGGAAGAAATCCTACTTCACCTCCAATCCTAGTTGGAGTAGGATTGCCTCCTATTGGCTGATTTTCCACTTTTTGCTTTAGGACTTTCTCTCCTGCGCCATGGGCCTTTGTGGCTGTTTTCCCAGCCCACTAAGGGCTGGTTATTATTCTCCCACAGCCCATGGACCTCTTGGGGTCGAAATACCCCTCCCGGAGGCCTCCCGGTACACTACCGGCACTCCCGGTACACTACCGGCACTCCCGGTACACTACCGATGAGCCCGAAACTTTTCCGGAAACCAAACTGGGACTTCCTATATATGAATCTTTACCTCCGGACCATTCCGGAGCTCCTCGTGATGTCCGAGATCTCATCCGGGACTCCGAACAAACTTCGGTCACCACCATACATAACTCTACACTACCGAAACGTCACCGAACCTTAAGTGTGCAGACCCTGCGGGTTCGAGAACTATGTAGACATGACCGAGACACCTCTACGGTCAATAACCAATGGAGGGACCTGGACATCCACATTGGTTCCTACATATTCTACGAAGATCTTTTTCGGTCGAACCTCTATGTCAAGGATTTAGTTAATCCCGTATAACGTCCCCTTTGTTCTTCGGTATGTTACTTGCCCGAGATTCGATCGTCGGTATCTCCATACCTAGTTCAACCTCGTTACTGGCAAGTCTCTTTACTCGTTCCGTAATACAAGATCCCGTGACTAACACTTAGCCACATTGCTTGCAAGGCTTGTTGTGATGTTGTATTACCGAGTGGGCCCTGAGATACCTCTCCGTCACACGGAGTAACAAATCCCAGTCTCGATCCATGCCAACTCAACAAACACCATCGGAGATACCTGTAGAGCACCTTTATAGTCACCCAGTTACGTTGCGATGTTTGATACACACAAGGCACTCCTCCGATATCCGTGAGTTGCATGATCTCATGGTCATAGGAACATATACTTGACATGCAGAAAACAGTAGCAATAAACTGACACGATCATATGCTATGTTTGTAGTTTGGGTCTTATCCATCACATCATTCTCCTAATGATGTGATCCCGTTATCAAATGACATCTCATGTCCATGGCTAGGAAACCTTAACCATCCTTTGATCAACGAGCTAGTCCATTAGAGGCATACTAGGGACATGGTTTTGTCTATGTATCCACACATGCATTTAAGTCTCCGATCAATACAATTATAGCATGGATAATAAACGATTATCATGAACAAGGAAATATGATAATAACTAATTTATTATTGCCTCTAGGGCATATTTCCAACAGTTTTTAGCCTTCGTCTCCAAAAATTTGAGCGTGAAACTCAAGCGGGTCACCTCGGGATCGCAACCGTCATCCAATGGAGTCTTCGAGTCTACTTCAAGTTGCGCCAGCTTGGCCTCCTCTCTAGAAGCAGCTCTCTCACTAGTCGTACTCTTGCGAAGGAGGTCTCGAACATGAGAGTCGTGCACGACTGCACTTAGTAGCATCGAAGACTGCGGCGTGACCTCTTCTCTGCCATGTCCGGACTCTTCTTCGCCGTGTCCGGAATCTTCTCCGATGCTGTCATTTCCAGACTCTTCCCCGGCGCCATCGTCGTGTCGATCGGTCATCTCTTCATCGAGCCCCATGTCGTTATTCCCTGCCATGTGGACGTCCTCATCATCATCAGCTTCTTCACTTATCCACAGAGTATAGCCATCCATGAAACCATTCTTCAGCAGGTGCGCCTTCAAAGTGCCATGATCAAAAGAATCCAAAAGGACTCCTTTCTTGCATCTTGCACACAGACATCTAATCCTAGTCCGATTATTTGCGTACGTGTCCATCACTGCGGATTGCATGTACCGCTCCACCTTCCATCCACTCACCTTCATGACCGACTGCACGGTATAACAAGGAAAAGGGTTATAAAATAAATAATGCATGAATGCTTCAAAGTCATATAAAATTTTGTCATGACCTTGCCTAAAAATAGGACATATTGCGTTTGCTCGAAATTCACCGAAACGGAAATAAATCGACATCCCGGCGAAACATAAGCAACTCGAGGGCATGTCACTCACACAAATCTCTCCATATATCCCAAACACACATATTCACATTCACACACATATTCCCATTCTTGAAATGAACAACTTTTTACTCACCTATATATCTCCCGAGAGCGATACCGATCGAGAGAGCACGCCGTTAATTAGATGATGAGAGAGAGACCGATCGAGACGTGTGGATGGCTAAATAGCTAGCTAGATCTAGTTCTTGGGGAGGAGAGGTGAATCTAGCTAGCTAACTAATGGACAGGGAGTTATGTTGGATGGGGACATTAATGGGGGGAGAGGAAGAGATGTAGGAGAAAGAGAGATAATGTGAGAGAGGCCATTTATGTAGGAGAGTTATGGTGGAGGGGGACATTAATGAGGAGAGAATTAGAGAGGTAGGAGGAAGAGAGAAGAAGAGAAACAATGGTGGAGAGTGGAGAGGGGAAAGGAGGGGAGAGAGAGCAAAGTGGGGGAGAGGGAGGGGGTGAAAAGGTGGTAGCAGCCGCAACGAGCAGTAGCGCTGCTTACAAAAAACGCTGCTACTATGTGTGGCACATTAGCAGTAGCACTTGCATGTCAGAAAGCGCTACTGGCAATGGCCTTAGCAGTAGCGCTTCCTCCCACCCATCGCTGTTACTATAAATAGTGTCGGCAGGGTCGTCGGGGCCACCTTAGCAGTAGTGCTTTCTTAGTGCCCAATGCTACTGCCAAGCCCTTAGTTGTAGCGCTGTAGGAATACACCGCTACTGGTAATTAGCAGCAGCGGTTTTGTTTTTCTAGCGCTACTAGTAGGCTCCTGTCTATAAGGTTTCTCCTACTAGTGTCTATTTCTGCTTCTGTTTTTGAGTCTTTCCCACATTATTACTTATGTAGTAATTGTGTTTTGGTGTTTTAATTAGTGTTTGAGGCAAGTAAGACCTTTTGAATGGACTATGGTGGTTGTTGATTTGATCTTGCTGAAAAACAGAAAATTTTGCTCTCAGTCCAGGAATTTTAGAAAATTTTCAGAGCGTCGAATGAGTCTGAAATTTTTACGCAAGATTGATATACAAATTTTCCATGTTGTCCTAATTTTTCAGAATTCCTTTGAGTTACAAAAGTATAGGAAGTTTTCAGATTGCTACACACTATTCTTTTTTTTGGCAGATTCTATTTTCTTTGAGTTGTTTACCTGTTTTGATGTATCTATGGATTGTATCGGGGATATGAACCTTGGAGAAGTTAGAATACAATACGTATAACACTAATATAAATAAATAATGAGTTCTCAATAGTAACCAAAGTGGTGATTTATTTTCTTATACTAATGGATCTCACGAGTTTTCTATTGAGTTTTGTGTTGTGAAGTTTTCAAGTTTTGGGTAAAGATTTGATGGACTATGGAATAAAGAGTGGAAAAAGCCTAATCTTGGGGATGCCCAAGGCACCCCAAGTCATATTAAAGGATGCCAAAGATACTAAGCTTGGGGATGCCCCAGAAGGCATCCCCTCTTTTGTCTTCAATCCGTCAGTAAATTTACTTCAGGCTATATTCAACACATGATATGTGTTTTGCTTGGAGCGTCTTGTATGATATGATATTTTGCTTTTTAGTTTACCACAATCATCCTTTCTTCACACATATTTTGAGAGAGACATGCTGAATCGTGAATTTATTAGAATACTCTATGTGCTTCACTTATATCTTTTGAGATAGGCAATTTTGCTCTAGTGCTTCACTTATACCTTTTGAGAGCATGGCGATGTTTTGTTTTACAGAAATTATTAAACTCTCGTACCTCACTTATATTATTTAGAGATTCTTTAAATAGCATGGTCATTGGTTAGGTTATGAATTTACTCCTAATATAATCGGCATCCAAGAGGGATATAATAAAAACTTTCATATAAAGTGCATTGAATACCACGAGAAGTTTGATTCCTTGTATATAGTTTTGAGATATAAAGATGGTGATATTAGAGTCATGCTAGTGAGTAATTGTGGAATGGTAGAAATACTTGTGTTGAAGTTTTTGATTCCCGTAGCATGCATGTATGGTGAACCGTTATGTAACAAAGTCAGAGCATAATTTGTTTATTGATTGTCATCCTTTGTGTGAGGTTCAGGAGCGCGCGATGGTTAACTCCTACCAACCTCTCCCCTAGGAGCATGCGTCTAATACTTTGTTTTGATGACTAATAGACTTTTACAATAAGTATGTGAGTTCATTATGACTAATGTGAGTCCATGGATTATACGCACTCTCACCCTTCCACCTTTGCTAGCCTCTCTAGTACCGTCCAACTTTCGCCGGTGCATTAAACCCACCTTCCTCAAAACAGCCACCATACCTACCTATTATGGCATTTCCATAGCCATTCCGAGATATATTGCCATGCAACTTCCACCATTCCATTTGTTATGACACGCGCCATTATTTTCATATTGCCTTTTCATATAGAGTCATATTTTGTTCTAGGTTTCGAGTTGTAATCTTTGAGTTGTAAGTAAATAAAAGTGCAATGATCATCATCATTATATCATTGTCCCATGATAGAAAAGGATGATGGAAGCTATGATTCCCACAAAAGTTGGGATGAGACTCCAGACTTTATCAAAAATAAAAGAGGCTAGCGAAGCCTAAATAAAAAAAGAAGCCTTAGATGCCCAACAAAAAAATGAGAGAAAGAGGGAAGGGACAATGCTACTATCTTTTTCCACACTTATGGTTCAAAGTAGCACCTTGATCTTCATGATAAAGAGTCTCCTATTTTGTAAATTTGACATAACTAGTAGAATTTTTTTGTAGTGCACACCCACTTAGTTTCTTTTTGAGCTATCATACATTTATAGCTCTAGTGCACCCGTTGCATGGCAATCCCTACTCACTCACATTGATATCTATTGATGAGCATCTCCATAGACCGTAGATACGCCTAGTTGATGTGAGACTATGTTCTCCCTTTTTCTTCCCAACCTCCACCATATTTCTATTCCACCTATAATGCTATATCCATGGCTCACGCTTATGTATTGCATGAGAGTTGAAAAAGTTTGAGAACACAAAAAGTGTGAAACAATTGCTTGGCTTTTCATTGGGATTGTGCATGATTTAAATACTTTGTGTGGGGAAGATGGAGCATAGCCATACCATATGATTTTGTAGGGATAACTTTCTTGGGCCATGTTATTTCAAAAGGACACAATTGCCTTGTTAGTATGCTTGAAGTATTATTGTTTCTATGTCAATATTGAACTGTTGTTTTGAATCTTATGGATCTGAATATTCATTCCACAATAAAGAATATTACATGGATCAATATGATAGGTAGCACTCCACATCAAAAAAATTGTTTTATCATTTACCTACTCGGGGACAAGAAGGAATTACGCTTGGGGATACTGATACGTCTCCAACGTATCTATAATTTTTGATGATGTCATGCTATTATATTATCTATTTTGGATGTTTTATATGCGTTAATATGCTATTTATATTATTTTCGAGACTAACTTATTAACCTAGAGCCTAGTGCCAGTTTCTGTTTTTTCCTTGTTTGTGAGTATTGCAGATATGGAATATTAAACACAGTCCAAATAGAACAAAATCTGCGGAATGATTTTTTATGGAAGGAAATAGATCTATTGTCGGGGCATGACACCTATGGGATCATGTGGATCCCTTTGTGATTCGGCGGGGAGACGGTATGCGCAAAGAGCAGATCAAACAAATGACGGGGTTCCGAGGCCACCACCGGCAAGATCTTGTCGGGGTTCCAGCCTTTGTCCTTTAGTCTTGTGCTTGTTGACTTGAATGCCATCTTGACATTCCTGCACTTGTATTCAGCTGACCCCCGACAGGCCTTACCGAGAGGCCAACATCGGGTCTTCTTGGTGACCTGCCTGGAGGTCTTCTCTCGGGAAGGCTCGCTTCCCGGAAACTCTATCTTGGTCTTGCCAGCCTTGAGCTTGCTGGTGATGTGTTGACCTGGTACCTGGGTCCTGGATATGTCCTACAAGTGGATTTCTTCTCTGCCATGCCCTTCCCACCTGGAGGCTGTGATTGGCCAGTGCGTGTCCAGGGGTAGTGAACACCACCCTGTTCACTACACCAACATCTATGCTACCTCTTGAGCGTGTGTAGGTTTTCCCTTGAAGAGGAAA
Organism: Hordeum marinum; assembly: GCA_022496015.1. Classification (NCBI taxonomy): domain Eukaryota; kingdom Viridiplantae; phylum Streptophyta; class Magnoliopsida; order Poales; family Poaceae; genus Hordeum; species Hordeum marinum. The sequence goes on along the minus strand of CM039678.1, from coordinate 388,752,971 downwards.
GAGTGATGCAGCAAAGTAGATAAGTATTTCCCTCAGTTGTTGAGAACCAAGGTATCAATCCAGTAGGAGGAACAAGCAAGTCACCAATGGATGCACCTACACAAACAATCAAACTCTTGCACCCAACGCTATAAAGGAGTTGTCAATCCCTTCACGATTATTTGCAAGGATTAGATCCGATAGAGATAGATGTAGACGAGAATGGAAAGTAAAAGGTAAATAAATTGCAGCAAAATATTTTTTGTATTTTTGGTTTATAGATCTGAAGTATATTATGGGAAGTAGACCCGGGGCCATAGATTTCGCTAGAGGCTTCTCTCTCGAAGGAAAATATCATGGTGGGTAAACAAATTACTGTCAAGCAATTGATAAAAAAGAGAATAATCATTTAGTTATCCCAGGCAATAATCATGCATATAGGCATCACGTCCGTATTAAGTAGACCGAAATGATTCTGCATCTACTACTATTACTCCACACATCGATCGACTCTTGCCTGCATCCAGAGTATTAAGTTCATGAAGAATAGAGTAACGCATTAAGAAAGATGACATGATGTAGAGGCATAAACTCAAGAAATATGATGAAAACCCCATCTTGTTACCCTTGATGGAAATAATACAATACGTGCCTCACTAACTGTCACGACCAAGATGCGCGCCTATCCTTTTTAAGGCACGAGGGCCCTACAAGGTATAGAGGCGCATCTTGCCGTTAGCAAGTATAGTATCATCACTGTAACATCCCAAAATTCTAAATTTTGAAATGTTATATTAAATAAATAAGTAGGATTGTTTGCTTGAATGTTGTGTGATTGATTGTGTGAAATTGAGTGGAATTTTGAAACTTTTGAAATTTTAATGAGAGGGAATAAAATGACTTTCCCAAAATTTTCTATTTCGAATCCCTATTCAATTTTGAGTTCAAATATTTTCAAAACCCTCTTATAAAATCAAATGAGAGGAGGTAAATGACACTCAAAAATCATATACAATGTTTTGACTCAAATTTTAAAATAAAAACTATTTGCCATTTATTTGAAATTCTAGTTTCTTTTCATTTTGGAGTTATTGCAAAAAAATATTTTTTTTAAAGTATTTTATTCGGCCTTAAGAAAATGTTCATGTTTTAGGAAATATTTTTCTCAAAATTTTGATATATAATATGACTATATAAAATGTTTGTCTATTTGTTTTTCTTTACTGTTTTTTTTTTAAAAAAACCAGGGAACACTGTTCATGCCGGTACACTGTTCATCCGAGTATTTAAAAAAAAAAAAAACAGGCCGGCTGATTCAGCCCATCCGGGTGGCCCTCTTCTTCTTCTCTCTTTCCCTATTTTAGTCCCACCTTGCTTAGCTTTGGATGTTTGCACCTTCCTTTCACCTATAAATATAGACCCATAGGTGCACCCAAAAGTCATCCACTTCGGGTTGAATCGAATCGTTTCGGTTTGACTAGCTTTATAAAAAAAATATTTTCTTCTCTCCGACGGGATTTCTGGAAGTCGTCTCCTCTTTGGATTTATATCTTCTCTGCATATAAAGGTATTCTCTTCGTATTTTCTTTCATACTCCTGTAGTTTAATATCCCTAGACTAGTATTTCTATAGTAGTATACGGTAGAGTAATTAGATTATTAATTCTCCGTATTTACTCATTAGTCCTAGAATTATTTTAGACATAGCATTTTTCCTCCGTAAAACAACTTGGCCCAGATTTTTCAAATAGCCATAACTTTTTACTCGTTTATCAGAATTAGATGAAACCAACGCCTAGAGTTTCGTCTTGACTTCACCTATCCAATCAACCTATGACGTCAATTTTTTTCAAAATTTCAAATTTCAAAATTTATTCAGATTTATGTTCAAACTTCTTTTGATCATATCTTTTTATCCGTAGCTCCGTTTCCGATGAATCCAATTGCGACGGATCCGTATCAAAGTAATCTTTCCGTTCACATCCTTAGTGTTATCGTTTCAACATATAATTTTGATCTTGCTCATACTTCTCTATTAGTCCCCAAAATGTGTTCACACACTGTACTAAGCTAACTCAATGCCATATTGAATTGCTTATAACTTTTGATCCGTTATTTTGAACCTAGTAATTCTTTTTCTACACGTTCATATTGACTTCCCATATATAGTAACATCATTAGTTTCAATCTTTGAACCTTTCAAATTGGAGCGATTCAATTTGAATCCGAACCTTCATTTGATCATATCTTGCAAACTGTAACATCTTTTCAATTGATTCTTTTTGCCCCTAAATACTCGTGTCATGTATTTCTATTCATAACCATCCTACTTCGGTTCAACTTCTTTTGACCTTTGTGAATTCAGATTCAATTCATACTTGAATTTACAATTTATTTCATACTTCAATTCGCTATAACTTGTGTTGTAGTGCTCCATTTTAATTAAACTCTTTTCTACAAATAAATTCTTATGTCTTATACTATTTGTCAAACAACGTTCTTGTTGTTCTCCCATACTTTGGATCGTCTTTCGTAGTCTCTCCAACCTAAGCTTATATAGTAATAGTTCATCATCCATTAACTCCTTTGAGTTGATTCCTTCACCTTTCACCTTACAACCCCATAAGAACCTATCTTGTCTTATTTTAACCTTAGTATGTTGTTATATTCGCTCCAAGACATGTTTTGTTCTTGCGTTCTTTTGGTTCTTTGTTTTGGCATGAATGTTTATTGAATGTTATTTGCTTACGATAGATTTTCCATCGGAGAGTGACGAATAGTTCTATCCAGTTATTTCTGAGAGCGATATCTTATCTTCATCAACAGTACAGGCAAGTTCACTTTGACCATCTATTTCATACCTATGTTTTATTGCATGTAGTGACATCATTCAACAAATCCCTCCCGTAGTGTTATTGAAATCCTTGTAGTTGAGTAGAATGCATGAGGTAGGAACCCACCACATGTTACTAAAGCCCCGGGAACGTTAGTTATTTTTATGCTATGCTAAAGTAGACGGGGATTGGTATGAGTGTTCGTGAGTGGTGTGAAGAAGGACTCTACGTCAAGTCGACAACTTCATGAAGACATCTTCAAGTCCTGCATCTTCAAGACCTCAAGACTTCAAGACTCGAGAAGACAAGTTTTCAATACACACTACTGGGTGAAGGATGGTTGATTGGGCATCCCTGGAGAAACCAGTGGATGGCCGGGATGCATGGAGAAGCGCCATGACATCTTGCGGAAAGCTTCACCCAGACTCAAAGAGAAGGATGAATACTTCATGCCCGGAAGCTTACCTGTGTAGCCACAAGTCATTATGGGCTCTGGCTTGGTTGATCTTTGTTGTGACTCTACTGGGCAGTGCTACGAGATGTAGTCGACGTTAGGATTGGGATGGGCACTGTCGGACAGTTAGGGAAGCACTCTGAAAGACCATGTTTCTTTCATCCTGTTCTCAAACACCAGGCAGTGCGAGGACTTACCAGGAGGGAAAGAATCTTGTGGGTAAAGTACACAACACTCTGCAGAGTTAAACCTAATCGATTAGCCGTGTCCCCGGTTACGGACAATTTGAGCCTCTGGACATGGATCTATCTCAGAACTCTCAACACTGGACTGATAACTTAATTGTGGGCAACTTAAGATACTTGTGGGTATTGAGACATTGGTTGGCGGAACCATGTCATCATAGGTAATTCCATAGTGAAATTCCTGATATTCCCTTTTGTTGTAGGAAAATAAAATCAGCTTTTACGCAAAAACTTAGACACAGAGCCACAAAGCCTTTGCATATAGAATAGTCTTTATTCTTCTGTTCTACTATGGTGATCTTGCCGGTACATTCAATGTACTGACCTATATGGCTGCAACGTATCATGTTGCAGATACTCTTCTACGACGGGTAAGAGTACGATTCAGGGTTACGGTCTGCACTCAACTCGCCGTTGGTGTTATTGGGACTCCACTCCCGTTGACTGTATCCGCTGCTATTCTAAGGTATATATCAGTTTTGCGTTAATTACATGTGATTGCACTTTGATATATACATTGATGTACTGTGTGTGCCAGCATACTGATCTAGGGATGGCATAGCAAACACAGAGGCTTGACTCGTTTTGAGTCGGGTCGCTACAGAAATGGTATCAGAGCACATGTTGACTGTAGGACGTGACCCTAGAAACTGGAAAGCCCTTAGGAAATGATTTCTCGAAAACTTTGTTTTCAAAAGACCTTCTACTTCTCATCCCTTCTGAGTTTTATCAAGAGTTAGAAAATACCCTTTTCCCCTTGACCACACTAAGGATCAACTAAGACCACTTCGAGAAGGACAAGATATCGAAAACAACTGATGGCCACTTCAAACTAAAGAAGATTTCACCATGCATTAAAAGAGTTGAAGCTACCCGAGTTGAAGACTGTGAAGACTCGAAGAAATTGAAGACTATGAAGAATTTCCAAGTTATGCCCCAGAAGACCAAACCCATGTTGTATACTTACGTTAGATACGATGATTTGTGAGCTGTCATTTGTGTGTAAGTTTTAATTTTTGACAGCCACAACAAAAAAAAATCTATTTTCAAAACCATTGTTTGTATTGTGTGTATCTCCTCCTTTCTCTCTACCATCTCATCCCAAAACCTTGAACCCAATAGATGGCACATGAAGCTGGACTTGTACTTTCTGGACCAATGACCCAGCTAGAGGCAGAAGTATGGATTCACAACATGGAGAATCACTTCCGGAGCAACTCGATAGCACAGAAGTATGAGGTTCAATATGCCCTCCAGCACTTTACCCAAAGTGCCGCAACTTGGTGGAAAATACATCACGCCATACAAGGATTTAATGGAGCAAAGAATTGGGAAGAACTCAAGAAGACTCTGTTAAGATCCCGTCTCATTCAGAAGCATTGTGTTATCCCGATGAAGAAGACCCGAGCATGCAAAATCTGTGGAGAGATAGGACACACCCAAGAAGAACACAAGGAAGGATGTCCTTATTGTGAAGAAAATCACCCTGCTAAGGAATGCCCAACTGGGCAGGTGACATGTTTCTTGTGTGAAGGAACCAACCACTACCCGGCTCAATGCCAAATGTACCCCAAGGTACAGGAAGTCATCAAACAACAGAAGGAAGCCATGAAGGAAGCCTTCAGAGGAGAATTTGAAGAATTTGTGATGAAGAAAGATATTGAAGACCCTGATGGAGAAGGATTAACCAGATTTTACTCAAATGTCTGCTATACATGTGGAGAAGAAGGACATTTCTCACAGGACTGTACGAAGGAGAGAAAAGAGTATCTGGGAAACTTCCCGACAAAAGAAGTGGAGTTTGATCCACAAGAAATTGAAGCTTTGATCGGAACAAAGAACCTTAGGAAGAGACAAGCCCCTGAACAGAAGGACCTGAGTCATATTAGATGTTACAAGTGTAAGGATATGGGCCACTATGCCAATAAGTGCCCAAGAAAGGAATCAAGAACCCAAGGAGCAAGCACCAACATCAAGAAGCCCTGAGATTTGTCAGAAATCATCTGTTTTCGGTGCAAGAAGACATGACCCTACTCCTATACCTGCCCAGAGAAGAATGCTAAGCATGAGTAGTTTGAGTTCGGAAGTAATAAATGTAATAGGTAGCACTCTTATCCTTGAAGTTATGTAATGGATAATCCATTTGTTTTAAGGATGACAATACTCTGTAAAGATGTTGGAAAGTGAATTTGAAGTTTGATTTTGGATAACATGGATGTTTACCCAAGTCGAGACATATGTCAATTCTGAGTACCTTTTCTGACACACGCAGATGACCACCCTTTATGAGTCTTTCCTCAAAGGCCCGGAAACAATCATGACCCTGACCAGTGATCATGACTACCCAAGGATCCTGAAGGATATGATGAAGCACATCCATCTTGAAGGAGATGCAGTCTACAAAGGCTACCCATTCATGGATAATGGAGTGAAACTTTGGTATGTGGAGGTACACCTCCACCGTGCAAATGGAGTTTGCCCAAAGACTACTGGACAATACTTTTACATATCTCGTGTACCACAAGCTATTTTCTTTGACGCTGTTCGTGAAGCTGTCATGGAACCCATACACCATATTGGAGAAATACTTGAAGCAAGACTCCGTCATACTCAGGAATACCTGCAAGAGGTACATACGGAGATGATGGAGATGAAGCTCATGTCCACCCTAATCAAGGAAAAGATGGAGGATTTCAAGGAGCACATCGGAAATTTTCAGTGGTACTAAAATATCTCCAAGGGGAGATGAATGAATAAAGTTGAGAGTTGATGCTAGACCATACCAAACTATGCGGATGGCAGCATTTGTAATAAAGTACTTTCTAGGAGTTTTTAGAAGTGATTGAGGATGTAACCAAGGATTGAATATGAGAAGAAAGCTAGAATGGGATAGTTAAGTTTTGAAGATGGAAATACACGTATCATGAAGCACCTTTGTTTTTCATGAGCTTATCTTGTAACGGAAGCCTCAGAGTTGTAAATAAATTCATGAATCAATGGAATTTATGGTGTTATGATTTATCTTATGATGTATTACATGAGTTGTTACTCTATGACCCAAAATCTCCGACCATTTTCGAGGATATGAGAAAATATGGTCTATGCAAACATGATTTCATTTCATTTTAAGTGTGGTAGAAACCACAGGTACCTTCCCCGAATTAAGAAGTTTGGATAAGTGAATGCAGATGAAGAGAATGAGGAACCACCGCAAAATATGTGGATGATAAACTTGTGAGAACGTGTCTTTGAAGTTGGAATATTGAGAAAAGGAATGATTGTGATGAAACCATACCCAGGGTTAAACAGACCAATGGAAAGGAAAATGGATTCTGCAGAGTGGAATCTAAACAAAAATAAGTCTGTGATTTGTTACCTCAAGGGTATAATGGAGTGAACTGAAGGTAATGCTGGAATATGGATCGATAGTCACCCCACGGGTGAGATGAAGTTGTTCAAGTATTCAAGTGAATCCACAAGTCACTGACTTCAGGATTGATAAGGATCAAGCCCCACCTTCGTGAAGGAAGAAACTTGGAAGAAGCTACGACTGACTATCAAACGTTTTTCTTAGGAGTTTACGATAACCTGAGAATTGTGAAGAAACGATAGATGTTTTTGCTTAGCTTGCAGAATTAATGGATTTATCCGAACTTTGTTCGTTGACAAGAGAAATTTCTGCAATGCTTGTGAGGGAGCCCAAGTGCTAGAATACGACATTACTAAACCTTATACAAGGTAATGATTTCAGTGCGACATGGCTTGGCCACCATGACGACTTACTCTTATCATTCTCTTGCTATTCGGAATGGTAAATCTGAGTGACTTACCCATAGTAAAGAGACGACGTTCTTTGAAAGCTTTTGTTGAAGCCTTAGAATGGTATGATGTAAACCCCTTGTATACGGCAGTTGCTGTCACCCGTAGGAATTTTACGGTGAGTAATGAAGCCACGACCCATGTTTCACTGCAGGATAACCACTAATGGTAGACCACCATGAGATCTTCGATAAGTTATTTAGAATGATCGTGAGACCTGTCAGTTAAGAAGACCCAGTTTCGGAGGAAGTACACCTTGTTGTGAGGACACAAGATTTTGATATAACGGAGGAGCATCACCGAAGAAGCTACCGTGAAGAATGTGAACAGACAGATGCACCCAAAGGTGTGTCATGATTTGAGGGACCAGTAACTCTCATTTTAAGTGTGGTAGACCCACGCTTTCTTGGTCAATTGATTTGCTAATAAGATCCCCAAAACCCTAACCTTTTCTTTCTAGCCTTTTCGAATCTCGAGGACGAGATTCATTTTAAGTGTGGTAGTTTGTAACATCCCAAAATTCTAAATTTTGAAATGTTATATTAAATAAATAAGTAGGATTGTTTGCTTGAATGTTGTGTGATTGATTGTGTGAAATTGAGTGGAATTTTGAAACTTTTGAAATTTTAATGAGAGGGAATAAAATGACTTTCCCAAAATTTTCTATTTCGAATCCCTATTCAATTTTGAGTTCAAATATTTTCAAAACCCTCTTATAAAATCAAATGAGAGGAGGTAAATGACACTCAAAAATCATATACAATGTTTTGACTCAAATTTTAAAATAAAAACTATTTGCCATTTATTTGAAATTCTAGTTTCTTTTCATTTTGGAGTTATTGCAAAAAAATATTTTTTTTAAAGTATTTTATTCGGCCTTAAGAAAATGTTCATGTTTTAGGAAATATTTTTCTCAAAATTTTGATATATAATATGACTATATAAAATGTTTGTCTATTTGTTTTTCTTTACTGTTTTTTTTTTAAAAAAACCAGGGAACACTGTTCATGCCGGTACACTGTTCATCCGAGTATTTAAAAAAAAAAAAAAACAGGCCGGCTGATTCAGCCCATCCGGGTGGCCCTCTTCTTCTTCTCTCTTTCCCTATTTTAGTCCCACCTTGCTTAGCTTTGGATGTTTGCACCTTCCTTTCACCTATAAATATAGACCCATAGGTGCACCCAAAAGTCATCCACTTCGGGTTGAATCGAATCGTTTCGGTTTGACTAGCTTTATAAAAAAAATATTTTCTTCTCTCCGACGGGATTTCTGGAAGTCGTCTCCTCTTTGGATTTATATCTTCTCTGCATATAAAGGTATTCTCTTCGTATTTTCTTTCATACTCCTGTAGTTTAATATCCCTAGACTAGTATTTCTATAGTAGTATACGGTAGAGTAATTAGATTATTAATTCTCCGTATTTACTCATTAGTCCTAGAATTATTTTAGACATAGCATTTTTCCTCCGTAAAACAACTTGGCCCAGATTTTTCAAATAGCCATAACTTTTTACTCGTTTATCAGAATTAGATGAAACCAACGCCTAGAGTTTCGTCTTGACTTCACCTATCCAATCAACCTATGACGTCAATTTTTTTCAAAATTTCAAATTTCAAAATTTATTCAGATTTATGTTCAAACTTCTTTTGATCATATCTTTTTATCCGTAGCTCCGTTTCCGATGAATCCAATTGCGACGGATCCGTATCAAAGTAATCTTTCCGTTCACATCCTTAGTGTTATCGTTTCAACATATAATTTTGATCTTGCTCATACTTCTCTATTAGTCCCCAAAATGTGTTCACACACTGTACTAAGCTAACTCAATGCCATATTGAATTGCTTATAACTTTTGATCCGTTATTTTGAACCTAGTAATTCTTTTTCTACACGTTCATATTGACTTCCCATATATAGTAACATCATTAGTTTCAATCTTTGAACCTTTCAAATTGGAGCGATTCAATTTGAATCCGAACCTTCATTTGATCATATCTTGCAAACTGTAACATCTTTTCAATTGATTCTTTTTGCCCCTAAATACTCGTGTCATGTATTTCTATTCATAACCATCCTACTTCGGTTCAACTTCTTTTGACCTTTGTGAATTCAGATTCAATTCATACTTGAATTTACAATTTATTTCATACTTCAATTCGCTATAACTTGTGTTGTAGTGCTCCATTTTAATTAAACTCTTTTCTACAAATAAATTCTTATGTCTTATACTATTTGTCAAACAACGTTCTTGTTGTTCTCCCATACTTTGGATCGTCTTTCGTAGTCTCTCCAACCTAAGCTTATATAGTAATAGTTCATCATCCATTAACTCCTTTGAGTTGATTCCTTCACCTTTCACCTTACAACCCCATAAGAACCTATCTTGTCTTATTTTAACCTTAGTATGTTGTTATATTCGCTCCAAGACATGTTTTGTTCTTGCGTTCTTTTGGTTCTTTGTTTTGGCATGAATGTTTATTGAATGTTATTTGCTTACGATAGATTTTCCATCGGAGAGTGACGAATAGTTCTATCCAGTTATTTCTGAGAGCGATATCTTATCTTCATCAACAGTACAGGCAAGTTCACTTTGACCATCTATTTCATACCTATGTTTTATTGCATGTAGTGACATCATTCAACAAATCCCTCCCGTAGTGTTATTGAAATCCTTGTAGTTGAGTAGAATGCATGAGGTAGGAACCCACCACATGTTACTAAAGCCCCGGGAACGTTAGTTATTTTTATGCTATGCTAAAGTAGACGGGGATTGGTATGAGTGTTCGTGAGTGGTGTGAAGAAGGACTCTACGTCAAGTCGACAACTTCATGAAGACATCTTCAAGTCCTGCATCTTCAAGACCTCAAGACTTCAAGACTCGAGAAGACAAGTTTTCAATACACACTACTGGGTGAAGGATGGTTGATTGGGCATCCCTGGAGAAACCAGTGGATGGCCGGGATGCATGGAGAAGCGCCATGACATCTTGCGGAAAGCTTCACCCAGACTCAAAGAGAAGGATGAATACTTCATGCCCGGAAGCTTACCTGTGTAGCCACAAGTCATTATGGGCTCTGGCTTGGTTGATCTTTGTTGTGACTCTACTGGGCAGTGCTACGAGATGTAGTCGACGTTAGGATTGGGATGGGCACTGTCGGACAGTTAGGGAAGCACTCTGAAAGACCATGTTTCTTTCATCCTGTTCTCAAACACCAGGCAGTGCGAGGACTTACCAGGAGGGAAAGAATCTTGTGGGTAAAGTACACAACACTCTGCAGAGTTAAACCTAATCGATTAGCCGTGTCCCCGGTTACGGACAATTTGAGCCTCTGGACATGGATCTATCTCAGAACTCTCAACACTGGACTGATAACTTAATTGTGGGCAACTTAAGATACTTGTGGGTATTGAGACATTGGTTGGCGGAACCATGTCATGATAGGTAATTCCATAGTGAAATTCCTGATATTCCCTTTTGTTGTAGGAAAATAAAATCAGCTTTTACGCAAAAACTTAGACACAGAGCCACAAAGCCTTTGCATATAGAATAGTCTTTATTCTTCTGTTCTACTATGGTGATCTTGCCGGTACATTCAATGTACTGACCTATATGGCTGCAACGTATCATGTTGCAGATACTCTTCTACGACGGGTAAGAGTACGATTCAGGGTTACGGTCTGCACTCAACTCGCCGTTGGTGTTATTGGGACTCCACTCCCGTTGACTGTATCCGCTGCTATTCTAAGGTATATATCAGTTTTGCGTTAATTACATGTGATTGCACTTTGATATATACATTGATGTACTGTGTGTGCCAGCATACTGATCTAGGGATGGCATAGCAAACACAGAGGCTTGACTCGTTTTGAGTCGGGTCGCTACAATCACATCATACAATACTGAAAAGATGAATATACAAGATTGGCTTACACTCGCCACATCCTAAATTACAATTCACTCAGAGTGCAAATCATCCAGATGAAGACAGGGTCCGCCTACAGACAAAATCAAATGATAAAAACAGATGCAAATGATACTATCTCGCTATCCCAAAGATCAAGACCATGGTCCTCTATTCACCCGGGTAAGTCACATACATCCTGCCTCTTTCCTCATCATATTCCCACTTGATAAGCTCATCTTGCACGTACTCATCTGTACCTGTACCTGGAGGGTTGTAGTAATCTGTGAGCCATAAGGACTCAGCAATCAAGCGCCCGGGTACCGAGACTATTCAAGCTTAAAGGTGGGGATGGGGTATGTGTTTAGTTTCCAGCAACACTAAGCATATATGGTGGCTAACTTACGCAACATGAAATAAATATGAGTGGCCTACAATGAACCATCAAATCGAGTATGATCTCTATGAGATCCTGAAGACTTACTTACGTCAATCATAACCCCACCGTATTCTCTCTCGGAACATGTTCACGAGCAGAGACGATCACGGTTACTCACACAGTTGGTGTATTTTATTTAAAGTTTACTTCAAGTTTACTATAACCGAGTGTTACACAAATATCCAAGTTGCCACATAACCACGGGCACGACTTCTCGAAAAGTTTTAACCCTGCAGGGGTGCTCCAACTAGTCCATCACAAATAACCACACTCCGCGGGAATAGCCTCGACCACGGATCTCGCGGTCATCATAGGTAATTCCAAAGGAATTCCAACACCTCGAGAAAACCTGAAGAAAGTCAGACTCCACACGCAAGACACTCGAGAAAGGTAAAACAAATCCAGCAAGACCACCCGACATGTCGATGAACCCGATAAGAGCTGCATATCTCATTCTCAGGACACGTCGGATAAGCGACGCATACGGAGGCCTGATAGAAATCTCCCAAGTTGCCCTGGGTTGGCCCCACACAGTGCTCTAGTTTAGACCAACACTCATGAGGAGCACTGGCCTGGGGGTTGATTAATTATCCACGGGTTTGCAAGACCCTATGCAAATTGTATTAAGTTGTTAAGCAAATGTAGTACCAATGTTGGGTCTTGTCAGACGAGTTTTAATCTCAACCGAATAAACTAGGGGGTCCCCATAACAACCCCGAGCATGTTAGGAGCACGAAATATGGAAAACATAACACCGGTAACAAGAATCTATGGCGGTAACAGCAGAACAAAACACTTAGCAAAAGGCCAAGCCTTCCACCAATACCAAGATATATATGCGCATTAAATTAAATAACAAATAAAATTGTGATATCCAAATCCATGTTATCACATGGAACAACCTGCACCTGCAACTAAGAACGCTATAAGAGGGGTTGAGCAACGATAACTTAGCCAATCAAAGGTTTGCTAGGACGTGGAGGGTTAGAGGCTTTCATGGCAATTAGGAGGCTGATATTCAAGTGGTAGGTAGCGCAATTGTAATGATAAGAGCGAGAAACTAGCAAGCAAAAATAGTATCAGGATCCGGGTACGATCATCTTGCCTATTGGTTCTTCAGTGATACAAGTAGCAGGATCCTTGTAGTGGTACTCTCTTGGGGTCCTCATACTCAGTATCAACACTCGCGGCTACCCAAGATAAAAAGCAACAATAAACATCCAACCAAATTTCAATGCACAAACAAGATGATACATGATCCATTTAGAAGAATTTAACATGGCAATCCAAAACTAGTCAGGTTTCACATGCAAAGTTAGTTTATTAATGAATCTAGAAAAAACGTCATGTTAAGTTATTTGGACATGCATGAACATGGCAAATATGGATGCAGCATGCAAAGCCGATAGAAATGCATATAACGAATGCAAGAAATGGAGTTACGGTTCTCACGATACGCTCAAGACAAGGTACGAAGGCAAAACACCAGACAACCAATGCCATGGGCTAATTCTTGGCATTCCAAGGTAGCCACTGGTTAGGCCACGAAAAACGAACCACAATAGACTCAAAAATAAATCAATTGCATGGAGTATAGCTCCCACATGTCACAAAACAATAACATAGCTACTTACATAGCCCACAACTTGAGCTACAGGAACCCTACAACCACAAAAAAGATATTGACAGAAAGTACATGATATATACATCAACTTATCCAACTACACAATCAGCAACAGAGGCACACATCAACAAGCATGAATCTATCAAGTTGACATGAACAAACAGTTTTCTGGGACTTAGTGAAAATTCCTGTTTTTCTGGAATCTGAGTTCATAAAGTAGCAAGTTGACAGCAGTAGTAAAGTATGCTAGAGACCACCTCTTGGCATGAAAATTAACAGGATGGTACTAGAAAACATCTACTACAAATAACTGACACTAAGCATGCTCAAATTCACAACACATCACAAGAAACCATCCTCTCTACATGGCATAAAAATAACAGCAGATCCTCAGACTTAGTAGTTTTTTAGCATGCTGAAACAGAAACATTAAGTTGGCTATTTAACAGCATGTTTCCCGCTTATATGGGTGATTATCATGTTAAAAAAATACCATGGCCTAATAGATATAAAACACTAGCACTTCCATGTTGGCACATGCCCCAAAGCAAGTAAGGGTTAAATCATGCAAAAATGATAAAGTAGCAACACAACTGAAAATGACAGTTTTATGAACTTGCTCAAAAGTGGAATATGAAGGCACCAATGGATTCATTGGCTCTTTCTACCCCAAAAACATGTGTCATACTCATATGTTCATGTGAAACAACAAGGCACAACAAGATAGCAAAAACAATCACCTATTCACATAAGTGGTTCATACTCTAATTGAACATGAGCAAATATGAGCAAAGAAGATTGGAATCTTAGCTAGAGATGGAAATGAGCTAACAAATACCACATGCAAATAATCAACAAGGGGTGAGTCAAGTGGGAAGCCCACTAGTCACCCACACACACACATACACTCTACACCACACACACTCTAGAAAGCACACACACACACACACACATGCTTCATATGCCTAAGGGCATATGAGCACTAGCTCACTCATGATCATACCACCCAAGAGGGGGTGTTCATCCACACACTTACTCATATGGCCATATATGCATAAGCACATGGCACACACACACTCACTCTCACAAGTGCACTAGGCACAAAACTCACTCCCACACACTCCCACAAACAAGCATGCATGTAAACTCTCACCAAGCTAGGTCATGCATATATGCACACTCTCATGCACATACACACACATAGGGATGTATGCATGAAGCACACACACTCCCAACACACAAACACATACAGATGCACATATGCTCTCATACATACACACATACATCTACACATGCATATGTACTCTTATGTACATACACATACACACACACACACACATATATATATATATATATATATATATATATATAAGCACCAAGCATACCACACACTACAAATCACAAAAGAAAACAGAAAGAAAACCTACAATTGCTCATTTCTGCATATAAACACATATAATGCAAGGAAGAAAAATAAACAAAATAAAAACAATAAAAAAGGGGAGGTACTTGGGCTCGAACCCAAGACCTCCTGCGTCTTACCCCACGAACCAATCACTCTGCTATCGCTATGTTTGCTAATAGAGGGGGCGCTCTACCTATCTTAATCACACACATGCACTAACTATCTAACAAACTGAACCGCACACGCAGTCTGACAGAGCAACGGCGCAGCACGGGGCTAGCTCCGGCCATCTCCGGCGAGGCGGGACCCCGGCGGGGGAGCAAGAATGGAAGGGCTAAAAAATTGTACGCATACTGCATCTAAGGGCATTGCACCGAGAGCGCGAAGTTGACACGGACGAAACTATGTGTACATGAGGCTAACAACAAAGAGGGCGAGAGGAATGGAAGGAGGGATATACCTCCACTACCTAGGACATGGATAGGAGGCGCGGGACACGATGGACCGGCGGCTGCGAGTCAAAGAACTCCGACACACTCCTGTTCCGAGACATCGAGGAAGAAGACGCTGACGATGAGGGGGCTCCAGGGTTGATGGCGTCGCGTGCGTAGATGAAGAAGACTTGAGGGACTACGAGGCATCGATCCTCGCCGTCGGGGAGGAAGAGGACGATGCAGAGGATCTACCCCGAGCACGTGCTCGAGCTCGACCGGAGCATGGCAGACAGGCGATGGCTATGGCGTGGGCTCTTACTTGAGCGGCGATGCGAGGTGGGAGAGGGACTGAATGGAGCTACGGATGCTAGGGCTAGGTCGGGGACACCTTATAAAGGGGCTAGGGTCGACGGACGGCCATCAAATCAGCGGAGTTGGTGACGTGGCTACTGTGGATGTGCTGCCGTAGAGAGGAGAACGAACGTGCGCGCTGGGAGGCCGGCTGGGCTGCGCTAGCGCTCGGCCTCCCTACTGCTGGGCTAGGAGAGGCCCAGCTAGGGGACAACTCTCTCCCTCTCACAAAAAGGCTTACTTTATTTTTTTAAACAACAGCAACACAAGCCAAAACCATACTACTGGAAAAAGATCTTGTGAAAACAAAATAGATTGGGACTCACTAAATAATGCACTATTTAAGAAAAATATTAAGTTAATTTTTTTAGGACAAGTAATTTTATATCCTTTTAAAATAACAGCCCCTCTTTTATTAAAGCACAAAAGCATACCACTCCAAACATCCAAAAGAACCACACTCTAAATTAAATATACATATAGGGCTACCTCTTGAACATTTTTAAGCATTTTAATTTGCAAGTTAATTCTGTTATGAAAATAACATGTGAATGAAAGGCATTAGGTTGGGGTTTTTGATGAAAGAAAGAGAGGGGAAGATGAAGGAGGTTGCACACATGAACTCCACCCACACTAAAATCACATCACAACACAAGTCACACTCCCATCCACCACACCATTCGAAGACACATGAAAACAAGCAAGGCAAGATGAATGCTATGATGGATGAAATGATGCATGAATGCACAACCACACATGGAGGACAAGTTTCAAAACATCAATAAGCTCATGACACAAGGTTCATACAATAGGTTACATGCCATAACAGGTAGGGACAACACTTGGGCTGTCACAACTCTCCCACACTACAAGAGGATCTCGACCCGAGATCTAGGAACGAAAGAAGTCCGGAAATTCGGAACGGAGAAGGTTCTTGCGTACCCAAGTAGCTTCTTTGTCGGAATGATGAGACCACTTCACCTTGAGGAATTTGATAGACTTGTTGCGAGTCTTACGCTCAGTTTCTTCAAGAATTGCAACTGGATGCTCACGATAAGAGAGATCTTCTTGGAGATCGATGTCTTGGAGGTTAATGGTTCGCTCAGGAGTCTTGAAGCATCTCCAGAGCTGAGAAACATGGAAGACATCGTGCACGTTTGCGAAATTCGGAGGAAGCTCTAGTTTATATGCAAGACCACCTCTCTTGCCAACAACTTTGAAAGGACCAACAAACCGAGGAGCCAACTTTCCTTTAATTCCAATGTTTTCTATCGTAATAGCTCTTTTGTCAGGACTAAGCTGCTTTGAGGTTCTCGCGAATGACATGGCACTTTTCTTCTGCTTCAGTGATCATCTCATTGCCCAATATCTGACGCTCACCGGTTTCAGACCAGTTAAGCGGGATACGACACTTTCTGCCATAGAGAATCTCGAAAGGGGCCTTGCCTGAACTAGCTTGAAAGCTATTGTTGTATGAGAATTCAGCATATGGAAGGCAGTCTTCCCATTTCATGCCGAACGAAATCACACAAGCTCTGAGCATATCTTCAAGGATCTAATTGACTCTCTCAACTTGACCACTTGTCTGCGAATGGAACGCAGTGCTGAAACGGATCTTTGTACCCATAGCAGTCTGGAAGGACTCCCAAAACTTAGAAGTAAAGAGGCTTCCATGGTTAGAAGAGATGAGCTGAGGAATACCATGCAAAGACACTATCCTTGACGTATACAACTCTGCAAGCTGAGCTGCGGAGATAGATTCTTTGACTGGCAGGAAATGAGCAACTTTTGACAGCTTATCGATAACCACAAAGATGGCATCGTTGCCTTTCTTGGACTTGGGAAACCCAGTGACGAAATCCATCTCAACATGATCGAATTTCCACTCTGGAATAGGCAAAGGCTGAAGAAGACCTGCTGGATGTTGATGCTCCGCCTTTACTCTGCAAAAAACATCACACTCGTTCACGAACCGAGCAATTTCACGTTTCATGCGAGTCCACCAGAAGGTTTCCTTGAGATCCTGATACATCTTGGAACTGCCTGGATGAATGGATAGAAGAGAATTATGTGCTTCGTCCATGATAACATTTCTGAGATCACCTTTTGGAACCACAAGACGGTCCTCAAAGAACAAGGTATCTTTGTCATCAACACGAAAGCACTTATACTTCGGAATGCTCTTGGCCACACCTTTCTTCACTTTCTTCACCATAGCGTCAAGAAGCTGCGCTTGGTGAACCTGCTCTTCCAGAGTCGGAGAGACTTGAAGATTTGCAAGAAATCCTTGCGGAATCATCTGAAGGTTGAGCTTGCGGAATGCTTCACAAAGCTCAGGTTGAAGAGGCTTCAAGATGAGACTATTGCAGTACGCCTTACGGCTGAGCGCGTCTGCAATGACATGTGCTTTCCCAGGAGTATACTCAATGCTTGGATTAAAGTCCTCAAGCATTTCCACCCAACGAGACTGCCGAAGATTGAGATTGGGTTGAGTGAAAATGTACTTCAAGCTCTTGTGATCGGTGTACACCTCAACTGGTCTACCCAACAACAAATGCCTCCAAGTTATTAGAGCATGCACAACTGCCGCCAACTCAAGATCATGAGTGGGGTAGTTCTTCTCGACAGGCTTCAACTGATGCAAGGTATAAGCAACGATCTTCTTGTCTTGCATGAGAACACCACCAAGGCCTTGGAGAGAAGCATCACAGAAAACTTGGAAATGCGTAGACTGCTCAGGAAGAACAAGAACTGGAGCTGAAGTCAGTCTCTGCTTAAGCATATTGAATGCCACATCACACTCAGGAGACCAAACAAACTTGACACTCTTCTGGAGGAGATTGGATAGAGGCTTAGCAATTTAAGGGAAGTTCTCCACGAATCTTCTGCAATAGCTAGCAAGCCCGAGGAAACTCCGAAGCTGCTTCACATTCTGAGAAGGTTCCCACTTCAAGATTGCCTCAACTTTCTCAGGGTGCACTTTAATTCCCTCGGCAGAGATGACATTCCCGAGGTACAACAC
Source organism: Hordeum marinum (assembly GCA_022496015.1). NCBI lineage: Eukaryota > Viridiplantae > Streptophyta > Magnoliopsida > Poales > Poaceae > Hordeum > Hordeum marinum. The sequence goes on along the minus strand of CM039678.1, from coordinate 388,734,464 downwards.
TTCATTGAGCCAAAACTCACACTTGGAAAACTTGGCATAGAATCGGTGATCTCTTAACTTGTCAAGCACAAGGTGGAGATGCTCTGCATCCTCTTCTTCTGTCTCCGAGAACACAAGGATATCATCTAGATAGACCAAGCCAAATTCATTCTCTTGAAAGGAGAGAAAATGAAATTCATCATTCTTGAGAAGGTTGGAGGAGCATTAGCAAGACCAAATGACATGACAGTGTACTCATAAGAGCCAAAACTCGTCCTGAAAGCGGTCTTGGGAATGTATTCTCCGTGAATGCAAATCTGATGATAACCGATGCGAAGATCAAGCTTCGAGAAAACCTTGGCACCTTTCAGTTGCTCAAACAACTCATTGATGTTGGGAAGTGGGTACTTGTTTCTGATTGTCTTCTTGTTCAATGGTTGGTAGTCGACACAAAGACGATTCGTGCCATCTTTCTTCTTGACAAACAAAACACCACAACCCCATGGAGAAGAACTTGGTCTGATCAGACACAGACGTTCTTGCTCATCTAGCTGCTTCTTCAACCCTTTCAGCTCTTCGGGGCCAAGTTTATATGGGCGCTTGCAGACCGGTTCAGTTCCGGGCTCGAGATCAATCACGAACTTGACTGGCCAGTGTGGAGGCATTCCTGGCAATTCTTCTGGAAAGACATCTTCATACTCACAAACCACCGGAATTTAAGAAATCGCCGAGATTTCACCCTTGTCATTTAGAGCAAAGAGACGGATTGTGTCATCGCGAGCCATGAAAATAATCACGTCTTCTGAAGGATGAGTCAGCTTGACTTCTTTTGCTTTGCAATCAATATGAGCCTTATTCATAGCCAGGAAGTCCATGCCCAAAATGAGATCAATGTCGGAATTACCGAGAACAATTGGAGAAGCCGGAAAAGAACAATTTCCCAACTTGATAGAAACATCCGGAACCACCTTGTTAGCACTCATGAGAGTGCCAGGCTAAACAACACGCAAAGCCTTACTCAAATATTCAGAATCAAAATCATGCTTGATGAAGAATGCTTTAAACATGAATGAATGCGATGCTCTCGAATCAAACAAAACTTTTGCAGGAAAATCATTAACTGAGAGATTACCCATGATCACTTGAGAAGAATCCTCAGCCTTTGCTGCATTCACCATATTCACTCTTGCGGTCTTGGGGTTATGCTTCACCATAGCATTGCCTGGAATCTTGACAGGAGGAGGAGGCGGAAGACGCCGCTGGTTGCACTTGTTTGCATAGTGACCCTTCTAGCCACACTTGTGACAAGTCACCTCAGAAAGCGGACGAACATTGCCTGGAGGAGGAACAAGAACTCCCTTGGATGCCTGGGTTCTCTGCTGGAATCTTGGGTTGGGTGGGTGGGAAGAACCACGACCACCAAAGTGCTTCTACTACTAAGGAGGGCGAAATGGAGGAGGGTTTGGCACCCAATACTTCTGCTGCATGGGAACCATCTGAGAGCTGGAAGAAGAATAATATGAATCCCTTGAACGCTTCTTAGAGTTCTCTAACTTGAGCTGAGTTGCCTCGAACTTCAAAGCCATGTTATAGAACTGATCAAACTCACGAGGCTCTTGAAGAACTAGGCCTAGCAAAAGCTCATCCTTGAGACCACCTCTGAACTGATAGATCATAGCCTTGTCATCTGGAAGATCTTGCTTAGCATAATGGGCTAGATTCTCGAACTCGACGTTGTACAGGTAGACAGACTTGCTTCCCTGCTTCAGGTGCCTGAACTTCTCATGCATCTACTCGACAAAGCTTGTCAGAATGTAATGAGCCCTGAAGTCACGATGGAAATTGTCCCAAGTAACAACACGATCGCTCGTGGAATCCTTATACTTCTGCCACCAATCAGCTGCTTGACCCTTGAGCTGGAACGATGCAAATCTGACAAAGTCCTCTGGCCTGACATTGCTGCACACAAAATGCTTACTCATATCACGAAGCCAATCATCAACATCTAGAGGCTGCTCACAATAGGTGAAAGACTTGGGCTGGTTGGCATGGAACTGATTGAGTGTCGCAAATTGAAACTGATTCTGAAAATTCCCTTGAAAACCTTGCTGACCCTGCTCCCTTTCTAGCAACAGCCTGAGAAACATCTGAGTGTTCGCATTGGTTGCGGCCATCACAGGTTGACAAGCTTCTGGAGGAGGAGGCGGAGGTGGCGGCGGCGGGGGTTGTGGTGGTGGTGGAACATCAGCCTACTCCTCATCACGACCCGGATTGCTACGAGTTTGTGGAGCCACCGTGAAGATGGACAAAACGCATCAGCACCTCATTGAAAGATGAAACAAAGCTGAATCAAAAGCTTGAAGAAAATTGAACAAATAACAACACAACCTTCCTACTGAAAAATTAGTAAGAATCCTTCTTAGGTTTATGATAACATCATCAAAAATTAGAAGCCACTTGCAATACCACAATAGTATTGAGCTAAGCGCTCGGAACAAATGTATATGCCCAGATACATCTGAAGAAGATGTTCCTAAATGACTACAAGATTTCCCACCTATGAACTTCCGAAAACTTTCTGGTTATGCAATGTGATGTGGGGCATACAAGGACGAAATATCTCACACAACTAACAATCCTACACCCCAACTGTATCCATCCTTCAGCACATAACCAGAGGCATTCGCAAATTCATCTAACTCGAATCCTCGAACTCACAATGATACTAAATCATGGTGGTACCCCGGACGCCTCCCTAGTACTGGGTGACTCCGACCTTATCTCACCATGATAAGTATTGAAGTAATTCCGAACACTCTCCGTCCTAAGATATCAAGGAAGCTAAATGATGACGATGTGCCAACATTCCCTGGAGCTCGACTCCCCGGAAGAAATCAAGTCAGACAAGAGGCACCAAGACAGAACCTTGTCACATTGACATCATATAGATTCCAAAATACCCGCGTGATCCTAATTTTTTTTGAGTGAGAAGAGGAGTAGAATCAAAATTCCTAAGTCGAATACCTGACCAGAGCATAGAAGAGGAGTAAAAAGAATCCTACTCAAAATAGTTTTTACTAGGCTCGACTCGGTCAAGTTTGATCAAGCAAAGGCTCCTATGGTCCTATGGCTCTGAATACCAACTTGTCACGCACAAGATGTGCGCCCATCCTTTTTAAGGCATGAGGGCCCCACAAGGGATAGAGGCGCATCTTGCCGTTAGCAAGCAGAAAATCATCACATCATACAATACTGAAAAGATGAGTATACAAGATTGGCTTACACTTGCCACATGCTAAGTTACAATTCACTCAGAGTTCAAACCATCAAGATGAAGACAGGGTCCGCCTACGGACGAAATCAAACGATAAAAATAGATGCAAATGATACTATCTCGCTATCCCAAAGATCACGACCATGGTCCTCTACTCATCCGGGTAAGTCACATACATCCTGCCTCTTTCCTCATCATATTCCCACTGGAGCTGGGTAAGATCATCCTGCACGTACTCATCTATACCTGTACCTAGAGGGTTGTAGTAATCTGTGAGCCATACGGACTCAGCAATCAAGTGTCCGGGTACCGAGACTATTCAAGCTTAAAGGTTGGGATGGGGTATGTGTTTAGTTTGCAGCAGCACTAAGCATATATGGTGGCTAACTTACGCACCATGAAATAAATATGTGTGGCCTACGATGAACGATCAAATCGAGTATGATCTCTATGAGATCTTGAACACATACTTACGTCAATCATAACCCCACCGTGTTGTCTCTCGGAACATGTTCACGAGCAGAGACGATCACGGTTACTCACACAGTTGGTGTATTTTATTTAGAGTTTACTTCAAGTTTACTATAACCGAGTGTTAAACAAATATCCAAGTTGCCACATAACCGCGGGCATGACTTCTCGAAAAGGTTTAACCCTGCAGGGGTGCTCCAACTAGTCCATCACAAATAACCACACTCTGAGGGAATAGCCTCGACCACGGATCTCGCGGTCATCATAGGTAATTCCAAAGGAATTCCAACACCTTGAGAAAACCCGAAGAAGGTCTGACTCCACACGCAAGACACTCGATAAAGGTGAACCAAATCTAGCAAGACCACCCGACGTGTCGATGAACCCGATAAGAACCGCGTATCTTGTTCTCAATACGCGACGGATAAGCGACATGTACGGAGGCCTGATAGAAATCTCCCAAGTTGCCCTGGGTTGGCCCCGCACAGTGCTCTAGTTTGGACCAACACTCATGAGGAGCACTGGCCCGGGGGTTGATTAATTATCCATGGGTTTGCAAGACCCTATGCAAATTGTATTAAATTGTTAAGCAAATGTAGTACCAATGTTGGGTCTTGCCAGACAAGCGTTAATCTCAACCGAATAAACCAGGGGGTCCCCATAACAACCCCGAGCATGTTAGGAGCGCAAAATATGGAAAACATAACACCGGTAACAAGAATCTATGGCGGTAACAACGGAACAAAACACTTAGGAAAAGGCCAAGCCTTCCACCAATACCAAGATATATATGTGCATTAAATTAAATAACAGATAATATTGTGATATCCAAATCCATGTTATCACATGGAACAACCTACACCTGCAACTAAGAACGCTATAAAGAGGGGCTGAGCAGCGATAACTTAGCCAATCAAAGGTTTGCTAGGATGTGGAGGGTTAGAGGCTTTCATGGAAATTAGGAGGCTGATATTCAAGTAGTAGGTAGCGCAATTGTAACTATAAGAGTGAGAAACTAGCACCCAAAAATAGTATCGGGATCCGGGTACGATCATCTTCCCTGTTGGTTCTTCAGTGATACAAGTAGCAGGATCCTCGTAGTGGTACTCTCTTGGGTCCTCATACTCAGTATCAACACTCGCGTCTACCCAAGAGAAAAAGCAACAATAAACATCCAACCAAGTTGCAATGCACAAACAAGATGATGCATGATCCATTTAGAAGAATTTAACATGGCAATCCAAAACTAGTCAGGTTTCACATGCAAAGTTTGTTTATTAACGAATCTGGACAGAACCTCATGTTAAGTTATTTGGACATTCATGAACATGGAAAATATGGATGCAGCATGCAAAGTCGATAGGAATTCATATAAGGAACGCAAGAAACGGAGTTACGGTTCTCACGATACGCTCACGACAAGGTACGAAGGTAGAACACAAGACAACCAATGTCATGGGCTAATTCTTGGCATTCCAAGGTAGCCACTGCTTAGGCCACGAAAAACTAACCACAATATACTCAAAAATGAATCAATTACATGGAGTATAGCTGCCACATGTCACAAAACAATAAAACAACAATCTGCCACAAAACGGCAACATAGCAACTTACACAGCCCACAACTTGAGCTACAGGAACCCTACGGCCACAAACAAGATATTGACAGAAACTACATGATATATACATCAACTTATCCAACTACACAATAAGAAACGGAGGCACACATCAACAAGCATGAAGCTATCAAGTTGACATGAACAAACAGTTTTCTGGGACTTAGTGAAAATTCCAGTTTTTCTCGAATCTGAGTTCGTAAAGTAGCAAGTTGATAGCAGTAGTAAAATATGCTAGAGACCACCTCTTGGCATGAAAATTAACAGGATGGTAGAAGACAACATCTACTACAAATAACTGACGCTGAGCATGCTCAAATTCACAACACATCACAAGAAACCATCCTCTCCACATGGCATAAAAATAACAGTAGATTCTCAGACTTAGTAGTTTTTCAGCATGCTGAAACAGAAACATTAAGTTGGCTACTTAACAGCATGGTTCCCGCTTATATGGGTGATTCTCATGTTAAACAAAAATACCATGGCATAATAGATATAAAACGCTAGCACTTCCATGTTGGCACATGCCCCAGAGCAAGTAAGGATTAAATCATGGAAAAATGACAAAGTAGCAACACAACTGAACATGACAGTTTTATGAACTTGCTCAAAAGTGGAATCTGAAAGCACCAATGGATTCATTGGCTCTTTCTACCCCAAAAACATGTGTCATACACATATGTTCATGTGAAACAACAAGGCACAACAAGATAGCAAAAACAATCACCTGTTCACATAAGTGGTTCATACTCTAATTGAACATGAGCAAATATGAGCAAAGCAGATTGGAATCATACTTAGAGATGGAAATGAGCTAACAAATACCACATGCATATAATGAACAAGGGGTGAGTCAAGTGGGAAGCCCACTAGTCACCCACACACACACATACACTCTACACCACACACACACTCTACAAAGCACACACACATGCTTCAAATGTCTAAGGGCATATGAGCACTAGCTCACTCATGACCATACCACCCAAGAGGGAGGTTTCATCCACACACTAAATCACATGGCCATATATGCATAAGCACATGGCACACACACTCACTCTCACAAGTGCACTAGGCACAAAACTCACACACACACACTCCCACAAACAAGCATGCATGTAAACTATCATCACACTAGGTCATGCATATATGCACACTCTCATGTGCATACACACACATAGGGGTGTATGCATGAAGCACACACGCTCCCAACACACAAACACATACACATGCACATATGCTCTCATGCATACACACATACATCTACGCATGCATAAGTACTCTTATGTACATACACATACACACATATATATAAGCACCAAGCACACCACACACTACAAATCACAAAAGAAAACAGAAAGAAAACCTGAACTTGCTCAATTCTGCATATACACACATATAATGCAAGGAATAAAAAGAAACAAAATTAAAAAATAATTAAAAAAGGGGAGGTACTTGGGCTCGAACCGACCTCCTAGGTCTTACCCCATGAACCAAACACTCTGCTATCGCTTCGTTTGCCAACAGAGGGGGCGCTCTGCCTATCTTAACCACACACATGCACTAACTATCTGATGAACTGAACCGCACACGCACTCTGACAAAGCAACGACGCAGCACGGGGCTAGCTCCGGCCATCTCCGGCGAGGTGGGACACCGGCGGGGAGCAAGAATGGAAGGGCAAAAAACTAGTACGCATACTACATCTAAGGGCAGAGCACCGAGAGCGCGAAGTTGACACGGACAAAACTACGCGTACATGAGGCTAACAACAAAGAGGGCGAGAGGAATGGAAGGAGGGGTATACCTCCACTACCTAGGACATGGATAGGAGGCGCGGGACACGATGGAGCGATGGCTGCGAGTCGAAGAACTCCGACACACTCCTGTTCCGAGACGTCGAGGAAGAAGACACCGACGATGAGGGGGCTCTAGGGTTGATGGTGTTGCATGCGTAGATGAAGCCGACTTCAGGGACTCCGGGGCGTCGATCCTCGCCGTCGGGGAGGAAGAGGACGATGCAGAGGATCTACCCCGAGCACGTGCTCGAGCTTGACCGGAGCATGGCAGACAAGCGACGACTATGGTGTGGGCTCTTTCCTGAGCAGCAGCGCGAGGTGGGAGAGGGACTGAATGGGGCCAAGGATGCTAGGGCTAGGTCGGGGACACCTTATAAAGGGGCTAGGGTCGACGGACGACCGTCAAATCACCGGAGTTGGCAACATGGCTAGTGTGGATGTGCTGCCGTACAGAGGAGAACGAACGTGGGCGCTGGGACGCCGGCTGGGCTGCGCTAGCGCTCGACCTCCCTGCTGCTGGGCCAGGAGAGGCCCAGCTAGGGGACAGCTCTCTCCCTCTCAGAAAAAGGCTTACTTTATTTTTTTAAAACAACACCAACACAAGCCAAAACTAGAAAGATGGAAAAAGATCTTGTGAAAACAAAATAGATTGGGACTCACTAAATAATGCACTAAATAATAAAAATATTAAGTTAAATTTTTTAGGACAAGTAATTTTAATTCCTTTTAAAATAACAGCCCCTCTTTTATTAAAGCACAAAAGCATACCACTCTAAACATCCAAAAGAACCACACTCTAAATTAAATATACATATAGGGCTACCTCTTGAACATTTTTAAACATTTTAATTTGCAAGTTAATTCTGTTATGAAAATAACATGTGAATGAAAGGCATTAAGTTGGGGTTTTTGATGAAAGAAAGAGAGGGGAAGATGAAGGAGGTTGCACACATGAACTCCACCCAAACTCAAATCACATCACAACATAAGTCACACTCCCATCCACCACACTGTTCGAAGACAGATGAAAACAAGCAAGGCAAGATGAATGCTATGATGGATGAAATGATGCATGAATGCACAAACACACATGGATGACAAGTTGCAAAACATCAATAAGCTCATGACACAAGGTTCATACAATAGGTTACATGCCATAAAAGGTAGGGACAACACTTGGGCTGTCACACTAACCCTACTATGTCACTGGGTGAGGTCACCGCAAGATTGAACCCAAAACCAAGCACTTCTCCCATTGCAAGAATTACCAATCTAGTTGGCCAAACCAAAACAATAACTCTAAGAGACTTACAAGGATGTGATATCATGTATATAATAATTTGGAGGAGATTCAAATAAGATTCATGGATAATCTGAACATAAACTCACAATTCATTGGATCTTGACAAACACACCACAAAAGAGGTTTACATCGGATAGATCTCCATGAAGATCATGGAGAACATGGTATTGAAGATCAAAGAGACAGAAGAAGCCATCTAGATACTAGCTATGGACCCATAGGTTTGTGGTGGACTACTTACGTATCATCGGAGGGGCAACAGAGTTGATGTAGATGCCCTTCACGATCGAAACCCCTCCGGCAGATTACCGGAAAAGGCTCCAAGATTGGATCTCTCGGGAATGGAGGATACCGATGGTGGAAAAGTATTTAAATGGCTCTTTTTGATGTTAGGCCAAAGATTAGGGTGAGGAGACCCGCCGGGAGACGACAAGCCTACTAGTCGCGGCCAGGGGGCCCATGCCTAGCAGGCTTGTGACCTCCTGGCACAAGTCCTGGCATGCACTCCATGCCTGGTTAATTTGTTTCCTTCAAGAAAAATTCCTTCTGAAGGTTTATTCCGATTGAAATCCGGTTAATATTTCATATCTGCAAAACTCAAAAACAAGGAAAAAACAGAAACTGGCACTAGGCTCTAGATTAATAGGTTAGTCCCAAAAATAATATAAAATAGCATATTAATGCATATAAAACATCCAAAATAGATAATAGAATAGCATGCCATCATCAAAAATTATAGATACGTTGGAGTAGTATCAATCGACCAGACTTGGAGTGCACGCCAGGGCATCTGCCAGGAGGTCACAAGCCAGGGAGGCGTGACCACCCCCTGGCCGCGCCTAGGAGGCTTGCCACCTCCTAGCAGGTCTCCTAGCCCTAATCTTCCTCCTATAAATACCCAAATACTCCCCCAATACCAAAAAGAGACAAGCAAATACTTTTTTGCCACGAGAAGCCTCCGTTCTCGAGAGATTCAATCTTGGAGCCTTTTTTGGCAATCTACCGAAGGGGGATTCGATCACGGAGGGCATCTACATCAACTCCATTGCCTCTCTGATGATGCGTGAGTAGTCCACCACAGAGGTACGGGTCCATAGCTAGTATCTAGATGGCTTCTTCTCTCTCTTTGTGCTTCAATACCATGTTCTTTATTATCTTCATGGAGATCTATCCGATGTAATACTCTTTTGCGGTGTGTTTGTCGAGATCTGATGAATTGTGGGTTTATGTTCAGATTATCCATGAATATCATTTGAGCCTTTTCTTAATTCTTATATGCATGATTTCATATTCTTTGCAAGTCTCTTCGAGTTATTGGTGTGGTTTGGCCATCTACATTGGTAATTCTTGCAATGGGAGAAGTGCTTAGTTTTGGGTTCAATCCTTCGGTGTCCTCACCAAGTGACAAAGTAGGGGTAGCGAGGCATGTATTGTATTGTTTCCATCAAGGATAAAGGATGGGGTTTTCATCATATTGCTTGAGTTTATCCCTCTACATCATGTTATCTTACCTAATGCGTTACTCTATTCTTCATGAACTTAATACTCTAGATGCATGCAGGAGTTGATTGATGTGTGGAGTAATAGCAGTAGATGCAAAATCATTTAGGTCTACTTGACACGGACATGATGCCTATATGCATAATCATCTCCTTGGATATCTTCATGATTATTCGCTTTTCTATCAATTGCTCGATAGTAATTTGTTCACCCACCGTGATACTTTCCTTCAAGAGAGAAGCCTCTAGTGAAATCTATGGCCCCCAGGTCTACTTTCCGTAATATATTTTTATATCTATAAACTAAAAGTACCAAAAATACCATCTTGCAATTTATTTCCATCTTACTTTCCGCAATCTGTTACATCTATCTCTATCAAATCTAATCCTTGCAAATACCCATGAAGGGATTGACAAACCCTTTATAGCATTGGGTGCAAGAGTTTGATTGTCTGTATAGGTGCATCCATTGGTGACTTGCTTGTTCCTCCTACTGGATTGATACCTTGGTTCTCAACAACTGAGGGAAATACTTATCTACTTCGCTGCATCACCCTTTCCTCTTCAAGGGAAAACCAACACATGCTCAAGAGGTAGCACGATCTTGAATCGTATTTAATGGAGAACATACAAAATGATAGATGTAGATATATTATGACTATTCTAATTTAATTCGTATTCTTAGTATGACTGAATCAACAAAATGCATTATAAACATAATTTTGTCACATGCCATGTTGAAAGGTATTATCATATATTTCACTGATGACTTTACATGGTAATACTTTAGTATGTCTGTGTTATTGGTGGTAAAAAATATATCCAAATCCATCTATGTTTGAAACCTTTGTGTTTGGCTGCATCTAGCATGTCATCCACAAAATATGATCGACCTAATTAAAAAATTTGTATTTGTCAGCGTAAATTATTGTTTTGTTGTTGTACCATATAATAGAAATATTGTTATCCTTGGCACAATCTTACTATTCTCCACTATTTTATTTAATTTTCTATGGTCATCTTCCTGTTGTTAACTAAAGTTTTTTTCCTTTTTATAGATATTTTAGCATACTTGATGAGATTTTTCCTGTTCTTAAGTACTTATGTGCACCCTCCCAAGAACATTCGTAAGCTATAAAGGGAATCCGTGCAATCATGCCTCTCACGTACAATTTTTTCATAGAAAGAAAAGTATGGTTTCAAGGGTCATTCAAGTCATAGTGCTCACCAAATTCAGAAGGTGACTGTTATATAGGCCATAGTGCAGCGAATCACCAAAAAATTATCATAAACTCTTATCGCCATGGTTCTATCCAAATTTTCTAACTCTTCCATAAAACTGTAATATGTAGAGAGAGTCATTACAAACTGTTACCTTGAGTAAAATAAGAGGGTAGGCAAGGGTGCATGGACATAAAGGTGGTAACTTGACAAGTACGTTGTTTTTAATCTCTACATGTTTACCTAGGAGTTTTGCCACTGCCAGCTTTAAAATGGCACACCACAACCATTATATACAATGACTCTTCTAAGCATATTCTCTTATCTACCAACAAAAGCAACTATTCCATATGTATGATTTTAAACTTTCATGATGCACTTAAATTCCAATGAGTTGCCCAGTTATAACAATGTATGTTTTATTGTGTTTAAATTTTACATAAAGAAGCTAGCCCGTGCACATGCACGCTAATTATTATCACAAACATGTTTACTCCTGATATATAGAATCAAGACCAAACTGGCTAAACATATTTACAAAAACACAAAACAAGAAGAGTACATACCAGCTTCCTTTCCCACAATCACTTCATCAAATATCGTCATTATTGCCTTTCACTTGCATGATTGAATGATGTGATAATAATAATAGTGCAAGAACGCCATGGACTAAGCCAGAATCTGCAGGGCATTTTAGGACAAAGGAGAAGACAAGGTAAAATTGGCTCTCTGTTAAATCGTCAATAAAGCATATAAGAGTAACTTGACATTTTCATCGTGGTCTTCTCCTTCGAAAGATTCAGCAAAGAGAAAAGAAATTCAGAGAAACGCACTGAAATATTTTTGTAGTTTTTGTTTTTCTTAAACAAAGAAACAAACTAAGTGGAAACAATAACTAGAAAAACCATTTACATGGGAAAGCTCCCAACAGGCAAAGGAAATCCTTTTGGATATTCTTTTTAGTTCTATATCTAAAGAAATGAGGAAATGAAAAACTGAAAAGAAACGAGAAATATTTTTTGATTTTCAAAGTTTTTCAAAAACACAAGAAGAAAGCAAGAAAAACAAAGCTAACATGGACATACAATGAAGGAGGATGAACACTGACAATTTATATGAGATGTGGGAACATGAATATATTGTCAGTGAGAAATACATACTCCTGCAAGATTAGGTTTTTGCCTAGCTTGGTAATCACCACTGGCAGTAGCCGTCATGTCCGAGAAAGTAATTCTGCTAAGGTACCCAAGCTTCCCATGCGTGGGCCTCGACCTTCGCAGCAGCAAGCTCATTCTGGTAAGCAATGATGTCCTCTGGCATTATCCTGAATACGTTCCTGGCATGATAATTAAACAAAGAAGGTGCAGGAAGAGGAATAATATCACAGGTGTCCTCGCAAAACAGTAGGTTGTAATGAAGGTTTATCGGCGGTTTAGGTTTCTCAAGAAATTGGTGCTCCTCCATGGATCGGTGGTCGAGGTGCACCTCGAGCACCAAGTAATCAGTAGGGCGTATAGCCACCTCGAAGCGTTGTGCCAAGCGCATGGCATAAATACCACCATGTACCTTGCCCTTGGTTCGACTAAGGTGTAATCGACGCGCAACAATAGCTCCTAAGCTATAAGAATTATCACCATAAAGTGTGCGGCGTAAAATAGCAAAGGTGGGAGCATTGAGGCCACCATCCTACTCCATAGAAGTTATGCATTTTCCTATAAACACAAAAAAATAATGCACCCTCGGAAAATGCAAACTAGTGGCTCTCGTGTGTGATACGCCCTTGGTTTCTCCCACAGTTAAGATAAGGAGGAAGTCCTCGTACTCCTCAGGCATAGGTTCACGCACTCCCCGTCAGAGGGAAGTAAACATATATCACAAAATTCATGCAGAGGTAACTCATAGTTCGTCACATAAAGAGCAAAGCGCACCATGGGAGCACCAGGCAGATTAGTGAAGTAAAAGTTTTGCATGAAGGAATTAGTGAGTAGTGGTGGTCACACTTATATACGAGGAAGTTGGTTAGCTCGGAATTTGCAACAAATTACATAAATTCTTCATGAAAACCCGTTTCATTCATGAAGGGTATTTGTGGCCATTCACAAGGCCTAACGTTCGTGTTGCGAGGGAGGTTGATGTCGCTATCGTGAGTCCTCCTAGAAACTCCCTTGGGGCTCCGTCTTGAAGAACCTTTCCTTAGAAAGTTCATTCTCCTAAAAAAAATTCTGAAATATTTGGGTCACAAATTTATGTCAACAAAACTTTGCAAGAATGGCAACAACTACTCATAGTGATTCCTAGAGGCCATATCAAGCATTCATACTACTTGCAGCCTAAAGAAGTCAACTTGCAAGCTCATTTTATGTAGTACCAAGGGCAAAAACTTATGCTAAATATAAACCACTAAAGCAAAAACTAATTGGAGAAATGGGAGAGTTACCTGCCAACGAGAAATTCCTCAAAACAGTTTCAGAAATGGAGTTCCGAGCAAAGACATCGAAAATTTCACTTTTTGGGTGAAGAACATGTGAGAGAGATGGATAGGGAATTTCTGCTTGAGGTAGGAGAAAGAAAGGGATGAAGGGATAAGGCAGGGCCCTTGTGGGACCCACAAGCCAACAGGGCGTGCCCCTAGGGGTCCCCTCATATGTGGTGGTCTACTGGCACACCCCACTCCTGTAAATTTTCTGCCAAAAATTCTGAAATATTGTAGAAAAATTCATGTTATTTTTTTGGCAATCCAAGACTTTTTTTTGTGTATTTTTCATGCACGGGAAAAACTAAAAACAGGAATTCATGGTATTTTATTTTTATTTAACTAAGAAAAACAGAGAATAAACTGGTAATATAAAGAGCTATGGATACTCAATTCATCAAACACATGTCCTTCAAAAAAGATTCATTAATAAGGTTGATCAAGTCTTATTAATAACCGTTGCCGACCAACATGAAACTGGAGATTGTTTTTGTATACCACTAGGTTACCTTAATAGGAATTTGTATTTCCCCAAGAATGATATTACAATATTTCTTCTTCTTGATAGTAGGTAGAGGAATTATAAAATATCCAATGATAACCATGGGAATAGGATCAATGCCATTAATATTATTAACCAAAGTTTGTTTCTTCAGAAAATGCACGGTATGTTGCTTGCCATTGACATGAAAGATAACATTGATTTTATTGCAAGCAATAACAATCCCTACAGTATTTAGAAAGGGTCTACCAACGATGATCGACATATTGTCGTCCTTAGGCATATCAAGAATAACAAAGTCTGTTAAGATAGTAACATTTGCAACCACAATGGGAACGTCCTCACAAATTCCAATAAGTAAAGCGGTGGATTTATCAGCAATTTGTAAGGATATCTCAGTAGGTGTGAGTTTGCTCAGTTCAAGTCTTTTATAAAGGGAGAAATGCACAATGCTAACACTATCCCCCAAATCACATAAAGCAGTTTTGACATAGTTTCTTTTAATAGAGCAAGGTATTGTGGGTATACCCAAGTCTCCCAAGTTCTTAGGTACTCCACCACCAAAAGAATAATTAGCAAGCATGGTGGCAATTTTAGTTTGAGGTATTTTCCTTTTATTGGTAATAATATCTTTCATATACTTAGCACACAGAGGCATTTTCAAAATATTGGTACAGCGAGTGCGCAAAAAGACATGTCTAATCATTTTAGCAAAGCACTCAAAATCTTGATCGTCTCTACTTTTACTGGGCTTACAAGGGAATGGCATGGGTTGTTGAACCCATGACTCTCCTTCCCTTCCATATTTTCGGGCAACAAATTCTCTCTTATCATAACGTTTATTTTTAGAAGGTGGGTATGAAGATCTTCAGCAGATTTAATTTCCACATCATTATCATTTCTTTGTTATCACCTAGTTGAGCATCTATGTGAGCATTATTATTATTATCATTTTCATAATCACTAGGTGTATGTTCCCATCAGACTGTGTCTCAACATCAGAAAAAGAAACTTCATTATGTTTCTCAACAGGTTTTTCTATAACAGGTTCACTAGACGCATGCAAGTTCCTATCATCTTTCTTTTTTTCTTCTTCTTAGATGAACTAGGTGCATCGTCATTAATTTTCTGAGTATCTATTCAATTCTCTTACGGTGACCTTCAGGATAAAGAGGTTCTTGTGTCATTATACCACCTCTAGTCACTACTCTAACAACATGATCATTCATATTATTTTTCATTTCAGCAAGCAAATCATTTTGTGATTTAGCAAATTGGTCTAATTGGGTGTGAACCATGGAAGCAAGTTTACCTAAACCTTTCACATCATTCGCAATTCTAACCATCAAGTCACTCAAGCGATCTATCATCATGGGATTATGTTGCAATTGATTCATAACATAATTATTGAAGTGTTCTTGCTTAAAAACGTAATTATAGAATTCATCCAAGCATTGTTTAGGGATCTTAGTATAAGGTATATCACTTCGATTAAAGGAACAGAGAGAATTTACCTCTACTACCTATTTCGGGGTGTCAAGTCCATGTATTTCTTCAACATGCGGTAAATTCTTGGCATCATCGGTTTTAATACCTTTCTCTTTCATAGATCTTTTCGCTTCTTGCATGTATTCGGGACTAAGGAATGTAATACCTCTCTTATTTTGAATAAGTGTAGGAGGTTGTTCAGGAAGTGTCCAATCATCGACATTTTGCAATATGTTATTCAATAATTCTTCGGATTGTCCAACCGTTCTTTCCCTAAAAACACAACCAGCAAAACTATCTAGGAAATCCCTAGAAGCATCGGTTAGTCCTTTATAAAAAATATAAAATATTTAATTCTTTTCAAGAGGACAATCAGGCAAAGCTCGTTGTAACCGGAGAAGCCTCCCCCAAACTTGAGGGATGTTCTCTTCTTCAATTTGAGCTAAGTTAAATATTTCCTATATGGAAGCTTGTTTCTTATGAGCGGGAAAATATTTTGCAGAAAAATGGTGAAGCATATCCTGGGGACTACGCATACAACCAGGAGAAAGAGAAAGGAACCATTCGTTGTCCTCACGTTTTAACGAGAAAGGAAAAAATCTTAAGGATATAGTAGTAGCAAATATTTTCATCATTGGTAAATAGAGCAACAATATACTTCAGTTTCATAAGGTGTTCGACGATGGTTTCATTTTCGTAATCATAGAAAGGATCATAATTTACTATAGGAATTAACTCAGGGTCTGTAGAGAACTCAGAATCCTTATTAGTAACAAATATAGGAGAAGTAGCAAATTAGGATCACGTTTCATTTTGTCCATCATAGATTTTTCTTTTAGTTTGCATAATAGTTTCTTCGCGTCCCCTCTATCCTTACAAGCAATAAAGTCCCTAGCCACCTCACCATCCATAACATAATCTTCAGGTACATTGGGCAATTCATATCTATTAGGTGAGCAAGGTGTAATAGGTGATTGAAAGTCTTCCTCACTTTCAGCATTTTCAAGTTCTCTACCTTTAGCAATATGAGCATCAAGTAATTCATTCAGTGGCATAGTTTCAGTTTCAACTTGTGTAGCAATAGTTTCATCATTAATTTGAGAAGTAGCATCATGAAGTTCACGTGACATATCAAGACAATCAATAGGTCGTGGTGTAGCAAGTTGATCCAAAACAGTAGGTGAATCTAAATCAGAGATAGATGGTAGTTCCTTACCTTCTCTCATGCGAGAGGGGGATGATCTTAGTTCGATAGTCTTTTAGATTTCCCATAGTAGAAATTGGATATCCTACAAGTTAACACAATAAATAGAGTTATGTTCCCCGACAACGGCGCCAGAAAAAGGTCTTGATAACCCACAAGTGTAGGGGCTTGCGACAGTCTTCAGGGTAGTATTTCACCCTAATTCATTGGTTCAACACAAGGGGAGCCAAAGAATATTTATTGTCCTTGACAGTTGAGTTGATAATTCAACCGCACCTGGGATATCCCTCTACAGCAAAGGTTTAGTAGCACGACAAATAGTAGTAGCAAAAGTAACAATAGTAGTAACAGTAGTAGTTTTGTAGCAGGTGTGACAGTAACAATAACAATAGTAATTTAGAAAGATTTAGTATATGTAATGTGTAGGCACGTGGATTAGTGATGGATAATGAGTTATATGGCACTAATCATATAACAGTTACACACTAGGGCAATAGAGAACTTGTTTCAATTCATCAATGTAATGTAGGCATGTACTCCGTATATAGTCATACGTGCTTGCGATAAGAACTTGCATGACATCTTTTGTCCCACCTTCCTGTGACAGCAGGGTCCTATTGGAAACTAAGGGATATTAATGCCTTGTTTTAATAGAGAACCGGAACAGTGCATTAAGACATGGTGAATACATGAACCCCTCAAACTACGGAAATCACCGGAAAGAATCCCAATTTTTGTCACCTTGGGGTATGCGGATCATGGCATGTAATAGGTGCATACAAATTGCAAGATAGGATCCAAATAACTCTTATATTCATCAAAACATAATAGGTTCAGATCTAAAATCATGGCACTAGGGCTCTATTGACAACCATTAACGATAGCAAATTCATAACAACATCAATCTCAGAACATAGTGGATACTAGGGATCAAGCCCTATCAAACTTAACTAGATTATATGATCAATATCTTCCAATCCCACCATCGTCCAGCAATCCTACAAAGGTATTATTCACTCTCGATGGTGAGTATCATGGCGGTGTTGAGGGAGAACGGTTTGTGATGACGATGACGATGATTTCCCTCCTCTCGAGCCCAAAACAGGCTCCAGATCAGCCCTCCCAAGGAAGAATAGGAGGTGGCGTCGACTCCGTCTCATGAAATGCAATGAAATTTTCTCTCTGATTTTTCTCTATGGATGTGATTTTATGGGACTAGAATTAGGGTCGGAGGGGCCACGAGGGCCTTACAAGTCATCAAGGGCGCACCCTGATATGTGGTGCCCCCCTAGCACACCTGCTCTGGCAGGTCTTCGCCCAATAATTCATCATATATTCCAGAAGTAATTCACAAAAAGTTTCGTCAAATTACGAGAAATTTTATTTCTGCACAAAAATAATGCCAAAGTAGTTCTGCTGAAAATAGCATCAGTCCGGGTTAGTTTCAATCAAATCATGCAAATTAGACGCCAAAACTAACACAAAAATGTTTGGAAAAGTAGATGCGTTTGAGACATATCACTACCATGAAGAACTTGAAACATACTAGAACCAAGATCATACCCTCTAATACGAGGGGAGGTAAGGAACTGCCATCTAGCTTCGCTTTTGATTCACCTACATTTTTGAATTGGCTTATGACACCACCACTTGATACTCGTTCTGATGTGTCGCAATTACTTGATGATGCTACTTCTAAAACTTATGATGATGCTACTGCCATTCTCGATAAAAATGAATCTGGGCCACTGAATGAATTACTTGATGCCCATATTGCTAAAGCTAGAGAACTTGAAAGTGCTGAAATTGATGAAGAATATGAATCACCTATTATGCCCAGCTCTCCTAATAGATATGAATTGCCTGATGTACCCGAGGGTTATGTTATGGATGGAGAAATAACTAGGGACTTTCTTGCTTGTAATATAGAGATGATTGGAATAAACTATTGTGCAAACTGACAGAAAAATCTATGTTGGGGAAAATGAAACATGATCCTAAATTTGCTACATCTCCTATATGTGTTAATGATAAGGATTATGAAATCTCTGTTTATCCTGAGTTAATCGCTATGGTAGAATCTGAACCTTTGCATGGTTATGAAACTGAGATTGTTGTGGGACACCTCACTAAATTAAATGATATTGCCACTTTGTTTGCTCATGAGGAAAACATGCATTACTATTATATCCTTAAGCCTTTTCCTTTTTCCCTAAAAGGCGATGCTACGAAATGGTTCCTCATTCTTGCTCTTGGTTGTGTGCGTAGCCCCCAGGATATGATATATTACTTCTCTGAAAAATATTTTCCTACTCATAAAAAACACATTTCTTTAAAGGAAATATTTAACTTTGTGCAATTTGAAGAAGAGAATCTTCCTCAAGTTGCGGAGGCTTCTCTAGTTACTTACGGCTTTGCCTGATCATCCTCTCAAGAAAAATGAAATACTTGATATCTTTTATAATGGACTAACCGATCCTTCTAGGGACTACCAAGATAGTTGTGTTGGTTGTGTTTTCATGGAACGAACTATTGGACAAGCTGAAGAATTATTGAATAGTATATTGCAAAATGCAGATGATTGGAAACTTCCCGAACCATGGACAGAACCTATTCAAAAGAAGAGAGGTATTTATTCCTCAGTCCTGAAGATATGCAAGAATCCAAGAGAAACATGAAAGAAAAAGGTATTGAATCTAAAGATGTCAAGAATTTACCACCTACCAATGAAATACATGGACTTGATACTCCAACACAGGTAGTACAGGTAAATTCTCTCCATAGATTTAATGTAAGTGGTATAAGTTATACTAAAAATCCTAGTAAATGCATGAATGAATTTAATAATTACATTGTTAAGCAAGAGCACTTTAATAATTATCTCAAAGATCAATTACAACCCATTGATATGAGGGTAAATCATTTGAGTGTCTTGATATTTAGAATTGCTAATGATGTTAAAGGTCTAGGTAAACATGATTCCATGGTGCATACTCAACTAGACCAAGTTGCTAAGTCACAAAATGATTTGCTTGTAGAATAAAACGAGAACATGAATGATCATGTTGTCAGAGTAATGAATATAGGAGGTAGAATGACTCAGGAACCTCTTTATCCTGAAGGTCATCCTAAAAAAGTAGAAAAAGATTCTCAGAGAATTAATGAAGATGCACCTAGTCCAACTAAAAGGAAGAAGAAACGGAAAAAATGATAGGACTATGCATGCTTCTAGTCAACCTATTATAGAAAAACCTGCTAAGAATCATAATGATATTTCTATTTCTGATGCCGAGACACAATGTGGTAGTGAGAATTCACCTAGTGATAATGAAAATGAGAATGATGAACATAATATTCACGTAGATGCTCAACCATATAGTAATGAAGAACCTGATAATATTGTGGAAATATAACCTGCTAAAACTCTTGATAACCCACATCCTAAAAATAAACGTTGTGAAAAGAAAGACTCTGTTGCTACAAAACATGGTAAAGAAAGAGAGCCATGGCTTTAGAAACCCATGCCATTCCCTCGTAAGCCTTCTAAGAGTAAGGACAAGGAGGAGTTTGAACGCTTTGCTGAAATGATTAAACCTATCTTTTTGCGCACTCACTTGACTGATATATTGAAGATGTCTCCTTATGATAAGTATATGAAGGACATTATTACCACCAAAATAAAGATATGTAAAACTGATATTGCCACCATGCTAGCTAATTATTCTTTTGATGGTGGAGTGCCTAACAAGTTGGGAGATCTGGGTATACCCACAATACCTTGCTCCATTGAACCAAGTTATGTTAAAACTGCTTTATGTGATCTAGGAGCCAATGTTAGTGTTATGCCTTTCTAGTTATACAAAAGACTTGATTTGAATAAGCTTACACCTACTAATATATATTTGCAAATGGATGATATATCGACTACTTTACCTACTGGAATTTGCGAGGATGTTCTCATTGTGGATGCAAATGTTACTTTCTTAAGAAACTTTGTTGTTCTTGATATGCCCGAGGATGATAACATGTCGATTATCCTTGGTAGACCTTTTTTAATTATTGCAAGGGTTGTTATTGATTGCAACAAAAGCAAGGTTACTTTTCACGTCAATGGGAAAGAACATACATTGCACTTCCCAAAGAAACAATCTTCGGTTAATAGTATTAATATCACTGAGCAGGTGGCCACAATTACTATTGGAGGGTTTACATTTCCTCTTCCTACTACCATGAAGAAATATGATATTCTTACTGTTGGGGACATGCAAATCCCCATTGAGGGAACTCAGTGTTATACGAAAATTGTGTGGTTTCATGTTAATAGGAAACGGTTATTAATAAGAATTGATCAACCTTATTAGTGGATCCTTCCTGAAATACATGTGGTTGGTGAATTTAGTAAACACAACCTTTTGTACCTAAAGTTCATTCTCTGTTATTTTAAATTTAGTAAAATAAAAAGCCATGATTATCCGGGTTTTTTGAATTTCTAGTGCATGAAAAATGATCCAAAAATAAAAAAGTCTCAGAATGCCACAAAAGTTTAACATTCTTTTTTTGGAATATTTAAGGAAATTTGGTGTTGAAAACCCACCTGGGGGGTGCACCTATTGGTGCCAAGCTAACAGGGCGCGCCCACCTCTTGGACGTGCCCTGATTGCTTGGGGGCCCTTAGGCACCCCTCACTTATCCATTGAGCCCACTCGTTCTCCCACCTCTAGAAAAAAAATCCTTGTTGCTCTCTCTCCTGTGTTATTGCTTCCAAAACTGAGATTTCTGATTTCTTTTCTCATAAATTCATTTCGAAAACTGTTTGGAGGGATTGCTCCTTGGTATGTGACTCCCCCATTGCTCAAATTAGTTTTTGCTTTAGTGCTTTATATTTTTCATATTTTGCTGCACTTGGTGCTACTCAAAATGAGCTTGCATGTTGAATCCTTTGAGTTCCAGGTAGTATGAATGCATGATATTGCGTCTAGGCATCTATATGAGTAGTTGCTACCAATCTTACAAAGTTTCACTGACATAATTTTGTGGACCAAAAATTTCAGAATTTTGTTCATAGAAAAATTGAAACTCTTTAGGAGGGCTTCTTCAAGCCGGAGTCCCAAGGGACTAGTTGGGAATATTCTGGGCCAAAACATCAAAACCTCTCACAACACGGAGGTTAGGCCGTGCGAATGGCCACATACACCCTTCATGAGCAAAGTGGGTTTTCACAAGGAGTTCATACAATTCATTGCAAATGTCGGGCTGACCAACTTCCTCACAGATGAGTGCAACCAATATTATCTCCTGACAAATTCCTTGGTGCAAAATTTATTTTTTATGCATAAGCATGATGTAACCATGGTATGTTTTTATTTATATGCGGAACATTTTGAAATACCATTCACCAGATTCTGCAAGATATGCTTGATTCCCTCTGACGGGGGAATAAATGATCCTAGGCCGGAGGAGTTTGAGGACATCCTCCTTACCTTAACTCTGGGGGAAACTAGGAGCATGTCAAACGCCCGAGCTACTAGCTTGCATTTTCCTCTTGTGCACTACTTTGCTTTTATTTATAGGGAAATGCTTAATTGCTATGGAGCAGGTTGGCCGTCTCCATGCCCCCACACTTGCTATTTTGCACTGCGCACTATATGGTGATAACACTTATATCTTAGGGGCTATTGTTGCGTTCCGCTTGCATGGTAACCGGACTGGGGGCAATGTCCATGGTGACATTTATGCCACTCATTTAGAAAAATATTTTGAAATCAACATACGCCCCACTGATTACTTATTGCCTAAAGTTTATCTCGATCACCAGTCTATGATAGATTACCACTTTACTGATGAGCCCGAGCCTCCACACCACATTCGCTATAACATAGTATACAACGAGAGGATTCGTGATGTTATTGTGTTGCATGCACCTTATTTGTTTAACTATCATGTCAGGCATGGAGATGTTGAGCATGCTAGAGCAGATAATCGGTTATGGTAACGAGTTGGCCGAGGCAAAGGCTAAAGCCCAGGCGTGCGACGCCCAAGTGCCTCAGCCCCAACTACTTCCCGGGACCAGATGGCTACTTCAAGTGGTGATCACCAAGCTAGGCCTAAAGCCTAAGCTGGGGCCATACATATTTTTCACTCGCATTATATTCATGTTGACACACTTAATGTCAATTGTCGGTGTTCATCCTCTTTCATTGTATATACATGTTAACTTTATTTTCCATTTTCTTATTGTGTGTTTGAAAAACTTAGAAAACGCAACAATATTTCTCACTTCTTTTCAGTTTTTCTTTCCTATTTATTCAGTTGTCCTATCAAAGAAAACCCAAAAAGATTTCCCTTGCATGTTGGGAACTTTCCTGCATAAATTGTTTTTCTCGCTTTTGTTTTTCCTTTGTTTGTTTGCTTCCTTCGAAAAAACAAAAAATTCAAAAATATTTCAGTATGTTTATCTGAATTTCTTTTCTTTTTGTTGAGTCGTTGAAATGATAAGACCACGATAAAAATGTTGAGTGCCTCTCATATGCATTGATGTTGATCTAACAAAGAGCCAAGTTTACCTTGTCTCCTCTTTTGCATAAACTATTTTGCAGATTCCATCTTAATCCACGACACACTTGCACTATCATTATTATCACATCATTTGATCATGCAAGTGGAAGGCAATAGTGACGATATTTGATGAAGTGATTGCTGTAAAGGAACCTAGTATGAACTCTTCTTATTTTTTGTTGTTGTAAATATGTTTAGCTTGTTCAATCTTGATTCAACATATTATGAGTAAACATGTTTATGATGACAATTAGAGATTATAGTTTCTCATTCCATGCTTAAATAGCTAGTAGTAAATAATGATTTGTCTTACGTGTCAACATGCATTAAAATGGTTGTGATTTTGTATGGCAACATGGTATTCTCCATTGAGTAATTCAAGCGGCTTGACTTGGGCCATGTGCAAACATGTAGTTGATTCAAAACCAATGCAGCCTTCAAGATGTTTAAATTCAGAGAGTTCATATCCTACTCATGCTAGTGTTCAATGTTAATTATTCTCAATGCATGATTATGACTGTTTTTGCTCTCTAGCTGGTCGCTTCTCGATCTATTGCTACCCTTCACTTGTACTAAGCGGTAATGCAGCTTGTCCATCCAAAATATTTAAACCTATGTTGTTCCACATGAGTCCACCATATCTACCAATATACAACATTACCCTGCCATTCCAAGTAAATTTGCACGTGCACCTCTAAACATTCAAATAAACATTCGTTTTGTGTGCCTGTACTGCACATGGAGTGATGGTGTGGTCAGTATATTCCATGCTAAGCAGTTTATTCTCAATATGGGCGTTTATTCGCTTTTCATTGCACGAGAGGGGATGGTATAAAGGATGCCCAGTCCTGCGTAATCAAAATTAATTAAACAAAACTCATGGGATAGTTGATATGTTGGCACGCACCCGTGGATTCGGCCAGCCATGGTTTGTGTATGTTTGGTGGATGGGAGTAAACTTTACTATTCCGCTTGGGAACTTCCAATAATTTGTTTAGCATGGAATATATTGAAAACTCAGTCATGAAGTTAATAGTAAAAGCACACCATCCAAAATTATAGTTTCATTTATGTTTTAAACCTTGAGCTCTAGCACCTTTGTAGATCAACGATTCTCTCCGCGAAGGGTCTTTCTATTTACTTTTATGTTATCTTATTTTTATTCTTGAGTTATCATCTTCTTATTAAAGCACCATAGCTAAGAGCACTATTGTCATTCTTATGCATTGAGTCTAGTTAATGTTGGATGTCAGCATGAATGGATCTTTTCTACTCTGAATTACAATGTTTAATTGCTCCTTGAACCTCTAAGGTGCTCTGCATTTATGTTTTGCGCTCTCAAAAAGGGCTAGCGAGATACCGAGTCATCATATTATATCATGATTGTTTTGACAAATTGTTGGCATGTGAGATATTTTTTTATTGCTCGCTAGTTGGTTATGTGATTGTCATGAGTGAATATAATAGCTAAGTGTTATCATCGATGTGGTTATTTATGTTTTGTGCTGAAAACCTAAACACTATCTATGTATATATATAGCAACGAAAACAAAATAGTTTGTAAAAGTTTTCTTTATCACTTTCAGTTTATCAACTGAATTGCTTGAGGACAAGAAATGCATTAATATTGGGGGAGTTGATACGTCTCAAACATATATACTTTTCCAAACATGTTTGCATTTGTTTTGGACTCTAATTTGCATGATTTGAATGAAACTAACCCGGACTGACGCTGTTTTCAGCATGTCGGTGCGGGGACGCTGATCTATGGGACCTTCAGGACCCCTTTTGGGTTCTACAAGGGGTTCCGGGTGCATGAAGAGCATCAGTCCACCAACCTACATGCAAGGATTTATACAGGTTCGGGCCACTCGGGAGTGTAAGACCCTACGTCATATCTATGGTTGGCTGATTATGCGAGTTCAGGTACAGACGTGCAGCAACCCGACAAGGATGCGTGGGAGGTGCAGCAACTCGTGTAATTGAACCCAGTGTCTTCCTTTGTCAAGGTAGCCATGGGCCTACTTTTATAGTTCAAGGGGATACCACAATGGCTATAATGGTCTTTTACTAGGCGTATAGTGTGTACTATAGCTACAGAGACTGTTTGTTAGGAGAAGTAGTGGGAAATATCTAACTCTGATGGACTAGGATATGCGCACTAAATGTGCCGTGAGGTGGCGCTGGCGATGTTTCCCGACAAGGATTATCTCTCCTTCTGTGTCGTTAACCCAGCTACCTCCTATTCTTCCGCCACACCGTAGGACGGATGTCATTAAAGCTGTCACAGGCCCGCCACTGGGGCCACAGGCCCCGGCCAGCTCCGCCTGCCCGCTCGACACTTCAGCTGATGGACATAATCATCCCCCTCGTGAGTGGAGTGGCGGCTTGGCGGGCTGGGATCTTGTCGGGCGCCCCTTGTGGGTGGCTTCGCCGCTCGAGGGGCTTGCCACTTGCCCGCATTTGCCTCTTGGGATTCCATTGTGAGCCTGGCGAGGACTTGCCGGTTCACGGGTAGTGGTCGCCCATGCACAAGTCTTCATACGAAGAGCCCCCAGTTCTTGGTGCACGACAGTAGCCTCCAGACCTGGGCCATACACGCGCGCGGGCAGCATTGGTGGGCTAGGCCTAAACAGTGCTCGGGTGTGCGCTACCGCATTTTCTTGGTAGTTATGATTGCTGATATGTCTCCAACGTATCTATAATTTTTGATGGTGTCATGCTATTATATTATTTGTTTTGGATGTTTTATATGCATTAATATGTTGTTTTATATTATTTTTGGGACTAACCTATTAATCTAGAGCCTAGTGTCAGTTTCTCTTTTTTCCTTGTTTTTGAGTATCGCAGATATGGAGTATTAAACATAGTCCAAACAGAATAAAATTTTTGTGATGATTTTTTCTGCAACAAAAGAGGGAGTACAAAGCAAGGACCTTGCCAGGAAGTCACAAGCCAGGTGGCGTGGCCACCCCCCTGGACATGCCCGGCAGGCTTGTGACTCCCTCGCAGGAGTCCTAACCCTAATCTTCATCCTATAAATACCCAAATATTCCCCCAATACCAAAAAGAGCAACACAAATACTTTTCCTCCGCCAAAAGCCTCCGTTCCTAAGAGATCCATTGTTGGAGACTTTTTTTGTAACCTGCCGGAGGGGGATCCGATCAAGGAGGGCATCTACCTCAACTCCATTGCCCCTGCGATGATGCGTGAGTAGTCCACCATAGACCGACGTGTCCATAGCTAGTAGCTAGATGGCTTCTTCTCTTTGTTTGTGCTTCAATACCATGTTCTTCACGATCTTCATGGAGATCTATCCGATGTAATACCATTTTGCGGTGTGTTTGTCGAGATCAGATGAACTGTGGGTTTATGTTCAGGTTATCCATGAATATTATTTGAGTCTTTCCTGAATTCTTATATGCATGATTTCATATCTTTGCAAGTCTCTCCGAGTTATTGGTTTGGTTTGACCAACTAGATTTGTAATTCTTGCAATGGGAGAAGTGCTTAGTTTTGGGTTCAATCTTGCGGTGTTCTAACCGAGTGACAAAGTAGGGGTAGCGAGGCACGTATTGTACTGTTGCCATCAAGGGTAACAAGATGGGGTTTTCATCATATTGCTTGAGTTTATCCCTCTACATCATGTCATCTTACCTAATGCATTCCTCTGTTCTTCATTAACTTAAAACTCTAGATGAAGGCAGGAGTTGGTCGATGTGTGGAGTAATAGTAGTAGATGTAGAATCGTTTTGGTCTACTTAACATGGACGCGATGCCTATATGCTTAACCATTGCCTTGGATATCTTCATAATTATTCGCTTTTCTATCAATTGCTCGACAGTAATTTGTTTACCCACCATTATACTTTCCTTCAAGAGAGAAGCCTCTAGTGAAACATATGCCCCTAGGGTCTACTTTCCATAATATATTTCCAGATCTATAAACCAAGAATACCAAAAATCCCTTGCTGCAATTTATTTACCTTTTTTACTTTCCGCAATCTATTACATCTATCTCTATTAGATCTAATCCTTGCAAATAACCCTGAAGGGATTGACAACCCCTTTATAGCGTTGGGTGCAAGAGTTTGATTGTTTGTGTACGTGCATCCATTGGTGACTTGCTTTTCCTCCTACTGGATTGATACCTTGGTTCTCATCAACCGAGGGAAATACTTATTTGTCGGATTTTGGGCTCCACAAAACCCTTAAGGTTCGAGCACAGGGGCGTGTGCAAAGGCTTCCCCATGGCGATACCCAACCTAGATAGCCACTCAATGGATACAATGGCGAACTTGTTCGATGACGAGGAAGAAGATGAACACGACAGTTTACCCAGGTTCGGGCCGCTACGAAGCGTAATACCCTACTCCTACTTTG
The DNA here is from genome assembly GCA_022496015.1 of Hordeum marinum. Classification (NCBI taxonomy): domain Eukaryota; kingdom Viridiplantae; phylum Streptophyta; class Magnoliopsida; order Poales; family Poaceae; genus Hordeum; species Hordeum marinum. The sequence goes on along the minus strand of CM039678.1, from coordinate 388,706,693 downwards.
GTGGATTGCCTCTCGTGGAGGTTTTGGTGATGAACTAGTATGGTGGGCTTGAGCCTTGCGAGGGCGCTCAAGGTGTGTCCTTGGCTCACCGCCTGGCGATGAAGGGTGGAGTGGCTAAGTGCTCGACTGGATCTCGTATCCCCTCTACGGTGTGACCTAGCTTCTATATATAGCGGCGGTCCGGGTCCTCTTCCCTTATCTCTATGGTGGGAAGGAATCCGACAACGGCCAATTTCAAAGGGGGACATGAGTACATCCGCCCCCTTTCCAAAGGAGGTCTTCGCCTACAAAGTAGATGTTGGTGATGAAGTGGTGGGCTCGGCGATGACATCTGCCCTACGGTGCTGGCGGTCGTGGTCTTGTTGCATCAGAATGGAAACCTCTGGGCGGCGCTTTGGGAACTCTCATATGTCCTTGCTCCCTTTGCACCAAAGCGGAAACTATGCCGACTGGTGTGCTGGCGCTTGCTTGTCCTCACTTGCGTCATCCTTGACTCATGAGGTCGGGCCTTACATAGGGATCTCTGCCTCTCAGGAGGGGGGGCTGAGGAGTTTATTCCCTGAGGATCTTGATGCTTCTCCTCCTCGCGAGCCTAGGGTCCTCGCGAGAACCTTGTCTTGAGTGACACTGCGCTGGGCCTCGCCTGACCGACAAAGTGGGCCATGCCCTAGGCTGTAGGCAGGCAGGACTGTGTACTCCTATTCCCAGAATGTTGACCGTAGCCCCCGAGCTCAAGGCGTGCTTGAGCTGGCTTCGAAGCGAAGCTTCGAGGACGTCCTGGAGCGTCACAGGCCCCAAACGCCTGCGGGCCAGGCTTTACATGCGTTGGCCACCCGTGCATCTATGCCCCTGCTCCTCAAAGGCGTCAAGCGCCGCCCAAGTCAAACCGACGGGATGCCCATGCCAGCGCCGACCATCATTACCCTTCCTTCAATACTGTCGATGCCTTGAACTTCCTGCTCCAGGGCCACGCGGATGCGACCTGGTGCATCAGGCGACGCGACATGTGGTAGAGCCGTGCGTCACTCGAGCCGGCCTTTTCGGAGCCTGAGGGGCGCACTACGCCTGCTCTCCCACGACGTTTCGTTTCCTTGGCCGTTCCTACAAATCCTCCTCCTCGCGACGTAACCCAGCTGCCTCGAAGCGTCCGCTTGTTTCCGCACCTCCAGAGAAAACCCTCTTCCTTTCCCTGCTTCTTCGTTTCTTCATGGTGTCTGGCAGAAGCTCTGCTGGTGCTGGAGAGCGCGCGGGGCCGTCTGAGCCATCATGGGTCCGCAAGCGCTGGACCATGGTGGGGGAGTAAGAGTTCCGCTGCCATCCTCTTCCTTTGCTCATCATATGCATTCTTTACTCGTCACGTCCAACGTGCCGGGTTTGACTATCTCCTTCTTCTAGGGCGCTGTCGGCCAAGAAGCGCAAGCGCATTGAGCTTGAGGAAGAGGCGGGTGCGCGTGCGCCCAGCTGGTGACTGCTGATGCCGTCTTCTAGGCTTCACTTAGGGGTGAGGCGTAGGTGAGGCTTGAGTTGGTGGTGCTGAAAGCCCAGGTCCAAGAGGTGGCTGACGCCGTGCAAGCCGCGCGCGACGAGGCGGCCTACACAAGAATGCTGGAGTCCAAGTAGGCCAAGCTGTTCTCCGACATCGCTCGCCGCACAGCTGGACCAGTGGAATCATTCGTCGGGGATGCCCCTGCCCTCCCCAACGTGCAGGGCAATGGGGGTTACCTTGAATTCTTTCGCCAGGTGGTGGAGGCCCTGGAGACCGGCATTCCCGCATGAACGAGGACAGTGAGGCCGATGCCCGAGACCTCATGGAGCAAGCGTCAACGCACGTCTTCTCCAACTTGCGTTGTCTCGCCCCGCAGCTCGACCTCTAGCAAGTGGTGGAGCGCCTGCCTGGGGGGCTCCCGATATCTCTCCCGGAGGAGGTGCATTCGCACGTGGACGCCCTGGTCACATAGTTCATCCGGGTGCCCCCTCCCGACGGAGAGGGTGGCCCCAGCACTATGGTGGCTGTCATCTCGGGTAGCGACAGTGACTCGTCTGTTTAGATCCCCCTGCTTCTTCCTCCGGGTACCTATAACACTGCGAAGCGAAATTTGCCCTCGTGGGCGTTAATCTTTTGTGCCTTACTTATGTTTCGTTTCTCGCCTTTGATTTTTCATCGACCGCTCGTGGGGCCTGATGGTTTCTCCGTGCCTGACTGGGGCTTCTATCGGTGCGGCCTGATGGTGGCAGCTATTTGGATCCTCGTGGGGTAACCCCCTCTTGGCCAGGAGCCTGTCGCCGCCGTGTCTCTGTTCCCATGTCGTTCCCTCGGACGCTCTAGATCCCTATGGTGTTAGTTATTGCGTGCATTCGTCCCTTAGTACCTGCATACTCACATTAGTATGCGCGAGCCTCGCCTCACCTTAGAAGTGTTGTTAAATTAGGGAATTCATGTATGATTTGTTAGTGTACTTAGCTCATGGATGATCTTGCTACGTGGGCTGGTTGTCCAGGTACTCCGTTGTTCCACCCGTGGGCACTTTCTTCTTGCTTCGAGCGACGCAAAGTGGGGGTCTTTTCCGTGCCCTATGTCTTCAAGTCCCAGTCCCGCGCATTTCTCTACCGCCGTGGTATACGACTGGCCAAGGTCGCAACCATGGGGTGAGACCCCAACACTCTTGATGCCGGCGGGAGCATGAAGAACGGCATCGAGGGTGCTGAGTGGCTATGTGACCGGTGATGCTCCTGAGGCGCACTACTCAGGAGTCCCCTTCGACACTCAAGAGGCTCTACGTCGACAGGTCCCAGTGCCGCTCATTTCCCTACCGCCGTGGTATATGTCTGGATCACCGAGGACGCAACCACGAGGTGAGGCCCTAACACCCTCGATGCCGTCTGGATCACCAAGGATGACATTGAGGCTACCAAGTGGCTTTTTGACAGGTAAGGCTACTGAGGCGTGGTGCTTAAGAGCCCCCCTTGACGCTCGAGCGACCCCCACTTCGTTTGAGGGGTTTTTCCTCATGAGGCCCAAGCTCTGGTCACCCCAAGATACTCCATGTTAGTGTAGTGTCATGGTTGGAGCCTCCAAGTGGGGGTCGGCCGTGACAGTTGTGAGTCCCTAAGGTGGCAAGGTCCCGCTATCTAGGCCCGGGATGGCTAGGGTAGGGCCTTAATGTGGGGACCCTTGCAAAAAACATCGATCGAAAAGAAGGAGAACTCGAGATTGATAAAAAGAGAAAGCAACAAGATAAAAGTCCCCGCCCCTTTTCTTTTAAATTTAGAGCTCTAAGACCTTCAAATTTTGTTTCAAAAGTGTCACGCCCAAGATGCGATCCTATCCTTATTTAGGCACGAGGGCCTCGACAGGGATATATGTGCATCTTGTCGTGTTGCAAGAATGGATATCATTACAAGTACAGGTTTGAACCTTACGCGCGGGCCCCAGTGTCAGAGAGAGAGAAGGAGAGGGAGAGGGGCATGGGGATGACAGGTGGGGGGCACCTGTCATCTACTTCCTCTCGATAGGAGGGGAAGGGCGCTCATCGGCAGCGAAGGAGGGCACGACAAGGGGATCTGAGAGCGGGGATGGACTCAGGAGGTTGCCGCCGTTTGGGAGGTACCGGAGATGGTCGACGGGGAGGCACGGGTCGCCGGGGACGAGGTCCCGCAGCGGAGGAGCTTCGGGAGGGGGTCACCAGGGCCGTCCCGTGCTGCAAAAAGGACGGGAAGAAGAGGGGAATGCATCAGCATGGCGAGGGAGGACCAACTGGAGAAGAAGGAGGGCCGGAGGAGGTCGCTACCAGGAGATCGACGGTGGCGACACCGCGGTGATCTCCGGTCGATCCCGAGTGCTACGAGCACGGGGAGGAGCTGGGGCTCTGCGGGTTGATGATAGAGGGGGAGAGGGGGCCAGAGAAGGGGATAGAGCTCGGGGGAAGGCCACTTTTATAGGGGAAAGTGAGTCCACCGAGGGTTCGTGTGCCGGCAAGGTCGTGGTGCTCGCTGGAGGGCTCGGGGGAGGGAGAGAATGGGTCAGAGGCGTTCCTGGGCGTCGCCCACGACTAGAGAGAGAGGAGAGAGGGGCAGGGGAGTGTGCGCGTGCGAGCCCCACGGTTGGCTGGTTCGGGCGGCCGCGACATGTGCGAGAGGGGCCATAGGGGGAGAGAGAGGAGGGGCCGATAAGGGTTGCATGGCGCGGACGCCGAGGGGGACCAAGTGGCGCTCGGGGGAGGCCCGAGGCCGCTGGAGCCATGCAGTGGGCAACGGCTACAGTTCCTGTCGGCACTGTAGAGCACTCCATTGCGCGCGTTTGGCATGCCATGCCATGCCGACGGCGTCTTCTGCGTGGCCAGCTATGTCTAGGGGATCTAGGGGGGGTTTAACAATAGAGTGTAGGGCATTGGATGCTGCGGGATGCCTTAGGAGAGAAGAAAAAGTGAGAGAGAGAGGGAAAACTCCTGTATAGGGGTAAAATGAGGAATTTACCCCTCTTACCTGAGGTGCCTTGGCCAGGGAGAGTTACTGGAGGTGCAAGGCACTTACTGTTGTAAAAAGTTGGGGCCAAGGGTAAAAGGATAAGGTGGGGAAATGATGGTTTTACCAATTCACCAGAAGGTGTTTAGTAGTGATTTGGGCAAGAAAACTCTACCACCTTACTGAGATACCTACCAGGGTGGAAGCCTAGGTAAAAATGAGAGGATCCACCAAGTTTGAGCCCAAGGAGAAAAAGCTGACAATGGAGATTTGATGAACCCTAGAAATTAGCAGAATCAGATTTCTGTAGATCTGTTGATGCTAGGCTTTTACCCTTGATGCACCACTCAGTATATCATCACTATTTGGCCATTAGAGCATGTCCACAAAGTTTGAGGCCAAGGGGAGACACTTCACAATGTAAAGTTGCTCAAATTTGATTTTGGGCAGGAATGGTTTTGGGATGGTTTGAAGAAACAAACCAACTTGGATTGACATGAGACTTTGCAAGATCATCACCTATGATAGTGTTGACTTGGTGGAATTTTCCTGGAATTTATTGAGAATATTTCTTATAGAAATTTTCCAAAAGGTTGATTTGAACAGAAAGGGTTTTGAGGGGATTTGCCTATGATCTGATCATGCCCTTGTGTTGAGACTCATATATATGGAAAATATATGTCCACTAAGTCTCTCTAAGTTTTGTCAAATATATTCAAAGACTTAAATAATTTTTCCCTAGGAAAAACCATTTCTGGCCTTAAGAAAAAGCCTTTAAATAAAACATTAAAATAATCTTTAAAAACAATATTTGGTGGTTTTGTGAAGTCATATATATAGTAGGTTTGAAATAAAGCCTTTGGGAAAGAGGGGTCCACCTAATTTGAGGACTTGCAGTGCAAAACCTCATTTTAGGGGGTTTTGAAAACCTAATTTGAATAAATCATTTTTAGTTAAAACAAAATTTGATAAAAATAGTTTTGGGCACTATTCACAAGGAATGATAATTGGGCAAGAGGTTTGGAACAAGGAAGATGAATTGGAATTGGAATAGAACCTAGTAGTGCCACATAACACAATCAACAAGCAAGCAAACAAGATAAAAAACAAGCACCTTGATAAGTTTTAGTTGGCTCCAAATTTTATAAACCCAAACATATCAATGTGCTACAAGCACAGGGTGTGCAGATAGGTGGGGCGCGCTCACCTGCGTGGCTACGAGCCGGCGAGTGGGCTGGTTGGGCCTTGGGCCGATTGGGGAAGGCAGGCCGAGGCGGGGCGGCGCAGCCCATGCGCTGGCGAGGCCGAGGAGGCGGTCAACGCGGATGCCTGGATCGAGGCGGTCCGCTACCTCCTCAACAGGAGGCAGTGGCGGCGACTGTAGGCCACCGACGGCGCGTCCGGGCACGGGGCCAGCGGCAGACTACGGTGATGGCGGGATCTGGCCGAGGGCCGTCAGATCCGGGCAGATCTGGGCTCGGGCACCCATCTCCAGAGGCAGAGGTGCGGGATCCATCGGGGGCTCCATGGACGCGAGCTCCGACTTCCTGCACACGTGCGCGAGAGAGAGCGGGGAGATTAGGGAGAGGGAGAGGGAGGAAGGAGAGGGGAGGGCGTGGGGTCTGGCCTGGGGCTCTGGCGGCGGGGTCCGGTGAGGAGCTCGTGCTCCGGCGGCGGCACACAACAGGAGGTCGGGCGCGGGGACGCTCGGGCGGCTGCAAGGCTCTGCGGTCGGCCGACATTGTCCGATTTGACCATGGATGGTAGAGTTGCATGGACGAATTTTGCCTCTAATTGCGGATCTGAGGGTTAAAAATGGAGGGGGAGGAGGCGGCGGCTGATGATTGGTGGTGCACGAAAAACGAGGTGGGAGGCTAGGGATTCCGAAATTGGCATGGGGAGCTGCTTAATTAGGCTGGTCCAGGGTTAGGCGTGGTTTTTGCCCCGATTGGAGCCGAGCGATCGCAATCAGACGGCTCCTGTCACGGGGTTGGGTTAGGTGGGCTAGGTGGGCTGTGTAGTTGGGCTCGGAGGGATAGAGAGAAAGAATTGTGGCCCGGCAACGGTGTTTTGCAAAACCGAAAACGTCCGACGAATAGCCCGATGACGGTTCCGCTACGGGCAACCGTTGGAATAACAAATGAACTCTGATTGCGGCGAAATTTGGCAGCCGGCCTACCTACAATATAACAAGACCGCACGCCATGTTTCGACCCAATCCGAGAAATTTTTATGTGCGCCTTAAAACACAATATTTTTATCCATGCCGCAGGCACGTTCATGTGTGGTTGGTCTCAAAACTGGCAATGGCAAGAATGGAGAGAACCGACAACTACGAACGGATACAAGTTTTCGAAAACGAGTGACGATGGCATGCAGATGATGCGAATGATGTGATGATGAATGCAACAAGCAAATGAAACACAGACGAGAATGGGAATAAAAGGGGAATCTCTGGAGCGTCGGTCCCGTGCTGTTAAAAAAGTTGGCAACTTGAACACGAAAAGAAAGCAAGCAAATGTCACGTCCGGTGCCTAGGCTAGTCTTCGTCTTCCCCCAGCACTGAGCGTAGGGCATCCATTGTGAGAGCATGGCTTAATAGGAATGATAGACTACTCATATCAACAAGAAATTCCTTCTTCTCCGGGAGCCCATTCGAAAAGAACTCCAAAGTTAAGCGTGCTTGACTTGGAGCGATTCTAGGATGGGTGACCGACTGGGAAGTTGGTCCCAGGTGCGCACGAGTGAGGACAAAGTGCGTAGGAAAGACTAGTGTTGGTCTGTGGGACCAGTCTAGATCCCGCCAGGAGTAACGGGGTGTTACAATTGGTATCAGAGCTCACCCTTGCGCACAGCATGGCACATGTGTCAGACTGGACGCGCATACGTGTACCAAAAGGGAACATTCCTGATGGGCCGACGAGGACGTCGGTTCCTTTGAGTGGGGTGTGTGCGTGAGAGCCTAGCTTAATAGGAATTATAGACTACTCATATCAACAAGGAATTCCTTCTTTTCCGGGAGCCCATTCAAAAAGAACTCCAAAGTTAAGCATGCTTGGCTTGGAGCGATTCTAGGATGGGTGACCGACCGGGAAGTTGGTCCCGGGTGCGCACGAGTGAGGACAAAGTGCATATGAAAGACTAGTGTTGGTCTGTGAGGCCAGTCTAGATCCTGCCAGGAGTAACGGGGTGTTACATCCATGTTGCATGGGCATAGCCACTGATGGGCAGTGCTGCCTTCTCCGCTAGCACGGAGCTGTGGCTGCCACATTGTGTGGGGGGAACCCCTCCGCGTCCTCGGGGGCTCCGGGCGTATACAGCCCGCTCATTATTACGTGAGTGTCACGGGATAGCTAGGCAAGCCCTCGGGCACCGGGCCTAGGAGCTCCCAACTCCGTCAAGAGCCATCCCGTGCATTTCTGCCCGGTTGCGTGCCCTTACGACCCAAACCCGGACGCATTTTTCCCTGCGTAGCCGCAAGATTGCACTCCCGCATCCAAAACATGAGTACAACGCATACGGCGCAACCGTAAGGGTGTTTTGTCGTTGAAGCCGCCTCATGAGGCGTTGGGGTGGTGGTCGTGCGCTGCCTTGGGAGACTCATGAGGTCCGGCCTCCCGAGGCTACACTGATGTTCCAATTGCCACGGGTGGCCCGCATTACCTATGTCTTGTTGCTCTTCCCATTGACAATACGCATAACACCCCGGGGTCCGGCTCGTCGATGGATGCCAGTGGTGGGTGGAAGGCGGAAGCCCGTGCCGCACCCCCATAGACCCGGTGACGTCCTCCCTCCTTCTTCGGTTCGCATTGCCCGAGTTTGGCGCTCCTCCAGGGGAGGCCCCGGGCCCAGCTCAGGAGGACGTCCGGGGCTCCCCCTACCCTCTCAAGGTGCTGGTGCCTACGGCAGGCGCCCGATCCTGGTCGTCTTCCCTACGCACGACGTAGCACGGCACGTAGGGCTCCACATGAGGGCCTGGGCCTTCTCTCGAGTCGTCCCACGCGGCGCCTAGAACGTCCCCTCTGAAAGCACAACATGGTCCCTTGGTGGTTTCGATAATTCATGACAACATACATTGTCTGTTGGACTAACACCTCTATCTAGTATATTTCAGATAATAGTCCATGAATATTTGAGTTGGCAAAAAGGGTTGAGGAGATTCTGGAATTACCCCAAGATGCAAGGAAATAGGTTGGCCAAGCTTCAAGCTAGAGGACTCTATATTTTACATTTGTTGGAAACCACTTTGAGTCTATAGGAAAGCCAGTACTATTAAAAGGGGGTAAGGTTTTGTTGGTGAACAATATGCTCAAACGTGCACAAGTGACAGTCACCAAAACATCCACAAACTCTTCCACCAAAGTCTGTCCTAAGCCTAACATGTCAAATCGGTGCAACCAACATTCCTATCCCGGTGCCATCGAGTTCCAAACCTCAGATAGACTCAGCCAAACCATAACACTTCGGTGCAGCCGACACTTCACTCGGTGCCACCGAGTTGGATTGCCAAGATTCTATTACGCAAGTTCTCATTTTCGACGCGAACGAGAATGGTGAATCGGCGTCACCGATACTAGCAAATCTGACAGTCGGTCACCTTGTCGGTGCAACCCAGAAATGTATATCGGTTCGTCCGCGATTCAAAAGTTGCCACTTTTTGTCACTTTGGTACCATCGAGATTTACACACCGGTGTCACCGAGTCTGGATTTTTGTGTGTAACGGTTGGATTTTTGGGGATGCCTATATATACCCCTTCACCACCACCCACTCGAAAGAGAAGCACTCAGCACTATTCCAAATCTATCCTACTCAGTTTTTTGAGAGAGAACCACCTACCCTTGTGTTGAGGTCAAGATCTTCCACTCCAACCATATGGATCTTGATTTCTAGCCTCCCTAAGTTGCTTTCCACCAATCCCATATCTTCTACCAAGCCAAATCTGTGTGAGAGAGATTGTGTGTTCAGGATTCTATCATCTTGAAGCACAAGAGCAAGGAGTTCATCGTCATTACCGAGCCTATTACCTTTTGGAGGGTGGTTCCTCCTAGATTGGTTGGGTGTCGCTTGGGAGCCTCCTAATTCGTGTTGTGGAGTGAACCAAGAAGTTTGTAAGGGCAAGGAGATTGCCTACTTCGTGAATATCTACCCATAGTGTCGTGGATTTGTCACGGCAGATGTCCGGGTGAATGGACTTTAGGTTTGGGGTAGAAGCGCAACTATGTGGTGGCTTGAAGGGGTTGGTTGGAATCGCGAGACGTGAGTTTACCTTGGTTCGTCCCCTTCGATGGAGTTAAAAACCTATGTCATGCTTGTCTGGCATTGAGGATGAGGAAGATCTCTTGGTTACAAGGGTGTTGTCTTGCTACCTCTAAGCTTGAGAGCCTCTAATCTATCTATTTCTAATCTCTTGTGTCTGTCTAAACTTGAGAACTTGTGAACTTGTCTCTCTAGGGGTACTCTAGCCCTCCTTATATAAGTGGAGAGGGTAGGTTTACAAATAGAGTCCTACTCCTAGTAGGACCAGTACTAGTCTTTCATGAATCCTAATACGGGTCTTGTTTCCTTTGTGAAGGAACCCTTTCTCTCCTTGGGCCTTCTCTTGTGAGCCGCCTGGTGCCAGCTTGCATGCCGAGTCTTGGGCCTGGTCATCCTACGACCCGGCCGGGTCACCAATAAAATGCCATGTCTTGACCAGGTCTCCTGTGAGTCGCCAGGCCCTGGCCGGGTCATGCTTCTGGCCGGGTTATACCGCGGGGTATATCCCTAACATTAGCCCCCACGTTAGCTTGAGTTTCTTCATGCTAAGCTCCTGAAATAATAATTAAGTGCCCGGCTTGCTCCTTTGTCCGGCTTATGAAGTGGCTCCTTAGAAATCCGGGTCTTGTCTGCATATGAATGAGTCATCTTAATAATCGTCTTGCTTGTGCGTGTCCTTTGAAAAACACTGGGAATAGAATACCCATATGCCATTGAGTCGGCTTCCAATACTTTGCCTTAATGAAAATCTTGAAAATAAGAAATCCGCATGGCGTAGATCCGGAGTTCCATTGTTGTGACGCGGGGTGGCTTATATAAACTCTGGCGGGTTATGATCTTTTGATAACACCGGGTCATGAATGCTGCTGACGCTGGGTCTAACAACTGAACTCCATAATTAACATCTTGAAAATTCTCCTCAAAGTTTTTGATATATCCATATTACCTGTAGTGCCCAAGATCCGAGATTATCCATGATAACATGGTGCTTTGCAATAATATCTATGACTGTGTAGCCCCCAAGTACCAGGTTGTCTTGCCCGCAGGAGCCTGGGACTTTGTAACTGTCTTATACTTTATGAAGCTTCAATTAGTGTAGCCCCAAGGGCCGGCTCATTAGTATGTGATGGGATGGGTCTTCAATTTGAACCATATAATCTGTTTGAATAGTCGAATAATGTAGCCCCCAAGTGACGGGTCGCACGCCTGCGGCGAGTTGGGACTTTTAGAAAATTTGATCTGAGCGGTGTAGCCCCCATGTGCCAGGTCCGTTAGAATTACTGGACTGGGACTTAGAAAAATATAGAAAGGCCGGCTCATCTCCTTGAGATAATAGGGTCTTGCTGACAATGTAATGATTTGAAAACCGGCTTGCATTAGCCCCCAAGTGCCGTGGTGGGTGCTTGCAGTGACATGGGACTTGCATAATTGATATAAACTGTACATGAATAGTGTAGCCCCCAAGTGCCGGGTTGTCTACCTGCGGCGACTCGGGACTATGTGAGAATAATATGACTCATCATAATTTGTTTGAATGAATCCTTGTTCGCGGTTGTAAACCGGTATGAATATCCTGGAAGAATACCTTTATCCTTGACATGAAACACCTGCTCGTGATTGCGGTGCAACCCGACAAATATATGTTTTTGAGAAATCCATAAGTGTTGTAGATTACTACAGAGCACAATTGAAGAAATTTGAGAACAAGTCAATTAAATGACACGACATTATATCTGATAGGGCAGCTCTTCAAGAATAATCAACTTTCCAATCTGGTTTGATATAACCCCAATCACTTAATACTGGTTATGATAAACCATGATGAAGATCCAGCCATTTTTGCTATCAAAGATCTATTCGTTCCTTCAGAAGTTCTTTCATCATACTTAACGCCGGCTTGTCTTAAGAGACAAGACCTGCAAAAACTAACAAGATAGAGTATATTCTGCATTGTTGTAAGGGCGGCTTGAAAAAGCATAACCCGGAGATCTTAATATAGCCTTGCTTCATCTTTCACAATCTTGCTCTGGCCCGACTTATAACTTGAATGCAATGTATGATGCAATGTATGATGCAATATGTACTGTAATGAATGATGATCTTGCTTTTTTGAGAACTTATATGCCGGTTCTTTTGGGTGGACTCGCTACTAGAACTCTTAACAGTATAGGGTCTCTATCGAGATTGGCCATCAACTTCTTTGAATGGCTCAGGGTCTCTACGCGAGATTAAATGATAGGAGTGTAACGTCCCAGAAAGACACGCGACAAGGCATGAGTACCCTGGTAGCCCATAAACTTCCTCTCACGTGACATAAATCCGTCGTTTTAACCTTAAACTGTGCAAGGTCTTTAAAGTATTAACTGTCTAAGAGTACAAAACGAGGCACATAGAAGAGAGTCGGCAGTAGATGAGATAGTTTATCCTTGCTTTCCGTAAGCCGGCCCTCACGTGACAAGAGCCGCCGGTTTAACCTTAACCAATACAGGGTCTCTATCGAGATTAGCCATCAACCTCTTTGAACCGGCTCAGGGTCTCCAGGCGAGAATAACTGGTAAGAGTTTAGCAGGTCACATATCGGAGCAGCATCAGCTTACATGCAAGTTTAACTCGAGATTGCGGTGGCTTAAGAGCCAATCAAGAGGGTATGCAAGCTAAACCCGGTGGACTGGAAGCCCCCAAATGACCTTGTTGATGGAGTCAACTTTTGGGTATATAACCCGCCTGACTGTGGCTTAAGAGCCGATCAATAGGGTCTGATAAGCTAAACCCAATGGGTTGGAAGCCCCCTAGATGACCTATTGATGGAGTCAACTTTTTGGCTTAAGAGCCGATCAATAGGGTCTGATAAGCTAAACCCAATGGGTTGGAAGTCCCCCTAGATGACCTGTTGACGGAGGCAACTTTTTGGCTTAAGAGCTGATCAATAGGGTCTAATAAGGTAAACCAAGTGGGTTGGAAGCCCCCTAGATGACCTGTTGACGGAGTCAACTTTTTGGCTTAAGAGACGATCAATAGGTTCTGATAAGCTAAACCCAGTGGGTTGGAAGCCCCCTAGATGACCTTGTTGACGGAGTCAACTTTTGCACCATCCTATAAGTCACCATCTTGTAAGCCGCCATCTTATATGAAGAAACGACAGAAGCCTCCAAGTGACTTGGCGGTTCGTCCTCTTGGGCAACTTTTTAATCCTTCCGCCAATAATGTGGTAGCCCCCAGGATTGGGTTAACTTTGCAATGACCTGGGGTTCTCGTTGAAAATGACCAAATGTGTCTTGCCATGTGTGTAGACCCCGAGTCTCAAGTGGACTCGATGAGGCGGCTTGAGAATCTCCACTGAAGGTTGAGGTTGTCCGTGGCAGGTTATAGACGATCCCGTATGAATTGTTTCGATAATCCGGTCAACGGTTCATCCTGGCTGGTTGTTGAAGTTAACCAAACAGCAGTGGCGGCGCCTTGTGCGCTTGTCTAATTGGGCGGCTCGTGTTGATGAGCACTGCACCGATATGTTGATGTAGATCAGACCGCGGACGGCGGCTTGCGTGCGTTAGTTGGGCGGCTCGTACAGGCGAGCACTGGACCGATATGTTGATATAGATCACACCGCGAACGGCGGCTTGCGCGCGTCAGTTCGGCGGCTCATACAGGCGAGCACTGCACCGATATGTTGATGTGCATCAAACCATGGACGGTGGCTTGCACACGTCCATCGATGGGCTCGTAGAGGCGAGCACTGCACCAATATGTTGATGTAAATTGGACCGCAGAGCGGCGATTAAGAACCGTCCATTCGTCGGCTTGTGCTGGTGTACACGGCCACTGGCGTGTTGATGTAGACGTAGAAACCAACCATGTCATTGTAAGCCGATGCTGTTGTGAAAGACGTCGCGGCGTTGTAAGCCGGCGCGAATGGCGAGAGATGGCCACGGCGTTGTAAGCCGGCGTGGATGGCGAGAGATGGCCGCAGCGTTCTAAGACTGCATGGATGGCGATTCGCCCGTTATGTTTTTGGTGAAAACCATACCGCGGGTATGGTGGCTTGCCGCACTCATTAGGCGGCTCATACGGGCGGGTGAGCGTGCGCGGTACCAGCAAGTTGATGTACACCGTCCGCGTGGGCAGCGAATCACGCGCGTCCATCGAGCAATGCAATCCGTTGGTGTGCGCTCTAACTCCGCGGTATCATGCCACATGAATAATTGTCATGCGTAAAAATATTGCAAGAGACGGAGTAATTGTTCTCGGATGGGTTAATATGTATGACAAAATGCATATGATGAATACCACCTGGATTTTTCGTCGGACAGCCGCATTGGATACAGTTATCCTCTCAACAAACGACCTACCATCTGTCGTTCTTATCTCCCAAAATGGCATGTCACGACGGGAGTGCCCGCGTGTGGGGAGGAGGAGCTGGGGCGGCTCGGATGTGACCAAGGCTGCGAGGTGATTTGAATAGAACATGGTGATGTGGGTGGCAGCGGCTCAAGGCGTGGCAATGGCTCATGTGATGCACGCACGGGGGCGTCCCGAGGCGATAGAGGCCGGCTCAAGGTGAGTTGAGGTGGACCCATGTGCGGTGGCTTGCAAGTGTGGCGAGAGCAGTGGCGCGGCCGGCTCGCTAGGTGGAGATGAGTTACGGGGGCATTTGCAAACCGGCCTATGCAAGCGCATGAGATGAGGTGGACGCAACAGAGCAGCGCGAGGCGGAGAGACGAGGTGCTACCATGGCAGAGACGACCGAGTCCGTGCCGGCCACGTCGCGGCGGGCGTAGTGACTCAAAGCAGGGCGCGGACAACCGGTAGGCCGACGACAACCCATGGCTGTGCCTGGGGCTACCCTCCACCTTGCTCGGCGACATATGAAGGGGCTTCCCTCCACCGCTCCCACAGTAGCTCATCTCCGGCATCCCTGCGGGTCACGTGCAGGGGGCAGGGGCACTTACCTAAGCTTGAAGACGACGGATCTGGTGGCGGCATGGGGTTCGGCTCCCGCTCGCCCATCGCAGGGCGGACGCGTTTCGAGGAGAGGAGGAGCTAGGGCGGCCGTGAGGGCTGCCGGGAGCAAGCCAAACCCTTGACGGCAGCACGGAATCGAGGGACGAGAGGTGGGAAGCTCAGAGAGGGGGTCGCGATGGCAACGCGACGGGCAGGTGTGTGTTTGACCCGGAGGCAGGGTCAACTTGTGAATCTGCATCCGTTTCCACCTCCCGGTCATGGCAATTTTTCTTCTTCTTTTTATCACATGCAAACTGTTTGGCCTGCGGTTTGTTTCTTCGAGCCCGGTCTTCCATAATTCTTGTTGATTTTTACTTTTGAGAAAGCAATCAAGGACCATGCTGCAGTAGTAGAACTCGTGATTTTTGTGTTATCGCGTGCTGCCTCCTGACGCGCAGCCGTTGGGAACTGGTAATTAGGGTTGAGTGCCGCCACCGCCTGCCTTTTTATTTTGGTCTTGATGAGGGGATCCGATGTGATGTGACATAGATGAAGCTTTGTCGGATTCTTCGCCCGGGTCTGTCCGGCGAGACTTTGCTTCCAGCTCATCTAGAAACCCCAGTTGGAGCTTGTCGACGAAGATGCGTTCGCAGCAATTTGTTTACTCTGTTGTTTGCAGGCATCTCGATCCTTGTAATAAATCCCTTTAAGAACAAAACATCACCATGCGGGGGCCCCACGGTGCGTACCAAATGTCGTGGATTTTTCACGGCAGATGTCTAGGTGAACGGACTTTAGGTTCGGGGTAGAAGCGCAACTATGTGGTGGCTTGAAGGGGTTGGTCAGAATCAAGAGACGCGAGTTTACCCATGTTCGGCCCCTCCGATGGAGGTAAAAGCCTACGTCCTTCTTGTCTGGCATTGATGATGGGGAAGATCTCTCGGTTACAAGGGTGCTGTCTTGCTACCTCTAATCTCGAGAGCCTCTAATCTGTCTATCTCTAATCTCTTGTATGTTTCTAAACTTGAGAACTTGTGAACTTGTCTCTCTAGGGGTACTCTACCCCTCCTTATATAAGTGGAGAGGGTAGGTTTACAAATAGAGTCCTACTCCTAGTAGGACTAGGACTAGTCTTTCATGAATCTTAATCCGGGTCTTGTTTCTTTTGTGAAGGAATCCTTTCTCTCCTTGGGCCTTCTCTTGTGAGCCGCCTAGCGCCAGCTTGCACGCCGGGTCTTGGGCCTGGTCGTCCTGCGAACCGCCTGCCGGGTCACCAATATAACGCCATGTCTTGACCAGGTCTCCTATAAGTTGCCAGGCCCTGGCCGGGTCATGCTTCCGGGCGGATTATACCGCAGGGTATATCCCCGACACATAGTGAGGCTAGTCCTTTGTGCACGGAAGCTGCATGGAATAGTCAAGGTTGCTTCTTCGTGGAACCCTCTGTGGGCTCTCGCGACCGTTACCCTCCGTGGGTTGATGACTCCATGAACGTGGACGTATGATAGCACCACCTATCGGAACCACGGGAAAAATCCATGCGTCTTCTATTGTGTTTGATCTTCCTAACCCATCTCTTTACTTACATGTGCAATGTCTTAACTTTCTGCTGCCATACTTGTAGACATGCATGTGTAGGGATTTTTCACTATCTAGACTTGTTAAAACTATTAAAATCTACCAACCAATTAACTTGGGAAAAGGTTAGGTTTTAAATTTCTACTAGCAGTCTATTCACCCCCCTCTAGACATGCCTCTCTCGGTCCTACAAGTGGTATCAAAGCCTTGGTCTCCATTGCTTCGATTTAATAACCATGGGGGAAGATGGATGTGCCTAGAGTAGAGAGTTTGAGTTGCAGAGTGCCCATTCTTGATGGAGAGTACTATAGCCAATGGAAGAATGCCATGATTGATCTATATGATAGATTCCATTTGACTAAATATATTGAAAATCCCTATGTATCCCCATTGATGGATTGCATCCCCCACACAAAGAGGAAATTAACATGCTTGGTAACCTAAGAACTGTCAATCTTATTGTTAGAGGTTTACCAAGATTCGTGCCTTCTCAAATGAAGAACTTTGCATGTGCCTATACCTTATGGACTGATTTGGATAAACGATATCCAAATCTTTCCGTAGGAAATCTTGATGAAATTCTTCATAAAGCTGTTGCTTTTCACAAAATGAAGCCTAGTGATCCAAACTTTTATAAATGCCTATTTGAGCTCTGTGATCTTATGCGTGCTAAAGGAGATGTCACCACTATCAACAACATTATATTTGAAGCCATTCGCATTCATAAACTTGAACATTTTCATGGTCACTATTGTAACGAATCCCTTGTTCTTTATGACGAGGATTTCCCACTTGATGATGACAATGTGGAACATGGCTACTATGAAGAAGATGAGTTGTTCGACATCGAGTAGGAGAAGATCATGAAGAATCTGAGTCTTATGGAAAACTTTAAAGATTACATGTCCAGAGGAAAAGAGTGGATTCTTGACGGCGGATCTACGGATCATATGATTGGTGATAGAGACTTATTCGAAGAGATCACGCCTAATCAAGGTCCTCGACGGTACGTGACCTTTGGAGACAACTCTAAGGGTAAGGTACTTGGCCTTGGTAAGGTGGCCATACCCCATGATAGCTCTATTCAAAATGTCATGCATGTTGAATCTCTTGGCTACAATCTTCTTTCCGTATCTAGACTTGCCGATTTCGTTTTCAATGTTTTATTCATGAAAGTCGATTGCCAAGTGTTTCATCAAGATAATCATAAAATGGTCTTTACCAGTTTCCATAGAGGTGATCTATACATTGTTGATTTCACTAAAAGATGCAGGCTCACACTTGTTTAATTGCAGAATCTTCTAAAGGTTGGCTTTGGCATAGAAGACTTGGACATGTGGGCATGCAAAATCTAGATAAGCTAATCAAAGGTGATCATATACTTGGAGTTAAAGATGCTATCTTTGACAAAGATAGACTTTCTAGTGCTTGTCAAGATGGAAAGCAAGTAGGTGGAAGTCATCCCATTAAGAATATCATGACTACTAGGAGACCACTCGAGTTACTTCACATGGATCTTTTTGGTCCCAATGCTTACAAGAGTTTTGGTGGAAATTCCTATGGTCTAATTATAGTTGATGATTTTTCCAGATTTACGTGGGTATTCTTTCTTGATGATAAGTCGCAGGTTCAAAAGATCTTCAAGAACTTCGCTCGTAAAGCACAAAATCAGTTTGAAGTGAAGATCAAGAAGGTTCGGAGCAATAATGGATCGGAGTTCAAGAACACCCATGTGGATACCTTTCTTGACGAAGAAGGCGTCTCACTTGAGTTCTCGGCTACATACACACCTCAACAAAATGGAGTTGTTGAGAGGAAGAACTGGACGCTCATTGAGATATCAAGAATGATGCTTGATGAATACAAGACGCTAAGACACTTTTGGGCAGAAGCCGTTGAAACAGCGTGTCATGCCACAAACCGACTTTACTTGCACAAGCTTCTTGATAAAACGGCATACGAGCTACTCACCGGTAACAAACCCCAAGTCGGATACTTTCGGGTATTTGGCTCAAAGTGTTACATTCTTGATAAGCATTGTCGTACTAAATTTGCTCCTACATCTCATGAAGGATTCCTACTTGGTTACGGATCGAACTCTCACACTTACCGTGTCTACAAAAACTTCACTCGAAAAGTTGAAGAGATGGTAGATGTGAAGTTTGATGAATCTAATGGTTCGCAAGACGAATAATCGCCAAATGATTTAGGTGATAAGGATCCTTCGGAAGCCATACTAGATCTACCCATTGGCAAGATTCGTCCCATGGAGGTGAGGGAAAGTACTTCATCAACTCAAGTGGAATCCCCCACATCACGTCAAGGTGAACCTCAACACGGCATGGAGGCATCCACAAGCGGTACATGACGAGATGATGACGAGGAGGAAGTGCATCATGAAGATCCACCACAACCATCTTCACCACCACCTCAAGGGAACGACACCTTCAACGACAACGAAGATGAACGAGATGATGATGATGATGAAGAAGAAGCTCCACCATCCAACAATCGGAACCTGATCCGCGTTCGAGCCCAAGTGACCAAGAACCATCCCCTAAACCAAATTGTTGGTGATATACAAACAGGGAGAATCACTCGCTCTAAAACCCGTCAAGCTAACTTTTGTGAGCATTATTCTTTCATCTCTAGCATTGAGCCTTTAAAGGTAGAACACGCTCTTGAATATGCGGATTGGGTGAACGCAATGCATGAAGATCTACACAACTTCGAGAGGAACAAAGTGTGGACACTCGTGGAGAAATACGAAGATGAGCACAACATCATCGGAACCAAATGGGTGTTCCAGAACAAACAAGACGAAGATGGTCAAGTCGTATGCAACAAGGCTCGTCTCGTAGCCCAAGGATATACGCAAGTCGATGTTATGGACTACGTTGAGACTTATGCCCCCGTTGCTAGACTTGAAGCTATTCGTATTCTTATTGCTTATGCTAATCACCATGATATCACGCTTTATCAAATGGACATCAAAAGTGCATTTTTAAATGGTGAAATAGAGGAAGAACTTTATAAAAAAGCAACCACCCGGTTTTGTGAATCCTAAGAAACCTAATCATGTTTAGAAGCTTCGCAAAGCTCTTTACGGTCTTAAGCAAGCCTCTCTTGTTTGGTATAAATGCTTTACGAAGTTTATCATCGAAAAAGGTTTTGAAATTGGTAAAATTGATGCAACCTTGTTCACGAAGAGAGTTAATGGAGAATTATTTGTGTTCCAAAACTATGTGCATGATATTATCTTTGGTTCCACTAACCCTCAATTTAGTGAAAGATTTGGAAGGTTGATGTCCGAGAAGTATGAGATGTCTATGATGTGTGAGCTGAAATTCTTTCTTGGATTGCAAATCAAGCAATCAAGAGAAGGAACTTTCATCTCTCAAACTAAGTATACCAAGGACTTGATCAAGAAGTTCAACATGCAGGATTGCAAAGGTATGAAAACTCCTATGCCCACTACTAGACATGTTGACCTTACCAGGGAGGATGAACCGGTTGATCAAAAAGTTTATCGATCTATGATTGGTTCATTGTTATATCTATGTGCATCTCGTCCCGATATCATGCTTAGTGTTTGTATGTGTGCTAGATATCAAGCTGCACCTAAAGAGTGTCATCTTTTGGTTGTGAAACGTATTGTGAGATACTTGATACAAACACCAAACTTTTGCATTTGGTATCCCAAGGGATCTTCTTTTAATCTTGTTAACTATTTCGATTTGGACTATGTCGGTGACAAGGTTGATAGAAAATCCTCCTCGGGTACTTGTCAATTTTTAGGTAGATCTATTGTGTCTTGGTCCTCCAAGAAACAAAACTTGGTATCTCTATCTAGTGCCGAAGCTGAGTATATTGTTGCTGGATCTTGTTGTGCGCAATTACTATGGATGAGACAAACGCTTAAGGATTATGGGATTAATGTTAAAAATGTTCCATTACTTTGTGACAATGAAAGTGCTATTAAAATTGGACATAATCCTGTGCAACATTCTCAAACCAAGCATATTCAAGTTCGACATCATTTCATCCGTGATCATGTTGCTAAAGGAAATATCAATCTTAAGCATGTTCGTACAAACAAACAATTGGCCGATATCTTCACCAAGCCACTTGATGAGAAGACATTTTGTCATTTGAGGAGTGAGTTGAACATCATTGATGCTTCAAACTTGAGCTAGACTCACTCGGTTGCAAGCAAGGGAGATTTATTATTATTATCTCCATGTTATCATAACTCATTATCTTATGCCTTGTAATTCTGTGCTCCCTTGTATTGCATCTAACCTTTTGTAGGTACTTGGAAGAACTTCATTCCACAAGATTTCCATCAACTCCAATCATAAGCAATCTTGTCATTACCAAGTATCCACAACCCCTCTTGATGATGGAAGGAAGAAGACAACAAAAACATATCGTTGACATATACTTGATCTTAGTTGCAAAATCTTTAGTGGTGTCATGTCAATTGGATATATCCATTGTTCTTCCTTGTATGACTAACCTTTGTAGGTGATGAGAGTACTAGAACAAGAAGGATAGCTCCAAACTCAAGATGATCTTCATCAACCTCGAGCATCCTCAACAAAGCTCACCTACGAACAACATTATCAACATCATTCAAAGGTATGCACTCATATCCTTGAAAAGGCTTTACTCCAATTCATGGGCTAAAGCAACTCAAGTGATATGAATACATAAAAATGCTTAAACGAAAAATGTAACCCCATTTTGAGCTTAAACTATGAGTATCACCTATGATCAAGCATTCTTGCTTGGCTCCTAAGTCAATATACTCTAATATAGGGGACCTAGTCACCGCCCATCATTTAGTTAAGAATCTTGTGTGGTTTGCTCTCTTATTTCATGATCTCTCATAACCACTCAAATATTATCTATTTGATGACCTTTGTAAATTTTTCGCATTTTTCCTGTTGAAACTCTTTCGTTTGTCTCTCTAAAAACAGGAACTTGGTTCATCTTTCGGAGTCACGGATTTACATAACTCGGTTATAGCGAACTTGCAGATAAGCTGCACTACACAATCTCGGTATGACTGATTTATCCATCTCGGAGTCACCGATTTTCTTTGTGTTCAAATTCTATGTTTTCTTGATATAGTTTATTTGTTTCTGTTCTCGTGATAATCTTGTTCTTTCAATGATCCCTTCTTAAAAAATGGATATTTTTAGGGGGAGAAGAACAAACTCAAATTTCCCACAGAGAGAGAAGTTACATTCTATGATTCCCTTAGTCTTTCCATGAACCCTACTTTCAATGACCCTTGAATTCCAGGATCCCTTGTCAATGATCCCTGTCACTACTTCCAAGTTTGAACTTTTTCGTATTTTATGCCAAAGGGGGAGAAAATCAAAGCTTCATGCTAAAGGGAGAGTTACATGGTTATGCAAAGGGGGAGATATGACTTAGCGGGAGAGGAAAATATCAATAGTTCACACTTCTATAATCAAGGAGGAGAACAACAATGTAGAGGGGAGAAAACCACTTTTGGAGAAAAGTCTCAAGTGAACAAAGGATTACTTTTCTCACCATATCCAATCCAAATATCTACATGCTGAGATTCAGGGGGAGAGGATATACTACCATATCATATCAAAGGGGAAAAAGATATAAAAGATTAATGCTAAAAGAGGAGACATATCAATCTTAAGGAATACTATGTTCTATATGTTCTCCACATCTGGTACTCGTTGAGTTCTATTGCTTTTGTTTAGTAGAATACTCTTGTGTTTCCTAACATTGTTTTCTCAAGTGTGTCTCTACTACTAGAATGCTCAAGAACTCAAGGTAAGTATATGCATCATATCTTTGATTAATATGATCTCTTCCTTCTTCCACATATTGTTTGCAAGAGTGAAGTTTTGATCAACGATATACATTTCATTCACATATATTGATGCCTATAGCCAAGATACACATGACTCTTATATCCCTTTCATCCATATGTGTGTCCATGCATTCCAAAGCAACTATCCTCTAAAGGACTGCACACATTTAGGGGGAGGAAAGCTAGGTCATGTGCTTCTCAAAGTATTTATTACATCCATGCATATCTTTAATTGAAGCTTTGATTGTATGTTGTCATCAATTACCAAAAAGGGGGAGATTGAAAGCACAACATGCTCCCTTGGTGGTTTTGGATAATTCATGACAACGTACATTGTCTCTTGGACTAACACCTCTATCTAGTATATTTCAGATAATAGTCCATCAAGATTTGAGTTGGCAAAAAGGATTGAGGAGATTGTAGAATTACCCAAAGATGCAAGCAAATAGGTTGTTCAAGCTTCAAGCAAGAGGACTCTACATTTTACATTTGTGAGAAATCACTTTGAGTCTACAGGAAAGCCAATACTATTAAAAGGGGGTAAAGTTTTGATGGTAAACAATATGCTCAAATGTGCACAAGTCATAGTCACCAAAACATCCACAAACTCTGCCACCAAAGTCTGTCGTACGCCAAACATGTCAAATCGGTGCAACCAACATTCCTATCCCGATGCCATCGAGTTACCCCAGACAGACTCAGCCAAACCCTAACACTTTGGTGCAGCCGACACTGCACTCGGTGCCATCGAGTTGGGTTGCCAAGATTCTGATACGCAAGTTCTCATTTTCGGTCTGACCGAGAATGGTGAATCGGCGTCACCGAGACTGCTAAATCTGGCCGTTGGTTACCTTGTCGGTGCAACCGAGAAATGTATATCGGTCCCTCTGATATTCAAAAGTTGCCACATGTTGTCACTTTGGTACCACCGAGATTTACACATCGGTGTCACCAGGTTTGACTTTTTGTGTGAACGGTTGGATTTTTGGGGATGCCTATATATACCCCTTCACCACCACCCACTCGAAAGAGAAGCACTCAGGACTATTCCATACCTATCCTACTCATTTTTCTAAGAGAGAACCACCTACCCTTGTGTTGGGGTCAAGATCTTCCACTCCAACCATATGGATCTTGATTTCTAGCCTCCCCAAGTTGCTTTCCACCAATCCCATCTCTTGTACCAAGCCAAATCTATGTGAGAGAGATTGTGTGTTGAGGAGTCTATCATCTTGAAGCACAAGATCAAGGAGTTCATCGTCATTACCGAGCCTATTACCTTTTGCAGGGTGGTGCCTCCTAGATTGGTTAGGTGTCGCTTGGGAGCCTCCTACTTCATGTTGTGGAGTGAACCAAGAAGTTTGTAAGGGCAAGGAGATCGCCTACTTCATGAAGATCTACCCATAGTGAGGCTAGTCCTTCATGGACAGAAGCCGCATGGAATAGTAAAGGTTGCTTCTCCGTGGAACCCTCCGTGGGTAGAGCCCTCTGTGGACTCTCGCAGCCGTTACCCTCCGTGGGTTGAAGACTCCATGAACGTGGACGTACGATAGCACCACCTATCGGAACCACGGGAAAAATCCTTGCGTCTTCTATTGTGTTTGATCTTCCTAACCCATCTCTTTACTTACATGTGCAATGTCTTTACTTTCCACTGCCATACTTGTAGACATGCATGTGTAGGGCTGTTTGACTATCTTGACTTGTTAAAAATATTAAAATCTACCAACCAATTAACTTGGGAAAATGTTAGGTTTGAAATTTCTGCTAGTAGTCTATTCACCCCCCTCTAGATAGGCCTTTCTTGGTCCTACACCCTCTGGGCGACAGCGGAGCGGCACCCTGCGCACGCAGCCAATAGATCCTCCTGTGTTGGGCCTCAGAACGTAGTTGCCTACCTCTCGTGCCGCCACTCATTAGGTCACGTATCTCTTGACGTGAGTCGATTCCCCGATGGGATGACACGACTTCGCCCTGATTGCTTGCCTGCCAAGATACCTTCGCCATCTACTCCCTGTGCAGGGTGGTGCGCTCGCGTCTGGTCAGCCCGGGTTGTTGGTGATCCATTGGGTAATGGGGGCACGCACCGGCATGCGTGTAGGGCACTCCGTTGTCTTCTCCGCGAGCTCATTTTCCGTGGCCGGGCTGTGCTCCGAAATAGGTTATCGGAATCCACAGGAGGAGGAGCACAACGTTCGGAGGGCCCCTCTCGGGTTCGTCCGGGGCTAAAGGAGGCGCGCCGTTGGCGGGCCAGGGAACAGGTGCGGTGAATGTGCCCCCAACGCTTGAGGAAGGACGAGGGACCATGGCACCGTGCGCGACGGTGATTAGCTCCATGATGTGGTCGGCCCACGCGTCGAAGCCCCCTAGCGTTGGACGGTGGCGGAGCAACTCGCTTGCTAGTAGAAGCGCGTCATGTGTGTCTAGGTCCCCCACGTGGGAGCGATGCAACACGGATGCCTAAGCCGCCGCCCGGCCGTCGTGCGCTTGGGTGGTGTGAGAGGCGGTGACGATAGAGCCGACGCTGGCGACTTGATACTGCTCACCTAGCACCAAGCCGTCGGGCCGCGGGTTCTCGATGACAGCGTTGAGGTCGATGGTGGCCGGTCCGTCACAGATGGCAGGTGCTCGCGGGGCGTCTGCCATCGGAGAGGCAAGGTGGATGGAGAGCATGGCTTGAGGAGGACTCTGACACGCCCCCTACCTGGCGTGCCAAATGTCGGATTTCGAGCTTCGCAAAACCCTTAAGGTTCAAACACAGGGGCGTCTGCGAAGGCTTCCTAGCGGCGACACCCAACCTAGCTCGTCACTCGATGGATACAACGGCAAACTCGTTCAATGACGAGGAAGAAGATGAACACGATAGTTTACCCAGGTTTGGGCCACTACAAAGTGTAATACCCTACTTCTACTTTGGTGGATTGCCTCTCGTGGAGGTTTTGGTGATGAACTAGTACAGTGGGCTTGAGCCTCGCGAGAAAGCTCAAGGTGTGTTGTTGGCTTGGCGCCTGGCGATAGAGAGTGGAGTGGCTAAGTGCTTGATTGGATCTCGGATCCCCTCTACGGTGTGACCTAGCTTCTATATATAGCGATGGCCTGGGTCCTATTCACGTATCTCAATGTCGAGAAGGAATCCCACAACGGCCAATTTTGAAGGGTACAGGAGTACATTCGCCCCCTGTCCAAAGGCGGTCTTCGCCTGCAAAGCAGCTGATGGTGATGCACTGGTGGGCTCGGCGATGACATCTGCCCTGCGGGGCTGGCGGTCGTGGTCTTGTTGCAGAGGAATGGAAACCTTTGGGCAGCGCTTTGGGAACCCGCGTATGTCCTTGCTCCCATTGCACCAAAGAGGAAACCGTGCCGCCTGTCGTGCTTGTGCTTTCCTGTCCTCACCTGTGTCATCCTTCACTCCTGAGGCCGGGCCTTGCGTAGGGATCTCCACCCCTTAGGAGTGGGGTGAGGAGTTTATTCCCTGAGGGTCTTGATACTCCTCCTCCTTGCGAGCCCACGGTCCTCGCAAGGGCCTTGTCTTGAGTGACACCACGCCGGGCCTCACCTAGCCGACGAAGTGGGCAATGCCCTGGGTCGCAGGCAGGCAGGACTGGGTACCTCGTTCCCAGAATGCTGACATTATCTACTTTGCTGCATCACCCTTTCCTCTTCAAGGGAAAACCAACGCAAGCTCAAGAAGTAGCAAGAAGGATTTCTGGCGCCATTCTCGGGGAGGATACATTGCAAGTCAAGACAAGAACTCTCCCGTTAACTTGCCAATTTCTAGTGCCGTTGCCGGGGAGGATACACATCAAGCCTACCAAGTAACCATCACGAACTCATCTCTTGTAGTTACATTATTTGCCATTTTCCTCTTGTTTTTCTCTCCCTCACTTCTAAAACGATTTTCATAAAATACCAAAAAGATTTTCCTTTTTATTCGCCCTTCTTCCGTTCTGCTTTTCATTTGCCTTTTGTTTTCTCGTGTGTTATATCGTTTGCTCGTATCTATGGCTCAACCCAAAAGTTTTGATCCTCATCTTAGGAAGCTGGAAGATATTGAAGACAATGCTAAGAGAATCATGTCACTTCAATTTGACCATAATAATTTCTTTAGAAACGAGCTTAAAGAACAAAAGGGTACACGAACAAATTGCTTGATGATGTGTCTAAGGAGTTTTATGGTTTGAAATCTTAGTTTTCTCATCTTGAGGAGTTAGTAGGCCAAATTTCTGATAAACAATATACCTTAGTCAATAAAATGGCCGCTAAGCTAGAATCTTTTTAATGGTGAAGACCTTAAAGTGATTGATGTGACTCCTATTGAATATTTGTTTTCCAATATAAATCTTGAGAAGGATGGGTCCGGAGATAAGTCAACTTTAAATAGCAATGCTAAGATCGATAAAAGAGCGATTGTAGAGGTCAAAACTTTAAATATCAATGAAACCACTCTTTTGGATTTCAAGGACTTTAATTATGATAGATTCTATTTGATTGATTTTATTTCCTTGTTGAAATCCATGATGAATTCTCCGCATGCTTATAATCAAAATAAGGCTTTTACTAAACATATTCTTGATGCTATGATGAAATATTTTGAAGAAAAACTTGAGTTAGAAGCTTCTATCCCTAGAAAACTCCATGATGAGTGGGAACCTACTATTAAGATTAAAATTAAAGATTATGAGTGCCATGCTTTGTGTGATCTGGGTGCTAGTGTTTCTACGATTCCAAAAACTTTATGTGATGTGCTAGGTTACCATGATCTTTATGATTCTCTTTCAATTTGCATCTTGCGGATTCCAATATTAAGAAACCTATGGGAAGGATTAATGATGTTCTTATTATTGCAAATAGGAATTATGTGCCCATAGATTTCATTGTTGTTGATATAGATTTCAATCCTACATGTCCTATTATTCTTGGTAGACCTTTCCTTAGAACGATTGGTGCAATTATTGACATGAAAGAAGGAAACATTAGATTCAAATTTCCATTAAGGAAAGGCATGGAACACTTTCCGAGAAATAAAATAAGATTTCCTTATGAATCTATTATGAGAGCTACTTTTGGATTACATACCAAAGATGACAATACGTGGATCTTTTGCGTTTTGCCTAGCTAGGCGCGTTAAACAATAGCACTTGTTTGGAGGCAACCCAATTTTATTTTCATGTTCTATTTTTGCTTCTTTCTATGAGTGTTTCCCACATTACTAATTCTTTAGAAATTGTGTTTTGGTGTTTTAATTAGTGTTTGGGACAAGTAAGACCTTTGGGATGGTCTATGGTGGTTGTTGATTTGATCTTTCTGAAAAATAGAAACTTTTGCGCCAAGTCTAGGAATTTTATAAAATTTGAAGGGAGTCGAGTGAGTCTCAAATATTTCAGAATTTTTTAGTTACAAAAGTATACGTAGTTTTCAGATTTCTATAGACTGTTCTGTTTTTGACAGATTCTATTTTCTTGGAGTTATTTACCTACTTTGATGTATCTATGGGTTGTATCGGGGGTATGAACCATGGAGAAGTTACATTACAATAGGTATTACACCAATATAAATAAATAATGAGTTCACAACAGTACCTAAAGTGGTGATTTATTTTCTTATACTAACGGATCTCATGAGTTTTGTGTTGTGAAGTTTTCATGTTTTGAGTAAAGATTTGATGGACTATGGAATAAGGAGTGGCAAGAGCCTAAGCTTGGGGATGCCCAAGGAACCCCCACGTCATATTCAAGGATGCCAAAGAGCCTAAGTTCGGGGATGCCCTAGAAGGCAACCCCTCTTTCGTCTTCAATCCATCGGTAAATTTACTTGAGGTTATATTTTTATTCACCACATGATATGTGTTTTGCTTGGAGCGTCTTGTATGATATGAGTATTTGGTTTTTAGTTTGCCACAATCATCCTTTCTGCACACATATTTTGAGAGAGACATGCATTAATCATGAATTTATTAGAATACTCTATGTTCTTCACTTATATCTTTTGAGATAGGCAATTTTGCTCTAGTACTTCACTTATACCTTTTTAGAGCACGGTGGTGTTTGGTTTTATAGAAATAACTCAACTCTCGTACCTTAATTATATTATTTTGAGAGTCTTTAAATAGCATGGTTATTGGTTTAGTTTATGAATTTAGTCCTAATATGACAGGCATGCAAGAGGGATATAATAAAAACATCCATATTAAGTGCATCGAGTATTATGAGAAGTTTGATTCCTTGCATAAAGTTTTGAGATATAAAGATGGTACTGTTAAGAGTCATGTTAGGAAGTAATTGTGAATTGGTAAAAATACTTGTGTAATGGTTTGTGATTCCCATAGCATGCACGTATGTTGAACCATTATGTAAGGAAGTCGGAGCATGATTTGTTTATAGGTTATCGACCTTTGTGTGAGGGCCGGGAGAGCGCGATGGTATACTCATACCAACCTCTCCCCTAGGGGCATGCGTCTAATACTTTGCTTCGATGACTAATAGACTTTTGCAATAAGTATGTGAGTTCTTTATGATTAATGTGAGTCCATGTTTTATACGCAGTCTCACCCTTCCACCTTTGCTAGCCTCTCTAGTACCGCGCAACTTTTGCCGGTGTGATAAACCCACCTTCCTCAAAACAGCCACCATATATCTTTCCTCAAAATAGCCACCATACCTACCTATTATGGCATTTCCATAGCCATTCCGAGATATATTTCCATGCAACTTCCATCGTTCCGTTTATTATGACACACACCATCATTTTCATATTTCTTTGCATGATCGTAAGATAAATAGCATGATGTTTTCCTGGCTTGTCCATTTTTTGATGTCATTTGCAATGCAAGATCATTGCAAATCCCACTACACCGCCGGAGGCATTCATATAGAGTCATAATTTGTTCTATTTATCGAGTTTTAATTCTTGAGTTGTAAGTAAATAAAAGTGTGATGACCATCATTATCAAAGCATTGTCCCATGTGAGGAAAGGATGATGGAAGCTATGTTTCCCTCACAAGTGGGGATGAGACTCCGGACTTTATGAAAAATAAAAGAGGCCAGCTAAGCCCAAATAAAAAAAGAGGCCTTAGATGCCCACCAAAAAAATGAGAGAAAAGAGAGAAGGGACAATGCTACTATCTTTTTATCCAAACTTGTGCTCCAAAATAGCACCATGGTCTTCATGATAGAGAGTCTCTTATTTTGTTACTTTCATATACTAGTGGGAATTTTCCATTATATAACTTGTCTTGTATATTACAATGATGGGCTTCCTCAAATTGCCCTAGGTCTTCGTGAGCAAGCAAGTTGGATGCACACCCACTTAGTTTTCAGTTTGAGCTTTCATACACTTATAGCTCTAGTGCATTCGTTGCATGGCAATCCCTACTCACTCACATTAATATCTATTAATGGGCATCTCCATAGCCCGTTGATATGCCTAGTTGATGTGAGACTATCTTCTCCTTTTCCTTCACAACCTCAACGATATTTTAGTGTTATATCTATTGGTCACGGTCATGTATTGCGTGAGAGTAGAAAAAGTTTGAGCAAATAAAAGTGTGAAACAATTGCTTGACTTGTCATCGGGGTTGTAAATTATATAAATACTTTGTGTGGGGAAGATGGAGCATAGCCAGACTATATGATATTGTAGGCATAACTTTCTTTTGCCATTATATTTTGAAGAGATACAATTGCTTTGCTAGTATGCTTGAAATATTATTATCCTTATGTAAACATTAAGCTTTTTTTAGAGTCTTAAGGATCTGAATATTCATGCCACAATAAATAATATTACATGGATAAATATGTTAGCTAGAATTCCATATCAAAAATTTTGTTTTTATCATTTACCTACTCGAGGACGAGCAGGAATTATGCTTGGGGATGCTAATACGTCTCCAACGTATCTATAATTTTTGATTGTGTCATGTTATTATATCATCTGTTTTGGATGTTTTATATGCATTAATATGCTATTTTATATTGTTTTTAGGACTAACCTATTAATCTAGAGCTTAGTGCTAGTCTTTGTTTTTTCCTTGTTTTTGAGTATTACAGATATGGAATATTAAACAGAGTCCAAACGGAATAAAATCTTCGCGATGATTTTTTCTAGAAAAAAAGAGATCTACCAGGCTTGGAGTGTAAAGCAAGGACCTTGCCAGGAAGTCACAAGCCATGGGCACGGGCACCCCCCTGACCATGCTTGGCAAGCTTGTGACTCCCTGACAGGAGTACAAGCCCTAATTTCCGTCCTATAAATACCCAAATATTTCCCCAATACCAAAAAGAGCAATTGTCAAAAGTAGTGCTAGAGGGGGTGGGTGATTAGACTACTTGACCAATTAAAAATCTACCTTTTCCCAATTTTATGTCTTGGCAGATTTTAGCATTCATAGTATGTCAAGTACACCCTACACATGCATCTCTGCTAGTATAACAGCGGAAAGTAAAGACAAGCATGTAAGTAAAGGAAGGGTAAGAAGATCAAACGCAATTGCTAGCACGATGAATTTTCCCGTTGCTGGCATGTTCAGGGAGTCTTCAACCCATGGAGGGTAATGGTCATGAGAGTCCATGGAGGTCTCTACCCAAGGGGGTTCCACGAAGAAGCAACCTTGACTATACCATGATGGCCTACGTCCACGGAGTACTAGCCTAACTCGGGGTAGATCTTCACGAAGTAGGCGATCTCCTTGCCCTTAAAAACTTCTTGCTTCACTCCACAACACGAAGTTGGAGGCTCCCAAGTGACACCTAACCAATCTAGGAGGAACCACCCTCCAAAAGATAATAGGCTCGATAATGTTAATGAACTCCTTGCTCTTGTGCTTCAAGACAATGCACTCCTCAACACATAGTCACTCTCTCAAAGATTTGGCTTGGTGCAAGAGGTTGATTGGGTGGAAAGCAACTTGGGGAGGCTAGAGATCAAGATTCATATGGTAGGAATGGAATGGCATGATCTCAGCACATGAGTAGGTGGCTCTCTCTCCGAAAATCAACAGGTATGAGTGGGGATCTGTTGTGAGTGCTTCTCTCGCGAGTGAGTGGTGGTGAAGGGGTATATATAGTCAGGTCCAAACATCCAACTGTTACACCTATTAAGTCATACTTGGTGACACCGGTGTGTAAATATCGGTGGTACCGAGTTGCCTCAAAGGTAGCGACTTTTGAATCTCGGTGAGGCCGATACATACAACTCGATTGCAACGATAAGGTGGCCAACTGTCAGGTTGCCAGACTCGGTGATGCCGATTAACAAAACTTGGTGGGACCGATTTTGTAAACTTGCATAACAGGAAGTTGGCAACCCAAACTCGGTGGCACCGAAATGGAATCGGTTGCACCGAAATGCTAGGGTTTGGCTGAGTCAGTCTGAGGCTGAGAATCAGTGGCACCGAGTGGAAATTGTGGGTTGCACCAATTTTGGATATTTGGCTTTGGACAGACTTCTGTGGAAGAGCTTGTGGGTGTATGTGGTGACTATCACTTGTGCACATATGAGCATTTTGTTCACCAACAAAACCTTACCCCTTTTAATAGTATTGGCTTTCCTATGGACTCAAAGTGATTTCTCACAAAATGTAGAGTCCTTTGCTTGAAGCTTTGCCTATCCATTTCCTTGGATCTTGGGGTATTCCAGAATCCTTTTTCTAACCCATCATTGAAATTTTCCTAAAACATGCTTAGTGGAAACATTAGTTCAATGACATATATGTTGTTATTAATTACCAAAACCACCAAGAGAGCAAATGTGCTTCAATCTCCCCCATTTTGGTAATTGATGACAACATATAGATCAAAACTTCGACAAATGATATAATCAATGAATATAATCGTCGCTTTGAGAAGTATGTGAAAAGTAAGAGCTCCCCCTAAATTTGTGCATTATTTTTAGATTTGAGTTTGAATGCAAATGCATAATCGATTAGGTACATGGGGCACTTCTTCCATGTCACATACAACTTGGTGGTGTGCGATAGTAATAAGAGTTAACAACATAGAACAACACATCAAGCAAAGTGAATGATCGTCACATAACCATCAAAAGATATGAAATATTAGCAGCACACATTAAAGCGTATGATTAAACACACAGAAGTATCTTCACACCCAAACCAAAAGATCAAATGTTTTGTAAAATCACAATAAAAAGCAGACGCTCTCTCTCACTCGAAGCGTAGATCTATATACAACTTCTCCCCCTTTCGCAACAAGTTACCAAAAAGCTCGAATAGATATAGCTAGTCATTCTTCTATGGCTGATCTCCTCCGGTAGTCAATGTCGGAGTCGAGAGAACTGCATCGGCGAAGACCTCTACTGATGTCCTAGACGAGGTTGGGGTATACACTCGAGGCACTAATGGTGCTGATCGATCTGATGTCACTATAGCTGGAGCAGAAGATGAAGGTCCCGTCTCCGGAGCTGGCATTGTAGGTGTCCTGGCCTTAGTCATGAATTGGGCGGTCGTCCTGAGAAGTGCACTGTCCCCATCATCATTCAGAAGACCCAGTCTCTGAAGAGGTGTGACGGATAGGAGCTTCATCAACTTCCTTCTTAAGCTCATTGACTGTGTTAGTCTGCCCATCTACCTTGTCATTTAGATTTTTCACTCTATCTTCAAATATGTTCACAAGGCTCTCCTAGCTATCCATAATGGTTTTTATGTCCTTTTTCATGTCCACGATAGTGGAGATCAAGAGATCCATCTACCCGTTCCTGGATCTGGGGACCTGAGCACTAGTGGCTTGCGCTGCCTCTGCCTCTTCCTCTACATGTGCCTGAGCTGCAGCTGATGTGGGTTGGTCTGGGTCCATCACCACAATGTTGTCCTTGAAATTTGGCTGAAGTGGCAAGTAGGGTCTATCCAAAGCAAAGATGTGCTTCTCAAGTTTGGAGTTGATAAGCATCTGAATGTAGGGTGCATAGAAGCATGAGCGCTTCTGGTCAATAGCAACCCTCTCCACTGTCTCTACAACCAAATCCATCACTGAATCCTGGTGTGACTGTCCACATGGATAAGCATGTTGATGGAGTAGCCATGAATCATCTTCTCATCTCCAGACTTAGGCATCAAGGTATGCCTCAAGATGGTGTTCATAGTACGGAGGCCTGCCTAGAGGTAGTAAATGTATCCTAACTTGTGTGATTGCAAGTTAGGAGCTGGGATAGTAGTGTATATATCCTTCATAGAATTGTGGCTCTCCTTGGATTTAGAGTAGACATCCAAGTCACCATCCTGAACCTCTGGGACTCCTAATATGGTAGCCCACTTATCGACTGTAGATTCGCATCTTGCTCCTTCAATCATCCATACTATCCTACCATCTCCATAGAAGTGAGCAGTGGAGTAGAACTGCATGATCATCTCATCATTCCAAGCAGTAAACTCTTTGCCAACAAACTTGTCTAGGCCAATGCAGCGGAAGTTGTCTTGCACACATGGGAAATAGTCCTCATTTTCCTTGATATATATACTTCTAGTCAGTGTATCTCATATCACTGATTGCAGGACTCTTGTCAAGTAAGATATTCTCATAGAAGTCTTGCTCCTCTTTGGTGTAGAATCTATAGTCCAGCAGTTTTTCTCCTCTAGGCATATGGATCAATAGCTCTCCATGCCATAAAACCCGAATCCGGCTTCTTCTTCATGTCCTCAGCAACTTGGTGGCTAGCATTGTGTTCAGGAAGGTGAGGTCTAAGCTTCATCAAAACTAACATAGCATCATCATCATCTGCTTCTGTGGAAGTTGATGTCTTGTTCTTCTCAGCAGCAGGAATATTTCTGGTAGCCCTCTTGGACTTCCCTACAACAACCTTCTTGTATGCAGCCTTGGTGCTCTTGGAGGGACCAGGCTTAGGGATATCATATGCCATAAGCTTATTTTGCATCTTCTTGGGAGGAGCCTTGACAACAGGTTCCTCCTCCTCCTCCTAAGCAGCAGCACCACAGCCTCCTACGGATCCTCAAACACAGAGGTAGGCCTTCCAATAACATAAATGATCCTTTTCCTGGCTGTCTTCTTCCCTGTTGCCTTCTTAGGCAAAGATTTCTTGGGGATCTCAACATACATAGTTGCTCTAGCACTCTCATGTGCTCTGAAGGTCTCTGTAGGTGCATAAACTTTGCTGACTACCCTCCTAGATGAGGTAGCCTCACTAGCAGTCTTCTTTGCAGCCTTTTCTTGCTTTTTAGCAAGAACGTCCTGTGGCACAAAATCAGAATCTTCTTCAGCAGAATATAGTCTCTTCCTGGTCCTTGTTGCAGCCTTGGGCAACCCATGAGAGCTGGCAATGCCTGGATCTGAGCAAGAACTGGACTCAAGACTAGTGCCTGAACTCATATCAACATTCTGCTCCTACAGATTCTGGCTATCTTGAGCATCTGACATGTCTAACCCTGTGAATAGAGTTAAGAAGAGTGGAATAGGATAAGTCATCACAAAATGCAGCTGGTTTTTGAAAGTTTGAACAAAGAATTTCCAAAGTTTACATTCTGTCACATGAAAATCGGTACATCCGAAGCAAAAATATCGCTACTACTGAGACTGACTTTCTCATTAGCCGAAACTTGGCACTCCTTTCAGTGAGACAAAAAAGAAGTACTTGGCTTCACTGAGAAAGTTCTCAGCAGCACAGATAACAAATCGCTGACACTGATTTGTTCTCTTCGGTTCCACTGAGTTTCATCGGGCGGAAGGCAACCCCTAGAAATTTGATCGCTTGCTACACTATGGAGTTTTATGTGGATGAAATAGTTTGTAAATGGTGGCTTATTGAGAAACTGAACTCCTTTGCGCAAGATTTGGATGGGGAGCGCAAGAAGGGTCAAATCCATACCCTATGTCGGTGATGGATCCACTACGGCGTGGACGGCGGTGAAGATTCCCGTCGACGGTGAAGATCCCAGCGGCAGAGGAGCACGAGGAGACAAGGGCGACGACCAAGGGGTCCTTCTTCGACAGTTAATATTCTGAGGCATGACGTTTGAAGATTGATTTTGAAAGCATCGGGGTCCACAACATATATACCCATCACTGTCGGTGACACCGATTCTAAATTTTTGGTGTCACCGAGTTTCTCAACTGTCAACTGACAGGGAAACTCGGTGTAACCAAGAATATGGAATTGGCAATACCAAGATTGAAAAACCAGATCAACCCTAGGCATTCAGTGAGACCGAGAGTTTGGAGTTGGTTCCACCGAGATGCACTTGGGAGCTTTTAATAGTGAGTCATTTGTCGATACGGAACTCTGAGTGCTCATCACATAGAGAGATCGAAAAGTACTTGTTAAATTTATGTGATGCAGCATGAAGAGAATATGAGTTGAGAAAACATAGATAGCTAGAGGAGTGGTCCTAGGAATTGTTGTACATCCGATTGGCAAATGAAAAATCAAAAGCCAAATCGAAACAATTGGATATCCTTGAATGAGTAAATAAATGCAGACCAACATGCTCACACAGTAAGATGTAAACTGAAAATACGACAAACATACACAAACACATTAGCATCTAACAAGCACTTTGGCGATGACAGAGTCATCTATATATGAGTATACTGACTTAGGAGCCAAGTAAGAATACTTGATCGTAGGTCATACTCATCGTTTAAGCACAAGTGGGGTTACCACTTTTACATAAAGCTTTTAATGTTGTCACATACTATGAGATGCTTTAACTCAAGACATAGAATAAAGCTCCCCCTTGATGTGACATCCCCTCATAGGAGGGATAAACTAACCTTGGGTTTTGTCGATGAAGACTTCATGTAGGGGAAGTAGTGGTGGATGCTCAAAGTTGATGAAGATCACCAAGAGTTGGGGGGCATCCTTGTTGTTTCATTACTGTTCTCACCTATATGGGTTAGTCCCAACACACAAGAGACAAATACAAGGATATCTATGGACATGGAGTGCAAAGCATATATGATGATGTCCATTCATTTGTTGATTACCTTGTCCCTTGCTTACCTTTGAGGGAATGTGTGACTCCTTAAACCATTGCATGATGTTGATGTCGATTGCAACTAGTTCTTGCCAATAATGAATATGAGTGGATTTCAGTGGCGGAGTCACCCCTCAAGAACTTCTCTAGTTCTTCTTCTTGGGGACCCACATCAAGTTGATGGGGATCCTTGGTGTCGAAGTAGCACTTGTATAACTTGAGATTGTAGTAGCCTTGGGAGCCCACTTAACCAAAGCTCGGCATTCATCTTCATATGAGTCAATGTCCCCTCGAAGCTTGTTCTTGCCCTTGAGCTTGGGGTCTTGTGGTAGAAGGTCATCTTGAGCTTTTGTTCCCTTGGGGATAGTATTTACATACTTCTCCTTTGAGGAACAAACTTGGGATTGGGGTATTGACCTTCTTCCCATTCAACTCCATTAACGTTGAAGTAGAGAACACCACGATTCTTCGGGTATCCTCCGTGCTTGCGTACAATCTCCTCAAATTGTTTGCAACCTTCAAGACTCTTGTAGACACCTCTCTCCATAATCCCTTTCAATAGTTCATTTTCTTGCTCAAGTGTAACTTGGATAAGAGAAGAGTTAGCGGGATCAAGAGAACTACTATAAGCAATATCATTGGAATTATCATTTTTATTGCTACTAGTTGAAGAATCTTTCTTTCCTTTGTTACTAGCTTGCTTAGACTTAACTTGCGGCATGAACATAGACAAGAGAAGTCGCTTGGCTAGATAAGAGGAAGTCTTCTTTCGAAGATTATCATTGATGGCTTTAAGGAACTCATGCTCTTGCTCTAAATTGATCTTCTCGAAGCAGAGCTTCTCATGTGTCCTTTCAAGCTCTCTATGATCTCGTAGAGTAGACTCGTGAGCTAACTTAAGAGTGTTTAGTTCTTGAGTTAGTCGTTCTATTTAGAACTTATCATCATCGCACATCTTATATAGAGTAGAATGATTACTCGCAAGTTCATCTTGAATAAAGTTACTAGATTTGTCAAATAGCAAGTCATCTTCAATTAACAAGTCATATTCATCACTATTGAAATCAAGATACTCGGGGTGTGATACCTTGGGGCCTTTATCCATGAAGCAACGTCCTCTCCCTTAATTTGGTATATCAAATATGTCATAGGAGTCGATTGTCACTAGTGCAAGTTCGGCAACACCTTCATCTTGACTATAGTCGGAGTTGGAGTGATAGCTTCTCTGGGAGTGTTTGTCGGATTCGGAGCCGGAAACCCATTCACCAACATGAGCTTGATGTATTCTTCTTGAGTAGAACTTGGTCTGCATGTCCTTCTTCTCCGAGTCCCTACTTTTCCTTGAGGGTCTTAATTCATAACGATCATCCCTACTCCTTCTCTCTGTTTGAGGTGATTCGTTCTTGAGCTTCGTCTTCTTGGTGACTCTTCTTTCCTTTTGTAAGGAGTCATGCACTTATTGGAGTAGTGTCCGGGCTTCCCACAATTGTAGCAGTTTCGGTCATGACTTGACGAACGCTTCTCTTCATATCGTGAGTTGGAGCTTTAGTCTTTGCTTCTATTCTTGTAGAACTTGTTGAATGTCATGACCATGAGGCTTATCTCTTCATTTATGACAAGGCTATC
This sequence comes from Hordeum marinum, assembly GCA_022496015.1. Lineage (NCBI taxonomy): Eukaryota > Viridiplantae > Streptophyta > Magnoliopsida > Poales > Poaceae > Hordeum > Hordeum marinum. Next base: position 388,669,029 of record CM039678.1, on the reverse strand, counting down.
GCTTGAGGTAGCGGAAGCATCACTTGTGGCTTTGTAAGCACCGCTAGACTTCCGGTGAAGCTCTTCCTTGTCCTTGACTGTCATCTCATGAGCAACAATCCTAGCAATCACTTTCGTTGGCTTGAGATCTTTGTGGTTGGGCATCATTTGGATCAATCTGCATACGGTGTCATATCGATCATCCATAGCTCGAAGTATCTTCTTGATGATGAATTGGTCTGTCATTTCTTAGCTTCCTAAGCCGGCAATCTCATTGGTGATGAGAGCTAGCCTAGAGTACATCTCAGCGACTCCTTCACCATCCTTCATCTTGAACTTGTCAAGCTGACTTTGAAGAACATCCAACTTGGATTCTCTCGAAAATTCCGTACCTTCATGCATATCAACCAAAGTATCCCAAATCTCCTTTGCATTCTCAAGACGGCTGATTTTGTTGAATTCTTTGGGGCATAGGCAGTTGAAGAGAATTTCACATGCTTGAGCATTGAGTTGCAACATATTTAATTCATCCACAGTTGCTTCGCAATCCGGTTCCCTTCCTTCCACAAATAATTCACCTTGCATTCCAACACGAAAAACAGCCCAAACGACGGGGTTATGACCAAGCAAATGCATTTTCATTTTGTGCTTGCAACTAGCAAAATTAGTGCCATCAAATTATGGACCTCTACAGTGATAAGTTCCCTCACTAGACACCGTACTCCCTAGGCTGTGCAACCAATGCAATGGATACCAAAGCTCTGATACCACTTGTAGGATCAAAAGTAGTGCTAGAGGGGGGTGATTAGACTACTTGACCAATTAAAAGACTACATTTTCCCAATTTTATGTCTTGGCAGATTTTAGCATTCATAGTATGTCAAGTACACCCTACACATGCATGCCTATGAGTATGGCAACGGAAAGTAAAGACAAGCATGTAAGTAAAAGAAGGGTAGGAAGATCAAACTCAATTGGTGACATGATGATTTTTCCCGTGGTTCCGATAGGTGGTGCTATCATACATCCACGTTCTTGGAGTCTACAATCCACAAAGGCTAAGGTCGGAAGAGTCCACGAAGGGCTCTACCCATGGAGGGTTCCACGAAGAAGCAACATTGACTATACCATGATGGCCTACATCCATGGAGGAATAGCCTAACTCGGGGTAGATCTTCACAACGTAGGCGATCTCCTTGCCCTTACAAACTTCTTGGTTCACTTCACAACACGAAGTTGGAGGCTCCTGTTGCGACCCAATTTTAGCATGAAAGAAAACACAATCAACATAGATTTAAATAAAGAAATTCTCTACATGAAAAAGTTTCGTAGTGTTGACATGAACATTTTCTATGTTTGGGCCATCATCATCCGATCTCATTTCGAAGACCGAAATTGTGCTCAAAGTACTAAGATTTCATATGCAGAGTATTGTTAGGCCGATAAAGCCACCAATATGGCCTCATATGAGAAAAAGTTCTACATGGATTTTCTTTGTCTCGTCAAGGCGATCGATTTTTATATAAAGTTTGTCAAAATTGGAGTTTGGATTCAAAAGTTACAGCTAAAACGGTGAGCTGCCGAAGTCTGCCCCTGGAAGTTCTGGGCAAGGTCCGGGGAGGTTCCGGCTTAAACCGAAAGTTTGCACGCGGTTTGCTCCGAAAACTAGAATTCAACTACTTTTGCAGTTTTACGCGCCCAAATTCAATCCTAAGATGACCTCAGATCAAAAAGTGTTTTAACAAACGAAATATTCTGCATTTGAACCTCTACAATTTCGCTTTTGGGGTGATCGCGATTCGAAGTCATATGCGACCTGCAGAATCAGTACAAGAAGGCTACTCGTCATAACTTTAGCCCGGAAGTTCCAGGCCGAGCGGAAGTTCCAGCCCTCATAGTTCGAGTTAGGTTAACTTTTGATGTTTTGGACGAGATTTGAGTCCTTTTCTTGTATGGAAAGTCCAGTCGCCTCATATATATGTAGGAGGTGACGGCCGATTGAGCAACACACAATCGAACAAATCAATCTTCTACCTTTTTGTGTTCATCTACTTTCATCTCTCCCTTGTTCTTTTTTCTCTTTCTTTGTTCATTCTTGGCTTGGAGGGTAGCGATCCACGAGGCCCTAGGGGCGATCAGGTCGACCTAGGGCAGCCCATGGCTGCCGCCCGCCCTGACGGGGTCCCTCCCGGGCGTGTGGGGTTTCGGGTCCTCAAAAGCACCTGCCGGATTGCTTGCATACAGCGCTTCCAGATGGGTCTCCTTCGATGTTAGCTGTGGTGCATCACCCCCAACGTCGAGGTTACAAGGTGACGTATTTGTGTGTGAACACACTTTTTGTCTACTCTGCTGGGGACGAAGCTTTGAATGGTCTCCGACCCGTGCTTGCTACGAAGAGATCGTCATCTAGGGTTTCCTATCTACAAAGTTAATATGAATACCCAATCCCCTTATGTGGATGCAAATAAATTTATACGGTGTTGCTCGATCCTTCAATATGTATACTCTATCGGTCAACCCTAGTTGTTTCAATCATGCATCTAATTACGTGCAAGGGCTGATTTAAAGTAATTTACATGCTTCAACTTGCTATGATACTAGTAACATACAACATATGTATTCCAACTCCCATGCATTGACAACCCCACAAATGCATATGCCGATGAACAATATGATGAGTTTGGTTAATCAAGTTGAAACACCCCATGTAAAAAACTTCCAATAGCATGCAACAAAGTGTTTCACCTTTTTATTCATCGGCAACTGATTTTCAATATGTTGATCCAAATATGCCAATGGACGGGAGAATTGGCCATGCTACTAACTATTCGGCCAATTACCCTCAGCCATCATATGCTACACCTCGTGTTAGTAATTTTTTGGCACCATACACAACTGTGGATGTTCATAATTCGTCTCGGCACCTTCATGGTCATAGCCAAAAAAGTGAAAATTCCCAAGGGTGCATACGCCATCACCTAATATTGTAGCATATAATGCACCTTCTATGCAATTGCAGAATTTCGGCAACCACCCATTGCCGAAAGAGTCCAAAAGTGTTGCAGAGCAATCCCTTATAGAATGGGATGTGGCTACATTAAAAAGGGATATAGCCCAAAATTACAAGATTAGTGTTCTTTGCCTTGAAAAACATGATAAGGGGCTAGTTCCTGATTATAATGCAAGAAAAGCTAGAGTTTTACAAGAATATGAATCTTTGACAATTGATAGAATTGGTGAGCAAGTATATGGTTCTGTAATGATCCATAAGCCTTCACCTAGTACTACATCATATTAGACACCCCCTACACAATTGCAAATTTTTGGTAACAACAATGTGTCATTGTGGAAAGAGTCTAAATGCATTGGGTGGGGGGCTATCATATTCGGAGTGGGCTGAAATTGAGAAAAAACTTAAAGACAGTATTGCCGCTTGCTGCCAGAAACAAATAGAAAAATAATTGGCTCAAAGAAAAGAAGGATTGCAAATTGGTAGAATCAATGAAAATAAAGATGATTTGGAACATGGAAGTGCTTTGGTTGAAAAATCCGAATCAACTAGTATATATTCTGAATCCATCAAATCCAATGAGGCAGGTATTAGTGAGAAAGGGCATGGAAATCTTAGCAAAACCGTCATGCTTGATTTTTTGAAGGTAATGTAACCTACTTCTTGCCTTATGAGTTTCGTGCCACATCAATTGACAAGCCTGAAGGACAAGAACAAGTAGCCTAACAAGGTTTGGTTGACAAGGATCTTCAAAGTAATGATGCACGGAATCAAGAAAAAGATAATGAAAAAGCGTTGGTGTGCCTTCCAAAGATGAATCAAGATATTTTTCAAGTCATACCTCCATCATGATCTCCTAACATATTTGAAGAGGTACTTCTAGCAAGTAATTTACCTGTTTTCACATTTGGTTACCACTTTATTGTTGATGCATCTATTGGAAAAAATATCATAAGTACTTTTGAAAGACCAATGAAGAAGGGTACTTTACTTGTTAGCAACAAAATTGTTACATAGCATATCGGCCAACCCATTGCACCATTTATCAAGACCGATAATGATTTATTCTTGCAGCTAAGGCTTTCCCGGTGCTTTATCTAAAGTTCATATATAATTGGATAGCTTTGCATGCTTCATACTTGGCTTACATTTGATCTAAATTGAGGCATGTATGTTCTAACTATTTTTGTTTTCAAAATTTAAAGCCAAGATTAAATTATTTTGAGAAAACTGATGCGAGTATAATATGTTATCCAATGACATCGGAAAAGAATACGAGAGAAAATTCATAGCCGAATGGAAAGATGCTAAATTTGAACCATTCATGTGCTTTGTTTCAAAGCCGTTCCGACATCAAGGTCGGCTAGAAAGCAAGAAGTTTACCTTCAATTCGAATATGTGTGATCAAATCTTTGAATTTTTGTTGAGAAATAATTATATTAGAATTCTTGGTCACCATGTCAAGCCATCAATCCAAGGACAAATGTATTTTAAGTTGCATGATTCGTTCAAGCACAATTTTGAGGATTGCAACATGTTTCGTCAAATAGTTAAATCGGCCATAGACAAAGGACGATTGAAATTTCTTGAAACACCAAGGGATAATGAGTCTATTCTGATTGGTCCTGATGGCAAAAAGTTTTTGTATCGGCTGTTGCAAGTTGATCCATTTAAAGAGAAGGTAAAAAAAACAGGTGATGGGATCAAGCATTCAAGTAAAGAAGTTCTTTAGCAACAAAATGAAAATATTCTTTAGGGCGGTAATTCCATCAAAGTTGCAATGAATACGCGAAGTATTGAGGGCAGCAAGAAAATCCAAAGATCAATGCGAGCACAACCAAAGAAAGCAAAGGCGGAGGCAAGCACAAAGGTAAAAAGCCGAAAGTCACTTTCGCGCAGCTATTGGAAAAACATCAAAAGATAAGTGAGGATAAGAGTGCTTGTCAGCCAAGTAATTCAAAAGCATCAAGATTACCCCCTAGATGCAAATCTGAAGACCGGTATTGGCAAAGGGCAAATTTCAATGTATCATATTCATATCCATATTTTGGGCCGCCAATGCCAATGCTTGGATACCTCCCTATGCTCATGTTGATCCATATCTATCATGGGAATGGTATGATACAAGGCCACGCTCTCCATCTTCTGTTAAACCATCTCACCAACATTATGCAGCTTCAAAAAGATCAAAATATGATGAACAATCATATATGAAAGACCGTTTCAATTATAAGGAATCTATCCAGAGCATAAGGAGGAAGAAAGAGGTGGCTGAGCAAGTTTACCGTGTTAAAAGAGATGGTCGTAAGAGTGCTATTTCAGATTTGATCTCAAATGGAAAAGAGCAAATTAAAATGTTGACATTGGATAACAAATCCGATGAGGCAAGTCAATCAAGTGTCGTATATGAATGGAAGAAGTTGATAGTGCACAAGGTAAAAGAGGAATTGCCATTGCTTCAAACAAAATCACAGTCAGGTTGCCCACTCGACTTATCGAATTGGCAAAAGTAGAAGTTGCAAAAGCTTAGTGCACAAGAACTTGAAAAAGGAGTGCTATCAACAAGAATAATATGCAAGCTTCCATTCCAAAAAGTGCGGAGGTGAAAAAGAGAAGAGTGAAAGTTCCAAACAACCAAGCCGAAGGTTTGCGCATCAAAATCTTCGGTTCAAACAATATCCATATTCTTCAACTATGTAATTGTTGCCAATGCCATGGAATTCGTCATCAGGTATGGTTGGTTATCCTTCATGAATTTCTTTTAATTCATGGATGCAATATAATTTCTTACATCATGAAAGGTATTACCAAATCATCAGACGTTCGATTAGCTACATTTTTATTGCTAATCTAAATGGTCGATACACAATTATCTCCCTAAGAGTAAAGATGGCCGATATATACTTATCTTCCTAAGCATATAAAATGGATGATAGAGTGTTGACATTGTCCATATAAAAGGCATTGTGCAAGTTATTTTTCGGTGCGCAAGCCTTGCCGAAAAACAGTGGGGCATTGGCATGAAAGAAAATACAATCAAGATGGATTTAAATAAAGAAATGCTCTACATGAAAAAGTTCTGTAGTGTTGACATGAACATTTTATATGTTTGGGCCATCATCATCCGATCTCATTTCAAAGACCGAAATTGTGCTCAAAGTACTAAGATTTCATATGTAGAGTATTGTTCGGCCGATTACGCCTCCAATATGGCCTCATATGAGAAAAATTCTACATGGATTGTCTTTGTCTCGTCGAGGCGATTGATATAAAGTTTGTCAAAATTGGAGTTCGGATGCAAAAGTTACAGCTGAAACTGTGAGCTACCGAAGTCTGCCCTTGGAAGTTTCGGGCAAGTTCTGGGGAGGTTCCGGGTTAAACCGAAACTTTGCATGCGGTTCGCTCCGAAAACTGGAATTTAACATCTTTTGCAGTTTTGCGCTCCTGAATTCAATCCCAAGATGACCTCGGATAAAAGTGTTCAACAGACGAAATATTCTGCATTTCTAGCTCTACAATTTCACTTTTTGGGTCATCCCGATCCGAAGTCATATGCGACCTGAAGAATCAGTACAAGAATGCTACTCGTCGTAATTTTAGCCCGGAAGTTCCGGGCCGAGCGAAAGTTCCAGGCCGAGCGGAAGTTCCGGCCCTCGTAGTCCAAGTTAGGTTAACTTTTGATGTTTTGGATGGGATTTGAGTCCTTTTCTTGTACGGAAAGTCCAGCCACCTCATATATATGTAAGAGGTGACGCCGATTGAACAACACACAATCGAACAAATCAATCTACTACTTTTTCATGTTTATCTACTTTCATGCCTCCCTTGTTCTTCTTCTTCCTCGTTCTTCATTCGTTCTTGGCTTGGAGGGAAGTGATCCACAAGGCCCTAGGGGCGATTAGGTCGACCTAGGGCAGCCCATAGCCATCGCGTGCCCTGGCGGATCCCTTCCGGGCGTGTGGGGTTTCGGTTCCTCAAAAGCACCCGCCGGATTGCTTGCGTACTGCACTTATGGACGGGTCTCCTTCGACATGAGCTGTGGTGCATCACCCCCGGTATCGAGGGTACACGGTGACGTGTTCATGTGCGAATAGCTCCCAAGCGACACTTAACCAATCTAGGAGGAACCACCCTCCAAAAGGTAATAGGCTCGATAATGTCGATGAACTCCTTGCTCTTGTGCTTCAAGATGATAGACTTCTCAACACACAATCACTCTCTCACAGATTTGGCTTGGTGGAAGAGGTTTATTGGGTGGAAAGCAACTTGGGGAGGCTAGAGATCAAGATTCATATAGTAGGTGGCTCTCTCTCAGAAAATCAGTAGGTATGAGTAGGGTTCTGTTCTGAGTGCTTCACTTGCAAGTGAGTGGTGGTGGAATGGTATATATAGGCATCTCCAAAAATCCAATCATTACACCTAATAAGTTAGACTCAATGACACCGACGTGTAAATCTCGGTGGTACTGTCGATGTCACCGAGTTTCTTCAAAGGTAGAGAGTTTTGAATCTTGGTGAGACAGATACATACAACTCGGTTGCACGGATAAGGTGACCTACAGTACAATTGCAAAACTCTGTCACGCCAATTCACAAAACTCGGCGGGACCGATTTTGTAAACTTGCATAACAGGTAGTTGGCAACCCAAAATCAGCGGCACCGAAATGAAATCGGTTGCACCGAAAAGCTAGGGTTTGGCGAGTCTGTATAAGGCTGAGAATTGGCGGCATTGAGTGGAAAGTGTTGGTTGGACCAATTTTGCATATTTGTCTTTGGACATACTTTTGTGGAAGAGCTTGTGGGTGCATGTGGTGACTATCACTTGTGCACGTATGAGCATTTTGTTCACCAACAAAACCTTACCCCCTTTTAATAGTATTGGCTTTCCTATGGACTCAAAGTGATTTCTCACAAAATGTAGAGTCCTTTGCTTGAAGCTTTGCCAATATATTTCCTTGCATCTTGGGGTATTCCACAATCCTTTTGCTAACCCATCATTGAACTTTTCCTGAAACAAGTTTAGTAGAAACATTAGTTCAATGACATATATGTTGTTATTAATTACCAAAACCACTAAGGGAGCAAATGTGCTTTCAGCAATGCAAATCCTTTTCCACTGCCAGAAGCCTCTATTCCCAAGAGATTCAATCTTCGAGACTTTTCCGGTAACCTGTCGAAGGGGGATCCGATCGCAGAGGACATCTACATCAACTCCATTGCCCCTCCGATGATGCGTGAGTAGTCCACCATAGACCTACGGGTCCATAGCTAGTAGCTAGATGGATTCTTCTCTCTCTTTATGCTTCAATACCATGTTATTCATGATCTTCATGGAGATCTATCCGATGTAATACTCTTTTGCGGTGTGTTTGTCGAGATCCAATGAATTGTGCGTTTATGTTAAGATTATCCATGAATATTATTTGAGTCTTTCCTGAATTTTTATATGCATGATTTCATATCTTTGCAAGTCTCTTCAACTTATTGGTTTGGTTTGGCTGACTAGATTGGTAATTTTTGCAATGGGAGAAGTGTTTTGTTTTGGGTTCAATCTTAAGGTATTCTCACCCAGTGACAAAGTAGGGGTAGCGAGGCACGTATTGTATTTTTGCCATCAAGGGTAACAAGATGGAGTTTTCATCATATTGCTTGAGTTTATCCCTCTACATCATGTCATCTTACCTAATGCGTTACTTTGTTCTTCATGAACTTAATACTCTAGATGTAGGCAGGAGTCGGTCAATGTGTGGAGTAATAGTAGTAGATGTAGTATCGTTTCGGTGTACTTGACATGGACGTGATGCCCATATGCATAATCATTGCCTTGGATATCTTCATAATTATTCGCTTTTCTATCAATTGCTCGACGATAATTTGTTTACCCAGCGTGATATTTTCCTTCAAGAGAGAAGCCTCTAGTGAAATCTATGGCCCCTGGGTCAACTTTCCATAATATATTTTCAGATCTATAAACCAAAAATACCTTGCTGCAATTTATTTACCTTTTTTACTTTCCGCAATCTATTACATCTATCTCTATCAGATCTAATCCTTGCAAATAACCGTGGAGGGATTGACAACCCCTTTATAGAGTTGGGTGCAAGAGTTTGATTGTTTATGTAGGTGCATTAATTGGTGACTTGCTTGTTCCTCCTACTGTATTGATACCTTTGTTCTCATCAACTGAGAGAAATACTTATCTACTTCGCTGCATCACCCTTTCCTCTTCAAGGGAAAACCAATGCAAGCTCAAGAGGTAGCAATTGCTTTTGCCGCCCTTTCCCACAACGCGCAGGAACTGCGGGTCGGGTGAGTGGAGGAGAGGGACCATTTCCCCGAGGCGCCACACTGTCGCCTCGTGTCGCACGAGGGAGGGGGTGGAGACCCACACGTCTCCCATTGGAGTATAAACAGCGGCCCCCAGGTGGGCATTGCCTTCCCAGTTGTGCCCCTTCTGCTCCACCACTTCCTTTCTTTCTTGCCCTAGCATAGTTTTCGAGCCCTTCCTTCCCTGGCTCCCCCGCCGTATGCCCACGAGCCCTTCATAGAACCGAAGCGCACCTCTACCTCTGCCGCAGCCAGCACAACGAAGAAGGCCAAGAAGGCGACCGACGCGAAGGCGAAGGAGGTCCTGGCAGCGATGAGGAGGAAGTTCGCCATCTTTCTCCCCTAATCGCTACCACAGCACGAGCTCGTCGTGAGGTACTCTCCAATGTGGAGGAGGGAGACGAAAGCACACCCGTCCCCGGTGGTGCTTCCAGGGGATACCCAGCCCAGGCCCGAGAAGTATCCATTTTTCTCGGCATACTTCTACTATGGGCTAGTTTCTCCCTTCTCTGCTTTCTTTGTAGATCTGATGTTGTCTTATGGCTTCTGCCTGCTTGATTTCATGCCGAATGAGGTAATCACCCTTTCAGTATTCGCACATTTGTGCGAAAACTTCATAGGAAAACCCCCAACGTCTCTCTTTTCCGCCACTTTTTCTATCGACGCATAGAGGGCGATGATGCCATTTCTAGAAGCATCACGTGGATCCCTCACGGCTCCCACCAGGAGGTAAATTCTCCCACATTCCTGCACAAGAAGCAGGAAGAGTGGTGGTGGGATTGGTGCTACATCTTTGACAAGGAGGTGTCGCCCTTTCTTCAAGTTCTGGACGTCCAAACCGGTCCGCAAGGATGAGTGGATCACCATTGCCCTACATGACAGGAAGCTGGAGATAGCGATTGCCAGCTTGCTTCGGCTGAAGGCTACCGAGCTCACCATAGAGATGGTGGGTTTGAATTTCTTGGCTAGGCACATCACCCCTCTTCAAGATCGGAAGCGATTCGCCTGGCTGTACAAGGGCCTTGCCGACATCATACTTATTTGCCCCGAGCTCGATGGCGACTTGACTTTTCTGCAGCTCGTTCACCTACGCCATCAACTCTTCCGCACGGAGGTCAAATTCATACTATTGGCGTCTATCTCCCCCTCTGCATCAATACTCACAGGGATGCGATTGTTGCAATGATACCAACATGCAACGCGCACAGGGTGGACCTGACATGGGTGGGACTGGCAAGGGAGGTGGTGCAGACGTGGTTCGACTCCTTGTCGGAATCATGCATCTAGGATGAGGGGTTGATGGTCCGAGACACGAACGAGGAGGAGATTGCCTTCATCAGGCGGCGCACCATGGAAGCAGGGCCCATTGCGGGTAGCGGCAATTGGGGACTAGCCCCGCCCGATGACAAAGAGGAGGAGACCGGCCATGAGGAAGGTTGTGGAGAGGGGCCGCCGGCATAGGGCTTGTTGTAGGAGCCTGCCAGTGTAGGCGTTACCGGGGGGCTGGAGCTCGAGGAGCCCTCGGTTCACGTCGTCCCAAGGAGGACGCGTGCGCTCCGCCGGGCTGGTAGCGGAGTGCTGGTCCGCCATGGCAGGGATCCTTTGGCCTTCGAGGAGGATGAATAGGAGGAGGATAACCCCGCCTAGGATGTATCTAGGCCATGCGGGAGGAGTCATGCTGCGGCAGTGCACGTGGAGGATGCCCCCTTTGAGGGTGGTGAGCCTATGGAGGTTCCTATTACTTGTCGACAAGAGAGGTGGGACCTATCCACCTTCAGCTCCAGGGAGGAGGATGAAGAGAAAGTACTACTCCCCAACATTTTTCCTTGATTTCTGCTTCTCCTATTCATTTTCACTTGTGTCTCCACTGAGTCCCGTTCTTCACCAAAACTGTAGGGATATGGAGACCATGGCGTAGCGTGTGGCCAGAAGGGCAGAGCCCACGGCTGCCATCGAAGGTGCGGTGAGCGGGCCACTTGAACGAGGTGCGTCGTCGGAGCGGGAAGTCATTGATCTTGACTCCCTCGGTCATGTTCAAAATATTGGACAAAACCCTTTACAACCATTTCCGCCTATTTCAATCATTTGAAATATTTCTATAAGAAATATTCTCAAATAAATCCAGGGAAATTCTAGCATCTCAGATATTATATATGTGATCATCTTGCCAAGTTTTATCTCAATCCTAGTTGATTTGGTTCACCAAAATATCCCAAAAGCCTCTCCGTCCAGATCCAATTTTGAGCAACTCTACATTGTGAACTGTCTCCCCTTAAGCTCAAACTTTGTGTACATGATATAATCCTATAATAATGCATCCACAGCAAGTGGTGCATCAAGGAGAACATATTTACTTGTGCAAATCACCCCAAATCCCATTTTGCTGATTTTAAGAATTGGAAATGTTTGCATTATCAAGTTTCCCTATTTGGTCCCATACATTCTAGGCATGCTCTAATATCCAAATAATGCCACCACACAGGGTGGTGCATTAAGGAGAATAGATTAGCATGCTCAGATCTATAGAAACCTAAATATGGTGATTTCTAGGGTTCATTAAGTTTGCATTGGCAACTTTCATCAAATGAGCCTAAAATTGGTGACCAAGCTTATTTATCCCAATTATTTGATCCTGTTAAGTTTCATAGCAAGGGGAATCCTTTAGCTATACCAAACACCTAACAAACACCTTCTGCCCATTATTCTTACTCAATAATTGAAGTACCAGAAGTGCTCTCCTTGAGCCTATATTTTCTACCACAACCCCTCCTGGTCTCCAGCTACCCCCAGTAACAGCCCCAGCAGCCAACTCCATGATTGAGGGGGAGGAATCCCCACTTGCACCCCCTGGATAGGCCATTTCTCCCTCTCTATCTCAGCTTTCCCTCTCTCCTAGCCAGTACCTAGAGCATAGCATGTGATTTCCTTTTATTTTATTCCCTCCTACAGCTGGTGGATGCAAGTGGTCTTGCCAGAGCGCATGCAGACATGCCCATGCAGGCCAAAAGCCCGCTCTAGAGCGTGCTGCAACGCACTGAAGCGCTGACCCACAACCTCCGTCCACATCAGGTCTCGCATGCACGCTAGTCGAGACCTCGATGTCCGAGACACCATGACCCTGTTCCCGCTCCTCTCTCTCTCCCTCTACTCACCTTCCCTCACACGCGCGCCAGCCGCCTCGAGAGCACCAATGGGCGACCTCGCACGCATGAGACTCTGCCTTCCCCGGCTTTCTCTCTCCGCTTACCTCGATTTAGACAACACCTGTGGAGCCCGCTCACACCGCCCATCTCAGCCCCTTGGCCTCTAGTGTGGTCCGGACCATGGTCGAGGATGTGGCCTATGGTGCTCCGGTGTCGCGGCTATAAGAGGCCTCCCCAAGCTCCCTTCCGCACTCCTTTTGCTTCCTCCCTGTCCCCCAACCGCCTAGACCAGTTCCCTCCTTCTCCCGTGCCCTCCTTCAACCTCCATGACCAAAGCCCCCTCATCGGCCTTTGCTCGAATTCGGCCAAAGTGGCCTCCCCCAGCCCCTCTGATTCTCATCAGAGCTCCTCCTGAGTCACCATGAGCCTCCCCACCACTCCATTCCACCCCTCCTGTAATGAGGGAATCGTGCCCAACGTCGCCAATGGCTACCTCCGCCACGATCGATGCCGCAGTCGACCCCGACCTCCCCAGGGCCCGGGGACGGCCTAGGCAGATGTGGCTAACCACCCTGAGCGTCACCGTAGTTGGAGCACCCCTGGAGTCGGCCATCACCATCGAGGGAGAGCGCTAGAGCCGCTCGTCTCTGCCTCCCCTGCTCCTCCTCTGCTCGAGCGGGCGGAGGAAGGAGATCCTGACGGGAGGGGCCCACCTATCGGTGACCCAGCCGATCGAGCCCACCATTTTATGTGGAAGCGGGTTTCCCGCGGTTGCCTCCCCACTGGGAAGGTGTCAATGTCAAAACCGGCGGCTCTTGGGTACGGGGTCCCGAGCAGTGAGACTAGGATCGATGGTAACAGGGGACGAAGGAGGCAATGTTTACCCAGGTTCAGGCTCACCTATGGAGGTAAAACCCTACATCCTGCTCAATTATATTGATGGTATGAAGGTTATAGAGATGATCTACCTCGATATCGAACAGCTAAACCCTACATGAGTTTCCTTGCTACCCTACGATCTAAAACCCTTCCGGTTTATATAGATACTGGGGGGTACTTGGGTTTACACATGGTAGGTCTCCTGCCGAGGATGGAGATGCCGATTTCCTCATCTTGACTTGGAGTACACGATGCGCCTTCAGGACTTCCTTCTGGAATGTGGGCTCTCACTGTATCTGGCCCTTCCTACGACAATCAGAGAATGGCCCACCCAACCAGCCTATTAAGACATAGGCTGATTGTCGGTGTCAAAACCGGCGGATCTCGGGTAGGGGTCCCGAGATGTGAGACTAGAATCGATGGTAACATGAGATGAAAGGGACGAGGTTTTACCCAGGTTCAGGCCCTCCTTTGGAGGTAATACCCTACGTCCTGCTTGATTGTATTGATGATGTGTAGGTTACAGAGTCGATCTACCTCGAGATCAAAGAGCTAAACCCTGGATGAGTTGTTATATTTCTACAACCTAAAACCCTCCGGCTTATGTAGACACCGGGGGTACCTAGGATTTACACATGGTCGGTTACATGCCGAAGAGATAAACATGCCTATTTGCTACATGAAAAGTGGAGGACAATCCACTATTCACGAAGCTTCCTTCCTGGAGACAGGGCCTTCGATCGATCAATGTTTGGCAAGTGACCCATACAGTCTGCCCATAAGAAACAGGTCAGCCTCCCGAGGACCCCTTAATAAAAGACTCCCTCAATAGCCCTTGAACTTGCATCAAATGACAAGGGTCTTAGCTTCAGTTGATTCGTGCAATTAGAGTCTTAGGCTTGCGAGGTGAGTTCTTCCTGCCGAATTTAGTTCGGTCTCCGACGACTTGTAGTTTTCCGAACAGTGGCATCTCTGGACATCGTGAATAGGTCGCTCCCGAGGGCCAAACGTCAAGGAGTAAAACAATGTCCCGTGACGAACTTTCTGATGAAAGGTCATGGCCCACCATGACCGCTAGGCCATTTGCAAAAACTTGTTTCGCGGTTCGAGGCCGTTTCAATCAACATGATCTATCAATGCATAGATCGTGCCCTGTTTTATACAGGATACGTTTAATCATGCGTGCGCAACGACACACATGTATCGGGAAGCAGAGGGATCCATGGCACTACAGAGGGAGGCTAAATAGCGAAAAGCCTCATAAAAGGGAAAGAAAATCCAGGGCCTAACCACACCTCTCACTCGCCTCCTTTGCTTCCTCATTCCTCCCAGTCTCTGAAGTGCAGATCTAGGTTTTCCACTCTTTCCCCTTCGAGCTCATCTATGGTGGGCTCCAATGCCAAGTGGGAGGCCTCCAGAGTCACCAACCGGGACATCCAAGACCTCTAGAAGGACGGCTACCTTCCCGCAAACATCCCTCACCTGGCGCTCGAGGTGGGCCAAGTGATCCCCACTCCCAAGCCAGGTAAAAGGGTGGTGTTCAGCCCCCACTTTATCTGGGGATTGAGCTTTCCGCTCCACCCCTTCACCAGGGGGCTTATGTTCTTCTACGGCCTCGACTTCCACGACCTCCCACCGAACTCCTTCATGCATATATCCGCTTTCATCCTCATTTGTGAGGTGTTCTTGCGGGTCAAGCCACACTTTGGGATCTAGCTCAAGGTGTTCAACGTCAAGCCGAAGTGCGTCGGAGGCAACCACGCAGACTGCGGTGGAGCTGTCATCGGCAAGCTCACCCGCGTTGTATGGCGTTATGGCACCTTCGTTGACACCATCAAGGTATGGTAGAAGGAGCGGTTTTACATTACTCAGCCACATGAGGAAGGGCAGATTGCCCCCACCGAATTTAGATCTGGTCCGCCCACCAGATTAACTTCATGGCTCCGTAAGGGCCTCAGTTGGGGACCGAAAAGGAAGTGAGCAGCCTGCAGAAGCGCATCGGGTCTATGATAGACAATATCGTTGCACTGACTAATGTGGTCCAGGTTATGCTCCGGCGGCGCATCCACCCCTGCCAACGTCGGGATACTCCCCCGTGGGCTCGTTAGCTCGATGACGCACCCACAATTCTGCACCTCTTCCGCACTACGCGAGAGAAGCTATGGAAGTAGCTTTTCAAGTCGCAAGAGGATTGGCCATCCGAAGAGGGAGATCGGGGTTTGCATGCCGCCAATCCTGCTTCTAAGGTACGGTATAATTTTGCTTGATCAGGTTTGTCCTTCATAGAGAAGATCTAAAATATCTTTTCTGATCACTTTGTAGAGATGGGTGAGCAAGCATTGACTGCCCAACGCCTTAGCCCGAAGACCCTAGGTTCGGGCTGTTAGCGGAGATGCTCATGGAGGCGCCTTACTAGGCACCCGCGAAGAAAGAGAAGAAGAAGAAAGTAGGCTGAGAAGACCTGCGCATCAAGGACCAGCCAGAGGCTACGTCCGAAGAAACCCATGCCTCCTCGAATCAATAGGAGCATGAGGATGAGGACAAAGACGAGGGGAAGGGCGATCCCCCTTGCAAGAAAGAGAGCCGCATCATCGGAATCCATGGAGGTGGTACCCTCTCCTGCCCCGAAGTGGACTCGCCGGTTACGGGTAATCCTGTTCGACGATAGTTCGGACTCGGATAACGAGTCCAATGACTTCGAGAGGGCTCCACGGAGGAGCTTAAGGGTCAAGCCCCCTACTTGAAGGTGAGAATCCGAAGACTCCTTTATTTTTCATTGATGAGTTTATTGTTTAATAATGTATGGGCATTTATTAACTTTGCAGCCCCTCGCACGTGCTCCCCACCG
Source organism: Hordeum marinum (assembly GCA_022496015.1). Lineage (NCBI taxonomy): Eukaryota > Viridiplantae > Streptophyta > Magnoliopsida > Poales > Poaceae > Hordeum > Hordeum marinum. Next base: position 388,652,843 of record CM039678.1, on the reverse strand, counting down.
ACCAGGTTTCGAATAGGGAGACCCCACCCGCCGAACTAGCAGAGAGCGGGAATGCGTCGCATCCTGCCACTCCAGGTACCACGAAGGACACCATGGAGGTGTCATCCGAGAATGCTCCTATGGATCTGGGCACGAACGGCGGGGGAGACGACATCATGGCTGAGGCTAACACCTCGGTCACCAAAGACCGGGGTGAGGTTCCCCACCAAGATAGTGAGGAGGTCGGACGAGCAGCCACTGAGTCCCCTATTAAGGCATCTCCGGAGAGTGCCACGCCTCCGGAGGCAAAGGTTCAAACCCCGGTTACTGATCGGGTTATCCGGTCACCACCGGGGCCATCGACCAATGGGTGTACGGTCATGCAGGAGTCTTTATCGAGCGCCTCCATTGTCGAGGAGCACCGCACCCTTATGGGTTCGTTATTTTAGAGCATCCAGTACATCGACAATGGAGTGAAGGAGGCCTTCCAGGGTCTCCTGACAAGCTTTCAAGTAAGTCACGCGACACTCTTATCTACAAAAATGTTTATTTATTTTTATGATTATATACTTGGAAACCCCCGAGCCCTAGGTGTGTCTGCAAAAACTAACCTAGGGGTCAATCATGGATTCTTTTCCGAACTACATACAAAAATGTGTGTTCAGAACGTTCGAATAACCCCTAAGTGGACCGGACATGTGACCAGACTGACGATAGTTTGGAAATATTGAACCCATATAACCTGACAAGGATTTGTGTATTGCAGGTTTCGTCATCGGCGGTGGCTGTGAATGGTGCCAAGATGGACGAGCTGAATCGGAAGCTCTAAAGTTCCGAAGATGAGCTTGATGCCATCAACAAGAGATTCGACGAGGCGCAAGGTAAGTCTGAATCAACATCCTGACACATTTGTCAGAATACTGTCAATTTAGTTTTTCATAGTATTAATGATCAAACAGGTTCAGAAAAGGAGGTGGAAAAGCTCAAGGTCGTGCTGCAGCAGGCCAAGGATGAAGTGGCGGTTGAGAGGGTGGCAGTCGGACGAGCGGCCACTGCGCTTTCAGCTTTGAGAGCCACCAACAACAAACACGAGGCACGGGTGCAGGAGATCCAGCAGGATCTCAAGGACGCCAGCCACAAGTGCGAGTTACTTGAACACAAAGGCAAGGAGCATGCGGCCGAACTATCCACCCTAAAAGTCGATCTCCGAAAGGAGCTGGTTGATAGGCGGTTCTTTGATAAGCGAAGGACATAACGGATGGTAAGTTGTACTTATTGCAGTGTGTCTTCAGGGATAGCAAGTTCAAGTTGCTTACCCAGGTGTGGTGTTCCTCAGGCGCCTGCTCTGACCTTCAGAAAAGCGTGGCAGACGCAAAGTACCTCTATGCTTCGTAGGAAGAAGGAGATGAAGCACGCCTATTCTAGGCACAGTTTGAAGCCCTCGAGTGCACTCCTCTTCTCGTCGAGCAGCTGAAGCAGCTGATGGTGCTCACCGGATGGTGGAGCCAACCACGAAGGACCTCTTCATCCGGTTATGGCCCAGCGAGCCATTGCCCGGTAGCTACTTCGGCTTGGTGCAGAGGCTGATCAACGCTGCGCCCTGCCTCGATGCTAAAATGTGATCCTCCTGCATCGAGGGAGCTCGGATGGCCCTTGCAAAGGCCAAGGTGCATTGGCCGGGGCTTGATCCAATGAAGATAGCTACCGCCCCGCCACCTCCTAGAAAGGAATGTAGGCACCTCGAGTTGTACTTTGCCGGAGTGATGGAAGGTGCTCGGGTGATAGCGTCACAATGTACGAATGATAACATCCATGAATAAGTTTTAACGTGTCCGAAGACATTTTTAAAAGCTTTAATGTTTTGCATTCCTTTATAACTCCCGTGTGGCCGTTTGAAACTGAAAGATGCGAGTTGTCGGCTTCAGCCCCCATGTAGATACTACATGGGGTGTCTCTGCCAATGCACTATGTCCCTTAGCCGAGTGATCGGAACTCGAAGGCGGTAGAGTGCGGCAGACTAGGCAATCAGACTATAAAGCTTTATTTCTTTCACTTAGCTGTACAGGCGCGAAAAGGACTGCAAGGGGCTGATGACTAGCCCCTGTATTTTTGCGATGTTCGGATGAACTGCGGCTAAAGCCATCATCACATGGTTTGCATAAAGAACAAACCCCTTGTATAACAAGGAATATCCTCCGACGAGGATGTAAGTATAAGATTTGAAGCTCGGATTCGTAGACCAGACACCCACCTTTGTTTCCCCACTGCTAACCATGGAATTTTAAGTGCAAAGTTGTGCCTCCTTGGCACGTACTTCGCTGGTCCTAGGATTGTGCGATGGGGGGGAGAGTCCCTATTTGAGGGGCGAGGAAGGCTCTGAGAGTTCGGAGTGAAGCCGAGCTCGCTTCCCCATCTTGCGTGCCTTTACGGCAGATGCTAGAGCTTGTCGATCATCTTGGTAGTTAAATTCGGCCGCCAGGGCCAGCGCATGTTCCTCGGTTCATAGAGAGCTCTTCGTGTTGCCGTTAACAGTGATGACCCCCTTGGGGCCGGGCATCTTGAGCTTGAGGTATGCATAATGCGGGATGGTGTTGAAGCGAGTGAATGTTGTGTGTCCGAGCAGGGCATCATATCTGTTGCGGAAGGGTACAATGTCAAAGATCAAGCCTTCGCTTGGAAAGTTATCGGGCGAACCGAACAAAACTTCTAGGGTTACGGATCCCATGCATCGGGCCTCGACACCTGGGATCACACCTTTAAAGGTAGTGTTACTGTGTTTGATCCTTGATGGATCTATGCCCATCATTTTCACCATGTATGAGTAAATCCAGTTAAGGCTACTTCCTCTGTCCATTAGTACCTTTGTTAGGTGATACCCATCTATGATGGGACCTAGGACGAGTGCGGATGAACCCCCATGGCGGACACTGGTTGGGTGGTCACGTCGATCAAAGGTGATCGGATATGCCGACTAGGGGTTATACTTCAGAGCTACATGCTCTACAACGTGGACGTCACGAAGGGCATGCTTCCTCTCCTTCTTGGTTATATGGGTGGCATATATCATGTTTAATGTTTTGACCTCTATAGGGAATTTCTTTTGTCCACCACCAACCGGTCCACGAGGCTCATCCTCGTCCTTGCTGTGAGGGATCTTTCCTTGATCCTCGGGCGGGAGCTTGATGACCTGTTTAAACACCCAACAGTTATGGTGTGTGTGCTTGGCAAGCTTCTCTTGGGTCCCATGGATTTGGTAGGGCCTTTCCATGATCTTCTCCAGCGGGGTTGGTTCGTCACGATTTCCTTTAGGAGGCTTCTTCCAGTGCCCAGGTCGGGAATTGCGGAAGCCGGCATTAACAGCCGTATCATTGGCATCTTTGTTATTGTGCCGGCGCTTGTTCTTGTTGCGCCTGGGTTTCCCGTTGCCATCCTGAACTTCTAAGGTTTTGGGGTCTTTGGAGTTGTGCCTGTGTCATGCTATCCAATTATATTTACCCGCACAAAAGCGGGTCATGAGGGAAGTAAGGGCGGACATAGTCCGAGGTTTATCCTGGCCGAGTTGGCGAGCCAACCATTCATCCCGAATATTCTACCGAAAAGAGGCTATTGCCTCAACATCCGGGCAGTCAACAATCTGGTTCTTCTTGGTCAAGAACTGATTCCAAAATTGTTGCATAGACTCTTCGGACTTCTATACGGCGTTGCTTAAGTCAGAGGAATCCGGCAGCCGAACATAGGAGCCCTGGAAGTTAGATCGGAATGCGTACTCTAAGTCTTCCCAACATCCGATGGAGTTTTCGGGGAGGTTGCTTAACTAGTGCCGAGCTGGGCCCTTGAGTTTTAGGGGGAGTTATTTTATAGTGTGGAGATCATCTCCTCATGCCATGTGGATGTGGAGGAGGAAGTCCTCAATCGATACGGTTGGATCAGTTGTCCCATCATACTATTTGATGTTCATAGGTTTAAACCCCTCTAGGAACTGATGCCGCATAACCTCATCTGTGAAACACAAAGGGTTGGTGGCAACTCGAACCCGAGCTATATCGTGCTTGTATTCAGCGTCTGTTCTAGCCCGGTTGTGCTCCCGGTCTCTGTTATTGCTTCGGTCAAGCCATGGTCTGTACCCATCCCATCTATTGAGTGAGTAGCTGATACGTCTCCGTCGTATCTATAATTTTTGATTGTTTCATGCTAATATTCTAAAACTTTCATATACTTTTGGTCACTTTTTATACTATTTCTGGGACTAACAAATTGATCGAGTGCCCAGTGCCAGTTGCTGTTGGTTGTATGTTTTTGTTTTGCAGAATATCCATACCAAACAAAGTCCAAATGCGATAAAAAAACATCCAGAGATTTTATTTGGAATATATGTGGTTTTGTGGAAAAATAATAAACGTGATATGATGCCCGAAGCGGTGGGAAACCAACTAGGTGCGACCCACCCCCTGGGCGCGCCTGGCAGGCTTGTGGCCACCTCTTAGATCGGTTGGCGCTGTACTTTGGCCGTAAGTAAGATATTTGTATAATAAAAATCCCCTGAAAATTTCAGTCGGAGCGGATTTACGGATCTCCGGATATTAAAGAAACAGTGAAAGGCCAGAATCTGGGAGCGTAGAAACAGAAGGAAACAGAAAGAGAGATCCAATCTCGAAGGGGATCTCGCCCCTCCGCCGCCATAGGGACATGGACCAGAGGGGAAACCTTTCTCCCATCTAGGGGAAGTTCAAGGAAGAAGAATAAGGAGCGGGTCTCTCTCCCCTCTCTCCCAGTGGCACCGGAACGCCGCCAGTGCCATCATTGACATGGTTATTACCACCAGGTATGCCAAAGCTACGGGGTCATTCCCCTCCCGCTTCGAAGAAAAACTACGCGGCCGGCTGGAGGACGTCCGGCTCAAGCTGCTGCCAGCTGGCGCCCCGAAAGGCTGGACAAGGAGGCGGCTCGACCCTCGGCCAACTGGGCGCGGACGACTCCCTCTGGGCCGCCTCCTCCATTGACCCTAGAACGGACATGCGACGTCTCGTCCCTGTGCGTGCGGGTACGACGACACGACGAGACCGGCACAACGGGCGGCCCTGTGGCTACACTGGCCGCTGATACACTACAACACATGGCTACAGTCCGGCCATCCCGGCCGCTGACCTCGTCGAGCGCGACCGGGCAAGGGAACAATGCTAGCACGCCCTCGCCCACAAGATTACCTGCCTCGATGTGGCTACAGTGCGGCCGTCCATACCGGAGACTTCGGCCGACTAGCGCTAGACGACGCCCCCCGGGCGACCCGTGCCACGGTAGGTGGGCGAGGGCCAATCAAAGAGCTAGCTGGCGGGCCCTAACGGGAGATGGGACCCCCGACGACAAGACGGCACGAATGGTAGGACCCCCTGGCCAGCCGAAGAGACTGCCAGTTGGGCCCCCCTCCCCTGTACTTAGAACGTATTATAAGATCCGGGGGTTGGCCTATAAAACCACCCGAGCCCCCCATGCAATGGGCACGGACAATCGCCCGCGCACACCCACATAGAGGTTCTCCCTCACACCGCTTCTAGCAGCGGAGGAGAACGAGCCAGCTGCTCCTTCTTCCTCCTCTAGACACAGCTCTAGGAGCACCCTTGTAAACATAACTATCCATCCAACTAGACCAAGCAGGACTAGGGGTATTACCTCCCTCGGAGGGCCTAATCTCGCTCCCGGAGTCCGTCGGTGTCCTCTGGCCCCAACCACCTACGATAGGCCTACCAATGGCATCTGTCGTGAGAAAATGACGACAGTTGGCGCCCACCATGAGGTTGTACGCGGCGCCGGTCGAATTCATGCTCCGGGCGGGACCCCTCGCCATTCCTCGCCATCGCCCTGCGGGCTCGGGGGGCTTGCTCCAGCACGCCCTGCGGGCAATTCCGTTGACCTCACGGCCGATATCGACGCGCTGACCGAGCGCTTGGGCAGCCTCAGCCTCGCCGAGACTCCAGCTGCTGACGAGTACCCCGCGCGGGTGCTCGTCTACGCCGGTTCGCCCACGACCATGGGCACACTCGTTGTGACTCAATCCAGCGGCTCCCACGATCACATGGGAGTGATGGCCATCACCTCCTCCATCGCTTCTGGACGTGCATGGGCCGTGGCTAGTGCTGCCGCTGCCCGCGTCGGCACCTCCGACCCGCTCTGTGCGGCCCTCCCGGGCTTGAGCACTCCCATCGCCCCGACGGCGAACCCTGACACTACCGCGGCCGAACTCGAGGTGGTTCGTCGCGTCCTATTCGAGGGCACCACCGCCCTCGCGGCCACGCGGTGCCGCATGGAGGCGGCCCAGCGGGAGTATGCTTCCACCTACGATCTCAGCTCGGCTGGCACTGAGCCAAGTCGGCATGGGGCTCTGCACGACCGCGGTCACGTGGTCGCCGAAATCCTCGGCGGCAAGATGCCCGTCTACGATACCCTCGCAGCCAACCTTCAGGCTCTCAAGGTGGCCTACGAGGAATTGGCCACCTTGGAGGGCGAAGAGCATGCCGCCCATGAGTGCCACATCAAGGAGCTCATCGATGCTGCTGATGTGCAACAACACCTGCGTGCGACAGGCGGCGCTACCACCGAAGCCCCCCGGCCCGAGCGCGAGGGCACGGGAACTGCCGGCCGCCAGGCGGCCCAGTACTCCTGCTCCCGCCTTTGCGTCTCTGGTCGCCGGGACGAGGTAAACTACCCCCGGACCTCTCAGCCGCCGGGCAGCGAGCAGCTGACTGTTAACAACAGGCACACCAACAACCTGCCTCAAAGTGGCCGCCACCATGAAGCACCAGCATTCGGCAACCGGCGCAGCCGCGGCCACACGCCGCCCCCGCGGCACGAGTCGGGGCAATCGGTTCCACCTACCATCCGTCCCGAGCTCTCGGCTCTACTCGGACCACGCGTCCCCCACAGCGAGAAAGATGCCCGCAACCACATCGACAAACTCGCGTAATCCGCCCTCCTTGAGGAGGAGGGCTCGATTGGTCTGGCTTGCTTCGGCCCTCGGATCCACACAGAGCCTTTTCCAACCGGCTTCACTCTCCCTCAGGACACCCCGAAATACAATGGGGATGCCAAGCCTGAGGACTGGTTGATCGACTACACCACCGTCGTTGGCATCACTAGGGGGAACAAGCGCGTAGCCGTTTGCTACGCGCCCCTCATGCTGATCGGCTCGGCCCGCACCTAGCTCAACAGCCTGGCAACCGGCAGCCTCAACACCTGGACGGACTTCGAGGAAGCCTTCATCCGCAACTTCACCGGCACCTAGAAGCGACCTGGCTGCCCCCGCGAACTCGCCATGTGTGTTCAGGGGCCAGACGAGTCCTCCACGACTACCTCACCGAGTGGACCGAGCTCCGCAACTCCTGCGAGGGGGTGCACGAGGTGAAAGCCATACAGTACTTCATCGAAGGCTGTCCAGACGGCACCCCCCTCAAGCACAAGCTTCTGTGCTCCAAGCCGGCGAAGCTCGCTAAGATCATGACCAAGGCGGACAAGTACGCCACGGCTGATTCAGCCATCCGGGTCAAGATGACCCCGCCCGCCAAGGCAATGACAAAGCCGGCAACAGCCTGGCCGGCTGCCGACAACCGACAATCGTAGAACAACAAGCGCAAGAATGACTAGCCGGATCCCCTCTACGGGAGCCGGCAGGTCAACACCGTCGTGGAACAAGAGCCGGTTGCCTAGCCGACCAGCCAGCATCACCGCTTTGGCAAGACTTCCTGGCAGCCTAAGCTCACCTTCGAGTAGATGCTCGACCTCCCTTGCAAGAACCACTCAGTGGCCAAGCCCTCTACGCACACGCTCCCGCAGTGCAGATTCTCACAGTGATTGGCCCGTGGGGACGGCCTCCCGGCTCCTCCCATGTCGCCTGGCCACGCGCCGGCCCCGGTGCCGGCCCAAAATGATGGTCGTCTTCACGACCAATTCCCCAACCAAGACGGCTGCTACGTCGTCTTCACCAGTGAGGAAACGAGCAAACATGCTCAATGTCAGTTCCATCATGAGGTAAACGCCACCATGCCAGAAACTCCCTAGTTCATGCACTAGTCGGAAAAGCCAGTCACCTGGAGCCGGGCTGATCACCCCACCATGATGCCGAATCCCGGTAGCTATGCTCTGGTCCTTGACCCCACTATCGCCACCAAGGAACGAAGCTACCGCTTCTCACGGGTGCTGATAGATGGTTGCAGCAGCATCAACATCCTTTTCCTCGACACGATGCACAAGGCTGGGGCTGAAGAGACAAAACCTACAGGCGAGCCGAACGGTTTTCCGTGGCATCGAGCTTGGGAAGTCCTGCTCCCCTGTCAGCAAGATCATGCTCGAGCCGGTGTTGTTCAAGGTCGTGGACCTCGCGAGTCCCTACCACGCGCGAGTGGACCCGGCCACTTTCGCCGTGAGCCGGTGTTGTTCGAGGTCATGGACCTCGCGAGTCCCTACCACGCGCTGTTGGGCTGGCCGGCCCTCGTCAGCTTCATGGTGGTCCCCCACTATGCCTACCTCAAGCTCAAGATGTCGGGCCTCAAAGGAATCATCACCATCGTGAGTGATTACAAGATGTCGCGCGAGTGCGCTAGAGACGGCAGCCGTCTGGCCGAGGCCCTGGAAATCACCGAGGAGAAACGGTAGCTCGACCGGCTCATGGCTCTTGCCGCCAGCCGGCCGGCTGTGCCGGCTCCTCCCTCGCAATCTGTCGGCGAGGCCTCCTTCAAGTCGTCCAAGGACACCAAGAAAATTCCGCTCAACCCGGCCAACCTATCTCACTATGTCACCATCGGCTCCCGGCTCGACATCAAATAGGAAGCCGAGCTCGTCGACTTCCTCCATGAGAATCGGGACATCTTTGCGTGGTCCCCTAAGGACATGCCGGGTGTTCTGAGGAAGTTTGCCGAGCAAAAACTACACGTACGGCCGGACTTCAAGACGGTCAAGCAACCCCTGCGTCGCTTCTCCGAGGAGAAGCGGAATACTATAGGTGAAGAATCGCCCGGCTGCTCGTAGCTAGGTTCATTATGGAAGTGTTCCACCCGGACTGGCTGGCCAACCCATTCCTGGTGCTGAAGAAGAACAAGACCTGGTGCATGTGCATCGACTACACGAGCCTGAAGGACCCCTTCGCCCTGCTGCAGATCGATCAAGTAATCGTCTCCACGGCTGGCAGTGACTTGCTGTCCTTCCTGGACGTCTACTCAGGCTACCACGAGATCAAGCTAGACCCAGAAGACCAGCTCAAGACCTCCTTCATCACGCCCTTCGGGGCCTACTGCTACATCACCATGTCCTTCATCCTGAAGAACGCAGGCGCCACCTTCCAGTGGTGCATACAAATGTGCCTCCTGCCTCAGATAGGCAGGAACGTCCACATTTACGTCGATGACATCATCATCAAAACCAAGAAGCATTTCAGCCTCCTCGACGACCTCCGGGAGACCTTCGCGAACTTGTGCGAGTAAAAGATCAAGCTCAACCAGGAGAAGTGTGTCTTCGGAGTCCCAGCCGACCAACTCTTGGGTTTCTTCGTGTCCGCTCGCAGCATCGAAGCTAACTCGGAGAAGATCAGTGTGATCGAGTGCATGTCGAAGCCGACCAAGCTCCGCGATGTCCAGAAGTTCATCGGCTGCCTTGCCTCGCTCAGCCGGTTCATTAGCCGGCTAGGGGAGAAGGCTCTGCCCCTCTATGGGCTCCTTCACAAGACGGCTCTGATCGAGCCGGGACACACCATGAAATCGGGCATGTTCGATTGGCCTGACGAAGCGGACGAGGCCTTCCGCGGCCTCAAGAAGGCTCTCACCCGCGCGCCCATCCTGGCCACGCTAGCTGAGAAGGAACTGTTGGGGAATGTTGCATGGGAAACAAAAAATTTGCTACGCACAAGCAAGATCTATCCATGGTGATGAGCATCTACGAGAGGGAGAGTGGATCTACATACCCTTGTAGATCGCTAAGCGGTTGGTGTAGTCGAACGTCTTCGGGATCCAAATCGCCGAGCATCCCGCAATCTCATCATGATCCGTCCCGCGATCCAATCACGATACATCCCGTGAACTCATCACAATCCGTCCCACGATCTCATCACGATCCATCTCGCGATCTTGATCACGATCCTTCCGATCTAGCGCCGAACGATCGGCACCTCCGCGTCCAGCACACGTACAGGTCGATGACGATCACCGCCTTCTTGATCCAGCAAGAGGGAGTGGAGAGGTAGCTGAGTTCTCCGGCAGCACGACGGCATTGCGGCGATGGTGGTGGAGCTATTCCAGCAGGGCTTCGCCTACGCACTGTAGAAATCCGATCTAGAGGAGAAAGTATGCACTAGAGGATAGGGTAGCACGTGGCTGAAAAACAAGTGCCAAAAACCCTAAAACCTCTAGTATATATAAGAGGAAGAGAGGAGGAGGCCTGGCCCTCAAGGGGACAGCCCTAGGCTTCAGCCGGACCAAGGAGGAGAGGAGGAATCCGCCTCCAATCCTAGTAGGACTAGGACTCCTTCCTTTTTTGCTTTTTTTGCCTTTTTCCACCTTTTCTCTTTGGGGTTTTCTCTCCCAGCCGCATGAGCCTGGTGTGGGACTTAAACTAGCCCACTAAGGGCTGTTATTCACTCTCCCACAGCCCATGTAGCCTCTTGGGTCGAAATACCCCTCCCGATGGTCTCCCGGTACACTACCGGTACTCCCGGTACACTACCGATGAGCCCGATACTTTTTCGGCGACCAACACAAGACTTCCTATATATCAACCTTTACCTCCGGACCATTCCGGAGCTCCTTGTGATGTCCAGGATCTCATCTGGGACTCCGAACAACCTTCGGTCACCACCATATATAACTCTATACTACTGTAACGTCACCAAACCTTAAGTGTGCAGACCCTGCGGGTTCGAGAACTATGTAGACATGACAGAGACACCTCTACGGTCAATAACCAATAGAGGGACTTGGATGCCCATATTGTTTCCTACATATTCTATGAAGATCTTTATCGGTCGAACCTCTATGTCAATGATTATGTTAATCCCGTATGATGTCCCCTTTGTCCTTCGGTATGTTACTTGCCCGAGATTCGATCGTCGGTATCTCCATACCTAGTTCAACCTCGTTACTGGCAAGTCTCTTCACTCGTTCCGTAATACAAGATCCCGTGACTAACACTTAGACACATTGCTTGCAAGGCTTATTTTGATGTTGTATTACCGAGTGGGCCCTTAGATGCCTCTCCGTTACACAGAGTAACAAATCCCAGTCTTGATCCATGCCAACCCAACAAACACCCTTGGAGATACCTGTAGAGCACCTTTATAGTCACCCAGTTATGTTGCGATGTTTGATACCCACAAGGTACTCCTCCGGTGCCAGTGAGTTGCATGATCTCATGGTCATAGGAACAGATACTTGACATGCAGAAAATAGTAGCAATAGATTGACACGATCATATGCTATGTTTGTAGTTTGGGTCTTGTCCATCACATCATTCTCCTAATGATGTGATCCCGTTATCAAATGACATATCATGTCCATGGCTAGGAAACCTTGACCATGTTTGATCAATTAGCTAGTCTATTAGAGGCATACTAGGGACACAGTGTTGTCTATGTATCCACACATGTATCTAAGTTTCCGATCAATACAATTGTAACATGGATAATAAACGATTATCATGAACAAGGAAATATGATAATAACCAATTTCTTATTGCCTCTAGGGCATATTTCTAATAGTCTCCCACTTGCACTAGAGTCAGTAATCTAGTTCACATCACCCTATGATTCACATTGTTATGAATCTAACACCCAATGAGTTCTGGGGCTCGATCATGCTTTGCATGTGAGAGAGGTCTTATAGTCAACGGGTCTACGACCTTTAGATCCGTGTGTACTTTGCAAATCTCTATGTCAAGTTGTAAACACTGCTACCACACTCCACTTGGTACTATTCCAAATGGCTGCTCCACTATACATATCCAGATTGCTACTACGAGTCATCCGGATTGGTTTTAAAGCTTGCATCAACGTAACTCTTTACGACGAACTCTTTATCACCTCCATAATTGAGAAACATCTCCTTAGTCTTTTAGTTACCAAGGATAATCTTGACCGTTGTCCAGTGATCCACTCTTGGATCACTCTTGTACCCCTTGGCGGGCTCATGGCAAGGCACACACAGGTGCGGTACACAACATGACATACTATACAGAACCTATGGCTAAGGCATAGGGGACGATGTTCGTCGTTTCTCTTTCTTGTGTCGTTGTCGAGCATTGAGTCTCACTCCACTTCACTCCTTACAAATTGGGCGAGAACTCTTTCTCTGACTAATCCATTTTGAACTCTTTCAAAATCTTTTCAAGGTATGTACTCATTGAAAGTCTCATCAAGCATCTTGATCTATCTCTATAGATCTTGATGCTCAACAGTTAGGTAGCTTTATCCAGGTCTTCCTTTGAAAAACTCCTTTCAAACAACCCTTTAAGCTTTCCATAAATTCTACATCATTTTCGATCAACAATATGTCAACCACATATGCATATCAGAAACTCTATAGTGCTCCCACTCACTTTATTGTAAATACAAGTTTCTCATAAACTTTGTATAGACTCAAAAAGTTTGATCACCTCATCAAAGTGTATTTTCCAACTCCGAGATGCTTGCTTCAGTCCATAGAAGGATCACTGAATCTTGCTCACCTTTTAGCATCCTTCGGGCTGACAAAACCTTCTGGTTGTATCACATACAACTTTTCCTCAAGTAAACTGTTAAGGAAACAATGTTTTGTCATCCATCTACCAGATTTCGTAATTGAAAAATGCAGCAACTGCTAACATAATTCCAACAGACTTTAGCTTCACTACGAGTGAGAAAGTCTCATCACAGTCAACTATTTGAACTTGTCGGAAACTTCTTTGTGACAAGTCGAGCTTTATAAATTGTGACATTCACCATCAGTGTCTGTCTTCATCTCAAATATCCGTTTGTACTCGACGACCTGCCGTCCAATGAGCAAGTCTACAAAATTCTATACTTGGTTTTCATACATGGATCCTTTCTCGGATTTCCTGGCCTCTAACCACTTGTCGGAATCCGGGCTCACCATCACTTCTCCATATCTCGTAGGTTCATCATTGTCCAACAACATGACCTCCAAGACAGGGTTGTCGTACCACTCAGGAGAAGTATGCATCCTTGTCAACCTACGAGGTTCGATAGTAACTTGATCCGAAGCTTCATGATCATCATCATTTACTTCCTCTTGAACTGACATAGGTTCCAGAGAAACATCTTTCTGCGCTGCACTACTCTCTGGTTGAAACAAAGGTTCAACAACCTCATCAGGTTCTATATTCCTCCCACTCAATTCTTTCTAGAGAAACTTTTTCTTGAGAAAGGACCCATTTTCAGCAACAAACACTTTATGCTTGGGTCTGAGATAGAAGGTTCACCCAACTTTTCTTAGGGTATTCTATGAAGATGCATTTGTCCTCTTTGGGTTCGAGCTCATTAGGTGAAAACAATTTTTCCACACAAGCGTCACAACCCCAATCATTAAGAAATGAAAAGTTAGGTTTCTATCAAACCATAATTCACATGGTGTCATCTCAACGGATTTAGATGGTGCCCTATTTAAAGTGAATGTAGTTGCCTCTAATGCATAATCCCAAAACTATAGTAGCAAAACGATAAGAGACATGATAGTATGCACGATATCCAATAGAGCACGACTACGATGTCCAGACACACCATGACACTATGGTGTTCCAGGTGGCGTGAGTTGTGAAACAACTTTCACATCGTCTAAATTTTTATGCCAAACTCATAACTTAGACATTCACCTCCACGATCACATCACAGACATTTTTATCTTCTTGTCACGATGATCTTAAACTTCACTCCGAATTTTCTTGACTTGTGTTTCATTAAGACTTATGTTTCATTAAGTAAATATACACTATATCTACTCAAATCATCAGTGAAGGTAAGAAAATAATGATATCCACCGCACGCTACAAGTCTCATTGGATTGCATACATCAACATGCATTATTTCCAATAAATCACTTGCCCGCTCCATTAAACCGAAAACGGGGTCCTTAGTCATCTTGCCCATGAGGCATGGTTCGCATGTCTCAACCGATTCGAAATCGAATGAGTCCAAAGATCCATCAGCATGGAGTTTCTCCATGCGATTTTACCAATATGACCTTTAGCGGCAGTGCCAAAAGTATGTGGTACTATCATTACTAACTTTGTATCTTTTGGTATCAATGTTATCAACATGTGTATTACTACGATCAAGATTCAACAAACTATTCTCACTAGGTGCATGACCATTGAAGGTATTATTCATGTAAATAGAATAACCATTATTATCTAACTTAAATGAATAACCATGTTGCAATAAACACGATCTAATCACGTTCATGCTCAACGCAAAACACCAAATAACATTTATTTAGGTTTGTCACTAACCCCGAAGGTAGAGAGAGCGTGCGATTGTGATCACATCAACCTTGGAAACATTTCCAACACACATCATCACCTCACCGTTAGCTAGTTCTCCGTTTATTCCATAGCTTTTATTTCGAGCTACTAACATGTAGCAACTGAACCGGTATCCAATACCTACGTGTTACTAGGAGTACTAGCAAGGTACACATTAATAACACGTACATCAAATATACTTCTGTCGACGTTGCCAGCCTGCTTATCTACCAAGTATCTAGGGTTGTTCCGCTTCAGCGACCATTCTCCTCATAATAGAAGCACTTAGTCTCGGGTTTGGGTTCAACGTTGGGTTTATTTATTGGAGCAACAATTGACTTGCCATCCATGAAGTTTCCCTCCTTGCCCTTGCCCTTCTCAAAACTAGTTGTTTTACTAACCATCAACAGTTGATGATCCTTCTTGATTTCTACCTTCGTGGTGTCAAACATCGCGAACAGCTCAGGGATCATTATTTGTAACCTTGGAATTTTATAGTTCATCACCAAGTTCTGGTAGCTTAGTGACAGCGACTTGGAGAACTATGTAATTCACTATCTTATCTGGAAGATCAACTCCCACTCAATTCAAGCGATTGTAGCACCCAGACAATCTGAGCACATGCTCAACGATTGAGCTATTCTCTTTCATCTTGCAGGCAAAGGATTTTGTTGGAGATATCATATCTCACAACACGGGCACGAGCCTGAGATCCTAATTTCAGCTCTTAGAACATCTCATATGTTCCGTGACGTTCAAAATGTGTTGGAGCCTCAATTCTAAGCCATAATACATGACACACTAAACTATCAAATAGTCATCAGAACGTGCCTGTTAGATGTTCACAACATCTATAGACGACGCTAGAGGGGTTGGCGCACCGAACGGTGCATTAAGGACATAAGCCTTCTGTGCAGCAATGAGGACAATCCTCGGATCATGTACCAAGTCCGCAATATTGCTACAATCATCTTTCAAATCTATTTCTGTAGGAACATATAAAAATACAAGGGAGCTACAATGCGAGCTAGTAATCTACAACATAATTTGCAAAGAAACTACTGACTAAGTTCATGATAATGAGTTCAATTAATCATATTACTTAAGAACTCCCACTCAAATTGACATCCCTCAGGTCATCTGAGTGTCACATGATCCAAATTCACCAACTCAAGTCCGATCATCACGTGAGTTGAGGTGGTTTCAATGGTGAAGATCATCATGTTTATCATATCTACTATATGACTCATGTTCGACCTTTTCGGTCTCTTGAGTTCCGAGGCCATGTCTGTACATGCTAGGCTCGTCAAGTTTAACCCGAGTGTTCTGCATGCGCAACACTGGCTTGCACCCGTTGAATGTGAACGTAGAGTCTATCACACCTGATCATCATGTGGTGTCTCAACACGACAAACTTTTGCAACGGTGCACACTCGGGGAGAACACAATTCATCTTGAAATTTAAGTGAGGGATCACCTTCTGATGCTACCATCAGGCTAAGCAAAACAAGGTGCATAAAAGGATTAACATCACATGAAAATCATAAGTGACATGATATGGCCATGAACTTGTGCTTTTGATCTCCATCTTGAAAGCACCGACTTGATCTCTATCGTCACCGGCATGACACCATGATCTCCATCATCTTGATCTCCATCAACGTGTCGCCATCGGGGTTGTCGCGCCCACCATGCTTCTACTACTATTGCTACCATTTAGCGATAAAGTAAAGCATTACACAGCGCTTAAAGATTGACACACATGTCATACAATAATTAAAGACAACCCTATGGCTCTTTCCGGTTGCCATACTCATCGACATGCAAGTCGTGATATTCTATACAACACATGATCATCTCATACATCACATATATATCATCATGTAATTGGCCATATCACATCACAACATACCCTGCAAAAACAAGTTAGACGTCCTCTAATTGTTGTTGCATGTTTTACGTGGCTGCTACGGGTATCTAGCAAGAACAATTCTCACCTACACATAAACCACAACGGTGTTACATAAGTTTCTTTTCAACCTTCTCAAGGACCGCCTTTGTCGAATCCGATCCAACTAAAGTATGAGAAACAGACACCTGCCAACCATCTTTGTGCAACGAAGTTACACGTCAGTCGATGGAACCGGTCTCTCGTAAGCGTACGATAAGGTCGGTCCGGCCTGTTTCATCCCACAATACCGCTGAACCAAAACACGACCAAGGGAGGAAGCAATCTAAGCATCAACGCCCACAAACTCTTTGTGTTCTACTCAAGATCTCATCTACACATATATCTAGCTTTGATAGCACTGTTGGGGAACGTTGCATGGGAAACAAAAATTTCCTACGCACATGCAAGATCTATCCATGGTGATGAGCATCTACGAGAGGGAGAGTGGATCTACATACCCTTGTAGATCGCTAAGCGAGAAGCGTTAAGAAACGCGGTTGGTGTAGTCGAACGTCTTCGCGATCGAAATCGCCGAGCATCCCGTGATTTCATCACGACCCGTCCCGCGATCCAATCACGATCTGTCCCGCGAACTCATCACGATCCGTCCCGTGATCTCATCACGATCGGTCTCACGATCTTGATCACGGTCCTTCCGATCTAGCGTCGAATGGACATCGCCTCCGCGTTTAGCACACGTACAGCTCGATGACGATTTCCGCCTTGTTGATCCAGCAAGAGGGAAGGGAGAGGTAGATGAGTTCTCCAGCAGCGTGACAGTGTTGCGGCGATGGTGGTGGAGCTATTCCAGCAGGGTTTCGCCTAAGCACTGTAGAAAACTCATCTAGAGGAGAAACTATGCACTAGAGGATAGGGTAGCACATGGCTGAAAAACTAGTGCTAAAAACCCTAAAACCTCTAGTATATATAAGATGAAGAGAGGAGGAGGCTTTGCCCTCAAGGGGCCAGCCCTAGGCTTCAGCCGAACCAAGGAGGAGAGGAGGAATCCTCCTCCAATCCTAGTATGACTAGGACTCCTTCCTTTTTTTGCCTTTTTTGCCTTTTTCCACCTTTTATCTTTGGGCTTTATTCTCCCAGCCGCATGGGCCTTGTGTGGGACTTCCACCAGCCCACTAAGGGCTGGTATTAACTCTCCCACATCCAATGTAGCCTCTTGGGTCGAAATACCCCTCCTGATGGTCTCTCGGTACACTACCGGCACTCCAGGTACACTACCGATGAGCCCAAAACTTTTTCGGCGACCAAAACAGGACTTCCTATATATCAATCTTTACCTCCGAACCATTCTGGAGCTCCTCATGATTTCCGGGATCTCATCCGGGGATCCGAACAACCTTCGGTCACCACCTTGCGTAACTCTGTACTACCGAAACGTCACCACACCTTAAGTGTGTAGGCCCTGCTGGTTCCAGAACTATGTAGACATGACCGAGACACCTCTATGGTCAATAACCAATAGCGGGACCTGGATGCCCATATTGGTTCCTACATATTCTACGATGATCTTTATTGGTCGAACCTCTATGTCAAGGATTCAGTTAATCCTGTATGATGTTCCCTTTGTTCTTCGATATGTTACTTGCCCGAGATTCGATCGTCGGTATCTCCATACGTAGTTCAACCTCATTACCGGCAAGTCTCTTTACTCATTCTATAATACAAGATCCCGTGACTAACACTTAGTCACATTGGTTGCAAGGCTTATTGTGATGTTGTATTACCGAGTGGGCCCTGAGAATCCTCTCCGTCACACGGAGTAACAAATCCCAGTCTTGATCCATGCCAACCCAACAGACACCCTCGAAGATACCTGTAGAGCACCTGTATAGTCACCCAGTTATGTTGCGATGTTTGATAAACACAAGGTACTCCTCCGATGTTAGTGAGTTGCATGATCTCATGGTCATAGGAACAAATACTTGACATGCAGAGAACAGTAGCAATAAACTGACACGATCATATGCTACGTTTGTAGTTTGGGTCTTGTCCATCACATCATTCTCCTAATGATGTGATCCCTTATCAAATGACATCTCATGTCCATTGCTAGGAAACCTTGACCATCGTTGATCAACGAGCTAGTCTATTAGAGGCATACTAGGGACACGGTGTTGTCTATGTATCCACACATGTATCTAAGTTTCCGATCAATACAATTATAGCATGGATAATAAATGATTATCTTGAACAAGGAAATATGATAATAAGCAATTTATTATTGCCTCTAGGGCATATTTCCAACAGGAACCACTACTCGCCTACATCGCGGCGACCACCCGCGTCATCAGCGTCCTCCTGGCGGTCGAGCGGCGAGAGGAGGGCAAGTCCCTGCCGGTCCAATGACCCGTCAACTACCTCAGCGAGGTCCTGTCCACGTCCAAGGAAAACTACCCCCACTACCAGAAGATGTGCTATGGCATCTACTTCACCGCCAAGGAGGTCAAGCAGTACTTCCAGGAGCATACCATTACCGTGGTGAGCAGAGCCCCACTCGGCGAGATCATGAGCGGCCGGGACTCCACCGTCCGGATCGCCAAATGGGTCATCGCCCTCGCCGATCATGAGATCCGGTATGACCCGAGAACCACCATCAAATCGCAGGCATTGGCTGATTTCCTCATCGACTAGGCGGAGGCGGAGTTCGTACCGCCTCCCCTAGACTCCACACATTGGCGCATGCATTTCGACGGCTCGAAAATGAGGATCAGCCTGGGTGCCGGCATAGTCTCTCCTCCCCGATAGTTGACCAGCTCAAGTACGCCCTCCAGATCCACTTTGCTACCTCCGACAACGTGGCCGAGTACAAGGCCATCGTCCACGACCTCCGGCTAGCCAAGGAGATCGGCATCAGGCGTATCCTATGCTTCAGGGACTCCGACCTCGTGGTGTAGCAAGTCTTTGGCGAATGGGACACCAGGGACGCCAACATGTCTAGCTACCGCTTCCTCATACAACAGCTCACCGACTCCTTCGAGGGCTGTCAGTTTCATCATGTCCCATGGGCAGACGACGAGGCGCCGGACGCGCTGGCAAAGATCGGCTCCACCCGACAGGCCATCCTAACTGGCCTCTCCCTCGAGCGGCAGCTTAAGCCGTCGATAAAGACTTCCCCAGAATTGGAGTCAATCTTCGTACCGGAAGACGCTGCCGGCCCGTCGACGGCTCCGGCTCCCCCGTCGGCATCTTTGCCGCCGGCTCCCACAACGTCGGCCGCCTTGCCGACGCTAGTCGAGCCAACCGCGCCCCAGCTGGCCGGCTCCAGCGATGCAGCCGTCATGATGATCATCGAACAGCCGACCCCGGGGCTGGCGAGCCGGTCCCAGGGGTTGAGCCCTCAGTCCTGGGGGCTCCCGAGCCGGTCCCGAGGGCTGATCAGCCAGTCCCAGGGGCTCCTAGCCCGGCCCTCGTATCGGGCCCCTCATGGGTCCAGCCTATCCTGGCATTCCACCTACGAGGTGAGCTCCCTCTGGACGAGGCCTTGGCAAGCTAAATCCAATGCCAGGCCCCGACATACGACATCATCAACAATGAGCTTGTCCATTGCAGCACTACCGGTGTCTTTCAGCGATGCGTCAAGCCGGAAAAGGGCCTAGAAATCCTCCTCGACATCCACCAGGGTCAGTGCAGGAATCATGCCGCCTCTAGGACCCTAGTGGCCAAGGCCTTCCGGCATGGTTTCTTCTGGCCCACTCCTCTCGATGCAGCCAAGAAACTGGTCGACGAGTGCGAGGGCTGCCAATGTTTCAACATGCAGAGCCATCTGCCAGGGTTGGCCCTCCAGACCATCCCCCTATCGTGGTCCTTCACCATCTGGGGGCTGGACATGGTGGGCCCCTTCAAGACCGCTCGAGGCGGCATGACGCACTTGTTGGTGGTTGTCGACAAATTCACCAAGTGGATCGAGGCGCGACAAATCAAGAAGCTGGACGGCCCCACGGCCGTCCGGTTCATCGACGACATCACAGTTCGCTACGGCGATCCCCATAGCATCATCACCGAGAATGGCACGAACTTCACCAAGGGCGCACTCGCACGTTTCTGCTCCAAGCAAGGAATCCGGCTCGACCTGGCCTCCGTCGCTCATCCATAGTCGAACTGCCAGGTCGAGAGGGCAAACGGCCTTATCCTGTCCTACATCAAGCCCCGGCTCGTAACACCGCTGGTAAGGTCGGCCGGCTGCTGGATCGACGAGCTGCCAGTCGTCCTTTCGATTGTCAGGACCACCCCCAACCGGTCAACCAGTTACACTCCTTTCTTCCTTGTGTACGGGTTCGAGGCGATCATCCCCACCGACATCGAGTTCAACTTGCCTCGGGTCGCCCTGTACACGGAGAAGGACGCAAAGGAGGCAAGAGAAGACGACGTAGTACTACTCGAGGAGGCTCATGAACTGGCCTTGAGACGAACGGCAATCTACCAACAGAAGCTCCGGCACTACCACAGCAAGCGGATCCGTCCGCTCTCCTTTAAAGAAGGAGACCTAGTCCTCAGGCGGATCCAACGAACAGCCGGACAACACATGTTGTCCTCCCCATGGGAGGGCCCGTTCATCATCAGCAAGGCATTGCACAACAATGCATACTACCTGATAGATGCCCAGAAGCCGCAGAAGCGCAAAAGAGACGCCTCCGGCGAGGAGACGGAGCGCCCATGGAACGTGGCGCTCCTCCGCCTGTTTTACTACTGAAAACATCAATGTATGTATGTATCCATACCCTTTTGGGCTTATGAATGCAATGGGTACCCCAGACCGGCTCTTCGGGCACGCCTTGTTTTGTTTCCTCCAAAAATTCCTTAGTCACGGCTCCCCAACCCGGCTCCCGGGCCCGGGGGATCGCCGGCTGGTCCTAGGTCGTTTCTCCTAGAAATTGGCCAAGTAGTGTGAGCCGGCCAAACCTCCCCACCCCTACCAGCTATAGAACCGGATCCCAACTGTCCGGCTGACGGGGCCTCGGGGCGGCAAGGTCTAGGTCACACGAGGAGTCAAACAAAAGGGGATCCCGGCTAGGCCTAACCGGACCACCGCCTCGCCTCTACCACTCTACTTATCCCAAAAAACTCGCGGTTCCTAAGTCCCGAACCGGCTCCCTCGAGGTGGACTCCCTGACCCAGCTACAAACCGGCCCCCGGCTGTCGGGCTGTCGGGGCCCAAACCTAAGGTTTCATAGCACAAATGTTAAGACAAAAGTGGCCCGCGGCTAGCATGGATCATTACATAAACAACCCCAGTGGGTGGACTTGAGCACAACCTGCAGAAAAGAAAAAGGGGAAGACAAAAAACACCCGGGGGCTCAGGCCACCGGCACGTCGCCAGCCGGCATGCCCCCAGACGGCGCGTCGTTTGGAGGCTCGACTCTCGCCTCAGAGGTGGTCGCGGCCTTCGGGGCGGCCTCCTTGGCCTTCAAAGGGGCCTCCGTGGTCCCAGCCGTCTCGCCGCTCGAGTCGGTGCTCTCGTCGGCGACATCCTCGTCCGCTGGGCCTTGAGGGATGTCGAAGGAGTCTTCGGGCAGCAGCTCACCGTCCTTGCCAAGCACCAGGAGGAACTCGTCCGCATCGACGGACGACGCGAGCTCGTTGGCCCACTGGACGAGGGCCGGCTCTCGGGCCTCCCGCTCCGCGGTCGGCTCATCGCGCATGGTGGCTAGCCGGTCTAGATCAACACCTTGATACCACGAGGTGACGAACCAGAGCGCCATCTGCGCACCGGCTCGGGCCACCGACGCCTTCCAGGCCTCAAGCCGGGCCACGGCCTGCTCCAGTCACAAGGCCACGCGGTTCGCCAGAGCTCCCCCGCGGCCCAGCCACAAAGCGGTGATGATCTCCTTCCCGACCGTCTTCAGCCGGTCCATGCTGCCTTTGAGATGGGTCAGTCGGTAATCGATGGTGACCCCAATCTCGTCCACGTCCCACGGGGCATCCTCCTTGATGGAGCGACCCTGTTCCCGAAGGTACTCCCGGTGCTCCTCAATGGCATGCTTAGCGTGGGGCTGAGTTTCCAGGAAGCGCCCTAAGGGATAGAAGAAGAAGAAGAAAGAAAGGAAAATCAAAACACAAGAACCAACAAAGGAAAAAAGCAACTGACCGGAGAAGAGAAAGAAAGGCACTTACCCTCAATGCTATCGTCCTCCCCAAGGGCAAAGTTGAGCGCCGCCTTCCGCTCCGTCTCGACAGCCGACGTCGATGCGACCAGGGAGTCCCGGACCTCCTCGAGCGTCCTCTCGAGGCGGGTCACTTCATCTTGGAGGGCGGCGGTCCTCCGGGCAGCATCAGCCGCCTCCTTGACGGCCGTCTCCCGGGCCGCCACCTCCTTCGCCGCCTCGGCCTTGAGCTGGTCCCGGGCCGCCTCCCCATCCGCTAGTAGCACGGTCAGCCGGTCCTTCTCCTACGTGGCCACCTGAACGTCTTGCACCAGTCGGTCCCGCTTGGAGACGAGCCCGGTCTTCTCGTCCCAAAGGGCGGTGAGGTCACCTGCAAGGCAAAGATGCAGGCGTCAGCCGGCTCCCGAGGGCTACACACCCCTCCCACGAAGTTCAACTGACATCGCACGCGCGTCAGCTCCTCCTCCAGGCAGTAGAAGCCGTGTTTGCCGCGGTCATGGATGGCAACCGCCTCCTCGAACAGCTTCTACCGCAGGGAGGTTCCCTCGTGTCACGAAGAGGCAAAGATCAGGACATGCTCAAAGGAGATCCGGCCCGGCTGCCTGTCAACCGGTCAGCCGGCCCGCATCTCAAGGGCTACACCCAGTGGGTGCGCTTGCGTGCCCCCACTGAAAATTCTAAGACAATGCAGAACAACCGTGCTTACCTCAGCATGCTGCAGGCCGGCGTCTGCTGCCTTCATGAACCGGGCCAGCTCCTGCCGGCACTGGTCTAGGACGCTCCCCAAATCCCTAAAGGAGGGGACCGGTCCACCTTCCTGGGGAGACGGCAAGGCCGGCACGCGCGCCAGCGCTTCCCAATCCTGGAGCACCTCCTACATTGTTCGCAGGGTCCTCCGGGCTCGGCCGCCGTTGCCACTTGGGCTCGCTGCGGCGCTAGCCGCCAGGGGCGGATTGATGACGACAAGGGTCCGGGAGTCGCCTCCCGCCGGCCCTCCGACCAACGCCATTGCCGCCTCCGCCTCCTGCCACTGCGGCGCGGCAATCACCATGGAGGGCGCCTGCACCTCCGTTGCCGCCACCTCTTGTGCCACCTCCGGCGCCATCAGGGCCTCCAGCACGTCAGCCCAGGCTGGCTCGGCCGTGGGCGGGGTCACGACCGGCACCTTGGGCCAGGCCACCTCAGGAGCTGGCTCCACCCTCGTCGTCCTCGCTTGGGCCGCCTCCTCCACGGACGGTGGCATTGGTGGTTCCATGGCAGCCCCTCGCGGCTCGCTCGACGGAGGCCGCGACATCTGGGTCGACTCTACCGCTGAGTCAGTGCCCACGGGGGATCAATGGACCTCCTCCTCCGTTTGCTCGAGGTTCCGGAGTGCGAGTCTCCTCCTCGCATTCCGGACTTAGAGGCTCGCAGCTCCGTGAGCCTCCTCTTCTCCTCCCGCTGGGTGGCCGCGTGCTCACGGGCCAACCGGCTGGCGGTGTCCGTCGCATCCCCCGCCGGCTCCCCCTCGTCGAGCTTGATGGGGTCCCTACAACGCCCAAGAACCGGTTACTTACCGACTCGCGACCCGGGATAAGAACAAACAAACGGAGAGAAGACTTACTCGGTGAAAAGGGGCAAGGTCCGCTTGGCGCACGGCGGCAGCTTCCACGCCAGCACCTTCACCCGCTTGGGAACTAGCGGCGGGGCCGCCGACCCCTCCTTGGCCGGCCTCTTCGTCCGGCCGGCTGGTCTGGCCGTCGGGTCTTGAGCCCGCAGCTCCTTGCTCCTCCGACCCTGGCACGCCGAGGGAGGAGGCTCGTTCAGAATCATTATGTCATCATCATTTCATCGTCCGTACAGTCCCTGAATGAAGGGGCAGGAAGGAACTCACCCGCTCTACTGGGCTCCCCGGCCGTGTCGAATCGTCCGGCTCCGCTAGGGGCACCAGCTTGCGGGTCAGCCGGCTCGTCGGCTCCTCCCGAGGAGTCGACCTCTTCCTCCGGAGGGCCCCCCATCTCATAGTCTTCAGACTCGGAGTTTTCACGTTGTGCCTCGAAGATCTGAGGGTGCGGGCCGTCCGGCGTGTTCTGTTGCACCAGCAGTCGCGGTCAGCACGACAAAGTATGTTCTCCAGTTGGCTGCCGACTGGGAAGTATCAAATGAAGGAAAGACCGCCTCGACGAAAGACTTACCAGGGGGGCGGTTGATGCGGTCGTATGGCTCCATGCCGAAGGACCACGCCAGGGCCTTCAGCTTGAACGTTGTAAGGACGTTCACCCGCTTCGCCACCTGAGTCGGTGTCAGGTCAATAGTGGACAGCCTGCAAGGGCCACGCCGGCCGGACATGTCGTAGATCTGGTGCGGCCTCAGCTGGAGGGGCAACACCTTGTGCGAGATGAACGCGGCCACCCGATCGGCGGCGACCAGCCCCTCGGAGCTCTTCAGCAGCGCGAGCCGACCGAGCTCCTCCAGGGCCACGCCGCACGGGGCAGACCCCAGCCAATTCAATTGGCTGGACTGCACGTCGATGAATGGTGGCAGCCGGATGTAGTCCATGTTCGGGTCTGCGTTCTTTACGAAGAAGAATGTTCGGTGCCACCCCTTGACAGAGTCGATGAGAGAGAGGGGGGAAGCGCGCGATGCCGCGGCAGCACACCACGTGCCCTCGCAGGCACTGACTTTTAACGGCTTGAGATAGAAGAGCGTGTTGAAGAAATCAATGGATGGAAGAACTCCGAGGTACACTTCGCACAACATCATGAAGGCGGAGAGATACAAGATCGCGTTGGGGCCGAGATGATGCCGCTGAAGGTCGAAGGTGTCAAGGAAAAGGCGGAAGAAGAGGCTCACCGGGAGCCCAAAGCCCCGAGAGAAGTGTCAGAGGAACACGACGTGTTCCCCTAGCTGTGGCACTGACGCCACCTCATCACCTGGCGCGCGCCACCACCCGCTTTGTCAGCGGCAGCATGCGCGCGTGGCGGAGCTTTGCAATACGGCCTCTTCGACGACGGAGCCGGCACAACTCCCTCCGCATCCGTCAGCCATCTCAGTAGTAGGGCGGCGCGCTGGCACGGATTCGGGCACGGGCTTGGTGTCACGCGAGGGGGCGAGGAGGATGAAGAAAAGCAACAATATGGACAACGAGGGAGCAAGCAGGACGCGGGTGTCTCCGCCTGCTGCCCTTCCTCCCCTTTTATAGGGGAGGCGAAGAACAGGGGACGTGGGATTAACTGCGCCCACTCCCCCGGAAACTCCGTGCGCGCATGGGTGGCCCCGCGCAGTAACGACCACTTCGGGGTGCAGAGGATCCCAACCTGCGCCCCGAGGCCTACTGGGCTGTGCCCGGGACCTAGAGGGCTAGGCCCAGGCTGACGTCCCGTCTCCCCACGTGCGTGGGGCCCGTCGCATCATTACTTGCCACGTGGCGCATGGCAAGCCAATGCCGGTCCCGGGGCGATGCACCGGTACCCGAGGCGTCGGATCCAATGGCAACCCGGGTGCCCGTTTGGCTTCATGCCGGAGGCGAGTACCGCTTGGGGGAAGCCGCCGGCTCCCCTCTGTTTGCCGAATGCGGGCCCCTACCGGCTTCGGGGACTACTGATGGGGTTATTACCACCAGATATGCCAAAGCAACGGGGTCATTCCCCTCCCGCTTCGAAGAAAAACTACGCGGCCGGCTGGTCGTGGCCGGCTGGAGGACGTCCGGCTCGAGCTGCCGCCGGCTGGTGCCCCGGATGGGTCGACAAGGAGCCTACTCAGCCCTCGGCCGGCTGGGTGCGGCCGGCTGCCTCTGGGCCGCCTCCTCCATTGACCTTGGGACGGGCATGCGACGTCCCTTGCCTCTACGCGCGGGTACAATAACATGACGCGACCGACACGACGGGCGGCCCTGTGGCTACAATGGCCGCTGACGCACTTTAGCGCATGGCTACAGTCCGACCATCCTGGCCGCTGACCTTGGCGAGCGCGATCTGGCAAGGGAATAGTGCCAGCACGCCCTCACCCACTCAATTACCTGCCTCACCGTGGCTACAGCACGACCGGCTGTACAGGAGACTTCGACCGGCTGGCGCTAGACGCCGCCCACCCGAGCAACCCGGGCTGCGGTAGGTGGGCGAGGGACAATCGCAGAGCCGGCTGGCGGGCCTTAACGGGAGATGCGACCGCTAAGCCTGCGGACCCCACCGACGACGAGACAGCACGAATGGTGGGACCCCCAAGCCAGCCGGAGAGACTGCCAGCCCCCCCCGCCCCTGTACTTAGAACATATTTTAGGAGTCGGGGGGTGGCCTATAAAACCCTCCTAGCCCCCCATGCAACGGGGACGAACGATTGCCCACGCACACCCACATAGAGGTTCTCCCTCACATCGCTTCTAGCAACAGAGGGGAACGAGCCGGCTGCTCCTTCTTCCTCCTCTAGACACAACTCTAGGAGCACCCTTGTAAACATTACTATCCATCCAACTAGACCAAGCACAACTAGGGGTATTACCTCCCCCGAAGGGCCCTGAACTTGGGTACATCGTGTGTCATCACCGCTTGTTCCCAATTTCGCTCCCAGAGCCCGTCGGCGTCCTCTGGCCCCAACCACCTACAATAAGCCTACCCATGGCATCTATCGTGAGAAAACAACGACAATCATCGTGATGGCGATCTACTACAACAACTCGGTCATCTTCACCAACACCTCCATCACATTCCCCCATCTATCTACAGCGGTCCACTATCCTGCAAACCATTGTACCCTCTACTTGAACATGGTGCTTTTTGCTTCATATTATTATCCAACGATGTATTGCCACCCTATGGTGTTTGAGTAGATTTTTCTTGTCCTATGGGTTGATTGATGATCATGATTGGTTTGAATTGCATGTTTTATTATTGGTGTTGTCCTATGGTCCTCTCCGGGTCACACAAGCATGAGGGATCCCCGATGTAGGGTGTTGCAATGTGTTCATGATTCGCCTATGGTGGGTTGCTTGAGTGACGGAACTATAAACCCGAGTAGGTGCATTGTTACATATGGGAGTAGAGAGGACTTAATACCTTATAATGCTATGGTTGGGTTTTACATTAGTGATCTTTAGTAGATGCGGATGCTTTCTAGAGTCTCAATCATAAGTGCATATGACCCAAGTAAAGAAAGTATGTTATCTTATGCCTCTCCCTCATATAAAATTGCAATAATGATGACCAGTCTAATTATCGATTGCCTAGGGACAATTCCGCAACTCCTACCACCACTTTTCCTCACTCGTTAAACTAACTTAATTGTTACTTTATATTAGCATCCCCTAGTTTTTATTTACATGCTCTTTATTATCTTGCAAACCTATCCTACAACACCTATATAGTACTTATAGTTTCATAGTTGTTCTAGGTAAAGCGAACATTAAGCGTGCATAGAGTTGTAGCGGTGGTCGATAGAACTTGAGGGAATATTTGTTCTACCTTTATCTCCTCGTTGGTTTTGACACTCTTACTTATCGATAAAGTCTGCAACTGATCCCCTATACTTGTGGGTTATCGAGAACTTTTTTTGGCGCCGTTGCCGGGGAGCAATAGCGTGGGGTGAATATTCTCGTGTGTGCTTGCTTGCTTTATCACTAAGTAGATTTTATTTTCTGTTCTAATTTGTTTTCTATCTTTAGATATGGGTAGGAAACGTAAAATACCAAATTAATTAGTTGTACTTGCTGCTCCAAAAGTTCTGGAACCACTAGTGTTCCCTACCACCGAAGAATATTACTTTGGTCATCTTTGATCCACTTGTGCTCGTGCTAAAAACCCAACTAGCTTAATTGAGGGAAAATCATTAAGTGAGCATGCTCATTATGTGTGACATCACATATCTCAAAAAGGGAAAATCTTGTGGAATCAAATCAATACTTTGTGTTGCTATGCTTGGAATCTATGTGAAATTATGATTTTACTTATTGTTCTAAAGAAGCTAAAAAGGCCTTCCCTACCAATGCGTGTTTAATGATAATGAAAATATTATCCTCTTACGCCATGGAGGCCTATTCTATAATTAGGTTGAACAAATTTAATAATTTGTTGCTTTCAAGGGTGCATATGAAATTGCTTCTTTCATTGAAAAGTATGATGCTACTCTTTGTGAATCTGAAAATTTTGCCATACTTAAATATTTCTATGAAAACTATGCTTTTAATGCTTATGTTAAAGAGTTTATTGAAATAATGACTGTTGCCTTGGAAGAGATTAATATTTTGTAGGAATCTATGGAAGAAGAAATTGCTGAAATTGTGAGCTCATTAGATGAAAAAAATGAGGAGGAGAGCGAAGAACAAAAGGAGGAAGAGCGGATTAGCTACCCATGCCCACCTTCTAATGAGAGTAACTCTTCAACTCATACATTTTTTAATTTCCCTTTGTGCTTACCGAAGGATGAATGCTGTGATGATTGCCATGATCCCTTGGATTTGTTTGATATAGCCCTTTTTGATGAACTTGATGCTTGCTATGCTTGTGGCCATGATGACAATATGAATTATGCTTATGAAGATGAACTTGATATAGTTCCTCATGTTAAGCATGAAATTGTTGCTATTGCACCCGCACATGATAGTACTGTTATCTTTTTTGAGTTCTCCAAACTACACTATATCGGAGAAGTTTTCACTTGTTAAGGATTATATTGATGGGTTGCGTTTTCCTATTGCGCATGATTATTTTGATAGATATAATATGCATGTGCTTGATGCTCCTACTTGCAATTATTATGAGAGAGGAACTACATTTTCACCTCTATATGTTCCCGATACAATAAAATTGCAAGAAACTACGTATGCTATGCATTGGACTTTACTTGGTGTGAATGAATTGTTGTTTTAATGCATAGGAAGAGAGTTAGACTTTGTTGTTGCATGATATATGTTACTTTGTGTTCACTACTAAATTACAAATCATTGTTAATTAAAATTAACTTTGATATTGTGACAGCCCAAGTGCCGCCCCTACCTTGTATGGGAAGTATTCTTATGTGAACCTTGTTGTGATGAGTTTAATGATATGAGTTGCTCAATGTCTTGCCTTGTCTCATGCATGCATGCATCATGCATCATATCATTCATCATCATGCCATGCCATTGTTTTGTGATGTCACCTTGTAGTAATGTGAGTGTTGTTGTGGATGTGTGGTTTGAGTGGGCTTCATCTCCTTCCCCATCTCTTATTCTTTTCAAACAACACCAATCTTTGCTCTTATTCCATTGGCATTTAATATATAGAATTAACTTGCTAATAAAATTGTTTAAAAATGTTCAGGAGGTAGTCTACAATGTTTTAAAATTGTGTGTGTGGTTCTTTTGTTGTTTTGAGCAATATGAATTTGGGGCTTTAAATAACAAGGGGCTGATGTGTTTTAAAACTATTTAAATCAGTTGCTCTAAAAATCAACATGTTAATTTTATTAAAGGGGTCTTATATCTTTGTGAGTAAAAGTGCTTTTGTTTTATCAAAAACCCTTTTATTCATTTCTGTCGGGCTGTTCTAAGTGAGCTGTTTTAAAAAAAGGGAAAACCCTGCTGGTTTTTGTTTTTCCCAGTGAGAGAGCGATGTGAGTGGGCCGAGTCCTTCCCTCGTAGGCCCAGCCCGCTCGCAGGGAATAGACACCTGCTCCATTGCCTCCTACCGTCAGGTTCAGAGAGAAGAGAGAGTGAGAGTGCGCCGCATGATCTTCAAACGTGGAGGCGCCGTCAATCCCGAGCCTATTTAGTCCCCTCGGCGTTCGTGCCGCCCCCCTAGGGTTCCCTCTCCCTCCTCGCGCTAGCGCCCTCCACCTCTCCTCCTCTTTCTGTCTCAGGTAAGGAAGGATTCAGATAGTTCAGAGAGAGTTCAGTGAGGTTCAGTAGGAGCTCATCGCCGCGGGAGCTTCTCCGGCGAGCACCTCAAGCAGGTGACCATTGGGATCGCTTTGCCAGCGTCGTGTGCTTCCCCGACGTCCTCTGCATCCGTGTGGGATGCCAAGGCAGCGCCTCTGTTTCCTCTTCTTCTCCTTCGGTCGAGCTCTTCCGCCGCAGCAATTCTCTGTCGTCGTCCTTCCTCGATCTCAATTAGCTGTGCAGGCGTGTCTCGGTGACCTCCTCGTCCATTCTTGCCAAATCCCGAGCCTTCTAGCTTCGTGTAGTGCATGCCCGTGCATAGTGCGTTCCGACACCGTCGGACCTCATCGCTGACGAGTGCTCCGTCAACCTCATGCTTCCGTGTGTAGCGTGCGAGTTCCTACTTCTCACAAGGGGTCCGTTTTAGCTTCGCCCCGTCTGTTTCTTTGTCTGGGTCGTCGTCGTGCATAGCATGCGTAGGTCTCTTCCGTTGTCATTCTATCATCGTCGTCGACATCATTCTTGTCTCCATCAGGTTGCCGTGCTGTGTGTGTGTGTGCGGGCAGGAGCAGGGCGTCTAGTAAGGGCCTCTGCCGCTCGTGTGGTCATCGGAGTCCTCCGTTTGGTCAACGCCGACGTGCTTTCGCCGATGTTTGTTATCGTCAGTTTCGTCAGTTAAAGCAGAATAGGGTAGAAATAGAGGGGCAAGGCCTCCCCTTGGTCAGAAGTCGCACCGTAGCGTAGTGGTGTGGTGCTAGGGTTCGATACCCAGAAAACCCCCCTTTTTTATCTTCTTTCCTTTTGTTTTATTTTCTTTCTTTTCTGATGTGGTATGTATGATGTGTGTATGCGTATACCTACATGTATAGATGTGTTTTTTTACTTTCTTCCCTTTGTTGTTTATTAAATATATGTGTATGTGAGTGTGTGTGTGTGTATACATGTGTATGTGCATATATGCACTTGTGCATATATGTGTGTGTGATGAGCACCCACACACATAGTGGTGTGTGTGTACATGAGTGTGGGTGTGCCCATATGCACTTGTGCATATGTAGCTATGTGTGCGTGCATGCTTGTGTAGTGTGTGTGTGTGTGACAAGTGGGTCCATGCCCCACTTGTCATACCCAATCTATTTTAATGTGTCTATGTTGATTTATGGTGTTAATTAGATCTTCTCCAATTATAGCTATAATTCCAAATCTGGACATGTTCATTTTTGCACATGAGCATTTTGGGTATGTTTTCACTTATAGGAGTGGATGATGATTTTGCTATGTAGTTTTTTGTCATGATGCTTCATGTGACTGTATGGGTATGATACATGAATTTGGGGTGGAAAAATCCCAGGAATTCATTGGTGCTATGGGTTTGGTCTTTTGAGCAAGTTTGTCAAAATTTCATTCTGTTCCAAAGTGCCATTTTGTCATTTTTTCTATGTTTAATCCATGCATGCTATGATGTTTGTGCCAACATGAATATGGTAGTATTTTATGTGTATAATGCCATGGTATTTATCCTTATCATGATAAACATGCAAATAAATGGGAACCATGCTCTAAAGTAGCCACTAAAATGTTGCTATTTTCAACCATGCTAAATATTTCCAAGTCTGAGAATCTGCTGTTATTTTTATGCCATGAAGAGTGGTTGCTATCTTGTGATATGTTGTGAATTAGCTCAAGCTCAGTGCTAGTGATTTGAAGTATATGTTGTTTTCCATCATCCTGTTAATTTTCATGCCATGAGACGTCTCTAACACCATTAGTTTCTGTTGTCAACTTGCTATCAGATAAACTCAGATTCCAAAAAACTGTTATTTTCACTAAGTCCCAGAATTCTGTTTCATCATGCCAACTTGTGAGCTTCATGCTTATTGATGTGTTCCTCCTTTCCAAATTGTGTAGTTGGATAAGTTAATAAGCATGTTATGTAGTTTCTGTAAATGCCTTGTTTGTGCTTGTAGGAATCCTGTAGCTCAAGTTATTGGCTGTGTATGTTGCTATGTTGTTGTTTTGTGGCATAGTGCTTGTTTTAGTGTTTTGTGACTTGTGGGAGATATACCCATGGAATTGCTTGATATTTGGCTCTATTGTGGTTGGTTTTTCATTGCCTATCCAGTGGCTACCTTGGAATGCCAAGGAATAGCCCAGGTCCTTCTTGTCTTGTGTTTTGCCTTCGTATCTTGTCGTGAGCGTAGCATGAGAACCGTAACTCCGTTTCTTACGTTCTACATATGCATTTGTATCGTTTTTGCATGATGCATCCATATTTGCCATATTTATGCATGTATAAATCACTTAACATAAGGTTCTGTACAGATTCATTAATAACCAATCCTTTGCATGTGAAACATGACTAGTTAGGATTGCCATGCTAAAACTCTTCAAATAAGCATGCATCATTCTTGCTTGTGCATTGCACCATGGTTGTTTGTTTATTATTGCTGTTCTTTTGGGTAGACGCGAATGTTGAAGCTGAGTATGAAGAGCCAGACGAGTACAACTACGAGGGTCCCACTACTTGTTCCACTGAAGAACCAATAGGCAAGATGATCGTACCTGGATCCCAATACTATTTTTGCTTGCTAGTTGTCTCGCTCTTATAGTTACAATTGAGCTACCTAACACTTGAATGTCAGCCTCCTAATTTTCATGATAGCCTCTAACCCTCCACATCATAGCAAACCTTTGGTTAGCTAAGTTACCGCTGCTCAGCCCCTCTTATAGCGTTCTTCGTTGCAGGTACAGGTTGTTCCGTGTGATAACATGGATTTGGCATATCATAGTATTATCTGTTATTTAATTTAATGCACATATATATCTAGGTATTGGTGGAAGGCTTGGCCTTTTGCTAGGTGTTTTGTTCTGTTGTTACCACCATAGTTTCTTGTTACTGGTGTTATGTTTCCATACTTTGCGCTCCTAACATGCTCGGGGTTGTTATGGGCACCCTTGTTTATTCGATTGGGATTAAAACTTATCTGGCAAGACCCAACATTGGTACTACATTTGCTTAATAACTTAATAAACTTTGCATAGGGCTTTTTAACCCTGTGGATAATTAATGAACCCCCGGGCCAGTGCTCCTCATGAGTGTTGGTCCAAACTAGAGCCGTGTGCAGGGCCAACCCGAGGCAACTCGGGAGGTTTCTATCAGGCCACTATACGCTGTGCTTATCTGTCGTGTCCTGAGAACGAGATACGCGGGTCTTATCGGGTTCGTCGACACGTTGGGTGGTCTTGCTGGATTTGTTTTACCTTTATCGAGTGTCTCGCGTGTGGGATCTGACTTTCTTCGGGTTATCTCGAGGTGTTGGAATTCCTTTGGAGTTGCCTAGGATGATCACGAGATTCGTGGTCGAGGCTATTCCTACGGAGTGTGGTTAATTTGTGATGGACTAGTTGGAGCACCCCTGCAGGGTCAAATCTTTCAGAAAGTCATGCCCGCGATTATGTGGCAACTTGGATATTTGTTTAACAACCGGTTATAGTTAACTTGAAGTAAACTCTAATAAAATGCACCAACTGTGTGAGTAACCAGGATCATCTCTGCTCGTGAACATATCCGAGAGAGAACACGGTGGGGTTATGATTGACGTAAGTAAGTGTTCAGGATCTCATAGAGGTCACTCTAGATTCGATCGTTTATCATAGGCCACATATTTATTTTCATGTTATGTAAGTTTAGCCACCATAAATGCTTAGTGCTGCTGCAAAATAAACACATACCCATCCCAACCTATAAGCTTGAATAGTCTTGGTACCCGGGCGCATGATTGTTGAGTCCTTGTGGCTCACCGATTACTACAACAATCCAGGTGCAGGTACAGATGAGTTCGTGCAGGATGATCTGACGGAGCCCAAGTGGGAGTATGACGAGGAAAGAGGTAGGATGTACGAGACTTATCCAGATGAGTAGAGGACCATGGTCATGATCTTCGAGCTAGTGAGATAGTATCATTGCATCTGCTTTTATCGGTTGTTTTCATCTGTAGCCGGACCCTGTCTTCATACTGATGTCTGAACTCTTGTCTAGAATTGTAAGTTAGCATGTGGCGAGTGTAAGCCAACTCATATACTCCTCTCTTCTTAAATGTATGATGTAATGATGCTATACTTGCGAACAACGAGATGCGCCTATATCCCTTGTCAAGGCCCCCATGCCTTAATATGGATAGGCGCACATCTTGGGCGTGACGGATATACCTTGGGATCTGGGTGGATCCATCAGTTGAACACTTTATGCGTATCTTAATGGCTTTAAAGAAAGCACTACTAGGGAGACACTCCGGAAGTTTTAGAGAGTCATTTTATTTTGTTGTGTGCTTTTATATAGTTCAAAAACAAAAAAAATAAAGTGGGTAACTTAAAAATTTTTCAAAAAGAAAAGTGAAAGTGAGAAAGACGAGCAACGTTGAAGTGGGGGCTAGCCATGAACTTTGTTCATGCCCATGGAAACTTCGTGTATCTTAATTACAGAAACTTTACAACAAAAATAATTATCCCCTTGTATAAATCCATTGTACTATAAAAATAATGTGCCAGGATTTGCCTTTAGGATGATTAGATTGCTTGTTTGGTGTGTGCAGTGCAAAAACAAAAACTTTGGCTATACTGCATGAATTTACATTTTTCACTGGAATGTCAAAAGTTTCTGACATTTTGACACAGTACTGCTATGATTTGTTTTTATTTTGTCCTGGTTTTTAAGAATTTTTAGAGTTACATAAGTATGGTCAATGTGCAGATTACTACAAACCGTCTTGTTTTTGACAGATTTTGTTTTCGATGCATTGTTTTGCTCGTTTTGATAAAACTATCGATTGTATCGGTGGTATAAGACATGGAATATTTGTATTGCAATATCTACAATGAAAAAACAAAATATGAAATGGTTGGCAATATTACTTAAAATGGTTATTTGTTTTATTAGAATAACGTATCTCACGAGGGTTTTGTTAAGTTTTGTGTGATTGAAGTTTTCAAGTTTTGGGTGAGATCACAATGGATGAAGGAATAAGGAGTGGAAAGAATATAAGCTTGGGGATGCCCGAGGCACCCCAAGGTAATATTCAAGTACTCCCAAGAAACTAATCTTGGGGATGCCCCGGAAGGCTTCCCCTCTTTCTTCGAACAACCATCATTAATTTTACTTGGAGCTATATTTTTATTCGTCACATGATATCCGTAAATCTTGGAGCGTCATGTGATTTTTTTAATAATGCACCATGCTGGTATGAGAAAGTCCTTGGTTAATTTATAGAAGTCTCTTTGTGCGTCACTTATATCTTTTGAGCATGGCCTTATAGAATGCTTCATGTGCTTGACTTATATCATTTGAAGTTTGGATTGCCTGTTTATCACACGTAGAAAACCACAATTTGTAGAATGCTCTTTTGCTTCACTTATATTTTTTAGAGCATGGGCATATCTTTTGTAGAAAAATTAAACTCTCATGCTTCACTTATATCTATTTAGAGAGTTAACATGAGTTGGTCATTCCCATGGTTAGTCATAAAATCCTACATAAAACTTGTAGATCACTGAATATGATGTGTTTGATTCCTTGCAATAGTTTTGTGATATAAAGATGGTGATATTAGAGTCATTCTTGTGAGTAATTGTGGATTGGTAGAAATAATTGTGTAAAGGTTTTTGATTCCTGTAGCATGCAAGTATGGTGAACCGTTATGTAAGGAAGTCGGAGCATGATTTGTTTATTGTTTGTCAGCCTTTGTGTTAGGGTCAGCAGCGCGCGATGGTTAACTTCTACCAACCTCTCCCCTAGGAGCATGTGTCTAATACTTTGATTCTATCACTAATAGACTTTTCCAATAAGTATGTGAGTTCTTTATGACTAATGTGAGTCCATGGATTATACGCACTCTCACCCTTCCACATTTGCTAGCCTTTCTAGTACCACACAAGTTTGGACGGCGCATTAAACCAACCATATATCCTCCCTCAAAACATCCACCATACCTACCGATTATGGAATTTCCATAGCCATTCCTAGATATATTGCCATGCAACTTCCACAGTTCCGTTTATCATGACACACGCCATCATTTTCATATTCCTTTGCACGATCGTAAGATAGCTAGCATGATGTTTTCGTGGCTTGTCTGTTTTTTTGATGTCATTTTCTATCCTAGATCATTGCATATCCCGGTACACCGCCGAAGGCATTCATATAGAGTCATATTTTGTTCTACATATCGAGTAGTAATTCTTGAGTTGTAAGTAAATAAAAGTGTGATGGCCATCATTATTAGAGCATTGTCCCATGTGAGGAAAGTGTGATGGAAGCTATGATACCCTCACAAGTTGGGATGAGACTCTAGACTTTATATGAAAAATAAAAGAGTCCAATGAAGCCCAAATAAAAAAAAGAGGCCAAATATGCCCACACAAAAAATAGAAAAGAGAGAAGGTACAATGCTACTATCCTTTTTCCACACTTGTGCTTCAAAGTATCACCATGATCTTCACGATAGAGAGTCTCCTATTTTGTCACATTCATATACTAGTGGGAATTTTTCATTATAGAACTTGGCTTGCATATTCCAATGATGGGCTTCCTCAAATTTCCCTAGGTCTTCGTGAGCAAGCAAGTTGGATGCACACCCACTTAGTTTTCAGTTTGAGCTTTCATACACTTATAGCTCTAGTGCATTCATTGCATGGCAATCCCTACTCACTCACATTAATATCTATTAATGTGCATCTCCATAGCCCGTTGATACGCCTAGTTTATGTGAGACTATCTTCTCCTTTTTCTTCACAACCTCCACCATATTCTATCCCACCTATAGTGCTATATCCATGGCTCACGCTCATGTATTGCCTGTGAGTTGAAAAAGTTCGAGAAAATAAAAGGTGTGAAACAATTGCTTGACTTGTCATCGGGGTTGTGCATGATATAAATACTTTGTGTGGGGAAGATGGAGCATAGCCAGACTATATGATATTGTAGGGATAACTTTCTTTTGCCATTATATTTTGAATAGATACAATTGCTTTATTGGTATCCTTGACGTATTATTGTCTTAATGTCAAATGATAGACTATTGCTTTGAATCACTCATGTCTTAATATTCATGCCATGATTAGATTATATGAACAAGATTATGCTGGGTAGCATTCCGCATCAAAAAATATCTTTTTTATCATTTACCTACTCGAGGACGAGCAGGAATTAAGTTTGGGGATGCTGATACGTCTCCATCGTATCTATAATTTTTGATTGTTTCATACCAATATTCTACAACTTTCATATACTTTTTGCAACTTTTTATACTATTTTTGGGACTAACAAATTGATCTAGTGCCCACCGCCAGTTCTTGTTTGTTGCATGTTTTTTGTTTCGCAGAATATCCATACCAAACAAAGTCCTAACGCTATAAAGACTTACGGAGATTTGTTTTGAACATATGTGATTTTGGGGAAAAAGAATCAACACGAGACAATGCCCGAGGAGGTGGCAATCCTGCTAGGCGCGACCCACCCCCTGGCCACGCTTGGCTGGCTTGTGACCACCCCTTAGGTTTCTTGGAGTTGTGCTTTGGCCGTAAGGAAGATATTTTTATAATAAAAATCCCCTCAAAACTTCAGCCCGATCGGAGTTATGGATCTCCGGATATTTAAGAAATGGTGAAAGGCCAGAATCTGGACGAAACAGAGAGAGATCCAATATCGGAGATGCTCTCGCCCCTCCGCCGCCATGGAGGCCATGGACCCGAGGGGAAACCCTTCTCCCATCTAGGGGAAGGTCAAGGAATAAGAATAAGGAGGGGGGATCTCTCCCCTCACTCCCGGTGGCAGCGGAACGCCGCCGGGGCCATCATCGTGACGACGATCTACTCCAACAACTCGGTCATCTTCACCAACACCTCCATCACCTTCCCCCTCTATCTACAGCGGTCCACTCTCCCGCAACCCATAATACCCTCGACTTGAACATGGTGCTTTGTGCTTCATATTATTATCCAATGATGTGTTGCCATCCTGTGATGTCTGAGTAGATTCTTGTAGTCCTATGGGTTGATTGATGATCATGATTTGTTTGAGTTGCATGTTTTCTTATTGGTGCTTTCCTATAGTGCTCTCCGTGTCGTGCAAGCGTGAGGGTTCCTTGCTATAGGGTGTTTCAATGTGTTCATGAATTGCCTATGGTGGGTGAGGGAGTCCTAGATGAAGGGGTCCTCGGATAGCCGACCCATTGTTTATGGGCCGGACTGTATGGGCCGCAAGGCAAGCATCGGATGATCGAGGACCGCCTGCGCCAGGATGGAAGCTTCATGGAGTCAAGACGTGTTCTCCAAGTTATTAGCTATAGTTAGGCAAGTTATCTCTTTGACATGTAACCAACCATGTGTAAGCCAAGGACACCCCTGGCATCTATATAAGCCGGAGGGTTTTAGGGCATAGGGACCGAACAACTCATCTAGGTTTAGACATATGATCTCGAGGTAGATCAACTCTATAACCCCTTACACCATAAATACAATCAAGAAGGATGTAGGGTATTACCTCCATTGGAGGGCCCGAACCTAGGTAAACTCGTGTCCCCTTCATCTCCTGTTACCGTGGTTCCTAGTCTCACAGTTCGGGACCCCATACCGGAGATCCGCCGGTTTTGACACCGACATTGGTGCTTTCATTGAGAGTTCCTCTGTGAGCACCAAAGGAATCGATGGCTCACCCCGTCGCTAGTAGCAAGATCTGTATCGAGGGGACTCTCGCCCCCGATCAAAGTTTCATCGGCAACGACATCTTGTCGCATGCCGTCCTAGTCGGCCATCATGGTTAGATCGGACAGTTTCCCTAAAATCAGAGTATCAAGTTCGACACCCTAGAGTTTGTGGCTGATTCACGAGGAACACTAGAGTTCGACACCCTAGAGTTCATGGTCTAATACATCAGGTCCCACGGTAGAACGGAACACGGATCCGCATCAACATATCTCTGGAACCGTTACACCGCTTGACGAATCCACTCGTATCAGCGACACACATCCTGCCATCGCCTCGTTGTTAAACGAGTTGTTCGATCGGATCAAAGCTATGCGCGTATCGGATGACCAGGTTCCGATCTATGATCGGATCAGGATCAGACCTGATGATAGGGATATTCATGTCCCTCCGGTCACCCACCTTGTTGCCACCATTGAGTGTCGGGCCGCGGATTCTGCCCGACAGCCGGAATTGAAAATCGTCTATACCCCCGTCCGCGATCTCCAAGACCCCGTAAGAAAATCAGAAGCGGTGAATCGCTTTAGAAACAGACTGCCACCGGTCCAGGATCCATCGCACAACTCAGAAACCACACTTCCGAACACTCGTTGCAACAGGAAACTAAAAAAATTCCCACCCACCGCCAAAGACGATTATCCAAGTACCGTGCCAAAGCCCATGTCTTTGGACTTCCGGGCTATCAAGCAAATACCACGAGAATCAGTTCACCACTTTTGGGCAAGACTCCTACTTGCTAGGAACAGAGTAAAAGGTCTTAGTGACCAAGACGTAATGGAAATTTTCATTAGCAATTGCCATGATGAAGGGATTCTAAATGCCGTGGCCCGCTAATGCATAAACGACTTTTCGGAGTTATCCGAATTGGTATAGAAGTATTGTGCCGTGGAGAGTGTCTAGAATCCGAGCGGTTGTTCTCAGAACCAAAATTCTCCAAACACCCTAGAGGAGCTCGGAGAAAGTGGGTACCTCCAAATTGGCCAGCCAGGTATGAACCCGTCAAAAAAAGAAACAAGTCCCTTTTTGGGACCGACACCGTCCTCGACGAACTTTTCGATGAACCTTGCCCCATTCATTATGTGTTGTTGAAGACAAACCCTACTCATAGCCTTCGAGCTTGCTGGGTCGTCAGGTTGGTCGCAAAAAGTGGTGAGGCCATCCTGGACACACCTCTGTCGATCAAGCATTCTCCTTCGCCAGACGGATTCGATGACGAAGTCTTGACAGTCTATGAGATCTTCCCCTCGAGGAACAAACGTAAAAGAGCTCTTAGGGAGCACGAGCAGGTCTACCATGTAGCTTCTACCAACCCATGGGCAGACGTATCAATTACCTTCGGGGACACTGACCAGCCACCCACCCTTCCCGGTCATTCACCGGCCGCTCTAGTATTGAATGCCATCATTGATGGATGCAGACTACATAAAGTGCTCACGGACGGCGGCAATGGTCTAAACCTCATCTACGAGGCCACTCTGGAGAAAATGGAGTTTGACCAATCTCGCATCGAATATAGCAACACAGCCTTCCGGGGAATTATCCCAAGGAAAGAGGCATGTTGTTCCAGATGTATCATCCTGGACGTTGTGTTCGGCATGCCCGTAAATTACTGATCCGAAGAACTCCTCTTCCACATCGTCCCCTTCCTAGTGGCTATCATGCCCAATTAGGACGCGACGCCTTTACAAAGTTCCAGGCTATACCCCATTACAGGTACATGAAACTCAAAATGCCAAGACCAAATGGAGTGATCATGCTCGCCAGTGATCCGAGTATAGCCCTTCGGGCCGAAAACAAAACGGCAACGGTCGCCCTCAAGGCATTAGAGGAAACTTTTCCCATCAAGGAGTTGACCGCTCTACGGTCGAAAGTTAATAGGGATGATGTGATCCTCGGCAAAAGGCCCAAGTCCACGTCCTTTAAACCCGCAGAGGAAATCGTCAAATTTTAGGTGCATCCAACAGACCCCAATAAAATAG
Source organism: Hordeum marinum (assembly GCA_022496015.1). Taxonomy (NCBI): domain Eukaryota; kingdom Viridiplantae; phylum Streptophyta; class Magnoliopsida; order Poales; family Poaceae; genus Hordeum; species Hordeum marinum. Next base: position 388,611,743 of record CM039678.1, on the reverse strand, counting down.
CGTCCATCGGAGCCCAACTCGATCCCCTTATGGACGAAGCATTGCGGAATTTCCTCCACAAAAATTGGGACATTTTTGCTTGGCATCCTTCTAATATGCCCAGAATCCCACGTCGGCTTGCCGAACACGGCTTGAACATTATTCCAGGCTTTAAGCCCGTGAAACAGACCCTGCATCCCTTCTCCGATCCCAAACGGCAAGACATGGGTGAAGAGTTAGCAAAATTGCTCGAGGCCAGATTTATTTGAGATATTAAACACCCCGAGTGGCTAGCAAACCTGGTGATGGTACCTAAGAAAGACAAATCTTGGCGACTGTGTGTCGATTTCAAAGACCTCAACAAAGCATGCCCCAAGGATCCTTTTCCCTTACCATGCATAGACCAGATCATTGATGCCATTGTCGGACACAATTTTTTGTGTTTCCTCGACGCTTACTCCAGATACCATCAAATTAAAATGAAGGAATCTGATCAGGCAGCTACCGCATTCATCACCCCCTATGGGCCATTTTGCTTCAACACGATGCCCTTCAGGCTAAAAAACGTCGGGGCCACATACCAGAGCATGATCCAAACTTCCATTGCTACACAGGTCAGAAAGACTATCGAGGCATACGTGGATGATGAGGTAATCAAAACCAAACACTTCGATCAGTTGATCAACGACCTCCATCAGAATTTCGCTAATTTGCGCGAATATGATATATGGATCAATCTGGAAAAATGTGTATTCGGAGTTCCCTCGTGTAAGCTTCTTGGATTCATCGTCTCCCATAGAGGAATAGAGGCAAATCCAGCTAAAATTCATGCTCTATCAGAACTTGTAATCCCGAAAGAGCTGAAGCATGTCTAGAGACTAGCCGGGTGCGTATCTGCATTAAGCCGCTTTATTTCCCACCTCGGAGAAAAAGCTTTGCCGCTCTATAAGGTACTGAAATGGACAAACAATTTCGAATGGACCGATCAAGCAGCGGCTGTGTTGGAAGAAATCAAAACAATACTAGCAACCAACCCCATACTCACAGCACCAGGCACCGGGGAGCCCATGTTGTTATACATATCGGCCACCAACAAGGTAGTCAGCAAGGTCCTCGTCTTGGAACGAGATGAGGAGCGACATAAATTCCAAACTCAGAAGCCGATATATTATGTGTCAGAGGTGCTAACGCAATGCAAGTCCAGATACCCACATTATCAAAAAATAGCCTATACAGTATTCATGGCATCGAGGAAACTCCGACACCATTTACAGGAGTGTGTGGTAACGCTGGCATTGGAAGTCCCCTTGAATGATATAATCAACAATAGGAACGCCACCGGTCGCATAGCCAAATAGGCCATTGCGCTCCTTCCCTTTGAAATAACCTACACAACTCACGTCGCGCCATTAAATCTCATGTACTGGTGGACTTCTTGGCTGAAAGGTGTCACACCCTATGTTGTTAGCACATTGTTATGTTTGGGTTTAAAAATTTGGAGCCAACTAAAACTTTTCTATGTGTTTGTGCTTCCTTGCTATGTTGTTTGCTTGCATGTTGATTGTGTGTTATGGCACTACTAGGTTCTATTCCACTTCATAATCATCTTCCTTGATCCAAACCCCTTGCCCAATCATCATGCCATGTTAATAGTGCCTAAACCTATTTCAGCCTCTCTGCCGATAGTTTGGTTCATAACTTGATGAAGGAGTCCGTGAATCTCTGCGAGGAACTTCACCACACCTGAGAGCTACTCTGACAAGCCAAGATGAAGCCACACAAGATCAAGAAGGATGGAGCCCCCGAGGGATGACCAGCTGTCGCCTATCGAGGAGGAGTACCCCCAGCTAGTGATGCACCTACGCATAGTCGTCGCATGAGTGCGAGGTAGTACCGTGAGCTCTTCACCGACCTGCCTGCAAAGCGTTGTCGGGATGGACCTCCTTGTTCCCCGACCCATTCGACCGGGAACTATGCCCGTTCAGATGATGAATAGGAGGAAGACCCAGAGGAGCGTGACTACGAGACTGAGCACTCCACCACCTGAGTCCGAGAACCCCTAGGGTAGGATCAGTCATGTATCCCCTCATGCGAAGTCGAGTCCATGTATTGGTTCATATGAAACCATGTGTGCTTGTTGTTTGTTTTGTTGTTTGTGTTCCGATGCAAGTCGTGCTTTTGCCTTAGGCAACATGTTAGCGACTCCATCATCTATCTTAATATATGTTGTTGGTCTTTTAACCCTTGTTTCAACACACTTGCACTGGACCGACCCCCTTAGGCGCGCTTTTCCGTTATTTCTTATCCTCTTGTCGATCCCAGTTGTTTGACTTGGCTGCTCCAAACAGGATGGTGACTGCTACCCGCAACAGCTCCTTCACCAACCCTGAAATTGGCAACTCGAGCCAGCAACAGGGAGCTGGTGGGGCTGCTCATGCTGGAGGACACCAGGAGCAGCGACAAGGCGACATTCCCCCGCCACCACCTCCACCGGAGAACATGACCATAGCTCAGTTCCTCCAAGTTCTCCAGGAGGAACGGCAAGCCAACAATTCTGTTATCTAGAAGATGGCTCAGGCTCTCATGACCAGTCAGCAGCAAGGCAGGAACGGCAATGGCTGCTCCATGCTGTCTGAGTTCATGAGGAACTCGCCCCCAACCTTCACCGAGACTGCTGAACCATTGGATGCTGATGACTAGATCCGCACCATCGAGGACCTCCTTGCATTGGTCAATTGCAATGAGGATCATGAGAAGGTACTTTATGCCTCTCACTGCCATGGAGGTACCGCCCAAGCTTGGTGGGATGGATTCAAGGTCATGCAAGGAGAGCGTGTGATCTCGTGGAATGACTTCAAGGAAGGATTCCGCAGTGCCCATATTCCTTCTGGGATCATGGCTATCAAGAAGAGAGAATTCCGAGCGCTGAAGCAAGGAAATGGCTCTATCAAGTAGTATCTGCAAAAGTTCAACCTGTTGTCAAGGTATGCACCTGAAGATGTCCGCAAGAAGGATGCCAAGAAGGAAAGCTTCATGGAAGGACTTCAGCGGGTCCTGTAGTATCAGCTCATCATCTGCGACTGTCGTACCTTCTTCGACTTAGTGAACAAGGCCCTCATGCTGGAAGACAAGCGTCGTGCCATCAATGACACTCGCAAGTGCAAGATGATCAGCAAGGGAAGCTCAAGCAACCAGAATCCTCGCCCATGGCAGCCAGCCCCAGCCAGTCCAACCCATCAGCCGCAGCAGGCCAGACCTCTTGCACCTCGTCCGAGCTACCAGCCTCAGCAGTATGCCAATCCCAGGACAACCTTCAACAACAAGCCCAATAACAACAATGGTGGCAGAAACTTTAACAACAACCCTGGGCAAGTCACTTGCTTTCGATGTGGTCAGTCTGAACACATCTCTAAGTTTTGCCCCAATAGGAAGCCAGATGCACCGCGCCCCAATGCGCCAGCTCAAGGTGAAGCCCGTGGAGCACCGCCAAGGAACCCGGCTCCCCGCAACCAGCCCAACAATGGCAAGGGTCGTGTGAATCACGTCACCGCAGAGGAAGCCTAGGAAGATCCGGACGTCATACTGGGTACGTTCCTCGTCAACTCAACCCCAGCAATAGTATTGTTTGATTGTGGAGCTTCGAATTCTTTTGTCACCCAAAAGTTTGCACTAGAGAGTGGCATGAAACCTACACCCCTGGGTAGTCGTATGTTGATACAAACCCCCGGTTCATTTATGTAGTCTGGGGTAGGGTGTAAGGGAGTGAAGATTGACATCAACGAGGTAGACTTCCTAGCAGACCTTATAGTTCTGGACTCACCAGGCTTGGATGTCATCCTTGGCATGAATTGGTTGACTAATCACCAAGGCATGCTGGACTATGCTAAGAGTATTGTCACCATGACCAATAGCCAAGGAGTGGAAGTCAAGTATGTCCCCAACCCTGCCTCCACTCAAGCCCCTCGGGCTAACTACCTATCGGGAGTTGAGTTGGATCAAGTGCTAGTGGTATGTGAATACCCGGATGTGTTTCTTGATGAGCTGCCCGAAATGCCTCCTGACCGCGACATTGAGTTCATCATTGAGCTTATGCCCGGATCAAGGCCCATCTATAAGAAGGCTTACAGGATGGGATCCAAAGAGTTGGTTGGGTTGAAGAAGCAACTAGCAGAGCAACTCAGAAAAGGATTTATCTTCCCTACCGCCTCTCCTTGGGGATCGCCTGTTCTATTTGTGTCAAAGAGGGATGGAATTATCAGACTTTGTGTCGATTACCGTTCTCTCAATGAGATCACAATAAAGAACAAGTACCCACTCCCCAAGAATAAAGACCTGTTTGATCAGTTGAACAGAGCCAAGGTGTTCTCCAAGATCGACCTCAGGTCTAGGTACTATCAGCTGAAGATCAGACCCCAAGACATTCCGAAGATGGCATTTGTAACCCAGTATGGCCTGTATGAGTACACGATAATGTCATTCGGGTTAAATAATGCCCCTGCCTACTTCATGTACCTCATGAATAAGGTCTTTATGGAGTACTTGGACAAGTTTGTTGTTGTCTTCATTGATGACATACTCGTCTTCTCTAAGTCTGAAGAAGAACATGAGGAACACTTGAGATTAGTCCTAGAAAAGCTTCGAGAGCACCAGCTTTATGCCAAGTTCAGCAAGTGTGAATTCTGGTTGCATGAAGTTGGATTCTTGGGTCATGTTTTGACTGCGGAAGGATTATTAGTGGATCCTACCAAGATTGATGCCGTGACTGAATGGCAAACCCCAACCATCGTGAAAGAAGTCAGGAGCTTCCTCGGACTCGTGGGTTATTACTGCAAGTTCGTGTAAGGGTTCTCAAGCATTGCCCGACCCATGACCCAGCTTTTGAAGAAGGACAAGAAGTTCGAATGGACCGCTTAGTGCGAGGAAAGCTTCCAGGAGCTCAAGAAGAGATTGACCACAACCCTTGTTTTGGCCACCCCTGATATTCACAAGGAGTTTGTGATTTATTGTGATGCATCAAGAATCAGGCTTGGAGGTGTTCTGATGCAAGAAGGCAGAGTCATAGCATATCTATCCAGACAGCTACATCCTCATGAAGAGAACTACGCAACTCACGATCTCGAGTTGGCAGCCGTGATTCATGCCTTGAAGACATGGCGACATTGTATTCTGGGTATGTGATGTGAGATATTCACAAACCTCAGGAGTTTGAAGTATATGTTCACTCAAAGGGAATTGAACATGAGGCAGCGGAGATGGTTGGAATTGATCAAGGATTACGACCTCAATGTTCAATACCACCTCGGGAAGGCAACATGGTAGCAGACACCTTAGGCAGAAATGCTTGTTCCTTGAATGCTATGATTAAGGAAAGGCTACCCGCCCTGTATGAAGAACTTGAGAGCTTCGGCCTAGAACTTGTTGCACCAGGATTCCAAGCCAACCTCGAAGCAAAGCATACCTTGATGGATGATATCAAAGAAGCCCAGAAGGGGCACAAGAGCATTGAAGGCATCAAGAGAAAGATCAAGGCAGGCAAGGCCCCAGGATTCTCGATGGATGAGCAAGGAGTTGTATGGTTCGGGAATCGCATATGCGTACCCAACAAAGAGGAGCTCAAGAACCTGATCTTGCAAGAAGCTCATGACACTCCATACTCCATTCATCCTGGAGAAACCAAGATGTATCAAGACCTCAAGGCAAGATTCTGGTGGCATGGCATGAAACGGGAAATAGGCACTTTCCTTACTAAGTGTGACATATGCCAGAGAGTTAAAGCTGAACATCAATGACCCGCTGGACTATTGTAACCTCACAAGGTGCCCGAATGGAAGAGGGATAAAGTTAGGATGGATTTCATCACCGATTTACCGAGGTCAAGCAAGGGACATGATTCCATTTGGGTCATTGTCGACCACCTGACCAAAGTAGCCCATTTCATTCCCGTCAAGACCACCTGTGACGGTAACAAGCTAGCCAGCCTCTACATTGAGCGGATCGTGAGCCTTCACAGAGTTCCAAAGGAGATTGTGTCAGATCGAGGCACCCAGTTCACCTCGAGATTCTGGAGGATGTTTCAAGAAGCTATAGGAACCAAGCTCTCCTTCAACACTGCATTTCACCCCCAGACCGGTGGGTAGATGGAACGAGTGAATCATATACTTGAAGATATGCTTCGTGCTTGTGTTTTGGCATATGGATCCAAATGGGAAGATTGCCTACCCTTCGCCGAGTCCTCATACAACAACAACTATTAGTCGAGTCTTCAGATGGCACCGTTTGAGGTGTTGTATAGACGCAAGTGTCGTACTCCCCTCAACTAGTCAGAGACCGGAGAAGGATTAATTTTTGGAGCGGATATCCTCCGCGAAGCCGAAGAGCAAGTTCAACTCGTCCGACAATGTCTAGAGGCCGCCAAGAAAAGACAGAAGAGCCACGCCGACTCTCACTGCCGAGAAGTGAACTTCTGTGTCGACGACCATGTCTACCTCTGGGTCACGCCTCTCAAGGGAACCAAGCACTTCCACGTCAAAGGAAAGCTCCCGCCAAGATACATCGGCCCCTTCAAGATCTCCGCCACACGTGGAGAAGTTGCCTACCAGTTGGAGCTACCTTCCGAGCTATCGGATGTGCACAATGTCTTTCATGTGTCACAACTCCGGAAGTGTCTGCAAGTTCCCAACCGCCCTGACCTCTACAAGGACATCGACCATCAAGCCATTGATCTTCAGCCAGATCTCACTTATCGTGAGAGGCCAGTTCACATTATGGATGAAGCCGAGTGCTGCACCCGAAGCCGCACTATCAAGTACTTCAAGGTCCAGTGGAGCAACCATACTGAAGCTGAACCAACCTGGGAGCATGAAGATTATCATAAATCAGAGTTCCCTTATCTTTTTAGCGCTTAGCCTAGGAATCTTGGGGACGAGATTCTTGTAAGGGGGAAGGTCTGTCACACCCTATGTTTGTAGCACATTGTTATGTTTGGGTTTATAAAATTTGGATTCAACTAAAACCTTGTCTATGTGTTTGTGCTTGCTTGCTATGTTGTTTGCTTGCTTGTTGATTGTGTGCTATGGCACTACTAGGTTCTATCCACTTCATAATCATCTTCCTTGATCCAAACACCTTGCCCAATCATCATGCCATGTGAATAGTGCCTAAAACTATTTTTATCAAATTTTTCTTTAACCAAAAATGATTTGTTTAGTTTAAGTTTCCAAACCCCCCTGAAATGAGGTTTCCACTGCAAGTCCCCAAATCAGTTGGAGCCTTCTTTCCCAAAGGCTTTATTTCAAACCTACTATATATATGACTGCTCAAAACCACCAAATACTATTTTTTATAATTATTTTCATATTTTATTTAAAGGATTTTTCTTAAGGCTAGAAATGGTTTTTCCTAGGGAAAAATTATTTAAATGCTTTAAAAATATTTGAGAAAATTTAGAGAAACTAAGTGGACATATAGTTTTCCACATATATGAGTTTCAACACAAGGGCTTGACCAGATCATGGGAAAACCCCGTCAAAACCCTTTCTGTTCAGATCAAACTTTTGGAATATTTCAATAGGAAATATTCTCCATATATTCCAGGAAATTTCTAGCAAGTCAACACTATCATGGGTGATGATCTTGCAAAGTTTCATCCCAATCCCAGTTGGTTTGGTTCATCAAATCAACCCAAAACCATTCCTGTCCAGAGTCAAATTTGAGCAACTTTACATTGTGAAATGTCTCCCCTTGCCCTCAAACTTTGTGAGCATGCTCTAATGGCCAAATAGTGATGATACACAAAGTGGTGCATCAAGGGTTAAAGCCTAACATCATTGGATCTACAAAAATCAGTTGCTTCCAATTTCTAGGGTTCACCAAGTTTCCATTATCACCTTTTTCCCCTTGAGCTCAAATTTGGTGAAGCATCTCATTTTTACGTAGCCTTTGACCCTGATAAGCATCTCAGTATGCTGGTAATTCCTTCTTGCCCAAAACCTCATCAAACACCTTTTAGTGATTTTGTAAAACCAACATTTTCACCTCTTATCCTTTTACCATTGGCCCCAACTTTTTAACACAACCCCTCTGGGTTACTAGCTACCTCAAGTAACTCTCCCTAGCCAAAGCTCCATGGGTAAGTGGGTAAAACTCTCATTTTTCACCTCTAGACAGCAGATTTCTTCCTCTCTCGTAGCTTTCCTTCTCTCCTAAGGCATCACCAGAGCACCCCATGCCCTTTTCTCCATTGTCAACCCCCCTAGATCCCCTAGGCATGAGTGGCCACGCAGAAGACGTCGTTGGCATGCCGTGGCTTGCCAAATGCGTGCTCTAGAGCGTGCTACAGTGTTGACAGCCACTGTACCCGTTGTCCACCTCATGGCCCGACCACCTTGGGCCTTCCCCTCGCGCCAGTCGATGCGCCTTGGCGTCCGCGACACGCCAAGCTGCCCGTCCCCTCTCTCTCCTCTCTCCTCCTCCCTCCCACATGCGTGTCGGTGCCACCCGGTTCCGCCAATCGGAGAGCTCACATGCGCGGGTATCTCTCCCCCTCTCCTCCTTCCCTCTAGCCTAGACTGTCCCTAGGAGCACCGCAGACTCGCACCCGTCTCCTCCCGTGCCCTCTGGCCTCGGCCATGAGCTCGTCGGCGCACCGCAGCTCAGTGGACTCGCCGCCTCCTATAAAAAGGGCCTCCCGAGCCCCTCTCTCCCCTCTGCTCTCTCTTTCCTCTCCCCTATAGCCCCCCTGTGCACACCGAGGACCTCCTGTAGCTCCTGCACTCGGAATCGGGCCGAGGACCGCCGCGGCGACCTCATCGTCGATTTCCGGGTATGGAGCCCCGCCAGCCCCCATTCCTCTCCTATTGGTCCTCCCTCGCCGCGCTGATGATTTCCCGTCTTCCTCCTATCCTTTATGCATCTCGGGACGACTCCGGTGACCTCTCCTGAAGCGCCCTTTGTCTCAAGAGCTCGTCGCCGGCGACTCCGGCCACCTCAGGCCTCCATTCCTCCTGTAGAGCACACCGGCCACCCTGTCGCGAGGTTGGAGATGACAGCCGGGGCCCTCCTGTGATCCCCACCTGCCCCGCTCCTCTCTCTATCGCTGGCCGGCGAGGCCCGGCCATCAGGTTCGAATACGCGCGCGCGCGAGCTGGTTCGCCTAGACTGGTTGGCCTCTGGGCCGGCCTAGTTGCTGGCCTCCTCCTGCTAGGGCACTCTGCCCGTTTCTTTTTTCCTTTTCTTTTATTCTGTTATTTGCAAAAATCCCGTAGGGTGAAATATATATCCAATGCCAATATTTCTTCCACCTAAATTCAAGAAATAATCCCTAGAATTTAATAGTGCCATTTGTAAAAATGTTTGAAAATATTTTTAGAACTAGTTTATTTTAAAACCTATATATAGGCACATTTTTGCCTCTGTTATTTTATTTCCAAAATATTTTTCGCACCAAAACCCTAAGAGAAAATTTTTAGTATGACTTTTAGTAGTTATCAGAGTAGGCGGACATTTTTGGTAGTAGACTGAGTGTTCTGTTTTGTGTGATTGCTTATTTTTATCGTTTTATTTCGCGACAATAGATTGCACGGTTGACGAAGAAGTTGGACTAGAAGACTTCGAAGACCCCAGAGACTTTGTTGAGCCAGGCAGGCAGCCCTTTGACCATGATAAGGAACCATGTTATTGCATGTCATATAGCACTTTACTTTCGTCGTATTTGATCATGTGTAGTGGTGTTCCCCTTTTGGTGGGATACTTCCATTACTTTTCCATTGACACTTGCATCGTGCATGACCATACCCCTTATGAGGGTTGTGCGGGTGGGAGTAGTTAGGTTGCTAATAGATGCTACGCAAATGGGATGGGACTTATGCATGGTGATGGAAAGAAGTGATTTCAAAGACTCTTTCGAAAACCCCGACAGGTGCCACTAATGCTCGAGGGAGATGATGATGAGTTGGGTAACCATTTGAGAAAGAGGTGGTATGCCGGAGCAAGTGAGTGTGTGTTTTCGAAAACGGTGAGTTCTAAGGTCTGCTGACCATCCCAACCTTACATGCTCAACCATGATACCCCTTATGCGATGGGGCTTTGTTGATTACTATGGTTGGTACTATCAATGAGCCCGCATTACTAGTGGCAATAGTGAAGTGGTCACTCTTGAGACGTGGTCGTCCCAGAGTGGAAGGTCATGCGCTATCTTTACGGGCACCGGGCACACCGTTGCGTGCCCTCATGGATGATACGAGTGATGTATATCATGAGGGATGACACAAATGAGTGGACTCCTTGTTTAGTATCCCCATGGGAAAGGCATTGTTCGGGTGCTTACCTCGGGTATGTTACATCCTGCGAGTCGTGGATGACACGGAAGTTCCCCGAGTCTTGTGGGTAAAGTGTGCAATCTCTGGAGAGTGTAAAACAATTCGAATAGCCACGTACGCGGTCACAGATAGTTGGAGGTCCTTCTTAGACTACGTCCAGATGTTTTCATAAACCTTGGTGTGAGTATGGGTGCGGTGGTGACAAGAGGTCACATGATCTAAGTCTGATGACTTACAGTGAACATGAGATGTTCAACCGATACTTATGATGGTACCTGCAATTTGTTCACATGGATTCTTACTAGTTGTTGATGCATGCTCACTAGTTACTTGTTCATGTAATTTGCATACAAAAATTAGCTTTCCGCAAACTTACCCATTAGTGCTATATCATGCATCATTCTTACCATGTTCCACACTCGGGTTGCTTGCGAGTACATTCAAAGTACTCATTGGCTTGCCACTGGTTTTTTAATTGGCCAAGCATGGAAGAATAGGAGTATGTTGAAGAGTTTGTTGGAGACGAACATGCGAACTAGGACGCTTCCCAGTCAGAATGCTTGTCGGTTAAGGTAGATGGCATGGGTTCATGCTTTCGACCAAGATTTCCGCTGCTTGTTCTATTTTGAGTGTTTGGCCCGTGTGGCCCAATCTACATAAGACTAAGACCTTCGTGGTCATTATTTGTGTAAGACGTTAAGTATTTATGTAAGACTCTTGTTATTCAGCTTCTGTGTGTTCAGTGAGCATTTATCTCTAGGATCACTGTACACGAGCATTCGGTGATCTCGACTTATGATTCGGGGTCCCCATAAATGGACAGAGGCCGTTCTCCCCAAGGAGTATAGTGCATACTCCCATTGGACAATGTACTTTGATGGATCTAAGATCTTGGCCGATCTAGGGGCTGGAGTTATCCTCACATCCCCCATAGGCGACAACGTAAGATACGTGTTGCAAATCATGTATGCGGATTCCAACAATGCCGCCGAATACGAAGATCTTCTTCATGGTCTTCGGATGGCGGTGTCAATGGGCATAGGACAGCTAGAGGTACGGGGATACTCAAACCTTGCCATATCCCAAATTAACGGCAAATTCGACGCCAAAAATCCGAAGATGGCGGCAAATTCGAGGGGTTGGAATTCCACCACGTTGCTCGAGACAACAACCAAGCGGCCGATATATTGGCCTGTATGGGAGCCAAGCACGGTCCAGTCCCGAGAAACACCTTCCTAGAGCAGCTCTTCAAGCCCTCCGTAGTATGGCAGGACGATGCAAATGGCACCTGTCTGAAAACAGCGGACGAATTTGTTCCCCCTATAAACGAACCAGATGATGGCATCATCGGCGACTCAAAGATGAATGAGACGCCTTCGTCTCATGAGGTAACGGCAGTAATTGCACCATGGACAGAGCCCTTCCTCGCTTACCTATTTCACATAGAACTCCCCAACAATGAAACCGAGGCCTGACGCATAGTTCGGCGATCCAAGGCCTACCAATTACACGAGGGTGAGTTATACAAGAAAAGCGCCACTAGAGTATTACAGAGGTGTATATCCGAGGAAGAAGGACGGGAGCTCCTCGCCGAAATCGATGTAGGCATGGGCGGGCATCACGCCATGGCAAGATCTCTTGTCGGCAAAGCCTTCCGAGCAGGTTTCTTTTGACCTACAGCTCCGACAGATGCCGAGTCACTCGTTCAACATTTCGTTGGGTGCCAACTCTTCACAAATCAAAGTCACATGCCCCCAATAGCTCTTTGGACTATCCCGATCACCTTCCCTTTTGTGGTCTGGGGGGTGGACATTGTGGGACCCCTCAAAGGGGGAACCAAGAAGAATAATTACCTACTGGTCATGGTTCACAAATTCACCAAATGTGAAGAAGCAAAGCCTGTTAAACCGGCTAAATCCGGACCAGTGATTGAATTTATATCTAGCATAGTACACCGTTATGGTGTCCCGCATAGTATAATAATGGGAAATGGAACCAACTTCATGGCCCAAGAGGTCAAGGACTGGTGCGCAAAAATGGGCATAAAGCTCGATTGTGCATCAGTCTATCATCCGCAGACCAATGGACAGGTCGAGCAAGAAAAAGGTCTCATTATGAGCGGCATCAAGCCACATTTGGTCTGATCTCATCACGAGTCCCACTGTCATTGGGTGGAGGAACTCGACTCCGTGCTATGGGGCCTGCGTACTACCCCTAACAGATCAACGGGTTATAAATCGTTTTTATGGTCTATGGGGTAGAGGCAGTTCTTCCCTGCGATATTATCCATGACGCACTAAGAGTGCGCATGTATGAGGAAAAGGAGGCCAAGTTAGATCAACAGGATGACTTAGACGCCCTGGAAGGGGAGCGGGACACAGCTCTGGCTTGATCCACTCTTTACCAACAGCAAGCTCGGCAGTACCAAAGTAGGGAGTTCAGGGCAAAAGCATACAACGTAGGAGAACTCGTCCTACAGCTCCCGGAGAAACAGAAGCACAAACTCAACCCCAAGTGGGAGGGTCCTTTCATCATTGACGAAGTGCTCGTGGGAGGGGCCTATCATTTGCAGAGTTCATCCGATAACCTCCTTGAACCAAATCCATGGAACGTAGCTCGCCTTTGGCGCTTCTACAGATAAACCGATGTCATCCAAGCTCCCCTACACTTTTTCCTTTTCTGCTATTTTTTGCCTTCTTCGCCATTTCCTTTCCCACTTTGTTGTTAGATAGGGACAATTTCTTTTCCTACCCTATGTTCAGCTAAACCAATCTTGTACTACGGATAATCGACATACACCATAAAGTGTTAAATCCAAACACGGCATGTGGGGTCTTCTTTTAATAACCAGGATTTTAATTGTTCATACTTACCGGGCGCGCATGTTTCTTGTTTCATGATTTAGCCATCATATGCATTAATTCGAACTAAGACTTTGCCAAGATGGATTGCCTCGCTCATGTGCTTACTCTCTATGTTCCCGTCTGTTTGACTAGAGAGTAAAGGGAGCACCTCTGCGATTGTTACGACCGGGTCATTCGGACACGTACCTCAGACGGGTGAAGCCAAAAGCTAGCTATCTTTCGTAGACAATTGGTTGGCTATGACGGAAACACCTTATACGGATCTGGTTGCTATCTCTATTGTTTGGGTCTCTTATTCCCAAAGGACACTTAGTTGTGTACTCCAAGTATGCGGATTCCTATCTACACTCTTCGTAGAACCCCGACGAAAGGTATCGATAGAGGTACTATTTTCATTGGAAGATGTTTCTTACACTACATCGTAATATAACATATCTTTCTATGTGCTTTCTGTCTATTCGCACCACATGGCCGGATTGCCTGGTTCCCCGAATATAGTTCGCCCTTTGGCGAAGGAATAATAAGAAGGAACACTCCCAAGCTCTTCGCACGGGAGGGAGAAGCCGATGGCCGGTTAAGACATAGTTTACAACACGGATTGTTTTACACATGTATATATAAATTACATATGCGGTTGCGGATCGGAATCATCAATTATTGTGTTGAGGGGGACGGGCGGCTGGCATCACCTGGTCATATACCAAGTGGAGTGGCACTTCTTTTCCATCTGATCCCGTAGGACCAACCTGGGCCATATGCTCGGGGTTAAGTCCGGTGAAACAGGTCTTGACCATTGCCCATGCCTCTTGTGCTCCTTCGCGGCAGGCCGAAGTCTTCCACAGCTCGAACCTATCCTGAGCCCCCCTAAATTGATCTACATGTGCGGGTAGGCCTTCAGGTGGCTGTTCGGTGGGCCATAATGCCCTCACCAACCCTTTCATCGCTTTTTGCACATGCTTATGGAAGGAGGTCAGCTCCTTCAGCAGATCCCCTTGGTACGATTCGATCTCCTCTTCACGATGCCCAGTTAGGAGACCTGCAACCAAGATAACAAGCACGATTATTATCATTCTCCACATCGGAAATACTTACTCATAGCGGAATTGTATTTACCGAATACGCCCCTTCGAAGCTTTCAATTCTCTTCTTGAGCTTGGGCCAATTGAGTCCTTAAACCCTTTATTTCTTTGGCCTGTTTTTGTATAACAAGACAACCAGCTTGTTGTTGGGATTCCGCATACCTTTGCGAATCCCGGGCTTTTTCTAGCTGCCTTTCCATATGTCCTATTGATTCGGCTACTACAGGACATCCATATGCCAAGAACAATAATGGAAAAAGATTAGGAGTAAAAGCATACTCACCATGGGCCTCTCGCGTGAAGCTCTTCACTTGTGCTAGTTCGGCCTTCACGGACTACACTTCTGTGAGGCTCTCCTCGAGGGTCGTGGCCAATTGCTCGGACTGTTGCTTTGAGGCCTATGTCACTAGTCAAACAATATGGAGATCCTTAATTCGTTTTTTCTTAATCAAATTAAATCTCGGGGCTACTAGGTTTACACAAGTATGCGGATTCTATAAAATTCGACCTCTTACCTGAATGTTGGTTGTTATCAACTTCATAGCTTCGCCGAATCCAGCTCGGGCGGCCCCGAGATGGGCATCCGTTGAGTGTAGGGCACCAAACTCCTGATCAGAGAAAATTGGGTGCTACATGGCCTCCCATCAGTGCCGATGATGCATGTCAATCTCCACTTCCGATTTGGTGATACTCCATCGCTAGATTCGGTAGGCGCTAGATCGGCTATGGGGGCTTCCGTAGCGGAAGCCGCATGGGTCGTGGCCCGGGAGCTTCAGGCATCTCCTGACGCCCTGGTAACCCCCTCGGTAGGAGAAGATTGGGTGTTTTGCCTAGGTAAAAAACGAGCAGCAATGAGATTTTACTAGGTACAACGATAAAGCGGATATCCGAACAATGTAACTTTGGGATGTGCGGATGGGTGGATTTGTCCCCATGTCCGGCTCATTTGCAGGGTCCCGGCCGGCCTCTAACTCACCCATGGCTTCGGCTGGTGGTGGGCTGATCGGCGGTGTTTGGGGGTCGGGACCGGCGCGTCTAGGGCGCTCTTGGTAGCAGGCCTCTTGCAGGAGGAGCTTTTCTTCTTACCCGCGGACGAAATGGAGAATGACTCGGGGTAATCGACTATGATAGCCACCGAGGTCTTGACGATGCTGTCCTGGTAGTACACTCCGTGTTCGAAGTCAAGAAGGGGATCCGGGTCCTCGTTGAAGCTCGGATCATTGTGATGTGAATGATTCTCGGCTGATGAGCCGGACTATTGACTGTCTTGACGAAGGTCCTCCATTCCTATTCATGCCAAGGCCTCGGTCAAATAGAGTGCGGAATTAAGCCCCGAACTATTTGATGATTGAAAGAGGAAGCTTTACCTATTCGATGGGATTGTGGGCCAAATGCACTTCCTTATTTGACCGCCGGATGAAGTCTTCTTGGTCCCCTTTGTATAGGTCGGCAAGTCCGGCGGCCAACACTGTTGGATTGGCATGACCTAGTTTTCGGGAATGCATGGCGTTGCTTGTCCCGTTGTACCACCATAAGGGGTGGACCCTCTGTTGGAAGGGCTACACGCACCGGGAGATAGCGGGGGCCATGACGTCAATCATGGTCTGCCGTTGATGGGCAAGCATCCACACTTGCATGCCCAGGCGTTGCACCTCGGCGCTCTCCTCCTGGGATGAGCTCTTGGGTTGCCAGTTGTACATCTTCTTCTGGAGGAGGCCGGAGTATTCGGGCAGACCTGTCCGAGTTGGCTCGAACAGGGGGACATCTTCAATATACAACCATTCCGAAGTCCATTCTTCGGATTTCTTCGATGTGCCAGCCGTATACCCCGTTCCCGCTATGCGGCATACTTCGGCCCTGCCAACCTCTAAGATGGTCTTATCCCGAGTTTGGGGGACAAGGCAGAAGTATTTACTCCACAGATCGAAATGAGCTTCACGCCCTAAGAACATCTCGCAGAGGGTGACAAAGCCCGAGATGTGTAGGATCGACCCTGAGGTGAGATGGTGGAGTTGAATCCCGTAGAACTCCAGTAACCCCCTCAAGAATGGGTGGATTGGAAACCCAAGGCCCCGGTGAAGGAAAGGAACGAAGAAGACGGGCCCCCTTGTTTGGATTAGGGAAGCACTCATCAAAAACCTCCTCACCATAAGAGAGCAGACCTGCACGGGTCGCTGCCAGATGTGATGATGGGAGATATCCCTGGGTCTCTATATTACAGAGCCGCAGGAGTGTGACGGAGCACCTGGTCCAGTCTCCTGGCGTTGGTCGTAAGGGTGGGCTGAGGAGCTGGGAGCGTTAGCCATGTTTTGCATCGAGCCTTCGCTAGGAGTTTTTGACGAGAGGGAGGAAGAAGATATAATTTGAACCGTGATTTTGGTTGATTAAATGGTTTGGTGCCTCGTTGCGGAGGGGTAAGATTGTAAAAATTGCTGGCCACTCACCTCCCCACGACGC
This sequence comes from Hordeum marinum, assembly GCA_022496015.1. NCBI lineage: Eukaryota > Viridiplantae > Streptophyta > Magnoliopsida > Poales > Poaceae > Hordeum > Hordeum marinum. The sequence goes on along the minus strand of CM039678.1, from coordinate 388,595,048 downwards.
ACGAAAGTTGAGGAACTCGTCCAGTTATTATAGTGACCCATGCCCGCGATGCTTGGGATCTTACCGAAGACTGGTCGGATGCAGCACGAAGAAGGATGAGGGTTCACCTTGCAAGCTGAAGACGATGACGTGAAGAAATCAACCGAATATATATCAGCATTGAAGGCCAGTCCGGGGGCTACTGAGGGATTCCTACATTAAGGGCTCGTCAGATAGCCGACCCATTGTTGATGGGTCAGACTGTATGGGCCGCAAGGCAGGCATCGAATGATCGAGGACCACCTGCGCCAGGGCGCAAGCTTCATGGAGTCAAGACATGTTCTCCAAGTTATTAGCTGTAGTTAGGTAAGTTATATCTTCGGCATGTAACCGACCATGTGTAAGCCAAGGACACCCCCGACGTCTATATAAGCCGGAGAGTTTTAGGGCATAGGGACAGAATAACTCATCTAGGGTTATACATACAATCTGGAGGTAGATCAACTCTATAACCCCTTACACCATCCATTGGAGGGCCCAAACCTGGGTAAACTCGTGTCCCCTTTGTCTCCTATTACCGTCAATCCTAGTCTCAAAGTTCGGGACCCCCAATCCGAGATCCGCCGGTTTTGACACCGACAGTGGGTTGCTTGAGTGATAGAAGTATAAACCCGAGTATGTGGGTTGTCGCATATGGGAGTAAAGAGCACTTCATACCTTATAATGCTATGGTTGGGTTTTACCTTAATGATCATTAGTAGTTGCGGATGCTTGCTAGAGTTCCAATCATAAGTGCATATGAACCAAGTAAATAAAGTATGTTAGCTTATGCCTCTCCCTCATATAATATTCCAATAATGATGAGAGGTCTAGTTATCAATTGCCTAGAGACATTTCCGCAAGTCCTACCATCACTTTTCCACACTCGTTAAACTAACTTAATTGTTACTTTATCTTAGCAGCCCCTAGTTTTTATTTACGTGCTCTTTATTATCTTGCAAACCTATCCTACAACAACTATATAGTACTTCTAGTTTCATACTTGTTCAAGGTAATGCGAACGTTAGCGTGCATAGAGTTGTATCGGTGGTTGATAGAACTTAAGGGAATATTTGTTCTACCTTTAGATCCTCATTGGGTTTGACAGTCTTACTTCTCGAGAAAGTCTACAAATGATCCCCTATAGTTGTGGGTTATCAGTGGCCTCTGGATCCATAGATGGATCTTGTGCGACCTGCTCTGTAGTCTAAGACGTCTCGCAAGTCGAACCTATCATTGGGCTCTACCATATCCTTTCCCCGTCTCCAGGGCATAGCCGGTCTATAACCGGTATCGTCAGACGTCCTGTCACGCCCGCGAGGAGAGCGGTCTGGCTTGTCATATGGGGTATGTTTGGGAGACGTGGTATTAGTGAGCTCGTCATCAAATTGCGGCAGCAGCCTTCTACGTGCATAACTCTTAGGTTGGTTGTGCCGACCGGTATTGTATCCCTCCTCATCTAAGAGGACTCTCGTCCATCGATCGTTGAGGTCATCTTGGTCGGCTTTGAGTTTTCATTCCTTCGCTTTTCGGCTATGCGCCATTGCTATGAGTTGTTATCTGAACTATTCCTCATCGTCAGAGTTATCAGGAATGTCTAGGTCATCGGCTGCCGGGATGTCCTCCTCCTCGACAGGAGGGAGGTAATTGTCATCCTCAGAATTGTGGAACTCATTGGGGTTGCTCTGGTCCTCAGGCCTTTCCCGACCCTTTGACAGGTGTTCGGGGATATCGGGATCGCCATGGTCCTCACGGGTATCTCCATCCCCGGTGCCAATAATAGCGTTCCTTCCCTTTTTGCCTTTGGACCGCTTATGTGGTTTCTGGCATCGTGATGGTGCGTCGCCCGACTTGTCTCCATCATTATTAGGCGTTTTGTCGCCATTATCGGTAGGGGTGTCCAGCATGTAGACGTCATATGTAGAAGTGGCAGCTCATCGCCTGGTATTAACATGGGTTGGAGCACTGACCTCTTCATCCATGTATTCTGCCTCGTCAGAGGCATAGTCCAACATGTCGGTTAAATCTTCGACTGTGGCTATCAAGTGGGTGGTGGGTGGGTCGAAAAATTCGTCCTGACCCTCTTTGTGGCTGATCCGAGCATAGATCGGGGTTGGATTGTCAACAATTTTCATCGTCGAGATCCGATCTAAGGCCTCGTTCAATGTCGAGAGCTTGATCGGGTCAAACCGCATGGAGCTGTCGAAGTTGAACTCCAACATGTATGAACGAGTGGAGTGTTCGGCAACAACATGTACCCGGTCCTATGACACTATGACCGGACCTAGACTAAAAGTCGGGCCATCGCCGGAGTTAACGTCGTGGGCGTGACTGAAAACGAAGCTCAAGGTTAAAGCCTCATAGTCTTCAGGAATGGCAAGCGATACTGCGAGGCCGGTTAGTCACAAGTCACCCCTAGGATCCATGGAGAACTCTAGTTTCCAAATCGGATCTCTTCACCAGGGGCGAAGCTTCCAACACAACCTAGATGGCTGGTCTATTCGGCATGCAGCACAACATTGCCAAAGGTGAAGATCTGTCCGGGGACGAATGTATCCATGTTGCGGACCTCTTCATTCATGACAAGGTGAGCCATCGATTCCTTCGGTGCTCACAATGGAATTCTTAATGAAAGCACCAATGTTTGTGTCAAAATGGGCGGATCTCGGGTAGGGGTCCCGAATTGTGAGACTAGAATCAATGGTAACAGGAGACGAAGGGGACAAGGTTTTACCCAGGTTCGGGCCCTCCTATGGAGGTAATACCCTACGTCCTTGTGATGCCCAAGATGCAATCCTATCCTTATTTTGGCACGAGGGCCTCGACAGGGATAGAAGCACATATCGTCGTTTCGCAAGAATAGATATCACTACAAGTACATGTACACAAGAGATGAGTATATGTAATTGGCTTACACTCGCCACAAGCTACATCAAGATCACATCAATACAACAACATATTCAAATATCATACAGAAGAGCACGGCCCGAGTACGGACGAAATCAAACAAGAAAATTACCTCCATCCTTGTTATCCCAGGCTGCCGGCTGGAACCCATCCTAGACTGATGATGAAGAAGAAGAACTCAAAATCAAACAAGCATCGTGCTCACGTGAAATCATCACATTAAATGTACCTTCAATTGTTGTTGTAGTAATCTGTGAGCCACAGGGACTCAGCAATCTCATTTCCAAGGGTATCCAGACTATTAAAGCTTAATGTGTGAGGTATGGTTAAGTCGTGAGGCTGCAGCAAGCGACTAAGCATTTACTTGAGTGGATAACTTACGAATACAGAAAGTAAAGTATGGTGGTCTACGCATAACGGAAGTGAGCTAGTAATAATCACTAACTGATCCTTAACACCTACTTACGCCAAACATAACCCCACCGTGTTCTCTCTCGATAAGGACTCACGAGAAGAGACAGTCATGGTTACACACGTGGTTGGTGTATTTTATTTGAGTTTACCTCAAGTATGTTATGATCGGGTGTTAAACAAAGTTTCCAAGTTGCCACATAACCGTGGGCACGGCTTTTCGAAAGATTTAACCGTGTAGAGGTGCTCCAACTCATCCATAAAAAAATAACCACACGTCGCATTGCAATTCCTCAACCACGGAACCACCCGTAGTATTTGGGAATCCCGATGGAAAATCTCAACCTCGAGATAGCCCAAAGTGTCATCAAAATCTCACGCGCGAGACATTCAAGAAAGGTAAAACAAATCCAGCAAGGCCGCCCGATGCGTCGACGAACCCGATAGAAGTCGCGTATCTCGTTCCCAGGACACGACAGATAAGCAAAGCGTATGGGGGCCTGATAGACATCTCCCAAGTTGCCCCGTATTGGCCCCGCAGGGTGCTGTAGTTTGGACCAACACTCATGAGGAGCACTGGCCCGGGATGTGGATTAAAGATCCATAGGTGCCGGCGGGTCCCTATGTAGTTTTATTAGTTATTAGGCAAATGTAATACCAATGTTGGGCCTTGCCAGACGAGTTTTATCCCAAAACTAAAATCAAGGGGGTCCCCATAACAACCCTGAGCATTTTAGGAGTGCTCAATTATGGAACATAACACCGGTTCACAAGTAACTAGAGCGGCAAGAGTGGAACAAAGCACTAAGCAAAAGGCCAAGCCTTCCACCCTTTACCAAGTATATTTGTGCATTAAATTAAATAGAATAATATTGCGATAACAAAAGAATGTGCATGTTGACACATGGAACCAATTGCACCTGCATCTAGAAACGCTATAAGAAGACTGAGCAAGCGGTAACTTAGCTAAACAGAGGTTGCTGGGATGTGGAGGGGTTATGTAGCGACCCGACCTGAAAGGTCAAGTCTCCGGTGTTTCCGTACCATCCCAAGATCATGCTGGTACACACACGGTACATCAATGTATATATCAAAGGGAAATCACACAGCATTATATTAATCGAAATCTCATATCAAGTCCTTTATTACAATAATATTACAATAAAGTGGCCAAAGGCCAACTCATGAGAATATCTAAATCTTGCGGAAGCGTCGACGGTAGATGAGTCCATCCGACTCCAAGGGCATCTCACTGAGCATAGAACGCGTCCTCACTCCTGGTCGGAAAAATACTCTGCAACATGATACGTTGCAGCCGTGTAGGTCAGCATATGGAATATGCCGGCAAAGTCACAAGAGAGGGGTGAAAATAATCAGCTAGTATATATGCTTATATGGCAGGTGGTGGTGTAAGTTTTTGCGTAAAGCCAAGTTTTTCCTACATCAAGAGAGGGGCTAAGCAAAATATTACTAAGTTGGTTGATTAATGAGATGGTTCCACCATACAATTCTCATACCCAAATTGTTAATACCCACAACATCATATAATTTGTGTTGAGGTTTCCGGAAATTCCAATTCCTTTGGCTCAAGTTGTCCATGACCGTGGACACGGCTAATCGATTAGGTTTGGAATACTCTGCAGAGTTTTGCACACGTTCCCCACAAGATTTGGTCACCTCCGTTTGATTTCTCGCACTTCAGGGTGTTTGAGAAACGGATGACCAAAACATGGTCTTCCAAAGGGTTTCCCTGCGACTCTGTCGGTGCCCATCCTTTCCTACCGTTCTTCTACCTCTCGTAGCACCGCCTGTCCAGGGTCACCACGATATCCGACCAAGCCAGAGCCCATAATGACTTGTGGCTGTGCAGGTAAGCCTTGGGTCTTGAAGCATCCATCCATCTCTTTGTGCCTGGGTGGACCTTTCCGCGTGAATACTGGCCATCTCCAGCATCACCTAGGCTAACCACTGGTTTCTCCAGGGTGCCGTTCAACCATCATCCGCCCAGAGGTATGTTGAAAACTTGGAGTCTTGAAATCTTGATCATTATGTAGGTCTTGAAATTATTAACTCTCTCAACTTTCATGATTCACACAACCAATCCCGTCTACTAATAGCATAGCAAAAGTAAAACAACGTTTCCCGGGGCCAATGTTGTCTATGGGGTTGAGAGGGGTACCTACCACATGATACTACTACAAGGTATCCAAGTTTCCAACTAACCTATCTTGCATGCAATTGGGGAAGATGGTAGAACTAATGCATATAAAACATGGGTAAAAGTATGATCAAGGTGACTTGCCTGATTGATGATCTTCGTACGTGAGTGACTCTAAGTAACAAGCTTCGCACTCCGGATAATCTAACGAAACAAACAATGCACTCACATAAGCATACAATCAAAATATTGTAGCCAACACAAACATCAACCAAGAACTAGTAAACAATCAAGACAAAACAATGCACAAATCTCAAGTAAGAAAACACACAAAGTTTTGTTTTCAAAAGGTGAGGAATGAAAACACTACTGACATAATGAAACCATTTGTAATAACAAAACAATTGTTGTCAGCAAGGAAACAATAGAATATTTTATTAATAACCAGAATACAATCAATTTAAGTTTGTTGGGAAAAGTTTAGTAAAGTTTATAAAAGTTTTGATAAACACTTTATGAATCAACTATAGTTATATTAACAAAAAATGAAAAACTAAACTTGTTATTTATTAGCAAAACATGTTCTTAACAGAAAATAATTTACAAATAAACTTGTTTTAGGAAAACAGAATTAAATATTATAAAACTTTGTTTGAAGCAAAACCATTAGTTAGTTGTTTCAATCAAATGATGCCTATTTGAAAAGAAGTTGTGATTCCTATGTTAAATGAAATTAAATTAGGCAAATTTATATTTTTATTAACAGTAAGTAAAAACACTAAATGTTTACTAACAGAATCTAATAAACAAATGAAACCAAATCTAAATTTAAACTAATAAAATTAAGTTTATAAAACTATATTATAATACTAGACAGATTCTGTTTTTTTGTTAAAACACTAATCAAATATATCCTGAAAATCCTCAAACTATACATGAAGATAGTCCTAACTAATACCAAACAGTAGCAAAAAGAATCATGTCAAAATCTATTTTCAAACTCTAGTTATTCAGATTTTAAGATTTTGAGAAAATTTGATTACATTCAAATTTTATAGTTCAAATTTGAAATTTAAAAGTATAGGGTGAAACTACATGAAAAATGTGAGCTATTGCAAAAAGAATCAACTCAAAACACTAAATATATTAAAATATATAAGCAAAACAAAATTGGAAAACATTCTGTTAATTAAAACAAAACAGAAAATGAAAAAAAGATTTGTGTCGGTCAGGGGGCTACGTGGCGTGATCCGATTGGCTAGCGAGTGTGTGCGGTAGGTGAATTAGAGCGGGCGACCGATTCGGAAGAAGATACCGGTTCGGACTTAAGTCCATTCTAATCTGGACCGTGGGTTCGGGATCCGATGGTCGAGGGGGCTTACGGGGTAGAAGTCGTCGGCGTCGGGGTACTCCGGCGAGTCCGGTAGCGGTGATTGCGACGGCGAGGTGCTCCGGTGGTCGGGGAAGACGGGGAAGTGGTCCGGGCGACGGCGATGGTTCTCCGGAGTTGATTGGTGGCGACGGCGAGGCGAACGGTGGTCGGAGGTGGTGGCTACGCTCGACGGGAGGTCCGATGGTGGTGGCTACTCCGGCGAGAAATCGACGGCGTCTCGGCGAGAGAGAGAAGGGGGACTCGGGGTGAGATGGATGCGGGGGTTGCCGGCTACTTATAGGGCGCTCGAGGGGTGCGGGGGAGTAATGGGGAGAGAGATCCGGCGAGGGGAAACGGTCGGCGACGAGATCCGGTCCGGCGCTCGCGGGGGAGACGATGACCGTTTCGGGCAACGGTCGGTTGGCGTGGGACCCGGATGTCAGCGAGTGGGCGCGTGACCGTTACGCGCGGTCGGCCGACCGGTAATGAATGCGCGATTAATTGCCCGTGGGCCGGCCCGTTTAAATGCAACCGTTACCGATTTTCTTTAATATTTTTACAGAGACATTCAAAAGCTTTTAAAGTATTAAAATCATCTCCAAAAATAGGGGTATTATATATCAAAATTAACATAATAATAAATGCTATTTAATGAACATTTTTATTCTGTCATTTGAAGACTTTGAAAAAAATATTATTTTCAGAAATTGCCTAATTGTTTTTGAATCCTTTTTGCAAATATTTTCAAAATAACTCCTGGTCATTTTTGTTCAAATAATTCACCAATTTGACCCTGGTGTGGAGTGTCATGTTACTCCTCTCTTATTTTGAACATTTAACCAGAATTTCAATTAGGGAAATGCAACATAGGGAAAAGTAGAAGGGACTTTCAGAAAATCAGAAAAGGCATTTCAACTATCACATACAATAAAGCAATGATGATGATAGATGCATAGCTATATCATAACATTCCAAAATGGAATTTTGGGATGTTACAGGTTAGAGGCTTATCGTGGCAATGTTGTGAGGCTTGTCAAACAAGTGGTAGGTAGCGTGACATAACGATAGAAGCGTACAAAATAGCATAGCAATGATAGTAGTGGTATCCAGGGAAATGTGTCATCTTTCCTGAGATCCCGCTTCGAAGAAGAACGAGTCCATGAAGAAGACGAGCCAACGTAGTCGAACGAATCCTCAGACTCCGAACATTTTCGGAACTCTATCGAGAAGAAGCAATCCGAAAACAACAATCAACACATGGTACACCACAACATATGCATGAGATGATGCACAAACAAATATGATGCATGTCCGGTTTAAATATGTAAGGCATGACAATTCACATCAAACAACTACTACACATTAAACTGAAGCTCAATATGCAACGAGTTGCATATTGACGAAACTCCACAATCGATTATTTAGACCACTCTCATTTAGGTACACGACAATATTAAATGTTGTTAAATATGGCAAGAGGTGATGCATAAGTAAACTACATATCTAGGCAAGTTTAAATGAGGCCGGAAACAACATATAACATTTCCAAAACGACCCCATATGTTAATTTCGAAATTGGTTTGGATCTGAACTAACAATATTTTATTTTTTAAAACCATAGAATAAAGTAAACCATGCAATTCTACACGTCATTCTAGTCGATTTACATATATAGAACATCTCAAATGGAGCTACGGTCTAAAAGATATGACAATCACAAGATTATATGCCATGAATGCGAAATGCATGAAAATGACAACCAAAAATGTTTAAAATTATGGATGCAACATAATATTTTATACTACATGAAATTATAAGCAACTTCCATATATGTCATGTCCAAAACGGAGCTACGATTCAACAATAACAACCAACAGAATGTTTTATTTCAAATCTGCCCAAAACAGCAAGATGGCATATTGCACACATGCAAACAACAAGCTACAAGATTCTAAAATGCACAAACTAAGCATGGTTAGAAAATAATACACACTTCATTTCATCTTCACATATCATACTCGAAATAGGCGTGCATCACATGGTAGGAAGCCCGCAACATGGCTAGTTGGAAACAGTTTCAGACTTAGTGAAATAGCAGTTTTTGACAGTGCACTTTTTATCACGAAGGCATATTGACAGCAGTAAAACTATAAGGTAAAGTGCATATTATAGCATGAAAATTAACAGCATGGTAGTGAACATTATAAGCTAGAAATAACTCCACTACACCAACCCCAAAGGACATATAGATCACTAGCAAAACAAATGGCAAGACAGCAACAAAATGTTACAGATTCTAGACTTAGAAATATTTTAGCATCCCAAAACCGCACATTTTTATAGCATGTGGGCAACAAGAAAATAAGACCTAGACATGCATTATCTTGTCAAATAAAATGACCAGGGGCTAGTTCACATGTCAAAGGGCATATCTCATGTTCAAAATTATTTCATATCATGCATGGACTTAATCACACGAAAATGACAAATGGGCACCACAGCAAAATGACATGCACACAAATTGCTCAAATGACAAAACTAAATACATAGATAAATTCTATGGATTTTTCTACCCCGAAAACATATGTAATATGTGGGTTTTCGTATTAACAAAATGACACAACAATTATGCGGGATTAGGACCTAAACCCTTTTAGCAAGTTATTTATGCAAATAAAATTCAAACATCACATTAACTATTTTTATCATGCATGAAAATGCGATACTATCAATGTACACATTCACATATACAGTTTGAATAATTCGGATGCATGATTAATGTATATGCGCAATACAAAATATGACACATATGCAAAATAACCGAAAATGACATGTCAAACATTTTTATCATTTGCGAAAATGGGATATAAATATTCTACACATTTTACATGTATAAAACATTTTAATCCGGCACATGGTTAATTATTTCTTAGCAATTTTAAACAAGCTTCTCCCTGAATTGTAAAAACGCAATTGGGCCTAACAGTGGGCTTGATATAGTTATACTTCACATAGGGGCGGCTCGCCCTGGGTCGGCTTGGAGCTGGGCTAGGGACCGGCTGGGCCACGCTGGGCCGGAGGCACTGGTGGCCGGCCCGTAGGAGGCGCTCGGTCGATGGGCGCTCGTCCTCCCTACCCGCACGCGTAGGAGGCAGTGACGACCATGCCAGCGGAGGAGGTCGGCGAGCAGCGGTGGAGGGTCAGAGGGGCCAAACCACAGCGGATCTGGGCCAGGGTCGCCAGATCCAGGGGTGGCGACTCCATTCCCGATGGCGTCGGCGACCGGCGATGCGAGGCCGGCGATCGGCGAGGCTTGCGGGGCAAGCGGTAGCGGGGTTTCATGCAGTCCATTAGAGAGAGGGAGAGATGAGACAGAGAGGGATGAGGAAGATGGAGTGGGATGATTGCACTCTAGCCTGGGTCCGGCGAGCCTAGCGGCGCTCCGGTGATGGGGCGCGAGGGGGGCGGTGCAAGGGTGTTGTGGGAGCCCCTGGCTCGGGCGAGCAGGGACCTCAGGGTTTGGGGGCAAGCGGTGCGGCCGGCTCGCGGCGGCGGGTCGGAGGCACGTGTTCGGTCCCGAGCGGGCCCCGGATGGGCTTTGGCGGGCTGCGGCAGCTGGATGTGGAAGGAGGCTGTGGTGGCACGGATTTCGAGAGGAGACTAGGGTTTTCCCAATTAGGCAGGGATAGGGCTCTATTTATGGCAATTAGGGGCTAGGGTTAGCAGGTTTTGCACCGATTCAAGCCGTACGATCGAGATCGGATGGCTGCAGTCATGGTAATAGGCTAGGTAGGTTAAGTGGGTTGTGTTGAGTGGGATAGGTGGAGATGAGAGGGAGGTTTGGGCTCGTGACACGAGTTTTATAACCCGAAAATGTTCGTCGAATAACCGATGACCACACTGCTATGGTTGACCGTCCGGGTATCAAACGACCTTCGATTGCGGCGAAATTTGGTAGGCGGTCTACCTATAATATAACAAGACCGCATGTCGACTTTCGACCCAATCTGAGAATATTTCATACACACTTTAAAAACGATATTTTATCGATGTCGCGGGCGCGTGCATGTGTGGTTGGTCTCGAAACGGTCGACGACACAAACGGATAGAACCAGCAACTACAAATGAATGCAAGTTTTCGAAAACAAGCGATGATGCTATGCAGATGATGCGAATGATGTGCTGATGAATGCAACAACCAAACGAATCACACGACGAGAATGGAAATAAAGGGGAATCTTCTGGAGCATCGGTCCCGAGCTGTTACAGTCCTGCTTGATTGTATTGATGATGTGTAGGTCACAGAGTCGATCTACCTCGAGATCAAAGAGCTAAACCCTAGATGATTTGTACTATTTCTACAACATAAAACCATCTGTCTTATATAGACGTCGGGGGTACCTAGGGTTTACACTTGGTCGGTTACATGCCGAAGAGATAAACATGCCAATTTGCTACATCAAACGTGGAGAACAAACCACGATTCCTGAAGCTTCCTTCCTCAAGATAGGGCCTTCGATTGATCAATGTTCGGCAAGCGGCCCATACAATCCGGCCCATAAGAAACAGGTCGGCCTCCCGAGGACCCCTTAATCCAAGACTCACTCACAGACGGCCCGAGGACCCTTAGTCCAGGACTCCCTTAGTAGCCCCCGAACTAGCCCCCAACGCCAAGGGTCTTAGCTTTGACTTCTACATGTGACTAGAGTCTTTAGCTTGCGGGGTGAGTTCTTCTTCCTATTTAATGATCCGTCGTGGTTAGTTCGTCCTTCGATGACGCATAATGTTTTCGATCATATGATCGACCGAACACCGTGAATCACTTAGTCCCAAAGGCCAAACTTCAAAGTGTAAACAATGTGTACTGACAACCTTTCTAACGAAGGGTCGCGGCCCACCACGACCACTGAACCAGTTATGAAAACTCGATTCGCGGTTCGACGCTGTTTTTACCTTAACATGATTCATCATTGCATAAATCGTGCTCCGTTTCACACGGGATATGATTAATCATACCAAGTTTCTTTATGCGTGTATAACGGCACACACATATTGGGAAGTGGAGGGATTTGCGGTGAAATAAAGGGAGGCTAATTGTCATCGCGCCAAATAAAAGGGAAAACCCTCAAGGCCTATTCACACTCCTCATTCACATCCTCCGCTTCCTCAATCTCCCTGAGCCTTGAGAGCCCAGATCTAGTTCTTCCTTGACTTCTCCTCCGAGTTATAGCCAAGGTGGATTGGAGCTCCAACGACAAGTGGGAGGCCTCCACAGTCACCGACCAAGACATCCGGGACCTAAAGGAAGCCACTACCTCCCCACCAACGTCTTCCACCGTGCTATGAAGAAGAACCGGGTAGTTCCCACCCCCAAGCCACGCGAGAGGGTGGTATTCATCCCCCACTTCATCCGAGGACTAAGCTTTCCACTCCATCCCTTCTCTAGGGGTCTCATGTCCTTCTATGGCCTATAGTTCTACGACCTCACCCCGAACTCCTTTATGCACATATCGGCATTTATCATCGTCTACAAGGTCTTTCTATGGATCAAACCACACTTCGGCCTTTGGCTCAAGGTCTTCAAAGTCAAGCCGAAGAATGTCGTGAGCGAGCACGTGGACTGCAGAGGGGCGGTCATCAACAAGCTCCCCCGCATTGGATGGTCGAACAACACCTTCATCATCATCATCAAGATCTGGCAAAAGGAGTGGTTTTACATCACCGAGCCAAGGTAAGAAGGTCAGGTTGCTCCGGTCGAGTTCAGATCCGGACCCCCCACAAGATTGACCTCATGGCTACAAAAGGGCCTTGACCGGGGGTCGGATGTGGAGGTGGACAAGTTGCAGAAGCGCATCACCTCAATGATCAAGGCCAAGATTGAGCTGGTTAACGTGGTCCAGATCATGCTTTGATGCCGCATCCTTCCCTGCCAGCGTCGGGACTCCCCATGTGGTCTTATCAGCTTGATGATGAGCCTACCGTTCATTAGCTCTTCCGCACCACTACGGAGAAACTATGGAAGGCGTTGTTCAAGCCTCGGAAGAGCTGGCCAACCGAGGAGGAGGATCGAGGCGTACACGCTAATAACCCTCCTACCAAGGTATAATATAATTTCAATTGAACGGCTTTGTTTTCCGACAAAAGATCTAAACACTTTTCCCCTCATATTTGTAGAAATGGTTGAGCAAAGCCATAGGAATCAACTACCCGGCACCATAGCCCGAAGACCCCATGTCAAAGCTGTTGTCGGAGATGCTCGTCTTGGCGCCTTACAAGGCCCCAGAAAAGAAAGAAAAGAAGAAGGTCGGAGGAGGTCCCTGCATAAAGGACCAGCCGGACATTGCATCCAAGGAAACCCATGCCTCCTCTAACCATGAGGAAGAGCATGGAGACGAGGAGGAGGGGGGTTCCCCCTCACAAGAAAGAGTGAGGTGTCATCGGAAACCACGGAGGAGGTACCTCTTCCTGCCCTGACGGGGTTATTACCCCTAGGTAGGCCAAACCTACGGGGTTCTCACCCCTGCTTCAATAAAAATCACATTGTCGGCTGCCTCACGGCTGGCTGGGGTGCGGCCGGCGGGCTCGTTGCCGGCTGGCTCATGGCCAGCTGACCAAGGAGTCGGTTCGTCCCTGGCCGGCTGGGCCATGGTCGGCTGCCTCCAGGTCGGCTCTTCCGTTGACCCTCAAGCGAGGAAGGCCCCGTCCCATCTCTCTGTGTGCGGGTACGGAAACAAGACAAGACCCCCACGACGGACCCCAGCGTGGCCATAGTGACCGCTAACATGCGGGCGCGCATGGCTACCGTCCAATCGGTCATACCGCTGACCGTGGCTGACTTCGACCGGGCAGGGCAATAGTGTCGGTAGGCCTCCACCCACTCCATTACCTGCCTCCACGTGGCTACAATGCTGCCTGTCGTACCGAAGACCTCGGCCGGCTGGCGCAAGGTGACACTGCTTGGGCAGCCCATGCAGTGGCATGTGAGCGCGGACCAATCGCGGAGCCGGCTAGCAGTCCCCCGTGGGTGACAAGACTACGCAGCCGGTGGGCCCTACGGGTGTCGATACGGCTCAGTGGGTGGACCCCCTAGCGTGCCAGAGAGGCTGCCAGCCAGGCCCCCACCCAGTACTTTAGGGATATTGTAAGCCGGGGGTTGGCCTATAAAACCCCCCGAGCCCCCCATGCACGGGGGACAGACTCATTCACACACACGGGACCTCTTCCTCCCACATCCACTCATGTAGCAAAGGAGAAGGAGTCGGCTGCTCCTTCCTCCACCTCTAGACAACAGGTCCAGGAACAACATTGTAACCACCCTCATGTATCAACCTAGACCAACGAGGACTAAGGGTATTACCTCCCACAGGGGGGCCCCGAACCTGGGTACATCATGCGTCCCTCGCCGCTTGTGCCTAATCCCGCTCCCGAAGCCTGTCGGCATCCTTCGACCCCAACCACCTTCGATAAGCCTACCCATCGCATCTATCGTGAGAAAACGATGACAGTTGGCGCCCACCATGGGGCCGTACGCGAAGCCGGCCGGAGTCAAGCTTCGGGCGGGACCCTTCACCACCTCCTCCATCTGCTCCAAATCCGGATGGAACCGCAGGCGCATCAGGCTTCCTCCAGCAGGCCATACGGGCAATAACGTCAGCTTCCCCGACAAACACTTCGGCGACGACCTCGCACTAGACATCATTGCGCTCACCGAGCGCTTCGGCAGGCTGAGCGTCGCCGACAAGCCAGCGGCCGACGAGTACCCTAGCCAGGTGCTCTGCTGCACCGATGCGCCCTCGTTCATTGGAGCTCTCCGCCCGACCGAGCCCAATGGCTCCCACGTCTACGTAGGGGTGATGGTCACTGCCTCATCCATCTCCTCCGGCCATGCACGGGCCAAGACCCATGTGGTCGTTGTCTACGCCGGCACCTTGGATCCGCTCGGCGCTTCCCTCAAGGGACTGAGCAATCCCATTGCCCCAACAGCGAACCCAAATGCCACCATAGCCGAGCTCGAGGCAGTGCGCCGCCTACTATTGGAGGATGCCAGCGCCCTTGTGGCTGAGCGGCGTTGTATGGAGGCCACTCACTGGGAGTACGCCTGGAAATAATTGGTGGTAACTTGCCCGTCTACGACACCCCCGCGGCCAACCTGCGGCATGCCAAGGTAGCCTACGAGGACTTGGCTACCTTGACAGGCGAAGAGCGCGCCTCGCACGAGTGACCCATCAGAGATCTCATCGACACCGCCAACGAGCAGCAACTCTTGCAAACCCCCGGTGGATTCGCCTCCGAAGGTCCCCATACCAAGGGCGAGGGCGTGGGACTGGTGGCCGTCAGCCGGCTCAGCATTCCTGCTCCCCTTGTGTCTCCGGCTGGTGGGCTGAGGCAAGCAACCCCTCGCACTCCCAACAGCCGGCACGGTCAGACCCGCCGGTCGTCCACCTAGAGCTCGCTGCCCGGATCGGACCACGCGTCCCCCCAAGTGACAACAACGCACGCCTCCGCCTCGACCGGCTGGCGCAGTCGGCCCTCCCCGAGGAGGAGGGCTCAATCGGTCCGGCATGCTTCGGCCCCCTGTTCTTTAACGAGCCGTTCCCAACCGGCTTCACCCTTCCCCGAGACACCCCGAAGTACAATGGGGCTGCCAAGCCTGAGGACTTGCTGATCGACTACACAACCGCGATCGGCATCACTAGGGGGAACAAGCGCGTAGCCGTCCTCAATGATCCCCTCATGTTGATCGGCTCGGCTCACACTTGGTTCAACAACCTGGCAGCCGGTAACATCAACACCTAGACTGACTTCGAAGAAGCATTCATCCGCAACTTCACCGGCACGTACAAGCGGCCGGGCCATGTGCGTTCAGGGGCCGGACGAGGCCCTCCACGACTACCTCACCCGATGGACCAAGCTCCGCGACTTCTACGAAGGGGTGCACTAGGTGCAGGCCATCCAGTACTTCGTCGAAGGTTGTTGCGACGGCACCTACCTCAAGCACAAGCTCATGTGCTCTGAGACGGCTACACTAGCAGAAGTCATAGCCAAGGCGGACAAGTACGCCACGGCCAACTCCGCAATTCGGGTCAAGACAACCCTGCCCCCCAAGGCGACATAGACGCCGGCTGTGTCGCGACCGGCTACCGACAACCGGCAGCCGCAGAACAACAAGTGCAAGACCGACCATCCGGACTCCCGCTACGGGAGTTGGCAGGTCGCCACGATCGAGGAAGAGGAGTCGGCTGCCCAGCCTTCCGTCCAACGTCAGCTTCTCACAGCGACTGGTCTGGGCAGATGACCTTTCGGCTCCTCCCGTGCCGCCTGCCTGTCATAGGAACAAGCATGAGAATAGAAGGTAGGGGTACGAAGGGAGTGGGCAGAGTCTTAGCTATGGTAAGGATGTAGAAACGGATGTATGAGTCCAGGCCCGTCTCGTGGAGGTAACAACCCTACGTCTCAGTGCTGTGGAGCTTTGTCGTGTGGAGAATAGAGATTACAAAGGTTGCAAACCCTTGTGCCAGAGGGGAGGGGCGGCTTATATAGAGTGCGCTGCCCCTCGTAAGTGCGAGGCATCCAAGGGTCCGATCGTGGGTGTAAAGACGAGTGTTACTGGTAACGTACATCATAATTGCTACTAATGTTGACTGGACCAATGTAACACCCCGGACACACCCGCCGGTGGTCGTTACTCCTGGCGGGATCTAGACTGGCCTCACAGATCAATACTAGTCTTTTCTGCGCACTTTGTCCTCACTCATGCGCACCCGGGACCAACTTCCCGATCGGTCACCCATCCTAGAACTACTCCAAGCCAAGCACGCTTAACCTGGGAGTTCTGTCTGAATGGGATCCCGGAAAAGAAGGAATTCCTTATTGATATGAGTAGTCTATCATTCCTAATAAGTCAGGCTATCACATACACCACCACTCACAGGAACCGACTTCCTCGTTGGGTCACAAGAACGTTCCCTCTTGCTACAAACGTCTGTGCGTCCAGTTCGATACATGTGTCATTCCGTGTGCCACAACGGGTCACAAACTTCCTGAACAACATGACCGTGCACCTGTCGACAAACATCCGTGTAGCCACGACGTTTGGCTCTGATACCAACTTATAATGCCCCGGACACACCCGCCGGTGGTCGTTACTCCTGGCGGGATCTAGACTGGCCTCACAGATCAATACTAGTCTTTTCTGCGCACTTTGTCCTCACTCATGCGCACCCGGGGCCAACTTCCCGGTCGGTCACCCATCCTAGAACTACTCCAAGCCAAGCACGCTTAACCTAGGAGTTCTATCCGAATGGGCTCCTGGAAAAGAAGGAATTCCTTATTGATATGAGTAGTCTATCATTCCTAATAAGCCAGGCTATCACAACCAATGCCTGCCTGTTGGCCTCCTGGGGGTGGCTTCTGGTCTTTTGGAGTCAACTAGAAGTGAGGTCTTCCAAGTGACAGGTGATGATCGAGTGGCGGAAGAAGCCTCCGAGTGGATTGCTTGTCGAGTGACCTGAGCGCCATCGGGAATCCAGTCGGAATCTTACTTGTGATCTTTAAGTCCTCCAATGTAGTGTCCTTAGGTAGGGTATGTAGGTCAGGCCTAGGACCCTACCCTTTTGTATATATCCTCGTCATTAGCCCCTGAATGGATCAGGGTTCGAGTGGTGAATGGGGATATCGATGCCAGTTCAGAACAAGGCACCAAATCTTCCGAATGATATTCGAGGCTTCAACGAAACTTGTGTCGACTGAACTCTTCATCATTCGCCCAAATCGATTCAGTCTTGGAAGTGCCCGAGTGAATGTTCAATGTCAATTTTGGTTCCGAGTGATCTAAAGGACTCTTTGGAAGTGATGGGTCGGTCTGTCAGGCCCGGATCTTGCGGGATACGAAAATTTGGGAAGCGCGCGCCTGTGATGATGACGCCACGATCAGAGCGAATGGGGGCATGACGCCTCGATTCCTGCGCCAGTCATTTCGCCATGTACAGGGGGTCGTCTACGGTTGGGATGTGCGGGGATCTTGCGGGCCCACCCATCAGTGAGGCACTCGGCGGGGTATAAATCATGAAGCGCTGCGGATTGCCTAGTATCTTTCCCCCAAATTTCCTCTCTTCCTCCGCCTCCCTTGTCTCCAGCGCTCCACTCCGCTCCGCTCCGACGAGCTCCGCCACTGCGATGACGAAGGGAACAATGGAGAAGTTGGAGCTCGCCAAGAAGGGAGCCGCGAAGGGCAAGGCCAAGAAGCCCTCGACTGCTCGGTTCACCGCGCCGCTGGGATGGATCCAGGGGGACTTTCTCCCCTCGGTGGTCACGCACGCGTATATCGAGAACCTGGTCGTCGATGGGTTCGTGGCGGATGGTGCCTGGAGGTTGCCATAGGGGGAGCGCGAGCTGGAGCCGCGCGAAGGAGAGCAGGTTCTTATCCTCTCCCACGTCAAAAGAGGTTTTGCCATGCCTCCCCATCTGTTCCTTAGAGGGGTTTTGAACTTATTCAGCGCTCAGCTCCACCACTTTCCGCCGAATGCCATCTCCTACTTGTCTTCTTTCATCACCTTGCGCGAGTGCTTCCTAGGCACATTTTCACTGTTAGATCTCAGACTGTAAAGAAGGGTCTCCCTGAAGATAGAAAAACTGATGTAGTGCAGCTGTGTGGGGTTCTAGGAATTCAAAAGGGAGCTCGTAGTTCTTTTCCTTCCATGAACTTTCCTGAATCTGTTAGAGGCTGGCAGTCGACATGGTTTTATTGCAAAGACATAGCTTCTCCCAATATGTCGACTTGACTTTCCCCTTTCACATCTGATCATCCAACCGTCCCCAAGTCCCTAAAGGTGTCAGAATGAGAAAAAGTCCAAGTGGGAATCTTGGTGGACGCCGTAGTGAAACTTTTTTGGGGCGGAGTGACCGGCATGGATCTCCTGGAGACATTCCTTAGGCGACGGATCTAGCCGCTCCTGGCCAGGGACCACACCATGTGGCATTATGCAGGCCCCGGGGACTCGACCCGGATGCATCCAGAAGAGGTTTCGCAGACAACTGTCAAGCAGTGGCTTCGCAGTATCACCGGAGCTTGCGACAATCTACTGGGAGCCAAGATGATCCAACCTTACTCGACAGAGAATCCACCAACGAATCTGGTAAAATACATCTTGTCGACTAACGTACTTTACTGTCGAGTGGTTGATTAATTTGTTGACCGACTTCATTGTTTGAACCATGCAGGAGTGGACGCACATGTACTGTCCCGTCCCCAACGGGAACCAGCCTAAAGATGGTGGGGATAGCGAGGGCGGCATCGTGGATGTCGATGGCTCTTATGACACCGAAGACGAATACGAAGATTTGGGTGAGAACAAGGAGTAAGTCGAGTCTCCTCCTCGCACCGAACGCCACTCCTAGTCTCGTCAAGACCCTATGACCGCCGCAGACAAGGCCCCGGTTCCGAGTGAGAAGAACCCAAAACGGAGCCGACCCTCGACCGTCGAGTCGAGTGAGCGATCGGTGAAGCAACCCAAGCCCAACGTAGCAAAACCTCGCAAAGCTCTGCCCTGCATGAGGTGGGTTGTTCATGTCATCTCCACGTAAGTGTTTACTTTCAAACTCCCGCTGTCGATTGTGACTTCGAATTCTTGTTGACCGAGTGTCGTTTGATCCAGCAGAGCCGCTACCTCAGTGACATCGCCTCCACGGGATAGAGAGGGACCAATGGATGTAGTTCCTGTCAACGCGGCCACTTCCCACAAAGGTAAACAAATCTTTAGTTCTGCTTCTCGAACGGGGTTCGTTGACTGCAGGAGTTGATGTTGCCGATTGTTTTTTGCAGAAATCATTCAACTGGAAGATGATGAGGAACAACCTCGGGGTACGGGAGGTAAAAGTGAGACCTTAGGCACCCCACGCATACGCACCCGAAGAACTCTGCCAACACAGACACCTCAGCGGTCGACTGCTGGGTCGTCCCACGGGATAAGCGACTTGACACGGGTCAGAGCTGATCCCGAGGTGCGTCTATCGAGTGCTCTGCTAGCTATTTCAACTATCATGACATCGACTCCAACCGGACCCACTCAAACTACCTCGACTGCCCCTGCCACGGCGCCGATCCCGCCGGTGACTGCTTTTCCTTTGCACTCCATTCTGGAAGATCATACTGGAGCTGCAAAGGAGGCCATGTTCCAGGCGGAGCAGATGATGTTGTGCACCAAGGAGGCGTACGAGGCTAGCAAGTTGGCTTACGACGCCAGCACATTGCTTCACACCAATGTCCGAGTAAGTTCGATTGTAAGTACATTTCCGATTGAATTCCTGTCTTCTTTGATTGTACACCCACTGGGTGTTTGTTTTCTGCTTGTAGAATATTTGAAGGTTCTCCACTCGAATAGATCAGGTCTTTATCGAGTAGGTTTTGGGCCAGTGGTGGCACTCTGAGTGCAGAATGCCCCCACTAGGTGTAGTCCCCGAGTCCGCTGTCGAGTGCTTGCACCGGCAGGGGTCTTAGAGTTTGTCGTATGCGGGATATGTTTTCCCTTGATCGCACCATTCCGAAGCTACCTTGTAGGTTTCATGGATATCATTCATCAACCATGATATGACGCTGCTCCAAGGGTGCGAAGTGGGGTGGCGTGTCACTCGACAGATCGAGTGATAGATGTTCCAGTGGGGGCACGCTGAGTGCACCGACTTTGTGTAGTCCCCGAGACCGCTGTCGAGTGCTTGCACTGGAAGGGGTCTTTAGAAGAGATGATATTCATATGCTTGCGCATGTTTTTTTATTTCTCTACCACTTGACAGATCGATAGTTAGCAGATCGAATGGGGGCACGCTGAGTGCACCCACTGGGTGTAGTCCCCGAGATCACCGTCGATTGCTTGCACTGGCGAGCGTCTGGTAGAGATCGTCGAATGCTCGGACAGGGCAGACCTGGTCGAGTGTATTTTATTTTTCTTAACCGTCCCACAACGAAGCTACCTTGTACGTTTCATGGACATCATTTCATCAACCATGATATGACGCTGCTTCAAAGATGCGGAGTGGGGTTGACAGGTCACTCGACACATCAAGTGATAACAGTTCCAGTGGGGGCTCTCTGAGTGCACCCACTGGGCATAGTCCCCGAGACCGCCGTCGAGTTCTTGCACTAGCGGGGGTCTGATAGGAACCACCTTGAACTCTGGGTTGTTTACGGTACACATAGTACACGAGCCACTCGACATGTCGGGTGGACTTTTGCTTGAATTCTTCCTCTCCTCAATGCAAGTTTCATGGATATCATTCCATCAACCATGATATGACACTGCTTCAGAGTAGTGGGGTGGGGCGGAGTGCACCATCCAGTCGATTGTTTCTGATCTTCTACACTCTAGAGTGTAGGTGTAATTTGTCGACTGAATTTTCTTTTCTTTGTTGATTTGAGAGAGCTGGTGAACTTGGTCCATAGTATAAAGATCATGAGAAGGAAAGGAACCAGCTGCAAGTGGACTTGGAGGCTTCCAATAGCAGTTTGGAGCGAGTGCAGACTGAACTAAAATCTATGGGAGGTAACTTCTATCGACCCGCTGCACTCTTATGCTCACATTCCATGCTTTGACCCGAGTGCTTTCACTCGAACTGACGTACGCAATGAAAATCGTCGACTCCAAGCGCGACTCAACAATGCTATTTCTTTAGATACCATGAAGAAGGCGCTGGAGGACAAGGACAAAGCGCTTGCTGATGCCCAACGGGTGGCGAAGGAGAAGACTGAAGCTACCGACCAAAAGTTGGCCGCCGCCAAGAAGATGGAGGTGGAAAACTCGAAGCTGAAGTAGGAGCGGGTGGACCTCATCAAGAAAACTGAGCAGCTAACCAAGAGGAGCAATGGATTGGAGAAGCACTTGCGGGAGTTCATGAGGAAGATGTACATCATGCTCGACGGTGAGTATCTTTCTCGACTGGACTTCATAAAATCTTTGACGACTATATCTCATTAGTCCTCCTCTCATTCCTTCTTCCCAACAGAATTCTGCCAGCACTTTGAAAAAGAAACTGAAGAGGTCGAGCCCAATTTGGATCCCACGAAGTCACCTTTTGGAGATGCAGTGGCCATGAACATGTTCCGACTCAATGTCAGACTCCAAGGCGTCCAAGCATATGTCATCCGACTGAAAGCTGCGATGGAGAAGATCGACAAGGAACTGTGGCCTGAAGATACTCTTCGGCTTGACCTCCATGATGGCACGCCTTAACGACCTTCCCATTCGAGTGCAGGCCTGGAGGAAATCTGCTGCCCACCGCGGAGCCGATGTGGTGCTCTCCCTTCTAAGAGTCCATTGTAAGGATGAGAGGGAGGACAACTTGAAGGAGCTCCGAGTGGTGAACACGAAGAAGCTTCAGTTTGAAGATTTCATGGAGACCTTCATTGACACAGCCACGAGGATCGTAGATGGGATAGACTTGGACACATTCGTCGAGCCAGCAAGCCCGTCGAGTGCTTTAAAAACTTGGTCCTTGAGAAAAACTTTATTTGCCTCGGTATGCCGAGTGGAATTGTATCAACTTTAAAACTTCATTCAGGCCTTAAGCCTGAGCGTGTTTGTTTGCTCGCGAAACATTTATCCGTGATGAAACTCTTGAGTTTATCTGCATTTGCTTTCGATCGTTTGTTCTACCGATTTTGTTTTCGACTTAGGTGAAAACTGATTCACAGCTAGGCCTCCGAGTGTGAGGTTCGCTCAACACTCGGAGTAGTTTTGTGCTTAGGCGAAGACTGGTTCACAGCTAAGCTGCCAAGTGAATATATTTCTATCCTCTCGGCAGGGTTTTAAACTTGGACGAAAGCATGTTGGCAGCCAAGTCCCCGAGTGTGACGATCGCTCAATACTCGGAGGAGTTTTGAACTTAGGCGAAGACCGATTCATCGCTAAGTCGTCGAGTGAATAGGCTGCTATCAACTCGGCAGGGTTTTTAACTAAGGCGAAAGCATGTTCACAATTAAGCCTTCAAGTGTGAGGATCACTCAACACTCGGAAGAGTTTAGAACTTAGGCGAGGACTATTTCGCAACTGAGCCCCCGAGTGTGAGGATCGCTCAATGCTCGCAGGAGTTTAGAACTTAGACAAAGACTGATTCGTAGCTAAGTCGCCGAGTGAATGG
This sequence comes from Hordeum marinum, assembly GCA_022496015.1. Taxonomy (NCBI): domain Eukaryota; kingdom Viridiplantae; phylum Streptophyta; class Magnoliopsida; order Poales; family Poaceae; genus Hordeum; species Hordeum marinum. The sequence continues at coordinate 388,572,054 of CM039678.1, read as the reverse complement.
ACTGTTATTCACTCGGCAGGGGGTTTAACTTAGGCGAAAGCATGTTCACAGCTAAGCCCCCGAGTGTGAGGATTGCTTAGCACTCGGAGAGGTTTCGAACTTAGACGAAGGCTGGTTCGTACCTAAGCCGCCGAGTGAATGGACTGTTGTTCACTCGGCAAGCGGTTTAACTTAGGCAAAAGCATGTTCGCAGCTAAGCCCCCAAGTGTGAGGATTGCTCAGCACTCGGAGAGGTTTCGAACTTAGACGAAGGCTGGTTCATAGCTAAGTTGCAAAGTGAATGGACTGCTATTCACACGACAGGGGGTTTAACTTAGGCGAAAGCATGTTCCTGGCTAAGCCCCCGAGTGTGAGGGTTGCTCGACACTCGTAGTGTTCCCAAGTGTGAAATTGCATGATCGGAGTCGAAAAAAGACTGCGGAAGTCTAACTTGCATATATGACATGCTCTGAAATATTTCCATTACATCAAAAATCCTTCCGTCTCTACGTATAGAAGCGCCGGAGCAAATCTACGGTCCAAGCCCCTGGCTCGTCCATCTGCTTCTTGTGGTTGTACAACTGATAAGCTCCATTGTTCAACACCTTTGTAACGATGAAGGGACCTTCCCACGCAGGAGTGAGTTTGTTGGGTCGCTGTTGATCCACTCGGAGCACCAAATCCCCTTCTTGAAATGACAGACTCTTGACATTCTTCCCATGGAAGCGCCGTAGATCTTGCAGATAAGCCGTGGTTCGGATCAGAGCCATCTCACGCAATTCCTCCAGGAGATCAACGCCATCTTGTCTGGCTGTTCAGCTGCGGCTTCAGAAAAAAGTTCCACTCGGGGAGAGTTGTGAAACAAATCACTCGGCATGACAGCTTTGGCTCCATAGACCAGGAAAAAAGGGGTCTGTCCAGTCGACCGATTGGGTGTTGTTCTCAGGCCCCATAGAACAGATGGCAACTCTGTCACCTAGGTTCCAGCTGCATGGTCCAAGTTGCGCATGAGACGAGGCTTTAAACCTTGAAGTATGGGACTGTTAGCTTGCTCAACTTGACCATTGGTTTGGGGGTGTGCAAAAGAAGCATAATCCACCCGAGTTCCTTGAGAGGTGCAGAAGTCTCTGAATTCTTCCGATTCAAAGTTGGTGCCATTATTCATGATGATGTTGTGAGGAACACCGTATCGGAAAAGTATCTCCCTCACGAATGTGACCGCCGTCTGAGAGTTCAACTTCTTTATCGGCTTGGAACTACCCACTTTGTAAATTTGTTGACTGCGACAAACAAATGAGTGAATCCGCCTTTTCCAGGCCGAATGGGACCAACCATGTCGAGTCCCCAAACAACAAATGGCCAGGCAAGGGGTATTGTCTTCAAAGAAGACGCCAGCTTGTGGGACAAGTTTGCATAGAATTGGCACCCTTCACAATGATCGACAATGTCTTTAGCCATCCCATTAGCCCGTGGCCAGAAGAAACCAGCTCAGTATGCTTTAGCAACGATCGTCCATGAGGACGCATGCTGGCCGCAAGTTCGCAAGTGGATTTCATCCAAAATCACTCGACCTTCTTCAGGGGAGATGCAACACTGCGTCACGTCAGTCGCGCTTTCTTTGAACAGCCGATCCCTGATCATAGTAAAGGCTTTTGACCTGCACACAATCTTCCAAGCTTCTGTCTCGTCTTTAGGGAGTTCTAGTCTAAGGATATATGCGATATAGGGTACCGTCCAATCGGGAATGACGACCAAAATTTCCATAACTAAATCAATCACTGCAGGGTAATCGACTTTAGTCGGATTGGTGGAGCTCATAGCTTGTAGGGGCTCTTCGGTGAAAGGATCTTCTAGTACTGAAGGAGTATGGAGGTGTTCTAAAAACACATTACTGGGGACAGGTCGTCGAGTGGACCCAATCTTTGCTAGCTTATCAGCTGCTTGATTCTTCACTCGGGGAACATGATGAAGTTCCAGACCTTCAAATTTCTTCTCCAGATTTCTGACAGCACTGCAGTATCCAGTCATAGCGGGGTTTCGAACATCCCACTCTTTCATTACTTGATTGACCACCAAATCTGAGTCGCCATAAACCATCAGGCGCTTGACGCAGAGTGAGATAGCCATGCGTAACCCATACAAAAGTGCTTCATATTCTGCCACATTGTTGGAGGAATCGAAGTGGATTTGCAAGACGTAACTCAGATTGTCGCCCTTTGGAGATATCAAGACAACACCAGCACCGGACCCATTCAACATTTTAGAGCCATCAAAGAACATGGTCCAGTGTGCCGAGTGAATCTAGATTGGCTGTTGTTGTTCAATCCACTCGGCCATAAATCTGCAAGTGCCTGAGACTTGATCGCTTTCTTGGCTTCAAACTTAATGTCAAAGTATAGGAGTTCAATTGCACACTTAGCCACTCGACCAGTTGCATCCCGATTGTTGAGAATCTCGGATAATGGAGCATCACTGACGACTGAAATCGTGTGGTTTTGAAAATAATGTGCCACCTTCCTTGCTGATAGGTAAATACCATAAACCAACTTCTGGTAGTGTGGATATCTTTGCTTTGAGGGAGACAAAACTTGAGAAACATAATAGACTAGACGTTGGACCTTGTAAGCTTTGCCCTCCTCTTCTCGCTTGATAGTTAGCACTATACTGACGAACTGATTAGTGGCCGCGATGTACAGGAGCAAGGGCTCTTTGCTGCGAGGAGTAGCAAGCACTGGCTGGGTGGAGAGCAGGGCTCTGAGCATAAAAAATGCTGCCTCGGCTCCTGGAGTCCACTCGAACATGTTGGACTTCTTCACAGTCAGTACAAAGGCAATGCCTTCTCACCGAGATGAGAAATGAATCGACTCAATGCTCCCAAGCAACCTGTGAGCTTCTGAACATCGTGCACTCGCACGGGAGTCTTCATTCGGTTAGTGGCGCTGAATTTCTCAGGGTTGACATTGATTCCTTGTTTGGAAACGAGAAAACCGAGTAATTTGCCGCCAGGGATGCCGAAAGTACACTTGGCCGGATCTAGCTTTATATCGTATCTCCTCAGATTGGCGAATGTTTCGGCCAAGTCAGCCAGTAGGTCGGAACCTTTGCGGGACTTGACAACTATATCATCCATGTACGCCTCGACATTCAAAGGGATCTGGTCGAGTAAACACTTCTGAATCATGTGCATGAAAGTAGCGATGGCATATTTCAAACCGAATGGCATGGTGATGTATCAAAAACACCTGAATGGGGTGATGAAGCCTATTTTTATTTCAGCTGGGCCATACAGACAGATCTGATGGTACCTAGAGTAAGCATCCAGAAATAATAAACGCTCACATCCCACAGTTGAGTCAACAATCTGATCTATGCGGCGGAGGAGAAAATGATCCTTTGGGTAGGCCCGATTGATATGCTTGAAGTCAATACACATGCGGGCAGTGACTTGTCCTTCTTGGGAACCATGACAACATTCGAGAGCCACTCGGAGTTGTAAATCTCCCGAATGAACTTGGCTTGCAAGAGACGAGCCACCTCTTCACCAATTTCTTTATGCTTCTCTGCCACCGATCATCTCAAATGATCCTCGACGGGATTGGCCTTCAGATAAACTCTTAGTCGGTGCTCAACCAAATCCTTGGGAACCCCTAGCATGTCAGCAGGCTTCCATGTGAATATATCCTAGTTTGCACGAAGGAACTGGATGAGCTCGGCTTCCTATTTGCTGTCGAGTGTTGACGATATATTGGTCGGGGCACCAGTTGAATCCGTCGGGTGGATGTGCACTTTCTTCACTTCCCCTGCCGACAGAAATACTGACTCAGAAGCAGGCTTCTTTGCACGCAGCAAATCTACAGGGTCAGCACTCTTCTTGTATTCTTCCAGCTCAACCATGGCCATCAGGTGATCGGTGATCTTGGAGCCTTGCTGGAGGCACTCTTCAGCCCGCTGTCGATTGCCAGTGACCGTGATCACACCCTTAGGGCCTAGCATCTTCAACTTGAGATACACGTAACATGGACGGGCCATGATACGAGCATACGTGGGTTGGCCCAGAATGGCATGATAAGCGCTCTAGAAATCCACGACCTCAAACGTCAACTTTTACTTTCTAAAATTTCTATCATTTCCGAATGTCACATCCAATGCAATCTGGCCGAGTGACCTCGCCTTCTTCCCTGGGATGACTCCGTGAAATTGCATGTTGCTCTCACTCAATCGGGACATCGGAATGCCCATCCCTTTAAGGGAATCGACATAAAGGATGTTTAGACCACTGCCACCGTCCATGAGGACCTTTCGGAGTCGAGTGCCCCCTGTCATCGGGTCAATCACCAGAGCCTGTCGACCAGGAGTGGCCACATGAGCAGGATGGTCTGTTTGGTCAAATGTGATGGCATACTGCGACCACTTGAGGTAGGTGGGGGTGGTAGGTACGGCCATGTTGACCTCCCTGTTGATGACCTTCAATCGACTCTCGCTTTCTACATCAGCAAAAAGCATAAGTGTAGCATTGACAACCGGGAATGTTTCTTTGTCTTCATCATCCTTCTCAGGAGTCTTCCCACTAGACGGAGTCTCTTTGAACTGCTGAATGAGCAGTCGACACTACCGAGTGATATGCTTGGGCAATATCAAGTTGCCTTCCTCGTCTTTCCTCGTGTGGGTTGCACATGGTAGATCTAACACATCAGTACCTGACTGATTCTTTCCTTCCTTAGGGCCAAACTGTCCTTTGGACTTCCCCTTGTTCTTTGCCTGGGTCGCTAGCGCGACTACATCTGCCTGGACAGGGCCATCAGCCTTCCGGTTCTGCTTCCGACTGGAATTGCCGTCGGCATCACTGACGACTGCTTTTCCTTTGCCGCTGCGGAGGCGGTCTTCTTCTTCGCCATTGGTGTACCAAGTGGTGATTTCCATCATCTTACTGAGTGATATGTCGCCTGTTCAACCGAACTTCAAGTAAAGCTCTCTATATGTCACACATGCCTTGAAAGCACAAACAGCCTGATGTTCAGAAACATTTTCCACTGTATGATGCAGAGTGGACTAGAGCTGAATGTAATCCCTTAAGGTCTCATTGGGCTTCTGAACATAGTGCTGCAAGTCAATCAGCCTGGCATGACGCTTGCAAGTGGCCTCGAAAGTTCTGATGAACACTCGGGCGAGATCTTCCCAGCAGTATATACTGGATGGAGTCAGGCGATTCAGCCATGCGCGAGCCGAACCATCCAACATCAAGGAAAATGCTTCATTGCGACATTATCATTGCCACCACCAATCTGAACGGCTATTCGGTAGTTTTCCAACCAAGTCTCTGGCTTTGACTCACCAGAAAACTTCCCGATCCTAGCCGCCAACCTGAAGTTGGGGGGAATCTCTACAGAATGTATGGCCATGCTAAAGCACCCGAGGCAAGAAAAAAAGTTGTGCTGCCACTCGGAAAATCTCTATCTTGTCTATCTCTATGGGCTCTGCCAATATCGACCCACCTCCGAGTGAGGAGATCACGAGCATCAAACCCTGCATTCCGCTCATCATCGAACGAGCGCCTTTCGTCCTGGTGCCGAGGCACGTGCGGACCACCCTGCATAGGAGTGGGAACTCTGTTAGGACCCCGATCCTAAGCCATAAGAATCCAAATGTCAAAGAACTCGGGCTGACATGACTAGTCGTAGAACCCAAGTGGCACATGCGTACAGGGACAGACATACATAACCCAACAATGGAGGTATCGATCTCTAGCGTGTGTAGACAAGTCATAGCAAGCTACAAGGAATCCATTACGTCGTGGGACATAAATGTCATCACTGCACATAGACGAGTCATAGCAAGCTACATGGAATCCATTACACCGCGAGACATTTCCCCAATGGAACAGACACAGTAGCAAAGAAGGATACATGCCGGTCAATCAATGTGTCCGGAGCAGTAGCAAGCTACCAAGGCTCGGTGGAAGCACAAAGAGGCTTTTCCCCGTAAAGATTACTACTAAAGGATCCCATACATACCGTTGCACGTCACATGTGTGCACAACATGCTTGATATGCATAGATACAACTATGGCATCACAACATAACCATACAACATTACACCATTTATATAGAAGGCTCGGAAGAGCCAACACAATAAGATGTTACATGCAGGGGTCACAAGACCCAACATTCAGAACTTTCAAACAAACAAGCGGAAGTTAAACATGTCTGGGTATAGATGTCACAACCCTAGTAAGAGTCATAGGCTAGTAATGTGTTTGCATCATCATCATCATCTATGCATCAATATGAAATGGGGAGAAGAAGAAAACCCCACCCACTTAATGAATTATAGGATTTCTAGATAAATGAAATTTCAACAAATCCAAAATGCCCATAAAAAATGTCCCCTATGTCTGATAAATAGGGACATGGATATACCAGGGGACATTTGTATTATTTGAACATTTAAAATAATTTGAATTAATGGTTTACATCCCTGGAAAATGACAAATAAAGCAAATATCATTATCACTGTTTCCAAAATAATCTGAAACTATTATTATAAGTTTGGAATATTCAAACTACAATTTAGAAAATATGTGGGTCATTTTATAAAAGTCATTGGACCTGCAAAGGAAATAAATAAATATTAGAAAACAGAAAATAGAAATTAAAAAAAAAGCCAGAAGGGGCTTACCTGGCCCAGGAAGGAGATGGCCCAGCCCACCAGGGCCAAGCGGTCATCTTCAACCTCTGCCAGTAGGCAGAGGCGAAGTGCCGCGCGGCGCCAGGAGGCCTCCACCTCCTCCCTGCCTGGTCGCCCGCCTGGAGGCCCCAGGGCGCGCCAGCTCGCCGTCGCCGAGGTCTTCTCCCTCTCTCCCTCGCGGTCGCCGCTCTCTCTCGCTTTCCCCCCCCCTCTGCTCTCCTCCTTCCCCGGCAACCGACGTCGTACTCGCCGTCGATTCGTCGCCCTCGACGCCTCCCCGACCCTTCCGTCGCCGCCAGAAGCACCGGGGTGAGTCCTCGGTTCGTTTCCCCCTCTCCCCGTTGCTCCTCCCCTGCTCTAGCCCTGCTAGCTGTCGACGCCCGAGGGGACCTCGCCGCCGGCCATGGCACGGCCGTGGCCATAGCAGCTGCAGCCCACACCCGAGCATGTGCCTATGCTCAGTGCGTCCCCAGGAGCCGTAGCTGCCACCAGTTCCCCCCCCCCCCCCGCGTCCTGGTCGCCGTTTCCCCGTCGTCCTGAGCTCCGGCCGCCGCCAAAACGGACGTGGCCGTCGACTCCGACGACCCCGCGACCTCCTGCGGCTCAGGATGGATGCAGCTGTGCGCGGGCTACTCGCCAGTGGCCTTAGCTCGCTAGATAACCCCCTGTAGAAGAAACCCGACGGACGCCGCCGTCTCTGGAGGTCACCGGCGTCAAGCCGCCGGCCAACTCCAGTGGGTTTGACCCGGGTGGACCCCTGGCTTGACTTTGTGATTCAATGACAGGTGGGGCCCCTGTCCAGATTAGTTAAGTTAATCACAGATTACTTTAAATCATTTAGTTAAACTAATGTGACACTGACAAGTGGGCCCCGGTCTGCTAATTAGTTAGGATTAATTTTAATTAGTTAGCTAAACTAACCAGACACTGACATGTGGACCCCACATGTCAGGTTTGACTCTGGGCCGAGTCAGCTGACCAGCTGATGTCATCATGACATCATGCTTATGTCATAACTCATTTTCTTATTTTAAAATAATTCCAGAAAATGTTTAAAACTTTGAAAAATCATATAAATTAATCTGTAAATCAGATGAAAATAATTTATATATGAAAAATTATCAGAAAAATGCAATGAATCCAATGGTGCTACTCTCATGCATGATAGAGCAACCCAAATAGGTGAACTTGGACATTTTAGCATTAGGTCATTATATGGAATTTGAAATGAGGACAACTTGGAACCTATATTCAAATCTGAATTAAATAGACATGATCACCATTCTCATTAGCTCACCCATGTATACCACTATGCCATGATGATGCATCATATTGTCGCATTTGCTTGTATTGATTGTTCTTATCTGCATTGCGGTAGGTCCGAATCCAGACGATACTACTCCGTACCCCGACGAAGGAGAGAACTCTTCCGCAACTCAGCAAGGCAAGCAACCCCATTGATCATTCCGATAACATCCCATTCTCTCGCTCCTGCTCTCATTATTGCATTAGGACAAACGATCACATGTCAGTCATACCCGATAGATGATCCTATTCTTATGCATGACCTGATCTTGTCACAGTAAATAGCTACACCTTGCAACCTAGCATACCTGGTAGATGCTTGTGCCGTGATGTGCTTAGCTTATCTTCAAGCCATGCTGCTATGCTTAGAGTTGTGTCAGGTCTGATTCATCTGGGTGATGAGTTAGAGTGAAACTGTGATGTTCCGATGTGTTGAGCTCATAACGAATCCGTTTTGGTAAAAGGTGGCGATGAGAGGCTATGTAGGAGTACATAGTGGGTTGTCTCATTGAGACCGTTCTTAGGAACTGGGTTCCGTGTTTGAGATCCAAGACGAGATACTACCACATGCTGGGCCCTGAAATATGACCCCGCTCGACTTATCAGTCGCTTAGTCTTCGGTCCAGGTATTGCAAGTAGTTTCTGGTGTTTATAGCTTGCTGGAGGCCGTGCATAGCGCTGACCCTCGGGGTGGGTTACGACGCGGTAGGCAGTGGCACGGTGTACCAAGGGTCACCCGAATGGTGGGCTTGGGAACCCTGCGCACATCGTTTGGGACCGTAGTGGAAACTTTGTCCGGACTTCCATGCGGGTCAGTCTCAAATAGGCGGTAGCCTGGACTAGAGGTCTTATGTGATTGACGGTCGTGGCCGACTCCCTCGCTGGGCATCCGCTTGAAGGTTGCCGAGGTGCATGGTTTATGGCACACAGCGATAAGTGGCGAGAGCGTGTGTGAAGAAGTACACCCCTACAGGGTTATGAAACTATTCGAATAGCCGCGTCCGCGGATATGGACTACTTGGAGAACTTATGTTGTTCATAGATAATCAAATGGATACTTCTAAAAATCTCAAGACAAGTGTGAGTACCGTGGATGGCACTCTTCCGGGAGGGGAAGGTGAGTCCATGGTGGGGTATTGACATGGAGTTAGTGGACTCGTGTGCGATAAGTAAAATTGTAACAAAGAGTGTAAAACTGAGTAGTGTAGGTTAGCCATGAGTCAAAGCTGGCTTTCTGCATAAACTCCTCCACCCCTTTGTTGATACATGAGCATAACTAGACTAGGTCTGTTTTAAAGACTTGCTGAGTACGATTGTACTCATCCTTGCTAATTAATGTTGCAGAGGAAAACCAGGACCCATCAGGTGGGTTCTATCTAGACGTTGACGATGCCGAATAGCTGGTGTCCCAGCTACGACCCTGTGCCGTGTGGCGTGCTGTAGATAGTCAGGCCATGTGCCCTCTTTTCATTTCACTGTCCGTACTCGGATAGTTCTAAGTTTCCGCTGGCTTGTATGAACTTGTTTGTATAACTTGAGTGCCGGGTCATGTGACCCCTATCTGTAAGAACATATTATGCAAGGTTCTTCTGAGCCTTTTAAATAAAAGTCATGTTGTTGTATGGTTATGTTGTGATGCCATAGTTGTATCTATGCATAACGGGCATGTCGTGCGTACGTGCGGCGTGCAACGGTATGTATGGGATCCGACACCTAGTTGTGTGCCTTTAGCAGTACTCCTTACGGGAAACTGTCTTTTTGTGCTTCCACCGAGTCTTGGTAGCTTGCTACTGCTCCGGACACATTGATTGACCGGCATGTATCCTTCTTTGCTACTGTGTCTGTCCCTTTGGGGAAATGTCTCGCATTGTAATGGAGTCCCTGTAGCCTGTTACGACTCGTCTATGTGCAGCGATGACATTCGTGTCTCGTGACGTAATGGAGTCCTTGTAGCTTGCTACGACTCGTCTACACACGCTTGAGACCGACACCTGCATTGCTGGGTTATGTATGCCTGTTTCCGTACGGATGTGCCACTTGGGTTCTATGACTAGTTATGTCGGCCCGGGTTCTTTGTTGTGTGATTGCCAGCAACATGTTCACATACATGAGCCAAAAGACGCAAACGGTCCCGGCCAAGGTAAGGCTACAGCAATGAAGTACCGTGCGTGAGGCCGCAAAGTGATGTGGCTTGTTACAGTATGGAATCATATGACTTAGGATCGGGGTCCCGACAATAGACATCTACAAAAGTGGCTAAAGGAGCCTGAAAAGCTACAATGACCCTACCAAAGGAATCAGACCTCTGTCTGGGATTCCCAAGCTAATCCGGTCAACAATGAACTTCACGTCATAAGTACCACTAATGAGACTAACGTCTCCTCTGCAAAAACATAATTAAGCAAACGTGAGTACAAGGGTACTCAGCAAGACTTACATCAAAACTAACTACATATGCATCACTATCAATGAAGGGGGTTGTGGAGTTTATTGCAGCAAGCCAACTTTGACTCTTGGCTAACCTATACTACGACTACATGTAGTACCTTTGAGGTGGGATAGACCACACGAGTCCACATATTTTCCAATCAATACACCACTATGGATCCACTTTTGTCTCCCTACGAGAATGCCATCCATAGCACTCACACTTATCTTGCGTATTTTTAGAGTATCCACTTTACTTGTCTATGAACCACATAAGTTCTCCAAGTAGTCCATATCTGAGGACGCGGCTATTCAAACAAATCATTTCACCCTGCAGGGGCATACTTCTTCACACACGCTCTCACCACTTATCATCATATGCATGTCATGCATCTCGGCAACCTTCAAGTGGAAGCACTGGCGTGGGCGTTGGCCACGATCGTCAACCACACAAGACCCTAGTCCCGGTTAATCGCTTATTTGAGACTGAACCCGCACGGAAATCCGACCGAAGTTTCCACTAGGTACTCAAATGATGTGCGCAGGGTTCCCAACCCTACCTCGATGGATGGTACTACGCTTGGTACATCGTGCCACGGTGCATCTACCACGCCATAGCCTACCCCTCCGGTCAGCGCTATGCACGGCTGCCAGCACATCCTACAAACACCAGAAACTAGTTGCAACTCCTAGACAGAGATCAAGGAAATTAATAAGCCGAGAGGGTCAATTAAGGATCCCAATGCGTGGTCGTATCTTGTCTTGGATAACATACATAGAAGTCAGTTCCTAAAGACGGTCCGAATGAGACAACCCGCCATGTACTCCTACATGGCCTCTCACCGCTACCTTGACCAAAACGTGTTCACCACCATTCCAATTCATTGCGCAGATGGATCAGACCCAACACAACTCTAAGCATAGCAGGCATAGTAATCAAGCAGTTGCGCAGATGGATGAGTAAGCACAATATGGCTCAAGCAGTTGCTTCTCATGCTAAGTTGTTTTAACTATTTACTGTGGCAAAGACAGGTCATGCAAAGGAATGGGTTCAACTACCGGGAACATGTAACAGTTGAATCGTTGTTGTCCTAATGCAATAAAAGAGAGCAGGCGCGAGAGAGTGGGTTCATATCAATATGCTCCAGGGGGTTTGCTTGCCTGACAGTCCTACAGATATTACTTCTCTTCATTAGTGTCAACGTTGACATTGTCAGTTCCATCGTTTACTAAGAGGGAACACCACCGATAAAACAAGAAAGGAACACATTCAATCCAATGTAGCAAACGTGATGCATGACATGACAAATTAACGTACTGAATTGACCTAGAGGAATAATTAGCCAGGTTAGTTGAAGTGGAATTCAAACAAGTTTGAATTCCAACTCCATATGATAAATCATATATTGCCCTGATCACAAAATGTCCTACTTGGTTGTGTTAACTTGTTCAAACATGCATGATCAAGGCATAAAGAGATTCACTGGATTTTTCTGATCATTTTTCATATATAAATTATTTTCATTTGACTTATAGATTATTTTCTATGAATTTTACAATTTTTCAGCAATTCCTGGAATTTATTTAAATCCTAGAAATGTAATTATTGCATCAGCTAAACGCCAACATGACGTCGTCCTGGTCAGCTGACCGTTCCAGGTCAAACTGACCTGTGGGGCCGCATGTCATCGACTCAGTGTTAATTAGGGGATTATTTTAACTTACCTAATTAACTAGAGGTTTAAATTAGCGGGTGGGTCCCAGTCAGTTGGTCAGGGTTTTCATTAGGGGTGTCATTAGTGGTTAAGGATGGTGCCACATCGGCTTCGCCGGAGTTCGACCGACGGTGACCAAACCCGCGGCGGGGGTCGTCGGAAAACCCCCCCTCCGGTGAGCATTCGCGCGTCGGAGACCATCTACGCGAAGCTCAGGCTCGCGCACATCCATTTCTGGAAATGGGAGGGCGCGGGGTGGACTGCAGTGGCGGCGGCGACAAGCTTTACGGTGACAGCAGCTCGGACTTGCTCTGGCACGGGGCTGCAGCATGCTAAAGGGAGAAGCGAGACTCTAGGAGGCTTCTAAGGGGTACTAGGAGCACGCCTGACGCAGCAAATGCTCTGCAGGAGAACGGGGTCCTCGATCCCGTCGGTCATGGCAGACGGCAGCGCTCAGATCTCACGAAGGTAGGATTAGAGCACGGGCACGACGACAGCAAGAGGGGAAGGGAAGGCAGGCTCACATAGGGGCCTCCGGGACGGTCGGCTTGCTCGGGGAGGCACAGGTGGCCGTAAATCGACGAAGAGAGCTGTCGAAGCTGAAGCTCGAAGACGAAGTCGATGGCGAGGCTCCAAGGCATAAGTCGTTGCGGGACTCATCTTGGACCTTCACGGTGTTGAGACGGGGCTCTAGGACATGGCTATGCGTCAAGGGAAAACCGGTGGCTACGGTGGTTCCCGCCGGCGATCTCGGTTCATCTCGGGTTCGGAGTGGAGAGGCGGGGCATGACGGAGAGAGTGATATGGATGGGCTCAGGGACGTGCATGGCATCCTCTAGGCGTGTCGAGGGGGAGCCAGGCAGCCAGGGAGGAGGTGGAGGCCTCGGCCGAGCGTGCGTCGAAACGCCTCTGCTAGTAGGCTGGAGGTGGAAGACGACTGGCACTCGCTGCTGTGCTGGGCCGGCTTGGGGGGCTACACAGGTAAGCGCCAGGTGGGCCTCTTTCCTTTATTTTCCTATTTCTTTTCTATTTTCCGCAGTTTGTTCTAGTTTGAAATAATATCAAACTATTCTATAAACTCCTGAAAATATTTATGTGGCCTTCTAAATTATTTCCAGAGCCACTAATGTATTTCCAGAGTAATATGGACTTATAAAATATTATTTATAGAATTAATAACTCCAATTCAAATACATTAGAGAGTTAAACCTGAGCCCAAACATGACTTTAAAAGTATGCAAAATTTTTGTTGAGGCATTTAAGGTTTTTCCAAAAATGGTGATTTTAGTAAGCATTTTGGTTCATTGAGACAATCCATTTGAATAATTTTTATTAGGATGATCTTCTAGGGTTTATGCAATCCCCATTTCAAATTTCATGTTGAAATTACGCATGATGCATGAATTATGATGCAACCAAATGCAAATAAGTTCCAGGGTTGTGACACACTCGACGGTGGTCTTCACGGTGAAACTGATCTGTGACCTGAGCTTCACGAGAACCTGTGACTCTTCGGTTTAAGGGAGACCCAGGGCTATACGCCGACTGAACGGTCTCCGTCCTAGGTGAGTTACTATGTATTTTGTTGCGCGACTGCGAAACAACAGAATTCTGACACTGCGCTGCACCTAGCAATGCTCTGATCTGCATCAACCCTATACCATCCTCTGACCGCGATGGCTGAATGGAATCTGCTATCCTAGCAGCAGCTGTAACATTTAACATAGGAGTATGGTATACCTCAACATGGTTGTGAGATCTAGTCGGAAATAGCCGTCACTGACATCGATTGGAAACTGGTGGGCGCTCATGAGCACACTCGTCGAGTTCTCTGTGAAGCTCTTCCAGCCGAATACATGTGGCCTCCAAGGCCTGGGCCTCGGCGGTCGTACCGATGATGGGAGGATGAAGGACTTCACCATCACGACGCAACTGTTCACTCGACGGACCGCCAGCATCTTGCTTGCTGTGACCAAAGCCCAGCGACGGGCTTTGATGGGAGCCCGCCATAAGGACCTCCGCTGCAGGATTGCAGCTCTCGCACTTGGAAGGAACATCGGACTGATCAGAGTTTGACTCGAACATGCCATGGAGGGACTTGACGGGCTCGATCATTGCAATCTATGGAGAAGAAGTCTGGCAAGCCGCTGCATGCCTGACCCAGCGCTGCAGTCGTGAGTGACCGGTTCACTTGAGATGACGATCAGCGGCAGAAGCACGCCGCAGGGACTTGTGCGGAAGTGCGCAGCTCCGCGAACTAGGAGTGCCTCGCCATCGAGAGGCGCTTCTTGTAGCCATGTCGAATCATTGGTGATGGAGGTGAGCACTCCGAAACGGATCTCGTGGCCCAGAGCAAAAACACCACCGAAAGACATGTCGAAGGAGGAAAAACGCAACCTCACTGGAAGTCGCTTAGACGCCTGGCCCATGGTGGGCGCCAACTGTCATAGGAACAAGCCTGACAGTAGAAGGTAGGGGTACGAAAGGAGAGGGAAGAGTCTTAGATACGGCGAGGATGTACACACGGATGTACGAATTTAGGCCCCTCTCGTGGAGGTAATAACCCTACGTCTCAGTGCTTTGGAGCTTTGTCGTGTGGAGAATAGAGATTACAAAGGTTGGGAACCCTTCTGCCAAAGGGGCGGGGTGGCTTATATAGAGTGCGCTACCCATCATAAGTGCGAGGCATCCAAGGGTCCGATCGTGGGTGTAAAGATGAGCATTACTGGTAACATACATTATAATTGCTACTAATGATGACTAGCCTAACGCCTGCCTGTTGACCTCCTGGGGGTGGCTTTTGGTCTTCTAGCGTCGACTGGAAGTTAGGTCTTCCGAGTGAAAAGTGATTGTCGAGTGGAGGAAGAATCCTTTGAGTGTATTGCTTGTCGAGTGACTTGAGCGCCATCTGGAATCCAGTCAGAATCTTACTTGCGATCTTTTATTCCTCGAATGTAGTGTCCATAGGTAGGGTATGTAGGTCAGGCCTAGGACCCTACCCTAGGTATATATCCTCGTCACTTCCCGAGCCCCGGCACCGGTTCCGGCTCCTGCTCCGGAACTGGCTCTGGCTCCAGCCTAGAACGGCGGTCGCATGCTTGACCAGTTCCCCAACCGAGACGGTTCCTACATCATCTTCACCAGTGAAGAGACGGACAAGCACGCTTAGCGCCTGCTCCACCACGAGGTGAATGCCATGATGCCCATGACTCCCTAGTTCATGCACTGGTCTGAGAAGCCAGTTACTTGGAGCCAGGCAGAGCACCCGGCCGTGATGCCAAATCCCGGCAGCTATGCCCTGGTCCTTGACCGCACCATCGCCTCTGAGAGGTGCACCTGCTGCCGCTCGCGGGTGTTAATCGATGGCAGGAGCAGCATCAACATCCTCTACTTTGACATAATGTGAAAGCTGGGGCTCAAGGCAGAAGATCTGTAGGCGAGCCAGACGGTTTTCCATGGCATCGTACCAGGAAAGTACTCCTCCCCCGATGACAAGATCAAGCTCGACATCCTCTTTGGCGGGTCCCGGCCACTTTCGCCGCGTGCCGGTATGGCTCAAGGTGGTGGACCTTGACAGTCCCTATGCGCTGCTGGGTCGGCCGACTCTCGTCAATTTCTTGGCGGTCCCCCACTATGCCTCCCTCAAGCTCAAGATGTCGGGATCCAAGGGGATCATCACCATCGCGCGCGACTACAAGATGTCAATCAAGTGCGCGCGAGACGGCAGCTCGCTGGCCGAGGTCCTGGAGATAGTAGAGGAGAAGCGGCAGCTCGACCAGTTCGTGGCCCTTGGCACCAGCCAGCCGGCCATGCCGGTCCCTCCCTCAGAGTCGGTTGGCGAGGCTTTGTTCAAGCCATCTAAGGACACCACGAATCTTGACCCGGCCAACCCCGAGCAGTGCGTCACCATCGGCTCCCACCTCAACAACAAATAGGAAAGCGAGCTCGTCGACTTCCTCCGTGAGAATCGGGACATTTTCGCATGGTCCCCCAAGGACATACTGGGTGTTCTGAGGAAGTTCGCCGAGCACAAGCTTCACGTATGACCAGACGCGAAACCGGTCAAGCAACGCCTGCACCGTTTCTCTGAGGAGAAGCGACACATTATAGGAGAAGAAATCGCCCGGCTGCTCACAACCGGCTTCATCATGGAAGTTTTCCACCCGGACTGGCTGGCCAAACCAGTCCTAGTGCTGAAGAAGAACAAGACCTAGCACATGTGCATCGACTACACCAGACTGAACAAGGCGTGCCCCGAGGACCCATTCGCCTTGCGACGGATTGATCAAGTCATCGACTCCATGGTCGGCTGTGACCTGCCGTCTTTCTTGGACGCCTACTCCGGCTACCACCAGATCAAGCTAGACCCAGAGGCCCGGCTCAAGACCTCCTTCATCACCCCACTCGGGGACTACTGCTACATCACCATGTCCTTCGGCCTGAAGAATGCATGTGCTACCTTCCAGCATTGCATGCAGAAGTGTCTCCTGTCTGAGATAGGTAGGAACGTCCACGTCTACGTTGACGACATCATCGTCAAAACCAAGAAACACTCTAGCCTCCTCGACGATCTTCGGGAGATGTTCGTGAACTTGCGCGAATATAAGATGAAGCTCAACCCAGAGAAGTGCGTCTTCGGCATCCCAGTCGGCCAGCTCCTGGGTTTTTTCGTGTCCGCTCGCGGCATCGAAGCTAACCCTGAGAAGATCAGGGAGATCGAGCATATGCCCAAGCCGACCCGGGTCCGTGATGTCTAGAAGTTCACCGGGTGCCTCGCCTCGCTCAGCCGGTTCGTCAGCCGGCTGGGAGAGAAGGCTCTGCCCCTATACGGGCTCCTGCAGAAGACGGCTCTGGTCGAGCTAGGCCGCACCCTCATGAAGAAGTAGGGCATGTTCGACTGGCCCGATGAGGCGGACGAGGCCTTCCATGGCCTCAAACAGGCCCTCACCAGCGCGCCCATCCTGGCCGTGCTGGCTAGAAAGGATCCCTTGCTTGCCTACATTGCGGCGACCACACGCGTCATCAGCATCGTCCTGGTGGTCCTGCAGCCAGAGGAGGGCAAGATGCTGACGGTCCAGCGCCCCATCTACTACCTCAGCAAGGTCCCCTCTGCCTCCAAGCAGAACTACCCCCACCACCAGAAGATGTGCTACGACATATACTTCGCCACCAAGAAGGTCAAGTAGTACTTCCAAGAGCACACCACCACCATGGTGAGCACAACCCCGCTTAGCGAGATCATGAGCGGTCGGGACTCCACAAGCCGGATCGCCAAATGAGTTATCGCCCTTGCCGACCACGTGATCCAGTACGAATCACGCAAAGCCTTCAAGTCGCAGGCAATGACCGACTTCCTCGTCCACTGGGCAGAGACCGAGTTCGTGCCGCCTCCCCCAGACTCTATGCATTGGTGCATACACTTTGACGGCTCAAAGATGAGGACTGTCCTGGGAGCCGGCATAGTCCTCTCCTCCCCAAAGGGAGACCAACTAAAGTACGCTCTTCAGATCCACTTTGCCACCTCCAACAATGTGGCCGAGTACGAGGCGCTCGTCCACGGCTTCCGGCTCACCAACGAGATTGGCATCAGGTGCATCCTATGCTTCGGTGACTCCGATCTCGTGGTGCAACAGGTCTCTAGCGAATGGGACACTAGAGACGCCAACATGGCAAGCTATCACTTCCCTGTTCAGCAGCTCACCGGCTCCTTCAAAGGCTATGACTTCCACCGCATCCCCCAGGCGGACAAGAGGCGACTGATACGCTAGCGAAAATCAGCTCCACCCAGCAGGTCATCCCAGCCAGCGTCTGCCTCGAATGGCTTCTCAAGCCATCGATCAGGCCCTCCTCCGAGTAGGAGTCGATCTTCATGTCAGCCAGTGCTACCGGCCCGTCGGCGGCTCCGACCACTCCGTCGGCACCATCGCCACTAGCTGCACCATCGGCTTCGGCTGCCACGCCGGCACCTTCGGTGTCAGCTACCCAGCCGGTGTAACCAGCTCCAACTGTCGAGCTGGCCGCATCCGAGGCCGCCGGCTCCAACGACGCAGCGGTCATGATGGAGATCGACGCCCCTCCCGCCACCTCGGCCCCAAGGACTGGCGAGCTAGTCCCGGGGGCTGATCACCTAGTCCTGGGGGCTCCTGAGCCGGCCGCCGTCTCGGACCACTCATGGGCCCAACCCATCCTGGTGTTCCTCCTACATGGCGAGATCCCCCCCGACGAGGCCGGCAAGGTAGATCCAATGCCGAGCTCTGGCCTACAGCATCATCAACCGCGAGCTGGTTCATTAGAGCACGAGCAGCATCTTCCAGCGATGCGTCGAGCTGGAGAGGGGATGGGAGATCCAACTCGACATCTACCAAGGTGAGTGTGGGCACCATGCCGCCTCTAGGACCCTAGTAGCCAAGGCATTCCGCCATGGCTTCTACTTGTAGACTGCCTTAGAGGAAGCCAAGCGGCTGGTAGACAATTGCGAAGGCTGCTAGCGCTTTAGCACTTAGGGCCGCCTGTCGGCTACGGCCCTCCTAACCATCCCCCTCTCGTGGCCCTCTGCCGTCTAGGGGCTGGACATGGTGGGCCCCTTCAAGACCGCAGAAGGCGGCATGACGCATTTGCTGGTAGCCGTCGACAAGTTCACCAAGTGGATCGAAGCCAGGCCGATCAAGAAGCTGGACGGCCCCACAGCCGTCCGGTTCATCGAAGACATCATGGTCCGCTACGACGTCCCCCACAACATCATCACCGACAATGGCACAAACTATGCCAAGGGCGCGCTAGAGTGTTTGTGTGCCAAGCAGGGCATCCGGCTTGACCTCGCATCCGTCGCTCATCCACAGTTGAAGGGCCAGGTGGAGAGGGTGAATGGCCTAATTCTGTTCGGCATCAAGCCCCGGCTCTTGGTGCCACTGGTCAAGTTAGCCGGCTACTGGATCGAAGAGGTGCCGTTTGTCCTCTGGATCCTTAGGACGACGACACCCAACCAGTCGACCGGCTACACCCCTTTCTTTCTCGTATACGGGTCCGAGGCAATCATCCCCACTGACATCGAATTCGATTCGCATCGGTTCACCCTGTATACGGAGAAGGATGCAAAGGAGGCAAGGGAATACGGCGTAGACCTACTCGAAGAAGCACGTGAGCTGGCTCTGAGCCGGACGGCCATCTACCAGCAGAAGCTCCAGCACTACCACAACAAGCGGCTCCGATCGGTCTCTTTCCGCGAAGGACACTTGGTGCTAAGGTGGATCCAATGAACTGCCAGCCAGTACAAGCTGTCCTCCAGATGGGAGGGCCTGTTCATCATCAGCAAACTGCTGCACAACAACGCTTACTACTTGATTGACGCCCAGAAGCCGCAGAAGCGCAAGAAAGATGCCTCCGGCATAGACACGGACAGCCCGTGGAACGTGGCTCTCCTCTTCCTATTTAACTGCCAAGGACCAGTGTATGTATGTACCCCTCCCCTTTTGGGCTCATGAATGCAACGGGTGCCCCAAGCCAGCTCTTGGGACACGCCCCTTTCATTTCCTGCTATGTTCACTCGATTCACCGTATCCTGGACCCGGCTCCCGGTCCCAGGGGCTCGCCGGTTTGTCCTAGGCATCGTCCCCCGAAAGCCGATCAAGTAATGTGAACTAAAAAAGCCCTCCCACCCCTCCCAACCCTCCCACCTACAGACCAGCTCCTGGCTGTCCGGCTCACGGGTCCTCGGGGCGGCGAAACTTAGCGCACACAAAAAATTGAGCGCAAGGGGATCGCCGACTAGGTCCAGCCGGAACACTTTCTCGGCTCTGTCACTTGCCTCATGCAAAAAAACTCTCGCGGTTTCCAAACTCAAAACCAACTCCCTCGAGGCGAACGCCCCGTCCTAGCTACAGACCTGCTCCCGGATGTCGGGCTGGCTGGGTCAAAACCGAGGGGGACAAGGGGTTGTGCATATAGAACCAAGAGGGCAAAAAATGGGTAAGGACGTGTCGAGGGGATGACCCCTGGGTACCCCAAAGATGGCGAGTCGGACGGGGTGCCCGCCCGCCTGGGCCGGCTGCTCCGACTCACGCCTGTGGCCGGCTGCTCTGGCCAGCCGGCTACGCCCGCCAGCCGGTGGCCTAGATTTAACTATGACGGTCCATCAGACATGCGCGGACCAGATGGACTTATCCCGTGGCAGCGCACTAGTGGTAAGCAGTAGCGCACTGCACGGGTGTCGTGCAGTACTACCTAAAGTGTAACCTGTCTCGTGGGCACTGACTTATAAAGAGCACCAAGGGACAGACATAGCGTAGTCCACAAACTACATATGGCATGACATGTAAGCCACCCATGGTAGCTTACACCTCAAGCTGCTTGGGATGTAAGCTACCCACTATAGCTTACATCCGAAGATACCCACTCATGCCTACATAAAGGCCTCATGCCCACCACATATAGAGGTTGGACTCCAACTCTCACGTGCTCACACACACACATGAGAAAAGAAGCCTCATAGCTCTCCTCTCCTATACGGCTCCCAAGCGGCGAGTCGAGCCGGGATGGCCTGTGGGCTTGCCACGATCATCATCTTCGAGATCACCTGCCACGGTCCGAACGGGACCCTCTTCACCGCTGCTGCGACGCGGGTCCCCGTAACCGCTCGCGCGTTTCCTTCACCCAAGCCCGGCCTTGGCGCGCTCGCTTCGTCGACAGCTTTCCCAACCCCATGCATGCCTCCGCCAACGACTCGGGACCATGGCGTGCTGCCGCCGTGTCTTCCTCGTGTTGGCGCTGCTCCCCACCGTCGCACTCGCTCCGACACGGGCGCGTCCCGACCGCGATGGCGGTCGCCGCTTGAGTCCTTCATAGCTTAGTCGCGCTTGCACCTACAGAGCATTAGCCTTGGATGAATGCGCGCGTGCGCGCATTGTTCGACTGCAAGACATACACTAGCCATATATACCCCATACACATCCCAGATAGTGGTCAGATAATGACTATATGCATCTCTGTAAACACTAGCCAGATAACAAACGAACATGACCCAGACTAACCAGACACTGGCATGGTTTGCTTCTAGTGCATACGCCGTTCCCTGGCTGGCCATCGCTGCACTGGCCGACCGCATGGCCCGTTTGGTCGCGCGCTGTTGCCACGGCCTGGCCGCGTGCAAGGGTGAATAAGTGTGTGGGCCGTCCGTTGCATGGTCCGGCTGGCCACGGCCGCCCCGCTTGAACACATCTGCGCCGACCAGACCACATGCCGGCTCCACCTTAGCCGCCATGGCTTGCTGTGCCGGCTCGCTGTCCCTCGCGCCTGCTCCTCCCGCGCTCCACATAACAGCCACCCCCGCATCCATGCGGCGCTGCCCTTCCTCTCCAATGCATGCTCGCATGTCAGCCATCGCTTGCCAGGCTCCGCCCCAGCCACCGTCGCGGACGGCTTCACCCTGGCCGCCCGCTGGCCATCGCTCTGCCCGGCTCCGCCCCAGATGACTCCCCTGCAAGCGTTGCTCCCGAGCCGTGGCTAGCTCGACCTCACCCTGCGCCAGCCCGGTCTCCAACTCGCCTCCAGGACGGACCAGTCCCCAGCCGGCCCCGGCTGGCTCCGGCTTACCAGCCTCCTGCAGTGCACCCGGGCCAGCTCCGCTCCTCTGCCTTGTGCCGCGTCCGGCTCCTACGCCAGCGTGCACCCCATGTGCATCCGCCTGCGCTCCCATGGTCACCTCTACACTTGCTGGCTCCCGCATGCCTAGCCAGCTCCCGCCTCCTCTACGTCGCATCACCGCTGCCTGGCCGACTCCACACGCTCGCCATTCTGGCTGCTCCGCTTGCCAGCTCAGGTGCGCCGATGGCCGCCCCTTGACCACGCTCGGCTTCGGTGTGCCCGCTCGCCTGCCCATTCGGCTCCACCCATGCCGGCCTCTCGCGACGCCAGCCTCGCGCATCTGCTCCGCACAGCTCGACGCCGGCTTCGGCCCCATCCGCTGGCTGCCTCAACCAGCCAGCCTCCCGCATGCCTGGTGGCCGGGTCTGGCCCCGTCGGCGACTGGGTTCGCCAGCCGGCCCTTCGGGTCCCAGGCGCCGGCTTGCCCGGCCTCCTGCCGCCTCCTCCGCCTCCTAGCCGGCCTCCGTGTGCTGACTGCCCACGCCGGCTCGCCACTGCCGCGCACACCGGCTCCGCCGGCCGGCCTCCCGTGCCTTTGCCGGCTGCCCCCACGTCCTACCCGCCTGCTAGACAGCCGGCTGCCGGCTCGCTTGTGCTCCCGTGCCTGCTTGAGGATTGAAAAATAGTCATTAGTAAAAAAAATATGAGGCAGGTCCGGCTCCAAAAAAAAGACGTACGCCTGCCCGTCCACCTGCTCCGCCACTCGGTTGGCCAGATGCGGCCCGGCCTGCCTGCCCGCTTTAACATCGGGCCGGCTGCAGAGCCCGCCCGACTACCCGTCCGCCTTGATGCTTGGTCGGTCGGGTCCGACTGACCAGGACCCCCTTCGAGCACCCGGAGGCTCGAAGGCTACACCCAACGGGTCTGCCGGCGCGTGCCTCAAGCGCCAAACCGCGCTGCCTATCTTCAACAACAACCGTCTTGCCTACGCGAGGATCAACGAACCTCCTCACCCGGAGGCGCGGAGGCCACTTCCGGCAGTGCCTCGCGCTCACCAGCCGGCGGTCCCCATGTCTGCCTTCGGCAGCGCCTCGCGCTCATCAGCCGGCGGACCCCGCGTCTGGGCCCGGTAGGACTCGGTGCCCATCAGCCAGCGGACCCTCCATCGGTGCCCGGCAGCGCCTCGCACTCGATAGCCGGTGGACCCCGTGTCCGCCTTCGGCAGGGCTCCGCACCCATCAGCCGGTAGACCCTCTGTCCGCGCCCAGCAGCGCCTCGCGCTCGACAGCCAGCGGACCCCGTGTCCGTCTTCGGCAAGGTTCCATGCCCACCAGCCGGCGGACCCTCCGTCCACCCCCGGCAACGCCTCACGCTCGACAGTCGAGGAGCCCCGTCCACCTTCTATAGGGCTCCGTGCCCACCAGCCGGCGGACCCTCCGTCCGCGCCCGGCAACGCCTCGCGCTCGATAGCCGGCGGACCCCGCGTTCGCCCTCGGTAGCGCCTCACGCACACCAGCCGGAGGACCCCGCGTCCACGCCCAACAGGTCTCCGTGCCCATCAGCCGGCGGACCCTCTGTCCGCGCCCAGCAGCGTCTTGCGCTCGATAGCCGGCGGACCCCGCGTCCGCCTTCGACAGGGCTCCGCGCCAACCAGCCGGCGGACCCTCCGTCCGTGCCCGGTAGCGCCTCGCGCTCGACAGCTGGCGAACCCCTCCTCCGCCTTCGACATGGCTCTACGCCCACCAGCCGGTGGACCCTCCATCCGTGCCCGGCAGCGCCTCGCGCTCGACAGCCAATAGACCCCGTGTCCGCGTCCGGCAGCGCCTCACGCTCGACAGCTGGCGGACCACACGTCTGAGTCTAGCAGTGCCTCGCACGCGTCAACAGGAACACGTGGGCAACAAACCGCGTTGGCCGACATCGACAAAACGGCCTGGCCGACAACCAAAAGCAATGTGAAATCTCCATGTGCATACCCTTGCACCGTGAACCCGGAATGAATAACCCCATGCGACCCTCGAGACCATCTTCGCATTTATTCTGCTGCCTTACTATTCACCCCGGCGCCAGCTAGTCTCGGCCCGGGGCTGGCCACTTGTCTTGATACGTTCGTTCCTACGAGACAGCTTAGTAGCGTGCATGGGACCAAAGGGCCACTATTCGTCACAGCTACAGACCGCATCGCGGCTGTCCGGCTAGCATGATCAAAAGCTGGAGGTCACCACACGCGAAAAGCATCCAGGGAGAAAATGACTTGGGCGACCCGGTCATTTCGTTTATGAGTATCTGCTCGGTCGAGTCTGCTCCTAGAGACCGAGTACTGGATGCTCCATTCCGCGGCCCACTCTTCGTCTCAGCTACAGACCGGCTCCCGGCTATCTGGCTAGCAAGAGCAAAAGCCAAAGAGCGGACAGAACATGAAAAAGACTTAGTGGGGCTCGCACGAAACCGAGCCGGCACCCTCTGCACAAGCTCGCACTACCAAAATCAATTATTTGATACATCTGCGCCAACTTAACCTTGTCTTCTGCACGATCGTTTTCATGAGGAACCTTCTCGCCCGGAGGCTACTCCCGTCAGGGCTCCGCGCTCGATAGCCGGCGGACCTCGCATCTGCCTTCGGTAGGGCTCCACCCCCAACAGCCGGCGAACCCTCCGTCCGCGCCCGGCAACGCCTCGCGCTCGATAGCCCGCGGACCCCGCGTCCGCATTCGGCAAGGCTCCACACCCACCATCCGGCGGACCCTCCGTTCGTGCCCGGCAACGCCTCGCGCTTGACAGCCGACGGACCCTGCGTCCGCCTTCGGCAGGGCTCCGCGCCTACCAGCCGGCGGACCCTCCGTCTGCGCCTGGCAGCGCCTCACGCTCGGTAGCCGGCGGACCCCGCGTACGCCTTCAGCAGGGCTCCGCCCCCATCAGCCGGCAGACGTCCATCCGCACCCGACAGCGCCTCGTGCGCGATAGCTGGTGGACCCTGCGTCTGCCTTTGGTAGGGCTCCACGCCCACCAATCGGGGGACCCCGCGTCTGTGCCCGACATCTTCGACGCCACTGTATACTTCAGCAACAACAAGGACCCTCCGCCCGACTCCTCGAGTCGCCCGGAGGCTCGGAGGCTACACCTAGCGGGTGCGTCGGCGCGCCCCCGCTGGAAACTGCCAGCCGGTGAACTCCGTGCTCGCCTCTAGCATCGGCTCGGGCCCTTCTACCGGCAGACTCCGCATCCACACCTGGCATCCCTGATTCCACCATCTACTTCAGCAACAGCAAGGACCCTCCGCCCGACTCCTCGAGTCGCCCGGAGGCTCGGAGGCTACACCCAGCGGGTGCGTCGGCGCGCCCCCGCTGGAAACCGCCAGCCGGTGAACTCCGTGCTCGCCTCCGGCATCGCCTCGGGCCCTTCTACCGGCAGACTCCGCATCCACACCCGGCATCCCTGATGCCACCATCTACTTCAGCAATAGCAAAGACCCTCCGCCCGACTCTTTGAGTCGCCCAGAGGCTCGGAGGCTACACATAGTGGGTGCGCTGGCACACCCCCGCTGGAAACAAGCCACATCGTCCACAACCCGCGATGGACCGTCATTGATAACTTCTGCAACAACAACGACAACGACAATGACTACGAAAACCCTCCGCCCGACTCTACGAGTCGCCCGGAGGCTCGGAGGCTACTATCAGGGGGATGACCCCCGGGTACCGCAAAGACGACGAGTCAGATGGGGTGCCCGCCCGCCTAGGCTAGCTGCTCCGACTCACGCTCGTGGCCAGCTGCTCTGGCCAGCCGGCTGTGCCTGCCATACGGTGGCCCGGAGCCAACTACGACGTCCCATCGGACATGCGGGGACCATACAGACATATCCCGTGGCAGCATAGTGGCGAGCAGAAGCGCACTGCACGGGTGTCGCGTAGTACTATCTATAGTGTAACCTGTCCCCTGGGCACTGACTTATAAAGAGCACCAGGGGACAAACATAACTTAGTCCACAAGCTACATATGGCTTGACATGTAAGCCACCCATGGTAGCTTACACCTCAAGCTGCTTGGGATGTAAGCTACCCACTGTAGCTTACATCCCAAGCTACCCACTCATGCCTATATAAAGGCGTCATGCCCACCACATATAGAGGTTGGACTCCCACTCTCACGTGCTCACACACACACATGAGGCTAGAAGCCTCATAGCTCTCCTCTCCCATACAGTTCTAGGAGCAACCACGTACCAGATATTCCACAAATATATAGATATGTGGGGGTAGGGGTATTATCTCTCTAGAGAGCCCTGAACCTAGGTAAACCACAGCATGCTATTCGCATACCCGTCCCGGATCATCCACGACAGCCTTGCTCTCACCTTGATAAGCCACCCCATGGCATATGCCGTCTTGCGTGACCCCCTGTGAGAAAACGATGACAGGACGAGGCGGCACGCATAGAACAATATTGCAACAATCAAAAGCACAAGTTAAAACGATAAAGGCCACCGGCCATATGTTCATTACAATACACCCCTAGTGGGTCGAAATGTGTCTCAAGAACAACACTCCAGCTAAGGAAGAAAGATGTAAAATCGCGCGAGGCGGCTCAGGCTGCCGGCACGTTGCCATCCACCTCGACATTTTGCCCGGAAGAAGCTGCATACTTCGGGTCCGCTTCCTCCGTCTCCGTGACCTTAGCGCCGCCACCAGTGCTAGAGGTGGTGGTCTCGTCTACGGCCTCGTCATCCTTAGGGCCTTGTGGGTTACCAAAGGAGTCCTCAGCGACCGGCTGACCATCCTCGCCGAGAACTGGCAGGAGTTCATCCGGGTCGACGTACAAGGCAAGCTCGTTGGCCCAGCAGACAAGGGCGCCTTCACAAGCTGCTTCCTCCTCCTCCGGCACGTCCCGCATGGTGGCCAGCCGGTCCATGTCAATGTTGTGGTACCATGACATGACGAACTGGAGCGCCATCTGCGTGCCGGCTCAAGCCATGGACGGTTTCCAGACTTCGAGCCAGGCCACGGCGTTGTCCATCCATAGCGCCACGCGGCTGTCCGGAGCCCCATGACCCGGCCACAAGGCGGCGATCACCTCCTTTCCGGCCGTCTTTAGCCGCTCCATGCTGCGCTGAAGGTGGATCTACCGGTTCTCCATGGACAACCCAAGATCCGCCACGTCCCAGCCGTTGTTCTCCACAAGCTCGCGTCTATGCTCCCGTGGATACTCCTGGTGTTCCGCCATGACTCGCTCAACATGACGCTGGGTTTCCGAGAAGCGCTCTGGAAAGGAGAAAGAGGAATCGGAAAAACAACCCAAGGGCAAGAAAAACATGACCGGTTGGAAAGAAAATCAAGACTTACGCTGGAAGGAGTTGTCCGGCTCGATGGAAAAGTGCAGCGATGAGTCCTGCTCCCACTCCAACGCCGCCTCTGCCTAGGCTAGCTCAAGCACACGCGCCTCGAGCTTCTTCTCGAGGCGGCTCACCTCGCCTTGGAGAGCGGTGATCCGCTGAGCGGCGTCAGTCGCCTGCTTGGCGGCATCCTCCCTGGCTACCACCTCCCGCTGCACATCCGCCCTCAGGCGCTCTTGGGTCGTCCAGTCGGTCCCTTTCCGAGGTGATTGCCTGGACGCTCTATGCTAGCTAGTCCCGCTTAGAGGCCACCCCGTCCTTCTCTCGGAGGGTGTTCAACTCCCCTGCAAAACAAAACCAGCGACGGCCACTAAAAATGCACGAGGCCCGGCCTAGGTGCCAAGCAGCCAGCCGGACTCTCGAGGGCTATACGTCCCCACTGGACCAAGCATACCTTGGACACTCTTCAGCTCCTCCTCCAGCCGGTAGAAGCCGTGCTTGCCGCAGTTGTGGATGGTGACCGCTTCATCAAAAAGCTCCTACCGCCGGGCATTCCCCGCCTGCCCTAGAAAGGCAAAGTTAAAGGAATGCAAGCAAAGGAAAATCTGGCTCGGCTGCCCCGCAGCCGATCACTGGCGCGCATCTCAGGGGCTACACCCAGTGGGTGCGCTCTCACACCCTCACTAAAAAACAAAAGCAAGCAAGCGTAGGCAAAACACAAGCAAAAGAAGATCCAGTCCGGCTACCCCACAGCCGTTCAGCTGGCCTGCATCTCGGGGGCTACACCCAGTGGGTGCGCTCACACACCCCCACTGAAATATTCGACGAAGACGAGCAAGGCTTACCTCGACATGTTGCAGGGCATTGTCGGCCGCCTCCGCGAACTGGGCCAGCTCCTCGCGGCACCGCGCCAGTACGCCGCCCAGCTCCCCAAGTGCCGGGACCTGGCCACCGGCCAGTGGAGGCGGGATAACGGGGACGCGAGCCAGCACATCCTAGCCCTCGATCACGTCTAGCATGGACCTCCGGGACCGGTTCTCCCCGCCGCACGTTCCGGCATCCGCCGCGGCACCAGCTACTGGTGGGCGATTGAGAACGACAAGGGCACGCGAACCGGCTCCCGACTGTCCTGCGTGCGGTGCCGTCGCTGCCTCCTCCCCCAGCCAGCTCGGCGCGATGATCACGGCGGACGGCACCTCCGATGCCATCTCTGGTACCACCGGAGCCTCCGACACACCGACCTGGGCCGGCTCGGTGAAGGAGCCACCACCTCCGGCTCCACCTGCCAGGGCTCCCTGGGGGCCGGCTCAGGGGCCGCTCCCCCCGGCCAGGCCGTCTCCTCTATGGACGAAGGTGCGACCGCCTCCATAACCGGTCCTCGCGGCTCGCTCGACAGAGGTCTCGACATGTGAGTCAACTATGCCACCGAATCCGACGCCCGTGCGGGGTCCGTCGACCTCCTCCGCTGTCACACCCTGTGTTTTGCCTCTTCTATCTAAGTTAACATAGCTCAAAAATTAGGGCCAATTAAAACTTTTGTGTGCATTTGAATGCTTGACTTGTGTGTTATTTGCTTGCTTGTTTGATTGCTTGTTGGTGCTCTATAATTCATAAAACATCCTCCTACCCTCAAGAACTCTTTTCCTTGATCCCAACTCTTGTCCAATGATCATGCCATGTGAATTGGACTTCAAAATATTTTTACAAAATATTATTTTGGCCAAAAATCCTTTATTTAAATTAGGTTTTCAAAACCCCCTGTTTTGAGATTTGCACTACAAGTCCCCAAATTGGGTGGATCCTTTTGCCCCAAATTCTTTATTTGAAACCCAATATATCTAAGACTTCCCAAAAGCACCAAATATTAATTTTAGAGATTATTTTCCTCTTTTATTTAAAGTCTTTTTCTTAAGGCCAGAAATGGTCTTTTATAGGGAAAAATATTTAAATGCTTTTAAATATTTTAGAAAATTTTAGGAAAACTCAGTGGACATATATTGTCCATATATTAGAGTTTAGATACATTATCATGTTCAAGATAATGAAGAAACCCCTTCAAACCCATTTCTTCCTATTTCTAGAATTTGAAATATTTCTATAAGAAATATTCTCCAATAAATCCAGGAAAATTCTAGCATGTCACATATGATATATGTGGTCATCTTGAAAAGTTTCATCTCAATCCCAATTGTTTTGGTTCACCAAAATACACCAAAACCCTTTGTGTCCAGAATCATATTTTAACAACTTTACATTGTAAAGTTTGTCCTATTGATCCCAATGTTTGTGAGTATGTTTTAGTCCCCAAATAATGATGTTACACAAAGTGGTGTATGAAGGAGATTAGCTTAGCCTAACTGTATCTACAGAAACCTGATTCTGTTGAATTCTGGGGTTCACAAAGTTTGCATTATCAACTTTTCTCTATTGAGCTCAAACCGTGTGATCCATCTCATTTTACCCATCATTTGATCCTGTTCAATATCATCGCAAGTAGACTGCATCTACTAGCCCAAACACAACACAAACACCTTCTGGCCATTTCTAAAAACTAGTGGTTCCACCACTTTTACTATTCCCCTTGCTCTCAAATTTTTACCACACTTTACCCTCATACCCCTATACCTCCAGTAATCATTTCAGGTTCATAGCTCAATTATTTGGTGGGTAAAATGCCAAGATTCCTTCCTGGACAACTAGTTTTTCCCTCTCTATCCACTTGCACTCTCACCTAAGGCCCATATAGAGCATCATATGCCTTCTCCCCCTTGTTTAACCCCCTAGGGAGCCCTAGACAAGCCTGGCCGCGTCCAAGAGTCATGTGGCATGCCATGGCATGCCATTTGGGCACTCTCGAGCGCGCTATAGTGCTCCCGAGCACTGTAGCCGCCGCCCAACCCCAGTCCGCGACAGCCTCGGGCCTCCCAGCCTGTCCCCCGTCTCCCCCTCGATGTCCACACCACGGCAGCTGGTTGGCCCCCTCCTCTCTCTCCCTCCCACTGCCTCTCCTCGCACGCACGTCGCCGCTTGAGCGCACCAGTGAGCATGCTCACATGCGTGAGGGCCTAGCGCTCCCCTGCTCCCCCTCTTCCTCTCCCTGAATGTGGAGCATGTCCACAAAGGCCATAGGTAAGCCCCAGGGTGCCCTCATGACCCTTAGCAGCTTCGGTGTAGCGGCTGTAGGCGCAACGCATGGTGGACTCGTGCCTCGACCACATAAAGGCCTCCCCGAG
Organism: Hordeum marinum; assembly: GCA_022496015.1. Lineage (NCBI taxonomy): Eukaryota > Viridiplantae > Streptophyta > Magnoliopsida > Poales > Poaceae > Hordeum > Hordeum marinum. The sequence continues at coordinate 388,541,803 of CM039678.1, read as the reverse complement.
CACCCGTCTTAGCCTCTTGGCTCTCTCTCCCCCTTGAACCTACTGGTTCTCCCCCTTGCTCCTCTCTTGCCCTCTAGCCGCTTCCATGGCCGAAGCCCCGTTGGCGGTTCTTGCTCAAATTCGAGCATGGCGGGCGACCTATTCCCCTCTAAGCCTCACCAAATCATCCCCCCTCCATATGAACCTTCCCCGTACTCTAGTTCTTCCTCTTGATGGTTGTAGTTCTGTGTTCATCTTGGCCGCCGTTGTCTTCCGCCATGGTGGATGCCATGCTCGACCCGGACTTCCCCAAGGACCGAGAACCTCCAAGGCGCATGAGGCTTTGCGCCCTGAGCACGGCGGTGGCCGGAGTGCTGCCGGAGTTGGCGGAGTCGCCGGGACGAGCGCCCGCACACGATCGGCATCGCCTCCCCTATTTCTCCCCTGCTCGGCCGGGAGGTTAGGGATGATCCTGACAGGCGGGGCCTGCCTGTAAGTGACTAACGGGACGGGTCCGTCGGTTTAAGTGGAAATGGGCTGGCACCGGAGCTGCCTTCGCCCGGGGAAGGCGCATTACCCCCTAGGCGCCTTCAAGGTCACCACTTCCCCCGCTCAACTAGGCTACTGGGTCGGCCCAATTCCCGGTCGGTGCCCTATGCGCAACATAGCCCATGGGTATTTATTTCCCTTTTCTTTTTCTCAAATACCAAATAGATCCTAGAAAAATCATCCTAATCCCAAATTTGATGATTCAAGTTCCTACAAGCTTCTAAAATCTCGGCCTAACCAAATAAGTGCATTGCACATTTTTCTATATATATTTTTGTTTAGTTCAAATTCAAATTTGAATTTAAACCATGTAGAACCCCACTTTGCAAATTCCTAGGGAATTATTATGAACTTCAAATGGAGTGGTTCAAGTTCCTAGGGCTATCTAAATTCATACACTAAGTGGTGAACATTTGTTCTCACACTTATTATTCTATGACAAATATTGAGCCACTTCTTCATATATATCCACGTTGCAAATCTCTAGGAAATTCATCTTAACTCCAATCCAGTGATACTACTTTATAAATTCTTCTGAAACATGCCCTATTTGGAGAGTGCCTCCACTCATTTTTATAAAAATGTTTTCTCTGGACATCTTATAGGATCATCATTTCCTTCATTTCCACCATTCAAGACTCCCCCTTGACCCACATCCACCAAAACCTCCTTGGTTATTTTTCTCAAGACCAGGGTAGTCCTAGAAAAATAAAACTCGTATTTATAGAGCACTTTTATTTACTGTTTGTTGTGTTGCTTATTGTAGTTGTTTCCGACGATAGTTGACGAAATAGACAGAGTGCTCGGAATGGACGAGAAGCATGTGAAGACCTCGAAGACTTTGTTGAGCCAGGCAAGCAGCCCTTTGACCATGACTATGAAATTTTTTATTGCCTAGCCTATAGCACATTATTTCATTGTATTGATCATGATGATGTCGTATTCCCCTTTGATGGGATGCCTTTGATGCTTTATTGTTGATACTTGCATCATGCATGACCCTACCTCCTTATGAGGGTTATGCGGGTGGGAGTAGTTAGGACGCTAGTAGTTGCTACGCAAGTGGGATCGGGAATATGCATGGTGATGGAAACAAAGACATGATTTCAAAGACTTTTCAAAAAACCCATCGGGTGCCACTAATGCCCAAGGGAGATGATGATGAGTTGGGTGACCACTTGAGGAAGAAGTGGTGTACCGGAGCAAGTTGTGTCAGTGTGTGTGTGTTTTTGAAAATGGATTAGATTTAGGGTCTGTTGACCATCCCAACCGTACATGTGCGACCACTCTACCCCTATATGGGAAGGGGCTTTATTGATTACTTCGGTGGGTACTAGCTCGGAGCTTGGATTACTAGTCGCGGGAGTGGCGTGGTCATTCTCGATACAGGATCGTGCTGGTATGGACGATCATGTGCTATCTTCACAGGCATCGAGCACACCGTTGGTCCCTGCATGGATGCTACATGTCATGTACATCATGTGGGCTGTGTACCAACCGAGTGGACTCTTTGTTTAGTATCGCCAGGGGAAAGACATTGTTCGGGTGCTTACCTCGGGTATGTAATATACCGTGGGTCGTAGATGACACGGAATGTCGGGACCCCGATCCTAAGTCATATGATTCCATACTGTAACAAGCCACATCACTTTGCGGCCTCACGCACGGTACTCCACGGCTGCCACCCTACCTTGGCCGGGACCGTTTGCGTCTTTTGGCTCACGTATGTGAACATGTCGCTGGCAACCACATAGCAAAGAACCCGGGCCGACATAACTAGTCATAGAACCCAAGTGGCACATCCGTACGGAAACAGGCATACATAACCCAGCAATGCAGGTGTCGGTCTCAAGCGTGTGTAGACGAGTCGTAGCAAGTTACAAGGACTCCATTACGTCGCGAGACACGAATGTCATCGCTGCACGTAGACGAGTCGTAACAGGCTACAGGGACTCCATTACACTGCGAGACATGTCCCCAAAGGGACAGACACAGCAGCAAAGAAGGATACATGCCGGTCAATCAATGTGTCCGGAGCAGTAGCAAGCTACCAAGGCTCGGTGGAAGCACAAAGAGACAGTTTCCCGTGAGGAGTACTGCTAAAGGCACACAACTAGGTGTCGGATCCCATACATACCGTTGCACGTCACACGTACGCACGACATGCCCGATATGCATAGATACAACTATGGCATCACAACATAACCATACAACAACATGACTTTTATTTAAAAGGCCCAGAGGAGCCTTGCATGATATGTTCATACAGATAGGGGTCACATGACCCGACACTCAAGTCATACAAACAAGTTCATACAAGCCAGCGGAAACTTAGAACTATCCGAGTATGGACAGTGAAAAGGCAAAGAGGCACATGGTCTGACTATCTACAGCCCACCACATGGGCAAGATCGTAGCTGGGACACCAACTATTCAGTATCGTCAACGTCTAGATAGAACCCACCTGATAGGTCCTGGTTTTCCTCTGCAACATTAATTAAGCAAAAATGAGTACAATCGTACTCAGCAAGTCTTGTAAAACAGACCTAGTCTATTTATGCTCATGTATCAACAAAGGGGTGGTGGAGTTTATGCAGAAGCCAGCTTTGACTCATGGCTAACCCACACTACTCAATTTTATCTTCTTTTTTACAATTTTAGTTATCGCCCACGAGTCCACTAACTCCATCTCAATACACCACCATGGACTCACCTTCCCCTCCCGGAAGAGTGCCATCCACGGTACTCACACCTCTCTTGAGAATTTTAGAAGTATCCGTTTGATTATCTATGAACAACATAAGTTCTCCAAGTAGTCCATATCCGAGGACGCGGCTATTCGAATAGTTTCATATCCCTGCAGGGGTGTACTTCTTCACACACGCTCTCGCCACTTATCGCTGTGTGCCATAAACCATGCACCTCGGCAACCTTCAAGCGGATGCCCAGCGAGGGAGTCGGCCACGACCGTCAATCACATAAGACCTCTAGTCCAGGCTACCGCCTATTTGAGACTGACCCGCATGGAAGTCCGGACAAAGTTTCCACTACGGTCCCAAACGAGGTGCGCAGGGTTCCCAAGCCCACCATTCGGGTGACCCTTGGTACACCGTGCCACTGCCTACCGCGTCGTAACCCACCCCGAGGGTCAGCGCTACGCACGGCCCCCAGCATGCTATAAACACCAGGAACTAATTGCAATACCTGGACCAAAGACTAAGCGACTGATAATTCGAGCGGGGTCATATTTCAGGGCCCAGCATGTGGTAGTATCTCGTCTTGGATCACAAACACGAAACCCAGTTCCTAGGAACGGTCCCAATGAGACAACCCACTATGTACTCCTACATAGCCTCTCATCGCTACCTTTTTCCAGAACGGATTAGTTATGAGCTCATCACCTCAGAACATCACAGTATCACTCTGGTTCATCACCCAGATGAATCGGACCTGACACAACTCTAAGCATAGCAGCATGGCATGAAGGTAAGCTAAGCACATCACGGCACAAGCATCTACCAGGTATGCTAGGTTGCATGGTTTAGCTATTTACTGTGACAAGATCAGGTAATGCAGAAGATTAGGTTCATCTACCATGTATGACTGTCATGTAACCATGTCCTAGTGCAATAAACAAGAGCAGGAGCAAGAGAAAGGGGATGTTATCGGAATGATCAATGGGGTTGCTTGCCTTGCTGGGTTGCGGAAGAGTTCTCTCCTTCGTCAGGGTACGGAGTAGTATCCTCCGGATTAGAGCCTACCGTAATGCAGATGAAAACATTCAATACAAGCAGATGCAACAATATGATGCATGATCTTGGCATGAAAGTATGCATGGATGAGCTAATGTAGTTAGTGATCATGACAATTTGAAATGTATTTGATTATAGGTTCAAAGTATTCTCATTTCAAATTCTATATATTCTCCTAATGCTAAAATGTCCATGTTCACCTATTTAGGTTGCTCTATCATGCATGAGGATAGCACCATTGGATTCATTGGATTTTTCTGATAAATTTTCATATATAAATTATTTTCATCTGACTTACAGATTAATTTATATGATTTTTCAAAGTTTTTTAACTATTTCTGGAATTATTTTTAAATAAGAAATCTGACTTATTGCATCAGCATGATGTCATGATGACATCAGCTGGTCAGCTGACTCGGCCCAGAGTCAAACCTGACATGTGGGGTCCACATGTCAGTGTCTGGTTAGTTTAACTAACTAATTAAAATTAATCCTAACTAATTAGCAGACCGGGGCCCACTTGTCAGTGTCACATTAGTTTAACTAAATGATTTAAAGTAATCCGTGATTAACTTAACTAATCTGGACAGGGGCCCCACCTGTCATTGACTCACAGAGTCAAGCCAGGGGTCCACCCGGGTCAAACCCACCGGAGTTGGCCGGCGGCTTGACGCCGGTGACCTCCAGAGACGGCGGCGACCGTCGGGTTTCTTCTACAGGGGGTTATCTAGCGAGCTGAGGCCACTGGCGAGTAGCCCGCGCATAGCCGCATCCATCCGGAGCCGCAGGAGGTCACGGGGTCGCCGGAGTCTACGGCCACGTCCGTTTTGGCGGCGGCCGGAGCCTGGGACGACGGGGAAACGACGACCAGGACGCGGTGGGGGGGGGGAACTGGTGGCGGCTACGGGCTCCTGGGGACGCACTGAGCACAGACACATGCTCGGGTGTGGGCTGCGGCTGCTGTGGCCACGGCCGTGGCATGGCCGGCGGCGAGGTGGATTCGGGTCTGACGGTTAGGCTAGCTACGGCGCGAGGAAGAGAGGGGGAACGCAGGGGAAGGAGGAGGAGCTCACTGCGGATCCAGGGAGCTTGTCATTGGCCTCGGGGGCGGTCGGAATCGACGGCGAGCCTTGAATTCCCCTCCGGCGACCCGAGGAGGAAGAAGACGGCGCGACGGTGATAAAAGCCCTCCGGCGATGCGTGGCTTGTCTGGGAGGTGGAGGAGGTCCGGGCGGAGCGATTGGCTGGCTCAGGAGGGCTCGGGGTTGGCTAGAACGGCGGCACGTCGGAGAATCGTGGGTCGGCCATGGTGGAGCCGAGAGGAGAAATGCGAGAGAGAGAGAGAGCGCGCGGGAGAGAGGAGAGTAGAGGAGGACACGGCGGCGAGGAGCTCCACGCTGGCACTCGCGGAGGTCTCCACGGCAACCAGGCAGGCAGGAGGTGGCCGGCGCGCGGCGACCACGCGCACGGCATCCTCCTAGCGCGAGGTGGACGATGACTGGCGTCGGCTCGCTCCTGGGCCGGGCCTGCTACAGTGTTGGGCCACAGGTAAGCTCTTTCCCCCTTTTCCTTTTATTTCTGTTTCCTGTTTTCTAATATTTGTTTTATTTCCTATGCAGGTTCAAATGACTTTTCAAAATGATCCCAATATTTCCTAAACAAAGTTTAGATATTTCAAACTTGTACTAAAAGTTTCAAGTCACTTTGAAAACAGGAATAATGGTAATGATTTATTTATCTTTTTCAAAGGTGTTAAACATTATTTTTAAATTGTTTCTGTGGTTCAAATAATTTAAATGATCCCTGTTATATAATTGTCCAATTTAATCAGACTTAGGGAACATTTTTGAAGGGCATTTTGGATTTGTTGAAATTTCATTTATCTAGAAATCCTATAATTCATTAAGTGGGTGGGGTTTTCTTCTTCTCCCCATTTCATATTGATGCATAGATGATGATGATGATGCAAACACATTACTAGCCTATGACTCTTACTAGGGTTGTGACAACTCACCCCCACTCAAAGGAATCTCGTCCCGAGATTTGAAGTCACCGGAAGAGCGCGGGGTACTCTAGTCGGAGATGATCTTCTCTTTCCCATGTCGCCTCTTTCTCGGAATGATGTGACCACTGAACTTTAAGAAACTTGATGTTCCGACGTCGAGTGGTACGCTCGGCCTGGTCGAGAATACGAACAGGATATTCTTGATAAGAAAGGTTATCTTGGAGACCAAGCGCTTCGTGGTCCACTTCTCGGACAGGGTCCGAAAAGCAACGCCTGAGTTGAGAGACGTGGAAGACATCATGAACTTTGGATAGATGCAAAGGAAGTTCCAATTGGTAGGCAACCTCTCCTCGTTTAGCAAGAACGCGAAAAGGTCCAATGTAACGAGGAGCCAACTTGCCTTTGATACCGAATCGATGGGTACCTTTCAGAGGTGTAACCCGAAGGTAAGCCTTCTCATCAACTTCATAAGTCATAGACTTATGATGGCGATCATATTGGCTCTTTTGACGGGATTGGGCTGTTTTCAACTTTTCACGAATAATGCGAACTTGCTCCTCTGCATCCTGGATCATGTCCGGACCAAAGAGTTGCCTCTCCCCGGTTTCTGACCAGTTAAGAGGTGTTCGGCATTTTCGTCCATAGAGAATTTCAAAAGGGGCTTTGCCCAAGCTTGATTGATAACTGTTGTTATAGGCGAATTCAGCAAATGGAAGGCAGTTCTCCCAATTCATACCGAAAGATATAACACAAGCTCGAAGCATATCTTCAAGAATTTGATTGACTCGCTCAACTTGACCACTTGATTGAGGATGGAAAGCGGTACTAAAAGATAGATGAGTCCCCATGGCAGTTTGAAAACTTTCCCAAAATCGAGAAGTAAAGATACTTCCATGGTCTGAGTTAATCTCCAAGGGAACACCATGAAGAGAAACTATTCGAGAAACATATAACTCCGCTAGCTGACTAGCAGTAATGCTTTCCCGAACAGGAAGAAAATGAGCCACTTTGGAAAGGCGGTCAATGACTACGAATATAGCATTGTTCCCTCTCTTGGTCCTGGGAAAACCGGTGATGAAATCCATACCGACCTTATCCCATTTCCATTCAGGAATAGCTAAGGGTTGAAGGATGCCAGCAGGCCTTTGATGCTCTGCCTTCACACGACGACAAACGTCGTAGTTAGCAACATACTGAGCAATTTCTCTCTTCATCCTAGTCCACCAGAACCTCTGACGTAGGTCCTGATACATTTTGGTACTACCCGGATGAATTGTGAGAGGAGAATCATGAGCCTCCTTAAGAATCAGCTGCCTGAGATGTTGGCTTTTAGGAACCACTAAACGGCCCTGAAAGAGCACTACACCTTGATCATCTGTAGAGAAGTCCTTAGCGAGACCGCTAACAAGGTTCTCCTTGATCCGGGAAATTCCCTTATCACGCCTTTGGCCAGCTATGATTTGATCCTTAAGAGTAGGTTTCGCCACCAAGTTGGATAGGAATCCTTGAGGAACAATGTGGAGATTCAACTTCTGAAATTCCTCATGAAGAAGTGGTTGACCTTGTTGTAACATCAAGTTGTTACAATAGGACTTACGACTCAGTGCATCCGCCATGACATTGGCTTTTCCCGGGGTGTAAGTTATCCCTAAGTCGTAGTCCGAGATCAACTCTACCCACCGTCTTTGCCTGAGATTCAAATCCGGCTGGGTGAAGATATATTTTAGACTTTGGTGATCAGTGTATATCTCGCAACGATTACCCAGAAGATAATGTCGCCATGTTTTCAGTGCATGGACTACAGCTGCAAGCTCAAGATCATGTGTGGGATAATTATCCTCATGTGGACGCAACTGTAGAGATGCGTAAGCAATCACATGACGATCTTGCATGAGAATGCAACCTAATCCTTGTCGCGAGGCGTCGCAATAGATAATAAAGTCCTTAGATAAATCTGGTGGCACCAGAACGGGAGCAGAGGTCAGTCGTCTTTTCAACTCTTGAAAACTATGCTCGCATTGTGGAGTCCACTCGAACCTTTTATCTTTCTTGAGAAGTTGAGTTAGGGGTTTTGCAACCTTGGAGAAATTCTCAACAAAGCGGCGACAATAGCTCGCTAAGCCAAGGAAACTCCTTACTTGCTTAACCGATTCAGGTTGAGTCCAATCAAGGACGGCCTGAACTCTCTCAGGATTGACAGCAATACCTTTGCGAGAGATTACTTGACCCAGATAAGTCACTTCCGGCAACCAGAATTCACACTTGGAGAATTTGGCATATAGATGATGCTCTCGAAGTTTCATCAATACCAACCTTAGATGCTCGGCATGTTCTTGTTCGTTCTTCGAGTAAATGAGTATGTCATCAAGATAAACCACGACGAATTTATCCAAATACTCCATGAAGATCGAATTCATCAGTCGGGAGAAGGTGGCTGGAGCATTGGTTAAATCGAAGGACATGACGGTGTACTCATATTGGCCATAACGAGTGACAAAAACCGTTTTAGGAATGTCCCCATTTCTAATTCTGATTTGATGGTATCCCAACCTCAAATCCATTTTCGAGAAGACAGAGGATCCAGCGAGTTGATCATACAAATCGTTGATCCTGGGGAGTGGATACTTGTTCTTGATAGTGACCAAATTCACTGGTCGGTAATCCACAACCATTCGATCCGAGCCATCCTTCTTCTTAACAAAAAGGACAGGGCAAGCCCAAGGAGAATAACTAGGACGAATGAAACCTTTCTTCAAAGCTTCATCGAGTTGGGTTTTTAGCTCGGCTAGTTCTAAGGGTGCCATCTTATAGGGTCTTCTGGCTATTGGAACTGTCCCTGGAATAGGTTCTATTACAAACTCGACATCTCTGACAGGTGGAATACCTGGCAGTTCTTCTGGAGAGACATCCGGAAAATCACGGACTACCGGAATATCTTCTAGCTCAGGGAGAGGGCTAGCATTTAGAGAATAGAGTTGGCGCTTGGTTGTTCGAGTAGAGACATTAACTATCTCTCCCGAGGGATGTGTAAGTTGAACATTCCTAAAATGAGTATCAATCTTGGCATAGTGGGATTTCATCCAATCCATACCTAGAATGATATTGATGTCCGAAGACTTAAGAGCTATCAAGGATGCTAGGAATACTAGTCTATCCACCAGAATTTCATTGTCATGGCTCACTCTAGAAGTTTGCCATTTTGATCCAGGAGTCTGAACTACTAAAGGTGTGGGCATGTCACAGAAAGACATGTTATGCAACTGTGCATAACTTTCTGAGATGAATGAATGAGATGCCCCAGTATCAAATAGAACAGATGCTGGATGGCTATTAACAAGAAGCTTACCTACAATGACATCAGGGTCTTCAAGAGCTTCTTCAGCAGACACATAATTAACTCGCCCACGGGCAGGAGTTGGCTTCACATAGAAGGCTTTCCCTGGTTTTCCGCGTCCAGCGGGCTTGGCATTGTTCTGGGGACATTCACGAGAATAATGTCCCGGTTCTCCACACTTATAGCATACCACTGTAGCACGAGGGGTAACATTTACTTGTGGTCCTCCAAATGGTCTGGGTGGAGGGTTGGACTGAACTGGACGAGGTGCCTGGAAGGATGGTCTCGCAGTGTACCTTGCCGGCATAGCTGCATTGGGTACCCATATTCGCCGCTTGTTGGGTCCTGAACCCGATGCAGGGTTGAAGTCACGGTTATGCCTCCTTGTGGCCTCGTAGTCAGTCTGTCCGGACTCAGCATTGATCGCTTTATTGACGAGAGCTTGAAAGGTGGCGCACTCATGCAGACGAAGATCTCGACGAAGCTCATCATTTAGTCCCTTGCGGAACCTAGCCTGCTTCTTGGCGTCGGTTGAGACCTCCTCTGGAGCATAGCGAGCAAGGTTTCCAAACTCGCGGCTGTATGCATCCACTGTCAATCTGCCCTGGGTGAAGGCACAGAATTCCTCTCTCTTGCGGTCCATCAGCCCGTCCGGGATGTGATGGAGACGAAATGCGGCGCTAAACTCTGCCCAGGTTGGCGCGGGTCCTTGAGGATGCATAGCTTCATAGCTTTCCCACCACAGGTTGGCGGGTCCCTCTAGGAAGTATGTTGCAAAGGTCACCTTGTTGGCCTCTGAAACATTTGCAGCTCGAATCTTGCGTGACATGCTGGTTAGCCAATCATCCGCATCGAGGGGATCGATCGACTGATGATACCTAGGCGGACACAGCTTAATGAAGTCACCAAGTGACACTCCATCATGGTGATCACTGCGGGGAGCACGTGCGGTGTTCTGTTCAATCCTCTCCAACAGCCTGTTGGTCTCCCTCTTATTCCTTTCGGCTTCTAGCATCACCTCTGCTAGAGATGGTGCTCGTGGCAGCTCTTCTTGCCTTGGCTGGCTACTCTCGCCTTGCTCATGAGCATGCACAGGGTTGTTCCTGGTTGGCACCATCCTGGGGAAATCAATCCATAGCTTAGACATAGCAAGCAACAACTCTAGGACAAGAATTAGGAAATGCTCTGATCAGAATGGCATGTAGAATAAACACCAATCAACATGGTAAAACAACTACCATATGAACATTAGGTTTCATACACACCATGACTTAGTTCAGTACAAACCTAAGCTGAAAACAACTATGGAGAGATGACACAACTCATCGGAGGCATTACAAGCATCCTATACATTATCTATCTACACCTCCGAAACTCAACTCTCAACCTTGATCATACCCCACAAGACACACAGGACTGTGGCGATACGTCTACTAGCTTACTAGGTCTAGCATCCTCGCAATCAAACATCACCGTAGAAGGCCTCATACAGGTTACCCCCATGACCTGGAAGCTGAACCTGCGGATCTGGAAACACTCTAGCCTGGAATCCCTGGAAACCATAAGGACACGGGTGTGGCCTTGGTCCCCTTGTCGGTGGCAACAGCGGTCCTCGAAGAGGGGTGCTGCCTCCAACATCAGGCCAGTCTACGTGTGCTGGCAAACGAGTCCGCGATGGAGTCAGCATCTCCATATCTCCATAACCTGTTTGCACAACAGGTGACAACTGCGTCAAAGCTGTCCAAAGACGGGCACGGGTAGCATAGAGCTCCATGCGTAGGGCACGTCCATCACGGTCCCTAGTTTCCAACATCTGCGCGGTCACCTGCAGTCTAGGGTCTTCATGGGAATGATCAGAATAGGTTGCACTGAGATATCCATCCTCTCCTCCAATGGAAGCAGGAACATAGCAGAACTCCGTGTTCTGAAGCAGACCATGGTGAAACCTCATAATAGTCAGCATAGTATAGGCGGCTTCCTGAACTGCCATATCTATGGTAACTCCCAATCCATGAGTCCAGTGAAGCGGCTCTGCAGCTCCAGGATATGAAGGGTATATCCTAACAGTACACAGATACTGACTCTGGTTGAAATCTCGGTACTACTCCTCCACGGTGTACTCCGGGTACCAACGATATCCCGCCTCCATCATCACTCTAACCAACATGGCCGCGCGACCCGGCACATCGATGCACCTGGTCAGACGGACCACCTGACGGAAAGGACGAGACGGCATCTGAAACAGAGAATGATGCAAAGACATTAGAGATCCTAACGGAAATCGAGCAGCATAACGGTTGTAATTGCTCAACAAAAATTTTGAGACAATTTAAAGGAGATTGGAAAGGCATGACCACTCGACTATCTAGACTCAAATCTCTTCTCCATCTGTTTGTCACATCAACAACAATAAATAACCACACTTACTCACGAACAAGCTAGTTATTGGTCCATGGCTAGTAACTCGTCATCCTAGGCAATAGATGAGAATCCTAGTACCTATCCTCGTAGATAAGATGAGAATGACCCAGCATAGAATAACTTGGGAAGAGGAGTAAAAAAGGGTCTTACGTTCCCTTCCACAATCAATTCCCCTACTTATCTATAGTGTTTCTAGACTCAACTTCGACCGGTTTGGCTTGATAGTCCTACAGTCAGTCAGGCTCTGATACTAATGTTGTCGGGACCCCGATCCTAAGTCATATGATTCCATACTGTAACAAGCCACATCACTTTGCGGCCTCACGCACGGTACTCCACGGCTGCCACCCTACCTTGGCCGGGACTGTTTGCGTCTTTTGGCTCACGTATGTGAACATGTCGCTGGCAACCACATAGCAAAGAACCCGGGCCGACATAACTAGTCATAGAACCCAAGTGGCACATCCGTACGGAAACAGGCATACATAACCCAGCAATGCAGGTGTCGGTCTCAAGCGTGTGTAGACGAGTCGTAGCAAGTTACAAGGACTCCATTACGTCGCGAGACACGAATGTCATCGCTGCACGTAGACGAGTCGTAACAGGCTACAGGGACTCCATTACACTGTGAGACATTTCCCCAAAGGGACAGACACAGCAGCAAAGAAGGATACATGCCGGTCAATCAATGTGTCCGGAGCAGTAGCAAGCTACCAAGGCTCGGTGGAAGCACAAAGAGACAGTTTCCCGTGAGGAGTACTGCTAAAGGCACACAACTAGGTGTCGAATCCCATACATACCGTTGCACGTCACACGTACGCACGACATGCCCGATATGCATAGATACAACTATGGCATCACAACATAACCATACAACAACATGACTTTTATTTAAAAGGCCCAGAGGAGCCTTGCATGATATGTTCATACAGATAGGGGTCACATGACCCGGCACTCAAGTCATACAAACAAGTTCATACAAGCCAGCGGAAACTTAGAACTATCCGAGTACGGACAGTGAAAAGGCAAAGAGGCACATGGTCTGACTATCTACAGCCCACCACACGGGCAAGATCGTAGCTGGGACACCAACTATTCGGTATCGTCAACGTCTAGATAGAACCCACCTGATAGGTCCTGGTTTTCCTCTGCAACATTAATTAAGCAAGAATGAGTACAATCGTACTCAGCAAGTCTTGTAAAACAGACCTAGTCTATTTATGCTCATGTATCAACAAAGGGGTGGTGGAGTTTATGCAGAAGCCAGCTTTGACTCATGGCTAACCCACACTACTCAATTTTACCTTCTTTGTTACAATTTAGTTATCGCCCACGAGTCCACTAACTCCATCTCAATACACCACCATGGACTCACCTTCCCCTCCCGGAAGAGTGCCATCCACGGTATTCACACCTGTCTTGAGAATTTTAGAAGTATCCGCTTGATTATCTATGAACAGCATAAGTTCTCCAAGTAGTCCATATCCGAGGACGCGGCTATTCGAATAGTTTCATATCCCTGCAGGGGTGTACTTCTTCACACACGCTCTCGCCACTTATCGCTGTGTGCCATAAACCATGCACCTCGGCAACCTTCAAGCGAATGCCCAGCGAGGGAGTCGGCCACGACCGTCAATCACATAAGACCTCTAGTCCAGGCTACTACCTATTTGAGACTGACCCGCATGGAAGTCCGGACGAAGTTTCCACTACGGTCCCAAACGAGGTGCGCAGGGTTCCCAAGCCCACCATTCGGGTGACCCTTGGTACACCGTGCCACTGCCTACCGCGTCGTAACCCACCCCGAGGGTCAGCGCTACGCACGGCCCCCAGCATGCTATAAACACCAGGAACTAATTGCAATACCTGGACCAAAGACTAAGCGACTGATAATTCGAGCGGGGTCATATTTCAGGGCCCAGCATGTGGTAGTATCTCGTCTTGGATCACAAACACGGAACCCAGTTCCTAGGAACGGTCCCAATGAGACAACCCACTATGTACTCCTACATAGCCTCTCATCGCTACCTTTTTCCAGAACGGATTAGTTATGAGCTCATCACCTCAGAACATCACAGTATCACTCTGGTTCATCACCCAGATGAATCGGACCTGACACAACTCTAAGCATAGCAGCATGGCATGAAGGTAAGCTAAGCACATCACGGCACAAGCATCTACCAGGTATGCTAGGTTGCATGGTTTAGCTATTTACTGTGACAAGATCAGGTCATGCAGAAGATTAGGTTCATCTACCATGTATGACTGTCATGTAACCATGTCCTAGTGCAATAAACAAGAGCAGGAGCGAGAGAAAGGGGATGTTATCGGAATGATCAATGGGGTTGCTTGGCTTGCTGGGTTGCGGAAGAGTTCTCTCCTTCGTCAGGGTACGGAGTAGTATCCTCCGGAATAGAGCCTATCGTAATGCAGATGAAAACATTCAATACAAGCAGATGCAACAATATGATGCATGATCATGGCATGAAAGTATGCATGGATGAGCTAATGTAGTTAGTGATCATGACAATTTGAAATGTATTTGATTATAGGTTCAAAGTATTCTCATTTCAAATTCTATATATTGTCCTAATGCTAAAATGTCCATGTTCACCTATTTAGGTTGCTCTATCATGCATGAGGATAGCACCATTGGATTCATTGGATTTTTCTGATAAATTTTCATATATAAATTATTTTCATCTGACTTACAGATTAATTTATATGATTTTTCAAAGTTTTTTAACTATTTCTGGAATTATTTTTAAATAAGAAATCTGACTTATTGCATCAGCATGATGTCATGATGACATCAGCTGGTCGGCTGACTCGGCCCAGAGTCAAACCTGACATGTGGGGTCCACATGTCAGTGTCTGGTTGGTTTAACTAACTAATTAGAATTAATCCTAACTAATTAGCAGACCGGGGCCCACTTGTCAGTGTCACATTAGTTTAACTAAATGATTTAAAGTAATCCGTGATTAACTTAACTAATCTGGACAGGGGCCCCACCTGTCATTGACTCACAGAGTCAAGCCAGGGGTCCACCCGGGTCAAACCCACCGGAGTTGGCCGGCAGCTTGACGCCGGTGACCTCCAGAGACGGCGGCGACCGTCGGGTTTCTTCTACAGGGGGTTATCTAGCGAGCTGAGGCCACTGGCGAGTAGCCCGCGCACAGCCGCATCCATCCGGAGTCGCAGGAGGTCACGGGGTCGCCGGAGTCTACGGCCACGTCCGTCTTGGCGGCGGCCGGAGCCTGGGACGACGGGGAAACGACGACCAGGACGCGGGGGGGGGGGGGGACTGGTGGCGGCTACGGGCTCCTGGGGACGCACTGAGAACAGACACATGCTCGGGTGTGGGCTGCGGCTGCTGTGGCCACGGCCGTGCCATGGCCGGCGGCGAGGTGGATTCGGGTCCGACGGTTAGGCTAGCTACGGCGCGAGGAAGAGAGGGGGAATGCAGGGGAAGGAGGAGGAGCTCACTGCGGATCCAGGGAGCTAGTCAGTGGCCTCGGGGGCGGTCGGAATCGACGGCGAGCCTTGAATTCCCCTCCGGCGACCCGAGGAGGAAGAAGACGGCGCGACGGTGATAAAAGCCCTCCGGCAATGCGTGGCTTGTCTGGGAGGTGGAGGAGGTCCGGGCGGAGCGATTGGCTGGCTCAGGAGGGCTCGGGGTTGGCTAGAACGACGACACGTCGAAGAATCGTGGGTCGGCCATGGCGGAGCCGAGAGGAGAAATGCGAGAGAGAGAGAGAGAGAGCGCGCGGGAGAGTGGAGAGTAGAGGAGGACACGGCGGCGAGGAGCTCCACGCTGGCACTCGTGGAGGTCTCCACGGCAACCAGGCAGGCAGGAGGTGGCCGGCGCGCGGCGACCACGCGCACTGCATCCTCCTAGCGCGAGGTGGACGATGACTGGCGTCGGCTCGCTCCTGGGCCGGGCCTGCTACAGTGTTGGGCCACAGGTAAGCTCTTTCCCCCTTTTCCTTTTATTTCTGTTTCCTGTTTTCTAATATTTGTTTTATTTCCTATGCAGGTTCAAATGACTTTTCAAAATGATCCCAATATTTCCTAAACAAAGTTTAGATATTTCAAACTTGTACTAAAAGTTTCAAGTCACTTTGAAAACAGGAATAATGGTAATGATTTATTTATCTTCTTCAAAGGTGTTAAACATTATTTTGAAATTGTTTCTCTGGTTCAAATAATTTAAATGATCCCTGTTATATAATTGTCCAATTTAATCAGACTTAGGGAAAATTTTTGAAGGGCATTTTGGATTTGTTGAAATTTCATTTATCTAGAAATCCTATAATTCATTAAGTGGGTGGGGTTTTCTTCTTCTCCCGATTTCATATTGATGCATAGATGATGATGATGATGCAAACACATTACTAGCCTATGACTCTTACTAGGGTTGTGACACGGAAGTTCCCCGAGTCTTTTGGGTAAAGCATGCAACCTCTGAAGAGTGTAAAACTATTCGAATAGCCATGTCCATGGTCATGGACAGTTGGAGGTCCTTCTTAAACTACGTCCAGATGTTTTCGCAAACTTGGTGTGTGTGGTTGACATAGAGATGACACTTGAGATAAGTCAGATGACTTGATGACATGACTGAACATGAGATGTTCAACCCCTGCTTATGATGATATCTATAACTTGTTCATATGGATATCTTCCAACTGTTGATGCATGCTTACATAAGTATTTGATCATGTCATTGCACTTAAAATTAGCTTTCTGCAAAATTACCTACTTAGTGCTATATCATGCTCTGTTATTGGCTTGTTCCAAACATGGGTTGCTTGCAAGTACATTCAAAGTACTCATTGTCTTGCCACTGGTTATTTTATTGGCCAAGGCATGAAAGGCCAGGTTATGATGAATATTATCTTGGTGACAGACATGCGATCTAGGATGCTTCCCAGTCAGAATGCGTGTAGGGTTAAGGCAGATGGCACGGGTTCATGATATCGTTGAAGATTTCTGCTGCGAGGTGATGAAGACATGGCCATAAAGTCCATATTTGAATGATCTGGTATGTAATGGATGTAAGACTCTTGTTATTCAGTTTCTGTGTGTTCAGTGAGCATTGATCCCTGGTATCACTTTGCACGTACATTCAGTGATAATGACTTAAGAGTCAGGGTCCCCACAGAGCTGGTATTAAAGCCATCCTGACTGTAGGAAGCCCTTAGTTAGCATGGAAGTTAGTTAGGACAAAACCATTTTTCCAGACGCTTCAAATCAGCTACAAAGCCTCTACATTTCTCGCCTCTCCCAAAATTCCAAGGGAAGCAAAGGTTTTTGCCTTAGCACTTCCACCACTTTTATCTTAGCTCTCCTGGTCTGCTTTTCAAAAACTTTGCAAATGGTCGCTACTATGCTTGTGCTCCTGACCAAGGGATGCCTTGGAATCCTCGTGGGTAACTTGCTGGAAGGAAGCCACCTTAGCAGACGATTTCCGACATATCTAGGACCCAAGTTGGCGATACTAGACAAGGAGCTACCAATAGAAGATACCTTCTCGGAGGATGAGGATGTCAAGAATCAGAGGATAGTGACACCCTCGACACAGCCCCAGGATGATGCCACCCTGGCCTTCGATGACCAGGGCACAAGACATGCAATGTCATGATATGCATCGCTAATAAAGCAATCCTGTCCATTTCGTTGTTATATCGGTAACCACCAGTGGATGAGAACCTCGCCATTTGGTCTGCCTCACTATAGTGAGCAGGAAAATGGTGCTCATCGTCCCCCGCTCTTGGTGCTCATCATATCGTCAACGAGACCGACATGATACAACTCTACCGTGCCTTGTCAATGTCATTGCATAAAGGATTTCCCTCCCTGGAACCCTCGACGTCATAGAAGACAAGGAGGCATTGTCACAATTACGAAGACACTAGAAGACCTTGTCTACAACAGCTGTGAAGAATCACCTTCGTCGTCAACTCACTAGACCTGAAGTCATCAAGGAATCTTCAGGTGCGACCAAGATCATTTCGATGAACAACAACCGGAGACATAGCAACACATGAAGAAGACCCAGAAGACTAAGCGGAATCCTCTCCAAGGCAAGAAGCAAGCACGACTATTGAGTCCGAGAACCCCTAGGGTTGCTGTAAATATGCCCTAGAAGCAATAAATAAAGTGGTTATTATTGTATTTCCTTGTTCATGATATTTTTTTATTATCCATGCTATAATTGTATTAATTGGAAACATGAATACATGTGTGGATACATAGACAAACACAATGTCCTTAGTATGCCTCTACTAAACTAGCTCGTTGATCGAAAGATGGTTAAGGTTCCTAGCCATGGACATGAGATGTCATTTGATAACGGGATCACATCATTAGGAGAATGATGTGATGGACAAGACCCAAACTACAAACGTAGCTTATGATCATGTCAGTTTATTGCAACTGTTTTTTGCATGTCAAGTATATGTTCCTATGACCATGAGATCATGCAACTCACACATATCGGAGGAGTCCCTTATGGGTATCAAAAGTCGCAACGTAACTGGGTGACTATAAAGGTGCTCTACAGGGGTCTCCGAGGGTGTCTGTTGAGTTGGCTTGGATCAAGACTGGGATTTCTTACTCCATGTGACGGAGAGGTATCTCAGGGCCCACTCAGTAATACAACATCACAATAAGCCTTGCAAGCAATGCGAATAAGTGTTAGTTACGGGGTCTTGTATTACAGAACGAGTAAGGAGACTTGCTAGTAACAAGGTTGAACAAGGTATGGAGATACTGACGATCGAATCTCAGGAAAGTAACATACCGAACAACAAAGGGAACATCATACGCGATTAACTGAATCCTTGACATAGAGGTTCGACCGATAAAGATCTTCATAGAATATGTAGGAACCAATGTGTACATCCAGGTCTCGCCATTGGTTATTGAACGTAGAAGTGTCTCGGTCATGTCTACATAGTTCTCGAACCCGCAGGGTCTGCACACTTAAGGTTTGGTGACGTTTCGGTAGTATAGAGTTGTGTATGGTGGTGACCGAAGTTTGCTTGGAGTCCCGGATGAGATCCCGGATGTCATGTGGAGCTCCGGAATGGTCCGGAGATAAAGATTCATATATAGGAAGTCCCATTTTGGTCGCCGGAAAAGTTTCGGGCTCATCGGTAGTGTACTGGGAGTGCCGGTAGTGTACCGGGAGGCCTCCGGGAGGAGTATTTCGACCCAAGAGGCTGCATGGGCTGTGGGAGAGTGAAAACTAGCCCTTATTGGGCTGGTGGAACAACCACAAGAGGCCCATGCGGCTGGAAGAAAAGTCCTAAGAGAAAAAGTGGAAAAAGGCAAAAAAAGGGTGAATCCTAGTCCTACAAGGATTGGAGGTGGACCCCACCTCCACCCTTGGTTTGGCCGACTCCTTGGTGGCTTGGCCCTTGGGCCAAGCCACCTCCTCTCTTCCTCCTATATATAATTGTGGTATTGAATGTTTTTGCACTAGAATTTCAGCCACGTGCTACCCGTTCCTCCAGTGCATAGTTTCTCCTCTAGATCGGTTTTCTGAAGTGCTTAGGCGAAGCCCTTCCGGAATTGCTCCACCACCATCGCCGGAGCGCCGTCAGGCTGCCGGAGAACTCTTATTCCTCTCCAATCCCTCTTGCTGGATCAAGATGGTGGAGATCGTTATCAAGCTATACGTGTGCTGAACGCGGAGGTGCCGTCCGTTCGGTGCTAGATCGAAAGGATCGTGATCAAGTTCGTGGGACGAATCGTGATTGGATCGCGAGACAAATCGTGATTGGATCGTGGGACGCACGGCGATTTGGATTGCGAAGAAGTTCGACTACACCAACCGTGTTTCTTAATGCTTCCCGCTTAGCGATCTACAAGGGTATGTAGATTCACTCTCCCTCTCGTAGATGCTCATCACCATGGATAGATCTGCGTGTGCGTAGGAAATTTTTTGTTTCCCATACAATGTTCCCCAACAATGGTATCAGAGCTAGGTCTATGTGTAGATGAGATCTCGAGTAGAACACAAAAGGTTTGTGGGTGTTGATGCTTAGATTGCTTCCTCCCTTGGTCGGATTTTGGTTCAGCGGTATTGTGAGATGAAGCGGCCCGGACCAACATTACTTGTACGCTTACGAGAGACCGGTTCCCTCGATGCAAATTGTTGCCTAGATGGCTTGAGAAGTTTGAAAAGCAAATTATGTATCACCGTTGTGGTTTATGTGTTTGTGAGAATCGTTCTTGCTAGATACCCGTAGCAGCCACATAAAACATGCAACAACAATTAGAGGACGTCTAACTTGTTTTTGCAGGGTATGTTGTGATGTGATATGGCCAATTACATGATGTGATATATGTGATGTATGAAATTATCATGTGATGTATAGAATTTCACGACTTGCATGTCGATGAGTATGGCAAACCGGCAGGAGCCATAGGGTTGTCTTTAATTATTGTATGACCTGCGTGTCAATCATTCAGCGCTATGTAATGCTTTACTTTATCGCTAAATGGTAGCAATAGTAGTAGAAGCATGTTGGGTGTGACAAACCCGATGGTGACACATTGATGGAGATCATGGTGTCTTGCCGGTGACGATGGAGATCATGCTGGTGCTTTCAAGATGGAGATCTAAAGCACAAGTTCATGGCCATATCATGTCAGTTATGAATTGCATGTGATGTTAATTCTTTTATGCACCTTGTTTTGCTTAGTACGACGGTAGCATTATAAGGTGATCCCTCACTTAAATTTCAAGATAAATTGTGTTCTCCCCAAGTGTGCACTGTTGCGGAAGTTCGTCGTGTTGAGACACCACGTGATGATCGGGTGTGATAGACTACGTTCACATACAACGGGTGCAAGCCAGTGTTGCATGCGCAGAACACTCGGGGTTAAACTTGATGAGACTATCATGTACAGACAAGGCCTCGAAACACAAGAGACCGAAAGGTCGAACATGAGTCATATAGTAGATATGATCAACATAATGATGTTCACCATTGAAGCCACCTCAACTCATGTGATGATCGGACTTGAGTTGGTGGATTTGGATCATGTGACACTCAGATGACCTGAGGGATGTCAATTTGAATGGGAGCTTTAGTAATTTGATTAACTAAACTCATTATCTTGAACTATAGTCTAAGTGAACTTTGCATATTTATGTTGTAGATCAATGGCTCGCGCAGTAGCACCCCTGAATTTTAATGCGTTCCTAGAGAAAGCTAAGTTGAAAGATGATGGAAGTAACTTTGTTGACTGGGCCCGTAATCTGAGGATTATCCCCATGGCTTCCCAGAAATCATATGTCCTTGATGCACCTCTTGGTGACCAAATAGAAGACATGACCTCCAAAGACGTTAAGAACGCTTGGGAGGCACGTACTGGAGATTACTCAATAGTTCAGTGTGCAATATTGCACGGCTTAGAACCGGGACTTCAAGACGTTTTGAACATCATGGAGCATATGAGATGTTCCAGGAATTGAAGTTTATCTTTCAGAAGAACGCCCCGATCGAGAGGTATGAAATCTTCGATAAGTTCTATGCTTGCAAGATGGAGGAGAACGGGTCTATCAGTGAACATATACTCAGAATGTCTGGGTATTCAACTCGTCTAGCGGAGTTGTGAATTGCCCTTCCGACAGAGGCGATCACTGATAGAGTTCTGCAATCAATGCCACCTAGTTACAAGAGCTTTGTGATGAACTATAACATGCACATGATGAACAAGTAAGTCGCCGAGCTGTTTGCGACGCTAAAAGTAACCGAGTCTAAAATCTAGAAAGAACATCAAGTGTTGATGGTCAATAAAACCACTAGTTTCAAGAAAAATGGCAAAGTCAAGGGCAAGGGAAAGAACGGTAAAACCAAGAAGGATGGCAAAGCAGTTGCTACTCCTGTAAAGAAGCCCAAGCATGGACCCAAGCCAGAAACTGAGTGCTTTCATTGCAAGGGAACTGGTCACTGGAAGCGGAACTGCCCCAAGTACCTGGTTGACAAGAAGGCGACCAACGACAAACAAGGTATATATGATATACATGGTATTGATCTGTACCTTACTAGATCTCGTAGTAGTGCCTGGGTATTTGATACCGATTCGGTTGCTCACATTTGCAACTCAAAGCAGGAACTACGAAATAAACAAAGGCTGGCAAAGGACGAAGTGTTGATGCGCGTGGGAAATGGTTCCAAGGTTGATGTGATCGCCATCGACACGCTCTCTCTTCAATTACCATTGGGATTAGTGATGAACCTGAATAATTGTTATTTAGTGCCTTCGTTAAGCATGAACATTATATCTGGATCTTTTTTATTGCAAGACGGTTACTCATTTAAATCAGAGAATAAAGGTTGTTCTATTTATATGAGTAATATCTTTTATGGTCATGCACCCAATGTTAGGGGTTTATTCATATGGAATCTTGATAGTGATGACACACATGTTCATAACATTGATGCCAAAAGATGTAGAGTTGATAATGATAGGACCACTTTCTTGTGGCATTGCCGTTTAGGTCATATGGGTGTAAACGCATGAGGAGGCTCCATGCTGATGGACTTTTGGAGTCACTTGATTTTGACTCACTTGACACATGTGAACCATGCCTCATGGGCAAGATGACTAAAACGCCATTCTCTAGAACAATGGAACAGGCGAGTGACTTATTGGAAATCATACATACTGATGTGTGCGGTCCAATGAATGTTACAGCGCGTGGTGGATATCGTTATTTTCTCACCTTCACTGATGACTTAAGTAGATATGGGTATATTTACTTAATGAAACACAAGTCTGAAACGTTTGAAAAGTTCAAACAATTTCAGAGTGCAGTTGAGAATCGTCGTAACAAGAAGATTAAGTTCCTGCGATCTGATCGAGGAGGTGAATATCTGAGTTATGAATTTGGCAGTCACTTAAGACAGTGTGGAATTGTTTCACAGTTGACACCGCCTGGAACACCACATCGTAATGGTGTGTCCGAACGTCATAATCGAACCTTATTAGATATGGTGCGTTCTATGATGTCTCTTGCTGATTTGCCACTATCATTTTGGGGTTATGCATTAGAGACACTTCATTCACTTTAAATAGGGCACCATCAAAATCCGTTGAGACGGCGCCATATGAACTGTGGTTTGGCAAGAAGCCAAAGTTGTCGTTTCTTAAAGTTTGGGGATGTGATGCTTATGTCAAAAAGCTTCAGCCTAAAAAGCTGGAACCCAAAGCGGAGAAATGCGTCTTCATAGGATACCCGAAAGAGACAGTCGCTAAGAACGGAACATTTCTTGAGAAAGAGTTTCTCTCGAAAGAATGAAGTGGGAGGAAAATAGAGCTTGATGAGGTTATTGAACGTTTACTTCAAACAAAAAGTAGCGCAGAGCAGAAAGATGTTTCTGTGGAACCTACGACGGTAGAAGAGAAAGTTAATGATGATGATCATGAAGCTTCGGATCAAGCTGCTATTGAACCTCGTAGGTCGACAAGGCCGCGTACTACCCCTGAGTGGTACGACAACCCTGTCTTGGAGGTTATGTTGTTGGACAACAATGAACCTATGAGCTATGGAGGAGCAGTGATGGGCCCGGATTACGAGAAATGGTTAGAGGCCATGAAATCCGAGATGGGATCCATGTATGAAAACAAAGTATGGACTTTGGAAGTATTACCTGAAGGGCGAAAGGCCATTCAAAACAAATGGATCTGTAAGAAGAAGACAGACGCGGAAGGTAATGTCACCATCTATAAAGCTCGACTTGTGGCAAAGGGTTTTTCACAAGTTCAAGGAGTTGACTACGATGAGACTTTCTCACCCATAGCGATGCTTAAGTCTGTCAGAATCATGTTAGCAATAGCTGCTTATTTCAACTGTGAAATTTGGCAGATGGATGTCAAAACAGCGTTTCTCAATGGTTTCCTTGAGGAAGAGTTGTATATGATGCAACCCGAAGGTTTTGTCGATCCAGAGAATGCTGACAAAGTTTGCAAACTCCAGCGATCCATTTATGGACTGGTGCAAGCATCTAGGAGTTGGAATAAGCGCTTTGATGAGGTGATCAAAGCGTTTGAGTTTATACAAGTTTATGCAGAAGCTTGTATTTACAAGAAAGTTAGTGGGAGCTCTATAGCGTTTCTAGTATTATATGTGGATGACATATTGCTGATTGGAAACAATGTAGAAATGCTGGAAAGCATGAAGGAATATTTGAACAAGAGTTTTTCAATGAAGGACCTAGGAGAAGCTGCATTCATATTAGGCATTAAGATCTATAGAGATAAATCGAGACGCTTAATAGCACTTTCACAGAGCACATACCTTGATAAAGTTTTGAAGAAGTTCAAAATGGAACAGTCCAAGAAGGGGTTCTTGCCTGTGTTACAAGGTGTGAAGTTGAGTAAGAATCAATGCCCAATAACTGCAGAAGATAGAGAAAAGATGAGTGTCATCCCCTACGCTTCAGCCATAGGCTCTATCATGTGTGCACAAGACCAGATGTCATCCTTGCCATAAGTATGGCCGGAAGGTTTCAAAGTGATCCTGGAATGGAGCACTGGCAAGCGGTCAAGAATATCCTTAAGTACCTGAAAAGGACTAAGGAAATGTTTCTCGTTTATGGAGGTGAGCTTTGACACTAATCCGGACGACTCTAAGTTGCAAACCGGATACGTATTTATTCTTAACGGGGGAGCGGTAAGCTGGTGCAGTTCCAAGCAAAGCGTGGTAGCTGATTCTACATGCGAAGCGGAATACATCGCAGCCTCAGAGGCGGCGAAGGAAGGTGTCGGGATGAAGCAGTTCATGACAGATCTTGGAGTAGTGCCCAGTGCACTAAATCCAATGAACCTGTTTTGTGACAACACTGGTGCCATTGCTCTGGCTAAGGAACCAAGGTTTCACAAGAGGACCAGACACATAAAGTGACGCTTCAACTCCATCCACGATTACATCATGGAGGAAGACATAAATATTTGCAAAGTGCACACGGATCTGAATGTTGCAGACCCGTTGACTAAACCTCTTCCAAGGGCTAAACATGATCAACACCAGAACTGCATGGGTGTTCCATTCATTACAATGTAAATCACATAGTGATGTGAACTAGATTATTGACTCTAGTGCAAGTGGGAGACTATTGGAAATATGCCCTAGAGGCAATAAATAAAGTGGTTATTATTGTATTTCCTTGTTCATGATAATCGTTTATTATCCATGCTATAATTGTATTAGTTGGAAACATGGATACATGTGTGGATACATAGACAAACACAATATCGCTAGTATGCCTCTACTGAACTAGCTCGTTGATCGAAAGATGGTTAAGGATTCCTAGCCATGGACATGAGATGTCATTTGATAACGGGATCACATCATTAGGATAATGATGTGATGGACAAGACCCAAACTACAAACGTAGCTTATGATCGTGTCAGTTTATTGCTACTGTTTTCTGCATGTCAAGTATATGTTCCTATGACCATGAGATCATGCAACTCACAGATATCGGAGGAGTGCCTTGTGTGTATCAAACGTCGCAACATAACTGGGTGACTATAAAGGTGCTCTACAAGTGTCTCCAAGGGTGTCTGTTGAGTTGGCATGGATCAAGACTGGGATTTGTTACTCCGTGTGACGGAGAGGTATCTCAGGGCCCACTCAGTAATACAACATCACAATAAGCCTTGCAAGCAATGTGACTAAGTGTTAGTTACGGGGTCTTGTATTACGGAACAAGTAAAGAGACTTGCCAGTAACGAGGTGGAACTAGGTATGGAGATACCGACGATCGAATCTCGGGCAAGTAACATACCGAACAACAAAGGGAACATCATACGAGATTAACTGAATCTTTGACATAGAGGTTCGACCGATAAAGATCTTCATGGAATATGTAGGAACCAATGTGGACATCCAGGTCCTGCCATTGGTTATTGACTGTAGAAGTGTCTTGGTCATGCCTACATAGTTCTCAAACCCGCCGGGTCTAAGGTTTGGTGACGTTTCGGTAGTATAGAGTTGTGTATGGTGGTGACCGAAGTTCGTTCGGAGTCCTGGATGAGATCCCCGGACATCATGAGGAGCTCCGGAATGGTCCGGAGGTAAAGATTCATATATAGGAAGTCCCGTTTTGGTCGCCGGAAAAGTTTCGTGCTCATCGGTAGTGTACCGGGAGTGCCGGTAGTGTACCGGGAGGCCTCCGGGAGGAGTATTTCTTCCCAAGAGGGTACATGGGCTGTGGGAGAGTGGAAACCAGCCCTTAGTGGGATGGTGGAACAACCACAAGAGGCCCATGCGGCTGGAATAAAAGTCCTAAGAGAAAAAGTGGAAAAAGGCAAAAAAAAGGTGAATCCTAGTCCTACTAGGATTGGAGGTGGACTCCACCTCCACCCTTGGTTCGGACGACTCCTTGGTGGCTTGGCCCTTGGGCCAAGCCACCTCCTCTCTTCCTCCTATATATACTGGTGGTATTGAGGGTCTTTGCACTAGAATTTCAGCCACGTGCTACCCGTTCCTCCAGTGCATAGTTTCTCCTCTAGGTCAGTTTTCTACAGTGCTTAGGCAAAGCCTTGTCGGAATTGCTCCACCACCATCGCCGGAGCACCGTCAGGCTGCCGGAGAACTCTTCTTCGTCTCCACTCCCTCTTACTGGATCAAGATGGCGGAGATCATCATCAAGTTGTACGTGTGCTGAATGCGGAGGTGCCGTCCGTTCAGTGCTAGATCGGAAGGATCGTGATCAAGTTCGTGGGACGGATCGTGATCAAGTTCGTGGGACGGATCGTGATCGGATCGCAGGACAGATCGTGATTGGATCGCGGGATGCATAGCGATTTGGATCGCGAAGACGTTCGACTACACCAACTGCATTTCTTAATGCTTCCCGCTTAGCGATCTACAAGGGTATGTAGATTCACTCTCCCTCTCGTAGATGCTCATCACCATGGATAGATCTGCGTGTGCGTAGGAAAATTTTTGTTTCCCATGCAACGTTCCCCAACAAGGGTAGGATAGGTCATGTGTCCCCTATGCGAAGTCGAGTCTGTATGATGGTTGGAATGGAACCATGATGTGTGTTGCTTGTTTTTCCTGTTTGTTCTTTGGTGTAAGTCACACTTTTTCCCTAGGCAACAAGTGCACAACTTTATAAACTTCCTTACCTTGATGTATGTGTTTAGCCTTTTCGGCACTTGCTTGATTGCACTTGCACTATACCACCCCCTTAGGTACTCCTCTCGATGCTGCTTTCTCTCCCCCATCTCGTCAACTGAAGACGAGCAAGCCAAGATGCACCAAGGATCCACGTCGACGGACAACTAGCGTTGAATGCTGTGACCGAAATGTACTCAACCAGACGCAAACCCGTAGGGTTAGGCTCTTCCCTCAAGATTGGAAACCCCTCCCCTGTCCAACCTAGACCTCACAAGCTCCCCCAGCACAATCCTCTGATCACGTGTTTAATACACGGATTTGCCAGAGCACTTATTGAGCTTCAATAACCCCTGCTTTGCACTGGGTTCATTATGGAGCTAGTGATCATAGTAAACAAACATTCTTCATTCTTACGCTAGCACTAGAACCTTGATGCCATAGGTAGGACTATTCTAAGTGTATATGATTTGTGGACAATGATTTCACGAGGTTATAATGGATATCTTGAGGAAGTAGTTGACACCCTTGGATGGATTGCAATATCTTATGTTGATAGATGGACTTGGTGGATCAAATTAATATAGTTGCATAAGTTACTTCTCCCTTGAGTCAATTGGATTTAGTAGGACGATTGCGATCGAGCAGAAATTATTGGTGGATAAATGACTCGACTATGGAAATGATATTGATAGTGGATTGATGATGTTACAATAGTAACTGGAGTAACCAGTAGGGAATTCTTACTAGATGTAAACCTTGGACTTAAATAGGTGATTCTAATAGGTGCCCGAGATCAATGAAACCACATGGTTCGGAGTAATTTGGATTTAGTCTGATGATCTTGATAATGATACCATGTTTCTTGATGGATGATAGTAGAATGAATCAGATGATGTTAGGGATAATTTAGGGATCTATATAAGCTCGACCTTGGAGTGTAGTTGGCCATGAGGTTGGAAGTTCATGATGATATTCCTTGCAATGATATGTGTATTGTATGAACTCGAGGATATTATGTTGGACACCATCGATGCAGGATTTACAGAAGTAATGGATCAGGTAATAGTGGATGATACTCGAGGATCGATTAATTGGATTTGTAGGAAGGAAACAAGATCTTGGATTGGTTTATTACATCTTTCCTTAGCATAGTAATGCAGTACCTTAGACCTTGGATAGGTTAGTAGGACACTTGGATTGGTAGTGTCATGATCAAGCTTAGCGGCTTGTAGATTATCCCGAGGATTTTTATATAGTGATGTAGGTGAGTTAGCTATAGTATACATATGAGATTTTCGGTATAGTACTTTTCTCAAAACCTTGAAGATATGGGTAGCATGTGTAATATTGGAGTTGACTTATGTGAGAGATACCTTTTATTATATATGATCATTTTTGGTTGGAGTAATAGGTAAAACTATTGGCATCTAAGAACTATGCTCAAGGATAAGATGATAGACATTCACTCACATCCTAAGCTCCTTGAAACCCCCTAAGCTTCACTGAGCCCTAACACGGTCGGAGTATGCCCATAGGCTCTGGCTCGAAGTCAAAGGACTATGGCCGATACTCTACCCCGACCTCCACCAGATATGTTCATATGGAGGGTGGCTACTAGGACCTGTATTAGGTTGGACCACAAACCCCTGATACTAGTGATCATCCGGAGCAAATACCCGCTCATCTTTCATGTCCCGTGAGCAATGTGTTTATGTGATACTTGGGGGAATAGGTTGTTACCATTCGGGATGACATACTTATTTACCCAATAAGAGAAGGAACACCTTGGTCCTGTCCGGACGAGCCCCAGGAACACCCATTACCATGCCTCTCGAAGATGAGGTCTCACCTTGAAGGAGTTGGACTCCACGAAGCACCCTCCCTACAAAAGAAGTCTTTCTTGCCCGAGCAAGATGAAGAACCACTGCAATTGCAAAGCCACGACAACGATGAAGAAGAAGCAAGGAAGTCAACCACCACTCCTCAACTGGCTACATCACCTAGACTATATCAAGAAGCACCGACATCCAAGCATGATGAAGCCCTTGAACATCAACAGGATTATAGAGCCCCTTGTCTTATCAATCACCTATCAGTTCCTCACTAGAATGGAATTGAGAAGTTGATGGCACCCTCACTCCCCCACCTTGACGGTGTACATTGAGCATGACGTCCCTACTCCCTTCAAATGCGTAGAACAGAGTGGAACGACTATCATGACCTCATTGCTAGCCCCTTAATGGTTAAATCAAGGACATGAACCTGACTTGATCATGGTAAACCACCTGTCAAACATAGTTCACCCCACTTGCCAAGCCTTAGACCTTGGCGATTGGATGGCTGGTCTATACTTTTGGGTAGCCAGCTCATCTAGGACCCCCATCAGAAGCTTTCCTAAGTGGTAAGACCCGTTTTGACACCAAGTCTCTAGGCTTAGTCTTAGGGACGAGACTCAGCGTAGACCTTGCCATAGATGTCTACGCAGAGACAAGAAAACCAAACACCCGAAGACCCGCCAAAAACATGTGTTCGCGACAACAAAGGGAAATTGCCGAAAGTGGGTGAAGAACATACCTGGATAACTTACTCAAGCAGAAGATATCAATGCAAAGACCTACGATGACACGCTTCAACACTCTCAACAATGAAGACCACCGACAACTGAAGGTCGCCTCCCTTAAGGAAGATAAGGACTTCATCAACGGCAAGAAGCTACACCAAGACTCGACCCTCCTATTCTAACGTGAGACATCTAGATGCCACTAACAACCCCAGGACCAGCACACAGACACCCTACTTTGCTAGGTCTTCTAACTTTGGGTTACACACGCAAGCCAGGCCCTGCGAGAACCTCGTTCACCAAACCCTTGGCCATTAGGCGAGCCTATCATTCTATGAGAACCCCTTTCACCTTAGACCAAGTCAACGATGCACTCGAAGACATCTCATCGGGCACTTCAAGATCCAGAAGGAGAACCACACCGGAAAAGAAGCCACATGGGAACGTGAAGACTACCCCACCTCTGAATTTTCGCACCTCTTCTACGCCTAGCCTAGGAATCTCGGGGACGAGATTCTTGTAAGGGAGGTAGGTCTGTCACACCCTGTGTTTTGACTCTTCTGTCTAAGTTAACATAGCTCAAAAATTAGGGCCAATTAAAACTTTTGTGTGCATTTGAATGCTTGACTTGTGTGTCATTTGCTTGCTTGTTTGATTGCTTGCTGGTGCTCTGTAATTCATGAAACATCCTCCTACCCTCAAGAACTCTTTTCCTTGATCCCAACACTTGTCCATAATCATACCATGTGAATAGGACTTAAAAATCTTTTTACAAAATATTATTTTGGCCAAAAATCATTTTTTAAATTAGGTTTTCAATACCCCCTGATTTGAGATTTGCACTACAAGTCCCAAAATTGGGTGGATACTTTCCCCAAATACATTATTGAAACTCAATATATATAAGACTTCCCGAAACCACCAAATATTAATTTTAAAGAGTATTTTCCTATTTTATTTAAAGGATTTTTCTTAAGGCCAGAAATGTTCTTTTATAGGGAAAAATTATTTAAATGCTTCTAAAATATTTGAGAATTTTTTAGGAAACTTAGTGGACATATATTGTCCATATATAAGAGTTTAAACGCACCGTCATCTTAAAAATAATGGACAAACCCATTCAAACCCATTTCTGCCTATTTCAAGAATTTGAAATAATTCTATAAGAAATATTCTCAAATAAATCCAGGAAAATTCTAGCATGTCACATATGATATATGTGGTCATCTTGAGAAGTTTCATCTGAATCCCAATTGTTTTGGTTCACCAAAATATCGCAAAACCCTCTCTGTCCAGAATCATATTTGAACAACTTTCATTGTAAAGTTTGTCCTATTGATCCCAAACTTTGTTGGTATGTTTCAACCCCCAAATAATGATGTTACAAGAAGTGGTGCATCAAGGAGATTAGTTTAGCCTAACTGGATCTACAGAAACCTCATTCTGTTGAATTCTAGGGTTCAGAAAGTTTGCATTATCAACTTTTATCTATTGAGCTCAAACCTTGTTACCCATCTCATTTTTACCCATCATTTGATCTTGTTAAATATCATGGCAAGTAGACTCCACCTACTAGCCCAAACACATTACAAACACCTTCTGGCCATTTTTAAAACTACTGGTTCCACCACTTTTACTATTCCCCTTGCTCTCAAATTTTTACCACACCTTACCCTCATCCCCCCATACCTCCAGTAATAATTTCAGGTTCATAGCTCAATTATTGGGGGGAAAACCCCAAAATTCCCTCCTGGACAGTTAGTTTTTCCCTCTCTCTCCACTTCCCTCTCAACTAAGGCCCATACAGAGCATCCTATGCCCTCTCCCCATTGTTTAACCCCCTAGGGAGCCCCTAGACATGCATGGCCGAGTCCAAGAGTCCAGTAGCATGCCATGGCATCCCATTTGGGTGCTCTGGAGCGCGCTACAGTGCCCCTGAGCGCTGTAGCTGCCGCCCAACCCCCATCGCCGACAGCCTTGGGCCTCACAGCCTGTCCCCCGTGTCCCCCTTGATGTCCACACCACGACAGCTGGTCGGCCCCTCCTCTCTCTCCCTCCTGTTGCCTCTCCTCGCACGCGCATGTTGCCGCCCGAGCGCACCAATGAGCGTGCTGACACGCACGAGAGCCCATCGCTCCCCCGCTCCCCCTCTTCCTCTCCCTGGACGTCGAGCACGTCCACGAAGACCATAGGCAAGCCACAGGGTGCCCCTGTGATCCCAAGGAGCTCTAGTGTTGCGACTGTAGGCACAACCCATGGTGGACTCGCGCCCTGACCACATAACGGTCTCCCCGAGAGACCCTCTTAGACCCTTGGCTCTCTCTCCCTCCCTTGAACCTCCTGGTTCGCCCCCTTGCTCCTCTCTTTCCCTATAGCCGCTTCCATGGCTGAAGCCCCGACCAACGGTTCCTTCTCCATACTAAGGGGTTGTCTCCCCCGCTTCAAGAAAAAGCACATTGTCGGCTGCCTCACGGCCGGCTGGCGCGCAGCCGGCAGGCTCGTTGCCGGCTGGCTCATGGCCAGCTAACCAAGGAGCAAGTTCAGCCCTGGCCGGCTGGGCCACGGTCGGCTGCCTCCAAGCTGGCTCTTCCATTGACCCTCGAGCGAGCAAGCCCCCTACGATGGACCCCAGCGTGGCCAGAGTGACCGCTGACACGCGGGCGCGCATGGCTACAGTCCAGCCGGTCGTGCCACTGACCTTGGCTGACCGCGATCGGGCAGAACAACAGTGTTGGCATGCCTCTGCCCACTCCATTACCTGCCCCCGGGTGGTTACATTGCTGCCGGACATACTGGCGACCTCGGCCTGCTAGCGCAAGGTGACATCGCTTGGGCGGCCCGTGTCGTGGCAGGTGAGCTTGGACCAATCGCGGAGTCGGCTCGTGGGCCCCCATGGGCGATGGGACTGTGCAACCTGTGGGCCCGACGGGCAACGAGACGGCTCAATGGGTGGACCCCCTGGCCAGCCAGAGAGGCTGCCAGCCGGGCCCCCCCACCCAATACTTTAGGGATATTGTAAGGCGGGGGGTTGGCCTATAAAACCCCTCGCGCCCCCATGCATGGGGGACAGACTTATAAACACACACATGACCTCTTCCTCACACATCCACTCAAGTAGGAAAGGAGAAGGAGCCGGCTGATCCTTCCTCCACCTCTAGACAACAGATCCAGGAGCACCATTGTAACCACCCTCATCTATCAACCTAGACCAAGCAGGACAAGGGGTATTACCTCCAATGGAGGGCCCTGAACCTGTGTCCATCATGCGTCCCTCGCCGCTTGAGCCTAATCCCACTTCCGGAGCCCATCGGTGTCCTTTGGGCCCAACCACCTTCGATAAGCCTACACATGGCATTTGTCGTGAGAAAACAACGACATGCCATGAAAAGGGCACGTCAGCCGATGTTGTTCCTGCCCGACGACAGTTCGGACTCCGTATGACTTTGAAAAGGTTCCTCGAAGGAACCTAAGGGTCAAGCCCCCAGCTCGAAGGTAAGAATCCGAAGACTCCCTGAGCTATTTATGCGAAGTTTTTAATGTTATTAACATGTGAGTGCCTTTTGGTCCGTAGCCCACCACATGTTCTCCCCACTGACCATGTTTCGGATGGGGAGGCTCCACCCGCCGAGCTAATGGAGAGCGGGACCGCATCGCATCCCACACCTCCAGGGACCGCGAAGGATGTCGTGGAGGTGTCATCCCACCAGGCTCCTTTGGAGCCGAACACAGGCAGTGGGGGTGACGTTGTCATGGCCAAGGTTAATGCCTCGGCCACTGTAGACCAGGAGGAGGAGCCCTTCCCGGCCACTGAGGAGACCGAAGAAAGGGATGTCCAGTCCAAGGTTGTCAGAATCACGATTCTGAATCGGATCGGAACTCCGATGGTAGGATCGCAAATCGTAGAATCTTCACTATCAGAATCGTAGAAACGTAGATTCTATGAAGTAAAATCATAGAATCAGAGAGGTTAATTTGGATCGTAAAGTCATAGAATCGTATGACAGAATCGCGATTCTAACAACCTTGGTCCAGTCCCCTCCGTGGTCATCTCGGTAGCGCATCACGCCTCCGGAGCCACCGTTTCAATCCCAGGTTGGAGATCGGACTAACCGATCACCATCGGCGCCCCCGATAACTGGGTGGCCGATCATGGAGGAGGCTATATCAAGCTCCACCATCTCCGAGTATCACCACACCCTTATGGGTGCGGGTTTGCAAAGCATTCAGTCCGTTGATAGAGGACAGAAGCAGGCCTTCAACGGTCTCCTGACGGGTTTCCAGGTGAGCCGTGTCATGTTCTTTTCCTAAAATATTAATTTATTAAGTTTGTGCTATCGTTTTATATAGCATCCCCCGAGCCCTGGGTAAGTTTAGAAAAACTCATCGGGGGTCAAACACAAAGAAATGACCAAACAATGTATGAGTGATTATTCATCCTATAATGTTCTAACAGTCCTTAAGAGGACCGAACCTAGGGTCATGCTCTTGACAGTTCAGGTGTTTGAACTCATGTAAACTAATAAATATGTGCTATTTACAAGCTTCATCATCAGCGGGAGCCGTTAATGTGGCAGAGCTTGACATGCTAAATAGGAAGCTCAAGGGCTCCGAAGAGGAGCTTGATGCTCTAAATAAGAGGTTCGACGAGGTGCAAGGTAATCCGTCTTGGAATATCCGAGCTATTAAGCATTAGTGGTTCACACTATTGAGTTAGTATAATTATATGTTTTATTGCTTACACAGCCTCGGCAAAGGTAGGAGAGAAGCTCAAGGCCTAGCTGCGAAAGATGAAGCAAGAGACAGCGGAAGAGAAGGCATCAGCCGAACAGGCAACAGACGCGCTCTCCGCCTTAAAAAACCGCGAGAAAAAAGCATGAGGCTCAGTGGGGGAGGTTCAGCAGGAGCTTAAGGACGCCAACTAAAAATGTGAGGACCTTGAGCAGAAAAGCATGGAACGAGCTATTGAGCTATCCGTGCTGAACGCCGACCTCCAGAAGGAGCGGGTGGACAGGCGGTTCTTTGAAGAACAGATTCGCCAAGTCAAGGCTATCACAGATGGTAAGTCATATTTACTACAGTGTGCCTTCGGTGATAGCACTGCTGACCCTGGTGTGGCGTTCCTCGGGCACCATCTCGGACCTCCGGAAGAGTGTAGTGGACGCCAAACAGTTCTACGCTTCGCGAGAAGAGGGAGATAAGGCTCGGCTCTTTTGGGCGCAATTTGAAGCCTCCGAGCGCTCTCCTCTCCTCATCGAGCATATGAAGCAGCTGATGGAGCTGCACCTGATGGCAGAGCCGACCATGAAGGATCTTTGCACCCGTCTATGACCCAACGAGCCACTGCCGGGCAATTATTTCGTCCGAGTGCGGAAGCTGAGCGATGCTTCACCTTGGATTGACGTGCTAAGGCATTCTTGCTGCATCGAGGGAGCTCGGATGGCCTTTGCAAGGGCCAAGTTGCACTGGGTGGGGCTTGATCCCATGAAGATAGTTAATGCTCCTTCGCCCCCTGGAAAGGAGCATAGATGCCTTGAGCGATACTTCTCCGTAATGATGGAGGCAGCTCAGGCGATAGAGGCTCAGTACTCAAAAGATAACTTTTATGAGTAAACATGTTGTAATGTGTCCGAAGACCTTTTAACGCTTTTATGTTTATGATGCATGGTTTATCATATCTTTTATGTTTTGCATTCGCTATAACTCCCATGTGGTACTTTAAACTGAAAGTTGCAAGTCGTCGGCTTCAGGCCCAATGTAGATACTCACTACAAGAAATATGTCAACTTGTGACCTTCTCTTAGTGATCCCAGCTGAATTGGTTGTAAATTCACAGTCATTTCGCTAGGAAGGGCTCAAACCCTAAAATTCACAGTCATTTCGCTAGGAAGGTCATAAATTAGAAAAAAGTGGTCGACGACCTTATTTCTACCTGATTACGACCAATATAAATGGTCGTGATGTTGTGAACATGCATGCATTGGTACTTAAGGCCACCTCCCAATTTGTGAAGCAACTATATTTTATATTGCTTTATAATTGCTGAAAATTTACCAGGAGATGACCCTGCCCATAGAACCTCCCTACACCAAATTTTATCTGATTTTAATGTAGCCAATTTTCCTCAATATTTTCCCTAATTTTCTGTTTAGTGAAGAGCATTGTGAAGGAAGTACCATTCATATTTATCTAAATGGTATGAAATATGTACAGTTCCTTCATATGCCCAGATTACCATCCTCCTCCAAATTTCAGCTCAATCCAATCATCTACGTGGGACTAGGATCAATTTCTATTATCTGTCCAAAGAAGAGCATTGTGAAAGAAGTACCACTTCTACATGTACAAATGGTATAAATTTTTTACAGTGCCTTCCTATGCCCAAATTACTATCCTGCAGCAAATTTTAGCTCAATCCATTCA
Source organism: Hordeum marinum (assembly GCA_022496015.1). Taxonomy (NCBI): domain Eukaryota; kingdom Viridiplantae; phylum Streptophyta; class Magnoliopsida; order Poales; family Poaceae; genus Hordeum; species Hordeum marinum. Next base: position 388,505,634 of record CM039678.1, on the reverse strand, counting down.
TTCATTTGAGCCCAGCTTCAACATTCATATTTCTGTCAAGTGTGGTATTTTGTAAAGCAAGTGCCACTTAGGCTCCTCCATTTGAGCTGAAAATTTTCCAAGAAATTTTACTTAGTAGATGATCATCCTCATCCAAAACTCAGGGCCATTGGCGATGTTCATTTCCCCGACCGCTAATCAAACACTTGGTCCCTAATTCATGTTTGAGCTTAGTTTAGTCTCCTAGTGAGATTCTTCTGTTGTATTCTTATCCCTAGAACCTACAGGGGGAGTGCACAACCCAAAAAACATGCCTAGGGCATCCAAAGCGTGTGGCAACGCTAAGGTCACGCGGTGACCACGCGACTAGCATGCCATTTTGCGCGCTCTGGAGTTGGGGCCATCGTCCACCGACCAAGCCTTGATGTTTTGCCACCAACCATGTATGTCTTATTAAATAGACACTTATGTACCTAGAAATTATTTTTAGAAGAAATCATGAGCAAACTATAAGGCAGCTGCAGTTCTAATTTCACCCGCTTCCTACTGAATCGGGGGAAATTTGTCTTTTTCACGAGAGGTGGCTTAAAGCTTTTGACACCCAACCATTTAGTCAACTGTACATTAAATATGACCTAATATTTTAGAAAGATGATTCGTTGCCAGTTTGCAACAAATATATGGTAGGTCCTTCAAAAAAAAACCTCATTTTGGGCACTCGAAAAATGGAAAATGAACTAACATTGTTTGTCATCCCAATATGCACCCTTGTGCATAATATGAGATCATATGAGCAAACTGTGCCATGAATGTGGCCGTAAGATTGATCACTTGGCTTGAAAGCCATGAATCTTCACACATGATATCTAATTTTGAGAAATTGTTTTTAAAATAATTGTCGTATTACAAGATTATTATTTTTCCTAGTAACTTGGTCACATATAATGACACAATGTGAAGGTTTTTCAATTTTTTTTTTGAATTTTGCATGCCCATTTCAAAATGCGGTTAAAATGACGGGCATGCCCATTCCTAGATAGTGGTTGAATGTTGGAAAACAAATTGTGTTTCTATGATTAAAAAGATACTTTTGTACCTAGAAATGATTTTTGCAAAAAATAATAAGCAATCTATGAGGAAGCTGCAGTTCAAATTTGACCCGTTTCCTGCTGAATCGGGGGAAATTTGTCTTTTTCACGAGAGGTGGACCGACAGATTTTGCCATGCAACCATTTGGTCAATTTTACAATAAATATGGTTTAATATGTTCTAAAAATGGTGTGGTGCCATTTTGCAACAAATATATGGTAGGACCTACTCAAAAAAACTCATTTTGGGCACTCAAAAATGGAAAATGAATTTTCCGTCCGAAGAAAATGAAAACTTCCTTAGGCAAGATTTTTTGTCATTCCAATAGGCACCCTTATGCATAATATGAGATGATATGAGAAAACTATGCCATGAATGTGGCCATAAGATTGATCATTTCGCTTGAAAGCCATGAATCTTCACACATGATAGCTCATTTTTTAGAACACTTTTTAAAAATAATTTCTGTATTACAAGTTTATTATTTTTCCTGGTAACTTGGTCACATATAATGACACACTGTGAAGTTTTTTCAATTATTCGAATTTTTGTGAATTTTGCATGCCCATTTCAAAATACGGTCAAAGTGACGGAAATGCCCATTCCTAGATAGTGTTTGAATCTTGGAAAAAAATGTGTTTATGTGATTAAATAGATACTTTTGTACCTAGAAATGATTTTTGCAAAAATAAAAAGCAATCTATGTGGATGCTGCAGTTCAAATTTGACCCGCTTCCTACTGAATCGAGGGAAATTTGTTTTTTTCACGAGAGGTGGACCGAGAGGTGGACCGATAGATTTTTCCATGCAACTATTAAATATCATCTAATATTTTCTAAAAATGGTGTGGTTCCATTTTGCAATCAAAAAATGGTAGGTCCTTCACACAAAAAACTCATTTTGGGCACTCGAAAAATGGAAAATGAATTTTCCGTCCGAAGAAAATGAAAATTTGCTTAGGCAACATTGTTTTTCATTACAATATGCACCCTTGTGCATAATATGAGATCATATGAGAAAACTATGCCATGAATATGGTTATAAGATTGATCATTTGGCTTGCAAGCCATGAATCTTCACACATGATAGCTCATTTTTAGAACACTTTTCAAAAACTAATTGCCTTATTACTAGTTTATTATTTTTCCTCGTAACTTGGTCATATATGATGACACAATGCGTAGGTTTTTCAATTTTTCAATTTTTTAAAATTTTGCATGCCCATTTTAAAATGTGGTCAAAACGATGGGCATGCTAGTTCCTAGCTAGTGCTTGAATATTAAAAAACTTTTGGTGTTTCTATGATTAAATATATACTTTCGTACCTACAAATGATTTTTGGAAAAAATAAAAAGCAATCTATGAGGCAACTGCAGTTCAAATTTGGCCCGCTTCCAGCTGAATCGAAGGAAATTTGTTTAAATGACCAATCATAGTTAGAAGGATCAGAAATGCATACAAATTGGTTATGATCTAAAAAGTATGGTTTAAATTAAGTGAAAATTTTAGTGATGCCGTTTTGCAAAATAGTTTTGGTAGTTGCTTCACAAGACCCCTGTTTTTAGCATTAAGAAATAAGTTTAAATACCTCAACCAATTAGGAGGCATCCCATGGATCACCCCCACTATAGTCGATCTGAGCCATCCACACCCTCCCTAAGTCCCTCGATCCAGCGTCTCTCGTAGACCCTCCTCCCTCAGTCCCTGGATCCAGATCCAGAGCCAGATCCAGTTCTTCCTGAGAAAGCATGATCCCCTCCCTCTCCCCGATCCAGATCGACGACGCCGGCGGTCCCTCCGGCTATCCTCCCTTCCACCACCCCCTCCTGTCCGTGTCGCCCCCCTTTGCCGGTACCGCTTCCTCCCCTTCATCCCAACAAACTCTAGCCCGCGGCCATGGCAAGGATCCGATATGCTCTCCGCATGCGAAACCAAGGGGGAATGGATAAACCATTTGTCGTATGCTTCTCCATGGACGACGGCGGCCCGGAGGGGGCGACACCGCTGGAGTTCCCCTCCGAGGAGAGGCGATGTGACCAGTTCCTCATTGCGCCTGCTTTTGTTCATGTTGTAGGGAGCATGCCTCCGCGGCTTTTTCAGCGCTCGCATCAAGCTGCCCTCCGACTACAATGCCGGCGTCGTCGTCGACTTCTACGTGAGTACATACATAGCACACCCCTTGCCATACCACCCCTCGCATCTGTCCCCTCATGCCATCACACTGAACGTGCGCTGACACCCCCTTTTTTTGCTCGTGTTTCATCACAGGTGCCTAAGAAGTAGAAGGCCCTGACGGCTTCTTTCAAGCCGGCCAAGTCCGACGGTGGCAAGCAAAAGGACAATGTGAACAACGCGGTTCTCTTTGACCAGGCCACCTACGACAACCTGCTCATTGAGGTTCCCAAGTCCAAGCAGCTCACGCCCTCCGTAATCTCCGAGCGACTTTGGGTAATGCAAGCCTTCCTCCTCCCTCCTCCGGATCTGTTCTTCTTGCTTACTTTCTTCACATGAGAATTGAGATCTCGTTATGGTATTGTATGTGTTTGATGCATCATGGCTCCTGGTGAAAGGCTTTTGCTTTGATGCTCTGGTTTGGATTGACACCCGTGTGCTCTAAGCCTCTCTAGCATAGGAATATATGTTTGTGTTATAAATTGGTTGCATGTCCTAGTGGATGCCGGTTTCGGCTGCTGCATATGTGCTGATCATTTTTGTTCAGTGTGATGTTCAGTTTGGTACATAAGGCTGGCAGCCTCACATTTTGCTTGGTGTGCCAACTTTGAACTTCTAGTTAGGATGCAGGTTGACATGTACCCATTTAGTGTAATTTATCTGTAGCGTCATAGATATTGCACACTCTGATTTTGGCATGTGCAGTACCCAGGTTTAGTGTAATTTGGCATCACCATTGTCTAGTAGAATTAACCATTGATTCGTAAGAATTAATACGGTCGGGCGATGCTGATGAATACTTCGGTAGCATGTCCCTGCATCTTGTTGTCTACCATTTGTGCCTACATGCCTTGTTACTATATTGGAACAGAAGTATCATGGGACTAATGTTGTGTTGTCGGTCTATGAATTGTTCTGGCATGTACTTTTTATGAGCGCACCATCTGTGTTGGTTGATTTCTATGCACTCTATCCTGATCATCTCACTATGTCTTTAATTATCTACAGATCAATGGGTCTCTGGCTCGCATAGCTATCAAGGACCCGATGGAGAGGGGACTCATTAGGATGGTGTCGATCCACTCCAGCCGGCAGATCTTCACCAGGGCGACAAACACCTAATTTATAACTATCATGTGTTCTATGGCTGTTTTCTAGTCCAGTAGATTGAGGTATTGCTGTTATATTCAAGTTCACTATGTTTAGGGAGGCACTCTGTGCCACCAGTAATGTCAAATTGCTTTGAGTTTTGTTACACTTTAAGATTGGTTTGTCAGCTCAATTAAATCTACCTTATATATTGCCCTACCATGTTCTTATTTATTGTTGTCCATACGTCATGGCTGCAGAATTAGTGTTCTGAATCTGAATGTGTTGGTTCATGTTGTGAGTTCTTCAGACTACCTAGGTGTAGACACTCCACGAGATCATTGCGTATCTGAAGCAGCTGCAACTCCAAGTACAGGTCAAAAAATGCATCCCCGGATGGCTAGACGATGTAGTAGCAGTATAGTAGTAGGAGTAGATACTAACTTGCTCGTGCATTTGTTTTAACTGACGGTCCAAACTACAAACATTTAAGTAGGAGCTTTACTGTTGGTGTTGTCCTTATTGATTATTTATCCAACCCATAGTGAAGTAAGGCTGGGAAAATTTCCACGTAGCACAACAGTGGCTACTTTCTATTCTATCGAGTGTTTTCTATCCATATCTTATACAACAGAAATGTTGGTTTCTTGGGATTCACAATGGGATTTATAATGCTGATCAAAATGTTAATATTTTAGGGCTAGTTCGCCACGTGCTCAACGAAACAACCGCGACATGCTGCCATGTTGCTACAAGCGTAAATGCAAATGCAAACTGCAGCTCCAATGTTCTTCAGTTCTGTAGTAGCCCATGGCATGTCCTATCTCATCCTCCTGCGCTGCAAAACACCTCCGCCACTACTTGTCGTAGTATTGCTACACTTTGATGTTGTACTCTCCCATTTTTTCAAGTACATCCATAGAATAAGATTGTACCTTTTTAGAAACAAAGTGCAAGTTGTATTAGAAATAAAACACATGGAGGTGCAAAATAGAAAAACACTATTCTGCTTTAGTTTATGGTGTTTGACAATTTAACATCATGATGAGAATAGGTTGTTTTTGTGCCTTGTTTTTATTCTTGATCTATTTCTTGTAGATCTTAAAAATATGGTTGTTTCTTTTACAGGACCTCCAGGCCTAAGAAAGTTGAAGTGTGAAGACCTGAAGCCAATTGTGTGATGCCCTACTTATCCAGGATGCATATTATATATTGTAATAGTAGGCATATGTACTTTGTAATAGACTGGAAAAATATAATATGCTACTTTAGTGTTAATTTGACGATTTTCATGTGTTCTATCTACTCTATTTAAAATATTGATATTGATTGCAATTTGAAAATGTGTGAAATGGAAACTGACCAGGGGCACCTTTCATGAAAGCAATATAACTAATTTTGAACTTCTTGACATGTGGGACAGATTGAGAGAAGAACATGACAAGTGGGACCTGCACACAAAAAATAATGGCTAAAAATAGAAAACCAATGGAGTAAAAAGTCCACAGACCAACAATAAAAAGGCCGCAGTGTTGGGCTTGGCCCATGAAGCCGACCAAAAATTGAGAGAAAAAATAAAATAAAAAGGTTGAATTGTTGGGCTTGGCCCAAGTAAAGTGTTGAATTGGACCGAACTGATTCTAATCAACAACCTTTTCATTTGGTCGTAATTTTGCCACGTCAGCTTACCACATTGGATCCCGTGTGGTGTGGATAGATTGCCAGTGACCAAAACAATTGGTCGTAGAACCAACGACCTTTTATTTTGGTCGTTAAGTTTCATTAACGGCGGTAAGCTTTTGACCAACTGTTTTTGGTCACAAAAAGGTCGCAAATAAAAAACAATGACCATTCAATGACCAATATTGATGGTCGCAAGTTAGCATATTTCTTGTAGTGACTACGCGAGGTGTCTCTGCCTCTGCAGTGTGACCCTTAGCCGATCTATCGGTACCCGAAGGCGGCAGTGTGAGGTGGACATGGCAATCAAGCCATAATGCTTTATTGCTTTCACTTAGCTGTAGGAGCGTGAAAAAGGAATCTGGGGGTAATGACTATTCCACAGTGGTTTGTGATGTTCGAATGAACCGCGGCTAAATCCGACATCACATGGTTTGTACGAATACCGAACCCATCGTATGACACGGAATAACCTCTAACGAAGTTTTTAGTATAACAATTATTATCAGATTCGCAGACCGGTTCTCCCATACTATGACAGTCAATTTTCGAATTTCTCCCCTCAGGTGCTTGACCAGGCTAGCTGGAAACACAATCGCAGTGGTTCTCCCTTTGCCCTTTTAGACGAACGAGCGGAACATAAAGGGGAAAGCACATGAGCCGGGCAACCCAACTATGGACCCAACACATAGTTCAGAACCAATTCATATAAAGCGAACTCCGAGATGCCGAACACATGATCAATTGTGCTTAGGGTGATATTCTAAATTCAAACCCCTGGTCTATTATCCGGTTGCATCATAATGTGTACCAAACAATTTCGCAAGGAGCGTTAAGGAGGGAGGAAATAGAGTATGTACCAAAAAAGGCAGCGAAGCGGCCATTCATGATGTTCTTATATTTTGATAAATAACTCTTATAGCTCAAATTGCCGAAACAACTATTTACAGGTACTTCAAGATGAAATATAAAGTTTATAGAGGGGTTGTACCAGGGGTCTTCGATGGCTGGCCTAACGTCCTTGATATGCCATGTCGCATGTCCACTCCTGTTTCTCCTATGGGGTTGCATTACTTTATGGGTAATGTTGTCGGCGAGCGGACCATGGAAAGAGGATCTTGAGAAGTCGTCGAACTATTGATGGGCTTTATGCTTTAGCAGGACCTTGATGGTACGTGTTGTATGTCTTGAGATTTATATTGCTGATAGTTTGGTCTAGCCAAACACTTGTGCTTTGATAGTTGTTCCCCACTGCTGCCATGGAATTTTAAGTGCGAAGTTGTGCCTTCTTGGCACATGTTTTGCTGGCATTAGGGCTATTCAATGGGGAGCGAGTCCCTATTTCTGAGGAGGAGAAGGTTCTTTGAGTTCGGGCTGAAACTAAGATCGCTTCTCAATCTTACATGCCTTTACGACAGATGTCGGCATTTGCCGATCAACATTGTAATGGAATTCGACCACCAAGGCCAATGCATGTTCCTCTGTTCGGAGGGAGCGCTCTGTGTTTCCGTTGACAGTAATGACCCCCTTGGGCCCGGGCATCTTGAGCTTGAGGTGTGCGTATTGTGGGACGGCATAAAAAGTGAGCGAATGTTGCACGGCCTAGTAGGGCATGCTAGCCACCGCGGAAAGGTACAATGTCGAAGATCAAGTCTTCACTTCGAAAGTTATGGGGCAAACCAAACACTACTTCTAGGCTTACAGAGCTCGTCCACCGGGCTTTAATGCCTGGGATCACTTCTTTAAACGTAGTGTTGCTGGGTTTGATACTTGATGGATCTATTCCCATATTTTTCACCGTGTCTGAGTAAATTAGATTTAGGCTACTACCTCTGTCCATTAGGGCTTTAGTGAGGTGATACCCATCTATGATGGGGTCTAGGACGAGGGTAGATGAAACCCCATGACGGATACTGGTTAGGTGGTCGCATCGATCGAAGGTGATTGGGTACGCCGACCATGGGTTGTATTTCTGGGCTAGAGGATCTACCACGTAGACCTATCAAAGGGCGCACTTCCTCTCCTTTTTGGGTATATGAGTGGCGTATATCATATTGATGGTTTTTACCTCTAGAGGGAATTGCTTCTGTTCGCCACCGATCAGACCATGGGGCTCATCCTTGTCATCGCAGCGTGGGCCCTTGCCTTCATCCTTGGCTACGAGTTTGCCATCCTGTTTGAACACCCAGCAGTTACGGTTGGTGTGGTTGGCGGGCTTCTCTTGAGTGCTTTGGATCTGGCAAGGCCTATCCTTGATTTTGTCCAACGGGGTAGGTCCATCGTGATTGCCTTTGGGAGGCTTCTTCCTCTGCCCGGGTCGGGAATTGCAGAATCCGATGTTAACAGTCGTGTCATCGACATCACTATTGCTGTGTCAGCGCTTATTCTTGTCGCGTATTGGTTTCCCTTTTCCCTCCCAAACTTCAGAGGTTCCGTGGTCTTCGGGGTTGATGCTCAATCTTCCTAGCATGTTGTCCTCGCCCGCGTAAAAGCAAGTCATGAGTGATGTAAGGGCGAACATTGTCCTAGGTTTATCCTGGCCGATCTGGCAAGCCATCCATTCATCTTGAATATTGTGCTTGAAGGAGTTTGTTGCCTCAGTCTCTAGGCAATCAACGATATGGTTTTTCTTTCTCCAGAACCGATTCCAGAATTGTCGAGCGGACTCTCCTGCCTTCTAGACGACGTTGCTCAGGTTGGAGGAGTCCGGCGGCCAAACATAGGTGCCTTGGAAGTTAGATCAGAATGCATCCTCTAGATCCTCCCAGCACCCGATGGAATTTTCGGGGATGCTATATAACCAGTGCCGAGCTGGCCCCTTAAGTTTTAGTTCCAAATACTTGATGGCGTGGAGATCATCTCCTCGCGCCATGTGGATGTGGAAGAGGAAATACTTGATCCATACTATTGGGTAAGTTGTCCCGTCGTATTGCTCTATGTTCACGGGTTTGAACCCCTATGGGAACTAATGCTGCAATACCTCGTCCAGGAAGCACAATGGGTGTGCAGCGCCTCTGACCTGAGCCATGTCGCGCCGGTAATCGACGTTTGTTATGGCCCAGTTTCTTTCTCGACCTCTATTGTTGCGGTTGAGCCAAGGCCGGTACCCCTCCCATCTATCGGGTGAGTACCCTCTGGATCCATAGATGGATCTTGTATGACTTGCTCTATAGTCCGGGTCGTGTCACATGTCAAACCAGTTATCGGGCTCTATTGGCTCTTTTCCCCAGCTTCAGGGTATCGTCGGCCCATAACCGGTGTCGTCAACCGTCCTGTCTCGTCCTCGAGGAGGGTCGTATGGCTTGTCGTATGGAGTATGTTTGGGAGACAGCATATCAGTAAGCTCGTCATCGAATTGTGGCAGTAGCCTTCGGCGTGGATAGCTTTTGGGTTGATCCAATATACCGGTACCGTATCCTTCCTCAGCTGATAGGACCCTCGTCCATATATGATTGAGGTTGTCCTGTTCAGCCTTAAGCTATTGTTCTTTTGCCTTCAGGCTGCGGGCCGTGGCTATAAGTTGTTGCCTAAACTTTTCCCGGTCTTCAAGGTTTTCCGGGATGGCAAAGTCTTTGGCCTCCGGCATTGCCTCCTCCTCGTCAGGGGGAGGTAATTAATATCCTCATGATTTTTTAGATCATTGGGTTTGGGGTGATCTTCCGGGCTCTCCTAGTCCTCTAGCATATGTTCGGGAATATCAGGATCGCCATGGTCTTCCAGGGTATCTCCGTCCCCGGTGCCAGTGATAGCTTTTCTTCCCTTTTTACCTTTGACCGTTTGTGCGGCTCCGATGCCTTGATGGCGCTTCCTTGATTTGTCGCCATCTCGTTTGGGTGTCTGCTCGCCGTTATTGGCTAGAGTGTACACCATTAGACGTTGTACGTGGACGTGGCAGCCCATCGCCCGGTGTTAATGAGGGTGGGAGCACGATCTTCCTCATCCATGTCTTCCTCATCCTCGGAGGCGTAATCCAATATGTTGGTTAAGTCTTTGACAGTGGCTATCAAGTGGGTGGTGGGTGGGATAAACAAATCTTCTTAATCCGGCTTAAGACCGATCTGAGCATGGACCAGGGTTGGGTCGTCGGTAATTTCCATCAACAACATATGATCTAGGGCATCGTTGAGTGTCGAGATCTCGATTAGGTGAACCTGCTGAGAGCTTTCGTAGTTAACCTCTGATGCATCCGCATGAGGGGAGTGTTCGGCAGGAACTGCTCACGTCTGGCGCTATGGTTAGATCTGGACTTAAAGCCAGGTCATAGCCGGGGTGGATCCCATGGACGGGACCGAAAGCGGAGTCCGAGCTAAAAGCCTCGGAGTCTTCGGGCATGGTAGGCGAGACTTTGAGCCCGGTTAGCGAAAGAGCGCCCCAAGAGTCTACAGAGAACTCTAGGTTCCCGAATCTGACCTCTTGATTAGTGGCAAAACTCCTGACCCGGCCAAGACGGCCGGTTGGGTCAGTGTACAGCACAATGCTACCGAAAGCAAAGATCTGTCCGGGAACAAAGGCGACCATGTTGTGGACTTCTTCACTGAAGACAACGCGAGCCATTGACTCCTTTAGCGATCATGACAGGACTCTTAATGAAAGCACCAATGTCGGTGTCAAAACCGGAGGATCTCAGGTAGGGGGTCCTGAGCTATGAGACTAGGATCGATGGTTACAGGGAACAAAGGAGGCGATGTTTACATAGGTTCGGGCCCTCTTATGGAGGTAAAACCCTGTGTCCTGCTCAGTTATATTGATGGAATGAAGTTTACAGTGTTTATCTATCTCGATATCTAATAGCTAAAACCCTAGATGAGTTTCCTTGCCCTACAATCTAAAATCCTCCCGGTTTATATAGACACCGGGGGGTACTAGGGTTTACACATGGTATATCTCTTGCCGAGGATGGAGATGCCAATTTCCTCATCTTGACTTGGGGTGCACGATGCGCCTTCAGGACTTCCTTATGGAATGTGGGCTCTCAATGTATTCGGCCCTTCCTGCGATAATCATAGAATGGCCCACCAAGCTGACCTATTAAGAGACAGGCCGATGACCCAAGGACCCCTTATGTCCAGACCCCGATCCTAAGCCATGAGAACCCAGCCTGTAACATATCACACACGGTTATATCCATGGCTGCTACCTTATCTGGGCCGGGACAGTTTGCGTCTTTTGGCTCGCATATGTGAATGTGTTGCTAGCATTCAAATGATAGAGAACCCGGGTCGACATGACTAGTCGTAGAACCCAAGTGACACATCTGTATAGGGACAGGTGTACGTAACCCAATAATGCAGGTGTCGATCTCTAGCATGTGTAGACGAGTCATAGCAAACTACAAGGACTCCATTACGTCGTGGGACATAAATGTCATCACTGCACGTAGACGAGTCGTAGCAGGCTTTAGGGACTCCATTACACTGCGAGACATTTCCCCGAAGGGACAAACACAACATCAAAGAAGCATACATGCCGGTCAATCACTGTGGCCGAAGTAGTAGCATGCTACCAAGGCATTTCCCTGTAAACAGTACTACTAAAGGCACACAACTAGGTGTCGAATCCCACACATACCAATGCATTTGAAACATACACACAATATGCATGATATTTGTAGATACAACATGGCATCACAACATAACTCTATGACTCAAGTATTTATTAAAGACTCATAAGAGCCAACATAGTGTAGTATTACAAACAGGGGTCACATGACCCAACACTCAAGTCATACAAGCAAAAAGCGGAAGCAACACATGTCTGGGTACAGACACCTACTAAAAGTGGCAAGAGGAACCTGAAAAGTTACAACAACCCTAACAAAGGAACCAGACCTTTGTGTAGGATTCCCGAGCTAATCTGGTTAACATCAAACGTCACAACGTAAGAAACACTAATGAGACTGACGTATCCTCTGCAAAAACATAAACTAAACAAACATGAGTACAAAGGTACTCAGCAAGACTTACATCAGATCAAGCTACATATGCATCAGTATCAATGAAGGGGGTTGTGAAGTTTATTGTAGCAAGCCAGCTTTGACTCTCGGCTAACTTGTACTACGACTACAAGTAGCATCTTTGATGTGGGATAGCACACACGAGTCCACATATTCAGCAAATCAATACACCACTATGGATCCACTCCCGGCTCCCTACGAGAAGGCCATCCAAAGTACTCACACTTATCTTGTGTATTTTAGAGTATTCATTTCACCTATCTATGAACCACATAAGTTCTCCAAGTAGTCCATATCCGAGGACACGACTATTCGAACAGATTATAACCCTGCAGGGGTGTACTTCTTCACACACTCTCCCGCAACATATCGTCATGTGCATGTAAAAGGCACCTCGGCAACCTTCAAGCAGAAGCCTGGCAAGGGATCGAAGTCGGCCACGATCGTCAATCACACAAGACCCTAGTCCAGGTTTATCGCCTATTTGAGACTGAATCCGCACGGAAGTCCGGCCGAAGTTTCCGCTATGGCCTCAAACAATGTGCGTAGGGTTCCCAAGCCCACCGTTCGGGTGCCACTTGGTAAACCGTACCACTGTGCCTACACCGCATCATAGCCAACCCCTCGGGCAGCACTATGCATGACCGCCAACACTTTTCCTACAAACACCAGAAACTAGTTGCAACTCATGGACAGAGATCTAGGTGTTTAGTAAGTCAAGAGGGTCAATTAAGTATCCCAATGTGCGGTAGTATCTTATCCTGGATAACATACACATAACTCAGTTCTGAAGGACGGTCCAAGTGAGACAACCCGCCATGTACTTCTATGTGGCCCCTCATCACTACCTTTATCAAATCGTGTTCACACAGTTAGCTCTCACACAACAGGACATGAACACATGCATTATGATTCATTGCCCAGATGGATCAAACCCGACCCGACACGACTCTAAGCATAGCAGGCATAGTAAGCAAGCATGGATGTGTAAGCACAACAAGGCTCAAGCAGTTGCTACTCATGCTAAGTGGTTTCAACTATCTACCGTGGCAAAGAAAGGTCATGCAAAGGAATGGGTTCATCTACCGAGAACATGTGACAGTTGAATCGTGATTGTCCTAATGCAATAGAATAGAGCAGGAGCGAGAGAGTGGGTTCATATCAGTATGCTCAAGGGGGGTTGCTTGCTTGACACTTCTAAAGATAACAATGAGTCTTCATCGGTGACAACGATCACAACGTCGGAATCATCGTCTACCAGGAAGGAACACCACCGACAAATAGGAAAGGAACACATTCAAGGAATGCAACAAACATGATGCATGGCATGGCATGTTAAGGTACTGAATTGACCTAGAGAAATAATTAACCAAGTTAGTTGAAGTGGAATTCAAACAAGTTTGAATTCCAACTCCAAATGGTATTTCATATATTGACCTAATCATAAAATGTCCTACTTGGTTATTTTAACTTGTTGAAACATGCATGAACATGGCATGAACATATTCATTTGATTTTTGTGATCATTTTTCACATATAAATTATTTTCATCTGAGTTACGGTTGAATTTCTATGATTTTTAGAAGTTTTAAACATTTTCTGGAATTTCCTGAATTATTTTATTAGCGGGTTAATTAAGCCGTAATGGCCAGCCAGGTCAGCGCTCGCCGGAGCTTCGCCGGCGGCGACCAAAACCACAGTGGTAGGGCACCAGAATTGGCAACGGGGCTCGGTTCGATGCGCGGGTAGCACCAGGGGATAGCCCTTGGTCGCGCTAATCCATTTGGGACACCAAAGAGGTCGTGGGGTCACCGGAGTAGTGGCCGGCGATGGGTTGTGCGGCGGCGACGACTCGGGCATGAGCGGGAGCTAGCTACGGTGGGGCGTTCGGGCAATGGGAGAAGAGGGGGAATGGAGAGGAGCACACTAGGAGGCGGATGGGCTGGTCAGTGGGCTCGGGGACGGGCGGAGCATGGCGAATCGATGGTGAAGCTCCAGCGACCGAAGTGGGGATGATGAGCTTGATGGCGACGATGGAAGGCACCCCGGCTTGATTCCTGCGGTGGGATGGACCAGGGCGTCGTGGTGGACCTCGAGGTTAGCTTGAGCAGGAAAGGCAACGGCTGTGGGCACAGTTGTGATGGAAGCATGGGCTCGGGTCTTGGGAGGAAGAAGTAGAGCGAGAGGTAGAGAGCAAGGCGGAAAGAGACGGGGCGTTGGCTTGATCCAGACAGGTCTCCACGATCCATCCACGCGTACAGCTGGTCGACGGCAAGTAGGAGGTTCTCGGGGCACATGCCTATGCGCGGCGACCACACGCGCGCGTCCTTCTGGGGCGGGGAAGACGACGACTGACATCGCTTCGAGCAGGGCTGGGCCGACATGGGAATGCCAGGTAAGAATTCCCTCTCTCTCTTTTATTTCTGTTTTTCTATTTTTTTAAACTTTGTTTGATTTGATTCCATAACAATTAAGTTTTTGGAGATTCTAAAAACTTGTTCCTATGGTCGAGTGGCTTTTTCCACACACAAAGAACATTTTGTTTATTATTTTGGGTAACTTTATTTATTTATGAAAACCAGGAGTAACTAAAATAACTCCAACAATATTTTCTCTGGTTTCAAATATTTCTTTTGAAACCTAAATTTTGTTGGTTTGGACTAGCTATTTGATTTTAGGAAAATTCCTGTTGGTAGGGTTTTATGAAGGCCATTAGAATTTATTGACTAAAATTTGTTTTGAATTTTGGTTTAGTGGATTTGGGGGTTGAGTTAGGTCACCCCCATTTCAAATTTAAGGAATTTTTTTAACATGATGACATGATGCACATGCAATAACAAGCAGAGCCTAAGCTAGGGTTGTGACAACTCATCCCCATTAAACAAGAATCTCGTCCCAAGATTCAGGCATAGTGTAAGAGAGAAAAGGAAATACTAGCTATCACTATCTTCACAGTCCAATTGTCCTTCTCAAAGATGTTGATTCATTTCACCGTCTTGATCTTGACATCTTTGCCTTTGAGATCTTCATCCATGACGACGACAAAGGAAATAGGAAAGCTCTACAAGAAACAATCTTCTCGAAGATCGAGCAACTCATGATCAACTCATGGAATGGGACGTAAAAATTCCTCTTGAGTTGAGACTCAAAACACACATCTAGAACAATGGAATGAGGCAGATAACGGGGGTTCAATTGGTGCGCAACAATTCCACTCTTAGCTAGGATGGAGCATGGGTTTGAAAGTAGCGAGGAGTTAGTTGCTCTTCATACCATAACGAGTACCTTGGGGAAGGTGACTCGTAGGATTATCCCATAGGTGGCAAAAAGAATTACTTTTGATACAGAGATCATAGAAATTCTTCATACCAGTCTAATGCAATTCACAACAATCGTTTGGAGGAATTCGATAGAATGGCATACTCAGATCGGAATGGAAACTAGGGTTGTATAGCAACTCGGTAACGGAAGGCACATTCCAATTGATACCGAGGGTATACCCCAGTGTCTGAGCGTGCTCTCAAGAACTTGAGCATTTCCACATTCATCAGGGTTTACCAACATCCATGCCAAGAATTCTAGCAACACATCATACTACCATGATGAATAGTGGTGGATGATGTAAATGCAAAGGAAGGCAAAGACTTTCTCAGATTTCACCTTAGATATGACAAGGAAGCAAAATCTGGATGATCGACCGAGAGACATTTAGCACTTTGCTTCTAATGTTCTCCTTGATGTACTAACATAACCAAAAAAATAACATTTGGTATGTAGAACATCAAGTATAGGTCAGACTTCGGGAGCATTATAAGGTCCATGAGGAACAACTTCTAAAAATAAGTCATACAAAATCCTCATGGGGAGGTGGCTAATGTTGCTGATACAAGGTACTATAATAATAGGTCATCCGGCAGGTGTGTTAGCCACAACATCACTTTACCGGTTATAGGGAGACTAATATTATGATTCTTGGGAAATGTCCCAACCATTATGTCTGCTTGAGATTCAAATCTGGTTGGTTCCAGGATATTCCAGACTCAACTTGTCTCAAGAGGAAAGTTTGCAACACAAATCGACGAGATGATGTTGCGGGATTCTCTGGAGATGAACTGCAGAAGCCAACTCCAAAACATGAGCTGGATTGCAAGACACATGTGACCACACTATCCAAGACAACGGTGACCACATAAAAATCTTACAACAAAACACCATCGAGTTCTGGCTGGGAACCATCATTAGAGGTAACGAAGTATTGTGCACGTCCATCAAGGCCCTTCGGGATTAGCACTTAACTTCTTTTCCTTGAAAAAATTATTTAGTGGCTTGGGATGCTAGGTAATACATATAGAATGGAGGTAGCTAATCTCTGAAACTATAACATACTTCGCACATGCTTGAATGACTTGAGACGATTCCAAAGAAAGGAAAACAACTTTTCGCGGAGTCACTGCGGCAACTTGCATCGAATGCACATTAACATAGAGGAAGTCACTTCTTCCACCTAACATATACCTCATGTACTGGACACGAAGATATTGCCTAAAAAGTTTCCAACACTAGCTTTATGTTCATCATGAATTATGGAGAGGATAAACAATGTTGTCGATGGGCTCAACAACAGTTCCTCGAGATATCCATATGAATGGAATTCCATAACTATGAGAACAAGGTGATAGCATTGATCAGACCGAAAGATATAATGGTGTATGCTCGAGGATATATCCATGAGTAAAACAACATTAGGAGGATCTTTTGTTCTAATTTTGATTTGACGATAGCCCACACTCAAACCAAAAGTTGGACAAGACAATAGGTGCAATAATTGATCACATGGATCAATTGATGAAGATATCATATTTCTTCAACACACACACAAGATATCCCGTTGGAAAGAACTAAGTCGGGCAAAGCTTTTATCTTCCAACTCTCCAAGTTGTTTTTTAGCTTAACCAACTAGCTCAGGGGGTATCTAACACAGAATCTTGGGGAAGGGATGATTTATAGAAAAACCATCTTGATCACGAACTCAATATAATGGTCAAGGAACACCTTGATAATACTTCCGAGAAGATATTCAGAAAAATCATGATCCACCGATATGTTATCAAGCTCGGGAACAATCTTTCTTTTCAAGGCAAGACGATATGATCAATAGAGCGACGGATTGACACAATTCTAACTCGATGATCGAAAAGTGCACAATGAAAAATGGACTAGGTAGAACGATCAATCTCTAGAGTGGTAACTCAATGACCAACACACCAAGAATGAAATTATTGTCCATTTACTACCAAGTAATAGAGTTGCTAGGAGTATTAATTTCACACATCACGATTCGCTTTTCGGTATTCTGGTTGCAAACAACACAGAGACAGAAGAATGAATGATGATGGAGAGAAGTATCACTGTACCAGGGAGTGCCAATGGGATTGGCATTTTGATATGCGGAATACAACTGCTTTGACCCAATCCAAGGAATGGATGAGGTACGGGAGTTTGCTTCTCCTAGTCATTCTGAAATAGATAAAGGTCAAGATAAAATTGAATAAGGACAACTCAAGAGCACCTGATTTTTCCTGAGTTGTAGATGGATCGATTGAATATGTCAAACGAAGTTCAACATGTTTCTTCCAGATAATCCATGCAAAATATAGGATTGGCCGAGTCACAGCTATGGGATGGAGAACTCATCAAGAGCACTCATGTTGTGATCTTTCGTTCATGAAGAAGTTCTAGCATAACTAATTCATGGTATTGGAAGAATGATATACCATGAACCTTAAGGACTATAACAAGGTTACTAAGCATCCTAAGGGGACGAGAAAATACTATCAACATGAGTAAGCAGAATGAAACTTGGGTTCAAGAACCCAGAAATAGAATACCTATTGGCTAAGTAGCATCACAACATGCTTCCGATAACGATGGCCAGAATTATCACACTAGGAACAGAAGACACAGCTAAACTGTTGGGTGGTTCACTTGAATAACATGGTGTCCTAAACAACTTCATCAAACACGTTGAGGTAAAAGAGTACCTCAACTCAACAATTAGTGTGCTTTGTCTGGCCTAAAAGACATTGACTCAAGATGAAAGAGTTTTGCAATTGCATCAGATAATTTAGAAACCTTGGATAACTCGGACAGCATAATGGCTGTACGGGCATGAAATATGAGGCAACCTGCAAGACAACTGACAACATAACAATGTATTCTAATAGAAACATTGATCCAGGAAGACAACAAGTTTCCTGTAGGTCTCCAGCATAGTAACTCGTCATCCTGACAGATAGATAAGAAAGCCTAGTTCTTAATCCCCATAGAAAATAAGAGGGTGACTCGGAATTAGAATGACACAAGGAAAGGAGTAAAAAGAGCCTTATATTCCCTTCCACAATCAATTCCCTTATATAACTAAAGCAGTTCTAGAATCGACATCAACTAGTTTGGCTTGGTAATCCTACAAGCAGTAAAGGACTGATACCAATGTAGTCAGGACCCCGATCCTAAGCCATAAGAACCTAGCCTATAACACACCACATCACTTTGCGGCCTCACGCACGGTTATCTCGATGGCTGCCACCTTACCTAGGCTGGGTCAGTTTGCATTGCGTATGTGAATGTGTCGCTAGCATTGAAATTACAGAGAACCCGGGTCGACATGACTAGTCGTAGAACCCAAGTGGCACATCCATAAAGGTACAGGCATACATAACCCAAAAATGCAGGTGTCGATCTCAAGCATGTGTAGACGAGTCATAGCAAACTACAAGGACTCCATTACGCCATGGGACATAAATGTCATCACTGCACGTAGACGAGTTGTAGCAGGCTACATGGTCCCCATTACACTGCAAGACATTTCCCCGAAGGGACAGACACAACAGCAAAGAAGGATACATGCCGGTCAATCAATGTGTCCGAAGCGGTAGCAAGCTACCAAGGCTTGATGGAAGCACAAACAGGCATTTCCCCGTAAAGAGTACTACTAAAGGCAGACAACTAGGTGTCGATTCCCACACATACCAATTCATTTCAAACATACACATAATATGCATGATATGTGTAGATACAACATGGCATCCCAACATAACTCTATGACTCAAGTATTTATTAAAGACTCATAAGAGCCAACATAGTGTGGTATTACAAACAGGGGTAACATGACCCAACACTCAAGTCATACAACCAACAAGCTGAAGCAACACATGTCTGGGTACAGACACCTACTAAAAGTGGCTAGAGGAACCTGAAAAGTTACAGCGACCCTACAAAAGGAACTACACCTCTGTTTGGGATTCCCAAGCTAATCCGGTCAACATTTAACTTCATGTCGTAAGAAACACTAATGAGACTGACGTCTGCTCTGCAAAAACATAAATTAAACAAACATGAGTACAAAGGTACTCAGCAAGACTTACATCAGATCTAGCTACATATGCATCAGTATCAATGAAGGGGGTTGTGAAGTTTATTGCAGCAAGCTAGCTTTGACTCTTGGCTAACCTGCACTACAACTAGAAGTAGCATCTTTGAGTTGGGATAGCACACACAAGTCCACATATTCACCAAATCAATACACCACTATGGATCCACTCTTGTGTCCATGCGAGAAGGCCATCCATAGTATTGACACTTATCCTGCGTATTTTAGAGTATCCATTTCACTTGTCTATGAACCACATAAGTTCTCCAAGTAGTCCAGATCCGAGGACACGGCTATTCGAATAGATTTATAACCCTGCAGGGGTGTACTTCTTCATACATGCTCCCGCCACTTATCGTCATGTGCACGTAAAAGGCACCTTGGCAACCTTCAAGCGGAAGCTGGGCGAGGGAGTCAGCCACGACCGTCAATCACGCAAGACCCTAGTCCAGATTTATCACCTATTTGAGACTGAACCCGCATGGAAGTCTGGCCGAAGCTTCCTCTATGGGCTCAAACGATGTGCGTGGGGTTCCCAAGCCCACCATTCGGGTGCCACTCGGTACATCAGGCCACTGTGCCTATACCGCATCATAGCGCACCCCGTCAGGCAGCGCTATGCATGTCCGCCAACACTTTTCCCACAAACACTAGAAACTTGTTACAACTCCTGGACAGAGATCAAGGCGATTAATAAGTCGAGAGGGTCAATTAAGTATCCTAATGTGCGGTAGTATCTTGTCTTGGATAACATACATAGAACTCAGTTCTTAAGGATGGTCCCAATGAGACAACCCGCCATGTACTCCTACATGGCCTCTCATCACTACCTTTATCAAATCGTGTTCACACAGTTAGCTCTCACATAGTAGGACATGAACACATCCATTCCGATTCATCACCCAGATGGATGAAACCCGACACAAGACGACTCTAAGAATAGCAGGCACAGAAAGCAAGCATGTATGAATAAGCACAAAAGGCTCAAGCAGTTGCTACTCATGCTAAGTGGTTTCAACTATTTATGGCGAAGAAAGGTCATGCAAAGGAATGGGTTCAGCTACCGAGAACATGTGACAGTTGAATCGTTATTGTCCTAATGTAATAAAAGAGAGCAAGAGCGAGAGAGTGGGTTCATATCAGTATGCTCAAGGGGGAGGGGGGTTGCTTGCCTGACACTTCTGAAGATAACAACGAGTCCTTCTTCAAAGACAACGATCTCAACATGGTAATCATCATCTACCAGGAAGGAACAACACCGACAAATAGGAAAGGAACACATTCAAGCAATGCAACAAACATGATGCCTGACATGGAATGTTAAGGTACTGAATTGACCTAGACAAATAATTAACCAAGTTAGTTGAAGTGGAATTCAAATAAGTTTGAATTCCAACTCCAGATGGTATTTCATATATTGACCAAATCATGAAATGTCCTACT
Organism: Hordeum marinum; assembly: GCA_022496015.1. Classification (NCBI taxonomy): domain Eukaryota; kingdom Viridiplantae; phylum Streptophyta; class Magnoliopsida; order Poales; family Poaceae; genus Hordeum; species Hordeum marinum. The sequence continues at coordinate 388,484,800 of CM039678.1, read as the reverse complement.
TGGTTATTTTAACTTGTTCAAACAAGCATGAGCATGGCATAAACAGATTCATTGGATTTTTCTGATCATTCTTCATGTATATAAATTATTTTCATTTGAGTTACAATTGAATTTCTATGATTTTTAGAAGTTTTAAAATTTTTCTAGAATTTCTTGAATTACTTTATTACTAGAAAATCAATTAATGAGTCAGCAATACGTCAGCACGTCAATAGTTCAATAGCCCTGGGTCCAGGTCAAACCTGACGAACGGGACCCACATGTCATTGTCACGGGGTTAATCCCCATGCTGACCAGAGGTTTGACCCACCCTAGGGCCCACTGTCAGTGGTTAGGGGGTTATTAGCAGGTTAATTAAGCCCTAATGGCCAGCCAGGTCAGCACGCACCGGGGCTTCACCGGCGGCGATCAAAACCACAGCGGCAGGGTGCAGGAATTGGCTACGGGGTTCGGTTCCACGCATGGGTAGCACCAGGGGGTAACCCTTGGTCGCGTCAATCCATTTGGGACACCGGAGAGGTCGTGGGGATGCTAGAGCAGTGGCCGGCGACGAGCTGTGCGGCGGCACCGGCGGCTTGGGCATGAGCGGGAGCTAGCTAGGGGGCTCGGGCAATGGTAGAAGAGGGGGGATGGAGAGGAGCTCACTGGGAGGTGGACGGGCTGGTCAGCAGGCTCGGGGACGGGTGGAGCACGACGAATCGACGGTGAATCTCCAGCGACCGAGGCCGGGATGATGAGCTCGATGGTGACGATGGAAGGCTCCTCGTCTTGATTCCTACGATTGGATGGACCAGTGCGTCGTGGCAGACCTCGAGGTTAGCTTGAGGAGGCGAGGCAGCGGCTATGGCCGCGGTGGCAATGGCGGCATGTGCTCGGGTCCTGGGAGGAAGAAGCAGAGGGAGAGGGAGAGAGCGAGGGGGTGACATACGGGGTGTCAGCTGGATCGAGACGGGTCTCCGAGGTCAATCCACGCGTCTAGCTGCTCGGCGTCAAGCAGGAGGTGGCCGGGGCGCGTTCCCGCGTGCGGCGACCATGCGCGCTTGTCCTTCTGGCACAGGGAAGACGACGACTGTCGTCGCTTCGACCTGGGCTGGGCCTCAGCTACAGTGCTGGGCCGACAGGGGAACACCAGTTAAGAATTCCCTCTCTCTCTCTCTCTCTCTCTTTTATTTCTGTTTTCTATTTATTTAAACTTTGTTTGATTTGATTCCATAACAATTATTTTTTTGGAGATTCTAAAAACTTGTTCCTGTGGTTGAGTGGCTTTTTCCACACATATAGAACATTTTATTTATTATTTTGGGTAACTTTATTTATTTATGAAAACCAGGAGTAACTAAAATAACTCCAACAATATTTTCTCTGGATACAAATATTTCTTTCGAAACCTAAATTTTGTTGGTTTGGACTAGCTATTTCATTTGACGAAAATTCATGTTGGTAGGGTTTTATGAAGTCCATTAGAATTTATCGACTAAAATTTGTTTTGAATTTGGGTTTAGTCTATTTGGTGGTTGAGTTAGCTCACCCCCATTTTAAATTTAAGGAAAAAATTAACATGATGACATGATGCACATGCAATAACAAGCAGAGCCTAAGCTAGGGTTGTGACACCTTAGTCGAGAACTCCCTCAGAATGCGCATTCCCCGGGAATACGTGGTTGTGCGCACGCTCAGCCGGGCAGCTGGGCCGGCCCATTTGCTAACTTGCACCATGTGTGCAGGTTGGCCTTTTTGGTGATTCCTTGTTCCATTTTCTTTTCCAGTGACACTAAAGAAATCATAGAATATTCATTTGACCTGCAAATTTGATGATTCAAGTTTCTACATATTCCTAAATTCATTTACTATCAAAATATGTGAAATACACAATTTTTCTAAAATCGTTACTGTAGAGTGACTATGAAAACCCCCTATTGCAAAATTCCTAGAGAGCCCAAATCAACTGCGAATGGAGTGATTCAAATTGCCAGAAGCTCTAAATGTCATTCCCCAATTGTCTATCCATGTTGATCATTTTTACCATGCACCTATACTGTTGGATCTTGTAAATGACCCATTTTCCAATTACTTCATCTTAGGAAAACCATAGGAATTCCATATCTACTCCAAATCCAAAAAAATCACTTCCTAAAAATCTTCTAATATCATGCCCTATTTGTCAGGCCCATCCACTCATTTTACAAAAATATTTCCTCTATATTTCTTATAGGATCAATAATGCCTCCCTTTCTATCAATCGAAAATCTCTGGTCAACCAAAATCCAGTAGAGCCATTTTAGATATGTTTCCTATGACCAGAGATGTCCAAGAAAATAAACTCATATTTATAGAGCACTTTTATTTTCTGCTTCTTGTGTTACTTCTTGTGGTTATTTTGAGAGATAGTTGACAAACTAGATGATGTGCCCGGAGTTGAACGAGAAGCGCGTGAAGACCTTGAAGACTTTTCTTAGCCAGGCAAGCAGCCCTTTGACCATGACTATGAAACACTTTTATTTGCATGGCATATAGCACTTTATTTTGTGAAGTTGATCATTTTGATGTTGTGACCACTTCGGTGGGACGCCCTAGATACTTTCTTGTTGATACTTGCATCATGCATGATCCTACCTCCTTATGAGGGTTGTGCGGGTGGGAGTAGATAGGATGCTAAGTAGTTGCTACGCAAAGCGGTATGGGAATATGCATGGTCACAGAAAGAAAATGATTTCAACGACTTTTCAAAAAACCAGTCGGGTGCCACTAATGCTAGAGGGAGAAGATGTTGAGATGGGTAACCACTTGAGAAAGAAGTGGTGTACTGGAGTGAGATGTGAGAGTGTTTTCGAAAACAGATTAGATTTAATATTCGTCGACCATACCAACCTTACATGCACCACCACGATACCCCTTATGGGATGGGGCTTTGTTGATTACCTTGGTGGGTACTAGCAAAGATCCCGCATTACTAGTGGCGGGACTGACGTGGTCACTCTCGATACAAGGTCATACCGGAAGAGACTATCACGCGATGTCTTCACAGGCACTGGGAACACCGTTGGTCCCTTCATGGATGGTACGATCTGGAGCGAGACTCATGGGATGTACATCATGAGGGCTGGATACCAATTGAGTGGACTCTTGTTTTAGTATAGATAGGGGAAAGGCGATGTTCGAGTGCTTACCTCGGGTATGTAATATACCACGAGTCATGGATGACACGGAAGTTCCCCGAGTCTTGTGGGTAAAGTGTGCAACCTCTGCATAGTGTAAAACTATCGAATATCCTTGTCCACGATCAAGGACAGATGGGTGGTGCTGCTTAAACTACGTCCGATGTTTTCACAAACTTGGTGTGTGTGTGTGTATGTTGGTGACAAGGATGATACTTGTGTTGAGTCGGATGACTTTGCATGATGACTGAACATGAGAAGTTCAGACAGTACTTGAGACAATTGTGAGGACTTGGTGTGATGGTTGAACATGAGACGTCCAACCCCTTGTTATGACGATACATGTAACTTTTTCACATGGATAACTACCAATTGTTGGTGCATGCTTACACAATTAACATGATCATGTCATTGCACTCAAAATTAGCTTTATGCAAACTTACCTGCCTAATATTATATCATGCTTTGTTATGCCTTATTCCAAAACATGGGTTGCTTGCAAGTACATTCAAAATACTCATTGGTTTGCCACTGGTTATTTTATTGGCCGTGAATGAAAGAACATATGAAGAATTCCTTGGTGACGAACATATGAATGAAAGAACATGATACAATGAAGAATTGCTTGGTGACGAACATGCGAGCTAGGACGCTTCCCAGTCAGAATGCTTGTAGGGTTAAAGCAGATGGCATGGGTTCACGCTATTGTTGAAGATTTCCACTGCAAACATATGAAGACTTATCCATAAAGGCCACATTTGAGTAAATCGGTATGTAATGGATGTAAGACTCTTGTTATTCAACTTTTGTGTGTTGAGTGAGCATTGATCTCTGGGATCACTGTGCACGTCCATTCCGTGATCACGACTTATGAATCGGGGTCCCCACACAACTCCTCACGTTGGGCTTGAGTGCTAATGGGTAGTAGTTGGCGAGTACCTTCTCATCGCGTCCTCCGGCAGCCAGCACTGCGATGGTGTAGATTCCAAAGAACACCGACGGGCTGATTGCCCCATCGTACTTGTCTGGCAACTCCGGCTTGAAGGCCCGACAAGAGGGACAACGGACCCGTCGCAGCTCGCAGGTGAACGTCGGGCATCCCACCTCGTAAGGTAGGCTGCTAGGCGCCCCGACACGGGCTCGTTGACGGCTAGATCAACATGATCGTCGAATTGACAACACGCTTGCCATCGCCTCTCGATGGTGGTAGATGCATCCTCCTTGTGCCTATCCCTCAGGATGTTGTGTTGGTCTGGCTTTAGTCACGGTCGGTCGAGGCTTGGGATGCCTCATCCTGCGTGTCGGTCCTGCGGGAAACCTGTTTTCGTCTTGGGAGTGAGTGTACCGTGTGTGCTCCTCTAGCGTCGCGCCCGACAGTGGGCCCCGGGGAGGCCGCGCGCCGAACATGTGAGGAGCCCGCCGCATCCGACTTGTCCTTGTTGGTGAATCTTAGTAGGCTTTGTATGGTCACTGTCCACTCCTCCATCTTCTTTGGTGCGTGAGGAAAGTTCAGCAGCAGATGGGCCTGCACTAAAGCTTCCTCCATGGTCTTCGGGATCGGAAGAAGCGAGGCATGGGTGGCACTCTTACTCCTAACAGTGCCAAAAGGAGCGCTTGTCCATGTCATCGCGTGACGTCCATCCTCACTAGGGGGAGGCAGTTGAGTCTGGCCCTATGCCCCCTGCGCGAGGGTTTGGCCCATGCATTGCAGTGGATCGCCATGTCATGGGAGCGGGCCGCGATTGTCTCGCGATGGGTGCGGTGGAGGTCCGACCACAGTCGTCGCTGTTGAAGTGGCATCCATGGCCGCGGTGGCACCTTTGGATGCCATGGTCGTGCCCCTGGTCGCCAAGATGGCGGGGTCTGGGTCATGGCTTGCAGAGCTCCATTCAATGTTTGTAGGGGAATATTCCATGGTGATGAGCATCTATGAGAGGGAGAGTGGATCTACATACCCTTGTAGATCGCTAAGAGGGAAGCGTTAAGAAACGCGGTTGATGTAGTCGAATGTCTTTGCGAGCCAAATCACGAGCCATCACGCGATCCGTCCCAATATAGCGCGGAACGGGTGACACCTCCCCGGTCAGCACACGTTTAGATTAATGATGATCTCCGCCTTCTTGATCCAGCAAGAGGGAGCAAAGAGGTATATGAGAACTCCTGCAACGCGACGACACAGCGGCGGTGCTAGTGGAACTATTCCGGAGGGCTTCGCCTAAGCACCACCGAAAACTAAGGGAGACGATCAAGTGGGGAGAGCGGGTTGCACCGTGTCTTAGGGTTGGGTGCGGCTACCCTCTCTCCCATCCAATATATATAGGAGGGAGGGGAGGGAGCGGTGCCCCTAGGGTTTCCCCTAGGAGTCTGCCGAACAGGAGGTGGAGGATCCACCTCCAATCCTACTCCAAGTAGGATTCCAATCCTACTTGGATTTTATTCCCCAATTGGGGTATTTTCCTTTCCCACACCTCTAGCTACATGGGCCCTTTGGGGCTGGCTTTCCCAGCCACTAATGGCTGATGCGCCATCCCTAAGGCCCATGTGTCCTCCTGGCATGGGTGGCCCCTCACGATGCCCCCCGGAACCCTTCCGGCACCCCCGGTACACTACTGGTAATACTGGAAACTTTTCCGGAGACTAAAATGATACTTCCAATATATTAGTCTTTACCTATGAACCATTCCGGAGCTCCTCGTGACTTCGAGGATCTCATTCGGGACTCCCAACAACCTTCAGTCACCAACGTATATATCCAAATATTACCAAAACGTAACCGAACATTAAGTGTGCAGACCCTCGGATTCAAGAACTATGTAGACATGATCGAGACAACTCTACGGTCAATATCCAATAGCGGGACCTAGATGCCCATATTGGTTCCTACATATTCTACGAATATCTTTTTCGGTTGAACCTCTATGGCAAGGATTCAGTTAATCCCGTATGTTGTTCCCTTTGTTCTTCGGTATGTTACTTGCTCGAGATTGGATCGTCGGTATCTCTATACCTAGTTCAATCTCGTTACCGGAAAGTTTCTTTACTATTTCCATAATACAAGATCCTATGGCTAACACTTTATTCACTTTGCTTCCAAGGCTCATTGTGATGTTGTATTACCATGTGGGCCTTGAGATACCTCTCCTTCGGACGGAGTAACAAACCCCAGTCTTGATCCATGCCAACCCAACAGACACCCTCGAAGACACCTGTAGACCACCTTTATAGTCATGCAGTTACATTGCGGCATTTGATAAACACAAGGTACTCCTCCGGCATCAGTGAGTTGCATGATCTCATGGTCATAGGAACAGATACTTGACATGCACAAAATTGTAGCAATAAACTGACACAATCATATGCTATGTTTATAGTCTGGGTCTTGTCCATCACATCAATCTTCTAATGATGTGACACCGTTATCAAATGATATCTCATGCCCGTGTCAAGGAAACCTTGACCATCTTTGATCAATGAGCTAGTCTATAAGAGGTATACTAGGGACATGGTGTTGTCTATGTATCCACACATGTATCTGAGTTTTCAATTAATACAATTCTAGCATGGATAATAAACGGTTATCACGAACAAGGAAATATAATAATAACTAATTTATTGTTGCCTCTAGGGCATATTTCCAACAGTCTCCTAGGTGCACTAGAGTCAATAATCTAGCTCACAATGCTATATGTGATTTACATTGCTAAGAATGTGACACCCAATGAGTTATGGGGTTCGATTAGGTTTTGCATGTGAGAGAGGTTTTTGTCAACGGTCCAACATTCAGATACGTGTGTACTTTGCAAATCTCTATGTCATACTGTAGATGCTGCTAGCACGATTCATTTGGAGCTATTCCAAATGACTGCTCCATTATACGTATCCGGATTTCTACTGAGAGTCATCCAGATTAGTGTCAAAACTTGCATTGACGTAATCCTTTACGATGAATTCTTTGTCACCTCCATAATCGATAAATATTTCCATAGTCCTCTAGTTACTAAGGATAATTTTTACCATCATCCAGTGATCCACTCCTGGATCACTTCTCTACCCCTTGACAAACTCATGGCAAGGCACACACGGGTGCGGTACACAACATGGAATACTGTATAGAGCCTATGGCTAAGGCATAGGGAACAACCTTCGTCCTTTTTCTTTCTTCTTCCGTGGTCGATCTTTGAGTCTAATTCAACTTCATACATTACAAATCAGGCAAGAACTCCTTCTTTGACTGGTCCATTTTGATCTCTTTGAAAATCTTGTCAAGGTATGTACTCATTGAAAGTCTCATCAAGCGTCTTGATCTAACTCTATAGATCTCGATGCCCAACAATTACGTAGCTTTATCCAAGTATTCCTCTGAAAAACTCCTTTCAAACAACCCTTTATGCTTTCCAGAAATTCTACATCATTTCCGATCAACAATATGTCATCCACATATACTTATCAGAAATTCTATTGCGCTCCCATTCACTTTCTTGTAAATACAAGTTTCTCATAAACTTTGTATAAACCCAAAAAACTTTGATCACCTCATCAAAGCATATATTCCAACTCCGAGATGCTTCCTCCAGCCCATAGAAGAACACTGGAGCTTGCACACCTTTTAGCATCCTTAGGACTGAGAAAACCTTCTTGTTGTATCACATACAACCTTTACTCGAGCAAACTGAGGGAGTCCTAGATTAGGGGGTCCTCAGATAGCCGACGTGTTGTTTATGGGCCGGACTATACAGGCTACTTGCTGAACACGGGATGATTTGAAGGCCCAATTTCGAGTATAGAAACTTCAAGGAGCATGGCTTGCAGTCCACGTTTGATGTAGCAAATAGGCATGTCTATCTCTTCAGCATGTAACCGACTGTATGTAAACACTAGGCCTCCTCGGCATCTATATAAGCCGGAGGGTTTTAGGGTATAGGGGACAACAATCGCATCTAGATTATGTCACAACCTGTGATTTGCCTCATGACTAAGTTAACACGACTCAAAAATTAGGTCCAATTTAAACTTTTTCTGTGCTTGTGATGCTTGACTTGATTGTTGATTGCTTGTTTGCTTTCTTTAGCTCTATATTCACAAAATCCCTCCTACTCTCAAAAATCTTTTCCTTGATCCCCACTCTTGTCAAGTGATCATGCCATGTGAATAGGACTTAATTATGTTTTTACAAAATATTATTTAGTCCAAAAAGGTTTTATTCAACTTAGGTTTTTCAAAAACCCCAGATTTGGGATTTGCATGCAAGTCCCCAAATTGGGTGGATCCTCTTTCCCGAGATGCTCTATTTGTAACCTACTATACATAAATTCCCAAAACCACAAAATATTATTTTAAAAGATTATTTTCATATTTTATTTAAAGGCATTTTCTTAAGGCCGAAAATTGTCTTTTATAGGGAAAAATTATTTAAATGCTTTAAAATTTTTTGGGAAAACTTAGGAAAGCTCAGTGGACATACATTGTCCATATATAAGAGTTTCATCACATGGTCATGTTCAAAATATTGGACAAAACCCTTCAAAATCATTTCTGCCTATTTCAAAGTTTTGAAATATTTCTATAAGAAATATTCTCAATTAAATCATAGAAAATTCTATCATGTCACACATGATATATGTGGTAATATTGCCAAGTTTCATCTCAATCCCAATTGTTTTAGTTCACCAAAATATCCAAAACCCTTTGTGTCCAGATTCAAATTTGAGCAACTCTACATTATCAACTGTCTCCCCTTAAGCTCAAACTTTGTGGACATGTTATGATCCTCCAATAATGCATCCAAACCAAGTGGTGCATCAAGGAGAATAGGATAACTTGTCCAAATCCCCTCAAAAAAAATCTGTTGATTTCAAGAATTTTGTAATATTAGATTGCCAAGTTTCCCCATTGGCCTCCAAAGTTTTTGTGCATGTTATAGTCCCTAAAATATGTCACCACATTAAGTGGTGCATCAAGGGGAATAGAATTGCATGATCAGATCTATACAAATCCATTTCTATCCATTTCTAGGGTTTGCCAAGTTTACATTATCAACTTTCTTCAAATCATCTCAAAACATGTAATCAGGACCAAATGCACTTACCATTTACCCATGGTAAATCTCAAGGTCATAGGATTCCCCTGCCTGGCCCAATTACAGCACAAACACCTTCAGCAATAAACTTGTGGACAAGCAAAGTGGGCCCAAAAAGATTCCCCTTGCCCCCAAATTTTTACCACAACATATTATCCCTCTTCTACCTCCAGTAACTTTGCCATGTCCTCTGATAAATAATTTGTGGGGTAACTCCCTCAATCTCCCTCTGTTTTACCATGGCAAGACCTCTTCTTTCCCATCTCCCATTATTCTGTTCCTAAAAATGCCCCCAAACCTTTCCAAAGCCTCCTTTGCATCAAACCAAACCCAAATATGGCAGGCTCATGTGGAAAATATGAGCAGTTCATCTAAACCTACCTTATGGCAGCAATGGTGCCTTTGTACCGCAAGTGCTCTATAGAATCATTTTCCTGAGCTGAAAATTGGTGGGAATATAGTCCTTCCTTACCTGGGGCTACTAGACCAAGTTTTATCAATAGTGCTATAGAGTAAAAACCCACTAGATTAGGCCCAAGTTGGCTGCTTCAAACTTACCCATTGTGGAAAGCCCATGTAACCAGCCACATTTACCCTGAAAATTTACAAGTGACCTCTACCTTGCATGCCTTGCATGCCAGATATATTTAGCCAACCAAAAGATTTCTTTAGACATGAGTTGGCGTGGTGACCACGCTACTGACATGCAGCAATGGTGCTCTACCGACGAACGTTGTCCTGTAGCTCACAACAATCTTCAACAGGGCATCCCCGCGTGCGAATAGCCTCCTCTTGACCTCCCATGCCTCTCCCTGATGCTAGGATGCAGCCAAGGGAGCTCAAGCAGGCTCATGCTCGGTGCCCGAGGGCATCCGAGGCGCATCCAAGCTCCCCTCGACGCCCCTGTTGCTTTAACCTCTCCCCGAGCCCCCCTATTGTCCCCTCTAGCTCCCTCTCCCTCTGTTGAGCCTCCTGAACCTCCCCATTTGCCCTGTCGTGCCCTGCATCCACCCCCATGGCCGCCATTTCCCCGTCGTGTCCACCGCTCGAATCCGAGATCCCCGGTGCTCCCTCTCTTCCTCCGTCCAGCATAGAGCCTTCCCCTTTCCTCCTTTAAGCTCCTCCTTCGCCATCCTTCCACGAGGTCACCCTTGCGCTCGGAGCCACGATGGCTCGACGGCTCCCCGCGGCCATCCCGAGCTGCTGCTGCCACGGCCCTCCCTCACGGGCGCGCGGCAGTTTTCCTAGCTCTACGCGACTTCCCGGTGACCTTCGGCGAGCGCGGCCCCATCGGAGGTGGCCGGAGCCGCCGGGGTAGGGCACCAGTGGGGGATCGGCCAGCCCACGCCCTCCTGTGTTTGAGTGGGAGGTAGGGGAGAACCTACCAGTGGGGCTCGCCTGTAAGTGACAGTAGCCCGGGCCCCATCCGGTAAGTGGACACGGCATGGGCGCAATGCGCTACCTCGCGGCCAAGGCGCACGGCCGAAAGCCGCCTTCGACGTCGCCGGCCTCCCGCGTGGCCAGGATGGTGGGCCGGCCCGTCTGCCTATCCTGCATCGTGTGCACTGATTAGCGCCCAGGTCTAAGCCTTTTCCCTTTTGAATTATATATTTTCTATAGAGCTTGTCAAATCCATCAAAAAATCATAGTATCTCCAAATTTTGTGATTCAAAATCCTAGAGGTTACTAAAATCTTCCTCTGTCCAAAAATACATCCTACATATTTTTCCCACAAACTTCTCTCTACTGTTCAAATTTAAAGTTTAATTTGAACTATTGGAGAGCCACCCTATAAAATTCCCAAAGCATCCATATAATATCCAAATGGAGTAATTCCAATTTATAGGTACTCCAAGTGTCATAACCTATTTTTCTAGCCATGGTGAACTTTTTGCTATACACCTATTCTGTTGGATCCACTAAATAGCCCACTTTTCCATTTGTCTCATCTCTGCAAATCCCTAGGAAATTCATACCAACTCCAAATCCAATGAAACCACTTCCCACATGTTTGTAAAATCATTCCCTATTTTATGAGTGCCTCCACTCACTTTTATGAAAATATTTTCTGTTAACATCTTGAAGGATCATCATTTCCATCATTCCCACCTTTCAAAACTCCCCTTTAACCCACATCCACCAAAACCTCCTTGGTTATTTTTCTCATGACCAGAGGAGTCCTAGAAAAATAAAACTCCTATTTATAGAGCACTTTTATTTTGCACTTGTTTTGTTGCTTATTGCGGTTGTTTCTGGCGATAGTTGACGAAGTAGATGAAGTGCTCGGAGTGGACGAGAAGCGGGTAGAAGACCTCGAAGACGTTGCTAAGCCAGGCAAGCATCCCTTTTACCATGACTATGAACCCTTTTATTGCATGGCATGTAGCACTTCATTTTATTTTATTAATCATGATGATGTGGTTTCCCCCTTCGCTAGGTTGCCTTCGATACTCTTACCGTTGACACTTGCATCATGCATGGCCCTACCACCTTATGAGGGTTATGCAGGTGGGTGTAGATAGGATGCTAGTAGATGCTGCACAAGTGGGTTCAGGATTTATGCATAGCGATGGAAAGAAGAAAAATGATTTCAAAGACTTTTCGAAAACCTCGTCGGGTGCCACTAATGCCCGAGAGAGATGATGATGAATTGGGTAACCACTTGAGAAAGAAGTGGTGTACCGGAGCAAGTGAGTGTGTCTTTTCAAAAATGGAGAGTTTTAAGATTTCCTGACCATCCCCACCTTACATGTGCGACCACTCTACCCCTATTTGGGATGGGGCTTTGTTGATTACTTTGGTGGGTACTAGCATGGAGCCCACATTACTAGTGGCGAGAGTGGCATGGTCTCTATCAATACGGGGTCGTACCGGTATGTATAATCATGCACTGTCTTCATAGGCACCAGGCACACCGTTGGTCCACTCATGGATGATACGATCTGGAGTGAGGCTCATGTGATGTACATCGTGAGGGCTGGGTACCAATCGAGTGGAATATTAGTTTAGTATCGCCAGGGGAAAGGCATTGTTCGGGTGCTTACCTCGGGTATGTTATATACCGTGAGTCGCGGATGACACAGAAGTTCCCCGAGTCTTGTGGGTAAAGCATGCAACCTCTACAGTGTGTAAAACTATTCGAATAGCTGCATCAGCAGTCATGGACAATTGGAGGTCCTTCTTAAACTAGGTCCGGATGTTTTCGCAAACTTGGTGTGTGTGTGCGGTGACAAGGATGATATTTGAGTCAAGTCAGATTACTTGGCATGTTACCTGAACATGAGACGTTCAGACGGTACATGAGACAAGTCTGAGGACTTGGCGTGATGGTTGAACATGAGACGTCCGACCCCCTACTTATGATGATGACTGTGACATGTTCCTATCAACACCTGTCTATGGTGGATGCATGCTTACTTAAGTTACTTGATCATGTCAATGCACTCAAAACTAGCTTTCTGCAAAACTTACCTATTAGTGCTATGTCATGCATTGCTATTGCCTTGTTCCAAACATGGGTTGCTTGCGAGTACATTCAAAGTACTCATTGGCTTGCCACTGGTTATTTTATTGGCCAAGCATGCAAGATCAGGTTATAATGAAGATTACCTTGGTGACGGACGTGCGAGCTAGGACGCTTCCCAGTTAGAATGCATGTAGGGTTAAGGCAGATAGCATGGGTTCACACTATCGTTGAAGATTTTCGTTGAAATCATATGAAGACTTGGCTATAAGGCCATGTTTGAGTAAACCGGTATGAAATGGATGTAAGACTCTTGTTATTCAGTTTCTGTGTGTTCTGTGAGCACTGCTCTCTGGAATCACTGTGCACGTACATTCGGTTATCACGACTTATGAGTCGGGGTCTCCATAGAGCTGGTATCAGAGCCATCCTGACTGTAGGAAGCCCTTAGTTAGCATGGATGTTAGTTAGGAGAAAATTGTTTTCCTAGACCCTTAAAAATACTTGCAAAGGCTACCATATTTCTTAGCTCTTCTAAGCTTTCAAATAAACTAAAGGATTGTGCCTAGCACTTCCACCATTTCTCATTTTGGCTCTCCTCGTCTACTTTTCAAAACTTTGCAAATGGTCGCTACTACCCTCATGCCCCTGACCACGGGATTCCTTGTAATCCTCATGGGTAACCTAGGAAGCCACCTTGCCAGACGATTCCCGACATATCTTGGACCCAAGTTGGAGACCCTAGACAAGGAGCTACCAGTAGAGGATACCTTCCCGAAGGATGAGGATGTCAAGACTTAGCTGATGGTGACACCCTTGACACAACCCCAGGATGATGCCACCCTAGACTTCGAAGACCAGGGCACAAGACCTGCAATGTCAGGATATGTATCGCTAACAGAACAATCATGTCCTTTTTGTTGTTATATCGGTAACAACCGGTGGATGAGAACCTTGCCATTTGGTCCGCCTCACCACAGTGAGCAGGAAAACGGTCATCATCATTCCCCGCTCTTGGTGCCGATGATATCGTCAACGAGACTGACAGGATACAACTCTACCATGCCTTGTTAATGTCATTGCGTAAAAGGTTGCCTACCTGGAATGCTCGACGCCTCAGAACACAAGAAGGCATTGTCACGAATACAAGGACACCAGAAGACCCTGTCAACAACAACCATGAAGAATCACCTTCGTCGTCAACTCAACAGACCCGCAGTCATCGAGGACTCTTCAGGCGCAACCAGAATCGTTTTGATGAACAACAACCAAAGACATAGCAACACCCGAAGAAGATCTAGAAGGCTAAGCGGACTCCTCTCTAAGACAAGAAGCAAGCACGACTAATGAGTCTGAGAACCCCTAGGGTAGGATAGGTCGTGTGTCCCCCATGCTAAGTCGAGTCTGTATGATGGTTCTGATGGGACCATGATGTGTGCTGCTTGTTTTTCTTGATTGTGCTTTGATGTAAGTCACACTTTTTGCCTTGGGAAACAAGTGCACGACGCTATCTCCTACCTTACCATGATGTTTGTGTTTGGCCTTTTCAGCACTTGCTTGATTGCACTTGCACTATACCACCCCCACAGGCACGCTCCTCTATGCTACTTTCCCTCTCCCAAATCTCGTCAACTGAAGACCAGCAAGACCGGATACACCAAGGATCCACCTCGACAAGCAACCGACACCGAAGACCTCGACTACAACGAACTAAACAAGGCACAACCCTGTAGAGTTATGCTTTTCCCTCAAGATTGGAAACCCCTCCCCTTCCCAACCTATAACTCACAAGCTCCCCAACACAAGTCTTTGATCACGTGTTTAATACACGGATTTGCCAAAGCACTTATTGAGCTTCTATAACCCCTGCTTTGCACTGGGCTCATTATGGAGCTAGTGATCATAGTGAACAAACATCCTTCATTCTTACTCTAGCACAAGAACCTTGATGCCATAGGAAGGATCATTCTAAGGGTATACGAATTGTGGACAATGATTTGATTTAGGCATAATAGGTGTTTTGAGCAAGCAGTTCAGACCCTTTGTTGGGTTACGAGGCTTAATGTTGGTGGACGAACTAGGTGGATCAAGATTGATAGAGTAGCATGACTTGCGTGTACCTTGAGAAAATTGGATTTTGTAGGACCATTGTGATCACAAGCTGAAAATTCTTGGAGGACAATGACTTGACTTTGGCAATAATATTGATATTGGATTGATGGTGATATGATAGTAACTGGAGTAACTAGTAGGGAATCCCCACTAGATGTAAACCTTGGATTTAAATAGGTGATCCTACTAGGTGCTCGAGATAAATTAAACCACATGGTTCAGAGTAAATTGGATTTAGTCCAATGATCTTGATAATGATACCATATTTCTCATTGGATAATAGTAGAAGGAATCGGATGATGATAGGGATAAATTAGGGATCTATGTAAGCTCGACCTCGGAGTTTAGTTGGCCATGAGATTGGAAGTTCATGGATATATTGTGATAATAGTCCTTGCAATGATATGTGGATTATATGAAATCGAGGATATTATGTTGGACACCATCGATGTTGGATTTGTAACAGTAATGGATCAAGTAATGGTAGGATGATATTCGTGGGTCGTTTAACTGGATTCATAGGAAGGAAATGACACCTCAGATTGGTATACTACATGTTTCCTTAGCATAGAGATGCAACCTCTCAGACCTTGGGTATGTTAGCTGAACACATGGGTTTGTAATGTCATGATCAAGCTTAGTGGCTTGTAAATTATCCCGAGGATTTTTATATAGGGATATAGGTGAGTTAGTTATAGCATACATATGAGATGTTTTAGCATAGCCGTTCTCTCAAATCCTTGGAGATATGAGTAGCATATGCAATATTGGATCTGACTTATATCAGGGGATACCTTCGAGGATATAGGGTGATTTTGTTTGGAGTATTAGGCAGTACTATTGGCATCTAATAGTTGCGCTCAGGATCAGGTGTTAAACGTTCACTCACGTCCTAAGCTCCTTGAAACCCTGAAGCTTTACCAATCCATAACAAGGTCGGAAGTGACCATATGTCTTGGCTCTTAGTCATAAGACTCTGGTCGACACTCCACCTTGACCACCACCCCCACCCTCCCCATAAGGAAGGTGGCCACGAACACCTCTATTAGGTTGGACCACAAGCCCTTAATACTAGTGACCCTCCGGGACGAATGCCTGCTCCTCTCACATATCCCATGAGCAATGTGTTTATGTGATACTTCGGGAAATAGGTTGTTGTCCTCCGGGATAACATACTTATTTACCCAATGAGAGGAGAAACACCTTAGTACTATTTGGACCAGCCCTAGGAACACCCGTTACCATGCCTCCCGGTCATAAGGTCTCACCTAGAAGGAGTTGAATTCCGCGAAGCACCCTCCCCATAGAAGAAGACTTTCTTGCCCAAGCAAGATGAAGAACCACTACAATTGCGGAGCCACAACAACGACGAACAAGAAATCAACCACCACTCCTCTTCCGGCTAGATCAACTAGACTACATCCCGGAGCACCAATGTTCAAGCCCGATGAAACCCTTGGACATCAAGAGGATTGAGGAACCCCTTTATTATGACTGGTCATCCATCAACTCGTGTCTAGGGAGGAATCAGGAGTGGGTAACACCCCTTACTCCACCACCTTGGTGGTGTACGTTGAGCATGACGTCCCTGCTCCCTTCACCTGCCTGGAATAGAGTAGAACGACTATCATGACCGCATTGCTAGCCCCTTACTGGTCCAATCTAGGGTGCAAAACCTAACTTGATCATGGTAAGCCACCTATCAGAGGTAGTTCACCCCTCTTGCCAAGCCTCAGACCCTAGGGATTGGATGGCTGGTCTATACTTTTGGGTAGCCAACTCATCTAGGACCCCCCTCAAAACCTTCCCATATAGTAGAACCCGTTTTGACACCAAGTCTCTAAGCTCAGTCCTAGGGACGAGACTCCGCGCAGACCTTGCCACGAGTGATGAATAGACCAAATGCTCGAAGACCCTCCACGAGCATGCATCCATGACGATGAAGGCAAACCACCAAAGAATAATGAAGAATCTACCTGGGAAGCTTACTCAAGCAGAAGATCTCAACGAGAAGCCCACGATGGCGCACCTCAGCACTCTCGAGGATGGAGACCACCTACGACTGAAGACCTCCTGCATTAAGGAAGATAAGGACTTCCCCATCAACAACAAGCTACACCGAGACTCGACCGTTTTTGTCACGACCAAGATGCGCGCCTATCCATTTTGAGGCACTAGGGCCTCGCAAGGGATAGATGCACATCTTGCCGTTAGCAAGAATATTATCATCACAACATACAATACTGAAGAGTTGAGTATACGAGAATTTGGCTTACACTTGCCACATGCTATCTTACAATGTCACTCAAATCATAACATCATGTTGAACACAGGGTCCGACTACAGACGAAATCAAACGATAAAAGCCGAAGCGAATGACACTATCAAGCTATCCCAAGATCTTGACCAGGTCCTCTACTCATCCAGGTACGTCACGTACATACGACCTCTTTCCTCATCATATTCCCATTGGAGCTAGGTAAGATTATCCTGCACCTGCTCATCTGCACCTGTACCTGGAGTTGTTGTAGTAAACTGTGAGCCACACAAGACTCAGCTATCATGTGCACGGGTACCGAGACTATTTAAGCTTAAGGTTGGGAAGTGGTGGTGTTTAGTTTGCAGCAGCACAAAGCATTAATATGGTAGCTAACTTACGTTACAGAATGTAAATGTGAGTAGTCTACGATGAGCGATCGATTCTAGCATAATCTCTAAGAGATCCTGAACACCTGCTTACGTCAATCATAACCCCACAGTGTTCTCTCTCGGATCATGTTCACGAGCAGAGACAATCACGGTTACTCACATAGTTGGTGTATTTTAGTTAGAGTTTACTTCAAGTTAACTATAACCGGGTGTTAAACAAATATCCAAGTTGCCACATAACCGCGGGCATGACTTTCCGAAAGATTTAACCCTACAGGGGTGCTCCAACTAGTCCATCACAAATAACCACACTCCGCGGGAATTCCTCGACCATGGATCTCGTGGTCTTCATCGGTAATTCCAAAGGAATTCCAACACCTCGAGAAAACCCGAAGAAAGTTAGAGTCCACATGCAAGACATTCAATAAAGGTAAAACAAACCCAGCAAGACCACCCGACGTGTCGACGAACCCGATAAGAGCTTTGTATCTCGTTCTCAGGACATGATAGATGGGACTAGCTACGGGGAAAACGAATCCTAAAGTTGCCTCGAGGCGGCCCCGCGGGTAGCCCATTTTGGGACCAACACTCATGCGGAGCACTGGGTCGGGATCCACGGGGTTGCAAAGCCCTATGCAAGTTTTATTAAGTTATTAGCAAATGTAGTACCAAAGTTGGGTCTTGCCAGAAAAGTTTTAATCTCAATCGAATAAACAAGGGGGTCCCCATAACAACCCCGAGCATGTTAGGAGCGCAAAGTATGGAAACATAACACCGGTAACAAGAACACTATGGCGGTAACAGCGGAACAAATCACTTAGCAAAAGGCCAGGCCTTCCACCAATACCAAGATATATGTACATTAAATTAAATAACATAATTTATTATGGTATCCAAATCCATGTTAGCACATGAAACAACATGCACCTGCAACTCAAATGCTATAAGAGGGGCTGAGCAGCGGTAACTAAGCCAATCAAAGGTTTGCTACAATGGGGAGGGTTAGAGGCTGTCATGGCAAAAAGGAGGCTGATATCAAGTGGTAGGTAGCACAATTGTAATGATAAGGTCGAAATACTAGCAAGCGAAAATAGTATCGGGATCCGGGTATGATCATCTTGCCTGTTGGTTCTTCAGCGGAACAAGTAGCGGGATCCTTGTAGTGATACTCTCCTGGGTCCTCGAACTCAGTATCGACACTCGCGTCTACCCAAGAGAAACATCAAATAAATCTCCAACTAAGGTGCAATGCACAACCAAGATGATGCATGATTCATTTTACGAAGAATTTAACATGGCAATCCAAAACTAGTCAAGTTTCACATGCAAAGTTTGTAAATTAGTGAATCTGGATAGAACCTCATGTTAAGTTATTTATACATGCATGAACATGGCAAATATGGATAGATCATGCAAAATCGATAGAAATGCATATAAAGAACGAAAGAAACGGAGCTACGGTTCTCACGATATGCTCACGACAAGGTACGGAGGCAAAACACAAGTCAACAAAGACCTGGGCTAATTCTTGGCATTCCAAGGTAGCCACTGGATAGGTTATGAAAAACCAATCACAATAGACTCAATAATCCACCAATTCCGTGGAGTATAGCTCCCACAAGTCACAAAACAATAAAACCCACAATCTGCCACAAAACAGCAACATAGCAACTTCTAAAGCTCACACTTTGAGCTACAGGAACCCTACGGCCACAAACAAGATATCAACAGAATCTACTCAACACCCACATCAACTCATCCAACTATACAATCAGAAAAGGAGGCACACATGAATAATCATGGATCAATCAAGTTGGCATGATGAAACAGTTTTCTGGGACTTAGTGAAAATTCCAGTTTTCTGGAATCTGAGTTAATAAAGTAGCAAGTTGACATCACTGGTTAAATATGCTATAAATCTCCTATTGGCATTAAAATTAACAGGATGGCATATGACAATGACTACTACAAATAACTAGCACTGAGCATGAGCAAATTCCAAACATATCACTAGATGTCACACACTCTTCATGGCAAAAAACAAAATAACAGCAGATTTCCAGACTTAGCGGCTTTTAGCATGCTGAAACAGAAACTTAAAGAATGCAACTAAGCAGCTCTTTTCCCACTTATATGATTGATGCTCATGGTAAACAAGGTAGCAAGGCAATAGAAATGAATTATGCTAGCAAGCATACTAGCAAGAGGGGTGTGTCAAGTGAATATACCACTAGTCACCTACACCATCTCTACTTCTACTCACATACACTACAAGCACACAAATGCACTTGGCACTCTCACACACCCTCAAGATCATGAGTGTGGGTGTGCCTCCACACACATAAGCAAACATATATGCTCAATGCATATATGCATTGCATATGTAGGTGGCCACATAGACACTCACTCTTCACATACATACACAAGCACAAGAGCATACTCATGCACTACAACTCCCACATGTGCACCTACACACTCTACATGTGCATATGCCATGCACACACATGCACATACACTAGGAAAAGAAAAAAAACAGCCACACATGCACTTATGTATACATCCACACGCCAAATACACTCACATGCACAAAGGCCAATTCATGTCTCCTACACTATTCAAGGCATACACATACATATAGATCAACAGGAAAAGAAAAAAAACTACACACACACAACACATACCTATAGCAGGTCATAAAACAAAAGAATCAAAAGAAAAGAAATTAAACAAAAAAAGGGGGGAGCCAGGGCTCGAACCCACAACCTGCTGGTTGTCTCCCCCAGAGCCAACCACTCTGCTAGCTCTGTGCATGTTAACCGTGGATGGAAGCTGTACCACTAATACACACATAGCATGCAACAGTCTGATGAAACTGAATTTCAACGAGCCACCGGGACAAAGCAACGGTGGCAGCACGGGGCTAGATCCGGCCATCTCCGGCGAGGGGAACAGTCGGGGGGTGCGGAATTCCCCTAGGAGTGCGATGGACAACGTTACGGCACGCGAGGAGCAAGAACAAAAGCACAACAAAATAGTACTGCATCTAAGGGCAGAGCACCGAGAGCGTGCAGTTGGCATGAACGTCTCTACGTGCACAAGCGTCTAATAATGAAGGGGCGAGAGGAATGGAAGGAGGGGTATACCTCCACTACCTAGGACATGGAGACACGGGCGGGGACGCGCTGAGACGGTGGAGACGAAGCGGCGAAAGTCGGCGAGTTCATGATCCGGGGCTGCAGGGGAAGAAGACGGCGAGGTCGATGATGGGGAGGAAGGGACGGCATCTCTGGGCATCGAGGAAGAAGAGGGGGCATGAGGGACTCCTTCCCACGCACTAGAGTGATGGGGGCGCAGCGAGGAACTACCTCCGGGAGCGAGTTGCTGCTCGGCCGGAGCATGGCGGACACGGCAACGGCATGGCTGGGGCAGCTTACCAGGCGGCAGCACGGTGAGGAGATGGGGAGGAATGGAGAGAGGGAAGGAGCTAGGGCATTGGGGATGCGCTAAAAGGAGCAGAGGGACTCGCCACAGCCGTCAAATCATCGGCAAGCCGACGTGGCTCCTCTGGATGCTCTGCCGTACAGAGCTAGGAGAGAACGAACGCTCTGGGCGACTGGGCCTGCAGGAGCTACTTAGCTGCATTAGGGAGGGCAGGAGGCCCACTGGCAGCTCTCTCTCATGAATAAGAGGAGGTTTTCCATTTTAAAAATGAGCCACATTCAAATAAATCCCGAGAGACAAATAAAAGACTCTAGTGCAAAACAAAAATATATTTGAGAAGAAAATACTGTGCTCCATTTAATAAAAATATTAAGCTGAATTATTTAGAAAGTTATTTTAATGCTTAAATTAAAGGGCAGCTCCTGTTTAATTAAAATACAAAAACAACCAATCCCAACCACAACAATGAACATGCTCTAAATTAGTAAGAATATTAGGGCCACCTCTTGAACATTTTTAAACAATTTAAACAGCAAGTTAATTCTTCTCATAAGTTAATATGAAGAGAAGGGGAGGGGATGGAAGGTGATGTTGATAGAGAAAAGAGATGGGAAGAAGAAGAGGAGTGCACACATGACTCCAACCACACTCAACACCAACCCAACACAAAACCACACCACAACCAATCACAACACCAAAGACACATGAAAGCAAGCATGCAAAAGGAATGCTATGGTGGATGATATGATGCATGTATGCAAAACAACACATGGAACAAGGTGCAACACATACATAGCTCATGACACAAGGTTCATACATTGGGGTTACATGCCAAATAAGGTAGGGATAGCACTTGGGCTGTCACAACTCTCCCACACTACATGATGATCTCGACCCAAGATCTAGGAACGAAAGAAGTGCGGAAATTCAGAACGGAGTAGGTCCTCGTGTTCCCAAGTAGCTTCTTTGTCGGAATGATGAGACCACTTCAGCTTGAGGAATTTGATAGACTTGTTGCAAGTCTTACGCTAAGTTTCTTCAAGAATTGCAACTGGGTGCTCACGATAAGAAAGATCTGCTTGGAGATCGATGTCTTGGAGGTCAATGGTCCGCTCAGGAGTCTTGAAGCATCTCCGGAGCTGAGAAACATGGATGACATCGTGCACGTTCGCGAAATTTTGAGGAAGCTCTAGTTGATACGCAAGACCACCTCTCTTGCCAACAACTTTGAAAGGACCAACGAAACGAGGAGCCAACATCCCTTTAATTCCAAATCGCCGCGTGCCTCTCATGGGGGAAACTTTGAGATAGACAAGATCATCCACTTGGAAGGAAACATACCGATGTTTGCTATCGTAATAGCTCTTCTGACTGGACTGAGCTGCTTTAAGGTTCTCGCGAATGACATGGCACATTTCTTCAGCTTCAGTGATCATGTCATTGCCCAATATCTGACGCTCACCAGTTTTAGACCAGTTAAGTGGGGTACGACACTTTCTGCCGTAGAGAATCTCGAAATGGGCCTTGCCTGAACTAGCTTGGAAGCTATTGTTGTATGAGAATTCAGCATATGGAAGGCAGTCGTCCCACTTCATGCCGAACGAAATCAGACAGGCTTTGAGCATATCTTCAAGGATCTGATTGACTCTCTCAACTTGATCACTTGTCTGTGGATGGAATGCAGTGCTGAAACGGATCTTGGTACCCATAGTAGTCTGGAAGGACTCCCAAAACTTGGAAGTAAAGAGGCTTCCACGGTCAGAAGAGATGAGCTGAGGAATACCATGCAAAGACACTATCCTTCACGTATACAACTCTGCAAGCTGAGCTGCCGAGATAGATTCTTTGACTGGCAGGAAATCAGCAACTTTTGACAGCTTGTCGATAACCACAAAGATGGCATCGTTGCCTCTCTTGGACTTGGGAAACCCAGTGACGAAATCCATCTCAACATGATCGAATTTCCACTCTGCGATAGTCAAAGGCTGAAGAAGACCTGCTAGACGTTGATGCTCTGCCTTCACTCCGCGAAAAACATCACACTCGTTCACGAACTAAGCAATTTCACATTTCATGCGAGTCCACCAGAAGGTTTGCTTGAGATCTTGATACATCTTCGAACTGCCTGGATGAATGGATAGAAGAGAATTGTGTGCTTCATCCATGATAACCTTTATGAGATCGCCTTTTGGAACCACAAGACGGTCCTCAAAGAACAAGGTATCTTTGTCATCAACACAAAAGCACTTATACTTCGGAATGCTCTTGGCCACACCTTTCTTCACTTTCTTCACCATAGCGTCAAGAAGCTGCGTTTGGCGAACCTGATCTTCCAGAGTCAGAGAGACTTCAAGATTTGCAAGAAATCCTTGCGGAATCATCTGAAGGTTGAGCCTACGGAAGGCTTCACAAATCTCGGTTGAAGAGGCTTCAAGATAATACTATTGCAGTATGCCTTACGACTGAGCGCGTCGCAATGACATTTGCTTTACCAGGAGTATACTCAATGCTTGGATTGAAGTCCTCGAGCATTTCCACCCAACGAGATTGCCCAAGATTGAGATTTGGTTGAGTGAAAATGTACTTCAAGCTCTTGTGATCGGTGTACACCTCAACTGGTCTACCCAACAATAAATGCCTCTAAGTCATTAGAGCATGCACAACTGCCGCCAACTCAAGATCATGAGTGGGGTAGTTCTTCTCGGCAGGCTTCAACTGACGCGAGGTATAGGCCACAATCTTCTTGTCTTGCATGAGAACACCACCAAGTCCTTGGATAGAAGCATCACAGAAAACTTGGAAAGGCTTGGACTGCTCCGGAGAAACAAGAACTAGATCTAAAGTCAGTCTCTGCTTGAGCATATTGAACGTTGCATCACACTCAGGAGACCAAACATACTTGACACTCTTCTGGAGGAGATTGGATAGAGGCTTCACAATCTGAGAGAAGTTCTCCACGAACCTTCTGCAATAACTAGCAAGCCCAAGGAAACTGCGAAGCTGCTTCACGTTCTGAGGAGGTTCCCACTTCAATATTGCCTCAACTTTCTTAGGGTGCACTTTAATTCCCTCGGCAGAGATGACATGCCCGAGGTACACCACTTCATCGAGCCAAAACTCACATTTGGAAAACTTGGCATAGAACGGATGTTCCCTTAACTTGTCAAGCACAAGGCGGAGATGCTCTGCATGTTCTTCTGTCTACGAGAACACAAGGATATCATCGAGATAGACCAAGACGAATTCATTCTTGAAGGGAGAGAAAATGAAATTCATCATTCTTGAGAATGTTGGAGGAGCATTAGCAAGACCAAATGACATAACGGTCTACTCATACGAGCCAAAACTCGTCTTGAAAGCGGTCCTGGGAATGTCTTCTTCGCGAATGCGAATCTGATGATAACCCATTTGAAGATCCAACTTGGAGAAAACCTTGTCACCTTTCAGATGTTCAAACAACTCATTGATGTTAGGGAGTGGGTATTTGTTTCTGATTGTCTTCTTGTTCAATGGTCGGTAGTCAACACAAAGACGATCCGTGCCATCCTTCTTCTTGACAAACAAAACTCCACAACCCCACGGAGAAGAGCTTGGTCTGATCAGACCCAGACGTTCTTGCTCATCTAGCTGCTTCTTCAACTCTTTCAGCTCTTCGGGGCCAAGTTTATACGGGCGCTTGCAGACCGGTTCAGTTCCGGGCTCGAGATCAATCACGAACTCGATTGGCCGGTGCGGAGGCATTCCTGGCAACTCTTCTGGAAAGACATCTTCATACTCACAAACCACCGGAATTTGAGAAATCGCCGAGATTTCACCCTTCTCATTAAGAGCAAAGAGACGGATTGTGTCATCATGAGCCGCAAATATAATCATGTATTCTGAAGGATGAGTCAACTTGACTTGTTTTACTTGACAATCAACATAAGCCTTATTCACAGCCAGGAAGTCCATGCCCAGAATGAGATCAATATCGGAATTACCGAGAACAATTGGGGAAGCCAGAAAAGAATAATTGCCTATCTTGATAGAAGCATCCCGAACCACCATCTTTGAATTAAGACGCTTCCCGGGAGACACAACTTGCAATGCATTTGGCAAAACCTCTGTGAAAAACCATGTGTTGCCGCAAAAGGATATGACATGAAACAATGCGATGCACTATTATCAACCAAAACTTTTGCAGGAATATAATTAATTGAGAGATTACCCATAATCACTTCATTGGACTGATCTGCTTCAGTTGCATTCACCATATTCACTCTTGCGGTCTTGGGATTATGCTTCACCATTGCATTGCCTCGAGGCTTGACAGGAGGAGGAGGTGGAAGACGCCGCTGGCTGCACTTGTTTGCCTAGTGACCCTTCTGGCCACACTTGTGACAAGTCACCTTAGAGAGCGGACGAACATTGCCTCGAGGAGGACCAAGAAATGCCTTGGACGCCTGGGGTCTCTGCTGAAATCCTGGGTTGGGTGGGTGGGAAGAACCACGACCACCAAACTGCTTCTGCTGCTGAGGAGGATGAAACGGAAGAGGATTTGGCACCTAATACTTCTGTTGCATTGAAACCATCTGAGAGCCGGAAGAAGAAGAATATAAATCCCTTGAACGCTTCTTGGAGCTCTCCAGCTTGAGATGAGTTGCTTCAACCTTCAAAGCCATGTTGTAGAACTGATCAAACTCATGAGTCTCTTGAAGAACTAGGCCTGGTAGAAGCTCATCCTTGAGGCCACCTCTGAACTGATAGATCATAGCCTTGTCATCTATAACATCTTGCTTGGCATAATGGGCTAGATTCTGGAACTCGACGTTGTACTGGTAGACTGAGTTACTTCCCTACTTCAGGCTCCTGAACTTCTCACGAATTTCCTCGACAAAGCTTGTCGGAATGTAATGAGCCCTGAAGTCACAACAAAAATCGTCCCAAGTAACAACACGATCGCCCCTGGAATCCTTGTACTGCCGCCACCAATCAGCTGCTTGACCCTTGAGCTGGAACGATGCAAATCCAACAAAGTCCTCTAGCCTAACATTGCTGCACTCAAAATGCTTACTCATGTCACGAAGCCAATCATCAGCATCAAACGGCTGCTCACAACAAGTGAAAGACTTGGGCTGGTTGGCAAGGAACTGACTGAGCGTTGCAAACTGAGGCTGATTCAGAAAATTCCCATGAAAACCTTGTTGACCATGCTCCCTTTCTTGCAACATCCTGAGCAACATCTGCGTGTTCGCATTGGTCGCGTCCATCAAAGCTTGCCAAGCTTCTGGAGGAGGAGGCGGAGGAGGCGGTGGCGGGGGTGGCGGTGGAGCATCAGTCTGCTCCTCACCACGACCCGGATTGTTGCGAGTTGGTGGAGCCATCCTGACGATGGACAAAATGCATCAGCACCTCATTTATAAGATGAATCAAAGATGAATCAAAAGCTTGAAAGAAATAGAACAAATAACAACACAACCTTCCTACTGAAAAGTTTTAGTAAGAATGCTTCTTGGGTTCATGATAACATCAACAGATACAAGAAGCTACTTGCAATAACACAAAAGTATTGAGCTAAGCGCTCGGAACATATGTACATGCCCACATACATCTGAAGAAGATGATCCTAGATGACTACAAGATTTCCCACCTATGAACTTCCGAAAACTTTCTGGTTATGCAATCCAGTGTGGGGGATACAAGGAGGAAATATCTCACACAACTAGCAATCCTACACCCCAACTGTATCCATCCTTCAACACATAACCAGAGGCTTTCGCAAACTCATCTAATCTCGAATCCTCGAACTCACAATGATACTAAACCATGGTGGTACCCCGGACACCTCCCCAGTACTGGGTGACTCTGACCCTATCTCACCATGAAAAGTATTGAAGTAATTTCGAACATTCTCCGTCCTGAGATATCAAGGAAACTGAACAATAACGATGTGCCAACATTCCCTGGAGCTCGACTCCCCGGAAGAAATCAAGTCAGACAGAACCCTATCACATCGGTATCATATAGACTCCAAAATACCCGCGTGATCCTAACAATTTTTTGAGCGAAAAGAGGAGTAGAATTAAAAATTCCTAAGTCGTATACCTCACCAGAGCATAGAAGAGGAGTAAAAGGAATCCTACTCTCCGATATAACTAGACTCAAAATAGTTTTTACTAGACTCGACTTGGCCAAGTTCGAACAAGCAAAGGCTCCTATGGTCGTATGGCTCTGAATACCAACTTTTCACGCCCAAGATGCGCGCCTATCCATTTTGAGGCATGAGGGCGTCGCAAGGGATAGATGTGCATCTTGCCGTTAGCAAGAAAAGTATCATCACAACATACAATACTGAAGAGATGAGTATATGAGAATTTGGCTTACCCTCGCCACATGCTATCTTACAATTTCACTCAAATCATAACATCATGTTGAACACAAGGTCCG
The DNA here is from genome assembly GCA_022496015.1 of Hordeum marinum. Classification (NCBI taxonomy): domain Eukaryota; kingdom Viridiplantae; phylum Streptophyta; class Magnoliopsida; order Poales; family Poaceae; genus Hordeum; species Hordeum marinum. Next base: position 388,457,478 of record CM039678.1, on the reverse strand, counting down.
ACTACGGACGAAATCAAACAATAAAAGCCGAAGCGAATGATACTATCAAGTTATCCCAAGATCTCGACCAGGTCCTCTACTCATCCGGGTACGTCACGTACATACAACCTCTTTCCTCATCATATTCCCATTGGAGCTGGGTAAGATCATCCTGCAACTGCTCATCTGCACCTGTACCTAGAGTTGTGGTAGTAAACTATGAGCCACAGAGGACTCAGCTATCATGTGCCCGGGTACCGAGACAATTTAGGCTTAAGGTTGGGAAGTGGTGGTGTTTAGTTTGCAGCAGCACTAAGCATTAATATGGTGGCTAACTTACGTAAATGTGAGTGGTCTACGATGAGGAATCGATTCTAGCATAATCTCTAAGAGATCCTGAACACCAGTTTACGTCAATCATAACCCCACCATGTTCACTCTCGGATCATGTTCACGAGCAGAGACAATCACGGTTACTCACACAGTTGGTGTATTTTAGTTAGAGTTTACTTCAAGTTAACTATAATCGGGTGTTAAACAAATATCCAAGTTGCCACATAACCGTGGGCACGGCTTTCCGAAAGATTTAACCTTGCAGGGGTGCTCCAACTAGTCCATCACAAATAACCACACTCCGCGAGAATTCCTCGACCACGGATCTCGTGGTCTTCATCGGTAATTCCAAAGGAATTCCAACACCTCGAGAAAACCCGAAGAAATTCAGAGTCCACACGCAAGATATTCGATAAAGGTAAAACAAACCCAGCAAGACCACCCGACGTGTCCACGAACCCGATAAGAGCCGCATATCTCGTTCTCAAGACACGACAGATGGGGCTAGCTATAGGGAAAACCAATCCTCAAATTGCCTCGAGGGGCCCTGCAGGCAGCCCTTTTTGGACCAACACTCATGAGGAGCACTGGCCCGGTTGTTGATTAATTATCCACAGGGTTGCAAATCCCTATGCATGTTTTATTAAGTTATTAGCAAATGTAGTACCAAAGTTGGGTCTTGCCAGACAAGTTTTAATCTCAATCGAATAAACAAGGGGGTCCCCATAACAACCCCGAGCGTGCTAGGAGTGCAAAGTATGGAAACATAACACCGGTAACAAGAAAACTATGACGGTAACAGCGGAACAAATCACTTACAATAGGCCAAGCCTTCCACCAATACCAAGATATATATGTGCATTAAATTAAATAACAGAATTTATTGTGATATCCAAATCCATGTTAGCACATGGAACAACCTGCACCTGCAACTAAAATGCTATAAGAGGGGCTGAGCAGCGGTAACTAAGCCAATCAAAGGTTTGGTAGGATGGGGAGGGTTAAAGGCTGTCATGGCAAAAAGGAGGCTGATATCAAGTGGTAGGTAGCGCAATTGTAATGATAAGGTCGAAATACTAGCAAGCGACAATAGTATCAGGATCCGGGTACGATCATCTTGCCTGTTGGTTCTTCAGCAAAACAAGTAGCGGGATCCTCGTAGTGGTACTCTCCTGGGTCCTCGAACTCAGTATCGACACTCGCGTCTACCCAAGAGAAACAGCAAATAAATCTCCAACCAAGGTGCAATGCACAACCAAGATGATGCATGATTCATTTTACGAAGAATTTAACATGGCAATCCAAAACTAGTCAAGTTTCACATGCAAAGTTTGTAAATTAGTGAATCTGGACATAACCTCATGTTAAGTTATTTAGTCATGCATGAACATGGAAAATATGGATGCATCATGCAAAATCGATAGAAATACATATAAAGAACGCAAGAAACGGAGCTACGGTTCTCACGATATGCTCATGACAAGGTACGGAGGCAAAACACAAGTCAACCAAGACCTGGGCTAATTCTTGGCATTCCAAGGTAGCAAATGGATAGGTGATGAACAATCAATCACAATAGGCTCAAGAATCCACCAATTCCATGGAGTATAGCTCCCACAAGTCACAAAACAATAAAACCCACAATCTGCCACAAAACAGCAACATAGCAACTTCTAAAGCTCACAACTTGAGCTACAGGAACTCTACAGCCGCAAACAAGATATTGACAGAATCTACTCAACACCCACATCAACTTATCCAACTATACAATCAGAAAAGGAGGCACACATCAATAATCATGGATCAATCAAGTTGGCATGATGAAACAGTTTTCTGGGACTTAGTGAAAATTCCAGTTTTCTGGAATCTGAGTTAATAAAGTAGCAAGTTGACAGCACTGGTTAAATATGCTAGAAAGCTCCTATTGGCATGAAAATTAACAGGATTGCAAATGACAATGACTACTACAAATAACTAGCACTCAGCATGAGCAAATTCCAAACATATCACTAGATGTCACACACTCTTCATGGCAAAAAACAAAATAACACCAGATTTCCAGACTTAGCGGTTTTGAGCATGCTGAAACAAAAACTTAAGGAATGCACCTAAGCAGCTCTTTCCCCACTTATATGGGTGATGCTCATGGTAAACAAGGTAGCAAGGCAATAGAAATGAATTATGCTAGCAAGCATACTAGCAAGAGGGGTGTGTCAAGTGAATATACCACTAGTCACCTACACCATCTCTACTTCTACTCACATACACTACAAGCACACAAATGCACTTGGCACTCTCACACACCCTCAAGATCATGAGTGTGGGTGTGCCTCCACACACATAAGAAAACATATATGCTCAATGCATATATGAAGTGCATATGTAGGTGGCTACACACACGCTCACTCTTCACATACATACACAAGCACAAGAGCATACTCATGCACTACACCTCCCACATGTGCACCTACACACTCTACATGTGCATATGCCATGCACACACATGCACATACACTAGGAAAAGAAAAAAAACTGCCACACATGCACTTATGTATAAATCCACACACCAAATACACTCACATGCACAAAGGCCAATTCATGTCTCCTACACTATTCATGGCATACACACCTACATATAGGTCAACAGGAAAAGAAAAAAACAACTACACACACAACACATACCTACAGCAGGTCATAAAACAAAAGAATCAAAAGAAAAGAAATTAAACAAAAAAAGGGGGGAGCCTGGGCTCGAACCCACAGCCTGCTGGTTGTCTCCCCGAGAGCCAACCACTCTGCAAGCTCTGTGCATGTTAACAACGGATGGAAGTTGCACCACTAATACACACATTGCATGCAAAAGTCTGACGAAACTGAATTTCAATGAGTCACCGGGACAGAGCAACGGCGGCAGCACGGGGCTAGATCCAGTCATCTCCGGCGTGGGGAGCAGCTGGCGGCGGTGCGGAATTCCCCTAGGAGTGCGAGGGACAACGTTACGGCGCACGAGGAGAAAGAACAAAAGCACCACAAAATAGTACGCATACTACATCTAAGGGTAGAGCACCGAGAGCGTGAAGTTGGCATGAACGTCTCTACGCGCACAAGCATCTAACAATGAAGCGGGCGAGAGGAGTGGAAGGAGGGGTATACCTCCACTACCTAGGACACGGAGACACGGTCGGGGACGCACTAAGACGGCGGAGACGAAGCGGAGAAAGCTGGCGACTTCATGATCCGGGGCTGCAAGGGAAGAAAACTGTGAGGTCCACGATGGGGAGGAAGGGCCGGCATCTCTGGGCGTCAAGGAAGAAGAGGGGGCACGAGGGACTCCTTCCCACGCACTAGAGCGACGGGGGCGCGGCAAGGAACTACCTCCGGGCGCGAGCTGCTGCTCGGCCGGAGCATGGCGGACATGGCGATGGCATGGCTAGGGCAGCTTACCGAGGGGAGGAAGATAGAGAGGGAAGGAGCTAGGGCACCGTGGACGCGCTAAAAGGAGCGGAGGGACTCGTTACGGCCGTCAAATCATCGGCAAGCTGACGTGGCTCCTCTGGATGCTCTACCGTATAGAGCTGGGAGAGAACGAACGCTCTGGGCGACTGGGCCTGTGGGAGCTACTGGGCTGCGCTGGGGAGGGCAGGAGGCCCACTGGCAGCTCTCTCTCTCTCTCTCTCTCAGGAATAAGAGGAGGTTTTCCATTTGAAAAACCAGCCACATTCAAATAAATCCCGAGAGACAAATAAAAGACTCTAGTTCTCCATTTAATAAAAATATTAAGTTTAATTATTTAGCAAGTTTGTTTAATGCTTAAATTAAAGGGCAGCTCCTGTTTAATTAAAATACAAAAACAAGCAATCCCCAACCACAACAATGAACATGCTCTAAATTAGTAAGAATATTAGGGCCACCTCTTGAACATTTTTAGACAATTTAAACAGCAAGTTAATTCTGCTCATAAGTTAATATGAAGAGAAGGGGAGGGGATGGAAGGTGATGTTGATAGAGAAAAGAGAGGGGAAGAATAAGAGGAGTGCACACATGACTCCAACCACACTCAACACCAACCCAACACAAAACCACACCACAACCAATCACAACATCCAAAGACACATGAAAGCAAGCATGCAAAATGAATGCTATGATGGATGATATGATGCATGAATGCAAAACAACACATGGAACAAGGTGCAAGACATACATAGCTCATGACACAAGGTTCATACATTGGGGTTACATGCCAAATAAGGTAGGGACAACACTTGGCCAGTCAAACTTTTATTCTAACGCGAGACATCGAGATATCACTAACCAACGTGAGCAGTCCCAAGACTAGCACATAGACACACTACTTGGCCACGTATTTTGACCTTGGAATACACACGCAAGTCAGACCCTTGCCAAAACCCCGTTCACCCTTAGACCAAGTATATGGTGCACTCGAAGGCATATCATCAGGCACTTCAAGATCTAGGAGCACAACCATGCCGGAGCAGAAGCAACATGGAACGTGAAGACTACCTCGCCTCTGAATTTCCGCATCCTTCTTGAGCCTAGTCACACATAGGTGCGGTACACTGCATGGCATACTATATAGAGCCTATGGCTAAGGCATAGGGAACGACCTTTGTCCTTTTTCTTTCTTCTGCCAAGGTCGAGCTTTGAGTCTTATTCAATTTCATACATTACAAATCAGGTAAGAACTCCTTCTTTGACTGATCCATTTTGAACTCTTTCAAAATCTTGTAAAGGTATGTACTCATTGAAAGTCTCATCAAGCGTCTTGATCTAACTCTATAGATCTCGATGCCCAACAATTAAGTATCTTTATCCAGGTATTCCTTTGAAAAACTCCTTTCAAACAACCCTTTATGCTTTCCAGAAATTCTGCATCATTTCCGATCAACAATATGTCATCCACATATACTTATCAGAAATTCTATAGTGCTCCCATTCACTTTCTAGTAAATACAAGTTTCTCATAACTTTGTATAAACCCAAAAAACATTAATCACCACATTAAAGCATATATTCCAACTCCGAGATGCTTGCTCCATCCCATAGAAGAACTGCTAGATTTTGCACACCTTTTAGCATCCTTAGGACTGAGAAAACCTTCTTTTTGTATCACATACAACCTTTACTCGAGCAAACTGAGGGAGTCCCAGATTAGGGGGTCCTCGGATAGCTGACCTGTTTATGGGACGGACTATACGGGATACTTGCTGAACACAGGATGATTTGAAGGCCCAGTTTCCAGGATAGAAGGTTCAAGGGGCATGGCTTGCACTCCACGTTTGATTCAGCAAATAGGCATGTTTATCTCTTCAGCATGTAACCGACCGTATGTAAACCCTAGGCCTCCTTGGCATCTATATAAGCCTGACGGTTTTCGGGTATAGGGGACAACAACCCATCTAAGGTTAAGTCGCACCCTGTGATTTGCCTCATGACTAAGTTAACATGACTCCAAAATTAGGGTCAATTTAAACTTTTTCTATGCTTGTGATGCTTGACTTGATTGTTGGTTGCTTGTTTGCTTTCTTGTGCTCCGTATTCACAAAATCCCTCCTACTCTCAAAACTCTTTTCCTTGATCCCAGCTCTTGTCTAACGATCATGCCATGTGAATAGGACTTAATTATATTTTTACAAAATATTATTTTGGCCAAAAAGGTTTTATCCAAATTAGGTTTTTCAAAACCCCCTGATTTGGGATTGGCACTACAAGTCCCCAAATTGGGTGGATACTTTTTCCCCAAATGCTTTATTTGTAACCTACTATATATATAATTTCCCAAAACCACAATATATTATTTTAAAAGATTATTTTCATATTTTATTTAAAGGCTTTTTCTTAAGGTCAGAAATGGCCTTTTATAGGGAAAAATTATTTAAATTCTTTAAAAATATTTGGGAAATTTTAGAAAAGCTCAGTGGACATATATTGTCCATATATAAGAGTTTCAACACTGGGTCATGTTCAAAGTACTCGAGAAAACCCTTCAAAACCATTTCTGTCTGTTTCAAGATTTTGAAATATTTCTATCAGAAATATTCTCAATTAAATCCTAGAAAATTTTATGATGTCACATATGATATATGTGGTCATATTGCCAAGTTTCATCTCGATCCCATTTGTTTTGGTTCACCAAAATACTCCAAAACCCTCTCTATCCAGATTCAAATTTGAGCAACTCTACATTACCAACTGTCTCCCCTTAACATAAAACTTTGTGGACATATTATAATCCTCCAATAATGCATCCAAACCAAGTGGTGCATCAAGGAGAACAGGATAACTTGTCCAAATCCCCTCAAAATCATTTCTATTGATTTCAAGAATTTGGTAATATTACATTGCCAAGTTTCCCCATTGGCCCCCAAACTTTTTGTGCATGTTATAGTCCCTAAAATATGTCACCACATGAAGTGGTGCATCAAGGGGAATAGAATTGCATGATCAGATCTATAGAAATCCATTTCTGTCCATTTTTAGGGTTTGCCAAGTTTACATTATCAACTTTCTTCAAATCATCTCAAAACTTGTGATCAGGACCAAATGAACTTACCATTTACCCCTGGTTAATCTCAAGGTCATAGGATTCCCCTGCCTAGCCCAATCACAGAACAAACACCTTCAGCCATAAACTTGTGGACAAGCAAAGTGGGCCCAAAAAGATTCCCCTTGCCCCCAACTTTTTACCACATCATATTATATCCCTCTTCTACCTCCAGTAACATTGCCATGGCCTATGGTAAATTATTTGTGGGGTAACTCCCTCAATCTCCCTCTCTTTTACCATGGAAAGACCTCTTCTTTCCCCTGTCCCATTATTCTGTTCCTAAAACCGCCGTCAAACCTTTCCAAAGCATCCTTTGCATCAAACCAAACCCAAATATGGCAGGCTCATGTGGAAAATATGAGCAGTTCATCTAAACCTACCTTATGGCAGCAATGGTGCCTTTGTACTGCAGGTGCTCTGTAGAATCATTTTCCTGAGCTGAAAATTGGTGGGAGTATAGTCCTTCCATACCTAGGGCTACTAGACAAAGATTTATCAATAGTGCCCTAGAGTAAAAAACCCACTAGATTAGGCCCAAGTTTGCTGCTTTAAACTTACCCCTTGTGGAAAGCCCATGTAACTAGCCCCATTTACCCTGAAAATTTACTAGTGACCTCTACCTTGCGTGCCTTGCATGCTAGACATAGTTTTCTTTAGACATGAGTTGGCGTGGTGACCATGCTAGTGGCATGCAGCAACGGCGCTTTGCCAACAAACGTTGTCCTGTAGCTCGCAGCAATCTTCGGCAGGGCATCCCCGCGCACCCATAGACTCCTCTTGACCTCCCACGCCTCTCCCGATGCCAGGATGCAGCCAAGGGAGCTTAGGCACGCGCATGCTCGGTGCACGAGGGCATCCGAGGCGCATCCGAGCTCCCCTCGACGCCCCTCTTGCTTTAACCTCTCCCCAAGCCCCCTCTTGTCCCCTCTAGCTCCCTCTCCCTCCCTTGAGCCTCCTGAACCTCCTCGTTTTCCTTGTCGTGCGCTGCATCCACCCCCATGGCCGCCATGTCCCCGTCGCGTCCACCACTTGAATCCGAGCTCCCCGGTGCTCCCTCTCTTCCTCTGCCAGCTTAGAGCCTTCCCCTTTCCTCCTTGAAGCTCCTCCTCCGCCATCCTTCCACGAGGTCGCCCGTGCGCTCGGAGCCATGACAGCCCGATGGCTCCTTGCGTCCATCCCGAGCCGCCGCTGCCATGGCCCTCCCTCACGGGCATGCAGCAGCTGGCCTGGCTCTGCGTGCCCCCCGGTGCCCTTCAACGAGCGTGGCCCCAGCGGAGGTGGCCGGAGCCGCCGTGGCAGGGGACCAGTGCAGGCTCGGATGGCCCCTGCCCTCCTGTGTTTGAGCGGGAGGTAGGGGGAGAACCTGCTAGTGGGGCCCGCCTGTAAGTGATAGCGGCCCGGGCCCCACCTGGTAAGTGGACACAGCACGGGCGCAATGCGCTACCCCGTGGCGAAGCCGCACGACCGAAAGTCACCTTCGACGTTGCCGGCCTCCCGCATGACCGGGCCGGTGGGCCGGCCCATCTGCCTATCCTCCGCCGTGTGCGTTGATTAGCGCCCAGGTGTAAGCCTTTTTCCTGTTGAATTATATATTTTCTGTAGAGCTTGTAAAATCCATAAAAAAGCGCAGTAGCTCCAAATTTTATGATTCAAAATCCTAGAGGTTACTACAATCTTCCTCTGTCCAAAAATACATCCTACATATTTTTCCCACAAACTTCTCTCTACTATTCAAATTTAATGTTCAAATTTGAACTATTGGAGAGCCACCTTGTAAAATTCCCAGAGCATCCATATAATCTCCAAATGGAGTAATTCCAATTTATAGGTACTCTAAGTGTCATAACCTATTTTTCTAGCCATGGTGATCATTTTTGCTATACACCTATTCTGTTGGATCCAGTGAAACCACTTCCCACATGTTTCTAAAATCATTCCCTATTTTATGAGTGCCTCTACTCATTTTTATGAAAACATTTTCTATTGGCATCTTGAAGGATCATCATTTCCATTATTCCCACCATTCAAAACTCCCCCTTAACCCACATCCACCAAAACCTCCTTGGTTATTTTTCTCATGACCAGAGGAGTCCTAGAAAAATAAAACTCCTATTTATTTATCACTTTTATTTTCCACATATTGTGTTGCTTCATGGGGTTGTTTCCGATGATAGTTGACGAAGGAGATGAAGTGCTCGTAGTGGACGAGAAGCGGGTGAAGACCTTCAAGACGTTGCTAAGCCAGGCAAGCAGCCCTTTGACCATGACTATGAACCCTTTTATTTCATGGCATGTAGCACTTCATTTTGTTGTATTCATCATGATGATGGGGTTTCCCCCATCGGTGGGTTGCCTCCCATACTCTTACCGTTGACACTTGCATCATGCATGACCCTACCACCTTATGAGGGTTATGCGGGTGGGTGTAGATAGGATGCTAGTAGATACTACGCAAGTGGGTTCGGGATTTATGCATAGCGATGGAAAGAAGAGAAATGATTTCAAAGACTTTTCGAAAACCCCTTCGGGGGCCACTAATGCCCAAGGGAGATGTTGATGAATTGGGTAACCACTTGAGAAAGAAGTGGTGTCCCGGAGCAAGTGAGTGTGTGTTTTCGAAAATAGAGAGTTTTAAGGTCTGCTGACCGTCCCAACCTTACATGTGTGACCACTCTACCCCTATATGGGAAGGGGCTTTGTTGATTACTTTGGTGGGTACTAGCATGGAGCCCGCATTACTAGTGGTGAGAGTGGCGTGGTCAATCTCGATACGGGGACGTATCGGTATGTACGATCATGCACGGTCTTCACTGGCACCGGGCACACCGTTGGTCCCCTCATGGATGGTACGATGTGGAGCGAGGCTCGTGTGATGTACCTCGTGAGGGCTGGGTACCAATTGAGTGGACTCTCTGTTTAGTATCCCCAGAAGAAAGGCATTGTTCGGGTGCTTACCTCGGGTATGTTATATACCGCGAGTCGTGGATGACACGGAAGTTCCCCGAGTCTTGTGGGTAAAGCGTGCAACCTCTGCAGAGTGTAAAACTATTTGAATAGCCGCATCCGCAGTCATGTATAGTTGGAGGTCCTTCTCAAACTACGTCCGGATGTTTTCGCAAACTTGGTGTGTGTGTTTGTGGTGACAAGGATGATATTTGAGTCAAGTCGGATAACTTGGCATGTTGACTGAACATGAGACATTCACACGGTACATGAGACAAGTCTGAGGACTTGGCGTGATGGTTGAACATGAGACGTCCAACCCCTTACTTACGATGATGACTGTGACATGTTCCTATGAACACCTGTCTATGGTTGATGCATGCTTACTTAAGTTACTTGATCATGTCAATGCACTCAAAATTAGCTTTCTGCAAAACTTACCTATTAGTGCTATATCATCTATTGTTATTGCCTTGTTCCAAACATGGGTTGCTTGCGAGTACATTCAAAGTACTCATTGGCTTGCCACTGGTTATTTTGTTGGCCAGGCATGAAAGATCAGGTTATGATAAAGATTACCTTGGTGATGGACAGCGAGCTAGGATGCTTCCCAATCTAAATGCCTTTAGGGTTAAGGCAGATGGCATGGGTTCACGCTATCGTTGAGGATTTCTGCTGCAATCATATGAAGACTTGGTTATGAAGGCCATGTTTGAGTAAACCGGTACGTAATGGATGTAAGACTCTTGTTATTCAGTTTTTGTTTGTTCAGTCAGCATTGATCTCTGGGATCAGTGTGCATGTACGTTCGGTGATCACGACTTATGAGTCGGGGTCCCACATGCTAGACATACCATCTTGAGGTAGATCAACTCTGTAACCCCTTCACCATCAATACAGTCAACCAAGACGTAGGGTATTACCTCCATTGGAGGGCTCGAACCTGGGAAAAGTTGTGTCCCCTTCGTCACCTATTACCGTTGATCCTAGTCTCACAGTTAGGGACACCCTACCCGAGATCCACCAGTTTTGACACCGACGTTGGTGCTTTCATTGAGAGTTCCTTTGTGAGCGAGATGGGATCGACACCTTGCCTTGTCATCAACGAAGAGGTCCGCAACATGGATGTTTTCGTCCCTGGGCAGATATTCGCCTTTGGCGGTGTTGTGCTGCATGCTAATTCTGCTGGTCATCTAGGCCGCATGGAGAACTTCTCCCCCTATCAAGAGGTCAGATTCGGAAACCTAGAGTTTTCCATCGACTCTCGGCGCGACTTGTCACTAACCGGGCTCACGGCTTCGCCCATAGACCCCGAGGACTCTGAGGCTTTAACCTCGAGCCCCTACTTCGAACATGCCGATGGGGTTACCCACGAAGACAATCCTATATCTCATCCCGATCTGGCTAACAAACAATACGACCAAACATACATCCCTTCTGAACAATCTCCACGGGTGGACTTCATGGGGGTGAACCCCACGAGTTTTGAATAGCTAGATCAGACCGGGCCCTCAACGGTTCACGAGGCCTTGGAGCAACTCTCGTCGATGAGGATCACCAACAATCCAGCCCTAATCTATGTCCAGCCCGGTTACTGTTTGGGTAGGGACGGATTTTTTGACCCACCCACCACCCACTTGATAGCCATCGTTGAAGACTTAACCGACATGCTGGACTATGACTCCAAAGAGGCAGAATACATGGATGAAGAGGACCATCCTCCCACTCCCGTTAATGCCGGGAATTTGACCACCACTTCTACATATGACATCTAGATGGTGGATACTCCTACCACCAACACCGATAATACACCTCACAACGATGCCGACAAATCGGGCGATGCGCCATCAAGGCGCTAGCAATCGCATAAGAAGTCCAAAAGCAAAAAGGGAAGAAGAGATATTACCGGCAGTGGGGACGGTAATGCCCCCGCCGATCATGACAATCCCGATGTCCACGAGCACCCGTTTGAGGGTCCGGAGGAACCTGAGGACCAGAACGACCCCGATACCGTCAATGACCCCAAAGGTGACGATTACCTTCCCCCCGTCGAGGAGGAATACATACCAGAAGTCGATGACTTGTACATCCCTGATAACCTCGAGGATCAGGAAGAAATCAGGCAGTGGCTCATAGCAACTGCTCGCAGCCTAAAGGCCAAAAGGCCGCAACTCAAAGCCGAATAGGCCGACCTCACTAATCGATGGACGAAAGTCCTCTCACCCGAGGAAGTATCCGGCGCTGGTGTGTCAAACCAGCCCAAAAGCTACCCTCGGAGAATGCTGCTACCACAATTCGATGATGAGTTCATTGACACTCCGTCTCCGCATCATACCCCGTATGATAGGACAGACCATCCTCCTCATGGGCGTGATAGAGAGGCCAATGACACCAGTTACATACCGGTGATGCCCCGAAGACGGGGTAAGGAGCCATTCAAACCCAATGACAGGTTCGACTTGTGCGATGACCTAGATCACATAGCAGGCCGTACAAGATCCATCTATGGATCCAGAGTTTACTCGCCGGATAGACTGGGAGAGTATAGACCATGGTTTGACCAAAACCACACAGTTCGGGAATGCAACCGGCCCCATACAGACGCCGAATACAGGCTGGACAAAGCTCGGGTAAGAGGCGCCACTCACTAACTATGCTTCACAAATGAAGTAATGCGACATCAGTTCCCAGAAGGGTTTAAACTCGTGAATATAGAACAGTATGATGGGACCACTGACCCAACTGTATGGATCGAGGACTTCCTCCTCCATATCTACATGGAACAAGGAGATGACCACCATGCCATCAAATACCTACACCTTAAGCTTAAGTGGCCAGCTCGGCACTGGCTAAACAGCCTCCCCGAAAACTCCATAGGATGCTGGGAGGACCTAGAGGACGCGTTCCGCTCTTACTTCCGGGGGACCTATGTCCGCCCGCCGGACTCTTCCGATCTCAGGAACGTTGTCCAGAAGCCTAGCGAGTCTGTCCGACAGTTCTGGAATCGGTTCTTGACAAATAAGAACCAAATCATTGACTGTTCGGATGCTAAGGACATAGCGTCCTTCCAGCATAATATTCGGTACAAATGGCTTGCCCGCCAGCTAGGCTTGGACAAGCCTTGGACTATGTTTGCCCTTACCTCCCTCATGACCCGCTTTTGTGCGGGTGAAGATAACCGGGTGGCAAGACGCATCCATAATTCTGAAGATCCAGTGGCACCTGAAGCTCGGGATGGCAACTCAAAGCCAAAGAGAATAAGAACAAGGGCCGCCACAATAGCAACGACGTCGATGACACGGCGGTCAATGCCAGATTCCACAACTCCTGACCTGGGCAACGGAAGATGCCCCCTAAAGGCAATTGTGACGGACCCACTGAGCTCGAGAAGATCATGGATAGGACTTGCCAAATCCATGGAGCTTCGAAAAAGCCCGCCAATCACACACACCGCAAACTGCTGGGTGTTTAAACAGGCTGGCTAGATACAACCTCAAGACCGGGGCAAAAGTGCGCGCAGCAAGGGCGAACATGAGCCTCGGGGTCCAATGGGTGGCGGTCAGAAGAAATTCCCTCCTGAAGTCAAAAGGGTGAATATGATATACGCCACCCATATATGCTATGGAGCCCGTAGCTCCGAAGTATACCCCATGGTTAGCATACCCGATCACCTTTGATCGGTGCGACCACCCGACCAGTATCCGTCATGGGGGCTCGGTTGCCCTCGTCCTAGATCCCATCATAGATGGATATCACCTCACTAAAGTCCTAATGGACAGAGGAAGTAGCCTCAATCTGATTTACATAGACACGGTGAAAAAGATGGGTATAGATCCGTCAAGGATCAAACCCAGCAGCACTACCTTCAAGGGAGTACTCCCAGGCGTTGAGGCCTGACGTACGGGTTCTGTAACCATGGAGGTTGTGTTCGGTGCAACCGATAACTTCCGCAGTGAGGACTTGATCTTTGAGATTGTGCCCTTTTGTCGCGTCTATCACGCGTTGCTTGGCCAGACGACGTTTGCTCGGTTCAACGCAGTCCCGCATGACACATACCTCAAGCTCAAGATACCGAGCCCCAAGGGGGTCATTACTGTCAATGGCAATACAGAGCGGTCCCTTAGAACGGAGGAACATGCACTGTCACTGGCGGCCAAATTCAACTATAAAGACAATTGGCAAGTTTCGGCATTCGCCGTAAAGGCACGAAAGGCTGGGAAGCGAGTTCGGATTCATATTGAAAACTCCGACCCTCCCTCCTCCCTTCAATAGGGACTCGCCCCCACCGCACACCCTCAGGACCAGTAAAGTACGTGCCGAGAAGGCACAATTTCGCACTTAAGATTCCATGGGTAGCGGTGGCGAACTTACGATGGGCGTTCAGTTGCCTCGAACTGTTACCATCAACACGTCTTAGGACAAGATGCAGTCGCTCCTAAAAGAACCTGCCCACGGCCTAAAGCTCACCTTTAACACTGTGGCCCCTCAAGATTTTGTTCACAGGATAAGCCCGCACTAATGTAACATCCCAAATCTTGGAATGTTATAATAAATATTAGAATGAGTGTTTGTTTGCTTGAGTGATTGAATTGAGTGAAATTTGAAACTTTTTGAAAACTTTTGAATGAGAGGGAATAAAATGACTTTCCCCTTTGTGTTTGATTTCAAATTCAATTCCATTTCAAATCAGTGAGAGAAGATAACATGACTTCTTCATAAACAAGGAATTTGAAAAGTGGATTTGGAAATCTCTGAATTATTCTTTTTTGGAATTTATTTCATATTTGGTTCCATTCTAAATTTTGAAAGAATTTAAATACCCTTGAAAAGATTTTGAGAGGAGTAACATGACACTCCACATCAGGGTTATTTTTGTGAAGTATTTGAACCATAAAACCTAGGGGGTTATTTGAAAAATTATTTTCAAAAGGAGTTAAAAGCCATTTTAGGCATTTTGTGAAAATAATTTTTTTAGAGTATTTATTTTGGCCGTGGAAAAATGTTCATCTTATTGCATTTATTTCCCAGATCATTTTGGTATATAAAACTTTATTTTCTAGAAAAGTTTTGATTGCCCAAAACATAGTTTCCTTATCTGTAAATTAATAAAAGCAAACAAATCCCTTTAATAGGAAACGTCTTGAGCCCATTAGGAAAGACCCGGCCCGTGTCTCCCTCTCGCCAGATCCGAAAAGATTCGGATCGGCCGCCCGATGCTCTCGCTCCTCCTCCTCTCTCTCTTTGTCACGTGGACCCACCCGACCGATCGAGCCCACGCCACGGTCACCTTCCTCCTTTGCTCCCTCTTTCCTTTCCAACGCCGGCGAGATCAATCCCGACCGGATCTCCCTCCCCTTCCTTTCCCCGAGCCCCTCGAGGCCCCTATATAAGCCCCTGCCCCTTCTCACCCCGTTCCCCCCAGAAACCCCGATCCTCCCTCGCCAGAATGACGCCCCACGCTCGCAGGAGTTCGATCGAGCCACCGCACCATTTCCATCGTACCGCACCACCTTGACCCCCTCATCGTCGTTCGAGCCCACCAACCACTCTGCCTCGCTCGCCTGCACCTCCCCATCCACTCGCCCGAGCCCCGCATCCACCGGAGCCCCTCTCTCCGTCGACACCCGAGCGCCGCCGCCGCCTCCGAGCTCACCGTCGTCGCCATCGTTGCCCTCGAGCCCCGCTGACGCTACCAACGGAGTCGCCGTGCTCGTCCACATCACCTGGTGCTGACGTCATCGCCGAAGGACCATCGGAGCATCGTCCCCATCGACCTCGCCGCCTCGGACATCGCCGGAGCATCCCCGGAGCTCCCCTCCTCCTCTGTTAGGATTAGATCCTGTGTACCTCTTCGGTTCTAAACAATAAACCGACCGGTTTTCTGTTTAGGTATTTTAGCCGAGCCGTTTTTTCTGTTAGGAGTCGTCCGTCCGCTCGAATCTCTAGAACACGCACACCCTCCAGCCAATCAGAGACTGCCACGTCACCCCCTGTCCGTTAGAGTAATTATTTCTTTTTCTATTTTAGTTTCTTTTACAGATTTAGTTCTATTTTTGTTTTATTCATATATTTTATGTTTTCTATTATTTTAATTTGATTCTTCTTGCATCATGTCACAAATTTGATCTAGTTTGTGTAGATATAAAGTTTGACCATATTTGAATAATTTAAAATTGAATTCAAACAGATTTGATTTAAATCTTATTTTCTGAATATCTTGAGTTTAAAAATATATTTTTAGTTGATTCTTTTTGCTACTTATCACTAGTGACTTTAGTTAACGGTAGGTATAATTTGAGAATTTTAGAATAGTTTAAATTAGGGTTTCATGCAAAACAGATTCTGTTTTAGTTCTTTTTCGGATTATTTATATTTCTTTTGTTTTAATTTATTTTCTTTTATATTAGTTGATAGATTTTATAAAGTTTTCTGTTAGATAACAGTAGCCCTTCAAACAAATATTATTTTATTAGTTGATTGTAGGAAAATCAATTCTAGTTAATTATAACTTGTAATTGATTTCCATTTGCTAGTTTGATTTCCTTTTGGAAAATATCTTAAAATAAATTTTGTTTTATGAAATATACTTTCTGTTAAATTAGTTGTTACATACCTTGTCTCTGTTATTTTAATATTTAATTTTTGCTTTCTTGTTGTTAAGTTTATTACGCAAAAACCTATGTTGTTTAGAGTGTTGTTTTCATAATTTTTAGTTGTTCTTCAAAAGTAAATATTTTTGCTAAGTAAAATATTTACTAAAATACTTTTTTTATATTTGCTTTGTTTTTGTTTCATTACCTTTGAAAATAGGATCATTTGTAGAGAAAACCAACCTTAGTTGTGTTGATGAAACTTTGTTGTTTTGAGTTTTGTCTTAAGTATTTCCTTCATCACAACCTTGTTGCTTTTGGTTTTGTGTTACTTTTTGATTGTTAGAATTGATTGCTAGTACGATTGCTTATATGAATGCAATGTTTCATTATTATAGATTTTTATCGGAGAGTGAAGAATAGTCTATCAAGTATTTCTGAGAGCAACATTTTTTTCTTCATCAATTGTACAAGCAAGTTCACTTTGACCTTCTATTTCATACCTATGTTTTATTGCATGTAGTGATATCATTCAACAATTCTCTCCAATAGTGTTATTGAAAATTCTTGTAGTCAAGTAGAATGCATGAGGTAGGAACCCACCACTTGTTACTAAAGCCCCGGGAACGTTAGTTATTTTAATGCTATGCTAAAGTAGACGGGGTCTGGTATGAGTGTTTGTGAGTGGTGAGTGGTGAGTGGTGAGAGTGTTTGCTAGTTTCAAGACCTCAAGACTTTGAGACTCGAGAAACAAGTTTTCAATACACACTACTTAGTGAAAGATGGAATTGATGGGCATCCCTGGAGTAACCAGTGGATGGTCAGGATGCATGGAGAAGCGCCATGACATCTTGCGGAAAGCTTCACCCAGACTCAAAGAGACGGATGAATACTTCATGCCCGGAAGCTTACCTGTGTAGCCACAAGTCATTATGTGGTCTGGCTTGGTTAATCTTTGTTGTGACTCTGGCTGGGCAGTGCTACGAGATGTAGTCGATGTTAGGATTGGATGGGCACTGACAGTAGCCAGGGAAACACTCTGACAGACCATGTTTCGTTCGTCCTGTTCTCAAACACCCGGCAGTGAAAGGACTTACCACGAGGGAACGAATCTTGTGGGTAAAGTACACAACACTCTGCAGAGTTAAACCTAATCGATTAGCCGTGTCCCCGGTTACGGACAATTTGAGCCTCTGGACTTGGATCTATCTCTGAACTCTCAACACTAGACTGATAATTAATTGTGGGCAACCATTGATACTTGTGGGCATTAAGACATCGGTTGGCACAACCATGTGATGTTAGGTAACTCTGTAGTGAAAACTCCTGATATTCCTTTGTTGTAGGAAAATAAAATAAAATCAGCTTTTATGCAAAAACTCAGACACAGAGCCACAAAGCCTTACTGCATATAGAATAGTTTTTATCTTCTGTTCTCCTATGGTGATCTTGCCGGTACATTCAATGTACTAACCTATACTGCTGCAACGTCTTATGTTGCAGATAAGCTCTATGACAAGTAAGAGTATGATTCAGGCTTACGGTCTGCACTCAACCTGTCGTTGGTGTTATTGGGACTCCACTCCCGTTGACTGTTTCTGCTGGGATTTTAAGGTATATATGAGTTTTACATTAATTACATGTGATTGCACTTTGATATATACATTGATGTATGTGTGTGCCAGCATACTAATCCAGGGATGGCACAAAACACATAGAGGCTTGACTCGTTTTGAGTCGGGTCGCTACAGAAATGGTATTAGAGCACATGTTGACTGTAGGACGTGACCCTAGGAAATGGATTAGAAATAGGAAGACCTTGATAGGAACAACTTTTGTTTTCACTACTCCGGTAACTTCTAAATTCTTTTACTGAACCCTCCCTATTTCAAACTATAGATGGAGAACTACACCCTGAACAAAAGAGATGACTATGATGATGTCCTTGGAGGCTCATTCCTCATGGAGCTAGTGCAGATGGTGAAGCTGCCGATACCTGAGATCAAGGCGACTAAGAGGAAGTCTGGATTCTAGGGCATCAAAACTAAAGTTTTTGGACATGAAGAAGACCCCAAGACTGAAGACATCAACTATGACACATTGAGCCATGAATGTGAGATGGGCATGAACACTGCTGTCCATGATGCCATCGCACGTTTGAGCTATCGTCATTGTGTTGAGTTGTGCAAACACTACATTGGAAGGCTTGGATGGAAGAAGCCCGATGGAGCACTCATCGACCTGATCAACGAACATAAGATGAAATTTTCACCCGTACTTGTGTACAATCAAGAACTGGAGCGCTACATCAAGAACCTTCAAATGGACCTTCTCTCAGAGTTATTTGAGAATGAAGCACTTCATGAGAGCCTCAAGAACGAGAAGCTTCGTCAAGACTTGAAGAATAGTCAAGCCATGGCTCATGCTGGAGACGTTGAAATTCAGAAGCTCAAGAACCAAATCCTGGAACTACAGGGACGACACCGGAAACTCCGCATCAACAGGGAAAATCTAGTTGAAGAACTTGAGAATATCAAGCATGACCAGAAGAAGCGCACTGAAGACGAACACATCATATAGACTAGCTTAGTAGTAGCCCCACCATGAGAGAATAAAGGATAAACGTTTTTACGATTTGAGTGATTGACCATACCAACCTTATGTGGGTGGCGATAATATAGTTTGATTGAACTTTATGAATGTGTGGACTTGAGTTTGATGTTTTGTGTCTTTGAGTTGTTTGTATCCCTTCTCTCTCTCTCTGTCTCTCTCTATCTCTATTACCCATCTCATCCCCAAAACCTTCAACCCAATAGATGACGAATGAAGCTGGACTCGTGTATTCTGGATCGATGACTCGGTTAGAGACAGAAGAATGGATTCAGAACATGGAGGATCATCTAAGGAGTAACCATGTTGCAAGGAACGAGATGGTCCAGTATGCTCTTCGGTACTTTGCAAAAGGTGCTGCAAATTGGTGGAAGAGGCATGAAGCTATCCATGATAGGCAAGCAACCTTCACCTGGGAAGAATTCAAGAGGACTCTACAAAAGTCTCATGTTGTTACCAACACCCAGAAGCCTCGTTGCAAAGACGTGAAGAAGATTTGTGCATGCAAGATATGTGCGGAGATAGGACACACCCAGGAAGAACACAAGGATGGATGCCCTCGTTGTGAAGAAAATCACCGAGCTGAGGAATGCCCAATTGGGCAGGTGACATGTTTCTTGTGTGAAGGAACCATGCACTATCCGGCACAATGTCAAATATACCCCAAGGTACAAGAAGTCATGAAGCAGCAGAAGGAAGCAATGAAAGAAGCCCTCGGGAATAAGTTAGAAGAACCCATGATGACAGGACATATACCAGACCCAAACATAAGTACCAAGTCATGTTATTCATGTGGAGAGGAAGGACATATCTCTCAGGATTGTCCAAATGAGTATTTGGGAGACTTCCCGACAGAAGAAGTGCAATATGACCCTCAGGAGATAGAAGAAATCATCAACCTAGACAAGAAGAAAGGCCAAGTAAGAGGAGGCATCAGATGTTTGCATTGTAGCTTGGAGAGGCCACACTGTTTTTGCAAGAGGTATGAGCGAAGCATCAGGAAAGGAACCCAACCCAAGAAGAAGAAGAAGACTCCATGGTTTTCTACATGGAAGGATCTGAGCCACATCACTTGTCATCGGTGCAGCAAGACAGGACACTACTCCTATACCTGCCCGGAGAAGAAGGCTAAACATGAGTAGTTTGAGTTTTGGAATTTTGGAAGTAATAAATGTAATAGGTAGCCCTCTTATCATTTTGAAGTTATGTAATGAAAGTCTCAGAGTTTGTAATAAATTCATGAGTCAATGGAAATTATGATGTCATGATTCTCGTATGTTGAATTATATGAGTTGTTACTCTATGAACAAAGATGTCTGACCATTTTTGAGGATATGAGAAAATATGGTCTATGCAGGCATGTGTACATTTCATTTTAAGTGTGGTAGTAAACACAGGGACAAATGAATGAAGAAATATCATTCCCGTTAAGGAGTTTGGATAACTGACAGGTGAAGAGAATGTGGAAACATATCCAACTATGTGGATGACAACACCTGAAATAGTATACCTTGGATTTGAATATGATGAACCAAAACTTCTATTGGTAAACGGACCAATGGAAAGGAAAACATAATCAAGGAATAGAACCTGTATCAAGGATGGATCTCACAGTTTCATGAAGGTTGCCCAAAGATCACGAAACAAGGAGTTGTGATTCGATCAACCCACGTTTTTCTTAGGAGTGTACGAAAACCTGAGGGATGTGATGAAACGATAGATGTTTGTTTAGCTTGCAGAATCAATGGATTTGTCCGAACTTCATTCGTTGATAAGAGAATTTTCTGCAATGCTTGTGAGGAAGCCCAAGTGATAGAATACGAGATTCACTGAACCTTATAAAAGGTAATGATTTCAATGCAGCATGGATTGATCACCATGATGACTTACTCTTAGCATTTCTCTTGCTATTTGGAATGGTAAATCGGAGTGACTTACCCATTGTAAAGAGACGACATTCTTTGGAGCTTTTGTTTAAGCCTTAGAATGGTATGATGAAAACCCCTTGTACATGGCAGTTGCTGTCACACGTAGGAATTTTACGGTGAGGAATGAAGCCAAGACCCATTTCACTATAGGATAACCACAAATGGTAGACCACCATGAGATCTTCGATAAGTTATTTAGAATGATCACGAGACCTGTCACTTAAGAAGACCCAGCATCGTAGGAAATACATTTTGTTGTGAAAACACAAGATTTTGATATAACGGAAGAGCATCACCGAAGGAGCTATCGTGAAGAATATGAACAGACAGATGCACCCACAGGATCGCCATGACTTTTGAAGGACGAGTAACTCTCATTTTAAGTGTGGTAGACCCCACACCTTCTTGGTCAATGGATTTGCTAGAAGACCCCCAAACCCTAACCTTTTCTTTCTAGCCTCTTCGAATCTCGAGGACGAGATTCATTTTAAG
This sequence comes from Hordeum marinum, assembly GCA_022496015.1. NCBI lineage: Eukaryota > Viridiplantae > Streptophyta > Magnoliopsida > Poales > Poaceae > Hordeum > Hordeum marinum. The sequence continues at coordinate 388,436,038 of CM039678.1, read as the reverse complement.
TGTGGTATGTTTGTAACATCCCAAATCTTGGAATGTCATAATAAATATTAGAATGAGTGTTTGTTTGCTTGAGTGATTGAATTGAGTGAAAGTTGAAACTTTTTGAAAACTTTTGAATGAGAGGGAATAAAATGACTTTCCCCTTTGTGTTTGATTTCAAATTCAATTCCATTTCAAATCAGTGAGAGAAGATAACATGACTTCTTCCTAAACAAGGAATTTGAAAAGTGGATTTGAAAATCTCTGAATTATTCTTTTTTCGAATTCATTTCATATTTGGTTCCATTCTAAATTTTGAAAGAATTCAAATAACCTTGACAAGATTTTGAGAGGAGTAACATGACACTCCACACCATGGTTATTTTTGTGAAGTATTTGAACCATAAAACCCAGGGGGTTATTTGAAAAATTATTTGCAAAAGGAGTTAAAATCCATCTTAGGCATTTTCTGAAAATATTTTTTTTATAGTATTTATTTTGGCCGTGGAAAAATGTTCATCTTATGGCATTTATTTCCCTGGTCATTTTGGTATATAAAACTTTATTTTTTGGAAATGTTTTGATTGCCAAAAATATAGTTTCCTTCTCTATAAATTAATAAAAGGAAACAAATCCCTTTAATAGGAAACATACCGAGCCCATTAGGAAAGACCCGACCTGTGTCTCCCTCTTGCCAGATGTGAAAAGATTTGGATCGGCCGCCCGATCCTCTCGCTCCTCCTCCTATCTCTCTGTCATGTGGACCCACCCGATCGATCAAGCCCATGCCACGCTCACCTTCCTCCTTTGCTCCCTCTTTCCTTTCCAACGCCGGCGAGATCAATCCCGACCGGATCTCCCTCCCCTTCCTTTCCTCGAGCCCCTCGAGGACCCTATATAAGCCCCTGCCCCTTCTCACCCCGTTCCCCCTGAAACCCCGATCCTCCCTTGCCAGAACGACACCCCACGCTTGCCAGAGTTCGACCGAGCCGCCGCACCATTGCCATCGTACCGCACCACCTTGACCCCCTCATCGTTGTCCGAGCCCACCAACCACTCTTCCTCGCTCGCCCGCACCTCCCCATCCACTCGCCCGAGCCCCGCACCCACCGGAGCCCCTCTCCCCGTCGACACCCGAGCACCGCTGCCACCTCCGAGCTCACCGTCGTCACCATCGTCGCCCCCAAGCCCCGCTGACGCTACCAACGGAGTCGCCGTGCTCGTCCGCATCTCCTGGTGTTGATGCCGTCACCGGAGGACCACCGGAGCACCGTCCCCCTCGACCTTGCTGCCTCGGACGTCGCCGGAGCATCGCCGGAGCTCCCCTCCTCCTCTGTAAGTCACTGGAGCCCTCCTCACCCATCTGATCTAAAACCGGCAGTTAGGATTACATCGCGCACCTCTTCGGTTTAGATTAAATAAACCGACCGGTTTTCTGTTTAGTTATTTTAGCCGAACCATTTTTTCTGTTAGGAGTCGGCCGTCCACTCGAATCGCTAGAACACGCACACCCTCCAGCCAATCAGAGATTCCCACATCACCCCCTGTCCATTAGAGTAATTTTTTTCTTCTTCCATTTTAGTTTCTTTTACAGATTTATTTCTGTTTTTGTTTTATTCATATATTTTATTTTTTTAATTATTTTAATTTGATTCTTTTTGCATCATATCAAAAATTTCATCTAGCTTCTGCAGATATAAAGTTTGACCATATTTGGATAATTTAAAATTGAATTCAAACATATTTGATTTAAATTTTATTTTTTGAATATCTTGAGTTTAAAAATATATTTTTAGTTGATTCTTTTTGCTGCTTATCACTAGTGACTTTAATTAACAGTAGGTATAATTTGAGAATTTTTATAATAGTTTAAATTAGGGTTTCATGCAAAACAGATTCTGTTTTAGTTCTTTTTAGGATTATTTATATTTGTTTTGTTTTAAATTGTTTTAATTTAGTTTCTTTTATATTAGTTGATAGATTTTATAAAGTTTTCTGTTAGATAATAGTATCCCTTCAAAAAATAATATTTTATTAGTTGTTTGCAGGAAAATCAATTCTAGTTAATTATAACTTGTAATTGATTTCCATTTGCTAGTTTGATTTGCTTTTGGAAAATACCTTTAAATGAAAAAAAATATAAAATATACTTTCTATTAATTTAGCTATTACATACCTTGTTTCTGTTATTTTAATATTTTATTTTTGCTTTCTTGTTGTTAAGTTTATTAGGCAAAAACCTATCTTGTTTAGAGTGTTGTTTTGATAATTTTTAGTTGTTCTTCAAAAGTAATTCTTTTTGCTAAGTAAAATATTTACTAAAATACTTTTGTTATATTTGCTTTATTTTTGTTTGGTTACCTTTGAAAATAGGATCATTTGTAGAGAAAACCAACCCTAATTGTGTTGATGAAACTTTGTTGTTTTGAGTTTTGTCTTAAGTATTTCCTTCATCACAACCTTGTTGCTTTTGGTTTTGTGTTACTTTTATATTGTTAGAATTGATTGCTAGTATGATTGCTTATATGAATGCAATCTTTGATTACTATAGATTTTTATCGGAGAGTGAAGAATAGTCTATCAAGTATTTCTGAGAGCGACATTTTTTTCTTCATCAACAGTACAGACAAGTTCACTTTGAAGGCATCTTCAAGTCCTACATCTTCAAGACCTCAAGACTTCGAGACTCGAGAAACAAGTTTTCTATACACACTACTGGGTGAAGGATGGAATTGATGGGCATCCCTGGAGTAACTAGTGGATGGTCGGGATGCATGGAGAAGCCCCATGACATCTTCCGGAAAGCTTCACCCAGACTCAAAGAGACGGATGAATACTTCATGCCCGGAAGCTTACCTGTGTAGACACAAGTCATTATGGGCTTTGGCTTGTTTAATCCTTGTTGTGACTCTGGTTTGGCAGTGCTACAAGATGTAGTCGATGTTAGGATTGGATGGGCATTGACAGTAGCCAGGGAAACACTCTGAAAGACCATGTTTCGTTCGTCCTGTTCTCAAACACCCTGCAGTGCAAGGACTTACCCGAAGGGAACAAATCTTGTGGGTAAATTACACAACACTCTGCAGAGTTAAACCTAATCGATTAGGCGTGTCCCCGGTTACGGACAATTTGAGCCACTGGACTTGGATCTATCTCTGAACTCTCAATACTTGATTGATAATTAATTGTGGGCAACCATTGATACTTGTGGGCATTAAGACATCGGTTGGGGGAACCGTGTCATGTTAGGTAACTCTGTAGTGAAAAATCCTGATATTCCTTTGTTGTAGGAAAATAAAATAAAATTAGCTTTTATGCAAAAAATCAGACACAGAGCCACAAAGGCTTACTGCATATAGAATAGTATTTATCTTCTGTTCTGCTATGGTGATCTTGCCGGTACATTCAATGTACTGACCTGTACGGCTGCAACATCTTATGTTGCAGATAAGCTCTACGATGGGTAAGAGTATGATTCAGGGTTACGGTCTGCACTCAACCTGCCATTGGTGTTATTGGGACTCCACTCCCGTTGACTGTTTTCGTTGGGATTTTAAGGTATATATCAGTTTTACGTTAATTACATGTGATTGCACTTTGATATATACATTGATGTACTGTGTGTGCCAGCATACTCATCCAGGGATGGCACAGAACACACATAGGCTTGACTCATTTTGAGTCGGGTCGGTACAACTAACACCCATCAAGGTGCATCTAAAAGAAGGAGTCAACTAGTAACGGGGCACATCGAAGACATCTCGTCACCAATCGAAGACCCCTGGTACAAAAGCTCCTATAGCACTTTATTTCTTATTTTCTTTCACATACCTGTAAACAGTTGCTTCGGCAATCCGAGTTATAAGAGTTGTTGAGGAAATGCGAAATTGCGTGGCGCAAGTAGACCTCATTTGTCCTGTTTTTGGTGCATACTTTTGTCTTCCCTCCCTCTTCTCATGAACCTGTTCGGTATGACTCGAGGTGACCGGCTAATAGACTGGGGGCTCGATTTCAAACACAAATCGCCTTAACCTTTGTGTTTTCAGCATCTTGGGGTTCACTTTATTTGCATCGGTCCTGAACTATGTCTTTAGTCATTAAATTAGGTTTCCCGTCTCCTGTGATTGCCCCTTTATGTTCCATTCGTTCGGCTAAAATGGTAAAGGGAGCACCCCTGTGATTGTGCTTCCGGATAGTCCGATCAAGCAGCTCAGGGGAGAAAGCCGAAAACGGACTATCATTGTATGTGCGAACGATGTGTGAACCCCAAGTTAGAAGTATTATACTTCAACACTCGTAAGCGGTTATTCCGTGTAATATGAGGAATTCACCCTTTGTGCAAAGACTATGATGTCGACTTTGGCCTCGGTTCGTTCTAACATCACAAATACTCCGATGGCTAATCGTACGCTTCCTGCAGTCCTTTTCGCGTTCCTTTGGTTAAGTGAAAGAAATAAAGCACAATAGTCTGATTCCCTAGTCTGCCACACTAAACCGCCTTCGGGTTCCTACAATTCGGCTATGGGACACGGTGCATTGGCATAGACACCCCATGTAGTATCTACGTGGGGGCTAAAGCTGACGATCTGCATCTTTGTGTATTAAACCACCATACAGGAGTTATAAAGGAATGCAAAACCATATAAGAGCAGATAGTAATATCATTGAAAGTTATCACAAGTCTTCGGACACATTACAAGCTCATTCAAATAATTTTTTGCACGAACACTACGACGCTATCACCTGCGCACTCTCCATCACTCCATCGAAGTAAAGCTTGGGGCGGCGGTGCTCCTTTCCGGGCGGCGGTGGGTCGGTGGCTACCTTCATCGGATTGAGCCCCGGACAGTGCACTTTCGCCTTGGCAAGGGCCATCCGAACTCCTTCGATGTAGGAGGAGCGCGTGACAGCGTCGAGGCAGGGCGTGGCAGCAATCAGTCGTTGCACCAGGCCGAAGTAACTGCCTGGGAGTGGCTCGCCGAGCCATAAGTGGATGCAGAGGTCCTTGATGGCCGGCTCCGCCATCTGGTGCATCTCAATCAGTTGTTTTAGCTGCTCCACCAGAAGAGGAGGATGCTCGGGTGCTCCAAACTGTGCCCAGAAAGCCCGAGCTTCGTCTTCCTCTCCTCGCGAGGCGAGTAGCTGATTGGCGTCCACCACACTCTTCTGGAGATTGGCGGATGCGCCTGAGGATTGCCACACGCAGCTAAACAATTTGAATCTACTATCCTCGAACACAGACTTTAGGGAGTATGTCTTACCATCGGCTATCTCCTTGGCTTGGCGAACTTGTTCCTCAAAGAACCATCTGTCCACCCGCTGCTTTTGGAGATCGGACTTTATGGTGGACAGTTCGGACGAGATCATCTTATTTTGTTGCTCCAAGGCCTCGCACTTGTCTCTAGCGTCCTTGAGATCATACTGTATCTACGCTGCACGAGCCTGGTATTTATCATTCGTGGCTCATAGGGCGGAGATTGTGGTGGCCGCTTCTTTGGCCGCCGCCTTTTCCATGGCCGCTTCATCTTTGGCATGTTGAAGCTCGGCCTTGAGCGTTTAAATCTCTTTCAACAAAGCTGCAACATGACGTGACTTTATTTAAAAGGAATCTGCATTGAGAGTATTCGGGGGAATGTATCCAAATTCAGTTCGGACTTACCCTATGCCTCGCCGAACCTCTTGTTGAGGGCTTCCACCTCATCCTCGGAGTGCTTGAGCTTCCGATGGAGTTCGCTCATATCGGCACCGTTTTTGGACGCCGGTGATGACGAAGCCTACATCACACACAATGCATACATTACATCGGCACTCGCTTCCCGAATTATAGATATGAACCCTAGGCGATCTTGTTCATATCACCTAGGGCTCGGGGGCTGCCAGGTATACAATACGAATAAATAAAAATCTTAGCAAAAACATCGAGTGACTTACTTGAAAGCCCACAAGGAGACCTTTGAAGGACTCCTTCAGTCCATTGTTAACGGACTGGACGCTTTGTAGTATCGCACACATAAGGGTGCGGTGATCCTCGGGGATGGAGGTGCTTGATAGAGCCTCCTCCATGGCCGACCACCTGTTGGTCGGCGGTGCCGAGGATGATAAGATTTCCTGATCACCCACCGGGAATTGGACCGGTGCCTCCGGAGGGACAATGCTCTCCGAAGATGTCCTCGAAGGGGACTGATTGCCCCCCCCCCCCGTCTAGCCTCCTCGGTATCTGAGCGGGGGATTGTCCCCTGGTCTGTGGTGGCCGAAGCGTTAGCCTCGGTCACAGTGATATCTCCCTCTCCCCCTTTGTCCTCCTCCATTGGAGTAGGCTAGGATGAAACCTCCATGGCGTCCTTTGTTGCGCCTGGAGTGGTGGGGTGCGAGGCGTCCCCGCCCTCTGCTAGTTCGGCGGGCGAGGTCTCACCATCCGATACCACCTCAGTGGGGATGATGCGCGTGTTAGCAAACTCTGAATTTACTGGTTATAGGAAGGAGGGTCTTCGGGTCCTAACCTGGATGGAGGGGGCTTGACCCTTGGGCTCCTTCGTGGAACCTCCTCGGGGTCTTCGGATGCGGAGCTTGAGTCCAAGCTGTGGTCGGACACGATCATATGCACATGTTGCACCCTCTTCGAGGCAGGAGATGCTGCCTGCCCTGGGGCATCCGAAAAAGGCTGCTCTCTTCTTGGCGCGGGGAAAGTGCCTCCCCCCTCGCTCTCGACCTCCTCCTCCTCTTCTTTCTCCTCTTCGTCCTCCGCCTGATTCGAGGAGGCGGGGGTGTCTTCGGATGCAGCATGGTCCTTAATGTGAAGGCCAGCCTAACCTGGTTTCTTCTTCTCCTCCTTCGTGGGAGCCTCGTAAGGCTTCTCCACGAGCATCCTAGCTAGCAGCCCGGTCCTCTCGTCTTCGGGCTGAGGAGCCGGACTGGTGATGTTGATGGCTTTGTTTAGCCATCTCTTCATAAACAGATCGGACATAGGGTTATATATCTTCTATGCAATAAGGCCGAACAAGCTAGGATGTATCATACCTTGGAATCCGGCTTGGTAACGTGTAGGCCCTTGTCCTCCTCCTTGGCTGGCCAGCTCTTCACTGATTTGAAGAACGCCTTCCACAGCTTCTCCCGCATAGTGCGGATGAGGTTCCAGACTAGGGGCACGGCTTCAAGTTTCCAAATCCACAGGGGAGTGTCCTAGTGCCGGCAGGGGAGGATGTGTCTTTGGAGCATCACTTAGACCACATCGGGCAGCGTGGTGCCGTCCTCGACCAAGGAATGGATGCACTTCTGCAGATCGGTCACCTCCTTGCTCGTCCCCTAGGCGAGGCCCTTTTCGAGCTAGGAAGCCAATCGGGTCAGGGGACCGGATCTGAATGCGGTGGTAGGGTGCTGACCTCCTTCTTGTGGTTCGGTGACATAGAACCACTCCTTTTTCGACCCCTTGATGGTGTCGATGAGGGTGCCCGATGGCCACCCGACACGGGTGAGTTTGCCAATAATGGCCCCGCCGTAGTCGGCTTGTTTTTCGCTGACTCACTTTGGCTTGATGTTGAATACCTGCAGCCAGAGCCCGAAATGCGGCTCGACGTGCAGGTACGCCACATAGACGAGGATGAAGGCTCAGAGGTGCATGATGGAGTTCGGCGCGAGGTCATGGATGTCGAGGACATAGAATAACATTAACCCCTGACGAAGGGGTGGAGGGGGAAGCTCAACCCCTTGATGAAGTGGGGGATGAACACCACCCGCTCGCCTGGCTTGGGGGTGGGGATCACTTGGCCCTCCTCCGATGCACGATGAGGGATGTTGGTGGGGAGGTAACCGGCCTTCTTGAGGTCGATTATTTCTTGATTGGTGACCGTGGAAGCTTCCCACTGGCCATTAGAGCCCGCCATTGCCGAGCTTGGGAGTGAGGGTGGAGAAACCTAGATCTATGCTCTAGAGGTGCAAGGGAATAGGAGGCGGAGAATTCAAATCGAGAGCGTGAAAGGCCTTTGGGGTTTTCTTTATCCTTTAAGGAGGTCTGTAGATTCGGGATCCCCCTGCTGTGCCGTGAATCCTTCCAGTTCCTGTGACACACGAGCCATTGTGAGAACATGATTAAGTATATCCCGTATAAAACAGGACACAATCGACATTGTTATAGATCGTGTGGATGGAACAACCTTGAACCGCTCATTGAGTGCCTACAACTGGCCTATCGATCATGGAGGGTTGTGACCTTTCGTTAGAAAGGTTGTCAGGAAACATTACCTTTTTTCCTAATGCTTGGCCTTCAAATCTAACTTATGTTACAGAATTCGGACGTGCCACTATGCGGAAAACTACTTCAGCGGAGGCCGAACTATGGTTCGGCAGGAAGGAGCTCACCTCGCAAGCCGAAGACTCTGTTCGCGAAGCAATTGGAGCTGAAGACCCTTGGCGTTGGAGGAAACTTCGGGGGGTACTGAGGGAGTCCCGGATTAGGGGGTCCTCGGATAGCCGACCTGTTATTTATGGGCTGGACTATACGGGCTACTCGCCAAACACGGGATGATTTGAAGGCCCAGTTTCCAGGATAGAAGCTTCAAGGAGCATGACTTGCGCTCCACGTTTGATGTAGCAAATAGGCATGTTGATCTCTTCGGCATGTAACCAACCATGTGTAATCCCTAGGCCTCCTCAGCATCTATATAAGTCGGGGGGTTTAGGGTATAGGGGACAACAACTCATCTAGGGTTAGACATATGATCTCGAGGTAGATCAACTCTGTAACCCCTTCACTCTCTCAATACAGTCAAGCAGGACGTAGGGTATTACCTCCATAGGAGGGCCTAAACCTGGGTAAACTTGTGTCCCCTTCATCTCCTGTTACCGTTGATCCAAGTCTCATAGTTCGGGACCCCCTACCCGAAATCCGCATGTTTTGACACCGACACAAACTATTAAGGAAACGATGTTTTGACATCCATCTGCTAGATTTCATAATTGAAAAATGCAAAAACTGCTAACATAATTCCAACAGACTTTTGCATAGGTGGTGAAGTTGTCAAGCTTTATAAATGGTGACATTTACCATCATCGGTTGTCTTCCTCTTAAAGATCCATTTGTATTTAATGACCGACCATTCAACGGGCAAGTCTACCAAAGTCCATACTTGGTTTCCATACATGGATCCAATCTCGAATTTCATTGCTCCTAGCCATTTGTTCGAATCCGGGCCCACCATCGCTTCTTCATAGCTGATAGGTTCACTATTGTCTAACAACATGACCTCCAAGACAACATTGATGCACAACTAAGGGGCGGTACGAGTCCTTGTCGATCTACGAGGTTCAGTAGCAACTTGATCTGAAGCTTCATGATCATCATCATTTGCTTCCTCTTCACTTGGTGTAGGCATCGCAGAAACATCTTTCTGCGTCGTGCTACTATCCAACTGAAGTGATGGTTCAACAACCTCATCAAGTTCTACTTTGCTCCCACTCAATTCTTTTGAGAGAAAATATTTTTGGAGAAAGGACCCGCTTTAGCAACAAACACTTTTGTCGGATTTCGGGCTCCGCAAAACCCTCAAGGTTCGAACACAGGGGCGTGTGTGAAGATCCCCTGCAGCCTCGTCCTACCTAGATCACTACTCGATGAATATCATGGCAAACTCGCGCGATGACGAGGAAGAAGATGAACACGGCAGTTTACCCAGGTTCGGGCCGATGTGAAGTGTAATACCCTACTCCTGCTTTGGTGGATTGCCTCTCAGGGAGGTGTGGTGGATGAACTAGTACAGTGGGCTCGAGCCTCCCGAGGGTGCTCAAATGGTGTTCTTGTCTCTCTGCCTTGTCTCGTGGTTTGTAGAGTGGCTAAGTCGTCGATCGGGTCTCCCTCTAGGGTGTGACCTAGCCTATATATAGCAGCGGCCCAGGTCCTCTTCTCTTATCATAATGGAAGGAAGGGATCCTACCCAAAGGTGGTCTTCGCCTGCAAAGTGACCGTCGATGATGCAGCGGTGGGCTCGGCGATGACATACGCCGTGCGGGTCATGTGGTCATGGTCTTGTTGCATTGGAAGGGAAACCTTTGGGCAGCTCTTTGCGAACCCGCATACATCCTTGCTCCCTTTGCACCAAAGGGGAAACTGCACTTCCTGGTGCGCCGGCACCCGTATGTCCTTCCCTACGTCATCTTTGACTTGTGAGGCTGGGTTCTGCATAGCGATCTCCGCTGCTCCGGAGGAGGCACGAGGAGGCCCATCCTTGCTGGTCTTGGTGTCGTTCTCCATCGCAAGTGTCTGCGCCTCGCGAGGGCATTTTCTTGAGCGAAGCCGCGCCAGGATGCGTGTGGCTGACGAAGTGGGTCACGTCCTGGCCCGCAGACAGGCAGGTCTGCGTACACCCGTTCCCAAAACCCCGACAAATTTGCCCTCGGATCTGAGATAGAAGGTATACCCAAGTGTTTCCTTAGGGTATCCTATGAAGATGCACCTTTCCACTTTGGGTTCGAGCTTATTAGACATAAGCGTCATATTACTAAAGTCCGAGAAATGCCACCTTAGGTTTCTGCCAAACCATAATTCATACGGTGTCATCTCAACGGATGTTGATGGTGCCCTATTTAAAGTGAATGTAGTTGTCTCTAATGCATAACCTCAAAACGATACTCGCAAAACGATAAGAGACATCATAGCACGTACCATATCCAATAGAGCATGACTACGACATTCAGACACACCATCACACTATAGTGTTCCAGGTGGAGTGAGTTATGAAACTAATTGCACATTGTCTTAAGTTGTCTACCAAACTCGTAACTCAGATATTCACCTCCATGATCACATCGTAGACATTTTATCTTCTTGTCACAATGATCTCAAACCTCACTCTGAATTTGCTTGAACTTTTCAAATGTTTAAGACTTGTGTTTCATTAAGTAAATATACCCATATCTACTCAAATCATCAGTGAAGGTAAGAAAATAACGATATCCACGACACGCTCTAAAACTCATTGGACCGCATACATCAACATGTATTATTTCCAATAAGTCACTTGCCCACTCCATCATATTGGAAAACGGGGTCTTAGTCATCTTGCCCATGAGGCATGGTCTGCATGTGTCAACCGATTCAAAATCGAATGAGTCCAAAGATCCATCAGCATGTAGTTTCTTCATGCGCTTTACACCAGTATGACCTTTAGCGATAGTGCCACAAGTATGCGGTACTATCATTATTAACTTTGCATCTTTTGTCATCAATATTATAAACATGTGTATTACTATTATCGAGATTCAATAAACCATTTTCATTGGGTGTACGACCAGTGAAGGTATTATTCATGTAAACAAAATAACCATTATTCTCTAACTTCAATGAATAACTGTATTGCAATAAACACGACCTAATCATGTTTATGCTCAAGGCAAACACCAAATAACATTTATTTAGGTTCATCACTAATCCGGAAGGTAGAGAGAGCGTGCGATGGTGATCACATCAACCTTGGAAACACTTACAACACACATCATCACCTCACCCTTAGATAGTCTCCGTTTATTTCGTAGCTTTTATTTCGAGTTACCAACATTTAGCAACTAAAGCGGTATCTAATACCCAACTGTTATGAGGAGTACTAGTAAATTACACATGAATGAAACGTATATCAAATATAATTTTGTTGACGTCGCCAGCCTTCTTATCTACCAAGTAGCTAGGGCAGTTCCGCTTCGGTGACCGTTCTCCTCGTAATAGAAGCACTCAGTCTCAGGTTTGGGATCAACCTTGGGTTTCTTCATTGGAGCGGCAACTGGCTTGCCATTCTTGAAGATTTCTTTTCTTGCCCTTTCCCCTCTTGAAATTGGTGGTTTTACTAACCATCAACACTTCATGCTCCTTCTTTATTTCTACCTTCGCGGTATCAAATATTGTGAATAGCTTAGGGACCATCTTATCCATCCCTGGCATGTTATAGTTCATCACGAAGCTCTAGTCGCTTGGTGGCAGTGACTTGGAGAACTATATCAATCACTATCTTATCTGGAAGATTAACTCCCACTCGGCAAGTGATTGTAGCACCGAGACAATCTGAGCACATGCTCACTAATTGAGCTATTCTCCTTGATCTTGCAAGAAAAGAATATTGTTCAAGGTCTCATACCTCTCAACACGACCACGAGCCTGAAATCTCAATTCTAGGTCTTGCAACATCGCATATGCTCTGTGACGTTCAAAACGTCTTTGGAGCCTGAATACTAAGTCGTAATGCATGACGCATTGAACTATCAAGTAGTCATCAAAACGTGCCTGTCAAATGTTCACAACATCCACAGACGATGCTAGAGGGCATGGCGCACTGAGCGGTGGATCAAGGACACGAGCCTTCTATGATGCAATGAGGATAATGCTCAGTTTATGGACCCAGTTGTCGGTGCACTAGAGTTTTTGGGCCATCTAGTGCCCCTTTACTCGTGCACGGGCAGTAGTAACCCAGCGAAGACTTATCAAGCACTAGCACAGATGACTCAAGACAACCAGCAAGCCCTTGCCGGGAGGGCTTTGGAGCCTCCAAGCCCCCAGCAAGGCAAAGTCCCGGCAAGGCAAGTCCCCGGCAAGGACCGCCAGTACACAGGTGAGGTTTCAATTCACCTGGACATGTGTCGCGACGACAACGTTGGAGGGAGCTAACAGGTACCGATAGGATGGGCCCCCGTCCCGTCCCACTAACAGACTAAGTTCCCTGACGGTGCATTTAATGCCCTTGTCCGACTCCGTCACGGTTAGGTACGATAGCACTGTAGTAGCACTGTGCATCCCGTGTGCACACTGTATGCTACTGTTCGGATCCCCTTAGGTATAAAAGGAGGCCTAGGGCGTTACAGAGGGGGACTTTTCGACCTTTGGCTCTTTGGTTTTAGACAATTGGGCAGTTAGACAACCGGACAGCCCGACGGTTAGATAGCTGAAGACGACCAAGCTCACGTAGCAGTTGTTCATGGCGCTCCTGTAGCCAGAACCCTAGAACACGATCAATATAACCAAGCAGGAGTAGGTTTTTAGGCATCCGTGAGGCCCAAACCTGGGTAAAAAACCGCGTGCAGCTCACCAGACCGGCTCTTCGTGCCATCTCGCCCACCGCCGTACCGAAAGGGGTCCCCACGATCCCATAGGTGTTCATTCCCACGACATCTTTGGTGTGCCAGATAGGGGGCGCGTGAGTGGTGCGAACCCGTTCTGGTGATCTGTGCCCTAGCTTCATCATTGCCATGGCCCCCAAGAAGAAGGGCCTGACAGCAGTTGGCCCATCCGTGTCCGCCATTCCTGTGTCTTCATAGACAGAAGACGGCATAGACGCGGGTGGAGGACGAGGAGGCAGAGGATCAGAACTTCCGCGACATTCCTGTAACCAAGGACAAGCAAGCGGCGACGCTCACCGCGGAGACGCCCATGGCGACGGTGGGAACCCCCATGCCCCTGCATCTCAGGATAGAGTGGCACCGCCTATGGGTGGTACGGCAAACTCCGGGGGCGGAAGAGTATCTCCTAGGGCACACACACTGGCGCCTACGCCCCGACCTTCTCAGGACGCACGTGGAGAGCTGCACCATGGCGCCCACAGTTCTCAACGTCCCCACGGAAAAGATCCTACGCATCATTACTAAGATGTGCGGGAGCATCATACAAGTGGGAGTGGCATGCCGACGTGGGATCGTGGCAGTGCTCCTTCTAACACGGTTAGGAGTTAGAGCACCTTGCATTCCTCGCGTCACTCGCTACCATCCACGGCGGAAGAAGCGATGGCGCGAGCGCAACTACTCCTAAACTGCCCTCTTCCTGTGAAGAAGCTCGACGAATGGAGAGCAACCAATCAGAGCCTCCTCAGCCTCACAGATAAGCTTCATCCCGCAGGGCCACCTCAGACCAGTGGAGAAGTGCCTGGAGTCGGTGCGACCTCGACGCACTCTCCTCCGCGATAGCATCGTCGGTCGCTGACCCGGCGGACCGACGCCTACAACAGTTACTCAACGGCGTCATCTGACCCATGGACGTGTCGTGATCAGCATCATGTTCTTCGAGAACGTGGTAAGGAAGATGCCCGAACCATGATCGAGCGACGACGGGAAGCGCACCTCCAGTCGGACTGGCGTGTGAGGCTCACTATAGACAAGATTGCGCTGGGGTACCCTATTAGCCTACCTTAGTAGGTGGGTTGTCCAGCGTTTACCCCTGAGCCGCGACAAGTCCAGTGGCCCAATTCCTGCACATTCAAACCAGAAGTCCCGGAGAAGTATGATGGCAAGACCCATCCGTTAGAGTTCCTAAGAGTCTACCCTATTGCGGTGTAGGCTGCCGGGGGCCGCGACGACAAGATATTGGCCAACTACTTCTCGTTGGTGCTTAAACCCAATGTCAGGTCATGGCTGATGCACTTGCAGGAGAGATCCATCGCCACCTGGGCGGACCTGTGTCATGAGATCATTGGTGCCTTCATCGGAGGCCATCAAGCTCCTGGACAGGAGAGCGATCTGCACATCATCCCTATAAGGAAGGCAAAACTTTGTGCACGTACATCCAGAGGTTCAGCCGCATGCACTGCAACATCCCAGACGTTCACCCTGCCACTGTTATCAGCGCGTTCTGTCAGAACATGCGCAACTGTAGGATGCGGGAAGAGCTAGCGATGAATAGAGTCAGGGACGTCGCCGAGCTTTATGCTCTGGCAGACAAGTGCGCTCGGCCTGAAGAAGGGAGAAGACTCCCCGGCAAAGATTCCGGTGTAGAGATTGACTCTAAAGATGAGGATACTGATGTCCCAACAAAGAAGGGCCGGTGACGAAACAAGAAGCGCAAGGGCAAGACCATGATTGCCGTCGAAGGATCCAACAACCCCGGCGCCGCCAAGAAAGACAAGGTCGATGACCACGGCAACGATTTTATCGAGTGTGCCTCCTGCCATGCCCTGGCGGCTAACGGAGATCCAGGAGACCCCGGCAAGCAGTATTGCAAGATCCATCACACCAAAGGCCACGACCTCCAAGACTGCCGGCAAGTTGAGCAGCTTGCCGAGAGGCAGAGGGCCGAATATGAAAGGCACGACAAGGAAAAGGGTCGGGATGGTGCTAAGGGGTCCGACAAGAAGCGTGTTGGCCGAGGAGGCCGCCGCAACAAGCCCAAGCAACAGAAGGATCGGCCTGCCGATGGCCACGACAAGCAAGAAGGAGATGATGATGATGTCGAAGAGGACGACGAGTCCAGTGATCATGAGTTTCAGAAGGCCACGGAGATGATGTGCATACAAGGAGGAGCCTCGTCACATTCCTCTCACCATCAACTTAAACAATGGGCGTGCGAGGTTAATGCGGCAAAGCCCTCTATCGACACACAGAAACCTCTGAAATGGTCCAACACTCCTATCATCTTCGATGTTGAGGATCACCCTGATCGCGTAACTGTGGTTGGGTGCCTGCCATTATTGGTCTCGCCAACAATCCGCAACCTCAAGGTGAGGAAGATGTTAGTCGACAGTGGGGCCATCCTGAACCTGATCTCACCCGATGTCATTCGGAGGCTGCAGATTCCTGACGAAGATCTTGAGCCGACGGATGCTTTCCAAGGGGTCCATTTGGGAAGGACTCAACCGAAAGGCAAGGTCACGCTGCTGGTGACATTCGGCACCGATATCAACTTCAGAACGGAGAAGATCGCCTTTGACATCGTCAAGATCTCGTTGCCATACAATGACATTCTCGGGCGTCCAACACTAGCCAAGTTCATGGCGGCCACCCACTTCGCTTATAACATGATGAAGATGCCCGGACCAATGAGCATCATTACCATCAACTCCGACAAGTAAAGCACGCTTATCTGTGCTGACCAACTCTATGGGGGTGCAGTCGCATCACCTGCCGCTAAGGCACTTGCACCCGGGGAAAGAAGACCGGAAAGTCCTCTAGCGCACATTCCGGCAAGCGCACCTCTTCGGAGTGTTGCGCTACTGTTGATGATATGCCAGAGAGCTCCACCAGCAAGAGCAAAAAGTCCAAGGCTGCCCCGCTGGAGACCAAGAAGGTGTCCGCCAAGGAGGATGGCACGGGGGGAACTTTCACCATAAGTTCCACCCTTGACGACAAATAGGAAAGCGCGCTCGTCACCTTCCTACGGGCGAATGTTGATGTGTTTGCATGGCAACCATCTGATATCCCCAATGTTCCTAGGAAGGTGATTGAGCACCACCTTGCCGTCTGCCCACACATGCGGCCCGTCAAGAAGAAGGTTCGGAAGAAAGCTTTGGAGCAGCAACAGTTTATTGCCGAAGAAATCAAGAAGTTGGAAGCGGCTCGCCTGATTAGAGGAGTACTCCATCCTATGTGGTTGGCCAATCCAGTCGTAGTGCGCAAGGAAAATGGGAAGTGGAGGCTATGCATTGATTTTACAGACATCAACAAGGCCTGCGCCAAAGATCCTTTTCCCTTGTTGCGCATTGACCAGATTGTGGACTCCACTGCCGGCTGCGACTTATTGTCTTTCCTTGACAATTGTTCCAGTTATCATCAGATTTTTATGGCCAAGGAAGACGAAGAGAAGACCGCATTTATCACCCCACGTGGTACGTACTGCTTTTTGCGTATGCCTTTTGGGTTGAAAAGCGCTGGTTTTACCTTTGCAAGAGCGGTATAGATTCTTTTTAAGCCCCAGCTACATAGAAATATGGAAACTTATATGGACGACATAGTGGTCAGAACCAAGGACAAGACTACGCTCATATCAGACCTAGAAGAGACATTTGCCAATCTACGCAAGATCAACCTGAAGCTCAACCCCGAGAAATGTGTGTTCGGCGTTCCATTCGGCAAGTTTCTCGGGTTCTTTGTGTCCCAGCGAGGAATCGAAGCAAATGATGACCAGATCAAAGCAATTGAGAAAATTGAGGCACCAAGATGAGTCAAGGACGTGCAACGCCTTGCGGGCTGTGTTGCTGCTCTGAGTAGGTTCATCTCAAAATCTGCTGAGCGCGCCCTGCCCTTTTTCTAAATTTTGAAGAAGGCAGGACCAATGAAATGGACTCCGGAAGCGGAGGCGGCGCTGCAGGATTTGAAGAAGTACCTTTCCTCTCCGCCGGTCCTAGTCGCGCCAAAACCACAAGAGTCGTTGCTGCTGTACCTGGCAGCAACGAATCAAGTAGTGAGTGTTGCGCTAGTGGCTGAAAGAAAGGTTGACGAAGCAGCAGCGACAATGGTAGGGATGCCAAGCGACAAACCAAGGCTTCCCCCAACAAGATCTGGTGTCAGCAAAGAAGGATCTGCACAGTTGGAAGAGATAGTCTAGAAGAAGAAAGTGGTGCAGGGACCAGTCTATTTTGTCAGCTCCTTGTTGCAGGGGGCTAGATCAAGGTATTCTAGCATACAAAAATTGCTCTTCGGCCTTCTTATGGCCTCGAGGAAGCTGCGCAATTACTTCCAAGCACATGACATCACCAGTGTCACCCGCTTCCCGCTACAACGGATATTGAAAAACCCAAAACCTACCGATAGGATTGTGGAGTGGGCTATGGAACTATCAAGCTTTGGTCTTAAGTTTGAAAGTACTTCGACCATTCAGAGCAGGGCCTTGGCGGAGTTCATTGCAGAATGGACCCCAATGCCCGATGAAGAGATTCAAGAGTCAACTCTCCCCGGCAAGGAAACCGATCAAGAATGGATCATGTATTTTGATGGAGCTTTCTCGCTACAAGGAGCCGGTGTCGGAGTGCTGCTTGTCGCACCGAACAGAGAGCACCTCAAATATGTGGTCCAAATGCACATTCCCCGGGAGAGGTCGATGAACAACACTACAGAGTACGAAGGGCTGCTTGCGGATCTCAGGATCGTGGCGGACCTTGGGATCAAGAAACTTATTGTCAGGGGTGATTCTCAACTTGTCGTCAGGCAAGTGAACAAAGATTACCAGAGCCTGTTGATGGAAGCCTATGTGGATGAAGTGAGGAAGTTGGAAGAACGTTTTGATGGCCTACAAATGGAGCACGTTCCACGTGTAGAGAATAGTGTTGCCGATGGCCTGTCAAAATGTGTTGCCCGTAAGTTACCTGTGGAACCAGGAACTTTTGCACTCCAACTAACTCAACCCTCCGTGACACCATCAACTAGCCAAGAGAAGAGAAGAAAGCTAAGTTCCGGCAAGTATTTTCCAGCAGAGCTTCCCAAAGACGACAGTGAGAAGATTGCTAGAGGGAACGACAGGCTTGTCGGTGAGTACTATGCTCTAGCAAGGCCCCCGGCTCTTGCCGTAGAAGCATACGCTCCCGCTGGGCTTGCCGGGGCGCAACAAACTCCAGTGGGCCCTCCGGACCTTGCTGTTGAGGCAAAGGCTCCCCCGGCAGAGGATACACCTTTAGTCCTTGTTGTCGAGCCCCAGGCTCCAGCATGGGCACAACACATTGTCCAATTCCCTCAAACAGGAGAGCTCCTGGAGGAACAAGAGGAAGCAAATAAAGTAGCCGCCGGTCTTATATGTACCAGTTCGTGGACAACATCCTGTATAGAAAGAGACCGAATGGCATGAAACTCAAGTGCATTTCTCGGGAGGATGGACTGGAGCTGTTGGCAGAGATACATGGAGGCATATGTGGCTCACACATAGGATCAAGAGCACTTGCCACAAAGGCATTCCGGCAAGGTTTCTTTTGGCCCACTGCCCTCCAGGATGCAACTGCATTATTAACCAAGTGTGAAGGATGCCAGTTTCATTCGAAGAAGCTACATCAACCAGCCCAAGCCCTTCAAACAATCCCTCTCTCCTGGCCATTTTCGGTCTAGGGGATCGACATCTTGGTCCCCTTTCCCCGCGCTGCCGGGGGCTTTGAGTACTTGTACGTGGCGATCGACAAGTTGACAAAGTGGCTGGAAGTGGAAGCAATGAGGAAGGTGATAGCGTAGTCAGCCGTCAGGTTCTTTAAGGGACTAGTTTGCCGCTTTGGTGTTCCCAACAGAGTCATCACTGACAATGGCACACAGTTCATGAGCCACACCTTCATGCAGTATGTCCAAGACCATGGTAGAAAAATCTGTTTTGCTTCCGTTGCCCACCCGAGGAGCAACGGCCAAGCGGAGAGGGCTAATGCCGAAGTGATGCAGGGTCTCAAGTCAAGAACTTTTAATATGATGCACAAGTGTGGAAGGAACTGGATTGATGAGTTGCCGGTGGTTCTTTTGTCAATCAGAACGACACGAAATTGAGCTACCAGCCAGACACCCTTCTCCCTTGTCTATAGAGTGGAGGCAGTTCTCCCCACGGAACTCATATACGGGTCACCTCGAGTGCTCACTTATGATGAGCTCTAGCGAGAGCAGTCGCGGCAAGACGACTCGGCACTCCTTGAGGAAGACCGTCTTGAGGCTGCTGTGAGTGTTGCACGCTACCAGCAAGACTTGCATCGCTACCATGGCCGCAAGGTCAATGCCAGAAGTCTTGAGGAAGACGACCTTGTTCTTCGGTGAGTTCAGTCCTTATCGGGTAGTACGAGTCACTAGGCCCAACGCAGTCCGCCTGGAGACCGATGATGGTGTTCCGATGAGCAAGTCCTGGAATATCAAGCATCTTCGAAAGTTGTACCCATGAGGCGCGGTTGCTGGGCCAGCCCCGGCAATCACCTTTTGTACAAGTCTTGCCGCTGAAGCATGTAATCCTTGGTACAAAGCCAGGCTCAAATCATGTGCGTAGATAAATAAAGATGAGTGTTCTGCATTCTTGCTCGATTCTCATGTTTACTTATGTGCATGTTTATCTGAAGTGTTGCATTGCACTTAATTCTGGCAAGGACTAACGAACCGGCAAGGTTCCATATCCATATTTTCTCTTCTTTCTTTTTCCAAAGGACAGAAGGATCCCACGAGTGCAGCTTTGCCGGGGGGGAGGTGATTGTATTGATACCTATGACCGACGTCCCAAAAAAAACTTGCCGGTATGAGAAAGGAAACAAAAAGATAAGTTGCAAAAACCCCATGTGAATCCTTGCCATAAAGTTATTTTCCTTCAGCAATTTTGACTTCTGTATGGAAAACCTGCACGCACGGGAACCTTGCCACGATAGGATGCACCCTCACTACGTTCGGGACCGCTCAATGGCTTAAGTGTCTTGGCCCGCGCTCCTTGTTTCATTACGAGTAGGCTCAATGATCCAAGTGACAATGCTCGTGCCCTTATCCCGTTTTCGAGTAAGGCCGATGCCTTGAACGGCCGCGCCAAGGACGCCAAGGTGTCTTGCCCGCAGTGGCACCGCCAGTAGGCTGCTAGGGACCCGTTCCTCAAAGCCCTTTATGTAGGACTACACACACCTGCAAGATTCTTCTAGAAATGGCGTAGGGAAAATTCCATATACAGAATCAGTCCAACAAGGAAGATAATACACACTCGTTCGAAATAGGGTGAAATATACATAAGATACCGCTTTTTTCTAAGTACATCTTTATTTGACTTTCTCCCTTAGGGGAGATTACAAGAAGAAAAAGATGGAAAGGAGAGGCGGGATAGAAGAAGAAAAAGATGGCGAGAGGCCCCCGATAGAAGCCCGTCCTGACCCCTCTGGACCAGCACTGCGCGGACGAGCAGGGCTGCCAGATGGGCAGACAAGAGATTGGTCCCTCCTGGACCAGCATTGGACGGAGGAGAGGGCCGGAGCGGGCGGAAAGGGGGATGGACCCCAGAGGCCGAAGTCCATGGGCCTACTGGAGCTAGAATATGAGGCAGCGCCCGAGACTGAAGCACACGACAAGGACATCTTGTCGGGAGGGGGAGAGGTGTGAGGCTGGCGATGATGCTGCTGTCGGTGGTCAGTCCAAGCTAGAATCTTCGGGCTCCAACTTGATCGCCCGAGGACCGGAGTCATCGCCACTATTTTCGCCGCAGTCCTCCCCATCACTCTCACCGGAGGACAGGCTTTCGGCGCTACTCACGCTCTCTTCTTAGTAGCTGAGGCAGATGTCGGAGCTCCCATGAATCTTGATGGAGAGCATATCGACCTCTGTCATTTTAAAACGAAGAACGTGCCGCACCTGAATTTTGTGGGCACGGGTGAAGGTCTTCCAACCGCGCCTGAGGAACATGATGCGACGCGCTGGATACTCAACGTCCACCCGCATCGCGCTGGATACTCAACGTCCAACCGCGTCGCGCCATTGCAGCAGACTGCCACCCGATGCCATAGAAAGGGCAGTTGGTTGTTCTCCACCACCTTGGCGAAGAGGCGTGGGAGGTGCAGGTGGATATAGAGGGGACCACCCATATCGAGGACGAAGTCTAGCGCCGTCCCCTCAGTGTGGGCCTCTTCGATGGAGATGCTTGGCATCGGAGAAGAGGGTGGAGCAGCACTCTGCCCCCCTCGACCTCGACTTCCGAGGCGGCCACAGCCCCTCGCACCACCTCCACCACTCGAACTCGAGCCTCCCGCCGCCTCCACGGCTAAAGCGGCCGCATGATCAAGACGAGAGCTCCTCCTCGCAGCCGAGGAAGGTGGTCTCCCTCGACCACTGGTCATGGCGAAGGGCGGGCGCTACTTGAAGATTGTGAAGACAAGGGAGGAGGCGGATTGCAAAGTCTTGCACTCGAAGGGCGGAAGAAGGATGAATGAGCTCTGCCCCCGCAATCCTCGATTTATAGGAGGAAGCGTGGGGGTTGGCTCTCCCCCACTCCAAAGGACGCCTCCCACCTCCTCCAATAGCGGCGCCCTCGATCACGGGGCGAACAGCAACCGCCCCTTCACCCCAATCCATGGCACCGAAGTTACTACCTTTTCTCAAGGACATTAAATCACGAGCGCTCGTTGCTAGCTCCCTACTATGCATGCGACGCGTGTGGTGGAAAAGACCTGACGCGACAATTAAATACTTGGCGGCCGCGCCGCGCATGTATCCCATTACCCGCGTTCAATTGGCATCACGAGGAAGCGCAACGAGCACAATGATCACAATTACGAGACCATGCCATGCATGTCCGTGCATAGTTTGGGCCTAGCCCGACAACGCCTCGCGACGTGTTTGGCCCAGTCCCGGGAGCTCCTGTCGGTGCACTAGAGTTTTTGGGCCATCTAGTGCCCCTTTACTCGTGCACAGGCAGTAGTAGCTGCCCCGGCGGCAAGGCCCAGCGAAGACTTATCAAGCACTAGCATAGAAGACTCAAGACTATCGGCAAGCCCTTGTCGGGAGGGCTTTGGAGCCTCCACGCCCCTGGCAAGGCAAAGTCCCGGCAAGGACCGCCAGCGCACAGGCCCGGTGTCGATTCACCTGGACGTGTGTCGTGGCGTCAATGTTGGTGGGAGCTAAGCAGAGCTGATGGGACGGGCCCCCGTCCTGTCCCACTAACGGGCTAAGGCCCCTGACGGTGCATTTAATGCCCTTGTCCTACTCCGTCAGGGTTAGGTACGATAGCACTGTAGCAACATTGTGCATCCCGTGTGCACACTGTACGCCATTGTTGGGATCCCTTTAGGTATAAAAGGAGGCCCATGGCGTTACATAGGGGGACTTTTGGACCTTTGGCTCTTTGGCTTTGAGACAGTTGGGCAGTTAGACAATCGGACAGCCTGACGGTTAGACAGCTGAAGACGACCAATCTCACGTAGCAGCCGTTCATGGCACTCCTGTAGCCAGAACCCTAGAACACAATCAATATAACCAAGCGGGAGTAGGGTTTTACACATCCGTGTGGCCTGAACCTGGGTAAAAAACCACACACAGCTCACCAGACCAGCTCTACGTGCCATCTCGCCCCCCGCCGAACCGAAAGGGGTCCCAGCGATCCCATAGGTGTTTGTTCCCACGACACGAGTCCGCATTCTTGCTACCATCATATTTTAAGTCTATTTTCTCTAGGAATGTATCAAAAACACAGGGGAGCTACATCGCGAGCTATTGCTCTAAAATATAATTTTGCACAGACAACTTTAGACATTGTTCATGATAAGGAGTTTAGTTAATCATATTAATTTAAAAACTCCCACTCAAATTGATATCCCTCCGGTCATCCGAGTGTTACATGATCCAAATTCACCAACCCAAGTCCTATCATCATGTGAGATGAGGTGTTTTCAATGGTGAACATCTCCATTTTCATCATATCTGCTATATGACTCATGTTTGACCATTCGGTCTCTTGTGTTCCGAGGCCATGTCTGTAAATGCTATGCTTGTCAAGTTTAACCCGAGTGTTCCGCATGTCCAACATTGTCTTCCACCCGTTGTATGCGAACGTAGAGTCTATCACACCCAATCATAACGTGGTGTCTCGAAACGACGAACTTTCAAAACACTGCACACTCGGTAAGAACAAAAATTTATCTTGGAATTTTAGTGAGGGATCACCTTATAATACTACCGTCGTCGTAAGAAAAATAAGATGCAAAAAAGGATTAACATCACACGCAAATCATATGTGACATGATATGGCCATGAACTTGTGCTTTTGATCTCCATCTCCAAAGCACCGGCATGATCTCCATCGTCACCGGCACAACACCATGATATCCATCATCTTGATCTCCATCAATGTGTCACAATGAGGTGGTCGCGCCAACTGATGCTTCGACGACTATTGCTAACGCATAGCGATTTAGTAAAGCAAAACGGTGAAAATAATTAAAGAAAATCATATGGCTCTTGCCGGTTGCCATACTCATTGACATGCAAGTCATGATATTCTATACAAAACATGATCATCTCATACATCACATATATCTCATAATGTAATTGGCCATATCACATCACAACATACCCTGCAAAACCAAGTTAGACGTCCTCTAATTGTTGTTACATGTTTTACATGGCTGCTAAGGGTATCTAGCAAGAACAATTCCCACCTACGCAAAAACCACAACAATCATAAACAAATTGCAATTCAACCTTCTCAAGGACTGCCTTTGTCGAATCCGATCCAACTAGAGTAGGAGAGACAGAGACCCGATAGCCATCCTTATGCAACAAGTCACATGTCAGTCGATGGAACCGGTCTCTCGTAAGGGTACGCGTAAGGTTGGTCCAGGCCGCTTCATCCCATAATATCGCTGAATCAAAAAACGATCAAGGAAGAATGATAATCCCCAAGTGCAAGGAATCATCGTGGCAATTTCCAAAGGTGGAAGTGATAAGTATGGAGTGTCGAACCCACAAAAAGCTAAAGGTAAGATCGATATTCTCCCAAGTCCGATCTGCCACCGATACGACTCTACGTACACCAAACAATTGCTTCCATCTATAAAAGAGAAATAGAACTACGTTGTGCATATGAAGAGGATAGCTTTGCATGATAACGGAGAACTAAAATATTAAAATAGGTGTTGTTAACATAATATTACAATCTATTACAAATAGCGAGTGTGGAATAATGATGGGTTGGTGTGTGGAATTATGCTAGGCAATTGGTAACAAGATTCGAAGTCATTATTGAAATTTTATATGAGGTAGAGGCATAAGCTAACATACTTTATCTATGCACTTATGATTGGAACTCTAGCAAGCATCCGCAACTACTAAAGATCATTAAGGTAAAACCCAACCATAGCATTAAAGCATCAAGTCTCCTTTATCCCATATGCAAGAACCCCCTTACTCGGGTTTATGCTTCTGTCACTCAAGCAACCCACAATAAGCGAATAATGAACGTATTGCAACACCCTACGGTAGGAATCTTTCATGTGTGCGTGGCATGGAAGACACCATAGGACAGCACCAAAATAACATACAACTCAAATAAGTATTGATCATCAATTAACCCAAAGAACAAAAGAAATCTACCCAAACATCATAGGATGGCAACACATCATTGGATCATAATATTTGGCATAAATCACCACGTTCATGTAGGGGAATACAGCGGGGTGCGGGAGAGTGGACCGCTAAAAGGAGAGGAGGATGGTGATGAAGAAGGTGGTGTTGATGAAGACGATCACCGCGGCGATGGTTCCCCCGGTGGTACTCCGGAACCACCGAGAGAGAGGGGAAGAGGGTATCCCCTTGTGCTTCCTCCACTATAGCCTTCCCCCTCTATGGGCAGAGATTCTCCCTCTGGTCCATGACCTGCATGGTGTTGATGGCCCCTCCAGGAGGATGAAGATGGCCTCCGGTGATGGTGACCCCCTTTGGTAGGGTGCCGGAGAGGACCAAGATAGTTTTTTCGTGGCTATGGAGGTGTGCGGCAGCGGAACTCTCGACCTAGGTTTCTTTTCGGTGCTTTCTAGATTTATACGAATTTTTGGCGTCGATCTCACGTCAAGGGGGGTGACGAGGTGATGGCAAGCTTTCTAAGCGCGGCCACCCCCCTGGTCGCGCCTGGCAGGCTTGCCGCCTCCTCGTGGCTTATCTGGCCTAGCTCTAATTGAAAGCACAACATGCTCCCTTGGTGTTTTTGATAATTCATGACAACATACATCATCTCTTGGAGTAACACCTCTACCGAGTGTATTTCAGATAATAGTCCATGGAGAGTTGAGTTGGCAAAAGGATTGAGGAGATTGTAGAATTACCCCAAGAAGCAAGGAAATAGCTTGGCCAAGCTTCAGGCAAGAGGAGTCTACATTGTACATTTGTGACAAATCACTTTGAGTCCATAGGAAAGCCAATACTATTAAAAGGGGGTAAAGTTTTGATGGTGAACAATAGGCTCAATCATGCACAAGTGACAGTCACCAAAACATCCACCAACTCTCCCACCAAAGTCTGTCCAAAGCCAAATATGCAAAATCGGTGCAACCAATATTCCTATCCCGGTGCCACCGATTCTAAACCCTAGACAAACTCAGCCAAAACCTAACACTTCGGTGGAGCTGACACTGCACTCGGTGCCACCGAGTTGGGTTGTCAAGATTCTTTTACGCAAGTTCTCATTTTGGTCCGTCCGAGAATGGTGAATCAGCACCACCGAGATTGGTAAATCTAACCGCTGGTCACCTTGTCGGTGCAACCGCGAATTGTATATCGGTCCCTCCGAGATTCAAAAGTTCCCACTTTTGGTCACATCGGTACCACCGAAATTTACACATCGGTGTCACCGAGTCTGACTTATTGTGTGTAACAGTTGGATTTTTGGGGATGCCTGTATATACCCCTTCACCACCACCCACTCGATAGAGAAGCACTCATAACTATTCCATACCTATCCTACTCAGTTTTCTGAGAGAGAACCACCTACCATTGTGTTGAGGTCAAGATCTTCCACTCCAACCATATGGATCTTGATTTCTAGCCTCCCCAAGTTGCTTTCCACCAATCCCATCTCTTCTACCAAGCCAAATCTGTGAGAGAGTGATTGTGTGTTGAGGAGTCTATCATCTTGAAGCACAAGAGCAAGGAGTTCACCATCATTCCCAAGCCTATTACCTTTTGGAGGGTGGTGCCTCCTAGATTGGTTAGGTGTCGCTTGGGAGCCTCCTACTTCGTGTTGTGGAGTGAACCAAGAAGTTTGTAAGGGCAAGGATATCGCCTACTTCGTGAAGCCCTACCCATAGTGAGGCTAGTCATTCGTGGATGGAAGCCGCATGGAATAGTCAAGGTTGCTTCCTCATGGAACCCTCCGTGGGTAGAGCCCTCCATGGACTCTCGCGACCGTTACCCTCCATGGGTTGAAGACTCCATGAACATGGACGGATGATAGCAGCACCTATCGGAACCACGGGAAAAATCCTTGCGTCTCCTATTGCGTTTGATCTTCCTACCCCATATCTTTACTTACATGTGCAATGACTTCACTTTCCGCTGCCATACTTGTAGACATGCATGTGTAGGGCTGTTAGACTTGCTAGACTTACTAAAATAGTTAAAGTCTGCCAACCAATTAACTTGGGAAAAGGTTAGGTTTTAAATTTCTACTAGTAGTCTATTCACCCCCCTCTAGATACCCCTCTCTAGATCCTACACCAATGCTTCAGGGGTCTCTTTTGGTCCACAGAAAATCATACTAAATTTTCAGCCCATTCCGAGAACTTTTATTTCTGCACAAAAAACGACACCATCGTAGTTCTGCTGAAAACAGCGTCAATCCGGGTTATGAATAATTCATAAATTATTGTAAACGTGGCATGAATAATTCATAAATTATAGATACGTTGGAGACGTATCAGCATCCCTAAGCTTAACTCCTGCTCGTCCTCGAGTAGGTAAATGATAAAATAAATAATTTATGAAGTGTGAATGCTAGCAAGTGCACAAGTTTGATCAATGATAATTCCATACACTTTTTCTAGCGTCATTATATATCATAAATAGTATCTCACCTCATAAAACTTCTCATGATGAAGTAAAAAGCTATTCACATGTTAAAGTATAGACCATAAAGTTTTTTGAAAACTAACAAACTATGCTTTCAGTCACCAAACAATTGCAATTCATCTTATTTTCAGGAAGGGGCCATGTAAGAGCTTGGATTTAGCAAATTCCAGGTACTCAACTATCATATAGTCTTCCATGATTGCTAACTCTCAAAGCATATTTTTAAAGCAATGGGCATCCGTCAAACGAAGAGAAAGATAGGGGCTTAGAGTTTCGCCTCCCAACTTATTTATCATATAAATAATTGTCAACAACAATAATTCATGATCAAATATATTTGGATGGCCAAAGATGCTTGCATCTTTCCCCACCACATGATGCTTGCCAAGAGAAAAAAAGGCGAAATAGGAAGTGATGAAGATCATCATGACTCTTGTATAAAGGTAAGTACTAGAAAGTAAAAGATAGGCCCTTCGCAGAGGGAAGTAGAGGTTGTCATGCCCTTTTTGTTTTTAGATGTGCAAACTTTTCGTGCAAAGGAGCGTCATGTTGTATTGCCCCTTTGTGATAGGAACTATTATTATGCAGTCCATCGCTTTTATTTCTTTACCATCACAAGTTCGTACAACACTTATTTTCCCTTACAATAAAAGATCTTACATATTTAGGAGCAATTTTTATTGCTTTTTGCACCGATGACAACTTACTTGAAGGATCTTATTCAATCCATAGGTAGTTATAGTGGACTCTCATGGCAAAACTGGTTTAAGGGTGTTTGGATGCACAAGTAGTATTTCTACATGGTGCAGAAGTTTTGGCTAGTATGAGGTGGAAGCAAGCACCACATGTTGGAGGATCCAAAACAATATAACTTCTATACAAATATACCCAAGCATAACTCATTACGTTGTCTTCCTTGTCCAACTTGAATTAATTTTCTCAGTTTTGAAAATAATTAATGGGTATTCACAATCATAGAAGATGTCCAAGATAGTATATTTATATGTGAAACCTCCCTTCCTTCAATATTCTTTCATGGATTGTTCAAGTGACCAATGCGGTGTTTGCTAACTTTCAACAAAAATCACCACCTATACTTTTTTGTGTGAAGTCATTATTCCCCATGGGATAAGTATATGAAGCATTTTTTATTTCAGATTTATGATATTCAATTCATTCAACCATTTACTCATAGGATATAAGTGAAGCACGAGAGTGAATGACAAACTACTCCAAAAAAATATAAGTGAAGAGCAATACGTAGTCAATTAGTTAAATTGACATGTGAGGACTCTCTCATATTCAAAATTTCAGATCGAATGATTTTATTGAAACAGAAAACAAAATAAAATGGCACTCCAAGAATATCAAACATCATGTGAACGAATAAAAATTTAGGCTCAACATAGGCTAACCGATAATTGTTGATGAAGAGAGGTGCGATGCGTAGCACACCCAAGCTTAGATACTTGAGAGTTGTTGAAATATTTTCTTGGGGTTCCTTGCGCATCCCCAAGCTTGAGATTTTGTATCTTGTTCAATCCTCTTATATCCCGGTTTCACCTCGTCCCAAAAACTTCATCCACACAAAACTCAAAAAGGACTCGTGAGATAGGATAGTACACATAAGAGAAAATCAAGACTTCATGTACTAACAAGACAAGTTGCACAATAATTTTCAAACATTAGGTACTGTATAATATCATTGCCACAATTTATATCTACCAATATAGACTATGGAAACTATAGGATAAGTACATAATAACAAAACTATGACACAATCTATCTAAACAGAACAGTCTGTAGAAATTTATTAAACCAGTGTACCTATGTAACTCCAAAAATTATAAGAATTTAGGAAATGCTAAGGAATTTATATGAAAATACTGTGTAAAAATTT
The DNA here is from genome assembly GCA_022496015.1 of Hordeum marinum. Taxonomy (NCBI): domain Eukaryota; kingdom Viridiplantae; phylum Streptophyta; class Magnoliopsida; order Poales; family Poaceae; genus Hordeum; species Hordeum marinum. The sequence continues at coordinate 388,406,955 of CM039678.1, read as the reverse complement.
CAGAAATTTCCACGTTCTAGTAAAATATGAAAATTCAAACACTACAGCAAAAGTTTCTGTTTTTTACATAGCACACATCAAACATGCATAGCAAGCATCCTAACGCAATTATTGGAACTTTTTATTGAAAACAAGATTATAAATAACAACTAACATAGAAAAATAAAATAAAATTATGAGCCAAACAAAACTCATATTATGTGATGAATAAAAATATAGCTCCGAGTAAGATATACCGATAATGTTGAGGACGAAAGAGGGGATGCCTTCTGGGGCATCCTCAAGCTTAGACGCTTGAGTGTTCCTTGAATATTACCTTGGGGATACCTTGGGAATCTCCAAGCTTGGGTTATTTTCACTCCTTATTCCCCTCATATCGGTATCTCACCCAAAACTTGAAAACTTCAATCACACAAAACTTAACGGGACTTCGTGAGAAGGGTTAGTGTAATAAAGATAAATCTTTCACTTAGGTACTATCAATGCAAGATTAATAATTTTTCCCACATAATACCTAATGTATTCTATCATTCCCAACATTTATATTACTCGATATAAGCTATAGGAACACTTGAAACAAGCAAAATATGCATGCAAAACAAAATCTATCAAAAACAGAATAGTCTGTAAAGATGTGAATGATCACCAAACTTCCCTAACTCTCCAAATTCTGAAAAAATTAGTAAATATCACAAATTTGTATATAAATGTTGTGTAAAAATTTCAGAATTTTTTTAATCTCTAGTAAAATAAGATAATTCATATACTGGACGCAAAACTTTCTATTTTTGCAGAGAATCAAACAAGCAAGTATCCACACTATCCCAAAGGCTTTACTTGGCAGTTTATTGAAATAAAGTCACAAAACATGATTAATACAGTATCTTAATTATGTGAAAACATCAAAACATAAATTAAAAGGGTTGGGTTGTCTCCCAACAAGCGCTTTTCTTTAATGCCTTTTTAGGTAGGCATGATATTTTAATGATACTCTTCCAACCCAAATTCTGATGATCATTTTATTCATACTCTAAAAGATATAAGTGAATTTTATAGATCATTCTACAATTAATATATATTAACCAATATCCAAGCTCAAAATATATAAGTAAAGCACACGAAGCATTTCTATAAAGCCATACTCAAAAGATTTAAGTGAAGTACAAAGAGCATTCTATAAAGCCATACTCAAAAGATTTAAGTGAAGCGCATGAAGCATTCTAGAAGTCAATGAAGGACAAACTCATACTAGAAGGGAGAATACAGTAAAAGACAAACACTAAAGACACATATTATGTGAATAAAACAAAAACTGAGGTATACCGATAACTGTTAAAGTATAAAGATGGGATGCCTTCCGGGGCATCCCCAAGCTTGGATGCTTGAGTCTCCATGAAATATTTATTTGGGGTGCCTTGTGCATCCCCAATCTTGAACTCTTATCTCTCCGTATTCTTCTTATATCTATACATCCTCGATCTTCGAACACTTCATTCACACAAAACTTAACAAAACCCTAAAGTACTGTTGTGAAATCATTCCAAATTCATATTAGCATTATATCTACAGTAGTCCAACTTCACCATGGTTCATACCCCCCGATACAACCCATAGATTCACCAAAATAAGAGAACAATGCATAGAAAATAAAGTTTGTCAAAAACAAAAACAGTCTGTAGTAATCTGGAAACTTAGTATACTTAACAAATTCAGAAAATTTATGATTTTTTTAAAAAATTACGTTGAAGTATTGTGTAACAATTTCATAAACTTTTGACGTTCTAGTAAAAAAATGTAAATTCACGCACTACAGCCAAAGTTTCTGTTTTTGCACTGCACACACCAAACAAGTAATCCAATCTTCCTAAAAGAAAATCTTGGCACATTATTTTTATAATACAAGGGGATAATTATTTTTCAGAAGCTTCCATGAAAAATTCTACATTGTTTCCATGAGCATGAACACAAGAGTTCAAGGTCAACCCTCACTTCTTCAATGCACAACCTTCCAATCACTTCTCTTTTTGGAAAAGTTCTTAGGAATAAGAGGCAAGTAAATCTTTTCGTATTTTTCATTTTTTAATTTTTTTTTGTTTCACCCACAACTAAAGAAAGCAAAAAGGGAAAAATCTATGAAGTGAAGAAAGCAAACAAGCAAACACGAGAATATCAACCCCACGCTATTGCTGCCCGGCAACGGCGCTAGAAAAGAGCATGATAATCCCCAAGGGCAAGGAATCATAGTAGCAATTTCCAAAGGTGAAAGTGATAAGTATGGAGTGTCGAACCCACAAGGATCTAAAGGTAAGATCAATATTCTCTCAAGTCCCATCTGCCACCGATACGACTCTATGTACACCGAACGTTTGATTCCATGTAGAAACGAGAAATAGAACTATGTTGTGGGTATGAAGAGAATAGATTTGCATGATAATGGAGAAGTAAAATATTAACATTGGTCCTTTTAAAATAATATTACAATATATTACAAATAGTGAGTGTGGAATAATGATGGGTCGGTGTGAGGAATTATCCTAGGTAATTGGTAACAAGATCAGAAGTCATTATTGCAATTTTATATGAGGGAGAGGCATAAGATAACATACTTTCTATATGCACTTATGATTGGAACTCTAGCAAGCATCCGCAACTACTAACGATCATTAGGGTAAAACCCAACCATTGCATTAAAGCATCAAGTCCCCTTTGTCCCATATGCAACAACCCCCTTACTCGGGATTATGCTTCTGTCACTCAAGCAACCCACTATAAGCGAATCATGGACGTATTGCAACACCCTACAGTAGGAATCCTTCATGTGTGCATGGCACAAAGGCACCATAGGACAGCACCAAAATAAACATACAACTCAAACCAATCTTCATCATCAATTAACCCAAAGGACAAAATAAATCTATTGAAAAAATCGTAGGATGGCAACATATCATTAGATCATAATATGTGTTATAAAGCACCATGTTCAAGTAGGGTATTACAGTGAGGTGCGGGAGAGTGGACCGCTAAAACGATATGAGCATGGTTATGAAGAAGGTGATGTTTATGAAGACGATCACCACGGTGATGGTTCCCCCGGTGGCACTCCGGCACCACCGGGAGAGAGGGGGAGAGGGTCTCCCCCTTGTGCTTCCTCCTCCATAGCCCCCCTCTATGGGGAGAGGTTCTCCCTCTAGTCCTTGTCCTCCATGGTGTTGATGGCCCCTCCGGGACAATGAAGATGGCCTCCGGTGATGGTGACCCCCTCCGACAGGGTGCGGGAGAGGGCCAAGAATGGTTTTTCGTGGCTCTGGAGGTGTGCAATGGCGGAAATCCTGATCCATATTTCTTTTTGGCGGTTTCTAGATTTATAGGATTTTTTTGCATCGATCTCATGTCAAGGGGGGCCACGAGGCAGTGGCTAGCCTGCTAGGCACACCCCCTGGCTACGCCTGGCAGGCTTGCCGCCTCCTCATGGCTCTCATGGCCCATCTCCAATGCTTCGGGGTTCTCTTTTGGTCCTCAAAAAATCAAATTAAATTTTCATCCGATTGCCAGAACTTTTATTTTTGCACAAAAAAACAACACCATGGTAGTTCTGCTGAAAATAACGTCAGTCCGGGTTAGTTATAATAAAATCATACCAAAATCATATAAAATTATTGTAAACATGGGGTGAATACTTCATAAATTATAGATACATTGGAGACGTATCAAGGAAGAAATCTAGGCATCAACGCCCACAAACTCCTTTGTGTTCTTGGGGAACGCCCACAATCACCTACACATAGACCTAGCTCATGATGCCACTCTTGGGGAACGTTGCATGGGAAACAAAAAAATTCCTATGCACACGCAAGATCTATCTATGGTGATGAGCATCTATGAGAAGGAGAGTGGATCTACATACCCTTGTAGATCGCTAAGGAGGAAGCGTTAATAAACGCGGTTGATGTAGTTGAACGTCTTCGCGATCCAAATCGCTAGCCGTCCTGCGATCCAATCACAATTTGTCCCGATCTGGCATCGAACGGACGTCACCTCCGCGTTCAGCACACGTACAAATGGTTGACGATCTCTTCCTTCTTGATCGAGCAAGAGGGAGCGGAGAGGTAGATGAGAACTCCGGCAGCACGACGGGGTGGTGGAACAATTCCTGTAGGGCTTCGCCTAAGCACCGCCGAAAACTAGGGGAGACGATCTAGTGTGGAGAGAGGGCTGCACCGTGTATTAGCGTTGGGTGTGGCTTCCCTCTCTCCCCTCCAATATATATAGGAGGGAGGGGAGGAGCCGATGCCCCTAGGGTTTCCCCTAGGAGTCGGCCGAACAGGAGGTGGAGGAGTCCACCTCCAATCCTACTCCAAGTAGGATTCCAATCCTACTTGGACTTCCTTCCCCACTTGGGTTCTTTTCCTTTCCCACACCTCTAGCCGCATGGACCCTTAGGGGCCGGCTTGCACAACCCACTAAGGGTTTGGTGCACCACCACTAGGGCCCATGTAGCCTCCCGGCATGGGTGGCCCCTCCCGGTGCCCCCCCCCCCCCGCGAAACCCTTCTAGCACCCCTGTTAGACTACTGGTAATACCCAAAACTTTTACGGAGACCAACACGAGACTTCCTATATATCAATATTTACCTTCGGACCATTCTGGAGCTCCTCGTGATGTCTGTAGTCTCATTTGGGACTCCGAACAATGTTCGGTCACCAACACATATATCTCAATACTACCGAAACGTCACCAGACGTTAAGTGTGCAGACCCTGTCGGTTCGAGAACTATGTAGACATGACCGAAACACCTCTACGGTTAATAACCAATAGTGGGACCTGGATGCCCATATTGGTTCCTACATATTCTACGAAGATCTTTATCGGTTGAACCTCTATGTCTTGTATTCAATTAATCTCCTATCGTGTTCACTTTGTTCTTTGGTATGTTACTTGCCCGAGATTCGATCGTCGATATCTCTATACCTAGTTCAATCTCATTACCGACAAGTCTCTTTACTCGTTCCATAATACAATATCCGTGGATAACACTTTAGTCACTTTTCTTGCAAGGCTCATTGTGATGTTGTATTGCCGAGTGGGCCCTGAGATACCTCTCCATCACATGGAGTAACAAATCCCAGTCTTGATCCATGCCAACCCAACAAACACCCTAGGAGACACCTGTGGAGCACCTTTATAGTCACTGAGTTACATTGTAACGTTTGATACACACAAGGTACTCGTTTGGTGTCGGTTGAAAGCACAACATGCTCCCTTGGTGGTTTTGATAATTCATGACAACATACATTGTCTCTTGGACTGACATTTTTACCTAGTGTATTTCAAATACAGTCTATAGGGAGGTTTGGCAAAAGGAGATTGTGGACATACCCCAAGATGCAAGGAAATAGGTTGGCCAAGCTTCAAGCAAGGGGAGTCTACATTTTATATTGTGAGAAATCACTTTGAGTCCATAGGAAAGCCAATATAATTAAAAGGGGGTAAGGTTTTGTTGGTGAACAATATGCTCAAATGTGCACAAGTGATAGTCGCCAAAAACATCCACAAACTCTCCCACCAAAGTTTGCTCTATACCTAACACTCAAAATCGGTGCAACCAACTTTCCCATACTGGTGCCACTGATTTCAAAACCTTGACAGACTCAGCCAAACCCTAACCACTTTGATGTAACCGATTCCATACCGGTGCCACCGAGTTTAGGTTGCCAACTTTCTGTTACGCAAATTCACATTTTCGGTCCCACCGAGAATGTTGGATCGGCTTCACCGAGATTGGAAATCTGACCGTTGGTCACCTTATCGGTGCAACAGAGTTTCCTATATTGGTCTCATCGAGGTTCAAAAGTTACCACCTTTTGGTCACTTCGGTACCACTAAGATTAACACATCAGCGTCACCGAGTTGGTCATTTTGTGTGTAACGGTTGGATTTTTGGGGATGCCTATATATACCCCTTCACCACCACCCACTCGAAAGTGAATCACTCAGAACTATTCCATACCTATCCTATCAGTTTTCTGAGAGAGAACCACCTACCCTTGTGTTGAGGTCAAGATCTTCCACTCCAATCATATGGATCTTGATCTCTAGCCTCCCCAAGTAGCTTTCCACCAATCCCATCTCTTCCTCCATGCCAAATCTGTGAGAGAGTGATTGGGTGCTGAGGAGTCTATCATATTGAAGCACAAGAGCAAGGAGTTCATCGTCATTACCGAGCCTATTACCTTTTGGAGGGTGGTGCCTCCTAGATTGGTCAGGTGTCGCTTGGGAGCCTCCTACTTCGTGTTGTGGAGTGCACCAAGAAGTTTGTAAGGGCAAGGAGATTGCCTACTTCGTGAAGATCTACCCATAGTGAGGCTAGTCCTTCGTGGACGAAAGCCATTATCGAATAGCCAAGGTTTCTACCTCGTGGACCCTGTTGGGTGGAGCCCTTCGTGGACTCTCGCGACCGTTACCCTCCGTGGGTTGAAGACTCCATAAACGTGGATGTACGATAGCGCCACCTATCGGAACAACAGGAAAAATCCATGTGTCTCCAACTGCGTTTGATCTACCTATCTCAACACTTTACTTCATATGCAATGTTTTTTATTTCCGCTGCCATATTTGTTGACATGCATGTGTAGGGCTTTTGGAGTTGCTTGCTTTGCTAAAACTGTTAAAATCTGCCAACCAATTAACTTGGGAAAGGTTAGGTTTTAAATTCCTACTAGTAGTCAATTCACCCCCCTCTATACACTCTTCTAGTGATCCCTCAATTGGTATCAGGGCATTGGTCTCCATTGCTTCGGTTTAATCACCGAGGAGGAAGATGGATGTGTCTAGTATAGGGAGTTTGAGTTGTAGAGTGCCCATTATTGATGGAGAGTACTATAGTAAATGGAAATATTTGATGCTTGAGCTGTTTAATGAATTTCAATTTAGCAAATATGTTATGCGCCCCTATGAGCCTCCTATTGATCCTTTGCATCCCACACACGAAGAGGAAATTGATATGCTAAGAAATCTTAGAACTATTAATCTCATTGTTAGAGCATTGCCTAGAAATATGCTTAACCAAATGAAGAATTTTGCATGTGCTTACACTTTGTGGAATGATTTGGAGAAACGATATACAAATTATTCATTAAGTAATATTGATGAAATTCTTTATAAAACCATTGCCTTTCACGAAATATCGCCTCGTGACCCTAAATTTGATGTTTGTCTATTTGAGCTTAGAGAACTCATGCATGCTAAAGTGGATGTCACAACCATCAACAATATCATTGTAGAAGCCCTTCGCATTCATAAACTTGAACATTGTCATGATCACCATCCTAATGAATCTCTTGTTCTTTATGACGAGGATTTTCCACTTGCTGATGACAATGTGGAACATGACTAATATGATGAAGATGATCTGCTCGACATCGAGTATGAGAAGATTATGAAGAATCTAAGTCTCATGGCAAACTTCAAGTATTACATGTCCGAAGGAAAAGAGTGGATTCTCGACAGCGAATGTACCGATCATATGACCAGAGATAGAGAAATGTTTGAAGAGATTACACCAAATCATGGACCGCGAAGGTACGTAATGTTTGGAGACAACTCCAAGGGTAAGGTTCTTGGTCTTGGTAAGGTGGCCATATCCCATAATAGTTCTATTCAAAATCTTATTCTTGTTGAATCTCTTGGCTATAATCTTCTTTCCGTGTCTAGACTTGCCGACTTCGGTTTCAATGTGTTATTCACGAAAATAGATTGCCAAGTGTTTTGTCAAGATAATCATAAAATGGTCTTACTGGTATCCGTAGAGGTGATCTATACATTGTCGATTTCACTAAGAGATCCAAACCTCGCACTTGTTTAATTGCTAAATCTTCTAAAGGTTGGCTTTGGCATACAAGATTAGGACATGTTGGCATGCGTAATTTAGAAAAAATTATCAAAGGTGATAATATACTTGGTGTTAAAGATGTTGTCTTTGACAAAGATAGACTTTGTAGTGCTTGTCAAGCTGGAAAGCAAGTAGGTGCAAGTCATCCTGTTAAGAATATCATGACTACTAGGAGACCACTCGAGTTACTTCACATGGATCTTTTAGGTCCCAATGCTTACAAGAGTCTCGGTGGAAATTCCTATGGTCTAGTTATAGTTGATGATTTTTCTAGATTGACGTGGGTATTTTTCTTGATGATAAGTCGCAGGTTCAAAAGATCTTCAAGAACTTCGCTCGCAAAGCACAAAATCAGTTTGAAGTGAAGATCAAGAAGGTTTGAAGTGATAATGGATCGGAGTTCAAGAACACCCATGTGGATACCTTTCTCGACGAAGAAGGTGTCTCACATGAGTTCTCGGCTACGTACATGGCTCAACAAAATGGAGTTCTTGAGAGGAAGAACCAGACACTCATTAAGATGGCAAGAACGATGCTTTACGAATAGAAGATGCCAAAACATTTTTGGGTAGAAGCCATGGAAACAACATATCATGCCACAAACCGACTTTACTTGCACAAGCTTCTCGGTAAAACGGCATACGAGCTACTCACCGATAACAAACCCCAAGTTGGATAGTTTCGGGTATTCGGCTCCAAGTGCTACATTCTTGATAATCATCGTCGTACTAAATTTTCTCCTAAATCTCATGAAGTATTCCTACTTGGTTATGGATCGAACTCTCACACTTACCGTGTCTACAACAACTTCACTCGGAAAAGTTGAAGAGACGATAGATGTGAAGTTTGATGAATCTAATGGTTCGCAATTCAAACAATTGCCACATGATGTAGGTGATAAGAACCCTTCGGAAGCTATCCTAGATTTACCAATCTACAAGATTCGTCCCATGGAGGTGAAGGAAAGTACTTCAGCAACTCAAGGGGAAGCCCCTACTTCACGACAAGGTGAACCACAACATGACTTGGAGGCATCCACAAGCGGTACACGGCAAGATGATGAAGAGGATGAAGTGCATCATGAAGATCCACTACAACCTCCTTCACCACAACCTCAAGGGAACGAGGCCTTCAACAACAACAAAGATGAAGGATATAATGATGAAGAATAAGCTCCACCAACAAACAATCGGAAGCTGACCCGAGTTCGAGCATAAGTGACCAAGAACCATCCCCTAAACCAAATCTTTGGTGATATATAAACAGGGAGGATCACTCGCTCTAAAGCTCGTCTAGCAAAATTCTGTGAGCATTATTCTTTCATCTCTAGCATTGAGCCCTTGAAGGTAGAACAAACTCTTGAAGACGTGGATTGGGTGAATGCTATGCATGAAGAGCTTCACAACTTCGAAAGGAACGAAGTGTGGACACTCGTGGAGAAGCTCGAGGGTGAACACCACATCATCGACACCAAATGGGTATTTTGGAACAAGCAAGACGAAGATGTTCAAGTCGTGCGCAACAAGGCTCGCCTCGTAGCTCAAGTATATACACGAGTCGAAGGTATGGACTACGGTGAGACCTACGCTCCTGTCGCTAGACTTGAAGCTATTCGCATTCTTCTTGCTTATGCCAATCACCATGATATCATGCTTTATCAAATGTATATTAAAATTGCATTTTTAAATAGTGATATTGAAGAAGAGGTTTATGTTAAGCAACCACCAGGCTTTGTGAATCCTAAGAAACCTAATCATGTTTACAAGCTTCGTAAAGCTCTTTATGGTCTTAAGCAAGCCCCTCATGCTTGGTACAAATGTTTAACGAAGTTTCTTATCAATAAAGGTTTTGAAATTGGTAAAATTCACGCAATATTATTCACTAAGAGACTTAATGGTGAATTATTTGTGTGCCAAATCTATGTGGATGATATTATCTTTGGTTCCTCTAACCCTCAAGTTAGTGAAAGATTTGGAAGGTTGATGTCCGAGAAGTATGAGATGTCCATGATGTGTGAGCTTAAATTATTTCTTGTTGTGCAAATCAAGCAATCAAAAGAAGGAACTGTCATCTCTCAAACTAAGTATACCAAGGACTTGATCAAAAAGTTCAACATGCAAGAGTGGAAAGGGTTACTAGCGGACATATTAACCTTACCGGAGAGGATGAGCCGCTTGATCAGAAAGTTTATCGATCTCTAATTGGTTCATTGTTATATTTATGTGCATCTCGTCCCGATATTATGCTTAGTGTTTGCATGTGTGCTAGATATCAGGTTGCACTGAAAGAATGTCATCTTTTGGCTGTAAAACGCATTGTGAGATACTTGATACAAACGTCAAATTTTGGCATTTGGTATCCCAAGGGATCCTCTTTTGACCATGTTGGATATTCTGATTCGGACTATGCCGATGACAAGGTTCATAGAAAATCCTCCTCGGGTACTTGTCAATTTTTGGGCAGATCTCTTGTATCTTGGTACTCTAAGAAACAAAACTCAATATCTCTATCGACTGCCGAAGCTGAGTATATTGTTGGTAGATCTTGTTGTGGGCAACTACTTTGGATGACACAAACACTTAAGGATTATGGAATTCATGTTAAAAACGTTCCATTACTTTGTGACAATGAAAGTGCTATTAAAATTGGTCATAATCTTGCGCAACATTCTCGAACTAAGCATATTCAAGTTCGACATCATTTCATTCATGATCATGTTGCCAAAGGAGATATTAATCTTAAGCATGTTCGCACTAACAAGCAGTTGGCCAACATCTTTACTAAGCCACTTGATGAGAAGACATTTTGTTACTTGAGGAGTGAGTTGAACATCATCGATGCTTCAAACTTGAGCTAGACTCACTCGGTTGCATGCAAGGGCATGAGCTTTCTTGATATTTCCATGCATCTTAACATTTCATCTTATGCCATGGACTTCTATGCTCCCTTGTATTGCATCTAATATCTTGTAGGTACTTGGAAAAACTTCATTCCACAAGATTGCCATCAACTCCAATCATAAGCAATCATGTCATTACCAAGTATTCACACAGAAAGATATGTTATATTACATCGGAGCATAAGAAACAACTTCCGATGAAAATAGTACCACTATTGATACTTTTCGCCAGGGTTCTACAAAGAACGTAGATGGGAATCCGCATACTTGTGACTAAGTGTCCTTTTGTAATAAGAGACCCAAACAATAGAAAGAGCAACCAGGGCTGGATACGGCGTTTCCGTCATAGCCGATCAATTGTCTACGTAAGATAGCTAGCTTTCGGCTTCACCCATCTGAGGTTCGAGTCCAGATGACCCGGTCATAATAATCACAGAGGTTCTCCCATTACTCTCAAGCTGAAAAAGCGGGAACAGAGAGAGTAACCACAGGAGCGAGGCAGCCCATCTTGGCAAAGTCTTAGTTTGAACTGATGCATATAATGGCTAAAACATGAGAACAGAAACATGTGCGCACAATAGCTGCGAGCGAAGAATTGCCATAGAAAAGGATGGCTACTAAAAGCAGTTCCCACGTGATGTGTTCGGATGTAACACTCTATGGTGCATGCCAATAACCTTAGTAAAGGATCAGTTTAACCGAACATAGGAAGAAGAGAATTGATCCTATCCTATCTAACAACAAAGTGAGAGGGGAAGAAAAAAAGACAAAAATAAAAAAATAAAAATGTGCGGGAATTTGGAGAGGACCGGTCTATCCGTAGAAGCGCCATAGACGAGCCGCGTTCCATGGGTTTGGTTCAAGGTGATTATCTACTGAGTTCCAAATACGATAGGCTCCTCCCGCGAGTATTGCATCAATGATGAAGGGGCCCTCCCACTTGGGGTTAAGTTTATGCTTCTGCTTCTCCGGGAGCTGTAGAACAAGTTCACCTACATTGTATGCTTGTGCCATAACCTCCCTACTCTGGTAGTGTCGCGCTTGCTGTTGATAAAGCATAGTGCAAGCCAGAGCTATGTCATGTTCGCCCTCCAAGGCATACAGGTCATCCTGCCGATCCAACTCGGCTTCCTTTTCCTCGTACATGCGCACTCGTGGTGCGTCGTGAATAATATTGCGAGGGAGGACTGCCTCAGCCCCATAGACCATGAAGAATGGTGTGAAGTCCATTGATCTATTTGGGGTGGTGCGCAGGCCCCATAGTACAGAGTCGAGCTCCTCGATCGAATGACAGTCGGACTCATGAAGAGATCGGACCAAACGTGGCTTATTGCCGCTCATGATGAGACCGTTGGCACGTTCCACTTGTCCATTAGTGTGCGGATGGTAGACTGATGCGTAATCGAGCTTAATGCCCCTTTTCATGCACCACTCCTTGACCTCTTGGGCCATAAAATTAGATCCCTTATCCATTATGATAATGTGTGGTACGCCGTAACAGTGTACGACACCGGATATGAAGTCTATAACTAGTCCAGACTTGGCTGATTTAACGGGTTTTGCCCTCTATCCATTTGGTGAACTTGTCGACCATGACCAGTAGGTATTTGTTTTTCTTGGTCCCCCTTTATGGCGTCTGACCATGTCAAGCCCGCAGACCGCAAAAGGCCAAGTGATCGGAATCGTCCGAAGAGCTGTTTGGGGCATGTGACTTGGATTTGCAAAAAGTTGACACCCCATGCAATGCTTGACAAGTGACTATGCGTCCATCTAAGATGTGGGCCAGAAGAAACCGGCTCGGAGGGCCTTGCTGACTAAGGCTCTTGTCGTGGCGTGATGGCCTCCCATGCCTGCATGTATTTTGGCGAGAAGCTCCCACCCTTGTTCCTCGTATATGCACCACTGTAGTAAACTACTTGTGCTTTTCTTGTATAACTCTCCCTCACAAATCTTGTAGGCCTTGGAGCGCTGAACTATGCGTCGTGCCTCTGTCTGGTCGTCGGGGAGTTCCTTTCGAAGAAGGTAGGCGAGGAAGGGCTCGGTCCAAGGTGCAATTATTGCCATTACCTCATGAGCCAAAGGCGTGTTGTTCATTACGGAGCCGCCGATTATTTGTTCATCCGGTTCGCTGATAGGGGGGACAACCACGTCCTGTGTATTCGGAATGATGCCATTGTCATCGTCCTGCCACAAGACGGAAGGCTTAAAAAGATGTTCTAGAAAGGTGTCTTTGGGACATGATCATGCTTGGCTCCTATACGAGGCAATATGTCAGCGGCTTGGTTGTTGTCGCGAGCGTCATGGTGAAATTCTAGCCCCTCAAACCGAGCTGATATCTTGAGGATGGCGTTTCTGTATGCCGCCATCTTTCGTTTTTTAGCGTCGAATTCGCCGTTGATTTGGGAGATGGCTAAGTTAGAGTCTCCCTGTACCTCTAGCTGGCGTATGCCCATTGATGTAGCCATTCGGAGCCCATGAAGTAGGGCCTCGTATTTGGCTGCATTGTTGGAGTTCGCATACATGATTTGCAACACGTATCGCACATTGTCGCTAGTGGGGGATGTGAGGATAACTCCAGCCCCTAGTCTGGCCAAGGTTTTGGAGCCGTCAAAGTACACTGTCCAATGGGAGTATGCACTATATTCCTAGGGGAGTTCGGCCTCCGTCTATTCAGCCATAAAGTCCGCCAGCACTTGTGATTTAGTGGCACAGCATGGTTTGTAGGTTATTTCAAAGGGGAGGAGTTCAGTGGACCATTTGGCAATGTAGACGGTGGCGTCCCTATTATTGATTATATCGTTCAAGGGGACCTTCGATGCTACCGTCACCGTGCACTCCTGGAAGTAATGTCGGAGTTGCCTCGATGCCATGAATACTATATAGGCAAACTTTTGATAATGTGGATATCTGGACTTGCATTGCGTTAGCACCTCTTACACATTGTAGGCCGGCTTCTGAGTCCGGAATTTATGTCCCTCCTCATCTCGTTCAACGACGAGCACTTCACTGACGACTTTGTTGGTCACCGATATATATAACAACATGGGCTCGCCGGTGCCTGGTGCCATGAGTATGGGGTTTGTTGCTAGTATTGCTTTGATTTGTTCCAACGCAGACACTTCTTCATCGGTCCATTCGAAATTGTTGGTCCATTTCTGCAGCTTATAGAGCGGCAGAGCCTTTTCTCCGAGGCTGGAGATAAAGCGGCTTAACGCCGTTATGCACCCGGATAGCCGCTGGACATGTTTTAGCCCATGGGGATTTCAAGCTCTAATAGAGCACGGATTTTAGCTGGATTTGCCTCTACTCCTCTATGGGAGACGATGAATCCAAGCAACTTACTAGAGGGAACTCCGAATACACATTTTTCTAGATTGAGTCGTATATCATATTCGCGTAAATTAGCGAAAGTTTGACATAGGTCATTGATCAACTGGTCGGCATGTTTGGTTTTGGTTACCACATCATCCACGTATGCCTCGACGGTCTTGCTGACCTGTGTAGAGAGGCAGATGTGGATTATGCGCTTGAATGTAGCCCCAACGTTTTTAGCTCAAAAGGCATCGTGTTGAAGTAGAATGGCCCGTAGGGGGTGATGAAAGCCGTAGCAGCTTGATCAAATTCCTTCATTTTAATTTGATGATTGCCGGAGTAAGCGTCGAGGAAACACAACAAATTGTGTCCGTCTGTGGCATCGATGATCTGGTCTATGTGTGGTAAGGGGAAAAGCTCCTTGGGGCATGCTTTATTAAGGTCTTTAAAACCGACACATAGCTGCCAGGACTTGTCTTTCGTAGGTACCATCACCAGGTTTGCTAGCCACTCGGGGTGTTTAATATCTCGAATAAATACGGCCTCGGGTAGTTTGGCTAATTCTTCACTCATGGCCTGTCGTTTGGGTTCGAAGAAGCGGCACAGAGTTTGTTTCATGGGCTTAAATCCTGGAATAATGTTTAGGCTATGTTCGGCTAGCTATCGTGGGATTCCAGGCATATCAGAAGGATGCTAGGCAAAAATGTCCCAGTTCTCGCTGAGGAAACTCTGCAAAGCTTTGTCCATAAGGGGATTGAGCTGGGCTCCGATGGACGCCATCTTATTAGGGTCTGTTGGATGCACCTGAAATTTAATGGATTCTTCTGCGGGTTTGAAGGATGTAGACTTGGGTCTTTTGCTAAGGATCACATCGTCTCTAGTGACTTTTGACCGTAGAGCGGTTAACTCATCGGTGGTAAAAGTTTCTGCTAGTGCCTCGAGGGCAATCGCTGTCGTTTTGTTTTCGGCCTGAAGGGCTATTTTCGGATCACTGGTGATCGTGATCACTCCGTTTGGTCTTGGCATTTTTAGTTTCATGTACCCGTAATGGGGTATAGCCTGGAATTTGGTGAAGCCGTCCCGTCCCAATAGTGCGTGATAGCCACTTGGGAAGGGGACGATGTGGAAGAGAAGTTCTTCGGATCGGTAGTTTTTGGGTGTGCCAAACACTACGTCTAGGATGATACATCCGAAACAACGTGCCTCCTTTCCTGGGGTGATTCTCCGGAATGTTGTGTTGCTACGTTCGATACAGAATCAATCGAACTGAATTTTTCCGAGAGTGGCCTCCTATATGAGGTTAATACCACTATCGCCGTCCATTAGCACTTTATGTAGCTTGCATCCATCGATTATAGGATTCAAGACTAGACGGCTGGTGAATGACCAGAAAGAATGGGCGGCCGGTCTCCGAAAGTAATCGGTACATCTGCCCATGGGCTAGTGGATCCCACCTGGTAGACTTGCTCGTGCTCCTTAAGAGATCTCTTCCCTCTGTTCCTCGAGGGGAAGATTTTGTAGATGGTTAGGTCTTCGGCATTAGATCCGGGTAGCGAATAAGAATGTCCACTCAACAGAGGTGTGTCGAGGATGGCCTCGTCGCTTTTTGCGACTTGCCTGATGACCTAGCAAGATCGAAGGTTGAGCGTTGGGTTCGCGTTTAGTAATAAGGAATGTATGGGGCAGGGTTTATCCAAAAGCCCATCAAGGACAGTGGAGGCCCCCAAAAGGGGCTTGTTTCTTTTTTTGGCGGGTTCATACCTAGGCAGCCGATTTGGAGGTATCCTCTTTTTCCGAGCTCCTTTAGAGTGTTTGGAGGGTTTTGGTTCCAAGAACAGCCGCTCGGATTACCAGGCGCTCTCCATGGCACAGTACTTCTGTACCAATTCGGGTAGCTCCGAGAAATCGCTTATGCGTCGACGGGCTAGGGCATTAAGAATACCCTCGTCATGGCAATTGCGAATGAAAATTGTCATTAAATCTTGGTCGTTGAGACCTTTTACTTTGCTTCTAGCGAGTAGGAGTCTTGCCCAAAAGTGGTGGACTGATTCTCCCTGCAGTTGTTTTATATCTTGGAAGTCCGGCAATACGGACTTCGGTGAAAAACTGGGATTATCATCCTGGGTGGTGGGTGGGCAAAAACTGGATTCTACGTCACGTTGGGTATTCGAGGATACAAACTCCAAACTGTGGCATAGATCTGGGACCGATGAGGGTCCGGTTTTGAGGTAATCCCCGACGCCTGGGTCGTCTGCTAGATGATCGGAGACCGGATTGTAAACTATTTTCAATTCCGATTGTCGGGACGAATCTGCGGCCGGACACTCGACGGTAGCGACAAGGTGGGTGACAGGAGGGACGTGAATTTACCTATCATCGGGTTTGATCCCGAGCCGATCATAGATCGTAACCTGGTCATCCGGTATACACATTACTTCGAGCTGATCGAACGATTCTTTTAAGAACGAAGCGATGGCGGGGTGCATTTCACTGATACGGGTGGATTCATCAAGTGGGGTGACGGTTCTAGAGTCACACCGAAGCGGATCTACATTCCGTTTCCCCACGGGACCTGATGACTCGGACATCAAAAATATCCGAACTTGCGGGTCTTTCATCGAAGGTTGAGGGTTCCATTGGAACGAGTGTCCCCAATGAATCAGCCACGAACTCTAGGGTTCCAAACATGATACTCTGATTTGGGGGAACCTTCAGATCTAGCCATGATGGCTGATCGGGTTGGCATGCAACAAGATGTCATTGACATTGAAACTCTGATCGGGGGCGAAAGTCCCCTTGATGCAGATCTTGTCACCTACAACGAGGCGGGCCATCGATGCCTTCAGCGCTCACAGTGGAACTCTCAATGAAAGCACCAATGTCGGTGTCAAAACCGGCAGATCTCGGGTAGGGGTTCCCGAATTGTGAGACTAGGATCGACGGTAAAAGGAGATGAGGGGGACACAAGTTTACCCAGGTTCGGGCCCTCCTATGGAGGTAATACCCTATGTCCTGCTTGATTGTATTAATGGTGTAATGGTTTACAGAGTTGATCTACCTCGAGATCGTATATCTAACCCTAGATGAGTTGTTCTTTCCCTACTTCCTAAAACCCTCCGGCTTCTATAGATGTTGGGGATGCCCTTACACATGGTCAGTTACATACCGAAGATATAACTTGCCTAACTACAACTAATAACTTCGAGAACACGTTTGGACTCCCTGAAGCTTCCATCCTGGCGCAGATGGTCCTCGACCCTCCGATGTCTGCCTTGTGGTGCATATAGTCTGGCCCATGAATAATGGTCGGCTATCCGAGGACCACTTAATCCAGAACTCCCTCACCCCCGCAGTCCTTTTCGCGCCCCTACAGCTAAGTGAAATAAATAAATCACTATAGTCCGATTGCCTGGTCCGCCGCACTCTACCGCCTTCGGATTCCAATAATTCGGTTAAGGGATACAGTGCATTGGCAGAGATACGCCATGTAGTATCTACGTGGGGGCTGAAGCCGATGACTCGCATCTTTCAATTTCAACCGTCCACACTGGAGTTATAAAGGATTGCAAAATATTGAAAGCATTATGGATTATAACATTAAAGCTCTAAAATGTCTTCGGACACATTACAAATTTATACATGCATGTTATCTTTCGAACACTGTGGTGCTATTGCGCGAGCACCTTCCACTACTCCGGTGAAGTACAACACGTGACGTCTCTGTTCCTTCCCGGGAGGCAGCGGGGCGGTGGCTATATTCATTGGATCCATCCCCGGCCAGTGCACCTTGGCCTTGGCAAGGGCCATCTGGACTCCCTCGATACAGGAGGAGTGCTTCACAGTGTCAAGGCGGGGCGATGCGGCGATTAGCTTCTGCACCAGGCTAAAGTAGCTTCCTGGCAGTGGCCCGTTGGGCCATAAGAGGATGTAGAGGTCCTTCATGGATGGCTCCGCCATCTGGTGCAGCTCTATCAGCTGCTTTAGTTTCTCAACAAGAAGAGGAGAGCACTCACGGGCTCCGAACTGCGCACAGAACAGAAGAGCTTCGTCTCCCTCTTCCCTCGATGCGTACAGCTGATTGGCATCCGCTACGCTCTCCTGAAGGTAGGAGGAAGTGCATGAGAAACGCCACACCTGGGTAAGAAACTTGAAGTTGCTATCCCTGAAGACACACTACAGTAAGTATGGCCTACTACCCGTTATGTCCTTCGCTTGGCGGACCTGCTCCATGAAGAACCATCTATCCACCCGCTCCTTTTGGAGATCGGTTTTTAGTGTGGATAGTTCGGCTTGGCACTCCTTGCCTTCTTGCTCAAGGACCTCACACTTGTGGTTGGCATCCTTGAGTTACAGTTGGATCTCCTGCACCCGTGCCTCGTGTTTGACGCTGGTGGACCTCAAAGCCAAAAGCGCGGTGGCCACTTGTCTGCCTCCCTTTCAACCACCGCCTCCTCCATGTCCTGTCGCAGCTCAGCCTTCAGCTTTTCCACCTCCTTCACCAAGGTTGTTTGATCATTAACACTATGAAAAACTGCATGGACAGTATTCCGGCAAAAGGTGTATGGATGTGGATTCAGACTTACCTTGCGCCTCGTCAAATCTTTTGTAAAGAGCATCAAGCTCGTCTTCAGAGATTTTGAGCTTCAGCTTCAGCTCGTCCAGCTCGTCGCCATTTACGGCCACTGTCGATGACGAAGCCTGCAACACGCAAATATTTGTAAGGTTGCCTGTGTTATGTACTCGTGAATTGTCGTCAACCCAATCATAAGACCGACCCTCTTAGGGGCTATAGTATGGTTATGAACACATACTTTGTATATAGTGCGGAATCGGGTACATGATTGACCCCTAGGCAAGTTTTTTCAAACTCACCTAGGACCCGAGGGATGCTATATATATAATAACGACAATAAAATAATATTTTGCAAACACAGTGTCGCGTGGTTTACCTGAAAGCCGTTAGGAGACCTTTAAAGGCCTCCTTCAGTTTGTTATCAACAGACTAGATGCTCTATAATATTGCACCCATAAGGGTGCGGTGCTCCTCGGAGATGGAGGCGCTCGATAAAGCCTCCTCCATGACCGGCCATCCATTGCTCGGTGGCGCCGATGGTGATCGGATAACCCGATCACCAACCGGGGTTTGAACCGGTACCTCCGGAGGCGTGGTGCCCTCCAGAAATGCCCTCGGAGAGGACTGGGTGACAGCTCGTCCGTCCTCCTTAGTATCCGGGTGGGGTACCTCCCCCCGGTCTTCGGTTACTGAGGTGTTAGCCTCTGCCATAATGTCGTCTGCCCCGACGCTAGTGCCCGGCTCCATTTGAGCATGATGGGAAGACACATTCGCAGTGTCCTTCGCGGCGCCTGGAGTGGCGGAATGCGACGCATTCCCGGTCTCCGCTAGTTCAGTGGGTGGGGTATCCCCGTCTAAGACTTGGTCGGTGGGGAGCACGCACGGGGGTTGCAAAGTCTATAAATGCCCGCATGTTATTAAACTATGAACTCATTAATGATAACTAAAGGAGTCTTCGGATTCTCACCTTGGAGCAGGGGGCTTGACCCTTAGGGTCCATTGTGGAACCCTCTCAAAGTCATCGGAATCAGTATTCGAGTCCGAACTATCGTCGGACAGGATTACCTATGACCGATGCACCCTCTTTGCGGAGGAGAGGGTACCTCCTCCGTGGTGTCCGATGATGCCGCTATCTTTCTTGTGAGGGGGGAATCGCCCTCCCCCTCATCTTTGTCCTCATCCTCATGCTCTGTTTGATTCGAGGAGGCATGGGTTTCTTTGGACGCAACCTCTGGCTGGTCCCTGATGCGCAGGCCATCTTGCCTTGGTTTCTTCTTCTTCTCTTTCTTCGTAGGCACCTCGTAAGATGCCTCAATCAGCATCTCCGCTAACAGCCCGGACCTTGGGTCTTTGGGCTGAGGTGCCGGGCAGTCGATGCCCATGGCCAGACCTGGCCATGGGCAGCCCGGCCCGGTCGGCCCGGCCCAAAAAAGCCAGACCCGACCCTGCCCGACCTTGCCTACGGGCCGGGATCGGGCCTAGATTTTCAGCCCGATGGTTGGGCCGGGGCCGGGCCCGGGCCTGCCAAAATGTGGATTTATGACTATGTCGGGCTGGGCCTGCCGGGCCAGGCTTTCTTCAGGCTCGGGACAGGCCTGGGCCCAAATATCAGGCCCGGCGGCCGGGCCGGGCCGGGCTCAGGCCCAGGTTTCTCGCGATGGGATTTTTTAGGCCCGGCCCGAGGCCCGGCCGGGCTCGAGGTTTGGCCAAGTATACCCGTGGCTTTGCTCAGCCATTTCCGCGGAATGATCGAAAAAGATGTTATAGATCTTCTCTATGAAGGACAGAGCGGATCAACCAAAATTATATCGTACCTTGGAAGCAGGCTTGGCGGCATGGAGACCCCGATCTTCCTCTTCGGATGGCCAATCCTCTTGCGACTTGAAAAGTGCCTTCCATAGCTTCTCTCGCGTAGTGTGGAAGAGGTGTAGAATTGTGGGTGCATCATCGAGCTGACGATCCCACAGGGGAGTATCCTGGCGCTTGCAAGGGAGGATGCGTTGTCGGAGCATGACCTGGACCATGTTGGTCAGCGCATTGTCATTGTCGATCATAGAGCCGATGCGCTTCTACAGGTCGCTCACTTACTTGTTCGGTCCCCAGCTAAGGCCCTTATGGAGCCATGAAGTTAATCTGGTGGGGGGACCGGACCTGAATTCGGTAGGGGCAATCTGGCCTTCCTCCTATGGCTCAGTGATGTAAAACTAATCCTTCTGCCATACCTTGATGGTGTCGATGAAGGTGCCAGAGGGCCATGCAATGTGGGTGAGCTTGCTGATAATAGCTCCACCACAGTCTGCGTGTTTGCCGCCGACACACTTCGGCTTGACATTGAACACTTTGAGCCAGAGCCCAAAGTGTGGCTCGACCCGCAAGAACGCCTTGTAGATGAGGATGAAAGCCTATATATGCATCAAGGAGTTCGGCGCGGGGTCATGGAAGTCGAGGCTGTAGAAGAACATTAGCCCCCTGACGAAGGGGTGGGGCGAAAAGCTCAGTCCCCGGATGAAGTGGGGGATGAATACCACCCTTTCACCTAGCTTGGGAGTGGGGATCACTTGGCCCACCTCCGACGTGCGGTGAGGGATGTTTGCGGGAAGGTAGCTGGCATTCTTGAGGTCTTGGATGTCTTGGTCGGTGACCATGGAGGTCTCCCACTTTCCATTGGAGCCCGCCATGGATGAGCTCGAAGGGGGAAGAGTGGAAAACCTGGATCTGCAATTTTGAGACTAGGAGGAATGTGGAAGCAGAGGAGGCGAATGAGAGATGTGGTTAGGGTATGGGATTTTCCTTCCCTTTTATGAAGCTTATCTCTATTTAGCCTCCCTCTGTTGCACTGTGGATCCCTCTGCTTCCCGAGACGTGCGTGCCACTGCGCACGCATGATTAAACATATCCTGTATAAAATGAGGCACAATCTGTGCATTAATAGATTGTGTTGATTGAAACGGTCTCGAACCGCGAATCGAGCTTTTTCAACTGGCCTAGCGGTCGTGGTGGGCCGTGACCTTTCTTCAGAAAGGTTGTCAGGGGACGTTGTTTTACCCCTTGATGTTTGGCCTTCGCGGCCGACCTATTCACGATGTCCGAACATGCCACTATTCGGAAAACTACAAGTCGTTGGAGGCCGAACTAAATTCTGCGGGAAGAACTCACCTCGCAAGCCGAAGACTCTAATTGCACGAAGCGAGTGAAACTAAGACCCTTTGCGTTGGAGACAAGTTCGGGAGCGACTGAGGCAGTCCTAGATTAAGGGTCCTCGGGAGGCTGACCTGGCCCATATGGGCCGGACTGTATGGGCCACTTGCCGAACACTGATCGATCAAAGGCCCTGTCTCCAAGAAGAAAGCTTCGAGAATCGTGGCTTGTCCTCCATGTTTGATGTAGCAAATAGGCATGTTTATCTCTTAAGAAGAAATCACCCTTACCAAAAAATGAGTGCTGAATTTGATGGTACAGTAGAGATAGGAACAGGCCCAAGACCCTATGATGGGGAAAAAGTCCACAACATGGTTAAAAAAATTAATGTTGTGCTTGGCAAGGGATCCGGTTCAACGTCTAAAATAACACCCAGGGACCAAGTGTTTAAGAAGAAATCGGTGTTCTGGGAACTACCTTACTCGGAGTTCCTAAGTGTACGTCATTGAATTGAGATGTCATGGATGTAGAGAAGAATGTCAAGCATCCTTGGTACTCTGCTCAAGATTAAAGGCAAAATAAAGGATGGTGACGGTGCTCGACTCGATATGCTTGGTGATCAATCACAATGCATGAATGAAGCAGAAGATGATGACAAATTGCTCAACCAACACCAGAGTTACAATTTCACTACAACAGAAGTAAAAGAGTTCTTCACATTTTTGTTGTCAATTAAGACACCCTCTTCCTACTCCGCAAACATCGGAAGTCTTGTGGATGACAGCTTTGGTAAAAATAAGTTGTCTCACATGAAGTCACATGATTGCCATGTAATGTTGACACAAATACTCTCGGTGGCCATAAGGAATATGATGGACATAGACATGAAACACACATTGATTGATCTCTCTGATTTCTTCAACAAACTATGGCAGAAGGTGGTAGATGTTGATGAGCTGGATAATATGCAAGATGATATTGCAAGGATATTCTCAAACTTAGAGATGTTCTTCACACCGTCATTCTTTGATGTCATGGTCCATCTCACCATGCACCTTGTGTACGAGATAAAGTATTGTGGTCCTGTGTTTCTTAGCAACATGTATCCTTTCGAGTGGTACGTGGGAATATTGAACTGCTATTGTCGGAACCGATGTCATCCATAGGCAAGCATCCTACAAGGTTATACCACGGAGGAGGTTGTTGAGTTTTTCACCGGATACATGAAACTTAGACCTATAGGTGTGCCCCTCTCCTGCTATGAGGGAAGGCTGGCTAGTAAGCCGGTCATTGCTGGCTCACAGATTTGTGCACCTAGAGATATGGCCGATCAAGCCCATTTTTCGGTACTGCTTAACATCCCGATACTCGACGCTCATGCTGCAGAACACATGGAGGAGATACGACGAAGCAACTTACCCAGTGTGTTGTCACCAACCGTCGAGACAAATGCACACAATAGGGACTATATAAGATGGCTGAAGGATCGTTTGACAAGTGGACCCCAATAAGATCTTGCAAAGTGGTCGGCACAAAAGCCATAAACAATGATTATGAAGTATCAAGCGTACAACATAAATTGCAACACTTTCTACACTGAGGAACGTGATGCTAAGACCTCGTATCAGAACATCTCTGTTCGAATAGAATGCCTAACTATAGAGGAAGATTATAAACATCCGTACTATGGAACCATTGAAGATATTTGGTAGCTTGACTATGTTCAAATTAAGGTGGCATTATTGAAGTGCAAATGAGTCCCTCTTAGTAGCGTAAAGGTTGATGCTTACAGTAGGAAGACATATATTGACCGTAGAGCTATGGCATATCACAAGCACCCATTTATGCTTGCTAGTGATGCTACCCAGATTTTCTTTGTGCCAGACCTCTTGCATGCGCACTGCCATGTAGTGATGTATGGGAAGAGGATGGTACTAGGCGTCGATAATGTTGGTGATGATGAGGATTACAATCAATATGATGAGTTTCCACCTGAAGGGCCATGCGACATAAAAGAGGAGAAGCGTAAAATCATGAGAAATTATAAGTTCATCATGGGTCAACCTAATGATCGCGATCACCCCATGTACATGGGAATTGATTCAAAAAAGTAGTCATTATGTCTACTATACTGAATTGTTGCATGTCCTAAATTGTGAGGGATGTGTAGAGAGTTTGTTCTGTTATAAGTTTCGCATGTACTATATTGCGAGGTATGCACGGCCTTATGTTGATGTAGATTAATATGTTGTCATCTGTAGCAATGAATTTGAAATATTCATGATAATTTACTCTATAGCTATAACAATCATTTCATCTCACTCCGGAATGTATGAACTAAACATGTGCAGTATGGTTTACTAATCGCACACAGTTGGTAAGCTAGAACCGTGTGCTTTCTAAACCGTAGCCTATGAAACCTAATGCATGCAATGTGAGTCCTGATTTTTGATTGGATAAAACTCCAAACCACATGGATCATGTGTCTGCACTGTAAGATTCACGCAGATCGAATGGCGGTCCTTATACCTCTCGTCAACACACGCTGTTGAAGTTGGGATTTGATTTATATGCAATAAATGCCCCATAAATGATACAAAATATTGAAAATATCAAACGAGCCCATAAATGCACTAGAAAAATCAAACCTAGCATATAATTATGATTGACTACTGTGGGATCAAATTTGGAGGAGAGGCGATGAAGACACCGTCAATTCGAGTTTAATTTGCCACTTCTCCCCTTGGAACTATGATCCTTCTGCTCAGATTCTATTGTTTCCAATTTCCGATAGTTGTAGCTTGTGCCAAATTTTACCAAATTTTTCCACGGTGTCTCGAGATCACGCCATGATGACACACCAATTTTCTTGATGTTTTGAGTCCATCTGCATTTCCTGTAATTAAATTACTGACATTTATTTAGGTGGACACATCTCCCGTCCGAAATGCTTGACAATTCTTCTCATTGATTGCACAATGACGAAAAACACGCAAAGTGACACACAAATGATTTGTAAGAGATTCTTTGCCACCACCCACACGTACTTCATGTTGGGATATTTTATTTATAAGAACTAATTAACATGGTAACTGCAAAAATATGACTTAAATATAGCAAACAAGACATGCAATCCACCAGAAGATCAATATTAGGAGTACAATGATATTTTCATACCATGGAAAAAACCAAGGTAAAAGGATGAGGTTGACATCGATTGGAGTCCAAAATGCCAACTCTACTTTTCATAAACCATGATCCCTTATGTGACATGCATTCGTTTTCAAAGGGCAGGCCATCACAACTTTCGGCAGACATTACCAATTTTACCACGGGGTCTTCACATCATGCCACTGTGACACACCTATTTTTGAAATATTCATAATACATCTGCATTTCCTCCAATTAAATTACTTACAAGCCCCATGTTGGTAAAAAAATGTCTTCAAATTAGTAAACAAGTCATGAAATGCGTCCGGAAATCAATTCATGGGCTAATAGTTGATTGTCTGCGGATGAAAATAATTTGAGCCAAAATGATGAAGTCCCAAATTCATTTGAAATAAAATATGACTATTTTGCATGGACAAATAGCAGATGATTGGTTACCTAGAACCGTGCGCTTTCTAAACGTAGCCTTTGAAACCCAATGCGCGCAAAGTGAGTCCTACTTTGATCGTGCATCTACATCGTAGGATTCATCTAGATCAAATGACAGTCCTTAAACCACTCGTCAACACACGCTTTTGAAGTTGGTATTTAATTTATATGCAATAAATGCCCTGTAAATGCGAAAAATGGCCTAAATATAGCAGGCGAGCGCAGAAATGCGCCAGAAAATCAACATTAGGGTACAATGATAGCTGCGTACCATGGAAAAAATTTCGAGACAACATGATGAGGTCATGTCTACATTTCAAAGTTTTCGTGTTTTCATTTTGAACAAATTTGTGTTGCTTGTGCACACGGGTTTCTATACTAAACCGTCTGCAAAGTTTTTTCAGTGGGGCATAGGGCGATCTTTTTTCACCCTTTTCACCGAAGCCGCCAACATGCCCCCGTCCCGTGCCCCTAAACCCGCTCCCTCCCCCGTTTTGCTCATCTGTCCACGTATTCCACCCAAACTCCATTGACATATAGCTCCCTCCCCCTCCCATCCCCCAGATCCACACCAGAATCCTTTCCGACATTGTTGTGCCCAAGCCGGCCGTGTACCGGCTTACCAGCGTCAACCCTACCCTTCACTGTCGCTCCGAACACGCGTTTGCCCATGCCTAGTCGTCTACATTTCCTCGCTAGCTGCCGTCGAGCATATCAATCCTATAACCTCGCAACTCCTATCGGATTTAGACAAAAAACCGGTCAGTTGCTACCCTTCATCGAGGTGAGGTCTATTATCTTGCGATCCCTTTTCTTATTTGGTTCGTTTTGTCCCCAAAATGATTATAAAATAATGGAGAGCGTATTTATGTTCATCAGCTACCTTCTAACTTATAAGTTGTATTTGTTCCAATTAGTTATTGTCGAATTACATATCATGTGCACACGAGTCACACTAAATGAACAGATTAGCCGTACATTTCCAAATGATCACATGCCATGTTTAGACAGCTAGCTTCCAAGCTGTTACATTTTTTTCTGATTACCCCCCTTTTCTAATATTTACATGTGTATTATGTAGGTGTCTATTAGCAGTGACGACAGTCATACTTCTGGTGATGTATCTTCATCCGAGTCCGAAGCCAACATGTCTGCAACAGATGATTGTGTACCAAGAAATTATGAACGGGATAGAGCTGCCACAATCACCCGTCCGGTCAAGAGACGGAAGAGTGCTCCAAGAAATCCCACACACAAGCCTAAAGGTGTATATGAAGTAACTGACGTCGATTTGAAGTCTTGGTCTCCAACTAAAGCTGATAAAGCACGCACGAGGTTCAGGAGTGTGTGTGGATTTGTTTGCAGGGCAAGGCTCAACATAAATCTGCTGGGGTTTCGGAAGGCTGGTATAGAAACATGGTAGAGGATAGTCCGTGAGATCATGGCGCACTTCAATGTTCATGAGGAGTGGAGAAAGAAGGTGGAACACGCTGCACTAAAGAAGGCCAGGGATGCTTGGAGAAACTGGAAGCATGTGTCAAACAAGAAGTTCATGAGTCAAGGCAAGGACCCAATCCCCTCGTACCCCCAAATTACAAAGGAAGGTTGGACACAATTCAAAAGGGTCATGGCCAATGAAGATTTTATTAAGAAGAGTGCCATGTAATCGGAACTTCAGAAGAAGAACGCACACCCCCACCGTATGGGTGTGGCAGGATACTACTACATGAAACCGATATGGGAGCTGGAGGACAAAGAAGAAGTAACTGCGGGTGGCAAACCAGCCTTTAGTAAAATTAGGGGCACTCGCGAGGCATAGAGACGGTTCTTATTACTTGCGGACACATGCAAAGAGGCATAGAGACGGTTCTTATTACTTTGAATACTCAACAGATAAAGAACTGTATGATGTGATGGCAAAGGCTTCCAAAAACACTAGAAGGTTGTATAGGAACTCAGGGCCATGTGACATTTTGTCCGAGGCTCTGACTACCAGAGAGCCCCTGGCCATGCTAGGGGTATTGGGGTTAATGTCCCACACAAGGGGGCTTTCTCACTAAGCAAAGAAGAGATGCTCGGCATGAAAAAAGCTAGGAGTGATTATAAGTAGAGAGACTTGCGCTAAAAGATTAAGAGCGACATGTATCCTGTAGTTCGAAAGGAAGTTGAGGAGTCATATATACAGGAGAAGACACTAATGCTGAGAGATAGGCATGAGACGCAAGGGGATGTGGGCATGGATGATGCCACTTATTGTATGGAAACACTGGACAAGAGTAGCTGTGCATCAGCTGAACCTAGCGACAATGATGCTGCAACTGGACATGATGGTGCTATATCTGATCTATATGGATAGGGGGAGAGAGTGAGGGTCATGCTTACACATTATGAAGGTACTTTAAAATGTGCAACGCCATGGATTTACAACCCTGACTTTGATGGGGGTCTGTTGTTGGCCAATGTGCCATTGAAGTCGGGTTGTGTGAAGTGCTATGTGACTGAAATAAATCCTAGATTCAGTAATTTCCCCCCTGATGAATGTCCTTGGGGACCCTGGTGAGATGAGGACCTTGGAAGAAACACGGTTAAATCATATCCAGTGGCCACAGAAATAAATATACTTCCTGGATGAGACCCCTCCAGCCCCACCAAAAGCAACTAATGTCGCCCTCGAACCGATGACTCTCATCTCGCCACAACAGATCTTGTGTGATTCCCCCGATCAACATACTCTTGGGAATCACATGCCTGAGGCATCAACCTGTGATCAACCCGACCGACTTCATGCCATAGAGGCCAGGTCATCATCCCGTCCTGGGAAGCCTATGGAAAGGCCTACAACTGCTGAAGATGTATCATCGGTTTAGATGTCGGCCACTAAAGCAGAAAGAGCACACATGTAATAGCCCAAGTGCACCCCTTGACCTTTTGGTCATGTATCTCTTGTGAACCTCTATGTTTTCCATGTGCCTTTAATTTAGTAAGAATTTGCTTAACGCCATTCATGCATCATGCATCATGATCATCATCTAGTGCATTTCATTTATTTGCCTTGTTTACTTGTGGATGTGGGGTTGTGATGTGAGGTTGGTCTGATTGAATGCATGTGTGCCCTGTGTTTGGCTCTCCTCAAACCCCCTCTCTCATTTCAACTCAAACTTCTTTTACTCCTATTTATTTTGTGTCACAATCAGCTTGTCCTCTAAATGTTTTAAAAATGTTCTAATGCTCTGGTTAATTGATTAGGGCGGAGTAGCTGAGCTCTTCCATGTGTTGTTGGTTTTGTTATTAATTTCACTAATAAAAAAGCAAGTTTATTAAAATAATGTAATTAATTTAGTTTGTCTAAAAATGGCTAGTTCATTTTCTATGAATAGGAGGCATTTGTTTGTAGTGCCAAAGTATTTTGGTTTCCCAAAATCCTTTGTTTTCTTCCGTGGGGCTTATTTTGGTTTGGTATTGTTTTATTAAAAAGAGTAAAACCCTTTTGTTTCCCTGAGAGAGAGAGCTTGCCTCTTGGGCCTCCTTGCCCCCGCAGCGGCCCAGTAGCAGTAGTAGCCGTAGAATGCAGCCCACCAGCGCGCATTCGTCGTCCTCCTCGTGTACAACAGCAATCCAGAGCGCCACGTCGCCGTCTCTGTAGATTTGCTGGCCGTCGATGCCCCTAGAGCCCGATATAAGGTGTCCTCTGTGCCCTAGCTTGAACCTTCGCTCCATTCCCCCCATCCTCTCGCATCGCTGCTGGTCAGGTAAAGTAGCCAAGCGCCATCGTCGCCCTGCTCGCCATGCTCCGGTCGAGTGCGTGCTTGAGCTCGGGGGTAGCGTCCCCGCCTCGTCTTCTTCCTCCTCGATGCGTGGATCGAACCGAGAGAGTCCCTATCATCTTCTTCGTCTTCACACGCATCGTCTGCGAGCCCGGAGCGTCGTCCTCATCACCTTCTTCCTCCTACAGTCCTGGTGCAGCAGCGGCGCTGGACTTCTTCACCTCATCGCCGTCGACTAGTTGTGTCCCCGACCTCCTCATCGTGCCAAGGTAGTGGAGGTACCTTCCTCTCCACCTCCATGCCATTGTTATCGTTGATGGCCGCCTGTAGCTCTCTGCCATGCCATGTCTTTGCCGTGCTCCCCGTGCCCCATGCCTGTATCTGAACCTGTTCTTCAGAGAGGGTGCAGCTAGTGCTGCTGCGCCATGCATCGCCCTCCGCGCTCTCGTTCGTCTCGTCGTGCGCCGCGTCGTTCCCATCGGTGGTGTAGGACCAAAAAGTATGCCTAGAGGGGAGGGGGTGATTAGACTACCTGACAAAATTAAAAGTTTTGCCTATCAATTTTTAGGGTTGACAGTTTTTGGCATTTCATGGCAAGTCAAGTACACCCTACACATGCAAGTCTAAGAGTATATAGCAGCGGAAAGTAACAAAAAGCATGTATAGAAGGGATAGGGTAGGAAGATCAAACGCAGTTGTAGACACGATGATTTTTCCTCTGGTTCCGATAGGTGGCACTATCGTACATCCATGTTTATGGAGTCTTCAACCCACGGAGGGTAATGGTCGCGAGAGTCCACGGAGGGCTCCACCCGGAAGGGTCCACGAAGTAGCAACCTAGACTATTCCATAACGGCTTCCGTCAACGAAGGACCAGCCTCACTATGGGTAGATCTTCACGAAGTAGGCAATCTCCTTGCCCTTACAAACTTCTTGGTTCACTCCACAACACGAAGTAGGAGGCTCCCAAGTGACACCTAACCAATCTAGGAGGCACCACCCTCCATAAGGTAATAGGCTCGGTAATGACGATGAACTCCTTGCTCTTGTGCATCAAGCTGATATACTCCTCAACACCCAATCACTCTCTCACAGATTTCGCATGGTGGAAGAGATGGGATTGGTGGAAAGCTATCTGGGGAGGCTAGAATCAAGATCCATATGATTGGAGTGGAAGATCTTGACCTCAACACAAGGGTAGGTGGTTCTCTCTCAAAAAATCTGATAGGATAGGTATGGAATAGTTCTGAGTGCTTCACGTTCGAGTAGGTGGTGGTGAAGGGGTATATATAGGCATCCCCAAAAATCCAACCGTTACACACAAAATGACCAACTCGGTGACACCGATGTGTTAATCTCGGTGGTACCGAAGTGACCAAAAGGTGGCAACTTTTGAATCTCGATAAAGCCGATATAGGAAACTTGGTTGCACCGATAAGGTGACCAATGGCCAGATTTCCAATCTCGGTGGCGCCGATCCAACATTCTCGGTGGGACCAAAAATGTGAATTTGCATAACAGAAAGTTGGCAACCTAAACTCGGTGGCACCGGTATGGAATCGGTTGCACCGAAGTGGCTAGGGTTTGGCTTGAGTCTGTCTAGGTTCTGGAATCGGTGGCACCGGTATGGGAAAGTTGGTTGCACCATTTTTGAGTGTTAGGTATAGAACAGACTTTGGTGGGAGAGTTCGTGGATGTTTTTGGCGACTATCACTTGTGCACGTTTGAGCATATTGTTCACCAAGAAAACCTTACCCCCTTTTAATAGTATTGGCTTTCCTATGGACTCAAAGTGATTTCTCACAAATATTAAATGTAGAGTCGTCTTGCTTGAAGCTTGGCCAACCTATTTCCTTGCATCTTGGGGTATGTCCACAATCTCCTTTTGCCAATCCTATCATTGAACATTTCCTGAAATGTACTTGGTGGAAACATTAGTTCAATGACTTATAGGTTGTTATTAATTACTAAAACGACCAAGGGAGCAAATGTGCTTTCAATCTCCCCTTTTTTGTTAATTGATGACAACATATAGATCAAAGCTTCGACATATGATAAATTTAATGAATATAATCATCGCTTTGAGAGGTATGTGATAAGCAAGAGCTCCCCCTAAATTTGTGCATTATTTTGAATTTGTGTTTGAATGCAAATGCACAATCGATTAGGTATATGGGGTACTTCTTCCATGTCACATAAAACTTGGTGGTGTGCAAGAATAATTTAGAATGAATAACATGGCACAACACACTCAAGCAAGGGTGAATGATCATCTCATAAGCATTAAGATGATAGGAAATAGTTGCATCACACATAACAACGTAAAATAGTAGCGTAACACACATGTATCTCACATCAAACAAAAAGAACCAAATGTTTTGAAAAGCAATAAACACCAAAACGCTCTCTCGCTCGAAGCCTAAAGATCTATATACACTTCTCCCCCTTTGGCAATAAGTTACCAAAAAGTTCAACGGCATACATCTAAACATTCTTGGGCATATCTCCTCGGGTTGTTGATGAAGGAGTCGAGACGACAGCGTTGGCGAAGATCTCTGCAGATGTCGTGGATGGAGCTGGAGTGGTCACTGATGGAGGAAAAGCTGATGGAGCTGATGGAGCTAATGGCGCTGGCATAGTGGCTGATCTAGCCTAAGTGGTGAACTGAGTGCCTAACCCTAGAGGTGATTCATCCTCATCATCATCATCATCGTCATCATCTGAAGTAGAAGAGACCCGAGGGATGTGCACGGAGTCAACTTCCTTCTGAAGCTCTATGACGGTCTTAGTCAGCCTGTCCACCTTATTAGTAAGGGTCTTGATTCTGGTCTCAAAGATCCTGACAAGATTGTTCTGGTTGTCCAGAATCCCCTTAATGTCTTTCTGCATGCCCTGAACTGATGAAATCAAGAGATCCATTTGCTCATTCCTGGATCTTGGGACCTGAGCACTAGTGGCTCTAACTGCCACTGCTTCCTCCTGAGCTGCAAATGAAGTGGGATGATTAGCATCCATCACCACAACATTGTCCTCGAGATCTGGCTGTAGGGGCAAATGTGGATGATCTAGGGCAAAGATGGGCTTCTCCAGTCTTGAGTTAATGAGCATTTGGATGTAGGGTGCATAACACCAGGAGTGCTTCTGTTCAGCAGCAACCCTCTTGATTGTCTCAACAATCAGATCCATGCCTCTGATGCTGGTGTGTCTGTCAAGGTGGATCAACATGTTGATGGAGTGGCCTCGGATCATCTTGTCATCTCCTAACTTGGGCATCAAAGTATGCCTCGGAATGGAGTTCATCGTGCGGAGGCCATCTTGGAGAAAGTAGATGGATCCTAGCCTATGAGAGTTCACATTTGCAGCAGGGCTCTCCTTGTACATGTTAGCCATAGCATTGTGGCTAGCCTTGGATTCTGAGTAAAAATCCAAGTCACCATCCTGTGCTTCAAGAACTCCTAAGATATCAGCCCATTATTCAATAGTTGATTCGTACCTTGCACCTTCAGTCATCCATACAATTCTACCGTCTCCGTAGAAGTGTGCAGTGGAGTAGAATTGCATGATCATTTCATCATTCCAAGCTGTGAATTCTCTGCCAACGAACTCATATAGACCTATGCAGTGGAAGTTGTCTTGGACATTTGGAAAGTAGTTCTCATTCTCCTTGATGAACTTCCAATCAACGTATCACATATCACTGACAGCTGGACTCTTGTCAAAGAGCACAGTCTCATAGAAGTGTTGTTGCTCCTTGGTATAGAACCTGTAGTCCGCTGCTGTTTTGTTCCTCTGGGCATAAGGATCTATAGCTCTCCAAGCCCTCAATCCTGAATCCTTCCTCTTCTTCATGTCCTCAACTAGTGGGTAGTTGGCATTGTGTACTGGAAGGTGTGGTCTGAGCTTCATCAGTGTTGTCAAGTCATCGACATCTTCAACTCTGGAAGCAGTTCCTTTGTTCTTCTCAGAAGATGGAATCTACCTAGTTGTCCTCTTAGGCTTCTCAGCAGCCTTCTTCGATGTGCTGGTCTTAGGCATAGCATCAGACATAAGTTTCCTTGCCTTCTTCTTGGGAGGAGCCTTTGTAGTTGGCTCATCCTCCTCTTCCTCAGCAGCAGCACCAGATGCTTCCTCTGGATCTTCATACATGGAAGTAGGCCTACCCATCACATGAATAATCCTCTTCCTAGACTTTTTCTCCCCTGCCTTCTTAGGCATAGCTCTCTTGGGGACCTCAACAGAAATCCTTGCTATGGCAATCTCATGAGCCTTGAAGGTAGAAGCAGGAGCATATATCTTAGCAAGAATATCTTCTGGAACGAAGTCTGGATCTTCTTCATCTGAGTTCAACTTCTTCCTGGTTCTAGTGGCAGCCTTGGGCAACCCATGAGAGCTGGGGTGCCTGGCTGAGAAAGAACTGGCTTCTGGGCTTGTTCCAGAACTCATATCAACTCCTTGCTCTGGCACATTCTGACTATCTTCTGAGCCTAACATACTGACCCTGTGAATAGAGTGTAGATGAGCAGAAGTAGATGAGTTATCACAAAATGAGGCTGGTTCTTGAAATTTGAGCAATGATTTTTGAAAAAAAATTGCAATCTGTCAAATACATATCGGTGCAGCCAAACAGAAATTTTCGGTGAGACCGAGACAAACTAACTCTTTAATAGGAACTTGGCAGTATTTTCGGTCGGACCGAAAAGAGCTACTCTGATCCACCGAGTCAGTTCTCACCCTCACTGAAAAGCATATCGGTGAGACCGATATCTTCATTTCGGTTCCATCGAGATATATCGGGCGGACGGAAAAACCCTACAAAATCCATCTAACTCGAGATTTTGCAGATTTAAGTGGATGGATATAAGAGCAAAGGGTGCAAAGAGGATAATCAAGTTTCTAATGCGGAAGAATCGGATGGGGAGGACACTAGAGATCGAATCCGTACCCTAGCTTGGTGCGGATCCTCTACGGTGGCGACAATGGAGTAGATTCGTCGACGGCAGCGATTCCCAACGACGGAGGAGCACAGGAAGACAAGGGCGACAATCAGGGGTCTCGAGGCGGGAGCTTAGGGTTCTGAGGCGCGATGTTGAAGATTGAATTTCAAAGCATTAGGGTCCACAGCATATATACCCTTTACTGTCGGCGATATCGATTTTATGTCTTTGGCGTCACTGAGTTCCACAACTGTCAGCTGACAGGGACACTCGGTGTAACCAAGAATATGAAATTGGTAGTACCGAGATTGAAAACTAGATAAACCCTAGGTAATCGATGAGACCGAGATTGTGGGGTTGGTTCCACCGAGATGCACTTGGGAGGTTTTAATGGTCAGTCCTTGTCGATACAGAACTCCGAGTGCTCCACAAACAGAGGGATCGAGAAGCACTTGTTCAAATTTTGTGATGTAGCATGAATGGAATATGAGGTGAGAAAGCATAGATAGCTAAAGAGTGGTCCTAGGCATTCTTGTCCATCCAATTGGCAAAAGATAAATCAACAGCCAAATAGCAACAATTGGATGTCCTCGAATGAGAAAATAAATGCAGACCAACATGCTCACACAATAAGATGTCAAAAGAAATCATGACAAACATGCACAAACACTCTAGCATCTAACAAGCACTTGGGCGATGATGAAGTCATCTATATATGAGTATTTGACTTAGGAGCCAAGTAAGAGTACTTGATCATAGGTCATACTCATCGTTTAAGCACAAGTGGGGTTACCACTTTTACATAAAGCATTTAATGTTGTCACATACTAAGAGATGCTTTGACTCAAGTCTTAGAGTAAAGCTCCCCCTTAATGTGACATTCCCCCATAAGAGGGATAAACTAACCTTGGGTTTTGTCAATGAAGACTTCATGTTGGTGAGGTAGTTGTGGTTGCTCAATGTTGATGAAGATCACCAAGCGTTGGGAGCATCCTTGTTGTTTCTTTACTCCTCTCACCTTGTCCCTTGCTTACCTTTGAGGGAATGTGTGACTCCTTGAACTATTGCATTGAGTTGATGTTGAGTGCAAAAAGTTCTTGCCAATAATGAATGTGAGTGAATTTCATTGGCGGAGTCTCCCCTCAAGAACCTTCTAGTTCTTCTTCTTGGGGATGCACATCAAGTTGATGGGTATCCTTGGTGTTGAAGTATCCTTTGTAGTAGTTGAGCTTGAAGTAGCCTTGGGAACCCAATCCACCAAAGCTAGGGGTTCATCTTCACATGAGTCAATGTCCTCTTGAATCTTGTCTTTCCCTTGAGCTTGTTGTCTTGTGGTGGAAGGTCATCTTGAGTGTTTGTCCTCTTGGGAAGAGTATTTTCATACTTCTCCTTTTGAGGAACAAACTTGGGCTTGGGATATTAACATTCTTCCCACTCAACTCCATTAGCATTGAAGTAGCCAACACCATGATTCTTCCGGTATCCTCTGTGCTTGCGTACAATTTCCTCAAATTGCTTACATCCGGCAAGACTCTTGTAGATATCGTTTTCTATAATTCCTTTCAATAAAGCATTTTCTTTCTCAAGTGTAACTTGGCTAAGAGAATCATCATTAGTGGAATCAATAGAACTACTAGAAGCAACATCATTGGGTTTAGCATTTTTATTGTTGCTACTAGATGAAGAAACTTTCTTGCCTTTGTTACTAGATTGCTTAGTTTTAACATGACGCATGAAGGTAGACTAGAGTATTCGTTTGGCTAGATAAGATGAAGTCTTCTTTCGGAGATCGTCATTGATAGCTTTGAGAAACTCATGCTCTTGCTTCAAGTTGAGATTCTCGAAGCGTAGCTTCTCATGAGTTCTCCCAAGCTCTCTATGATCTTCGAGAGTAGATTCATGAGCTAACTTAAGAGTGTTTAGTTCTTTAGTTAGTTGTTCTATTTTTATCTGATCATCAAATGACTCATCTTGACTAGCATGAGAATTATCAAGTTCATTTTGATTAACATCACTAGTTTTATCACAAAGCAAGTCATCATCACAAAGCAAATCATCTTCATCACTATCAAAATCAAGATACTCGGGGTGTGATACCTTGGGGCCTTTAGCCATGAAGCTTCTTCCACTCCCTTCGTTTGGTGAATCAAATAGATCGTAGGAGTTGGTAGTCACTAGAGCAATCCCGGCAACACCATCATCTTGACTATGGTTGGAGTCGAAGTGATAGCTTCTCCTAGAGTTCTTGTCGGAGTCGGAGCCAGAAACCCATTCACCAACATGAGCTTGATGTTTTCTTCTTGTGTAGCTCTTGGTGTACTTGTCCTTCTTCTCCAAATCTCTACTTCTCCTTGAGTGTCTTCATTCATGAAGATCATCTCTACTTCTTCTCTCTCTTTGTGGTGACTCATTTCTTGAGCTTCGTCTTTGAGGTGACTCTTCTCTTCTTTTGTAGGGAGCCGTGCACTCATTTGAGTAGTGTCCGCGCTTCCCACAATTGTAACAATTGCGGTCACAACTTTACGAATGCTTCTCTTCATATCTTGAGTTGGAGTTTCTTTCTTTGCCTCTATTCTTGTAGAACTTGTTGAATTTCTTGACCATGAGGCTTATCTCTCAATTGGTGACAAGGTTGTTGCTTGAAGTTGTGGGAGCATCACTTGTGGCTTTGTAAGCACCGCTAGACTTTTGATGAAGTTCTTCTTTATCTTTGAGTGTCATCTCATGAGAAGCAATCCTTCCAATGACTTCTGTAGGCTTGAGATCTTTGTAGTTTGGAATCATTTGGATTAATGTGCACACGGTGTCGTATCTCTCATCCAAAGCTCTAAGTATCTTCTTGATGATGAATTTGTCAGTCATTTCTTTGCTTCCTAAGCCGATAATATCATTTGTGATGAGAGCTAGCCTAGAGTACATCTCTACGACCCCTTCGCCATCCTTCAACTTGAATTTGTCAAGCTGACCTTGAAGAACATCTAACTTGGATTCTCTCACGGACTCGGTTCCTTCGTGCATATCAACCAAAGTATCCCAAATCTCTTTTGCATTCTCAAGGCGGCTGATTTTTTTGAATTATTCGGGGCATAAGAAGTTGAAGAGAATGTCGCATGCTTGAGCATTGAGTTGCAACATCTTCAACTCATCTGCGGTCGCTTCACGATCCGGTTCCCGTCCATCCACAAAGAACTCACCTTGCAAGCCAACACGAACAACAGCCCAAACGGTGGGGTTATGACCAAGAATATGCATTTTCATTTTGTGCTTCCAACTAGCAAAATTAGTGCCATCAAAGTACGGACCTCTATGGTGATAACTTCCCTCACTAGATGCCATACTTCTCCTAGGTTGTGAGACCTAAGCAATGGAGACCAAAGCTCTGATACCACTTATAGGACCAAAAAGTATGTCTAGAGGGGGGTGATTAGACTACTTGACTAAATTAAAAGTTTTGCCTATCAGTTTTTTGGGTTGAGGGTTTTTAGCATTTCATGGCAAGTCAAGTACACCCTACACATGCAAGTTAAGAGTATATAGCATCGGAAAGTAACCACAAGCACGTATAGAAGGGATAGGGTAGGAAGATCAAACACAGTTGTAGACATGATGATTTTTCCCATGGTTCCGATAGGTGGCGCTATCGTACATCTGAGGGGTCACTAGAAGAGTGTCTAGAGGGGGGTGAATAGACTGTTAGCAGAAATTTAAAACCTAACCTTTTCCCAAGTTAATTGGTTGGCAGATTTTAACAGTTTTAACACAGCTAGCAAGTCTAATAGCCCTACACATGCATGTCAACAAATATGGCGGTGGAAAGTAAAGACATTGCATATGAAGTAAGTGTTGAGATAGGTAGGAAGATGAAACGTAATTGTAGACATGATGATTTTTACCGTGGTTCCGATAATGTTGTGTTCATCCTCGGGCTTCTCCATGAGTGTCCACACTTTATTCCTTTTGAAGTTGTGAAGCTCTTCATGCATAGCGTTCACCCAATCTGCGTCTTCAAGAGCTTGTTCTACCTTCAAGGGCTCAATGCTAGAGATGAAAGAATAATGCTCACAGAAATTTGCTAGACGAGTTTTAGAGCGAGTGATTCTCCCTGTTTGTATATCACCAAAGATCTGGCTTAGGGGATGGTTCTTGGTCACTTGTGCTCGAACTCGGGTCAGCTTCCGATTGTTGGTTGGTGGAGCTTGTTCTTCATCATCATCTCCTTCATTTTCCTTGTTGTTGAAGGTGTCGTTACCTTGAGGTGGTGGTGAAGGAGGTTGTGGTGGATCTTCATGATGCACCTCCTTCTCTTCATCATCTTGCCGTGTACCACTTTTGGATGCCTCCATGTCATGTTGTGGTTCACCTTGTCGTGAAGTAGGGGCTTCCACTTGAGTTGATGAAGTACTTTCCTTCACCTCCATGGGACGAATCTTGTCGATGGATAAATCTAGGATAGCTTCCAAAGGGTTCTTATCACCTACATCATTTGGCAATTGTTTGACTTGCGAACCATTAGATTCGTCAAACTTCACATCTACCATCTCTTCAACTTTTCGAGTGAAGTTGTTGTAGTCACGGTAAGTGTGAGAGTTCGATCCATAACCAAGTAGGAATCCTTCATGATATTTAGGAGCAAATTTAGTACGACGATGCTTATCAAGAATGTAGCACTTGGAGCC
Source organism: Hordeum marinum (assembly GCA_022496015.1). Lineage (NCBI taxonomy): Eukaryota > Viridiplantae > Streptophyta > Magnoliopsida > Poales > Poaceae > Hordeum > Hordeum marinum. Next base: position 388,368,170 of record CM039678.1, on the reverse strand, counting down.
GAATACTCGAAAGTATCCAACTTGGGGTTTGTTACCGGTGAGTAGCTCGTATGTCGTTTTACCAAGAAGCTTGTGCAAGTAAAGTCGGTTTGTGGCATGACATGTTGTTTCCACGGCTTCTGCCCAAAAGTGCTTTGGCATCTTGCATTCGTCAAGCATCATTCTTGCCATATCAATGAGTGTCTGGTTCTTCCTCTCAACAACTCCATTTTGTTGAGGTGTGTACGTAGCCGAGAACTCATGTGAAACACCTTGTTCGTCAAGAAAGGTATCCACATGGGTGTTCTTGAACTCTGATCCGTTATGGCTCCGAACCTTCTTGATCTTCACTTCAAACTGATTTTGCGGTTTGCGAGCAAAGTTCTTGAAGATCTTTTGAACCTGCGACTTATCATCAAGAAAGAATACCCATGTAAATCTAGAAAAATCATCAACTATAACTAGACCATAGGAATTTCCACCGAGACTTGTAAGTATTGGGACCGAAAAGATCCATGTGAAGTAACTCGAGTGGTCTCCTAGTAGTCATGATATTCTTAACAGGATGACTTCCACCTACTTGCTTTCCAGCTTGACAAGCGCTACAAATTCTATCTTTGTCAAAGATAACATCTTTAACACCAAGTATATGATCTCCTTTGTTAAGTTTGTCTAAATTACGCATGCCAACATGTCATAATCTTCTATGCCAGAGCCAACCTTTAGATGATTTAGCAATTAAACAAGTGCGAGATTTGGATCTCTTAGTGAAATCGACAATGTATAGATCACCTCTACGGATACCGGTAAAGACAATTTTATGATTATCTTGACGAAACACTTGGCAATCTATTTTCCTGAATAACACATTGAAACCGAAGTCGGAAAGTCTAGACACGGAACGAAGATTATAGCCAAGAGATTCAACAAGCATAACATTTTGAATAGATCTATCATGGGATATGATCACCTTACCAAGACCAAGTACCCTACCCTTGGAGTTGTCTCCAAACTTTATGTACCTTCGCGATCCATGGTTTGGTGTGATCTCTTCAAACATTTCTCTATCTCCGGTCATATGGTCGGTACATCCGCTATCAAGAATCCACTCTTTTCCTCCAGACATGTAATCCTTGAGGTTTCCCATGAGACTTAGATTCTTGATGATATTCTACTCGATATCGAATAGCTCGTCTTCATCATAGTAGCCATGTTCCACATTGTCACCATCAAGTGGAAAATCCTCGTCATAAAGAACAAGAGATTCGTTAGGATGGTGATCATGACAATGTTCAAGTTTATGAATGCGAATGGCTTGTATAATGATATTGTTGATGATTGTGACATCTCCTTTAGCATGCATGAGGTCTCTAAGCTCAAATAGGAAAGCATCAAATTTAGGATCACTAGGTGACATTTTGTGTAAGCCAATCGTTCTATGAAGAATTTCATCAAGATTACTTAATGAATAACTTGGATATCTTTTCTCCAAATCATTCCACAAAGTGTAAGCACATGCAAAATTCCTCATTTGGTTAAGCACGTTTCTAGGTAATGATCTAACAATGAGATTAATAGTTTTAAGATTGCATAGCATATCAATTTCCTCTTCGTGTGTGGGATGCAAAGGATCAATAGGAGGCTCATAGGGGCGCATAACATATTTGCTCAATTGAAATTCATTAAACAGCTCAAGCACCACAGATTTCCATTGACTATAGTACTCTCCACCAAGAATGGGCACTCTACAACTCAAACTTCCTATACTAGACACATCCATCTTCCTCCTGGGTGATTAAACCAAAGCAATGGAGACCAATGCTCTGATACCAATTGAGGGATCACTAGAAGAGTGTCTAGAGGGGGGTGAATAGACTATTAGCAGAAATTTAAAACCTAACCTTTTTCCCAAGTTAATTGGTTGGCAGATTTTAACAGTTTTAACAAAGCTAGCAAGTCTACCAGCCCTACACATGCATGTCAACAAATATGGCAGTAGAAAGTAAAGACATTACATATGAAGTAAGTGTTGAGATAGGTAGGAAGATCAAACGCAATTGTAGACAAGATGATTTTTCCCATGGTTCCGATAGGTGGAGCTATTGTACATCCACATTTATGGCGTCTTCAACCCATCGAGGGTAACGGTCGCGAGAGTCCGCGGAGGGCTCCACCCAAAAGGGTCCATGAAGTAGCAACCTTCACTATTCCATAACGGCTTCCGTCCATGAAGGACTAGCCTCACTATGGGTAGATCTTCACGAAGTAGGCAATGTCCTTGCCCTTACAAACTTCTTGGTTCACTCCACAACACGAAGTAGGAGGCTCCCAAGCAACACCTAACAAATCTAGGAGGCACCACCCTTCAAAAGGTAATAGGCTCAGTAATGACGATGAACTCCTTGCTCTTGTGCTTCAAGATGATAGACTCCTTAGCACCCAATCACCCTCTCATAGATTTGGCATGGTGGAAGAGATGGGATTGGTGGAAAGCTACTTGGGGAGGCTAGAAATCAAGATCCATATGATTGGAGTGGAAGATCTTGACCTCAACACAAGGGTAGGTGGTTCTCTCTCAGAAAATCTGATAGGATAGGTATGTAATAGTCCTAAGTGATTCACTTTCGAGTAGGTGGTGGTGAAGGGGTATATATAGGCATCCCCAAAAATCCAACCGTTACACACAAAATGACCAACTCGATGACACCGATGTGTTAATCTCGGTGGTACCGAAGTGACCAAAAGGTGGCAACTTTTGAATCTCGGTAAATCCGATATAGGAAACTCGGTTGCACTGATAAGGTGACCAACGGTCAAATTTCCAATCTTGGTGATGTCGATCCAACATTCTCGGTGGGACCGAAAATGTGAATTTGCATAACAGAAAGTTGGCAACATGAACTCGATGGCAATGATATGGAATCGGTTGCACCGAAGTGGCTAGGGTTTGGCTTGAATCTGTCTAAGTTCTAGAATCGGTGGCACCGGTATGAGAAAGTTGGTTGCTCCAATTTTGAGTGTTACGTATAGAACATGCTTTGGTGGGAGAGTTCGTCGATGTTTTTGGCGACTATCACTTGTGCACGTTTGAGCATATTGCTCACCAACAAAACCTTACCCCCTTTTAATAGTATTGGCTTTCCTATGGACTCAAAATGATTTCTCACAAATATTAAATGTAGAGTCATCTTGCTTGAAGCTTGGCCAACCTATTTCCTTGCACCCTGGGGTATGTCCACAATCTCCTTTTGCCAATCCTATCATTGAACATTTCCTGAAATATACTTGGTCGAAACATTAGTTCAATGACTTATGTGTTGTTATTAATTACCAAAACCACCAAGGGAGCAACTGTGCTTTTAGGTGGCCCCCTTGAGCAGCTGGTCACCGTAGTTGCCGCCGACGATGATCCCCTCTCCTCTATATCGAGGTAGAGGAAAGTCGTCTGCTTTCTTGGTTTATGTCGCATGTGGATCCCCTTCAGCCATTAGTCTGTGCGTAGTGTAGTCGTAGCCGAACTTGGGGGCGAACGCGAGGTCACGGGTTCAATTCCCCCACCCCCCACCCCCCCCCCCTTTCCCTTTTTTCGGTGGCTGTGGTGTGTGTGTGTTCGAGTGGGATATGGTGTGGCTACACCAGGATCCCGTGTGCGTGTGTGGTGTGTGCCTTTGTGTGTGTGTGGTAGGTGGATCCCCTGTGGACAGGTGGATCTAGTGTGGCATGTGTGTGTGTGTTAGCTGTGAGTGTATGTGTATGACAGTGGGCCTGGCCCACTTGTCATCCACATAGAGGAGCCCTGGTGTCTATGCCAGGTGGGACCCCTCCTGTTTTATTTTTTTTAATTGTTTTATTGTTTTATTTGTGTTTTATTATATTAATTCCATATATGGAAATATCCAGATCTGGACTAGGCCATTTTTGGGAATGATCAAATAGGGTAAGTTTTAACTTATGAGGGTGGCATGTTGTCTTCGAGATAGGTTTTTGGGAGCCTTGCAAAAGCATATACAGGGGTGTGATATATGGATTTGGGGTAGAAAAATCCCAGGAATTCATTGGTGTGATTTGTTTTATCATTAGAGCAAGTTTTACAAAATGTCATTTTGTCACAATATGCCATTTTGTCATTTTTGTTAGAATTAATCCATTCATGCTATGATAATTGTGTCAACATGAAAGTGGTAGTGTTTTATGAGTATTATGCCATGGTAATTTTCTTTTGACATGATAAACTTACATGTAAGTGGGAATCTTGCTCCAAAGTAGCTAATAAAATGTTGTTGATTTCAACATGCTAAATATTTCTAAGTTTGAGAATCTGCTATCATTTTTATGCCATGTTGAGTGGATGCTACCAAGTGCTCTGTTATGTTTTAGCTCAAGCTCAGTGCTAGTGTTTTGTAGAAGATATTGCCCTCTACCATCCTGTTAATTTTCATGCCATGAGGTGGTCTCTAGCGCCATTATTTTCTGTTGTCAACTTGCTATCAGCTTAATTCAGATTCCAGAAAACTGTAAATTTCACCAAGTCCCTAGAATATGTTTCATCATGCCATCTTGTGAGCTGCATGTTAGTGATTCGTGCTTCCTTTCCAGTTTGTGTAGTTGGATGATTTGATAGGCATGTTATTTAATTTCTGTTCATTCTTTGTCTGAGGTTGGAAACATCCTACAACTCTGGATAATTGTTGTGGAAGTTGCTATGTTGCTGTTTTGGGACAGATTGTGTGTGTTAGTGTTTTGTGACTTGTGGGAGCTATGATACATTGTTTTGCTTGATCTTTGGCACTATTGTGCTTGTTTTTCATTTCCTAACCAGTGGCTGCCTTGGAAGACCAAGGTATATCCCATAGCCTACCATGTCTTGTATTTTGTCTTTGTACCTTGCCGTGAGCATAGTGTGAGATTTGTTACTCCGTTTCCTACATTTTACATATGCATTTGCATCGATTTTGCATGAAGCATCCGTATTTTCCATGATCATGCATGTTCAAACAACTTAACATGAGATTCTGTCAAGAATTGTAAATAACTTAACTATTGCATATGAAACATGACTAGCTTAGGATTGACATGTTAAATACTTCAAATGAATCATGCATCATCTTGTTTGTGCATTCAACCTTGGTTGGTTCTTTATTGTTGTTGTTTCTCTTGGGTAGACGCGAGTGTTGAACCTGAGTACAGGGATCCAGGAGAGTACCACTACGAGGACCCAGCTCTTTGTCCGTCTGAAGAACCAACAGGCAAGATGACCGTACCCGGATCCCGACACTATTTTTGCTTTGCTAGATGTCTCTCTCTCATCGTTACCTATGCATTACCTACCACTTGAATGTCAAGCCTCCTACATTTACATGATAGCCTCTAACCCCTCCACTACCTAGCAAACCTTGTTTTGGCTAAGTTACCGCCGCTCAGCCCCTCTTATAGCGTTCTTAGATACGGGTGCAGGTTGTTTCCATGTGATAACATGGATATCTGGAGATATCACAATATTTACTGCTATTTAATTTAATGCACATATATATTGGTATGGTGGAAGGCTTGGCCTTTTGCTCGGTGTTTTGTTCCACTTTTACCGTCATAGTTACTTATTACCGGTGTTATGTTTCCATATTTTGCGCTCCTAACATGCTCGGGATTGTTATGGGGACCCCTTGATTATTCGTTTCAGATTAAAACTTGTCTGGCAAGACCCAACATTGGTACTATTTTCTTAAACAACTTAATAAAAATGCATAGGGCTTTGCAACCCCGTGGATAATTAATCAACCCCTGGGCCAGTGCTCCTCATGAGTGTTGGTCCACCTACCTAGCAGTCGGCGGTGCCACCTCGGGGCAACTTGAGGCATTTTTAGGCAACTGTCCACTTCGCATAGACGGATGATGGCTGTTGATAGAGAGCGCATGGCTCTAGAAGCAGATCTGGCTCACGGGGAGGTCTTGCTAGACTTATTTTACCTTTCTCGAATGGCTTGCGTGAGGAACTTTGATCTTCTTCGGGCTATCTCGAGGTGTCAGTTTTCCTTTGGAATTGCCTAGGATGATCACGAGATCCGTGGTCAAGGTTATTCCCGCAGAGTGTGATTAATTTGTGATGGATTAGTTGGAGGACCCTTGTAGGGTTAAATCTTTCGGAAAGCCATGCCCGCGGTTATGTGTCAACTTGGAATATTTTGTTTAACACCCGGTTATAGTTAACTTGAAATAAACTCCAATAAAATACACCAACTGTGTGCGTAATCGTGATCGTCTCTTCTCGTGAACATGAACCGAGAGAGAACACGGTGGGGTTATGTTTGACGTAAGTAGGTGTTCAAGATCTCTTAGTGATCATGGTAGAACTCGATCGTCTTACGTAGTCCACCATATTTACATTCATGTTCTCATATGTTAGCGACCAAATAATGCTTAGTGCTGCTGCAAACTCAACACTTACCCCCATCCAACCCAATAAGCTTAAATAGTCTCGGTACCCGGTTACAAGATTGCTGAGTCCCCGTGGCTCACAGATTACTACAACAAATACAGGTGCAGGTGCAGATGAGACCGTGCCAGATGATGTGATGTAGCTCTAGTGGGAGTATGACGAACAACGTGGTAGAATGTACGTCACAATCCAGACGAGTAGAGAGGCCTTGGTCATGATCTTCGAGGCTAGCAAGACAGTTTCATTGCTTCTTTTCTTTGTTTGTTTTTCTCCGTAGACGGACCTTGTCTTTTGAATGATGTTTGAATAAGCTGAGTGGACTTGTAATTTAGCTTGTGGCGAGTGTAAGACAACTCATATACTCCTCTCTTCATACATGTATGCGATGTTACAGTACTTGTGAAATGACTAGATGCGCCTCTATCACTGTCGCTGCCCTCGTGCCAAAATAAGGATAGGCGCGCATCTTGGGCATTACAACACACATCGGCATTGCATGCTCACCAGATAAACCCGACCAAACTGCGTGCTAAGGAGTTTCAATGTCTTGAACCGCTTGCTAAGAAGGCCGAAAGTAAGGGACCGCCTGTTAAGCACTCCGAAGGTCAAGAACCACCTGCTCACCAGTCCAGCGGTTCGCAGCCGCCTAATAAGCATACCGATGTGTTGGCACTACCTGCTCAGCAAACCAACACGTTGTCATAGCCACATCAACACACCGACACCTTGGCACCAGCTGCTTAGAAGCCCAGAATAGCTTCAACAGCTGGTCTATTGTCCGTCAACTCTAGCACTACAACTCAGCAGTCTGCCACAACGGCACCATCTGTTCAGCAGTCCATCGTACCTGCACACGCTTCTTAGCAACATGTCGTTGATGAAACAATATGTCAAACAAGAAGTGCTTCAGCTAAGAAGACATAAGCGAGCATGGTTGCACACATGAAGTTGGGCCTCCAAAGAGTGAGGAGGGATGGGACCAAGAGCCTCCTTCTACAAAGAATCATCAATCGTACCCAAATTAACAATAAGGTTTTCGAAGGGCTGGGTAATCCCGGTTCTGACCACATGTCTGAAGGATACCTTGAAAAGCATCTTTCCAGTATGGAAATAGACACATTTGAGAAACGCAAGTACAAACATGGCCAACCATTCCTTGTTGGTGATTTCTAGGACGAATGCAGTTCTAGTGCTCGCAAGTTACATAAATATTGCATGGACAGAATGTCGGAAGGTGAAGATACTAACATTGTGGAATTGCACTATGGTCGTCATCATTTCTCTAGCGTTCTAGGTACCATCAGTGTGAAATTCTAAGATGTTCATCTCTTATTCAACTTTGATGAGCTTGATGCCACTCTTGTCAAATGCTTGATGTTGTAAGTACTTCACAAACTCTGACCGACTTCTCCATACAAGGCTGTAAATGACAAAAATGCTAAATGTATTGTATTCCTCTTAGGGGATTGATGACGTAGAGAACATCAAGGGTGCATGCATATTTCATAGATCCTAATTCAGCAAACGGTGTTTTGTTACAAGATAATGACTCATGCACGAATTCCATTGATTATGTTGCCAAGATCTTGTTCGACTTACACAGAGGAGAATTCTTCATGTGGCCATATCATGAACAGTAAGTATAAATATACAACCACACATACATTGATTGTCTTTCAGTTTTAGACATAGTTCATACATTCATGGTTTTCTTAAACTATAGAGGTCACTGGATCTTGGTGGTCATTGCTCGAAAACGCAACACAGTTTACTACATGGATTCTCTCAGAGTCAAATGCGCCTCAGGATATGAGTCATCTTCGGGATTTCAGGATAGGTATTGAATTCTTTGGTGTTAATGCATTGTGTTCATATCTGGTTCTAGAATTGAGTGTGTGAAAATTCATCTTCATTTGCAGTGTATTGTCAAAGAACATAACTTTAGGGGGGTAAGGTTTGACTGCCAACTACCTCCGCAACATGTGATCGTTTCTCCGGTAAGACAACGGAATCTGTTATTTTCAAAAAATGCTAGTCAGATGTTCAAGTTTCTCAGTAAGCCTCTTTCTATTTCTCTCCATACAAAAAAACAACCTACATCGGTTAGGTTGTTCCTAACAGAGCAAATAGATGACTAATATTGTACAAAAAAATTTAGTGTCCTCAGCAACAACAAGGTAACAGCCTGTGTGGATACTATGTTTCTGCACACATGATGATCTTATGCAGACATGTTGAATGTGGTGTCGATGCTGAAAGGATAAAACCAGTAAGTCTACTTCTTAATTACTATCTTCTACTCCACATGTGTGTCACATTCTGATCTAAAAGTTATGCAGCTGATCTTCGGACCGATGACTTCTGAACCACTCGCCGCTGATGAATTGTTGTTTGTTAGGAAATTTATCAGAACCTTCTTTATGAAACGCTATATCAAGCCCTCTAAAGACGCCAAAGATTTCCGGATTCAAATCTCCTAAAAATAAGTAAGCATTCATATAGTGTTATCAGCTAAACATATACACATGGATACATTATTTTCCATGTGATCATATCGTCGTATTTCGTACATTATGATTATGTACTGGATATGTCGGTTTAACAGTTGTGGAATTTAGCTAGCATTTTCTCAATTGCATATTGTCATGAATTATGAGGAATCCTCTGCTTGTGTACACTATTCGTTCAATTGCATATTGTGGTGAATTATGATGAACGTTCTTCATGTGGACACTATTTGTCGATTGCATATTCTGACGAATTTGCTATTTGTAGGGTGAATTAAATGCGATATTTTACAATAATCTGACAATTTCAGCGCACATGGTTCAAGCAACTAAACATCTGAGGTCCAGAATAGAAAGCACACACATCTCAGAAAAAGCATACAAGATATAATCTAAAACGTTGGTAATACATAATAAATTGCAAACGGTTTGCAACACTTGTACGTGTGCATACGAGCTATTCAATCATTTGCGATAGCACCGTATCTCACACGTGAGCCAACAGAAAACCGTGCTCAATGCAAAGACGATCCCACGCGTACATTTTTTGGGAAACGTGTCTGATGATGTTATACATGGTACACGGTTCCCAGAGAAATCTTGCGTGCGATGATGAAGATATCACACACAATGTCTATAATGACTCGTGTGGATTAGGTAATGTTTCACAAATGGTCAAAGGTCAAACTCTATTTGTTTCCCATATAAAAATTGCTTCAAATAGATCCAATAAAGTGTTCTTGGTGTTCTGATTAAATATTGGAATGATGTGAAAATGTCAAACAATATTTTGGGATCACATAAATATTTTATATTGGGCATTTGAATTAATAAAATAATAGTTGTGTTGGATTTATATTTATTATATATAAAATATAAGTTCAATAATTCTGAAACTTTTTATGTGGACCTAGTTATTTATATCTAGACCACATGATAATTTTCAGGATTTTATAAATGTTAGAAAAAATAGAAAGGAAATAAAACAAAACCAGAAAGAGAGAGAGAGTACCTAGCTTACCTTTGCAGGGCCATTAGGCGGCCTAGCCCAACTGGCACACCAGTCGTCCCCTTCATCTCGCCAGGAGGACAAGGGCACGTGTTGGGCGTCCGTGGCCACGTGCCACGCCCACCTCCTGCTTGCCGACAAGGAGCTAGACGTGTGGATGGCCCCGGAGACCCGTATGGATCGAGCCGACGCCCCGTATCTCGCCCCCTCGCTCTCTCCCTTCCGCTCTGCTTCTTCCCCCTCGCACCCGAGTGCCGCCATCGCTGCCGCTCGCCGCACCCGCAGCCACCGGTCTCCCCTCACCTCCCCGAGCCGCCCCTAAGCTCTGCTGCGACCCCATCGACGCCTCCGTGGAGAAAGGCGTTGCCGGGAGCACCATGAAACCGAGGCCGCCACTGTCTTCTCCACCTCCGGCCGCCTCTCCACCTCGCCAATTCGCCGACTGTCGGTCGTCCCCGAGCTCACTGTCACCGCCATCGAGCCCGCGGTGAGCTACTGATGCTCCTCCCCCTCTCCCCCTTCTTCCTCGTGCCTTGTATCCCCTGCCCCTTTCAAGCCCGAGTTGTTTCCGCCATGAACCTCGCCACCAGCGTCTACTCTAGCGTCCCTGCGGCCAACCGCATGCCCCGTGGATGTGAACAGGAAAGGGCAACGCACAGGTGCCCTTTGCACGTCGAACCAATGGTTGTAGGGGATTCCAGCAAACCTCCGCCACGTCGGATGGTCGCCAGCGACATCCCTCCGGCCGGTGTCGACGTGGCCTGGCCGTTAAGCCCGATTAGGGCTATTTAATCCTCCGCTGACGCTGACAGCGGGCCCCAACTACGGATCAAATCCCGGTCAGCGTGGGATTAGCCCCAGTCCACTAACTAGTGGACCCCACTGGTTAGGTTTGACCTGGGCCAGCGCTGTTGACCCGCTGGCGTTAGCCTGACGTAGTGCTCACGCAATTAATGAATTTCTAGAATAAAAATAATTTAGAAAATTCCAGAAATTAGTATAAACTTCAAAAATTCATAGAAAATAATCTGTAAGTCAGATTAAAATAATTTATAAATTAAAATTTATAAGAAAAATCCAATGAATCTGATGGTGGCATTTTCATGCATGTTAGAGGAAGCAAAATAGGAGAACTTGCACATTTTGTTCAAAACTCAATATGCCACTTCACATATGGAGTTGAATTTGAACCTTGGGTTCAAACAATCTTCATTTAACATGTTGGTAGATGCATTGGCTCAAACCAACAACATATTGCCATGCCATTATCATGCACCATTGTGAAGCATTTGCCTTGCTTAATTTGTACCTTGTTTGATCTTGTCAATAGACTTGCGAGATGTAGTTATCGACGACATCAAAGAATAGATGAGTTCTTCTGATAAACAGGCAAGCAACCCCCCTTGAGAATATCCGTTATAATCCCACTCTCTCGCTCTTGCTCTCATTTCAATGCATTGACAATGCGATTCAACTGTAACTTGTGTTGCGGTAGATGAACCCACTCCTTTGCATGACGTTTCATTGGCACAGTAAATAGCTAAACCAAGCAACCTAGCATACCTGGTAGATGCTTGAGCCATGTTGTGCTATAACCGTGTTATGCTTGATATGCTTAGAGTTGTGTGAGGTCTGATTTATCTGGGTGATGAACCGGAGTGAAATGAATGTGTCCTGATGATGAGGGTTAAGTGTTGAAACCGTTTTGGCAAAGGTAGAGATGAGAGGCCATGTAGGAGTACATGGTGGGTTGTCTCATTGAAATCGCTCATAGGAACTCAGTTCTGTGTTTGTGTTCCAAGACTAGCTAATACCGCCAATTGGGCCCCAAACCAATGGACCCTCTCGGCTTATTAACCTACCCTGTTCTTAGTCTAGGAGTCGCAGTAGTTCAAAACGTTGATAGGTGTGGCACGGCCTGTGAAGTGGATGAACGGTCCAATCGGGACCGGCTTGGGGCCCTGCTCACAACATTTGAGGCCATGTTGGAAACCTCGACCGGACTTCCATTATGGGTTCCAACTCAGATAGGCGAGTGCCTTGGTCGTGAGTTGTTGAAGGTTTACGTCCATGGCCGACTCCCTCGCTGGGCTTTCCGCTTGAAGGTTAGTGAGGTGCCTTTTACGTGCACATGGCAATAAGTGACGGGAGCATGTGTGACGAAGTACATTCCTGCAGGGTAAACTATCTAGTTGAATAGCCGCATCCACGGATATGGACTACTTGGATACTTGCATTGTTCATAGAAAACTTTAATTGGCTACTCTAGAATGAACCAAACAAGTGTGAGTGCTATGGATGGCTTCTCGTAGGAAGACGAGAGAGGATCCATAGTGGTGTATTGAGATGGTGAACATGTGGACTCACATGTGCTCTCTCATAGGGAGACGAGAGACTAGTGATACGTTGGTTACTTTGTCGTAGTCTAGGATAGCCAAAGGTCAAAGCTGGCATTCTGTAGTAAACCCCACAATCATGTTCATTGATACATGATGCATATGTAGATAGTTCTGATGTAAGACTTGCTAAGTACCTTTGTACTCACTATTGCTTATTTACATTTTTGCAGAGATAGGCGTTGTTCAGTTATGTTTCTTCTGACATTGACATTGACGAATTAGCTTAGTAACCCAGACAGGGGTCTGGCTCCTATGGTAGGGCCATTGTAGCTTTTCAAGCTCTTCCAGCCGCTTTTGTAGATGTCTGTACTCAGACATGTAACTTCCACTTGTTGTTTGTATGCTTTGAATGTTGGGTCATGTGACCCCTTCTGCTTGTAACATTATACTATATTGGCTCATTGGAGCCTCCTAAATAAATGTTATGCTGTAGAGTTTTGTTGTGATGCCATGTTGTATCTATGAATATCGTGCATAGTGTGTGTATGATTGTAATGCATTGGTATGCATGGGATTCGACGCATAGTTGTGTGCCTTTAGTAGCCTTCTTTGTGGGGAAATGCCTCTTTCTGCTGCCACTGAACCTTTGTAGCTTGCTACTGCTCCGGACACATTTATTGACCGGCATGTATCCTTCTTTGCTGTTGTGTCTGTCCCTTCGGGGAAATGTCTCGCAGTGTAATGGAGTCCCTGTAGCCTGCTACGACTTGTCTACATGCAGTGATGACATTTATGTCCTATACATGCTGATGACCGACACCTGCATTGCTGGGTTACGTATGCATGTCCCTATACGGTTGTGCCACTTGGGTCTATAACTAGTCATGTCGACCCGGGTTCTTAGATGTGTGAATCCTAGTGACATGTTCATATCCGTGAGCGAAGAAAGCGCAAATGGTCCTGACCAAGGTAACGCGGCAGTCGTGGGTCACCGTGCGTGAGGCCGCGAAGTAGTGTGATGTGTTACATGCTGGATTCATATGTCTTAGGATCGGGGTCCCGATATGGGACCGAGTATGAAAAGGAAAGTGTTTGGTTGGACCAAACTACTACAAGTACATGTCCTCAGACATATCTCATGTACCATCAAGGACCTGCTAAATCATAAAGTTTATCCATACTTCGGTGACTTCTCAAGACCTTCCTTCCAAGGCCCACTCACCGACACAAATTTCCCTCAAAGGAATGCAACTCCCTAGGAGGCACAGGAGTGGATAGGTGACATGGCACATCGAGGACGTTATCCTACCCATCGAAGACCCCTAGTACAACCCCTCTTGTAAACCTTATATTTGCAACTTCAAATACCTATAAAAGTTGATTCGGTAATTTGAGTTATAAGAATCATGGAGCAAATAAAATACCATTATGCATGGCAACTTCGGTTGATTTTATGATACATACTCTGTTTATTCCCTCACCAATGCTCCTTGCGAAGCTGTTGGGTAGACATCACTATGCAACTGGCTAATAGACCGGGGGCTTGAGTTTAGATGTCGCCTTACGCATCACACCGGGACAATCAATCATGTGTTCGACTTCTTTGATTTCGCTTTATATGCATTGGTTCTGAACTATGTCTTGGGTCAATAGTTGGTTTTCTCAGATCCTGTGTTTGCCCTCTTATATTCTGCTCGTTCATCTAAAAGGGCAAAGGGAGAACCATTGCGATTGTGTTTCCATCTAGCCTGGTCAAGCACCTCACGGGAGAAAGCCGAAAACTGACTGTCATAGTAAGTGAGAGCCGGTCTGAAAATCCAAGCATAAATATCATACTAAAATTTGATAAAGGTTATTCTGTGTCATACGATGGGTTTCGTACTCGTACAAAACATGTGATGTTGGCTTTAGCCGCGGTTCATCCAAATATTACAAACCATTGGGGGCTAGTCATCAGCCACCACGTTCCTTTTTCATGCTCCTACGCCTAAGTGAAAGAGATAAAGCATCATAGTCCGATTGCCTTGTCCCCCTCGCACTACCTCCTTAAGGCACCGATACCTCAGCTAAGGGTCACAGTGCGGAGGCAGAGACACCCCGCGTAGTATCTACATGGGGGCTGAAGTTGACGACTCACAACTTTCAGATTAAACGGCCACATGGGAGCCACAGCAAATGCAAAACTTAAAAGACATGATAAACCATGAATCATCATCATAAAGCATTAAACATATTTCGGGCATATTATAACACGCTCATTCATAAAATTTGTCCTTTGAACATTGAGCCTCTATTGCCCGAGCACTCTCCATCACTATGGAGAAGTATCACTCGGGGTACATGTACTCCTTTCCAGGGGCGAAGGTGTGGTGGCCATCTCAGTCGGATTGAGCCTCGGCCAGTGCATCATGGTCCTTGCAAAGTCCATCCGAGGACCCTCGATGCAGGTAGAACGCTTTAGCGCATCAATCCCAGGGATAGCATCGCTCATCCTCCGCACCAGGCCGAAGTAGCTGCTCGGCAGCGGCTTGTCAGGCCATAGCCGGATGCAGAGATACTTCATGGCCGGCTCCGCCATCCTGTATAGCTCCATTAGCTGCTTCATCTGCTCGATGAGAAGAGGAGAGCGCTCGGGGGATTCAAATTGTCCCAAAAAGAGCCGAGCTTCATCGCCTTCTTCTCGCGAAGCATATAATTGGTTCGCGTCCGCTACGCTCTTTTGGAGGTCCAAACAGACGCATGAGGAATGCCACACCTGGGTGAGCAATATGAACCTGGTATCACCAAAGGCACACTGTAGTAAATACGGCTTATCGTTTGTGATAGCTTTGACTTGGCGGATCTGTTCTTCCAAGAACCGCCTATCCACCCGCTCCTTTTGGAGCTCGGAATTCAGTGTGGATAGCTCGGCGGCTTGTTCGTTGTCTTTCTACTCAAGGCCCTCGCACTTCGTGCTGGCATCCTTGAGCTCTTGTTGCACCTCCTCCACCCGGGCTTCATGCTTAGCACTCGCGGTTTTGAAAACGGAGAGCGCGACTGCTGCTTGTTCAGTTGTCGCCTTCTCGTCCGTGACCATTTGCTTCATCTTTTTAAGATCGGCCTTGAGCTTCTCGACCTCCTTGGCTGAAGTTGTGTAAGGAATACATATATAATTACACTGGGTCACAAGTATGATCATTAATAATAGAAAACCCAGATATTACAATTCAGCTTACCATGCGCCTCATCGAACCTCTTGTTCAGGGCATCAAGCTCCTCTTCGGAGCTCTTGAGCTTCTGATTTAGCTCGGCAAGCTCGGCGGCATTAACGGCCGTTGCCGATGACGAGGCATACAAACAATAAATACATATCAGACTATGTGCGTTCAAACCCCCGAACTATCAAGAATTCAACCTTGTGCTCGGTCCTCTTAAGGGCTTTTAGAACAGTATGGGGCGAATTATGTCTTGTGCATGGTCGGTTACTACTGGATAATTGACCCCTGGTTGAGTTTTTTCTAAACTCACATGGGGCTTGGGGGATGCTATATACATAATGATAGCACAAACTTAATAAAATTAAAAGTTTAGTAAAAGGGTATTACGTGGCTCGCCTAGAAGCCCGTCAATAGACCATTGAAGGCTTCTTTCAATCCGCTATCAACAGACTGAATGCCTTGTAAAACCCCACCCATAAAAGTGCGGTGATCCTCGGAGATGGAGGCGCTTGATAGAGCCTCCTCCATGACCGGCCACCCAGTCATTGGTGGCGCCGATGCTGACCGGCCAGCCTGATCTCTAATCGGGAATTGAGCCGGCAACTCTGGAGGCACAGTATGCTCCGGAGATGACCTCATAGGGGACTAGACATTCATCTGTCCATCCTCCTTGGCGGACAGGAGGGGCTCCTACCTCTGGTCTTTGACGACCGAGGCATTAACCTCGGCCATGATGTCATCACCCCCACCACCTGTGTTCGGCTCCAAAGGAGCCTGGCAAGATGACACCTCCGCGGCATCCTTCGCAGCCCCTGGAGGTGTGCAGTGCGACGTAGTCCCACTCTCCACCAGCTCTACGGGTGGGGACTCCCCATCCGAAACTTGGTCAGTGGGGAGAACGCGTGGTAGGATGCAGACCAAAAAGGCGTTTTTACATTTAAAAACATTAAAAACTTTGCATGGATGATTCAAGGAGTCTTCGGATTCATACCTTCGAGCTGGGGGCTTAGCCCTTAGGTTCCTAAAAGGAACCTACTCGATGTCCTCGGACTTAGCATCAGAGTCTGAGCTCTCATCGGCCAAGATCAACCTCGACCGACACTCCCTCTTTGGCGTAGGAGGTGGTACCTCCTCCGCGGCATCCAGAGACACCACCCTCTTTCTTGTGAGGGGGGAATCGCATTACTCCTCGTCCTCATGATCTTCCTCATGAGTGGAGGAGGCATGGGTTTCCTTGGACATAGTGTCCGGTTGGTCCCATATGTGGAGACCTTCTCTGGATTTCTTCTTCTTCTCCTTCTCTGGCGCCGTTACGGCACCACGACGAGCATCTTCGCCAACAACTCCAACCTAGGGTCTTCGGGCTATGGTGATGGGCAATTAATTCCTGTGGCTTTGCTCAACCATTTCTGCAAAGATGAGGGGAAAGGCGTTTAATCCTTTTGTCAAAAAACAGAGCAAATTGATTGAAATTACATCGTACCTGGGTAGGAGGGTTATCGGCGCTTAAGCCTGAATCCTCCTTCTCGGTTGGCCAGCTCTTCTAGGACTTGAACAATGCCTTCCACAGTTTTCTTAGGAGTGGTGCGGAAGAGTTGGCGTACGGTAGGCTCATCATCAAGCTGATAAGCCCACATGGGGGAGTCCCAAGATGTGTGTGCCATTATAAGCGCACAAAGTAAGTTGAGATGTTAATTATATCCCAATAGGCTGCCCTGGTGGCCCGCATTTTGACTGTCGCAGGAGGGGCCGTATACATCGAGACCCTATATTCTAGAAGGAAGACCCAAAGGCACGTCGTACACTCCAAGTCAAGATGAGGAAATTGACATCTCCTTCCTCGGCAGGAGACCTACGATGTGTAAACCCTAGGTATCCCACCGGGGTCTATATAAATTTGGAGGGTTTTAGATTGTAGGACAGAGAAACTCATGTAGGGTTCTAGCTATCTGATCTCGAGGTAGATCAAGTCTGTAACCTTCATACCATCAATATAATCAAGCAGGACATAGGGTTTTACCTCCATAGGAGGGCCCAAACCTTGGTAAACATCGTCTCCTTCATCCCTTGTTACCATCGATCCTAGTCTCACATCTCGGGACCCTCTACCCGAGATCCACAGGTTTTGACACCAACACCCTCCTCTCCGGGGTACGCGGATCACAAGTATCAGGCAGTAATGGGCACTGTTCATCAAGAGACAACCAACCAGCTAGCAAGATTAACTCATGTCTCGAATGGGGGCTCTCAATGCAACACATCAATCGATCGATTGGGATTAGTAAGGAGTGAAGGGATCGATCGCTCGGGTTCAGTCAGCAGGAAAGGGCATCTATCAGGTCCTGTCGTAGTGCGAGGGGTCGATCATTCATGTTCAACATGTAGCTAGTGCGAGGGGTCTATCGATCGCTCGTGTTCAATAAGTAGCCACCTCACCAGGGTTCAGTTAGCGAACGCCTCACAGACATGCTCGTACGAGAAAAACGTGGAAACCACACTGCATCACTCAGCCTGAACCACCCACCGATTCCCACCATAACCAGGAAATTCTCGAAAATTTCCTCGCCCTCACTTATACCATGATTTTTTACGTCATGGATGGACCAAATAAGGTCATGTAGGTGCGTATTTGTCCCACCAAAGACGAAAAGCCCATTTTTGTCATAATTGTTTATTATAGAACTAGGAGACCACCACATTTATGATGATACGTGTTTTTCACAATTATTGTCATGGAAATGTCATATCCATGAAAGAAAAGTTTTCGTTCAGGCCATAATGCCATGGTAGTGCCTTTTTTGTAGTGTGATGACTTTTATATATTTAATTACATTTGTCGTATCCACAATTTTAAAATTCTTTTAACCAGCCATCGGCTTCTACCACCTTGACTAGAGGACGAGGAGTGTTCCTAGCATCGGCTTGAGTCCTCGGGCAACGTTTGTAGGGAATGAGGAGGAAATCCGATCAAAAGGTCAAAATGCAAGTCATGCACATAGTTATGTTATATTTTTATTTAAGGCAAGTAAAATCTTCAGAGAAATATAGTTCCTCAAACGGTTCTTTTTCCCAGGGTGTCATGTTAATCACAACTAGGTACCCGATATATTCACTCCAAGGCCTTGTCTCAAACGTATGTTTGGCTTAATATGTAGGGTTATAGACCCAATGTTGGTACCTTTTGAATAGGTTTGTATTTTCACTTCCAAATTTAGCCGACCAATTATGTTCTTCTGACCACTAGCTTTCGGCTTCACACGTTTGGGGTACTTGCGAGGTTGACTGATGACGCACAAGTATAGGGGATCAATCGTAGTCCTTTCGATAAGTAAGAGTGTCGAACCCAACGAGGAGCAAAAATAAATGACAAGCGGTTTTCAGCAAGGTATTCTCTGCAAGCGTTGAAATTGTAGGTAACAGATAGTTTGATAGCAAGGAAATTTGTAACGATCAAGTAATGGTAACGGTGAACAAGGTGCAGCAAGGTAGCCCAATCCTTTGAGGCAAAGGACAGGCCAGAACAATCACTAGTAATAGGCAAAGTGTTCTTGAGGGTACACGGGAATTTCGTCTAGTCACTTTTATCATGTTGGTTTGGTTCGTGTTCGCTACTTTGATAATTTGATATGTGGGTGAACTGGTGCTAAGGTGTTGTTCTTAATTAAACTAACAACCTACTTATGATTAACCCCTCGCAATAATCCGCAACTACGAGAAAAGTATTAAGACAATGTCTAACCACATCATTAAACATGTGGATCCAAATCAGCCCCTTACGAAGTATCGCATAAAGTAGGGTTTAAGCTTCTGTCACTCTAGCAACCCATCATCTAATAACTACTCCACAATGCATTCCCTTAGGCCCATGAATGGTGAAGTCTCATGTAGTCGAAGTTCACATGACACCACTAAGGGAATCAGAACATACATATCATCAAAATATCGAACACATATCAAATTCACATGATTACTCACAACATGACTTCTCCCGTGACCTCAAGAACAAACGTAACTACTCACAAATAATATGCATGATAAATATCAGAGGAGTATTGAATAGCATAATAGATCTGAACATATAATCTTCCACCAAATAAACCATATAGTAATCAACTACGCAAGGTAATCAACACTACTAGTCACCCACATGTACCAATCTGAGGTTCCAGTACAAAGATTGAACACAAGAGATGAACTAGGGTTTGAGAGGAGATGGTGTTGTTGAAAATGTTGATGAAGATTGGCCTCTCAAAGATGAGAGGGGTGTCGGTGGTGACGATGGCTTCGATTTCTACCTCTAGGAGGGAAGTTCCCTCGCAGAATCGCTCCATCGGAGGGCAAAAGTGCTCCTACCCAAGTTACGCCTAGAGGTGGCGGCTCTTCGTCCTGAAAGTCCTCTTATTTTTTCTAGTTCAAGAGTGACCATATAGAAGAAGATGGGCATCGGAAGCAGAAGAGGCTGGGCATGATACACCACGGCATGGCCAGGGGCCTGGCATGCCCTGGTGGGTTGTGCCCACATGGGGGGCCACCTCCGGTAGTTTTCAGCTCCAGTAATTTTTGTTAAATACAAAAATAATCTTCGTAAATTTTTAGCTTCATTGGAGTTGTGTGGAATAGGTATCTCTGGCGTGCTTTTCTTAGGTCCAGAATTGCAGCTGCCGGTATTCTCCTTCTTTGTGTAAACCTTGGATATTGTGAGAGAAAAGGCACTAGAATCACTCCCCAAAGCATTATTATTCAACAAAAAAAGGAAACAACAATAGGAAATCATGATGCAAAATGAACGTATCAACTCCCCCAAGCATAGACCTTGCTTGTGCTCAAGCAAAAGTCGAAATTGAAAAGCGTGTCCACATGGTTTGAGAGAGAGGTGTCGATAAAAACAAAATAAGGACATAGAATCATCATGCTTATTAACATAACAGCAACAAACTCTAACATAAAAACTTATATCAATACATTTTTATCATAAGGCTTCTCATGAACAAGTAACCATTCATCACAGTATAGAAGTATGAAGCATAAACCTTAGTGGAAACCAACAAACTATGTTGTGAGTCAACTTTGCAAATACAATTCATCATATTTTCAGGAAGGGTCTCATGTCGGAGCCTTTTGGCAACTCCACATACTCAACTATCATTTAGTCTTCTATGATGGCCAACACTCATGGCATACCCATGAACAACAAGTTTCAACCGGACACGTAGGAAGATAGGGGTTATAGTTTCGCCTCCCAACTCACTCACCTCAAAGGTGATGTCAATAATAAAAACTCATGCCCAATCATATCAAACTGGATATATGTGCATGGATCTTTCCTCACCACATAATGCTTGCAAAAGGCAAAAGTAAAAAAGGGAATAGGGAAGAATACTTTGACTCTTGCATACAAGTAAGTGCATAAAAGTAAAAGATAGGCCCTTCGCAGAGGGAAGTAGAGGTTGTCATGCGCTTATTGATTTGTATGCCCAATCCCTTAATGTAAAAGAATGTCACGCTATATTGGCCCCTATGATAGGAACCTTTATTATGCAGTTCCTCGCTTCTATTACTTTGCCATCATAAGTTCATATAACACTCAATTTTCTCTTACACTAATTGATCAAAACACTTTTAGAAGCAATTTTTATTGCCTTGTTCATCGATCACAACTTACTTTAAGGATCTTTCTCGATCCTAGGTAAGTATAATGGACACTGAAAGAAAGAGTTTGGTTTGGGTTTTTGGATGCACAAGTAGTATCTCTACTTAGCGCGAAATTTTTGGCTAGCAAATATATTGGGCAAGCACCACATGTTAAAGGATCTACAACAATATAACTTCTATGTGGATATGAACAAACATAAATCATTACGTTGTCTTCCTCGTCCAACGTCAACAATTTTGGCATATATTATTTGGTGGGGGCTCACAATCATAAAAGATGTCCAAGATAGTGTATTTGCATGTAATCTTCTCTTCCCTGATTAATTCTTTCATGAATTGCATCATTGACCAATCCTATGTTTGTCAATCTCTCATAAATTTTACTACTTATACTTTTCCTTATGTGTTGTCATTACTCACCAGAAGATTAGCATATGATTTTTTTCATTTGTTTCTTTTCCTTTATTTGATTAAAACCAGAAAATAAAGAGATAAAAACAAAAATTAACTTTATTATATAACTTTCACTCGATTACATAGATAGATAGTCCACGGTACTAACACATGAAAATAGATCATGCTAAACTTTTATTTAACTAAAGCAAAGGTAAACTAAGGATCGAACTAAACTAGGTAAAGGTGAATAAAAGTGGTGGTGATACGATACCGGGACACCTCCCCCAAGCTTGGCTTAAGCCAAGGGGAGTTCCCATACCCGTGTGCTCAAGTCTCCTTTGGTTGTGGTGATGAAGAAGGTGGAGGAGTTGATGTAGGTGGTGGTGATGATGCAACAAGCTTATCCTCCAGCTTCCACGGCAAGGGTTCCCCATCGAAGGTTTATGCGAGAGTCCCCTGAGTCCTGCAACTAGTAGCTAAACTCATACCTTTAAATCTTTCTTCATATACGAAGATTTGGTTTTCAAGATCATAAACTTGGCTTTGCAAAAAATTAATTTGCTCATTGAGGGCAAGGTTTTAAATAGCGGATAGCGGACTCGCTACGGATTTGGGTCGGTGTAGCGGCTTGCGGATTCCGGGTGCCATGTCCGCATAGCAGATTTATGGAAAATGCTCAATATGTGTAGAGTTTAATGTTTATTGTTATAAAATTGCTAAGAGCCACTCCAGCGAGGCAACCCATTTCGTCAGCGGCCGTCCGTTTGGGTCGGCGCGGACAGAAAAGTTAGCCCAACGCGCTGACCCCAAATGTTGGAAATATGCCCTAGAGGCAATAGTAAATTAGTTATTATCATATTTCCTTGTTCATGATAAGTTGATTATCCATGCTATAATTGTATTGATCAGAAACTCAGATACATGTGTGGATACATAGACAACACTTTGTCCCTAGTATGCCTCTAGTAGACTAGCTTGTTGATCAAAGATGGTCATGGTTTCCTAGCCATTGACATGAGATGTCATTTGATAACGGGATCACATCATTAGGAGAATGATGTGATGGACAAGACCAAAACTATAAATGTAGCATATGATTGTGTCAGTTTATTGCTATAGTTTTATATATGTCAAGTATCTGTTCCTATGACCATGAGATCATGCAACTCACTGACACCGAAGGAGTACCTTGCGTGTATCAAATGTCGCAACATAACTGGGTGACTATAAAGATGCTCTACAAGTATCTCCGAGGGTGTTTGTTGGGTTGGCATGGATCAAGACTGGGATTTGTTACTCCGTGTGATGGAGAGGTATCTCAAGGCCCACTCGGTAATTCAACATCACTATAAGCCTTGCAAGCAATGTGACTAAAGAGTTAGCCATGGGATCTTGTATTATGGAATGATTTAAGAGTCTTTCCAGTAACGATATTGAACTAAGTATAGAGATACTGACGATCAAATCTTGGGCAAATAACATACCGAAGAAAAAAGGGAACAACAAACGGGATTATCTGAATCCTTGACATAGAGGTTCGACCGATAAAGATCTTTGTAGAATATGTAGGAACTAATATGGGCATCCTGGTCCCGCTATTGGTTATTGTCCGTAGAGGTGTGTCGGTCATGTCTACATAGTTCTCGAACCCGTAGAGACTGCACACTAAAGGTTCGGTGACGTTTCGATATAGTAGAGTTATGTATGGTGGTTATCAAAGGTTTTTCAATGTCCTAGATGATATCTTGGACACCATGAGGAGCTCTGTAATGGTTCGGAGGTAAAGATTGATATATAGGAAGTCCTGTTTTGGTCACCGGAAAAGTTTCGGGCTCATCGATAGTGTACCGGGAGTGCCGGGTGGGTACCGAGGGACCATCAGGAGGGGTGTCTCAACCCAAGGGGCCACATGGTCTGTGGGAGGAGGCAAACCATCCCCTGGTGGGCTGGCCGAAGCCCCCACTAAATGACTGTTGGGGATATAACCCCGTAATATGACCCGCCCTTGGAGGCTCCGGGTCATGTTGATGGCTCGTGAGGTCTGAACATCTACCATGAACATATGCGGCTCATGGTGTGGGCCGCAAGGTGGCCCGGTCTAAGAAGACCCGGGCATGTAAGCCGCTCGGAAACAGTTTGGCCAAGAAGATAGAGTAAGACTCGGATAGACAATGAGGCTCGGTTAGAAAATTGTAAAGACCCGTGGTGCTGACCTCTTATATAAAGGCAGGCCCGGGGCGACTTAGAGATCAGGTGATCGAGAATCAGGTCAAGCTTTAGCTCCCTTGTAATCGATACAACAAGCAATACAAGAACAAGTAGGACGTAGGCTATTACCTCGAGTTGAGGGGCCGAACCTGGGTAATCTCGTGTCCTTAGTCCCGATCAACCCCTTTGAGTCCATCACGTTAGCGATGGCCTCGAATCCAAGTCCGTTCACCCGGACATCTACCATGATAAAAACACGACAGTTGGCGCCCACCGTGGGGCTGCGCTTGGTGGTGTTGAGTTCTCAAAGGGCTCTCTCCCAGGGCTCGGGGGATACGTGGTCGGAAGGATGAGCAAGAGTCGCCGCGGCCGGTTCTACATCGACGATGCCGGCTAGGGGCTTGACGTCTGCACCAACATCGTCGAGCCGGCTCGGCGTCTCCAATCTGCAAGTAACGTGCAGCCTGCCCGCGCCAATCCGGGTCAGAGGCATGTCTTTGTAGGCTTCACTCAAGGTATGGATCTGGAAGCATCCGGGTCACAGGAAACCCTTGTTTATTCAGAAGATGAATCTTCAAGTGGAGAAATAGAATCAGTGTACCAGCTTCGCAACGGTGGCCTTGGGGGCTATGACGATGCATACCCTGAGTCGGATGGCTTTGAGTCGGATGTTATGAAACCTCCGGTTCGTGCGGTGGTGTTCATGGCTCGATCAGCTCCAGCCGCAAGTAACGCAGCCGCGGGAGCCGCTACTTCGAGTGATAACCCGTCGCCGCCGGCTCAAGTTCTTGTGGAGCTGATGGATGAACTCGCGGCTCTCATGGCCACTGAAGTCACACCAGATAATCAAGCAGCTCGGAATCTAGAGATTGCAAGGATCAAGGGTCGGATGGCAGAGGAACGACAAAGGATGGCTGAGCTGAAGGTCCACATCGAAGAAGAGGCAGAATGTATCAAGGCAGATGCTTTCCATCTAGGGCTAGAGAAAATGTCCACAGTGGCAATACACTGGAGGAGGCATCAGTCCCGTTTACCAGAGCGTTATGAAGCGAGGAACCTCTTTAATACCCCTAGCGCGGGGCGAGCCGCGGGCACGCCTGAGAGCCGCCCAACGGAACGGCCGGCGACTCATCCGGCCCAATGCAACCAAGCTTCACCTGGGGGCTTTTCAACGCCGGCGGGTCATTATTCTAACCCGGCCGAGAATATGGTAGCGGCTGCCACCCGGCTCGAGACGATCCCTATCCCGGATGAAGCACCCTTTGCAGAGGATGTGCGGAATGCCATCGGGTACTTGCAGACGGCCATGGCCCAGCAGGAGAGATACGCACACAGCCGGAGCCGCGTCCATTCAACCCCTCTTCCTAGCCGTAGTTTTAGCTGGCGCTGTGAATCACCAGCAGGCTCTAGCAGCAACCATCACAGAGAGATTCCAACGGGTCACTGACCGCGAAGAGATACACAGGCATGTGTAAACTGCGCGGGAAGCCCGCAAGAGGCGCCAACTAGGCCGGCTTACCAAGAGCCTGGGCCTTCCGTTTCCATAGGGGCAGGAGTAACCCCCAGGACGGGAGGGCTTCCTTGTTTATCGCCGGCTCTCCGGAGCGAGCGGTTGCCAAAAGACTTCAAATGTCCCCGCAAGGTCCCAAATTACACCGCTGATTTACCCCGAGAGGCCTGGGTGGAAAGCTATGAACTGGCCACGGCGACTCTCAAATTCATCCGTGAGAATCGGGACATCTTTGCATGGAAGCCCTCTGACATGCCAGGTGTACCGAGAGAATTCGCTGAGCACAACCTTAATGTGGATCCAAAGTTTAAGACGATCAAACAGTTTTTGCGGCGGTTCAATGAGGAGAGGCGCAAGGCTATTGGGGAAGAAGTTGCCCGGCTCTTGGCTGCAGGTTTTATTGTTGAAGTTTTTCACCCGGAATGGTTGGCTAACCCAGTGCTGGTGCTTAAAATTAATGGCACATGGCGTATGTGTGTGGATTACACGGACCTTAACAAGGCTTGTCCGGCTGATCCCTTTGCCCTCCCACGTATTGATCAGATCATTGATGCTACAGCATGATGTGAAAGCGTATGCTTCCTGGACGCTTATTCCTCTTATCATCAGATCAAGATGGCAGTGAAGGACCATGAGAAGACGGCATTCATTACACCCTTTGGGGCGTTCTGTTATGTCTCTATGCCTTTCGGGCTCAAGAGTGCCCAGGCGACTTATCAACGGTGCGTACAGAACTGCCTTCATAGTCAAATTGGTTGTAATGTTCATGCTTATGTGGACGACATCGTAGTCAAATCCAGAAAGAAGGAGACTCTTTTGGAGGACCTAAACAAAACCTTTGACAATCTCCGGGTCTACAAGATGATGCTTAACCCGACCAAGTGTGTCTTTGGGGTTCCAGCAGGAAAGCTTCTGGGTTTCTTGGTCTCTGAGCGTGGCATCAAGGCTAACCTGGATAAAATCAAGGCTATTACTTATCTAGGAGAGCCAGCGTGCATTAATGACGTTCAGCGCCTGGCAGGGCGGATTGCTGCGTTGAGCCGGTTCATAAGCCGCCTTGGAGAGAAGGCTATTCCTTTATATCAGACGATGAAGAAGACAGACAAGTTTGTCTGGAGCAAAGCGGCGAGTGAAGCACTTGAGGCACTTAAGAAACAGCTGCCTGAGCCGCTAGTGTTAGCCACTCCGGCTGAGAAAGAATTGTTGCTCCTTTATGTGGCAGCTAACAACAGGGCAGTCAGCGTTGCAATTGTGGTCGAGCACAAGGAGGCTGGGAAGGAGTATCCCATGCAAAGGCCGGTTTATTATATCAGCGAGGTCCAAGCAGAATCTAAGCAAAGATATCCTCATTGGCAGAAGCTAGTATACGGACTTTTCATGGCCAACCGCAAGTTAAAACACTACTTTCTAGGGCACCAGATAACTGTGGTCAGTTCTGCTCCATTGGGGGATATTATCCAGAACAGAGAAGCCACAGGAAGGATTGCTAAATGGGCGTTAGAGCTGGGACCTCTCAATTTAACGTATGTTCCTCGCACGGTGATCAAATCCCAAGTTTGGTAGATTTCATAAATGATTGGACAGAGTGTCAAGCTCCCGAAGAGAAGTCGGATAACACATACTGGACTATACACTTTGATGGATCCAAGCAGTTAGAGGGGTCCGGAGCGGAGGTTGTTCTGACATCCCCCAAGGGTGATAAGTTTTGTTATGTGCTCCAGCTGATGTTCCCTTGCACTAACAATGCGGCTGACTACGAGGCTTTGCTTCATGGTCTTAGATTAGCCAAGGAGATGAATTTGAGCCGGGTCAGGTGTTTGGGCGACTCAGATCTAGTGGCTCTACAAGTTTCTAGCACTTGGGACTCCAAAGACCCGCGGATGGCAGCTTATAGGCAGGCGGTTGATATTATTGCGGGTCACTTCAAAGGGTATCAGGTAGATCACATTGATCGGCGCAAGAACGAGGCGGCTGATGCTTTATCACGGCTAGGTTCCCAACGTAAGTCGGTGCCGCCTAATGTCTTTCTGGACGTCTTACACCGTCCGACTGTCACGATACCTTCAGAGGAAGATTTGGTTGTTCCTGACCCGGAGGCAGGATTGGTGGCGGCTCTGCATGCTATCCCCGATTGGACGATTCCTTATTTGGCCTATTTGACCCAGGGCGAGCTACTTGAGGATGAAGACCTGGCCAGAGAGATCACCCGGCGCTCTAAGTCCATGATGATAGTTAATGGTGAGTTGCATAAACGCAGCGTAACAGGGGGTTTTCAACGTTGTGTTTCACCAGAGGAGGGCCGGCAGATCTTGAATGAAATTCATGCTGGTGATTGTGGACACCACGCCGGCTCAAAATCTTTGGTGGCCAAGGTTTTTCGGCATAGTTTCTTCTGGTTAACGGCTCACAAGGATGCAGAGGATTTAGTCCGCAAGTGTGACGGTTGCTAAAAATTTGGCCGGTGTGCTCATGTTCCGGCTCAAGAACTGAGGATGATACCAATCGCTTGGCCGTTTGCGGTCTGGGGGCTGGACATGGTCGGGCCCTTCAAGAGATCCAAGGACAAGAAAATGCACCTCCTGGTGGCGGTTGACAAATTTACCAAGTGGGTAGAGGCAGAGCCGGTCAGCAAATGTGATGCGGCTACAGCGGTTCTATTTATTAAGAAATTGATCTACCGTTTTGGTTACCCGCACAACATCATTACTGACAATGGTACAAATCTATCCAAGGGGGCTATGAAGAAATTCTGTGACAAAGAGCATATCCGGCTTGACATTTCAGCCATGGCACATACACAATCCAATGGTCAGGCGGAGCGCACCAATCAAGAGATTCTAAGAGGGATTAAACGACGGCTTATGGTTCCTTTGTAGCGAACGCCCGGTTGTTGGGTCGAAGAATTACCCTCCGTCTTATGGAGCATCAGAACCACCCCTAATAGGTCCACGGGTTTCATGCCCTTCTTTATCGTGTATGACGCCGAGGCCGTCTTACCCAGCGACATCCGGCATGATTCGCCAAAGGTGGCGGCTTATGTTGAGACACACAACAAGACAGCACGCCAAGACGCATTGGATGCTTTGGAAGAGGCACGAGAGTTAGCAGTGGCCCGATCGGTGATTTATCAACAAGACCTGCGCCGCTATCACAGCCGCAGGGTCAAGACCCGGACATTCCAGGAGGGCGACTTGGTGCTCCGTCTGATTCAA
Source organism: Hordeum marinum (assembly GCA_022496015.1). Lineage (NCBI taxonomy): Eukaryota > Viridiplantae > Streptophyta > Magnoliopsida > Poales > Poaceae > Hordeum > Hordeum marinum. Next base: position 388,339,728 of record CM039678.1, on the reverse strand, counting down.
GACCAGACAAATATGCATAAGGTGTCACCTCCATGGGAAGGACCCTTTGTGGTCAGCAGAAATCTCAACAACGGGTCATATTATCTCATTGATATTCAAAACGACTCAGATACGGCAGGTCAGGAGACCCGTTGGCCGTGGAACATCGCGCATCTCCGGCCCTATTTCACTTAAAGGGTATCGAGACCCACCATTGCACACTATCATTGTACATATCATAGATGTGTAAATAAAGAAGCCTCTGCCGTTTCATGCATCTTCATATGGGAAAATTTTACACAGTATTCCGGTTGATGCATCAACTGAGATTGGCAAACGGCAGTAGATGCCTATCAGCCAAGCATTATGCCACAAAATCCCAGCTCAGGAAAATGAGTTGCGACACCAGGCGTTATGCCACAAAATCCCGGCTCAGGAAAATGAGCCGCGACACCAGGCTTTATGCCATAAAAACAAAAACCGGCTCAGGAAAATGAGTCGTGGCGAGGGCGGCTTCTTACCTCCGGGTACAGCTTCTAACGCCTATCCGCCGGTGGGTCATGCCGTAATTGCTGAGGGGGGCTTCTTGCCGACGGGTACCGCTTCTAACACCCTATCAGCCGGCTTTATGCCATCTCCGGCTAACCAGTTTAGCCGCGGTTATGAGAGGTTTTTTACCGACAGGTAGCTAACATCTCATGACCCGCGAACGGCGGCTTCTTACCTCCGGGTATAGCTTCTAATGCCTATTAGCCGACGTAAAGCCATGTAAAAATAGCTAAGGAAATTAGCTGCGGTGAACGGTGGCTTCTTACCTTCGGGTACAGCTTCTAACGCCTATTACCTGTTCTTGTAAAAACAGCTAAGGTAACTCAGCTGCGGTGAACGGCGGCTTCTTACCTTCGGGTACAACTTTTAATGCCTATTAGTTGTTCTTATAAAAATCCAGCTAAGGAAAATTAGCCGCGGTGAGGGCGGCTTCTTACCTTCGGGTACAGCTTCTAATGCTTATCCGCCGGCGTTTACGTCATACTATTACCTCCGGGTGTATCTTCTAAAAAGCCTTATCGCCTAGGCGTTACGCCATCTCTGGCTGACCAGATTAGCCGTAATTACCAAAAAGGGAGTCACCACCTCTGGGTGTAGCTTACCTAATCTTGGTTGCAGGTGTCCTCTATGATGACAAGGCAAGTCTAAATGATTCAAAGCATATAGAGACAAATGGCGGCCACAAGTCGGATCATCTTATAGAAACATCATCACAAGTTTCAGACAAGTTTCATCTAGCTATTACACTCCCAGAGGAGATCAAAATTTCAAACAAGTTTTCCAGCCGTCACACGGCGGGTTAAGATAATACAAGTTCTTAAAGTGGGAGATAATTAGCTGACGGATCATCCTGCGCCGGCTCTTCTGTGGCCCTGATCTGAACGTTGTCCAAATCCCAATTGCAGTTCATTACAGCCGCAAAAGAGCCTTCGAAATAAGGTGACGGGTCATGATCTGGAGCAAAGAGGTCCTTACTCCGAGCAGACGTCAAGTCTTTGCACTCGTACAAAGGACCGTGCACTCTCTTCTGCTCTGGGTCATAGGCTGCTTGATAAGTTGATTGATCAACCTCCTCCGCCAAGACAGAAGCCAACACCCGGGACACCTTCATGCACCGGATGTAGTCAACGTCAGTAAACTCTGAGCCGTCATCTTTCCTTGAAGGAAATCCCTCCATCATCTCAGTGGTTGTTAGACCTGGAGAAAAGGCCGAAGCCCGGCTGATGCCGCAATGGCCCCTTGGCGGGCGGCTGATTTCTTGAGCTCGGCGATTTGCTTAGGCATGGTGGAGAAGAGCTCTAAAACACCCCTGAGAGTCGCCGGAATTTTATCCTTATATTGCACGGCCTTGATAGTGCAGATTGCACCACAGTACAAGTGCTCAGTTAAGGTATAGATGGCCTTCAACGGCAGCAGGCTATTAGATGCCAACTGCCGGCTCCTAGGACCTGTATAAACCGGACAATTCAGATGAGTCTCCAGTCTAAGTAAAGATGAAGCCATTTTAAACACAAAGTCGTCAGAATCTTACCAAAAGAGGGCGGCTGACATCTTGCTTATGTGACGCTTCAAGCCTTGGAGTTCATCCGCCACGGCTATCAACCGCTGGTTGGCGTCATCAGCCCGTTGGGTCGAAGTGGTCTTCTCAGATTCAGCTGACTCCTTAGGAGCAGCAAAATCGGCCTTGATTGTGGCCAGCTCTTCAGAGAGAAGCTGACACTTTTCATCGGCGATGCTGCGGGCTTCTTGTTGAGCTGCCAGGTTGGTCTTCAAGTCCATCAACTACGACCCGGCTTCATTTAAGGCTTCGTGTGACATATCAACAAACAGAATAAGTCGCCAGAATGGAAATCGTATCAAATGATGAAGGTTAAAGACAAAGTTATACAAGTCTCAAGAAGATTGCAAGCAATATGTTTGACACTTGGGGGCTAATGTATATTTGATCTTTGAGAAATCAGTACAGTTCCGAATCATCTTCATCAAAGTTAATCTGGAACTTGGGGGCTACAATATGGCTCTTCAAATTGACTTATACTAAAAGCTCCGACTCAACATTATCAAGTTTGAGTTGGCCCTTGGGGGCTACAAGTGGTTCTTCAGGCTAACTACATTAAAGCTCCGACTCAACTTTATCAAGTTTGAGTCAGCCCTTGGGGGCAATGGATTTGGATTTTCTAACAGAGGATCAGAAAAAACCCGGTTCAACTCTTAAGCTAGAATTGAACCGGCCCTTGGGGGCTACGTAAGGTTATAGCAAGAGGAGGAGTACCTCATATTTTAGCTTCATCAAGTTGACCAGCCGAAGTTCTAGATCTCGGCTGGTGGAAATCCGGTCCTTATACCCGGCGTGGAGTTCTTCGGCCGTCATCTTCTCAAAAGAAGAGTCGAAGTCCAGCTTCTTGGAGGCCTCGGCCGACTCTTTGTGCTTGGTAAGCACGTGATCCGGAGGAGACTAGGGAGCAGAACCGGTGATCGCGACTTCCGAAGTTGCAGTGGTCTTGGCAGGACTTGGCAGTTTCGAAGGACCCCTTAGAGGGCTCTCCGGGATGATATCTTCAGCAGCCGGCTCAGTGGAGGCAATTGGTCGATCTACATCTGGTTGAGGCTCCTCCGATTGTTCTTGCTCCGGCTCTTGAGCAGCAGGGCTGGGAGAGGGCTTGTTGACCTTCCGATGTTTGGCTTGAGCACTGCAAGATAGAAAGATCAGAATCCAAAGGATATTACTACCCTACAAAGAACCGGATGTTATATTAGGAAAATACTTACATCGGGTTGATCTTCAGAGGTGGCAGAGCGGTCGCCGAAGAACCACCAGAAGAGGGCGATTTCTGAGATGAAATTTAAGAAAGATGAGACGGTACCAAGGTTAGAAAGAGAGATGAATCAAACAGGAACACATACCTCTGCGGGGCGTTTCTTCGGAGCCGGCGAGTTTGGCAAGCTGGACATAAGCTCAGTGGAGCCGGCGCTCCGGGTCTGGCGACGTTCAGCCTGTTGTTGCTTTTTCAAAAGAAAGTCGGGAGCCAGGTAAGCGAGAGGATGACAAAGAGGAACTTTTCTGGTAACCCGCCGCAGCTTTCGGGAGACAAAATACTCTGAGCCGAAAGAAACATAGTTTACCTCAGGGGCATTGGCGCGGCTGGTCTCCACATCATCCTATGAGTAAAACAAGCATTGGTAAAACAAGAAGGCAAAATATCAAGCAAACAACTAAAATTTTACCTCTGAGCCGGATGACGGTGGCGGGTAGAACCAATCCTCTCGCGGGGCGTCTTTCTTTGGCTTCTTGGCTAGGGCGTTCTTCTTGAGCTTCTTCGGAGGAGGGATGTACTCCTTCTTCTAGAAATCAGAGTTGGCCTACGAAAATAAACCGGGGAAGAGTAATAGATCAGCAAGGTACAAACAAAAATCCAAGAGAGCGATGGAAACAAATTGACTTACATCTGGAGCCAGATTGTTGACGCTAAAAGGCGTCAGGCCAATGGCGTTGCATGAGCCGGAGGCTTCATGAACAAGGCTCCAGATGACAGTGGTGATGTCATCTTCTATCAGGGTTGATTGACTAAAGCACAAGGGGTTGTCATACTTGCCTTCATATTCACACATAAGTCGGCTTCTATGGCGTAAGGGCATGATCCGCCAGGAAATCCAGCAGCGAATCAAATCCAGTTTGGTCAAACCGTTGGCCATGAGTGCCTTGATCTTGGCATGAGCCGGCTCATACCTGGCACGCTCTGAAACTGAGAGCCGGCCAGGAAGCTCTGAATCTGTCCTGAGCCGGGAGGGACGATAACCCGGCAATGGGCGCTCATTTTCAGGAGAGGTGTCCTTGCAGTAGAACCAAGTCTTGTTCCAATCCTTTGGATGACTCGGCATCTGTGCAGCCGGAAAGACGATGTCTCTATGTCGTTGAATGGAGATAGCGCCAAGTTCCAGACTCGGACTGCCTTTCATTTCGGTTTGGCGTTTGGCGTAGAAGAACTCTCGAAACAACCCCACAGACGGCTTGATTTGCCGGTTGACTTTGCAGAGCACTTGGAAATTGCATATGTTTGAAACGGAGTTGGGGGACAAGTCTTGAGGGTGAAGCTTGTACAAATGAAGAACGTCATGGAAGAATTTAGAGCCGGGCAGCACGAACCCTCGCTCGATATGGTCAGAGAAAACTACTGCCTCTCCTTTTGGGGGAGAGGGCCGAGTCTCGTCACCTGGAACCCACCAGTGAAGGACCTCCTTGGAAGGAAGAGTGCCCGCGTCAACAAAATCCGTTAAGTACTCTTCTATGACGTAGGATCCGAACCAGTTGCATGAGTTGGAAGCGCGAGACATGGCGGCGGCTTAAATACTGTGCAAAATTAAATATGCGAGGAGTTAAGAGCAAGCAATATCTGTGACGGCTTACAATTTTAAGGGCTCTACAAATACTATGCCATAGTCCGGCTGATGAGAGCCGGAGAGGTCTGGCGGTTCAACAAAGAAACGAGGAGCGAAAATCGGCTAAGTCCTAAAAAACAGGTTTCACAAACTACCGCTGCAATTATGGATCTACAAAAACAGAAAAATGGGTTCTTATTTCTAGACCTAGCGAAGAACAGGCGGAACAGAGAAGAATGAAACAGAGCTGTGATGGTCTGCGCATTGCGCACGGCTACCTTTGTACGTGGCGGCACGGCAGGGACGCGCGCTAAAGACGTCGACGGCGTCGGAATACCCTAACGGTGGCGATGGAGGAGCCCGAGCGGCGGCGGTGGAGCTTCCCGCAAACCCTACTATGGCGGCGATGGATCTAGGGGGAGCTTGGACTTACCGATGATGGAGCGGCGGACGCGGAAGAGATTCTGGTATGACTCAGGTTGATGCAACGGCCTGGTTAACCACGATGAGAAGACGGCGCCAGAGCAGGGAGCGCTGGAACAGAGACGATGAAGGGAAGAAGACGAAGGGAGAGCGGGACAAGGAAAGTTTCCCCCCGCAACGGGTCTTATTTAAAGAGAAGACGAGGCAGGCGCAAAAATCTAGGCGACGGAAACCATTTGACCGAGGCGGACGCCTTGATTTTCGGTCTAGCCATTTAATAAAAGATTCGGTGGTACATCAGCAGATCTCGTGACGTCACGCCAGGTCATCACCGGGCGACTCGCCAAAGAGCAGAAGAGAAGGATAAAGTGAGCAAGCTCAATTCAACCTGGGGCCTAATGTTGGGGATATAACCCCGCAATATGACCCGCCCTTGGAGGCTCCAAGTCATGTTGATGGCTCGTGAGCCGGCCCAAGGGTAAGTCGTAAAGCCTACGACCCATGAAGATAGGTGGCTCATGGTGTGGGCCGCAAGGTGGCCTGGTCTGACCTGGGCATGTAAGCCGCTCGGAAACAGTTTGGACAAGAAGATAGAGTAAGACTCGGATAGAAAATGAGACTCGATTAGACAAATGTAAAGACCCATGGTCCTGATGTCTTATATAAAGGTAGACCCGGGGCTACATAGAGATCAGGTGATCAAGAATCAGGTCAAGCTTTAGCTCCCTTGTAATCGATACAACAAGCAATACAAGAACAAGCATGACGTAGGCTATTACCTCGACTTGAGGGGCCGAACCTGGGTAAACTCATGTCCTTCGTCCCGATCAACCCCTTTGAGTCCATCACGTTAGTGATGGCCTCGAATCCAAGTCCGTTCACCCGGACATCTGCCGTGATAAAACCACGACAAGGACAATGCGGCTGGCGTGGAGAAACCCAAAGGTGTAAGAGGTGGAAAGTGTTTCCAAAGTGGGAGAAGGAATCCTACTCCTAGTAGGATTGGAGAAGGACTCCTCCACCTCCAATTTCGTATAAACCTTGAGAGTTTGAGGCTGCCTCCTCCCCTCCCTCCCTCCTATATATACTAGAGGATTTAGAGGGGAAAGGTAACCCTAATTGCCATGTGCTACCCTCTTCTTCCCTAGATTAGTTTCTCCTCTAGATTAGTCCTGCGGTGCTTGGGCGAAGCTCTGCAGGATTAGTTCACCACCACCGCCACCACGCCGTTGTGCTGCCGGAGAACTCATCTACGTCTCTGCCCCCTCTTGCTAGATCAACAAGGCGGAGATCGTCATCGAGCTGTACGTGTGCTGAACGCGGAGGTGTCGTCCGTTCAGCGCTAGATCAGAAGGACCGTGATTAGGATCGCGAGACGATTTGTGATTTGATCACCGAATGGATCATGATGGGATCGCGGGATGGATCATGATTGGATCGCGAGATGGATCGTGATGGGATCGCGGGACGCTCAGCGATTTGGATCGCGAAGACATTCGAGTACATCAACCGCATTTCTTAACGCTTCCCGCTTAGCGATCTACAAGGGTATGTAGATCCACTCTCCCTCTCGTAGATACTCTTTACCATGGATAGATCTTGCGTGTGCGTAGGAAAATTTTGTTTCCCATGCAGCGTTCCCCAATAGTGGCACTATGAGATAGGTCTATTTGTAGATGAGATCACGAGTAGAACACAAAGGAGTTTGTGGGCATTGATGCTCAGATTGCTTCCTCCCTTGGTCGTGTTTTGATTCAAAGGTACTGTGGGATAAAGCAGCCCGGACCAACCTTACTCGTATGCTTACGGGAGACCGGTTCCATAGACTGTCGTGTAACTTTGTTGCACACAAATGGTTGGCGGGTGTCTGTCTCTCCTACTCTAGTTGGATCGGATTCAACAAAGGTGGTCCGTGAGAAGGTTGAATAGCAATTTGTGTATCACCGTTGTGCTTTATGCATAGGTGAGAATTGTTCTTGCTAGATACCCATAGCAGCCACGTAAAACTTGCAACAACAATTAGAGAACGTCTAACTTGTTTTTCCAGTGTATGTTGTGATGTGATATGGCCAATTACATGATGAGATATATGAGATGTATGAGATGAACATGTTTTGTATAGAATATCACGACTTGCATGTAGATGAGTACGGCAACCGGTAGGAGCCATAGGGTTGTCTTTAATTATTTTCGCCATTTTTGCTTTACTTCATCGCTATGAGTTAGCAATAGTCGTGGAAGCAACGGACGGCATGGCAACCCCGATGGTGACACATTGATGGAGATCAAGATGATGGAGATCATGGTGTCATGCCAGTGACGATGGAGATCATGCCGGTGCTTTGAAGATGAAGATCAAAAGCACAAGTTCATGGCCATATCATGTCACTTATGATTTGCATGTGATGTTAATCCTTTTATGCACCTTGTTTTTCTTAGGACGACAGTAGCATTATAAGGTGATCCCTCACTTAAATTTCAAGATGATTTGTGTTCTCCCCGAGTGTGCACCGTTGCAAAATTTCGTCGTGTCGAGACACCATGTGATGATCGGGTGTGATAGACCCAACGTTCACATACAACTGGTGCAAGCTAGTGTTGCACGTGCGGAACACTCGGGTTAAAGTTGACGAGCCTAGCATGTACACACATGGCCTCGGAACACAAGAGACTAAAAGGTCGAGCATGAGTCATATAGTAGATATGATCAAAATGAAGATGTTCACCATTGAAATCACCTCAAAACGTGATGGTTGGACTTGAGTTGGTGGATTTGGATCATGTGACACTCAAATGACCAGAGGGATGTCAATTTGAGTGTGAGTTTTTAAGTAATATGATTAACTAAACTTGTTATCATGAACATAGTCAAAATGTCTTTGCAAATTATGTTGTAGATTACTAGCTCGTGTTGTAGCTCCCTTGAATTTTTTATATGTTCCTAGACAAATAAAGTTGAAAGATAATGGTAGAAATTATGTGGACTAGCTCCGTGATCAGAGGATTGTCCTCAGTTGCTGCACAAAAGGCTTATGTCCTTGATGCACTGCTTGGTGCGCCAACCCCTCTAGCCTCGTCTGTGGATGTTATGAACATCTGACATGCACGTTTTGATAACTACTTGATAGTTAAGTGTGTCTTGCATTACGGCTTGGAATTCAGGCTTCAAATACGATTTGAACATCACGGAGCATATGTGATGTTCCATGAGCTGAAATTCTATTTCAGGCTCGTGCCCATGTTGACAGGTATGAGACCTCCAACAATGTTATTTGCCTACAAGATGAAGGATAATAGCTCAATCGGTGAGCATGTTCTTAGAGTGTCTAGGTGCTACAATCGCTTGAATCGAGTGGGATTTTATCTTCCAGATAAGACAGTGATTGATATGTTTCTCCAAGTCACAGTCACCAAGCTACTAGAGCTTCGTGATGAACTATGAACATACTAGGGATGGAAATGATCATCCCTGAGCTATTTGCAATGTTTGACACAGCGGAGGTAGAAATAAAGAAGGAGCATCAAGTGTTGATGGTTAGTGAAACAACTAGTTTCCATAACGGCAAGGGCAAGGAGGGAAACATCATGGATGGCAAGTCAGTTGCTGCTCCAACGAAGAAACCCAAGGTTGAAGCCAAACCCGAGACTAAGTGCTTCTATTATGAGGAGAATGGTCGCTAAAGCGGAACAACCCTAGATACTTGGTAGATAAGAAGACTGGCAATGTCAATAGAAGTATATTTGATATACGTGTTATTGATGTGTACCTTACTAGTACTCCAAGTAGCACCTGGGTATTGGATACTAGTTCGGTTGCTCAATGATAGTAACTCGAAATAAAAGCTATGGAATAAACAGAGGCTAGCTAAGGGTGAGGCGCGATGTGCGTTGGAAGTGTTTCCAAGGTTGATGTGATCACCATCGCACGCTCTCTCTACCTTCGGGATTAGAGATAAACCTAAATAAATGTTATTTCGTGTGGTCGTTGAGCATGAACGTGATTAGATCGTGTTTATTACAACATGATTATTTATTTAAGTTAGAGAATAATGGTTATTTTGTTTACATGAATAATACATTCAATGGTCATGCACCCAATGAGAATGGTTTATTGAATCTTGATCACAGTAATACACATGTTCATAACATTGATGCCAAAAGATACAAAGTTAATAATGATAGTACCACATACTTGTGGCACTACCGCTAAATGTCATATTGGTGTAAAGCGCATGAAGAAACTCCATGCTGATGGATCTTTGGACTCATTCGATTTTGAATTGGTTGAGACATGCGGACCGTGCCTCATGGGCAAGATGACTAACACCCCGTTTTTCAATATGATGGAGCAGGCAAGTAACTTATTGGAAACGATACATGTTGATGTATGCGATCCAGTGAGTGTTGTACCGGGCGGTGGATTTCGATATTTTCTTACCTTCACTGATGATTTGAGTAGATATGGGTATATTTACTTAATGAAACACAAGTCTGAAACGTTTGAAAAGTTCAAGCAAATTCAGAGTGAAGTTTGAGATCATCGTGACAAGAAGATAAAAAATGTCTACAATATGATCGTGGAGGTGAATATATGAGTTAAGAGTTTGGTATGCAACTTAAGACAATGTGGAATTTATTTCACAGCTCACGCCACCTGGATCACTATAGTTTGATGGTGTGTCCGAACATCGTAGTCGTGCTCTATTGGATATGGTGCGAACTATGATGTCTCTTATGGATTTGCCACTATCGTTTTGGGGTTATGCATTAGAGACAACTAAATTCACTTTCAAAGGAGCACCATCTAAGTCTGTTGAGATGACACTGTATGAATTTTTGTACCTCCATCTATTATTTTCTATGCACAACCATGTTTTCATTAGCACTCCTTCAACTACATGCCAAATTGACCGCTATGCACGTAGCTAGTGAGCAAAAAGAAAAGGTTGATGGTTTTTTTTTGAGTGAATAAGGAATAAACATCAACTGTCTTTTAGTCAACACGAATCGGATGTGTGCTAGATTAAAAAGGGTGGGTCCTCATTGACTGTAATTAGCAAACCAATCGGACGGACTCTTTCGTACATATTAGGAAGTGTCTAGCGATACCAATACTTGTACCCTAGCAATTGTTTTTATTTGGACTCCCTCTCGTCTCTTTCTATAGGACGTGTGGCATAAGGAAACATACATACACATATGTACTTATTCCATATAAATAAATCACAATCGTTGCTTTTAACTCCTTTTCTACTATTGTATCTGAGCCGTACGTTTTCTATCGTTTTAAGTATATAATAGATTAAATACCCCATCCAGCCGGTACCATCATGTCACATTAGAGCAAATACAATAGTGGGCTTATAACCTGCTTACATTGTATTTTTGTCTATGTGAAGGAAAGAGGGATGGAAAAATGGTGGGATTAACTGGATCTTTAGTAAAAATATTTTTACAAACGAACATTTTCTATTTCACAGTCAAGCCATGTATTTTATGAAACGTTGCTTGTTATTGGTTGCTTTTTATAACTAATTTTGTTAAACGCAGCATGAGGAAGAAGCAAAATCCAGATTTCTCTTATTTCCATTTTTATATGCTACAAAAAACTAGTTTAGTAATCTCATATAGAAAAGCATTGGGGGAGGATTACTAAATAGTATGTATTTTATCAAATGTTGTTAGCTATGGGATGTTTTCTATAACACTTTTTTTAACACGGCATCAAGAAGAAGCAAAATCCCGAGTTTTCCATTTCCATTTTTATATGATAAGAAAACTAGTTTAGTAATAATCTCATACAGAAAAAGCATTGTGGGAAAATTACTTAATACTATCCTCGTTTCTAAATATAAGTACTTTTAGACGTTTCACTACAGACCAAGTACGGAGTAAAATGAGTGAATCTACATTTAAAAATATTTCCTCCGTTTCAAAATAAGTGCTTCGTATTAACTTTATATTTACTTTGTGTTAAATGCAGCATCAGGAAAAATAAAAAAATCCTTTTTATATGCTATGAAAGACTCATTTTGTAATCACATACCGAAAAACTTCGTGGGAAAATTGCTTCATAGTAAGAAAATTTATCAAATAACTACCACACAATTAGAAAACCGAATAAATATCTTAATTATTCAGGAGATGATTATTTAAACTTTGACGCGTAGTAGCAAGGCCCATGTAACAGGTACAGCGACTGGAATTAACAATCGGCCGCTCTGGAATCTAGCTCCACTACCCGTTATAATTATACACAGCCCAGTCACATCAACTGTCCATTGTTCATCTTTCACGCACGACCATCATTTCCTTACCATAGCACCGAAGAGAGTCCAGCTGTGCCAGCCGTATACGCCTACTATTTTTAGGGGCTAAAGCTACACAGTCCATCAGGGAGACAAGCCTCTGACCAAAACAGATCACGAGGCATTACAGAACGGATGAGATAAGCTGACTCGAGTAGCTCGGCAGCCAAAAATTCGCTCCTGGGTACTGGCCGTTATTTTAAACCTTGGTTGAGGATGAAGATGGTGTCCTTAATGGACCGACCATCCACTGTCTCATCATGAGTGAATTCTGTGATTATGGAGTGATTGGCATTGAAGTCCGCGCTTCATCATCTTCTGGCACTTGAAGGTTTCCTGTTCCACCGTCTCGAGCCTAGCATCCCTGAACATTGCGGATGTGGAGCACCTCCTCACGCATCTCAATGTCTTGAGGGGGCTCCATCACCTCCGGTAAGTATGGGTTGATGACCTTTTCAAAAAACATGTCCTTATAGGAGCTTGGTGGAGCCATGGAGATCTAGATCTGAAGAGAAAACAGAAAGAAATAAGAACAGAAGATTTTTCTGCGATGCGGTCGTCAAAACAGTCGAGGAGTATATATAAAGAATTTGTATTCTTGGGAAACAAGTATTTGGAAGGAAAACGGAGTCGGGAAGGCATATGAGGTGGGCGCAACCCACCAGGACACGATCAGGGGTGCCTGGCGGGCCCTGGTGTATTGGGCTCACCTCGATCACCTTCCAATTTATTTCTTTATTTCCAAAATTCTAAAATATTCTAGAACTGACAAAAAAATATTTCTGCGGATTTTTCGGAGTCCGTTTACTTACCGAATCATGTAACTCCTATTTTTAAGAATTCTAGAGTGTTATGGAAGGTTTCTTTTATGTGCTCCTCTGGTGTCATGGTTTGGATAACACTACCTTCAACGTTAATAGGCGTACTTGAGATATAGTGTTTAATTCTTTGTCCATTGACCACCTTCAGGTTATTAGCTTCGGCATCATTAATCTTGATAGCTTCAGAACGATATACCTCTTCGATAATATATGGTCCTTTCCATTTGGGAAGAAGTTTTCTGCAAAAAATCTTAAACAAGAGTTAAACTAAAGAACATGGTCTCCTATTTTGAATTCCCTCTTCTGAATTCTTTTGTCACGTCATCTTTTTACTTTTTTTTAAATAGCCTACCATTTTCATACACTTGGATTCTCTATTTATCTAGTGAGCTAATATCAAATAGCTTTTTTTCACCGGCAAGTTTGAAATCATAGTTGAGTTTTTTAATTGCCCAAAATGCTTTATGTTCTAATTCTAAGACAAATGACAAGCTTTCTCATATACCATTTTATATGGAGACATACTCATAGGATTTTTATAAGTTGTTCTATAGGCCCAAAGTGCATGATCTAATTTCTTAGACCAATTCTTACGAGACCTATTGACAGTTTTTGTAATATTAACTAGCGGGTCACCTGCGCATTTACGCGGCTAGAATTCCTATTATTTCTTGCTGGTTTTTTATCCTTCAATTTTCTTTCAATTGATCAAGCGCTACAGAAATTATAGCTAAAATTTGTATATTTAGATAATAGACGTAAACATTGTTACATATATTTTCCATACTTGGTAGGTTGTGGTAAACGTGTTGGTAAATATTTGGTTGTGGTACCAAAGATGAAATGAACTGGGCATGTGCCCAACCATGCCAAACATTGGTCTTTGGTACGCTTTTAGATATACTTTTTTCAGCTTTATAATTTTCTACATTCCATCTTTTCTGTTTTGTTTTTAATTATCTTGGCACCTAATATACTTTTAGGATTTAACTTTGTCGTAAATTTACCGCAAGAGTAGTCTAAGAATTCTTGGAACGCACTATCGAAATACTAACTATTTATCCGGCTATTCCTATTGCCTACTAACATGTTGCTAAGACTGTAATTTTCTTATAATGCAACTTTTAACTTACTATTGTAATATTTGGGCCGTTCAAGTTTTTAATTGTAAATCAACAAAAAATATATTTATAAACATGTATAGCTGTTCTAGAATACTGGAAATAATCTAAGAATAGCTGTTGTAACTATATAAGGTAAAATTCATCCCAGAAATAGTCTAAGAATACTGGAAATGCACAAAAAAAAAAAACTATCTTACATTACGTGCGTTAACATCTTGCTAAAATTATACAATTTTTGTGTTGCATTAACATCTTACTAAACCTATACTATTCTTATGATTTTATTAACTTATTACTATGATATTTGAGGCAGTCGAGTTTTTATTTTTATTTTTGAATCAGTAGATGAAGAAAACCTGTATTTAAATGTATTACTATTGCAAAAGGATAGTCGCAGCTATATATATGGTGAAATGTGTAGTTAGCTCATTATACCAATTCAAAGTCTAGTATAAAAATATATTGATACGTTTCTTTTTTTGTCTCGGTTTGTTTGTAGCCTCGGGTGGCATTCATACATTTCTTTTTTTGTGAAGGACCGGCGGTCCTGTACATGCTACCTCGTAACATGCATACATGTATTCACATGTTTCTTCGTCAGCGTATTGGGTTTATCATGCACGTTGCATTGCATGCCTACTTCGACTTACTGGAGTCGATTTCTTGATCTTTTCTAAAAAATAATCTTTATTTCAATTCCTAATTAATAAATGCACGTGTTACATTGCAATGATGTCATCTTTCCTACTTGTTCAAGACGATGCATATAGAGGTGCTACACGCATTGCCAAGTATGTCAACTCATTTATAAAATTGTTTTTTTCCATGATATATATGAGAAACGAACATATATTTATTTTACCTCATAATGTGTATATATGCGTACATGGTTAAGAAGCAAGGCAGGGCATGTCAATTGTTGGCTGATGACATCAGCAATTATGTCATCTTTGAATTAGGATGCCACTACTAATCGTAATGCACAAAGACTATAACCATGTGCCAGCCGGATTCGTCTCCTATTCTCTGCCTTGCTCTGTCGTCTAAACGTTTGAACGTGACATAGCAATCCCTTGTTACCTTGTACGTGAAACTATTTACATAACGTTTTCATGCTTAATTCCTAGTTGTTTATATCTAAAATTAAAGGCCAATATTGTTGAATCTGTGTGGTGTTTGAGTACTGTCTAAACGTTAGCACTACCGTGGAAATTGCACTCGAACTTTCCATGCGTACTTTGTGACGATACCCTGCTTACTGACTGCCGTGGAGTTGCAATAACACAACTCTAGTACTAATTGCATGGACACCTTTTGCCTATAGGCTGGCTTTACCGATGGAATAGGTGACCGTATGGACTACGGACTCTCTTTTTTTGCTGACTATGAGACTCGTTTTGCCTATATACGCTGGATTTTAATTGGAACAGGTGGTCGAATGGACTCTAGCCTACACGTTGTCAGGTTGAGGTCAACAAATCACTACCGTTTATTTATTGTAATTTTATAATTTTTAATTTCTACCATCCGTTTTCTATCGTTTTAATAATATAACTAGCAAGGCGACCCGCGCATTTACGCCGCTAGATTTACTATGGTTTTGGTATGATTGGATTAATCCCTCTCTTGGATATTTGATCATAGTCATTCGTTCTTTAATTTTCTCTCTTTTTACTTCACATAGTACCCTATTATTCATCTTTTAATCAATTGGTTCTATGATTTTATCATTAAGAAAAAAATCCAACCATCCATGACTTGTACGTAAATCTGAAGTTATCTTCTAACACTCGTACCATAAATTGACACACCTTTTTTATACATGCAATATTATGTCTTAGTTGATGTACCTAAATCCACCTCTCTTTTTTCTTGCTCTAAATATTGTCTGGTGGGTGCATTGCATTGGTATTTTCAATTTATACAATGTCATGATTCTATCTTCTTCGAAGGCAAATCATTAATATAACAATCTACGTTGTTGAAACCAATGTAAGGCATTAAATTAGTGTTATATATTATCTAAATTTACGTAAACAATCTCTGTTTCACCCTGACTCCTCATTGATTGTTTTTTTATCATTTTTTTATTGATCAACAATTTTTTTTAAAAACATGGTTTATTTAAAGCTTTGTAAACAGAAAGTAACTCGCACTCACTCTTTTATTCCGGAGTCTTATATTTTGTGTAGAAGATCTTTGAGCCAACATTGCATTTGTGAATGTCTTTTTGGGGGAATGTTTTGTGTTCCGCAAATCATCACAGTGATTCTTACCAGTTTGTTCTTCCTTACCATGTTCATGCGATTTCTCTCTCTCTCTCTCTGTTTGTGTGTGGTTGTGTTCACTGGAAATGTCTTAAACATTCCCTATTCTCTCCCTATCTGAGATTATTCTATCTGATTGTACCCATATAACTGTGCTATGACATATATTGTATAGCACAAGTTAATCAACTATAATACATACTCACACGCACACGCACACACGCACACATGTTTCTATCACTCTTACAAACCCGATATCATGCATACATATGGGCACACTGGTCATTTTTATTCTTCCAGAGTTATCATTCTTCCTTTGCAGGCATTCAACAATCATGAAATATCACTAGTGGAAGAAAGGCCCATTTGTCCCGGTTCGTAAGGCCCATTTGTCCCGGTTTAGGAACCGGGACTAATGTGTCGGGACTAAAGCCCACAACCATTAGTCCCGATTCGCTTATGAACCGGGACAGATGGGGCTACACGTGGCCGCTCTGTCGAGCCCAGGCAGGAGGGCCTTTGGTCCCAGTTGGTAATACCAACCGGGACCAAAGAGCGTCCACGCGTCAGCAGCTGAGGAGCTGTTTTTTGGAAGGGGGGGGGGTTGAGGGTTTTGGAGGGTTAATTTAAGGGTTTCATATATTTTGTTAGCTAGCTAATAGAGAGAAGTGATCTCTCTTATCTTCGTGCTTGGTCACGACGCTACATACTACACGTATAGATAGAACATATAACACAATTTAATCATCATTTTCGTCAATGAGACATCATATAACAAGTTGGTCACTAGTCATAATCACAACTCCTCCTCCTCCTCCTCATCATCAACTCTAACACATTGTAGCACATAATAACACATTGTACCTAGGACCTACGTACTCCTATCTCGTAGGACCCACTCTACCCTCTCTTAGGTACAATATCATAAAACAAGATAGACCCTGACTCTCCATTATGGAGAACGGAGATCATCCTGTCTCCCATTCTTGGCCTACGCATAATATTGCTTCCAAGTAGCTCTCTACAATTGAGCATACATTTTTTCCAATCTTTGATTGTCATGACTCCATCGGTTTTAGAAATCCGGTATGGATAGGAGTGATGTGTAGGCTGACCTGGCCGTGGTGGCCCTAAGCTCATAACAACAACGCAACCTCTTGGAAACATCAGATGAGGCACACAATCCTCTGGGATTTTCTGTTGAAAAACATAGTAATAACTTTGTAGTTAGCAATGTAGTTTAGTTTTAGAAGAATTTAAGCAAAAGATACACGGATGTCGTAATAGTAGAATTAAAATCTTACCATGCAATCTCCATGGATGTTAACGTAGTTCACTACGTGCACTAGTGGCACGTATTAACCATAATGTGCAGGAGTTTGATAATAGCTATTGTAATTCTCAAGATGACTAAGAAATGCGGTAAGATGATCTTTCTTCTTATAAGTTAATTCTGCTTCATCACTGTTGTAGTAGGTTCTGTCTACCATCTTCCGTACATTTTTTGAAGAATGAAAATAAGTTGTCAACTATTTTTAAATAAACAATATAAATTACTTAATAAATATGGTTGAGAAACTCGCATAATGGTAGAACTGGAGGCGTCTACACATCGACCCAGATGTCGATATTACCTTCAATTTCATCTTCCGGACGAATATCAAAGGTGATAAGCATATTAGGCTCAAATGCATAAGCCTTGCATAGTGCTTGCCAACTTTTGCATTCAAAATAGCAATAGGTGTCTGCATGGTATAATTTTACCGTAAAAGTAAAACCATGCTCGATTCTCAAGTGAACTATCTTTACCTCTGTATCTTTTTTAGTATTGAAACCAATCTTGTCTAAGACAACAATTCTTGCATGGCAGGGGATACACTAGTAGAACAGTAAAAAAATAAAATTAATTATAAGTTAAAGCAAAAGAGGCAGAAGTCATGCCTAATTACGAAAAAAGACTTGTCATTATGACTTACTGTATCCACTTCGAAGGTCTCATTCAGCATGATGCTGAAGCGCCTACCATCAACTAGGAAAGTCTTGTCACACAGGCTGAGCTCGTCTTTGCAGTATTCGCATATAGCGAATTCCCTTTCGTCGTCAGACATTTCCTATGTTCATAGTTGAAATATTTAAAATCGATCGAAGGAAACTACGAGAAAACTGATCAACACACAGGTCACTATTACTCAATATGCAACGGGTTGACTTTAGGTCTGTCGAGTCTTTCCTTCCTAAACTCTCATCTCACGTATATGGTGGGCACTCCCTCTGATATTGCGACCGTCGGTGATGGTGGCTCCTCCATTCGTCCCAGAATGCATTACACCAAAATGTCTAGCACACTGGAACGAAGGAGAAGCGACCCCCATGACAACAGTCGGGATTCTTCCTCTCTCATATATATATATATATGTATATATATGGTGGACACTCTCCCTCACTGAAAGATACACAAGGAGCCGAAACAGACCTAAAGTTAACCCGTTTCATATATCAAGCAATGACATAGAAAAAATTCTCTATGTTTTACCAGAACGACTTGCAAATCACAAATACATTTATAATGAACTCGAATATAATATCACTAATACATCATCCCGAATAAGCCAGTTCAAAAATTACGGCATGCTTTGGATCCTAATGCGTGTGTGACTTTCGGTCTGTCGAGACTTTTCTTAAGTAACTCTCATATCTCATGGTGTGTTGGTGCGCTCTCTCTCACACTGATACGGTGGTGTATATATGTTGGTGGGCAATCTCTCACAGTAATAGTTCGACTGCCGGTGATGGACGCCCCCCCTCTTCTCTTGTTGCGCAATATATCAACGAGTATATCGCAAATAAGAGAAAAAAGAGGAGGCGCCCCCACGACAACAGTCGGGATTCCTCCATCAAGAACACACATGAAAGTCACACAAGGAGCAACGACAGACCAAAATTCACACACGCATTATACCGATAAAATATCACAAATACATTAATATTTATAATGAACTCGAATATAATATCACTAATACATCATCCCGAATAATCCAGTTAATGCATCATCAAATATTAACTAATACATCTCGAATATTATCATATAAGATCACTAATACAGATCGAATATCCTAGAATCCAAAGTGGAGGTCGGTGAACTCGGTTCACTAGCGATCTCTAAGTCGTCGACGGTGGACACCCAAAGATAAGGAACCATCACGGGATCATAACTCAAGTGAGATTCCTGAACGATCTGCCAGGTATTGTCGAACTGGGCGTCCAACGCCGCCATGTAGCGACGGACGTGCTCGTCCTCCTCCCTGACACGACGATGTACCACCTCCGCGGGTGCCCGCTCCCTCCTCCCTGACCGCCACCATAGAAGGTCCGGGTCGACGACGATACCTGGATTCCTCACTAACCTCCGAGCCCTGGAAGGTAGCACCTCCCAGTGCCATCCCGGCGGAGCCTAGTCCCGGACATGGCGCCTATCAAGCAGGCTCTCATGAACTACTCGACGACGAGGATGTGGGCCGGGCATCGTCGACAAATTCCTATGCAAACGTTTTCTTATCGTTTAATCACTAATTCTTCATAAAACCCAAAAAAATTCTGTAATCTAACATACACATACTAATTTTTCCTAGGACTCCTAATAATTAAATAAAACATAAAACAACTAAAATATAAGCATTCATCATAAACAAAATCCACTAATCTGGTAGAACATATAGCAACATACATATATACATTATATATTATATAGCCACATACATATATACATTATATATGAACAAAAACATTCATCATATAAAAAAATCAACATATATTTTAAAAATAAATTGCACAGAGCCGGGGCGGCGGCAGCTCACAGCGGGGGTGGCGACCGGGCGGCGATGGGGGCGGGGCGGCGACGGGGACGGGGCGGAGACGGGGATGGCAGGGGAGGAGACGGGGGAGGGGCGGCGATGAGAGCGGGCGGCGACGGGGGAGGTGACGGGGCGGCGACGGGGGCGGCAGGGGAGGCGACGCGGGAGGGGCGGTGACGGGGGCGGCGACGAGGGCGGGGCGGCGACGGGGGCGACAGGAGGAGGCGACGGGGACGAGGCGGCGACGAGGAGGGGGATGACGACGGCGGGGGCGATAATGGGGAGGCGACAGGGGTGGCAACGGGGACGGCGACGGCGGGCTCGGGGCGGCAAGCGACGACGGGGACGAGGACGGCGGGCTCGGCAAAGTGGCGATGAAACCTACGAAATTTCCTAAGTGCTACTTATATATAATAAGCATTGGTCCCGGTTGGTGGAGCAATGCCTCCCTTTGGTCCCGGTTCGTGCCACCAACCGGGACCAAAGCCCTATTTTCAGCAGCCTAAAGGGCAGGAAACAGGGACCTTTGGTCCCGGTTGGTGGCACCAACCGGGACTAAAGGGGGGCATTGGTCCCGGTTGGTGCCACCAACCCGGACCACTGGTCCCTTTTCGTCGGCTGGCGGAGAAACAGGGACCTTTGGTCCCGGTTGTTGCCACCAACCGGGACCAAAGGCCTAGCACAACAAATGTTTAGTCCCACCTCGCTAGTCAAGGGGAGACAACACCTTTTTATAAGCCCCGATGCGCTTGGCGTGTCAAGCTCCTCTCATAGTGAAAATAGATGCCCTTATACATGAAATTCGGCCTAAATTCAAAATGTTAGTTAGGTGCCTAACTAGCACTTTGAATTTAGGTTGAATTTCAG
This sequence comes from Hordeum marinum, assembly GCA_022496015.1. Lineage (NCBI taxonomy): Eukaryota > Viridiplantae > Streptophyta > Magnoliopsida > Poales > Poaceae > Hordeum > Hordeum marinum. The sequence goes on along the minus strand of CM039678.1, from coordinate 388,319,162 downwards.
TGTAAGCGCATCTATTTTCACTTTTGAAATTTTTTATGTTATTTCTTTGCTATTTTTCCTACTATTTAATATTACTTTGTTTTAACATTATATTCAATTTGGTGATTTTTAGGTTTTATATAATTTTAGTTTTAAAAATACTAGACGTTTATAATTTTAGTTATTGATTTTTTTGAGCTAAATGACCCTGAAATTGAAAAGCACCACAAATGAACTCTGAAAAGGTTGAAAGTTGGCATGGTATCATCATTTCACCCACATAGCATGTGCTAAAAAGTTGAGAGGGTTACGACAAAAGCTGGATGCACTTCGTGTACAAAACGGATAGTATCTTTCGAAGTATCAGGGTTTCAGACGGAAACTCATCTGTTACAAAAGGCATTTCATTTTTCTTGAACTTATTTGAACTCCAGACTTTTTGTGTGTTCAAAATGCACCATTAAAAGCCACATCATCAATTTTCAACCCTTTCTGACTTCATTTGTTATTTTTCATTTGTTATTGATTTTTATGAGCTAAATTACCCCGAAATTGAAAAGCACTACAAATGAACTCTGAAAAGGTTGAAAGTTGGCATGTTATCATCATTTCACCCACACAGCATGTGCTGAAAAGTTGAGAGGGTTACGGCAAAAGCTGGATGCACTTCGTGTACAAAACGGACAGTCTCTTTCGAAGTATCAGGGTTTCGGACGGAAACTCATCTGTTACAAAAGACATTTCATTTTCTTAAACATATTTGAACTCCAGGCTTTTTGTGTGTTGAAAATGCACCATTCAAAGCCACATCATCAATTTTTGACCTTTTCCGACTTCATTTGTTATTTTTCATGCAGTTATTGATTTTTTTGAGCTAAATGACCCTGAAATTGAAAAGCACTACAAATGAACTCTGAAAAGGTTGAAAGTTGGCATGGTATCATCATTTCATCCACATAGCATGTGCTAAAAAGTTGAGAGGGTTACGGCAAAAGCTGGATGCACTTCGTGTACAAAACGGACAGTCTCTTTCGAAGTATCAAGGTTTCGGACGGAAACTCATCTGTTACAAAAGGCATTTTATTTTCTTGAATTTATTTGAACTCCAGGCTTTTTGTGTGTTCAAAATGAACCATTCTAAGACACACCATCAATTTTCAACCCTTTCTGACTACTTTTGTTATTTTTCATGCAGTTATTGATTTTGTTGTGCTATATGACCATGAAATTGAAAAGCACTACAAATGAACTATGACAAGGTTAAAAGTTGGCATGGTATCATAATTTCACCGACATAGCATGTGCTAAAAAGTTGAGAGGGTTACGGCAAAAGCTGGATGCACTTCGTGCACAAAACGGACATTCTCTTTCGAAGTATGAGGGTTTCGGACGAAAACTCATCTGTTACAAAAGGCATTTCATTTTCTTGAACTTATTTGAACTCCAGGCTTTTTGTGTGTTCAAAATGCACCATTCAAAGCCACATCATCAATTTCAACCCTTTCTGACTTTATTTGTTATTTTTCATGCAGTTATTGATTTTTTGAGCTAAATGACCCTGAAATTGAAAAGCACTATAAATAAACTCCGAAAAGGTTGAAAATTGGAATGGTATCATCATTTCACCCACATTGCATGTGCTAAAAAGTTGAGAGGGTTACGGCAAAAGCTGGATGCACTTCGTGTACAAAACGCACAGTCTCTTTCGAAGTATCAGTGTTTCGAACGGAAACTCATTGGTTACAAAAGACATTTCATTTTCATGAACTTACTTGAACTCCAGATTTTTTGTGTGTTCAAAATTATGTAGGCCCTTAATATACTCGGAGGTGCGTCGGTCACCATAAATCCATTACCGGTTTATCTGCGTGCGTTATATAATAAAGTGTATTAAAACTATTACAACATATTATGAATAGAGAAGTGACCAAATTAATAGAAATTCATCATCACATTAAAGCCAAAGTATAATAATGACCAAAATAAATACGTAAAGTTCATACATAGTTGTCATTATTGAACAACATATAGCTGTCTAGAGGATTTAATTAAAACATACATCGAAACTACATAAAAAATTTAAATGCAACAACAAATGCAATCATAACTGCTACTAAGGTACCAATTGATCTAACGACATAATGATACCAAGCCTCAGTATGAATGGCATATTTTCTAATCTTTCTAAGCTTCAAGCGCATTGCATCCATCTTGGTCTTGTGATCGTCGACGATATCGGCAACATGCAACTCCAATCCCATCTTGTTATCTTCAGTTCTTTTCATTTTTCTTTCAAATGATTGATTTCTTTTTAAGCTTGTGTTAACTTCTCAAGCATAATTGCATAGTCGGTTGGAATTTCTGGTTCAACTACTTCCTATAGATAAAAACATCTACGTCAAGTTGATGGCATAATTAATTATCATAGACATTAGATATGTGAAATAGTTATATAAAAGATAATATACCACATCTGAATCATAGACTGGACGAGGGCCGACGTGGGCGGATACCATAACCATGGCACTATATAATAACAAACAATAATAAAAGTAAGAAAATCATACGAGTAAGTATATTTTCTTTTAGCAAGAAGATAAGATCAAGAGGCTCACCACGCGCGGGCGATCGACGGCGGTTTCAGGATGGGGACGGGACAGGACGGACCGCCAAACCTAGACAAATCTTGACGAAAATGGAGTTTGGACAAGGAGCTTCGAGAGGAGAAAGCTTAAGTTTGGCTTGGGCATTTCATCAAACAACTCATGTGCATAGGAGGTGAGCTAGAGAACCACAAAACTTTCCCCTCGCCGGCCTAGAAAACAGAGCAAAGTGGATCGCTGGCAAGGGGGTATATATAGGCATCTCATTGGTCCCGGTTCGTGGCTGGAACCGGGACTAAAGGAGCCCCTATGGTCCCGGATCCAGCCATGAACCGGGACCAATGGTTGTGGGCCAGGAGCGAGGCACATTGGTCCCGGTTCGTGTCTGGAACCGGGACCAAAGGTTCCATACGAACCGGGACCAATGCCTCACGTGGCCTGCCCGGCCCCCTGGCCTCACTAACCGGGACCGCTGCCCCATTGGTCCCGGTTCATGACTGAACCGGAACTAATGGGCTGGCCCGGCCTGGACCAAAACCTTGTTTTCTACTAGTGTATGCCAACGACTGACAATTGAAGTATATCTCAGCTCATCATTGTCCTAGTTAGATGGTAGTTTTAATCTCAATTTTAATATGAATTTTTTGAAGTACATATATAGACATATTTTGTTGTTTTTAAGAAACATATCTCAGCTCGTCTTTGTCCTACTCCAAAGGTAATTTTCAATATGATTTTGAAAATTTAACTATTTATGAAATTTGAGAAGTAAATAAATGACAGCCTAATTTATGAAAATTGCTTGCACAGGGTCCGGAAAATTTGAGAAGTAAATATAAAAAAAATGAATGATGAAACATGGTATTCTTTTTCTACCTAATAATACGAATTAATTGTATCCAGTGTTATGATATTGCTAAGAAGCAAATGAGCCAGCAAAATCAATTATTAACCAATGACAACAGAGTGATGTCATTGTTTTTAGTTTATAGGAAGCTTATATACTACGAACTTGATTGCACCACTTTTGCCTTCAACAGGCTACACGTACAAACATGTTTGACTCCAGTTACATTATTGTACATGACATGTGAAACTATTTGGATGTTTTCGCCTTTATTCTTTCCTCGCAAACTATTAACACGGTCCAACATTAAAAAGAATATTTGGAAAAAACCTTGGTCCAATGCTCCATGCTAAAGCTATACGCAGAGCAATGTCAAAAAAGACTTCGTGTTCTGGCACATATCTGTAAAAAGGACTTTGTTCTCTACTATATAAAGCCACGTGCAAAGAAACTGTGTTTGTATCTTTTCTTAGGGAACCATCTCTGTATCTTAGTAATTAAGCATAGTCGTATTAAATTTGGATTCTTAGCTCGTCAGTTTTCCTAGGCTGGCCGGGAACATATAGATGCACAGCCATATTATTTTAGCAGATACATACGTATTGGGCCTGGACACTAATTCATGGCTTATTCACTTTGTTAGGGTGGCTGGAAACTTCTGAGATAAAAGACGTGCATATGTACACTTCTCAGCAAAGTACAATCGTTTTTATTTTGCGGGTAGCAAATTACAAAAGTTATTCGCTTTGTAAGTCTGGTTGGAAACTTATGAGACAGGAGACGTGCATATGTACTTCTTTGAGCAAATCATAGCCGTTCATTTCAACCCTTTTCTACTGTTACATCTTAGCCATTCGTTTTTTATCGTTTGAAGTATATAATCGATAGAAGATTTTATTTCTCTATTGTTAAGTTCTACCTAACCACTAGATTGAGGATAATAGGGTGATGCAATTCTATGGTGAACATCATATTTAGCAAGCATCTTACGGAAAGCACCATGAATAAAATATGAACCACCATGAGTCATTAAATATCTAGGGACTCAAAACCTCGAAAAGATAACCTCTTTAAGCATTTTAATGGAGGTGTGGTAATCAGCACTACTAGTTGGAATAGCTTTTACCTACTTAGTGACATAATCAACCGCAACTAAAATATGAATGTATCCGTTAGAGGAAGGAAAATGTTTCATATAATCAAAACCCCATACATCAAAATGGTTCAACAACAAATGAATAATTCATAGACATTTCTTGAGGCTTACTGATATTACCAATTGTTTGACATTCATCACAAGACAAGACAAACTTACAGACATCCTTAAAGAGAGTAGGCCAATAAAAACCAGATTGCAATACCTTATGAGCAGTTCTATCTTCCGCATGATGTCCTCCATAAGCTTCGGAATGACATTTTCATAGGATTTGTTCCTATTCATACTCACGTATACAACGTCTAATAATATCATCCACTCTTTCTTTATAAAAATGTGGGTCATCCCAAAAATAATGTCTCAAGTCATAGATTTTTTTTCTTTTGTTGATATATAAAGCTAGGTGGTATATATTTAGCGACAATGTAATTAGCATAACAGCATACCATGGTGTGTTGTGTGAGACACTTATTGCAGCTAGCTGTTCATCAGGGAAACTATCATTAATAGATAGTGAGTCATCAAAAATATTTTCTAACCTAGATAAGTTATCAACTACGGGGTTCTCAACTCCTTTCCTATCAACGATATGTAAATCAAATTCTTGAAGCAAGAGAACCCACCTAATGAGTCTAGGTTTAGCATCTTTCTTTTCCATAAGATATTTTATAGTAGCATGGTCAGTGTGAACAGTGACTTTGGAATCAACGTGTAGGGTCTAAATTTATCACAAGCAAACACGACTGCTAAAAATTCTTTTCAGTAGTGGCATAATTTTTTTGGGCATTGTCTAGAGTTTTGCTAGCATAATGGATAACATTTAATTTCTTATCAACTCTTTGTCCTAGGACAACACCAACAGCATAATCACTAGCATCACACATAATTTCAAAAGGCAAGTTCCAATCAGATGGTTGAACAATAGATGTAGTGGTTAAGGCTTTATTTAGTGTTTGAAAGGCTTCCATGCAATCATCATTGAAAACAAAGGGAATATCCTTTTGCAAAAGATTAGTAAGAGGCCTAGAAATTTTTGAGAAGTCTTTAATAAACCTCCTATAGAAACCAATATGACCAAGGAAACTTCGAATACCTTTGATATCTTCAAGACATGGCATTTTCTCAATTGCACCAACTTTAGCTTGATCCACCTCAATACCTCATTCGAAAATCTTATGCCCCAAGAAAATACCTTCATTAACCATCAAGTGACACTTCTCCCAATTCAAGACGAGATTGGTTTTTTCACATCTCTGCAAAACTCGATTAAGGTTGCTTAGGCAATCATCAAAAAAAGTTCCATAAACGGAAAAACCATCCATGAAAACCTCCACAATCTTTTCACCAAAATCAGAGAATATAGCAGTCATACATCTTTGAAAGGTAGCAGGTGCATTGCATAAACCAAAAGGCATACGTCTATAAGTATAGGTTCCAAAAGGGCAAGTAAAGGTGGTTTTCTCTTGATCGGATTAAGACACGGGTATTTGAGAGAAACCAGAATATCCATTCAGGAAACAAAAGTGTGTGATTAGATAGTCTCTCTAGCATTTGATCAATGAAAGGCAAAGGGTAACAATCTTTCCTAGTAGCTTTATCTAATTTTCTAAAATTAATTACCATTCTATAGCCAATGACAATTCTTTGTGGAATGAGTTTATTCTTATCATTAGGAACAACAACAATACCTCCTTTCTTAGGGACATAGTGAACGGGACTTACCCATCTACTATCATCTATTGGATAGATTATACCTATTTCCAGAAGTTTTAATATTTCACTTCTTACCACTTCCTTCATGTTAGGATCTAATCGCCGTTGGTGATCAACAACGGGTTTATCATCCAGTTCCATATTGATCTTGTGCTGACATAGAGTGGGACTAATGCCCTTAAGATCATCAAGAGTATATCAAATAGCAACCCGGTGCTTCCTTAGAACTTTCAATAATATCTCTTCTTCATGTCCTCCTATTTTAGCATTAACAGTGTTCAAGAAAGGTCTACCAAAGATAACGGGACAGAAGTCATCTTGTGGGGAACCAAGAACTAGAAAATCCATAGGATATTTTATTTTCCCACACAAGACTTCAACATATCTAACAATCCCAAGTGGTGTAATGGTGTCTCTAGTAGCAAGTTTAATAGTAACATCAATATCTTCTATTTCAGCACGTGCTATTTCATTCATAACTTCTTGATATAAGGTAAAAGGGATGGCACTCACACTAGCACCCAAATCACATAAGCCATGATAACAATGATCTCCAATTTTGACTTAGACAACTGGCAAGCCAACTACGGGTCTATGTTTGTCTTTTTCATCAGGTTTAGAAATTCTAACAGCTTCATCACAGAAGTAAATGACATGCCCATCAACATTTTGTATCAAGAGATATTTAACCATAGCAACACTAGGTTCTACTTTAATTTTCTTAGGGGGTTTAGGGGATCTTAAGTTACTCTTATGAACCATAGTTGATACCTTAGCATGTTCCTTTATCCTAACAGGAAAAGGTGGTTTCTCAATATAAGCAGTAGGCACAACTGGATCAACATTGTAGACAATTGTTTCTTCTTTAGCTATGACTGGTTCTATAATTTCTTATTTAATAGGGGGATGATATTTAAACCACTTATCCTTAGGGAGGTCAACATGAGTAGCAAATGATTCACAGAAAGAGGCTACTATCTCAAAGTCAAGTCCATATTTAGTGCTAAACTTATGAAAAGTATCGGTATTCATAAAAGATTTAACACAATCAAATTCAAGCTTTATACCTGACTCATTACCTTTGTCGAGTTCCCAATCTTCAGAGTTGTGTTTAATTCTTTCTGAGAGATCCCACTTGAAATCAATAGTCTTCTTCATATAAGAACCATCACAAGAAGTATCGAGCATGGTTTGATCATTATGAGAATGTCGAGCATAAAAAATCTGAATGATAACTTCCCTCGGAATGTCATGATTGGGGCATGAATATAACATTGACTTAAGACTCCCCCAAGCTAGAGCAATACTTTATCCTTCACGAGGCCAAAAATTATATATAATTCCGATCACGATGAACTAGATGCATAGGATAAAACTTTTGATGGAATTCCAATTGCAAACGATTCCAGTTCCACGATCCAAGATCATCACATAGCCTATACCATGTCAATGCTTTTCCCTCCAATGATAAATGGAAAACCTTATTCATTACATCATCTCCAAATAAACCTATAAGCTTAAATAATCCACATATTTCGTTCACATATAAAAGATGCATATCAAGATGTTTAGTTCCATCTCCTGCATAAGGTTTAGCAAGCAATTTTTGTAGCATACCCAGAGGAATTTCATAAGTAACATTTTCAGTAGGTGTTGTAGGTTGAGGGGTAACTAATTTTGGTTCCGATCGAGGTGAAGATGCCATGAAAAAACCCTCAAAGGATTGTTCTCCATAGTAGCAAGTGACAGTAAATTCAGCACGTAGTATAAGTTTTTCCTTACTGATTTCCACTGGCCAAGATTGCTTCACTCCTCGGAAACAGCGCTAGAAAATATTCTTGATGAACCAAAAGTATAGGGGGTCAATCGTAGTCCTTTCTATAAGTAATAGTGTCGAACCCAGCGAGGAGCAGAAGGAAATGATAAGCGATTTTCAGCAAGGTATACTCTGCAAGCACTGAAATTGTAGGTAACAGATAGTTTGATAGCAAGGTAATTTGTAACGAGAAAGTAATGGTAACGGTGAACAAGGTGCAGCAAGGTAGCCCAATCCTTTTGAGGCAAAGTAGAATCACCAGTAATAGGCAAATTGTTCTTGAGGGTACACGGGAATTTCGTCTAGTCACTTTTATCATGTTGGTTTGATTCGTGTTCGCTACTTTGATAATCTGATATGTGGGTGGACCGGTGCTAAGGTGCCATTCTTACTTGAAATAACAACCTACTTATGATTAACCCCCTTGCAAGCATCCGCAACTACGAGAAAGTATTAAGACAAAGTCTAACCATAGCATTAAACATGTGGATCCAAATGAGCCCCTTACGAAGTAGCGCATAAACTAGGGTTTAAGCCTTTCTCACTCTAGCAACACATCATCTAATAACTACTCCACAATGCATTCCCTTAGGCCCATGAATGGTGAAATGTCATGTAGTCGACGTTCACATGACACCAGTAAGGGAATCACAACATACATATCATCAAAATATTGAACACATGTCAAATTCACATGATTACTCGCAACATGACTTCTCTCGTGACCTCAAGGACAATGGTTACTACTCACAAATAATATGCATGCTCAGGATCAGAGGAGTATTGAATAGATAATAGATCTGAACATATAGTATTCCACCAAATACACCATATAATAAGCAACTATGCAAGGTAATCAACACTACTAGTCACCCACAGGTACCAATCTGAGGTTCCGATACAAAGATTGAACACAAGAGATGAACTAGGGTTTGAGGGGTGATGGTGATGTGGAAGATGTTGATGAAGATTGGCCTCCCAAAGATAAGAGGTGTGTTTGTGATGATGATGGCTTCGATTTCCCCTTCCAGGAGGGAAGTTCCCCCGACAGAATCGCTCCGCTAGAGGGCAAAAGTTCTCCTGCCCAAGTTCCGCCTTGAGGCAGCGACGCTTCATGCCGAAAGTCCCCCTCTGATTTTTTCTAGGTCAATAGTGACAATATACCAGAACATGGGCACTGGAAGCGGGACAGGCTGGGCACGATACACCAGGGCGCAGCAAGGGGGGCCTGGCGCGCCCTGGTGGGTTGTGCCCACCTGGGGGACCACCTTCAGTAGTTTCCAGCTCCAATAATTTTTATTAAATACAAAATAATCTCCATAAAATTTCAGCTTCATTGGAGTTGTGAATAATAGGTATCTCTGACGTGCTTTTCTTGGGTCCAGAATTCCAGCTGTCGGTATTCTCCCTCTTTTGTGTAAACCTTGCATATTATGAGAGAAAAAACATTACAATAACTCCCCAAAGCATTATTATTCAACAATACAAAGTAAATAACAATAGGAAATGATGATGCAAAATGGACGTACCACTGACCCTGAAGTAACAATCACAGAGGTGCTCCCTTTACACCTGTAGCCGAATTCATCGTAAATGTAAGAGGTAAGCACAGGAGCCAGGCAACCCAGCTTGGCAAAAGACCTCCACTAAAATTGATGGATATTATGGTTTTATAACAAGTTGTGGGAAGGCAGCTTTTGTAAATTAAAATAGACGATGTGGATATCATGGGGTCCTGATAACACCTGACGTTACCAAGCCGAGATGTCTCGAGGAGCCTCGCTGTGGTAGACTTGACTATTTAAATGACCCGGACTTATTTTACATAAACATAATTGAGTGTAAGCACTACACAGAGTTTCTCTACGAACCATACCATGCATAGTGCGTTAGTATATAAAAATGAGTGGGATAAAAGGAGTAACTATATTAGTGTGATAAATCAAATATAATAATAAAAAGGTTACTGAGCCACTAATAACCCAAGAGTGTAGGGTTTTTTGTAACCTTTTTCAATAAGTAAGAGTGTCGAACCCAACGAGGAGCTAAAGGTAGTATTAATATTCCCTTAAAGTTCTATCAACCACTGATACAACTCTACGCACACTTAAAGTTCACTTTACCTAGAATAAGAATAAAACTACTTTGTAGGTGTAAAAGGATAAGTTTGCAAGAAAATAAAGAACACATAACTAAAAGTAGGGACTGTGTAAATACATATTTATTAAGTTGTTTAGTAGAAAGATTTTTGTAACACAAGGGAAAGATTTGTCCCTATGCAATCGATAATAGACCGGTAATCATTATTGCAGGTTTATATGAGGGAGAGGAATGACCTAACATACTTTATGTACTTGAATCATATGTACTTATGATTGGAACTCTACCAAGCATCCGCAACTAGTAAAGATCATTAAGGTAAACCCAACCATAGCATTAATAATTCAGTCCCATTTACCCCCATACGCAACAACCCCCTTATTCGGGTATAAGCTTCTGTCACTCTAGCCGTCCACTATAAGCAAATCATGAACATATTGCAACACCCTTCAGTGGGAATGCCCCACGTGTGCACAGCACGGGAGGCACCTTGGACAACAGCAAAATAAAACATACAAGTCAAACCAATCACGATCATCAATCAACCCATGGGACAAAAAGGATCTACCCAAACATCATAGGATAGCCACACAACATTGAGTAATAATATATAGCATTAAGCACCATGTATAAGTAGATATTACAATGCGGAAAAGAGGAGTTACATTGCTGCATAGAGGGGGGAGAGTTCGCGGTGACGGTGGCAAAGTTGTTAGTGTAGATCGTCATCACGATGGTTGCCCCGGCGGCGTTCTGGCGCCATCAGAGAGAGAGGGGAGAGAGTCCCCTCCTCCTTCTTATTCCTTGGTATCCCCCTAGATAGGAGGGGAGTTTCCCCTCTGTTCCATGGCCTCCCCGGAGGGAAAGAGCCCCTCCTAGATTGGATCTCTATCTGTTTCTCTTTTGTTTTTGCGACTATTTTTTGGCCCTTCATCATTTCTTAAATATCTGGAGATCTGGAACTCCGATTGGGATGAAATTTTGAGGGGATTTATTTAGGGCAAATATCTTTCTTGCATCTAAAGAAGCGCAGCAACTGACTTACGGGATGGACCAAGCCATCAGGGCACGACCACCCCCCTGGTCGCTCCTTGATGGCTTGGGAGCAATTCGAGCTCCGCCTTGCGCTGATTCTACTTCCCAAAATTCACATATTGTGTTTGGAATTTATTTAATAGGTATTTCTATGAAACATAAAAACACACAAAATAGGAACTAGCACTGGCACTGGATAAGTAAGTTAGTCCCAAAAATAATATAAAAAGTTGCCAAAAGTATATGAAAGTTCTAGAATATTGGCATGAAACAATAAAAAGTATAGATACGACATAGAAATATCATCATCCCCAAGATTAATTCCTTCTCTTCCTCGAGTAGGTAAATGGTAAAAAGATAGTTTTTGATGTGGAATGGTACCTAACATAATATTGAACAAATGTCTTATCACGAAATGAATATCAAGATACAAGTGATTCAAGGCAATAGTCTATAATTTGACATAAAGACATCAATACTGAGGTTTCCTCACAAACGATCTTGCCCTTCCAAAATAACAATGCTAAAGAGCGCTATCCCTACAATATCATATAGCATGTCATGCTTAGCCTTCCTAGCATAAAGTATAAGTCATGAGCACCTCGGTGTCAAACCACGCAATTCGATCATACTCTTTAATGTGCTTCAACCTTTTATACCTCACTCAATACATGAGCGTGAACCATGGGCATAGAATATAGGTGGAATAGAATATGATGGTAGGTTTCAAAGGGGTAAAAAGTGGATAAGAAATACTTGCATCAACTAGGATGATCAATGGGCTATGGATACGCCCATCAATCGATATCAATGCGAGGAGTAGGGATTGCCATGTAGCTGATGCACTAGAGTTATAAATGTATGAAAGATCAACTGAAGCTAAGTGGATGTGCATCCAACTTTCTTGCTAATGAAGACCTCGGGCATTTGGGGAAACCTGTCATCGGACTATACAAGCCAAGTTCTATAATGAAAAATTCCTACTAGCATATGGAAGTGACAGAACATAAGACTCTCTATATGAAAAATATGGTGCTACTTGGAAGCACATGTTTGGAAAAGGAGGTAGTAGCACGGTCCCTTCTGCAAAACAAAAAACACACAAAGAACAGGAACTGGCACTAGACATTGGATATGTAAGTTAGTCCCAAAAATATTATAAAATGTTGCCAAAAGTAGATGAAAGTTGTAGAATATTGGCATGAAACAATCAAAAATTATAGACACGATGGAGACATATCATCCACTAAGCATAAAAAGACGAGGAAAAGAAAAGAAATAGGTGATGCTTCATTTATACGTTAAAACGGCATGACCAAGCAGCGTTCCATGGGTGTGGCTCCAAGCGGTTGTCCCTAGGATCCCCAAGACGATTTGAACCTCTAGCGACCACCTTGTCAACGATGAATGGTTTGTCCCATTTAATCGATAGCATGTGCTGATCCGACTTATCTGGATGGTTTCGCCGGACTATGTCCCCGACATTATATGTCTTCGCTCGAACTTCTCAGCTCTATAGTACCCACTTGTTGTTCTTAAAAAGTGGAGCATGCTCTGGTAACATCACATTCCTTGTTGAGGGTGTCGAGGTCATCCTCCTGATCTAGCTTGGCCTCACATTCTTCATACATTCATACTACAGGTGAGTCATGAATGACGTCGCTGGAAATTATGATCTCAACCCTGTAAACCATAAAGAATGGAGTATAGCTAATGGATCGATATGGTGTAGTTCGCAGGCCCCATAGTATAGACTCAAGCTCCTCAAACCATTTTGCGATCGACCTTTCCAGAGAGTGACCATTCATGGCTTGATGCCACTTAATATCAGGTCATTTGCATGCTCAACCTAGCCATTGGACCGAGGGTGATAAACCTAGGCAAAGTCAAGCTTAATGCCCATTTTAGAATAACAATCTTTTACTTATTTGTCTGTAAAATTAGACCCATTATTCATAATGATGTTATGTGGTATGAGACGTTTCCAACATATCTATAATTTTTAATTGTTCCATGCTATTATATTGTCATTCTAGGATGGTTTTTGGGCATTTACTTGACAATTCATACTAATTTTTAGAACTAACCTATTAACCCAGTGCCAAGTACCAATTGTTGTTTTCTATATGTTTTTTGGATTTTCAGGTTTGTAGTACCATACAGAGTCCAAATAGCACAAAAAATGTGACGATTTTTGTGGACCAAAAAAAGACATGGAAGCTTCAAGAGAAGGCTGGGGGCCACCCGAGCGAATAGGGCGCCCCCAGGGGAGTGGCCATGCCCTATTGGGTCATGGACCCCTTGTGACTCTCCTTACGTCGTTCTCTAGCTTATAAATTCTCATATTCCCCCAAAACCCTAGGGGACTCCTGAAATACTTTTTTCACCACCGCAAGTCTGTGTTCCGCTGTGTGCTCATCTGCAAGCCTGTTCCGGTGCCCTACCGGAGGAGATCGCTCATGGAGGCCTCTATATCATCCTTGCTTCTCCCATGGTGATGTGTGAGTTGTTTACCGCATAACTACAGGTCCATAGCTAGTATCTAGATCTCTCTCTCTCTCTATGTTCTTCAATACAATGATCATCACATCTTTGCTTTGATCTATTCGATGTGATCACTTTGTGCGGCGCGTTTGTTGGGATCCTATGAATTGTGGGTTTATGTTCAGATTATTAATCATAAAAGATTTGAGTCTTCTCTGAATTATATGATTCTTATTTGTGTGATTATTATACACTGTTACAGCGAGCTGCTATAGAAACGGCTTTTAACCCCTTTCAGTGATGACATTTTGAACCGTCGCCTAGTGAGTGTGGGCGATTTAGGGGTCCTTCCCACATGACTCAGAAACCATCGGGGATAGGCCCTCCGATCACACACGCTACACAATATGAGCTCATGTGCGATCGGGCTATCCATCACATACAATTATACATGCCTAATCGTTTTCGTTCGTAGGTACATCCCACATAGTGATTCCGAGAGAAATGTTTCCCTTCGTCTGCATAACCCATACAGTCAATCCACAGAAACATTTTCCTCTGTCTGCACAACCCACACAGTCAATCCACAAGAAACATTTTTGTTCGTCTGGATATCCCACATAGTGAATCCCAGAAAAACGTTTCCGTTCGTCTGCAGATCCCACATAGTGAATCCCAAACGAATGTTTTTGTTCGTATATACATGCCACACGACTTTATGTATAGCCTCATGTGTGATTGGTGTAACGATCACACACGCTCTGCCTCCATTAACCGTTTTATTTATTCAACTATATCACACATGATTTGATGAAGAAAACTATATGGAATTGGGCTATCCATCACAAACGATTTTACTGCTACAACCGTTTGCAAATTTCCATGATCCATTTACCAGGTTTATTAGTTTACAATTAATAATTCCAGTCTTATGCAAATTCACATTTCATATTGAATAGATGTTTTCCATTTCATATCAGGCGCATAAATATATTTTAGCATCACAATACGATAGCTACCTAAAAACAACACAATTATATAGCTAGTTCACCTTCATAAGAAAAATATTAGAACAATATATTCATTTCCCTGATCAACTAGTGCATGATCATATAGGTTCGTCTTCTCCACCTCTGATTTCAGTTCAGTAAGAACCTGTTTTACACTGACTGTCAGTGTCAAAATCGACGGATCTCGGGTAGGGGGTCCCAAGCTGTGAGACTAGGTTCGATCGTAACAAGGGACGAAGGAGACGATGTTTACCTAGGTTCGGGCCCTCCTATGGAGGTAAAACCCTACGTCTTGCTCGATTATAGTTATGGTATGCAGGTTACAGAGTTGATCTACCTCAAGATCAAATAGCTAAAACCCTAGATGATTTTCTCTGTCCTACAATCTAAAACCCCTCGGATTATATAGACGACGTGGGTCCCTAGCATTACACATGGTTGGTTACACATCAAAGGGGAAAACATGCCTATCTACTATCCCAAACATGGAAAACATGCCATGACTCGTGAGGCTTCCTCTCTCGTGACGGGGCCTTAGGTCATTCCCATACTCAGCAAGCGGCCCATGAGTCTGGCCCATCAGAAATAGGCCGGCCGTCCGAGGACCCCCATAATTCAGGACTCCCTCAGTAGCCCCCGGACTAGCCTCCAATGCCGAGGTATATTATCCGGACAATCTTGCGGGCCGAAGTCTTCGGCTTGCGAGGCGATTCCATCTATCCCTTCTTATTCGACAACCATCTCGTCATCGGTGAAATCTCAGATGTCAACAACTTGTGGGAGCCATTGAAATAACTTTCAGCACTTCTCGATCCTTGTGCGCCTAGGGGAGACGAGAGGTCCGACAACTTTTTACAAGACTGCCCTTCCCACAAAGGAGACACCCCCATTTAAACAAGCTGAATTATGGTCTAGGCCACATCATCCTCTTTTTCCCCATCAGAAAAATCTTCAAGCGAGGGATCACGACAAAAACATGGGGAGCACCCCAGCTCTTCCTCGCGTCCTTATGGTTCTTGTCCCGGGGATTGGGCAAGTTGCTCTATATCTCTCCTTTAGCTACACAACCTCGAGACCCAAGGTTATCTCCCTTGCTCGGATCTAACGGCTACGTGCGCCGCTTTGACCTATTTTAACAATGAAGCCTTCACGGAGAACTTCCCTAATCCCCACAAGGGAGAGAGGGTATGCTTCATGCCCTTCCTCTTGCGAGGCCTAGGGTTCCTCATTCATCCTTTCCTAAGGGGATTACTGGAGTTCTATGGGATCCAGCTACATCATCTTACCCCCAGATCTATTCTCCACATCTCGGGCTTTGTTACTCTTTGCGAGATGTTTCTGGGCTGCGAGGCTCATTTTGGACTATGGAGGAAGTACTTATGTCTTGTCCCCGCACTCGGGGCAAGATTATTTGAGAAGTTGGAGGAGCCGAAGTATGCCGTATAGCCGGGACGGGGTATCCAGTGGGGACGCCAAAGAAGAAGTACGGAGAATGGTCTTCGGAATGGTTCTATATTGAGGACGTCCCCCCTTTCGATCCAGCTCGAGGGGTTTTCCCGAATACTCCGATGCCCCTTTGAAGAAAAGATACAACTCGCGAACAAAGAGTTCATCCCAAGAGGACGGTGCTGAAGTGCAACCCTTGGCTGCCCACGTACGGCTATTGGCTCATCACACGCTGGCCATGATTAATGTAATGGACGCCGCCATCACTCGATGTGTTCAGCCTCTTCAACACAGAATACACCTTCTATGGAATTACAATGGGACAAGTGACACCACTCGCTCCTGACGATTGGGCCCTGCCAATCAAGCGGCATTAGCGGCTGCACTTGCCGACCTGTACAAAGGGGAAAAGGAAGACTTTGTTTGGCTGCCGGTTAAGGAGGGCTAACCCCATCGAATGGGTAAGCCTTTCGATCTTACGACCTGAGTTTGGTCTTTTCATTTGCCCACTTTTTGACCGGAGCTTTTAATGTGAGTGAACATGAATGGAGGAGCTTTGTCGAGATAGTCAACTGTCCGGCCCCATAACCAGAGAACTATACTTGTGATGACGATCCAGGATTCCATGATGATCCGAAGCTGTCAATCGAATTTGAAGACGAGGTCTTTTACCAAGAGAGCCTCGATCACTCCAAGGTAGTTATCATAGCAGATCACCCAGGATTACTCCCCTCCCCTATTACTGGCAAGAAGAAAAATTATTCCCGTAAAAGGAAAGCACCCTCCGTTGACCCAAATAGGCTGGCTTCTGCTCCCAAGCATTGTCGGTCCACGCAACGAACGCCGGCTACGGCAGCAATGCCCAAACCGGACATCAACATGAATCCTTCATGTGAACCGGCCATGGGGACAACCCCGACCACTCAGTCAATCAAGAGGTACTTTTTTGGTCACTACTAGGAAAAGGGCTAGATGATATGGCCACTAATGGCGCACCGGACATGTGGTGCGCCACTACTATATAGTAATGGCGCACCCTGAGTCGGTGCACCATTAGTGTGGTAGACACTAATGGCGCACCAGACCCACAGTGCGCCATTAGTAACAATTTTTTTAATTATTTTTCCAAAAATTCTAATGGCGTACCGAGGAAGAGTGCGCCATTAGTAAAAAACATTCTAATGGCGCACCGTTTGGGGGTGCGCCATTGCTATGTAAAAAAAACATTCTAATGGCACACCGCTCGGGGGTGCGCCATTAGTAATCTTCCCCCTAGCTCTAACTCCCCCGACCCCTTCGTCCCTCCCTCTCGTCAGATCCACTTCCCCCTAGCTCTGCCCCGACCCACGACGTCGCCGCCCCTGCGCCCCCGCGCCCACCACCACTGCAGCTCTGCCATCGCCGACGCCTCTGCGACCTCGCCGTCGCCGACAACCTCCCCACGTCGGCCCCTGCCCTGCGCCGCTGGCGGCCTCCCCACGACGACCGCGGACGCCGGCCTCCCCACGACCAACCGAGGCATCCCTTCGACGCCGCGGCCACCGCCGACCCCGACCCCAACCCCGACCCCGACCCCTCCGTCGACCGGCCGCGCCCGCCCAGGTACCTTTCCTCCTTCCTCCTTCCTCCCTCTCCACCCTTCCTCCCCATTCCCTGCCCTTGGGCGAGCACCGCTCCCATCTTGTACATTTGTTGTCTCTTTTAGCCATTACTGCGGATTTACCATTTCACTAGGCAGTGGTCCATAGGAGGGGTCGATCTCTATTTTTGGTTACAATGAGAAATTATTGAAAGGGATTCATTCATGCTGATTACATACGGTGTATTTGGTTCTGTCGACTGAACTATAGAGCATGTTTTTTTCATGTCCAATCGATTTTTTTCTTCTGCTATCATAGTGTCCTTGATATATGAAAATCATATCTATCAATGTTCCTGTGTGCTTGCTAGCTAGTTTATGATATATTACCTTAATCTCTTGAGCAAGAAGGTGGTGCTGCTAACTGTGTTCTTAAACAAGAACAGACCAACATCCGTTCGATCTAGCGTCAATGAATTTTGCAGATTTAAATTCTTTCATGTTGAAGCATTCGCATATCCCCTCGCAGATCTCACTGTCCTCTCTCAAGTTTCTGCTTGAATCTCTGCAAAAAGAGAAAGCCGCACGAAAAACTACCTTCTTTCCCCACTTCCATCTGAAGTTCTGAAAATTGTGAAGGTCATTTTTAAGCAGAACAGAGACGAAGATCATTCACTCCTGTCAACATCATGCAGCAGTGCTTACATTTGTTTTACATCACCGCCTATTTTTCTGAAAATGAAGCATGTGGTTGTACTTTATTTGGAGTAGTATATTACAAATACTTGACTGAAATTATGTGCATATGTGACCATGTGAGACATTTTCTGCTAGATATTCACTACAACCCTTTATTATATTTTAAACTTGGCAAGAAAAATAATAATAACTAGTTTGTTTTGAAGTTGTTTCCCAACTAATTAAGTGACTGGCAATATCACCAACAGTTATTTGTATTAAAATCACATCTATTATTTCGTTATTTTTGTTCTGATATTAATTGTGCTTCTATTAAAAGAATTGGGAGTTACTCACTGTAATAGAACTCTGTAGGTTCACTTTGAGAATGTAAGCACCTATTATTGCTACTGATATCATTGGCTCATTGCTGCCTTTGTGCAATGCAGAACTGTTAAGAGTGATTTGGAGGATTCAAGATTCTGTGAAGCTCTTTTGACATTTAAAGCCCAGAACTGAAGGTACTTAATAAACTCAAAAGCATTGATGATAAATCTTTGTGCCTAGAAACAGAGGTAGTTTACATATTGCATTGCTGGTGTTTGTTTATGTTCAGAGTTTAAGCATGTGTAGTGTAATGTAGTGTAGTGTAGTGTAGTGTAGTGAGCTTGTTCTACTGTAAAATCAGACTAGTATGGCCCTGGCCACAATCTGTCAACGTTAGCCTTCTATGATTTTCAAAACAAGTTAACTGCATTCAGATCTGTTGATGCTCAAAACCTGTCAATTTCTATCAACTTTTGATCTATCAAGTTGATATTCAGTCAAGTTGATGTCAAACTTGACACATAAACAACAGCTTTAATAAATAGAGAGACAAGATGTAGGGTTTTTAGCTGCTGCCACAACACAAAGTCTATAGATGCTGAAGTTGTCAGTAGTAATTATCAAATCATTCAGAGTAGATGATGCAAGCAATCAACATTCAGTTTTGACCATAACAGTACACTTGCTCAGAGTTTAAGCATGTGTAGTGTACAACTGCTCTACTAGTGTAAGTCATCTTACAATAAGCAGTACACTTGCTCAGAGTTTAAGTTTACTGAACCTATTCATTTTTGTGGACTTATTGAACATGATAAGACAAGCCAGATGCTCTATTTTTAATTAACAGTAATCCATGATCAGCAATAGTTTCTTTCACTAATTTTCAGTTAACAGCAATCCATGATTTTTTTCAGCTAAAACTATTGATTATTTTTTGTTGGGTGACCTATTAGATCTGGAATGGAAGCTCACATAAGTTGAGCTGATTTTTGTCCATATGAAAGCAGAGGACCATATGGTCTGTGGCCTTTTCATCCATATGCAAGCAATCTAGATACGCGCGCTATCTAGAGGGAGAGAGGAGGGAGCGTTGGAGGAACCAGATGAAGACCAGTTTCATCAGGATTATGCTCATCGTGATGACCGCGACTCTCTTCTATGTGATGGTAGTTTAGATGATCGATATCGACTTGTAATGTGAACACAAACTCGCTACCCTTGGTCTTGAGACTTGTAATGTTCTATCTTTGTTCGGTCTTTTGAATTCGGAGACTAATATGATGATTTGTATTCGGAGACTAATCTTCTATTGTATTCGATGAATCTGCTGTTGCTGTGTGGTGTTGTCTAAATTCTGTCCAATAATATATTTTGTAACCTGTGAAAATATCAGAATTTTTTTCCTAATATTCATACTAGTGGCGCACCACTCAAGACACTAATGGCGCACTGTAAAAATGACACTAATGGCGCATCACCCACTAGTGCGCCATTAGTATGCCAAAGCACATGGGTACATATGGCCCCCTGGGAGGCATACTAATGGCGCACTGTGGGCTATACTAATGGCGCATGGCGTGGTGCGCCATTAGTATTTAATTCTAATGGCATGGTGCTAGTGGCGCACCACCAGTGCGCCATTAGTAGGCAAAACTGGTGCGCCATTAGCATGCCTTTTTCTAGTAGTGGGTCGCTTAATCTATTGTTATCATGATCGCTAAGATTTCACACAGGATCTCATGCCGAAATACTCAGGAAGAAAGTACAACCATCTTCTGCCAAGAATGTTGCTGAGGTGCCTGGCAATACTCATGAGCCAAGATCTTCTGCTCATGCTAACCTGCCATGGAGGCCCCTATGGTCAATCCGGTACCTGAAGATTCCGAGGCCATGGTATCGGCCACCAAATCCTAGGTGGAGAGTGGGATGAACCACCGGCGGCGGCGAGAAGCACTGTGCCACCCGGCGCTCTCTGAACAAGAGTTTAACGCTCTATGTTCGATACATGCGCACATCGGAGCTGCCCGAGCTGGGCTTGGGGAAGCAGTGAAACTGATATCATCCAACCTGAAGGTGAGTGATTGGTTTTAAGAATCCATACACACATGTAAACCCACTAGCCCTTGAGCCTTGAGTTGGTCGGGACGACCGAGTTAAGGATTCACATATCGTTTTATTGATGATGTAGGCCTCAAGGCAGCAGAATGAGAAATTGGCCATTGAATTGGAGGCAAGCCGAACGCAGGTGGAAGAGATGAAGGCCGATCTGGAACAAGTAAAGAATATCACCTGAGAGGCACATGGCATGTATATCCATTATGCTGATCTAAGTATATAATACCGCGCTGACGCGGGGGTACTTTGTAGCAGCTGAGTCTATAGGACGGCTGCAAAAAGATTTAGATGCAGCCTGAGAATCTCAGAGTTACGCCGAGTCCTAGCATGAGGCCGTCTGCTTTTTGTTGCAATGAAACCTTGAGGAGAAGAAACGCCTCCAGGCGGAAAACAAGAAGCAGGCCGAAGAAATTGAGAGTTTAAAGACTCCATTCGCCCAAACCCAAGAAGAGAACCAAGAATTACAGAGGGGCATGTTCGGTAAGTGTGATATAACATCGAAGGATTCCTCTCATACATGAAGCGTAATGGACATGCCTTGTCTCAAGTATACGTCTCCTAACCAGGCAGCGTGAAGAAGAGATCGGATCCTAATGGGGGAGCCTTCTGAAGGAACTCTCCGCCATTCATGAGCAGGCTCGGAAGGCTATGAGGAGCATGATAAAAGTGCTATGGCCTTCCAAGCAACCTCTGGAGGGGATGGCCTAACTGGCTGATCAGTTCAAGGGATCCCGGAGTCGGTTCGAGTTATGGAAGACATCAGCTTGCCGGGAGGGAGCATGGGAGGCGTGGCCGATGATCAAGACTCTATATATCGGCCTTAACCCCGAGCATATGGCTCGAGTTAGGCCAGCAAGGCCTGATGGGCAAGAAGTGCCACTTCATTTGGTGTACGACCAAGTGATGTCTGCCGCTCGTCTCTCGCAAGAGGATTGCACCCCAGATACCTTAATAGTAAATCTAGACCAGCAGTCAGATGTGTGATTGTATGTAACTATGTGCTTGCAATCAAAAATTGCTCCGTCTATGTTGTAAACTTTGTCTTGACCAGACATCGGCTTCGACCTCCCACGCTAAGAGCTTGTGAGTGTTCCTTATAAGTTATCACTCGATAAGAGGGAATTCTTTCGAGGAACCAGGCAATCTGTCCATTTGGTGCGATCAGACAAAAAGTGCACAGGGAGATATTTTATATTACTTCTTAGCGTACGAAACATCTTCCGAAGAAAATAGTACCTCTATCGGTACCTTCCTTCAGGCTGCTACGTAAATCATATATAGTAAGGCCATATACTGGTAGTATGCGACTAATGGCTTTTGCAAGAAAAGAAACCCGAGTAATGGTGATAACAACCATAATTTTATTTGTTGCTACCGTCGTAGCCGACCAATGTTCTGCTGAAGATAGCTAGCTTTTGGCTTCAGCCGTCTGAGATACGTATCCGGATTACTTGGTCGTAACAATCGCATATGTGCTACCTTTACCCTCTAGCCAAACAATCGGGAACGTAGAGGGTAAACACAGGAGCGAGGCAACCCAGCTTGGAAAAAATCTTAGGTCGAATTGATGCATATAATGGCTTAAAATTGACAAGGGAAACATGCATACACGATAAATGTGAAATAGATGCTTAAAATATATAATCATCGGCTTCGGGAAGAATCCCCCACATGTTTTGTTCGGATTTAACATTTGAGGATGTATAACAAAAATATTAATACGATTGGTTTAGCCGAACATAGACTTGGGAAGAGAAAATCCAAACCTGTAAAAAATAAAGGTGGAAGGGAAGGGAAATGAAAAAGAAAGAAGAAAAAAGGAGGGTAAAAAGTATGACGACACTGGTCTAGCCGTAGAAGCGCCGAAGACGAGCTGCGTTCCATGGGTTTGGTTCGAGCCGGTTATCCGGAGGGTTTCAAAGAATGTAAGCCCCTCCTACGAGTACTTCATCAATTATGAAGGGGCCCTCCCATTTGGGATTAAGTTTATGCTTCTGCTTCCCTGGGAGCTGTAGGATTAGTTCACCCACATTGTACGCTTTTTCCCTGACCTCCCGGTCTGGTAACGTTGGGCCTGCTGTTGATAAAAAGTAGAACGAGCCTGTGCCATGTCGTGTTCTCCTTCTAAGGCGTCTAAGTCGTCTTGCCGATCTAACTCGGCCTCCTTTTCTTTGTACATGTGCACCCTTGATGCATCGTGAATAATATCATTGGGAAGGACTGCCTCTACCCCGTAGACCATGAAGAACGGTGTGTATCCCGTTGATCGATTTGGGGTGGTATGCAGGCCCCACAGAACGCAGTCAAGCTCCTCTACATAATGGCAGCCAGACTCGTGCAGAGATCGTACCAGATGTGGTTTAATACCACTCATGATGAGGACGTTGGCCTGTTCGACTTGTCCATTGGTCTGCGGGTGATACACCAATGCATAATCGATCTTGATGCCCATTTTTGCGCGCCAGTCTTTTACCTCTTGGGCGGTGAAGTAGGATCCATTGTCCGTTATTATACTGTGCGGGACGCCGTAACGATGTACCACGTCGGATATAAAGTCGATTACTGGTCCGGACTTGGCTGATTTGACAGGTTTTGCTTCGATCCATTGGGTGACCTTGTCAACCATGACCAATAGGTATTTATTCTTCTTGGTCCCCCCTTTAAGTGGTCCATCCATATCCAGCCCCTAGACCACAAAAGGCCAGGTAATCAGAATAGTCCGAAGAGCCGTTGGGGGCATGTGACTATGATTTGCAAAAAGTTGACATCCCATGCAATGTTGGACAAGCGTCTGGCCTTGCTTACTAAGGCCCTTGCCGCGACATGATGACCGCTCATTCCTGCGTGGACTTCGACCAAGAGCTGTCGTGCTTCCTCCTCAGATATGCTCCGTTGGAGTACTCCGGTGGTGCTTTTCTTGTATAACTCACCCTTTTGGACTTTATAGGCCTTGGATCATTGAATTGTGCGTCCCGCCTCTATCTGATCATCGGGGAGTTCTTTGCAAAGAAGGTAGGCAAGGAAGGGCTCGGTCCATGGTGTGATTACTGCCATGACCTCGTGAACAAAAGGCGTTTCGTCCATTACGGAGCCACAGATGATTTGGTCATCTCGTTCGTTTAAGGGGGAACAAACTGTTCCGAGCTGATGGGTCCGATGCCCATATTATTGTCCTACCAAACCACTGATGGCTTAAAGAGCCGTTCCAGGAAAGTGTTTTTCGGGATAGGGTCGCGTTTGTCCACCATGCGGGCCAGTATGTTAGCGGCTTGGTTGTTGTCTCTAGCAATATGAAGGAATTCTAGCCCATCGAACCGTGCGGATATTTGAAGGATGGTGTTTCTATATGCCACCATCTTCAGGTTTTTGGCATCAAATTCGCCATTGATTTGAGAGATGGCCAAGTTGGAGTCTCTCCGTACCTCCAGTCGTTGTATGCCCATTGAAGCTGCCATCCAAAGAACATGCAAAAGTGCTTCATATTTGTATGCATTGTTGGAATCGGCATACATGATTTGCAACATGTATTGGCGTTGTCGCCTATGGGGGGTGTGAGAATAACTCCAGCCCCAGTCTGGCCAATGTTTTGGATCCATCGAAGTATATCGTCCAATGGGAGTATGTACTATATTCCCTGGGGAGCTCGGCCTTTGTCCATTCGGCGAGGAAATTTGCCAATACCTGAGATTTAATAGCTCATCGTGGCTTATATGCAATTTAAAAAGCAAGGAGCTCAATGGACCATTTGGCTATGCGGCAGATGGCGCCCCTGTTGTTGATTATATCATTCAGAGGTACTTTGGATGCCATCGTAACTGAACACTCTTGAAAGTAGTGTCTTAGTTTTCATGATGCAATATATACTATATAGGCTATCTTCTGGTAATGCCGGTATCTCGACTTGCACTACGTTAGTACTTCTGACACGTTGTAGACCGGCTTCTATATCCAGAATTTGTGAGCCTCCTCGTCTCGTTCGAGGACGAGCACTATGCTAACGACTTGGTTGGTGGCCGATATGTACAATGCTATTGGTTCACCTACACCTGGTGCTGTGAGTATGGGGTTGCTTGCCAACAGTGTTTCAATTTCTTCTAACGAAGCCGCTGCTTCATCGGTCCATTCAAAATTGTTGGTCCATTTTAGCAACCTGTAGAGCGGTAAAGCCTTTTCACCGAGGCAGGAAATAATGCGGTTAACGCCGCCACGCAACCCACCAATTTTTGGACATGCTTTAGCTCTGTGGGAATTGCAAGTTCCGATAGGGAGTGGATCTTATCTGGATTCGCTTCTATTCCTTTATGGAAAGGATGAATCTGAGCAGTTTACCAATGGGAACTCCGAAGACACATTTCTTCGGTTGGGTCATATATCATACTCACGTAAGCTGCCTTAGGTCGTCAATCAACTGGCTGATGAGTTTGGTTTTGATGACCACATCGTCCACGTATGCCTCGATTGTTTTACCGACCTGTGTATCAGACAAGTCTGGTTCATGCGCTGGTATGTAGCCCCAATATTTTTTAGCCCGAAAGGCATTGTGTTGAAGCAGAATGGCTCGTAAGGGGTGATGAATGCAGTTGCGTCTTGATCAGATTCCTTCATTTTTATCTGATGGTATCCGGAATAAGCATCAAGGAAATACAATGAGTCATGTCCGGTTGTGGCATCAATAATCTGGTCTATGCGTGGTAAGGGGAAAGGGTCCTTGGGGCAGGCCTTGTTGAGGTCTTTAAAGTCGACGCACAGCCACAAAGATTTATCTTTCTTTGGTACCATCACCAGGTTTGCCAACCATTTTGGGTGCTTGATCTCCCATATGAATCTGGCCTCTAATAATTTGGATAATTCTTCACCCATAGCTTGTCGTTTGGGCTCGGAAAAGCGGCGCAGAGTCTATTTGACGGGCTTGAAGCCTGTGATTATATTTACACTATGTTCTGCTAGCCACCATGGCATTCCTCGCATATCGGAAGGATGCTAGGCAAAGATGTCCCAATTTTCTCATAAGAACGATCGCAATGCCTCTTCCACCATGGGGTCCAACTGAGATCCAATGGACGCTGTCTTATTGGCGTCCGTTGGGTGGACCTGAAGTTTAACGATTTCTTCTACATGTTTAAAGGACGTGGGTTTGGGCCTTTTGCTAAGCATCACATCTTCCTTGTCCACTGTTGACTAGAGTGTGGTCAATTCCTCTGGAACAAAGGTCTCACCTAGTGCCTCGAGGGCTAGCACTGATGTTTTGTTCTTAGCTCGAAGGGCTCTATTCGGATCACTGGCAATTGTGATAACCCCATTTGGTCCTGACATCTTGCGCTTCATATACTCGTAATGTGGTACAACCTGAAATCTTGTGAAGGAGTCATGTCCCAACAGGGCGTGGTAGCCAGTGGGGAAGGCAACGATATGGAAGAGAAGTTCCTCAGATCAATAGTTTTCGGGCGTGCGGAACACTACGTCCAAGATGATACGTCCTGAACAACGCGCCACTTTCCTAGGGATAATACCCCAGAAGGTTGTGTTGCTATGCTTGATGCAAGATTGGTCGAACTGCATTTTTTCTAGGGTGTCTTTGTAGATGAGGTTCAAACCACTACCACCATCCATTAGCACTTTCTGCAGCCTGAAACCATCAACGATGGGGTTTAAGATCAGTGTGGCCGGTGTATGACTAGGACGGATGGTTGGTTGGTAAGTATCTCCGAAGGTGATGTTATGTCTGCCCATGAACTTGTTGCTGTCACATGGTAGACATGTTCGAGTTCTCTAAGAGCTCTTTTCATCCTGTTCCTTGAGGGGGACGTTTCATAGATCATCAGGACTTCAGCATTGTATTCTGGTGGCGATGTGGAGCGCTTGTTCGACGGTAGTGCCTCGAGGATGGCCTCGCCATTTTTGCGACCTGCCTAACGACCCAGCAAGCTCTGAGGCTATGAGTCGGGCTTGTATTTAGCAATATAGAATGTATGGGGCATGGCTTGTCCAATAGTCCATCAAGGCAAGTTCTAACCCCCCCTAGGGGGTCTATTTCACTTTTTGGCGGGTTCATGTTCAGCTAGCCGCTTCAGAGGTATCCGCTTTCCCCGATCTCCTCGAGGGTATTCGGTAAAGATTGGTTCTGAAAGTAGCCGTCCGGCTTGCCAGGTGCTCTTCATTGCACAGTATTTTTGTACCAAGTCTGATAGCTCGGTGAAGTTGCGAATGTGTCAACGAGCTAGGGCATTGACGATCCCTTTGTCATGACAATTGCGATTGAAGGTTGCCATTATCTGCTGGTCACCAGAACCCCGTACTCTGTTTCTAACGGGAAGTCTAGCCCAACAATGATGAACCAACTCTCCTGGTAATTGTTTAACATACCGTAGGTCCGAAGACTTGGACTCTTGTGCGATGCTTGAGTGCTCGACTTGGGTGGTGGGTGGGAAAAACTTTGGTTCCGCGCCACGATGTGAGTCCGAAATCATGGGTTCCGAGTTGCGTGCTAGATCAGGGATCAATCTCGATCTATCTCTGGAGCAAACTCCAGAGTCGAAGTTACAAGTGAGGTCTTGATGATGGGAAATAGGATATAAACCGTCTTTAATTCTGGTCGTTGGGGGACAAGCCTCCAGCTGGACACTCAATGGTGGTGACTAAGTGAGTGACCGAGGGGGTGCGAATCTCCCTATCGCCGAGTTCAATCCCGATCTGGTCATAGACCAGGGTCTGGTCATCGCTCATACCCATGTATTGAATCCGATCAAATACCTTGTTTAGGGACGAGGCGTCAGTGGGACGCATGTCGCCGAAGCGCATGGGGTCGATTCGTGGCGTCCTAGTTTCGGAGTCGCTTGACAGCGAATCCAGCTTATGTTCGTGTGACAGTCGAAGTGCAGTCCCTTCCTTTTGTGGCATGTAACCCCATGTATGAACCTTGTGTCATGAGATTATGAAATGTTTTGCAACTTGTCATCCATGTGTGGTTGTGCATTCATGCATCATTTCATCATGCATCATCATAGCATTCATCATGCTTTGCTTGTGTTCATGTGCCATGGGTTGTGATGTGTGTTGTGTGTTGAGTGTGGGTTGTTTGTGGTGGAGAGCAAGTGAGCCAACTCCTTCTTCTTCCCCCTCTTTTCTTTTCATCAATTAATCTCACCATAATGCCTTTCTTCCCATATTATTTCGCAACAGAATTAATTGCCTTCTTAAAATGTTTTAAAATTGTTCAAGAGGTGGCCCCATATGTTTTATGAATTGTGAGTATGATAGTTTTGATGTTTGTAGTTTGTTTGCTTTGTGTTTTAAATAACAGGAGCTGCCCTTTTATTAAAATATTAAAATAACTTGCTCTATAATTCAACTTGATAATTTTATCAAATAGAGCATATTATTTCCTCCACAAGAATATTTTGTTTTGCTACAAAAAACCTTTTCTTTTACCGTGGGGATTTATTTTTGTGTGGCTGTGTTTTTTTCATTAGAAAAACCTTTTTTCTGTTTTGTTTGTGTGAGAGAGAGAGAGCATGTGAGCACTGGCCCTCCCCGGCCCAGGCAAGCCTCCTCGCACAGCCCATCAGGTAGCCGACGGCTACCTGCTCCCGTCCTCCTCCGTCAGTACGCTGTGAGAGAGAGCAGAGTGGAGAGTGAGAGAGAGCGTCGACGCCATCACCGTTAGGTGCTCACGGACGTCGGGGCCGGCCTCCCTTTTTTAAGAGCACATAGCCCTAGGGTTCCTCCTCCTTCTCGCCACCGCCGGTCCCCTTCTCCGCTCCTTCTACTTCCTCCTACTCCGCTCTTCTTTCCCCTTCCGGTAACGTTCAGTAAGCAGGGGATTTCAGAGAGCGGGAGGTCGCCCTCGTCTCCGCGACTTCGGCGGGCCTCATCATCGGCGGAGATGGCATGGAGCAAGACGCCAGTGCCCGCGATCCATTCTTGATGTTAGGAGGCTCCAGGAGGCCGCCCTCTTCGTCCTTGCCGCCGGATCGTCGCTGGTCTTCTTCCCCTTCACCGCAGCATTGCGCCTCTTCTTCCCTGCTTCGAGCGCACATCGCCGCCCCTCTGTGAGCATCCGCATACCCTCTTCCTTCCCTGCCTCGCGTAGATGCGTCGTGCTCGAGTTCGCCGCCTTCCCGTTGCTCTGCCTGTGCCATCGCCATGGCCGGGAAGCTTGGAGCTTGAGCCTCCACTTCCCCTTGCCGATCCTGTCCAGGGGCAGCAGTGGATCCCCCGCAGGTGCAGCCGGCCTCCTGCACCGTTCCCCCCTCGCATAGTAGCCTGTGGCCGCGTGTAGTCGCCGGAGTCCACAACCGCCGTTGTCTAATGCCGGAGCTGTATAATCTTCAGTTTCGTCAGTAACATGTTGTTTGTGTTTGTATTAGAGCAGTGCCTCCCCTACCCTGTTAACAAGCCGAGTCATAGCAGAGTGGTAGCGCCAGGGGGAAACGACCCAATGGTCTTGGGTTCGAGTCTAGGCTCCCCCCTTTTTGTTGTTTTATTTTTTTCCCTTTGTTTCCTTGTTGTTTTATTACTTGCAAGATATATATGTGTGTAGATAAATTCCAGGATGTGTTCCTGTCATTTTTTTCTCCCTTCCATGTGTGTATGTATGCCATAGTGTGTGTATGTATGTGCATGTGGGCATACATATATGTGGGTGTGTGGTGCACTTGTATGTATGTATGCATGAGGGCACATGTGCATGTGTAGGTTGTGAGTATAGATGTGTGTGTGCTTATGCATACATACACTTGTGCGTGTGTGGTGGTGCATTAGTGGTTGTGTGTGTAGATGTTGTGTGTATGTGTATATGCCTAAGGCATATACGCAAGTGCGTGTGTATGTGTGTTTGCAGTTTGTGCATGAGCATATGTGTATGCACATAGGTGCATATGCATGAGAGTGTATGTGTAGGTGCATGTGAGGTCCACACATGCATGTCCTTGTGTGCTGAGAGTTTAAATGGATGCTTGGTTGTGAGAGTGTGTGTGTGTGTGCTACCATACACATATACATATACATATATGCGTAGTGCATAGATGTATGCATATGTGTGTGGATGACCACCCACACACATGAGCTAGTGTATGTGTTTGAGTGTAGTGCCTTGTGCACTAGTGTGTGTGTGGGGGGGGACTAGTGGGTTTCCCCACTTGTTATACCCCTTGTTGAATACATCTTGTTGGTGCCTTGTGTTTCACATGATCACATGAGTATGACCCATGGTTTTGGGGTAGGAAGATCCAATAAACTCATTGGGACTCTCAGATTTCACTTTTGAGCAAGTTCATAAATCTTTCATTTTAGCTGAGATGTCATTTTGTCATTTTTGCATGATTTAATCCATGCTTTCTTTGGGATATGTGCCAACATGGAAGTGCTAGTGTTTTATATATATGATGCCATGGTATTTTTGTTTAACATGAGAATCACCCATATAAGTGGGAAACAAGCTGTTAAGTTGCCTACTGGATGTTTCTGTTTCAGCAAGCTTAAAAAACTACTGTCTGAGAATCTGCTGTTATTTTTTATACCATGAAGAGTGGGTGACATCTAGTTATATGTTGAGAATTTGCTCATGCTCAGTGTTAGTTATTTGAAGTAGATGTTCTCTACTACCGTGCTGTTAATTTTCATGCCAATAGGAGCTCTCTAGCATATTTAACTACTGCTGTCGACTTGCTACTTTATAATCTCAGATTCCAGAAACTGGAATTTTCACCAAGTCCCAGAAAACTGTTTCATCATGTCAACTTGATTGCTTCATGCTTATTGATGTGACACCCCTTTGCTGATTGTGTAGTCGGATAAGTTGATGTGTGTGTTGAGTAGATTCTGTCCATATCTTGTTTGTGGCTGTAGGGTTCCTGTAGCTCAAGTGGTGAGCTGTAAAAGTTGCTATGTTGCTGTTTTGGGGCAGATTGTGGGTTTTATTGTTTTGTGACTTGTGGGAGCTATGCTCCATGGAATTGATTGATTCTTGAGGCTATTGTGATTGTTTTTTCATTACCTATACAGTGGCTACCTTGGAATGCCAAGAATTATCTCATGGCTTGGTGGTCTTGTGATTTTGCCTTCGTACCTTGTTGTGAGCGTATCGTGAGAACCGTAACTCCGTTTCTTGCGTTCTTTATGTGCATTTCTATCGATTTTACATGATGAATCCATATTTTCCATGATCATGCATGTTTAAATAACTTAATATGAGGTTCTGTCAAGATTCATTAATGAACAAACTTTGCCTGTGAAACGTGACTAGTTTTGGATTGCCATGTTAATTCTTCATAAATGAATCATGCATCATCTTGGTTGTGCATTGCACCTTGGTTAGAATTTTATTGTTTCTGTTTCTCTTGGGTAGACACGAGTGTTGATACTGAGTACGAGGACCCAGGAGAGTACAACTACGAGGATCCCGCTACTTGTTCCGCTGAAGACCCAACAGGCAAGATGATCATACCCGGGTCTCGATACTATTTTTGCTTGCTAGTTTCTCGCTCTTATCGTTACAATTGCGCTACCTACTACTTGATATCATCCCACATGTTGCCATGACAGCCTCTAACCTCCACGTCCTAGCAAACCTTTGATTGGCTAAGTTACTGCCGCTCAGCCCCTCTTATAACGTTCTTAGTTGCAGGTGCAGGTTGTTCCATGTGATAGCATGGAATTCAATATCACAATATTATCTATTATTTAATTTAATGCACATATATATCTTGGTATTGGTGGAAGTCTTGTCCTTTTTGCTAAGTGATTTGTTCCGCTGTTACCGTCATTAGCTCCTTGTTACCGGTGTTATGTTTTCCATATTTTGCGCTCCTAACATGCTCGGGGTTGTTATGGGAACCCCCTTGTTTATCCGGTTGAGATTAAAACTTGTCTAGCAAGACCCAACTTTGGTACTACATTTGCTAATAACTTAATAAACTTTGCATAGGGCTTTGCAACCCCATGGATAACTAACCAACCCCCGGGCCAGTGCTCCGCATGAGTGTTGGTCCAAAAATGTCAACAGCCGGTGGCCACTAGGGGCAACTCTGTGTTTGGCCTACCGGAAGTTTGGACATTCCGTCGTGTCCTGAGACTGAGATATGCGGCTCTTATCAGGTTCGTCGACACGTCGGGAGGTCTTGCTGGACTTGGTTTACCTTATCAGATATCTTGCGTGTGGACTCTGACTTTCTTCGGGTTTATCTCGAGGTGTTGGAATTCCTTTGGAATTACCTATGATGACCGCGAGACCCGTGGTGGAGGCTATTCCCGCAGAGTGTGGTTAATTTGTGATGGATTAGTTGGAGCACCCCTACAGGGTTAAATCTTTCGAAAAGCCGTGCCCGCGGTTATGTGGCAACTTGGATATTTGTTTAACACCCGGTTATAGTTAACTTGAAGTAAACTCTAATTAAAATATACCAACTGTGTGAGTAACCGTGATCGTCTCTGCTCGTGAACATGATCCGAGAGAGAACATGGTGGGCTTATGATTGACATAAGTAAGTGTTCAGGATCTGATAGGAATCATACTAGATTCGATCATTCATCGTAGGCCACTCATACTTATTTTCATGGTGCGTAAGTTAGCCACCATAAATGCTTAGTGTTGCTGCAAACTAAAGACTTACCCCATCCCAACCTTTAAGCTGGAATAGTCTCGGTACCCAGGCACATGATAGCTGAGTCCTCTGTGGCTCACAGTTTACTACAACAACTCCAAGTACAGGTCCAGAGGAGTTCGTGCAGGATGATCTCACCCTGCTCCAGTGGGAATATGACGAGGAAAGAGGCAGGATGTACGTGACGTATCCGGATGAGTAGAGGACCTGGTCGTGATCTTTGGGATAGCTTGATAGTATGATTTGCAAATGTTTTTATCGTTTGATTTTGTTAGTAGTCGGACCCTGTGTTAAACTTGATGATATGAATTTGAGTGACATTGTAAGTTAGCATGTGGTGAGTGTAAGCCAATCTTGTATACTCATCTCTTTCAGTATTGTATGTTGTGATGATACTATTCTTGCTAAAAGCAAGATGTGCATCTATCCCTTGGAAGGCCCTCGTGCCTTAAAATGGATCGGCGCGCATCTTGGGCGTGACAAGTTGGTATTTAGAGCCATACGACCATAGGAGGCTTTGCTTGTTCGAACTTGGCCGAGTCGAGTCTAGTTAAAAACTATTTTGAGTCTAGTTATATCGGAGAGTAGGATTATTTTTACTCCTCTTATTTGCTCCGGTGAGGTTTGCGACCTAGGAATTTTGATTCTACTCCTATTCTCGCTGAAATTTTTTTAGGATCACACGGGTATTTTGGAGTCTATATGATACCGATGTGACAGGGTTCTGTGTTGGTGCTTCCTGTCTGACTTGATTTCTTCCGGGGAGTCGAGCTCCATGGAATGTTGGCACATCATTATCATTCAGCTTCCTTGATATCTCAGGACGGAGAGTGTTCAGAATTACTTCAATACTTATCGTGGTGAGATAAGGTCGGAGTCACCCAGTACTGGGAGGCGTCCGGGGTACCACCATGGTTTAGTATAGTTGTAAGTTCGAGGATTCAAGATTAGATGAGTTTGCGAAAGCTTCTAGTTATGTGTTGAAGGATGGATACAAGTGGGGTGTAGGATTGCTAGTTGCGTGAGATATTTTCTTGTTGTATCCCCCACACCGGATTGCAAAACCATAAAGTTTTGGGAAGTTCATAGGTGGGAAATCTTGTAGTCATCTAGGATCATCTTCTTCAGATGTATATGGGCAAGTACATTTGTTCCGAGCGCTTAGCTCAATACTTTCGTGTTATTGCAAGTGGCTTATTATATCTGATGATGTTATCATGAACGAAGAAGCATTCTTACTAATTTTTCAGTAGGAAGGTTGTGTTCTTATTTGTTCAATTCCTTTCAAGCATTTGATTCAGCTTCGAATTCATCTTATCAATGAGGTGCTGATGCATTTTGTCCATCTTCAGGATGGCTTCACCAACTCGCAACAATCCGGGTCGTGGTGAGGAGCAGTCTGATGTTCCACCACCACCACCGCCACTGCCTCCTCCGCCTCCTCCTCCAGAAGCTTGGCAAGCTGTGATGGCCGCAACCAAGGCGAACACTCAGATGTTCCTCAGACTGTTGCAAGAAAGGGAGCAGGGTCAACAAGGTTTTCAAGGGAATATTCAGAATCAGCCCTAGTTTGCAACGCTCAAGCAGCTCCTTGCCAACCAGCCCAAGTCTTTCACTTGTTGTGAGCAGCCTTTTGATGCTGATGATTGACTTCATGATATGAGTAAGCATTTTGAGTGCAGCAATGTCAGGCCAGAGGACTTTGTCAAGTTTGCATCATTCCAGCTCAAGGGTCAAGCAGCTGATTGGTGGCAGCAATACAAGGATTCCAGGGGCGATCGTGTTGTTACTTGGGATGATTTCCGTCATGATTTCAGGGCTCATTACATTCCGACAAGCTTTGTCGAATAGATGCATGAGAAGTTCAGGAGCCTGAAGCAGGGAAGCAAGTCAGTCTACCAGTACAATGTCAAGTTCTAGAATCTAGCCCGTTATGCCAAGCAAGATGTTCCAGATGACAAGGCCATGATCTATCTGTTCAGAGGTGGTCTCAAGGATGAGCTTCTGCCAGGACTAGTTCTTCAAGAGCCTCGTGAGTTTGATCAGTTCTACAACATGGCTTTGAAGGTTGAAGCAGCTCAGCTCAAGTTAGAGAACTCCAAGAAGCGTTCTAGGGATTCACATTCTTCTTCTTCCAGCTCTCAGATGGGTTCCAAGCAGCAGAAGTATTGGGTGCCAAATCCTCTTCTGTTTCGTCCTCCTCATCAGCAGAAGCTGTTTGGTGGTCGTGGTTCTTCCCACCCACCCAACCCAGGATTCTAGCAGAGACCCTAGGCGTCCAAGGCTGTTCTTGTTCCTCCTCCAGGCAATGTTCGTCCGCTTTCTGAGGTGACTTGTCACAAGTGTGGCCAGAAGGGTCACTATGCAAACAAGTGCAACCAGCGGCGTCTTCTGCCTCCTCCTCCTATCAAGCCTCCAGGCAATGCAATGGTGAACCATAATCCCGAGTTTGCAAGAGTGAACCATGTGAACGCAGCAGAGGTAGAGGATTCTTCTCACGTGATCATGGGTAATCTCTTAGTTAACTCTATTCCTACAAAATTTTGTTTGATACTGGGGCATCGCATTCATTCATATCAAGGCCATTTGTTTCAAAGCATGAGTTTTGTTGTGAAGAATTGTCTAAATCATTGACTGTGGTATCTCCGGGTTTACAAATGAATTCTCGTTATGTGGTTCGGGATGCTTCTATCGAGATGGGCAATTATTCTTTTCTGGCTTCTCCAGTTGTTCTTGGGAATTCTGATATTGATCTCATTCTAGGCATGGACTTCCTAGCTTTGAATAAGGCTTATGTTGATTGTCAAGCAAAAGAAGTCAAGCTGACTCATCCTTCAAAAGATGTGATTATATTCCCGGCTCGTGATGACACAATCCATCTCTTTGCTCTTAATGAGAAGGGTGAAATCTCGGCGATTTCTCAAATTTCGGTGGTTTGTGAGTATGAAGATGTCTTTCTAGAAGAGTTGCCAGGAATGCCTCCGCACCGGCCAGCCGAGTTCGTGATTGATCTCGAGCCCGGAACTAAACCGGTCTGCAAGCGCCCGTATAAACTTGGCCCCGAAGAGCTGAAAGAGTTGAAGAAGCAGCTACATGAGCAAGAACGTCTAGGTCTAATCAGACCAAGTTCTTCTCCATGGGGTTGTGGTGTTTTGTTTGTCAAGAAGAACGATGGCACATATCATCTTTGTGTTGACTACCGGCCATTGAACAAGAAGATAATCAGAAATAAATACCCACTCCCTAACATCAATGAGTTGTTTGAACAACTGAAAGGTGCCAAGGTTTTCTTGAAGCTTGATCTTCGCATGGGTTATCATCAGATTCACATTCGCGAAGAAGACATTCCTAAGACCACTTTGAGGACGAGTTTTGGCTCTTATGAGTACACTGTCATGTCGTTTGGTCTTGCGAATACTCCTCCAACCTTCTCAAGAATGATGAATTTCATTTTCTCTCCTTTCAAGAATGAATTCGTCTTGGTCTATCTTGATAATATCCTTGTGTTCTCGGAGACAGAAGAAGAGCATGTAGAGCATCTCCGCCTTGTGCTTAACAAGTTAAGAGAGCATCGGTTCTATGCCAGGTTTTCCAAGTGTGAGTTTTGGCTCAATGAAGTGGTGTACTTTGGGCATGTCATCTCTACCAAGTGAATTAAAGTGCACCCTGAGAAAGTTAAAGCAATCTTGAAGTGGGAACCTCCTCAGAATGTGAAGCAGCTTCGTAGTTTCCTCGGGCTTGCTAGTTATTGCAGAAGATTCGTGGAGAACTTCTCTCAAATTGCTCAGACTCTGTCCAATCTCCTCTAGAAGAGTGTCAAGTATGTTTGGTCTCCTGAATGTGATGCAGCGTTCAATACGCTCAAGCAGAGACTGCCTTCAGCTCCAGTTTTTGTTCCTCCTGAGCAGTCAAAACCTTTCCAAGTTTTTTGTGGTGCTTATCTCCAAGGCCTTGGTGGTGTTCTCATGAAAGACAAGAAGATTGTTGCTTATACCTCGCGTCAGTTGAAGCCTGCCGAGAAGAACTACCCCACTCATGATCTTGAGTTGGCGGCAGTTGTGCATGCTCTAATGACTTGGAGGCATTTGTTGTTGGGTAGACCAGTTGAGGTGTACACCGATCACAAGAGCTTGAAGTACATTTTCACTCAACCCAGTCTCAATCTTCAGCAATCTTGTTGGGTGGAAATGTTTGAGGACTTCAATCCAAGCATTGAGTATACTCCTGGGAAAGCAAATGTCATTGCAGACGCGCTCAGCTGTAAGGCGTACTGCAATAGTCTCATCTTGAAGCCTCTTCAACCCGAGCTTTGTGAAGCCTTCCGCAAGCTAAACCTTCAGATAACTCCGCAAGGATTTCTTGCAAATCTTCAAGTCTCTTTGATGCTGGAAGATCAGGTTCGCCAAGCGCAGCTTATTGACGCTATGGTGAAGAAAGTTAAGAAAGGTGTGGCCAAGAGCATTCCGAAGTATAAGTGCTTTCGTGTTGACGACAAAGACACCTTGTTATTTGAGGACCGTCTTGTGGTTCCAAGAGGTGATCTTAGAAAGGTTATCATGGACGAAGCACACAATTCCCTTTTATCCATTCATCCTGGCAGTTCCAAGATGTATCAAGATCTCAAGCAAACCTTTTGGTGGACTCGTATGAAACGTGAAATTGCTCAGTTCGTGAACGAGTGTGATGTTTGTCACAGACTGAAGGTGGAGCATCAACGTCCAGCATGTCTTCTTCAGCCTTTGCCTATCCCAGAGTGGAAATTCGATCATGTGGAGATGGATTTCGTCACTGGGTTTCCGAAGTCCAAGAGAGGCAACAGTGCCATATTTGTGGTTATCGACAAGCTGTCAAAAGTTGCTCATTTCCTGCGAGTCAAAGAATCTATCTCGGCAGCTCAGCTTGTAGAGTTGTATACATCAAGGATAGTGTCTTTGCATGGTATTCCTCAGCTCATCTGTTCTGACCGTGGAAGCTCTTTACTTCTAAGTTTTGGGAGTCCTTCCAGACTGCTATGGGTAGCAAGATCCGTTTCAGCACTGCGTTCCATCCGAAGACAAGTGGTCAAGTTGAGAGAGTCAATCAGATCCTTGAAGATATGCTCAGAGTCTGTGTGATATCGTTCGACATGAAGTGGGAAGACTGCCTTCCATATGCTGAATTCTCATACAACAATAGATTTCAAGCTAGTTCAGGCAAGGCCCCTTTCGAGATTCTCTATGGCAGAAAGTGTCGTACCCCACTTAACTGGTCTAAAACCGGTGAGCGTCAGATATTGGGCAATGACATGATCACTGAAGCACAAGAAATGTGCCATGTCATTCGTGAGAACCTCAAAGCAGCTTAGTCCCGACAGAAGAGTTATTACGATAACAAACATCGGGATGTTTCCTTCCAAGTGGATGATCTAGTCTATCTTAGAGTCTCTCCCATAAAGGGCACTCAATGGTTTGGAATTAAAGGGAAGCTAGCTCCTCATTTCATTGGTCCTTTCAAAGTTGTGGGCAAGAGAGGTGGTCTTGCATATCAACTAGAGCTTCCTCTAAATTTCGCAAATGTGCACGATGTCTTCCATGTTTCTCAGCTCCGGAAATGCTTCAAGACTCCTGAGCGGACCATTGATCTCCAATACATCGATCCCCAAGAAGATCTTTCTTATCGTGAGCACCCAGTTGCAATTCTTGAAGAAACTGAGCATAAGACATGCAAAAAGTCTATCAAGTTCCTCAAGGTGAAGTGGTCTCATTATTCCGACAAAGAAGCTACTTGGGAACGCGAGGACCTTCTCCGTTCTGAATTTCCGGATTTCTTTCGTTCCTAGATCTCGGGTCGAGATCCTCTTGTAGTGTGGGAGAGTTATGACAGCCCAAGTGCAATCCCTTCCTTTTGTGGCATGTAAACCCATGTATGAACCTTGTGTCATGAGATTATGAAAAGTTTTGCAACTTGTCATCCATGTGTGGTTGTGCATTCATGCATCATTTCATCATGCATCATCATAGCATTCATCATGCTCTGCTTGTGTTCATGTGCCATGGGTTGTGATGTGTGTTGTGTGTTGAGTGTGGGTTGTTTGTGGTGGAGAGCAAGTGAGCCAACTCCTTCTTCTTCCACCTCTTTTCTTTTCATCAATTAATATCACCATAATGCCTTTATTCCCATATTATTTCACAACAGAATTAATTGCCTTATTAAAATGTTTTAAAATTGTTCAAGAGTGGCCCCATATGTTTAATGAATTGTGAGTATGATAGTTTTGATGTTTGTAGTTTGTTTTCTTTGCGTTTTAAATAATAGGAGCTGCCCTTTTATTAAAATATTAAAATAACTTGCTCTATAATTCAACTTGACAATTTTATCAAATAGTGCATATTATTTCCTCAACAAGAATATTTTGTTTTGCTACAAAAAACCTTTTATTTTACCGTGGGGATTTATTTTTGTGTGGCTGTGTTTTTTTAATTAGAAAAACCTTTTTTCTGTTTTGTTTGTGTGTGAGAGCGAGAGAGTTGTGTGGGCACTAGGCCTTCCCCGGCCCACGCAAGCCTCCTTGCACAGCCCAACAGGTAGCCGACGGCTACCTGCTCCCATCCTCCTCCATTAATATGCCGTGAGAGAGAGCAGGGTGCAGAGTGAGAGAGAGCGCTGATGCCATCACCGTTAGGTGCTCACGGACGTCGAGGCCGGCCTCCCCTTTCTAAGAGCGCGTAGCCCTAGGGTTCCTCCTCCTTCTCGCTGCTGCCGCTCGCCTTCTCCCCTCCTTCTTCTTCCTCCTCCTACGCTCTTCTTTGCCCTTCCGGTAAGGTTCAGTAAGCAGGGGATTTCAGAGAGCGGGAGGTCACCGTCGTCTTCGCGCCTCCAGCGGGCCTCATCATCGGCGGAGATGGCGTGGAGCAAGCCGCCAGCGCCCGCGATCCATTCCTGATGTTAGGAGGCTCCAGGAGGCCACCCTCTTCATCCTCGCTGCCAGATCGTCGCCGGTCTTCTTCCCCTTTGCCACTGTGTCGCGCCTCTTCTTCCCTGCTTCGAGCGGACATCGCCGCCCCTCTATGAGCATCCGCATCCACTCTTGCTTCCCTGCCTCGCGTAGATGCATCGTGCTCGAGGTTGCCGCCTTCCCGTTGCTCTGCCCGCACCATCGCCATGGCCGGGAGCTTGGATCTTGAGCCTCCAGTTCCCCTTGCCGATCCTGTCCAGGGGCAAGAGTGGATCCCCCGCAGGTGCAGCTGGCCTCCTACACCGTTCCCGCCCTCACGTAGCAGCCTTTGGCCACGTGTAGTCGCCAGAGTCCATTGCCGCCGTTGTCTGATGCCGGGGCTGTATAATCTTCAGTTTCGTCTGTAACATGTTGTTTGTGTGTGTATTAGAGCAGTGCCTCCCCTACCCTGTTAACAAGCCGAGTCGTAGCAGAGTGGTAGCGCCGGGGGAAAAAGACCCAGTGGTCGTGGGTTCGAGCCTAGGCTCCCCCCCTTTTGTTGTTTTATTTTTTCCTTTGTTTTCTTGTTGTTTTATTACTTGCAACATATGTATGTGTGTGTAGATAAATTCCAAGATGTGTTCCTTTCATTTTTTTCTCCCTCCCATGTGTGTATGTATGCCATAGTGTGTGTATGTATGTGCATGTGGGCATACATATATGTGGGTGTGTGGTGCACTTGTATGTATGTATGCATGAGGGCACATGTTCATGTGTAGGTTGTGAGTATAGATGTGTGTGTGCTTATGCATATATACACTTGTGCGTGTGTGGTGGTGCATTAGTGGTTGTGTGTGTAGATGTTGTGTGTATGTGTATATGCCTAAGGCATATATGCAAGTGCGTGTGTATGTGTGTTTGGAGTTTGTGCATGAGCATATGTGTATGCACATAGGTGCATATGCATGAGAGTGTATGTGTAGTTGCATGTGAGGTGCACACATGCATGTCCTTGTGTGGCGAGAGTTTAAATGCATGCTTGGTTGTGAGAGTGTGTGTGTGTGTGTGCTACCATACAGAAATACATATATAGATATGCATAGTGCATAGATGTACGCATATGTGTGTGGATGACCACACACACACATGATTTAGTGTATGTGTTTGAGTGTAGTGCCTTGTGCACTAGTGTGTGTGTGGGGACTAGTGGGTTTCCCCACTTGTTATACCCCTTGTTGAATACATCTTGTTGATGCCTTGTGTTTCACATGATCACATGAGTATGACCCATGGTTTTGGGGTAGGAAGAGTCAATAAATTCATTGGGACTCTCAGATTTCACTTTTGAGCAAGTTCATAAATCTGTCATTTTAGCTGAGATGTCATTTTGTCATTTTTGCATGATGTAATCCATGCTTTCTTTGGGATATGTGCCAACATGGAAGTGCTAGTGTTTTATATATATTATGCCATGGTATTTTTGTTTAACATGAGAATCACCCATATAAATGGGAAACAAGCTGTTAAGTTGCCTACTTGATGTTTCTGTTTCAGCAAGCTTAAAAAACTACTAAGTCTGAGAATCTGCTGTTATTTTTTATACCATGAAGAGCGGGTGACATCTAGTTATATGTTGGGGATTTGCTCATGATTAGTGTAAGTTATTTGAAGTATATGTTGTCTACTACAATCATGTGAATTTTCATGCCAATAGGAGCTCTCTAGCATATTTAACTACTGCTGTCAACTGGCTACTTTATAATCTCAGAGTCCAGAAAACTGGAATTTTCACTAAGTCCCAGCAAACTGTTTCATCATGTCAACTTGATTGCTTCATGCTTATTGATGTGACACTCCTTTGCTGATTGTGTAGTTGGATAAGTTGATGTGTGTGTTGAGTAGATTCTGTCCATATCTTGTTTGTGGCTGTAGGCGTCCTGTAGCTCAAGTGGTGAGCTGTAGAATTTGCTATGTTGCTGATTTGGGGCAGATTGTGGGTTTTATTGTTTTGTGACTTGTGGGAGCTATGCTCCATGGAATTGATTTATTCTTGAGGCTATTGTGATTGGTTTTTCATGACCTAACCATTGGCTACCTTGGAATGTCAAGAATTAGCCCATGGCTTCGTGGTCTTGTGATTTTGCCTCTGTACCTTGTCGTGAGCGTATCCTGAGAACCGTAACTCCGTTTCTTGCGTTCTTTATGTGCATTTCTATAGATTTTACATGATGCATCCATATTTGCCATGATCATGAATGTTTAAATAACTTAACATGAGGTTCTGTCCAGATTCATTAATGAACAAACTTTGCCTGTGAAACATGACTAGTTTTGGATTGCCATGTTAATTCTTCATAAATAAATCATGCATCATCTTGGTTGTGCATTGCACCTTGGTTGGATGTTTATTGTTGCTGTTTCTCTTGGGTAGACGCAAGTGTTGATACTGAGTACGAGGACCCAGGAGAGTACCACTACGAGGATCCCGCTACTTGTTCCGCTGAAGACCCAACAGGCAAGATGATCGTACCCGGATCCTGATACTATTTTTGCTTGCTAGTTTCTCGCTCTTATCGTTACAATTGCGACTGTTTTTATCGTTTGATTTCGTCCATAGTCGGACCTTGTGTTCAACTTGATGATATGAATTTGAGTGACATTGTAAATTAGCATGTGGCGAGTGTAAGCCAATCCTGTATACTCATCTCTTTCAGTACTGTATGTTGTGATGATACTATTCTTGCTAACGGCAAGATGCGCATCTATCCCTTGCGAGGCCCTCGTGCCTTAAAATGGATAGGCGTGCATCTTGCGCGTGACAGTTCGGCCGCGGTGAATCCGAGCACAACGACTGGATTAGGTGTTTTGGACAGCCCGAGGGTGAAGATCACCTCAGAGGTGGATCCGATGTCCTCGGCGTCGAGGCGTCGGGAACTACGGGCTCCTCCATGAAAGTTGAGGGTTCCATCAAGACAATCTCTCGTCGTGAATCAGCTACAAACTCTAGGGTTCTGAATCTGTTTTCTTGATCAGGGACTAAGCTTGCAAACTGGCCAAGATGGCCGGTCGGGTCGGCATGTGACAAGATGTCGCCGCTTATGAAGATCTCACTAGGGATGGGGCCATCCTGGCTACAGATCTCATTGCTTATGTGTCACACCCTGTGTTTTGCCTCATGACTAAGTTAACACGACTCAATAACTAGGGCCAATTAAAAACAATTGAGTGCAT
The DNA here is from genome assembly GCA_022496015.1 of Hordeum marinum. NCBI lineage: Eukaryota > Viridiplantae > Streptophyta > Magnoliopsida > Poales > Poaceae > Hordeum > Hordeum marinum. The sequence goes on along the minus strand of CM039678.1, from coordinate 388,276,530 downwards.
ATGAATGCTTTACTTGTGTGCTATATACTTGCTTGTTTGATTTCTTGCTAGTTCTCTATAATCCATAAAACTCTCTTCTACTCTCAAAAATCTTTTCATTGATCTAGAACTCTTGTCAAATGATCATGCCATGTGTATAGGACTTAAAAATATTTTTGTCAAAATTTGTTTTGACCAACAAGGATTTATTCAAAATAGGTTTGCAAAAAAACCCTGAATTGAGATTTGTACTACAAGCCCTCAAATTGGGTGGATCCTTTTTCCCCAAAGACTTTATTTCGAACCAACTATATATATGACTTCCCAAAACCACCAAATATTAATTTTAAATATTATTTTCCTATTTTATTTAAAGGCTCTTTCTTAAGACCAGAAATGGTTTTTCATAGGGAAATATTATTTAAATTATTTAAACATATTTGAGAAAATTTACGAAAACTCAATGGACATATATTTTCCATATATATGAGTTTCAACACATGGTCATGTTCAAATTCATGAGCAAAACTCCGCAAAACCCTTTCTGCTTAAATCAAGATTTTGAAATATTCCTATTAGAAATATGCTCAATAAATTCCAAGAAAATTCCGGAAAGTCACAATTGTCACATGTGATATTCTTGCCAAGTTTCATCTCAATCACAATTGATTTGCTTCATCAAAATATTCCAAAACCATTCTTGTCCAGGGCCAAATTGGAACAACTTTAGATTGTGAAGTTTATTCCCTTGACCCCAAACTTTGTTGACATGTTCTAATACTCCAATAATGCATCCACACCAAGTGGTGCATCAAGGAGAGCAGATTCACTTGTCCAAATCCCCCCTAATACATTTCTGCTGATTTCAAGAATTGGAAATTCTTGCTTTATCAAGTTTACCCATTTAGTCCCAAACTTTTTGGGCATGCTATAATGGCCAAAATATGCCACCACCTCAAGTGGTGCATTAAGGAGAATAATATTTCGTAGATACATCTAAGAAACTCGATTTCTGCCCATTTATATGGTTTACCAAGTTTGTGTTTACCTCTCCGAGCGGGAGTACCTACTACCTCTCTGAGCGGTAGTACCTCTTATAAGCGGTAGTACCTCTCTGTAGAACTCTTTCTGTCTCATTGGGCTGTTTTGGCCGTGCTAAGCGGTAGTATCGCTCCCCGGAGCGGTAGTACCGCTTGAGCACGACTTGTGGGCATAAAAGTTGGATTCGGGGGAGCCTATTTATGGGGGCCTTCTTCCCCAATGGTACCCAACTCTCAAGTCGTGTTCTTCCCCCCATTGTTGACCTTCTTCGAACTTGCTAACTCACAATCCCTCCAATGATTCTTGCTAGTTCTTGAGGGAAAAGAGAGAGGAGATCTAGATCTACGTTATCAAAAATCACTTTCTCCTCTATGTGAAGGGAACCCATTGGATCTGGATCTTGGATTTCTTTGTGTTCTCTTCTTTGTTCTTTCTCTCATTTTCCTCCATGACATTAGTTGTTGTGGTGGGATTTGGGAGAGAAGGACTTGGGCACTCTGTCTACTCTTGCCATTGCATTTGGTGCATAGGTTTGAGTTCTCCACGGTGATACATGGAAGTGAAGTTTGATAAGCTTATTACTATTGGGTGTCTGGGCACCCTAGAGCTTGTGCCTCTTGGGTGCTTTGGTGCCCTAAATGGTTGGTGGTGCCTCGAAGCTGAATCATTGTGGTGTAAAGCTCCGGGCAAGCGTCGGGGTCTCCAATTAGGTTGCGGAGATTGCCTCGGGAAAATGAGGTCACCTCGGGGCCACAATCCATAATGATGAAGCTCTATGGTGTTGTTGGGAGCCTCCAATTAAGTTGTGAAAATTGCCCCAACCTTGTTTGTAAAGGTTCGGTCCCCGCCTTCAAGGGTACCACTATTGGAATCACGACATCTTGCATTGTGCGAGGGCATGAGGAGATTACGTTGGCCCTAGTGGCTTCTTGTGGATCATTGTGCCTCTACACTGCTCCAAACAGATATTAGCATCCGCAAGGGTGTGAACTTTGGGATACATCATCGTCTCCGCATGCCTCGGTTATTTCTTGCCTGAGCCCTTTACTTATGCACTTTACTTTGTGATAGCTATATTGTTTCATGTTATATATCTTGCTATCACTTAGTTGTTTTAGGTTGTGCTTGAGAAACTAAACTCTAGTTTTATTCCGCATTTGTTCAAGCCTAAATCATTATTATTTTAAAATTCCTATTCACCCCCCTCTAGGCGACATCCACATCCTTTCAATTGGTATCAGACCTAGGTCACTGATTATTAGGCTTTACCGCCTAGAGAGTAAGGGTGCTGACTAGGGTATTACGATTCTTTGTCACTCTTAGTTTCGATGGCACAAATTTTGATGTTTGGGTAATTTGCATGCTTAATCTCTTTAGGGTCATGGACCCAACTTTAGAGAGAATTGTAGATATGGGTTTTTATCCTCCAAAGGATTATCAAAAACTATCTTTAGAGGCTGAGAAAAACTCTTATCTCAATGATCAAGCTTCTAATGTGCTTTTCAATGCTTTGAGCAATGTTGTTATATTTCAACTCATGTCGTTCCGGGGTGCTCATGAGTTGTGGACAAAGCTTCAAGATAAATATGGTGTGTCCAAGATTGGTAGGGATGATTGTTATCCCTCCACCTCTGGTCGTGTTGTCTTCTCAACTTCTTCTACTTTACCTACATGTGGATTTCCACAAGGTATTGATATGGCGAGTAGTGTTGATCATTGCAATGATGATATGGGCTTATTGTAGATGATACTTCATCACTATCTTATTGCAATGCTTCTTATTTGGACTTTAACACTTCGAGCGCCCTAAATCTTTCAGATGCTAGTGTTGATAATCCATGCATATCATGTAAAAATAGTTTGACTAAATCTCATGATGATATGCTTGCTATGTCTTGTTGCCATGATAAAATGCACCATTTTCCTCGAATTGTTGTGCTAACAATGTAGAGGAAACCATCACTCTGTCATCATCTATTCTTTCTCGGCTTTGTCTTATGGCTGAGGCTTCAAAGGTATCTCCTACTATGAACCCCAATATTTCTCATGATGATGACATAGATAATATTGATTATGAGCTTACTGATTAAGAGGGTGATAATATTGCTTCCTTAAAAATTAAGGGTGAAATTAATTTTAAAACTCTTCATAAGAATAAAATTGCTCGTTCCAACTTCATGGAAATCATATTTATTGCCATTGAGGGCAAGAAATATATTGAGGTGTTGGAAGCTCATCCCGAGGAGCATGAGTTCACAATTGAGAAAATGGAAGGTCATGAGTGTGAGTACGCAAATGAGATAGCGGATCTTTCTCAAGCTCTTGAGTAAGAACAAACCACCAAGGAATCTCTTGATGATACTTTCGCTCTAGAGCTATCTAGAATAAAGGAATCCCGTGATAGATCCCTTGAGGTGGACAATGATTTCAAAACTAAAAATGATAAGCTTGAAGTTTCACATGCTAAACTCCTTAAGGACTTTGAGCACCTCGAAAATGGATCAATGGTCATTAATAGTTTGCTCATTGAACTCACCGAGTCTCATGCTCAACTTAAAGTTTCGTATTTAAAAGAGCTTGCCAAGTTGCCTTCTCCTATTGTTGTTAATGATGATGCTTGTGCTACTAACTCTATTTCTTGTGAAGCATCCAAATTGAAGGAGAATGTTGAGCTAAGGACTCAACTTGAGTTGCTATCTAGCAATTGTGAGAGAAATTGGAAGAAAGTCAGGAAAGGCTTTCTAGCTCTCATGGTGATCTTCTAGTATCCCATAATGTGCTAAATATAACCCATTAGGCTAGTACTAATAAGGTAACACCTAGTGAGACTCATGTGGATAGTAGCACTACATCTAGTCAAAATGCTTTATTGTCATGTGCCAGTCCTCGTAATTCATCTACTCATAATTTTGCTACATCTTGTGATGAATTACTTTCCTTGCCTTTTTGCTCTTACGATGAAGATTATACTTCCTCTAGTACTTGTATTGATACTAACCATGTAGAGGAAATCAAAGATATCAAGGACCAAGTCACTTCTTTGAAGAAAGACTTGGAAAAGATTCATGAAGGGAAGTCTACACTCAATAATATCTTGAGTGTGCAAATATCTCCCAATGACGAAGGTGGACTTGGATTCAACTCCAATAAGAAGAAGAAGTCCAAGAGCAACATAAAGAAGGGCCAAGAACAACTCAAGAATTCTTCCTAGATTATTTGCTTCAAGTGAAAAATAGAAGGGCACCGTGTTAGATCATACCCATTGAAGAAGAAGCCTCATAGTGACAAGCAACAAGGGAAGAGGCCACAAGTTCAATCCCATGCTCAACCACAAGTTGAAGAAAGGCCACTTTCCAAGAAGACTCAAGTCAACGCTCCTCAAGTTGAGAAATCAATTGAGAAGAATGTAAAGATTAGATGTTGCTACTTATGTCGTGAGAAGGGTCACCTTGCTTCTTCATGCACGACTGGTAACTTATCCAACCCAATTATTATTGATGATATCTATTCTCTTCGGAAGGATAAGGTTGGCAATGTGTTTGCTAAAATTGTTGGTACTCAAAGTGGTGTCATGGAAAGAACCATTTGGGTAGTCAAACCTATTGTGACTAACCTCTTAGTACCCAACTTGCTTGGGGACCAACAAGCTCAAACTTGATCAATATGTGTTGATGGATGGTATTGGAGACTTTGCTACATCATGAACAATTAAGGGATTTTCATCATTCATATTGTCTCAAGCCAAGTCATTTGGATTATAAAGTTTCTATCTTATATCCAATGTGCCTCCTTGCGGTAACTTGTACTTAAATTATTTACATTGAAAGTTAGTTGCCCCTTTGAATGTTTTGGTTTTGTACCTTGCATATGTTTGTATATGCCATGCTTCCAATTTGCTTATCTTCAGAAATCAAGTATGTACATGTTGGTTTACACATCATGTATGTGTGAGTTTTGTGTTGAGACTTTTTTTATCTTGTTTGAGAGATTAATGGATTGTCCCATTTTGGGGGAGTGGTGTTATTTGTGGACTTCGCGATCCTAAAAATGTGTGTACATGAGGAATACAACTTAGTATTGATATTACAAGATTATCTAGCTTCTATGTAGTATGTCTTCTCATGAGAAATTCAATTTCTAAATGGTCCATTAATTATCTCTTGTTGGATTTCATTTGCCGCGTGTGTTTTTGGTTATAATATTATGGAGGAATAATACGATATGTACATATTACAAGCGTATAAAAATGTATACATTTGAGGTATTGTCACTTAGAATGATACTGTAAATTACCTTGTTCCTAGGTGGCATGTTATCTCTACAAGTGTCATTTTCTTATGAGTTAGGTATGAAGATGATATTGGATATCTTTGCAATCTACCAATGGGAATTACTTCCTAATACTTCTTGTCCTTTGACAGTTGGTATTATTTTATGCGGTAGAAATTGCTAATTATCTTTACATTGGATTTTGTTTATCTATTTGTCTTCCTTGCCTCTTGTGGATATTTTTGAGCATGTCTAGTGTTTCTATAGATATAGGGAAAGTGACGATCCCATCTTGTGCATTTTGTATTATAATGCAAATTCTATATAATGCACATCTCTTGGTGGTGGAAGTCAAGCCTTTTATTTTTGGTGATCTTTATGTGTTTATCATAAAACCTGTTTGATTCTTATCAAGTGTGTGTTGGTGGAAGTCGCCTTTTATTTTTGGTGCTTTGTGCCATCATGAAAATTTTCCGAGGGTTTGGTTTGGTTGGAACATAGATATCTTTGGGGAACTTGATACCTCTTGGTTGTTTTCTTGCAATTAGTATCTTGTTTTATTTTGTTTGGCATGTGTCAATGGATATCTCATTCCTTTAGGTGTCTTGTAATTAGTATCCTTCAAGTGGTAATTTCCTCGTTTGGTATCGTACTTTCACTTGGTACCTTTTCTTTTGGTATCTTATCTACTATGTGTTGATTTGGTTCTTGAATGTCTTGAGCATGCGTATTTACTATATGAACTTTCTTTGGCATGCTTTCTTTCTTTGACCAAATATATAGGGGAAACTCCACCATGTCACAAATTGGCTAAAGTGTGCATGAAATTCAATTTCATATCTATGTGCACATATTTATGTGGAGTTTGTCATATGTATTGTTGGTCCACTAACTCTTTAGTCCCAATGTGTGTGGGTACCACTTTGTTTGTGTTCCTGTTCTAGGAACAATTGGAGGTGCATTGGATGTCCGGCTCACTTACACGGAAGGTGTTGACACCATGTGCTTATTAGAGCCAAGCTAGGATGATCAGTGAAACATTATCTACTACATCAATTCAATGTTATCCCGGTAACAAGTATCTACTTCACGCATACATTTATTGCATTCAACCTTGTGTAGGTTGCATTATGGCATGAATTTCTTGATTCGGTCATGTGGTACTTGTTTCCTTTCTCAAACCATCCCAGGAATGATCTCTTGTTTCTAGTTGTGATGGCTTTGATATCCACGTGGTGGATTTTATTTATATATAATGAGAACAATATTAAACCATGTGTTATGCTTTCAAGCAATGATCTTGTTGGTATATTTATGACTCCCTTTTGGATATATTGTTCCTTCCTTGTGTATTTATTTCATGTGTAAATCCTTCTTTGTGTGTATATATATATATCATCATGGTTGTCATCTACCTAGAATCTTATACACATGAGAGAAGTTACATATCTAGGTGATAGTCTACTTCTTTCACATCCACCTTTTCATTACCATGTATTAGTTCCTTGGTGACTTCGTGAAAGCATTTTCCTTGAGTGCGGGTCCTATATCCTTGCATCTTGATGCACTCATTGATGGTGAAGATTATTTTCCTCATGCTTGTCTTGACGAGGGTTTCACCATTTCGATTGGTATCCCTCCTCTTGACACGGCTATTATTTCCTATCTTCACAATGGGTTGTCACAAGCTTTGTTTTTTAATGTTCTCATTACTAAACTTTTGAATTCATTTTCTACTAGCGTGTGTGTGTGTGTGGGAAAGATATGTCTTGCACTTTGTGACTCATTTCATCAAGACTATGTTGAGGCTTCAAGCTCATGCTTATATTAGTCTTATCAAGTGTTTTTCCATGACTCTCACACATCATTTTAGTTGAGCCTATTCTTAAGTAGCCTCTTTCAGGTTTCTCAGCCATTTATTTGTTGCAAGTGCTATGCATTATTTCCGATCTATGATCACTTGCACGTGTTTTGTGTTTTTATTGATTTTGGTGGAGTGGTGATCCTATTTTGTGCACTTGTATCTAAATACAAAAAATTCTAATTATTGCACAAGTCATGGGGAGCTTCTCTAATTTATTTAAAACACTTCTTTGCCCATATCATAATATCTTTTATTAAGGTGGCTCATAGGATCATGTGATTGATTGTTTCAATTGGTATATTTTGATTGGTTGCCTCACTCATTGGTATATATTTGTGGCACACAATCCTTTTTGGAATATTTGGATTCTCAATATAGTTTGTCTTCCTCCAACTAATTATAATTGGATATGTCTATTTCATTGCACTCATATTTTGTGAAATACACACTTTTTGTAGGAACACCTATAATATTGGCTTTCTAAGATTTTCATACATTTTGTCAATCGATTCCAATGGGTGAGAAGTTTAGAGAGTTTAGTTTGGAGAAGTTTTGAGAGTTTTGTTGCATACATTGGATTTGTAATATAAGCATTTGCATCTCATTCTCATGCATTATTGGTTGTTGCATTGCATGGATGTGCTTAATTCCTTATATAAACACTCTTGAAAGTGATTGTCATCAATTACCAAAATGGGGGAGATTGTTAGAGCATATTTCTCCATGTGTGGTTTTGGTAATTGATGACAATCCCTATGGACTAATGGTTGCTTTGAGTTTTATTTCAAGGATTTATCCATAGGCATTTATTGAAGTCCATTTGTTGGTTTCAAGGAGTTTATGTGATGACCAAGGTAGTATTGAAGGAGTTATCCAAAGATTGGTCATGTGAGTGATGAGCTTATTCCAAGCATGTCTTGAAGAAGAAGATTGTGGGAACATTCATGTTTATCTTCAAGACATCATCTTTATCAAGAGAGAAGATAATATACAAGGTTAATCAAGACTAAATACAACGAGTGATTCTAGTTGATCAACACGCAAAGCGTAGAAGATGTTCCAAGTTGGATCAAGTGATCCCATGGTATGGTAAGTATTGTCCATTATGCCTTGTGTACTAACCCATGGTCTTTGTGAGGTTTCCATGTGGGGTTACGTATATTTCTATGGGCTTGCATCGAAAATAAGATCACATATAACCCATGGAGGATGACATCAAGTTGTAATCGTCATCAAGTTTGTGTTGTGCAAGTTCAAGTGGAGTGTCACGAAGAGATCACATGCTTGAAGTTTGTCATCCATTATGGTGATAATGGACATGTCAAGATCTGCTGAAGAGAGGCTCGCCCATAGTGGAGTATGGGGGATCAATCTACTAGTCCTCCTCGAGCCGGTGCAATCAAGAAAGGTGGTTCATCTTGAGGAGGACAAGATCGTCATCATCTAGCTCAAGTAAACTATGCGCAAGGCAAAGGTTTGACCTTGATAGGTTTTCCTATTTTACCGATCTCATGGTGGTAGTTGGGAGACCGGGTTATGGGATTGATAGCCGTACTATCAAGGGGAGCTCTTGAGTGAGTAGCTATGTTATTTTAAATAAAACTTTGCATATGGGATAGTATGCATGCATGAATTTCTTGGTAGCTATTATTTTCTTTTAAACATGAGATACATGTGATAGTAGTCTACCTCATGCCTAGACTAGTTCAGTCAAATTTCAGAGGAAGGTATTCATCTCGGGTAAACTTGATCGTGGAACTGATAAATCATTGTGACGAGGATGATCAGTTAAGGCATGTTGGGGCATGATGTGTGGTGACTTGTTGGATACCATTCAAAAAAGATGTTGTGCTAACCAGTGTCGGAAAAACTTAAACCTTGTGAGTCGACCGTAGATTAACTCTTGTTCCAGTAACCCCCATACTTGTTCCATGCTACCATTTGTCCCTGCCATAGGTAGGGTACGGTTTAGTAGGTCATCAACCCCTTTCTTGGCACACACCGTACAAAGAGTCCATAGTGAAAGATACTAGTGGCCCGTGATAGGCATGTCACTTGGTCTGGGGGCATGGGTGTTCCGGTTGGACCGATGGGGTAGCGTCCCTGTTTGCGCACGTTATAAATATTTTGATTCCATGCTAATCGAGATTGTGTTCTCCCCACTTAGAGTTTTACTTAACGATTGCCGTGGGTGATTCCAAGCATCGGAAAGTTAAGCTAGTGTGTGCGGGTTAGGTGTGTTTTCAACTCAAAGACCGTAATCGGAATTAGTCAGCGCCTTAGGTTAACTAAAGTAATCCTTTACTTGTGGGTAAGGAGTACAACCTATGCAGAGTATAACATCTATTTGAATAGCCGTGTCCACTGTTAAGGATTATAGTCTAGGATAGGTCAAGTGTCGATCTTAGTGTCGGTCTTCAGAGGAATTAATTGAACCATGATGTTGATCATGAATCGCGACGAATGAACATTGTCACCCATTTTGTTATGGACTAACCTATTCTCTTGTATGAATTGTTGTGTATCCTTGGGAAGGTTCTACCACTGGGAAACTCATGTCATTATTTATAATATAAGACCTTTATGCGGTGTCACTCCACACACCCGACTGTGGCACGCATGTTATTACTTTCAATGTAAGCCCTTTACATGGTATCGCCTCAGACGCCTGATTGTGGCACTCATGAATTTATGTTTGATATAAGCCCTTTATGTGGCGTCTCTCAGATACCCAACTGGGGCATGTTCTGCATTTTCCTTTCGAGGTGTCGCTTCAGACACCCGACTGGCACATTTATTTTCTTGGAATCCTCGGGAGGACTACCACTCAATGTTCCATTCTTATTTTACCTTCCCTGGTTAGTTATTTATTCTCGTTATGGATAAATTATCTGCATACTCGCATAGGTGCATTCGTGAATTAATCTTATGGCATTTTGAATATGATTAAAATTCTAGTGCATGCAATTCACCTACTTTATTATGTTTGTTTTCATGATGTTTGCGAGTACATTCAAACGTACTCATTGGCTTGTCCCTTGCTATAGTCTTGGACAGATCGTGTATCTAGAGAGGAGCATTATGATGACAAGCCCGCAACCTAGGCATCGAATATAGCAGCCCCATGAGATAGGAGTTATCTAGGTCAGCCATTCCTGTGGGAATGGAGTCCCATAGAAACTAGAGATCCACGAGTCGCTTCCACCAGCAGTCACTAGAAATCTTTGTTGTACTCCATGGGCCTTCATGGTCTTGTACTCAAATCTTGTAATTGCTTGGAGGTTCTATATCAAGGAAGTGTCCACCAATGAACAATAATCCTGGGGCTGGTGATGGCACAAGGTCACGTTTGGGAATCTTATATTCCGAAAAACCGACCCTTACAAGTTTTGATTGGCTATTTGGGGCATTTCTTGAAGCAATGCATGGTCTAGCCCCCGACAACATCATCAAGGCCAGGACGTAGCAATGCAGTAGTCGATTGGAAGGATTTTCCCTACAAGCATGCACCATCGATGTGAAAGCACATTTGCTCCCCTGGTGGTTTTGGTAATTAATAACAACATATATGCCATTGAACTAATGTTTCCACTAAGCATATTTCAGGAAAAGTTCAATGATAGGGATGGAAAAAGGATTTTGGAATACCCCAAGATGCAAGGAAATAGATTGCCAAAGCTTCAAGCAAGAGGACTCTACATTTTACTTTGTGAGAAATCACTTTCAGTCCATAGGAAAGCTAATAGTATTAAAAGGGTGTAAGGTATTGTTGGTGAACAAATGCTCATACATGCACAAGAGATAGTCACCAAAAACAACCACAAGCTCTTCCACAAAATTATGTCCAAAGCCAAAGACTCAAAATCGGTGCAACCAACAACTCCCACTCGGTGCCACCGATTCCCAGACTCAGACCGACCCAAGCCAAACCCTAGCTTTTCAGTGCAACCGATTATGGTTCGGTGCCACCGAGTTTGGGTTGCCAACTTCCTGTTGTCCCAATTCACAAAATCGGTCCCACCGAGTTTGTTGGATCGGCGTCACCGAGTTGTGCAATCTGACCATTGGTCACCTAATCGGTGCAACCAAGATTTATGTATCGGTATCACCGAGATCAAAAGTTGCTACCGAGCAACTCGATACCATCGAGATTCACATATCGATGTCACCGAGTTGGTCACTTAAGGTGTAACGGTTGGATTTTTGGAGATGCCTATATGTACCCCTCCACCACCACTCACTCGCATGAGAAGCACTCAGAACAGATCCCCACTCATACCAACTGATTTTCTGAGAGAGAGCAACCTACTGATGTGTTGAGATCATGCCATTCCATTCCAACCATATGAATCTTAATATCTAGCCTCCCCAAGTTGCTTTCCACCCAATCAATCTCTTCCACCAAAACCAAATCTGTGAGAGAATGATTGTGTGTTGAGGAGACTATCATCTTGAAGCACAAGAGCATGGAGTTCATCGACATTATCGAGCCTATTACCTTTTGGAGGGTGGTGCCTCCTAGATTGGTTAGGTGTCACTTGGGAGCCTCCTACTTCGTGTTGTGGAGTGAACCAAGAAGTTTGTAAGGGCAAGGACATCACCTACTTCGTGAAGATCTACCCCAAGTTAGGCTAGTCCGCCGTGGACGTAGGCCATCATGGTATAGTCACTTCTTCGTGGAACCCTCCATGGACTCTCGCGATCGGTACCCTCCGTAGGTTGAGGACTTCATAAATGTGGAGGTACGATAGCACCACCTATCGAAACCACGGGAAAAATCATTGTGTCCCCAAATTGTGTTTGATATTCCTACCCTTACTTTACTACTCATGCTTGTCTTTACTTTTCGCTGCTATACTCGTAGAAATGCATGTGTAGGGTGTGCTTGACTTCCTATGAATGCTAAAATCTGCCAACATTTAAAATAGGAAAAAGTATATTTTCATTTGGTCAAGTAATCTAATCACCCCCTCTAGACCTACTTTCCTACAAGTGGTATCAGAGCTATGGTCTCCATTGCATTGGTCTCACAACCTAGGAGAGTATGGCATCTAGTGAGGGAAATTATCACCGTAGAGGTCCGTACTTTTATGGCACTAATTTTGCTAGTTGGAAGCACAAAATGAAAATGCATATCATTGGTCATAACACCGTCATTTGGGTTGTTGTTCGTGTTGGATTGCAAGGTGAATTCTTTGCGGGTGGAAGGGAACCGGATCGCGAAGCGACTGCAGATGAATTGAAGATGTTGCAATACAATGCTCAAGCATGTGAAATTCTCTTCAACTGCCTATGCCCTGAAGAATTCAACAAAATCAGCCGTCTTGAGAATGCAAAAGAGATTTGGGATACTTTGGTTGATATGCATGAAGGTACCGAATCCATGATAGAATCCAAGTTGGATGTTCTTCAAAGTCATCTTGACAAGTTCAACATGAAGGATGGTGAAGGAGTCACTGAGATGTGCTCTAGGCTAGCTCTCATCACCAATGAGATTGTCGACTTAGGAAGCAAAGAAATGACCGACAAATTCATCATCAAGAAGATACTTTGAGCTTTGGATGATCGATATGACACCATATGCACATTGATCCAAATGATGCCCAAATACAAAGATCTCAAGCCTACTAAAGTGATTGGAAGGATTGTTGCTCATGAGATGACACTCAAGACAAGGAAGAGCTTCACAACAAGTCTAGCGGTGCTTACAAAGCCACAAGTGATTCCCCCGCAACTTCAAGCGACAACCTTGTCACAAATGAAGAGATAAGCCTCATGGTCAAGAAATTCAACAAGTTCTACAAGAATAGAGGCAAAGATCAAATCTCCAACTCAAGATATGAAGAGAAGCATTCGTGAAGTCATGACCAAAACTGCTACAATTGTGGGAAGCCCGGCAACTACTGCAATGAGTGCACGGCTCCTTACAAAAGGAAAGAAGAGTCGCCAAGAAGACGAAGCTCAAGAGATGAGTCACCTCAAAGAGAGAGAAGGAGTAGAGATGATCGTTATTAACAAAGACCCTCAAGGAGAAGTAGGAACTCGGAGAAGAAGGACAAGTACACCAAGAGCTACTCAAGAAGAAGACATCAAGCTCATGTTGGTGAATGGGTTTTCGGCTTCGATTTTGACAACCACTTCGAGAGAAGCTATCACTCCAACTCTGACTATAGTCAAGATGAAGGTGTTGCTGGACTTGCACTAGTGACATCCGACTCCTACGACATATTTGATTCAGCAAACGAAGGGAGTGGATGTTGCTTCATGGTTAAAGGCCCCAAGGTATCACACCCCAAGTATCTTGATTTCAATAGTGATGAGGAATGCTTGTTAATTGAAGATGACTTGCTATTTGACAAATCTAATATTTTTAGTAAAGATGAACTTGCTAGTAATCATTCTAGTTAATATAAGTCTCCTGATGATGATAATTTGGAAATAGAACGACTAAATCAATAACTAAACACTCTTAAGTTAGTTCATGAGTCTACTCTACAAGATCATAGAGAGCTTGAAAGCACACATGAGCAGCTCTGCTTCGAGAAGCTCAATATAGAGCAAGAACATGAGTTCCTTAAATCTATCAATGACGATCTTCGAAAGAAGACTTCCTCTTATCTAGCCAAATGACTTATCTTGTCTATGTTCATTCCACAAGTAAAGGCTAAGCAAACTAATAACAAAGGCAAGAAAGGTTCTTCAACTAGTAGCAATAAAAATGATATATCCAATGATATTGCTTCTAGTAGTTCTATTGATCCCACTAACACTTCTCTTAGACAAGCTACACTTGAGAAAGAAAATGAACTTTTGAAAGGGATTATAGAGAAAGGTATCTACAAGATTCTTGCCGGGTGCAAACAATTTGAGGAGATTGTAAGCAAGCACGGAGGATACCGGAAGAACCATGGCATTGGCTACTTCAACGCTAAAGGAGTTGAATGGGAAGAAGGCCAATATCCCAAGCCCAAGTTTGTTCCTCAAAAGGAGAAGTATGAAAATACTCTCCCTAAGGTAACAAAAGCTCAAGATGACCTTCCACCACAAGACCCCAAGCTCAAGGGCAAGAACAAGCTTCAAGAGGACATTGACTCATATGAAGATGAATCCCGAGCAATGGTGAAGTGGGTTCGCAAGGCTACTACAAGCTCAAATTCTACAAGTACTACTTCAACACCAAGGATCCCCATCAACTTTATGTGGGTCCCCAAGAAGAAGAACTAGAGAAGTTCTTGAGGGGTGACTCCGTCAATGAAATTCAGTCATATTCATTATTGGCAAGAACTAGTTGCAATCAACATCAACATCATGCAATAGTTCAAGGAGTCACACATTCCCTCAAAGGTAAGCAAGGGACAAGGTAATCAACAAATCAATGGACATCATCATATATTCTTTGCACTCCATATCCACAGATATCCTTGTATTTGTCTCTTGTGTGTTGGGACTAACCCATGTAGGTGAGAAGAGTAAGGAAACAACAAGGATGCTCCCAACTCATGGTGCTCTTCATCAACATTGAGCATCCACCACTACTTCACCTACATGAAGTCTTCGACAAAAGACAAGGTTAGTTTATCCCTCCAATGGTGGGATGTCACATCAAGGGGGAACTTTACTCTAAGACTTGAGTCAAAGCATCTCATAGTATGTGACAACATTAAATGCTTTATGTAAAAGTGGTAACACCACTTGTGCTTAAACGATGAGTATGACCTATGATCAAGTATTCTTATTTGGCTCCTAAGTCAATATACTCATATATAGATGACTCTGTCATTGCCAAAGTGCTTGATAGATGCTAATATGTTTGTGCATGTTTGCCATCATTTCATTTGACATCTTATTATGTGTGCATGTTGGTCTACATTTATTTATCATTCGAGGACATCCAATTGTTGCTATTTGGCATTTTTATTTTTTTTATTTTGCCAATTGGATGAACAAGAATGCATAGGACCACTCTCTAGCTATCTATGGTTTCCCACCTCATATTTTTTCATGCTGCGTCACAAAATTTGAACAAGTACTTTTCGATCTCTCTGTGTGGGGAGCACTCGGAGTTCCGTATGGACAAAGGACTGACCATTAAAACTCCCAAGTGCATCTTGGTGGAACCAACTCAAAAATCTCTGTCTCACCGAATGCATATGGTTGATCTGGTTTTCAATCTCGGTACCACCGATTCCATATTCTCGGTTACACCGAGTTTCCTTGTCAACTGATAGTTGAGGAACTCGGTGACACCGAAAATTTAGAATCGGTGTCACCGACAGCCACGGGTATATATAGAGGCGGACCAGACCATTGAAAATTTTCTTCAAGCGTCGCCCCCTCCAAAACCCTAAGCTGCCGAATCAAGACCCCTGGTCGTCGCCTTTGCTTCCCAGTGCGTCTCCGCCGTTGGGAATCTCCACCGCTGACAGAATCATCACCCCCATCGCCTCCATAGAGGATCCGTCGCCAAGTTAGGGTATGGATTGACCCTTCTTGCGCTCCCTGTCCGATTCTTGCACATTGAAGTTTATTCCATCGATAATCCACCAATTGCAAACTTCTCTATCCACTGGAAAGCTCATTAGTTTAGTGAACGAAATAAATTCTAGGTTTAGTTGCCTGCAAAACCGCATCTCGATGACACCGAGTCAGAAAAATCGGTTCCACCGATTTTGTTTTTGTGCTACTGAGGACAGTACTCGGTGAAACCGAGTGGCAGTTTTCAGTCCAACCAAAACTGCTGCCAAGTTTCTGTCAAGAGTATTGTGAGTCTCGGCAGAAATGAAAGTTTTGACTCGGTGACACCAAAATTCCTTTTTGCCGAGAACTACATCTAAGGTTTTTCTGTTCAACTTTCAAAAATGTCTACATTTTGTGATGACTCATCCCCTCTACTCTTCTACACTCTATTCACAAGGTCAGCTATGTCAGGTTCAGAGGACAGTCAGAATATGCAGGAGCAGAATGTTGACATGAGCTCTGGCACTAATCCAGACAGTGGCTCATCATCTTCAGATGTTGGAGTCCCTAGCTCTCCTGATCTACCCAGAGCTACTACTAGGACAAGGAGAAAGCTTAACTCTGATGAGGAAGATGAGTACTTCATTCCTGAGGAAGTACCTCCCAAGAACAAGCAAGACAAATCTGTCAAGAAGGCTCCTAAGAAGCCTTTCAGAAAGGAGTATGCACCTCTAGAGACTATGAGAGCACCTGATTCTACTAGGAAAAGGGCTATAGATGATATGGCCACTAATGGCGCACCAGAATTGTGGTGCGCCACTACGATATAGTAATGGCGCACCATGAGTAGGTGCGCCATTAGTGTGGTAGACACTAATGGCGCACCAGGCCCACAGTGCGCCATTAGTAACAATTTTTTTATATTATTTTTCCAAAAATTCTAATGGTGCACCGGGAAGGAGTGCGCCATTACTAGTTTAACTACTAATGGTGCACCGTCAGACCAGTGCGCCACTACTATTTTTTTTGTTGCAAAACTACTAATGGCACACCACAAGCTGGTGCGCCATTAGTAACAAGGGTTACTAATGGCGCATCTATCTGTGGTGCGCCATTAGTAACCTGGGGCCAGCTAGATATTTTGGACAGCCACACCTACACACTCACTTTCCCCACTTCATTCTCTCCACCTCCTCCTCCAAGCTTGTGTCGGCTGCCTCCTCCTCCTCACCTCATTTGCACCATAGATTCATCAAAATTAAGTGGTTAAATTACCTTTTTTGATAGGTAAGTAAGGGGAAAGCTATCTTTATGTTGTAGATCTACTTTTTTTCTCCCTAGCTCGCTCCAACAACGTGCACATGCACTTTTTATGGCCTTGCTAGATCTATGTATGTTTGTGGTGTTGCATATGTTTGTGGTGTTGCATATATGTTTGTGTTTGCAGGTACCGGTATTTGAAATGCGATAGTTGCCAATATTTTGCCGGAATGTTGATTCATTTCCGTTTCGGCGAGAATTTTGGCACTATGCATTATTTTTTGTCCTATTTTTAGGGAAAGTCATGCCAAATTTTTTCTTGGTTCTAAAATATCTATTTGCTCTACCCTGCAGGCGACCATGGTCCGCACGATGACCGAAGGCATCGTGAATAGGTTTTTGAGCTCCGCGAAGGCCGAGATGCTTCAAAAGAACGAGACGGAGATAAGATGTCCGTGTCGAAGATGCAAGCTGAAGAGCCTTATTGCGGACCCGGATTCCGGGCAGGTGCGGGACCACCTTCTCTTGCGTGGTTTCATGGATGGCTATCGGTGGCAAGGTGATGAAGATGACTATGAAGTCATCCATGGGGGCCGGGCAAGAAATGAGGAAGGGTAGCAAGACAACCACCGCGGCGAGGGCGGGCGAGAAGACGAAGAATCTCCAGGACATGATCACGACGGTGATGTTGTACGCAGTCATCATGTAGAAGATGCCGGACATGATGATGAGGAAGATCAAGACGAAGGGCATGATCATGAAGATGAAGATGCCAGAGCAAACGACGATGGAGGCTGGGTGCAGGACCCTCATATTCAAGAGCTGCTTCGCAAGCAGACGGATAACGCAAGAGCTGCCGCCCGAGAGAAAGCCAAGCTGGATCAACTAGAGATAGACGCGGTTACTCCATTGTATGAAGGATGGAGGCCCGAGGATACCCGCCTGAAAGTAACGCTCATGGCTCTGGAGATGAAGGTAAAACACAAAATGACCGACGCATGCTTCGACGAGATCATGTCATTCTAGCACGAACGTCTTCCCAAGGGGAACAAGTGCCCGACCAGTTTCGAGGAGGCGAAGAAAATCGTGTGTCCTCTGGATGTATCGCACGTGAAATACCATGTGTGCATGAACAATTGCATCATTTATCGGGACGAGCACGCGGAGTCTACCATATGTCCGGTGTGCGGTGTCACTCGATACAAGAAGAGGAAGAAAGCTCCTCGAAAAGTGGTGTGGTACTTTCCGATCACTCCTCGTCTGCAGCGGTATTTCGCGGACCCTAAGGTAGCAAAGCTTCTGCGTTGGCACGTGGATAGGGGGGAGAAGAAGCGAGAAGATGACGCGAATGATCCGGAGATAAATAAAAAAGACAAGATGCTGAGTCACCCTAAGGATGCAAGCCAGTGGCAAGCGTTGAACTTCGAACACCCAGAATTTGGGAACGATCCAAGGAACATCGTGCCGGGCGCGAGCACCGATGGAGTCAATCCGTTTGGCAGCCAGAGAAGCACACATAGCACCTGGCCTGTGTTTGTGTGGATGTACAACCTTCCCCCTGGTTGTGCATGAAGAGGAAGTACATTCACATGAGGATGCTAATTGAAGGGCCAAAACAACCAGGGAACAACATCAATCTGTATCTAGGGCTGCTGAAAGAGGAGCTAGACACGCTGTGGAAAACGCCAGCCAATACGTGGGATGCCGCAGAGAAAGAATATTTCCCTATGAGAGCCGCACTGCTCACGACGGTGCACGACTATCTCGGTTACGGATATCTCGCGTGGCAGGTGGTCCATGGATTTTCTGGATGCGTCAGGTGCATGGATGACACAACGTATCGCCAGCTAGATAGAGATCCCAGGTCTTCGAAAACCGTGTTCATGGGACATCGAAGGTGGCTTCGCGACGATGGCTCATGGAGAAAACGCAAGGATCTGTTCGATGGTGAAACCGAACTCCGAAGACGCCCGCATACGAGGAGCGGTGAGAAATAGACGAGCTGTTGAAAAATTGGAAAGATTGCCCACTGCCGGGAAAGAAGCAAAAGGCACCAGAGCCGAGAAAGAAGCGAAAGGCGCCAGAGCCGCTGCTGAAGGTATGGAAAACGAGGTCTGTTTTCTGGGACTTGCCGTACTGGAAGATCCACCGTGTGCCTCACAGCCTTTATGCATGCATATCACGAAGAACGTGTGCGAGGGTCTGCTTGGTACCCTGCTCAACATGCCAAAGAGGACCAAAGATGGGCCGAAATCAAGGGCAGACTTGAAATCAATGGGCATCATGGAGGAGCTTCACGCTAATGATGATGATGATGAGGCGAAGCAGGACACAGAAAGTCATCGCAAAGGCAAAAAGGCCAAGAAGACCGGAAATGACTACCCTCCCGCGTGCTTCACTCTAAGTCAGGAGGAGATCGAGCAGTTTTTCACCTGCCTCGTAGGAGTAAAACTTCCTTACGGTTACGCGGGGAAGATAAGCAGATACCTAGACCCAGCGAAGCAGAAGTTCAGCGGGATGAAGTCTCACGACTGTCATGTGCTGATGACGCAGATACTTCCAGTTGCAATCCGTGGGATCATGGACGCGCACGTCCGTGAAACGCTATTTGGCCTATGCAACTTTTTTGACGTCATCTCTCGGAAGTCGGTTGGCGTGAGGCAACTCAGAAGGCTACAGGAAGAGATCGTGGTGATACTATGCGAGCTTGAGATGTACTTCCCGCCCGCATTCTTCGACGTTATGGTGCATCTGCTGGTCCATATCGTGGAGGATATCATCCAACTCGGGCCGACGTTCCTGCACAACATGATGCCGTTTGAAAGGATGAAGGGTGTCATCAAAGGATACGTTCGCAACATGTCACGTCAAGAGGGAAGCATAGCCAGGGGCTTTCTGACCGAAGAGTGCATCTCGTACTGCACGAATTATCTAGGCATCAAGAACCCCGTTGGTCTGCCCGTCAATAGGCACCTTGGCAGGCTCGCTGGATGGGGTCACTGTGAGGGGTGCCGCGAAATGTATGTCGACTTCGAGGGTCGACTCGCCGACTTTGAAAGAGCAAACCTAGTCGCGCTACAACACATAGACGTGGTCGATCCTTGGGTGGTAGAGCACAAAACCTTTATTGAGAAGACGTACAATGACCGAGGCCAACAGAGGACGGACGGAGATATAATCAAAGAGCACAACTCATGTTTCACGCGTTGGTTCAAGCAGAAGCTTTTGTCGTACCCTTTACATGAGGATTCTTCCGCAGAAGAACAACTCATATTCGCCTTGTCACAGGGCGCCGAGCACAACCTGATGACCTATGAGGCGTACGATATCAACGGCTACACATTCTACACCGAGGACAAGGACATGAAGAGCGATGGTTATCAGAACTCCGGGGTAACGATGGAATCCTACACCGGTAACGACAAGGACAGATACTACGGAAGGATCGAGGAGATCTGGGAGCTGATCTACGCTGGAGAGAAGGTCCTGATGTTCCGTGTCAGATGGGCCAAGAGCGTCCTAAAAGAAGACCGGTATTTCACCACCATGGTTATACCCGAAGCCAAATCCAAGACCGCGGGCGCGAATGTCACCGCGAAAAATGAGCCATGAGTACTGGCTTCCCAAGTGGACCAATGCTTCTTCATTACCGACCCGTCAAAGCCTAGTCGTGTTGTCGTGAGGAGAGGCAAAAGGAAGATCATTGGAATGGATGGAGTCGCCAATGAGCAAGACTTCGACAAGTATGGCGACCCGAAGATGGAACATGACGACGACGATGAAGTAGCAGCATACACCACAAGAAGAAGCAGGACCACCCTACCTAAAGGATGTCCGTTCCATAGAAGAACTCCGTTTGCGAAAAAGAAGGGCAAGAAGATTGTGAACAGATAGCTAGCTAAGATCGATTGTATTTAAATCGTAGTCTTCATTTCTCGATTGTATTACATGGGCACTTTTTGAACTCGATCATGAATATTTTTAAATTTCATGGGCACTTTTTGAACTCATGAATATTTTATCAAATTTGATCTCTATCCCCCTCCATCTCGATCGCTATCCCCCTCCATCTCGATCTCGATCCCCCCCGCACCCTCCCCCGCTAGCTCCAGCGCCGTCGCCGACCCACCGCACCCTCCCCGGCCCGCTCAACCGCCGCCGAGCACCCCCCGCACCCTCCCCCGCTCCACCGCCGCCGAGCACCCCCATTTTCAAATAACAAATTTGATGATATTTTTTCATATCCATAAAAAAATTATTACTGTTTTTATAAAACAATTATTACTGTTCTTATAAAAAAATTATTACTGTTCTTATAAAAAATATTAAAAAATAGCATTCTAATGGCGCACCTCTTGGGGGTGTGCCATTAGAATGTGAAAAAAACATTCTAATGGTGCACCTCTCGGGGGTGCGCCATTAGAATGTGAAAAAAAACATTCTAATGGCGCACCCCCGAGCGGTGCGCCATTAGAATGTGAAAAAAACATTCTAATGGCGCACCCCCGAGCGGTGCGCCATTAGAATGTGAAAAAAGACATTCTAATGGCGCACCGCTCGGGGGTGCGCCATTAGTAATCTTCCCGATCGACCCCTTCGTCCCTCTCGCCGATCGACCCCTTCGTCCCCAGATCCACTTCCTCGATCGACCCCTTCGTCCCTCCCTCCCTCTCACCCCGACCCACGACGCCGCCTCCCCCGCGCCCCCACCACTGCAGCTCCGCCATCGCAGACGCCTCCGCGACCTCGCCGTCGCCAACAGCCTCCCCGCGTCGGCCCCTGCCCTGCGCCACCTCTGCTTGCTCTCCTTTGCTGGCGACAAAGGTAGAGGTTCCCTCCCTCTCCTCCTCTGTTAGCCTCCCTCCCTCTCCTCCTCTGTCAGAAGTGGATTTTCTGTTCGGTTCTTGGGGGGCTGAGGGGAGCAATTCGGGTTGATCGTTGCCGGTGTCGACATGCTTTCTACGCATGATCTCATCGGCCCGCGCCTACCCCATTAGTGAGAGGCAATGTCCGGCGTAATTTTGTGCTCGTGGACCAGAAATATTTGGCAAGAGCCCAGGGCAAATATCTGGTAGCTAGTGAGTGGGTCTCAGGTTTGGTTACAGTGATAATAATCGAAGTTCATGTGTGTGTGTGTGGAAGATTAAGGTTAAGGTATGAGTTATTAAGAGTAAGTTATATGCTGAGAAGTATGGAGTAGTTGCATCAGCTGAGCTATATGTTTATTTGGTGTAGCAACTGAGAAGTGTATCTAGTTGCATCAGCTAGGCCATGTGTAGTTGATTTAGCAGCTGAGTTCTCTTAGGTGTAAGAGTTGTTCATGGTTCTTTGTAAGATAGATATATCAAGAAGTCTGTGTCTGTATCGGTCGATCCAAGTGTTGTCATTCGCGAAATAAATATAACAGTGGGAGATTATGTTTGCTCTTGTCTTCACACATGGTTTGGGATCATATCTGTTCTTGATTCTTGTTCATAACGATTTGTTGAACTCGCACAACAGTCTAATCAAAGATTTCACTGAGCTCTCTCCCTTGTTAACTGATCTCTGGATCAGTGGTCAAATTTTAGGTAATGGTTTGCACAGATGGTTAGCAATAATTTGCAAACCACGGCTTGTCGTCTTTGACAATTCGTTTGGTTTTGGGTTGGTGTGGAGTGCCGGCTACTTTGCGTGTTTGGCAAGCAGGCTTTGCTTTACTTTTGGTGGTGGTGGTGATTGAATGATTTTGCACTTGTCTCTCTGGCTAAGCAAGGCCAAATCATACTCCACCAGCCATATTATTAGCTGATTTTGCACACCAAACTTGGTGGTTGGCTGTTGATGCATCAGCCAACAACCAAACTGATGAGGGGAGGAGGAAGAAAAATGTGCTGGGGGTTTGAGAAGGATACAAATCCAGAAATTTGTTGAACGTGCGGACGCGTCTAACAAAAACTATATATATATATATAGCCCCACACATACTACCTTCCTTGAGAATTAGGATGTCATAGGTCCATTCCTTATGAGTCTAGATATGTTTTCTTCCATATTACTTTCAATCTATGGAATACTTTGAAATATTGGAGCAAAACAAATGATCATGATAAGCAATTTACTATATTGCCTTCATCAAGATACTCAAAATCTAGAAGAGCCACCAACTGTGACACGGCCCTGTTAGAAAATGCTTTTGTACAATAAATTGGTATTCTTGTGCGGCTATCATAATATTTTTCATTTCAATTGGATTTGACCCACATCGCTCTGCTGCAAGAGAAGCATTCACAATCATTCGTTTGAGGAAGTGAGGTCAAAGCTACCCTGTAATTAAGACAGGTCGCTTATTCATAGAAATTCAAGAGTGAAAATTGGTTGCATATATGTGTAAACTTAATATTCAGAAGTGAACTGTCTTTTCTTTTTATACCGGTCCACTTAAAGTATCTTCACCTTCTGCTTTTGGGTACATTAATGGATCAGAACATAGTTTTTGTTAACAGAAGAGCCCAAACATAGTTTTTAATTCTTTTAGGGTTTGTATCTACAATATCAGCATACAAAACTATGTTGGACAGAATTTTATGTTTGCTGGGTTTTGTCTCCGACCATCGTGTCGTGATGATTTTGCAGGTAGCCTGAGAGGCCCTTGAGTTTGCCGGAATGTCGATTAACTTCCGTTCCGGCAAATTCGGGTACTCCATATGTCCTATTTTTCAGCAAAGGTCATTCTGAAATTTTCCGTGAATTTTAGCATGACTTTGCTAAAAATCGGACATATGGTGGGGTACTTGCTACTAATGCATGGGCCGGGGTATCTTAGTACTTAATTAAGTAGGATCAACTGCCTCTTGTGTTATGCATGGGCCTCGGCGTCGACAAACCCTAAATGATAAAACCTTGGCTTTTAGGGTGCCTCGGTGTCGATAAGAACCTAAATGATGAAAGCTTAGGCTTTTAGGGTGCCTCGGCGTCGACAAACCCTAAATGATAAAAGCTTAGCTTTTAGGATGCCTCGGTGTCGACAAACCCTAAATGATGAGACCATGATCTTGTTCTTTGACAATAACCAACTTTTTGACCAATTTTTTTCCTATTTAGAGCGAAACATGGCCCACAACAATGAGGCCGGCGGTTCGGGCGACAAGCAATTCTGGGAGCTGTCCCAGGAGATGGAGGAACAACCTCACCTCTATGAGGACGCCGCGGAAGACACCGATCCTGACTACACAACCCATAGTGGCGTCGGGGATGACACCACTGATGGTGCCGCCGAGGATGCCACCACTGATGGTGCCGCCGAGGATGCCACCACTTATGATGGCAGCGCACGCACAGATGGCGGCCAACCGAAGAGGCAACGGAAGGACCGGCGCCCGAACGTGCTCCGCACCATCAAGGAGGAATTTACTCAAGTGGACTCTGACGGGCATCCAACGGAGCCCAAACATATAGTCAAGGGGTACTCAGTTCAGCTCGGGTGCATTCTCCGGAGCACCTAAGGCATAAGGACCGAGGGAATTTGCGCAACCTCCTCTTCATGAAGCTGCACGAACGATACAAGTTCCCCGCTGAATTTGAAAACACACGGCTCTCAGGGAATAAAGTGAACAGTGCCGCCCTCACGAGGATGAGCAAGGCCCTGTCTACTTGGAGAAGCGCGGTGAAGAGAATGATTGACAAAGGTGATAGTTATGAGAAGATCAAGGCAAAAAGTCCTTCGATCAACGAAGATGACTACAAGGAGTTCAAGATCAAGTGCGAGAGCAGCGCAACCTCTGAATCAAGTCAGTGGGGGAAAGAAATGCGGGAGTTGAACTTAGAGGAACACAAACTCGGTCCCGGCGGTTACAGAGTGGCGGAGCCTATATGGGACAAGGAGGACGCGGAGCGTGCCGAGCAAGGCCTACCGCCCCGCTTCGAGAAATACAGTGACAAGCAGACCAGGAACTATGTCACGGCCCGGTACAAGGAGGACCCGGTAACGAAGGAACTTACCACGGATCCGAAGACCAGGGCGCTTGAGCTTGTTCTGGCGAAGGAGACTGAAAGCAGTAGCGCAGGGTCGTCTCAGAGCACCCCTTGGGACAACACTCTAAATAGGGCGTTGAACGTAATGAAAAACAAGGATAAGCTCACTAAGCCATCGTCAGCTGGTCGTGTGGCCGGCAAAGGCTTGTCCACAAAATGGTCGTCATACTATAACTCTGGTGGGAGAAAGGAGAGAAAGACCAACTCGGAAAGCCAGTCGCGCGAGGTTCAAGAACTCAAGGCACAAGTGGCGCGGATTCCGGAGATAGTCTCAGAGCAAGTGCGAGACCAACTGGGAGCGACGATCACCGCCATTATGCCTACCTTGGTTGAGGGGCTGCGGGGGTGGATTGCGGGCGGCCAACAGAGGCCGCCCCCGATTCCCAGCTTCACGGCCAGCAACTCGCACAACGCGTAGGCGGTGCCATTGGTGTCTCCGGCGGCGGCGCTATTGGTGTCTCCGGCGGCGGCGGTATTGGTGTCTCCGACACCGGCACGGGCATTGGAGCTTAATGCACCTGGGTGTACGCCGGCCGGCACCTCGGCAGCAAGCGGCCCCTCCGTCAATTGCACACCCGCCGTTGGCGGTGCCTCGACATTAGCTGAGCTCGACGCCATCATCACGGTAACTAATTAAGCCTCTCGGCCGAGGACTTCATCTCCTTGCCTTTGACTGGGCATCCCTGACGCCCTACATGTTTTCACAGGGCACCGCCGACGTTCCGTGCACTCTCCTGCACTTCGTGAACGACGAGTTATTTGATGTCGCCATGGGCAAAATCGTTCAACCGGGTAACCCTGTGTTCCACGGTAATCCGATGCCACCCACCGTGTATAGGGTTCAACTGGTTCGGGTGCTGCTAGGCTGCGACGAGTTGTTACCTCCGATTCGACCCGCCGGGGCCGACGAAGATGATCTGATGACCCTCAGCGCCTGCCTAAGCTGGCCCCTGCTTTGGCCGAAGAGCCAGATTCGTTTGGGGGCGGGGGACACCACCCCAAAGACAACACCGCCAGTCGTGCCGGCGCCAAGCCATGGCAAGACCGCCGCAATGCTACCGGACATGCCGGACATCCCTATGGCACAGGATCCGAACATGCATATGGCACAGGATCCGGACGACGACGACAACGACGACGGTACATTTACCAACGTCGATAAGTACTTTGCCGAACATGGGTACGATGAAGAATTCTTGGGGCCTCCTTCTCAAGAACCCGACCTACAAAAGACGATCGCGATCTAGTTGGTACCGCGGAGAAACCCAATTGCAATAGGCGTCGTCTGGTGTTCAGTTCTCAGGAGACGCCTCCAGCTGCGAACTTCACCGAGCCTCAGATAGCCGAGGTGCGAAATATTATCAGCCCCAACACACTCAAGAAGGCGGTCTGTGAGCAGAACTCGGTCCCATTACAGCAGAAGAAGAAGGGACGGAAAAGAAAGAGCAACAAGGGTGCGAGCCAGCGGACACCGAGTATGATCCGTGCTTAGGACGGGCCACCTTCACCTAAGAATATCTCGAGGAGGGTGCATGTGGCAGGTAGGCTGATGCTACCACCTAATATGCTCAATGCTGCAACCGGTGCTATGTGGAGTCTCCATGACAGTGTTCTTTCTTTGGAGAAGCGGTGTCTCAGAGAGAATGACGTGGCATACCCGGTTTTCGTGGCCAAGGTGCCAGAGGGCAAGGGCTTTGTGGATAACTCCATCGGGGGTACGATCGTCCCACGGTTTGATGACATCTTCGCTATGTTTAACCTTCATCCGCTGCACTACACCTTCGTTCGGCTATTTTCGCTGAGTATGGAGATGCGGATCATTAGAGACAAGACCCCGGACATCGTGATAGTCGACCCCTTCTACATGCGTGCCAAGATCTTGGGCAGCGCTGGGGACCGGCAAGTCGCGAGTTCTTACCTCGAAGGCGTCATTCTGGCAAACCCAGATAAGGATAACTTCCTCGTGCCTTACTTTCCCGAGTAAGTCGTCCCCTCAACCGCCCCGTAACATATGATTTCTTAGATTTCGATCGTTTTTTTAACATTCCGTGTTTTGTGCAGTGACACACATTGCACACTCATCCTCTTAAGCCCGAAATATTCCATGGCCACGTATTTCGACTCGGACCGTCAGTCGAAGAAAGACTACACAAATGTCAAGAAAGTTCTTGATGATGTTCTCCCCGGCTACGCCAAATCTGGAGCCACCTTCACCAAGGCAGTTCGTAAGTACGGCAAGCACGTGTTCGCCCACAATACGACGTTCTGCTGCGTCAAGCAGCCGCCGGGCGGTCAGAAGGATGCCTACTACGCCCTCCATCACATGCGGGCGATCGTATGGGACCATAATCACCTTCTTCTACCAAATAATCTCAAAGATTGGGCCGAGAACTTGTCGGCAATCCAGGACACGGACATCAGACAAGAATTCTTTCGCATCCAGTCGGAGTTTGCGGAAATCATCCATCAAGATGTCCTTCGTACCTCGGGGCAGTTCAACCTCAGAAATCAACCATCCAACAGTGAGATAGACACAACGCTACAAATGCAGGCTGACAACGCCCGCGATTTCATGACCATCACGAGAGACGGTGGCTTCATCCACGCTCCGGTCCCTTGAGTCGAGTCCAAAGTAGTGATGCTATGTGTAGTTCTGAAACATCGATTGGCTCATGTTGTAATTAAACTTTAATGAACTTGTATGTCTCTTTGGTTTGGACAGTCGTTCAACTTAGATGTAATCGATGCTATTAATGTCTTGCTTTTCTCTTCCGATCCTTTTGTTGCATACTTATACATTGCTTATGTATTGTCCGTTAATTGCTACTAATGTTTTGTTTGGCTAGTGCATAGAGATGCCGTCTTATGTCGTGTACAAGGGTAAGGTTCCCGGAGTCTATGACGACAGGGAGGAGTGTCGGAGACAGGTTCACCGTTTCAGCGGTAACAGTTACAAAGGGTACACCACTAGGGCGGAGGCGGAATCTGGATACGCGCGCTATCTAGCGGGAGAGTGGAGGGAGCGTTGGAGGAACCGGATGAAGACCAGTTTCATCGGGATTATGCTCATCGTGATGACCGCAGCTCTCTTCTATGTGATGGTAGTTTAGATGATCGATATCGACTTGTAATGTGAAGACAAACTCGCTACTCGCGGTCTCGAGACTTGTAATGTTCTATCTTTGTTCGGTCTTTTGAATTCGGAGACTAATATATATGATGATTTGTATTCGGAGACTAATCTTCTATTGTATTTGATGAATCTGCTGTCGCTGTGTGGTGTCTAAATTATGTCCAATAATATATTTTGTAACCTGTGAAAATTTCAGAAAATAAAAAAAATCCTAATATTCATACTAGTGGCGCACCACTCAAGACACTAATGGCGCACTGTAAAAATGACACTAATGGCGCATCACCCACTAGTGCGCCATTAGTATGCCAAAGCACATGGGTACATATGGCCCCCTGGGAGGCATACTAATGGCGCACTGTGGCTATACTAATGGCGCACGGCGCGGTGCGCCATTAGTACACCAGATTCTAATGGCGCACCGTAGGTGCGCCATTAGTATTTAATTCTAATGGCGTGGTACTAGTGGCGCACCAGCAGTGCGCCATTAGTAGGCAAAACTGGTGCGCCACTAGCATGCCTTTTCCTAGTAGTGTGAGAGCTCTAGAGGCACAATGACTATTGAGCCTCCCAGGAAGTCTATGCCTAAGAAGGCAGGAGAGAAGAAAGCCAGAAAGAGGATTGTCTATGTGACTGGTAGGGCTACCTCCATGTATGAGGACCTAGAGGAGATTTTTGGTGCTGCGGAGGAGGAGGATGAGGTGGAGGAGGAGGAGGAAGAGAAAGTTGCTAAGGCCCCTCCCAAGAAGAAGCAGAAGAAGCTTTTGGCTGCTATGCCAAAGCAAGATCCATCCAAGAGCACCAAGTCTGCCCCCATGAAGGCTGCTACTGACAAGTCCAAGAGGTCATCCAAACAGATTCCAACTTCTAAGAAGAACAAGGGGTCTACCTACAGAGATATGGATGAGGATGCCATGTCTGCATTGATGAAGCTCAGACCACACCTTCCAGAGTACAATGCCAACCATCTGCTTGCTGAAGACATGAAGAAGAAGGATGCAGGTTTGAGAGAGTGGAAAGCCATTGATCCTTACTCTTAGAGGAGGAAAACAGCTGTGGACTACAGATTTTACACCAAGGAGCAACAAGATTTCTATGAGACTGTGTTGCTTGACAAGAGTCCAGCTGTGCGTGACATGAGGTATGTTGACTGGAAGTACATCAAGGCAAATCAAGACTATTTCCCAAATATACAAGACAACTTCCACTGTGTTGGCCTAGATGAGTTTGTTGGCAAAGTATTCATTGCATGGAACGATGAGATGATCATGCAATTCTACTCCACTGCTCACTTCTATGGAGATGGTAGGATTGTATGGATGACTGAAGGAGCAAGATATGAGTCAACTATTGATGAGTCGGCTGCCATCTTAGGAGTCCCAGAGGTACAAGATGGAGATGTATGTGTGTACTCAGACTCCAAGGCCAGCCAGAATTCCATAAAGGATATATACAATGCTATCCCTACTCCATATCTTTGGTCTCATAAGCTAGGATCTATCTATTACCTCCAGGCAGGTCTCCGTACCACTAACACCATTCTGAGGCATACTTTGATGCCTAAGTCAGGAGATGAGAAGATGATCCGAGGCTACTCCATCAACTTGTTGCTTCATATTGACCATCACTAGAGATTCAGAGTGATGGATCTGATTATGGAGACTGTGAAGAGGGTTGCTGCTGATCAGAAGCGTTCTTGCTACTATGCACCCTACATTCAAATGCTCATCAACTCCAAGCTGGAGAAGCACATATTTGCTCTAGACAGACCCCATTTGCCCCTACAGCCAGATCTTTAGGACAACATTGTGGTGATGGATCCAGACCATCCTACATCAGTTGCAGCTCAGGCACAGGCAGAGGCAGAAGCAGATCGAGCCACTAGTGCTCAAGTCCCTAGATCCAGGAATGAGCAGACGGATCTCTTGATTTCTACCATTCAGGGCATGCAGAAGGACATCAAGGACATATTAGAGAATTGGCATAGTCTTGTGAGGATCATTGACAACAGGATCAAGACCCTCAATGACAAGGTGGATGGGGTGACCAAGACCGTGAACGAGCTCAAGAAGGAAGTAGATTATGTGCCTATCCCACACTCCACAGATGAGGATACTTCAGATGATGAGGATGTCTCTCCTCTTAGGCTAGCTACTCGGTTCACTACCTACGACAGATCAGCCACAGTGCTAGCTCCTGAGTTGAGGCCTTCTTCATCAGCACCAGTTATAGTCACTTCAGATCCATCAGCTCATCCAGTCCCTCCAGTTGCTACTCCAACTCCATCCATGACATCAGCAGAGGTCTTTGTCGACGCAGTTCTCTCGACTCCGACATCGACCACCAGAGGAGATCATCCCCAGAAGAACGATTAGCAATATCTCTTTGAACTTTTTGGTAACTTTGTGCCAAAGGGGGAGAAGTTGTATATAGATCTTTAGGCTTCGAGTGAGAGAGCGTTGGTTTTTATTGTTGTTTCAAAAACATTTGGTATTTTGGTTGCTTGTGTTAAATTTTTGTTTGTGTTTGATCATACGCTTTAATGTGTCTTGCTACTATTTCCTATCCTTTTGATGGTAAGGAGATGATCATTCACTTTGCTTGCTTGTGTTGTGCTATGATATTCACTCTTATTATTCTCGCACACCACCAAGATGTATGTGACATGGAAGAAGTGCCCCATGTACCTAATTGATTGTGCATTTGCATTCAAATGCAAATTTAAAATAATGCACAAATTTAGGGGGAGCTCTTGCTTACCACATAGTTCTCAAAGCGATGATTATATTCATTGATTATATCATATGTCAAAGCTTTGATCTATATGTTGTCATCAATTACCAAAAGGGGGAGATTGAAAGCACATTTGCTCCCTTGGTGGTTTTGGTAATTAATAACAACATATATGCCATTGAACTAATGCTTCCACTAAGCATATTTAAGAAAAATTTCAATGATAGGGATAGCAAAAGGATTGTGGAATACCCCAATATGCAGGGAAATAGATTGTAAAGCTTCAAGCAAGAGGACTCTACATTTTACTTCGTAAGAAATCACTTTGAGTCCTTAGGAAAGCCAATACTATTAAAAGGGGGTAAGTTATTGTTGGTGAACAAAATGCTCATACATGCACAAGTGATAGTCACCAAAAACATACACAAGCTCTTCCACAAAATTATGTCCAAAGCCAAACACTCAAAATCGGTGCAACCAACAACTCCCACTCGGTGCCACCAATTCCCAGACTCAGGCAGACCCATGCCAAACCCTAGCATTTCGGTGCAACCGATTCTGGTTTTGTGCCACCGAGTTTGGGTTGAAAACTTCCTGTTACCCCAGTTCACAAAATTGGTCCCACTGAGTTTGTTAGATTGGCGTCACCGAGTTGTGCAATCTGACCGTTTTTCACCTAATTGGTGCAACCGAGATTTATGTATTGGTCTCACCGAGATTCAAAAGTAGCTACCTTTGGAGCAAATCGGTACCACCGAGATTCACATATCGGTGTCACCGAGTTGGTCACTTAAGGTGTAATGGTTAGATTTTTGGAGATGCCTATATATACCCCTCCACCACCACTCACTCACATGAGAAGCACTTAGAACAGATCCCCACTCATACCAACTGATTTTTTGAGAGAGAGCCACCTACTCATGTGTTGAGATCATGCCATTCCATTCCAACCATATGAATCTTGATCTCTAGACTCCCCAAGTTGCTTTCCACCCAATCAATCTCTTCCACCAAAGCCAAATCTATGAGAGTGTGATTGTGTGTTGAGGATACTATCATCTTGAAGCACAAGGCAAGGAGTGCATCAACATTATCGAGCCTATTGCCTTTTGGAGGGTGGTGCCTCCTAGATTGGTTAGGTGTCGCTTGGGAGCCTCCTACTTCGTGTTGTGGAGTGAACCAAGAAGTTTGTAAGGGCAAGGAGATCGCCTACTTTGGGAAGATCTACCCCAAGTTAGGCTAGTCCTCTATGGACGTAGGCCATCATGGTATAGTCGAGTTTGCTTCTTCGTGGAACCCTCCATGGGTAGAGCCCTCCGTAGACTCTCATGACCGTTACCCTCCGTGGGTTGAAGACTCCATAAACATGGACGTAATATAGCACCACCTATCAGAACCACGGGAAAAATCATCGTGTCTCCAAATTGTGTTTGATATTCCTACCCTTCCTTTACTACTCATGCTTGTCTTTACTTTCCGCTGCTATACTCGTAGACAAGCATGTGTAGGGTGTGTTTGACTTGCTATGAATGCTAAAATCGGTCAACACTTAAAATTGGGAGACAGTATATTTTCATTTGGTCAAGTAGTCTAATCACCCCTCTCTAGACCTAGTTTCAATCCTACACAATGTCGGTGTCACATCATTAAGAAAGCGCAAGAGAAGCTTGGGGCATGTTGGGGAGGAACCCTAGTTTGTTAGATGATTTGAATGATTGTGTTGACTTTAGCTTCATGCCAGAGGAGTTTGAGGTGAAGTGGGATGCTAT
The DNA here is from genome assembly GCA_022496015.1 of Hordeum marinum. Taxonomy (NCBI): domain Eukaryota; kingdom Viridiplantae; phylum Streptophyta; class Magnoliopsida; order Poales; family Poaceae; genus Hordeum; species Hordeum marinum. The sequence goes on along the minus strand of CM039678.1, from coordinate 388,244,012 downwards.
GATGATGAAGTACGAGGCTGCTATTGGCACACACTTTGATAGGCTCTATGAATACTGATCAACATGGGTTGCTTGTTACTTCAAGCATCGGTTCTTCCCCTTCCTACAGTCAACACAACGTCTTGAGGGGTTCAACATTGTTCTTAAGTGATATGTTAACCCGCACTACTCTACACTGAACTTTATTAAGAAGGACGAAAAAATTCAGACGCACATTCTGGTTAAAGAGGGCAAAAATAACTACATGACATACCAGTTAGAAGTTGATGTGGGGTCATTTTTCAATAGAGAAGCAAGCATATGATGCCTACACTAGGGACATCTACAAAAAATTCTACACTGAATTTGAATTGATTGGGAGGTACAATGTCTATCCTCCTAGGTGTCAGTTGTTTGAGCTTTATCGAAACATGGATAGGGGTGCTAAGTATGGTCCTCGGAGCTATCATGTGATAGCGGAAGTTGATGCTAGAAACTACAACTGTGAGTGCTACAAAATGGACAAAGACGACATCCTTTGTTGTCATATCTTAAAGATTTTCAACCACCTTGGTATTGATGTAATCCTTGAGAAGTACATTAGCAGGAGGTGGACGTAGCAAGCAATAAAAGGCGCCCCTATGTTGAGACGCAATCTGATGCTATGCCAACGCGTTCAAAGAAAGAGGTTAGTCATGCGAACTTGGAATTTGATTTTGCTAACCTTTCTCGTGTTGCTTGTGCGTCAGATGCTTCTATAGATATTGTGAAGAGACACATGCGGACAACTCAAAAAGAGGTTAGGCACTTGAACTTGTCCAAGAAAAAGAAGCTCCCAATGCCTACTCATCCAACAACTAGTGTAGCTACATAGCCTCCAGTTGGTGGTCCATCCCACCCTGCAAGTGGTGATGCACCAACTCCTACTGGACATGCTATACCTCATGCCTTGATTGTACCTTAAGCTATCTCAATAATTCCTATAGACCCCTAAAATCAATGACAAAAGGCCGTGCAAAGACAAAAATAATTGAATTAGACCATAAGTTGCATCCAAAGATAATAAACAAGTGCATCTATTGTAGTTCGGTTGACCACAATGTTGCAAGTTTTCATGCTTGTTTAGTTTGAAGAAGTGTGGGCAATTCAAGCTCTGGTTCAAAGTGAAAACGATGGTGAGGATAGTTGTTCACCGATGGGGGAAAAGGACAATGATGTTTTTTGCGATCGGAGAAGATAATGCTTGTTTTTTACGTGGCACATTTTATATTTTGATAAGCTTGTTGTACAAAACCTGCTTATTTTGTGGGCAACTTGTTGTGCTCTTTCTAGGCAATCTTCCTTATGGTTGTAGGCAATTGTTTGCATGCAGAAGTGTTTGTTTCCTGGGATATGTTAATTGAGGATTTTTATCTTACAATTTTAGTTGCTTGTGTTTCTATTTCTCAACTATGTTTGCTGGGTAGGAAACCAACAATGTGAATCTAGGAAAATCTAATATAGACATTATGCAAGATTTTGTGGCAGGCACCTCTCGCTATATATGCCACTATTTTTGCTGCTCACTGAGAAATTATACTAGTGCCAGGAAGCAACTCTTGTGTGTCCAAAAAAGTTGTACATGAGCAACAATTTGCCTCATTAGTTGACTAGGCATAGTTGGTAAAACATAGGTACATGTAAACTACAAAAAGAAGTTGAGTTTTTCTTTCATGGTTGAAAAAATCAACTTACCACCCGTCAGAGCTTCAAGATGTTTCACCAGAGTGCCTTGTTGTCGATGTTGTTGACCCGAGTGTTTGTTAACAACTCCCTAATGTTTGAGACATTGTTTAGCCCAAAATTTGGAACAACCCTTGCCTCCTAGTGTTGCGCAATCATATCAGTAAACCCCCTGCAATCAAATCTTTTATTCAGTGAACAAAAGAAACAAAAAATAATGAGAGTAAAGTGTCGTGCACTTTGAGAAAAAAAATTATGTCCATGCAACTCAAAAACAAAAGACTCACTCATTGTCTTGTTTTGGCGCGTTCATTTCCTGCGGCCCAAAATCATCTAGGGCGATGTGAGAATGTGAGTAATGTTGGTCCCATAAATTACATATTGTTGCAACTATTCTCCTCACAACATTATCCAGAGTTTTGCACTAATGTAGATATCTCCATGAATCTAGCACCTCGAAACTGTGGTCCCTTATGTTCACATTGGACTACGACTAGTGGTTCTATGTTTCAAGACTCTCCTCATTTAAGTTCTCCAAAACAGGGAACGTTATCTATTTTGAAAACAAACAAACCAAAAAGTGTGAGACATTATCCCAATTGTAAACATATATATGTGGTAATAACAAACAATGGAAGGTGTGTTTGGAAATCATGATTGCTGATAAATGCTACAAGTTTGCACAATGGTCAGTAGATACACCTGGAAACACTACAACTTTTTTACCACATGATCTGCCTCAAACAAAAAAAATACTAAATACAAATCAAACAAAAAAAGGGTTAAACAAAAGTCTAAACATATCTTTCCGGTCCAAGTGGTTTGACAAGTTAAATCTGTTGGATATCTCTTGTGTATTCCAAATCATTTACTGAAACCTTGTATGTGAAAAGAACATTGAGAATTAGGAACAAGAAGTTACTACATGCAGCAAAGTAACATGTACATGAATGATTCATTGTTGCCTTCAGAAAAAAGATGGTTATGGGTCAATCTTACTGCAAATCTGAAAGACATGATTATCTTCTTTGAGTTAGGTGGAAAACTTTGATTTATGGAATACATTGTTCTTGATGAACCATTTCCTTCTTGAATGAGTCTGCAAGCTCTCTGAGTGACACATAATAACCATTGTAATGAATGGTGTTAGGACTATAAAAACAGACAACAAAATGAGTAAAACTAATAGCATAGTTGTTTAAAGAAGCAATTGTAGTTTAGGCATTAGACAAGTATTTGTAGTAGGTATATTATGGTTAGATAGGCAACTAAATTGCTTGTTGGTGAGCAATTCTACTGGTGATAGGAAGCAATTTTTGATCACAGTATCATAGAGCAACAAGGAAAAAACAGAGTTGTTTATTGTTGTACCTGTTATCTTGAACTCCAATTTGTTCTTCACTCATCTTGTGTGAAATATCACAAAAGCATATAATTTTTTTACTTATGGCATGCAATGGAAACTCCTTTTGACATCCAAGTAGAAAAATAGAGACCTCTTACATGCGGTGGGCTTGATGATCCGTCTCTCAAACAGGTCAAGGGCAGTTTCTCCTGAACTGCTGCTGGATCCAATTTCTGTGTGAATACATGTCTTGTCAGGTGTATGAAAGTTTCTTGGTGATAAGTTGTCCAAGCTGCGACCTGTTGCTAGCTCTTTAGGCGTTTGGTCCAAATTGGTACATGTTGCATCTATTGTTCCAGCGTCCCATTCATCCCCATCTTCAGGGATTTCAATGATGTAAGGGGTTGAGGCTCCAGTTTGGTGACACATGCTAGTAGAACAACTTAATGATTTGTTGAGTTGTTGCTCCAGTGAGAGAGAATCATTGTAGCATGTCCCAAAAATTTCTTCAAGTCCAATATGAAATGGAGAAGTCAGGCAGTAGCTATAGTTTGGTGTTGCGGTTTGCATTAGTGTTTCTAGGGCTAATGCTTGTGTGGATGTTGTGATACACATTAGTACTTGGAGCCATACACTTTTCTATTAGTTCATTTTTTTGCTTCCTCATTTATCTACTCTAGCAAAAATGTTGGATAATTTTCTTTATTTTTCACTGTTTTCATAACTCTATTTGCTTGAATCCTCTCTAGGGGAGTAGAGGTTGTCTTGAACTGTATAGCACTTTGACACTGACCATTGATATCACCTAGTGTTTCTCTTGCACATACCATTGGTGGGGCATGTGATGTGCCTGCTATTTCAGTTAGAACAACAACTAGATTAGCTGCTGGTTTGCTTGAAATCAATGGCTGATGATTGCCTTCTAGTGCCTCGCTCTTTGTCTGATCAGTAGGAATTGCCTTGGTACTAACTTTGCCTCAATTTGAGGAGAGCTTGCCTTTGTTTGTTTCTGATCTTGTAGTTGGCTAACTAGATCACCACCAGGCTAGGTAGGTTTATTAGACTACTGGATTGCACGTGATACCCGAGCATACCCCTATTTTTCCAAACTATCTAGGTGAGTTGTCAAACTATCTGACTGAGCTTTCAAACTATCTGGGTGAGTTGCTTGACATCTCCCATATTTGCATCACTTTGAACAGTTGGTTTTGCACACCTGTTTGCCCATGTTTACATGTATCATCGTTGTATCTTGTGCCTAGCTTTGATGTGTAACAACAATAAATGCTGGTTGGTTCTTTTGGATAATTTGTACATGTTGCCTTGTTCATACTCGGTTCGGCAAAATGGGGCTTGGGATTACCTTGCTTTGTACATAGTTGCCTCATTATTGTTTGGAGTTGCTTGCAGATGTGTTTGAGCCGACTTGTGAACTTGCCCCACCATTATGATTACTAGCCTTAGGGGTTCCTTGGATATGTTATTTGCTTCATTTTCTATTCTCTACGTACTTCCCAACTTGTCCAAAGTTTCACGCGTCACTACGACTGGTTGTTCTATGAATGTCACTTTATTCTTCTTCTTTGGAGACAATGGTGGAAGGTATTTATGTGTACTGGTTTTTTTCGTCTCCAAGGAATGTAAACCACATACTTGTTGCATGACTTCATTGCGTGTCTTGCGCGGGCATATATCTGCTAAGTTGATGGTGAATATTTCTTGCTCCTCCAAGTTCTCCAGCAACTCCTTGAAAACAGCTCACATTTTCCAAGAAAGTGAATACCCATCGTCACATTCTGCAGGTTCCATCATGGGGATCTCCGGTAGGGTGCTCTCCTTTTTAAACTCCATCTTGACAACATCTAAGATTGAAATTGTCTCTAGATCATTTTTTGGTTGGATGCCTTCTTTCCTCTTGATCCAAAACTGCATAGTGTGATCCTCATCGTCATCAAACTCTGGGTTACTGTCACCTCCCTGCTCATTTCCAGTGTTGTCTGGGCCGTTTCCATCTCTATTGTAACCCCCTATTTCCATGTTGTCTTTGGCACCATCCCCATTCCCATAGTCTCCCCCTGCTGCATCGTCATCACCATCCTTGTGGTTGTCATCATTTGCTTCCTCTTCACCATCCTCATCTTCTTCATCCTCTTCAATTCCTTCTTCCTCTCCATGTTGTTCATCTACTTCATCCTCTTCAAAATCTTCTTCTCCATCCTTTCTAACATGAACCTCTCGGCCATTGCCTCCCGTATTAACCTTGCCATGCCTAAAACCATCACCATCATCTTCATCATTGTCTTCGTCTTCATATTCATCAGATCTTCCATCTTCATCAAATCCTCCACTATAATTTTCGGACTTTCATGACTCCTCGTCACTAGGAAACGTGTCGATGTTTGTCTGAACGGGCTCACATCTTTTTTTATTGTTGACTGCTTGTCCTTGCATTACCAACTTTTGCTTTGTTTGTAGTAGGTTCTTCATCATCGATTGTTCCAAAACCTTGTAGGATCTTGCCCATTGCATGTGAGATCTCAGAGCACATTCCATGAAGCATTGTTGTGACCTTTTTCTGTTTCTGCACAACCCAAAAACAAGTGGAGTCAGTTCGTTAATTGGTTGCACCTAAGTGAACAACACACAAACAACAAGGTCTTTTTTGCACCTTCATGAATATATATGAAAAAATGTTCGATTGGCAACTCACCGCTTTGTCGTAGGATTCAGGGAGCTTTGCTACTACAAACTTCATGACATGGTCCATGCTGCCAAACAAATTGTGCTCGATGCACCTACAGAACTCGGTCTTCAACTGTATTTTTTGAGTGAGATCAAAATACGAAACAAAATAGAAGGTATGGTATAAAATGAAGAGCATGTACATTGTCTTGACTGTTGTTTTTTACATTTATGAATCCTTAATAACAGTTGACTTGTTTTTGTACATGTTATGCCTAATGTTGCAAATTTAGTTACTTGGCTTTTCAAGATAGTTTTGGTTGCTAGCATAGAAGAATTCCTCAGCCAGCAGCTAAATAGTTGCCTACATAGCCACAATCCATCTGCTACAAGTACTTGCCTGATGAATAAATTATAATTGCCCATTTAGTAACTGTAATTTGTTTCTGCCAGTTGCAGAGACTTTGTTCATGATATGCCTAGCCTTGGTAACTTAGTTTCCTGGTTTTTTAAGACACTTTGCACCTTAACCAGTGACGCATGGTATGCATTACAAAGTTAGTTGTTTGGTTTTCTTTGGGCAAGTTCCAACTTGTTAACCTACCTAAACTGATGCATTCCAATGTTATTTTGGTGAAAAAGCAGAAAAGTGCTTACCCGCAATTTGCCATATTGCCCAGGGCCCTTTTGTCCCTTTTAATGACCTCGGTTGTAAGATCATTGTCCCAAATTGACACTCTTGGAAGCGTGGATGGCATAGGCTCATCGACATCCAGTGAGTCTAGGTATAAGAGTTGCATGGTGCAAAAAATGTGTTGTGCTTGATCAAGAACACATTCCTCATGAGCATAAAAAAGTGGGGAATGTTTAGTTTCAGGAGAGGTGCTTACAACTAAGTGGAAGACGTAGTAGGAGACTGCATTTTAATCCCTGGCCTGTTGGGGAACGTTGCATGGGAAAGAAAAAAATTCCTACACACACAAGATCTATCCATGGTGATGAGCATATATGAGAGGGAGAGTGGATCTACGTACCCTTGTAGATCACTAAGCGAGAAGCATTGAGAAACGTGGTTGATGTAGTTGAACGTCTTTGAGATCCAAATCACAAGCCGCCCCATGATCCATTCACGATTTGTCCCGCGATCCAATCACGGTCCTTCCGATCTAGCACCGAACGGATGGCACCTCCGCGTTCAACACACGTAGAGCTCGATGATGATCTCCACCTCCTTGATCCGGAAAATGAGGGTGGAGAGGTATATGAGTTCTCCGGCAGCACAATGGTGTGGTGGCGGTGGTGGTGGAGCTGTTCCGGCAGAGATTCGCTAAGTTATACCGAACAGATCTAGAGTAGAGAGACAATCTAGAAGGAGGAGGGAAACACGTGGCTTTTCAGGTGGTGGCTGCCCTCAAAACCCTCCAATATATATAGGAGTATAGGGGGTAAGTGGGAGGCCCCCTAGGGTCTTGGCGCACAAGAGAGGGAGGAGTCCACCTCCCACAAGGGAGGTGGAGTCCTAGCAGGGCTCCCTCCCTTCTTGGCTCTCTTCCCACCCCCTTGCGCAAGGGCCTCTAGGGGCTGGCTGCCCAGCCCACCAGGGGTTGGTGCGCCACCTTCTAGGTCCATGTGGCCCCTGGGGTGGGTGGGCCCCACTAGGTGGACCCCCAAAACCCATTCGTCACTCCCGATACACTACCATAAGTGTCTGAAACTTTTCCAGAGTCCAAATACCACTTTCCTATATCTCGGTCTTTACCTTCGGACCATTCCGGAGCTCCTCATGGAGTCTAGGATCTCATCCGAGACTCCGAACAACCTTCGATCACCAACTTACATAACTCAATACTACCGAAATGTCACAAAACGTTAAGTGTGCAAACCCTCCAGGTTAGAGAACTATGTAGACATGATCAAGACACCTCTACAGTTATTAACCAATAGCGGGACCTGGATGCCCACATTGGTTCCTACATATTCCACGAAGATCTTTGTCAGTTGAACCTCTGTGTCAAGGATTCAGTTAATCCCATATGCAATTCCCTTTGTTCTTCGGTAAGTTACTTGCCCGAGATTCGATCGTCGGTATCTCTATACCTAGTTCAATCTCGTTACCGGCAAGTCTCTTTACTTGTTCCATAATACAAGATCCTATGGCTAACCCTTTAGTTACTTTGCTTGCAAGGCTCATTGTGATGTTGTATTACTGAGTGGGCCCTGAGATACCTCTCCATCACACAGAGTAACAAATCCTAGTCTTGATCCATGCAAACCCAACAGACACCCTCGGAGATACCTATAGAGAACCTTTATAGTCACCCAGTTACGTTGCGATGTTTGATAGACACAAGGTACTCCTCCGGTGTTAGTGAGTTGCATGATCTCATGGTCATAGGAACAGATACTTGACATGCAGGAAACTATAGCAATAAACTAACACGATCATATGCTATGTTTATAGTTTGGGTCTTGTCCATCACATCATTCTCCCAATGATGTGATCCCGTTATCAAATGACATCTCATGTTTATGTCTAGGAAACCCTGACCATATTATCAACGAGCTAGTGCATTAGAGGCATACTAGGGACACAGTGTTGTCTATGTACCCACACATGTATCTGAGCTTGCAATCAATACACATATAGCATGGATAATAAACTATTATCATGAACAAGGAAATATAATAATAACCACTTTATTATTGCCTCTAGGGCATGTTTCCAACAGTCTCCCACTTGCACTAGAGTCAATAATCTAGCTCACATCACTATGTGATTTATATTGTAATGAATCTAATACCCATACAGTTCTGGTGTTGATCATGTTTAGCCCGTGGAAGAGGTTTAGTCAACGGGTCTGTGACATTCTGTTCCGTGTGTACTTTGAATATTTCTATGTCTAAATATAGATGTTGCTACGATGCTCCACTTGGAGCTATTCCAAATGACTTCTCCACTATACGTATCCAGATTGCTACTCAGAGTCATCCGGATTGGTGTCAAAGCTAGCATCGACGTAACCCTTTACGACGAACTCTTTATCACCTCCATAATCGGGAAACATTTCCTTAGTCCTCTAGTTACTAAGGATAATTTTGACCGATGTCTAGTGATCCACTCCTGGACCACTTTTGTACCCCTTGACAGACTCATGGCAAGGCACACACGAGGTGCGGTACATAACATGGAATATTATATAAAGCCTATGGCTAAGGCATAGGGGATGACATTCGTCGATTCTCTTTCTTTTCTCGTGGTCGAGCTTTGAGTCTCACTCAACTTCACACCTTACAATTCAGGCTAGAACTCCTTCTTGGACTAATACATTTTGAACTCTTTCAAAATCTTATCAAGGTATCTACTCATTGAAAAATCTTATCGGGCGTCTTGATCTATCTCTATAGATCTTGATGCCCAATATTCAAGTAGCTTTATCCAGGCCTTCCTTTGAAAAATCCTTTCAAACAACCCTTTATGCTTTCCAGAAATTCTACATTATTTTCGATCAACAATATGTCAACCACATATACTTATCAAAAATTCTATACTGTTCCCACTCACTTTTTTGTAAATACAAGTTTCTCATAAACTTTGTATAAACCCAAAACTTTGATCACCTCATCAAAGCGTATATTCCAACTCTGAGATGCTTGCTCCAGCCCATAGAAGGATTGCTAGAGCTTGCACACCTTTTAGCGTCCCTAGGACTAACAAAACCTTCTGGTTGTATCACATACAACCTTTCCTCAAGGAAACTGTTAAGGAAACGATGTTTTGACATCCATCTGCCAGATTTCATAATCGAAAAATGCAGCAACTGCTAACATAATTTGAACAGACTTTAGGATCACTACCGGGTGATAAAGTGTCATCATAGTCAACTCCTTGAACTTGTCGGAAACTTCTTTGCGACAAGTCGAGCTTTATAAATGGTGACATTTACCATCAATGTTTGTCTTCTTCTTAAAGTTCCATTTGTACTCAACGGCCTGCCGTTCAACGAGCAAGTCTACCAAAGTCCATACTTGGTATTCATACATGGATCCTTCCTTTGATTTCATGGCTCCTAGCCATTTTTTGGAATATGGGCCCACTGTTGCTTCTTCATAGCTCGCAGGATCACTATTGTCTAACAACATGACCTCCAAGACAGGATTGACGTACCACTCAGGGGCGGTACAAGTCCTTGTCGACCTATGAGGTTCGGTAGTAACTTGATCATCATCATTTGCTTCCTCTTCACTTGGTGTAGGCATCGCAGAAACATCTTTCTACGTCGTGTGATACGTCTCCAACGTATCTATAATTTATGAAGTATTCATGCCATGTTTATAATAATTCTATATGATTTTGGTATGATTTTATTAGAACTAACCAGGACTGGTGCTGTTTTCGGCAGAAATACCATGGTGTCGTTTTTTGTGCAGAAATAAAAGTTCCCAGAATGGGCTAAAAATTTAGTATGATTTTTTGGACCCAAAAAGACCCCCGAAGCATTGGACTTGTGCTAGAAGAGCCACAAGGAGTTCACAAGCCTGCCAAGCGCGACCACCCCCCTGGCCGCGCCTAGCAGACTTGTCACCACCTCATGGCCCCCCTTGACATGAGACCGACGCTGTAACATCCCAAAATTTCATTTTGGAATGTTATGAATATAGTTATGCATCTATCATCATCATTGCTTGATTGTATGTAATAGTTGAAATGTCTTTTCTGACTTTCTGAAAGTCCCTTCTACTTTTCCCTATGCTGCTTTCCTATTTGAAATTTTGGTTAAATGTTCAAAATAAGAGAGGAGTAACATGACACTCCACACCAGGGTCAAATTGGTGAATTATTTGAACAAAAATAACCAGGAGTTATTTTGAAAATATTTGCAAAAAGGATTTAAAAACAATTAGGCAATTTCTGAAAATAATATTTTTTTAAAGTGTTCAAATGACAGAATAGAAATGTTCATTTAAAAGCATTTATTATTCTGTTAATTTTGATATATAATACCCCTATTTTTGAAGACGATTTGAATGCTTTAAAAGCTTTTGAATGTCTCTGTAAAAATATTAAAGAAAATCAGTAACGGTTTGCATTTAAACCGGGCCAGCCCACGGCAGTTAAATCGCGCATTCATTACCGGTCGACCGACCGCTCGTAACGGTCACGTGCCCACTCGCTGACATCCGGGTCCCATGCCGACCGACCGTTGCCCGAAACGGTCGTCTCCTTCCCCGCGAGCGTCGGACCGGATCTCGCCGGCACTTTCCACCTCTCGCCGGATCTCTCTCCTCTCTCCTCCCCCGCAACCCTCGAGCGCCCTATAAATACCGGACACCTCCCCGCATCCTTTCCCCCCAAACCCCCTCCTACCTTGCCGAGGAGCTGCCGCAATTCGTCGCTGGAGCTCCCACCCTCACCGGACTCGCCGTCGAGCGTAGCCACCGCCTCCGACCACCGTTCGCCCCACCCTCGCCACCAATCGACTCCGGAGAACTATCGCCGTCGCCCGGACCACTTCCCCGTCCTCCCCGACCACCGGAATGCCTCGCCATCGTCCTTGCCGTCTTCGGATCGCCGGAGAAACCCCGACGCCGGCAACCTTTACCCCGTGAGCATTTCCCTCCCTCCGATCCAAATCCGACGTCCCAGATTAGATCGGATTTATTCCGAATCGTTTTCCTCTACCAATCGGTCGCCCGCCCGAAATCCTCAAGCGCACACCCCCCTTAGCCAATCGGACAGCGCCACGTAGCCCCCTAACCGTCGCAAAACATTTTTTTTCTTTTCAGTTTTGTTTTTCAGAAACAGAATGTATTCCAAATTTGCTTTAGCTATATCTTTTAATCTGTTTAGAGTTTTTAGTTGATTCTTTTTGCAATAGCTCACAAATTTCATGTAGTTTCACCCTGTACTTTTAAATTTCAAATTTGAACTATAAAATTTGAATTTAGTCAAATTTGCTCAAAATCTTCAAATCTGAATAACTAGAGTTTGAAAATAGATTTTGACATGAATCTTTTTGCTACTGTTTGGTATTAGTTAGGACTACCTTCATGTTTAGTTTAAGGATTTTCAGCATATATTTGATTAGTGTTTTAACCAAAAACAGAATCTGTATAGTATTATAATATAGTTTTATAAACTCAATTTTGATTAGTTTGATTTAGAATTTGGTTTTATTTGTTTATTAGGTTCTGTTAGTAAACATTTAGTGTTTTCACTTAATGTTAATAAAAAATATAAATTTGCTTAGTTTAATTTTAATTAACATAGGAATCAAAATTTCTTTTCAATTAGGCTTAATTTGACTAAAACAACTAACTAGTAATAGTTTTGCTTTCAAACAAAGTTTTGTATATTTTGTTTCTGTTTTCTAAGACAGATTTAATAGTAAATTATTTTCTGTCAAGAACATGTTTTGTTAACAAATTATAAGTTTAGTTTTCATTCTTTTTGTTAGTACAACTATAGTTGATTCATATAGTGTTTATCAAAACTTTTATAAACTTTACTAGAGTTTTCCCAACAAACTTAAATTGACTTTGTTTACTTTAATAGTAAAATATTCTATTGTTGCCTTGCTGTCAACAATTGTCTTGTTATTTCAAAATAGTCTTATTATGTAGAAGTGTTTTCATCATCCCCTTTGGAAAACAAAACTTTGTGTGTTTTACTTGATAGAGACTTTTGTGCATTGTTTGCCTTGTTTGTTTAGTACTTCTTTGTTGAATGTTATGAGTACTTATTTTGGTTGTATGCTTATTTGAGTGCATTGTTTGTTTCGTTAGATTATCCGGAGTGCGAAGCTTGTTACTTAGAGTCACTCACGTACGAAGATCATCAATCAGGCAAGTCACTTTGATCATGTTTTACCCATGTTTTATATGCATTAGTTCTACCATCTTCCCAGTTGCATGCAAGATAGGTTAGTTGGAAACTTGGTTACATTGTAGTAGTATCATGTGGTAGATACCCCTCTCAACCCTCTTTGACAACATTGGCCCCCGGGAAACGTTGTTTTACTTTTGCTATGCTAATAGTAGACGGGGTTGGTTGTGTGATTCATGGGAGTTGAGAGAGTTAATAATTTCAAGACCTACATAATGAGCAAGAGTTCAAGACTCCAAGTTTTCAACATACCTCTGGGTGGATGATGGTTGAACGGCACCCTGGAGAAACCAGTGGTTAGCCTAGGTGATGCTGGAGATGGCCAGTATTCACGCGGAAAGGTCCACCCAGGCACAAAGAGATGGATGGGTGCTTCAAAACCCAAGGCTTACCTGCACAGCCACAAGTCATTATGGGCTCTGGTTTGGATGGATATCGTGGTGACCCTGGACAGGCGGTGCTACGAGAGGTAGAAGAACGGTAGGAAAGGATGGGCACCGTCAGAGTCGCAGGGAAACCCTTTGGAAGACCATGTTTTGGTCATCCGTTTCTCAAACACCCTGAAGTGCGAGAAATCAAACGGAGGCGACCAAATCTTGTGGGGAACGTGTGCAAAACTCTGCAGAGTACAAAACCTAATCGATTAGCCGTGTCCACGGTCATGGACGACTTGAGCCAAAGGAATTGGAACTTCCGAAACTCTCAACACAATTAATATGATGATGTGGGTATTAAAAAATTTGGAAATGAGAATTGGTTGGCGGAACCATCTCATTAATCAACCAACTTAGTAATATTTTGCTTAGCCCCTTTTCTTGAGGTAGGAAAAATTGGCTTTACGCAAAACTTACCACCCCACCTGCCATATATGCATATAGACTAGCTGATTATTTTCACACCTCTACTGTGACTTTGCCGGCATATTCCTTATGCTGACCTACACGGCTGCAACGTATCATGTTGCAGAGTACTTTTCCGACCAGGAGTGAGGACACGTTCTATGCTCAGTGAGATGCCCTTGGAGTCAGATGGACTCACCTACTTTCGACGCTTCCGCAAGACTTAGTTATTCTCATGAGTTGGCCTTTTGGCCACTTTATTGTAATTTTTATTGTAATAAAGGACTCGATATGAGATTTCGATTAATATAATGTTGTGTGATTTACCTTTGATATATACATTGATGTACCGTGTGTGTACCAGCATGATCTTGGGATGGTATGGAAACACCGGAGACTTGACCTTCCAGGTCGGGTCGTTACAGACGCCAAAAATTCCTATAAATACCAAACCTCCAAAAAGAAAAGTAGATCAGCAGTTCCACCGCCGCAAGCCTACAGAGACGCGAAAAACCAATCGGGAGCCCGTTCCAGCACCCTGTCGGAGGGGAAACCATCACTGGAGGCCATCTTCATCATCCTGGCGGTCTCCATGACAAGGAGGGAGTAGTTCACCCTCGGGGCTGAGGGTATGTACCAGTAGCTATGTGTTTGATCTCTCTCTCTCTCTCATGTTCTTGAGATGGCACGATCTAAATGTACCGCGAGCTTTATTGATATAGATGAATCATATGGATTTCTCCTCTCTATCTTGTTGTGATAAATTGAGTTTTCCCTTTGAAGTTTTATTATCGGATTGAGTCTTTAAGGATTTGAGAACACTTGATGTATGTCTTGCGATGGGATATCCGTGGTGACAATGTGATGTTCTATTGATCCACTTGATGTGTGTTTTAGTGATCAACTTGCGGGTTCCGTGACCTTGGGAATCTATGCCCAGGGATTGGCACACGTTTTCGTCTTGAATCTTCGGTAGAAACTTTGGGGCACTCTTTGAAGTACTTTGTGTTGGATTGAACATGACGAATTTGAAATTGTGTGATGCATATCATATAATCAAGCCCATGGGTACTTGTGGTGACATTGGAGTATCTAGGTGACATTAGGGTTTTGGTTGATGTGTATATTAAGGTGTTATTTTAGCACGAACTCTAGGGCTGTCTGTGACACTTATAGGGATAGCTCATAAGATTGATCAGAAAAGATGACTTTGAGGTGGTTTCGTGCCCTACAATAATTTCTTCGTTAGTTCTTGTAACGACCCGACCTGGAAGGTCAAGTCTCCGGTGTTTCCGTACCATCCCAAGATCATGCTGGTACACACACGGTACATCAATGTATATATCAAAGGTAAATCACACAGCATTATATTAATCGAAATCTCATATCGAGTTCTTTATTACGATAAAAATTACAATAAAGTGGCCAAAGGCCAACTCATGAGAATATCTAAATCTTGCGGAAGCGTCGAAGGTAGATGAGTCCATCCGACTCCAAGGGCATCTCACTGAGCATAGAACGTGTCCTCACTCCTGGTCGGAAAAATACTCTGCAACATGATACGTTGCAGCCGTGTAGGTCAGCATATGGAGTATGCCGGCAAAGTCACAAGAGAGGGGTGAAAATAATCAGCTAGTCTATATGCTTATATGGCAGGTGGGGTGGTAAGTTTTGCGTAAAGCCAATTTTTCCTACATCAAGAAAAAGGGCTAAGCAAAGCATTACTAAGTTGGTTGATTAATGAGATGGTTCCATCAACCAATTCTCATACCCAAAATTATTAAATTCCCACATCATCATATTATTTGTGTTGAGAGTTCCGGAAGTTCCAATCCCTTTGGCTCAAGTCGTCCATAACCGTGGACACGGCTAATCGATTAGGTTTAAGTACTCTGCAGAGTTTTTGCACACGTTCCCCACAAGATTTGGTCGCCTCCGTTTGATTTCTCGCACTTCAGGGTGTTTGAGAAACGGATGACCAAAACATGGTCTTCCAAAGGGTTTCCCTGCGACTCTGACGATGCCCATCCTTTCCTACCGTTCTTCTACCTCTCGTAGCACCGCCTGTCCAGGGTCACCACGATATCCAACCAAGCCAGAGCCCATAATGACTTGTGGCTGTGCAGGTAAGCCTTGGGTCTTGAAGCACCCATCCATCCCTTTGTGCCTGGGTGGACCTTTCCGCGTGAATACTGGCCACCTCCAGCATCACCTAGGCTAACCACTGGTTTCTCCAGGGCGCCGTTCAACCATCATCCACCCAGAGGTATGTTGAAAACTTGGAGTATTGAAATCTTGATCATTATGTAGGTCTTGAAATTATTAACTCTCTCAACTCTCATGAATCACACAACCAACCCCGTCTACTAATAGCATAGCAAAAGGTAAAACAACGTTTCCCGGGGCCAATGTTGTCAAAGGGGTTGAGAGGGGTATCTACCACATGATACTACTACTATGTAACCAAGTTTCCAACTAACCTATCTTGCATGCAACTGGGGAGATGGTAGAACTAATGCATATAAAACATGGGTAAAACATGATCAAAGTGACTTGCCTGATTGATGATCTTCGTACTTGAGTAACTCTAGGTAACAAGTTTCGCACTCCGGATAATCTAACGAAACAAACAATGCACTCAAATAAGCATACAACCAAAATAAGTACTCATAACATTCAGCAAAGAAGTACTAAACAAACAAGGCAAACAATGCACAAAAGTCTCTAGCAAGTAAAACACACAAAGTTTTGTTTTTTCCAAAGGGGATGATGAAAACACTACTACATAATAAAACTATTTTGAAATAGCAAAACAATTGTTGACAACAAGGAAAACAATAGAATATTTTATTAATAAACAGAATAATCAATTTAAGCTTGTTGGGAAAAGTTTAGTGAAGTTTATACAAGTTTTGATAAACACTATATGAATCAACTATAGTTATATTAACAAAAGAATGTAAAACTAAACTTATAATTTGTTAACAAAACATGTTCTTGACAGAAAAAAAATAATTTACTATTAAATCTGTCTTAGAAAACAGAAACAAAATATAGAAAACTTTGTTTGAAAACAAACTATTACTAGTTAGTTGTTTTAGTCAAATTAAGCCTAATTGAAAAGAAATTTTGATTCCTATGTTAAATAAAATTAAACTAGGCAAATTTATATTTTTATTAACAGTAAGTGAAAACACTAAATGTTTACTAACAGAACCTAATAAACAAATAAAACCAAATTCTAAATCAAACTAATCAAAATTAAGTTTATAAAACTATATTATAATAATAAGCAGATTCTGTTTTTTGGGTAAAACAGTAATCAAATATATCATGAAAATCCTCAAACTATACCTGAAGATAGTCCTAACTAATACCAAACAGTAGCAAAAAGATTCATATCAAAATCTATTTTCAAACTCTAGTTATTCAGATTTGAAGATTTTAAGCAAATTTGATTCAATTCAAATTTCATAGTTCAAATTTGAAATTTAAAAGTACAGGGTGAAACTACATGAAAATTGTGAGCTATTGCAAAAAGAATCAACTCAAAACTCTAAACAGATTAAAAGATATAAGCAAAACAAAATTGGAAAACATTCTGTTAATTAAAACAAAACAGAAAATGAAAAAAAGTTTGCGTCGGTCAGGGGGCTACGTGGCGCGATCCGATTGGCTAAGGGGGGCGTTCGGTAGGTGAATTAGAGCGGGCGACCGTTCGGTAGAAGAAAACGGTTCGGACTTAAGTTCGTTCTAATCTGGACCGTGGGATTTGGATCGGACGGTCGAGGGGGCTTACGGAGGGAGGTTGCCGGCGTCGGGGTACTCCGGCGAGTCCGGTAGCGGCGATTGCGACGGCGAGGTGTTCCGGTGGTCGGGGAGGACGGGGAAGTGGTCCTGGCGACGGGGACGGTCCTCCGGAGGCGATTGGTGGCGACGGCGTGGCGAATGATGGTCGGAGGTGGTGGCTACGATCGACGGCGACTTCCGGTGGTGGTGGAACTCCGACGAGCAATCGACGGCGTCTCGGCGAGAGAGAGAAGGGGGCTCGGGGGGGGAATGGATGCGGGGCCGTGGGGCTCTTATATAGGCGCTCCGGGGGGGGGCGGGGAGGAGAGAGGGGAGAGATCCGGTGAGGGGGAGTAACGGCCGGCGTCGGATCCGGCGAGCGCGGGGAGTGAAGACGATGACCGTTCCGGGGCAACGGTCGGACGGGGTGGGACCCGGTGTCAGTGAGAGAGCGGGAGCATTACTGCGCTCGGTCGGCCGACCGGTAACGGTTTCGGCTTTTAAAGCCGGTGGGCCGGCCCGTTTAATACCGGAAACGGTTACCGTTTCTTTTTAATAATTTCCGGAGACATTCAAAAGCTTTTAAAGCATTCAAATCGTTTGTAAATATAGGGGTATTATATATCAAAATTAACAGAATAATAAATGCTATTTAATGAACATTTCTATTCTGTCATTTGAACACTTTGAAAAAAATATTATTTCAGAAATGTCCTAATTGTTTTTAAACCCTTTTTGCAAATATTTTCAAAATAACTCCTGGTTATTTTTGTTCAAATAATTCACCAATTAGACCCTGGTGTGGAGTGTCATGTTCCTCCTCTCTTATTTGAACTTTTAACCAAAAATTTTAAATAGAGGAAGCAACATAGGGAAAAGTAGAAGGGGACTTTCTGAAAACCAGAAGAGGCATTTCAACTAGTTCATACAATCAAGCAATGATGATAATAGATGCATAGCTATATTCATAACATTCCAAAATGGAATTTTGGGATGTTACAAACCTACCCACCTTAAGATGAATCTCGCCCTCGAGATTCGGGTTGGCTAGAAAATAGGTGCGGATGGTCTCTACGAAGATCTTCTTCGCGTTCCCAGGTGGCTTCTTCCTCAGTATGGTGACTCCACAAAACTTTGCAGAACTTGATAATCTTGCTGCGGGTAACTCTGTTGGATGTCTCGAGGATCTTGACAGGCTTCTCCTCATAAGTCAGATCACTTTCAAGCTGTATGGCCTCTAGGGGCACGGTGTCTCGCAAAGGGATGTCAACCATCTCAGCATGACATTTCTTCAGCTGGGAAACATGGAACACATCATGAACTTCGGATAATCCTTCCGGCAATTCCAGTTTGTATGCAACTTCACCTCTACGTTCAAGAATTTTGTAGGGGCCTATGAATCTGGGTGCTAATTTTCCTTTAACACCAAATCTCTTGGTTCCTCGAAGCGGGGACACACGAAGATATGCTCGGTCTCCCACTTCATACGTCACTTCCTTGCGCTTGTTGTCAGCATAGCTCTTCTGTCGAGATTGAGCTATTTTGAGTCTGTCACGTATCAACTTGACTTTCTCTTCAGAATCTCGGATAAGGTCGGGACCAAAAAGTTGTCGGTCTCCAACACCATCCCACGTCAGTGGTGTTCTACATCTTCTTCCGTATAAAGCTTCGAAAGGGGCCATCTTTAGACTGGTCTGATAACTGTTGTTGTATGAGAATTCTGCGTAAGGCAAGTTTTCGTCCCAACTAGATCCATAATCTAGCGCACAAGCTCTCAACATGTCTTCCAGAATCTGATTGACTCTCTCAGTCTGGCCATCTGTCTGCGGATGAAAAGCTGTACTAAACTCCAGTCTCGTACCCAAAGTCTCATGTAACTGATGCCAAAACTTTGAAGTGAATTGTGTTCCTCTATCTGACACTATACTCCTCGGAACTCCATGCAGACATACGATCCTGGTCATGTATATCTTGGCTAGCTTAGCACTGGTATAGGTGGTCTTTACTGGAATGAAGTGTGCTACCTTGGTCAAGCGATCTACCACTACCCAGATGGAATCATAACCTGAACGGGTCCTGGGCAATCCTGTGATGAAATCCATACCAAGTTTTTCCCATTTCCACTCGGGTATCGGCAAAGGTTGGAGTAACCCTGCTGGTTTCTGATGTTCTGCCTTTACTCGCTGACAAACATCACATATCGCAACATGCTCTGCAATATCTTTCTTCATACCTGTCCACCAATAACTTTCCTTTAAATCCAGATACATCTTGGTATTGCCTGGGTGTATCGAGTAAGGTGAATCGTGGGCTTCCTGAAGTATCAACTTCCTGAGCTCTGGTTCATTGGGCACATAGATTCGGTTCTCAAACCACAAAGTTCCGTGTTCATCCTCACGAAAACCTTTAGCTTTACCATCTTTCATTCTCTGTTTAATCTCAGCTATCTCCTTGTCCGATTTCTGGGCTTCTCGAATTCTTTCGGTCAAGGTGGACTGAATTTCCAGTGTAGCAACATATCCTCTTGGAACTATCTCTAGCTTGAGCTCTCTGAGATCATCGACTAACTCTTGAGGTAATCCTCCAGCTGTGAGTGTGTTCACATAAGTTTTCCGACTCAAGGCATCGGCTACAACATTAGCCTTACCTGGATGGTAGTGTAATCTCATGTCATAGTCCTTGATTAACTCTAACCATCTCCTCTGTCTGAGGTTCAACTCTTTCTGCGTGAAGATATACTTCAGGCTCTTATGGTCGGTGTAAACATCACAACTATTTCCGATAAGGAAATGTCTCCAAGTCTTGAGTGCGTGCACTACGGCTGCTAGCTCCAAGTCATGCGTGGCATAATTCAACTCATGAGGTCGTAGCTGTCTGGAAGCATAGGCTACAACTTTTCCATCCTGCATAAGTACTCCTCCAAGTCCTTGACGTGAAGCATCACAATAAACCTGGAAATCCTTCCGAATATCGGGCAAGATCAACACTGGGGCTGTGACCAAACGTTCCTTCAACTCCCGGAAACTGGCTTCACATTCCACAGTCCAAACATACTTGGATTCTTTCTTCAACAACTCTGTCATGGGCTTGGCAACCTTGGAGAAATTTTCAATGAACCTCCGGTAATATCCAGCAAGTCCAAGGAAACTGCGGATCTCCTTAACTGAGGTGGGTGACTTCCACTCGGTGACGGCTTCAACCTTAGCGGGGTCTACGGCTATTCCTTCTCCGGAAATAACATGTCCCAGGAATCCGACTTCCGTCAACCAAAATTCACATTTGCTGAACTTGGCATATAACTGATGCTCTCTTAGCTTTTCCAGAACTAAACGCAAATGTTGCTTATGCTCTTCCTCGTTCTTGGAGAATATCAGAATGTCATCGATGAACACCACAACAAACTTGTCTAGGTATTCCATGAATACTTTGTTCATCAAATTCATGAAGTAGGCAGGAGCATTAGTCAATCCAAAAGACATGACCGTATACTCATACAAGCCATACCTCGTGGTGAAAGCTGTTTTGGGTATATCCTGTTCACGAATTTTCAACTGGTGATACCCTGATCGAAGATCGATCTTGGAGAATACTTTGGCTCCTACGAGCTGATCAAACAAATCATTAATCATCGGTAGAGGGTACTTGTTCTTGATAGTCACCTCGTTCAAGGCACGATAGTCCACTACCATTCTCAAAGATTTATCCTTCTTCTCCACCAAAAGAACTGGGGCTCCCCAAGGTGAAGAACTTGGGCGAATATAACCTTTGTCCAATAACTCCTTAATTTGCTTCTTGATTTCCAACAGATCATTTGCGGGCATCCGATAGGGTCTCTTGGAAATTGGGGCTGTCCCTGGCTGTAGCTCTATTAAGAACTCAATCTCCCTATCTGGTGGCATTCCTGGTAATTCTTCCGGAAATACATCTGGAAATTCTTTTACCACAGGTACTTCCTCCTGAACAACTCCTGTGAGAGAACTTAACCGAGCACTCATACGTGTGCGTCGGGATACATACTTAATCCTCTTGTTCTCCGGGGTGGTGAGTGAAACAGACTTGCTAGGGCAATCAAGATTTCCTTCATACTTGGTCATCCAATCCATGCCTAGGATTACATCCAATCCGTGTGACTCTAAGACGATGAGGTCGGTGGAAAAAACATGGTTCCCTATATTGAGTTTCAAGGCATGGCATCCTATCCCTGCCATCATCATACCTCCTGGAGAACTAACCTGAATTGGCTGACTAAGGGTTTTGGTGGGCAAACCATACTTATCCACAACTACCCTTGATATGAATGAATGAGTTGCACCCGAATCAAAAAGTACTGTAACAGGACGTGAATGCAATAAAAACTTACCAACCACAGTCTCGGGCTGATCATAGACTTCTTCCACGTTGATGTGATTCACGTGAGCACGGGGAAACGGATTGGGCTTCTTGGCTGTGGAGTTGCCGTTGTTAGTGCCGTTTCCAGTGCCTTGCTTACTCTGGGGACACTCAGTAGCATAGTGCCCTGTCTTCTGGCACTTGAAACAGGTAATGTGACTCAGATCCTTCTGAGCAGGAACTTGACGGTGCTGGTTGTTGTTCCCATTCCCATTGTCACTCTTGAAGTTACCATGGTTGAGACGGTTATTCCCATTTCCTCCATGATGGTGACCTCCATGGTTGTGCACAGTATGAGTGTGCTTTCCAAACTTACCATTTCCTGATCCGGTATTCCCGGAGTACGGGGAGTAACGAGGCTTCTGATGAGCTCCAGAGTTGAACTTCCCCTGAGTGTACTTCCGCTTGCGGTTCTCAATCTGCTGCTGTTTACCTTCCAGAATAAGTGCCTTATCCACCAGCTCTTGGTAGTTGTTGAAATTAGCCACTACCAGCTGTATGCTCAACTCATCATTGAGTCCTTCCAGAAACTTTTCTTGCTTGGCCGCATCATCGGCCACATCTCCTGGGGCATAACGTGACAATGTGTTGAAGTCGTCCACATATTGGGCCACGGAACGATTACCCTGGCGCAAGTTGCGAAACTCGCGCTTCTTTAAACTCATGGCTCCAGCTGAAACATGAGCGGTGCGGAAAGCAAGCTTGAACTGCTCCCAAGTCACATCTGCAATAGGATAAGTGGTGGTATAATTCTCCCACCATGATGCTGCTGGTCCTTCCAGTTGATGTGCGGCAAATCGCACTTTCTCAGCGTCAGTGCATCCAGCGGTGACAAGTTCTCTCTCCATCTTGCGGAGCCAGTCATCTGCCACAATGGGCTCAGTGCTGCTGGAGAAAGTTGGAGGGTTCAACCTCAGAAAACGGGTGAGATTGTCAGTCTGGGGTGGATGGTGGTTGTTGTTGTTGTTCTGGTTGTTGGTCTGATTCTGAATCAATAGTTGCATCAGTGCATTCTGTTGCTGAAGGAGTTGGGTGAGTTCCGGTGGAAAAGTGAAATCGGTCTCACGTCGTGGAGGCATCTTGCTGTTTTCAGAGGGATGAGAATTAGAATAGAACAAGGGTCTGGAAGAAATTCACTACCCATATGCAATGCAACAAACATATCACACGAAACACTCATTCATTTATTCAATCAATGTCAAACATCGGAAAATACAAATCTCAGACAACTAAACATCGACCTACGCTTTAACGACTAAAATAAAGATACATTGGAGGGCATAACTAATGTTCTCCTCAAAAGTGCATAGTCGTAGGTCCTCCGGTGGTGCTTTCCTCATAGTCTTCATCGTCGCTGATGAAGGGTGCCATGTCTCCTTCGGGGTGAAGGTTTTCTCCCATGTCTAGATGCTCCTCCAGAGTGGCGATGCGTGCATTCTGCTCATCAATCCTCTCTAAGAAGTCCTTCACTTCATGCTCGTGTTCATAGTTGGCCTCTCGCAGATCAGCTTCAAGGTCCAGCTCACGATTCATCAGATTCTTGATAGTCTTCGTGTCAGCACGAACTCGAAGCTCCAGAGTCCTGATGTGAGTCTCCAAGGTCTGGATATAGGAGATATTGGTGTCTGCAGTGGGATTGGTGATGATGTTGCCATGGGCATCTCTGCGGCAAACCATGCTGAGTCCTGGTGAAATGGTTCCACCTCTGTATTCCTCCTGGATACGTCCAAGGGCACGATGAATGGCCATGTCTCTTCCAAGTATCCAACTGGGTGCCACGAACTTGAGATCTATGGGTTCCTTCCGATTCCCAAAGGTCTTCCCTGGAATATGCACCTCGATCCTGTAGCGTCCATCTTGGGGAAATGACATGATAGGAATCCCGGTGATGCTCGGCAAAGCAATCCTTATGTCCTTGACGATCCTCATCAGCTCCTTACCAAAGGGCATCGTTGCGTCAGGCTGGCAAAACTCTGTGATCAACACTGGGATGAAGGTGGCCATCTATAAATTTTGAAATAATCGGAGAGGAGTCAGAAACGAATAGATGAGAGTATAAGATATTTAAAGACAAAGAGAAACAATCCTAAGGCTTTCCAATCCTAGAGGTTACGTCCTACGGTCAGCGTGTGCTCTGATACCATTTCTGTAACGACCCGACCTGGAAGGTCAAGTCTCCGGTGTTTCCGTACCATCCCAAGATCATGCTGGTACACACACGGTACATCAATGTATATATCAAAGGTAAATCACACAGCATTATATTAATCGAAATCTCATATCGAGTTCTTTATTACGATAAAAATTACAATAAAGTGGCCAAAGGCCAACTCATGAGAATATCTAAATCTTGCGGAAGCGTCGAAGGTAGATGAGTCCATCCGACTCCAAGGGCATCTCACTGAGCATAGAACGTGTCCTCACTCCTGGTCGGAAAAATACTCTGCAACATGATACGTTGCAGCCGTGTAGGTCAGCATATGGAGTATGCCGGCAAAGTCACAAGAGAGGGGTGAAAATAATCAGCTAGTCTATATGCTTATATGGCAGGTGGGGTGGTAAGTTTTGCGTAAAGCCAATTTTTCCTACATCAAGAAAAAGGGCTAAGCAAAGCATTACTAAGTTGGTTGATTAATGAGATGGTTCCATCAACCAATTCTCATACCCAAAATTATTAAATTCCCACATCATCATATTATTTGTGTTGAGAGTTCCGGAAGTTCCAATCCCTTTGGCTCAAGTCGTCCATAACCGTGGACACGGCTAATCGATTAGGTTTAAGTACTCTGCAGAGTTTTTGCACACGTTCCCCACAAGATTTGGTCGCCTCCGTTTGATTTCTCGCACTTCAGGGTGTTTGAGAAACGGATGACCAAAACATGGTCTTCCAAAGGGTTTCCCTGCGACTCTGACGATGCCCATCCTTTCCTACCGTTCTTCTACCTCTCGTAGCACCGCCTGTCCAGGGTCACCACGATATCCAACCAAGCCAGAGCCCATAATGACTTGTGGCTGTGCAGGTAAGCCTTGGGTCTTGAAGCACCCATCCATCCCTTTGTGCCTGGGTGGACCTTTCCGCGTGAATACTGGCCACCTCCAGCATCACCTAGGCTAACCACTGGTTTCTCCAGGGCGCCGTTCAACCATCATCCACCCAGAGGTATGTTGAAAACTTGGAGTATTGAAATCTTGATCATTATGTAGGTCTTGAAATTATTAACTCTCTCAACTCTCATGAATCACACAACCAACCCCGTCTACTAATAGCATAGCAAAAGGTAAAACAACGTTTCCCGGGGCCAATGTTGTCAAAGGGGTTGAGAGGGGTATCTACCACATGATACTACTACTATGTAACCAAGTTTCCAACTAACCTATCTTGCATGCAACTGGGGAGATGGTAGAACTAATGCATATAAAACATGGGTAAAACATGATCAAAGTGACTTGCCTGATTGATGATCTTCGTACTTGAGTAACTCTAGGTAACAAGTTTCGCACTCCGGATAATCTAACGAAACAAACAATGCACTCAAATAAGCATACAACCAAAATAAGTACTCATAACATTCAGCAAAGAAGTACTAAACAAACAAGGCAAACAATGCACAAAAGTCTCTAGCAAGTAAAACACACAAAGTTTTGTTTTTTCCAAAGGGGATGATGAAAACACTACTACATAATAAAACTATTTTGAAATAGCAAAACAATTGTTGACAACAAGGAAAACAATAGAATATTTTATTAATAAACAGAATAATCAATTTAAGCTTGTTGGGAAAAGTTTAGTGAAGTTTATACAAGTTTTGATAAACACTATATGAATCAACTATAGTTATATTAACAAAAGAATGTAAAACTAAACTTATAATTTGTTAACAAAACATGTTCTTGACAGAAAAAAAATAATTTACTATTAAATCTGTCTTAGAAAACAGAAACAAAATATAGAAAACTTTGTTTGAAAACAAACTATTACTAGTTAGTTGTTTTAGTCAAATTAAGCCTAATTGAAAAGAAATTTTGATTCCTATGTTAAATAAAATTAAACTAGGCAAATTTATATTTTTATTAACAGTAAGTGAAAACACTAAATGTTTACTAACAGAACCTAATAAACAAATAAAACCAAATTCTAAATCAAACTAATCAAAATTAAGTTTATAAAACTATATTATAATAATAAGCAGATTCTGTTTTTTGGGTAAAACAGTAATCAAATATATCATGAAAATCCTCAAACTATACCTGAAGATAGTCCTAACTAATACCAAACAGTAGCAAAAAGATTCATATCAAAATCTATTTTCAAACTCTAGTTATTCAGATTTGAAGATTTTAAGCAAATTTGATTCAATTCAAATTTCATAGTTCAAATTTGAAATTTAAAAGTACAGGGTGAAACTACATGAAAATTGTGAGCTATTGCAAAAAGAATCAACTCAAAACTCTAAACAGATTAAAAGATATAAGCAAAACAAAATTGGAAAACATTCTGTTAATTAAAACAAAACAGAAAATGAAAAAAAGTTTGCGTCGGTCAGGGGGCTACGTGGCGCGATCCGATTGGCTAAGGGGGGCGTTCGGTAGGTGAATTAGAGCGGGCGACCGTTCGGTAGAAGAAAACGGTTCGGACTTAAGTTCGTTCTAATCTGGACCGTGGGATTTGGATCGGACGGTCGAGGGGGCT
Organism: Hordeum marinum; assembly: GCA_022496015.1. Lineage (NCBI taxonomy): Eukaryota > Viridiplantae > Streptophyta > Magnoliopsida > Poales > Poaceae > Hordeum > Hordeum marinum. The sequence goes on along the minus strand of CM039678.1, from coordinate 388,217,694 downwards.
TACGGAGGGAGGTTGCCGGCGTCGGGGTACTCCGGCGAGTCCGGTAGCGGTGATTGCGACGGCGAGGTGTTCCGGTGGTCGGGGAGGACGGGGAAGTGGTCCTGGCGACGGGGACGGTCCTCCGGAGGCGATTGGTGGCGACGGCGTGGCGAATGATGGTCGGAGGTGGTGGCTACGATCGACGGCGACTTCCGGTGGTGGTGGAACTCCGACGAGCAATCGACGGCGTCTCGGCGAGAGAGAGAAGGGGGCTCGGGGGGGGAATGGATGCGGGGCCGTGGGGCTCTTATATAGGCGCTCGGGGGGGTGCGGGGAGGAGAGAGGGGAGAGATCCGGTGAGGGGGAGTAACGGCCGGCGTCGGATCCGGCGAGCGCGGGGAGTGAAGACGATGACCGTTCCGGGGCAACGGTCGGACGGGGTGGGACCCGGTGTCAGTGAGAGAGCGGGAGCATTACTGCGCTCGGTCGGCCGACCGGTAACGGTTTCGGCTTTTAAAGCCGGTGGGCCGGCCCGTTTAATACCGGAAACGGTTACCGTTTCTTTTTAATAATTTCCGGAGACATTCAAAAGCTTTTAAAGCATTCAAATCGTTTGTAAATATAGGGGTATTATATATCAAAATTAACAGAATAATAAATGCTATTTAATGAACATTTCTATTCTGTCATTTGAACACTTTGAAAAAAATATTATTTCAGAAATGTCCTAATTGTTTTTAAACCCTTTTTGCAAATATTTTCAAAATAACTCCTGGTTATTTTTGTTCAAATAATTCACCAATTAGACCCTGGTGTGGAGTGTCATGTTCCTCCTCTCTTATTTGAACTTTTAACCAAAAATTTTAAATAGAGGAAGCAACATAGGGAAAAGTAGAAGGGGACTTTCTGAAAACCAGAAGAGGCATTTCAACTAGTTCATACAATCAAGCAATGATGATAATAGATGCATAGCTATATTCATAACATTCCAAAATGGAATTTTGGGATGTTACAGTTCTCCACTATTTGTGACTTTGGAGTGAACTCTTTGTCGCATGTGAGGTATTTAAATATGATTCAACTATGTTAGTATTGTTGAGAGAACTTCCACTAGTGAAAGTATGAACACTAGGCCTTATTTCCAAGCATTTATACAACATTTTGCTCGTTGTTTACTATTTGTTACCTTTCTGTTTTTATATTTTTCAGATTACAAAAACCTATATATACCATCCATATTACACTTGTATCACCATCTCTTCATCGAACTAGTGCACCTATACAATTTACCATCGTATTAGGTGTGTTGGGGAGACAAGAGAAAATTTGTTATTTGGTTGTAGGGTTGTTTGAGAGAGACCATCTACATCCTACGCGTCCCATAGATTGATAAACCTTAGGTCATCCACTTGAGGGAAATTTGCTACTGTCCTACAAAACTCTGCGCTTGGAGGCCCAACACGATTCTACAAGAAGGTTGTGTAGTAGACATCAAGCTCTTTTCTAGCGCCGTTGCCGGGGAGGTGAGTGCTTGAAGGTATATCTTTAGATCTTGCAATTTGATCTTCTAGTTTCGTGTTTTTAACTAGTTTGGTTTTATAAAAGAAAACTACAAAAAAAGGAATTGAGGTTGCCTCATATGCTTCATCTTTTTAATGTCTTTCGTGAAAATGATGGAAAGGAAAATTGTGCTCAAGTATTAGAAGAAGAAGTTATTAAAATGTTTGGCACCAAATATTTGAGTGATGAGCATGATTGAAATGTTGTTAGTATGAATTCTCTAAATATCCATGATGCTAATGATATGCAAGGCCACAAGCTTGGGGATGCTATGTTTGATGAATGTGATATTTTTAGTCCCCCAAGTTTTGATGAGCAAAACTATTATGATGATGGCAGGACTCCTGTCTATGCTGATTATTTTGATGACAAGTATGCTATAAAGAGTAATGGAAACTATGAAACCTATTATCATCATTTTAATATTCAACGTGGTTATGTCAATCAAGTGTCACATGATAGTTATTTTGTTGAGTTTGCTCCCACTACTTTGCATGGGAAGAACATTGCTTGTGTGGAGAGTGACAAAAATTATATGCTTCTAGATCACGGAAATAATGCTTTTATGTGATGTTTATATTGTGGAATTCCTTCTTGATGCTACTGAAAATTATTATGAGGGAGGAACATATGCTTGTAGGAATTACAATAATATCAAGTTTCCTCTCTATGTGTTCAAGGTTTTGAAGTTATGCTTGTTTTGCCTTCCTATGCTAGTTGATTCTTGCTCCCATAAATTGTTTGCTCACAAAATCCCTATGCATACGAATTGAGTTAGAATTAAATGTGGTTTTCATGACATTCATGATGCTCTTTTGCATGTTTCAATTATTATTCCTATGCAAGCATCATTGAAATCATCATGCCTACCTAAAAGGCATTAAAGAAAAGCGCTTGTTGGGAGACAACCCAACACTTTTAATTTCTGTTTTTGTGTGATCACATGATTAATATACTGTATTAATCATGTTTTGTGTCTTTATTTCAATAAAGTACCAAGTAAATCCTTTGGAATAGTGTGGATACTTGCTTGTTTGATTTTGTGCAAAAATAGAAAGTTTTGCGTCCAGTATATGAATTATCTGATTTTACTGGAGAGTAAAAAAATTCTATAATTTTTACACAACATTTATATTAAAATTACTTGAGTTGTGATAATTTTTAAGAATTTTTAGAGTTGGGAAAGTATGGTGATCATTCTGATCTCTACAGACTGTTCTGTTTTTGACAGATTCTGTTTTGCATGCATAGTTTGCTTGTTTGAAGTGCTCCTATAGCTTATATTGAGTAATATAAATATTGGGAATGATGAAATACAGTACGTATCATGTGGGAATAATTCTGATTCTTTTATTGACAGTACCTAAGTGAATGATCTATCTTTAGTACACTAACCCTTCTCACAAAGTTTCGTTAAGTTTTGTGTGATTGAAGTTTTCAAGTTTTGGGTGAGACACCGATATGAGGAGAATAAGGAGTCAAAATAACATAATATTGGGGATTCCAAAGTAAACCCCAAGGTAATATACAAGGAAGAATCAAGCGTCTAAGCTCTGGGATGCCCCGGAAGGCATCCCCTCTTTCGTCTTCAACACTATCGATATATCTTACTTGGAGCTATATTTTTATTCGTCACATAATATGAGTTTTACTTGGAGAGTAATTTTATTTTGTTGTTATGTGTTAGATGTTATTTATAATCTTGTTTTAAAATAAAAAAGTTCCAATAATTGCTTTTAGGATGCTTGAATTGCATGTTTGATGTGTGCTGTGTAAAAATAGAAACTTCTGCTGTAGTGTTTGAATTTTCATATTTTACTAGAACGTGGAAATTTTCTGAAATTTTTACATAGTGTTTTAATATAAATTTTATAGAATTTAATAAATTTTCATAATTTTTTCAGTTACATAAGTACACCATTTTCATAAATTTCTACAGACTGTTATGTTTGGACAGATTGTTGTCATAGTTTTGTTATCTACTTATCATATAGTTTCCGTAGCCTATATTGGTAGATATAAATTGTGTAAATGATATTATACAGTACCTAATGTTTTAAAAAAATTGTGCAACTTTTCTTGGCAGTACATGAAGTGTTTATTTTTTCATATGTGTACTAACCTATCTCACGAGTTCTTTTCGAGTTTTGTGTGGATGAAGTTTTTGAGAATAGGTGAAACCATGGTATGACAGGATGGAACGAGTTCTTTTTGAGTTTTGTGTGGATGAAGTTTTTGAGAATAGGTGAAACCATGGTATCAGAGGATGGAACGAGATACAAAATATCAAGATTGGGGATGCCCAAGGCACCCCAAGTAAACATTTCAAGAAGTCTCAAGCATCTAAGATTGGGTATGCTACGCACCCCATCTCTCTTCATCAACAATTATCGGTTAGCCTATGTTGAGCCTAAATTTTAATTCGTTCACATGATGCGTGTTATTATTGGAATGCTATTTTTCTTTTGCTTGTTGTGTAAATAAAATACTAAGATCTGGAAATCTTTATTGAGAGAGAGAGAAAGTCCTCACATAGCTACTTAATTGTTTGACTACTCATCGATCTTCACTTATATGTTTTGGAGTAGTTTTGTCATTTACTCTCGAACTTCAGTTATATCCGATGAGTAAATGGTTGAATGAATTTAATATCATAAATCTGCAATTATATATGTTTTATATGCTTATCCCATGGGGAGTAATGACTTCACATATATGAAGTATAGGTGGTAAAATTTATTGAAAGTTAGCAAACACCGCATTGGTCAATTGAACCATTCATGAAAGAATATTGAAGGAAGAGAGATTTCACATATAAATATACTATCTTGGACATCTTATATGATTGTGAATACCCATTAATCATTTTCAAACTTGAGCAAATTAGTTGAAGTTGGACAAGCAAGACAACGTAATGAGTTATGCTTGGGTATATTTGTATAGAATTTATATTGTTATGGATCCTCCAACATGTTGTGCTTGATTCCACCCCATACTAGCCAAAACTTCGGCACCAAGTAGAAATACTACTTGTGCATACAAACACCCTTAAACCCAAAGTTGTTCCATATGAGTCCACCATACCTACCTATATGCAGTATTTACATGCCGTTCCAAGTAAATTTGCATGTGCCAAACTCTGAGCCTTCAAATAAAATTCTATTTTGTATGCCCAAATCGCTCGTATAGTAACTAGGGGATGTCAGTATATTCCATGCTAGGCGGGTTATTCTCACGATATGTGTTGATTCACTATCATTCACAAGAAAATGGCTGGTAATGGGGATTCCTAGTCCCAAAATCAATGAAAAATGCAAATAATTAAACAAAACTCCCCATGGAATATTGGTATGGACGGTACCCGTGGATTCGCCTTGCCGTGGAGTGTGATTGATTGGTAAAGGGGGAGTAAAAAGTTTACCATTCTGTTTGGGAACCGCCCATAATGTATCTAGCATGGAAGATACCGAGATCTCTCGGTTGTTATGGTGACAATGAAAGCATACCTCCCAAAAAATTTATTCATCTCTGTTTTCAGACCTCGAGCTCTGGCACCTTTGCAAGTCAATGCTTCCCTCTACGAAGGGCCTATCTTTTACTTTCTAGTACTTACCTTTATGCAAGAGTCATGGTGATCTTCACCACTTCCTACATTTTGCCTTTTTCTCTTGGCAAGCATCATGTGGTGGGAAAGATCCAAGCATATATGGCCATTAAAATATATTTGATCATGAATTATTATTGTTGACAATTATCTATGTGATAAATAAGTTGGGAGGCAAAACTTTAAGCCCCTATCTTTCTATGTGTTCGACGGATGCCATTTGCTCTAAAATATGCTTTGAGTGCTAGTAATCATGGAAGACTATATGATAGTTGAGTATGTGGAATTTGCTAAATCAAAGCTCTTACATAGACCCTTCTTGGAAATAAGATGAATTGCAATTGTTTGGTGAGTGAAAGCATAATTTGTTAGTCTATACTTTAACTCGTGAATAGCTTGTTACTTTATTATGAGAAGTTTTATGAGATGAGCTACTGTTTATGATATATAATGATGCTAGAAAAAGTGATTGGAATTATCATTTATAAAATTTATGCACTATGCTAGCATTCACACTTCATAAATTATTTCTTTCATCATTTACCTACTCGAGGACGAGCAGGAATTAAGCTTGGGGGTGCTGATACGTCTCCAACATATCTATAATTTATGAAGCATTCATGACATGTTTACAATAATTCTATATGATTTTGGTATGATTTTATTAAAACTAACCCGGACTAACACTGTTTTCAGCAGAACTACCATAGTGTCGTTTTTTGTGCAAAAATAAAAGTTCTCAGAATGGGCTGAAAATTTAGTATGATTTTTTGGACCAAAGAGCATTGGAGTTGGGCCAGAAGAGCCACGAGGAGTTCACAAGCTTGCCAGGCGCGACCACCCCCCTGGTCACGCCTAGCAGGCTTGTCATCGCCTCGTGGCCCCCCTTGATGTGAGACCGACGCCAAAAATACTTATAAATACCCAAACCTCTGAAAAGAAACCTAGATCGGGAGTTCCACCGCCGCAATCCTCCAGATCCACGAAAAACCAATCAAGAGCTCGTTCCGGCACCCTCTCGGAGGGGGAAACCATCACCGGAGGCCATGTTCATCATCCTAGTGGTCTCCATGATGAGGAGGGAGTAGTTCACCCTCGGGGCTGAGGGTATGTACCAGTAGCTATGTGTTTGATCTCTCCCTCTCTATCATGTTCTTGAGGTGGCACAATCTTGATGTACCACGAGCTTTATTGATATAGATGAATCATATGGAGTTTTCCCCTCTCTATCTTCTTGTGATGAATTAAGTTTTCCCTTTGAAGTTTTTCTTATCGGATAGATTCTTTAAGGATTTGAGAACACTTGATGTATGTCTTGCGACGGGATATCCGTGGTGATAATGGGATGTTCTATTGATCCACTTGATGTATATTTTGGTGATCAACTTGCGGGTCCCGTGACCTTAGGAATCTATGCATAGGGGTTGGCACATATTTTTGTCTTGAATCTCTGGTAGAAACTTTGGGGCACTCTTTGAAGTTCTTTGTGTTGGATTGAACATGAAGAATCTGAAATTGTGTGATGCATATCGTATAATCAAGCCCATGGGTACTTGTGGTGACATTGGAGTATCTAGGTGACATTAGGGTTTTGGTTGATGTGTATCTTAAGGTGTTATTTTAGTACGAACTCTAGGGTTGTCTGTGACACTTATAGGGATAGCTCATAAGATTAATCAGAAAGATAACTTTGAGATGGTTTCGTACCCTACAGTAATTTCTTCGTTAGTTCTCTGCTATTTGTGACTTTGGAGTGAACTCTTTGTCACACGGGAGGTATTTACATATGATTCAACTATGTTAGTATTGTTTAGAGAACTTGCACTAGTGAAAGTTTGAACCCTAGGCCTTGTTTCCAAGCATTTATACAACGTTTTGCTCATTGTTTACTATTTGTTACCTTGCTGTTTTTATATTTTTCAGATTATAAAAACCTATATCTACCATCCATATTACACTTGTATCACCATCTCTTCGCCGAACTAGTGCACCTATACAATTTACCATTGTATTGGGTGTGTTGGGGACACAAGAGACTCTTTGTTATTTGGTTGCAGGGTTGTTTGAGAGAGACCATCTTCATCCTACGCCTCCCATAGATTGATAAACCTTAGGTCATCCACTTGAGGGAAATTTGCTAATGTCCTACAAAACTCTGTGCTTGTAGGCCCAACATGAGTCTACAAGAAGAAGATTGTGTAGTAGACATCACCATGATACTGTCCAACTCAAGTGATGGTTCAACAACCTCATCAAGTTATACTTTCCTCCCACTCAATTCTTTCGAGAGAAACTCTTTCTCGAGAAAGGACCCTTTTTTAGCAACAATCACTTTGCCCTCGGATCTGATATAGAAGGTATACCCAATTGTTTCCTTAGGGTATCCTATGAATATGCACTTTTCCACTTTGGGTTCGAGCTTATCATAGATAAATGTCGCATTCCCAAACTCTGAGAAATGACAGCTTTGGTTTCTGCCAAACCAAAATTCATACAGTGTCATCTCAAAGTACTTGGATGGTGCCCTATTTAAAGTGAATGTAGTTGTCTCGAATGCATAACCCCAAAACGACAGTGGCAAAACGATAAGAGACATCATAGTATGCACCACATCCGATAAAGCACGACTACGACGTTCGAACACACCATCACACTATGGTGTTCCAAGTGGCGTGAGTTGTGAAACAACTTCCACATTGTCTTAAGTTGTATACCAAACTCGGAACTCAGATATTCACCTCTATGATCATATCGTAGACATTTTATCTTCTCGTCATGATGATCTCAAACTTCACTCTGAATTTGCTTGAACTTTTCGAATGTTTTAGACTTGTGTTTCATTAAGTAGATATACCCATATCTACTCAAGTCATCAGTGAAGGTAAGAAAATAACGATATCCACCGCATGCTACAACACTCATTGGACTGCATACATCAACATGTATAATTTCCAATAAGTCACTTGCCCGCTCCATCACACCGGAAAATGGGGCCTTAGTCATACTGCCCATGAGGCATGGTCTGCATGTCTCAACCGATTCGAAATCGAGTGAGTCCAAAGATCCATCGGCATGGAGTTTCTTCATGTGCTTTACACCAATATGACATTTAGCGGCAGTGCCACAAGTATGTGGTTGTATCATTATTAACTTTTCATCTTTTGGCATCAATATTATGAACATGTGTATCACTACGATCGAGATTCAATAAACCATTCGCATTGGGTGCATGAAGTATTATTCATGTAAATAGAATAACCATTATTTTGTTACTTAAATGAATAACCGTATTGCGATAAACATGTTTTAATCATGTTCATGCTCTACATAAACACCAAATAACATTTATTCAGGTTTAACGCTAATTCCGAAGGTAGAGGGAGCATGCGATAGTGATCACATCAACCTTGGAAACACTTCCAACACACATCGTCACCTCTCCCTTAGCTACTCTCGGTTTATTCTGTAGCTTTTATTTTGAGTTACTAATATTGGCAATCGAACCGGTTTCTAACACCCAGGTGCTACTAGGAGTACTAGCAAGGTATACATCAATAATATGTATATGAAATATACTTCTGTCGATGTTGCGATCCTTCTTATCTACCAAGTATTTAGGGAGTTCCACTTCAGTGACCATTCTCCTCATAATAGAAGCACTGAGTCTCGGGTTTGGGTTCAACCTTGGGTTTCTTGACTAGAGCGGCAACTGTCTTTCCATTCATGAAGTTTCTCTCCTTTCCCTTGCCCTTCTCGAAACTAGTAGTTTTACTAACCATCAAAACTTGATGCTTCTTATTGATTTCTACCTTCGTGGTGACAAATATCGCAAATACCTGAGGGGTCATCTTTTCCATCCCTGGCATGTTTATAGTTCATCACAAAGCTCTAGTAGCTTGGTGACAGTGACTTGGAGAACTATATCAATCACTATCTTATCTGGAAGATCAAATCGCACTCGATTCAAGTGATTGTAGCACCCACACAATCTGAGCACATGCTAACCGATTGAGCTATTCTCCATCATCTTGCAGGCAAATAATATTGTTGGAGGTCTCATACCTCTCAACACGGGCACGAACCTGAAATCCAATTTCAGCTCTTGGAACATCACATATGCTCCATGATGTTCAAAATGTATTTGGAGCCTGAATTCTAAGCCGTAATGCAAGACGTATTGAACTATCAAGTAGTCATCAGAACGTGCCTGTCAGATGTTCACAACATCCACAGTCGCCACTTGAGGGGGTGGTGCACCAAGCGGTGCATTAAGGACATAAGCCTTATGTGCAGCAACTGAGGACAATCCTCTCATCACGGACTTAGTCCGCATAATTGATACCATCATCTTTCAACTCTATTTTCTCTAGGAATGTATCAAAAACACAGGGGAGCTACAACGTGAGCTATTGATCTACAACATAATTTTGCAAGGACAACTTTAGACTATGTTCATGAAAATGAGTTCAATTAATCATATTACTTAAGAACTCCCACTCAAATTGACATCCCTCCGGTCATCCGAGTGCTACATGATACAAATTTACCAACCCAAGTTTGATCATAACGTGAGATGAGGTGGTTTTAATGGTGAACATCTCCATGTTGATCATATCTACTATATGACTCATGTTCGACCTTTCGGTCTCTTGTGTTCCGAGGCCATGTCTGTACATGCTAGGCTTGTCAAGTTTAACCCAAGTGTTCTGCATGTGCAACACTAGCTTGCACCCGTTGTATGTGAACGTAGAGTCTATCTGATACGTCTCCATCGTATCTATAATTTTTGATTGTTTCATGCCAATAGTCTACAACTTTCATATACTTTTGGCAACTTTTTTATACTATTTTTGGACTAACATATTGATCCAGTGCCTAGAACGAGTTCATGTTTGTTGCATGTTTTTTGTTTTGCAGAAAATCCATATCAAACGAAGTACAAATGCGATAAAAACCTGTGGATTTTTTTTGGAATATATGTGATTTTTGGGAAAAAGAATCAACGCGAGATGATGCCCGAGGGGCCCACAAGCTCACAGGGCGCGACCTACCCCCTGGCCGCGCCAGGATGGCTTGTGGCCACCCTGTAAGGCAGCTGGTGCCCTTCCTTCGCTACAAGAAAGCTAATATCCGGATAAAAATCGTGCTAACATTTCAGCCCAATCGGAGTTATAGATCTCCGGGAATATAAGAAATGGTGAAAGGCCAGAATTTGGGAGCATAGAAACAGAAGGAAACAGATAGAGAGAGATTCAATCTCGGAGGGGCTCTCGCCCCTACGCCGCCATGGAAGCCAAGGACCAGAGGGGAAACCCTCCTCCCATCTAAGGGGCAGGCCAAGGAGGAATAAGAAGAAGGAGGAGGGCTCTCTCCCCCTCTCTCCCGGTGGCACCAGAATGCCGCCGGGGCCATCGTCGTGACGGCGCTCTACACGAACATCTTCGCCGTCGTCATCACCAACTCTCTCCCCCTCTATGAAGAGGTGTAACACACCTTCTCCCCGCTGTAATCTCTACTTAAACATGGTGCTCAATGCTATATATTATTTCCCAATGATGTATGGCTATCCTATGATGTTTGAGTAGATCCGTTTTGTCCTATGGGTTGATTGGTGATCATGATTGGTTTGAGTTGCATGTTTTATTATTGGTGTTGTCCTATGGTGGTCTCTGTGTCGCGCAAGCGTGAGGGATCCTTGTTGTAGGGTGTTGCAATGTGTTCATGATTTGCCTATGGTGGGTTGCTTGAGTGATAGAAGCATAAACTCGAGTGGGTGGGTTGTTGCATATGGGAGTAAAGAGGACTTGATACCTTATAATGCTATGGTTGGGTTTTACCTTAATGATCTTTAGTAGTTGCGGATCCTTGCTAGAGTTCCAACCATAAGTGCATATGATCCAAGTAGAGAAAGTATGTTAGCTTATGCCTCTCCCTCATATAAAATTGCAATAAAGATTACCGGTATAGTTATCGATTTCCTAGGGACAAATAACTTTCTTGTGAAAAAAATCTCTTTACTAAGACTAACTTAGTTGTCTCTTTATCTAAGCATCCCTAGTTTTTATTTACGTTCTCTTTATTATCTTGCAAACCTATCCCGTTACACCTACAAAGTACTTCTAGTTTCATACTTGTTCTAGGTAAAGCGAATGTTAAGTGTGTGTAGAGTTGTATCGGTGGTCGATAGAACTTGAGGGAATATTTGTTCTACCTTTAGCTCCTCATTGGGTTTGACACTCTTACTTATCGAGAAAGGCTACAACTGATCCCCTACACTTGTGGGTTATCAAGACCTTTTCTAGCGCTGTTCTCGGGGAGCAATAGAGTGGGGTGAATATTCTCATGTGTGCGTGTTTGTTTTATCACTAAGTGATTTTTATTTTTATGTTATTAACTTGTTTTCTATCTTTAGATATGGGTAGGAAATGCAAAACACCAAAAAAATAGATGTACTTGCTGCTCCAAAAGTTGAGGAACCACTAGTATTTTGTACCATCGAAGAATATTACTTGGGTCCACTACTGGAATCAGGAACTTTGCCGTTTGCCATGGCTGACGGCAAAGGCATGCACGGCGGACGGCAAAGGTCTTTGCTGTCAGACAGCAGACAACAACACATCTGGCTAAATAAGCTATGGTAAAGGGCACTTTGTCGTTTGCCGGCTGACGGCAAAGATGCAAAGGTCTTTGCCGTCAGCGAGCAGACAACAAAGGGCATGGACGGCAAACGTGGCACCTTAAGTCCGTTAAGGGGTTAACGGCGTGCTTTGCCGTCTCTTGGCGGACAACAAAGATGCAAATTTCTTTGCCATCTGCCAGCAGACGGCAAAGCAACCACATAGGCCAGCCCAGTGCTACCCCAGGTTGCACAGGTAGCTGCCATGTAGCAGCTTTGTTGTCTGCTGGCTGACGACAAAGCTCTTTGCCATCCGCCAGCGGACGACAAAGTGCCTGTACTGCCCTTGTTTTTTCTGTTTTTCTTAAATTCAATCAATTTCACAGATATATATACATTTGAAAATACTTTCAACAAGCATACATATCCCTGCCATATGGATATGATCATCCAACATATATACATACCAACTCAAAAGTCCATATCCAACATATATATATATAGTCAACATATATCCAACAACAAGCAAACAATGGTTTCATCCATACATACATATATTGGTAGCAAGTTTCACATTGTTCATCCTACAAAACCAAAACAAAATGGAAGGACAAGGAGAAGAGTAGACTCCATGAACGCAAGCTTCCGTGATCTAAAGCAAATCTGCAAATTGGGAAAGAAGACAGTTAGAAGAAGAAGAAGTAGTAGTAGTAGAAGAAGAAGAAGAAGAATTTTTCTTCTCTTTATTTTTCTCCTCTTCTTTATCTTCTTCTTCTTCTAACAAAGGTAACTTAGGTAATTATGCCATTTTTAGCTAAGCTAGGTAAAAATGCTAAGTGTAGGTCATTTTAGAGCTAAGCTAGGTAAATAGGTCATTTTGGAGGTTAGTAAGGTTATTATGTCATTTTCGAGGAAAATAAGCTAAGTCAATGTCATTTTGGAGGTAACCCAGATTATTATGCCATTTTTACCTAAGTATGCTAAGTATGTCATAAATGAACTAAAGAAGCTAGGTATAGGTCATTTTTGAGTTAACCTAGGTAGTTAGGCCATTTTTGAGCTAACTAAGCATATTTATTCATTTTGGAGGACAAAATGGTAGGTGTAGGTCATTTTTGAGCTATCCTAGTTAAAATCGGTCATTATGACAGTTTGGAGCTAAACCAAGGTTATTATGCCATTTTTTACCTAAGTAAGCTTATTATGTCATAAATGAACTAGCTAAGCTAAGTATAGATCATTATTGAGATATCCTAGGTAGTTAGGCCATTTTTGAGCTAGCTAAGAATATTTATTCATTTTGGAGGACAAAATGGTAAGTGTAGGTCATTTTTGAGCTATCGTAGTTAAAATCTGTCATTTTGGAGCTAGGTAAGGTTATTTTGTCATTTTGGGGGAAAACAAACTAATGATATGACAGTTTGGTGCTAATGGTTATTATGCCACTTTTTACCTAACAAAGCTAATTATGTCATAAATGAACTAGCTAAGCTAACTATAGATCATTATTGAGCTATCCTTGGTAGCTATGCCATTTTTAGCTAACTAAGTATATTAAGTCATTTTGGAGGAAAAAATGCTAAGTATAGGTCATTTTATAGCTATCCTACGTAAAATATGTCATTTTGGAGCTAAGTAAGGTTATTATGTCATTTTCGAGGAAAATAAGCTAAGTATAGGTCATTTTGGAGCTAATAGGTCATTCTTAAGCTAAGTATGCATTTGTTAAGCAAAACACTTGGGAAAACTTACCATCATCACGGAGGTGAAGAACCGGTCGGGTTTGCGGCAGACGCAGAAGGATCGGTCGATGCTTGTCGGGAGACACGCTGCACCACAGATCATTTGTAATGTCTCGTTAGCATGATGTAACTCAAATGTGAATACTAGTAACTAATGACCATTCAAATGAAACTCATCATGGGTGCTATACCAACCTAGGGCATCGACAGAGGGGTCTGACCATTGTTCTGGCACACGGTCCGCACATTTTGTTTTCACGAGTCAGTCATATTAGTTAGTGATGAAATGAAAATTACGTGCATGATTTGCCTAATATGCAGGAGAAACTTACCACGAGGAGCTCGTATAGGGCCCGGTGAGACGCGTCGTTCCGGTTCCTCTCCTCCTCCAATAGCCTAGCCATCCTCTCCTCCATGTCCCTCTCCCTCTGTGCCGCCTGCCTGTTTGCATCCGCTAGAAGCTCCTGGGCCTAGCCTCGATGGCGAGCTCCATTGGCCATGGACGAGGCCTTATCTCAGGATCGGAGCTCGTCTAGCGCTTCTTGATCTCCGGGAGAGTTCTAGGACAACGTATCAGTCCATCCCCAATGGCTATCGAGCCATGGGGCCTCCCGCCACCAGATATAATCACGAGCTCTGGATCAAAAGGACTCTGGCTCAGGTTGAATTCCTCCCCTTTCCTCGCCTTCCCCTCATCTTTGTACCTCACGAGCTTGTTGTGGGAGGAGATGTTACCGAAGCTCTCTGGATGATCGAGGTCATCCTTACATAATGCCTTGGCCTTCTTGTACGGGGCAGTATGGGTCATGGCATAGAGCTCGAACAGCGGTGACACCTCCTTCTTGTTGTGTGGCACCTAAAAGAGAGGAACAAAATATTAGTTAAGGGCTCAAGCTAGCATGAAGAATGAAATTGCATGAATCATGAAGCAAACCACATACCCAGTGATCCCCGAACTCAAACAGGTTGGATCTCCCTTGATGTTGTGGCACACCTTTCATTTGGGCACGCTTATCCTTGGCCTTTTTGTGGATGTCTAGCCATTTGGGAGAGCACCACTCATCCACCAATGCTTCCCAACAGTCCATCCTATCTGCACACCATCTCGGGGGCACCTAAGTTAGACAAGAGAAATTTCAGCGCTATGCCTATGAATCAAATCAAGGAAACTAAGTATAAGGCCTTAAGAATCGGTAATTACCTTCATGTAATTCTCCTTACTCAGAAAATTGGCACGACACTTCTTCTTGACCCTCTTAATGTTAGTCTAGGCGTAGTAGTCTCGAACAGACTGCACCCGAGCCTCATGCCGTAAGTTCTGAAGTAGGCGCTTGCACTCAGCTACGAGAACAATAGCTGCGCCCGCCTCGTGTTCCTCAAGACACCTGTAGAAGGTCCGCAATCAAACAAGACAGCACTGATTAGTACAATCACTTGGTGTTGTTGATTTTTAATTCTGTAAAGGAGAAATTACCCAAAGTCGCCGGATCACAATGTCGGCCACCGTCTCGCACAAGACACCATCGACCCTCTCCTTTAGCGGGGCTGGGGCAGCCACGTATAGCTCCCAGCTCAGTGCTACCTATGGAATGTCACCCTCACCAGGCAACGTGGCCTACCCCGGGAAGTGGCGCTGGTAAAGCACACCAAGGACCTGGTTGGGCCTGCGGACACCAGGATCGTGTTTCCAGCCCCTGCAGTATGACAAGGCCAACACATTAGATATTAATTTGAAGAAACATGAAGTCAAAAGGTTAAAAAAGAGTAAATGCACTTACTTCTCCCCATTAGGCACAATCAACCACCTCTGATCGCAGGTCACCGGCACGGGTGGGAGCTTTGTACCACCACGCTGGTAGACCTTCTTGCCCTCCTCAACCAGCTCACCCTCGCTATAGCTATCCTCAGAAAAGTTGTCCTCGCCATCATAAGCATGGCCACTAGCCTCCGGAGTCACGTGGGACGAAAACTCTCGGACCGGAGTCTCCTGGGACGAAGACTCTGGGACCGGAGTCTCCTGGGACGAAGGCTCGGCGACCCAAGGCTCGTCGGCCCGAGGCTCGGCGACTGGAGTAAGAGACGGGTCCAAGTCAGACGGGTCCACTTGAGACGGAGCACTCCTCTGGTCTGGAGAATCAGCTAGGGGTGGCGGCGAGGAAGGCGCAGCAGCCTTCCTACCTCTAGCACCTCTCTTCGTCTTCCCCCGACCTCTCCCAGTCGAAGAAGAAGCGCCCGCCGGTGCTTGCATACTGTGTACCAGTGCTCTCCGGAGGTGGTGGGGTGGAATAATAGCACCCCTCCCAGCACGCGCCGAGGAAGGAGGCTCAGAGCGCTCTCGACCCGCGCCCACCATCTGTCAACACCTGCAATGACAAAGAGTGAACGAAATTAGTTCAACATAAAAAATTGAATACCTAATAACATGAACTAATTAATAATATATATGTACATAATAATAATTAAATACCTGACATTACTAATATTAATCTTCATCGTCTATATATGCTCCGAGATCAATAAATGCATAATCATCATCGCTATTAGTAATGACGTGCTCATCAGCATCATCAATAAATGCATCAACATGTGGAAGGCCTCCTTTATGTAATCGGTCAAGCATTGATAGGTCATCTGCAGCAGTAACCTCTTCTTATTCCATCTCTTCTTGTTCCGGCTCAAGGGTGAAGTCTGATTCACTGTCGTTGTCTACCTCAATGTTCTGGGGTGAAGTAGAGCGGTTCTTGAAACGTTTTTTGGAAACACGTGTTTCTTGGAAGAATTCTCCTTCATATGTGTCTGGGTGAATGTGAGGTTCATAATCATCTTCATTCAGGGGAGGTTGTGTAAAATGTGGCAGCACATCATAAACGACATCCCAACCATTCAGATTTGGATGAGTTTGGCAGGCCCACGGTAGATAGAAAACTTGGGTCGCTTGTTGAGCCATAATATAGACATCGGGAACATCTAAATGGGTGCTTTGTTTGATTTCGACTAGCCCTATATGTTCATGAGTCCTTCTAGTCTCCTTTGGCTGGAACCAATAACATTTGAAGATTACGACGTTTGGTGGGTTTTCACCAAAGAATGTAAGTTCATAAATTTCTTCAACGCTTCCATAATACTCGACCCCTGCTTCGCCGATAGCAGAGACACAACAATTTGTAGACTTTTGATCGGCCATAGATAGCTATTTGCCAAAAAGTACGAAAGCGATACCCGTTGATGTCGTATTTGTCAAATGAATGGACCTTATAGTCAAAACCATTAGCGACTTGTCTCAGTTCGGAGTCCATAGACTCTGCATTAGCCTACAAGTTTAATACGAAAGGATTGTTGCATTATCCGCAAACTAGACGAAGAAACGAAATCGTCTTATGGAAATTACTGTTTGCTTGAACCAAGATATGAAACCGGGATAGCCGCCTCCATGCTTTGCCAGAAGCTCATACTCTTCGATGGAATCCTTTTGGATCACCGCTCCATCCGAGAATTTGGCTACGTATCGAATGTATCACATATCCTGGAATAAGAGCATTTCAAAGGAATTACAACTTGCGAAACAATGTACCGAGAACTTACTCGATGTACGGCCGCACTTCTGTTAGGTTGTTGAAGATATATAATGAAATGGTCCGCCATTCTTCGACATCCAATGCTATTGCTTTTGAAGCACCGACTGGTGCGATCTTCCCTTTGAATAGGCTGAGGTTGGATCGACCTTTTTCACGGTCGCCATCATTGTACCGAGGCTTCGGATTATGCAAATGACGATTCTTGGCTTTGTAGTGTGTTGTCATGAAGTTTGCCGCCTCCTAAGTAATGAATGCCTCAGCCATCGATGCTTCAAATCTATGTTTATTTTTACATTTTGCTTGAAGCGTCTTCTGCATCCTCTCAGTTGCATAGCACCAACGATTTTGCACGCCCCCCTCCCAATCTTGCCTCGGTTGGAAGATGCAAAATCAAATCTTGCATTGGATTAAAGATTCCTGGTGGGAAGATCTTTTCTATCTTGCACATCAACTCTGGCGCCAACTCTTCTAGTTCGTCTAGCACGTCAGGCGATAGTTTTTTGCACAAAGAGCATGAAAGAAATAGCTCAGCTCTGCTAGTACTAGCCATTCATCCTCAGGGATAAATCCACGCAACATCATCGGCATTACCCACTCAATCCATATGTGCCAATCATGACTCTTGAGACCAAATATTTTCAATTTGTCAAGACTCGCTCCCCTCTTTAGATTCGCTGCATACCCATCGGGGAACATCAATTGCATTTTCACCCACAAGATCATTTCCCTCATAGCTAGCCTTCCAAGATTGAACCATGCCTTTGGCTTCCTCCATTTCTTCTTTACTTTCGGTTATCGCATGTTTTGTAATGGTCTATCACATAGAGCCTCCTGATCGACTCTAGCCTTTGGATTATCCTTTGACTTCCCCTCTATGCCGAACAATGTACCAAAAAGGGCCTCGGCGATTTTCTTTTCAGTGTGCATCATGTCGATGTTGTGTGGGCAAAGGCGGTCTTTAAAGTAAGGCAGATCCCACAAACATATGTTGTGGGTCCAGGCGTGTTTCAAATTATACCCTTTGAAATACCCTGGACGATTTGGATCCGGCTCGAGAGCGTTTATCTGATCTAGGGTCTGTTGGCCTGTCAATGCAAGTGGTGTAGAGTTTTTGACAACTCTACCTTTCATCAAATTCTTCTTGTCTTTTCTGAACTTATGGCGAGGATCCAGGAACTGTCTATGCAAGTCGAAGCAAGAATACTTGCGACCCGCCTGCAGCCAACAGAACTCAAGAGCTGCCTTGCGTGTGGGGCACGGGAACCTTCCATGCACACACCAACTAGAATAGCGCATACGCCGGGAAGTCATGTGATGAGTACATGTACCACACATGCATTTTGAATTTTGTTTTTGTAGCGGCGTCATATGTCTTGATCCCATTATCCCAAGCTTCTTGCAATTCATCCTTAAGTGGATGCATGTACACATTCATATTCTTTCCCAGAGAGTTGTGCCCTGGAATTATCAACGTCAAGAAAATGTTCTTTCTTTTCATAATCTCTCCGGGGGGAAGATTGAGTAGAATGACAAATACAGGCCAGCAACTGTATTGGGTTGCTGTCATACCAAACACATTGAACCCATCCGTGCTGATGGCGACTCGAGGATGCCTTGGATCTGCCACTTTATCCTTATGTAATACATCGAAGTGCTTCCACGCAAAAGCGTCTGAAGTGTGTCCCAACATCGGATTCCCATCTGCATCTAGTTTTGTTCTTTTCCCCAGTTTATGCCACGTCATCTGTCTGGCCATCTCTTCGACCATGAAAAGACGTTGAAGTCTTGGTATGATTGGCATATACCGGAGAACATTAACTAGGATTTTGGTCTGACTCTTCTCACCCATATCGTTGTCTACCACAACATACCTGGAAGAGTTGCAAATGGGACAATAGTTGAAGCCCGCATACTCAAGCCTAAATAAGGCACATCCATTCTCACAGGCATCTATCTTCTCATAGGGCATCTTAAGCGCACGTAGGATTTTGTTCGACTGGTACAGGTTTGCCGGCAATACATGGCCTTTGGGTAGAAAGCGTCCAAATATCGTCATCATCTCGTCATAGCATTCTTTGCCGAGGTTGAATTGAGCCTTCAGAGCCATTACTTGCATGATGGCATCTAGCTGACAAAGCTCAGCGTGCTCATGGAGAGGACGTTTTGAAGACTCCAACATTTCATTGAAGGCCTTTCCAGATTCCTCCATCTCATCGTCCGAATCCCGAGCATCATCAAAGTCTTGCACCATGTCTTCGATCCCGGTACCAAGCTCTTCGGTGCAACGACGAACCACCTCGGCTTTGGCACGTTGGGCAGACTCACCATGAAATGTCCAGATAGTATAATTAGGCGTAAAACCCCACTTCTGCAGGTGTTTGATCATTTCAAACTCTGACCTCTTATGATAGTTGTCACAATAGACACAGAGGCACCAGGTTGTTTTCTGTCCATTTGCAAATGCGACTCTCACAAACCCCTTGGTTTTTGTTATTTGTTCATGGTTCATGTCTTTCTGACTAGTGTGACCGATGTACATCCACCCACGATCACTCATCTTGCCTAGCGACTGGACACACACAAAATATATACATAATTCAGCAAACCATATTCATGAGTTAATAGAGTTTGTTAGTTTTATTATGTCGATGCAACCTAGACGCTAGTAGGTAAAGATAGGTCCTAATCCCACCCGAGTATGTGTAGATTGGGTTCGTTTTCCCATGCTCTGCTCCGGATCCGATGCACAATTTCGGCAGCACCTCCCTGTTGTTCTCCTGATACACACCTTGGCAATAATCATAGATGATGTGTACCCGAAGAACAATAGGGAGGCACTGACGAAATTCTGGATCAGATCCGAAGCAGAGCATATGTGAAAATGGACCCAATCTACACATACTCGGGCTGTCCATGGATAACGTTCGACAATTCGAAAGAATCACGGTTATAAATATGCTAAAGCATGCATATTTATAGATGTAACCCTTTCAAACGGGAGACACATAGTGGTCACGCATACTGATGATTGAAGACACCTATAGCTAGCAAGTTTCATCAGCATGAAGACCGAAATAGTTCAAATTTTTTTAAGGGTTCCGGGGGAGAAGATGTCATTTGTGCTCACCAACGAACGCAGTAGGGGAGCTCGTCAAATGCACGGGGAGGTCGTCGAACAACTGCACATTGAAATTCACCTGATCAACACAAAATATGATGTTTTTTATAAAAAATAGGAAAATATGTGACCTATGTCATAATTTACAAAACTATGACCTCCTCGGCCTCATGAAGGCCGAAGAGCACCTTTTTGGTGAACAGGAGGTAGAATAGGTGTCGAGGGTCGGGGGTCAGTGCCATCAGGAGACAATGGCATTAGGGGTCAGTGGCGTCAGCGGTCGGGGTCAGGGGTGTCGGGGGTCGGGGGTCGGTGGCGTTGGTGGTCGGGGGTCGATGGTGTTGGTGGTCGGGGGTCGGTGGTGTCGGTGGTCGAGAGTCAATGGCATCGATGGTCGGGGGTCGGGGGTCCGGGGGCGTCGGGGGTGGTGGCGTTGGGGGTTGGGGGTCCGTGGCATCGGGGGTCGAGGGTCGGTGGCGTCGAAGGTTGGCGGTTAGTGGTGTCGGGGATCGGGGGCTCTTCTCTTCTTCTTCTTCTCTTCTTCTTCTTCTTCTCCTTCTTCTCCTTCTTCTTCTTCTTCTTCTCCTCTTCTCTTCTTCTTCTTCTTCTTCTCCTTCTTCTTCTTCTTTTCTTCTCCTCCCCCTCCTCCTCTTCTTCTTATTTTCTTCTCCTCCTCCTCTTCTTCTTATTCCTCTTGTTCTT